>OY992869.1:6015176-9010264 GCA_963921415.1 Pyrausta despicata
GAAAAAAAAATTGATGATTTTTACAGAAATGAATTCTGTCCGTTATAACTGAACTTTTTTCCAAAGAAACATGATACAAATTTTTACTAGTTCTTTCATAAAAAGCCTCTAAATGGCACACCCGCAATGAACAGCGCACACTCGAACGGAACTCCGTCGCGGCGGCGTAAAACAACACTCCCCGCGGTGACTTTTCCGCGTGCGCGCTGTACATTGCGGGTTAGACGAAAATTGTTTTTTTTGATGTCAAAAAATAAAAGTAGTTTCCCAGCCGAAATTTCTTTTTCATACGATTTGGTTTGATGTACTGAACCGGTGGTTGACGGCTTCGTTAAGGTTTTTTTTACACCCTGTATAACATGGTTTATAATCGTATTTTAAGGGTACGTACCTACTCCTCCACCAACCTGCACTGAGCCCGCGTGATGGAGTATGGCTCGTACCACCTCATAGCTGAGGTAAGGCAGTGCCCAGGAGACGTATATGGGCTAATGAGATGCCCTAGCACATACCAGCGATGGCCGTTGGGGAAGTAGGTAAAGCTTTAGATTGGAGACCATTTGATAAAGCCATCCAAGTGCACACCGTAAGGTGGACTGATCACCTTGTGAAGATTGCAGGATAGAACTGGATAAAGGCGCTTGAAATAAGTGCACCACATTTTAGAGCAGGTCTTGCAGCAAGAAACACAATGGAGATGACTACGATTATATTTTTATATATTTTATATTGATATTGTTTGATTGCCAATATTGTGAGATTCAAACGGCTTCGCCATCAGCGTATTGACTTACACCAGCTGACAGTGTAGGACCCTAGAACAGAAACCGTAACTTTTTGTAGCGCACACGCAACTCATTAGAAACGTATCATTAGACAGGAGCGGGAGACGCCGGACAGACGTCAATCGGGAATATTAACTGGGCGTACGGCCTTTGCATCACAATTGCAGCTATCGAACACTCCTGCGCAGGTCGCGGATTCCAGGGCTGTCAACTGTGGTAAAAAAAGATAGAGAACATGTTGGTTTAGTTTGTTAATTCCAAGAATATTTGAACGCGCTACATGCGTTTAAATATTCGCATGATATTAAAAAAAAACGAAAGAAATACCAACCTAAGGTCTCAGTTACATAGGTAAAAGGTTCGATGATTTATTTTTTATTTGAACATAATAGAATTTTAATTGAGTAATGGAACTGTTAGCTCGGTCAGTCTTCCCAGGCGAGTTTTTGTGCGTCCGTACAAATATTTGACTGAATTTTAATATTTTGAAGGTATTTTTTATGTTGTTTCCCAATGACAGGTGCCTACTTACAGTCATTAGGTATTTATGTCGAAGTCGAATTGCCTAAATCACTGTTATATTACATAATGTTTCCAAAGCAGGGCCGTTTTGTATTACAGCGGGCCAACGATGCAATGTCAGCCGGAAAGTGTCGGTGCCATCCGTTATTCAATAAATGTAGCCGTAATGTAATTGAGCCGGTCATAAACCAGGTCTTAGACAGTTTTATGACAGTAAAATGTTTATTTTTAAAGCAATTTTCTAATTTCTATCCACGAATCTAATTTCCATCATGCAAAAAGCATAATCTTATAAAGTTTAACGTCCTTTTCAAATTTAATTAGCAGTTATAGTAATTTATTGAGAAATAGAAATCGTGACGGAAATTAGACGAAGAATAACCGCTGAACTCTACCAAGCCTGAAATTTGTCCTTCCAAAGTCGTCATTAGACGGATCATATCTGATAGGATATTTACACCATCGATAAAATTACTATCTTTAGCAATAAAAGGTTATATTCACTGAACCTTTCGCCACTAACGATCACGAAAAACGATCGCCAGTAACGATGACAAACCGTTAGCAAACAACAGAATTGCTTAAATCCATATTTATTCTTGTTTAATACACTTCCTGATTTTGTAACTCGAGCTTAATTAGGTTGATACTAAATACGTTGACAACCCTACCTAATTCTTGTTTTGTCGCTTGTCTCTTTCCTTCTTAGTTATTTTAGTTAGCGTCTGAAAGGGATAGTTTGTATTTTGTAATTGTAATGGATAGTTATCAAATATCCGTGCAAATGTCAACGCACGATAGGCGGGGACGGCAATGACAAGAATGCACTTAGGGACATGAAATTGAGGCAACTAATTGAACAAATAAAGATCTATCCCTCTCTTGAGTTGATTGTTTTTTTTTCACTAATTATATTTTGAATAGGTTACGAAAATCTTTCCACATTGGTTTGTTAATATTTTGTTGAGTAAGAAAGTTTATCTTCCTGAAGATACGTAAAAGTAATAAGGGCGTCGAAAACATTTTTGGATCAAACAAAAAGCTATTTCAAATGCTTATATTGCTAATTGCTTATTTAGAAGTCAGATCGATGTAGGTATTCCATGTACGTTTAACATAAGAACGCCAACCTATCAATCAAGAGAGCCATCAGGTCCGCATCAGGAAGCTATAAAAAACAAGTAATTCTGTTTGACCATGATACTATTTTTACTACTGCACACAAGACCCGACTAAACTGCCTACGCTCGCCTAATGGCACACCAATTTACGTATTTCAAAGGCAAGACGCCACATAAAGTGCAATTTAAATAGCAAAGTTATAAATACACTGATATAAATCTGTGCGATCATTTACACATAGGCTTTACGTTCGCTCCAAATAAGCATAGAGATAGTCCGGGCTTAGCTTTTATTCGGGTATTGGGTTTCAATGATGTGGATTTAAAGTAATTTGAATTCTGTTTTGTTTATGCCGAACTTTCTTGGTTTCAAACTAACAATCTGTGTTCGTCAGCACTAGTAATATTCTTTGCGTTTTTTTAATAAATTGACTGAAAGAATTAATAAGGATCTCGATAAAATGTTCGTCTTTCAATTATAACTCAAGTATGTTGTTGCTCAGGACCGTTACTATTCTATTACATAGTAGTTTGCAGAAACTTTGTTGCATTTGATGAAAGCAAGTATGTATCATAAAGGTTTGTAATATTAACAAGTTATCGATAAACTGTAGGTGGGTAAATTTTATAGATTGTCGTAATCTTCTAGCAACTGCCTAGCTAACGTTATCGCTACTAAACGTTTAAGTATCGATTAAGAATCTATACGTCGGAGGCTCGGGAAGGGCTCACCACCTATCATGTTGCCATCATAAATCGAATGTGCCAATGCATGAGCATTTAAAATGTCAAAGTTACATTACATCCTTGGCTTTCTATATTATATAAAATATGCATACCATTTACGATACAGTACGATCAATGACGATTTTGAAAAAAAAAACATCTTTACACAAATGTACGTCATTAACATAGTCCAAAAATGTAAATAATTTTGCTGACTTAATTGTAACTTAATAATATGATATAATTATGAAAATGAAAATTCGAATTACATTTCAATTTAAAATGTTGGTGGTATTAAATAAAAATTTGAATTATTGACTACTTAATGCGGTTATACGTTTATTTTTTTCAAGAAAAAAAATTACCTTTTGTTGTCCCCTTTACCTTGCCACTAAGTGTAATATTCACAATCGGTATAAGATTGTGCGATACTCCTATATTAGGTATTATTCCGTTGCAGCGTGAGCGCTGATAGAAACGTTATAATTAAGATATTGTTCCCATTTAATGAAACCAAACTGATTTACATCTTGCTGGTTGTTATTTATGTGTTCGCGGTTATGGGAAGCCGGTCGCTTTCAAATTGCGATTATAAAGTTAAGTTAACTAATATTAAGGAAAGTGACACTGTGTGTCTGTGTATTAATTACATCGGCTTACTCCTGTAATTAATTAAGTAGTTTGTGTCGAAGTACATTTTCGTGCTAAATATTTACAAAACCTTAAGTTACTATATTTTTAGCATTAACGATGGAAATTTCTTTTCATGTGAAATAAAAACACACTTAATGAAAAAGCGGAATGCCCCAGGCGGGACTCGAACGCGCACCTCTCGCAAGCCGGACGATTGCTCTACCAATTGAGCTACCGTGACACTTACTCATAGGTCCAAATTTCTTTAAGTGCTCCTTAGGCTTATTCATCTTAACCGATTGTTAAACAGCTGAAAAGGTGTTTCATTCGGATGTTGTAGGTATCTAACCGAAACAGTGATGAATCATGGCTGGCTGCAGCCTAAGTAGCACTTAAAGAAATTCGGACCGATGAGTAAGTGTCATCATCAGCCTATATACGTCCCACTGCTGGGCACAGGCCTCACCTCAACTGTGAGGTGGAGCGAGCCATACTCCTCCACGCGGGCTCGTTCGGATGGTTTCGGAGTGTGTTAGGTAAGTGACCAACCTTACTGTCAGATGTTATTAAGCCGCCCGAGGGCCTCCGACCAGGCTTAACGACTAATATCTATCGATATTAACCGGGACCAACAGCTTAACGTGCCTTCCGAAGCACGGAGATGCTTGTAAATAGACGTCACTTTTATGGTCAGAATGGTCACCCATCCCAAAAATGACCGCGCTGTAGGTTGCTTAACTTTTGGTATCACTACCAAAGCGCTGCAATCACTGAGCCACAAGCACCTCAATTGGTAGAGCAATCGCTTGCGAGAGGTGCGGGTTTGTGTGTTTTAATTTGACATTTTCAGAACTATTCATTACCCAAACTTGACTAAACTGACTAACAGATAGCCACATGACTTTAAATATGTTGATTCTTAAAGTGGCAGCTTGCGTTGCAATCTCTTATTTATTGCTAGACAAATAACTAGACCGGTAACATGAATCAATGGGATGTTGGGAGTTTGGTGTGTTTAGCCGAAGTTGTCTACTTCTTTCAATTAGTTATAATGTTTGAATTGGTGTAAACTTTAGTCGACAAAGCTAGACAGAACAAAATATTCGAGCAGATCCGTAGTTCAGGCCTAGTCTTACCAAGTAGGAATTCTCAGCCAAAAAGGACGCAGGATTGATTCTAGAATGTAGGCTATTTATTGCCTTACGGGAATAAATGTTTACAATCAGCCGGCTTTGATCCTTAGTTTCTACTATTTAGCCGTAATCATGATTACGGTTCATTATTTAGAATTATTGATAAATTTAACGGTTAGAGTTAGGCTGAAGTAGTATGATGAAAAAGGTAAATGGAATGTAACTTAACTTCCCTTAATATTGTCAGTTAATAATGTCATTGCACTTGTGAATGAATTAATCTAAATATGGAGCATTTTAAATTTAAGAAGATAATAACAATTTTTGATTTTTTAATCTTTTTCTGATTTAGTAGTGGTTTTACAATACGTGCTAAGTAATAGTTAAAATGATAGCGAAACCAATGGTTACATAACTGGGGTCGGTCGGATCGCGGCTTCATACATAACCCCGCGCCCACCTGTCACATAGTTAATATCTGCTTTGCATCAACTAGGATAGGGCTGCCACTGTCTATACAACACAGCCTTTCTTTCAAAAGGCACGAAGATATTAATAGTCCTCCTGGCCGATTTTGACCACGGGGGCCAATCTCAACAGAAATCAGCCAACTACGCAGGAGATATTATAGTTCACAAGTGTGAGCGCAATACTTGTGTATTGCGCTCACACTTGTGAACTATAATAGCACTTACTGTTCCATCACTCTCAAAATTCGGTGAGACGGCAATCCGACCAATGGCTTAACGTGCTTTCCAAGACACGGGGGTGTAACACTACCAACTTCCCGACTCCGAGTTGTTTTTGAGAAATTAGTGACAGAAAATGTCATAAACAATTTTGGCTCGACCTGGGATTCGAACCCAGGACCTCTCGGATGTAAGGCAGAAACTTTGCCAGTTCACCAACGAGGCAGCCACGAAGATATTAAGATGTTACTAGCTGACAGACTTGACGACACTCTGCTGACCTTGATCAGGGCTGGGCCTGGCTATAACTGTGTGTGTTCTCAAATACCTACCTTCAAAAAATTATGCATAATCATTTCTGTTTAAATAAAAAAAAAAATCTTACCTATCCTCAATCGCAAGCAAACACTCGCTTATTTTAAAACAACTCGACAGTGACAAACATTCAAAGTAAATGAATAGACTAAAGATACGAATGAGATTACCTTAAGGATACATTGTTTCAAGCGTTTTGAAACAAGAGTCCTCAAGATGGAAATGTTAGTAAAGAGCTTCCATCACTGAGAAGTGGAAACCCTTGCCAGGAATATTTCGCACATGCTAGTTACGTAAGACTAGGTGTGTAGGTTTCTCAGGAAATACCTAGGTTACCTAGGTTTGTGACTGCCGTGCCTAGATTTGGCAGCTTTGCTTACATTATGGATTGTTTGAGAGGGTGTGAACAGGGACATATTCTAGGGGTAGATAAGGGGCTTCAAAGGTGACACGATATAACTTGACAAGCATTTTTTTGCGGGAGAAATGAGAAAAAAGTAACAATATATATTTATAATTTGTGACTGCGACAGATATAATGTTACCGTAGAGTCTGTATACTTTTTTTTAAATAACTTTACGCATTGACTACCGTTGTTTCCCACTTATCCAGCCAATTGAAACTCGCGTTCGCGTGTTTTCGGGCGACGATCGGCTTTTGAGCGTTACCCGAGTGAATGGCGAACAAAGAAAGAGAAGAGAATACGGCATCCTTGCATTTAGAGTCGTATTTTGCGTGCGGTTTATTGAACTGTTTATTTGAATGAAATTGTTTGTCTTTTCGTGACTTGATTGAATTATCTATTCGGTGCAGTTTTAATTTTAATAAAGTCAAATTTAATCTAATCATAGTCACAACATTAAAATGTACGTTGCATACAACAGTCACAATTTCGCAATTTAATATTATACGCTAACGCTATTTCGAATTTCGATGAAATTTCATATTAGCATAGCAATAGCGCGTAGCATGCTATGCTATGAAATTTAGCATGCTAATTAAATTAACAAAAAATAGCAATAATTGCCATTACTATTAAGAGCCATAACCGAGGCTGGGAGGCCTTAGCCGTGTGTGGGACTCTCAGCATCCTGAAAAGGACAAGGCTCCGCTCCGGGGAAAATCCGGAACGGGGACTACCTAGGTACCAAAAACCTGCGGTATCCCTTCCCTGTCCAGGAGGTGACATGGGTGCTAGCTAATCCTAAGTCCATGATACTCTGGGCCCCTGATGCAACCTTAGTATATCCCTGGCTGTACATTTAGTAACCTACTTAGTGCCGAGTATTTCGAGTAAAAACGTCTGCGTTGTTTTATAATAGGATTAGAGGATTTCTGAATAGATATAAAGAATGTTGTGTATCTTGAACCTTGTGCTTGTCTTATTTCTTGTGAGGAATTTTCTTGACACTGGTTTACTAAGAGCGGTTTAAACAGGCTTCTGTTTTCTCATATTTGAAAACTTATATTACTTATATTGTTGCAAATATAACCTCCTCTCAGACTATATAAACAAGACATCATTGAGGTTGAGGTTTAAACAGATTAAACAGGTTAAACAGATTAATCATAAACTAGCAAATAATTCGATCTCTAAGAGCCATCTCTTCCAGACAATATTTGAAAGTCCTATGGATTTTTTTTATTTACACGAAAGGAACTTATAAACCGATTTTAATATTGGTTTATGACCTGATTGATGGTTGATGAAGGGTGAGACCCTTCATCAACCATTAATAAGCTGTAATTCTTTAAACCATTACGCGACAAATAAGTAAATTTTATGTAGTTTTATGATTTTTCGTGATGCGCACTCACACTAAAGACAGAGCCTTCTATACCCACCTCAAGTGCCATGCAAAACTATCGGAAGCGGACCTATTGCGCAACGCTCCGGGTTCGATTTCGCGCCGTTTAACGAGTAGTGATGGTGTATCTAGTATCTAGCCCTAATGATACCGTATGCCGTGACCTGCAGCACAATCGTGAGTGTTTGGGAATAGACTAACACCATTATAATCTAAGCGTCGATCAGGGATACGATTCTGATGCCTTCGTACTTTCCGCACGATTATTTGTATGTAGCCAACTAAACCTAGGTATATCACGACTAAAAACTTCAAATAACTGTCAATAGGTGCATTTCATGACAACTACGAGATACTTATTTCGTATACGAATTTCAAACTTCTAATTCTACCACGACCTGAATTGCCCCCCTGTTATTTAAAATTGTAGATGTGCCAGCATCACTAAGCATTGATTATAGGAAAGTTATGAGAGCCTGGACAAAGTGACATCAAATTATCGAGAAAAAATATTAAACTGTATGGAAACCGAATTCTTTTCGTCAGTTTTCTCAGGCGTATAAAAATAAATTTAATACCATCGACACGATCCAGGAAAACAGATTCAACGGCTTGACAGATTTCAACTAGCCATAGTTAAAGAACACCGTGATACATAGCATGTTACCTTGTTAGACGATCATCGTTCATAGCTTCAACATAAAGCCCGCAATGATTGAGTCAAAAGGAGATTTAAATTTTCGATTGAGTGTAAGAGATGGATGGAGAAACGAAAAGCAATGCTTAAGAAAGAGAATTTATGAATTTAATGACAGTAAAGAAGAAAGATAGGTAGGGGAGCGAGGGGCTTGTTGTAACAGTTTTCATTAAAACTCATATATCTTGAGATCTATTGATTACATTTCTACTAAATAAAGATGGATGCATACTGTATCTTTTCCTCTACCAAATTAAGTAAAAATAATACCATAACTATTGGTCATTATTTTACAATCAATTATTTTCTAGAAGAAGTGCGGTGTTACAACTTACCTCGTGCTTGGGGCAAGTTGTAACGTCCACCGGGGCAAGTAGTAACGACAAAAAAAAAACTACTACAATACCTCTAATCTTTTATTTTTTGTTAATTTTTAACAATATTGACATCTTTCTAAAGTAAGTATTATGTAATTCTTATCAAAAATCAACTTAAATTCACTTTTTCCAATAATCAACACTTAAAAATTAAAATTTACGGATTTTAGTTAAACACTACTTATAATCATCATATCACTTTTCAATCACAGTAATTAAGTTATTTATTTCTAAGGTATGCTCTGAACTTATCTCTTCTTAATAGCTATCTAACAAAGTGTTATACTTATGTAAGAATCAATATTTGGTGGAATTTATTATAATTAAATTCCGTCTTCATCTGAGCTACAATTGATACAAGTAAAAGGCGTAATGTCTCCTTTAACACATACTACATATGACCACAACTTACAAATGAAACACACTATCCAATTCTGCTTTTTTTGTATCTGTGTAAGCTTCACCACATACCAGACAATACCACACTTCTGCTTTTGATTCTGAATCTGAACATAAAATGTTTCTTTAGCTCTGTCCACTCCAGTTTTATTTTTGGTTGATTTATATACCTCTGACTATATATTATTATGCTCTGACTTTCTTTTATATACCTTCATTCTAAATCAGAGGAAAAAAGTAGGTATCTACATCATAACTTGGGGCATGTTGTAACACGTTACAACAAGCCCCGGGATTTTGTTACAACTAACCCCACGGCATGATTTTTAACATTTATCTAGATAACTATTGAAATAATTTAGCAATCATAAAAACTGTTACACATTATCGGAGATAGATAAATTTGAATGGAAATAAGATGTAGAAATTTTGAAATTAGTTGATATTGAAAACGCTAACCAAAACTGTACGACAGTACAATTTTATATTACCTGTCAGAAATGAAGCACGTGCACACTGTCGCTCACTGCGCCGGCCAGCGGAACAGTGGCTATAAAAACATGATGCGGCGCGGTTCATAGGTTAAATCGAGTCAAATATATACGTTAATAACGTTTAAGATCCAGGTGTAAAGAGCCTGTTACTACTTACCCCTGTTACAATAAGCCCCGCGCTCCCCTACTTGAATTTGAATGACGAAGGACCAAGGTTCCCTGTGTGTGCGTGAGGACTATGAGAGGGGAGTCGTGTGTGGAAAGTGAAAGGAGCGATCATCAAAGTCAGCCACCCCTAATAAAGAAGTTTTGAAGAACTCCATCTGCCAAGTTTCCGTTCCAAGATCCTACATGAATGTCCACAAAACTTATGATGACGCCGAAATATGAGGACGCGTAGTACAACTGTGAAGCCGGACTGCTTCTAAAATTAACATCACTATGGCAACATTATTTAAGAAGGAATTTTAGTTACGATAAGCAAAAGTTCAATACGAATAATAACGGGCTAACTATTAATAAATCGCTTGCTTCAGTCGTAGATTACGAATCGGCACTATTAAGTTGGCACTAACCTCGGCGTTGCTTTGCTAAGTAACCGCAACACAGTGTATGATGAAGCAGTACGCGGAAGCTGAAAAAGAGAATTATTTTGCTTTAGATTTCCACTAAACGACGCCAGCGCAGGAACCTAAATACATCCAACTGTAACCACTTGAAAAAACTAGAGCTGGAAGACGCAGGCGCATTCGTTACTCGTTAATACAACTCACAACGTAACACAGAAGATGCACCTGGAAACACAAAATTAACACCAACAAAACACTCGACGCGTGAGTCGCTCGTAGTCTGTCGAAGCGACAACATCTCCTGAGGATGCGTGCGTCCACGTGTAGTGGCGAAACGCATCAAGTGTTTTGTTGGTGTCAGTGTTGTGTTTCCAAGTGCATCTTCTGTGTCACTCTGTGAGTTGTATTGTCATAAGACCATCACTGATTCCGATGTTGATACGGTTTTTTTTTGCATTTATATGAATATTATATGCCTGTGTCATTTCGATCATTTTCGTTCTTAGCTTCCGTACTGGCTTTATCTATTCTGTGCCTCGGCTTTGCTTGGCTAAGTTACCGCGGCCAAATAAGGCGTTAAATCTATAATTCGATACTAAATCATCGCTTGCACATGATTACGGATCGATGTGGGAACATTAGCAACAAGTCACAGTTTCTGCTTAAGAATTAGAAAATTAGGTTGAGATAACGATAGAGACTACTCTGACAGTCTTTTTCCTTTCCCAAAATGTATGGTCAAGGTAACCAATGTTTAACTAAGTAGATCGAATGTCATTACAGCATCATCATTGAAACATTCCTGTGATCCTATCATACCGACATCTAAATTCGGATGAGCTTTTTGACATTATCAACCATTAAATAGTTTTTATAAATATACTCATAAATATGACCTCGTATAGGTACGCAGTTTAAAACGAGTGCCTCCTAAACTGTCAAGAACTCTCACTACCTTCATATTTTGCGTGCAGGTTCGTTTCTCGTTACACTTGTCTCTCATACAAGGTTTCGAACTAAGCGAACGAGTAAAGGCCTAGTCGGCTAATCGGCAACATTCACTTGCTACACACCAACACATCAAGGTAATCATTGCGGCATCTTATCCACTTGTAATAAGGGCGATTTTGCAACATATAATACATAGTCAGATGTGCTGACGCAGGTAACAAACACTATCTCGTCATCTGCCGATCGGCAGTAAATTTGTTCCAGTACAAATGTTAATTACGGCTAATGCTCGCCTCGACTCCCGCTGCCTTGCGCAAGAGTCGGTAGGGATGTACCGCCGGTAATACCGGTAAAGAGACTTTTCTCCTCCCATCAATGGAGGTAATGAAGGAACGAATACCGATAAATGAGTATTTGACACCATCAATCGTTGACATAATTTTTGTGAACCGTTAAAACGCAAGTCTCCCATAGATTTTGTACGGCGATACTAGCGTGTGATGTCATCATAAATCGGTGCAATTTTTGTGACTTTTAAAGGAAAATAAGGCGAGTTATGAAATAGTCAATGGTTAAGGTGTTTATTAACGTGTTAATATTGAGAACAAGGGTTTCGGAATCTATTTAGATTGGTTTTAAATACCCAAATGTACTTTTCCCCCCATTAATGGAGATGTGACGGTATTAAAGGGACTTTTCCCACCTCACTATCCTCAAACTGCAAGTCTTGTTTAGGCAGCGTCTAAGTAACTATAGTATACTGGTATATTGATAATAAGAAAGCAAAAATCTGTAGGTAAGTAATTTCACCATTTCATCATCAACTAGCGTCGCGCCAGCGCTCCAGCGGCTTGGCTCGCGTGGATTTTGGTTCTCTAATATATTAAGCAAAATATAGCATTTTATGCTCATCAAGAATAATTATAATAATAATAAAGGATTCTAATGGTGTAGTTTTGTTTTAAATCGGCCTATTAGTTTCGGAGCCTAATCAATTCAAAGAAACAATAAAATCTTTCCTCTTTATAATATTATTGGAGATAAGGATCCTTGTGAATTTGCGCTCTTGTACTTTATTAATCATCAGTGTTATAAAAAAACTACAATAAGGTTTTGATAGCGGTTAGCTACCTTTACTTATCTGTCAAAGTCAGCTGTAAGCATATTATAGTCGCACTTTAGACGGAATGATTTTAAAAAGACTTTTAATTGTTAATGGTAACAAAAGCCGTGAACATATTGAAGTCGCACTTTAAAAGGAATGTTCTTGAAAAGACATATAATTTTTAATGGTAACAAAGATACCATATTAAACTACGTAGAACAGTATCGGAATTCTTAAACACCGATGTTGTACTGAAACAACACTGTAGCCAATTTAATGTTTCGTTAATTAATCAACATAACAAATGGTGACCACTCTCTCCGGCAACGTTGTCATAAGCAGGTCCGTTGAGAACCTTGAGTTTGTGGTAATTACTCATTGGTATAAAATTAATTGAATTTTTCGATTAATTGTTTTAGTTACGAACGCCCTTAGCGACTAAAAGTCCGTATAGAATTTTCTTTTAATTCAATTTCGTTCCTTATAAGTCACAAAAATACTAAGTCAATATAAAAAAGTTTTGTAATATCGGAAAGAGTATATTTTCTATGATGAATTTGACAGGGTCAAAAATATTATTTCTGTAAAAAATATCCAGCTTAGTGAAATTAAACACTGAAGTAAATTACCGTTATCAAGCAAAAAGGCAGATTAATAAATAAATAAATGATAAAAACCATCGCCTTGTTATTCAGTCGACATCGATATCACACACAATCGAATAGCTCCCACATTTCTTACTGAGTTACCACATAAGTTAAGAGATATAGACACACTTAAGGGATATTCTAATAGGGCTCTATAATGCACATCCATGATAGGAGATAGGGTTGCCAAATGTCTTATAATTTTCTGCTAAAGAAATTGAATAATCTGACTAGCAGCCTACCTTCTACCTATTTACATACCTATTTTTCGATGGCTACCTAAGTTAAAAATAATGTTGTAATGTCATATTTATTTTCTTACAAGTACGTGCTTCGCTACGTATAAAGTGAAATTCATGTGTTATATAAAATATGATAAATGAAGAACCACTTAACTGATTTTGAGCAAACATCACATAAACCCTCTACTAATAGTCCGAACAAAGCCTTAACATTTGATTTAGATAGGTGAGCTCGTTCTTGAGTTGTTAAATTACAACGAAAAGTGGCAGTAATTTTTATAGATAAAGATAGAAGATAGATTGAAGCCTCATACGAAGACGCAGTGCTAAGTTTTAGTGCAATACAAAAACAAAAAACTGGTGCTGCATTGTTGAGAAAACAAATTGGAATTTATTCTGTAAATATATCCGTATGAAATTTATAAAAAAATAGTCCCCCATTAGATTTGCGGATTTGCGCAATTTTCCTGAAAAGTGACAACCCTATTTGCTAAATCTAATCTAACGTTAACAATTACTGCGCGGGCGCATCGGCCCTGTCTGAACTCAGTGCTGAGTCGATTTTGATGTAAATCTAAGTGGCAGATAGCTCGGAAAGGTAGCACATATTTTAACGCATATGAAGATAAGTTAACGCTTTATTCGAAACTAGCGGCCCGCTCGCGACTTCGTCCGCGCAAACGTGTTTATCCCAAGGAAGCATTAATTCGTAATAAAAAGTATCGTATCACCTAAGTCAGCTAGTACCTGTATACCAAATTACATCAAAATCCGTTCAGTTGTTTCAGCGTGATTGACAGACAAACATCCAATAATCCAAATATCCAAACCAAAGATAATGCAATGTATAGACGATAACTTTCGAAGATAACGAAGCAGGAGAGGCAGGGCAACAACTGTTAGATAAAAAGATACTTACTGGTCGATATAATTGTATTATTTCGCAAACAATATATTTCACTTAAGTAACACAACAACCACCTCTCAGCTATTTCACCAACGTCAAAGAAAACAATACAGGGTGTAAAAAAAACCTTAACGAAGCCGAATACCACATATTCTACCAATTGTTACGATCATTTTTTTCCTTTACATCATACCTGGGAAGTAAACGGTTATTGAGATATTGATGGTAAAAGTTTGAAAAAAAAATTGATGGTTTCTACAGATATGACTTCTGTCCGTTATAACTGAACTTTTTTCCAAAGAAACATGATACAAATTTTCACTAGTTCTTTCATAAAAAGCCTCTAAATGGCACACTCCGCAATGAACAGCGCACACTCGAACCGAACCGCGTCGCGGCGGCGTATAGCAACACGCCCCGCGGTGCCTTTTCCGCGTGCGCGCTGTACATTGCGGGTTAGAATTAAATTATTTTTTTTGATGTCAAAAAATAAAAGTTGTTTCCCAGCCAAAATTTATTTTTTATACGATTTGGTGAGATGTACTGAACGCGTGGTTGACGGCTTCGTTAAGGTTTTTTTTACACCCTGTATATAACTCCAAATACAAAAATATAAAAATAAAATTAAAAGTATCATAAACAATAAAAAAGAGGTCTGTCGCCAACACAATGGATATCTTTGATCCAAACAAAGAAAATTTCACATTTATAATATTAGTGTGATGTTAGGCAGTTAAAAAGGGTGGCAAAATCTTAGACAATACCTGCTTGTTATGTGAAGTGTGTAATTTATAGTTGTCTTTTTTGATAGACGACCGCTTGGTGCAGTGGTCTAGTCGGACTTCTAAACCAAGAGTCGCGGGTTCGATCCCCGCACAGTACAAGCATAAGTGTAAGCATGAACATGTGGGTTGTTACTGGTCTGGGTGTTTTCTATGTATAATATGTATTTATTTACAAAAAAAAAGTATTTAAGTATGTTTACCCGTTGTCTAGAATCCATAACACAAGCCTCGTAGCTTGCTAGAGAATTGGTGTGATTGTTGTAAAATATTTATTTAGTATTTATTTATTTTGACTCTTGGACATTAAAAATAAGTACCTACTTAGTTAGTAATAAGTAACCGTAGTAAAGAGTTTTGAAGATCCAACACAAGAGTGAGATCGCGTTGCACCTTAAGTAAACGCCTAACCTCTAAAATTAAATGTAATTTTTTTTTATGGAATAGATTTTGACATAAGTACTTATTGACTTTCGTCTACTTTTTATTCTTTCTATTGAAATATGTTATGATGGTTTGAAATTGATTTGAGTCTTTATGTGGTTACGAGTATTTCGTGGAATGAGTATTTTTTAATGTCCACGTTTGTACGAGTAATAGACATATTGACACAATGTAAACTAGGTACCTGTAAGTAGCTTTAGATAACAGGATTGGCTGCGCAAGAGTGAGTCACACGGCACCTAACCGTTCTATAGTTTATGGTCCCCCCATTCACATTGTAGGACCAACGGAATGGATATTGGATAGCCCCTATTACCATTATCGGTTTAGCACTTTGCGATAGTTAACTTGCAACTGCATTGTGAGATAGGTGATGGTAAACATTTCCTAATATACAGGGTATAAGTTTTTATTTACTTATATGTAGAATTAAATTTGGCCCCATCAGACACGTTTTTTGCATAGATAGGCTCATTAACACCGTACAAGAAAAAATCAATAACTAATTTACTATTTCCAGTTCCAGTAGATTAATACTTTTTATTAAAGATTTTTTTTATTTACATTTTTTTAAAAACCTTTAACTTAAGCTCGATAAAGTGTTTGGATTTTGATTTCTACTTGGTTACTTCTATGAGGTTCTCAGTGTTTCGCAAATAACCCTGTATGCAAAAGTTCTTTGCAATTAATGTGTATCTCTCAAACAGCTAAATGCCTTTAGTAACACCAGCTAATGACGTCTTTTATCTCGCCACATAAATCCGCCACACTGTACACACGGCTCCACATCAAGCTTCTCATTTTTGTTTCAAAATCACCTTTATTACCTAAGTATAAGATACCGCGGTGATTAACTTGACGTGCGGCCGTGCGTACACACGGCTGTATTTTGTTTAACCTATTTACGGCTGGGCTAGATTCTAATTTGTCAGTGTACAGCCTCGAGCTTTGACCTGTTGGTTATAAATAGTACGGTGGCATGGTACAGTTCAACGCAGAAATACTATATCCCTGTTATTAAAGGTAATGGTATGCTCCTAGCGACCGCGACGCGAAACCGCGACTCTTGACATTTTTATATAAATATACAACAACATCACATACATAGATCTGACTCCGTGGTAAGTAGCTTAAGCACTTGTGTTACAGATATCAGAATCAACAGTGGTATTTACAAATAAACTTAACTATATACATAAAATCTAGACCAATACAAACATACATGTTCATGCACACAAATGTTTGTACAGTGCGGGGATCGAACCCGCTACCTCTTGGTTAATAGCTTCTTGACCATTACACCAAAGTGGTCGACTTTACCCGACTCACTTTTGAAGGTAGGGGTCTATTAATTGAGTCATCAAGATAACATACATCCTCCGGGATGGGAGCTTCGTGGATCGGTGAGCTCAGGGAAGAACCCGTCGTCGCGGATTATTCCGCGACGCGAAATCGTGAATCGTGACGTCACCCAACTCACTTTTGAAGGTAGCGGTCTTTTAGTTGCGTTCATCAAGGTAACATACATATATCGGGGTGCTTCGGGATGGGAGCCTCGGGGATCGGTGTGCTCAGGGAATCCGTGACTCGTGACGTCACACGACTCACTTTTAAAGGTAGCGGTCTTTTAATTGAGTTCATCAAGAAACGTACATCGGGATCCTTTGGAATGGGTGCCTCGGGGGTCGGTGAGCTCAGGGAATAACTTTTGAAGGTAGCGGTCGTGCGACCCGGTCGCGAATCGCGATGAGTCGAATGCAAGCATGACGTGTGCATTCGAATGGGAGGATATATTTCACAAGTAAAATTAAATTATAAGTAATCAAGGGGAATTCATTCGCGAAAGAAGGTACTATTATACTCGTGAGGCGGTTATGGTATCGCGCTTTACTCACTCAAATGACCGTGACGTTGTGTACTAAACCAAATATTGTGTCTTAATTAAATATGAAAAGAACGTGTAAAGATCGGCTCAGTCGTACGAATGGCGTCAGACTTATCGGTCCTAATAACGCGTGATTTTCGGTTATACGAGTACACGCAGTAAAATTCCTGAGTAAAACCTATCCTCTATGCGTTCTTTGCCAAACTACATAAGTGTACCTTTCATCAATATCGGTTCTAAAGTCTAACAGACAGACAGACTACACAACATAGAATCTCTGATATTGACTGTATCTTTGGATTGCGTTAACTGGCAGTTTAATTTTAGTATTGAACATTAATTTTAACTTGATACCTTTACGCATTTCTGGGGAAAAGGGCGGGCCTTCACAAACGATTAAACACTTGGCACCGAAGGCCTACTACGACAAACGAAATCCACTAAAACAATAACGTGTACAGACGACACCTATCACGCATGTAATAAGGGCGATGAAATTTGTCATCGCCCTTATTACATGCGCTTAAAGTGCTACAGTTTTGACCTCGACGTATTGTAATGTGCACTTGTGTTATTTAACATAAATAATACATTAAAAAACTAAAATGACACGCTTTTATTGCTAATTAAAAAAAAACTAAGTCCAAAGATTGTATATTACAGTTGAGTAAAAATCGTGGGGTGCACTTTATGTCGTTTTCATAGTTGCCAATAATACGAGTAAAATGATTTTAATATTTTTCACTCAGTAAACCCACCCTTTTCACTCAGTAAAAGTACTCAGAAATTATTTTCTCGTTTTAGTTAGCAATAAAAGTGTGTTTTTTTTATTTTTTCAAAATATTATTTATTTTAATTTTATTTTAGTTAATAAGGATAATGGAAAACTCGTACCAAATTATTGCATTGTCATCGGTACTTGGTACGTGCGCAAAGTTTCAAATTAATCCGATTTCTGGAAGTTGTTAAAAATTGAGCTCAAAGATGTTTTTTACTTTTTTATTTTCTTTTTTTAGGAAAACAATCATGTATACGTACAGCCCGGGCTTATTTAAGCGTGTTAAAAAAACGATTATCGTTTACACGAATTTCATTTTTCGTAGTAAGGTCTCAGGACCTATGTATCCATGATTCTTGCATTGAGACTTTTGATAAGTAATGGTTCAAATAAATTGGTGCAACGCTCACATATTTTTGTCCGACGGCTGTTTTCAGCCTTCAAACCTTCAAAAAGGAATGTGTTTCGGTACCTACGTCTAATCTGAACAAATAAACCGTGTTTAGCGGAATGTAAGCTTTACAATAAGAATAACGAGACCGTTCGAAGGCTAAGGTGCATGTCTTGATTTAGGTTGTGATAAGTATACGCCTACCGCATTTGATTGTGTAGAAAACTTTGAGAAGTAATACCTGAGGATATAGCATTCGAAATAAAATTAAAACACTGGCCGTCCCCCGCAACTACATGCGCGCAGATATAGAAATCTTATAACACCCTGTATATCATCAAAATAAAATATGGCCAATTAAAATAATGAATAACTTAGCTATTTGTTAGGGATAGAAATGATAAAAGTAATAAAGATTTTTTTCAATTAGCTTTTTAATAAAAATGCGTATTGTTAATTGAATTGTCAAAATGGAAGTGAAATTTAGATTGCAAGCGTTGATTACAGATAAACAAACACTGGGACAGTTGTACCAAACTATTTAAAAGCTTGTAAAATCGGTGTCGAGGTTCCGAAGATAACCCATTAAACATATCATAGGAAAAAAAAGCGGTACCTCTTTTTTTAGAAGTTAGAAATTATACTGTAGTACGGGTTTGAAAAAAACAATAATGTTAAAATAAACTAAGAATTATGGATAATTAAAAATATTAATATTATTATTAATATTATGGATACCAGCAGATGGCTATCGCCGTAGAAGTAGACCCAAAAAAGATGATGTGACGATTTGACGAGTTTTCGAACAGATTGGGAATCCTTAGCCGTCAATAGGGAACAGTGGAGGAGTTTGGGGGAGACCTTTGCCCAGCACTGGGATGATATAGGTATTTAAAAAAAAATAGGAATAAGAATAAATGTGAATTTCCAAGGTTAAACATTTCGGCAATGTTAAGTCTCATGAAATTCAAAGTTTTCATTTGTATTCCCTTGTCGAATGCTGTTTCTTTCAACAATATCCTTTGGTGTAAGTTGTCATAGAGATAAAGCTATGAAATCCTGGCATTTAGTAAAATATCCTTGATCTATCCACCATTATCTGTTTGGGCTCTCAAGACGCAAATGCTACCATGCTCTTTCCATGAAGCGTATCTATTTTAATGTATTACTCAATTAACATACTAATTATGTGCCTAGTTAAGTACTAATAATTTTGCGCGGTACAGGTTCCGCTAAGTTTCCTTAGAGTTTTGTGTTTAAAGACATTTACGAACATTGTAAGTTAGCACGCGATGCATTTGATTTTCCATGCTTCTTAAACATAATCAAACAGTAAAACAGGTTTGATAAAGCCCTGTCTAATTGTCGACTGAAACATTATTATTAGAGACAGCACTGGTTTGATACCATATTCTAATTGCGACATGCACTCTCCATTGGTTTCTTTTACTTAACTAGTAAGCTGTAAAACTGTTTGAATTGTTACAATTGTTTAAATTGTTATAATGTCAGAGTGTAACTTCTTTTTGGTGTCTATGGCTGAATGATTTTGGTAATATTTATCTTGGTGATAGTGGTCACTAAGGTAGCCTTCTATTCAATAGATGTGTTGCTATTTGGTATCAAATGTAAATAAAAATATACAATATTAATTTTCATTTTTTCTATTGGGATTAGGTCCTCGTAAGCTTAAGAAGACTGTTTTGAAACCATGTAAGGCCAATACATTATATTTATAAATAGAGTGATACCTTACTCGTATATCGGATTTTGGCAATATCTCAGGGTACCCACTTAAACAACAAGACATGGTGTCTACACCCAAAACAGCAAAGACAATAGTTCGCACGGCGCCCACGCATTAATCAAGCCGCTTAGATAAGACAAGAAATTAACTAGCTCTTTTAAAACCCTTCACTTATCTTG
Source organism: Pyrausta despicata (assembly GCA_963921415.1). Classification (NCBI taxonomy): domain Eukaryota; kingdom Metazoa; phylum Arthropoda; class Insecta; order Lepidoptera; family Crambidae; genus Pyrausta; species Pyrausta despicata. Next base: position 6,035,504 of record OY992869.1, read on the forward strand.
TAAGTGCCTATATCAATGAGATAAAGGCTATGGGGTTATGGAAGTTTAACAGGACTTTAACACTCAAAAGCCACCACACAAGGTTACAGTAAAAAAGTATCCCAAGAACTTCTTATGCTCAAAAGGTAAATCATGTGCAGAGACCAGAATATTGACTGTACTCTACAGTACAGTCAATATTCTGGTCTCTGCACATGCCGTGCCGCGAATACTCGCTATTATTCGGCATTCGGCGAATAGTCGTCTAAAATAAACTTTTAATGAACAAAAAAACTAATGAGTTAAAATATTAATTTTTTTAATAGTTACTTGTTATACAATAGTGCAAAGTTGCTTTTTAACCGCGTGTTCAAATTTGATGACCGAGCAAGCGAAGGATTCTAAAATTGAGTCACGAGCGCAGCGAGTGATATAAAATTAAAATCCTGAGCGTTAGCGAGGGAATCAAAAGAGCACGAGGTTAAAAATCTTTGCACTCGAGTGCAACACGTAACTTTTCATTCCACTTTAGCGAGGAAATGACAAAATGCAAAAAAAAACCGTTGACAATCACAAGATAGGTACTTTTATTTCAGTTTAGGTATTAACTCATTATGACAGGTAAGTATTACAGAATAATCTTTAAATTATAACAAAATGGTACTTAGGTATAATTTATCAAAATTGAAAGTAACGTTTCTACAGTTATTTAAATTGAGTGTAATATTTTTGTTGTGTACTGTAATAATGGTGTTAGTAACTTGTGTACTGTTTTTCGAGTGCTTGCTTTCTTGTTCTCGGATAATTCTATAAAATATGCCAGCAAAACGTTTTCTGAACATAACGTTCTGTTTTAAATACTTCTCGCGTGTTTGTTGAGGGAGAAAGAACATTTGCGCATTATTAACAGTTTCAGTCAATTCTGTTGGCGTCAAACAAACTTCCTCGTCGCTAGAATCACTCATTTTAGTTTTTTAACTTGTTTTCAAGTTTATTGTTTTTAAATAAGGTTCAACAATGACGTGAAAAAATGCCGCGTAAAGAACCGCCTACAAAGCAAATTGAAAAAAGAACACATTCAAACTCGTAACCTACTTGGTTACGAGTTTGAGTTTTTAACAAATTAAAAAAAATGTTGTTTGATATATTTGGCACCATAGAGGTAGCAATAAATAGGTTTAATGATTTTTGAAGTGAAAACTTCTTTAGCGGCGTTGAGCACTTTTGTGGCATGGGTAGAAACTCGCGTCAGGTCACGTGATGCTGATCGAAAAACCGTAAGACGGTTCAAATAAATCAAAAATGCACAACGTTAATAATCAAGTTTTCACTTCTGCCGGCACTCTCGGAGTGCAACCCGTGTTTTTTGAAGTGAAAACTTCTTTAGCGGCGTTGAGCACTTTTGTGGCATGGGTAGAAACTGTGAAACTCGCGTCAGGTCACGTGATGCTGATCGAAAAACCGTAAGACGGTTGTTAAGTTTTCACTTCTGCCGGCACTCCCGGAGTGCAACCCGTGTTTTTTTTATTAATTCACAAACTTGGTGCACACGATGTTCTAAATTCAAATTTACTTTAACCTCTAGTGAATGAAAACGGCTTTTCCACTCAGATATTGAAGAGCAAAATGACTCTTTCCGAGATGGTGGGATGAAAATTTTTTTACTTAATAAAACAATACAAAAACAATATCAATTATTGACATTGGGGAGAGAGAGGGGTTTTTGGAGAAAGAGAAGTGTTTGCAGAGAGAGGGTTGATTGGAGAAAGAGAGGTGATTGGAGAGAAAGGGGTGAATGGAGATAGGGGTGACTGGAGAGAGGAGTGATTGCAGAGAGTGGGTGATTGGAAAGAAAGGGGTGATTGGAGTGAGACGGGCGTGATTGGTGAGAAAGAGGTGATTGGAGAGAGACGGGGGTGATTGGAGAGTAAAAGGTGATTGGAGTGAGACGGGGGTGATTGGAGAGAGAGGTGTGATTGGAATGAGACGGAGGTGATTAGAGACTAAGAGGTGATTGGAGTGAGACGGGGGTGATTGGAGAGAGAGGTGTGATTGGAATGAGACGGGGGTGATTGGAGAAAAAGGGGTGATAGGAGAGAAAGGGGTGATTGGAAAGAAAGGGGTGATTGGAGTGAGACGGGTGTGATTGGTGAGAAAAAAAAAAAGAAAAAAAAAAACTAAGTCCAAAGAATGTATATTACAGTTGAGTAAAAATCGTGGGGTGCACTTTATGTCGTTTTCATAGTTATCTTTTTGTAGTTGCCATCAATACGAGTAAAATGATTTTAATATTTTTCACTCAGTAAACCCACCCTTTTCACTCAGTAAAAGTACTCAGAAATTATTTTCTCGTTTTAGTTAGCAATAAAAGCGTGTTTTTTTATTTTTTCAAAATATTATTTATTTTCATTTAATTTTAGTTAATAAGGATAATGGAAAACTCTTACCAAATTATTGCATTGTCATCGGTACTTGGTACGTGCGCAGTTTCAAATTAATCCGATTTCTGGAAGTTGGTGACAATTGAGCTCAAAGATGTTTTTTACTTTTTTATTTTCTTTTTTTAGGAAAACAATCATGTATACGTACAGCCCGAGCTTATTTAAGCGTGTTAAAAAAACGATTATCGTTTACACGAATTTCATTTTTCGTAGTAAGGCCTCAGTACCTTTGTATCCATGATTCTTGCATTGAGACTTTTGATAAGTAATGGTTCAAATAAATCGGTGCAACGCTCACATATTTTTGTCCGACGGTTGTTTTCAGCCTTCAAACCTTCAAAAAGGAATGTGTTTCGGTACCTACGTCTAATCTGAACATATAAACCTTGTTTAGCGGAATGTAAGCTTTACAATAAGAATAACGAGACCGTTCGAAGGCTAAGGTGCATGTCTTGATTTAGGTTGTGATAAGTATACGCCTACCGCATTTGATTTGTGTAGAAAACTTTGAGAAATAATACCTGAGGATATAGCATTCGAATTAAAATTAAAACACTGGCCGTCCCCCGCAACTTCATGCGCGCAGATATAGAAATCTTATAACACCCTGTATATCATCAAAATAAAATATGGCCAATTAAAATAATGAATAACTTAGCTATTTGTTAGGGATAGAAATGATAAAAGTAATAAATAGTATTAACATTGAAAAATTACTTAGCTTTAGATTTCCGCTCAGTTACGCCGGCATAAGTACCCAACTACACTACCTGTGACCACCGACTATGTTAGAGAACAAGCACATGCAAAAAGCACCGCCCGCCCTCCCACAAATCGCATGCAAAACAGATAATGCAATAATTAGTACCAACACCGACGTGCAAAAGAAAACCTCAACGCGTTTCGCCGCCTCACGCGGCATCTTCAGGAGGAGATGTTGTCGCCTCGGCTGCGCTCCGACGACTAACCTGTGAACGCTGGTGAGCAGGCCTTTTATACTTTTCCCCCACTATTGTTGTGACGTACTAGCGACCGATCCGGTCCTATTATTACTAATGATATTATTACTATTTTGACGGTTAGAAAAATTTGAAAAAATATTTAATAGTGGGGACGTTGTGTAACTGACCTGCTCATTCAGCAGTGTAAGCGAATTATCTTTATTATGTTTAATTATTTCTAATTGTTCCAAAACGGATAGTTTTAAACTTTTTTCGAATGTGTGTAAAATTGAAAATGTGTGATTATCAGGAATTCTATGTCCTGTGTCTAAAAGGTGTTTCGCGAAATGGGATTTTTCGGGATGGTTATTTCGATACGCGGATATATGTTCTTTATAACGTGTGTTGAAACTACGGCCGGTCTGCCCTACATATGTGGAGTTACATTCATTACAATTAAGTTTATAAACACCAGATTTCTGGTGTTTATCAAGCTTATCCTTACCATTACATAACATTCGTAATGAGTTATTTGTGTTAAAAGCTGCGTGCATATCGTGATTTTTTAGTAACTTAGAAATTCGTTCCGACACCGGTCCTAAATATCTGCCATTAATGGACTTAAAGGAGAACCCATCGCTAAGCCCTCCTTTTGTCTATAATATTGATTGTTGAACCGGAAATTAATGGCAGATATTTTCATGGATAATTTTGAAAATAAATACTTAATACATGATAGGAATATTCTTTATTATTATAGATACGTAGATGATATATTGATTTGTTGGACCGGAACAAACCGTCAGTTGGATCTATTTCTTAATAAAATAAATAAAATTCACCCCAAAATTAAATTTAAATTAGAATTAGAACAGAATGATAGTATTAATTTCTTAGATTTAACAATAACAAAGGTGCAGGGTAAGCATGAATTCCAAATATATCGTAAACCAACCCACACTGACACTGTCATTCATGCATCTTCTTGTCATCCGTGGCAACATAAAATGGCCGCGTTCAACTCATATGTACATCGCCTTCTTACAATACCATTAAGTGAAATTAATTACAAAAAAGAATTAAATATTCTTTACCACATCGCCACTTCAAACGGATACAAGAGATGCATTATTGACAGTTTAATAAAAAATAAAATTAACAAAATCATAACTAGTTTATTATACGCTGTTCCTGATAAAAAGGATAACAGGTATAATTCTAGTTTGATTTATTTAGGACCGGTGTCGGAACGAATTTCTAAGTTACTAAAAAATCACGATATGCACGCAGCTTTTAACACAAATAACTCATTACGAATGTTATGTAATGGTAAGGATAAGCTTGATAAACACCAGAAATCTGGTGTTTATAAACTTAATTGTAATGAATGTAACTCCACATATGTAGGGCAGACCGGCCGTAGTTTCAACACACGTTATAAAGAACATATATCCGCGTATCGAAATAACCATCCCGAAAAATCCCATTTCGCGAAACACCTTTTAGACACAGGACATAGAATTCCTGATAATCACACATTTTCAATTTTACACACATGCGAAAAAAGTTTAAAACTATCCGTTTTGGAACAATTAGAAATAATTAAACATAATAAAGATAATTCGCTTACACTGCTGAATGAGCAGGTCAGTTACACAACGTCCCCACTATTAAATATTTTTTCAAATTTTTCTAACCGTCAAAATAGTAATAATATCATTAGTAATAATAGGACCGGATCGGTCGCTAGTACGTCACAACAATAGTGGGGGAAAAGTATAAAAGGCCTGCTCACCAGCGTTCACAGGTTAGTCGTCGGAGCGCAGCCGAGGCGACAACATCTCCTCCTGAAGATGCCGCGTGAGGCGGCGAAACGCGTTGAGGTTTTCTTTTGCACGTCGGTGTTGGTACTAATTATTGCATTATCTGTTTTGCATGCGATTTGTGGGAGGGCGGGCGGTGCTTTTTGCATGTGCTTGTTCTCTAACATAGTCGGTGGTCACAGGTAGTGTAGTTGGGTACTTATGCCGGCGTAACTGAGCGGAAATCTAAAGCTAAGTAATTTTTCAATGTTAATACTAATTATGGATTTCCGCAAAGTAACGCCTGATACTATTAATTATAAAAGTAATAAAGATTTTTTTCAATTAGCTTTTTAATAAAAATGCGTATTGTTAATTGAATTGTCAAAATGGAAGTGAAATTTAGATTGCAAGCGTTGATTACAGATAAACAAACACTGGGACAGTTGTACCAAACTATTTAAAAGCTTGTAAAATCGGTGTCGAGGTTCCGAAGATAACCCATTAAACATATCATAGGGAAAAAAAAGCGGTACCTCTTTTTTTAGAAGTTAGAAATTATACTGTAGTACGGGTTTGAAAAAAACAGTAATGTTAAAATAAACTAAGAATATGGATAATTAAAAATATTAATATTATTATTAATAATATGGATACCAGCAGATGGCTATCGCCGTAGAAGTAGACCCAAAAAAGATGATGTGACGATTTGACGAGTTTTCGAACAGATTGGGAATCCTTAGCCGTCAATAGGGAACAGTGGAGGAGTTTGGGGGAGACCTTTGCCCCGCAGTGGGATGATATAGGTATTTAAAAAAAAATAGGAATAAGAATAAATGTGAATTTCCAAGGTTAAACATTTCGGCAATGTAAAGTCTCATGAAATTCAAAGTTTTCATTTGTATTCCCTTGTCGAATGCTGTTTCTTTCAACAATATCCTTTGGTGTAAGTTGTCATAGAGATAAAGCTATGAAATCCTGGCATTTAGTAAAATATCCTTGATCTATCCACCATTATCTGTTTGGGCTCTCTCAAACGCAAATGCTACCATGCTCTTTCCATGAAGCGTATCTATTTTAATGTATTACTCAATTAACATACTAATTATGTGCCTAGTTAAGTACTAATAATTTTGCGCGGTACAGGTTCCGCTAAGTTTCCTTAGAGTTTTGTGTTTAAAGACATTTACGAACATTGTAAGTTAGCACGCGATGCATTTGATTTTCCATGCTTCTTAAACATAATCAAACAGTAAAACAGGTTTGATAAAGCCCTGTCTAATTGTCGACTGAAACATTATTATTAGAGACAGCACTGGTTTGATACCATATTCTAATTGCGACATGCACTCTCCATTGGTTTCTTTTACTTAACTAGTAAGCTGTAAAACTGTTTGAATTGTTACAATTGTTTAAATTGTTATAATGTCAGTGTGTAACTTCTTTTTGGTGTCTATGGCTGAATGATTTTGGTAATATTTATCTTGGTGATATTGGTCACTAAGGTAGCCTTCTATTTAATAGATGTGTTGCTATTTGGTATCAAATGTAAATAAAAATCTACAATATTATTTTTCATTTTTTCTATTGGGATTAGGTCCTCGTAAGCTTGAGAAGACTGTTTTGAAACCATGTAAGGCCAATACATTATATAAATAGAGTGATACCTTACCGTATATCGGATTTTGGCAATATCTTCGGGTACCCACTTAAACAACAAGACATGGTGTCTACACCCAAAACAGCAAAGACAATAGTTCGCTCGGCGCCCACGCATTAATCAAGACGCTTAGATAAGACAAGAAATTAACTAGCTCTATTAACACCCTTCGCTTATCTTGTAAGTGCCTATATCAATGAGATAAAGGCTATGGGGTTATGGAAGTTTAACAGGACTTTAACACTCAATAGCCACCACACAAGGTTACAGTAAAAATGTATCCCAAGAACTTCTTATGCTCAAAAGGTACCAATCATGTGCAGAGACCAGAATATTGACTGTAGAGTTGCCGCGAATACTCGCTATTATTCGGCATTCGGCGAATAGTCGTCTAAAATAAACTTTTAGTGAACAAAAAAACTAATGAGTTAAAATATTCATTTTTTTTAATTATTATACTTAATAAAACAATACAAACACAATATCAATTATTGACATTGGAGAGAGAGAGGGGTGTTTGGAGAAAGAGAAGTGATTGCAGAGAGAGGGTTGATTGGAGAAAGAGAGGTGATTGGAGAGAAAGGGGTGATTGGAGTGAGACGGGGGTGATTGGTGAGTAAGAGGTGATTGGAGAGAGACGGGGGTGATTGGAGAGTAAGAGGTGATTGGAGTGAGACGGGGGTGATTGGAGAGAGAGGTGTGATTGGAGTGAGACGGTGGTGATTGGAGAGAAAGAGGTGATTGGAGAGAGACGGGGGTGATTGGAGAGAGAGGTGTGATTGGAATGAGACGGGGGTGATTGGAGAGAAAGGGGTGATAGGAGTGAAAGGGGTGATTGGAGAGAACTGGGTGATTGGAATGAAAGGGGTGATTGGAGTGAGACGGGTGTGATTGGAGAGAAATAGCTGATTGGAGAGAGACGGGGGTGATTGGAGAGTAAGAGGTGATTGAAGTGAGACGGGGGTGATTGGAGAGAGAGGTGTGATTGGAATGAGACGGGGGTGATTGGAGAGAATGGGGTGATAGGAGACAATGGGGTGATTGGAGAGAGGTGTGATTGGAGAGAAAGGGGTGATTGGAGTGAGACGCGGGTGATTTGAGAGAGAGGTGTGTTAGGATTTGGAGAGGGAGGAGAGATTGGAATGAGAGGGGTGATTGGAGAGAGAGGGTTGATTGGAGAGAAAGTGGTGATTGGAGAGAAAAGGGTGATTGGAGAGAAAGTGGTGATTGGAGAGAAAAGGGTGATTGGAGAGAAAGTGGTGATTGGAGAGAAAAGGGTGATTGGAGAGAGGGATATTGGAGAGAAAGGCGTGATTGGATAGAGGGGTTATTGGGGTGTGTTAGGATTTGGAGAGGGAGGAGAGATTGGAATGAGAGGGGTGATTGGAGAGAGAGGGTTGATTGGAGAGAAAGTGGTGATTGGAGAGAAAAGGTTGATTGGAGAGAAAGTGGTGATTGGAGAGAAAAGGGTGATTGGAGAGAGGGATATTGGAGAGAAAGGCGTGATTGGATAGAGGGGTTATTGGAGAGACAGGGTTGGAGAAAGAGGGGTGATTGGAAAGAGAGGGGATTGAAGAGGGGTGATTGGAGAGAGAGAGCTGATTGGATAGAAAGCGGTGATTGGATAGAGAGGAGATTGGAGAGAGAGGGGTGTTAGGATTTGGAGAGAGGGGTGATTTGAGAGAGAGATAGGTGATTAAAGAGGTGTGATTGGACAGAGATGCGTGATTTGAGAGAGAGGTGATAGGAGAAAGACGGTTGATTGGAGTAAGACGAGGTTGATTGGAGAGAGAAGGGTATTTGGAGAGAAAAGGCGTTATTGAATAGAAGGGTATTTTGGTGAGAGTTGAGATTGGAGTAAGAGAGGTGATTGGAGAGAGAGAGTTGATTGGATAGAAAGCGGTGATTGAAGAGAGAGGAGATTGGAGAGAGAGGGGTGATTGGAGAGAGAGGTGTGTTAGGATTTGGAGAGAGGGGTGATTGGAGAGAGGGGTGTTTGGATTTGGAGAGAGGGGGATTGGAGAGAGATAGGTGATTAAAGAGGTGTTGAGAGAGGGGTGATTGGAGAGAGGGGTGTTTGGATTTGGAGAGAGGGGTGATTGGAGAGAGAGGTGATAGGAGAGACGGATATTTAAAGAGCGCGAGGGGTGATTTGAGAGAGAGGGGTGATTTTAGAGAGAGGGGTGATTGGAGTGAGATGGGGTGATTGGAGAGAGAGGGGTATTTGAAGAGAGAAGGCGTTATTGGAGAGAAAGAGGTATTGAGGAGGTATTAACCTGAAACAGATTTTTTTAACTATATTGTTTTCTTTTCTTACAACCTTAGAAGAAATTAGAAATATTTTTAATGTGTTTAATGTTGTTTTATGTCGAATAATAATGTCGAGTTATTCGACTATTCGCCAAAGTGAATTTAACTAATTTGAATTTAGCTAATTTGAAAAAATAGCAATGCATATACCTACCTACTTTGCTTGCTTGAATAAAGTATCAACTTGCTTGAATAAAGTATCTTTCTGGGGCAACTTTATCATGTACCCAGATAGAGCTAACGTCACTATCCAAAGAATCTGGATATTTCTGGAATCAACGGGACTAAGCAGTGAACTATGAAATTTATAGTTAGTTTAGTTGTATTGTGGCATCTTTTTATATTTAATATAAAAAGATGCCACAATACATCAACGCTGGTCGAGGTGGCAATATTTAAAGCCCAAAAGACAATAATATAGCGCCTATCGATAATAATTGAACTTCTTATAACTATTTTTGTTAGGTTGAAGTTGAACCGATAAGGCCAAAAAAAAATATGAAAGAAATATCACAAATGTTTAAAAGAAATCTGCAACTGAAACTTGCTAACCGGCTGTTGACTAAATGTGTTAAATTAACCTTTAATTTACCCGGTTTAGTCAACAGCCGGTTATCGAAATTTTTAATGCTGTATTTTTTAGTATTGACACTAACAACGTCAAATGGCACAAGGCATCTAGATCTACTGTTAAACATAGACGTTCTATCGTATGTCAACAGCTTGCATTCCGTTTGGTCCCTTATAAAGTTATCAGTCCGTATAGCTGGTAGACGCCCTACGCTGTCACGCTGACACAGGAGATATAGGGACTTTAGGCATATCAAATAAGCCCATGGAAAAATGTAATGAGTATTGAGTATGACCAGTTTTCAAGAGAAATAAAAGTTGACTTTGACAGTTAATTTATCGATGTTTCACTTAAATCATCGACTAATAATGTTCGCCACATCATAAATACGTGTAAGTAACTATCCACTAAGTCGTAAACGTATTTTTTTATTTTAAATACATTCGTTTTTTGAAGCTCTCTGATACAAAGATCATCAAAAAGTGTTTTTTTTTATCAATAAGCTTATTTGATGCGCCTTAAGTCGATCTACCTCCGGTGTTAACGTGCCGACTTAATTTTGGGACACCCAGTATAGCACTGATAACTCTCGCAAACTATATTCAACTATTTGACCATCTAGTTGATGCAAAAATTAACTTGATCTATTAGATGAGAACATATTGAAAGGTTTACCTATTTACTGAAAAACCAAACTAAGGTTATATATCGAAGCCATTCTGGTGCTAATTAATTGACCATACGTTGATAAGACTGGATTAATTAATTGTTTCATTAGCTAAATTAAGTATTTGAGATTGTGGAACTGTTTGTTGGTTTGCAACATGATAATAACGACGAAAACGATACAAACAAATAGTTTTTTGTAACCATCTAAGTTACTTAAATGCCAAAAACATAAAAACTTTTTTTAAAATGTGGCGTTACACCTGAATTAAAATCGTCACTGTCCCTAAAAGAAAAGGAAAATTGATTAAATGATTAACCTACACAAACAAAGATGGAGAAACGTTTGGTCGCACCGACCGTATGATAAAATGTGGCCCATTCAAACAGCGGGCCATAATTGAATCGCTCCCAGGGTCCCGTTGGTCTTAGACCATTGCGTAATGCTTATGTAATTATAAACCGTTCAATAACTCAGTGTATATAGGCTCGCGTTCAACGGCAATGTTCATTTGGTTCAAACGCGCCGCTATGAACTAACAGTGATCTAAGGCCCGCTGTGCATTGGTAGACTCATGCACATGTTCATTAAGATCGTTTGTTTAGACGACCGATTGGTGCAGTGGTCTTCATGCCGGACTTCTAAAACCAAGGGTCGCGGGTTCGATCCCCGCTCAGTACTGGTGTGTTGTGTGTTTGTACTGGTCTGGGTGTTTTCTATGAATACTTAATATGTATTTATTTACAAAAAAAGTATATAAGTATGTTTATCTGTTGTCTCGTACCCATACTACAAGCCTAGTAGCTTAATTTGAGAGTAGAGAATTGATGTGATTGTTGTGAAATATTTATTTCTTATTTACTAGTGGCCCCCCGCGACTTCGTCCGCGTGGAATCCCTTTGTTTTCGAAATGGGATAAAAAGTAGCCTATGTCCACTTACTTAAAATATTGCTGTCGATTAACACTTTGACGGACGGTAGACTGCTATAGCAGTACCAATAAAACATCTATTGTGTCTGGCCACCGTCCGTCAAAGAGTTAAAAATTTTCGGATATTGTACACTTAAATACACAAATTTCTGGATGTGGGCAACCAACGTCTACGTTAAGGAAGTGTTTGAGAAAACTCAGGGAACTCTGTCGTCAGATACCGTTGACCGACTTCCAATAATTTGGTTCGTATATTTGTTTTTTTTTTTTTATTTAAAAAAACGTGCTCATAACGCATAAAAAGGTGGACATCAAGCATTTTCATCCAGTTAAACCTTTAGGTCATATAGAAAGATAGCAAGTGAGATAGCAAGTGGGCGCAGTGAGAAGTAATATAATCAAAGAAATCATTATTTTTTATGATTACAGTCTGGTTAACAATTGGTGGCCATTAAAAAAAATCAAAAGAGCGGGGCTACACCTGCGGTATACTATTGCCAGCAACCCTGGTTCTTATTTCGTTAGTCAGACTCTATTTCTGTCAAACAACATCCTGTCAAAATTTTGCTTTGGCTCTACTTACCACTCTGATGAAATTATTCGGTTTATTGATTGCGTCAAAGACCACCACGCAATATTGTCTATGCCCTTAGCATGATTGAGGGGTACCTATGACCCGTGTCGTACAGTGAATGGGTGGACCGGCGCGAGCGCAGGATCCCGTCTCTTAACTAACGGGGTTTGATTCGCAATCATAGTATAATGTATGTTATCGATAATGTACCCATTAGAGTCAGTATGATCATTTAAATAAGTGGCCGCGGTATGTTTACCGATGATCATAAAGACCCCTGTCGATGTTTAGTATGTTTGGCTAAAATGCGGCCTGCACTGAGTTTGGTTCCGCAAATTTGGAGGTGAACGCAATAATGCTATCCACACGAACCCTAGTAATTTCATAACACGGTCCTGGTTTCCTTTAAAATTGGTACTGAACTAAAGACTTTTAATTAAGAGTGCGAAGGATAATGTGAATACAAATTCAGTTTATAAAAGTCTTATACTAATTTCAGGAAAAATAATATTCATTTTCATACAACAGGGTTGTTCTAGGAATACTATAAATATTCTGTACCCGAGGTAAGCCCCCACGTGTTGCAGACCATCAGTTCTTCGCGTCATGTCTGCCTGCAATGTGTTTTTACACCTTACACGTGAGTCGTGAGCACAAACAAGTTTTTATATCGACCAATCAGAAGAAAGCATTTGCTTTTTTTGCTTTAACTTTTTGAAACAAAATGTGTCATTCTGTCTCTATTTGGTAAGTATTCGATGCCGTATGTACTGTTTGCACAGACTGCACACGAAATTTAACACTGCGGCGTCTTATTCAGTTTTAATATGGGTGACTTTTGCAATGAAAATGTGCAGGCTGATGTGCTGACGATTCAACAAGTCAATAAAAACAGTCGTACAATATTGTACATGGATGATGCGTCGGTTTGCGATGGTATGACTGTCGAAACGATAGTCGTATATCTTCATTTCCTTAGTATGCCGTTTATATAAGTACAGATTAAGTATAATAAGCTAAAAAACTCCCAATATGAGCAAGGAAAACAGACAAACATTTTGTCACCGTGTCAGCAAAATAGCGAGATATGATTTTACGATGACAAACGTCACGAAGTACGCGCCTCTCTCAACTCGTATATACGTCCCACTACTGCTCATTACATCTACTACGTCACACTTAAGTACTTTTCCGAAATCACTTAAGTTCCATAAAAGCTGTGTTTGTATGTCTGTTAAGATATAGTATAGTATCATTTCTGATGACATAAAGAATAACACCTTTGATATATTCAAGTGTCAATGGCTTATTGACCAAAAAATGTGGGACTTAAAAGATCTACTTGACCGAACTGTTTATTAAATAGTCTGTGACATAAATATTTAATTTTATAATAATAATAGTTGATAATAGTTGAATTTAATTTATTAAATTTAGAATCATTTTTACTAACATGGTTAATTTTTGTTTATTTTATTCTGTTATATTTGCATTCTAACAATTTTGGCAAGACATGTGCACTGTATTTATTGTAAGATCCATATACCATGTTCTTACGCAAATAAAGAATTATGAATTATGCTGTGCACAGGCCTCACCTCGACTATGAGGTGGTGCGAGCCATACTCCACCACTAGGGTCAGTATTATCACCACTGAAAATATAATTATGGTGTTTTGATTAAGAGTTATTATAATACAACATTTTGGCAGCTCAGCAAAGCAGGTTTCTGCCGTCAAATGGTTTTTATAGGATAAGTCGAAAATCGAATGCTACTATAATGTAGGAATTTTGTAAAACCTGCTGTAAACAGTTACAGCAGGTTTTTAGAAATTAAAAAACCCTACCCTACTGAATAAATAAAATAAAATAGTACGATGCACTAATAGGAAAAATCAGTTTAGTTAAAACAAACCTTTCGGCAAAAAATTGTTATGTACCCTGTTGCGTAGTTATGAAATAAAATGGTCAACAGATCAAATTATTTTGGAATGTAAACCCTAAAAAACCTTGGTTATTCCTTGAATTTAAAGTCTAAAGAATTATTTCAAAATACTAAATTCACCTTTCACAGAGAGCGATATGTTATCCATTCATAAACGTTTCCAGACGTTTGTGCAGCTGCTTACACAACTTATTTATATCATATTCATTACTATAACTTTGTATCGACATGCGGTAAACTGTGAAACGTGACTCTTGCGTCTCACTCACACTTGAATGCTTCGCTCGCACAATTTATAAGCAAATCCCAAGTTTTGGAAACTTGATACGTTATGTTGTGTGTCGATGTGAATTCATGCATGCGATGTTAACTGTTTATTGGAAAGCAATCAGGCTCTTCACTTACTTGATATTGTGGGATAAAACTTTTAACAGAATGTTATGTTTAAAGAAAATAGTTTTTATATTATTCATACGACGACAGCTTTGGTCTAGTGGTCTGAGGTCCAGACTACAAAACCGGCTGTCGCGGGTTCGAATCCTGCTATGGGCAAATGTTTGTGTAATGAGCACGAGAATTTTTCCTGAGTCATGGGCATTTATACATGTATTTAAGTATTTCTATCCGTTATCCTAGCCACAGTAGCACAAGCTAACGCTTAGTTTGGGGCTAGGTAATTGGTGTGTTCGTTGAAACAATTTATTTTTTATTATTATTATTTAGGTAATAAAAAAACGCGCGGAAGATCACCATTCCACCGAATCGCTAGGGTGACCAGGTGACAGCACTCACTTATGGTGGTTGTCACTGACAGGAGTGACAGGTTATCTATCAGTGACAACCACCCTGCGAGAAGACGAACATCTCTCCTGATGGCGCCAGCTTGTCGAAGAGATGAAGGGCTTTAATACAGGACACGACTTTCATTATTGAAAACACGGCGAAAAGAAGAAAACCTAAGTACATTTACTCCTTCAAAAAGGATAAAGAAACGAGAAGATTACTTTTTATTTTCGTGCCTATAGCATTTAATCAATGTCACCTATCTATAAGCTTTTAAGTCTGGACGTGACACGCGTGAGGTTTTTATAGTATACAGTAGGTAAGACGCAATGGGGGCGTGGGATTTTTAAGATTGACACTAAAAGCTTCTCTTTTCTACGACATTCCTACTCAGGTGTATAACTGACGAAGTTGAGAGACAAGAAGCTGGGCTTCTTGTCTCAACAGAGTTAGCGACAGCCTACCGCCAACATTAGGCCAAGGGCACACTTGCATCATCGATTTATAGCGGAGACAGTATAATAATAATAGTCCTCCTGGCCGATTTCGACCACGGCGGCCACTCTCAACAGACATCAGCCAACTACGCAGGAGATATAGTGCACAAGTGTGAGCGCGAAACACAGGTGCACTCACTGTTCCTTCACTCTCAAAGTTCGATGAGACGACAACCGACATGACCGGAGAGAGTTCAGGCTCAAGACCAACGGCTTAACGTGGTTCCAAGGCACAGGCGTGTAACACCGCCAACTTCCCGACTCCGAGCTGTTTTTGGAAAATTCATGACAGAAAATCTCAGAAACAATTTTGGCTCGACCTGGGATTCGCACCCAGGACCTCTCGGATGTAAGGCAGAAACTTTGCCACTACACCAACGAGGCAGTCAGAGTATCGTAGTCAGACAATATATCGTACGTGTGCGCTGGCTGTTATGGAATTTATAGCTAAATCATTTTTGTCACACCAGAATCCCTCCTCCCTACTTTCTGGGCAAAGATATCGTTCGAATATTAATTCCTCGTATCTCCCAGATAAATGGCCGCAAGCTTTTGATACCTTACGATTTATTACATCGGGTTTTATTGAATTCCTTCTGCTAGTGTTGCAAAAAAAGAGGACGAAAAAAGACTTGACGATTTCGGAAATATCGTATTCGATACTAAACATACCCATGTTCTGTCTAGTATGTTTGGTACACGTAAAAGAAGCTATGAGAATTATAAATTACTTTAGTTTTTTAAAATTCTGTTGTACAGTATCCAGCACATCAGGCTACCTATTTTTATTGCAAAATCGCCCGTATCGCAAGCACATAAAATACAGCAGTGTTTATCGTGACGTACAGGCCACCGTACCACAGAAATAAAAAACGAAATACTTATTAATTTCCATTATGAATTTAGAACCACTTGCATTTGCGTGGTCGTTAACAACCTAATGGTGTTTGTAAGTTGAGTTGTCGGTCTTTGGCTTTGGCATGAGACCTAAGAATTTTTTATTTTACGTGACTGTGTCGTCGTATAAAGAAACTCGTACGGGTGCAAGGACACAAGGTTTCCCCATTAACATTTATTATTATTAAGAGTCCTTTTAATGCCTTTTATAAGTAGGTATATATTGGGCATTCTAATTCACTTTTTTCTTCACCATTCGCTCTCTTCGTTCGCTCATTCGAAAAAAGTGAATTAGCCTGCCCAATATATACAAAGAGTCAGAAATATATCTTGATTAATTGCTGCAAATCTGTGTTTCAGCAGATTCCGCATTGCAAAATGGTTACTGCAAAACTCGTGGTTAGAACATTGTAGGTCTGTTAAAAATATTTATTGTTTATTTTGCTATAGTTATAGTTTCGTCATACCTACTGACATGTTCATTACTCTCTTTCATCAGCACCATCAAAGATTACCAGTAACTCATCAATGGTTATTTCAAGTTAAGATTATAACAGTTTATATGTCGTAACAGAATAAGAATTTGTCATTTTTATGAAACCCGTTAAACATAACAGTCAATTTAATTAAACAGAAATGAAATTTTTGAAACAAAAAAACACATTACAATTAAATTGCATCTGTCCTTCTACGTTATCAACGGACACTAAGCGTCATGGTCCCTTATTACCAAACACCATACGTAGTCTAGTTTGTGGACCCTCCAACTGCGGCAAAACAAATTTGGTTTTAAGTTTATTATTACATCAAGATGGTCCACGTTTTCGAAACCTTTATGTATACTCGAAATCCTTGTATCAACCAAAATACATGTTTTTGGAAAATGTATTGCATGAGGTAGCAGACATATCTTATTTTAAATACAACCATAACAGTGAAATCTTGAGTCCACACGAAGCATTACCAGACTCTATAATCATATTTGACGATGTTGCCTGCGAAAATCAAAACCATGTACGAGATTACTTTGCTATGGGACGCCATAAAAATATTGACTGTTTTTATATTAATCAAACGTATACAAAAATACCCAAACAACTAGTAAGAGACAATTCTAACCTTATTATATTATTTAAGCAAGATGATGTAAATCTCAAACACGTGTATGATGAACACGTAGGATCTGATATGTCATGGTCTCAGTTTCGCGAAATGTGTTCAACTGTTTGGAAAAAACCTTACAACTATGTTGTTATCAACAAAGACTGTGAAAGAAACAAAGGTTGCTACAGATTAAACTTTGATACATTTATTGTGGTAGATTAAAGTTTTTAAATAGTTGCGTGTGGTTACTAATGAATCAGTTTCATTAGAGAAGTTGAATAGAACGGAATCCTTACCAATGGAACGTAATCTCAAAGAACAAATTATAAAATCTGCAGCAGCTGTGAAAAGAAAAGTAGACATGATAAAAGATCATAAAAATACCCATAATATGGTTCTGGAGACAATATTTAAACCAATTTTTGACCCATTAAAACATATAACAAATAATAAAAGTGATCATAAGCAATACATAAACAATGAAACAGAGCCAGTGAACCAGTCAGTAAAAAGAAAAAAATATAGTGAAAGCGAGTCATCAAATGTGTCTACTAAAGATTTTGAAGATCTAGTGTACGATGATGAAAACTCGAATAACGAGGTTTGTACAACATCAAACAAGACTCTTACTACCTCACCTTGCGAGGATCATGATATAAACGACAACTCATTTAAATCTCTCCAATCGTCACCAAGTGTTGCCAATGATTCTTTATCTTGGTCCGTA
This sequence comes from Pyrausta despicata, assembly GCA_963921415.1. Classification (NCBI taxonomy): domain Eukaryota; kingdom Metazoa; phylum Arthropoda; class Insecta; order Lepidoptera; family Crambidae; genus Pyrausta; species Pyrausta despicata. The sequence goes on from OY992869.1 coordinate 6,053,333, forward strand.
TCATCTGAAGTGATGAAAGATATACCTTTTGGTGTCAGAAATGAACGAGGTAAACTTTGGCTCGGCAAAACCCGCGTCCATGATGATGATCACATTCTAAAAATTGGAAACCGTAGCGTGATAAAAACCATAGGCTTGAAAGAACTATTATATAAAAAGGTACCAAATTTAGAAATCATTACAACTGAAGACTTACAAAATTATAAATTGTTACTTATGGATACTAATGCACACAAACGTCATTACGATTCCTCAAAGCCAATAAACAGTAACAAAGGATTTAAATATATGAATATTATTAAACCACTGTTTAAGCACTCAAAAAAGTCCAAAACAAATCCAGAAAGTCTCCCACGAGGAGAAGGAATTGATATTTTAAAAGAAGTTAAAAATGATACTGATTTAGTTTACTGGAACGATCCGAACGAGTTAGTGGAAAGGCTGAAAGTACTACTTCCCTCATGGGCCGCTGGTAATACAGGAGTACATAATGAAATTTATGCAATAATCGAGGAAATGTACGAAGCTGGCATCATTAAAGAGATAAAATATATAAAGCTTCCAAAAGGAAAATTAGGCAGTATCATTTCGCTTCAGAAACCGACAAGACGGCAATGAATATAGACAAATTTGGTCACCACGTTCATAAACGTTTACGACTACCTGAATTTACTGAAATTCTTACAGATGCATTAGTAAGGTCCAATACAGGAGAGTTTGATTTAAAATCATCAAAATTGAAAGGTTTGCCATTACCTGAAAAAAATGATGAAGCCGTGAATAAAGAATACGTTGATAATGGAATTCAACAACTTAAAAATGAAATGAAAACAGTTCAAAGTCATATAAAAAATTACCTTAATAATCTAGAAAAAAATACTTCAAACAATCTAAGTACATTGTATTATACTAAAAAAGAAATCGATCTTATGTTTGCATCAACACCTGCTCAGAATAAGAATGAGTAAACAAGACATAGTGAATGAGCTGCACAAAGCTGCGAGGAGAAATTTTATTCGCCGGCATACGATCATTAAAGGAATAGATGATTTATGGCAAGCTGATCTAATGGATTTTCAAAAATATTCATCATTTAATAAAGGGTATACATACGTTCTAGTCGTGATTGACGCTTTTTCTAAATACGTATGGGTCAAGCCTTTGAAGTCGAAATCTAAAAAATGCGTTACAAATGCAATGCACAGAATTTTATGTGAATCAACAAGACAACCTAAAAATTTACAAACAGATCTGGGTACAGAGTTTTATAACGATTCATTTAAACAACTAATGAGAAAATATAACATAAATCATTATTCCACGTACTCTGTAAAAAAGGCTTCTATTGTAGAACGAGTAATAAGAACTCTAAAATCTCACCTTTACAAATTGTTCAGTCTTTGTGGAAAATATCAATGGGTACAAAATAATTTAGATACCACTGTGCAGCGCTATAACAATACTTTGCATCGCATAACAAGGTTTAAGCCGATTGACGTTAATGATTCCAATGAAAGTACAGTACGGTTTAATATTATCAAATCCCAACAAAAAAAGGTACGTTCAGAGAAAACTTTTCAAATTGGTGATTATGTTCGTGTAAGTAAATACAAAGGAGATTTTTATAAAGGTTACACTCCCAATTGGTCTACGGAAATATTCCGTATCGTCAAAGTCTACAACACTAATCCTCAAACATACCAAATACAAGACAAACACCAACAAAATATTTTGGGTTCCTTTTATGGTTACGAATTGCAAAAAACTAAATTACCTGATCTTTATCTCATTGAGAAAGTAATCAAGAAAAAAGGAAACAAACTTTTAGTTAAATGGTTAGGTTTAAGTGATAAAGAAAATAGTTGGGTTGATAAAAGTGAATTGGTGCTGTAATTGCTGGTGTGTATATAAATAATTTAGTTTTGACAAGTCGTCTCACTATTTAATTATCAATGAATGAAGACAGTGGTCTAATTAACAAATTGATAGATCGTTTACCGTTTGAGTTACATTTACCTGGGTATCAGTTTTGTGGTCCTGGAACAAAACTTAAGAAAAGGTTACTTAGGGGTGATCGAGGGATAAACAAGTTGGACGAAGCCTGCATGCACCACGACATTGCATATATCAATAAAGATCCAAGTGCTCGTCAAAAAGCAGACTTAGAACTTTTGAATATGGCAAAGAAAAGGTTGAAATCGAAAGATGCCGGAAAAGGAGAAAAACTTGCTTCATGGATAGTAAAAAATGCAATGAAAGCAAAAGTCAAGGCTGTACGTGGTTTGAAATCATTTAAGAAAGGAATTAAAAAAATAAAATTACAATTAAAGAAAATTAAATCTAAAGACAGTCACACTGCTATAAAATATGCTTTTGCAGCTGCAAAGAAATTATTTACTAATAAAAAAGGAATACGTTTGCCTCGGTGTATTCCTCTTCCTAAGTCTGGAGGACTTTTGCCACTTATTCCTATATTCGCGGGATTGTCAGCTTTAGGTTCACTTGCTGGAGGAGCAGCGGGTATAGCAAAAGCCGTCAATGATTCTAAAGCTGCACAAAAGAGTCTTCAGGAATCTGAAAGACACAACAGAATGATGGAAGCTGTTGCTCTCGGAAATGGGTTATTTATCAAACCTCATAAAACTGGATCGGGTTTATATCTAAGCCAATCAAAAAACTAATAAAGCGGCTACCCAGACGTGCACTTACTAATTTAGATATAATAAAAAATGCTGCTAATATTCCATACTTTCGTGGTGTTTTCATGAGAGATACGTTACCTTCCAAACCCAGAAAAATTGAATGCGGTATTTTAAATTTAGATAGCAATAAAAATTCTGGCACGCATTGGGTGGCCTTTGTGAAGGAAAATAATTACGTAGAGTATTATGATAGTTTTGGCAATTTAAGGCCTCCATTAGAATTTGTAAAATATGTATGTAACTTGCCCATAAATTATAATTATGCACGACACCAAGCCTTTGGCACAACAAACTGTGGTCATTTATGTTTAAAATATTTAAGAAACTTTTGGAAAAAACATTTAAATAGCGTGTAAAATATACAAAAGTATCAGTATAAACATGTCTTTCACTGTATCTATTACCGGGAGTGGAGCCTCTTTAACTACAAACTATTCTCCAACTTTGGAACTTCAAGGAAATTATGAATGTGGTTTATTGTATTTTTCAACCTTTAATTCTATTCCTAATATAGATGAAAGAAACAACAAGTTTTATTATGGTGAAAATGAAATTATCACAATTCCTGAAGGGTCTTATGAGCTACAAGATATTTGTGATTATTTAAAAAATAATATTAAGAACACAGTATTGAAACTGACTTGTAATAATAATACATTAAAAACAAATATTTTATGCTCCAAAAATATTCATTTTAATAAAAGTCAATCACTAGGTAACATTTTAGGTTTTGGAATGGAAACAATCAGCGCAAATATAAGTACAGACTCACAATATCCTGTAAGCATTCTATCAACAACCATTGTGCGGATTGAATGCGATGTAGTTAGTGGTTCTTTTGTAAATGGAAAAGCAAGCCATATAATTTATGAATTTGTACCTAATGTACCTCCCGGGTATCGAATAATTGAAATACCTAAAAACTTAATTTATTTTCCTGTTAACCAAAGTTCTATTAACGCTATTAATATAAGGCTATTGGACGCTGAGAATAAAGAAATTAATTTACGAAGTGAAGAAGTACAACTGTACTTACATTTTAGGAAAAATGATAAATTTCCATAAAAGTCCTTCCACATCGTGTACTGAATTCAGTTCTAAAAGAACATTCCACAAACACAGACCACTTCAGCTTAAAAATAAGCTGACTAAGAGCAATAAAGAATTTCTTAAATTAATTGGTCTGATAAAATGAATATTTTAAATATAACTCAACCAACTTCATATGATACCAGTATAGAGAGTTTCGAATATCATTCGTACAAACCATACGTAACAAGTTTCAACAAAAACGATGAAATACGCATTCCTATCAACCAGCAAGATTTGTATGTGCTACCTTCGTTGAGCAGTTTATACATCGAGGGAAAGGTTAATGTGTATAACAGCACCACCAAAGAAAAAGTATCAAATGTACATTTTGTAAATAATCCCGCACTATTTCTGTTTCAAGACATACGATATGAACTGAACGGAGTAGAGATTGATAAAATTAAAAATGCTGGTGTAACTACAACAATTAAATCATATTTATCCTTAAATGAAAACGAATCCAAGAGCGCTCGAGTTTGGGGTTGGTCAACTACAGGATCAAATAACACTGATGGTGGAGCTTTTTCAGCATCCATACCATTAAACAAGATTTTAGGATTCGCTGAAGATTATGAAAAAATTATCATAAACTGTAAGCATGAGTTAGTATTACTTAGAAGTAATACAAATCTTAATTCAATCAAGTTAAATACAGATGAAGTTGTAGATGATATTGTTATAAGTAAAATTATTTGGAGAGTTCCTCATATCAAAGTGTCTGATCGTGAAAGAATTAATTTGCTAAAACATTTAGAGAAAGATCGGGCTATTCAACTTGCATATCGTAATTGGGATTTATACGAATATCCATTACTACCTAAGACACGTAAACATACTTGGTCAATAAAAACATCATCACAAATTGAGAAGCCTCGTTTTGTTGTTATTGCACTACAAACCAACCGCAAACATAATTCAACACTGTCATTAGCTGAATTTGACCACTGTTATGTGCGTGATGTAAAAGTCTACTTAAATTCATCGTATTACCCTTATGAAGGGTTAAACGTCAGTTTTGCGGAAGATAAGTTTACTTTATTATATGAGCAGTATGCAAGATTTCAACAGTCTTACCACGGTCGTCGACCAGAGCCATTGCTGAGTTTAAAAGAATTCAGAGACATTGCTCCTTTATTCGTAATCGACTGTTCGCGACAACACGAAACATTAAAGGGCTCAATAGACGTTAGAGTTGAAATCGAAACGGATCAAGAGATACCAGATCAAACAGCTGCATATTGTTTAATTTTAAATGATTGTGTGTTTGAATATAAACCATTAAGCAATATAGTAAAGAAGTTATCATGAATAATAATACAGTGATTGTAGATTTACAAGGTTTCAAAAATCGTAAAAATGAATTTTTAGTTAAAGAATTTGTTATAGTGACTTTAGAATTTACCTACATATACTTGATCAAACCTCCTTATCCATTTACTAAGTTAACAGAGGAAGAAAAAAAACAAGTTCGTTGGATAGAGCGTAACAGAGGTTACCAGTGGAGCGAAGGTTATATTGACTTCAGAGAATTTCATAGAATTATGAAACCGTTCTTAAAAGATACGAAAATTCTTGTAAAAGGTGAAGAAAAGATTAAATGGGTAGAAGATATATGTGGCCACAGCAATATTGTAGATATAAGTTATACGGGTATCCCCAAATTAAATGATTTAAACATTTTTTATAAGAATAATATATTAAATTGTTTTTCTCATAAAAATAAATGTGCTCTTAAGAATGCTTTATGTGTGAAAAAATGGTGTTTTCTAAACGGTTACACATTTTGGGAATTTTAAATTATCACTGTACTTGATTATAAATTGAATTGTTTGGTTAAGAATAAATTTATTGGTAAAAAATACATCTTTTTTTATTTTATTCTACCTACCTATTATAGTTTAATTAAAAAAAATTAAAAAAACACATTTCTTTAAAATATATTTATTTCATTATTTTTTACATGAATATTGTAATGCATAACAATAAAGTACAATGCTAATTATTATCACTAATTTTGGTACATATTTTTCTAATAACTGCTTCTGTTTCATCCATTATATCATCCAACGGTTCTTTCACTATATATTGAGCACTTAATACTACGTTTTCTTCATCACGTTCAATGTTAGATGCATTAAGCGATTCAGCGCTTATGTCGATCACCTTTATTTTAATTAAACGTATTCCTCGTTGATTTTCATTGTTGATCACATAAGACGTTCTACGAAGTCTATTTTTCTTGCATTTGTGCGTCCTTCGTTTGGGTCGCCTCTCTGAAGGTGCATTTGAAGGATGGAAAAATTCAGGACAAGCTTTTTCAAACGCACTCGCTGATCTGAATGGATCTTGTGCGTACTGACTGAATATGATGTCGGAGTCAGACATTTTCTGAAACAATATGAAAAATATTAAAAATATTAACCACATACTTGAGTTTTGAGATTTACCACATAGTTTTGAGTGATTTAAAAAAAAAAATATTGTACTTACAGTTTTATGGTTAACGACACCTCTTCACTCGAACACGAAACTAAAATAATGACTAATATCTACATTATAATAATGTTGCAAAGTTTCAGGTTTCGCAACCTAAACATTTTCAAATCTAGAACGCAGGGCTGACAATTCTTAGTAATACATTTTATCAGTCATGTATTAAAATCAATAGCGCTTCAACAAGCTAGGGATCCATATTACGCAAACATCAACTTTATAATCTACATATTTCACAACCCTAGCTTGTAGCTTGCGCAAATCGTACCTAACTGCTAAGTCTGCAAAACTTGAAAATATAGGATTACTTTTTTTATTAATAAAATTACAAATTTATTTGATATAACTTTAGTTTTAGGGTGGAGTTCTTAAATAAAACCAGAAGTATAATTTTCAATACATATATTTATATGAGGCTCATAAAAACTTACAGCTTTAAACATCGTATCATATCATCAATCTTTTTTTAATTGATTAGTTATTTACTAAAATTATTTTACTAAATAATCATATGAATTTAAATACTAGCAAGACAAATAAAGAAATATAACACTAACGAGGTTCAATCTATTTAAACTTATATTTTAGCTTAGATACAATAGAAAAGAAAATCAACTTGAATTAATAATATTTGGTATAAAATTATGAACTTATTAAAAGAAAAAAAATCTTCGGCTTCGATTTTTAATAACATGCACTTAGCCTGTAAAAAATATTAAAAGAAACTGGAATAATGACCCCATGCTAATGTATCTATATTATTCCTTAATATAATACGTTTGTCATCATTAGAAGACAAGGCTACTTTATCAACTCGCTGAGTAAATATTTGATGTTTGATAGATTTGAAAACTATGTTTTTTTTGCGAATGATTTCGTTATCCGACAATGCTCTACTGTAGTCTCTGAAGAACAGTTGGTTAACCACAGGTTTTTTAATACCTTTAGCTTTCTTTATTTCTTTGGTACCCGTTTTAATGCAGTATAATTTAGATCTTAAACCGACGAATTCCGTTATAAGTTGTCCACCTAATTCATCTTTGAACAAACCCGGTATTTTTTTGTTCTGACGTAAGATACCGTACGAATTATTTTCTTCATAGTTACTCGTATCAAAATAGGCTTGAAACGAATATTTAAGGTCTTTATATATATCACTAGTCTTTACTGAGTATAAAAAACTATCGGTGTCTGTATAACACAGCTTTAAATCGCGACCATAAAATGGTTTTATTACAGAATAATGAAAATTATACATATGACTTTTAGAAATTTCTAAAACAGTAAATCCTATATAAATAGGTTTGTTAAGTATAACTGATTCTGGTTTTAATTGAACAGCCACAAAATTATCTGAAAATATTGTACAACTATGATAATTAGGTCTCGCTATCAATTGTTCTGCTGTGATTACTTTTCTCGTTTTATTGTTTGTGTCGGCCCACTGATTGACTAATTTTACATCAAGCCTTTTTTCAGTGTCTTCTAAAGTCTTCCCGAAAATACTATTATTTAATAACTTAAAGAAGTCCTGTTCGAAAGTTGATTTAGCCTTTTTTCGTAATTCTGTATTCAAATCAATGTATTGTTTTAAATAAGGACTTTGTCTGAATTTTATAACTCTATGAATTTTGATAAGTTCGAGGCCATGTAATAAACACGTTTTAAGATGTACATAATGTATGACGTAGTTGAATTTATCGTATAAGTTCGGTATTAATTTTTGAGTTTTAGATCCAGGCGGTGAAAACTTTTGTGGACAAAATGGTAATTCGTTATGCAAGTCGTGCAAATTTTCTGGATATTTTAAATCTACTTCTAAAATATATCCCTCCTCGGAATCATCAGGTGTTGCAATAATTTCATGATGATTTATATCTGAGGTATTCAATAATCTAAAATCTGAATGAGGTAAATAGGAGCACATTGCATATCCGTACAAATTATTACAGTCAATATAAAATAAATAGTTATCGGGGTAAGATGGATCGTAGTCTACTAAATATTGATTATTTGCTTTTGCGTATCTTGTAGAGCACAGGCACACTCCCCCGCGGATCCCTTTCTGAATTAATCTAATTATTTCTAAGTCATTGATTAATTCCAGTTTCACATTCGTTTTAAGAAGCATAGCGTCGAAACTTAAACTAGGCGCTGTCAAATAAAAGGACGGATCTAACTTATAATTATTTTTACAAGTCCAACGAAACTTTTCGAATACATCTGCTAGTAACAATACGTCAGATTTCAAATATAAGTCCGTGTAATCACCTAAATTCTTTAAATCAAACTCTTTCCATACTTGCTCCCAATTCTGCAATATTAGGATGGTCTTTTAACTTTAAAATGATCATCTAACAGTTATTTATGCGTCGATCGATATCTATGACTCCTTCAATTAACAATATCAGCTGTTGTCGTCGACTGTACGTGAAATCAAAACTGCAGCGCCTGCAAAACGGATGTAGCTTGTTTACTTATTCAAAAATATACCAAGTTTTATGCTGCAATATTTGTTATATTAGGGTTCCTTTGTCACGCTGTGTTTACGATCGTATAAAAAAGGACTTAATGCTATTATGTATTACCTACCAGTCAACTATTACAAATAGATAGGAACTATTACTTTGCGAAGAAAGATTGTTGTCTTATTTTGCTACATTATTCCTTTGGTCGAATCATCGTTTAAATAAAACAATTCAAATTAACAAGTATGTTCAGATCTTGCAACGTACTTGATAATTTTGACACCAAACAGGGATTATAGAACTTTATGTTGTTCTAATAATTTTGTGAAATGTCAAAAATAATGTGTCAATTACAAATGAGATCTTGTCAATCATCTACATCAGCCTTTTAACGAGTTACATTAAATTTTTTAATAGTCTTTTGCACAACCCAAAACATCTACGGAACCTTTGTGAGTAATATCAATTTATTAAATGAATTTATTTCGTTCAAGTACAGTTATAGGGTTATCAACCATACTTTAGTAATGTATGTAACTGACAAAGATACATAATTTTTTCTTACCGAAAAACTGATGACCCTATACAGTGAAATATCATATTGCATTATCATATTGCATTATTTGTCGTGTACTAGTAAATTTTTTAGTATTTATTACCAGTCGTGGCTTTCAGATTTCAGACCTCCGAGATCTCGCGATCTAGCATATAGTTAAGTACGTTCAGAATTATAAGCACGACCAATCTGGCTTGAAATCACTCATTAGTAACCAGTGAGTTTCATGGTGCTGAAATTCTCATTAACATAAACGTACTATCAAATATTACTATGTGCTCTTTGGCAAGATTACGGATAGAAAATTATGTCGGTACGTTCAGAATTATAAGCACGACCAATCTGGCTTGAAATCACTCATTAGTAACCAGTGAGTTTCATGGTGCTGAAATTCTCATTAACATAAACGTACTATCAAATATTACTATGTGCTCTTTGGCAAGATTACGGATAGAAAATTATGTCGGTACGTTCAGAATTATAAGCACGACCAATCTGGCTTGAAATCACTCATTAGTAACCAGTGAGTTTCATGGTGCTGAAATTCTCATTAACATAAACGTACTATCAAATATTACTATGTGCTCTTTAGCAAGATTACGGATAGAAAATTATGTTGGTACGTTCAGAGTTATAAGCACGACCAATCTGGCTTGAAATCACCACTTTATAAGTAACCGGTGACTTTCATGGTGCTGAAATTCTCATTAACATAAACGTACTATCAAATATTACTATGTGCTCTTTGACAAGATTATGGATAGGAAATTATGTCGGTACGTTCAGAGTTATAAGCATGACCAATCTGGCTTGAAATCACCACTTTATAAGTAACCGGTGAGTTTCATGGTGCTGAAATTCTCATTAACATAAACGTACTATCAAATATTACTATGTGCTCTTTAGCAAGATTACGGATAGAAAATTATGTCGGTACGTTCAGAGTTATAAGCACGACCAATCTGGCTTGAAATCACCACTTTATAAGTAACCGGTGACTTTCATGGTGCTGAAATTCTCATTAACATAAACGTACTATCAAATATTACTATGTGCTCTTTGGCAAGATTACGGATAGGAAATTATGTCGGTACGTTCAGAGTTATAAGCACGACCAATCTGGCTTGAAATCACCACTTTATAAGTAACCGGTGAGTTTCATGGTGCTGAATTTCTCATTAACATAAACGTACCTACTATCAAATATTACTATGTGCTCTACGACAAGATTACGGATAGAAATTATGTTGGTACGACCAATCTGGCATGAAAGCACCACTCCATAAAAAGTGACCGGATTTAAATATGACTGCGACATAATAAGCCCGGAATGACGATAAATATTAATATTTTTACAAAATGAAAGCTCTAATGTATGTTGTAAGTTATATTTAACAGTGATTGCGCGGGGAAAAGATACATTTATTGATACAAGACTAAATCAATTTGGTAAATTTTAAATAACCTTAAATTAGTGGACATTGCTGTATTGTTACATCAACTTAGTTCCTTTTTACCAGTGGCAGTACGTCAAGTCCATCCAATAGAAATATCATCATTGTTAGTAATTGTTATGCCTTCAGTAATTGATATGCATAAAAAGCGAACTGTAAATTTAGACGCTAGATTCCCGCCCTATTGTAACAAATTTCTGAATCGCGCGACAACAGTAAGCGACCGGCGATGGCGATGAGTGCGTATGGGCAAGCGGCGAACGTTCGGCTCGGTCGCTCGTGCTGGGGTCGTGATGACGTCGCGGATTGACGTAGGTAGTTGCTCGGCCGGTTGCATGCGCTCCCTTCCTGCTGCCGCGCGGGTTGATGCCGATGTTGTCCGAACAATCATTATCATTAAAATCAGATGCATGCCGTCGACTGCCGAACAAAGGCTTCCTCTATCATCGTCATATCAGCCGTTCGAAGCCTACTGCTGAGCATAGGCCTCCCGCAAAGATCTCCAACGTGATCGGTCCTGCGCTTCTCGCATCCAGTGGCTTCCCGAGACCTTCAATAGATCGTCGGACCACCTTGTAGGGGGTCTGCCCACGGTGCGTCGCCTGGCACGCGGTCGCCATTCGAGAACCTTTCCGCCCCAACGGCCATCGGTTCGTCGCGCCATGTGTCTCGCCCACTGCCACTTCAGCTGAGCAATCCTTCGAACAATGTCGGTCGACTCCTCCATAGATTTTCTGATTAACGACTAACCAGCGACCTGTATACAGTTTGATCTCGTGACAAAAGATCGTCGGTGCATCTTCCTAGTGGATGCTCAATTTTTGATCAAATAGTAGCAAATCTAGAATTGACATGCCCTCAATAAGGGGGTTACCGCAAACGCACTAACGCCTCTTTATGCTGGCCACACACCGTACTTCCGTATGAAGTCAGAATTGATTGTAGTAGTCACATTGTAGCGACCTCTACCGTTCTTCATCACAAGCGCATGCCTAACGGTGGCAAGCACGACAACGAGCGCTGATGCGGCTCAATAGGCTAGATGGCGCTGTTAGCCTAGTCCGGCCTAGTACCGCACATGAACCGCGGCATATAAGATTTAGATTCTGAATAATATAGATAGAAAAAATCAAGATGATGTCTATCGGACCTTGGTCCCTGACCATAACACTCGGTCGGTAGGAAACGCTTTATTTTAGTTTCATGAACATGAATACAATGCATCCACGCCCACATAAGTACATATAATCAGTTCTGTCCCAATCGGTTGCGTCATACTAATAGGCTTGTTTCCACTATGAAAGAAATATTCAAAAACTGTTTTTCTCTAAAATAATTCATAATTTCAGATGCCTTTACACTAATATTTTTCTGCAGTTCGTATTATTTGATTTTTAATTGGAATTCAAATGATAATTAGTCACTCAGTCGGCATTGCACGCGATGACGTCAAAGTGTGTTATTCCCATACAAGCTCTATGAAGAAAAGCGTTTTGACAGTTGATAAAAAGTACGTCAACGATTGGTGGTGTCAACTACCGTATTGGCTAGACGACACCACCAATCGTTGACATACTTTTTATTATCTGTCAAAACGGTCTGCCTCCATAGATTTCGTATGGTAATAAATGATTGTGACGTCACGGTCATGCGTCAGAAATCGGAGTCAATTGACCGAATATTTATTGCGTTTTGTGTGTTTAAAAATTGGTTTCTACAGCTTTTTTGAAATATATTGGTTGTATTAACTTAATAGGGGCTATGTTTTTTAAACACCATGTTCTTGACAATATTTAAGATAGGTGTCATCATCCTAATTGGACGATAGGAATTATGGTGTATGGCCAGCATTATGTCGCCGCGTCTCGCGATTGACAGCAAGAAGTCGCGACGACAGTATGCCGCAAGTGTGACTTGAGCCTTATTTCTATTTTGATACAATAATATGGTTCAACAGCCTGCTACTGAAATCCAACCAAGCAAAATCGACTGCGGTAGGTCGGTCGGTCCGATAGCAATCGGATTTGCCTAATAATACTTCAATGTGTGCAATTTTGCGCCAAGTAACCCTGATTACAGGCTAGTGTGGCCGCCGCCTTACACCCGGTATGAATTAGGTGCGCTAGGCATAATTGGATGATAGTAATACCATGGAAAGATCAACTGGGTGTAGGATTTATTGTTCTTTAGTAATGAAACTACAGAGTGCTCGGCATAGACTAAAAAAGAATATATTTTACCGCTTCAATATGACATTATTATTTTAACGTTTTATTCTCTAAGTAAGCTAGTTCTCTAAGCACATAAATAAGCAATAGATGTCACTATAGGTAGGTAAACAACTAATATACTGGACTGGGCTAAGAATCGCTTTAAAGCAAATGTAAAATATTGCCGGTTCTTATAAGCGTACAGATTTGATTTAAAACGAAGTCTTAGATAAAATTAAATTTTATCATTATTAATCATACCAGCAGACGAAACACAATATAGAAACTAAGGGTTTTTCTTTACTCGTCAGTTTTTGACCTAATGCACAAAATATCTTAAATGTTGTAGGGAAGTCGAAAGGTACGATGGCCATTAAGTCACAGTAAACACTGCGGTATTTTATACGCTTGTGGTACAGGTGATTTGGCAAAAAGAATGTAATAAGTAAATAAAAAGTCTTATGTAGTGGTCACTGTACTAGTAATAAAATCAATTTGTTTTTGTAAATAGATCCACAGGGAGCACTTTTACACGTCCAAACATATAAATTAACCCTAAAATTCCTCGGGACAATTCGAGCTAGTGCTGAGAAGAAGCGGCGCAAGAAACTCAGACACATTGCCTCTCATTGCCTCTTTCGAAAATTGATTTACAATAATTGTAATTGTTTACATACAATCATTTTCATATAACTTTACATGACATTTATATAGTCATCAATTTTATAGTATCGTTTCGACATTAGTACATCTTTTACAACTGTTTAAATTTATTTAATAGCAAAAAATATACCTTTAGGTCAAATATTCGGCAACAGTGTGGATCCGGGGAAGTGTGACTGGTTAGTGATATGTTCTACCATCATTACACCAGCGAAACAACAGTTGCCAATTTAAATTGTAGCGAGCTAAATACGGGCAGAATGTGCTTATAAATTATAGCAATCTAGCTAAGACCATAGTCCAACTGGTCGCTGCTACTTTCCTTGATTTAGTGCCTCCGTAAGAGCTATTAGCCTAACATCTTTTACACGCTCCGACTTTTAGCGTTGCAGTCGCGATGTAGAATCCGACGGGTTCACTACTCCATATCAAAATACGTTTCGTCGAAATACAATTCATCGATGACAACAAGTCGATTATTTGTTTGAACGATGAGTTATACAGAGTGTAACAAAAAGGCGTGTAGAGTAAGTAAATGTGTAGTTCCTATGCAAAACCGCAAACTTGTGCGAGTATAAATTACTGAGTGAATTGATGCTAAAGTTTTAACAAAAACGTTACATCAATGGTTCATTTGATCGAATTGCTTTTAGCATTCAGACGTTACATCGATGGTTCATTGTATCGAATTTCTTTAAGCATTCGATGAAATTAACCATCGATGTAACGTCTTTCGGGTATATAACGCATCGTTCAAACAAATAATCGACTTGTTGTAATCGATGAATTGTAATTCGACGAAACGTATTTCGAAATGGAGTAGTAAATCCAGAATCGACGCAGGCGCAGATGGTATACCTACACACACATGCGCTACTTCTACCATCGATGTAGAAGAAGAAGCTAGCCTTTTAACTTCAGCGATGCAGCATCGCTGTTAAAATCTGTTGATAGCTGGAGTCGCTATGCTGTCGCGCTTTACAAAAACTAAAATTTGAAATTTAAAAACCCCAACATGAAAATAGCTGGTGAGCTTCAACGACTGGACGGATTTTGACTAGCCACGGCTAAAAACCACCGCTTTGAAATCGGTCCATCCGCTCGGTAGCTACGCTGTCACGGACAGACACCCATAAAAAACAAACCATACTTATACACACATAAACAGACATAGGGGTCAAACTTATGACCACCCTTTTTTTCGTTGGGGGTTAAAACGCGCGACTGCATCGAGAGTCGCAGTGTGTAAGGGGCCTAACGTCTGAGTTAGTAAGACGTTTCCTCAATTTCAGTTCCAGCCTTCCCGCTCCCTCTTACTGCCATCCAGGCTTAAATGACAGAGATAGATAGAGTTTTGAATATAAGGATACAGAGTAGGAGCTCTGGTTTTCTGTGGCGATCATAAGCGAACCATAAATTATCCCGGGCGGTGACGGGCTGGCAATTTTACAAGATCGTCGGCAATGTCATAGCGCCGTGTGGAGAAGGGTGCGGGCTTAGTGGTAGACTTAGGGTATTTTTAATATCGTGCGGATTTAATCACGCACGCGGGATTGCTCCGCATGCGTAACACTCACAAATGTCCTTTTTAGGGTTCCGTACCTCAAATGAAAAAAACGGAACCCTTATAAGATCACTTTGTTGTCCGTCCGTCCATCTGTCAAGACCGTTTTTCTCAAGAACGCGTGGAGCTATCAAACTGAAATTTCTATATGATATTTAGGTCTACTGTCTCTGGAACTGTAGAAAAATCAACCTTCTAAGCCAACGCCATCAAAAGATACAGCCATTTAGACCGCAAAATTCCGAAAATTTTCGAAACTCGCACGGGAATCAAAACCTACAGGGTACTTCCCGTAAACTTAGAATTTTGTAATTTATTACGAAGTCACGTCTTATAGTACAGATATAGGAAAAATTACGAAAATCGTAAATTTTCAGTTACATCATATAAAAAAAAAATTTAAAAAAAATTTTTTTTGAATATTTTGAAAATTTCAAAGTTACTACTCCTTATCTTAATCCTACCTAATTTTATCCGCACGCAAGCCAATCCCGAGTGCGTAGTGAAATCAGCACCATATTAAAAACACCGTTACCGAGGAAGAATGTGATATCATTTGAATTAATGTCATTTGGATGACAAAGCTTATGGTTAGAAAACACATGACAGATTTTGTTCGGTGTGAACTTTTACCGATTGATTAACAGTCTCTATTTAATGAGGTGATTTTCACTGAATTGACTTGGCCGTTGACCGATTAATTGCAAGTATTCTAGAATGAAAACCAACATTGAAACTGTCCCTTATTTCCTAATAACATCTTAATTAAACTTTGTTGATTTAACGTGTCAGACCTGAACCTAAACGCTAAAAAAAACTACGTGTGGAATCCCTTTGTTTTCTCAATCGCGGTTGAACAGAATAAAAAATCTCCTATGTCTGTTTCACGGTTAACTAAGCTATCTCTCCACCAATTTTCAGCCAAATCGGTTCATCCGCTCTTCAGTTTCTATTATATACTCCTATATATATGTTCAAATCGCTCCGCGCGTCACTATCATGGCGGGCACGAGGACGTCGCTTGGTGGTTATCAGGCGATTAAACGAAAAAGACGCGATTAAAACGACCCGACACTCCGATAAGGGAGTGAACATATGTTCTTGATAGCAGCTGATTAGATAATCAGCTTCCTAAACTACAGTCGCTAACTTCAACTCATGAAAAGCACCAATGAAACAAATTAGGACTGGCCAGTGGCGAACTAAACAATAATAATAATAATTAAAAAAAATATTTCGTTCGTTTACAACTTATTCCTCATAACATGGTTGATTGGGGTCAACATTTAAGCAAGTTATGCCTGTGTTTGGGGACCTCGCTCTTCCTTATCTAGATATACATAACAACAATATAACAAAAAAATTACAAAACAAAATCAGTAGTTAATCTTATGATAACGATAATATCCCAATCGCTCCGCTCGTCACCATCATGGCGGGTCAGGGGACGTCGCGTGGTAGTCAATAGACGATCACACGATAAAAACGCGATTACGATGACCGCACACTCCGATTAGGGGCTGTGATTGTTACGAGCGATTAGCGATACTGACTCATCGTGACCTTGGAACTAAATGGTCACCTTGTCTGAACTCGGTTTTAGTGTCAACAATTATAACTAGAGACCGGATTATAGGCAACATATAGTCATTGTTTGCATGCAAATTATGCAAGAAGATTGCTCGAAATATGCACCAAAATGCGCAAAAACGCCTAGAATATGCATCATAATATGCAAAATTTCACTCATTTTCATTTTCAGAGATTACTTCAAGAAAAATCATATCCGTATTAAAAAAAAAGTAAGCTAAAGTGGCAGTGGGCTGACCATGTCTGTCGCAGAACCGACGAGAGGTGGAGCAGGAAGGTTCTCGAATGGAATAAACGTAGTGTGGGACGCCCCCCGGCTAGATGGACAGACGACCTGAAGAAGGCAGCTGGTAGTGACTGATGCAAAGGGCGGGAGATCGTGCGCTGTGGCGCTCCTTGAGGGAGGCCTATGTCCAGCAGTGGACTGTTACAGGCTGATATGATGATATCAATATCGTTACTTTTAATCAATTAAAAAAACTACCCACAGCACGTCTCTCTCACTTTTAGATGGAGGACGTTCTATTTAGTTCAACTCATGTATTTCTTTGGTTCTGTAAACCGAATCCTGCAACAATGCGAAAATTTTCATAATATTCGCGATCAAATTTTGTTTCTGTTCGTTTTTCATTTCAATTTTCAGCTTAAAATATGCCTATTGCAAATATTGGAAAAAGGGGAAAAATATGCATCATCAATGGATTTTTGTCTTTATATGCAACTAGCGGCCGCCCGCGACTTCGTCCGCGTGGTTAAGTTTTCTTTAAAAGTAGCACCACCTATCGGTAAGCTTTGAGTTGATACTTTACCTTCCAAGTAATGTTGAGTCAAATAAAAAAAGTCCCATTAAAATCGGTTTAGTAGATTCTGAGATTCAATTTCCTGCCTGCCCCCTAAGTTCATCGGCGTGATTATTTATATCCCAGTTTACTCTCCAGGTGATACTGAGTCAAATAAAAAAGTCCCGTTAAAATCGGTCCAGTAGATTCTGAGATTAGCCCGGACAAACAGACAGACAGACAGACAAAAATTTTAAAAATTGTTGTTTTGGCTTCTATTACGGTAATTAAGACCCCCTGTAACAATTTTTCATAAAAATCTTCAATGTACAGAAATCGATCTTTTACAGTCTTATTATATGTATAGATAACAATAATAAAATATGCAATTGCATATAATCCGGTCTCGAATGATAACAGAAAAAACGATTGAAGAAGTTACATGGGATGGTGATTTAGCCAATTCAACGGAGCTTGATATCTTCGACGAATTGGCTAAATTCAAAACCATGAGAATGACACTACACTTCACATGGAGTACAAACGACAGCTAAGGCTACTAAGAAATGAAAAAATGAAATATTTTTATTTCCACAAAACATGGTTACAATAATGATATCACAAACAGATCCAAGCTCAGCATGTTCTGTATTGTCAGACATGCAAATATAAACAGAAGTGGTTAACGATTGAAATTTCATTATTAGGTTATGTACCTAACTTATAAGTTAGGCGCCGTGATGTTTTGCTTGACGTTTTGCTGTTTGGTATCTAAATTCTTATCCTTAAAAAGTTTTCTAGCTTAATATTTTTATTAATCAACTTTTGAACTTCTTCAAAGCCTTACCGACATAAATTAGTTTTTTATGATAGAGATTAGAAGTTTTTAAAATGTTCATGAACTTTGTTCACGATTACGGATAGTCCTTGTACTCATAACCAAGACTAAGTTTTAATGAAATTAAAACAAGATCTATAAAGTTTTAGTAACAATTGGCTTAAAACTACGTTAGTTATTAATAGTGGCAAATGCGCTAGCACCCAGTGTCTTAATATTCTTGTCTGATCTGATTTTAATAAAGTTTTTTACCATAATTTCTTAATTACTTCATACATACTATGCATGAATATAACCAGAGAGGTAAAATGCCTTCAGTAACACTAAAATACTTCTTTAAACTTTTAAGACGGGACTCCATATTTTGCCTTTTTAATTCTTACACAACAAGAGCTGTAGTCATTATATTTGACAAAATTAATTGGTCTCTAATAGTGAAAGTAAATATTAGCCTCATTCGCCTCCAAAGAGTATTGCACAATCCCATCACTACACCATCACTCAGTTATCGATGTTATCGATAAACCGACCCCCCGTTGTGCACATCACTAGATAATTAATTGTAATGTTGTATTAATTTAAAACGTCGGCAACTTTTACGTTTAACTGGCTTGTGGTTGTCGTGTGAAGAAGGAAAATTTTAATATGGAATCGTCAAATATTTAGTATTAACTAAGTAGAACGTAAAGAAAACTTCACAAATGTATTTCACTACTTACTAAGATAGAATCATTTCAGTGCGGGAAACAACTACCAAAATAATCACCCTGTATAATTTAAAGTGTGTTTATTTTATTTTATTTTTATTTTTTATTTAAACAAAAGCACAAACAGCGTACAAACTTCACATTATTAAAACATTACATATTATTATTTATGTTTGTTAGTGAGAGATGTCTATTTTAAACTGAAACGAAGTACCTATTCAGTTAAGTTAAATATTTTAGCAAGTTTAGTGATCCGAGGTGCTACTCTGAGACCTTAGAAAAAAGTATGTATTGCAGAGTCTATGACGAAAATCGCACAAACGTTTTGATTTCTGGGCACAGACCTCACCTCAATAATGCGGTGACACGACGAGATATACTTCCCGGCGCGGGCTCAGTGCGGATCGGTAAAGTAGTGTTTGTTAGGTAAGTGACCAACCTTACTGTCAGATGTTATATAGTCGCCCGAGGGCCTCTGACCAGGCTTATCCAACGGGACCCCAGCTTAAAGCGCTTTCCGAAGCTTAGAGATACTTTTAAAAAGACGTCACTTACATAGACAAAATGGTCCCCCATCCCAAACGTGACCGCGCCTTAGGTTGCTTAACTTTTGGTATCACCACCAAAGCGCTGCTATCACTGGGCCACAAGCACCTCTACATTTTAGACGAAATTCATGCTCAAAAGCACTTCTGCTGAACGGTAAACTAACGGCCTGTGATCTCACAGAGTAGGGCAGGGCTTCAACCTTTGTTGTAGTAACTATCCGATTGTTTTCGCCGGCCCCATTTGTTTGGGTAATTAGTTGATTGGATTCGTTGTCGAACTGCGTTTTTGTTTGCTGCCTGATTTGGCAAAGTTCTTACCCACTCAAGTTTCTGAGTTTATGAATAACGAATTGTTTTTTTTTGCATGGGCTTTCAATCATTTTCATGACTCTCGTGATTGTTTTTTAAGATAACTATGTTTACTATATAATCAAGATGCAAGAAGTGCAGTACCGATCGCGGTGGAAATACTTGCACAAAACGCTAGTAACAATTGGAATGCTCTGGGCAATTCCAACAAAGTTACACTTAAATTGATGCCTGGACATTCAAATATAATATAATATAATATAATATAATTATAACATGGTAATGAATTAGCAGATGAGCTCGCCAGGAATGGAGCCGATAACCCTCAAATCGGCCCTGAATCTTTTTGTGGAATCACAAAACAACGAGCCACTAATTACTTACTATCTTTAAACAAGAGGCTATGGGGTTAAGGAGTCCGTTCCAGGCCTATTACACTCAAAAACCTGCATAAGAGGATACAGTAAAAACGAAGAAGAATGACTTTTGTTCAAAATGTACACAACTTGTGCAGTGACCAGAATATTGATTGGCCACATAAACACGTGGTCAATCGTGGACAAACAGCAACGCAAATACTTGGCTGCTGCAAAATAAGTATCTCTCTGGAGCAACATATCATGCATCCAGAGGAGATAGCTGACGTCACACTCCAAAGAGACTGTGAAATTCCTGGATTCAACGGGGCTAAGCAGTGAACTATTAACAAAAAGGGCTGCCACAATAGATCAAAGCTGGTCAAGGTGGCAATATAAGCACAGAAACAATAATAACAACAATACTCCTTACACTCGCTAAGGAGCACAATGCTCGGACCTATGTCCAGAAGATTTTCACCTAAATCTTTGATGTGTTACTAATTTTTTAGGAATTCATTGCATATAATAGTTAAAACTACAGAATATAGTTGAAGCTACAGAAAATAATCGTGTTTTTAAGTATATGCCTAAACAACGCCAAAATTGAAGTACAATCAGTATTTTTGATTGAAAATGAGAATTCTTTAATGTTTATATGGCAAATGTTATATCATGTAAGTAATATTTGTTGCGTCATCTTATTAAAAAAAGTAACATATAAGTAAATAGAGTTGCGTCATGTACGTAAATTGTTGTCAGGATCACATAAGTTTGAGTTGCCATTTTTGATGTACAATCAGTATTTTTGATTGAAAAAGAGATTCCTATTAAATTTATTTGTCTTTTTAGTTGCTTATTTATTGCCTGCTGGCTATTTACGGACTGAAGAAGGTTATATCTAGATGATATCAAAGACATTCAAACAAGCTAGTTAAGAGGATTATTTTTCGATGAAGTGATAAACCCTTGTTTCTTAATTTGTACGTAACTAGCCATTACATACACTTTGTTAACGTCAATTAAAAATATCTTTTAATTGCAATCCGTATATTAAAGAGGTTAAACAGAAGCAAACCGTTTACAAGTACGGTCGGCACGAAAGATACGATAAGAAGTTAATATTTTTATTCGAATCATAATTTAAAGCCCTCAAAACTTAACCGAGTGGTGCCATCTACCGGTAAGCTACAAGTTGATTTTTCAATTTTTACATGGGAATGAGATTCTATGTCGCGGAACAAAAGTAGCCTATGCAACTCTCCAGCCTACCTTTGTAGTTAAAAAAAAAACTTATCGTAACATTGCTCCGTTGCGTCGTGAAAGATGAACAAACAAACAAAAAAACTGATTTTCCCATTTATAATATAAGTAGAGATTCATTTAAGTTATACAGTATTTGTTTTAATACTAATTAGTGTGAAGGTATGCTTAATCGTAATAAATGAAATTCAGATCTTAAAGCTCCTGCCCTTAAATCTGCTACTAGCGATAAAAGTTCATCAACTATCTGGGATATTTATTTTAACCGCCGACGAAAAAGAGGAACCTTATAAATGTCGCCTATTCTGTTTGTGTGTGTCTATTTGTAGCATCTTAGCTGCCGAAAGGATAGACTGATTACAATGCGTTTTTTTATTTATTTAAAAGATAATTTAATTACGGTGGTTCTTAGCTATTGGTTAAAATCCGCCCAGCCGTTTAGGCTCACCATCTGTTTTCCTGGCTCAAGTCGAACCCCGACGTTTAAATTTTTAGACTATCTCTTTCGAAATGGTTGTTTTTGCTGACCATCCACAAATAAACGATTGAATGCTACCTCACCAGTTTACGTCGGTACGAGTCTCATCAATAATCATCAATATATTACATCGAACGACAATTAATACAGGCTGCCGGCGACTTAATAACGTTTTTTGCTCGAAGCACCAATTAGGTAGATCTGATGCTGTACGAGAGACACAGATAATATTGAAAAGGCAGCACAATTCGTTCAAAACCTACGTCACCTATTCGAAATGACATAACACTTAAAAAAATCTTTTCGGCTCCGGTTATCATATAAATATTTTTTTAAGTGTTATGTCGTTTCGAATTGAAAATAGCGTTGTGAACCCCAAAAATATTTAATAAATTACATCACCTATGTTTGGTAACATAGTCATCATTATACCTTTGGCTGTAATATCATAGACACAACTGGATATAGCATTGAGAACAAATGATGTTATGAGTTGATTAGGCTAAAAGTGGAAGCGAAATACTCTTAAAATTTAAACCATTGAAGCTCTGGCTATCTTGTTCTTAACTGCAGGAACACAAAAGTGTTAAAGGTTTAATTTAATATTTCAACGATAAGAGACGATATGCCACTGCCCACTTAAAGATTATGAGAAGAGTATCAAGATGCTCCTTGACACATTAAGATATGGCAAATATCATGCATTTTTTTTCGTTTTCCTCATTTTAAATATTCCAAAGCTGTTCTGGTGTTTTTTCATGTGGCATTTGTAAAAACATAAAATATTAATACACTGTCGTATCCTCTTGAGCTACGTAGCACATATGGGCATGAATAAAAGATGTCCGTCTGATGAGACAATAAATCTTCAAGATAGACATTTTGAACTTAGGAATAAGTATATTGAATACTAAGCTGGACTGCTTTGAAATCATAACCTAACCGCCGCTAAGGGAGACGCATAGAGATAAAAAGGCATAGGGAATAATCAAGATAGAGTATTGCAGTTGTTACCTGGACACGGCTTAAAACATGATTCAAATTTTGACGATAAATAAGAAAAATACAATTTTGGATTGAAGCTTGTTCTGTATTTAAAACCATATCGAAGCATGCCTTGGTTGCTAAAACTCTCATTTCGATTATCAAACACGTATGTAATTTCTTAATAATATCTTAAATATTTAAATTACATTTTGTTGTTTTTTATTTATGCGAACACTGGCCATTGAAATGACACACTTTTTTCACATTTTATTTTTACCTGACATTTCGGACCCTTTTCCAGGTCACAGGTAAGGTGTCACATAGTTTAAAAAAAATTTTAGTCTAACATTATTCAAAAATATTATATACCTAATACGTTAAAAGTGTATCATTTCGACGTATTTACACATTAAATTTACGCTTTTATTCAAATCATTGTTTAGCAGGTCAGCCTAAGACAGAATTTCATCATTGTCCTCAAAAAATATGAAAGAAATTTAATTATGTCGTGAAGCCCCCAAAATTGTTTGCAGCCACTTTTGTGAAGTTTGTACTTTTCTACACGTGTCAAATAAAAAGTTTCTTGTTAGCAAAACGTTGAAATGTTTTATAAAAAATCTGCCTAACTAAATACTTAGGCAGATCTTTTGAATTATTTATTTTACGAAGCTTATTCTATCATCCTAACGGAAACAAGTCAAGGCAGTAGTAACCCTGTATGTAAACCGTTATATATATTATATATTACTATATACTATATATTACTTTAGTCCAGGGGGTAACTTTGACAAGTGAAAAATTAATTTTACTGTTTACCGTGTTTAGTTCACTGTTTTACCGACTATTACTGAATAACCTGAAGCCATTTACCGGATGTCGTATAAAGCGTAAGTCGTCATAAAGTGTACAGAAAAAGAAAAGCTTATGAAATTATCCAGATTGGTAGCTTATTAACTAAAATAAATACACAAAAAATACGACTACTTTTGGCAAAAAACCCTATTTAATATATTTTTTTATTATTTACTATAATTCTGCAGATATTTTGTGACATAATTTTTAAAAACTTTTATTGCAATAACCTCATAGTATTTTTGTTACACCCCCAAAGCTACCGCCAACATGAAAAAAATCCTTGAATTAGCCAAACGAACAATAATGTCTGTAAGGCGAAATTTGATGTTTGTTTCATGTGTTTAGTAATAACTTAGGCCTATTTTCGTAATCTTAACCTTATTTGATTAGACAATTTTTTTTAAACAATGTAACAAAAAACTGTGGTCTCAGCAATAAGAGTGTTTACAAATTCAGTCACAATGTCCGTAGAATAATATTATATAAGAAAAACCGGTAAAGTGCGTGACGCCATTGCTATCATAAAATATTTTTTGAGGTTCAAGTTTTTACTGTATGGGTCAAAGATAAGAAGAAAGGTTCATAAAAGGTATTAGTAGAAAGGGCTAAAGTAATATTCAAGCAACGGTACTACAATAGCAATGTCGTGCTTAAAGTCAAATGTATGTGTTTTTAAATATCAGCCTGCACTTTCTTCACTTCAAAAAATCACGCACAATCCCCATTGTTCGCGAAAAATTCCGATTATATATTATTAATATATTCGGCGTCAAATACTTGACATTCCCGCCATCCAATGTGCATTTTCATAAATATCCTTTGGACAAATTTACGGTGTGGGGATAGCGATCTTCAACAAAATGCTTGTAATTTCGACGATTTTTCTTTCTGAGCGGGCCCTGTTCGGTGCGTTTGCCTTTTTTGAGATTCCGCGAAAAAAACATTTTAAAAATTTACCGCTAGACATTTATTAACTGTCACTTGTTTTTATGTGGGAAAAAATGTTGTTGTATTTTTATCAATGTTTTCTTCGAAAGAACCATCTCCTTACTCATATCAGCTAAGCAATATCATAAAAAAAGAATTGGCCAAATAGGTCCAGGCGCCTTCTTGTCTGAAGCCTGTTTTTAAAATTAACCTAGGTTAATTTAAATGAAATAATAAGCTTTTGTTTGTAATTTAGTAAAAGTAATATAATTCTAATTCTCTGATTCGATGCAGTTAGCATGCGCGCGCCATGTTAACTATTTGAACAAGTGCATATTTAGCTAGCGATGCCTCAAATATTATACTTGTTAAGTCAAAAGACAAAAAAGTTATGATCACTTGGAAGTGATCATAACTTTTTTGTCTTTTGACTATGGATACTCAAAATCTACTATCTGTGTCCTCGACATAAGTTTTGATTCTCTCCATTTTTTGTCAAGAAGTTCACTTTACATTTGGGCCCTTATACGTATATATACGTATAAAATACATTCCAGCAATGTATAAAATTATATTTCAGTAAAACTTAGCACTTCCTTGAGTGTGAAAAAAAATATATCATAAGTTTGTCACAGGTAAAAGGTTCATTACCTTTAGCTGATCTTAAAATAGATAAATAAAATAAAATCAATTTATTTCTGTAAGTAGGCTAACAACTAGCACTTTTACACCGCTAGTATACCGCTTAATCTCGGTTCTCTTTCAAATTCGTCACTGAGATCCAAATATTGTACAAAAATCATTACCGTCAGTATCATTACCATCATTTACCTTTTAATTTTTTTATATAAACAATTTTTATACAATTAATTATTGTCAGCTAACTACAATTTGTTGTATCACTAGTTTAATGATATGTCAAAATCCGTTCAGGCAGTAAGGCATAAAATTACTGTGAATTTTACCTTTATAAATTTTTTTTTGTCATCAAAATAATTTTACATTTTTAAATAGATAGTCGTTACAACACGAAAGTATTATAACTTTGTGTGGCATAATTTCGTAAAAGCGAAAATTTCATCAAAACTCATCTAGCAAATTAGACGCAAAATGGCTACCAAGTCAAGTTTTCCTTCATTTTAGGAACATAATTACATAGGATACACTTGCAACTACTAGACTTTAGTCAATCGAGGATTTGTTTTGTGCTTCTGAGCGAAGGTCCTTCAATATTTGAATACCATCAGATTATAATTCATTACCTTCATGACTTTCTATTTTAGAAGCCTGTAAATTTAAAATCAGCCGGTGAAATCACTTATACTCGTACATTTGGTAATTTACAAAGTAAAGGCTTATTTAAAAAAATCTCTCATTTTGCTCAATACGCAACAAATCAATGAATTAGCCTGTATGTATGTATTTATGCAACCTTTACACTCATTCATTTCGAATTGAAGGCAATAATTAAAGTTCATTCGTTCGCGCATAAAATATCGATTTTACAATCGGTTCTGGATGCATGCGATTAACTGATCACTCGATACGGATTCGATGACAGACGATCCGAATCAGGGGTGTATTCTAAACTCTTAGGGCCGATTTCACAGTCTTTTTGAACAATATATACAAAAATATTATAAAACCAATTTATTTTTTGTAAATAGACTAACAAGTAGCAGTTTTACACGTCCCAACATATAAATTAACCCTACCACCGCTTTGAGACTATTTGGGCCAGTGCTGAGAAGAAGCGGCGCAAGAAACTCAGTGATAATATACAAAAACTCTCTATTATCTACTATTAAGTAGGTCCATGAAAATAAAGTTCCAAAACTACAACCAGACTACTCAAAAGTATGAAACAAGATTGGTTTTGATGTTCAGATGATAGCCGTGGTCGTCTGCTACTTTCCCTTTTGACATTAGTGCTAAAGTTTGTTTTATCAGAAGTGGCATACGACCACGGCTATCAGCTGAACATCAATTTGTTTTATCAGAAGTGGCATACGACCACGGCTATCAGCTGAACATCAATATGAATCTTGTTTCATACTTCGAAAAGACATAACACTTAAAAAATTCTTTTCATTCATTACTTAATGTTCACTAGAGGGCGCCACATGCAATTAATTGCAATATAATCTAGCCTATAACCAGCGTACAGCTAGGCCTCATCTAATGAAACTCATTTGTCAAAATATGATGAAGGGTTAAGAAGTTATGAGGGAACAGATAAACTGGTCAAAACCATAACCCTACTTTTTGCTTCGCCGTAGTCGGGTAAATATAGAATACCAAGGTTGACCTTAATCAAGAAGAGTAGTTATTATTTGAGTTTGACTAACCTTAATGTATGATTTTGTAGCTTTTTCTTTTCACTTGAATAACTTGTCTTTAATCTATTAAAAGGTTACCTAAATAATAAAACTGACTATAAATTAGTATTCTTATCACATCACCATGGCTTTAGGTAATTGTAACTTATAAAGACTAGATATAAATAATTATTTTTAATTTAAATATAAAAAAAAATAAAAACGAATTAGTTACAACCGAAACATTAACTCATTCAAAACCATTTTAAAGTCCAGAATCCACCCAAAGAAGGCTGGCTTAACAAATTACAATTAACGTGATTTATTCCCTCCACAAATCGAATCCCGGGATGAACCGTTTCTTTAAATGTCGGCCGCCACAATACAGGCGTGAACAGTAGGTAACCAATTGTAATAAATCGGGTAGGAGAGAAATGAATGTACACAAACTTGCTTGATAAGAAAAATATGGTAAATAGCTTATAAGCTTCAATCGTTTTCATTAACATTGTATTATATATAATAAATGTGAAAGTTTCCTTTGGATCAAAGTTTGGATGTTTGTCCGTCAATCATGCTGATTGTACTGAACGGATTTTGATATATCAATCATGAGCGAGATGAATGATGATGATCTAGAAGTGGTGGGAAAATTTTGAGAGATTCTTCTTAGAGCTCTGATTTAGCACATTGTGATTTTTTTTATTTCCAAAAATAAAAAATCTGTTCAAAGGAATACAATTTTCGTTGCCGGAAGATGCGCTATTAGCGTTTGAGCAGAGTTTAAATGAAGTGTCTGAAGTGGACTGGAAAAAGTGTTTCGAAAATTGTTTAAGACGCATGAAACTTTGTATTGAGGCTAAGGGAGAGTACTTTGAAAAGATTTAATATAAACATTTTTATCTTGGAGCATTTTTATTTTTTATTTTCGCAAAACTTTCTGAGTGTCCAACGTATTGTATTGAAATATGTACCAATGTTCTATGTGTTTTTGCCGAGTTGGGCAGCTTCTGCCATGGTGGCGGGCAGTCGCACACCGCGCGTCTCCGGCGCAAAGAGCACCAGCGTGCCCGCGACGCATGCGCAGCCCGCGAACAACGCAAACGGGAACGGCTCCCACACTAGCACGCCCTGCAAACGGCAAATATAAACTAAAAAAAAACGAACTTTACAGTTAAAATAAAAGTTTAAAAAACTAAAAAAAACACGCTTTTATTGCTAACTAAAAAAGAGAAAATAATGTCTGTGTACACGGAATTTATATTACAGTAGAGTAACAAGCGTGGTGTGCACTTTATGACGTTTTCAAACTTCTCTTTTTATAGGTGCCAATAATTATTGATTATATTGTTGATATATTGATAAGGATGATTTTCACAAGCACCCCACGCTTTTTAAGCGTTACATACATTCATACATACATACATACATACATACATACACCCCGATCTAATTAAAGCGTGTTAAAAACCACCGTGTGAGCCAGGAAAACATCTGGTGAGAGTCATCAGCTGGACGAGTTTGGACAGCCGTAGCTAAGAACCGCCGTGATTAATTAATCTTATGAAAAAAAACCGCTTTGAAATCGGTCCATCCGTTCGGGAACTACGATGTCACCGACAGACAGACACAAAATACACCAACGCAAACACATTTACACACAGACATAGGGGTCAAACTTATAGTACCATTATTTTAAGTCGGAGGTTAAAAATAATCCTCAAAACTGATGAAGATCCTAGGTTTCGTTTACAGCAAGACGACGAGCCAGCGACTCCACATCAAATTTTTCTCGTGCTTGGTTGTAGTGAATTCAAGCTTCTTTCCTCTAAAGAAGATGTGCCTTCTTATTCATTCTTCATTTGCTATAATTTCGCAATATTAGTGCAGCACTTTCGACATTTTATGGATTAATCATAACCCATACAGTTTAGACATCTCTAATAACTTCCGGTTATGGGCTAATGTCGGAGGTTGTTATGGACGTAAAGGATCAGCCGGCACACATGTCACCTCCTAGACATGGATAGGTTTTTGGTGGGTAGTCCCCTCTCCGGATTTTTCCCCGGAGAGGAGTCGCGTCCTTTTTAGGACGCTGGTCCTACACACGGCCGAGGCCCCCCAGCCTCGGTTATGGCTCTTAAAAAAGTTTTCCTGTAATTAAAAAAAAGTTATGGGCTAGTAGACGCAAGCACTCACGAGGGCAGGCGTCAGTGGAGCTAATATTGCTCCGAGTCTCCCCACAGAGCTACAGAAGCCGAAGAGTCTGTGCCGATACTGAGTCGGGAACAACTCAGCAGTGTAGATGTACAGAGCGATGAAAACAGCTCCGCTGCAGCTGGCTCCGATCATGTACACCGTTAGACCTAGAGCATATTGACCTGGAAGAATAGACAAAAGTGATGTGTTGTCGAATATCGTTGTCGCTATAAAACCCCTTAAACCTCTGGCATTACAGAGACAATATAATTTTGAAAAGAAAACGTATAAATCAGACAACAGTCAAACCAGAAAAGGATTATAGAAAGCGACATTATCTTAAATACTTACTTTTGGGCACGAAGATAAATACTATCTCACAAACAGCACATATCCAGTAAGCGCCTATTAAAACTGGTTTTCTCCCAATTTTATCCAGAAGCAATAATGAGATCCAAAAACCAGGTATTTGAGCACCTGTCGTAGAAATATAGCTGACATATTTGTTGCCTGATATCTCAACGGCGTTGATACTGATCCCATGGAATACAAGCGTAAAAGTGATCCACATGAATGGCACAATCAGACATCGAAACAATACTGGTTTGTACCGGAACAGTTCTTTTAAAAGTGAAGGTGCCTCTTGATTTTCATCCTGCTTTGCTATCTCTTGCATCTTTTTCTTTTTTATTTTTGCTTCTTCTGCTTTCTTTCTTATAGCTTCCAAAGATGTGTTAGATAGCTGTCGCTTGTTCGCTCGTGCGATGGAGGTTAATGTCTTTTCGACGTCTTCGTAGCGATCTCTTGATATGTACCATCGTACCGATTCGGTCATAAGCCATAAATATGATATTGTGATGAGCTGCGGAACGAACAGAACTCGAATGAGGTCTCTCCAGTAGGGAACAGCCCATGCAATAAGCCCCATAAGCATGTGACCCACTGATAGGCTGGTGTTCATGCAGGCACCAACAATCACACGTTTATCAGGACTAACCAATTCCATTACTAAAATTAATAAAACAAGAAATGATCACAGACATAAAATTAAACATATGAAATTATTAAGCCTAAAATTAAGTGCGAATCTGGTATAATGAGTAAGATGACGAATGCACTACTTGTATATGATCAATAAGCATAGTCCGAGGTACAAATCCTAGTGCTTGTTATAAGAGCCTGGCTGCAGTTATAATCAAGTTTATCAATTTTTACTTTTGAAGGCCGGAACACAGTCAAGACAGTCGTTAACCTAAGATTAAACCAAATTGATAAATTCATATGTTATGTTTAAATACTCACTTAAGATATAACTTGCTTGAAAGCTAGCACTGCCGATGACGGCAGAAATGAATTCCTCTACAACGAATACAATGTAGTTTGGACTAAAGGATTTAAGGATGCCCATCCAGCCTGCGTTGAAGGCATTGAAGACGAGCGCAGTGCGGCGACCCCAACGGTCGGAGATATAACCGGTGATCGACTGCGCTAATATGGTGGCGGAAATCCGGATGGAACCGACGATGGATCTACGCCACTCATCGCAGCCCAGGCCAAACTGTCAAATAAATAAACTTATTACTTCGACGGCTACTCTTTACAGATATCAGTCATCCAAACAGAAGATATTGGTTGCGATTAAAACAAAACTTTGAAACTCGTTACTAACATCATACACGATAGTATCATTTGTCTCGTACACGTACTGGTCACAGCTTCTTAGTTGATCTTTTTCGAACCAAGTGGCTGGGCATTCGCCATCTTCGGTGACTGCCTCAGACACATTTGCGTATCTCTGGCAGTTATCAAAGTTACGAAGGTCGGTGCCAGGAATGGCATGTAACAGCCAATCTGGCGCGAACTCTGGCTCTAGGGCATTCTCGCATTCGGGTACGTGACACCTGGAACAATTAAAATCATAAACACACCGTCTGCAATTTTTAAGTACACTTTAGCCGGCCATATATTTTTCAAATGCACAAAGCACACTTTTGTTAAGTTTAAAAAATAAATTCATAAGTTGTCCCAATAATGTTGTTTCTTTGGCATTATGTCATCTTTTTATAATTTTATAGTTGCACATATAACCTTCTCAACAATTTTTTTATTGGTTTACTCCGTGTATTATTTAAGCTAGAGAAATATAATTGGTTTGTGTTTTATTTAATTACCTATTTTGTTGTGTAGTGTTAAAACTGTATGTTAAAATAAATTACTACCTTCACATAAACTCAGAACCATACTAACGTTACCCAGTGATGACATTATACATTGCATAATTTCTTATCATTTGTGATTTGCCTCGTGCCAATATCATGACGAGATAAAAATTGAGTGACATCGTCCAGATAATGAAAATATTTCATTTATCTTACACAACAATGTAACCTGTCACAAAGTGGTAGGTAGGTACATCTAAAATTAGTTCGTGAGATCAAAGATCACAAGAAACAATAATAGCACGCTATCAGTCTATCTTTCAGAAAGAAAATAGGACGATTATTATTTTATTTCAAATTGATTAAGAGATTAAGAGGACAATGCTTGGTATTTTCCTGCGTAATCGTATTAGAAATAAAGAAATACGCAGGAGAACTAAATCAACCGACATTGCTAGAAGGATTGCTTAACTGAAGTGGCAGAGGGCAGGACACATAGCGCAACGAACCGATGACCGTTGGGGCAGAAGGGTGCGCGAATGGCGACTTCGTGAGTGGTGACGTTCCGTGGGAAGGCCCCCTTCGAGGTGGACCGACGATCTGGTGGTGGTCGCGGGAAGCCGCTGAATGCGACTAGCTCAGGACCAATCGCGGTAGGGATTCTTGGGGGAGGTGTACAACAGTGGAGGTCGAACGACTGATATGATGATGACGATGGAGAAATTAAGTGACACTGCAAACCTATAATTAAACTACCTACAAATATTCTGACAATCGTACCTGGTCCTGATCCTTGCCATATAGAACACATAGGAATTGTTGGTCCAGGCCAGGAAAATGACCGCTATAAGCGCCAAGACGATATTCCGGAATTGGAAGCATCCGAACTGCCCTACTTCCTCTTGCAAGATTTTGTCAAAATCTAAAACAGCATCATCATCAGTAACCTTTTTTTCACTTGAAGCTTCCGTATCGTTGAAATCGGCCATGTTTTTACAATTTTGCGAGATTTTTTGTGTATTATTTTCATTTCGTGTTACATTTTCCTAGCTCTCTCGACGACTGACTCTTTGTCTGGTCATGCTTTTCAACAAGGTACTCGACGTGTTATCATTATCTTAAGTGAGATAAATAAAAACATGATACACATGCACTTGTCTTGACATTTAGATTTAAAGCTCAATATGTCTGCAAATTATCTTCTTATCGGAAACCACTGAGAGTAGTTAGGTACACTTACACGGGCAACTAAATTGCTATCGCAATGTCAGAAACTACGAGCATATATAATTACGATAAATTCATAAATTCATCTTACGTAAAAGTCATTTATTTTTACCACGTTACACGTTTCATTAAACCCTACTATAGCTTCAGGACAATTTGTGGGCTGTTGCCGAGAAGAAGCTGCCCAGGTAACATGGTCACTATTGTCATTGCCTTTTTTAAAAAAAATATTACTGGGTAAGGTACACGAATTGTACTGCTGCGAGCTAGTCCATACATATTTATCATTCAAATAATCTTTTAATGTGTAGTAACTTTTAGATAATATGGTATTTTTTATAAATGCTTTAAATTTGTTAATAGGTAAGTCTAAATTTTGGGTGGTAATTTATTTAAAAAATTGATACAGGTCCCCATGTACGAGTGACTTTAAGCAGTTGCATTTTGCAACAAATATGGGTGACCTGATTTGCTATCGTCTCTACATAACATTTTTTCAATGGAAATTTCATAAAATTAATGTTACTTTATTTCTGTTACTTTCTCTCACTCTCATCAGCCTATATACGTACTACTGCTGAGCCATACTCCACCACGCGGGCTCAGTGCGGTGCGGTGAAGGGGTGTTTGTAAGGTAAATGACCATCCTTACTTTCAGATGTTATTAAGCCGCCCGAGGGCCTCTGACCAGGCTTAACGTCTAATATCTATCGATATTAACCGGGACCAACAGCTGAACGTGCCTTCCGAAGCACGGAGATGCTTGTAAACGTCACTTAAATGGTCAGAATGGTCACCCATCCCAAACACGACCGCGCCTTAGGTTGCTTAACTTTAGGTATCACTACCAAAGCGATGCAACCACTGCGCCACAATCACCTCTTTACCTGTTACTTTCATTTTTATTAAAATCATTTTTGCTTAGCTCGCGGTACCTCTGAAGGAATGCCTCTTGACATCATGTAATTAGGCTAATAGCTTCGATAAGTTGTGAAGAATGTAGCTACTGCATATTTCTATATTGTGTTATTCTGTTGTCCTGCAAATCGGATTGAAGGAATGGCGATCTTATCTCAAGCTGTATTTTATTGTTGAGAATATTTGGCGATGAATCGATTTGTAAGAAAACTTTTTGATAATTTATTTATTTTCTTTATTTGGGGAAAAAAACAGCTATCTTATATTACATAATAGGACTTATAAATAAAAATGGTTCTACAAACGATTTACTTTGTAATTGTTAAAAAAATAGTCTTTTTCCAGGTTCAATAATAATGCTCCAAGGTAACCACTATTATACCTCTACATTTCCTATCTGGTTTCATAATTACTCCCATAATAAAAACAAAAGATTAAAGTCAATATTTCATTGACTATATCTATTGGTATTGTAACTCTGAGTGAAGCTAACCCCAGATTATTTTATGCCAATGAGCCGTATCTATAGGTTTTCAAATGTGATCAAGGTAGCCTACTGATCGATGAAGCTGGTGAAGTACTGTTATAGGGATTCTGGTTATTTCGTTCTTCAATATATTTATTATTTCAAAACATCTAGTATCCCAGGTCGAGCCAAAAATTGTTTCTGAGATGTTCTGGCATGAATCTCTCAAAAACAGGAAGTTGGCGGTATTACACCCCCGTGCCTCGGAAAGCACGTTAAGCCGTTGGTCCTGCGCCTGCGCCTGATCTCTCTCCGGTCATGTCGGATTGTCAGATTGCCGTCTCACCGAACTTTGAGAGTGATGGAACAGTGAGTGCACCTGTGTGTTGCGCTCACACTTGTGCACTATAATATCTCCTGCGTAGTTGACTGATCTCTGTTGAGATTGGCCGCCGTGGTCTAAATCGGCCAGAAGGACTATTATTATTTCAAATATTATTTATAACTTACTACACTATTATTATTTTACAGGTCTTCTCCGAACTTTATAAAGCATACTACATGCAACCGAAACCAAAAAGCAGAGCAGAAGCACGGTAGTAATTTTTTAGTAATCTGTAGCAGAGGCCCGATAGCCCGTACTTACATCTTAATAAATATAGTATTTTTAAGTAAACAACAATATTAAAAATTATATATAGTATTTCAGTAACGTATGGTATCACATTACCTGTACTGTAACAGTTAAAACGAAACATTGCACATCAAATAATTCAATGCCAATACCGCAGGGCCGCCGATAAAATTAATATCATATACCGTAGATTAAATCCGGTTTTTCGGGTCATGAAAGTACATAAATCACTCTTACATTTGTTGTTCTTTTTCACTGTAGTGATGTATTGGGATGCCTTTAAAAATATCCCTTTGTGTTAGTTTGTGTAAGTAACTCTCTGTCTGCATGTACATATATTACACTTTCACGCCTTAGTCAAGGAACCTATTTGGTACATATTTTGGTACCGCATATATTGGGTTTGGGAACGCATAATACGAAGATAAAGAATATGAGAACATATAGTTTTTATCTCGGTATTTGACAAGTATTATGATAAGTAGTATTTTGTTAAGTTTATGTTATAATTTGAAATATCTTCTCTATCTTAATTTATATGCAAGTAATATTTTAGGACCAAAAACCTTCAAGTTTGGCCTCACTCTATATTATGACGGTGATGAGGATGACTTATAGGTGGAAAAGGTGCAAAATGTAAAACAAAATATGTATTAAATTCTATTGACTATGTACCATGTACATACACTGGCATTAAAATAATAAGCTTAGAATTATATCAAATGTAAAGTCCTTATATTTTAGACACAACAGTAGACAAAAACCCCGTTTAAAGATTATGATAGATACCGCAGTGTTCATTCTGAAGTGCAGTCGTGTGTGTCCCAAAAAGTGGTACACACACCTCTTTTTGGGACACACACAAGGCACAACCTCGTATATTACATCACTATATTTTTGACAACGGGTTTCGCGTTTTGTTTTCTTTGAGTTTTCGACAGATGCAGTATCGGCGGTTAGGTTCTTAGTATTGACATTTAGGTTTATAATGGCGTGTTTTAAGTGTGGGTGGGGTTGATGACTCGAACCGAGGAGCCCTAATGTAATTGGCCGTTTTAATTAAATGGACTTCGAACTTTGGACTGAGAAACCTTAAAATAGAAGTCCCGACTCTATTTGCACAATATATTTTTTCAAGTCAGATAAATACGCTGTTAGCTAGTCAATAAATACGCTTAGTTGTTTGGTAAAAATTGTATTTTGCATTATCCATATATATTTTGCCTGTTAACTAAATGTTCCTTTCACCGAAGGTTGTCTGGAAGAGATCGCTAGAAGCGATAAGACCACCTTAATTGTACATCTTTCTTCGTTAAACTTGTCTGTATTTTGTTTTGTGTTGTACAATAAAGTGTTATCTATCTATCTACGTGCTACCTAGTTTAGTTAAATGTTGAACAAAGACGATAACGACTAAGATCGTTTTTTGTTCCTAACCTGCCGTAGATTGTCTTCCCTCCGTATTATATTTTGAATAAACTTATGAATTAATGATAGATAAATTGTTCTGAAAGAATTTTACCGCTATGTGTTTAAGTACCTTGACGACGACGAAACAATGCAGCAAAGTCTTCTAGAATATTATTGAACAAGACACTCAAAATTACTGATATGATTTTCTTTAAAATTTATATGGGCCGAAGTGTTTGATGGACTGTCTTCTGCTATCTGAATGTCAGAAAGGTATTTTAAAATTATGGTAATGTCTATTCACGTAGGTAAAACTCCGCTCTTGCCTCATTATAGTAAATCAGAATGACCACTACTATAATCAAATATACCTTCCTACACTAACCCCCGACCCGTAGCATACTTCATACCATATATCTAGGAGATAATAAAAGAACATGCAGCAAACATGCTTTGGGATGCGCGAGCGAATTACCATAAAAATAAATGCAATTTATATTTCGAGACATTAACGTAATTAGTGGGGATATTACGTGCGCCCGCGTCGCGCGTAGCGGATCGGTAATGTGTGGGTGTGTGGAGGTGCGAAGGTCGGATGTGGTTGTGTGAATCTTTGATAATTAATAGCCATACTGTCGCTGCGACTCGCGACTGTTGGCGATTGAGACGCGGCGATTAGTTGAAACGTTGTCAGAAACGAGTCGTAACGACAGAAAGTAGCAGATGTAGCCTGAGCCTAAGTGGTAGGTAATAGATTTTTCAAATGCCTGATAAAAATGTGTGACTTTTGAATAAGATTCCAAGATGTCCGAGGTTTTGGGTCATACTTAAGATAATAGAAAAAATTAAGGACAGAAATAGAAATAGAAATCTTAATTTGCGTTTGGTTTAGGTACACTTAAGATGGTCATAGTTATTAATCAGCAATTATAGATCCGTTTAATCAACCATTATCAATGGCATGCAAATCTTAAATTTAAATTGGGATAATACATTTAAATAGTAAAATGTCTATCAAAACAATCACAGAATGTCAACAAGTCAATTAGTTACCATCACCTATCGCAATTTAAATATTAAAAAACCACGGGTTGCACTCCGGGAGTGCCGGCAGAAGTGAAAACTTAACAACCGTCTTACGGTTTTTCGATCAGCATCACGTGACCTGACGCGAGTTTCACAGTTTCTACCCATGCCACAAAAGTGCTCAACGCCGCTAAAGAAGTTTTCACTTCAATAATATTCCTGTATAGTTTAAAAAGCTTTGTCACTAAGCCAGTTGTATAGTTCTCTTTTCAATTTAATAAAGGGTAGGTCTTGAATAACTTGTGGGTTCCTATTATATATTGTAATACACCTCCAATAACATTTTTTTTTGGAATCTCGCGCTCTTGGCAATTATAACGAAAACGAAACTATTTCTGTTTCTGGACGTTTGTAGACGTCTTTGGCTTGAGTAAAATAATTCATGTAATTTTTTACAAATTTTGCCCCTTCGAATATACGTAAAGAACAGGGAGTGTTAAAATATTCAGAGATTTAAATAAAGGCTTACACGGTTCGTTAGGTACAGTACCACATATCGCTCTAACACACTTTTTTTGTGCAACGAACGCCTATTTCCTACCGAGTCAAAAAAGGGAACGATTAAGAAGATGCCATATCCACAGGCTCGCGACTCCTGCGCATACGCGAGCGGCAGGCCTGCGCAGACGCGTCACGCGCCCGCGTAATGCCGCGCGCATTATGGCGATGGACTGCACCTATACAGCGTGTATCTTCTTCTAAATATATACGTAAAAGGAAAACTGACTAACTGTTTTTTTAGGGTTCCGTAGTAAACAAGGAAACCTTATAGCTTCGACATGTTTGTCCGTCCGTCCGTCAGTCCGCGGTTTTACTCAGGGGCTATTAGTGGTAAAAAGCTGTCAATTTTTTTTTCTCCACTAACTCATCATGAGGGGTGTCGGTGTATATGTCTTTTAAAACATTATGAGGTTGAGAACACAATTTCTCAATTTAGGGATTTAGGGGTAACTGTCGCTTCCCTCTATCTGCTCAACGGCTAGTGGATTCGTAAAAAAATGCAGCAGTAGTATATATAACGAGGTTTAAGGGGCTACCAGGCAATGGCGGCTGTTTTCAACTTCTAAAGGTTTACCTTAATTATAAGTAAAACGGTTGAAAATCATGTATGTTGTAAATTGGTTTTAGTATTTATGTATATTAGAGCTGAGTAGTAAATAAAAACTAACAAGTTACTTATAGGCGACCATCTTATAAAATTAATGTACACGGATGTTTTATAGGATCAGTTTCGGGTTCGAGTCCCGCCCGTGGTAGTCCATTTTTATTAAAGTGTGTTTTAGTTTCACATTGTAAAAACAAATTTGCATTGTTAA
The DNA here is from genome assembly GCA_963921415.1 of Pyrausta despicata. Lineage (NCBI taxonomy): Eukaryota > Metazoa > Arthropoda > Insecta > Lepidoptera > Crambidae > Pyrausta > Pyrausta despicata. Next base: position 6,091,905 of record OY992869.1, read on the forward strand.
TGCTAAAAAATAAAGTAACTTATTTTTTTTTTATAGGTGACCAATTTATAAAATATACACGGCTGTTTAGAGGATCAGTTTCGGGTTCGAGTCCCGCCTGTGGCAGTTCTTTCATTCTTTAAGTGTGTTTTAAATTAACACTGTAAAGAAATTTGCACTGTTAATGTTAAAAATTAAAGTTACTTAATAAATTAGCTGATTCATCTTAGCCGATTGTTGTAGATATCTTACCGCAACATTGATAAATCATGGCTGGCTGCAGTCTAAAGAGCACTCAAAGAAATTCCGAATACGGATATTTTGTGTCAAGATCCGCGGATACGGATACAGATATACGGAATTTTTTTTAAAAAAAAAGTAAGTTCTACTAGTTAGATAATAATCGACGACAAATTAAGACTGTAACTAAACATCATTGCATTTTTCTTTTTCATAAAACACAACTTGTTTTCTTACCCAACATTCAACCATACATATATACAACCATCAACAGATCTAAATACCTACTCGTTTACCGGAACGATCGCGAGAGATCTTTATCCAAAAACGATTTCCACAATCTGTCAGCACCAGTCAGCACTGATTTACTTCGTAAAGGTGTGTTCACTGTAGATATTTTATTTATTTATAAATATACAACATCATCACATACATTGTCTGACTCCGTGGTAAGTAGCTTAAGCACTTGTGTTACAGATATCAGAATCAACAGTGGTATTACAAATAAACTTAAATAAATACAAATATATATATATATATATATATATATATATATATATATATATATATATATATAACACCCAGACCAGTACAAACATACACGTTCATCCACACAAATGTTTGTGCAGTGCGGGGATCGAACCCGTGACCTCTTGGTTAATAGTCAACTTCTTGACCCTTACACGAAAGTCGTCTTTCTTCACATATTATCAGAATAAAATCTCTTTGTTTGTAATGGTATCCTTAAATGATAAATTGTGTGTTTATATGTAAGAGGTGGATCTCCGTAACTACGAAAATAATTCAAATGAAAAATTATTTTATTGGATTGATTTTAACTACTGAACCGATTTTCAAAAATATTTAAACGATAGTTAACGTTAGCCTCGAGTGCTACAAGTTTTTTTTTGATTCGCGGGGGACCATTAGTAGGTATATATTATTATTTGTTCATGCTTTTATTTAGTTTCACTAATTAGTGTGTGTCTATTATCAAATTTTGCAAGCTTTTACCCACTTCCCAGTGTATTAATCTGAGATTTTGCGTACACACTTAGTTTTGATGACAATGCACAGTTTGATTTTTGGCGCAACAGATTTAGTATTAGGAAGCTAAAGGGAAGCGCTTCCTACCGACTGGGTGTTATGGTCGGGGACCAAGGTCCGATAGACATCATCTTGAATTGTCTACCTAGATTATTCTGGATCTGAATCTTATATACCGCGGTTCATGTGCGGTACTAGGCTGACAGCGCCATCTAGCCTATGGAGCCGTATCAGCGCTCGCTGTCGTCCTTGCCACCGTTAGGCATGCGCTTCTGATGGCGAACGGTAGAGGTCGCCACAGATTATAAAAACTTGTTAAAAAAATCTTTTATTTTTTTGATCTTGTACTTGTTTTTGTAGGTCTACCGTGCCGTAATATTTTTAAAGCCTTAAAGTAAAAAAATATCGGCCTTCACCGCCCGCGGGGCATAATCTGTCCTTTTATTTATGTATTTATTTGTATTCCGTTGTTTTGCCCACGATTAATCATTTCAGTACATGACATTGCGGATTGAAATATATTTTTTGAATTAGCATGAACGGGGTCTGTCTCCTGTTTTCTTATATCGGAAAAGACCTGTTTGTTAAAGAAACAAGAAATCGTAGTAGCATGGGCGAAGCAGTTTGACATTACATCCAGTGAATAAATCGGTACTAATCCTACCTATCCAGTGACTATAGTTTTCATTTATGGCAGTTTTATACTGGATTAGTGCTTTATTTAGGTTGAAAGGCTCGTAGAGATATATTTCAAAATCAAATCAATGTGCTTTTTTGATGTAAGATTTTTTTTTAAATCAATATGGTTTCGCTCTTGACATCAATCTCCCTCTAGGAGGTAAAGAAGATGTCGACGATGTAGCGAGCTTACCCAGAAGGTGCCTATTTATTTTCGCTTTGAATGAGCTCAAGTTATAAGAAAGAGGAAACACTCCATTCCTTGGCTGTGCGCATTGTGAAGGATGATTTATATCGCGATGAAGCAATATTTGTACAAAAAACCTGGATTTTGGAGTATCTATTCTATTATTCGTTATTCTAGTCATCATAGCACAAGTTAACGCTTAGTTCGGGCTAGGTAATTGGTGTAGGTAATTGGTATTATTGACAATAATATGAGTCGTTAAGTAAGAAGTTACTGTTTGTAGTAAAAAATAAAATAAAAACGATCACAATCTTTATTTCAAAACAGTCCAGCTTCTCTTAACCCGTTGTGCACATTTTTAAAGACCAAGGTTTTTGCGGTAACTAAATCTCAAATTCCTGCCGTTAATTAAGGGCCCCATCTTTCCATGTCAGGAGCGTATTAATGTTGCCGCAATCCAACACCAATGTCGTGTTGTGCCAACATAACGCGGCTAATTGTTTTATTTATTTATCGCCTGACACGCGCATCGAACCTGCGTCCCGCGGAGACCGACCTGTTGCCAATAAGCGCAAAAGGTTTTTAAGGGATCGGCGACGCAAGTTTGATGATCCGGTTCCGATTAGTAAGTAAAATAGTAAGCTAAATTATTTATTTGAACATTTGGTACCATTGAAAAAATACATTTTACGGATTATTTTGCGATTGCGTCTACGAAATAAATAAATTCAAGATCCGGTGTTCGCGTTCCGATCCGGTGTTGTAAAAGAAATTCGGACCGATGAGTTAGTGCCACGGTAGCTCAATTAGGAGAGCTTTCGCCCGGTTGCGGTTGCGGGTTCGAGTCCCGCCGTGTGTGAGTGGCAGTACATTTTTCTTTAAGTGTGTTTCAGTTTCACATTGTAAAGAAATATGCATTGGTAACGCAAAAAAAGTAACTTAATACTTATTATTCTTTATACTTACTTCTTTATTATAAGTACCGACGAAATATGTGAGTCTCTCCTGCATTACATATCCAACTTGTTACCAACAAACGGAAAACAATAAACAAATACGAGTAAAGTTCGGTTTCTACGTCTACGCCATCGATCAAGGGTTGTCATGTTTTCTGAGTATTTCTTTTGCGTTTGTGTTGTAGACGGAAAGTTACTTGATAAAACCACTATGTGTATTATAATATTTTTTGAATAATACTTGAAAAAGCTTGTAAGCTAATATATTAAGGTGAGTTCTTATTTTTTACTTCAATTCGGCATTATTAGTTTATTTATTTACGGGTAAAAGACCCGCATTAGTAAATTTTTTGGAATGCTTTGTTTTCCCGTAATACTAATTTTATCCAAATAATATTTAAATCTTTGGTAATTTAGGACTGGAAGCGATGAGATTCCCTGGAAAGTATTTTTCCCGTGGGAGTCCGTTGTTTTCTCGCGGTCAAAAGTAAGTCATGTCCTTTCTAAAGTCTCTCCTTACCAAATTTCATGCAAATCGATTCAGTATTTTAGGCGTGATTGAGTACAGACAGACACAGTTACTTTCGCATTTCGAATATTAGAATGGATTTAGGGGATAACAAACAAACATTAACATTAGATAGCATAAATATAAACTTATATAATACATAAAAGGTAACACATCCTACTACATAGGTACATACCTACCTTGTATATAAGTTATTTTTTTCAAGATTTTTAAATCGATTCGAATCAAAGTTTAATAAATCGATACACTCAAAAATTTTTCCATTTTCAATTTGCTTATTGAGTCAAAACAAATAAAAACCTGAAGTAAAAGAAATTGACATTTCCTTACATGTGTTGAGTTGTACATTCAACTAATTGTTAATAATTGTATGTTTAAAGCTCAAAAGAGGATTATTTTGCTTTAAATTTCCACTAAACGACGCCAGCGCAGGAACCAAAATACATCCAACTCTAATCAATCACCTGAAAAAGATAGAACTGGAAGTCGCAGGACTTACAATACCTACAACTCACTACGCGACACAGAAGATGCACCTGGCAACACTGACACCAACAAAACACTCGACGCGTTTCGCCACTACACGTGGCATCCACAGGAGATGTCGTCACTTCGACAGACTACGAGTGACTGTCTGTCTGTCTGAATACAAGGTGACACTGCCAACAAGATGAATTTGATAGTAATCAGTTTTTCCAAATCGATGCTCAAAAGTTCCGATTGTTTATAAAATTAGATAACACCCATTGTCCCACGTGAGTGGCAAAAGCGACAATATCAAATTAATGTACGTTTATGATAGTGTCTTAAGTGACGAAGCACACAGTACAAAGTGCACGAATATTATGTATGAGGTAACGACGTCATTGTAATTGATCTCTAGTGTCCAAATATGTAAACAACGCGATCGCGCCAGCGGCCGACTGCTGTGGCAGGGTCGCCATGTACGGTGCGGATCGGGAGTTAGAAAGGAAACAACTGAACTCGTCTAAATCCGATATAATATTTCCCCAAATACATGCATACACAGACGTATATACTAAATAGCGTATAGGTATAGCATACGCCATTGGAATTGACACAAGTTTTGGTTGCATCGCGTCGCGTCATTCGCGTTGCGTAGTTCACGTAGGTCAAAGCCTATCTTCGTCTGAGGTAACCTGACCTGACACATTCATTTACTGAAAATGACCGAATGTATGCTATTTACAAAAATACGAATTGCAATATTCAAACATACAAGCAATTTAAACAGGATTCCAAGAAATGTATTTAACCCTTTCATTACCGATGCTAATACGAGCAAAGCCAATAATACCCACTGCCCCAAACCTCAGCTTACAATAATAACTTATTTACGCCCTGACGTGACCGAGTTGCAACTTGATACGTACTTCGAATAGTTAACAAATTACTACATTTTTGATCGGATAACTTTATGTATAACATGGATTCAGACCATTCGATCATTCCTGGCTGAGGCGCTGCTTTTAAAAAAAAATATAAAAGGGTTTAAGTATTGGCGGGGAGAGAAGTGCTTATTGAAAATTTGTTTAAAAAAATCAAAAGTGTAAAAGAAAAGATGAAAAAGGTCGTTTAAACAGTGGCACTGATGTTTTGATAAAACGAAACGAATTTGCATTTTTTGACATAGATAAGAAATATATTGCACATTTTACAAGGAATCGATGTAAAAAAACATTTGTACTATTTAGGCGGCCGTATTGTAAATATTTATTTGTCAATGCACGTTTCTGAAGAAAAAAACAATAATAATATAATAATAATAATATATTTATTTGTTTCCTCATCACAACAAAGGGTACATAGTATAAATATTCTAAATTTATATTAATAGAGAGGTGTACCCAAGGTGCGAGAGGCTGATGCCTGAAATAGGTTAAAATACGGTTATTTTAACACAGGTTCTACAGGTCACCAGGCCCCGCCCGTAGATATCCCAAAAACTATTATAAAATAAGACTCTAACATGATAAATCAAAGGAAAAAAAAGAAAAAAAAGAAACAAAACAAAATTGACAACTATCTATCTAACTAATGTGTGTCGAGCGCGTAAGTGTGTGCGTGCATGGGAGCGTGTGAGTGTGTGCGTACGCGTGTGCGAGTGTTGTGCGGAGTTTGCATGTGAGTGTGTGTGTGTGTATGGGTGTGAGTGTTACTTACTACGGATTCTGAAATGAATGTTGGGATAGATCAAACTCTAATATATATATATATTTTTAATTTTATTGTGGAACTACTAGAAGTAGTTCAGTAGCTTCATAGTCCAGGGTCATGAGGAAGGACATGACAACAGACTTGCATCTGGTTCGAATTAGTGGGTAGATGTTTAATTCCCTATTTAAGTTATCTACAATCTGCATTTAATTTAAATAAACCTATGCCATTTTTGTTAGCTGTACCTGTTTTACCAAATTCAAATCTTATTCAAGCACATTTAATTCTACTCACTTCTTAAAGCCTACATACCTATTTAAAAAAAATTAAAACCTTTTTAAACAAGTTTATTTTGACAACCACTTTGTTGTAATTGTCAAGGAGTTGACTATCAACCAAGAGGTCAATCACGGCACTATACAAACATTTGTGTGCATGAACATGTCTGTTTGTACTGGTCTAGGTGTTATATGTATTTAATTAAGTTTATTTGTAACACCGCTGTTGATTCTGATATCTGTAACACAAGTGCTTAAGCTACTTACCATGGAGTCAAATCAATATATGTGATGTTGTTGTATATTTATTTATATTAATTTATTTATTTATTAATAAACTGCATGCACTGTCATCAAATTTCAACTCAATCGAACAAGTGAGGTTGGTGAAATTTGCAAGATTTGATTTGCAAACAAACATACATTATAAACATCGAGACAGATGAAACTAAGTAGGTAAAGGCTAAAAAAAAATCTAAGCACACGTGTTAACGACTGTACCCTCGCGTGCCAAGCGCATATAAGGGCCTCCACACGCGAGTCCCGTGTTTTACAGGCAGCTATAAAAAAACGAGGAAGGCAACCCAATTGATATTTTGTATGTTACTACTGTTTTATGCGACGCTTTAAAAATATCGCGCCTTGGATTAATTTTACACCAACATTGTACCTACGGGCGTGTGACGGGTTAGATTACAAATAAATTGCGATGTTAAAGTGTTTATTCCAAGTAATTAGTGTTTGCTACTTTTTCAGCACTTGTCTGATCGCAATGCAATTGTGATCTGTCGCAAGCCTGCCTCGAGCAAGTAAAGCTTTAAGATAAGATATTTGGACTTAACATGAGGTATTATTTTATTTTAATCAATATTATAAGTAAAATTTATTTTTGTAAATAGACTCACAAGGAGCACTTCTACGCCCCAACATATAAATTAACCCTACCGCCGCATCGGGACAATTTGGGCCAGTGCTGAGAAGAAGCGGCGCAAAAAAATCAATCACTGTTGTAAAAAAAAAGAGGCTCTTTTAATATAATTATAAATAATTGTACTTGTTTACATTCAAACACTTCCATATATCTTTGTCATTTATTACTATTATAAATACATTTTTTTACAAATGTAACATTGAAAAACGTATCCATTTCGGTAGGTATTCGTGTTGCTGGCTTAACGAGTATTGTTAGGTCTTGCAAGGTAATTCCTTTCTTAGTTTTCGATGAACCTGCAAGAACTTACCAACTTGTGTTCGAAGGTAATAACGAGATTCCATCTATTTGTTTCTTCGGTTTACACGAACAGTAGACATTGAAATGAGACACTTTTACGGATTATTTCGCGATTTATTTACATTTGGTTTTAACCTGACGTTTCGGACCCTTTTCAGCGTCCGTGATCACAGGTAGACTAAGGTGTTAGTTGTCATTACATAGTTTGAAAATTTTTAAACTACCATCTCTCAAAAATATTAAGTTACGTTCCTATCCACACAAAATGAGCTAACAGTATCTTGAAGTCTTGTAGTGCGGGGTCGAGCTTGAGTCTTGGCTAAAACAGGATCCCAAGCTGGTGGAATTTTGCAACCATCTTCTCTATTAAAATTAGGGTGTCTTCTAATTTCAATAGCCTCACGGAGTATACGAGGAAGAAAACGACGTTCTCTTGCGAGGACTTTTTCACACACTGCAGACTTTGTGTTCCGTCTTTGTTTAACGTCGGCTATATGTTCTTTAATCAGTACAGTACTGATTTAGAGGTTTATTTAGCATTGAGGTGTTAAGAATAGCTCGTCAGCTGTATTTCCTTGTCTGAAATAATCATCTCCGTTACTAGTGACAATCACTTATTTATAATCGAAGAATAACTTTTTTTTTACTTCTCTGGGGTAATTTTGACCAGAGATACTTATCAATATTTTGTATGAAAAATTTATATCAAAATTCGATTTTTGCTTTGCGTGTTAAATCTGTTTTTTTCCTAGCATGTTTCAATTTCGACAAAAATTAGAAACACAAACTTTTAGTACTTAGATAACGAAGGTGAAATACGTTTTCTTTTTGACCACCAAACATAATGGTCCTCCTGGCCGATTTCGAGCACGGCGGCCAATCTCAACAGAGATCAGCCAACTAAGCAGGAGATATTATAGTGCACAAGTGTGAGCGCAATACACATGCACTCACTGTTCCATCACTCTCAAAGTTCGGTGAGACGGCAATCCGACATGACCGGAGAGAGATCAGGCGCAGGACCAACGGCTTAACGTGCTTTCCGAGACACGGGGGTGTAACACCGCCAACTTCCCGACTCTGAGCTGTTATTGAGAAATTCCTGACAGAAAATCTCAAAAACAATTTTACACCACCAAACATATACTTCTGCGCTGACATACCAACACATACACTTCACCGAGACATTCGTTACCGCAACTTATGTTGTACTTACAACTGACTGAGGACTTTAACAAATCACTCTTGTAAACCATGTTGTTCATTAGTGCTGACATTTAATAATTGACAATGAGGCATCCATCGCACGGGACATACACTCACATGTCCCATTGTGTACTGCGGGACATAAAAACTAGCAAAAAATCAATTTACGTGCTGTTATAGAGATGTTGAGATGTCGATAGAGAATATCGATTGTTAGCTGTTTGACCGTTATCTTTTCTATCTTGAAAAGATAATCGATTACGCTCGTGAGAGTTAATAGAAAAATAGAAAAGTGTTTTAATTTCGTAAAAAACAGGTAAATTCTAACCCCTGACGAAAGAAAGGGGTGCTAGAAGTTTGATCTCTATTCTGTTTGTGTATTTGCGGGTATCTGTCTGTGGCACCGTAGCTCCAGAAGATTAATAGATTTAAAAGTATTTTTTATTTATTTGAAAGATACAAGTGTAAGGCGTGGTTGGTCAAAATCTATCCAGCCGTTGAAACTCACTAGTTGTTTCTTGGCTCACCCTGAGATTTTGATTTTTTTTGAATTTTTACATGAAATAACAGTTTAAATAAGAATAAGATAGAAACAGTATGTATAAGAGTACGTCTTCTTTGGGCAAGTACTACATCTCGGTAGAGACAACTTCCAGCGGGAAATCGCCAGAAGAGTGCAGCTTGGCTGGGCAGCATTTGGGGAATTGCATCATATCTTCACGTCGACCCTGCCGCAGTGCCTGAAAAGCCGGGTGTGATGCGTCTTACCAGTCTTAACCTACGGAGCTGAACCGTAGAACATGACAGTCAAGCTGGCTCACCGACTACACGTCACCAGCGTGCTATGGAAAGGTCTATGTTGGGGATCTCATTAAGGGATAAGATCCGGAACGAGGTCATACGACATAAGACTAAGGTAACTGATGTTATCTAAAAATAAAGCTAAAGTGGCAGTGGGCTGGTTATGTCTGTCGCAGAACCGACGAGAGGTGGAGCAGGAAGGTTCTTGAATGGAGACCACGCTTAGGTAAACGTAGTGTGGGACACCCCCCGGCTAGATGGATCGATGTCCTGCAGAAGGCAGCTGGTAGTAACTGGATGCAAAGGGCGGGAGATCGTGCGCTGTGGCGCCTCCTTGGGGGAGGCCTATGTCCAGCAGTGGACTGCAACAGGCTGATATGATGATGATGACATGAAATATAATAACCGTCCAATAATTTTTGTTAAGGCAAACGGAAGTCACGATGCATTTATCGATAGACGCAGGTATACTTATCGATTTTATAATCAGGTGACAACCCTTAAATGTTTACAGTGTCCCGTAGAGCTGGGCCTAATTGATGCATGGAGTCGCGGCTTAATTGCGGGCGATAAAACAATTGCGGCGTCTTAAACGCTCGTTAAGCGACGTTAACTGAGAGCGGTGCGACCGAGCCGAGTTACCGCCATTGGTGGAATCGCACTTATTTTTCATGTGGCAACTTTAACTGTTTGTCTTGGGCACGTTTAAAATCGATGGTGGTGTTGTTTTGCGCAAACGGGAGTTAGCTACGTTATAAAGCAATAAAATTTACCAACTTGCCAATTTAATTTGCCCAGAACGGGAAAAAGGCAATTCAATAATGTTTATAATATAGCCTTGCATTTAAACTTTCCTATTAAGGTGATCTCGTCGCTGACAGCGATGCCGTTCAGCTATGATTTTCATTATTATTTCCGTTATGCTATGATTTTCATTCATTCGAACTTTTTTCACCAACTGTTACCATGCGTATGTTGCCAACTAAACGTAGGTACTCGTAGGGGGTCTTTCTTCGATTAATTCTCTGGGGGATTTCCAAACTGAAAAAAAAAATAAGAGTTTATGTTAAACTAGAGTGTTTTTGAAACTGAAATTGCAAATATGCACCCATTTCGGATGAATAGATTTGAAGATATTTGGTGATAATTTTTTTGTGCCCAGACGAATCTAAAGAGCAGCAGCAGTGAAATCACAAAAAACATTTTAAGTAGATATATCACCATGAAAACCTATCAAAAAAGAATTATTGGATATATCCACTGAAAGTAATTGACTTTCAGACATCTCATTGCGCAGAAAAACAATATTAAAATATTAACACAAAAATCAAAAAAATGATTTTTATGTAAATTCTTTATACAAAATATTGATATCTCTGGTCAAGTTATTCTTCAATTACAGTTGACTCCTACTAGTTACAGTGATAATTATTTCAGATCAGGAAATACAGCTGACGAGCTGTACTTAACACATCAGGCATTGATGTGTTAGTTCTATTAGCTAAAAAAATGATACCATACGGAGTAATTTAAACGGAACCAAGACCAGAGAAGTGCACAACGGGTAAATTATTCTATGGGTACTTAAAAGACCACTAATCGTTGGCATGCAGGATAAAAACCCATATCCTACGCGAAAGGTTAGGGACGTCTGGGCATTTGAATGACATCACAGAGGTATTTATTTATTAATTTTTACCCGACTACGGCGAAGCAAAAGGAGGGTTATGATTTTGACCTGTATGTATGTATGTATGTATTTATTTAAAACTTTATTGCACAAGAAATGTACAAAAGGTGGACTAAATGCTAAAAGTATTTTCTGCCAGTCAACCACAAGGTCATGCAGAAAGAAGGCCATTGACTTCTTACTCGTAGGTGTCTGAGAGGTATGAGAGGTATCAGCTCTTAAACCCGGACAAAAGTTCAAAAATGTATTTAAAGATCACTTGAACTTTAAACTGTTCCATTTACTTTTTACTTAACAGATTGGCTATTCTATTTAAAATATATATATTAAAAACTCATCACTGTCGTATTTGTCAGCAGCACTTCCTCTGCTAACTGATTACAAGCGAGCTACATCAAGTTCCATACCAATAGGTATAGACCTATACCTTTACGTGATCGTCACTCCATCTTGTCGGTAAAAGTTCTTCGCTGCGATGCTAATTGATCTGCGGGTTTCCAATTTAGGGGGATTTTTTCCCACTGGTCAAGTTCACCGCGCTATGTGACCTGCCCACCAATAATGGAACAGACAGATACGCAGTGTTATGTCCATAACATCAGCTCGGCTTCATTCCTGATTCAATTCCGCAGAGAAACAACGGAAATAGCTCTCTTATAAAAACTTATGAAATAAAATGCTTCATATCTCAGCTCCGATACACTTTAGCTATATTGGTCTTATAATAAAGTTTGTTCCCCTTTAAGTATTCTTTTAAAATAGCTTTATTATTATTATTATTATATATTACCTGGCTAGCAATAGTTGAGGCCACTAAATGGCCTATACTGTTGCTAAATGATTACAAAAGTGGTTCTCTTCCAAAGCTTGGTTTGGAAGAGAACCACTTTTGTAATCATTTTCGCCAACATTACCCAAACTCCAGGTTTCACAAGAGGCACAATAGACATGATGACACCTATCTTAAATATTTTCAAGACCATAGCGTTTAAAAAACATAGCCCCTATAAAGTTTATACAACCAGTATATTTCCAAAAAGCTGTAGAAACCAATTTTTAAACACACAAAACTCAATAAATATTCGGTCGATTGACTCCGATCTCCGATAAATGACCGTGATGTCACGTTTTTATATTTCCATGCAAAATCTATGAAGGCAGACCGTTTTGACGGATAATAAAGAGTATGTGTATGTGTGTGGTGTCATCTAGCCTATTAGTAAAGCGCTTAAATTATATGGAAAAAAAATTGGTTGCCTGTAAAGTCGGTATACGCGCGAAAGTTTTACGTGACAACGACTTTGAGTGGTAAAATAATTTTAATGTGAATATTCATTCGTATAATATGAACCGGTGTGTATGCCTATCTCTCTCTCTCTCGCTCTGTCTCTCTCGCGCGAAACGTGAGCGGAGCAGCGTAACGCAGTTTCTTGAGGTGTCACCCGGCAAACCAATTTATAAGACATTGTCACGTCAAAAATATTTGGTTTTCAATTTTCAAATGAACGTAAAATGTCTCCATTTTTCATCCGGACTTTGTATATTAACTTCAAATTACTTTTGACGGGTGCATTTCATGACCATTGCAAGATAATTCATAAACTAATTTCATATTTCGATTTTTTATGAATTTTCGACTACCGCATCATACGTTGCGTTTAAGCGGGACTGCCTCGTTGGTGTAGTGGCAAAGTTCGATTCGAGAGGTCCTGGGTTCGAATCCCAGGTCGAGCAAAAATTGTTTCTGAGCTTTACAGTCATGAATTTCTCAAAAACTGCTCGGAGTCGGGAAAGTTGGCGGTGTTACACCCCCGTGCCTCGGAAAGCACGTTAAGCCGTTGGTCCTGTGCCTGATCTCTCTCCGGTCATGTCGGATTGCCGTCTCACCGAACTTTGAGAGTGTTGGTACAGTGAGTGCACCTGTGTATTGCGCTCAGACTTGTGCACTATAATATCCCCTGCGTAGTTGGCTCATCTCTGTTTAAATGGGCCGCCGTGGTCGAAATCGGCCAGGAGGACTATTACTATTATTTTTAAGCGGGAATCGATAGAACTTTTTTCGATTACACGAGAACTGCCCCAAAGGAGTTTTACGTAGCTCTCTTTAAATTGTGTTTTTTTATAATCAAAGTATGCCTAATCTGAATCAGATTGACATCAACATGTTCACAACTTCCTGACATTTTCTATTCAAATATACCCTCCTTATAGTATTCCTTGGTACTTCATTAAAATGAAAGTTCCCTAATAAATATTAGGAGGCAAAAGTGCTATCAGCGGTAAATCTTTCGTTCCATCGGTTTTCTACATGAGTGAAAGGGACAGAGGTGGCCGCCCCCATAAATATCTTCCGCTAAGCCTAATGTCATGGGAAATAGCGAAAACTGCGATTTGGGCTTTTGGTAAGCAGTAGTAACGTCAGGTATAGGTCATATAGTTTGATGGTAATTAAAAAAATAGGTTAAATAATTCTGTGGTGTCTGGGAGAAACCTTATAACTCAATTTTCGTAATTTTTTGGTTTGGTACTATGTTGTTATTTAAAAAAAACATATTTTATTTTGGTCTATTGCTGGTAAGTTGCTGGTACCTGTTTAATGAATAGTTACTGCAGCAGTGGTTGGGTTTTTTACTTTACCTAACTGATTTATAAATTAAACTTGAACCTTAAAGTCGTCTTATACTGAACAATTATGTTTTTGGACTTAACAGGTTTCTCCCAGACACCACAGAATTAATCTATACTCGATAGGTAACACTCATTTTCTCTCGCTATTAACCAATGTTGTCACGGGTCTAGGTGTTTGTGGTAATGTGGCCAACACGTCACGGTAAACACTTTGGTATCTTATGCGCTTGTAATACGGGTGATTTTGCAACAAAAATGGCTAGCCTGATGTGCTGGCTACGGCCACTGTACCTTCGTTGTTTCTGATTCTCAAAACATTGCTTATTAAGCGACTTACTTCGAGATCAGAGCAATGTATTTCTCTGACATACAAGGAATTTCAAATTAAATAAACATATACCAATGCTTATAATTTATCTCCATTTTGTTAAAAATAAATGATCACTCACTATTTTAACTGTATTTTACGCGTATTAAAGAAAATCGAAAACTAATTTATATGATATGGGACTTTATGTTACGTAACTGGTTGCCTAAATGACTAATTATTTTATTATTATTCTTTAGCTCCGACGAAGAAGAGGGGTGTTATAAGTTTGACCTCTACTCTGTTCGTCTATGTGTGTGTTTTTGTCTGTGGCATCGTAGCTCCCGAACGGTGAAATCGATTTTAGTACGGTTGTTTTGTATTCGAAAGATAATTTAATCGCAGTTCTTAGCTATAGCTGCTCAAAACCCGTTCAGCCGTTGAAGCTCACCAGCTATATTCCTGGCTGATGTCAGGTGTTCTAAGATTTCAAATTTTAGTCTTTTTAACATACTTACTAAGTATCTCGAAAGGACAACACTTAAAAAAATCTTTTCGGCTCCGGTCATCGGGGAGGAATCGAACCCCCGACCTCCTCCCCGATGACCGGAGCCGAAAAGAATTTTTTTTAAGTGTTGTCTATTCGAAATTAAAAAATAGCGTTGTAAACGCGAAAAAAAAAACTTAACAAATCCTAAGTATCTTTCTTCAGTTTATTTAATACTCGTAAAAAATTTTTTTTTCTCCTTATTAACATGATATTTCACCGCACTCTTCTGCATTTATTTCTATTTTGGTTCCGTGATTTATTACCTGGGTATTGTTGTGACTATTTCATGTTATTGCCTTATGGCCCTTATAATTCGATCGCCCACACAAATACCGACGGCCACTCAAATATCATGTTACTTGTTACAACTAAATATGCAAATACTATACAAATAGTAACGGTTGTGGAAAATAAACTGGAATGGCCTTTGTTTAGTGTTAGAAATAATTTTATGTTCGAAGATAGTTTATTGGTATGATGATGTCAAAAGTTGGTGACCTTCTCAATTCAATAGGCTTGTTTCCAATATGAAAGAAATACTAAAAAAAGTGATTTTCTATAAAATAATTCATATTTTCATTAATATTTTTCTGCAGTTCATACCTTGTTTTTTATAATTAAAATTCATTCGATTAATTAATAGTTACTCAGTCGGCATTGCACGCGATGACGCCAACGTGTGTTATTCCAATACATACTCTATGGAGAAAAGTGTTTTGACAATGGTTAAAAAGTACGTCAACGATTGGTGGTGTCAACTACCCTATTTCACTGTGACCTTCTACTACATACACTATTCACGATATGCTTTAGATAGCCTTTTTATTTATTTTGACAAACTAAGGTTGACAAAGCATTATTAATTGTTAGGTTATGGTGAAAGTAACTCAGATAACAAACCATGGCAATGTAAATTATGACAAAAACAACATTAATAGTAGTTTATGCAACTGATACATGATGAGGGGCCTTAAAACACGAGTGTGGTTTTATGAAACGAGCGTCAGCGAGTTTCATAATAGCATCACACGAGTTTTTTAAGGCCTAATTATGTACAGTTGCATACACTACTTTATCTACACACATATCATAAGTACTCTAAGATGGGTTCAGAGGTCGTAGATCATGGCTGCATTTACGATATCCGGTGGAGTGTTCATATCGTTCTCGGAGTCACTACTACTCATATTTATCACTAAAATGCAATTTGTTTTAACTTTTCACAATATTTTCGTCACAGCGAAAAACCAACAAACAAATGAATGACAACAGCAATGGCGGGTAATTCAATCCTCCGTCACGACGATTTTTTTTTTATATCATAGACAAACGAATGAAGTCCCTATCCTCATGTCACTCGTGATCATATGTCGTGCGATTTGGATTAAAAAACATACTGAATTTGACGTTTCATATCGATAACTGCTTTAATATCAATGGATACTAGAATAGAGACCTACTTTAGTTTTGACAGCTGTTCCAAATTTAAAGTCATAACCTTACAGAAATTGATACTGTTATAACATTACAGTACAGATTTTACCTACTGCCACAGATAAGAAAGTTCTCATTGTAAAATTGGTTGTAGTAATGCTGGTCATTTCCTACGGTTTCTGAACGCATTTTAGAGCACTAATGATATGTCCGTAGATAAAAGCTATTATTGTTATTGTATTTTGTTCAAAATGAAAAAAAAAAAGTATTCAAGGTATCCATTAGTTTTGGAAAACGTGTAGGTAAGTCTCCACCGAAAACATATCGAATCAAAACTTTTTAATTTTTACTAACAACGTTGCCTTGTAATAAAGTAATAATAAAATTATTGCAAATCACTCTGGTTACGTTGAACGAGATAATATTTAGCAAAGTGATTAACTGATTTAAATGGGAGACGAGATCTCTCTAATGTTATACCTATTTGGTTAATAAATCAAATTCACAATAGACATTCCCACAATGACGCGACTTTAATGTTGTTTTAAAGACTATTATATTGAAGACTATACGAGTGTGTCTCATTTCACACACCACACACACGCACACATACATCAAAGTGCTTTCTTTATAGTGTTAAATAGTTAGGCAGAGTGTCGTACCCTGCCTGGTACAGATTATCACATGTTAAAAAGTAAGCTTTCACGTATTATATCTGTATATATAAAATTCTTTTGTCACAATGTTCGTTCCCATACTCCTAAGCATATTGAGTAGGTCTGAGAATCGGTCAATATCTAATTTTCATACCCCTTAATAATACGGGTTATCCACAGTCAGCAGGACAACGTCTGCGAGGTCCGTTAGTATTAATGTAAGTTTTATAAAGAAATAAAATATTTTGATTATTGGTTTGATTGATTTCATATTGATTAAAAATAACCGAGTAGTAGTAAAACCTGAAAACACGAGCTGTAAATATTTGAACTTGAAAAATTAATCTTTATTTTTAGCAAAGGCTTTATCGTAAGACGTTAAAATACGCCCCAAATTAATAGAAAAAAAATCATCTAGATTCATTTAAGTTTAAATATTATTAGGATGATCTTACTCAACTGAAAAGCTATTTTAGTTGTTGGATTTTTACAATATACAAATGATACTTGGTAATTTAATTAGCCATTTGGCACATCGCTCCTTTAATCATAAACCGTAATAATTCAAAAATTAACATAGTTGGAATACTCATTTTTCTAAATATCTCTATTTTTGACTAAGGGTGCGAAATATACCCATTTAGCCGGTAATAGCTATTTCCAGATGTGATAATTAAAGTTGCAATCATTAAGAAGAGTATACTTATTCCTTTAAACTAGAGTCGCAACTCTGTGGCGTTCTGTCTTGACAGAGCGCCAGAACTTTGACATGAGCGCGCTTAATGTCATGTTGTTATGACGTTTACCGCCGTCGAACTTGCAGTAATTCATGCACCTTGTTCCATAGTGATACAGTTCAAAATCGATAACACAGTTGAAATAAAATTGCCATTATTTTCGGTCTATTTTTCGGTCTAACAAAAATGAAAGTAGACATGACATCGTACACGACAGATAGCTCATTTAACTTGTAACTCAGCACGAATATAATGATTATTGATTTTCTATCGTTACATAGAATTTTAATGGCGAATCGTCGCAGCAGTCATTAATTAAAGTGATGTTATGTTTCGGAGAGCCGTTAGTATCGAATGTCGTTTACAAGAATGAATACACGACATACCTTTTTAATGTTCCTGTGTGTAGCCTTAAAGATGACAGACAGATACTTCTCTTAAGAGGCCTCTGAAAAGGCCTGACTACCTCATTGGTGTAGTAGAAAAGTTTCTGCCTTACATCCGAGAGGTCCTGGGTTCGAGACCCAGGTCGAGCCAAAATTGTTTCTGAGATTTACTGTAATGAATCTCTAAAAAACAGCTGGGAGTATGGAAAGTTGGCGGTGCTACACCCCCTCCCGGTGCCTCGATGCGCACGTTAAGCCGTTGGTCCTGCGCCTGATCTCTCTCCGGTCATGTCGGATTGCCGTCTCACCGAACTTTGAGAGTGATGGAATAGTGAGTGCACCTGTGTATTGCGCTCCCAATTGGGAACTATAATATCTCCTGCGCAGTTAGCTGATCTCCGTTGAGATTGGCCGCCGTGGTCGAAATCGGCTAGGAGACTATTAAGAGGCCAAGAGGACTATTATTAAGCAATTTTTTGGCGAAAACTTGAATTTCAAATGATAAATAAAAAATCGGAGGCCGCTACAATCTTCGTATTTAGACACATGTTAAGTAATCAAATTGGGATAAAACATTGTCAATGTACACTGAACTGAATTCAAGTTTTCGGAAAAAAACTCCTTAACTGTCGAAATTGTGTGATATGAGCCTTAATCATTCACGGACACTAGACGGCTGTAGGCAGTTATAACAATAAAACTTCTAGTTTTATGATTAATCGTGATAATTATTCACGTTGCACACGTAAGATGATATTTTTGCAGTAGAAAAATTTGAGTCTGAGTCGGGGATCGAACCTGCGTCCATGTGAATCCGGCCCGTGTGCCTAAACCACTCGGCCACCCGACACGGCAAAATTACTATTGCTCTCCTAACCTGCGTTAAAAAAGCAGTAGCAAGAAAGTTGATTTTTTATAATGCAAAAATACAATTTTAATAAAACTTCTATTGTTCCATGCGTAAGGTTCGCGGAAGTGATAATGATAAAACTAAAGATGAAAAAGAGGATTATTTTGCTTTAAATTTCCACTAAACGACGCCAGCACTGGAACCCAAATACATCCAACTGTATCCACCTGAAAAAACTAGTCGCAGGACTTACAATACAACTCACAACGTGACACAGAAGATGCACCTGGAATCACAACACTGACACCAACAAAACACTTGACTCGTTTCGCCACTACACGAGGCATCCTCAGGAGATGTTGTCGCTTCGACAGACTACGATCGTAGTCGTAGATCGTACAGTTTAGTGGAAATTTAAAGCAAAAAATCCTCTATTTCAGCGTTAGTCATGGATTTCCGCAAAGTAACGCCTGATTCCATCAATGATGAAACTGCCTAATGCTGTAACTCTACATCAATCACTTATTAACACGTGATAATACTAAGTATATGTATTGTCTACGTAAGAATTATTACATAACGGGGACATTTAGGCCCTTAGGTGCAGCAGTACCGGGCTAACAAGCCCTATAGAAATATTATTGAACCCTAAGGCAGTATGATTTCGCACGCTCTAGTGAGTGTATAGATCGATATAGATTCTGGATATAATGCATGAGTAGTGTTATACTACCCTTTTCTCGGTATCAACTATCTTAATTTAATGCTATGGAATTTGGAGCAAAATATTAACATGCTACAGGTGTGCGCTGGCGGTAAATTGCGAGTGTGGGATAGTGCAGGTGTGCACTGGCAGTAAATTTTCGTAAAAAAGTTACACATCTTCTATGATTCAATCTGACCTTACATAATGCACATTTTCTTTTTTAATCAAAAATAAAGACAGATCGGAATAATACATTTTATGAACAAACGTGAAGATAAAGGCTTTCCACGCGGACGAAGTCGCGGGCGGCCACTGGTTTTTTACTGTTTCAGTTATGGACCCTTCGGCTGAGCCGATAATATTATGTATGGATTCCAATGGCTCCAGTACTCCAGCGTATTATGACCAGACATTGTGTGAGGCTAAAATCGTGTTCGTAGGGTGACCATACTACGAGTAGATGCCATTTTTTTTAATTACCACGTAATTATTGCTGTCTTTTGTTTATACAAACACTAGACATTGAAAAGGGTCCGAAACGTCAGGTTAAATAAAAATGTAAAATAAATCGCAAAATAATCCATAAAAAGTGTATCATTTCAATACCACGTAAGTGTGCGAATAACTTTAGGACTTTCTTAAGTTAAGTTGGGTAGTTGACACCACCAATCGTTGACGTACTTTTTTATCAACTGCCAAATCGCTTTTCTCCATAGAGCTTGGAAGGGAATAACACACTTTGACGTCATCGCGAGTAATGCCGACTGAGTGACTATTTATCGATTGAGTTTAAATTTAAAATTAAAATTTTATAAACTGCAGAAAAACGTTAATTAGAAAATAAGTTTTTGTATATTTCTCTCATAGTGGAAACAAGCCTGTTATATGATTACAGATTTATTACTTTCTTGTTGTCACGATAGTGATGATAAAATAAAAAATACAGCTGTATGTAAGTAAATGAATTATTAAATTAAAGAATAAAACTCCATTCCAGCGGCACATTTCACTTATAATCGCAAAGATCGGAAGCAGTGGAACAATTTAACGATAAATCCCGCTACAGCGGAATCTTCAGCGACTTAAACTCGACTTAAAACTTAAATCGTCTTAAAATTGAAAATGCAAACTAGTTGCGACTTTATGCTCCCGGCCAAATATCTTTCATTGTTTCTTCGGAACTATTTTCTTTAGAACACTCACTTTATTCACATTCCTGAATGGCTTGTGGAGACACGTTTTTACGTAGACTTGAGAAATTGGTTCTTGGGGTTTCTTTTTACTAATAATTTACGTCTTCAATCAAAAGGCAGAATAAAAGGTTATAAATACATTTAGATCGTAAAATGGCAGACGATCGTCTGCTACTACTGTTAGTCATCATTTCTCTGTTTAGTGCGGACCACTAAACTTCAAGTTGTAAGCTTTAGAAATTGATTCCATACATTTTTTCCGTACAGGGTTCTTACATCACACTAGAACTGAGCGCCGATGTACGAATGAAGAATGTTACTAGGTATGCCAAATCCCTTGAAATTGTGTCTCAGTAAAGACGACAAAAACTAGTGTATTTGTATACATACAGGGTATACAAATACACTAGTTTTTGTCGTAGTCAAAAATACCAAGTAGTTTTGATTTTATACGCATTCAAAGTTTCGAAAAATATAGAGTCCCGCTAATAGTCACGTGACCGCTTGTGACGTCACGTCACAACGCCACAACGCGCCGTCTAGTAGGCGTCTAATAGCTTGCGCAATATTTTGATGGGTTTTCGTCCGCGAATTACGTTAATAGTCTAATAAATAATAGTAATTACTATTCGTTTAATAAAATGGATGAAGGATTCGAAAAAGGGCAATCGGATAATCTACCTAAAATAGATGGATTAATGGTTGCGCAATATTTATCAACAAATAGTAATTTTGTTGCCGCCGAAATGCGAGGAATAAAAATGCAAAGGTAAGTAAACTTTCCTTGCTACTACCTACTCATGCTTAATAGTTTATCAGTTCTAAATCTTGTTTTATCAAACAAAATATCCAACAAATATCGTAATGGAAGAATGCAACTCAAACAGTAAAAGTAAGTACTAGTTCGTCCAGATCCGTTCAGTATTTTCTGCGTGAAAGATAACAAACACACACACACTCACAAACTTTCGCATTTATAATAATATTAGTAGAAAGTAGGATAGGTACCTAGGATGTAAAAGTAGTGGGTTGAACGTTACAGACGTACTAAACATTTTTTTATTTGGCGTAAGGCCATTTTATTTAATTTAATGTTTATTGCAAAATGTAGATGTTTGAACAGATATACTCAACCTTTTTTATTTATTTGTATTTTTTACTACCAAAATACGTAAGGCCATTTATTATTTTAAACTTATTTCAGATCGGCAAAAGACAACTATGGCGATGATGCTATTGGTTATGTTCAAGTAAAAAGAGTAGGTGATGTATGTACGGTTAAATGTAGAATTACTCATCCATCAAAATAGTGGTAATCTGCAGTGGTAACTTTGACTGCTATATGTTCGTTTTGTTTTGTTTTTGGAGAAGAAGCGTACATTTCGCAATGACACGTGAGTTTGACTCGCTAAAGTATTACAGGACTATCCCACTTCTGTCAAACATCTCGGACACCCTATACATCATATCTTGGGGCCCGGTGCGTCATCGGCAGCCGGTAATGGCATCCAGCTTGCGATTAGACTGACACCTTCATGTAAAATACGCCTTCATGTAAAATGAGACTTTATGTAAAATACAGCACTTCATGGAGATTTTAGTTTATCCAAAGATTTCTATTTACCAGTTACTTAGGAATCGATTAAAGAAATGATATAATAAATAAATAAATATACCTACAACAACATCACATACATTGATCTGACTCCGTGGTAAGTAGCTAAAGCACTTGTGTTACAGATATCAGATATCAACAGTGGTATTACAAATAAACTAAATAAATACATATAACATCCAGACCAGTACAACCAGACATGTTCATGCACATCAATGCTTGGACAGTGCGGGGATCGAACCCGCGACCTCTTGGTTAATAGTCAACTTCTTAACCATTACACCAAAGTGGTCGTCAAAAAAAAAGTATAATAATGTTTGTAACGGAAAGTATTTATTTAGTTTAGTTAGGGTTATTGTCACTAGTAAACACTAGATGGCGCTCATTTCCCTTACTCGGCGGTATATTGTGCATTTTCCCGGGAATGACTTTTCGAGAGTCTTTTGATAACAGTCTCGTCGGTTAAAGCCTGATTAAACTTTTTAAAGTTTAAGTCTTTCACAACGAAGTGCGAGAATCGTCTTGAGGTTGAGTGAGATAGTAATCCCATCGGGCAATCGGGAAGACACACATCAGCTATGCGCCTGCCTCTGCGTCCTTGGAACTCAGTGCGGGACAACGTTACACTGGGCTACCTTTTTGCGACTCGATGTACATAGTTCCTGCATTAAATTGCGACACTGTTATTATATTGGAGTTTCCTTATTGCCCCGACTGACGACTGCGGCTGTGTGATAAACCTACACCACACAACCTCGAATAGGATTACACAATCTCTTCTCATGCTTAAATTAGTACCACTGAAAAGTCAAGATACAAAAACAAGTAACATCATATGAACATCATACGGCTTATTTCTTCAGAGTTCAGGGCATGCACATTTGTAACAATAAGGTAAATATACATTGATTATAAGAAATACTGAGGTACTTGTGGCCAGTGGTTGCAACGCTTTGGTAGTGATACCTTTAGTTAAGCAACCTAAGGCGCGGTCATGTTTGGGATGGGTGACCATTTAAGTGACGTGTATTTACAAGAATCTCCGTGCTTCAGAAGGCACGTTTTAAGCTGTTGGTCCCGGTTAATATCGACAGATATTAGTCGCTAAGCCTGGTCAGAGGCCCTCGGGCGGCTTAATAACATCTGCCAGTAAGGTTGGTCACTTACCTTACAAACACCCCTCCACCAATCCGCACTGAGCCCGCGTGGTGGAGTATGGCTCGGACCACCTCATAGTTGAGGTGAAGCCTGTCCCCAGCACTGGGACGTATATAGGCTGATGAGATAAGAAGTACTGCTGGGGCAGAAAAGTTGTAAACGAAAAAAAAAACCCTTCGTCATGAGCCAGGAAACAGCTCATAAGCTTTAACGGCTGACGGGTTTTGACCAGCCATAGCAGAGAACCAACATAATTAAATTATCTATCTATTTTATTTATCTATCTATCTATTTTATAAACTGGATGGTTGTCACTGACAGCCGATAGTTCTGGAAATCTTTTGAGGAAGTCTATCTATGTTCAGCCGTGGTCGTCCAGCAGCTGATGATGAATAATCATGATACAATAAAGTATATCTAACACATAACACTACGTAAAGTCACAGAAAGTCAAACCGTTAACAATTACGATAGAACCCTTAAGTTTATCGATATTTGTTTCTTCGGTTTACGCGAACGACAAAAAAATTAAAATGTGAATAAATGGCGAAATAATATGTAAAAAAGTGTATCATTCTAACCTATCGATGCCTTAAGATATCGATAAGATTTGATATTATCTCTTACACGTGTCAGTACTTTGTAATAGTCGCAAGTGGTTCTTATTCCAATGAGGGCATATTTTTATTTTTTGAGATGTTTGCTTCTGCTAAATATGTATAATACAAGAACGTATCTAGACTGTTTATCGGTTAATTAGGTGTACAAGTTGGTAGACTCTGCCCTCAATTTTGGATCGCAGTGAAATATTAAACATACAAATATAATCAAATAAATTAAATTTTAATTTAATTTATTTGATTGAATTTGTAATACTGTTCTGTATCTGCCCCACGTGTAAAGGGGAGGAGGGCTGTCCTCCTGAGATACAGGAATCCTCCTAGTTCACGTGACAGCCAGCCATATTGTTACGTTAAAACAAATATGTACCTAGTTATTAGTTATTATTGTATTACCAATTTAAATTATTATTATTGTTATTGAGAATTTTAATGTTTTTATTTTATTTCTGATTAATTAATGATAACGTTTAATGTATAATTTTAATTTTAATTGCATGTATTCCAAATTGTATTTTATTTTCACTGTTCTATAGTAAGAGTTAGTAGTAGTAGTTTTAGAGATAGAATTGTAATGATATGGCGAGGATTGAATGAATTATTATTATTATACTAGTACCATTTAATTCTGCGATGTTCATTTTTTGTTTCGTTTGCAAATACTCGTACTAGCGTAGTTTTTCAGCCTATAGATAAGTCTAGACTCCCCAAAGCTTTAGTACATGGGTAATTTAATCGATGCAGGTGTACTCCAGGTGTATGCCCAGTGAAGGGGGTGAGGGGTGGACGGGCTGTTGACGTCATCAATCGAGTTAAACGCGGCTGGACGTGTATGGACTGTGGCCCTCCAATAGAGGAGCGGCTGCGGCCTGAGTTACGGCGACGTTCTTGAAATGATAGTGAAATTTAAGAATTGTGGTTGAGGTGCTTGTGGCGCAGTGGTGGAAACACTTTGGTAGTGATACCAACAGTTAAGCAACCTAAGGCGCGGTCATGTTTAGGATGGGTGACCATATGAGTGACGTCTATTTACAAGCATCTCCGTGCTTCGGATGGCACGTTAACCTGTTTGTCCCGGTCAATATCGATAGATAGTCTTTGAGTAGGCTCTAAAGACTATCTATCGATATTGACTAGGGTCAGGGGCCCTTGAGTGGGCTTAATAACATCTGATAGTAGGCTGGGTCACTCACCAATCCATAATGAGCTCCCGTGATGATATGATCGTACCACCTCATAGTTGAGGTGAGGCTAGTGGCCAGCAATGGGACGTATATAAGCTGATGAGATGAGATGATACCCCCGTGAAAAGGGTGAGGAGTAAACGGACCGGTGACGTCATCAGTCGAGTTAAACGCACCTGGACGTGAATAACGCCCTCGGGTAGAAGAGCGGCTGCGGCTTGGCTTACGGTGGAGTTCTTGAAATGAAAATAAAATTAATGTTTATTCTACTGGCAGTATATGTTCATTAATTTACAATGAAATAATACTTAATTAAGAAAATCAGATCAAAAGTTTCAAAGAAATTTTTAATACAGTTTGTAAGTAAAACTGAAAAAGCAGAAATTAAATTGGTCCTTGGGAAAACCGGGAACCTCCAAAATTCCATTAATCCCAATCAAGGCTAACGATTTTTTTGAATTTGCATTGATAATACATTGCATTTACTCTTTAATCTAAAATCTTTAATCTAAAATCTAATAAAATCTTTAACATGATCATTTTTTTACATCAGATTTTACTTTTTTTGACAGAGCTATAGCTTTGCATTATTGAGCATGTTATGTCCGCTCGCAGTCAAGCCACAGCCTTATGTCACCGCAACATAGACAGCATGAGACAAGTTACTTTCAGTCTGACCGCGGCTAGACGGAATATTAGCTGGACGGACCCACTGAATGCCTAGGCTGATTTGTGTGTGAATAGACCGGCTCTGAAATCTGGATAATTGGATAATTCGAACGTTAGTTTGGGCTTAATTACTATGAATTCTATAAGCAATAGTAACAAAACGCAGTATCTAATAAATTTTATGGTCATGACGCCTTTTCATCGGTCATCACATCTTTCTGTTTGAAAGTTGATCTTTCCAAATGTTGACAACTTGCGGCTGACAATGACGATTATGGATGTGAGTTTCGAAATTAAGTGCACTTTTTTATCGCAGGAAAACCCTTTTAAGAGCCATAACCGAGGCCGGGGGGAGCCGTGTGTAGGACTCCCAGCGTCCTAAGAAGGACGCGACTCCGCTCCGGGGAAAAATTCGGAGAGGGGACTACCCACCAGAAACCTGCGGTACCTATCCCTTCCCTGTCTAGGAGGTGACTTGGGTGCCGGCTGATCCTTTACGTCCATGACAACCTCCGACAGCCAAAAATGCGTGCTTCTACGCTTGTGACGCAGTGGTTGTAGCGCTTTGATAGTGATACCGAATGTTTAGCAACCTAAGGTGTGTAGATGACCAGTAAAAGTGACGTCTATACAAGCATCTTCGTGCTTCGGAAGGCTTAACGTGCCACTGGTGGTCACGGATAATATCAATAGATATTAGTCGTTAAGCCTGTTCAGAGGCACTTGGACGGCCTTATAACATCTGACAGGAAAGTTTGTCACTTATTTAACAAACCAAAAAGCTCGGAACATAACAGGCCGCTTGGAATTTCATTTTTATTGAAAGATGTACTAACTATATAACTACTCGTATAATATTATCCATTGTAACAGACGCACGTGTGACCTCAGGCGTCGCTAGATGGCGCTGCCCGGTGTTGACTCGCTTCTGGTTTCACCTTAAGGTTCTTAATATTATCGACAAGATTTCCACTATCAACCACCTATCCCAACGATCTGTCCATCTCAAACAACGGACAGTGGTAGTAGCATCTACCGAAGAAGTTCTGATTCTCTGGAAAATCCATAGTGGCTTTTAAGTCTTTGAACCGTTCATTGGACGCTCTGAAGAGGTAACTATTCTACCTGCAGTTGTAAATATTATTTACCAGTAATTAAAATAAGTCCGTATCCGCCTGTTTGAATCTAGAAATCCCCCCTTACCACACCATTCCAGTAAGACTAGTTTGCTTCGCTCCATCTGGGTCTGGTCTGATTTCTGGAAATCTGATGGGGAAAGGCATATGTTCAGTCGTGGACGTCGTCAGGCTGTTCATGATGACGTGAAAATTACGATTATAGACTTACCTGAATATCAATATTCTTGAGCTATCAATGGTGTATCGACTTAAAGCTAAATCACTAATTAACATGCTGTTTTTTTTTTTATAAATTTACCTCAATTTTCATTAATTCCTACCAAAACACGACTAATTTTGAACCAGCTCAGTCCATCTTCATCAGCATCGGAGTACAATATCAGCCATCAGCAGTGGTGCACCGCAGACGGCTTGCGGTTAGCGTGAGGCCACAGTGCAGGGAGCGTCAGTAGGCTGACACCATAACGGCATTTGATGGAGAGAAAAGGAAATAAAATTAGGTAAACTTCTGCAGCACCAGGTTAGCCAAAAACTTTAAAAAAATTATTCATTTACCAGGTTAAAGAGGGTTTTATGCATTCCTCTTTGGTAAACTTCTGTAAGTGGCAGTCAGTTAAAATAGTGTGTGACGCAAATGAAAAACAATGTTGTTAATGGGTATTTCTTGGGATTTGACTTCAATCTATCGATTTCTCTGGTTAATTTTCAAATTGACAATATTAATAATATTTAAGAATCTGTTAAACTAGAATGTATTTGCAACTGAAATTTAAAGAAGGCACCTATTTCTGACCAAAGAAACTAAAAAGGAAAATAGTTGTTGATGAAGTTTTTGTGCCCTGAGGAATCATAAAAGCAGCATAGAAATTAGTTAAAACCTTTTTAAGTAGATAAATCATCATTAAATCTACACAAAAACAAATTGATTGGATAAAACCTAACCTAAGTAATTTACTTTCAGATATCACATTGCGCAAAAGTATCTGTTAAGTAGGCAAAAAAAAAAATTTTTTTTTTGCCCACTTAACTATATTCCATCTAAATTATCTACAAAAAAAATCTCTTTTTTTTAAATGAAATCCTTATTGAAACATGCTAGGAAAACAGATAGCGCACGAGACCAAAAACAGATTTAAATTAAAATGTTTCATTTATTTTAAAAAATAACTATAAATACGAGTATTGCTTTAAATAAAGATTTTTACGATAGCACGTTGGAGTCGGGAGCTTGGACACACCAGAAGAGTTAATTTCTCAGCGTATCCGATTTTTTTCAGTGCTTTATTTTCATAACATTGACGAGTTCAGTAGATCAAAAGCTTTCAAATTGAATGCAAAAAGTATTTAGTTGTCAAATAAACATTAAATAGAGGCCTTATGGATCCGGACATTGTAAATTGAGGCTTTCAAGAAATACCTAATAAAGCTATAATTTTTTCAAATGGTTTTATTCAAAGTGTTAGTTTGACTAGTGATAAAAAAAATTTGAAAGATGGACTTATTAGGTTTCGTTGAGTAGTAAAAAAACACAAATTTTGCGGTTAAAAAAATATTAATAGTGAAGTCTGACCTCCTGGCCCTTTACTTAACTGTGGCACCGCCATGGTCCGATGGTTTATAAAAAGTTGATTCAATTTTGAAAAAACGACTCTGTATTATTATGATTAGGGACTAAGTAATTGCTTTGATCATTTCTTTCAAGTTATATGTTTCAATGAAATAAAACAGATATCTGTTTCATTTTTACTTTAGTTCTTTAGAGTTCTTTAGTTTACTTTTTTTTTTACTAATAACGAGTTAACACCGTTTCCTGGTTAAATAAATGTAATCAGCATAAGATCACTTAGTTATTATCAGTAGTAAACTACAGTATTTACTGTGCCTTAATTTTTAAGGCCTATACGACAAATAATTTAATTTACGGTTTTAAGAAAAAAAAACATATTTAAACTTTTCCCCTCCCTAGTAATTACGAGGAAACGACGCAGCGACAACGGTAGCAGGAAGTAGGTAATTTTATTTACCGTCGATATTCAAATACCGCCGTAATGTAGTTAAATTATGCCTAATTCGGTTTTATGCTGTATTTATAATGGTCACGACATAGTTAAAAAGACTTCTGATTTTATTTATTCAAAGCGATAGTACCTCAGATTACGAAGTAAGATAAGTATTTTTTCAAACACATACAACAACATAAGAAAGTGTCTAAACGTCTATTAAAGGTAATATTACTTATGAACAATTCTAGTTATTTATTTTACAATTTATAGCAAAAACAGCTAATTAAATAATAGAAAACAAGGGTAGGTTCGTTTATTATAAGACAAGGCAACAAATAACCAGTTCGGTGGAGTATTAAAAAGAAATATTTACAAAATGGAGTAACGACTTCTTGGTTAAATTCTAAATATAATAGTAATAGTCCTCCTAGCCGATTTCGACCACGGCGGCCAATCTCAACAGAGATCAGCCAACTGCGCAGGAGATATTATAGTGCACAAGTGTGAGCGCAATACACAGGTGCACTCACTGTTCCATTACTCTCAAGGTTCGGTGATACGGCAATCCGACATGACCGGAGAGAGATCAGGCGCAGGACCAACGGCTTAACGTGCTTTTCGAGGCACGGGGGTGTAACACCGCCAACTTCCCGACTCCGAGCTGTTTTTGAGATATTCATAACAGAAAATCTCAGAAACAATTTTGGCTCGACCTGGGATTCGAACCCGGGACCTCTCGGATGTAAGGCAGAAACTTTGCCACTACACCAACGAGGCAGTCACAATAGTGCCGTGCCGTACACAGCTTATTATCCACTATCATTTAAAATTAGTCCAAAGATTAATGACATTAAGCATCCCACTCAAAAACTTTACAACTAACTCTACACATAGTTTAGAAAAATGATATGTTTTCTATTCTTTTTGTTTTTTTGCTTTGCACTTGATTTACATAGTACCTACTATATGGCTACTTTATTAGTTGCTAAGTGTCATGCGTAAATTGACAAAAATGTAAGAGACATGTACTTATAATAAATTATATTTATTTATTTAAAATTATTGCACAATAAATACACAAAGACTGAACCTAATGCTAAAAGCATTTTCTGCTAGCCAATCTCAAGGTCATGCAGAAAGAAAGCAATGGGTGCAAATGCAAAAAATAAATAAACATAATATTTATATATATAATATCATAATATCAATAAATAAAAGTGAATATCAAATTAGATTACAATAATTATAGGTCGCAAGTTATACTTATTCGCCAAATAGCATAATTATGAAATTATTTATTACAAAAAAATAACCTATGTAATTTTCATAAATTTTTCGACACTTCTTTTCGTCAACGACTATGTAATCTTTGTCTAGCGAGTCATCTATTTACACTGGTGTTAGCCCGTTCGTCGCCTAAACTCCCATAATTTCCGTCTAACTTCCGGTTTCAGGAATTCTAACAATATCATTGTGCCAACGTAAACAGTACCAAATATAAGCGCGAGTTACTAATTCTAAGCTTTAATAAAAGTTTTCACGTAAATCTTTCTTTTTGTTTCACTCACTCGTACTGTGAAATTTAAGGTTAGCGCTCGTTCATACTGCGATTTGTAAAATTATCTACATTTACCTTTTATATTATTTATTCTATAGGGTGTTTGCCTGAACTTGTTCCGAAACTATTTATATGGGAGGAAGCAGAGGGTTCGCATTGGAGAGTACATGAGTCAGGATATGGATATTTCCTATGGAGTTCCCCAGGGAAGTGTCCTAGGACCTACCTTATTCCTCATTTACATAAATGGGTTAACAAATATTAAAATTAAAGATGGAACGGTAATTTCGTATGCCGACGACACCGCAATCGTTTTTAGCGGGTCCGACTGGAACTCCGTGTTTCAAACAGCTGAAAGTGGACTCCTGAGTGTCGCTGCATGGTTAAGTTCTAACTTTTTAACGCTTAATTTAACTAAGACCAACTACGTGTGTTTTTCGATTGATAAAAGAACCCAACCGAGATCTGACTTAGTCTTGAGATTGCACTACTGTGATAATGGGATCTCGCCAACCTGTACTTGCAAAGCCATTGATAAAGTAACTCAAGTTAAGTACCTTGGTATAATTGTAGATCAGAATCTTTCTTGGTATCCCCACGTTGAGTATGTTAGTGGTAGAATTAGGAAACTGATTTGGATATTCAGAATACTCAGACACGTGACCTCCGAAAAACTTAGGAACCAAATATATATTGCATTGGCACAATCAGTCATATCATATTGTATTTCTGTTTGGGGTGGTGCTTCAAAGACGAAGTTCTTAGAGATTGAAAGAGCACAGCGATGTTTAATTAAGGTAATCTACTTTAAACAACTTAGGTTTCCAACGGTCGAGCTATACAAACTGAGTAATTTACTGTCGGTAAGGAAACTCTATATACTTACCATAGTTTTAAAACAACACAAAGCAGTTAAACCTAATGCACAAACCTCAAGGACTAGAAAACAAAGGGCCTTCCCCTGGGAATGTACAAGAACTGAATTTGCAAATTGTCAGTACTGTGCTCTCTCGGTGCGTATGTACAACAGGCTGAATTCTTTATTTGATCTTACGAAATATAACATATATGACTGCAAAAATAAAGTTATTGATATTTTGAATACTTTAGACTATCAAAGTATTGAAAATCTAATAAAAGGGTAACCAAGACACTGATAAATCTATTACGGACAAGTTGAGTGTTTACCATATAAAGACATGTATCAACGCACACACACACACACACACACACACACACACACACACACACACACACACACACACACACACACACACACACACACACACACACACACACACACACACACACACACACACACACACACACACACACATATATATATATATTTCATTTACTTACCTCCATTTAATTTTGTTTGTTTAAAATGATACTGTATGCTTAGTACTTACTGTTTGAAATATCGTTACGCTATAGAAGAGCGGGACCTCCTGCCACAGGACACTAAATCCTACTAGGGGGCTCCCAACCACTGAATGTTTCTATGTAAAATTGAAATGAAATAAATGTTTTTGATTTTTTTGATTTTTTTTTTTTTTTTGATAGGGTAATGATTTTAAAATAACATCCCAAGAGGTCGCTGGTTAGATCTCCGCACTATACAAACATTTGTGTGCTATCTATAATATGTACCACTGTTGATTCTGATTTCTGTAACACAAGTGCTTAAGCTACTTACCACGGCGTCAGATCTATGTATGTGATATTGATGTATATTTTATTTCTATGTATATTATATATGTATGTATATTTAAATCTGGTTGTTTATTGAAGCTTTAAAAACGAACGACAGTCGTGAATTGGAATCATACATTCTCTATCAGCCATGCTTCTGCATTCAACAGAAATGATAAGAATATGCTTTTTCTACATCATGAATAACCAGCTTATTGGTTTTTATTTATTTATTGAGAAACTGAACAACTTACGTTTTTTTTTTCAATTTTACTTTGCCAAAAAAAAATCTTAATATAACTTAAGCTCAAAACAGATTTTCATAACATACAGCAATGTAGAAGTATATAAGTGTAGAACTTACAAGCTGGATGTTTGATATAATTTTCAAACGATAAACCGACAAATAAATACTTACAATGATAAGTAGCATGGCCACACGTTAAGATAATCACTGCGGTATGTTATACCAACGTAATGAGGGTGTTTTTTCAATGAAAACGAGTAGCTTGATGTAGAGCCGTATGTACATACCAACAGTAAACATAACACAGTAACGTTTTTCAACACACTTGCTCGTAAAGTGAGCCTTATTATATCGTTCTTAGGGCCATAAACCGAACTATAACATACACGTGCATAATAATATTACACACTAGTGCATAATAGAATGATCCCTACAAAGTTAAGTTAGTACCTAACTGCAAATTATATGCGAGTAAACAGAGCATTTTCAATTTAACCGGGTAATACAGTTTTTTTTTGTAACAACAAAGAGGTTTTATGCCACCGAAAATCCATTTACATTTTTGAAATAAATAAGGGACACATTTATTTAATTAAGACGAAAAAACATTTATTATTATCAAATTATTTATAATTCACAATAATTTCTTATAAAATATTTGCATTTTATCACTAAAATTATCATTTTGAAGTAGGCTGTATGGCTGTAATCAATCACCTTACATTTGGCGCGTGCAAAAAAAAAAAATTGCGCGCCATTCCCAATTTTCCCATACTTAATTAAACGATTTATGCAACACATGTTTGTTTTTTCCTCGCAAGTGTGTTGAAAAACGTCGTATGATACACGTGTGTATTGATGATTACCGTCCTCGGCTCTCTTAAGACCCTCACCTGACGGCTCGGGTCTCAATGGCGCCTCAGCGGTAATCACCAACATTACACACTTGTACCTTAATGTACTATTACATAACAGTAATTAGACAACTTGACAGATATGTGTATAGACATCGTACAACTCTGATACGAACAAAATATTATTACTCATAATTATGTTTGTTTCTTCGGTTTACGCGAACAGTACACATTGAAGTGAGACATTTTTTACGGATTATTTCACGATTTATTTACATTTTGTTTTAACCTGACGTTTCGGACCCTTTTCAGCGTCTGCGGTCGCAGGTAGATCGCGAAATAATCCGTAAAAAGTGTCTCATTTCAATCTTATTTATTCTTTAATTAAAAATGAGGATTTTTCTAGTGACCGACACAATTTCATTTGACAATTTTTTTTTAATATGCTGAAGCATCAAGCAAGAGAGCAGCAAATCAAAAATAAATTTGAGGTTAATCAACGTTGACAGATGTGAACGAGCCCCAAACGGGGCGCTGTGACAGGCCGAGTTCGGATTGTTTTAAAATTTATTCGGCCAAAGAAACAAAATGTCCGCTATTTTGTTTCCTCTTACGTCCGCCGTTTGAATTCTAAATAGGCTGAAAGTTTCCAACAAAAAAGTTAATGGTTCGTTAATTTAATTGTATCTGATTTTTAGCTGGGTTCTCGGAAGTCGGCGCATTCGTCTAATCTAAATTTGGGATCCCACACGATGTAAATGTATTGCTTAATTAAGTTTTCATTCTGGAAATGCTAGGTCTAAGTAATTGTACATTCTAATCGGTATGAGTATCCTATCAAGAAATAAATATTTCTTAAGGCCGATTTTCCTAAAGTCAGCAGTTGGGCATAAAATGTATTTTTAAGTTATTTTATTTTTTATCATTAATAATGCAAATTTCTTCACAGTGTGAAATTAAAACACCCTTAATGTTGTAGGTATCTTACCACAACATTGATAAATCATGACTGGCTGCAGCCTAAAGAGCGCTTAAAAAAATCGGACTGATGAGTAAGTGTCACGGTAGCTCAATTGGGAGAGCAATCGCCCGGCTTGCGAGGGGTGCGGGTTCGAGTCCTGCCTGTGGCAGCCCATTTTTCTACAACCTCATACAATCTAAATGCCTAGTCGTGAAAATCACTCCGTAGATCGCTTCATCAATTAACTGCAGGATAGCAAACGAGTTAGCCAGATAAAACTATTTATTTTCTGGTTTCCAAACTTTTTTCGCCTTACCACGAATGAATCGGACAGTTCGAAAGCTTTTTTAAAAGGTAGGATGACTGATTCATATTGCGATGTTGTTATAGAGGGTGGTGACCACGACACGACAATTAAATTTTTGTCTCATACGCTTTCACGCCTAAACTACTGCAAAGGTTTGGATGAAATTTAATACACATACAGAATGTTGACGATCATGCATGTGTACTAAATTTCATGCGAATCTGTTCAGTAGTTAAGACGTGAAAGCGTAACAGACAGAAAGTCAATTGTCGTATTGTGGTCACCACGCTGTATAAGGTCACCTCGAATTAAGCGCAAATATTTTAAGGGTAGATTCAATGCATAAAGTCAAAAAATAATCTTTAAAAAAATGGTGTTTTTAAGTTGTTAATGTCTAACTGCAGCACTCAGAAAGGTTCTTAAAATAATTCTTAATGACTACTTAACTAATTACCATTAAACTGCTAAGTGGCGGTTCAATCCAGAAACAATATTTAAGGGTTCATTTCCTAATGACAGATTTAAGTAACCGTAAGGCGGATCAGTTTATCGAATACAAATTTGATAAAAATTGATATTGCCAGGCTTAAAAAAAAGATTTTAATAATAAATTATATACTGAGAAATTATTTAAAACAGCATAAAATAATTATTTGTAGTTACAGGATTGATACCTCTTTTACTGTTAGTTTTTACTGAAATGCAAAGCTCAATAGCTTTTTGAATTCAAATAAAATGGAGCTATTTGAAATTTTTCTCGATGGGAACACTTACCTCTGTTAATGTAATGTCAAACGAACAAAATCAATTCGTTTATGTTCTGGGAGTTTGTTAATTGCCTGGAGTTTAACGCGGCCAACGATAGGAATAAGACAGGCTTAGTTTTTTTTTATTTTATAAATTTATATTTCGAGGCGTATTATGAGGTGGAATTATCATAATATGAAGGAAAACAATGCAGTAAATGTAAGTAATGGACTTAAGTGCACCGATCCGATCGTTACTCCCGCGTAAAACTCCATTTCTTGAGCATTGAAATATGATTCTCAATTATTTACAGTTAATAATTTCGACCATGGGGAGGACAATCTCAATAGAGATCTTGTTGAGTTTGAGCTCAATAAACAGGTTACTCAATGTTCCTTTACTCTTAATGTTTGGTGAGACGACAAGAGATCAGGCCCAGGACCTACGGCTTAACGTGCTTTCCGCGTGTAAGACCGCCAACTTTTCGACTCCGAGCTGTTTCTGAGATATTCATGACAGAAAATCTCAGAATCAATTTTTGGCCGGGATTCGAACTCAGAACCTCTCGGATGCAGAAAATTCGCCACTACACCAACGAGGCAGTCATTAAATAAGATTATAACCTCAAAACGTAAATATCAAAATCAATCATTAAATAGTTATGTAAAGATCTGGCTCTATTTAGACTTAACGATCCTTTAGAGATGCTAATGCTCCGTTAACTGGCAGTGAGACTGACATTTCTTAAATCTTTACTATTACTTAAGTAACCATTAAACGACTCTGAGTGCGGCAGTAAGTCCCAAGATGTATAAGTAGCCCCCCTCCTTCCTCAAAGATTTTTTGTAACTTTTATTTATTTATTTTACAAAGAATTTTTTGAACTTTTTTTCTTAGAAACAAGGATCACAGTAAAAACCATAGATTTAGTCAAATAAGTTGATAGTTAGTTTGGGAATCGCTGTGTATTTGAGCGTTTGGTCGCTCCGGGCTTTGTTCGGGCTGAGTCAACATTCGCTTTTTCAACTTAAGCCGTTAAATGGTGCCAATCTACGTTCGATTGGGCTAACAATTAGTGTTTTTGTTCAGCGTTAAAAAAACAGTAAGTACGTATAATGTGATGAGATTTTGATTTGATTTATTAATTTTATACGAAGGATCGCCCTTAATGATAAGACCGCTTGAATTGTACATCTTTCTGTGTTTCCGTAATTTTGTGGTGTGCAAGAAAGAGTAATCTAATCTACAGTACCTATTTAATAGCTCCATTAAATGTATGACCCCGACATTTGGGAAAGCCTTGCCAATATTCTAATTGGCGTGGTATTTAGGAGGAGGAGGCACCTTTGAACAGGGTCAACTTTGAACAATTAAGTTTACTAAGCCACACAGAAGAGGCAACACAAACCCGGTAGCTGTCACTTGTCACTACTGATATTTGACAGCCCGTCATTCAGTTATAAGTTTTATTCTCAGGGGAATTTCAACTTTTTTCAAAAAGCGCATAAAGACCTTGGTTACCTCATTCAAGAGATGTGAAGCGTTTGTTCACTCTATTAGTCAAAATGCTTATATATCACGCAATAAACTGCAGATGA
Organism: Pyrausta despicata; assembly: GCA_963921415.1. Taxonomy (NCBI): domain Eukaryota; kingdom Metazoa; phylum Arthropoda; class Insecta; order Lepidoptera; family Crambidae; genus Pyrausta; species Pyrausta despicata. The sequence goes on from OY992869.1 coordinate 6,128,707, forward strand.
AAGCCATTTTTAAACTACAACTTGGAAAGAAAACGTTTTTAAATTTCAAATACCCCTGGGGCAGCTTTGAACATCATCAAGGTGGCGGTACTAAAAATTGATTAAAATTAAATGAGAATGGCCAGCTAAACATAAAGGCTGATACAGAAGCATTTCCTATCCAAATGAGACTCGGAACTTATTTCAATTAAAAGTTATGTCCATTTACTTTTTAATTTGATGAAACAAGAACTTTGTTATTATATAGGGTCACCTCGAATTAAGCGCAAATATTTTAAGGGTAGATTCTATGCATTAAGTTAAAAAAATAATCTTAATAAAAAAATGGTGTAAATACGCTAGTTTTTGTGATAAACGATTTTATTGAAACGCAAAAAAAGTGTGCGCGGAGCCTGCGCTGAATACGATTACGTTGCGTGCGAGAGGGACAGAAAACCCGGACAATGAGGAGGCGGCGCGTGGGCGCGTACTCCGGCGGGAAGCAGCTGACCGCATGAGTGCGGTCAACAAAGTCAGTCCAGTCGCTGCAAGACCTTTCGCAGCGTGATATAGCCGAAAAAATCTGATTCCGATTGATAATTGCATTCGATCGAAGTGACGTTTAAAATAATTGATCTTCAATTTCAAACCAATGCATCATAAAAGTTATGCGATACTAAGGAATACCTACTCGATTGTGTAAAAACATACGATTATGCTATGATAGTTTTTGTGCCGACCCCCAATGTGTGAAAGTAATAGTGAGGTAAGTAACATAAACACTTGTGATATGGAAATCAGAAACTCCGACGGTACCACAACAGTAACTCAGAGACTCAAGTCAATAACGAAAAACTAGTTCCGATATTGACCCGACCGGGAATCAAAGCCTGGATCTCAGGACCTCGGACACGGTGAAAAATTAAAAACTAGCGTCTTAACCACTCGCCCATGGAGATCGCTCGGAGATCTAAAACTTACTTGTGTTAAGGAAATCAGAAACAACGGCGGTACCACAACACCCAGTTCTAAGTTAATTACGCAAAACTAATTTCGAAAAAGCACTTAATTAAAATAAAACACGATATTGACCGAAAATTGACCGAAAATTGAACCCGGGGACTCAGAAATGACGACCTTAAAAACGGCGTCTAACCACTCGGCCACGGAGATCGTCTAAAGCTACTTAGGTACTGTGATATGGAAATCAGAAACAACGGCGGTACAACAACACCCAGACCTAAGTTAATTACGAAAATCTAATTTCGAAAAATCACTTAATTAAAATAAAACACGATATTGGCCTGACCGAAAATTGAACCCGGGGCCTCAGAAATGACGACCTTGAAAACGGCGTTTTAACCACCCGGCCACGGAGGTCGTCTAAAGCTTCTTAACTTACATTTCGAATAAACTTAGGGTGCATTTCCACTGCACCAAAGAAAATCGTTCTCTTATATCTTAGGTAGGTATCTTGCCCTTATTTAAATTCATTTTGTACTTACCTATACCCTGGTTTAAAATAACACAATTGTGTTAGGGCATACCTAACACAGTTTGCCAGTTTCAGTGCCTACCATACTAAACCACATACGCACGTACGTACCTAGGTGAATGTTAATCATTTCGATTAAACTGAAGCTGAAATCCAGTCAATATTATTTACAACGCCTTTTAATTCCTTCTTTTAAACAATATTAGGGCGCAAATCAACTGTACCTAACAAATTTAATCATTCCTATAACCTCACCTTTATTTAAAATCAAAACAAACTTTGATGTGCCGCCTAGCCTAAAACTAATCTTTGATGTGCCGCCTAGCCTAAATCAAAAAATCGTTGATCGTGCCGCCTAGTCTAAGGGATTGTAAATCAAATAATTAAGGTTTCACTGATTAATTTACATAATACTGATATTATGCAAAAGAACATCCTCAATGGGCATAGGCATAACAAATTATTTATGTAATTGTTGGGTGTTATGCGTATTTACATTATGAAGTGCCAACTAAGGTAGACGGTCCTCAAAATGGCATTTCATTATTAATAATTTCTAGTAAAATACTTTTAATAATGAAATGGAAACTTATCACTACGTTAAGTTAATCGATTTATTATTCAATATCCTTAGGTATCGTTTGACAAAAGTAAAAACCATTTGAAAAGTAATAAACAAAAAGTTGGGTGGTAAAAATGGGCATAAGCGACATAAGTGTAGCTCTAGGCTCCTTGCCTAAACCTATTGTTTACATTTCGTTTGATCCGCGCCGCGACAAAGCGCGGCAAGTCCTCAAAGGCTTACAGGTGCCAGGATTGGTCAGCGCGGGCGCGGACTGCAAAGAGCGCGCGTGCCGCGTAGGGATGCCCGATCTTTTGCTTTGAATCGATCTTTTAAATCGAAATGGATCGTAACCCTGTGAATCGATTCACGCTTACGCAGTGTTTAATCATTACTTAATTCGAATTTTATACTACTTCTTCGTTCGGAATCTACGAAAATTAAGTGAATACGAAAATGATTCCTTTGCAATAACAATAAGTTGTAGTGTTTGAGGTTATGGGCTTTAAAACTTAATATTTACAGATTCCAACTCAACTAAAATGATAAGTTTATTCCGAATTCAAACAAAATGATACGTTTTTTTTCATACGATACGATGTCCAGGCATACGATTCGATCTTAGCATCCCGTTGAATCGATTCAAAAAATCGGCAGATCGTATTGCCGTGAATCGATCTTCAAACAAATCGATTCAGATCGGGCATCCCTAGTGCCGCGCAATAGTAAGTGAGTTATGTATGTTATGATGTGAGTTAGTCGGCCAAGCAAAATCATTTCGTTGAGATGTGCGTGCGCGCGGCGCGTAGCTAAAATGCCGTATCGGTTTTCGACCAGGAGTACCTCAATATGGCTTTATGCTATCATGACGCAGGGGATGTTTTGTTGCGGGCGCAGCAGCTGTACGCTGAGCGGTATGGTCGCGCAATCAACCAGCGCACCATTCTTGGCTTGGCTGTGCAGCGCCATCGAGAGAGTGGGAGCTTCTGTCCACGTCAAGGCACGGGCCGACAGCGCTACCCAGCGCGGCTCAAGGACGACGTCATGCCTACGGGTCGGGCGTACCTGGACGAGGCGTTTCAAGGTCGGTGGATCGGGCGCGGTAGCGTTATTCGCTGGCCGCTACGTTCACCTGACCTGACGCCTTTGGATTTCCATGTGTGTGGTAGGGCCCAAAGACCTAGTTTATGGCAACGACGGCCATACAATTCAAACTGTTAGTGAATTACGTGCAAGGATTGTGAGTGCGTTTGACGTGATGTCCAGGGAGGTTTAAGTGCTCAGTGCAGTTCGGAGGCATTGCCTTGATCGTGCCAGACTATGTGTGCGTCATCAGGGAGTTCATGTACAATACAACACTTAATGTACATAAATGTTTTGTGTGTAAATAGGGACTGGTAAGACTGTAAATATCAATGAATTAAGACTTTTAAACACGCCAAGTTATCACAAAATCTATCAGCCATTATTGTTAAGATAATAATTTAATTAACTGTTTTGTGATAGTTATTTTATGTTTTAACTTGTCAGTCCAAAGCCTGAGAAAGTGTGAATTTGTTGTGTATTTTTATTAATAAAAATAAACTAAAATTGAAACAGAGTTGTCATTTATTCCCGAAATTCCTGTTAGTTTGTGGGTAAGTATTAACTGAAATAGCTACGTTAAGTTATTTAACACATGTAGATAGGGTTTTCTTTTACCTAAGTTAGTAGTCAGTTCAGTCTTGGCGTAGGTTAGGTTAGGTGTTAGGTTGTGCGCTTACAGCGCCTTGTTGTTTTAATCTTTTGCCTGATAATAGATTCATTACCTAAAATTAACGTACCTAGATAAACATTCACTGAAATACGTATCTACGTAACACGTATCTTCCTAGCAGCCTCATCTCGCAAAATGAGCTTGTTTGTGTGCTGTGAATGAAAGTTGGAGGAGGCGTGGCAGCAGCTGTCATTTTGCTACTTTATGAATTACTTGAGGGAAGAATAAGACCGATAGAAATTAATTTTGCGAATGAAATATGGTAGAAGAGGCGTGGCTTAAGGGAAAGAGTAAGACTGATAGATATTAATGAAATGATAGAGATAGGTAGTGTAAGGACCATCACACATTAATTACATTTATTTTGTTAGGAAAAATCAAATAAAAAACTAGCGTATATACACCATTTTTTTATTAAGATTATTTATTTGAATTAATGCATAGAAGCTACCCTTAAAATATTTGCGCTTAATTCGAGGTGACCTTATATATTTAATACTTGTTATTGATATTTTATCTCCGTCGTTTCTTATGAGTCAAGAAACCTTAATTTTCATCAAACTTAATGTTATTTCAAAACTGCTCCATGCGTGTCCAAAGCTATCACAGAGTTGGAGCAGCTAAAATGGATATATTGGCTATAATTTGCATATCTTTCGTCAAATGATGTGTGTGTGATTTTTTAGCCGAATGGACAGCCTAAGCATTGAGAAACATTAAATTGGTCCAGAACTAGAGAATACGAAGATACGACAGGAAGTGTAAAAGTATTCAAAGGTGCCCCACTCTCCCTTTTTATAATATTGCTCATTACACCAATAGTGATTTAGCTTCCATTTAATTTTCGAAATGTTTATTTTTACATGATACATAGGTTTTACCGACGTCCTAAAATTATTTAATCCAAAACTCTTTAATATTTAATTTAATTCAAAAGCATGCGTGGTACAGACTTCACCAACACGCGGTGTTGCCAGCTATTAATTATGAAACCCGAAAATAATCTTAAAATGAATAGGCGCAGCACCGCTAAGCTGTTCTTTATTAAAATTGCCCACATGATATAAAGAATTGGATGGAACAATGAGCCTAAAACTGCAAGACCCATAAGTAATTTTTGTTTCTGTACGTTTGTGTACGGTCAGGGATTTTTTATTTTGGATATCCGATAGTTTCGGTTAGTTAATTATTAATATTTATTTTAAGACAAACTTCCTTGATTTTCCGGCCAATTCTTAGTTCAAATTTTTTGTCCTTATAAAAAAGCCTTATAAATTGGACGTAGTTATTCATGATTACTATCTTGTTAATAGAGAAAAACTTCAGAAGAGGTAGCGGGTAAACAGTTTCGAATTACATGCAAACGACATTGTCCGAACATTTTTTAATTGAAATAGAATAGAATTCAGTTGCAATCGTGGTCGCAAGTTGGCTGGTTAGTTTTGGTAAGTTTTCATGAATAAATACTCGTAAATAAATTATGTAAAGAAACAAATATATAATTATTCCAAGTTACCTATCTTCTGTTTTCTTGGAACAATCCATAAATTTGTTTCTTCGGTTTACGCGAACAGTAGACATTGAAATGATACACTTTTTACGGATTATTTCGCGATTTATTTACATTTTGTTTTAACCTGACGTTTCGGACCCTTTTCAGCGTCCGTGGTCACAGGTAGAGTAAGGTGTTAGTTTTCATTACATAGTTTGAAAAAAATTTTAACTACCATCACTCAAAAATATTAAGTTACGTTCATATCCACACAAAATGAGCTAACAGTATCTTGAGGTCTTGCAGTGTGGGGTCGACCTTGAGTCTTGGCTAAAACAGGTTCCCAAGCTGGTGGAATTGTCCAACCATCTTCTCTATTAAAATTAGGGTGTCTTTTAATTTCAATAGCCTCACGGAGCATACGAGGAAGAAAACGTCGTTGTTTTTCGAGGACTTTTGGCTGGTCAAAGCATATGAAGTGGTTGGGTTTATCTAACGCGTGTTCATACACTGCAGACTTTGTGTTCCGTTTATGTTTAACGTCGGCTATATGTTCTTTAATCCGTAGGCTTATACTACGCTTTGTTTGCCCTATGTATGAGAGTCCGCAGTCACATTCCAGTCTATACACTCCTGCGTCTTGAAGAGGTATGTTACACTTGACCGGTGGTAAGAATTGGTTGATCTTCTTAGGCGGCTTGAAGTAAGTTTTGATTGCAGCACGCTTCAAGATGTTTCCAATTTTGTCAGTGACACTCCTCAAGTATGGTAGTACGGCAGGTTGGCGGTCGACTGTATGAACTTTGGTCCGGGGTCTGCAACGGCGTGGTACTGGTAGCTGGTTGTACCGTAGTACCTTCCTGACATGCTGAAGCTCAGCAGCCAAGTGTTGGTCGTCAAAGATGCCCCTTGCTCTCTGAAACAAAGTTTTGCCCACGGTATCCAACTGTCTAGGATGATGGTGAGAAGCACCATTGAGATATTTGTCAGTATGGGTTGCTTTGCGGAAGACTGTGTGACTAAATGTATGATCCAGATTCCTTATGAGTAAAACATCTAAGAAAGCTAGCTGATTGCCTGCCTTAATTTCCATAGTAAATTTTATCGCGAAATAATCCGTAAAAAGTGTATCATTTCAACAATCCATAAAGCTTTTCACCAGCCGAAGTGTCAATACTAGGTTTTGAGACGCACAATAAACCTTGCACTATACACGTTACTGAAAATTATATACTTAGTTAACCTCGAAAATTTTCCCGTTATTTTTTAAGTTTCTCTAGGGCTGTCCATCATTCCTTCTCAACAATAAAAAACAGTCCGTTAATATCTATTACGAAACCCAGCCTGTGACTTTAACCACATCCTTGGTATCTAATTTACAGCACAATAACCGTATTTTTAAATCTAGCCATCACTTTCGCTCCCATGGTTAATTTCGAACGTGTGACGGGAACGGCCACTTTTGGAACCACGGACGGCTTAAAGGGTCTCTTGGTTGGTTCCTTATTCATTTGTCAAAGTCAAGTGCTAGATTTATTACTATTATTGTTGTTAGCCCAGTGACCTGGCTTTGAGGCCTTGAAAATGTAAGTGTTAAATGCTTGTTCATAAGCAAGCTTCATGTCTAGCTGACAAATCGTATTGATGCATACTTAGATAAGGTGGAAGCCCTTGGAATTGTAGGTGAACCTTGGGATTTTGTGGATTCGTATTTACGTGAAATCTATATATATAAAAATGAATTGCTGTTCGTTAGTCTCGCTAAAACTCGGGGTCGGCTTTACCGATTTCAACAATTTTAGTCTTGAAATATTTGTGGAAGTTCAGGGAAGGTTTAAAAGGTTCGAAAATTTAAAAAAAGCACCGGGCAGGACATCGTCTGCCGGGTCTGCTAGTATATTTATAAAATTGGAACTACATTCAGAGAAGGTGGTTACTGTTGGTTTTTGGGGTAGGCAAAATTTGGTTGGAGACTATTTTATATTAGAAAGTGCAGTGTAGGGACCACCGGCAAGACGAACTGACGACCCTGTTAAGATCATACAAACTAACTATACAGCACATGGCGACCAGAATACGACTAGTGCCTATTTGTCTGTTACGCTTTCATGCCTAAACTTAAAAAGAGATTTGGATGAAATTTAAAATACATAAAGAATGATGACGATTATGTAAGTGCCCAAATTTCATCCAAATCTCTTTTGAAGCTTAGGCGTAAAAGGTAACAGACAGAAATTCAACTGTCGTATTTTGGTCGCCACCTTCTACATGCAGACTTCCAGAAACTGCTGTACCTGACTGGAGGAGGACTTTTGTCCAGCAGTCGACAAACTCGTACTTAACCTGGTCCCAACTTTAACTATACTAATTATAAATTGAAATACATAAAATTTACCGAAAATTTCATACCTCAAAGCATAAAAATACCCCGCCATTTTGCATTCGAACATAAAATACACGAGTTATAAGTAGTAAGTTTAATATTAATTTTAATACTTACAAAAAACAGCCGGAAACAAACCATAAAACTTCGTTATGGTAAACAACTGGAAACAATTCCATTTTCTAGCAATACCGAGTGCCTTTGAAGTCCGGCCGGCCTGCAAGTGACATCACGGCAATTTGAGTGACGTCACACTTTTCCCGATCACAAAGGATGACGTCATCGAGCTTCCTGTGATAGGTACCTCTGTGAAGTCCGATTTCGTTTTAAAGCCGGCCTTTTTCCGTCACTGGCTGTATAAATCGAACCAAATTGGTAAAGATAATCTGCAAAGCTATGAGAAACATTCCATGATGTGTAAAATTAAATAATCAATCAAACTATTCAAAAAGAGAAACAATCGATTCAGAACCTCGTGATATAGTCGTAATTATCAAGTCATAATACTGACTGAACTACTTAAGTTATGAGTAATTCCACAGATTATATTGATTGTTTAGTAATCATTCTTATGTGCGATAAAGAATATTCTATCTATCGAACAGGAAAATGCAGCAAAAAATTTCGGAATCGCGCACCTGTGACTTTCTGTCGCCGCGGATCGCTTCTGGCAGCGTGTCAACAATCGCTGTCAGTCGCGAGTCGTAGACTGTTTGATATGTCGCAGGTATGCCTTGAGCCTTTGGTAAAAAAGGATCAGCACTAGACCAAGGCACAATGTTACACGTACTTAAGACACCCATCAATCATCTCATGGCCCACCCATCGGTACCCCAAGTAAGTACCTAAGTACGCCTAATTTTAAAGAGTTCACCTTTCTTTGATCCGCCTCCGCAAACTTTTGTAAAATATTCGTTCCCCCAACTCGGGAGCCTACATTATTCCAACTAAAACCAATCCAGTCCCCGAAGGAATGGAAAATCTCCCAATATCGGCCTTCATAACGCTTTTATCCTCGAAATAATCCACTTTATTATTTTTCAATCAGTTAAAAAGTTTCCCAACTTTGGCGGGTCCATTTTCTGATTCGGAGAAGTATGGAAATGAATTCCCTGTGGGGGTAAAGTTTAACCAGAAAGTTGTTAACCCTTTGGGCGTCAAGTTAACGTGAAGTGACAACACGGTTATAATGTAGTAATAAGCCAAAAGCACATATTCGCCTCGAATATACCTCAGTGTCTCAAGACGAAAGTCTTTGACCGATGATGATCGATTTAGTTCTCCTCATTTCTGATTCGATCGCGCAGAGAAATGCTACGCTCTCTACATTGCTCGTTGGACGATTCTAAACCTTCTCATGAGACACATTCTTCAAGTGAGACATGGTCCCTTACTGTGTGTCTCATAAGAAGGTTTAGTGTCGCCAAGTGAGCAATGGAGAGTGATGCTTAGTATTTCTCTGCGCGATCGAATCAGAAATGAAGAGATACGCAGGAAAACTAAATCGACCGCCATTGCTCGAAGGATTGCTCAGCTGAAATGGCAGTGGGCGGGAAACCGATGGCCGTTGGGGCGGAAAGTTTCAAGAAATTTTTAAGTGGTTACTGAATCTAATTATATTATGTGACAATAAGTTGAGTGACGGTCTGTATGTCCCTGTCGACACACTAGCGCCCCGGACTGGGACAAGATGAGTGAAACCGGGTAAGTTCACTCCATTCATCTTGTAAGCACATTTTTAGAATTTCATTCATGAAAATGTACGCGTCGAAGAATACACATAGCTACTTCATTTTAAGAAATCCAACAACTTTAAGTGCAGACGACGAGACATCAAGCTACTCATTTTCGTTGCAAATTCACCCTTATTTCGTAAATATAAGATGACGCAGTGAGTAACTTGACGTGTGGCCGTGTGCATGCATTAAAAAAAACAGAAACCTTAGGTAAACTCGGTGGCTTCGTTGATGGTTTTTTTTTCTTTAGTTACAAAAAATATATATTTCGGTTCGTTTACAATGCTTTTTCTATTGTTACTACTTGAAGGTAGGTATGTCCCATAAAATTTTATTGCATAACTAGCGAACCCCCAGACGTTGTCCTGTCAGTTGTGTCTTTTTTTTAACTTTCCTATCTTTTGAACATTTTACAAATATTACTAGATCAAAATTATTCAAACCGGTTCAGGCGATCTCGAGTCTTAGCGAGACTTACAAACAGCAATTATTTTTTATAAAGTTTATTTAACTAAATATTTTTAATGTTTTATTTTCATTGTTAATTATTTTTATAAGTTAACCGTTTTAACTGTTAATTGACTCAAAAACTGTCTATAATATCCTCAGAACAATTAAAGTGCTTTTAGCTTTCATACAAATGAAGGTAAATTTTACCATACATTGAAAAATAAAAGTCCAACGTTTCCGTATTCCGGTACAGCAACTGTCGAAAAATGAGCTTCATTAGCTTTTTCCCAGCGGAATATTTCAAAAACAAACTGACAAAACCGTAATGTATAAATTAAAATGTTCACCGGCCCTGACGCGGCATCAATCGCGGCAGGGGTGCGCACCCACTCATAGTCCAAATAAATTCACTTTAAAAATATATTTTTTAAACCTTTTGGACGTTACCACCAGGGTATCGGCTATCCGTTGCCTATGTGTGTAAAGTTAAACTACGTTGACTTTTTTACATTCACGCTTATTTCGATAATCACTCAAGTAAACTTTTACAATCAACAATAACACCTTATTTTAAAGACAACTTGCTCGTTTGCGAGCTAGCACAAGATTGATCTCAAATACCTCTTTCTCGCCTCGAACACATTTCCCCTTCCACCGAAGTGGAAATAAAAACCGTTAAAAGTAGAAGTGGCGCGCTATCGGTGTTGCCATTTTATGTATTTTTAAATACGAGCATTGTTACATAAGGATTACATCATTTTTATTTTATAATATACACAAGAATTGCTCGTTTAAAGGTTGGTATATAAAGGAAGCAAAAGTATTTTTTAGTTTTTTTTTTTATTTATTCTTTAATGTGCTTTTCTTAAGGGCCAATCACTTCTCCCACTTTATTAGCATATTTCATTATATACATAAATTACTGGTTATCGGGTCTAAACGCGATATATTTAATAGAAATAGAAATCTTTATTTGCGTTTGATTAAGGTACACTGGAGATGGTCATAATTATTTATCAGCAATTATACATCCGCTTAATCAACCATTATCAATGGCATGCAAATCTTAAATTAATATTGGCATAATAAATTTAAATAGTAAAATGTCTATCTAAACAATCACAAAATATCAACATTATCATTAAATTAACAAAAAAATATTAGTTATCATCTTCTATCGCAATTTAAATATTCCTGTGTAGTGTAAAAAGCCTTTTCACTAAGCCAGTTGTATACTCGTAATTCATTTTAATGAGTATTAGGTACTCACTGCTCGACGTTCGGCTGGATTGCACACAGCCGTGGTCACGAGCTGTCTGATAACCCGATAACCATTTAAAATGCAACGCGAAAGTTTAAAATCATATATAGACATAAATGTTTGAAACATATGTAAAATATTTTTAACTGCCTCGTTGGTGTAGTGGCAAAGTTTATGCCTTACATCCGAGAGGTCCTGGGCTCAAATCCCAGGTCGAGCAAAAATTATTTCTGAGATTTTCTGTCATGAATTTCTCAAAAACAGCTCGGAGTCGGAAAGTTGTCGGTGTTACACCCCCTTGCCTCGGAAAGCACGTTAAGCCGTAGGTCGTGCGCCTGATCTCTTTTCAGTCATGTCGGATTGCCGTCTCACCGAACTTTTAGAGTGATGGAACAGTGAGTGCACTTGTGTATTTTATTTTTTGTTACTAACAAAATTGTATGAATTGCTACCTATCCGAAATAAATGATTATACACTTGTGTACTATAATATATCCTGCGTAGTTGGCGATCTCTGTTGAGATTGCCGCCGTGGTCGAAATCGGCAAGGAGGAATATTATTATCTATTTAAGCGAGCGAGCGATCGGACGTGTCAATTTAATTATAACAAATGCAATAAAATTAACAATATCTGCAAAATCGCGACCCAGTTTTGCTGACATCACGCGTTATCCGTGTCATCTGATTTTATTTCTTGCGCGTTACTATGTTAAGTGCAATCTTATAGAAAATGGAAGGAAGTCCCTTCAACCGGAGTGGAATAACCCGCCGCAGCCCGCCGCCTACGCCCGCGTGCCCGCCGCCACCGCCCGCCCCCGTGGAAGATGAGCCCCTTCAATATGTGGCTACATCTGAGATACAGAACTGGATGAAATCCATCGAGCAGTGCCTGAACGAAGTGTGCACTATCGCTGCAGAAGGAAAACTCAACTCTGACCAGAAAGTGAAAATCCACAATTTGTGCCGAAAAGTTAGTCACGGGACATCACAACTAGCCGTGCATTACCAATCAATAAAACAAAAGGCTATTCAAGCGCATTCCGAAATAAATGTCCTACAAGAAAAATGTGACCTAGCCCAGAGAATCGACAGTCTTAAACAAATGTTTGTGGAAACTCCAAAATCTTCTCCTGGAACAGTCTCTTTCGCAGATGTGGTAAAGAAAAGTTCAAATAACTTTATCCAAGTCAGCAAAGTTAGTTCGGTGGCCATTTATCCAACTGATAAAAGTGTATCGAGCGAGTCCACTAAGGCCCTTATCCAAAAAATCATCAGACCTGAACAAATGAAGCTGCACGTGCGAGGCCTGAGAAAGACAAGGAATGGTGGCGTCATAATCAGCACCGATTCTAAGGACGATATCGAGAAACTGAAGCAGTCGTCGCAACTGACTACTTCCGGGCTCACTGTGGATGACCAGCACAAACGCCAGCCCAGAATCGTCGTCATCGGTGTCCCCTCATCAATGCCCGAGACTGAAGTTTTCCGCTGCATTTACCACCAGAACTTAGCAGATAAACTGAAAGATACCGATACATCATTAGAGTCGTTTTTGGCCTCGATCAAACTAAGTCACAAATCCGGAAGAAAGAATGCCGACACGTGCAACTATGTTATACAAGTCTCTGCACTAATTCGTAAGGCCCTATTAAGTAATGATAGAGTTTTTGTGAACTGGTCTTCTTGCCCAGTGAGAGATTTCACCTTAGTCACAAGGTGTTACAAATGCCAACAGTACGGCCATGCGGCAAAGACATGTCGAGAAGATGCTATCACCTGTGGCCACTGCGGTGAAATGGGCCACGCTATGAAGGATTGTGCGCAGAAAGCCGAGCCGTCGAAGTGCGCTACATGCGTACGCTTCAATAAGCCAAGCGCGCACAAAACGGGAGATACTGAATGTCCCGCCAGAAAAGCTGCTGAGTCCCGTTACATTAGCTCTATCGATTATGAGGGCACCTAATCTACGTTAAGATCACTTTAATACCTTACCTAATAAACCTTTCAGACTCTGTATACCTATAATGTTTTGATTATGTAATTAGCATGTAAATTACTAACTTAGAAAATAAGTTCTGACCTCTCTATGTTGTCCTCCTAACCTAAACAAATAGCTAATTAGACAAAAATATATATTGCTTGTATACAAATAAAATTAAAGAACGTGATGTAAACAATAATATATTTAGCCTAGTTTAAAGTTCGAAAAAAGTGCTGACGCTCTTGACTTCTTTGTGATTTAGCAAAGTGCTGACTTGTTAAATACACTAATGAAGTAGGTACAAAATTGTTATAATATGACATACCTTAGATAATTACTTTGTTTTAAACTAATAGTAGTTTCAAGATAGTTTTAATTTTTAATACCTTAAGATAATATTTGTGCTCTCTTTAGCCTGAGACACAGGTTTATAACCTAGTTCAGGTAAAGAAAGTCTTCGGTCTACATCTTATCTTAAGCTTATATTAATTTACTATTGTCCATTTGAAACTAAATAAATGATTATAAATGATAGGTTTTTTTAATGTATTTTAGGGACCGATTACCGGCTTACCTCCCCTGGCTGTGGGCAGGTTAGAACCGACTCAAGGGCGCGAGTGCGGCCGACAGTTTTACAGCCCTGCCTAAAGAATTGCACATTAATTATTTTTATTCGCCACGCTCCATTGTAGGCCCGTGTTTTTTCGCTCGGCTGATATCTTGTATTGGTAGAAATATTTTTTCTCTCTCGTCTCAATGTAAGTCCATTTGTAGCGTAATGTAAAAAATTGCTGACAACATTGTATTGTTTATTGGTTTAAGGTTTTAGTGAGGCACGTAAAAGGAAATGTGTACTGAGGCGTTTTGGATTTGTTTTGCCTATTTACCGATTTCACATACGGGTGTCTTAGAAATAGGAAATGAAAATGCTATGGAAGGTAGCGTGATTAATCTACATTATCTTTATTAATACGTTTAAAAATCATCATCATCATCATCATCAGCCTATATACGTCCCACTGCTGGGCACAGGCCTCACCTCAACTATGAGGTGGTGCGAGCCATATCCACCACGCGGGCTCAGTGCGGATTGGTGGAGGGGTGTGTGTAAGGTAAGTGACCAACCTTACTGTCAGATGTTATTAAGCCGCCCGAGTGCCTCCGACCAGGCTTAACGACTAATATCTATATCGATATTAACCGGGACCAACAGCTTAACGTGCCTTCCGAAGCACGGAGATGCTTGTAAATAGACGTCACTTGTATGGTCAGAATGGTCACCCATCCCAAACATGACCGCGCCGTAGGTTGCTTAACTTTTGGTATCACTACCAAAGCGCTGCAACCACTGCGCAACAAGCACAAAATATGAAACCTTTTTAAGAATAATGTTGTAAAGTGAAACGACGCTTAAGTTTTTAATCCACTTAATAATGCTTGTAATTCACGTGCAGATTTCACTAAGGTAATTTAACCAGGTGATTAAGTAACCAGCCGGTTAGTTTATTTAATTGTATGAAACAACTATCATTGATATGCAAACAGGCTACTCAAGTCTAGATCAGCCAATTGACACACCGTGAATAATAAATAAATAAATATACAACAACATCACATTTATTGAACTGACTCCGTGGTAAGTTGCTAAATCACTTGTGTTACAGATATCAGCATCAACAGTGGTATTACAAATTAATTTAATAAATACAGGGTGTAAAAAAAACCTTACCGAAGCCGTCAACCACGCGTTCAGTACATCAAACCAAATCGTGAAATTTTGGCTGGGAACCAACTTTTATTTTTTGACATCAAAAAAAATAATTTAATTCTAACCCGCAATGTACAGCGCGCACGCGGAAAAGTCACCGCGGGGCGTGTTGCTTTACGCCGCCGCGACGCGGTTCGGTTCGACTGTGCGCTGTCCATTCCTGAGTGTGCCATTTAGAGGCTTTTTTTGAAAGAATTAGTGAAAATTTGTATATAACGGACAGAAGTCATTTCTGTAAATATCATCAATTTTTTTGCAAACTTTAACCATCAATATCTCAGTAACCGTTAACTTCCCAGGTATGGTGTGAAGGAAAAAAAATAATCGTAACAATTGGTAGAATATGTGGTATTCGGCTTCGTTAAGGTTTTTTTTTACACCCTGTATATATAACACCCAGACCAGTACAAACATACATGTTCATGCACACAAATGTTTGTACAGTGCGGGGATCGAACCCGTGACCTCTTGATTAATAGTGAACTTCTTGACCATTACACCAAAGTGGTTGACAATAGTCCGTCTAAAGTTTTCTATAGCTCAAAGAAAGGTTTAGCTGATTGAAAAAAAAACGCCGTCATGAGCCACGATAAAAGCTGGTTTGGTTCAAAAGCTGGACGGTTTTCAACCAGCCATAACCTGTGATACAAGTTTTTATTTAACCTACTTCAGGTAAAGAAAGTAATTAGCCTGTAACTACGATGCCACAGTTAGACACACACGAAAACAAACACACAAACAGACATAGAGCTCAAACTTATAACACTTTTTTGTTGGGTTTAAAATAAATATCCCTACGCGTCTCATGTTAATAAGCCGTGCTATACATATATAACGCAGACCTAATCTCGGAAAGCTCTTTCCGAAATAAAAGGCGACGGATATATCCGCGGAGACAGACCGCGGCCGCATAAATCATTCACAGAACGCATTTGCGGATCCGCCGGGTCAAGGTTCAGTTATTAGATGTATCTTGATAACTAGGGAATATCTTGAAGATATAAGTTTGCGGACGTTTAACACACCGTGAAAAGACCGTCTAAAGTTTTCTAACATAGAGCAAAGAAAAGTGTGATTTTAAAAAAAAAACCGCCGGCATGATCCAGGAAAATATCTCGTGTCAACGGCTGGACGAATTTCAACCGATCTGCCGGGTCAAGGTTTAGTTCAAATTCAAATCATTTATTGCATGTCACATTACATCAAGTTGGTATAAAAGTTTTAATGATATTGGTACATGTGACGCCCTGCACAGGGCATTTTGAGGGCTAACTAACTATCGCATTAATATTATATTATAATTATCGTACTAATATAAAATACTAAGATAAAATATATTTTGACATAATATCTGTATATTTCTATATATATTTCAAAATAAACATTAACCTAAGTCATCATAATGTTCATATTAACATCAGATATCTAAGTATGAGATTATACATATTTCATTAGTTGTTAGATGTATCTTGATAACTAGAGAATATCTTGAGACATGCGTTCTTAGACGAAAACATACCTCCTTAAGATGAAAATGGTATTATAGAAAATATTCAATACCATGCTATTACGTAGCTAGTAAGCTGCGTTCAGCTAGTAGCTTAAACGGCAAACGTTGTTTTGCCATATAAATGTAGAGGTGAGACTACCCTTATCGCTAAGAGATATGAGAGATATATGCTGGCCGATTCTCAGACCTATTCAATATGCTCACAAAATTTCATGACAATCGGTCAAGCCGTTTCGGAGGAGTACGGGAATGAACATTGTGAAACGAGAATTTTATATATATAGAGATTAACGAAAACTTTAGTGTAATGGTTAAGAAGATGACTATTAGACCAAGAGGTCGCAATCCGTCGTGGGTTCGATCCCCACCCTGTACCTACAAACATTTGTGTGCATGAACATGTCTGTTTGTACAGGTCTGGGTGTTATATGTTATTTATTTAAGATTTTTTAGTAATTGGCACCACAGTTGAGCCAGATTTCTGTAACACAAGTGCTTAAAAGGTTACTAACCACGGATCAATGTATGTGATGTTGTTGATGTTCTTTATTTATTATTAATTAAAAAAATATTATGAAATGTAAAATAAAATTAATAATTTGTTTATTTATTAATTAAATATAATTAGAGCTACGCTCATTAATGATATGTGGCATACTAACTGTCGTCGCGGCTAGTTGCTGTCAATCGCTGATAATCTCGACACATCAGCCATGTCTGGTGTGAACAGTCAACAGAAGGGGACAATCTATCGCCTAATCAATAAAATAAAATTCTTACCAAAAAATCACAATTTTAAAGTCCACTAAACATTTTTTTTTAAATCGTTTTTCTGAAAATTGTATTTTCAGAGTTATTCTGCGTGAACACTCATATTTGTAAGACCCATTTTCACTACAGTTGATATAGTCACTATAAATGACAAACTTTCCAGTAAAAAAACTCCTGAATGAGCCAGGAAAACAGACGATGCGCTTCAATGGCTGGACGGATTTTAACCAACTAAGAACCACCGTGATTAAATTATCTTTGAAATAAAATAAACCGCTTTGAAATCGGTCTATCTGTTCGAAGGCTACGATGTCAAAGACAGGCACACAAAAAAACAGACATAGAGGTCAAACTTATAGCACGCTTATTTTTTGTCTGGAGTTATCAATCTTAAACACTAAACCAACCAACAAATTGCCTATCAGACCATATCGAGGCAGTTTTAACGCTATTTATCCTGCATGGACATACGATGGTATTAGATACTTAGCTAAGTTCGAGCTGTGTTAGTCTTGCGGTACCTTTGAAGTGCGGCACATTCTATCATGTTTGCCTAGACTCATGTTGACTTTGGTCTGGAGGTATACCTAAATTTATAGTCTTAGGCACTAACTATAACCCTAGACCTATTGTTTCGTCAATGACAAAAATGGCGATCGCTAACGACAAATGTATGCAACAGACATCCATCTACTATGCAGCAGTAGAGGCCCGGACAGTGTATTATTGTGTAGTCCATCAATAAAATCAATAAAATCAATTTATTTTTGTAATTAGGCTAACAAATTAGCACTTTTACACGTCCCAACATATAAATTGACCCTACCACCGCTTCGGGACAGTTTGGGCCAGTGCTGAGAAGAAGCGGCGCAAGAAACTCAGTCATCGACGATATAACCTATCGCTTCGTTCGTAAAATGTTTGGAAATTGTATTTTCCTACGCTTAGTGACCTCGATTTTTCAAACAAAGTCTATAGCGAAAATCGTTATCGAGTATCGTTATCGACTATGCGATGTGTAACCTTGTCTAGATACCCTTTTCTGTTTGTGAGGTAGGCGATATTGGCTGTTATTGAGAAGTTGACGTAATACCTTTGTCGTCGTAAGGTTTTGATGACATTATACATTTAGCTGAACCTAAAGGGTGTACTTTAGGTATATTACAATTGCACTTACCTACTTAGGTAGTTACGTGAGTATTAGATGCAGTAATGAAATGACATTAAATTTATATTCCACTTAAGACGGATATTCAGCTTAATCATCGATGACTCACATATATAGAACTTGAAAGGCTGAAAATGTTTTCATTATTTCATCAGCCTATATAGGTACGTCCCACTGCTGGGCACAGGCCTTATCTCATCATCAAAGTATTAAGTAGCACGCGGGCTCAGTGCGGATTGGTGGAGGGGTGTTTGTAGGTTAATCAACTAACCTTACTGTCAGATGTTTTAAGCCGCCCGAGGGCCTCTCACCAGGCTCAACCACCAATATCTATGAAAAGTAACCGGTTCCGAAGCACGGAGATGCTTGCAAATACACGTCACTTATATGGTCAGAATGGTCACCCATCCCAAACAAGACCGCGCCTTGGGTTGCTTAACTTTAGGTGTCACTACCAAAGAGCTGCAACCTTTCCTCCACAAGAACCACTTGAGAAGCTAGAAATCTATTAATCACAAAAGATTAAATATTTAACACAACCCCGTTAAAAAAGTTTTTACAGTCCGTAAATAAAGCGAAAAATCGCAATTCTTCCTTCCGCTAGCTAGCAAAGTGTGGCTTAATAAAATGTGTAATATTAAGATAAAATACCTAACAAAATAAGTACATTAAAACGGCAAATAACGCTAAGCGGCGTCAATATCTCGGTGCCGCCAGGACAACTTGATACCGACTTTCCTTCTTACGGTTTGGCTAGTGAGGAGATGGACTTTGCAGGTAAGAAAATAGTAGGTACTAAATTTGATGATACCACAAAGGTATCCCCAAATATTGTCAGTAGTCTTGTAAGGAACAACCTTATAAAAACCCTACAGTGCAAACCAGATTTGACGTATGATAAATTCCGTAAATTGTAATTGTAATTCACTGTTCCTTCACTCTCTAAGTTCGGTGAGAAGGCAATCCGACATGAACGAAGAATGATCAGGCGCAAGACCAACGGCTGAACTTATTTTCCGAGGCACGGGGATGTAACACTAACTTACGGCTCCGAGCTGTTTCTGAGAAATTCATGACAGAAAATCTCAGAAATGCTTTTTGTTCGACCTGAGATTTGACCCCAGGATCTCTCGGATGTAAGGCAGAAAATTCGCCACTACACTTACGAGGTATTCCAGTTGAAGAGATAGTTAAAGAGTTTTCTGTTTCTTCGGACAGCGAAGCCTAAAAATTTTAAAAATCTACCCTGAAAATGACAGTGACGTTTTTTATGAGAGCAAAATTAGAAACGATTTTAAGCGAAATACCATCAGTGTGTATAAACTAGCGAATAAAGACATTTTATTAAAAGGAATAGGGTTTAATCTCTTCATCATATAAATGTGATATGCAAAGAAGTGCTAGAAACGTTCACCTTAACCTCAGAAAGCCTTCTCCACTCAAAACTAGCCCCCAGTACAGCACTGTAATTGAAATCGTCCGCCCAGGAAACGTTACAATGGAATTCCACAAATGGAAATAAAAAGTGGAGACTCCACATCTAATTCCAGTGTCCCCTGGACACTCTTGCTAATTCAGGGGTAAATTGGTTTTTAAATAAATCGCTTCCAATTGAAACGGGCAGGTGACGTTTTGCTATTTTTTTTTTAAATATTTGAGCCTACGTAATTTAGTTGGAGCGAATTGAGAAGGTCTGTGTTATTTTAGGATGAGGTTGTGGTTGGATTTTAGGGATTTGACATTTTATTTGTTAAGATCTCAATTAAGGGGCAAAAGTCAGGGTTAACTAATGTCATCTGAAAACATGTCGGTTGATTTATGACAGTTATCGGATAACTGTTTATCTGACTATTAAAAAATCGACCCTAAGTTATTATTTATTTTATTTTATTAACCTATCTGCTAGATAAAGTATGCTTCCTACTTTTAAATCCATTTTTGTATTTTGCCAGTATTTCGTAAACATAATTTCAACTTTTAGCTTCAGGTAAAAAAATAATTATCGAACATTACGAGCGTAGTAACGAGGTAGGTGCTTGGTGGCTGTGCGTGGGGCGCGTGGGGTGCGAGGGCGCTTGGGGCTCGTGGGGTGCGTGGGGCGCGTTGGGGGCGTGGGGCGTGTGGGGCTCGTGGGATCGTGGGGCACGTGGAGCGCGGATGGTGCGGGGCGCGCGGGGGCGCTAGCGACACGACACCTGCGGCATATAGTCGTCGAGACTCGGGACTGCCAGCGATTGAGGTGCAGCGATTGGCCAACTCGCCGTCAGAAGCGAGTCTTGTGCTACAGAGCTTATGTAAATCACAAATTAAGTGAACGTGCCGAAATACAAAGAGTTGCGAAATACAAAGAGAGAGTACTATCGACAGAAAGTAGCAGGATTGGCCTGGCGATTAATGATTATAATTTTTTCGCTTTTTTTAGCAAGGGGAACATGCCCGCTTATTTAATATATTTCGCGCTTTTTAACGGCATACCATCTCGAATCTTAATTACCGGGGGTCCTACGGCATATATTTATAAAGAAATGTCAATAACAAGGAGCCGTGATGCGTCGGAATTTGAGCCCCTACCTTGAAATACCATAAACTTTCTTCCACTTTTGCCGTCCAGCTCACTCAAGTCTGCACTACAGTATTGAAAAGAAGGTTTTTCTTGTGTAGAGTAAGACACCTGAAAATATCCCGTGGACAAGGCGAATTTTACGAATTTTTATGCGGGACGGTCACTGACTCAAGGTCAGGTGATGTGACTGGTATGTGTTAACAGGTAATTTAAATGCGGGAATTTTAAAACAAGACATATTTTTTTTCTAGTCAAGACTTTCACTTTTTTTTTTATTAGTAAAAATGACAACATTTTTTTTCCTTTTTGTGTTAATTGCTCCGCGTTAAATAACGCTCATTTCGTAGAAAAAATTAAACTACATTTAAAAGGCTTGAAAGGATTTTTGGAAATGGGAAGGACGATAGGATACAATGCAATCTCAACTTACAATAGTGTTCTATCCCTATGGCATAATCTCTAAAGATTACATTTATTTAACTTTCACATATTGGTGGATTAAATTTGACCAAGAAATCTATGCAATTTACTCTGAAATAAAAGATTTTTACTGATCCTGAATATTTTTTAAGTCATACTATAAGGTCATAGCTTAGCTAATACATAAAAGGAATACATTAAACACTTGTGATGACATAAAATGTTGCACAACCAATGTAGCATTATCATCAAGACGAATCATAGACCGCTTAGAACGTATCTATACTGGGTTAACTACGTAGAGTCGAAGGCCGTTGGTGCAAAGAACGTAGTGTCAAATTATTTTTCGGCTACCCCGTAGCGTCGAAAGCCCGTGGAATCGAAAAACCATTAAAACGTCGAATCCATTTATTTCTAGTCTAAATTAGTCTAAACTAGTCTAGTCTAAATTTACATAGAATACCTTTTTTTGGATAAACGCTTTTCTCGGAGAAGATGAATTGGACCTAAGGCGTCTTTGAGTAAAATTTCAGCACACGGGATTTCATAGTTTTTCAGGAAAAAGAATTTGCTATTTTTTATGGAATGAGGTAAACTTCAAATTGGTTTTCTTGAAAAGCTGTGTAAAGCTGTCAAAATTTTTGCTGAAAGACGCCTTGAGTCCAACTCTCTTTTCCAAAAAAATAAGGTCACCCAAAATAGGCTTTCATTGTAAATTTAGCCCTTGGCACATTTTAGGTTTTCGATTCAGACGCTACGGGGTAGCTGAAATATAATGGTTTGAGGCACCAGTCTCGTCGGAGGCGTGGGTTCGTATCCCACCGCTGCCACCATGTAGCGTGTGAATGAAACGATGATTGGATGACAACTGACTTTATTATTTGAGGCGTACCCTCAAATAGCAAAATATAAGTAAACCCATAACATACGCGAAATCAAATATACACTACGTCCTTCGCACCAACGGCCTTCGTCTCTGCGTAGGTAACCCATCTATACTATCGTACGTACCATTCTAATATGCCATTCAGATATTTTATTGAGATAAAATTTTTTTTTGAACAAGCTTTTATAGTATTGTTTTCTTTTGTTTACGCCAACACTAACCCTTGAAATAATACACTTTTTACTGATTATTTCGCGATTTATTTCACATTTTTTAAAATTTTTAAGCATTATCATTAAAACTAAACGTAATACAAAATTACAGCTAAAAATGTTGTTGGGAAGTAGGTAGAATGTATCTTGCAAGATTTAATTACAAATAACTAAACGCCGAAACAGGTGGTGAAGCTAAATAAAAGCTTGTAAAAAGGCCTTATTATCCGAATTACTTCATATCCTCTTACATATAAGTATGACTATTTATTTCATAATTGGATGAATGTTTATGATGTTTTCAAATCAACATCGATTTTGCATGGCTTCGATGAGCATTACAAGAAATCTTCAAAATAACTTTACGATTCCGCGCGGAAATTGTTCATAACAAATAAGTATAGAACCCCGGGTGTTGTACTAATGACTCAATCGTGGGGTTAGTGTTGGGAAAATCTCTAAAAATATCGATAGTGTAATTGTTTTTATAATTTAAATGTGAAATTGTGGATGCAGAGGATTAATTAATTCAAGGACATGCTTTTTACAGTTTCGTAGCTTAAAGGCAAAAACCGGAACCTTTATAGATTTTATTTGTTAAGTATTTTATTGCGTTTACAGCGCTATTTTTTAAATTTTGAAAAGACAACACTTATAAAATTATTTTCGGCTCCGGTCATCGGGGAGGAATCGAACCCCCGACCTTTGGAAGTCCGGTCCAATGCTCTGA
The DNA here is from genome assembly GCA_963921415.1 of Pyrausta despicata. Lineage (NCBI taxonomy): Eukaryota > Metazoa > Arthropoda > Insecta > Lepidoptera > Crambidae > Pyrausta > Pyrausta despicata. The sequence goes on from OY992869.1 coordinate 6,151,831, forward strand.
CCACTGAGATACCGAGAACCTTAATGGAGTCGTTGAATTTTGTAAGTGTTTTTTAACGCTTTGTGCCAGCGTATGTTTCATCAATGATTGTGGGACTTTATAGATTTGCAATGTCTGTCTGTCGGTCCGTCCGTATGTCACAGCACATAAAAAGTTTGAGTTTTAAGTACGGGGAACCCCCATTGGTTCCCAGTACTTGAAACCCAAACTCAATTTTTATTTTATTTTATCAAACCTATACGTGTGGATAAAAATGTTTCTTTAAAAAATAAAAATGTGTTTTTTTTAATAGTTTTTATTACGATTTGCGTTCAATTTAGTTTCCTACACAAAAACTACACTCCTCGATACCGACACAATCCCATCACTAGCTTATAAAAATCGAAGTTGTTCGTTTTAGGGCGGCCATTTTGCAATCGTAAAGCACCGCAGCTCTAATGAGCGCTACAATGTATGGCCCAGGACCACAATGAAGTGTGTCGAAACACCTCCGAGTTATGGCCAGACATCCCTCTTTAACTCTAGTATTGCAAATACAATAGTTCCAGCTTTTGTTGGTGCCGGCTTATGAACTATAAATGTCTTTGACTACAGTTAAACACGGGCGAATGTATAACGCACTTGAAATAAAATGCTAGACTGTAAGTTAGGTAAGTTCTCTGTTGTACCAATAGATGGCGCTGTGCCCGGTTGACTCGCGGTACAGTATGTTTACACCGGCTTCCTTATAAGACCGAGGTTTGCTATCGTACGGAATTATCATTTTTTGTTTATACTGACTTTTCGTCTTGACGTGACGTAAAAATCTCGTTGTGAGATACGTTGGGCTTTTATTTATAAGCTTGTACAACCTCGATTTCGACCTTAACTCCGAGGGAGTAATACAACGACAGCATACGGCGTCCGAAAATTTGCGCGATTGTATGGCGTATGACGGTTCCTCATTCTTATGTGTTTCTAAGTGTAGAACTATAATTTATTTGAGAACTCACTGTGATTCAAACCGTGACATAAATAGTTCGTGCTCACCCCACTGGACATAGTAGAGACAGCGTCAAAAATATACCTAGTGATACTTCGGTACCATACCAAAATAACAAATCAGACAGATGTCGACAAATTGGCAAGGGCAATGCTCAAAATGTTAAATTGTCATGGTAATAAAGTGCTACCATATTTTTGACGCTGACTGTACAAACCGTTTGTTGAAACGTCTACCCAACAAATGCAATCGACTTTGTAACACGCCGTTCGGTTTCTATTAACTTCAAGTGAAAAACGTACTGCTTAATCTGGGTCACCCATCATTCGTTTCGGGAATGCAATCAAATTGCTATCCGGCGTTGAAGTTCTACTCTAAAAGCCTTCCGTGGTTTCAAATAGACCTTTGTTTTCGTTTCGCGGGGTAAAATGCTTTATGTATACTCGTTGCGGTGAGGGTAGCAACGGGTTATGTGGGACTCCTTGTCCAGGCTTACCCACTAAAATCTCCGTGGTTTCCCTCAGGTCCCTTTAGGTGGTACGACAGAGGTACTATCGCGGTCCGAGCCACATGAACATCTTTAAGGCGAAAATCATTTGCACATCGCACGCAATCCCGCTTGCTAATTGCTCCGCGTGTGTCGTAGCGCTTGCAAACAATTTTAGTTAGAAAGTGTTCACGCGGCACTGACCGCCAGTGTACATTTGACGCAAGCTCTCCCCAGGGCGGTGGCCCGTGGACCTACGTCCGGTGAATAAATGAACCAATCCCTGTCACTCATATTAGTTTCACCTGCTGAGGGAACGAGATGGCGAGTATTGAAATGCTGACAAAGTAGGGCCTGTGTCAAACTATTAAACAGGTCACGCTATCGATGTGTAGACACGATTTTAGCGCCTTTACTGCTGAAAAATGATGTTGAAAAACGATGGCTCCGTACCACCATCCTGGTCTAAATATTTAAACACTTATGAATAATGATTAAGTTTTTAAAGGCCCTCCAATTGCTGAGCACCAGCCAGTGCCATAGCAGTTGGCAGTGGTGAGTAGTTTGGTAGAGTTTAATGGGACGCGTAAAATGCCCCCTCTGGGTCTATTTGCGAAACTAATTGACTTTTATGACTTCATTTCACTTATTTCCTAAAAATAGCGATTTGCATAACTTCATCACTAGATAAAAAATAGGCTTGCCGTTCCTCATTTTAGGCTTCATAAAGTTGGTCACTTATTTATGGGTAGATATATATTATTTTTTATTAAATTACCTAAATATTTAATTGCATTACGTTTAGATAAATTTAAAACAGTTGTAAAACATGTATTAATGTCGAAAGGATATTATAAAGTATATGATTATATAAATCACAGATAATTTACAATTATTTTAAATCAAATATTAAAAGAGGCAATGACAATAGAGACTGAGTTTCTTGCGCCGCTTCTCCTCAGAACTGGCCCAAATTGTCCTGAAGCGGTTGTAGGGTTAATTTAAAAGTAAATAGATTTTATTGGTTTATTTTATTTATGATTTTTCATAGGATTCCAATTTAACCAGTCTCAAGCGGCGCATTCAATTTGCACATGTGACTTTCTACTTTTCTATGTATTATAACAATAGCTCAAATTAGGCATACGGGCCAGATTCCCATGGACGCGGATGATCCCCACCTCGGAAAGTTTATTTTTTCCACTGCGAATTGTATATGAACTTTGAAATGTGAATGATTATCACGATAAACTATTTAACTAATAGCTCAAGCTCCGAGCATATAATGTAGGTAATAGGAAGATATTTATTTTAGCGATAAGACAGCAAAGAATGTATGTTTTTTTTAATGTAAATTTTTTGCCAACTACAAATCAATACTTATATTTTTCTATTTTGTGATGTAAGTTTGGTAAAGAATTATCTATCTTAGTCTCTATCTTCTGTCTATTTTTCTAGGTATTCACGAAAACGAGCCATTTCTTAGCGTTTTGTACAAGCCGGCCGGTACTTTGTTTTAAGGGATTACGCCATCATCAGTAGGTACTCCCGCGCCACCCACGCAGCAAACACTAATTACACCATCACAAAAGCGAATCGTATAGAATTTCGTGAACAACTAGTACTCGCCCTAATATTTTTCCGTCCGACCTGCATCGCGATTGACTTATTTCCTGATAGGTCAATTGATTCGTTGCTTTAGAGAACGTTTTGTATCGATCAATCATTCAGTCACTTTCGTAGTGATTAGCCGACATGGTATTGTCGTCGAAATAGCTATGGGTATTGAATGGATTAGCTTTAACAGGGAAAATTCGGTTCATTTTGATGTTTTAATGAGTGTAGATGAGAAAAGAAGTTAAGGTTCAGTAATCAATTCCCTATATAATGAATGAAACAGATGGATACAAAAACCTTTCCTATGATATTCTAATCATGTTTTTGATACTTAAGATTTTATTAGGGTTTTTTGTGTGATAATTTCGCACTTGTCAACTTTTTTTTATTGAAAATGCCAAACGTTTACCATATCATGCCTTTATGACTGGTTTCAATATCCTATCTACCGTTGGCTGAAAGTCAGATAACTGTCACTTTCATAGGAAAATCTATAATAATAACCTCTGATAGCTTTTAGTGTGAAACTGAAAGTTATTCAATATGACGTTAACGTATTAAGACCAGCCATTAGACACAAAATAAATAAATATAACATCACATAGGTACATTGATCTGACTCCGAGGTAAGTAGATAAAGCACTTGTGTCACCAATATCAGAATCAAATTTTAATAAATACATATAACACCCAGACCAGTACAAACAGACATGTTCATGCACATAAATGTTTGTACAGTACGGGGATCGAACCCGCGACCTCTTTGTTAATAGTTAATTTCTTAACCATTTACACCAAAGCGATCGTTAAATTGGCTGTACTTCATAAACTATCTGAGATTTCAGACAACATAATTAACACATAAATTACAACTAAATTGTATTGATATTATATTTTATTCATTCGGAATTTTCTGAATGAATGAAGCATGCAAATTTAAATTTTAGTTACGTACAAATGTGCGTAACTAAAATTTAAATCTGCATGCTAATCTAAAGGAAAACATGTCCTATTTTACTGTACCGCCTACAAATACCATGTTCTTAAGCAAATAAAGATTTATTAATATTATTATTATCAAAACATAAAAAATACCTGACAAAAACTAACTTCTTTTCTTAACAAATTTTCTTCTGAATATAAAATATAATGAGCAGTGTTTTACAGTATAGAATGTCCGCAACTAACATGAAAATTAAACCTTTTTAAAACATTATAGCATTAAATATTGAAAAGACACTGCGTTCATTCTGCGCTATAAATAGCTTCTCGTATATACGAACGAATCGACAGTAGTAGAAACCACAACGTAGTTAGTTAGTAGAATGTCTTATATTACATACTAATGTTGTATTTTTACATAATAATATTGGGATTTACAGCTGCGTGCGACTAAGGAATGGTATTTGTATAACGGCTGCAGGCTGAAATGTTTCCCTTCGAATATAACTTAGATCTTGTTCAGAAAATAGTGAATAGGCTGTTAGGTACTAGAAATACATGATCCATCCTCAGCCACATCATCACTTACCGTCAGGTGAGATAGTGGAGAAATGTCTGGATATTTCCTTATTAAAAAAAGTGTCTAATGGAGTTAGAGGGTTAGAAAAAATAATTGCCATCATGAATACTACATAACCGCCAGCGCACACCTGCGACAGTTAATGTCGCCGTGACTCGCGACCGACTGCGTGTCCAACCAATGGCAGTGATCAAATCGCAGACATTCGCGATTCGTGAATCGGGGCGACAGTATGCTAAATTTGGGCCCTAGGCCTAATGGGTCTTTTTAACTACATTCTTATTATTGCAGTTTTATTGTTATTACTTGGGATTAAAGAATGATCACGAAGACATACATGTCCATCGGGACACTGGTTTTTACAAGCTATTAATTGGTTTCACTTGCCTCGTTTCAGTCTATAATAAAATTTTGCGAGCTAAATTTTACCCACTTTCTGGTGTACCATTGAGCTGAAATTTTCTATACCAGTTTAGTTTAAATGACAATGTTTAATTTTAATTATAAAAGCTTTATATAATTTTTTTTCGTTAGTACATGTTTCAAGAACAATTCATTGATCGTGGGTCCTCTGATCCTTTTTGCATTATGCGCAATAGGTACGCGTCAGTCGCGTCACTAGAACGGAATCAATTGACTCGTTCCTGGTACAGCGTTTGAATGAAATGAGTACATTTTTAATGGACACCCATAGGCTACAAACGTGATACAAACGTGCTACTGACTAAACAATTGTGATGCAGGTCGCACTTTGGGTAGGTCGGGTCAGAAAGCATATTAATTTCATAACATAGAACAGATTTTATCGTTATCCGAGCTAATGCTGAATTTACAGTTAAATGTTTACGCTCTATTCTAGGTTGTAGGTGTAGCTACAATAGGCAAAAACGCAACTGACTGAAAATTACTAATAATAAAACATTCTATCATCATCTCATTATATTAACTTATTTCTGCTTGTTCCTGCAATGATAGGCACACTTTTTAGAGTTTAGTTCTAGATGCCAAGATCCGAAACGACAATAAATAAAAGACAACAAAATAGTTGTTCCTGCTTTAAAATCGGAATACATTTAGCTATTATTTAGCCAAATCCTTCAATGATTTCCAATGAAACTTTATCAGAGATCTTTATTTAATAATATTAACATAATTCGCGATTGTGTATCTGCCCTAACGTCAATGTCGAATGCAATAGGTTGTAAGTAGTTTAATGAAACACATGTTTTTGTATTCACACGCGATGTAGGCCTGCCACAAGTTTCGGTAGCTTACGAACACATATGAGTATTAGGAATTGTAGTTTTAAGTTGGCACAGTTTTCACTGAAAACTGACTAAAAAATATTACGGGGAAAGCGCGCGTAGAAATAATAAAAGCATTGAGGAAATTCGAAAAAAAATGGACATTTTCATCAAAAATTTGACGAGATGGGACCTAGCATGATAATTTTATGATCAAACTGGATACATGTCGTTTGTCAATAATCTGGAATCTATGCTTAGACTATCTCAATGAAAAAGTGTGGGTCCACACTGCGAGCCTAGTCCGGTGGCGAGCACGGAAATAACAAAAATACAAAACGCCCCTTTACGTCCACACTGCAGTGAATAAGGTTCCCGCCTGTGGCTATACGTTTTTTTTTAATTTATTGTTTTCCATAATATATAAAAATTATACAATGTTTTCAATATTAAAAAAAGACTTCTAATTAAACTATATCTTATAAGGCAAAACTAAAGTAGGCAGATAAATACAGACAGAAATATGACAGCTGCTTCGCAGTCATAGTCAGTAGCTGCAGTAAAATCTCTATACATATTACGTATATCTCCTCACAAATACAAAAGTGTAGACGCGCCCCGCGACCGCGCATTCTATGTGTACGCACACAGGTTTATTCAACGAAGTATCGCCTAGTTTACATGCTACTGGTTTCTCTTTAACATTCCAGGGTTTAATTTGTGAAAGTAAAATTTATCACATTCTATTTTCATAACCTACAGGGGCTCAACTTACATGAGTTCACAGAAGTAAACAGATATTTTAAAAAAGCCTCCAACTCTTGGAAGCTTGAAGTTTTGTAAAAGACTGGTAGCAAAATGAGGCACTCACCTGATTTTACAAATCTTATTGAAATTTCCCTAACACGTTGGGAATTTGCATATTTCGCATTTGAGCGTAAGCCGAAGTTATTAAGGTTAAAATATCAATAAATTAAATTCAAAAATTCCCCATTACCGGGAATTTGCCCAATATCATTAACTTATAATTAAACGCCGAAGCTCGTAGATTTTAGAGTATATTAACCTGCTTACCCACCGATTTAATAATCTAAAGATAAATTAATTGGATCACAAAATAAATGATTATTTTTCGAACTATTTGCTGAAGCATTTGTTAGGGTTCCGTACCTCAAAAGAAAAAAACGGAACCCTTATAAGATCACTTTGTTGTCCGTCCGTCCGTCCGTCCGTCTGTCAAGACCGTTTTTCTCAGGAACGCGTGGAGGTATCAAACTTCTATGAAATTTCTATATGATACTTAGGTCTACTGTTCCTGGAAGCTGTAGAAAAATCAACCTTCTAAGCCAACGCAATCAAACGATACAGCCATTTAGGCCGCAAATTTCCGCAAATTTTCGAAACTCGCACGGGAATCAAAACCTACAGGGTACTTCCCGTAAACTTAGAATCTTGAAATTTAGTACGAAGTCACGTCTTATAGTGATAGATATAGGAAAAATTACGAAAATCGTAAATTTTCAGTTTCATCATATAAAAAAATATATTTTTGACAATTTTGAAAATTTCAAAGTTACTACTCCTTATCTACAGTTTGTACGGAACCTTCGGTGCGCGAGTCCAACTCGCACTTGACCGGTTTTTTTTAATAGTATATCAGTTAGTATGTAAGAGTTAGTAAAGAGTTACATCAGTTTAACACAAGCTTAATGTTGACAGATGAATAATTAATCAGAAAGTTGGTACTTCTTCGGTCTTTTTATTAGGTAGTTAAATGTTTTTTCCATACATTTAAGACAAAATAGGTGGATAGCGATCTTCGTGTTCGACCACGCTCTGTATCTTTGTTAAGGGCTATTGACAATAACAGATTTTTATGCATTTGCTTGATATAATAATATATTTGACGACAGCTTTGGTCTAGTGGTCTGAAGTGCGGACTGCAAAACCGGCTCCTGCGGGTTCGAATCCTGCTAGGGGCAAATGTTTGTGTGATGGGCACGTACTTGATTCATGGGTGTTAATTGATGTATTTAAGTACTAGTGGCCGCCCGCGACTTCGTCCGCGTGGAAAGCCTTTATCTTAAAAATTCTTTATGAATTGTAGCCTATATGTTATTCTGATGTATAAGCTATATTGTGGTAAAGTTTCATTCAAATCCATTCAGTAGTTTTTACGTGAAAGAGTAACAAACATCCATACATCCATACATCCATACTTACAAACTTTCGCCTTTATAATAGTAGTAGGATTTCTATGCGTTATCCTAGTCACCATAGCAGACCAGGGGGCTGAGACAAAGTAACAACTTAAAAACGATATCGAAGTTCGATATTATCCAAATGTATGGGATTGACATAAGCCTCGTTAAATCACGTGGTCAATCGTCATCGTTATCGCAAGTTGGTAGACAAGTGTTATAATTCGTAACGAAACGATAAAGAAACGAATTGTTATCAAGGTTATCCCATATGAATGCGTAGACAAGCTGCACTTTAAGTGTTCGTCTTCGCTTCGATCGTGATCGCTAAAAAAGATAACGAACCGAATGTTAAAATGTTGTAGTTATCGAAACAATATGGCCGGATTTCATCTACTCGTAGCTGACTTTTAACACGGAGTGATATTAGTACATGCTAGTAGGTATTTATTTAGTGCTAAAAGGGTAATAATAAGTTGAAATATTATGCATTCTTTGCGTTAATTGTGGGCTGCACACAATGAGAACACGTGGGAGAGGCGCCAAAAACGATTTATACAACGAAGGATACAATCAAGGATTTGCCCAAATTATTGTTTATCCAACTTTTAGGAGGCTATGTAACGACCTAAAAGGTCATGCCGGATTAAAAGGTTCCCCTGAAATTCCCGTGGAAATAAAGGTAAGAAATATTCATATTTATTTATTGAAAATTTTTCATTTTAAACTAGGTATGTTCTAATGTTGCACTTCCAATCTAAGGTTTTAATGTTTGCTACTACTCACTACTATAACGGTGTAAGTTTCTTACATATCGCATGCTTAATGGAACACTGACCCTTTATTAGATAGGTCTCAATTGAGTTACGTATAAATACAGGCTTCTGCTATCGCCATCTATCGTATACTGTTTGAATTATTTTGATGTAACGCATTGTTGCCGCCCCAGCAATATATCCGACTCTTTCACTCTGTGGGATCTCGCGTCGTGCTTCCGTCGAATAACGACTCGTGCCAGTTTGTGTCGGACAGTTGTGCAGTGAGACTATTATTATTTTATTGAATGAAGACCCAATCGTTGTTGAGTCTGTTTTCGGCTAAATTCAGAGGTAAGTTTCATCGAATTGTATAATCTTATATAGACAAGTTAAGTTTTAGACCAGTTTACTACAAATTTAAATATTATTTTACGTGAAACAATCCGTCTTATGCCAGTTTATCACTAAACGTTAGTATTTTTTACAAGACACATTATGAGTTGAGTCAGTTTACATTAAAATCTATCCATTGTAAAAGGTAACATTTTGTAACATTCAAGTATAAGTCCGTTTACTACTAAAAGTTACTGTAAATTATGAGCTGCAATATTAGTAGAGTCTTTGTTTGAATAAAAATAATGTAGTAAAATGCGTACTTTTTTCAGTACCTATTAATATTTTATGATAAGTCATTGTTAGTCTAAATACTGCGTAGAATTTCATATTTGTACAAGGGGACTAATATTAACTATTTCTATTTTAGGTTGATAATGGCAACCAATAGATTGAAAAAGATTATGGAGCTTGTTCAGGTTAGAAATCCGGCGTCACAGCTGGCATCAAAAGATCAAGAACATGACTCGGTGCTATCAACTGAAGGGCAGGTAACAATTTAAATTAACTTTATTATGTCTTTTTTTTAATATTATTACAATGTTCTACTAAAATACGTTTTTTTATTACTAAAGATTACAAATCCGGCGTCACAGCTGGCAACACAAGATCAAGAACATGAATCGGTGCCATCAACTGAAGTGCAGGTAACTATTTCAAGTAACTTTAAAAATACGTAATACGTATGGTGTTTAATTTTTATTGGTATTATTAAAATGTAGTACTAAAATACGTTTTTATTGTTAAAGATGTTAGCTGATATAACAAACAAGCCCGAAAATCAACGTTACTCAAATGTACAGGAATATTTTGAGATTTCGGAATTAGCTTCTGTCAGCAATGAAAATCACCCACATAGCACCCCAATGGTCCACAGTCGCACTGATGAGATCCATTCAAAATCACCTGAAAGTTCTTCGACCTCATCATCTTCAGGATCTTCTTCATCATCGTCCAGTGATAGTTCCGATACAGACTCTAGCGATGAGCAGAACAAAACACAAGGTAGCAGAGTTCAGGCATTAGCAGAAAAACAATCAGAGCAAGCAAATGTTGATTTGGCAACAACAGATGTTCCGGTTAATCAGGAAAACGAAGAAAATACTACACCACAAGAACAAAAGAAAAAGGGAAGGAAACGTAAGCGGGATGAAGAAAGCTGGAAACAGAATAAAGCTAAAAGTTTGAGAAATGCAGGAAAACTATATATTAATAAGAAAAATAAAGAAATCAAACCTCGCTCTGTTCAACCACCCTGTGGTGATAAATGTAGGCTGAAATGCTGTGAAAAGATATCGGAAGATCAAAGACAAACTATTTTTAATGTGTATTGGAAGCTCGGTAACGTTGATGCTCAAAGATCATTTATTATGTCTTGTATGACCAATATAACTCCAAGATATAAATATACAAATGCTAGTAATCCAAGAAATTGCAACCAAGCATTCCATTTCATAATAGAAGGGCAATCGGTACGAGTCTGTAAAACGTTTTTTATAAAAACCTTGGATATTTCTGATCGAGTCATACGTACTGTAAAAAGCAAAATAGATGAGCATGGTGTTCTAGCACAAGATCTGAGAGGACAGCACAGTAACCATCTCAGGGTTGATGAACAACTACTAAACGATATCAAACAGTTCATAGACGCTATACCTAGAATCGAATCTCATTACATTAGGCAATATTCTACTCGTGAATACATAGATGGTGGGAAAACAATTACAGATCTTTTCAGGGACTTCAAAGAAATTCAAAACAAAAATAACAGAGCAGCTGGTAAATATTGCACATTTTATAAAGTATTTACACAAGAGTATAATATTTCGTTTTTTCGTCCAAGAAAAGATCAATGCGATTTATGTTTGCAATACAAGAATTCGACGCCTGAACAAAAAATATTACTCAAAGAATCGTACGAGGCTCATTTAGAAGAAAAGACACTGAGTCGCCAAGAAAAATACGATGATCGCTGCAAAATAGACGATAAAAATAAAGTGCTTGTTTTTGATCTGCAAGCTGTTCTGCAATCCCCTAGAGGTGATACCTCAGGATTTTATTACAAATCAAAACTGAATAGTTACAATTTCACAATTACGATTTTAAACAAAAAAGTTGATGGCCAGATAAAAGACTCTTATGATGATGTACACTGCTTCTTCTGGAACGAAACCGATGCCAAACGCGGGGCTAACGAAATCGGATCTTGTTTACTAAAAGTTTTTGAGAAGCTCTCAGCGGAGTCACCAAATGACAATGGGTGTAATTTAATTCTTTATTCTGACAACTGTGCCGGTCAAAATAAAAATAAGTTTATAGTAGCTCTTTACCTATATGCAGTCACTCATCTAAATATTCAATCTATCACTCATAAATTTCTCATAAAAGGCCATACCCAAAATGAGGGTGACAATATTCATAGCCTCATAGAAAAGGAAATTACAAAAAATCTTAAATCCGGTCCAATATATTCCCCTCATCAATATGTAGCCATAATTAAAAACGCAAAGAAGTCTGGCAAGAAATTTTCAGTACATGAACTGACTTTTGAGTCATTTTTGGACTTAAAAAAACTTCAGGAAGATTGGGGTCTTAATTTTAATAAAACTAAAGAGGGGGAAACTGTTTCATGGAATGACATAAAGGTATTAAGAGTGAGCAAAGTTACACCGTTTTCATTTTTCGTTAAAACCTCGTACAAAGATAGCGAATACCAGGAAGTGAGCATCAGAAATAAAAGGAAGAAAATGCTACCTCTTTGTGAAATTGTACCATCTAACGTTTACACACAAAAGCAAGAACTGAGTGAGAATAAAAAGAAAGATCTAAGAGAGCTATTAACAAAAAAATTGATCCCGAATTTTTATTCTGACTTTTATAACTCGATTATTTATTAGTGTAACTACCTGACCGTTGATTAATTACTGATAACATACAAAATTAGTTAAAAATGGTTCCTGAAGTATTGTTTATTTTAGAAGTTTTTATTTGAGAAGTTTATGTTTATAGAGATTTAAGTAAAGTTGATTATGACATTGTTTTATTTATAAGGAAACCACAAAAGTATTTTCTTAAAGTAAGTCAGAACAATTTGTTCTTTTTTGATAGCCTTTTCCTCATAAATAGAGTAATCCTTCATTTATAATTATGTTGATTTCTTGAACGAGGTTGATTTATACAACTAAGTAATAAGACTGATACTTAAGTTTTTGTTATTTTTATCTGTCACTTGTGAAGGGTGTTGCAATAAAAGAACGATAATTATATTTATGTCTTTTAATGAACAAAAACGCCAATATCTTGTTCATTTATAGACCGTAAATTTGAATAAAGTGACCCAATCTCTAAACGTGTTTTCCTACAGTAACCATAAACAGACTTAAAACTAAATAAGTCACTATAAATGATAAATTATTTAAACTGAAACAGCCTAAAAACTTAATAGGTCACTTGCATTTTTCAATATTTGCTTCAATTTTTATAAAAAACTAGCCTAACTTAGAATGTACTTTTTATAATATTTTTTTAAAAATACAGAAATCATTTCCAGATTCTATGAAACTCAGGTTTCATTAATAGATCATTAAACTTTTAAAATACAAGCAGCCATGGTTAATTAATAAATTAGTTTGAAACTTATGTACCAATAAGTAGGATAAGTCCTCATTGTCAGATCTTCTTAGGCCACTATCCAAAAATCGATATTTTTGAGTTAAGTCAGTATTCCATTAAGCATGCGATATAGCCTCAATTATTTCATATTGTTACCGCTGTTAATTATAAAAGCACAACAAACCTACATATATATTATTATATTTTTCAGGTGCTGAGTGCTCTTAGCTTTTTTGCAACAGGGTCATAGTATAGAGCAGGTGAATAGTGTTTCCACAAACGCCACGCGAGAGTTCCATAATCAAACAAAAGTATTGTGGACATAATTATTTTTTATATTGATTAAAAATGCCTTAATATAAACTTTCATATAGATTCCTACAGTCAGTGGCGTCTACGGCGCGGCGGGCGCGCAAACGAGGGCGGTCCGGAGAGGCAGCAGACTGCGGTGTCGCTGGCGATGTCAACCGCATGTCAATAGCAGATGCGCGGGGGCAGGTGGACGCATTCGCCTCGGAGTAGTGGGCGGTGCAGCAGCTGGTGGGGATGGCACTGCTAGGGCTGGTGGAGGTGGCGAAGTAGGCTGTCGTTCCAGAGCCGAGCGGTAGGGGTGGTGGTGTCTGCACTTGAGACGTGGACGGCAGAAGCAAAATATTTGAGGGCTGTGAAGTGGAATGCTGTGGTCCAGTCAGTTGTGCGGAGTCTGCAAAAGAAAATGAGTGTTATTTTTGTCAATTTACGGACAACTCTTTGAAAATGTTTTCTTAAATCAAATTTTTAATAAAATTATTTAATCACGCGAAAACGGCTGAACGGATTTCGATGCAATTTGGCACACAGATGTAATATCACCTGTTCATCACTAGCTGACAAAGTTTGCCTGCTTGCTGGCCCACCTCCAGTCCCTCTTGCATGATGCCTTATGGCTAATGCCTTTTTTTTGTCTTGGACTTCCAAACTGCTCACACCTTTATTGAATAAAGAGTACTTATAATCATAAGTAAAAATGAGATTAAAAAGCCAATTATTTGGTAAGTAATTTAGAAATTAATTAGAAAATAAATATTGACTCCAAAGCATAGCTTGTACTATGAGTGTCAGAGACTGATAATCATCATCATAGTCCAGTCTTAGTTATAACAGAGAACCTTAAGGGTGTGTCCACTTATTCAGACACAAAACCAACACACATGAACAAACATTAATCAGATGAATGATTTCCTGTTTGGAAATCAAACCAACAACCTCTGAAAATATAGCTATGATTGCTAGCCACTTTTTCATCACATCACTCATTACAAAAAAGTTCATTAGGTCCTTACTTTTTTCCACTTCTCTGTAGTCTTGCTGACACCACCACCAACAGCATTCAAAATGTTAGTAAGTTCAGTCCATAGTCGGTCTGACCTTACGCGACCTTGTGATCCAGCAAGTGCCCTCGCCAGGTCACCATGACTGTAACATAAACAAACAAACTTCAGTACAAGTATTTCATTGTTACAGTCGCGTCTTCGTTTACATTACATACTCATGAATAGAACTTTAATTTACTTACGTTTCCATATACTCAAGCAGCGTTGACAATTGTTCGGGACTTGCTCGCACTCTTGATTCCATGTTTTATCACTAAAAAGTAAAATACAATGAACATCCATCACATAAAAATGAATCTTTTTTGAAAAGCATAAGTTAGGTTTTGGAGACCATCTAAAAGTAATAACACTGCATTTACTTACCGCCTTCAAAATAGTGTTTTGTTATACTTAATCTTAAAACGATTAAACGCAACCCTCACATAAACATAATAGTAAAACTATTTATTGTTGGTTTGATCCGATAAATTGCCACTTCTTGACTGACAGTGACACTGACAGCTAAATTTTCGATACCATAGCCAATATTTGTGTTTTTTAACGAATAAACAATTCGACACAACGATGACGACATAAGTGTTACATTGGCTACGAAATTGTTATCGTTATCTCGGAGACGATGACGAACTTAGATATCGTTTCGCTATGAACCGATGTCACGTTGGCTAAAGACCCAGGTAATTTTTGTGTTCGTTGAAACCATTCATTTATTAAATTATTATTATTTATATTAAAGTAAGTTAGTGCTCATTAATAGCAACCTCAAAGTATTATTAACATTCAATAAAATAAATGTTAACTAAATACCTTATTTACATTTGGTACTAAGTCGTACTTTATAAATAGTGATTCCTCGTAATCGCAAGAGCGGTATTCCAAGAATATCCAGACGTACAGACATGCGGCCTATCAAGATCGGCTTAGACAAAAAGTTGAACAATGAAGGACAACTTCCACCACAATAAACGCATTCTTGCTCGCAATTGATGTCGTTTTACGTTCGTCGGATGTGTACAGAAATGTTGAATTGTTAGTATTATTGTGATTAAAAATAAATAAAAAATACTTACATTGCACTGGAAATCATTTTTACTCGTACACATTATCCCCGGCGGTAATACGAGATTGGCATCTTACACGCTGTCAAGTCAACTGCTATAGTTTTAGAAAAATCACCATTAAATAAACGACGGCTTACATATTCCTATGGCTATTATTATGAACCCATAGGTAGTCTGGAAGAGATCGTTTTTAGCGATAAGACACCGAAATAATGCATCTTTTTGTGTATTTTGAATGTTGATTTTGTAGTATGTGGCATTTTGATATACTTCGATCACGAATTAGGTTAGGACAAAAATATATTTATCTAACAAACCGCCTACATTGTACATCATCCTGTTCTTGTTAATTTAATTTTTGTCTCGTTGGTTTAGTGGCAAAGTTTCTGCCTTACATCCGAGAGGTCCTGGGTTCGAATCCTAGGTCGAGCGAAAATTGTTTCTAAATTTTCTGTCATAAATTTCTCAAAAACAGCGTGGAGTCGAAAACTTGGCGGTGTTACACCCCCGTGCCTCGGAAAGCACGTTAAGCCGTTGGTCCTGCGCCTGATCTCTCTGCGGTCATGTCGGATTGCCGTCTCACCAAACTTTGAGTGCACCTGTGTGTTGCGCTCACACTTGTGCACTCTAATATTGGTTGATCTCTGTTGAGATTGGCCGCCGTCGTCGAAATCAGCCAGGAGGACTATTATTATTATTAATTTTTGTATTGTTTTATTGTTGTGTGCAACAAGGCTTTATCTAATCTAATCTCATATAGCAAAATGTACTCGTAAGTAAAGCCGATCTCATGATAGAGGTTCGAGTATCTATTATTATTTCCCGCACATCTACCTATACCTATAACTAGGTAGGAACTGCACAATGCATACATAAATTTACTAAGAATAGCCACCACTTTGAGTAAAGTAAAACATCATCATTAATCAACATCACATACATTGATCTGACTCCGTGGTAAGTAGCTTAAGCACAGATATCAGAATCAAACACAGTGGTATCACAATCGAAAACAGTGGTATTAATTACAAATAAACTCAAATAAATACATATAACACCCAGACCGGTACAAACAGACATGTTCATGCACACAAATGTTTGTACAGTGCGGGGATCGAACCCGCGACCTCTTGGTTAATAGTCAACTTCTTGACCATTAAACCAAAGTAAAATGATATATCCATAATCATAAAGATACGCAGCAAATCACCACGTAAAACCTTTTTAATCCAATATCTGACCTTCCATCGAGTTGCGTAACGCATTCTTAGCAATATTCCCAACATTACAAGCATCTTCGGTGACTCACGGTCTACCATCATGCTGTGTCTCCCCGGGTGGTCTGGTCCACCTTAACCTGACCTACCAAGCCCCCCTCGTACCTTTAAAACTACTCCTCAAGAAGTCCCCAAAGCAATTCGACGCGGCTCCACCTAAAATGGACGCCCGAACTTTTGCGGATTTCAACGATGTTTTTTGCTTGAGCGTTAAACCTTATTGTTTTAGAATAAAGTGGTCTTTTGATGGTTTCTTAGAAACAATTCGGCTAATTATTGCAGCTTTGTGCTACTGTGGTCATGATTTATACAGTCGTTTGAAGATGAGAAGTATGCTGGTTGATATCAGGACAATGAGACACATCTACAGGTTTTACCTGATTTTTCTTATTGGGTTAATGACCCCGATGACTACATAATGTATAGTGTGTGTTTTTTTATAGTAAATAAAAACGACCTGATATACCCAACGAGAGTCACAACAAAAGCTAAGTTAATAAAATGTAGTGAAATAATTCGCTAAAAATAATATAGAACAAGTGCCTAATTTATATATCAAAATCAATGAAGAACATAAAAAATACATCAAACTTAAAAAATAAGGTAAAACTATGAAACAAAAAGATGCTTCTACCTAACCTACCTTACTCAGACCAAAGTTAGATTTTAACGTTTAGGCTAAGGTTAATATTAATAAAAAAAATGAACCTACAATTCTACACTTTTATAAATGAAGTAATAATTTAATTTTTTTTTAATTAATTTAAAAAAAAAAAATTTTTAATACGAAGTACAATTCTGTAAAGAAAGAATCTCTCGTAGTGTGTAGCATATTTGTGTTAATTCACTTGTCTTTTTTAAAAGTGATTCAATAAAAAGGGAAATTATTTACACATTTAATTTAAAAATTGTTCATATTTTAGGAATAATAGTCAAGGTTGTGTTAAATAATCAACGATATTATTAGAAACTGCGCATAAGTACCTAAGTTACCACGGAAAATAAAACTTCCAATGCAATAAAGACATTCTAAAACATCCAAATTGTCAACATCTTCCCCTCACGTGACACCTAAACAGCCTATTCGCCACTCCATCGGCACTCACTATAAAATATTCCGCCATTGACGAGGTAACGAATTCCCTATAAAATGGCGGCAATTCTAAACTATCCGCTGATGGCCTACGGGACGTGATCTGAATCGCGAAGGTAGTTCACTCAGTTGATCATTCAGGAAGTTGTTTGGAGTTTTTACGAACTGTTACACTACTTCTTACAAACTAAGGTAATTTTTTTAGGAACAACTTCGGCAATTTCGACAGCAGTTGAACCAATTTCGCTAATTTACCTTGAATTAGGTACGACGATGGTTTTGTATAGCTTTTTTTTATAACACTTGTTAAAAATATTATATGTTGTTTTGCTATCCATACTGCCTCATTGTTTTTACTTTTGGATGAGTTAATAATGGATTTAGAATGAATTTAGAAAAAAAAACGATAAATGTCTTAGGTTGAGTTAAGAACCGCGGCTAAGGTTGAGTTAAGAAATAGGATGAGACGTTATAGGATGAAAAAGGAACTACCGACCCCAAAAAGTGGGGTCAAAAATCATGAGTTTATCATAATATATATATTTTATATATTATTATTATATTTTTTACATATTTTTTCATAATATACTTATATATATCTATTTTTTGACGTGACAACGTCTTATAAATTGGTTTGCCGGGTGACACTTCAAGAAACTGCGTTACGCTGCTCCGCTCACGTTCCGCGCTCACAATGAGAGCGAGTGAGAGGCACGCGTCTCTTCGACTCGGGCATGGTTAGCCCGCCTAAGAGCGAGTGAAACAGACATAAAAAGTGAAAGGCACGCGTCCCTTCCACTCGAGCACAGTTAACCCGCCTAAGAGCGAGAGAGACAGTGCGAGAGAGAGAGAGAGAGAGTGAGAGAGATAGGCATACACACCGGTTCATGTTATACGAATGAATATTCACATTAAAATTATTTTACCACTCAAAGTCGTTGTCACGTAAGACTTTCGCCCGTATACCGACTTTACAGGCAACCACTGTTTTTTTATTATTATTATTTTGATAACTGGTCTTATTAATTAATTATTTGTTTTGGTTAATTTTATCTAATTCTAATTTTAATTTTATTAATTGTATGTGGTCCTTAGAAGGCTGAATAAATAAATAAATTATATTATAATATATTATAAATCAAATTAAAATGAACACCAAAGAAACAATTAGGGCAAAAAAACCAATCGAATTTTGAAAGTTTTAGTTTTTTAAGACGGCAAATGGCAAATGGGATCAGAGCAATGTATGTAATGTAGTTCCCATATTTTTTTTAAACAATAGCGCATAGTTTATTTCAGTTTCTTTTCAAACATAAAACCAAAGCTCTTGAAAAAGCGTATCGTATTCGTGTAACGAAACAAATTGATCGTCTATTCCTCAGTTCCTCTCTCCTGGAGGAAATTTCATTATTACGAGCTTATTGACGTTATTTACCAACGATGCTTTCTTCAAGCTTTCGTGCCGTTGCGAAGGAAAAAGTATTTTGTGTCAAGGCACCAACCTTGGTTATGTGACTATTTATTTTTATCATAATAATAATAATAGGAATTTTATCAGCTAAGATCGATATTTTGTTAAAATACAGTAATTTAAGACTAGTGTTAGTAACAAAAAATAAAAAAATAACCTTATAGGAGGGAAATAAAAATCAGCCAGCGACAGTAGCGAGAAACTAGTAAGTAGTATTATTTGCACATAGAATGAAAACATGTAGCATCTTTTACAAATAATACGAGTATATCAATTGTACCGGATATTTTGTCTTGTAACTGAAAAGAGTAGATGCCTTAATCATCAGGAATTCTAGCAATCTGCTAAAACTGCGATGAGAGCTAAGTCTTAGGAAACAAGTAACCAAAAAAAAAACATTTTTCAAACAAGCTTTTACACTGAAGTTATGCATTGTCCTCATATTAAAAATACACATAATAGTAATAATAGTCCTCCTCGCCGATTACGACCACGGCGGCCAATCACAACAGTGATCAGCCAACTACACAGGAGATAATATAGTGCACAAGTGTGAGCGCAATACACAGGCACTCACTGTTCCATCACTCTCAAAGTTCGGTGATACGGCAATCCGACGGGATCAGGCGCAGGACCAACGGCTTAACTTGTTTTCTGAGGCACGGGGGTGTAACACCGCCAACTTTCGGATTCCAAGCTGTTTTTGAGAAATTCGTGACAGAAAATCTCAGAAACAATTTTGTCTCGACCTGGAATTTGAACCCAGGACCTCTCGTATGTAAGGCAGAAATATTGCCACTACACCAACGTGGCAGTCAAAAATACTCATAGGTACCTATCAAATGACTGCACATATCATAAACTTTCATCATCACCGCTTTGAGCACCGATTGAGAAATATGCTTACATTTTCCGCATATTTGCATCAATTGGTCTTGTGACCTACATTGGAGCTCGTACACGTTATGATACGAAGAATTTATTCGTACGAAGGTGGGCTTAGTGTTTCCGCTCTATGTAACTTTATGTACGTAAATCAACTGTTCAAATTCTTTCGGGTTGTATCGAATAAGCACGGATGTTAGAAGGTGTGACGGTGCGAAAAAAAATGTTTTCTAAAGGAAGGACACTATATTGTTTCCTGTTAATCAAGAATCCTACTACTATTATAAAGGCGAAAGTTTGTAAGTATGGATGTATGGATGTATGGATGTATGGATGTTTGTTACTCTTTCACGTAAAAACTACTGAATGGATTTGAATGAAACTTTACCACAATATAGCTTATACATCAGAATAACATACAGGCTACAATTCATAAAGAATTTTTAAGATAAAGGCTTTCCACGCGGACGAAGTCGCGGGCGGCCACTAGTAAGGTCATAAATACAATGTCTTTTGTTCACACGTGGACATTCTTTGTATATCGATATAATGCAAATATTCATCGGAAAGAGACCTTGTAAGGGGGTGTAATAACTCCTTTCTTTTTTTTATTCCCAGTCAAAAAAATTCTACAGTCTAAGGTACTGTAACACTAATTATGTCATATCTCAGTTGACATGCGTCCATTTTTTGTATATCTACTTTAAACTTTATTGCACAAGAAATGTACAAAGAGTGGACTTAATTCCAACAGCATTTTCTGCCAGCCAACCTTAAGGTCATGCAGAAAGAAGCAATGGGTGAAGTGAAATAAAATGAGAAAGGTAAATCATTATATCAATAAATAAAATTAAATATTAAATTATATCATAATATACAAAAAATAAATAACAATCAAATAATAAAAATATATAAAGATATTATACATACAATTTATTCAGTTAGAAATTACTTATTATATAGAATTTACGTTCTTTCTTCATTAATTTAAATCATCTCTCATCTCATCTCATAAGCCTCTATACGTCCCACTGCTGGACACAAGCCTCACCTCAACTACTTATGAAGTGGTACGAGCCATACTCTTATAATTAAATGAACTTACTGTCACATGTTATAATGCTGTTCAAGAGCCTTATCATTAACTTGCAAATGAGGATCTTAAATTGAGACACTGCTTACCTATACCCTGACTTACTTGTGGTAAGGCTGTTATTTTTCAGTAATGGTGTGAAAAGAACGCAAAAGTTAAGCAACACTTTCAGAATATCAGCGTAAAAATTAACTGAATGAAAATGAAGCTCTCGCAACGAAACGCGATGAAAACTGTATTCAGGCACAGTTTAAAAGATAAGCTAATTTTAACCGTGAACAATGCTACTCACTCTGCCTGTCCGGTAAGGCAAGTGTTGAAGTTGTGTAATGGGATACCTACACAAGATACAGTCCGCGTAAAAAATATAGTAGGACTTTGGTACCATGTCAACGTAACATTTTAAGCATATTTTTTCTCATCATATCAGCCTGTTACAGTCCATTGCTGGACATAGGCCTCCCCCAAAGAGCGCCACAGCGCACGATCCCCGCCCTTCGCATCCAGTCACTACCAGCTGCCTTCTTCAGGTCGTCTGTCCATCTAGCAGGCGTCCCACACTACGTTTACCTAAGCGTGGTCTCCATTCGAGAAGCTTCCTGCTCCACCTCTCGTCAGTTCTGCGACAGACATGGCCAGCCCACTGCCACTTTAGCTTGCTACATTTTTGGACAACATCATTTACTGTAGTCTTATGTCGTATGACCTCTTTCGAATTTTTTTCCCTTACTGAGATCCCCAACAGAGACTTTTCGATAGCACGCTGAGTGACGTGCAGTCGGTAATTAGTCGGTATTTTTGTCAATATATTGAAATTTGTCATTTGTTATTTTCATATGGTACTCAAGTGTTACTTTATTTTTGAAGCTGAATGTACACTGTCAAGTAGATAAGCTAACCTGTTTTACTTACGTTTCTTTTTCCAGCAAAAAATAACTCGGCAGTCAAAATTTTGTGATATGCTTCTTTAGTCACTTCGACAGTCATCAGATCGTAAAAAAGGCCCAGCCACGAACAAACGAAATCGCTAGCGAATTTCGTCATCGACTATGACATCTTATGCCATTTAACTGAGCCTAGAAACCTAGGTCAAAATTACAACATCACAATAGTAAAGTTTGACATTTAAATGCGCGATGTCACCGTTAATTGGACATCTCACCCACCCACGCGTTTAGACATTGGTGTTGGCTGACATTTTGGACTTTATTGTCACATTTAAAACCTTAAGTTGAAACAAGATAAAGAAATGTTTTGACGAGGAGTGGTTTTCGCACTGAGGTTGTGAGGTTATATTGGACTTTCATCATTGATTGACATCAGTATTACAGAAAAACTTCTCAATTTAATTAATATTTTTGTAACTTTGACGTTAATTTTTTTTAATAGTGGAAACATACTTTACTCTCCACTTTATATGACTCTCAATTGAAAAATCCGCTCTGAAACAGGTAAATAAAGCTTAATACTTCTAAAAAAAAAGAGCAATACAATAAGGAAACAAACATCAAAATCCGCAGCTACCCTTATCCGAGTGACAATGGCGGGAAAACTATACATATCGCGGCCATTTAAGTAACGAGCAGCCACGAGAGAAAGACAAAGGCGGGGTATCGCACATAGCTAGAATAGAACAGCCAAATCAGTAGATACCTATTCAGGGTTTGCTGTTACCAAAAAAACATTCTAAAAAAAATATTGTTTTGTTGTTTATCATGATAATTCACGTTGCAAACTAAAGAAAATATTTTTTGAGTAGAATAAATTTAATATCTGAGGCAGGGCAGGAATTTTGGCCATCGGATATCCGGCTTCTGCATAGACTCTCTGCAATTAATACATTTAGCACAACTTGTTGAAAAAAAATCACTGTCTCTTATCGGGTGAGCTGAGTTCACATTATCACCTTTATTCATGATACACAATAAAGACTTTTTATTACTTACTTTTCACCAATTAATATTTGTAAATTAAAAACTTCGTCATTTTTTGTCAGTGTCTGGTGTGATGGGCGAATGATATTTTAATTTTTTCGCCAATACCAATAACATCAACATTCTGTAATGTAGCCTACACCAACCCGCACTGAGGTATGGCATACGTATCGTTTACATACTCGGGGTATGGCCCGTACTACCTCATTGTTGTGGGAAGGCTTGTGCCCAGCATTGGGATGAGATGAGGCTGTAAATAGACCCAAAAGGGCACTCTTACATGTCCCAACATATAAATTATACCACGGCTTCAGCACAATTTCGGCTAGTGCTGCGAAGAAGCAACGCAACAAACTCAGTTAAACATGCCCTGAAATTTCTCAGGAACCCAGGAACGATTACAGGAAGGAATAAAGCGATAATTGTTTATTTTTCTTTGTAAAACCAGTCTGTCACTAATTTTTTTTGTATGCAATAAAGTTTTGGTTCAATTTCAAGCTACGAGTAATACCTAAAACGATGATAGGCGAAAATGAGCTGGACTGGCTGATTCCCTTTGACTATAGTCTGGAATCTGTTATCCAGTCCATACGCGCGGGTAGAAACGATTTGAGCCGTTTATCTGCTTGAAAGTCGTCAATTGCACCATTTTTTTTTATTAACCTATGTCATCCCACTGCTGGGCAAAGGTCTCCCCCAAACTCCTCCACTGTTCCTTATTGGCGGCTATTGCACCATATTTCCTTTATATTTAATGATGTGTAATGTGATTATACATTACACATAGGTACATTGAAATATACATAGGTACTTTTTTAGTGTTTGGTTCGCGTTAAAGAGCCTTTTGGTGTAATGCAACCTTCACATTAGGCGCAGGCATCCGTCGCATATTAATAAAATAAAATATGCAACAACATCACATAATTCACATACATTGATCTGACTCCGTGGTAAGTAGCTAAAGCACTTGTGTTACAGATAACACAATCAACAGTGGTATTACAAATGAACTTAAATAAATATGTACCTCTACATATAACACCCAGACCTGTACAAATAGACATGTTCATGCACACAAATGTTTGTACAGTGCGGGGATCGAAGCCGTGACCTCTTTGTTAATAGTCAACTTCTTGACCGTTACACCAAAGTGGTCGCCAAAATGTTGGCAGTTAAATTCTTATAAAAACTGCTCGAAATAATCAAGTCTCATTTTTGGTACGGAAATTAAAACGAGCACTTTACAGCTCATTAAGTCTTTAACGGTAGATCCAATGTCACTGATATCAACCATCCAAACACCTATGGAACATACTTTCAATTCAATAAACATTCCAATACTCCAGTACAACTTAAAATAAAACTAATAAGTACACTTAGCATAATAAATACTAATAGAAAAGAAACGTCAAAGGAAGTCGGACTCCAACAAAAAAGGATTTCCTATGCACTCCCGATGCTCCATTAATACGGTAGTTGACACCACCAATCGTTGACCTACTTTTTATCAACTGTCAAAACGCTTTTCTTCATAGAGCTTGTATGGGAATAACACACTTTGACGTCATCGCGTGCAATGCCGACTGAGTGACTAATAATCATTTGAATTCCAATTAAAAATCAAATAATACGAACTGCAGAAAAATATTAGTGTAAAGGCATCTGAAATTATGAATTATTTTAGAGAAAATCAGTTTTTGAATATTTCTTTCATAGTGGAAACAAGCCTATTATGATTTCCCCCACATGACGTGATTAAGGAAACATTAAGTAATACTCCGGTTCAAATGGACTTTTGCCAAGTTTTAAGCTGGAAATGGTGGTAAAATTGTTTGTAATGTAAGCTTGACTTGATCTAGATTAGAACGTCCACAGCTTGTTAAGCTTAGGCCACACGCACGGCATACTGTCAATTGGTTGGCACGCTGTCAGAAGCGAGTCGCGGTGACAGAATGTCGCAGGCATGCCCTGATCTTTAAGAGGGCTGTCAAAGTTAGGCAATTTCGGTTAGACGTGATTTGGTAACACACAGACAGACAGATTTACTTTCGAATTTATAATATTAGTATGGATTATACAAGCTGTGCACTTGTGTGCATTTTACCCGCATAGAACCTGTTTTTGACATGAACCGTGAAATTTTACGGGATAAAATGTACCTTATGTGTTATTGCAGGTTTTAAACTAGCCTATCTATGCTATACAGCCAAATCGGTAAAATAGTTTTGGCGTGAAAGAGTAACAAACATCCTTACAAACATTCCCGTTTATAGAATATAGGTACTAGCTTTTTCTCGCGACTTCATCCGCATTAGGTAATTTTTTGGAATGCAGTCATAATAAGTAACTCATGTCCTTTCTAAAGTCTCAAGCTGTCTCCTTACCAAATTTCATTTAATAATAGTCCTTGCCGATTTCGACCAAATTTAATTTAAATCTGTTCTGTAGTTTAGGCGTTAAAGCGATCAATAGAGATCTAGAGCAATAACACCTAAGGTACTTTTTAAACCGCAAAACTTCACGGTTCCTGTCGGATATGTAAAAAACGAGTTCTAAGCGGGTGAAACCGCAGGGCACAGCTTGTATAATATACGTATAATAATATACGTGTATAAATAATACACGTGTATACTAATAAACAAACGAACTTATACACCAAATCGTTGCCTTTCAGAGCCAGACAGTCAGACAATAGGCTGTCCATACCCCAGTATAAGCTACCTCAGTATACCTACACTTACAGTAATGCACCTGAGCCATTGTACCCGCGATGCATTTTTTTAAAAGCACAACAAAGCCACAAGGCAGTCGTCGTAGTGCGTACACGGCTACACTCCGGACTATACAGGATGTTTGGTTTCCTGAATCAGCTGAAATGTTGAATGGGTTTGCTTATACAGAGAAATTAAGATAGTTGGTACAAGTATATTTAAAAACTAAAGATATTTGTAAGACTTACGTACTTTTTGATAATATGTTTGACTGAATAATACTCGTAGGTACACCAATCTTATCAAGTTTTATGGTGGCAGCAGTTAGGGCTTTAAATAAAAAATAAAATTAATTTACATAACAAAATTAAATTATATAAATACCATTGTATAATTACAGTTACCTTTAAAACATCACCGTTCTTCTGTCGTAGTCGGGAAGCCATTTAAATTAGAAATAAGAATCGCTTGTTATTTTTATTTTATTTTACGGAACAATTAGATACTTTTTGTTCGTGGTTACTAATCAGCACATTAGGTTACCCATTTTTGTTGCAAAATTGCACACACACAATTTACACACTTTTGCTTTACTTTGTAAGTTAGAAAGAACTACGGAACTTGCTTTCATATACAAATGTACATTTTGTTAAGGAAGAGTGACTTTTTCTGCCACAGTGCTATAGCACTTATAAGAAAGAGTCCACCTCTGCATAGCTATATGTAAAATTATTGTTGAAGAAATAAATATTTTTTCATTTTCATTTTCATTACAAGCACATAGGATTTCAAATAAATAAATTATTTTCAAAAGCGGACTTAGCTAATGTTAAAATTATTTTCATCCAAATTTGAAACAAAAACTCATTGCCATCAACTCAAACTCATCTCTTAAAATTCAGAGCCACCCTGTATAAGGCAATAAGCAGAGTGCAGACGGCTTTGTGTCTCGTATCATTTCGATATGCGTCGCACGCGACGTAACGTCATTTGCTTTTAATTACCGCGCGCGCCGTTTGGACGGCACGCGTGAAAAAAACACGGGTTGCACTCCGGGAGTGCCGGCAGAATTGAAAACTTGATTATTAACGTTGTGCATTTTTGATTTATTTGAACCGTCTTACGGTTTTTCGATCAGCATCACGTGACCTGACGCGAGTTTCACAGTTTCTACCCATGCCACAAAAGTGCTCAACGCCGCTAAAGAAGTTTTCACTTCAAAAATGCTAGACGTTTGTGTGTGCGTTCAAAATTATCTCGATGCGGTTTGAAAAGATTTTCAAAATTTTGGTTTACGATATTTATTTATCACAAGAATTTTATTATTATATTTTTTGCGTTCACAACGCTATTTTTTAATTTTGAAAAGACAACACTTTTTCTTTTTCGGCTCCGGTCTGGTCCGGTCCGGAAATCCGGTCCAATGCTCTAACCACTGAGCACTACCGAGAACCTTAATGCTAATGAATTTTAACGCTTTGCGCCAGCGTATGTTTTATCAATGATTGTGGCAGACACCGTCAAATTATTTACTAAAATTTTTAACAAGATTAAAAAAAATCTTATGTGACTAAATAATAATACAAAATTATTTTAATTTTGTAATTTGCGTACAGGAGCGTTACAAATATAGGTAACCAGGCACTTATTCATACACGAAACTGAATCATTAATAGACATCATCATCAAAACAACAAATAAGTATTGCGGGTAGGTAAGCGTAATGTACGTATACTTACGCGTCACTGATAAGCGGGCTGCCCTCAATGCCCCGGCCGTTAAAGAAATGCCTACGGAATTTTCGCTATTTGAAGGGTTGAAACAGGACAAAATGATTTATAAATTATTTATTAGCACTAAGTTTTATTTTAGTCAAACCATCGAAATAAAAAAAACTTATAATAATTGTAAACTTGAAAAGTAGACTCATGAAACTAGTGACATGTTCCCAGTAAATGCTTCATTAATTTTCACTTAAACTCTACTAGGGCCTAAGTTTCATCAGAATATTTTTGACACAAATGCTTACGCTTTGTACCTTTTGATCAAGAATAACATCCTCAAGTTTTTGGGAGTTGCCAAATTGCCAATGTTCGGCAGCGGAAGCCTACGACGATGGCGATGACCTCTATCATTGAGATCTACATAATCTTGGATAATTTGGGTGAAATTTTACAAAAGTAAAATCGGGGTAGTATTATGCGGATATTTTTATCTTAAACTTGCAACCGACTAACAGACTTCATCACATTTTTATACAAAACTAGCGCACTCGGCAGACGTTGTCCTGCCTGTTGCTTTTAACTTATTTTTTTATATCTTTTAAAACTCCTACGAATATTTCAAAATCAAAATTGTTCAAATCGGTTCAGCCGTTCTCGAGTTTTAGCGAGACTAACGAACATCAATTCATTTTTATATATACAAAATATATACCTAGTGTTATTTAGGCACTAGCTGCCCGCCAGCGGCTTCGCCCGCGTGGAATTCTGTTATATATAATATATAAATAATTTTTATTTTACTAAAAAATTTTCCTCTTGAATCATTCTAGTTTTTCCTGTAGAAAAACTACATCAAATTCCGTTTAGTAGTTTTAAGATTTAAGCATACATACATAGAGACAGATGCGGGGAGCGACTTTGCTTAAGACTATGTTATGGTTCTGAAATCTGCGTTATAAGTCAAGTTAGTCTTAAGGTATACTTGCAGCATAATGTCACCGTGACTCGTAACTGTCAGCGATTTAGCCACGGCCTTTGGTTGACACGCTGACAGTCTCCGACGAACAGGTCCAGTGTCTGGCCACACAATACGCATAAATAACTTACAGGGCTGCCGTTAGTAAGTTATTATGCCCATCCTCCCTCATCACATTTTTATACAGGGACATTGACGTGTAGGATGTCCATGAATAGTTCCACAGACTAAACAGTCTGTGAGACTATTCATGAAGTATGTGTTATTTAAAAGGGGTAGTAATGTTTGTCAGTTACCTTTGACTATTTATTTATTTTAAGGAAACACACAGCTTTATTACAACAAATAGTCTCAAATACAGAGATACTTATACATTAGCAATTTAAAGTGAAACTAAACTAAACTGAACTAAAAACTAAACTGAACTAAAGTGATTAAATAAATTGGTTTGAAGATTTGTAACAACCTAACCAGGTTTCTATGGGGATAAAAACGAGATCAAATGCTGACTTGAGTGCTAGTTCCTCCTACTTCCTTGAGTCAGATGTGAGATATTTCATTAACAATCATTCATCACAAAGTAATTGCTTAAAAAAGTCACAAATTTTTATATTGTTGTATTTTATTTACGCAAACACTAGACATTTGAAATGATACACTTTTTACGGATTATTTTGCGATTTATTTTGTGACCACAGATGCTGAAAAAGCCCGAAACGTCAAGTTACAATAATACAATATACAATAATACAAATACAAATACAATAAATTGCGAAATAATCTGTAAAAAGTGTATCATTACGATTTTTGACGTGAAAACGTCTTATAAATGGATGGAGCCGGCTGCACCCACCAAAAACATGACGCATGCGGCGTTACCTCGCTCTGAGGCGTTCCATTCAAGGCTTGAAGTAACTATTTAGTAATCTGTGCTTGAAGTGCAAGCGAAAGCGCGGAACGAGCGACAAAGAGGCAACGTGACAAAGACGTTGTCACTTTCAACTATCGTCAGTGAACCGACTTTACAGACAACCGATTTTTTGGTCACCCTTAGTAGTTTACCAACATGAGAAAAATAACCATGTGTACCCGGAGTGACATGGAGCAAGTTTCAGCACTTACAACGGGTTTCAAAATATGACACAGGATAATGGTGTATGCCACTTGATAATTGGGTTCCTAAAGCAATGTATAGTGTATACCTACTACAATAGGCTAGATGACACCACCAATCGTTGATATACTCTTTATTTTCTGTCAAAAAAGTCCGCCTCCATAGATTTTGTATGGGATTACAAAATCGTAACGTCACGGTGGTGTATCGGAAATCGGAGTCATTTGACCGATTATTTATTGAATTTTTTATTTAAAAATTGGTAAATGTTTAAGATAGGTGTCATCATGCCTATTTACTAGTTGCATGATTTCCGTAGCTTATGTAAATACTTAAGAGCCAAAAAATATCAGTTTTGAAGAGATTGTAAAAGGGTCTAGGTGATACTTAATGCATGTTTTATTTAGACACTTGGGGCCCGCCAGTGGCTTCGCCCGCGTGTAATTCGGTTATATAATGTGTAAATCATTTTAATTTACATATAAATTAATTCATTACAGCTAACTTATGTAACTTGTTTTTCCGGAGTGATCTCATTGAAACCTACACATAATTTTTCGTTTATTTAACTTATTAGGTTGGTATAAAAATATGGGCTAAAATCTTTACATGTAAGAAGGGGATAATGGTGCTGGTTGTACAATAAGTATCTAATATCAATGTAAAACAGTTTGTAACCTGAATTGTACAATTGTTTATTGTCCTAAATAAATGAAAATAAAAATAAATAAATAATAAATTTTCTTCTTGAATCACTCTATCTATTAAAGGACTGCGACGAAAACCGTTTAGTAGTTTCCATGGACACAGACGCGGAGAGCGACTTTGCTTTATAATACTATGTTATGGTTCTGAAATCTGCGTGATCTAAAATGGAAACTAAGTCTTAGGGTACACTTGCAGCATAATGTCACCGTGACTAGTAACTGTCAGCGATTTAGCCACGGCCTTCGGTTGACACGCCGCGTCAGTCGCGAGTCGCAGCGACAGAAATTCGCATATGTGCTCTGGCGTGAAGACGGCAGGTAATGGATATCCTGCCTATAACCTGTTAAACACAAATAAACTGTAACTAGGAATTAAAACACACTTAAAGAAAAACGGACTGCCACGAGAGAGTCAGTTCGTTTTTCTTTAAGTGAGTTTAAGTTGAGAGGTGCTTGTGGCGCAGTGGTTGCAGCGCTTTGGTCGTGATACCCAAAGTTAATCAACCTAAGGCGCGGTCATGTTTGGGATGGGTGACCATTCTGACCATTTAAGTGACGTCTATTTACAAGCATCTCCGTCCTTCGTAAGGCACGTTAAGCTGTTCGTCCCGGTTAATAACGACAGAGATTAGTCGTTAAGGCTGGTCAGAGGCCCTCGGGCGGCTTAATAACATCTGACAGTAAGGTTGGTCACTTACCTTACAAACACTTCTCCACCAATCCGCACTGAGCCCGCGTGGTGGAGTATGGCTCGGACCACCTCATAGTCGAGGTGAGGCCTGTGAGATATAGGCTGATGAGAGTTTAAATTTCACATTGTAAAGAAATTTGGATTGTTACTGCTAAAAATATAGAAACTTATAACTAGGAGAACATAAAAATTTGTCATAAACATTTGCGATCCTTTAAAGCTTTTTACAGTCGTATGTTTTATGGTTGCAATAAAAATGTCGTTACGATTTATTTCGAAAACACTCCCACACGTTTTGTCGCCGTGATTCGCGACTGACTAAGTGTCAATCAATGGCTTAAAGGCTTAAGATCATCTTAAGGCAATGGTAATTAAAACCATGCAGGAGAATCGTAGAGCTTTTGTGTTTTGTGAGCTCATAATATAATAACACACGCTTTTTACACATACATACATTGATCTGACTCCGTGGTAAGTAGCTTATTATGCACTTGTGTTACAAAAATCAGAATCAACAGTGGTATTACAAATAAACTTAAATACATATACATAACACTCAGTCAGATCAGTACAAACAGACATGTTCATGCACACAAATGTTTGTGCAGTGCGGGGATCGAATCTGCGACTCCTTTTTCTAATAGTAAACTTTTAACCATTATAGTCTATTGTTTATCACTTAGTAAAATATAAAAATAAACATGGCGGCTTACTTTTACGTTTTGAGTGCAAATCTATTTAAAAACGCTTATTACTAAACGGTTATTATTTTGATATTGCAAAGCGTGAACGGTGATGGTGTTCTAATGTTTTATTATGGATTTCCTAATCGCACATTCCACAATCGTATATATTTAATTGTTCGTGAAGGGTTTGTTTAAATTTGTGACTTAGTGTTAAAAGTAGACTATACACCAGTAATATATTTCATAGTGGAACAACACTATCCATTCATTATTATTGACTTCGCTCTCCTAAGTGCATGTCAAGATATGGTCCTATCTATCCGATTGTAACTACCCGCGTAAATGCTTTGCAGTATGCTGTTTCAATTGAAACGGCTTAATGACAACATTTATCAAAGATCCAGGCACCGGTCTGAGTGAGGCCGCGACCTGCATTAAGCCTGTATAATAGAGATGGCAAAAGATCGCGGGATCCGGGATTATATTCCATAAAAATCGCGGAATTAGATAGTTTTTGGTGTAAGATAAAGTAACTCTTTATTACACACGAAAGAAAACAAAAATTAGTTAATCGCGGGGTGCGATTTCTTCCAGACAACCTTCGGGTAAAGGAACATTTTTATGTTTACTTAGTTTGTTAATTAAATGAATTCACTTACGAATGTTTTAGCTTTTATTATGATTTGTTAACTCACTGAAAAGATTTTTTGAAGTTATACAACGTAATCAAACATAGGAAAAAATGATACTTTTGTAATTTGGTACATTAATTAATTAATTCGTTACTTAGTCTGGATAAACAAACTATGTATAAAAAAAACTTTTCTACAACAAAACATTTTTGACCTCCATAAAAAATATCGTTTATATCGAAAATACTATCGACAGACAGAGCCCGGACAGTTTTGTTATTCACTTTATATAAGCCCGGGACTATTCTCGAATCCCGGGATTACAGATACATCCCGGCACGTGTAAGCTCTACATTGTGCTGACTGTATGAAACCATGATTTTATGCGTTATACTTTAACGACTAGTCTAAAACAAGAATAAAGTTTTATTGATTGTTTTTCCGGACGATATATATTTTTTGTATTTTTTTTAAATGTATTGGTAGTTTTATAGAAATAGAAATGGACAAACACATTACATACATTGCTCTGACTCCAAAGTAAGTAACTTATGCACTTATGTTATGACAATCAGAATTAACGAAGGTACCACAAACACCCATACCCGTGATTCCGACATAGTCTCCGGCCGGGGATTGACCCCGGAACATCTTAGACCACCTATGGCACCTTGAAACCTTTACTCATGCCACAACACAACTAGTAATAATCATAATAATATAAAATAATATAATAATATAAAGTTACTAGCTGTCCCGGCAAACGTTGTTTTGCCATATAAATGTTAAGGGTGGACAACCCTTATCACTAAGGGGTATGAAAAATAGATGTTAGCCGATTCTCAGACCTACTGAATATGCTCACAAAATTTCATTAAAATCGGTCAAGCCGTTTCGGAGGAGTATGGGAACAAACATTGTGACACGAGAATTTTATATTATAGAGTAGTGGCAAGGAGACGACATACCATATGATGATGCTAAGTTGGACTCAGGATATGAAAATTTACATAGTACCCAAAGCTAGCTTTAGCTAGCTTTCAAAAGAAAATTTTGGTAATTTCTAAAGTTTGGCACCAGTGGAGTCTGGGTAGGCAGTAGAGATGGGCCGAGTACTCGTTTAGTACTCGGTACTCGGCGTTCCCGGTGTTTTTTTTAAGTGACGTTCGTTCGTAAGTGAAGTTCGGTTTAAGTGACGAGTACTCGGTTATGTAATAAACAGCATGTCTGGAATAAGTTTGTCATGTTTGATATTGTTTTTGGAACTCTAATTAAACCGAGTAACTCGGCCGAGTACTCGGTACTCGGCAAGCTTTAAACCGAGTAATACTCGGTAATCGGTGCTCGGTAAAACCAATACTCGGCCCGTCTCTAGTAGGCAGTAACTCTTGCCACTACACCACTAGGTCGTAGTGTCACGGGACTAGTTTATTTTCATTCAATTTATTTTCTTAGCAATACATTCGCGTTAAGACCACCTTTTGTACAAAGTTTTGTTGTGAAATAAAGCTAAATTTAAATTAAAAAATTAAATTGAGGCTAGTTTATATTGAGAAAACATAGTAGATACATAATCGTGTTATATATATTATCATCTGGTTATTAATTTTCTTTGAGGTGATATCAACAATGAAACGTATTTAAAGTGGAAAAAACATATTTTTTTCGATCTACCTAAATACTTTTTGAAGAAACTTTTCTTTCCAAAGCTGGGTTCATTCTAAAAATCAATCTTCGCAGACATTAGAACCATAACCTCAACTGAACTGGAAGATATAACATTTTCGCTTAGCACCGACTATTAGCGTTAAATTAAACCTATAATTGGGCAATCGACAAAAGAAGGTCGGACTCGTTACGAGAAAATGCCCGCAATTCATGAGTAAATCATTATTTTTCATGGAAATCTCGCCAAAATGGCGTCCTTCGGTTATACTTGAGAAACGTTGCGCAATTTATTATAAGGTGTGTATAACTTTGGGGGTTTTGTAAGCAGAATGTGAATGGAGTCTCAAATTTTGGGGTTCTGTATGTTCGGCTGTGGCCTGAAATTTGTGGCGGCATCGCGACAGCGGGACGTGGGCGGCAGGCCGTGTTTTTTTTTTTTTTAGTTTACAATCGTGGACTTAATGCCGAAGGCATTCTCTACCAGTCAACCATAGGTCAAAGCAGAGAAGATATTTTCTTCGTATGCATGTGTATTAATTGTTCTTTTTTGTTATTTAGTAAGTTGGTAATCATTTTACTTGCATTTTCTTTTTTCTCTGTATGTGCACAGCCTGTATGTTCTCTGCTTGGACTTGTGGTTGACTGGCAGAGAATGCCTCCGGCATTAAGTCCACCAACGCACACGTATTTGTGCAGAAGTTTTTAAAAAAACAAATAATTCTTATTACTTGCATTAACGTTCTTCCATATAGCGTAAATCAATTAATTGTTATCAGAACAGTGATAATCTATAAACTAGCTTCCCTCCAGCGGTACCCTCGCTCGCGTGAAACTCAGTTTTCACATATATTAAACATGTTGTTTCATATTAAATATAGCCTATGTTCATCAGGCATAATGTAATATTCTGATGGTAAAAGATTTTTACATATCGGTCCAGTAGTTTCGGAGCCTATTCAATTCAAAGTAACAATCAAATCTTCCTCTTTATAATTAATAAAAAATAAAAAATATAAATATACAATAACAAAATCACATACATTGATCTTGTGTTACAGATATCAGAATCAACAGTGGTAATACAAATAAACTAAAATAAATACATATATCACCCAGACCAGTACAAACATCCATGTTCATGCACACAAATGTTTGTACAGTGC
Organism: Pyrausta despicata; assembly: GCA_963921415.1. NCBI lineage: Eukaryota > Metazoa > Arthropoda > Insecta > Lepidoptera > Crambidae > Pyrausta > Pyrausta despicata. The sequence continues at coordinate 6,186,906 of OY992869.1, forward strand.
GGGGATCGAACCCGCGACCTTTTGGTAAATCTTGACCATTACACCAAAGCGGTCGTCAGAATATTAATATTGTGAGACAAGTCCCTTACCTTAGGACCTTCAACAGTATCAGCACAAACAGTCCAACAAAGGGTCCATTCACATAGTCCAGTTTAAACAGCAAACATGCAAAATTAAATTACTCGAGCGATAATCCTTTTTAATTACAAATAATTATTTAAATAATCCTCCCTTTTGCCGTGAGACAATTGCGCGCTGTAATTAAGGGTGTCACGATAAAAACTGACCAAAATGGCGACCCTGGCTTTATAAAATTACTTTCAGAGTCCCTACTCTTGAAGCTGAACACAATACTACCAAATAAAGCCATTTCTCTTACTCACGCTAGCTTGCCCGTTCGAGTGAAAGTGATGGCTACATGAGAAAATATGCTGAAAACGTTACGGAGTATGACCCCAAAATTTTTTTTGGGAAACGGTATTATTAATATGATACGGTTTATATACGTAATCTGGTTTAATCGTGTTGAAGTGTAGATAACATTTACGAGGTAAAACACCCTATTTTACTTTTTTTTAAAGCTTAAATAGGTGATAGTCATCATTTCCAGTAAAATAGAAACAATAATAATATAATAAAATAAAATGAAATATTAATTTAAGTGACGAGGACACAAGATATGAAAATTGACGATTGACGAAAGATATTAACCATTATATACCAAATTATAGAATGTACATTTATGTGCCAATATTAAGGATCTTTCAAGGAGAAGCTTTCGAAAGTAAATGCCAACTAGTAGAGTCTGGGTAGTAGAGGTGGGCAGTAACAAGACCTACCTACATCAGAACTACCTAATCAGAAACCAACTAGGATAATTTATTAATTATTCAATCATGTCAAAGTTCCAAATTGGATATTGCGTATTTAGTATTGACCTCAGTGTCTTCTAGATAATTCGAAGGGGTTTTGGGTGTCGAAATACTTGAAGGTTGTCTGGAAGAGATCGCTCTTAGCTAAAAGACCGCCTAAATTGTGCATCTTTCTTTTTATGTTAAATTTATTTATTTAAAGCACAACAAACCTTTGTACAAAAGGTGTACTTAACGCCGTAGGGCATTCTCTACCAGTCATACCTTTGGGCTAAGCATAAATGTTGAATTTGTATTATTTTTTGTGGTGTGCAATAAAGTGTTCTTTATCTATCTCTCTATTTTTTAATCTCTTTTACACTCAATCATCATTAACATCGTAAAGCATCACTCGACCGCCAAGCTTACCTCAACGCCCTAAACCCTTACACCCATTCAGTCGGATTTACATACATTTACATTGTTCATTTCATTTTTGCCTCGATCGCTTCTTTTAATGGTGGCCCTCCAGCTAAGAAGGGTCTGGGCGGCTCTCCCAATACTGTAACATAGTAGAAAGGGTATGGAGCAGTCCCACTCCTTCTTGAATATAAAGGAATGTTAACATCATCATTATATCAGCATTTGGACGACCACTGCTGAGCATAGGCATCCACCAAGGATTTCCTCCGCAACTCTTCCAATACTGTAACATAGTAGACAGGGTATGGAGCAGTCTCACTCCTTCTTGAATGTAAAGTATCATTTATATCATCATTATATTAGCCATTTGACGCCTCCTGAGCAGAGGCCTCCCCGAAGGATTTCCACCGCAATAGGTCCTGCGCTGCTCGCATTCAGCGGCTTCCCGCAACCTTCACCAGTTCGTTGGTCCACCATCCACGGAGCGTCTTCCGGCACGGACGAGCCATTCGAGAACCTTTCCACCTCAACGGCCTTCGCTAACATAATGCCATCTTCGAATAAAATAAGTAGGGCTTATTGCAATTATTCCTGTCTATTTTAGAAAATAGACAAAAAATCTATAACCAACCAATGCTGTTTCAGCACCTGTTTACATATTATAATACAGTTTAACTAGGTACTGCATCATGAAATGACTTATAGAACAATAAGTTATAAACAGATTTGTATTGGCTTTATTGTTGAAGAAGTTTTTATATGATGGTATTTATATAGGTAGTAATTATTACTGATTAAAAATTATCTCACTGCGTCTGTCTTAAGTAGTTCGTATCTTGTATTACACAAATGATATTTTTTTAACACAAACTAGCGGTCCCGTCAGACGTCGTCCTGCCGCTGTTTTTGCTTTTTATTTATTTATTCATCTTTTTAACCTTCCTCAAAAATCTACTCATAATTCTAAACCAAAATTAACAAAATCGGTTCAGCCGTTCTCGAGTTTAAGCGAGACTAACGAACAGCAATAAGAAGACTAACGGAACCGCAAACGTTGTCCTGCCCATTCCTTTTTTTTAATTTTCGTATCTATTAAACCTGCCCCGGACTTCCATAAATATTTCCAGACCAAATTTTTTGGAATCAGTTCAGCCGTTTTCGAGTTTAAGCGGGCCTATCGAACAGCAATTCATTTGTATTTATAAGAGAAGAAGAAGAAGATATAAAGAAGATTGACTATCTTATCTGAGTCCCGAAGTTCTTATTAAGATTCTTCTATATTTTAGTTTTGCTAATAAGTCAAACAACACAAGTTTTATTTTGATAGTTAAATTTTCCAATAGCCCTACTCTTATAATTTGCACTGTGGTTTAAATGACCCTCTCAATATTGCTAGGTAGGAGATATTATCTCGTAAGTACTTCACTAACAATAAAGAAAAGAAAAAGAACCGTTTTAAAAATATGAGGCCGATCATTTGAGGACGAAATATCTGCAAAGTTCCCAGGTTATGTGGGGGAGAGGAAGGATATAAGTTGAATTAGTAATGGGTAGTCTCAAATCTGTTCAGTGATAGACGAAAAATTTATCCTTAAGAGATGTTTGAAACTTTAACCCTTAAATATTTGTTACTTGTAAATTTAAACAAATAATATAGCAGTTTGAAAGTTAATAATATCTTTCTAATAAGTATATGAACAATTATGTATACTGAAGGACACAACCACGAAAATGGGAAGACACTACTAAAATTGGTATTTGTAAAAGATTTTGACTTTGACTTTACTAATTCCTTAAGCTGGCCACACACTATACTTCCTATCGTCCAATGGCAATTTCAATTCAAAACGGCATGACGAGAAAAGAGAGTCCCACATCACCTTTCCTTACGTATTTACTTCAAAATGTATTTGAGCGTCAAAAAGAAACAATAGACGTTATAACCAAGTAACAAGTTGATAATTTTATCACTCCATGCTTCAATGTGTACAAATGTTTTAGTATTGTGTGTGTTTCAAATTTCAGCCCCTAGAATACATTTCAAATTGCCCGACCATGCAACCACTGTGCCATTAAAATTGTATTTTAAACAAATTCTAAGATATTGTCGGACAGTGACGTAACTGTTTTTACCCCTGCAATATATTGGATGCTGACTTTGAGATATTTTGCGATAAATCACTCACAATTTATTACTATTCGGTTTGTTTGCACTAAGTTTTAAAGTTGAAAGTTCGGTGAGGCGTAGAAGTTTTAGAATGGATAAAAAATCTGTAATGTCATCTGACCGTCAATCCTTAACACCATACTAACAACTGCAAGTTTTATAACGGCACTTCTAAAATAAACACCTACGACACAATTTTTACGACGACCAATTTGGTGTAATGGTCAAGAAGTTGACTGTTAAGCAAGAGGTCGCGGGTTCGATCCCCGCACTGTACAAACATTTGTGTGCATGAACATGTCTGTTTGTACTGGTCTGGGTGTTATATGTATTTATTTAAGTTTATTTGTAATACCACTGTTAATTCTGATAACTGTAACACAAGTGCTTCAGCTACTTACCACGGAGTCAGATCAATGTTACATACATTGATGTGATAATAATAATACAATGTTGTTGTATATTTATTGGTTCATTTATTTATTGTTTAATTTTGTTTCTTGCCCCCGTCTATTTAGTAATCTGTGCCACCGTAAGTAGTAAATACTCAGGAAAACTTGCTAGCTTAGGTACTCGTACTACGAAAAACTCTAGTTCAATAGTGAGAAACTTATTGGTAAACAGGGGAGTTTTTATATTACAGGTCATAGGTACCTAGTCCAAGGACAAGAAGAAGAACGAAGCACAACGTTTTTCATCTGAGTAACAACTAATAGCCTGTTTAAGTACCAATTACATCTACAAAAGAAAAGAGCTTACACTTGAACTGTTTACATTATTTTTTTCTGTCTAGACATAACTCTAGTTAATTGTCCATTTCGCAAAATTCCAATCCGGAGGATGTGAGCAGCGCCACATAAAATTATTTAACAAGCTTTCTCGCTAACAAAAACATAAAATAACTAACCCCTACCATTGGTGCAAACGATTGGCTTTGGGCGATAATCTCACACTTGATGACGCGGACATGACCAACTAAAATAATGTAATAGCAGGCCTCTCTCACTCGATGTACTTGCGCGCGGTAATAGCCTACTCTCGCCGGCACCGACTGCAGTGCCGATTCAGTGAGCTGCCAACAACCGTCGGACGCGCTCACCACGCACTATAATTATTCGTGTTACGCTTACGTTCAATTTAGTTTTCATACGAACCAAATAAATAATCTGTGCTTGTTAAACGTTAGCTTTATTACGTGGTGGTTTAGTCGACTAATAATTAATTAATTAGCGAAATGACTAGGTAGGTAGGCAATTTTATTGTCAACTACGTAGGTACCTACGTAGTTGACAATAAAATTTACCGATTCTCGAAATGTACCTACCTACTAATAATCTACAAACGACAGATTCCACAAATGACAGATTCTACTAATGACCAATTTGCGAAATGATCGTTTTTTATTGTATTGTATGAAAATAGTAAGTACCTAGGTATTTTTGTTAGAAAATTTAGGAATATTAAAAATAAAATAAAATGTAGATAAAGAATAATTTATTTTAAATAGTTTTCATTATGATCACAAATAATAGTGTTACGCCGGTGGGCTAGTGCTAAAACTTTGATCGTATTTTTCCGTGCCTTGGAGGCGTTTTCAGCAGGCTGAAATACCATTTCAGGCCGTTTCAGAGAGTGCTCTAACACATACTAGTTTATCGAAATTTCACCCAAGTTGCCGTTGTTTTCAGGCGCCTGAAACATGTTTTCAGTCCGTTTCAGGCCACTCTCTATCAGATGACGCCATAACCTGAAAACCCGTTTTCAGGCGTTTTCAGGACCCCTTATGGGCCTTTGAAGCCCACTTCAGTATATGACGTAATTTTCAGTAGGAGTGAAAGAGATAGCACGATTAGAGAGAGGCAGCTATACTAAGAACATTCCAGAAAGGTGTGACAGAGATAGCACAAGACAAGGATAGCACTATGATTCGAGAAAGGTCTAGGCTAGGCAAGACGGCATTTGGAAGGATCCCGAACAGTCTCGTACTGGGTAGTAGGTACCTACCGAATATTCGGGAGTCCTTGACGGCCGGTATATAAGGAGCCCGGGAATGCGACCGAGTTTGAGTTTAATTTGGGAAAGCGACGAGTAAACATCGAAGCGAAAACTGCGACAAGAAGATTTTGGAGTGCGATATAAGTGTTTGTGTACTAAGTGTTGTAACGTAAAGTGTGTACAATAAATCCTACTCTACTTCATCGGTTTAGAAGTGCATTTCAATCTAGATCCCACACCCCTAGAACGTAACATTTGGTGTCAGAAGTGGGATTGAAAATGCCGATTACTCCGCGAGAAGAAGAGAAGGATGGGATGCAGACCCGAAGCCGCACCGCTGCTGGAGACTCTGCGGGCACCGCCGGAACGTCAGACACAGCAGTACCAGCTTCAAGGACGCCGGAGATAGACGTCAACGCCATTCTGATCCTCCTGAAAGAACAGGCTAGAAGGCAGGAGGAACAAGCCAAAATCCTGCAACAAGAGCTACGGATTCAGCAGGAGGAACAGGCTAGAAGGCAGGAGGAACAAGCCAAAGTCCTGCAACAAGAGCTACGGGTTCAGCAGGAGGAACAGGCTAGAAGGCAGGAGGAACAAGCCAAAATCCTGCAACAAGAGCTACGGGTTCAGCAGGAGGAACAGACCAGAAGGCAGGAGGAACAAGCCAAAATCCTGCAACAAGAGCTACGGGTTCAGCAGGAGGAACAGACCAGAAGGCAGGAGGAACAGGCTAGAATTTTGCAGCAAGAGCTACGGGACCTGAAAGAAGTCCTCCGTGAGGTACACGAAGTAGCTGCAGAATGGAAAAAGGAGATGGCTGAGGTGCAAGACAAAATAGTGGGCGTTGAAATTAAAGTTGAAAACCACGAGAAGCGCCTCAATGGACTGAACGAAAAAGTGGAGGGCCAGGAGAATCGCCTCCAGAAGTTGGAGATCAAAGTGGCCAACGGCACCACCAGTGTATCAGGTGCACCAGCCACAGGAGGTGAAAAGTTAAAGGTACCTCCATTCGATGGTACCTCTTCGTGGGCCGCATACAAGCTCCAATTCGAGATGGTTGCCGAAGCGAATGGCTGGAGCAAGGACTATGCTAAAACGGCACTGAGTTTGGCGCTGCGGGACGAAGCTCTCACTGTTCTGGAAGCGTTAGGAAAGGAGAAGACATACGACCGTCTTCTTGAAGCTTTAGAGGCACGCTTCGGTGACAGCCATCTAGAGCACGTTTACAGAGCTCAGCTGAAGAATAGGACTCAGGGGCATAATGAGTCGTCACAAAAGTGGGCACTTGAGATAGAGAAGCTCGTCCGGAAGGCGTACCAAGGTTCCGCAGCGACTTTCATCGATGGAACGCTAGTACAGGCATTCATAGATGGGATTCGGGACTTTGAAGTGATGGCTGCTGTATGGCTGGGACACCATGGGACCTTGAAGGATGCGCTCGCCCATGCCCTGGAGGTGGAAGCTGTACGCCAAGACTCAACAAAATCCTTTAGGGTGCGCGAAGTTGCGGCCAGGGAGCCGATTGCTCCACCTCGAGAAACTGGGCCTCGATGCTACAACTGCGGAGAAAGAGGACACATACAATCAGGCTGCCCAAAAAGATCTTGGAGGCAACGGGACTCGGACCGAACGGTGAAGACCAGATTCGACCGGAAGTCTAACCAGACGAGGTTTGAGGAAGGATCATTCGTGTGGCTACATAACCCTATGCGTCGAAAAGGAAAGTCACCGAAATTGTCGCCGAGTTGGGAAGGGCCGTACAAAGTAGTCACAAGGATCAACGACGTCACTTATCAGATACAGCGCAACGCACGTAGCCCCTGTAAGATTGTTCATGTTGATCGGTTGGCCAAGTACCATGGAACGAATGATGCTCGGGACGAGCATGTCTAAGGAGGGGGTAGTGTTACGCCGGTGGGCTAGTGCTAAAACTTTGATCGTGTTTTTCCGTGCCTTGGAGGCGTTTTCAGCAGGCTGAAATACCATTTCAGGCCGTTTCAGAGAGTGCTCTAACACATACTAGTTTATCGAAATTTCACCCAAGTTGCCGTTGTTTTCAGGCGCCTGAAACATGTTTTCAGTCCGTTTCAGGCCACCCTCTATCAGATGACGCCATAACCTGAAAACCCGTTTTCAGGCGTTTTCAGGACCCCTTATGGGCCTTTGAAGCCCACTTCAGTATATGACGTAATTTTCAGTAGGAGTGAAAGAGATAGCACGATTAGAGAGAGGCAGCTATACTAAGAACATTCCAGAAAGGTGTGACAGAGATAGCACAAGACAAGGATAGCACTATGATTCGAGAAAGGTCTAGGCTAGGCAAGACGGCATTTGGAAGGATCCCGAACAGTCTCGTACTGGGTAGTAGGTACCTACCGAATATTCGGGAGTCCTTGACGGCCGGTATATAAGGAGCCCGGGAATGCGACCGAGTTTGAGTTTAATTTGGGAAAGCGACGAGTAAACATCGAAGCGAAAACTGCGCCAAGAAGATTTTGGAGTGCGATATAAGTGTTTGTGTACTAAGTGTTGTAACGTAAAGTGTGTACAATAAATCCTACTCTACTTCATCGGTTTAGAAGTGCATTTCAATCTAGATCCCTCACCCCTAGAACGTAACAATAGTAAAAAGCATGGCGAGTTTGTACGTATGTACCTACGTATGTACACAAAAATAAGGATGATAGATAATATAAATACAAATATCTTTATTTCTTCTCTGACACAAATATCACTACAAAGTAGTTACAATCGAAATAATTTGTGACGACCGTTTGGTGCAGTGGTCCACAGGTCGGACTTCTAAACCAAGGGTCGCGGGTTCGATCCCCGCACAGTACAAGCATAAGTGTGCATGAACATGTGTGTTTGTACTGGTCTGGGTGTTTTCTATGTATAATATGTATTTATTTACAAAAAAAAAGTATTTAAGTATGTTTATCCGTTGTCTAGTACCCATAACACAAGCCTCGTAGCTTAGTTTGGGACTAGAGAAATGGTGTGGTTGTTGTGAAATTAAAAATTTATTTATTTAATTATTCCTTAATGCAAAATCTAGAAGTAGGTAGGTACCTACACTTTTTTAACTCAACAATAAACATTGTGTCAACCCTAGTTCGATTGTCGCTAGGTCTCACGTCACTTGATCTCGCGCAGCTGCGAAGCAATAGTGACTTTATACTCAAAGATGTAGGTGCATTTTTGTACGCGGCAGAAAAAGTAGTCTATTAACGCTGTAGGTATTGAAATTTCTCTATGGAGTGATTTATCTGTTACGTAGTAACTATTTAGTAATCTGTGGTAATAGGATAGGTGACGGTTTGTACACTTCGGGGGTCGCCCTAAGCTATGCATTTCAATATTTAACTGACCATTAAAAATAAGTTCTTAGTTTTGATCGACACCTACCATTCTATTGGAAAGATGGATCGCTGAAAATAGACATGACCAACTAAAATAATGTTATAGCATAGGTAACGGTTACTAACTTTGTACACTTTTCGGTCGACGCTCTACGCTGAGCATTTTACATGACCACAAAAAAGAAGTATGAGTTTTGATCGATACTATTCAATCGGAAAGATGGACCGTTGTAAATCGCAAGGTCAAAGTTGATGAAGCCTAGAAATATAAGTATTTATCATAATTATTTCTCATACTCTGTAATGCCTCTCTATGTAATTTAGCATTTTCAACCTTTAAATAGATAACACAATTAGCTACAATATTTCTGCATGTTAGTCTTCTGTTTGATTTATTGTAACTGTCTTTGGTGTTAGTAAATAAATAAATAAAATAAAATGACAACTGACAATCATATCAAGACATTTTTTTTTCCATCCCCACCATTTTCTCACCGAGTTATTCCGATCCGATCCCCGAGAACCGATACCCTGGTGAATCAGATTTTTATTTCGATCGGATACCCAAAAACAAGATAGAAGGTGATCAGATATTACAAATTATAATTTATTCCGTTCCATTAATAAGGAAGGGGATCGAACTGAAATGATTAAACGTATACTAGTGGATCAGACCGGAATTTAATAATAATAATATCATTTCTTCAAACATCTTTTTTATTTTTTATTTACTAAGTAGGTACATACTTAATCATTTTACTTTCATTTTAATTTCCTCTCTGTATGTGCACCGCCTGTATGCTCTCTGCTTGGGCCTGTGGTTGACTGGTAGAGAATGCGTCCGGCATTAAGTCCGCCACTGTACACAAGTTTGTGCAGAAGTTTTTTTAAATAAAATAAAATAAAAATAATAATTGTCAGTGGATCACACACATCATAATTCCAAACCCTTAGTAGGGCCCAACAGTCACTGGCGACTCGCCAACTAAATCCATCTCCATTTGCGCCTCCATTGAACGCTCGCTACGCAAAAAACTTCACTCGCCCGTAATGTATTTAAAACACTGAATAAATTCACTTACGAGCCGATTTATGGCTTCGGGCTGACTTACAACGCTTTAGCGATAATTAAATCCGCTAAATTAGGTGGATCTATTACGTTTGTTTTGCTCTATGCCGGTCTTAATGTTGTTTTATTAGGGTTGAAGAGAGATTGGAATAGGTTATAGTTAGTGTTGGGGTTATAAATACTGAGTTAGGTTCACTTGCGCCTCAATTATTGTAAAATAAAAATGTAACCAATAAAACCAAATATAAAATTGATTTTAAACGTAGATATTACGTAAACGTAGAAACGCCTAGTCAAAAGAAACATAACATCAACCAACATTAATAAGTCTTTGGCCTAATTGCCTAGGCTAATATTCTTGTATTTATAAGAAAGATAATATCTGCGTTAAAAAAACAAATTTTTATTCGTTTTTTTTTGTAGCTTTGTTGCTATCCTCACGGTCTCTTCATTTAATGTGTTCACTATATTTTTTATCAAACCAAGCCATACAAAATATGCTTTTTGGTATAAAGTTGTTTTAGCTTTGTGTATCGAAATCATAATTTGTACGCTCTTTTTATGAATCAATTTTAACTTAAGAGTCAGTATAATATACACTACAGCTTTCCTTTCAGATTTGTGCTTGCTAAAGCAATGATAACAAGTCAAATTATATTATACTTTAGGTAACTATTAATCAACATAATTCACTTGCCTATTCAATTTTAAAATGCAAGTCAAAAGGCAATCGTTTTAAACCCACCCCATTCTAAATAATAAAATCCACTCAAAAAAGTCGTATAACTTAATAAAACGACAAAAGTCCTCCCGCACACGTGTCAACACGGCGCGATGCAAAATGAAATTCAACCGAGTCCGGTGTTAGGGTACTCGCACACGGTGTATGAATAACTACGAAAGAATTTTTGAAGCCATGAACACTAACTTTCTAGCCAAAAACCCCCAGATTGAGCCAGGAAAACAGATTTTGAGCTTAAACTGATGGACGGATTTTAACCGCGGTTCAATCATCGTTCGAATAAAAAAACCGCTTTGAAATCGGTCCATCCGTTCAGCACACACAATAAAACAAATATACACACACAAACTTATTATAACTCCCCTATTTTTCGTCGGGGGTTATTATTTAAATCCATAAAACATACTCTTACTGGATACATTTTTGACCTATGCAGCTGCATCTGATTTGTCTCCGGTCCTGTCAAATCTAATTACCGTATCATGGAAAAATTGTCCGCATTTATCAAGGTATCAGAGAAGCTATAGAACTTTGTGCCTCAAACATTGCGATTGCGCATTTCAGACGGATTTCAGCTTCTTTACGTATCTTTGTAGTAATTATCATTATTATTTATTTAAAGATTTATTGACATATAATTACAAATGGCACATACATGTTTGGTAAGCAGGTTATGCTTGTGATAGGAGTAACGGCTCTCTCTTTGTCCATGGAATACATTTATAATTTCTTAATTACAGGTAAGCAAACAAATAAATCACTAACAAACATAAACAAATAACAAAAACAACCTAGGTGCACTTAGAAGTGTGCTGCTAATACCAGAAATTATCTGTAGCGTAAACTTAAATTCAAAATCTCTTTTTTCTTCGCACAAAAATATATCTTCTTAAACAATCCAGCCAATCAAGTTGATTCCCTAAAATACACGCGACGCTATCAAGAAAAACCATCGTCTGCGTGTACCCTAATTCGATTATCCATTGGAAGAAATTAAATAGATGGGTAATTTGGCAACCCCATTAGACCAGGGCCGGGCCCAGGGCAGATTTATGTGTGGGCACGATTTTATATCTGACCCGTTAGTTTCATATTAAATTTGATTGCCTTGTAGATTGCCAGGGTCGGGTTGTAGGTTATAGTTTGCGTGTGTGAGGCATTTTTGATCCCACAAATTACGAGTCGTATTTTTCCTGTTTGGACACGTTTCATGCCACTGGTTTTTTGCGCCGCGCGAAAACTGTTTTTCAAGCTCTTATTTAGTTTCAACCTGTCCCGTGTCTGTCTGTAATAAAACCTTTCAAGCTGAATTTCACCCACTTTCCGGTGTCCAGCTAAGCTGAATACATGTATACACGTTTAGCTGTGATGACAATACACAATGTTATTAATAGAATCTTGTTGAAAAACATTTATTTTCTTTACCTACCTACCTACTTGTTTCTTTAGTAACTGGATTGTAGTTCTTTCGTTAAGTCAGATATGGACTTAGGTGTCAATAATAAGCAAGTTTTTTCATTTAAACCCATCCGAACTCTTGAAAAAAATTACAATTCATTAATTGTGATATCACCTGCGCTTAGCTCGTGAGGTTCTTAACTCCTCAAGACCCTCATGATACATGAGCATGCATGGCATACATGGCAGACACATAATATTACTGATTTTTTCCTCGTTGACTTATAAAAAAAACAGTTTTGTGTCAGAATACTCAAAACCGCCACAGCATCCTAATGTCACCAACATAAAATTGGCTCGCTCAGTTCAATAATTTAGCTAGCAAAATTGGCATGTTGGTACAGGTGACGATTCATCAAAGTTAGCCGTGTGATTGGCGGACGAGTGATGACGTCATGTATGGCCACAGACAGGGTGAAGTGTGTTTGAAGGTAGGTGATGAGGATGTGTCAAGAGAAAGACATGTGTATAGCTTGAATGTCGAATATTTATTAAATCAATGAAATCTTGTACATAATTGCAAAACACAATAAAAACATATTTGCTTACTTAACATAAACTTGATACTATGTCGCAGACACTTATTAAAATATTTATGTTACGGTACAACTTACAAATCACTATACTTCACCTCCGCCGAAAAGTTCACCACACACCCCCCGCATTTCGGGAGAAAAAAAAAGAAACATACACTATTTTTTTCATAATACATTGTTCAAGTGTAAAACATTTTAGTATTATTTTTATGTGTTACAAATTCTTTATCATTTTTCAAAATTATAACATTAGGTGAAATGTCCTTGATTACAACATATGGACCACTATAAACGTTATCGAGCTTATTTCCTACTTGATTCTTTAACAATATTAGATCTCCTTGCTTATAATTAACAGAGTTACAATTCTTATCATAATTCACTTTTCTAGTTTGCTTACTTACTAAAAGATTTTCCTTGGCTTCAGATTGTGCTTTTTGTAAGCGGTATTTCATTTGTAATGGGTAATCGTCATAGTTATACAATGGTTCAATCGGTGTGTTGAAGTTACTTGGTAATGTACATAATTTACCAAATACTAATTCATACGGGGTGTATTTTGTTTCAGTGTGGACGGTCGTATTAAAAGCAAAACACCAGTAGGGTAACCATGAACTCCAATCTTGTTTGTTGGAATCGCATTGAATTCTGAGAAAAGCTCCTAAATTTTTATGAGTGTTTTCTAACGCACCTATTGTTTCGTGATGGTATGCAGTTGATTGAAGTTTATTAATTTTTAGTAATTTGCAAATATTGGTCATTATTGATGAAGTGAATTCAGTTCCTTGATCCGTTAAAATAAAGCGTGGCAAGCCAAACCTTAAAATAAAATTTTCTACAAAACACTTAGCTACACTTTCTGCGTCTTTTCGTCGTAATGGGTAAGCTTCGACGAATTTTGATAAATTACATTGAAGTGTCAATGCATACTTAAAATCATAATTATCTACATCTAGAGGTCCTACTAAATCTAAACTAACTACTTCAAATGCACTATTAGCCGTTGTCGTAATGACCATAGGCTCCTTAACTTGTTTATTCGTAAACTTATTCATTTGACATTGTTTACATTTCTTTACAAAGTTCGTGACGTCACTAGTTAAACCTGGCCAAAAATAATATTTCTTAATATTATTAATCATTCTATTTATTCCTGCGTGACCGCTCGTGGGTAGCAGGTGAAAGTCATTTAGAATTAAAGTTTTATCGTCTTTATTGGTGACACGGATAACATCTTTAATCACAAGAATGCGTGGTGTCCCATTACTATTCATTTCCTTTAATAATAATTCTATATATTGTTCATGGACTTTATTTTTCACAACGAAAAGCTCCTCGATTTTAAATTGTTTACACAATGACTCTATTTCTCTCATCAGCACTTTTAAAGTAGATGACGATCGAGATAATAGGTAAATAATATTTCTTGAGGGCACTAAAATACAATTGCCTGATTGGCTATAAATAACATCATCATTTTTACATTTATTCAAACTCAAATCGTTATGTGACTTACATATAACAAGTTCTATTCCTTCAGAAGGTTTTTTCAGAATTTCTACAACTTTAGGTTGATCAGGCCTTAAGATTGCAGACTCCTGGTTTGTCAAATCCGTACTGTTATTACTTTCTAATGCTTTGTCAAGTTTTCGCTGTTGTGCTCTTGTAATGACCGATACAACTTTTTCATTTAGTTGCTTTAATGCTGTACACGTAATCGGTAAACGGCTTAATGCGTCTGCAGCTGCATTATCCTTTCCCGAGACGTGTTCAATAATGAAATCATATTCTTCCAAATATAAACGAAACTTAGTTAATCGACTAGATGGATCAGTCATACTGAACAAATAAATAAGTGGTTTATGGTCGGTTAAAATTTTAAACTGTTTGCCATATAAATAAGGTCTAAAATGTCTAATAGCCCATACGATCGCTAGTAACTCTAATTCAATGATAGGGTATCTAATTTCTGCGGGCTTAAGGCTACGGCTAGCGTAAGAAATTACTGTTCCATTTTTATTTGATAAAACTGCGCCTAATCCTTGTTTTGATGCGTCAGTTTGTAATACGAATGTATTATTGTCAGAAAAATCGGGGTATTGTAATATAGGTGGCTTAATGAGCGCTTGTTTTAAACTCTGAAAAGCTGTTTCACAATCGGGTGACCAAATAAATGGTGTATTTTTCTTACAAAGACTGTTTAGTGGATGTACTATACAAGCGAAACGTGGGATAAATCTCCTGTAGTAATTTGCGAACGCAACAAATCTTTTTACGTCATCTGTATTTAAGGGTACAGGGTAGTTTTTTATAACTTCAGTTTTTGATGGATCAGGATATATACCGTTGGAGGTTATTTTGTGGCCTAAATATATTATTTCTTTACGTAAAAATTCGCATTTTAGTGGGTTAAGTTTTAAATTTACTTTTCGAAATCGTTCCAAAACACTAATCAAATTCTTGTTATGATTTGTAAGGGAATTTCCTATAACAATACAGTCGTCTAAATAAACGAATGCCTGCTTATAGTTTATCCCTGACATTGCTATTGTCATAAGCCGTGAAAATACGCTAGGACTGGTTTTCAATCCCATAGGACATCTTTTCATTTGATACGTCTTATCTGTTGTAAAAGCTGTCATATTACGTGAATTTTTATTTAATGAAAGTTGATACATCTTATCGACCTGAAAAGCTGTGTATTTCCTACTATTTTCATCTAATGATAATTGATAGTAAGATTGCGATAAGTCTAATTTCGAAAAGTAAATACTACCTGAAAGTGAATCTAAGATTTCAGTTATATTCGGTAATGGAAATTTGTCGTCTTGAATAACATTGTTTAGCTGTCTATAATCAATCACTAGTCTCCATTTTTTCTCACCATTTTTGTCAGATTTTTTCGGAACTAAAAGGACTGGGCTGGACCATTCAGATGTCGTCTCTTCAATGATGTCATTGTCTAACATTTCCTTAATTTGTTTTTGAATTTCTGTCTTTAAAGCATGCGGTATTCTATAAGGTTTTCTATAAATAGGAGTGGTATTATCCTTTAATTTAATAGAATGTTCCATTAGGTTGGTAACTGACAACTTATCTCCTGGTAACTGAAAAACATCTGCATATTTAGCACATATGTTTTCAATGTTTATTTGTTCCTCTTTATTTAAGTAAGAGCTTAAGTCGAGTAAGTCAAACAAGGTTTTAACTCGTTTAACAGATACTAGATTCTCACTAAAGTTACACATTTCAAATAAGTTTAAACTGTGAATTTCCAAATAAGAAAAATCTATAACTCTTTCTTCATCTGTTGTATTTAAAATACGTACCGCGACATGACCATTGCTAGGTCTAGAAATTATTCCTGCTACGAATACTCCTGGATGAGAAGGTATTTCGTTGGCTAACACTACACAATCACTACAGTAGTTAGTAGGTATGTACTTAATAACCTCGCATCGTGGCGGAATTGCATGTACATACTTGTTGTTACCGACTATTTCGGTCGTGATTAAACACCCTTTATTTGATAAGGTTAGAGTGCAATCTTGATAGTTTACAATAGCGTTATACTTTGAGAAAAAATCTTGGCCTAAGATACCATCTGCTGAACATGAAATATTTTCAAAAATATAAAATTTTTGAGTAAACACATTGTTATTAAAATACAAATCTAGATATACGTATCCTATTGAAACTAAATTCCCTGTTATACCTCTTATGGTAATTCTATCTCTAACTATTTGACTTAATATATCCGGATAATTCCTAACTAAATCATACTTAATTACACAAAGACTGGCGCCAGTATCTACTAGTAATTTAACTTCTATATCTCTTTCTATAAAACATGAAATTACGCTATTATTATTATAGCTTAAAATAAAATTACTGTCTTCATTATTCACGAAAAAACTGGTTGTTATTGGAAACGGTTTCATGTTCATTTCCGTCCGAAAACTGCTGAATTACATGAACACGCGGCGCGGCCTGTGATCGATTTCCAGCCGCCGGCGCATCAAAGCGGGCGCGCATGTTTGTATCTCGGTTCATGTTACCAGACGTATTCCGCCTGTTGTTATTGCAGAATTGTTGTCGCCAGTTATTTGATCGGTTGAAATTATTATTGTTAGGTACATTATTATTGCGAAACTGCGAATTATTTAAGTTGTTGTTTCGCGAAAAAAAGTTAGTGGAATGACTGTTCATTCGATAATTATTTTGTCGATTTGATTGATTAGGATATCGATGGTTTCCACGATTTCCACGATTTGAATTATGGAAATACCTAACTTTCATGACCTCGTGCTCCGTTGTTGTCATAGAATTTTCATCTATAGCAGTAGTAATAGCTTCGGAAAGGGACGAAAACTGACGAGATGCAATAATGGTACTAAGTCGAGGGTCTGACAATCCGTCCGAAAATCTTTTAATCGCAATTTTTTCATTGAGTGGACGTAAAATTTGAAACTTACTGTCATCACCGTCGGCTTGTGCCAATGTTAGCTGTACAAATAAATTTTCCAGCTCTCTACCGAATGACTCGATCGACCTACGGCCTTGCTGTGAGCGTTGCAATTGGCTCTGAATAGCGACTGACGAAAGTTTTGGTAACAATTTAGCTTTCATATCTTTAATCAGATTGGAAACATTATCGTAACTAGTGTTTAGACGTAATTTGGCACTTTCAGACAATCTAGTTTTCAGGACAAACGTTATTAACTGCACCTGCGATTCTGTTTTAATCAAAGTACTGTATAGTTCAATGCCATCTATTAATTGTTTAGTAACTGTATCCTGTCCAGTCATAACCGGTAACAGTGATATGGCAGTTTTAATATCAAAAGAAGGTAGTTCAGTAGCCATTTTTGTTGTTGTTAAGTCCTCTACACGGACCAATGAGACAATTTGAGAGTATAAAGTATTAATTTCTTCTACTAACTGGTTAACTAAAACAGCGTCTTTTGAACTTATCTCTGACGTTTCTACCTGTCCACACACATGAGACAAAATAATCCCCAATTTACTGTATTCTGTCTTTGCTATCGATAACTTTTTAAATGCTAGGTCCGATTTCCTTTTTTCGGGACCAAGTTTAGTTAAATACTCTTTGTAATACTTTAAAGAATCGCGCAAATTAATTAATTCATCTGTCATAATAATTATAAAATAAGCACAAAGTTAACTTATCATTAAAACTAAAGCCAAGCAAAATAAACTTACATAATTAATGTTAGAGTGTGATTCGCGACGAACTTCTTAGTCTTCGTAGGGGTGGCTTGACGTCGTCATCGGAAGAAGACAGGGCTCGCTGCGGCTGCACGCTGTAGGCTGATGTTCCAGGACACGAAGGTGCTCGTCGACTGCTATGATGGGTGGGCCGGGCTATACCCTGGACTCCGTGGGCCGGGATATCCCTGGACTCCGCTCCTTCAATTTCTTCTTATGGTGTTGCCGTTAGCTCCAAGGTTGACGTGGCGTTGCTTGCCATATTGAAATAATAATAATATATAATAATAATAATAAAATTTATTTAGTTTCATTCAGGTAAATTACAATTAATTTGGGCTTAGGATCGAACTTACAGGCTAATTACTTTCTTTACCTGAACTAGGTTAGATATAAACCTGTATCTCAGGCTAAAGAGAGCACACATTATTATTACAATAGGTATAAGGCTAATTAACAATTGCTTGAAACTACATACTTAATACGAAATAAAACAAAGATATGATCTAAATTAAGTTAGTAAATAAGTGTCACTACAAAGTCAGCACTTTGCAACTCAAGTCAACAGCGTCAGCAGTTTTCTTACGTATCTAGGCTAAATATATTATTGTATGCATCACGTTTATATTATTTTCTGCGTGTATTTAAATTAATGATTAGTGTTAGTAACATATTACTTTGCCAAATTAGCACTAACATGTATGGGTTAGTAGGACAATGTTAGGTCAAATCATATTGCTTAAAAAGTAAATTAAACGCTATTACATAATTACTATAACACCAAGTGATTAACAAAAATGCTCAAAAAACTGGGATTCTACGGAAAGGTGCCTTCATAATCGATAGAGTTAATGTATCGGTTTTCGGCAGCTCTTCTGGCGGGACATTCTTTATCTCCTGTTTTGTGTGCGCTTGGCTTACGGAAGCGCACGCATGTAGCGCACTTAGACGGCTCGGTTTTCTGCGCACAATCCCTCATGGCGTGGCCCACTTCACCGCAGTGGCCACAAGTGATGGTATCTTCTCGACATGTCTTTGCCGCATGACCGTATTGCTGGCATTTAAAACACCGTGTCACCAAGGTGAAATCTCTCACAGGGCACGACGACCAGTTGACAAAAACTCTATCATTATTTACAAGGACTTTTCGAATTTGAGCGTGGACTTGGACGATGTAATTGCAAGTCTCGGCATCTTTTTTCCCTGATTTGTGGCTAAGCTTGATACATGACAAAAACGACTCGAGAGTAATCGTATCTTTAAGTTTTTCAGCAAGATTTTGTTGATAAATGCAGCTGAAGACTTCAGTCTCTTGCATTGACGTGGGCACTCCAATGATGGCGATTCTGGGCTGGCGTTTATGAGGCTCGTCTACAGTGAAACCCGAGGTCTTCAGTTGCGATGATTGCTTCAGCTTCTCGATATCGTCTTTGGTATCTGTGCTTATGATTACGCCTCCATTTTTCGTTTTACGCAGTCCTCTCACGTGCAGCTTCATTTCATTAGGTCGGATGATTTTTTGAACCAGAGTTTTGGTCTCCTCGCTTGTCTTTCCCTTGTCATTTGGATATATAGCTACGGAATTTATGGTGCTGGGTTGAATAAAGTCTTTAGAGCTATTTTTCACCATGTCGGCAAAAGAAACTGTGTTCTGGGCAGGCCTTAGAGTTGCTTCAACACTTACTTTGAGGTTGTCAAGTTTTTGCGAAAGGTTGCATTTTTCTTGAAGGGCATCATTTAACGTGTGAGCTTGAATAGCCTTCTGCTTAATGGATTGGTACTCCACTGCTAGCTGTGAGGTCCCATGGCTCACTTTCCTGCACAAATTGTGAATTCTCACTTTTTGGTCCGAGTTCAGTTTTCCTTCGGCAGCGATAGTACACACCTCATTTAGGCACTGCTCGATGGTCCTCATCCAGTTCTGGATCTCGGCTGTAGGCACAACTTGTATGGGCTCATTCTTCTGCGGGACGGGCGGCGGAGGAGCGGGCGAGGGCAGCGCGGGCGCGGGCGAGGGCGGCGGGCTCCGGGGAGTTCGGCTACTTCGGTTGAAGGGACTACTTTCCATTATTAATGTCCTCAGTTAATCGCACTAAACATTGTCGAGCACAAAAAGTCAGATGACACGAATTCAGCGTGATGTTTATCGAGGTCACAACTTTGCAGATTATTGTTAATTTTGCTGTTTAAAATTAATGAAGTGGACACGTCCGATCGCATTGTCGGCTAGAGAGTGAAAATGGGTCAACTCACGGCGTAAGGCTCTAATTTTGTAGAGGAAATACGCTAGTGCGAGTACCAGAATGAGCAGTACTACGACCACCAGAATTTCGCCAAGGTTCATGCCCGTAGATTTTTCTGTTTTAGCATCACCGCTAGCAGTCTGGGCGATGACTACTTGTTCTTTGCTTTGCTGTTTCCCCATACTCGATGATGAATAAATTCTTGATTAGGTACATTGATGCTGATCTTGATTTTGTGTAGATTTAGATTGTGTCTTCAATAATAGTCTTCGATATTCTTGTTTTCCATATTTTTAGTGATTTCTTTTCTTCATTCTTCTAATTTCCGTGAAGTTCTGAGGCAGGGTCGCCATGAAGTGTGTTTGAAGGTAGGTGATGAGGATGTGTCAAGAGAAAGACATGTGTATAGCTTGAATGTCGAATATTTATTAAATCAATGAAATCTTGTACATAATTGCAAAACACAATAAAAACATATTTGCTTTCTTAACATAAACTTGATACTATGTCGCAGACACTTATTAAAATATTTATGTTACGGTACAACTTACAAATCACTATACTTCAAGGGTGTTTCGAAATTGAAACTTGGGGTCTATTCCGAATTTTAGTTTTTTTATTTCGATATGCATATTTTGGGTTGTATAGTAAATTGACTGCCTCGTTGGTTTAGTGGCAAAGTTTCTGCCTTACATTCGAGAGGTCCTGGGTTCGAATCCTAGGTCGAGCCAAAATTGTTTCTGGGATTTTCTGTCATGGATTTCTTAAAAAAACAGCTCGGAGTCGGGAAGTTGGCGGCCTCGGTAAGCACTTTAAGCCCAACAGCTTACATGACGACGTCATGACCGGAGAGAGATCAGTCGCAGGACGTTGGTCGGATTGCCGTCTCACCGAACTTTGAGAGCGATGGAACAGTGAGTGCACCTGTGTATTGCACTCACACTTGTGCACTATAATATCTCCTGCGTAGTTGGCTGATCTCTGTTGAGATTGGGCGTTGTGGTCGAAATCGGCTAGGAGGACTATTATTATTATTACTATTGTTATTTTTATAGTAAACAGTCTGCCCTGTTACAACTTACGAGTAAACTGTGTGAGAATAGAAAGGAAGTAAGTATATTACAATTATTGGACACAAGGTTGGACATACCTTACATACAACCTGTCCACCGATCCGCACTAAGCCCGCGTGGTGAAGTATAGCTCGTACCATCTCCTAGTTGAGGTGAGGCCTGTGCCCAGCTGTGGGACATATACGAGTAAATCCTGATGTGATGAGATATTTTTGAAATTAATTCAATGTATAGTGAACAGGCATCTTTTGGTGAGCTCGCTCTATCGTAGACTCAGTCTTAGCCCCGTTGGGCTTAGTCTTGGGTCAAGAGCAAACCTATCCCAAATAAAAAAAATAAAATAAAAAAGACCGCTTAAGAATAATATTGAGTAAAGGCGATATAGTATTTATAAACCAAAAAAATCAAATGGTTTTTATAATAAATTACAACGAATAATAAATAGAGGTTCTCAACTCTTCTTGATTTTACTGGTTTTCATGAAGACAGAGACATCCAAACGGCTTATGATTTATTTAATGTCATTCATAAAATACTTTCAGTTTTAAATCTCTAAAGATTAAGTTGCATACATCATTATCCTATTTGTCAAAGTGTTCATAAGCCAAGTCTAGCTTAGACTGATTTAAGGCACTTGGAGTGTATATTTTTGTCTAAATAGCTCTTATATAAATCACAAAAGAATGAACTGCACGTAGGCCAGTAAGAAAAGGACTTTAATTTTGGTGAAATGTCTGTAGGCCGGCGAGTGAACGCAAAAATCATAGAAGCGGCGCGACAACTGCAACGGTACAATTGAAATTATACACTTTTTGAAATTAATTCGCGATTTATTTACTTTTTTATTTTTGTTTAAAGTGTATAATTTCAATGTCTACTGTTCGCGTAAACCGAAGAAAAAAATAAACGGTACAATTTTCACGCATTCGTACTTCTTCAGCACGGTATTTGTATCAAGGCAACTAAACCTAGGTGTACAATAATAATGTAAAATAACTGTTGACAGGTACATTTCGTGACAGCTACAAGATATTTCGCTATAGGAATTTCAAAACTGTGACGTGTTGTGCAACACAACACGTTGCGTTTGAGTGGTTATTGATCGAACCTTTGTTGGCATGCTGAACTTTTTTCGATTGCACGAGAATTGGCCCCCATCAGGCTTACTGACCAAATACATTTTATTAACAATTGAAAACCAATACGATCCCAATGTTAATTTTTATACATACTAAACAATCCATAAAACCCACGCTTTATCGCTTGAAAACTGCGTAAAATACAAAACAATGTGTAAAAGGTTACACGGAAATATTCGACAAGCAATCCTATTGTAATTTCAACACAATATTTAGCTGTCCAAATAGTTCAAGAGTAGAGTCACAGATTACTAAATAGTTACTACGTAACAGATAAATCACTCCATAGAAAAATTTCGACACCTACAGCGTTAATAGACTACTTTTTCTGCCGCGTACAAAAATGCACCTACAGCTCTGAGTATAAAGTCACTATTGCTTCGCAGCTGCGCAAGATCACGTGACGTGAGACCGAGTGACAATCGAACTAAGGTTGACACTTTCGGTAAAAATATTTCAACCACATTTTTCTACAATGGTATTTGATTGACTGTTGTTGAAATAATATAACATTATTGAAGAACAAATTTGAAATAAGAAATTCAGCCTGTATAAGGTATAACAAGCGAATTATGAGCTACTTAATTGTGACTCATGCTATCTCTTCCTAAAACGAATCTGTCATTTGTGGAATCTGTCGTTTGTAGATTATGAGTAGTTAGGTACACATCGAGAATCTGTCAATTTTATTGTCGACTACGTACCTACCTACCTAGTCATTTCGCTAATTAATTAGTCATTAGTCGACTAAACCACCACGTCCAGTAGGTAGGTAGGTACACACAGTTCGTAGGTGGAGCGCAGCCCATAAAAAGTAGACTAATAGGTACTTAGGAATTATTTCGATAAAGTAACTGACCTGTTTCACTGTAGGTATTACATTTTAATTCAATAAAGCCGATCCCCAATTTACCTGAATTTATCCAATTTACCTACGTAGGTACCACCTACTAATTTGTTTATTTTTATACTTTGCAAATAAATTACTAACTTACCGGGTAATAATTACATTTTCTTCATTAGCTGGTAGACTAAAAAAAGAAAGCGTTTTATTTCTCTTAGTATTCGACCTACACCCATCAACAGCACATAAATTTCCACCACCAGAAGTCATTTTTCTTAAATAAATAAAGCTAACGTTTAATAAGCACAGATTACTTATTTGGTTCGTATGAAAACTAAATTGATCGTAAGCGTAACACAAATAATTATAGTGCGTCGTGAGCGCGTCCGACGGTTGTTGGCAGCCCACTGAATGCGCACCGCCGTCGGTGCGGGCGAGAGTAGGCTATTACCGCGCGCAAGTACATCGAGTGAGAGAGGCCTGGTAGAGTGTACAACCCAATCCCAATTTCATTTAGTTCCTAAAATGCTCACACAATTTCATTACAATTTGGCGCTAGTGTCTCATGTCAAGAGTACGAAACGACGTTAATCCAATGTCGATCCATTGAAATTAGAGTCAAGAGAAGGCCAGGAGATCTGAAATAAGAATCCAGTGATCTCGTAGTGACGAGCCTACCGTATTTTAATTCTGAGCATTTTTCTTCGGACTCCATGCCAAGCCGTTTTTCATTAAAGATTTATTGAGAGGCGAATAATATGATATCGATCACAATTATATTATAAATGTGAAAGATTCTTTGTTTGTATGTTTGTCCGTCAATCACGCTGAAACTAATGAACGGATTTTGATGAAATTTGGTATACAGATAGGGTTTGAGCTGACTGAGGTGATAGGATACTTTTATCTCAAGTAAATGCTTCCTTGGGACCAACACGTTTGTGCGGAAGTTGCGGGCGGGTTGCTAGATCTACCTCGACCTAGATACAATTACTATAATTATCATTATTAGAGTAATAATTATAATTGATAGTAAGAGCAATTAATATTGTTATCGGTCTTGGATTGATTGCTTGTAAGTCAAATGGCACTCTATGAGATACCTGCATGAGTTATATCAGTCAGTCACACACATTCAATTTTTTTTTTAATTTTCTCTTTTTGGGATTCTGTAGTCCGACAATTAACCCTTATAAGATCGTTCAGTCCGTCCTAGTCTGTCACAGCAGAATATCTTCTACGTTTATGGACTGATTTGCATGTAACTTGGTTCGAGGATACTTCACATATAGATCTCATTTTAAATTAAAATTACTTTTTAAGGGTACTTACCTCCCTATAATTGTAAAGGGGGGGGGGGTGAATTATTTTTTTGGGTTTCCATACAACACTTTTTCATCAGCTTTACCATTTGCGAGTTAAAGCCAGCCAAAGTCGTTTACACGGTGTCCCCCCCCCCCCTGTTATTTCTAAAGTCTTGGACCTTCATAAACTTCAAATCTCTCACGTAACGAAACAGGCACGGAAACTCTTATTTAAAATTGTTTCGGGTATCCTGTGATGAATACTTTCGAAATTATAAATAATATAAAACTATATTACTTTACAATGATGACATTGACGGCTAGGAAGATGATGATGATGCCAGAAATGCAAAACAGCGCGGTGCCAAAATTGACTACGGAACCCTACTTTATGCGCACTTGGCCGGTTTTTTATGTAATAATTGATTGTTGGCATCCTTTCATTTCACTTTTAATTTCTGTGGTCAACCAGAAATTAAAAATTATTTTCATTGTGTACTTGCATGCCTATTAGTGTTAATACCGTTTAATATGTATAAGTATTTATGTATTTGTATATTTAGTAACCTGTTATTATATTAAATAACCATATTAATATATTACATCATCACATACATTGATCTGACACAGTGGTTAGTGGCTTAAGAACTTGTGTTACAGATATCAGAATTTACAGTGGTATTACAAATAAACATAAATAAATACATAAAACACCCAAACCAGTACAAACAGACATGTTAAGTATGCACACATGTTTGTACAGTTCGGGGATCGAACCTGCGATCTCTTGGTGTCATAGACAACTTCTTAACCATTTACACCAAAGCGATCGTCAAATTGGTTGTACTTCATAAAGTTACTTATATTTCAGACATTAAAATTTTTAACTTTAGTCATGGATTTCCGCAAATTAACGCCTGATTCCATCAACTATATCAAAAACATACCGACTGATTTTAGGGTTGTGGACACACTAGCTACTCAGTTTGATTCTGAATATGATTACGTCGACACGGTAGAACTGTCACACCAAACAAAGACCATTTGACCCGCGGATTTCCAATCACCCAAGTTTTGTGCCATTGTATTTCGCAAATCTCCCTGAAACCGAGTTAAACAGATCTATTCATGACCTAATGGGATTCCCCATCATCACATTACAGGGTGGCGTATTTCCAAAGTCCACAAATCGCGCGTGTGACACAGATCCAATCTGACAGTCAGTCGACCGCAGACGGGGCTCTACTATGTTACCCCGGGTCCACAATATGGCGCCAACGTTGCATATGCCCGAAAGCCTATCACCCAATGAGTGAACTAGAAAAAAGCATCGGCATTAACGTTGATTGGTGCTTTGTCAGAGTTTAATTCCGGCCTTATGCCTTGACGTCCGTAGTTTCTGAATGCGTAGAACTGGGTCTGTATTCATTTTACCGCTCAAAGTATGATTTATCCTAAATTTTTAAAACAAGAACGTTGCGAATGAGCTATAAGCAAATTGTAATAATAATAATAATAGTCCTCCTGGCCGATTTCGACCACGGCGGTCAATCTCAACAGAGATCAGCCAACTACGCAGGAGATATTATAGTGCACAAGTGTGAGCGCAATACACAGATGCACTCACTGTTCCATCACTCTCAAAGTTCGGTGAGACGGCAATCCGACATGACCGGAGAGAGATCAGGCGCAGGACCAACGGCTTAACGTGCTTTCCGAGGCACGGGGGTGTAACACCGCCAACTTCCCGACTCCGAGCTGTTTTTGAGAAACTCATGACAGAAAATCTCAGAAACAATTTTAGCTTGACCTGGGATTCGAACCCTGGACCTCTTGGATGTAAGGCAGAAACTTTGCCACTACACCAACGAGGCAGTCAAATTGTAATAGGGCCTCAGAAGCCTTATTCTATTAATTAGTTACAGAGTAGGGACTTCGAAACGTCTACTTTAGGTCCAAAATTAACACCCGCATTATAGATAGGAGCTAGTGAATTATGTGCCATATGAGATGAGACCATTTGGAGTGAATCAGATTGCTAATTAGCAAGTAATTAGTCCAGTGTGACTCAGTGATTAACTTAGTTGGTACTAGTTGGTATTTAAGATGAAATTCGTTTTGACTTTCTGCATAATGCAACTAGACTCTTTAAATCCGCCATCTTGGATTTTGATTGGATTGATCAGCTGCCTGTCAATTGCAAAATCATCATCTAATCGTTACACTTAAACGTTTTGTTTTATACCAATGTATGTGACATAAGTACATAATATATTCTGTAGGATATAATATATTCTGTAGGATTCATAATATATTCTGTAGGATAGTTGATTAGAACGAGTTTCGCTGTCTGTAGGTATCTACTCGCTATTGAAACTACGAGGACCGTTATTACAAAATAACTCAGAGGTACCGCTGTGGCTAACCAGTGACATAGACTGATGACGTCATCGCTCAGCGGACCAATCCGCGCGCGCCAAACTGATTTCAGTTTGAGAACAGTTCGAAATTCAAATTTGTTATGTTTAGTCGGCGAATGACCGCCGAAGTTTTTGGACGTGTGCTCTTGACTAATCACTGGTATGCACCAGTTTAAACTGGATTCTGTGAATTGATTTTAACAGGATTTAGCTCCTGATTTCAGGGTGTTAAGGTTGATACTGGAATGGATCCGGTAAACGATGTTTAGTAGAGTATTTAGCAATGTAACTTTACCTGAATGACGTAGAAACATGGGAAACTATTGAGCTTTCAGCTAACCGCAGTATAAAGTTAAAAATAAATTTAGTTTTTCTGTCAACGAAATTCTATATCCGGCTAACGATACAAAATCCATGAAACATAATGCACACAGTTCTTTGAAGTCATTAATGTCAAGAAAATAAAAAATAAAGATCTATAAGCCTATAGATCTATAAGATCTAAAAGACTCAATAGATTCGTATGAAAGGAAAGTTGAGGCATGGTTAACTCAATTTTAGATTTTTTGACATTTATGACTTTAAAGAATTAGATGTGCGATAATATTATTTTGTTAACGGACCAGTGAAAGTATGACAAGGTCACGAATGATTCTAATCTGATTGGGCAGTGAAATAAGAAGAAAAAGCACATATGTAATAAAAACTCACACTTAACAGGGAACGAAAGGTTTTATTTGTCCAAAATACAAAAATATATTCGAGCTGACACAACTTGCGAACAACGAATGCCGCCATGATGAGTTATTTTTAGCTATCTACTAAATTATCATAATAAGTACTAAATATTGATATTTATCTCAAATTGATATAAAATTGCTTTATATAATCAATAAAAATGCAATTAATAATTAAACAGCCACAGTTACTTTTTTTGAGAGTTGTTTTTCATAAATTAATTGCGATGACAAGCACAATAAATAAAAGCAAAAGAGGAATATAAAAGCATACCTAACTTTTTTAGAGCTACAAAACATTATAAAAATTATAGTTATGATTTTAAATGAATAAATCAAAGGTATTTTAACAGTCGGCCATTCTGACTTATGCCTGACCTCAGGCATATGACCGTGTTGCATATTCAAGAACAATAATAAAACAAAATATCAAAACAAACAAAATTCAACCAAAAATACACCTCAATTAAATAATTGTTACACTTTGCCATTGTGATCTACATAAATTTTAAATACAACCGCTTTCTTGTACATTTTCGGCCATCCTTGTTTATTGAATGTCCACATTCATTTATGCTTAATATTAACAATAATAATACATAAGCCAACTCATTGCACTGAATACTAATAACATTATACAATTACAATCATCAATCAAAATCAAGTAATAAGGAACATGATAACAATATGACGTGTGTACCGGTCAATTTCAATTCGACATTGACATCACTCTAGGAGCATTCCTCATTGGTTTATTGGTCTCTGTTTCCAGCAATCATTGTAGTATGGTAACCTTGTTAGCTGCATTTCTGATACCGTGTATACACACTGGGAGTACGGCCTCAGCATAAAGCGATGATCATGGGAAACGCCGTGTACTGTACACACACAGGGTACATCGGTCTCTGGTCTGGCTAGGATGAATCAGCATACCACGTAAACACGCAGGGTGTATCAGCCTCTGTGTATTGTCAACTGCATTCCGAATACCGCGTACACACGCGGGGTGTATCGGCCTCTGTGTGATGTCAGTTGCATTCAAAATACCGCGTGCACACGCAGTGTGTATTGGCCTCTGTAGTGTCAGATGCATTCGGGATGCCACGTACACACACAGGGTGCAGCGGCCTCTGTAGTGTCAGAATATGCATTCGGGATACCGCGTACACACACAGGGTGCAGCGGCCTCTGTCCGGAAGGGAGGAAACGGTATACCGCGTACACGCACAGGGTGTATCGGCCTCTGTCCGGAAGGATTAAAACGGGATACCGCGTACACGCGCAGGGTGTATCGGCCTCTGCCCGAAAAGTTAAAACGGGGTACCGCGTACACACACAAGGTGTATCGGCCTCCAGCCCGTGTATTCGTGAAGCAGGTTTTTCGTGTTTTGTCTTCCGGCTCATTGATGTATGATTAGGACAGGTAAAAAGAATTTGTCACAGGATGGGTGATTGCCGTAGGGTAGATAAATAATAGGAACATGGTGGATAATTATAGATATTCAGAACACTAAACATGACATTAAATTTCCCAAAACAAATACTAATATAAATAATAAATAAATATAAATTACTACTCAGTTTCTGAACAATCATTTTCTGATTCTGAACTATTCTGGGGAGCGAAACGTATCCACGGCTTCATTTTATCAGCAGAGTAGACATTTTTGTATTTTCTGCTTGAAAATCCATCTACGCTACAGACCTCGTAACGGTCATTACCTAACACTGCGGATACCTTATAAGGACCACTGTACGGTGGAACAAGTTTGTTACTGTTACCAACGTTCTGAACATTCTTTAAAACCATAACCAGATCACCTAATTCATATTTACGTGCAGCACACCTTTTTCTGTCAAATCGAGTTTTCATTTTCTCCTGTTCTTTACTGATGTGAGTGGATACTTCTTCACGCGTGGCGTTAATATTTTCATTAACAGTCAGGTTCTCAGATATATCGTGCAAGTGACTTTCTGCCAAGCTTACAGTTTCCTTTCCGAAAACGACTTGAGCGGGAGTTTTGCCTATCCCCTTGTTGACCGTATTGTTCAGGCTCCACTGAACTTTACTCAAATCTGAGTCCCAATTGCGATCGTCCTTATCAATATTCAATGCAGTCAGGGAACTAAGGATCGAGCGGTTGTATCGCTCGATCTGCCCATTTGCACGTGGAGTTGCTACAGCATTCTTCACGTGTTTGATCTGATGAGAATCCATAAACCGCTTGAATTCGTCAGACGTAAAGCTAGTCCCTCGGTCCGACACTATCACTTTTGGGGAACCGAACAATCCGATAAATTCACGTAAGACCTGTATCGACGTCCTACTTTTTGTATTCCTGACAGCCCGTAACACGATGAATTTTGTGAATGCATCGACAACGCCGAGAATATAAGTATTGCCGGTTTTACTTCTCGTAAAGGGCCCGACATGATCAATATGTACACATTCAAACGGTACATTTGGTTTTGGTATAGGATGTAATAAACGCTGTTTCTTGCCAGACGGTTCTTTTGCGTAGGCACACGGTATACAAGCACGCACATACTTTCGAACAAACCGAGCCATTCCCGGGAACCAATAATCCCTTCGCATTTTCTCCAAGGTCTTTTCAAAGGAAAAGTGTCCGCTTTCGTCATGGCATGTTAGACAAACTTTCCAGCGAGCGTCGCGCGGCACAGCCCATTTTAAGTCGTCTCGTACTTTTCGATATATCTTCCCGTCTTTTAATACGTAGTTGTTGTTTACTTCCTTAGCTTCTGTACAATTTTTGTCTAGAATGCACTTAATAAGTTTAAGCTTGGGATCACTTATCTGAGCAGCCAATAATGAGTTTTCACTTTGTGTAACCTTGAAAATATTCAGTTCTACGGGATCACCGTTGCATGGAAGTGCGTTACGACTTAATGAATCGGCATGTTGCATTTGTGTACCAGGACGATATTCCACCGTGAAGTTGTAGTCCTGTACAAGAAGCCACCATCGGGCTATCCGCGGCACTAGGTCACGCTTGGTCAGTGCGGTTCGTAACGCGTTACAATCTGTAACTACTTTGAACTGAATGCCCAAAAGATACACTCGGAAGCGTTCCAAAGACATCACCACAGCCAATGTCTCCAGCTCAAACGAGTGTAGGTGTTTTTCTTCTGGAGTCGTCTGCCGACTAAAGTAGGCGACAGCTTTTAATGGTGATTTATCATGTTCACGCTGTAGCAATACACCGCCAATACCCAGTTGACTAGCGTCGGTATGCAGTTCGGTGCTGTGGTTAGAGTTATAAATAGCAAGAACGGGTCTAGTCGTCAGAATTTCCTTAATTTTTACAAAAGCGTCTACTTGATCTTGATCCCAGTTCCACTTTGCATCGGCCTTAGTCAACGAGGTAAGGGGTTTAGCAAGAGCTGCAAAATTTCGAACAAATCGTCGAAAAAAGCTAGCTAGGCCTATAAATTGTCTAATTTCATGAGGATTGCGAGGGGTTGGAAACGCTGCTACAGCCTCGACTTTCTTTAAACCTGGGCGGACACCGTCGGCAGAGATCTCAAATCCAAGATACTCAATCATTGTTTTAAAGAAATGACATTTCTTGAGATTCAATGTCAAATTTGCCTCACGCAACATGTTCAAAACTCTCCGAAGTTTCTCCATACCCTCTTCAATAGATATCGACCCAATAACAATGTCATCCATGTAAGCTACCACACCGGGGATTTTATGTTTATTGAGAAGAGAATGGACCAGCCTTTGAAAAACTGCAGGCGCGTTCGTCAACCCGAACGGCATCCGATTATATTCGAAGTGTCCGTCAGGTGTGACGAACGCGGTGAGGTGTTTTGACTCTTCTGATACCGGTATTTGATGGTATCCTTGGGATAAATCTAATGTTGTGAAAACCGTGAGACCTTGTAATTTATCGATCTGGTCCTCGATCAGGGGCATTGGATATTTGTCCTTGACGGTCTTACGGTTTAATGCCCTGTAATCAACGCAAAGGCGGAACTCCCCGTTCTTCTTTGCCACTAATATGATGGGGCTTGCATATTCCGAATTAGATTCGCGTATTATGTTATTACTCATCAACTCGTCAACGATCTGATTGACCTTGTCCCTTTCAGACAAGGAGAGCCTGTAAGGACGATAGGTAACCGGAGTGCTGTCATTTAGCTTGATACGCATTTCAGTAACTGAAGTCTGACCTAGTTCTCCGGTAGTAAAAGCAAAACAGTCCCTATAGTTATTGAGTAGATCCAGTAATTTAGTTTTGTTGGTCATTTATAAATTTTCACTAATATTTAAATTTTCCCCAATTATTGGAGACGTCTCATTACTTATACGTCTGACATTAACAACATAACTAGATTTTTCCTCTGAGTCAAGCACCGGTTTCGGTACACTCATACCCCTAGCAATCACTTTGTCCTTTTTTATTAAAACTGGTTTCTCATTTAAACTAACAGCTATAATACATCCTTGACCATTGGAAATTGAATAAATTCCCGGCAGTATGAAGTACTCACACTCACCCTCTCGCCGTATGTCTGACGTGACTCTTACAAAACCCGTATAATCAGATGAGCAAATTACAGGTACTAATGTATCTTTGTCAATTTTGCCATCATCTACTACTCTGAGTACAAGAGAGTTAGTTTTATTCGGTATTATTTGATATAAAATTAGTTCTTTATCAGTTTTATATACTCTTACTGAGAAATGTTCCGTGAGAGACTGCCCTACTAAAACATCTGCTGGTAATAGCACAGCTGGGACGACGAAAGCGGTCAACTGTACTTGTACTAAATCAACCAAAATACGAATTTTTGTTTGTCCTGAAGGGACTATACTACTATTCCCGAAACCGCGCAGTGTAGGTAAGTTTTTGGAATCTACATTTAATTATAAATTTTGACATTGCTTGTCGCTAATAAGTGTACACTCACTTCCAAAATCAATGTACCCATTCATTTCTACATCATTAACTTTTACTTGTTTAAAATACTTTTTGTTATTTTCCGGCTTTCCCTCTATATTTAAAATGTTTTTAGTTTTATCATCTGCGTTATTAATACCCGTAGTTTTTACTGAATTAAATGTACAGTTAATATCTTTGTGTCCATGACGCTTGCATTTTGTGCATTTAATGATTTCTTTTGTACACCTAACAACAGTGTGCCCGGGTTCACCACAGTTATAGCAGGTGACGTTAACTAATGATCTTTTGGTTCCAGTGGTATCATTTGAATACCTTGTCTTAATATCCTGGGACGGATCTTGTGACTTTTTATTTTGACTATCAGAATTCAAACGATCCCGATTGTCGTGTGTGAATCGGCGTTGAGAGAAGGAATCAAAAGGTTTATTTGAAATGTTTCGAAAATGATTTAAGACTTGTTCCGGGTCATCATAATCAGCACCTTGTATATTCATTCTTATATTGTTATCATATATTCCATGTGTTATGCAATCAACCGCTTGCCTACCCTTTAACTGACATCTATTGACTAACATAATTTTGTCATAATAATACTCAACTAATGTTTCGTTCCTTCTACTTTTTCGGTTTAACATCTCTGTCAGTAGCTCGCCATAATTTTGATCGCATGGGAAAGTTTTGAGAAGTTTTTCTTGCCACTCAACCCAGCTATATTTTACAGTGGTAAGACCATTGTACCACTTTTTTGCCAACCCTGATAATTTGGGTAAGGCATAAAAGATTGTCTGCTGCTCCGACCAACCATAGATTTCAGCCGACTCATTGATTTTTCTTATCCAGTCTTTCATTGTCTGAGATCGAGAGTTTGGATCAAACTCAGTAATAATATTTTGAGCTCCCTGCATATGAGTTGTCGGATTGCTTTTATTATTATTGTTTCCCTTCAACGCGCTTACTAAGCTCTCAATCAAAGTCTCATTTGACTTTGAAGCCGACATATTTACGCGTTTAGAGGGTGGACTCCTAGACCTAGAAGACTCACTACGCGAACGGTGACGATCATGTCGTCGTTTGCGTGAACGTACACTCTGCAAATCACTAGAGTTGGACGAACGTGATCGGTGCCTATGATGACATCGTCGTCGCCGATAACTGCGCGAGCGCTTCTTACGACCGCGTACAGCGGAGTGAGACTGCTCGCGAACGCGGCGTGCTTTCCTATCACGCGCATGAGAGGAGCCGCGGCGCCTATCATCGGACGATCGAGAGAAGTCGCTCGAAGAACTACGATAACGACGTCTGCGTTTGGTCCGAATGCGTGATCTACTGGTCCTATCCGTCGAGTACTCTCTACTTGCCAAGTTGTAATTGCGTTTCTTACTACCAGGAGGTGTAGTACTAGGAGTAAAACCACGATCCGACATTATAATTAAGTATGTGTGTTCACAACGCTGGCAACCAGTAACTTGAGGCTAACGTAATGTTAAGAATATACTACAAAATGTTACACAACAAATCAATATCTTATTTCACTATTTCGTATTAACATGGGAAATAAACATTGAAAGGGAAGGAAAAGGAGAAGAAATAATCACTTTTTTATTGAGCCAATAAGTAGGTACTCTGAAAACAATTGTCTGCATTAATTCCACTCAACTTGTGTAAGCCAACAAAAGATATACCTGTTGCAAAGCAATTAGGACGGCCATATCACTTGAAGTCATACACATCCTTTGCTTACTTTCTTCTTAGTAAAAAAAAAGGATAAACAAACAAAATAAAAATTATTATGAATAAAGAAAATAATCTACCAACAAACTTTAAATTTACTTTTCTGTTCTTGTTATTATGGCACGTTTTATAAAACTCAATGTTAAGCGAATCCATCAAATCAAGGTAATAATACATCGGTTAATAACGTTATGTTACTGAGAGCAATATATCAACGAGTTTTATTGAACCTTGTCAGAAAAGTTCTAGGTAACCTGGTCATCACGCAACTAGATGCCAATAATATCGAATTTGTATTTCGAAAGCAACATTCGTGAAATATCTAAAAATGGCGGGAACTACACAAAAAAATAATTATACTATTTATGAAGCAAGCTTTGCATTAAGTTATACAAAATCCCAAGAGATCGCTGTCAGTATATTTGGGTAATCTAGTTGGGTTTCAAGAACAATTTACCGATAGAACACAGATATCAAATAAGGTTTCTTACCACCACTGTATGCCAAAAAGTGTAAATAATTGTAGTGATTGGCCACCTTAAACTTGATTCCTGTGCATACTGAACTTTACGAATAGTTAGTATTTATCTCAGATATTTTCACTTTCTCGATACACTGTATGATGCATAAAAAAAACTTCTTACTTACCAATCTTCTGCTACTATGTACTAAACCTGGCGTGTTTTTCCAAAATCCCGGCTTCTGAACTAATAAAAACTCACACTTAACAGGGAACGAAAGGTTTTATTTGTCCAAAATACAAAAATATATTCGAGCTGACACAACTTGCGAACAACGAATGCCGCCATGATGAGTTATTTTTAGCTATCTACTAAATTATCATAATAAGTACTAAATATTGATATTTATCTCAAATTGATATAAAATTGCTTTATATAATCAATAAAAATGCAATTAATAATTAAACAGCCACAGTTACTTTTTTTGAGAGTTGTTTTTCATAAATTAATTGCGATGACAAGCACAATAAATAAAAGCAAAAGAGGAATATAAAAGCATACCTAACTTTTTTAGAGCTACAAAACATTATAAAAATTATAATTATGATTTTAAATGAATAAATCAAAGGTATTTTAACATATGTGTAATACCTACCGTGTATTGTATTTACAATTGCAAGAATGTGTGTAAAAAGCCCATCAACTTCATTCGCAGAACCTCCCAGATGGCGAAGACACGGAGGGGTTGCTGTATTTATTCACTCGCGAGTCACGACACAGCAGAAAACTAACCGAATTGTTTGTGACCATTTTTTTTTATAAATATACAACAACATCACATACATTGATCTGACTCCGTTGTAAGTAGCTAAAGTACTTGTGTTACAGATATCAGGATCAACAGTGGTATAACAAATAAACTTAAATACCTAGCTAAATACATATAACACCCAGACCAGTACAAACAGTCATGTTTGTACAGTGCGGGGATCGAACCCGCGATCTCTTAGCTAATAGTCAACTTCTTGAGCATTACACCAAAGTGGTCGTCAATTCCAATAAATTTTTTAAAACCTTGCTACCTGAGGTATATCGCTCTTAAACACAATGGCCTATCATTACACAATCGCATCGGTCATCTCAACAAAACAACAGCCTAAGGAGCGCTACTTCAAAACAAATTATTTCATTTGCCCCAAAATATATAGGCTCGTTTGGAAGGGTTCCGTTAAACTGCTCGGAAAAATTCCACTCGATCCCGAAAGGGATGGAAATGTACATTTTCCTGTTGTAAGAATAAGAGAGAGGATTTGTAAATTTGTCTTGAATAAGGGCGAGTGTTTTACAGAGGCTTATTGATGTCATACATTGCTTTAATGGACGCCAGATGCGAGGCATTACTGTGCTGTTTCTTCCAGTAAGGACTTCTTATAAACGGGATAGAATTTGTTGGATATGTTATTGATAGCGGATGTGTATTGCTGGCAACATTTACTTGGACAATTCATATGAAATAATAAGTCAGTAAGATGTCTTTTTGCCGTGAAATATCTCATGACAGAAATATATCTCAGTTGCTGACAAGTGAAGGACATACTATCAGTCAGGACGAGATGTATTTTTTAAAGCAAATAGTAATTATTTTTAGTCACCATCTAGCTAAATATATTTCAATCTTTTTAAAAAAAACAGTCGCTTTTCATGGCTTTTAAAGTATCCTTATTCCTCTATCTATTTTTTGAAGTCCTCTTAAGTAGTTTTCAGAGAGATACCAAAAACCGGTCAAGTGCGACTTGGACTCGCGCACCGAGGGTTCCGTACAAACCTGTAGGTGTATAAGTAAGAGTTCACCCATCACGGGTATTATAGACTTAAGTATTTAATATAAATTTTAATTTAATATCTCAACGCGTTCATGAGATAAGGAGGAGTAATTTTAAAATTTTCAAAATTGACAAAAATATTTTTTTTATATGATGAAACTGAAAATTTACGGTTTTCGTAATTTTTCCTATATCTGTACTATAAGACGTGACTTCGTACTAAATTTCAAGATTCTAAGTTTACGGGAAGTACCCTGTAGGTTTTGGCTCCCGTGCGAGTTTCGAAAATTTGCGGCCAAAATGGTTGTATCTTCTGATTGCGTTGGCTTAGAAGGTTGGTTTTTCTACAGTTTCCAGGGACAGTAGACCTAAGTATTATATAGAAATTTCAGTTTGATACCTCCACGCGTTCCTGAGAAAAACGGTCTTGACAGACGGACGGACGGACGGACAACAAAGTGATCTTATAAGGGTTCCGTTTTTTTCTTTTGAGGTACGGAACCCTAAAAATGACCAGAATGGAGCATTTTAACATATATGTTTTTATGTTGTTTTAAAAAAAAATTTAACATATAAGTTTTATCATCGAGGTTCCGTAGCCGTAACAATATTTCAGAAGGCTTTATTAATCCTCAATTAAATGCCACCGCGCGTCCAATCACAGGCCGTACTCCCTAACGTTTCGATCGCATATTCGAATCTAGCCAGTGCGATCACTCGCACAGTCAAGCTTGGGAGAGTGAAAGAGATGACTACACTCGAAACTTTGGACTAGCTTTGAGAGTAGGGTCCCAGCCTCGCAAGGAGGCGAGGCGGCAAAAAGTTCAATTATTTGAATGGCCCTCCGAGAGTTCGTTAGTCGGAGTGCGGCGGAGGGCGACTAGAAAAACTAATAATTAATTTTCGATAAGGACGCTTGCCGTTTGTTTGCATGTGTTAAGGATGTACCTCGTGTGTGCATAAGTTTTGAGACGAAATAAAAGTTGCATAACTTTTTTTATAATTAACATATATTTCTAAAATTTTCAGTAAACAATTAGTAGATAATAATAAACAAAAAATAATTATTATTATTCAAAATGACTACCCTTGTTTTTAATACAGGCCCTTAGACGATTTGGCCAGTCATCAATGACGGCACGAATCTTTTCCAGCGGGATTCGCTTTGCTTCTCGGACAAGAGCTCGCTTCAGTGACTCCAAGTTTGGGTGGGACTTTAGGCAGGCCATGAGCTCTAGCTCAGCCCGTAAAGCATTATCCAGCGGGTTGATGTCGGGGCTGGAAGAGGGCCATTCGTTCGCCGCGATGAAGGCCGGCACATTTTCCCTCAACCACGCTTGGGTGGTTTTTGCTTTATGGGATGGCGCTGAGTCCTGTTGGAAAACCCAATCCTTGTTGTGAAACAAAGTAAGGGACAGGGGTTTCACAACAGGCTCTAAGATGGCAGTTTGATAGTTCTTGGCTTTCACCTTGACGCCTTGTTGACAGAAATGGAGCGGAGTGACACCTTCATACGAAACTCCCCACCATACCATCACACTAGCCGGATGATGAGTACGCGAGACATTCCGTGCTGAAGCTGGGGCGTCCTTGCTACTTTTTGCATACACTTTATTGTTTTGTCGGTTGAACTTTTCTTTGACAGTAAAGATTTTCTCATTGGTGAAGAGTATTTTCCTCGTATCGTGTCTCTTATGCAGTATTGGACAACGTTCGCGTCGCAATTTACGAAGGCGATCGTTTAAAAAATG
Source organism: Pyrausta despicata (assembly GCA_963921415.1). Classification (NCBI taxonomy): domain Eukaryota; kingdom Metazoa; phylum Arthropoda; class Insecta; order Lepidoptera; family Crambidae; genus Pyrausta; species Pyrausta despicata. Next base: position 6,225,195 of record OY992869.1, read on the forward strand.
AACTTTCCTACGGCTATACGCCTTCACCTTAAGATCATATTTCAGTTTCCTGTTGACTGAAACGCGCGAAATATTAGTCTGCGGAGTTAGTTTTTTCTGAGTTCGACATGGATTTCGGCGAAGTCGCTCTCGGACTCTTCGCAGGCGTCCTTACAGAGCGCGGCCGACCAATCCTTTGGCGATCTTGCAAAGAACTTGTCTCCTTGTATCGTTTAATAGTGTAATACACGAAGTTACGGCTCACACCAAAAGTTTTCACCTCACGGAAAATCTTCATTGGTTTTTTTCCCGCCTTAAATAGCGAAATCACGGTCGCACGCAATTCTTTTGTTCTCTCCATCACGAGAAAATTGAAAGAAATGAATTTGAAAATCAAAGGAATTAAAAGTTAACATTCGAAATTCAAAATTAGAAAAAGAAATAAATAGCAGCCAGCAATTTTTTATTTCTTTTTTTAGCACAAAGTTTGTCTCAAAACTTATGAACACACGAGGTATGTAAGTTTGTTAATGTATAGGATAGTGTCCTATAAATTGTTTTTATATTGACTAGGAGAAACTACAAGTATCTTCTCGAGTAATAGTGACATTGAAAAATAAAAGTCATGTAAACCAATTAAATTAAGATTATTTGTTAAAGATTTTTTTAAATAAATATCTCTCCAGTCATTTGGCCACAATGTCACCAGATGGTAAAGTGATTATTTTTGATTTCATTTAACGTTTTAATGCTTAAGATTTTGCCATTTTGTTAGGGCAAAATGTGTACATTTCAATTTTCTATGTATGTACTCATCTGGAAACCCACAAAAAGGGAAAGTTGTAATGTAAAATTAAAAACTCACTGCAATACAGTTGTAATTTATGAAAATGTAGTGATTATAGCTTTATCATGCCGGCACAACATTATTATAATAATAGATCAAACAATACGTGATTTGACAGTACATATGTACAGTATTAACTACCTGTTCAATATAGTAAATGCTTTTCAAACAGATATTACAGTTTCAAAGCTTAATTATTATATATTTAGCATACATAATTGGAACTGAAAGCGAACCACGTTCCAATTAATGCTAGTGTTGTTCATGAAATATCGAAAATTAGGAAATTTACTTATAAAATTAGTAGATTTGATTAATAAGCGGGTGCGTATTAGGTCATCAGGTTGGAAATGTGTCAAACTGTCTTTCAGACGAGGAATTTTATATTATTACCTATTACTTAATTTTCGATTAGTAGTATTGCTTGTGGAAGGTAAAGTTGCAAAACAAAGTAGCAGTTTAGGTGAAGTTTATTTTATTTGCATGTGGTATCTGCCTGTTATTATTTGTACATTTTACTTCCTTTTGTCATTATAGAATTAGGAACATGTAATAAATGATACAAATGTTGGTGGATCAATAAATAAAATAAAAAATAAAATTATATGACACAACATGTTATATAAGTCATACAACATGTTTAAATAAAGTTCAAAAAAGTTATTTAACTATCAGTCAGTCGATCACTTAGTAATACTATAACATAAATTCATTATTTTTGACACTTAAAACTTTAATTTACAGTCACTCGTTTTAAAACTATCCTTATTGTAATATCTGTCTGTACTTACATCAATATCTGTCTTCCAATTAGGAATACGGTATTCCTAATTAGAAGATCTGTTATTAGATTAGGATTACCACTACTTCAATCCCGTCAATCTAAGGTAGTACTGGCTTACCAAGAGGGGCTTCGCCTATGTGGATTTCAATAATATTGAAAAATTCCGCGATAAACACTTACCTAGGATATCATACCCTATGTCTGTTTCTAGAGTCCACTCTATCATCATCATATCAGCCTTTCGACGCCCAGTGCTGAGCATAGGCCTCCCCCAAAAATAGGCATGATGACACCTATCTTAAATATTTTCAAGACCACGGCGTTTAAAAAGCATAGTTAATACAAGTTAATACAACCAGTATATTTCCAAAAAAGCTGCAGAAACCAATTGTTAAACAGACAAAATTCAATAAATATTCCGTCAATTGACTCCGATGTCTGATACATGCCCGTGACGTCACGTTCTTGTATTCCTATACAAAATCTATGGAGGCAGTCCGTTATGACAGATAATAAGAAGTATGTCGACGATTGGTGGTGTCATCAAGCCCATTATGTAAACGGCAAACTAACGTGTCCTTATTGTGCTCGAGAGTTTGCCGCGAAGATAGGCTTTGTGAGTCATCTTCGTGCGCATCAGCGCAGATTCGATTAGGGGCCGAAGTGGTCGCCATGGCCGAAATCGGTCGAAAAATAATAATAATAATACTCTACACCGATTTCGAAATCAAATCAATGTAGTAATTTAGGCGTAAAAGCTTAACAGACACAAGGACAGGGGTACAGTGACCAGCAAATCAGGCTACCCATTTTTGTTGTAAAAACGCCCTTATCACGAGCACATTGATATCGTAGTGTTGTCCGTGACGTGCTCGGGAAGTTCGCGGTGTTACACTCAAGTGCCTCGGTGCGCACGTTAAGCCGTTGGTCCTGAGCCTGATCTCTCATGTCGGGTTGCCGTCTCACCGAACTTTGAGAGTGATGGAACAGTGAGTGCACCTGTGTATTGCGCTCACACTTGTGCACTATAATATGTCCTGCGTAGTTGGCTGATATCTGTTGAGATTGACCGCCGTGGTCGAAATCGCCCAGGAGGACTATTATTACTAGTAAGGATTGTGCCTCGAGGTAGAAAAAAATCTAAGAATTTTATTTTTCCCTTTTTTATTAGCTATTATTCCTATTGACACACAATCCAAAATGCTTCACAGAACCTATCTGTGCCCAAGAAATATGCCTCCACGTTCTAAGGCTGTATTTTTTGAGTTCACAGCTGCGTTGTTCGGGCACATCAATAAGCCATTCTGTAACCGTAAAGGGGAGTGCGCATCGATGGAATTAGAATGGAATTGTAATGTAACTCGATTGAAAAAGAACTTTCCAGTGCAGGATTTTGTTATTATAAGTACTAAGGATCACGCTGACGTTGTCATGTCCGTTGTTTTTAGAAAAAATAAGTATTTTTTGTAATTATTTTGATATGAAAACCATGTCAGTCATCTATTCTTTGATAGGACAATGAGAAACACATAAAAAAAGAATCATCAAAGTCGGTGCATTCGGTCTGAAGTTAGGTACAATCGGCGATTAATTTTTATTTATACCTGACAGATAAATAGCAAAAGCTTCTCGGTGGTTCGAAGTTAACTATTATTTTAATTTTAATTCATGTTAACCTATAACATGAATTAAAATTAAAATAAATGTAACTTGAATGTATGTAGCTTGAATGTATGTATATGTATAATACATACTGAAAAAAATTACTAAGCCGAATAACACACATCTTTTCAAAATCCTATCACGCAAACGTAAAAAATGTCAATAAGTCATTCTAAGATTTTGCAATACAACAGTGTACATCCCCCTTTCAACCCCCGTATGTTTATTTATAGAGCATTAGAAAAGACGAATACGGCTTTCTTGCAGGCCCTTTGCGGGGCAGTTATAAACAAGACTGTTCAATTTTCGTAAAAAAAAATTACTTCTCTTTATTGTAGTAAGCCACTCGAATAGGGGTTGAAATTGTTAAGGGTGAAGTTGGGGACTAGGGGTGAAGTTTTGGTTTAAGCTATTGGTTAGATATATGACTAGTACCTACAGTAGGTGTCACTCGATTACAATATTTTAGAGGCCAATTTTATGACTCGTAACTTACTTATTTGAACACTTTAAATTGAACTAGCGGCCGCGGACTTTGGTTTTTTGCCACCGAGTATCATACAAACCCCTTTTTGATCCCCTTGGGTAGATTTTTTTAAAATCCTTTCTTAGCGGATGTCTACGTCATAACATCTACTCGCATGCTAAATTTCAGACCAATCCGTCTAGTGGTTTGGGATGTGCGTTGATAGATCACTATGACACTCAGGGCCTTTGAATTTTGTATATTTAGGAGGCTTCGTTCATTATTGCATAAAAACAATGTTTTTAGCTTCTATGTTAAGGATAGGTTAATTGCAGTTGAATCTAGTTAGTATAACTTTTGGAGTAACAGAATTTTTATTATATGAAATTAGGTATTTGGGTAACATTAATTTAAAAAATAAAAAGTCATGATTCGATTTCGTAAGCGCAAAAGCTTAGAACCGTGACTAAAGTCGTCCCATTTATAATAAAAACACTAGTGGACCCGGCGGACGTTGTCCTGCTCGCTGTTTTGGCATATTTTTTACAACATACATACAGACATAGGGTCAGACGCGGGAAGCAAATTTGCTCTATACCAGTACTGTGTAGTAGTGACAAAACCACAGTAATTGTATTAACCAAAACAAAATAACAACGAATCGAAAACATTGTGCTCCAACTAAACTGGTAATGGTTAACGCTTCGGAACCCACAATTAATGAACGAGCCCCCAACACACTAGAGAACATAATTGGTGGAATAACAGGCGTCTAATGACTTAGTGTGATTAAAGACCTTGAACAGAGAGTCTTAAGATGTGTTATTGAACGTTTAAGGACCGCAGACCGTAACCGCAAGTGATATACTCGTATACTGCGGTTCAATGGATGGGTATTTAGAGGTATAGTTCAAGAATTTCGAGTTCAACCATGTCTGTTGCAAATAGAAGTGACAGACCCTTGAGATGACGACCACTTTGGTGTAATGGTTAAGAAGTTGACTATTAACCAAGAGGTCGCGGGTTCGATCCCCGCACTGTGCTAACATTTGTGTGCGTGAACATGTCTATATGTATTATTTATTTAAGTTTATTTGTAATACCACTGTTGATTCTGATATCTGTAACACAAGTGCTTATTTGCTCCCTAACGGATGGACCCATATGAAAGCGGTTTTTTTTCCAAAGATAATTCAATCACGGTGGTTCTTGGCTATGGCTGGTCAATACCTTTCCGCCGCTGAACTCAACAGCGATTTCCCTGGCTCATTCGGGAGTTTTTTTTGACGTGACAACGTCTTATAAATTGGTTTGCCGGGTGACACTTCAAGAAACTGCGTTACGCTCCGCTCACGTTATGCGCTCACAATGAGAGCGAGTGAGAGGCACGCGTCCCTTCGACTCGGGCATGGTTAGCCCGCCTAAGAGCGAGTGAGACAGACATAAAAAGTGAAAGGCACGTGTCCCTTCCACTCGAGCACAGTTAACCCGCCTAAGAGCGAGAGAGACAGAGTGAGAGAGAGAGAGTAAAGAGATAGGCATACACACCGGTTCATGTTATACGAATGAATATTCACATTAAAATTATTTTACCACTCAAAGTCGTTGTCACGTAAAACTTTCGCCCGTATACCGACTTTACAGGCAACCAATTTTTTTTTAACTGAAAAATTTGTTGTTTTGGCGGTGTGCTACAGTGTGATCGTCTTACAAACTACCTACTTGATGTATTGAAAACGTTGTCACCATCTCAATAGCCGTTGCTATGCTGCGGTCGGCATACCAGCGGCGACCGCATTCGGCGTCCGGCGAGCGAGCTCAGGTATGCCGGGCATCCGATGGATTCTGTGCGTGTTTGTTCCGTGTATGTGTTCTGCTACATGTAATGGAACGCAATGCGTAAACAAGTAAGTGTCTCTATGGGTGATTATGTCCCTCTCAACGCAAGCCAATAAAAACATTTTTGGACGTCACTAATCCGGCCACCCTGAATACAGATTATTATTTCGGACGATAGCAGAAACACAATATCTACTAAAAAGAAATTTTTGGTCTTTAAGTCAGGTTGGCATTGGCATAGGTACCTTAGGATATAAAGCGTTTCCGATCACCGTTTTAGGTGGTGTACTACAGATTGTCTTTCAATCTATCTACTTGATGTGTTGCAAACGTTGCTATGCTGCGGTCGGCATACCGCCGGCGACCGCATTCGGCGTCCGGCGAGCGAGCTCAGGTATGCCGGGCATCCGATGGATTCTGTGCGTGCTTGTGCTGTGTATGTGTTGTGCTACATGTTATCGAACGCAATTCGTATTACTGTAATATAAGCAAGTAAGTTTTGTGTGTAACTTCACAACACCCTATACGATGTCAGCCAGGTCATGTCGCTAAGAAAACTTTATATTCTTAGTGCTATATTGAGAAAATATAAAACCACTCATTACAAGCCATTTGCAAAACGAGCTAGGAAAATAAATGTTGTTCCTAAAATAATGTGCAAAACTGCCTTGCTGTGAAGCAATTTAACAGTAGATCAGCTCATCCGAGGAGACAGAAAACATCATCAAACACACTGAATAGAATAATCAATAGAAGAATACATACTCTCTCTCACACACAAACCCACACACTTCATTTTATTATAAAATTGTAAAAATAATATAACTGCAGCCAAAATTATTTTTGTTTATAAAATAAATAATTATTATAACTATGAAAATCAGTACAAATCTTAAAAATACACACTCACCATTAGTACCTACATAACTCTGATCCCAAATTTAGTAGCTCAAGCAATTGTGTTATGGAAATCTGTTAAAACGGATTAACAAGAAACACTCGAACCCGTGACAGCATAGACAATGGTTTTCTACTCTGTCTCCGTCCGGGGATCAAAGATGTCGGCACTATGAGACCGGTGCGCACGCCACTACACCAAGGAGGATGAGTGACACGCCGAACAGACTTACTTCTACAATCCAACTACACACAGTTTAACTTTATTATTTTAAAGTTTAAGTAACACAAGCTTTTAACTAGTTAAGTTTACAATTGTTTTTTAACAAAATATGTCACACCGAATAGACTTAAGTACTTTATCCTGCTAAGTACTCTTTTAAATTATAAATGTGGGAATGATTTGTAGGAAGATAAGTTATCTATCGAATAATCATATACAAACTTATTGGCTGTAATGTGAATATAAAATGTATATCTACTAAGAAGCAGGTAAATATTATACCTCAAAGGATTATATTAGTTAACTTCAGGGAAAAAATAAACTTCTAATCTAACCTTTCACACAACAGGACTTTTAATAAAATAAATTCAATATTTTTGACTTAATTGCATTTGCAAAACAGCAGCAAAGAACAAAACAAATCTCTACCTTAAATAGCACAAGTGAAACCGAGACCTGTCTCAGTGTTCAATTAACATGTAAGAGTTTCAGATCTGAAACTTCCTGAAGCCTCCGTGTCGTCCGAACTTATTGAATAAGTGATGACCTGTGAATTGTTAACTAAAAGCGAGCCAGGAAGAAATGGAATACACTTGTATTTACGAGTAAATATCATTAAGACGCAATAACAAGAAAAGCCGTTAAATGTCGCTTAAATATTTGTCGTTTGTGAGTTTATTTGTTTGTTTGTTGGAGGTAAAAGCTGAAACTAGAACTAAACTTTTTTTTAACTAATGGAAGCTAGGTTTACCGAAAGCGCTTACCTACTTAAATGATAAACGCGAAAGTTTAAAAGTGTGGATAGATGGCAAGGTAAAAAGCACATCAATTAAAGCAAGAAACGAGAAAAGTGCCACAATCAGTCATACTCACGGGTGATTATTTAGTTTCCTATTAGGCTTGCACATCTGCGAACTTTCTGTCGCCGCGACACGCTTCTGATAGCGTTTCAACCAACTGCCTCACCTAAATCGCTGAGAGTTGCGCGTGGCTACAGAATGCCAGAGGTGTGTCCTGACCCTTAGGGCGTTTGTCCACCACCGCCGTCACCGTCACGTCAACGAGAAAATGTATGAACAATATGACGATAAATGACGATGAATAAATATGAAAACTAGTGGACCCGGCAGACGCTGTACTGCCCGCTTTTTTTTTGCAATTTATCAAAATTTTCTCATCGTATACACCTTCCCTGGACTTCCACAAATATTTTGAGGCTAAAATGATTGAAATCGGTTCAGCCGTTCTCGAGTTTTAGTGAGACTAACGAACATCAATTAATTTTTACATATAAAAAAGAGCGATCGGCCGACCTGAATTTTCCTGTGGGAATGCGTCGTTTTCTCGCCGTAAAAAGAAGCCTATGTCCTTTCTCGGGTATAAAAATATCTCATACCAAATTTCATGCAAATTGATAACAGGCGTGATTGAGTAACAGACAGACAGAGTGACTTTCACATTTATAATATTACACATACATCCAGTGAGAGTCGAACTGCCATATTATAAAGCCTAAATATTTCGCTATATCCTCTGTACGAGTATTATACAAGGAATATGAATAGAATAGAATATCTAATATATAAAATTCTCGTGTCACAGTTTTCGTTGCCATACTCCTCCAAAACGGCTTGACCGATTCTCATGAAATTTTGTGAGCATATTGAGTAGGTCTGAGAATAGGCCAACATCTATTTTTCATACCTAGAGGTATGAAAGAGGTATGAAGAGGTATGAAGTGATAAAAAAAAATTTAATGGCAAAACAACGGTTTCCGGGTCTGCTAGTAATATATACGAGTAACAACCTTACATACATTGATCTGACTCTGTGGTAAGAAGCTTAAGCTCTTGTGTTACAGATATCAGAATCAACAAATAACAAATAAACTTAATAACTACATATAACATCCAGACCAGTACAAACAGACATGTTCGTGCACACAAATGTTTGTACAGTGTGGGGATCGAACCCGCGACCTATTGGTTTATAGTCAATTTCTTTACCATTACACCAAAGTGGTCAAATGAAGTACTTTGTCAATTTATTATTCGAACCAACAAATAAAACTACGCAGTACTGAAAATGTTCGTGTAATGATGTAAAGTTGTGTTTACATCATTACACAAACATTTTCAGTACTCATGATTCCCCTTTACGATTCCGAAAGAAAAAGTTAACTACCCCCATAAACCAATCAGGTCCCCTCTTTCATCCATCCAGGGTAGCAAGTTGTTCCGAACTTTTAGCTCGGAATGAGAATCGCTTATAAGTCTATCTTTCTCCGTAATGTAAACAACAGCGGCCATGATCTAAATAAAGGTTGTTTGTATAAATGGTATAATATTATACCTCCAAATTAATATATTTAAATCAAGACTATTAGTAGTTGGCTTATTGAACAAAAAGTGTATGACATGAAAGAGTGTTTTAACATGAAAAAAAGAATTCATTTGTACTAGAGATGGGCCGAGTACTCGGTACTCAGCGCATTCGGTGGTTTTTTTAATACTCGTACTCGGCCGAATAACTCGGTTCAAGTGGCGAGTACTCGGTTATGTAAAATTAATAAACAGCATGTCTGGAATAAGTTTGCTAGTGGCCAACTGGAGGAATTAAAGTATGTACCTTTATGACCACATACTTATGTCAATGAACAAGCCCCTAATCTGGCGTTTGTCGATTCCTGTGGGTTAATTATAGGACAGCCAGGCCGCTGAGGATTGACAAACTGTATGTAGTTCTAGGGATATATCATAAAATCAAATACATATTATGTTGATTAGTGAAGTCATGATTTATTAATTCAAAATTACAGTGAGTAGGTATTGCTGGCAGCGCTATGCGGTCATGTTTGATCTTGTTTTAGGACGTCAAATTAAACCGAGTAAATCGGCCGAGTACTCGGTACTCGGCAAGCTTTAAACCGAGTATCGATACTCGGTAAAACCACAACCTACTCGGCCCATCTCTAATTTGTACTGTTAAGTGTGACTTTGTATTACTTAATGGACATTTCTATTAAGTGAACGTTTATTGATGTACTTTGTGAAACTGAAAACTAAATTGTACTTGATATTATCTTTTATTCATTTAGAAAATGTAAGTAACTAAAATTTAAATTTGCATGCTAATCATAAGCAAAACATGTGCACTTATTTTACTGTACCACGCACAAATACTATTGTAATAGTATTTTAGAGGTAAGCATTGATCGATATTAAATGAGATGTTTTTTTTTTGTAAAACCAACAAATTTCACCAACAGTTTTCTTGAATCAATAATTAAATGAACAACATCACTAACATTGCTCTGATCCTATACTTGGTTGCTTAAGCACTTAATTATAGATATGATAAACAACGAAGGTACCACAAACCAAAACCGTGAAAATATTGTAAATTGGATTCCAATATTGTCTCCTCCGAGGAATGAACCTGTGACCTTAGTGTTGGCGGGACCTTAAAACAGACCAGTACAAACAGACATGCACTCAAATGTTTGTACAGTGCGGGGATCGAACCCGCGACCTACTTCTCTAATCTAAACCAAAGTGGTTATCTTTATCCATAACCATTTAACACTGCAACTACTTTAACTTCTCAGACAATATATTGCTACTTTCAACGACCACTAGCATTTTCTTTGATTAAATTAATCTCGGAAGATATTTTAAGTACCTCCGACCTAACAAAAAGCATTCAAAGAGCATTAAATGGGGTCAACATCACATACATCGCTCTGATTCCAAAAAAATAAGTAGCACTTGTGTTGTAGGTAACAACGAAGGTACTACAAACATGGAGACCCTTGCCAACATTCGAAATTCGTTACCAACATTATCTCCGTCCGGGAGTCGAACCCGGAACTACATAGATGGCGGACCTTGAAGCCGGAACTCATGCCACTACACATCGGAGGTAGTAGTTTCATATTAAGAAAGAGATAAAAGAATGCTAACAGATAACTGTCTGTTCGCTTATGTAAGCACATAATCGCACTATTTCTTCGGCCAGGTCATCTTCCGTCATCATCATTATCATATAAACCGTTCTACGCCCACTGCTGAGCATAGGCCTCCTTCAAGGATCTCCACCGCAATTGGTCCTGCGCTTCCCGCATCCAGCGGCTTAACCCGACCTTCACCAGATTGTCTAGGTCCACCTTGTAGGTGGCCTGCCCACGGAGCGTCGTCAGGCACGCGGTCGCCATTCGAAAACCGTTCCGCCCCAACGGCCCTCGGTTTGTCGCCCCACTGCCCCATCAGCTTAGCAATCCTTCGAGCAAAGCAAAGCAAAGCAAAGCAAATTCTTTTATTAAGTACCAGGTTTTTACATTTCTGTTTTCGAAAGAGGATTTCATTTAAGTAAATAGATACTTGTGTTTGAAAACCCCGCTCTCCATATTGTCGTTAAAATTACGGAAAAGTGAAAGTCTAAAGTGGATAACATGTTTATGTGTGTCTCATTTGTATGTCTGTGTGTGTCTGTGTGTGTTTGTGTGTGTGTGTGTGTGTGTGAGTGTGTGTATGCGTGTGCGTGTATGTGTGTGTGTGTGTGTGTGTGTGTGGCCCTGATTCGATATTTGATAATAGATTATATATTTTATTCTAAATGTAATGTATGAAGAAACCCACACCCCAATTTTTGATAAGAATATTTGTGTTACCTAATATTTATTTTCCAAAAAAAAATTCAGTTTTTCATAATTCCACGTTTTGTGTAATGTAGTTACACTTAATTTGCAATTATTGGTATTCATATGATATATGTTTGAGCAGTATTGTCGATTTAGTTCCTCTGCCTATACTAACTACTGGTTATCGGGTCACAATGCGATCAATTTTAATGAGTATTAGGTATTCACTGCTCGCTGACTTCAGTCGTCTCGTGACCACGGCTGTGTGTGTGCAATCCAGCCGAAACGTCTAGCAGTGAGTACCTAATACTCATTAAAATAGATCGCGTTTAGACCCGATAACCAGTAAGTGTTAAAATGCAACGCGAATGTGTAAAATCATCCCCTGCCTATATCTTTATTTTGCGTATATCTTCCGTATTACATTTTAATCAAAGATCATTTTCCCCTAACAGACAAACAGTCGCTTCATGAAACTCATTAGGCCGACGTCCAACGCTATGATTCACTGCAGTTTCATCCAGCCAACGTACGAGTGAGTCAACCCATGTTGCGTGTCTAGTGGTACCTAATATCTGTCACTGGGATTGTCTCTGGACACTGTTTTGCAGCTACTAGCTGTAAAAGGATGGATTAAGTCTGCCATTTGCTGTGAAAATAGTTTTAAGATGCCGTTAGGTAAGAAGAGTGGTAATGCAACTTAGGAGTATGTAGGATAAAAAATACTTAAATTCAATTTCTAATTAAATTTAATGTCGTAATTGAAACAAATGAAGTTGTGTATGCTTATGAACTTGAATTGATATGATATGAATGTACACTAATATTTAAGAGAGGAAAAATTTGAGTATTTGTTTGAATTGAAAAGGTTCTGAAAGAACTGGACTGTTTTCAAAAAATAGAGGTATATTACCATTAGAATAAACAAAATTCCTGATGAACATAGGCTTTATTTAATACTAGCTGTAGCCGCGCCTTCGTCCGCGTGGAATAGTTATTTCGGGCATAGACGTATTTTTGTAGATCATTTCAAGAGGAATAATTCTTTCATACATGTATTTTTGGTATCTTGAACCATTTGCGCAGCGCACGCAACGGTAGCCTTCAAGGATGAATAATTTTCCCCGTTTTTTTCACATTTTCTTTTTTTTCTTCGCTCCTAATAGTTGCAGTGTGATGTTATATAGCCTAAACCCTTTCTCGATAAATGGTTTTATCGTCAGCCTATGTACGTCCCACTGCTGGGCACAGGCCTCACCTCAACTATGAGGTGGTGCGAGCCATACTCCAGCACGCGGGCTCAATGCGGATTGGTGGAGGGGTGTGTGTAAGGCAAGTGACCAACCTTACTGTCAGATTTTATTAAGCCGCCCGAGGGCCTCTGACCAGGCTTAACGACTAATATCTATCGATATTAACCGGAACCAACAGCTTAACGTGCCTACCGAAGCACGGAGATGCTTGTAAATGGACGTTACTTTTATGGTAAGAATGGTCACCCATCCTAAATATGACCGCGCCGTAGGTTGCTTAACTTTTGGTATCACTACCAAAGCGCTGCAACCACTGCACCAGAAGCACCTAAATATAAATGGTTGCAATGGCATGGTGGCAACCAGTAGTACCTGAGATTAGCGCGTTCAAACAAACAAACAAACAAACTCTTCAGCTTTATGATAGAAGAATAGATAACATGCTTAATATTAGAAAACCGAATTCCACGCGGACGAAGCGACCGGTGGCAAGTTAGTTATTGTATAATCATTGTGAAATGTATGAATTTAATGCTTACTTCATCAACTTTACTGGGCCATGAACCCAAATTGGGTCATATGTTCCAATGTCTCTTGAAACTATAAACCACAGTCTCTGGTCTGTCTGCTCTAAAAACAAACTTCAATTATCTTTGTAGCATTTGCGTTAGCACTCGGATAAGTTTAGGGGTTGTAAACCTTTTGTCATAAATGTGACTCTTAAAACTTATTTTACAGGTCTTTATTTAGTTTCACCTGTCCCGGAGTTTATTGTTAGATAATCAAATCTTGCTAGCTAAATTTTATTCAATTCGAAGTGTCCTATTGTGCTGATATTTTGCATGCACATTTAGTTTTTCTTACATGGTGTTTTTTTTAATATCCTTCAACAACAACAACATTTACAATTGCTTCAATAAAGTGTCGAGGAACCCAATAACATAAGACCTCTTCCATTCTTCTTTTCACATTTTATTTGCATTCAGAAACGTCTTATTTCGTCTCATTATTACCTACATTGTCTCGTTGATCAAATAAATATTCAAGTACTGTTTTTCTTTTAAATAATGTATAATTTAGGACCGCCTTTCATTGGACGTTTTCAGTTGTTCGTAATGTCAGATTTTACATTGGTCTCAAATCGATAAAAAGTCACTCAGTCGGTATATCATGCGATGACGTTATAGTTTGTTGTTCACATAGAAGTTCTATGGAGAAAAGCGTTTTGACAGTTGATGAAAAGTGCGTCAACGGTTAGTGGTGTCAACTACCCTATTATTGCAAGTGTAAGATTCAATTTACAATAGGTTTTAACCACTTCACACTATTTCGCAATACATCTATAATAGGGTAGTGACCCACTTTTTATCAACTGTCAAAACGCTTTTCTCCATAGTGTTTGTATCGGGATAACACACTTTGACGGTCGTCGCGTGTGATGCCGACTGAGTGACTATTTATCGATTGAATTTCATTTAAAAATCAAATTTTATGAAGTGTGGAAAAATATTATTGACAGGGGAACTGATATCATGAATTATTTTATAAAAAATCAGCTTTTGAATATTTCTTTCATAGTGGAAACAAGCCTATTCTGAATAGGCTTTAATATCTATCCTTTTCACCTATCGTTGATCACCCCTGTCTAAGTCTAAGAAAGAAATTCTATTCTGAATTATCTAGTTTTACGACTATTTTGCTATGCATGACGTGCAACAGCTAATTTTGGATTTAATGAGTCCATAAAAAGGGATTAGCCGGATTTTTACGGTTGGCAATGAAAAAATCAATCGAAGCCAGTCACTACGTTGGCCGTTATAGGGCTGAATAAAATGAAGAGTAAACAATTTTTGGGCGTTTCATATACTAGTTTAATATTAGTGAAATATTGGAAAGATGTTTGTTTTGTTCAATATTATAATCATGACTGTCTTTAGATAAGCGGGCAGTTTACAACTTATAAGGTCGTCGAACAAGATCTTAGAACATCGTCGAAAGACATGACATGATAACAACTTGCGCTCATTGATCTTGTTTTTTTTCGCAAATGCAATGTCCTTGTTTAAATAAAACTATAATAATAAATATTTCTTTTTTTATTGATTCTTTGTAAAATGTGTTGCCTAACTACGCACGGCAACACGTCACGTTAATCACTGCGGTATATTATTAGGCCTGCGTATAAGGGTGATTTTGCAACGAAAATGAGTAGCTTGACATGGAGCCGTGTGTACATACTGTGACTACAACCCCGATTATTATTATTTTTAATATCTCAAGTAAGTATACATACAGAATAATCGGTTACTAACCGAAAATGAGTATATATTATATTTTTAACGTAAGCGAAACAGCTGCCGAAGCATATAGTTAGCTTCCGTGGGCGTTTACAGTTGATATTTAATAGTGCTACCGGTGTATTATTCGTGTGTGGGAGTAATTTTATTTTTTGGCCTCAGTTTAATAATAATATCAATATTATAGTTACTGCTACCTCCTCAATTTTACCAATTTGGGATACTGCTTAAAGGTTTATTGTAGTGAAAATAATAACATATTATACCATCAATATTTGATTACCTTCATCATAAAATACGGAATAAACTTTTATTTACTAATCTAAAAGAGGAATAAATACCATTTTTTTACGTCTGTCTTTCTATAATAATATGTTTTCTTAGCACCGGAACATTCGATCAGAAATTCGTAGTTAAAAAAGCATTATAGCATAACTATTTGGGAAAAGTTCTTCACCCTGACAAACACTTTTTACACTTACAATAAGAAAGACGATCTGGAGTACCCGATGTACCACCCAGCGCAGCCCAGCTTAACCAAAAGAGGTAAGAATACAACACATTAGGACAGTTGAGTTTTTTTTTTGCGTTCACAAGGTTTTTTGTTTTGCGTTTTCAGAGCATTGGACCGGACTTCCAAAGGTCGGGGGTTCGATTCCTTCCCGATGACCGGAGCCGAAAAGAACTTTTTAAGTGTTATATCTTTTCGAAACATTAGGACAGTGTTTTTTAAACTTTTTGGTGATGGAATCCTTTTGAAAAACGAAATTTTTGACGGAACCCCAAATCCAAAATAAAAGAAATAGTTACGCAATCAGTATGAATGTGCATTTACGTAGGTATTCAAGTGTAATGTAAAGCATGATAAACTCTTTTTCGTTTTTATTTTTTATTTTAAATACACCTCTATTAAAGAAGAGCCCCAGGGCTCCGCGGAGCACAAGAAGTTGATCAGCGTAACGAGCACATTCTGGTGATGTAAAAAGCACTAAAGTGGGCTGGGATAAAATTTGTATGGATATTCGAAACTAAGGCGAACGAAGTCGCGGGCGTCCGCTAGTTTGAAAATTGAAAAACTTGGATTTTCATTCGGCACGTTCTTTGCCGGTTTTTATACCTACATACTAAGTAGTTAAGTACAATACGCCGCTCTGTTTCAGCTCACCCCATGTTAGTTAACAAAAGAACACCTGCTAAGCCCCAAAGGTATAAGATTTGATCATGTCTTCCACTTTTGTCAGATATTTCTGGACTGGTACCTTAGGGACTTGGGATATTGATTGGAGTTCTCAATACTTTATTACGCCTTCTGTGGTACAGTCCGCGTCAAAAATTTATCGGCACTTTAGTACTATGTCCGAATGCTCGAAAATGTATTTGACGTACCTACATTTTTTTTACACTGAATGTAAAGGAACAATTTATTTGCGTTATATCGTAACATAAGCGAAGTAGGAGAAGAAATAACTCTTAGTCCTAGGGCGTACCTGCGACATACTAAATAAATAAATAAATATACAACAACTTCATATACATACATTGATCTGACTCCGTGGTAAGAAGCTTAAGCACTTGTGTTACAGATATCAGAATCAACAGTGGTATTACAAATAAACTTAAGTAAATTCATGTTACATTCACACCAGGACAAACTGACATGTTCATGCACTCAAATATTTGTACATTTTGTATCATCATCATCATATCAGCCTGTTGCAGTCCACTGCTGGACATAGGCCTCCCCCAAGGAGCGCCACAGCGCACGATCTCCCGCCCTTTGCATCCAGTCACTACCAGCTGCCTTCTTCAGGTCGTCTGTCCACCTAGCCGGGGGGCGTCCTACACTACGTTTACCTAAGTCTCCATTCAAGAACCTTCCTGCTCCACCTCTCATCGGTTCTGCGACAGACATGGCCAGCCCACTGCCACTTCAGCTTGCTACATTTTTGGACAACATCAGTTACCTTAGTCTTATGTCGTATGACCTCGTTCCGGATCTTATCCCTTAATGAGATCCCCAACATAGACCTTTCCATAGCACGCTGAGTGACGTGTAGTCGGTGAGCATTCTGTATACAGTCGCCGAACTCACGAATGTCAGCGATTTCACCGTTGGTTGGTGATTGGCGATAGTATGCCATAAGTGTGTCCTAGGCCTACCTGGGTAACAGGTAACAGTAATATAAGATTGAATTACTTTAATAATCACACTAATATTATAAGTGTGAAAGTTTCTTTGTTTATTTATTTAAAACTTTATTGCACAAGAAATGTACAAAGGGTGGACTTAATGCTAAAAGCATTTTCTGCCAGTCAACCTCAAGGTCATGCAGAAAGAAGGCTCTTTTGGGATAAAACAGGAATCTTGGCAAGGCTTATTTTTTTTCTAAAAACAACGGGCAGGACAACGTCTGCGGGGTCGTCTAGTATTTTATATTCGGGAAATAATAGGGCTGACTGTACATTCATTGTCTTAGTGGATCGAATCGACGGCTGATGATTAACTTTTTGTTTCATCCTGCTCTCTTTCATCTTGCTATCTCGCATAAGTTATTGAAGCGTGAATGAGAAGATATTTTGGGGTATTGAACTTTTTGGGCCTCATTCATGTAACTGCATAACATGACAATTTTTTCAGGGTCTCGTAAAAAGGTAACGATACTTGTGTTTATTTGCTTTACTAGTAAAGCAAAACTAGCTGTGCCCTGTGGTTTCACCCACGAAGAACCCGCTTTAACCCGTAAAAAGCTAAAAATAAAAAATATACGGACGAATTGGTGACCTCCTCCTTTTTTGAAGTCGGTTAATAAAGTTCCCGTATGTTTCAAATGTCATCGTTTATACATGCTTAGGTTCTATTTCAGTTGGATATAGCTGTTATCATCACCAATTACAGCACAATTCTTGCAAATACCGTATTCACACTGTAAAGCGCCCCATTTCATGGTGCTATAATTCAACCCCCATACAAAAGTGGCCCCATTCGTCAGCCGAGGAGTTTTGTGGGCGTCCGTGGGTTACATGTCACCATTAAAACACGTGCCTGGGATTTTCACGTAATTAGAATAATTTGTTATCTGATAATTCACATTTGAATGCTGTGTTTAGACTTTCTAGCTGCTTGAAGCGTTTGTTATCGGTTCAGCAGTTGGACGGACAGAATTTGAACTTCTCTTTGTCTCGTAAAACTTATGACCTCATATGTGATATAGATACTGTTTTAATGTAATCATTTGTTTTATAAGAATATGTATGTTAGACTTTAAGGTACCTATTTATAATAAGGGCCATAATTATGTTGTAATTTGTAGCCTGAAATAAACGTTATTATTATAGGCGATAGCAAAATAACAAAGCAGTAGTGTGGTAAGTAAATAGTAAATAAGAGAAGTCCGTATCACATATTGTGAGTTTCTGTGACACCGGAAAAAGGGCTGTCATTCAAAAATTTATATATTTTTTTCTTTAATAAAAATAAGTTTAGAAGATTTTTATCAAGCGGACCTCGTCATTGTCACTAAAGTACCTATTAGAAGACTGAGGAAAAATCTAATGAATGGATAAATAAATGAATGGATGAAGAAATGTTCTTTCAGGAAGTTTAGATCGCCAAGAGAACCTAACCCCCCACACCTATCCTATTTTCCCACAAAGTGAATAGAACTACAAAGCATTTCCTCTGAAAAAAAAGTTGTTCTTCCTATATTTAACGTCAACAAATATTTACATATTCATCACTAATTGTGAGTCTACCTCTTGTTGCTGTGTATACAAATGAGCAGCAATTTTTCTTATTCTTCTTGTAAAATATTCACGGAGAATTGATCTTTCTCAGGAAAGTTAAATTTTCTAATTATTTTAAGGGACACTTGAAAAAAAAAGTCTTTTCATCTGTTTATTATTACAAGATACTCAAGTTCAAAACATCATTTAAGCTTTCCAATAGTTTGACAATCAGTTGCTACACAAACAGTCTAACGCAATGAAATGGCATTTGATCACGTTGGCCCAAATGTGCCAGCAAAGGCAGCTCATACGCGGAATCCCGCAAATGCAGGTAGTCACACATTAACACCATTTAAGTTACACGGCGGTAGGTAATTGTCATTTTCGGGCCAACATTCATATGCCAACATTCATATATCCCCCCCGTCACACTTCTGGCTTTATGTCTAATTCTTTCACTCTCACTGCTACTCGACTTTGGGACGGACTCCCTAAGGAAATCCAGCGGTCGACGTCGAAATTATCATTTAAAAAGTCACTGCAGTCCCACTACAGGAATGAACTGTCTCTCCTGTCTCAGTGACACTGTGTTCTTACCATGTGTACCATCCATATTATGTATACGTAACAATGTATGTCTATGATTTTTTATGTATTTTTATTTCATTTTATGTAAGTAATTAGTATGTATGTTTATAATTTTATTTTGTACTTAAATAACTTCAGTTAACTTTTTACTTTACTTTTTACTTTATGTGCACCGCCTGAATTTTCTCTGCTTGGCCCTATGGTTGACTGGTAGAGAATGCCTTCGGCATTAAGTCCACCATTGTACACATGTTTGTGCAGAACTTAAATAAATAAATAAAATATATAATTGGCGTGGGATTGTGAGCCATACTTACCCATTGCCCTGCGTGAACGACAAACGCGACAAAAGCACCGCGACGCGACAATATCAAATGTATAGATGGATAGATAGACAGATAGATTAACCCTTGATTGTACAACACAAAAACAAAATTACAGACACATTTAACAAATAAATATGTACAATTGAGGCGGTCTTATCGCTTCGAGCGATCTCTTCCAGACAACCTTAATGTAAAGAAACCTGGCTGCCGCTAGCATAGAAATATTTCATTGTTCAAGGGATTTTGCAAAAGTGAAATTAAACATACTATGTTATCGTTTGTAACTCGTCCTGTTCATTAATATATTTTGTTAGAATGTATTGTATTATTTTGAATTTAATTTAGTTGTAATTAATGTTATATTTTTAATTGATAAATTTAATCTGGCCTCCACTCTGGCATTGGAATTTATTCTGTAAAAAATGTATGAAATATAAATATAGAAAATGTATATTATGTTTGTGATAGTGTCCTATATGACAAAACGTGATTGACATTGCCACAAGTACCTACAGTGCGCTGAGCACGAACAATAAGGTATTCGTAGCGATAACCTATCGTTAACTTGTCAATGTTGTATGGGGAAACTGACAGTTTATGACGTTTGGACAACACGATTACGTTACGATAATGTTCGTGCTCACCCCACTGGTCGCATCGCTCACGTACAACAATCTCGCTTACAGCTCAACAGAAGCGCTGCTAATCAAAATTTTGTATCTTTTTAGTAAGAAATAATAACAATATTCCTTTTGGCCGATTTCGACCACGGCGGCCAATCTCAACAGAGATGAGCCAACTACGCAGGAGATATTATAGTGCACAAGTGTGAGCGCAATACACAGGTGCATTCAGTGTTCCATCACTCTCAAAGTTCAGACGGCAATCCGACATGACCGGAGAGAGATCAGGCGCAGGACCAACGGCTTAACGTGCTTTCCGAGGCACGGGTGTGTAACACCGCCAACTTCCCAACTCCGCGTTGTTTTTGAAAAATTCACGACTGAAAATCTCAGAAACAATATTGGCTCGACCTGGGATTCGAACCCAGGACTTCTCGGATGCAGGGCAGGAACTTTGCCACTACACCATCGTGGTAATCTAACGAGGTAGTAGATAGTAAGAAATATAACGTTGCCAGTATGTGGAAAGCAAGATCTGAAGAGTGCCGCAGGCCAGTTTTGATTAGCTGATTACCAATCCTACCATTTGTTTTAAATTGGAACATAATCTTAGTTTTGGCTTAGTGTAAATTATGTCATAGGTGTACAAGTTATCAAAGTGTCGTCCACCGTGAAGTTCCAGCTTCGATGACAGGGACGAGAAAATGTGGAAATAGCATTTTTTATATTGTCAGTGTCACTGGCCTGGTTAACCTTCGTGGTTGTTGTCAGACAACATGACAACATATGCAGAGGATATATTTAAATATATTTACAACAATCACATCAATTCTCTAGTCCCAAATTAAGCTACGAGGCTTGTGTTATGGGTACTAGACAACGGATAAACATACTTGAATACTTTTTTTTTGTAAATAAATACATATTATACATAGAAAACGCCCAGACCAGTACAAACACACATGTTCATGGACACTTATGCTTGTACTGTGCGGGGATCGAACCTGCGACCCTTGGTTTAGAAGTCCGACAGGTGGACCACTGCACCAAGCGGTCGTCAAATATATAGGATATTATGCACTATAATTTTAGCTAATTCCTTTAATATCACGAAAATGAGGGTTATCATAAAATTCTACTACCTATGTCAAATTGACTAATCTATGTGGTATGTAATAACTTTAAAATAGTGCTTTCTTATCATACAATGTGTGACTTAAAATTATAAAAATGTTTAAATTGAAATTTATGAAGGTATTCTAGCCATATAAACGATTTTCCGCGTTCAATATTGCTATGAAAATGCAATTTAAATGTAATTAGCGCGTCAAGAACGCTCCTTCAGTTGATCTTTAAAAATCTCCACATTTCATATAAAATTAATTTTAAATTAACGTGCTTCGGTAAAGGGTAATTTCAGAGTTACTTAACACAAAATGGTTATGTAATGAATTTAGTAACATTTGATTTAATTTCAATAAGGAAGGAAAGAATAAGGAAGGAAGGAAAATGGATCGAATCTTGTGCAATTAAAGACATACGAAAATATACACTTACGACAAAAGGAAAGAATGAAAGTTAATTTGACATACTTAGTCCAAAACGCGCCCCAAAACATTCTACGACCAAAATATTCTCCTGTCTCTCTCATCTCATCAGCCTATATATGTCCCACTGCTGGGCTCAGGCCTCACCTCAACCACAGATATAATAATGGCTCGCATCACCTCATAGTTGAGGTGATGCGTCGAAGAATTCGTTCAACCCGTAGGGGCTCGCTGCAAAGTGAGTCGGCCGAGTCCGGAGAATTGCGGTAAATGCCTGTGGCCTCTCGGCCTACTCACATGGCACTGGAGGGCACCGTCGCGTCTTGGTTTAAGTGGGTAGGTGGGTTCTTTCTCTGAGGCCTGGAGTCCCACATACCCCCAGCTGCCCCCGCGGCTGGTGGGTTTGCGTAACAGCAATTCCCTGACGATAAAAAGGGGTTGTTAGTAAGGTAAGAGACCAACTTTACTGTCACATGTTATTAAGCCGCCTTAGGAGCTTCTGACCAAGCTTAACGACTAATTCATATCTATTGAAATTAACCGGAACCAAAAGCTTAACGTGCCTTCCGACGCACGAAGATGATTGTAAAAAGACGTCACCTAAATACTCAAAATATTTCAAATTATTGTACTTACAAGTTTTGTAAATGATGATAAAAATGTTCGTTGGTATATGTAATGTATGTATTGCTGAATGTAATCGAGATAGTGAAGTGACACTCATCGGCTTATAACAACAGCTCGCCCTTCACCCTCAGAAATCTATTACTTGCTGGAAAGGTTGGGTAGTGATGTGTAAAACTATCGATATCTACTCAATGTTGATAAGTACGAGTCAACTCATTTTTAACACGCTTTTATTAGATCGGGGTGTATGTATGTATGAATGTATGTAACGGAATTTTTGAGCTCAATTGTCACCAACTTCCAGAAATCGGATTAATTTGAAACTTTGCACACGTAATTAAGTACCGATGACAATGTAATAATTTGATAAGAGTTTTCATTATCCTTATTAACTTAAAAAAAAATAGTTTATAAAACTAATTTATATTACAGTAGAATAAAAAGCGTGGGGTGCTTGACCCCACGCATTCCGTGTACTCAGAAATAATTTTCTCTTTTTTTTAAATCGTTCTTTTTTTAATTTTAGAATTAAAATATCGTATAATTTAGAATTATTCTTTACCAAACAAAAACATTTTTAATTGATAGCTGGCTGCCTATTTCATCTTCGAATATCGAGGATTATAATTGACTAGGTAGGTAACAAAACTTTTTATACAATATTGTAATCGAATTTCATCGTACTCTTTTATGATTTCTTATTGAGTTTTAAGTGAGTTTCACTGTGATGAGATTGGTCACCGAATGCTTTTGTCGCAATTTTTGATTTTTGGTAAATTTGTTTAAGTTGATTTCGGCGAGTACCAACATTAAAATATTGATTACATCCGTCCAGCTACGAACACACTACATATTAAATGTAGATCATCATTTTAATTCACTTAATTATTCGTAACAAAATAAAATACATATTTCGAATATCGATATCGTTAAAGCCGAAGCCCTCACTAGCCAGAATTAGCCCAATAAGCTTCGTCCTCATAAATTAATGTAAACAAGCCATAAAACCTGATCTGTTTATTGTTTGGGCGGGTCGATGACCTCGTTGACAGGATAGACAATGCGGTCAAGTGTGAGTTGATGGTTTCGATTAAGAAAGTTTTTTATTTTATTTTCATTAAATACTCACAATACCCTAATAAATGATACTCACAACTCAGGATAACACGAGTACTTACAAGGCTGTAAAGTTTTGTAGTAATATTACCCAGACAATTAGGTTAAATAAAATGAGAATACTTAGCGGAAATACATGTAAAAAATAGTAGTTATCCACATATGCTTCAAAACAAAGTTGTCAATGGGGTACAGGACCCTATATAAGATGAGCTTCTTATTGGATTATAACATTAGAAGATACCTTCTAAAATAGAGATAACTAAATTAGGGATCAACCTTACTAATCAGGATCTTATGAAGCGCGAGAATCTCGAGAAAATCCCAACCAAAATTCAGACTTTTTTACTTACTAATAACTACTTAACCTAATTTTCTCGTCTCGTATGTCTTTTAATATCAGAAATAGAATACAGTAGTTAACCGTTACGCCCATGGAAGGGATTATCATGGTATTACTTACACTTGCGAGGATTCAGTATCTTTATTAGGGGATCATGGTGTTATAGTTGTAGTTCTGACAGACTGACTGACATTAGGCGCAGGGCACATTTGTGGAATACTGTTCCCACTACTCGTGATTGTCAGCGATTTAGTCGCTGTCAATCGCGACTCGCGGTGACAGTGCGCCTTATGTGTCTGGCGTTATTAAAAAAATGAATATCAAAATCTATGACCATTGAAATTCCCGACATGAGCCAGGAAAACAGCTGGTGAGCTATAACGGCTGGACGGATTTTGATCAACTATAGCAAAGAACCACCGTGATTAAATTATCTTTCAAATGAAAAAAAACACACTGAAATCGGTTTATCCGTTTGGGACACAGACAGACACACAACAGCACAAACAGACATAGGGGTCAAAGTAATAACACCCTTTTTTTCTTAGGAGTTTAAATATGAATAGTAAAATCTATGACCAATAAAACACAGGAATTTACATCCACTTGATTTTAAAATCTATCTCCAAACTATTTTCCAAATATACTCCCGTACTATGCAAGCACTCCAGATTAAGCTGTAATATCTCAAGCGATGTGTAATAAGCGCAAAATATGCAGAGTGCGTCCCCCGAGTAAATATTGTGACCACGTGTGCTCACGTGCGAACTGTTAGGGTGGTAATTCAGTGGGAGCGGATCTAAAAATATGTTATAAAATTTCCAATGTTTCAAGTTTTTTGTGCTTGAGCTTTCTTCACTCGCGACTCTCAGCGATTTTAGTCGCGGCGACAATATACCGCATCCGTGAGCCCAACATCATTGACGTGAAAATCTTTTTTTACACGTCAATAATTGTCAAGGCGTTAACAGGTTATAACGGCCGGTAAACTTGTTATGGCGTTAATAGGAATAACTCTTAAATACTCATACACGCGACTTGAACGCGTTATATTAAATGAGTAGTACCTAATAACGTATGTACTAACTGATCGACGTTTCAACTGATTTCGACTCAGCCGTGGTCACGAGCTGACTGGAGCTCGGGGCGGCTGCGGATTCCAGATCCACCCACATTTTCAGTGTTAGCATATATTATTATAATGCAACGCGAAAGTTTAAAATCTTAAAGCCACATGTTACATATATGTAATTAGGCAAAAAGGAAGGAAGGCTTTACCTTTCACTGGTCACGTACATGCACATCCATTATCAATAAAGTGGAACTCACTAACTGCGTCAGTGTTTCTCTGCAGTTACAACCTATGAATTTCCAAAGCGAGAGTAAACAGGCATCGTCTAGGCGAGCTCGCTCCATCGTTGACTCAGTTTTTGCCTTGTTGGCTTAGTCTTGGGTCAAAAGCAAGCCTACCCCAAATAAATCATTGATCACATCTGAGAAGATGACTGTTGCAGCGCTAGTGGAACGGTGTAAATCCACATCGCCGTCGATGGCTGTAGAGTCATATTGCGGCTCGGAATATCTTGCCGCACCGATCGCAAGGTCATGCAGGGTTTGTTGGGGCTGAAAAGCGATCCTTCGTTGTCCTGCTTATAGCGGCACGACTCACGGAGGTTTAAGTGGGTCTACGCATTGTTGGGGGCGATGTGGCGCGTATTATATCGTTCACTGTGCTACAAACCTAAGAGTATAATAAAGAGAGCGCGTCGCTCGCACGCGGTCGTCTCATTACGTTAAACTGTTTCTGTTGCCTTTAAACAGGACTTCGTATGGTGTTAGCTATACGTTCTTGATACATGACGGAATTATTTAATTAATACCGCCAGACCTCACTGGCCACTTTCAGTCGCCGGGACTCGCTTCTAACAGTGTATCAAACGCGTCTAAATCGCTTACAGTCGCGAGTTACGGCGACAGTATAAAGCAGGTGTTTCCCGAGCCCATCATATTAAACACATCATATTCAAACAAATAAGCAAAACTCACATTGCAAACTTTCCGAGGGAAAATCAGTAAGTATGTACTAAAATAAATATACAACAACATCACATACATTGATCTGACTCCGTGGTAAGTAGCTTAAGCACTTGTATTACAGATATCAGGATCAACAGTGTTATTATTACAAATAAACTTAAATAAATACATATAACACCCAGACCAGTACAAACAGACGTGTTCATGCACACAAATGTTTGTACAGTGCGGGGATGGAACCGGCGACCTCTTGATTAATAGTCAACTTC
Organism: Pyrausta despicata; assembly: GCA_963921415.1. Taxonomy (NCBI): domain Eukaryota; kingdom Metazoa; phylum Arthropoda; class Insecta; order Lepidoptera; family Crambidae; genus Pyrausta; species Pyrausta despicata. Next base: position 6,251,283 of record OY992869.1, read on the forward strand.
TTGCCCATTACACCAAAGTGGTCGGCAAAGATGTGTTCTTAGTCTATTTAAAACAAAGCTTAGTTTTCAGCTCATTGGGACTACGATAATGTTTATTGACTTATTTTTTGTTAGTTTGTCTGAAAAATGCTGAAATGGTTCTTTTGTAAAAAAAAAAAACAAATAGTGCTAGTGTTGGTATGTAGGAACAACGCAGATTTATGGATCTTAATAAAATATAAATCTTTATTTATCAGACTACTGAAATCTTCTTAGATCAAACCAAAAAGAGGTAGATACTAGTCTGATAAGCTAATCGCGCGTGGTCCTACTAAACCGAGTCCTACCTAGACCTACTCCCCCCTAGTTGTCGTCGTGCGCACGTGTGCGTAGAAGCCCACTAAAAAGTTGACGATTGTACCGTACCGTATCTTCCTTAGTTTGGTTTGATTTAAGTTATGGATTCCTTAAATCACATCATACTGAAATACCTTTTATAACATATTTCCTCGTAAATTTCAATATCGTAATGTATTTCATTACGCACTTGTGCGATAATGTAATGTAAAACGTACGAGTGCGATAATGTAATGTAAAACGTACGAGTTTTTTTTTAAATAAAGTAACATGCACAGTTTTTTAAGATGCAGCATGAAGTTTTATTATTTCCTCGCAAATATGTTATAAAACGTCGTATGACATACGTGCGCTTTGAAAATTACAACCTCTGCTTCCTTATAGCCCTCGCCTGCGGCTCGGGCTTGCAATATCGCCTCGGTTGTAATTTTCAACCTACCGCACTCATATCTTAATGTACTATTACGTTTATTACAATGATAGATAGCAGTCCATTGAATTGACGAATAGATGATGACAGGAACACGACACTGTAAAAATATTGATACAGAACCCTCCTGAAAGGTGATACCGTACCGCCTTAACGAGAGGTCAGTGAACCTGGGCGATGAGGCGGTGAGGGATGTGAAAATTTGGATTGCACTACCTACCTACCTACTTTACTTTAGTACTACTTACTTTACTATAGTACTTACTTTGTAGTTATGGAAGATAATGCACTTGTTTCGTAATAATAACTCAATAACTAAGTACTATCACTAAGTCAAGAGCGAGTCACTCCGACACAAGTATACAATTACTTCCTGGAGTCTCACCAAACCACTTGTAAATTTATTGAGTAATAAAGAAATATTTATTTATTATTTACTTACTTTACACAACTACCTACTTTAGAAAACTGGCGGCTTTAGTCGGTCTACAAAAAAATTATACTACCTTCACCGGAAAACTGACAGTTTTCTACGAATTTGAACGAGAAAGGTTTTTAGTTTTTAACACGCTTTTATGAGCTCGGGTTGTATGTATGTATGGAACGGAATCTTTGAGCTCAATTTTCAACAACTTTCAGAAATCGGATCAATTTGAAACTTTGCACTTGAATCAAGTACCGATGACGATGCTATAATTTGATAAGAGTTTTCCATTATCCTTATTAACAATAAAAATAAAAAATAGTTTAATTGCTAGTTTTATTGCTAACTAAAAAAGAAAAAATAATTTCTGAGTACAAGGAATTTATATTACAGTAGAGTAAAAAGCGTGGGGTGCTTGGTATAGTGTATATTAAAATCATCATATTATTGGCAACTACATAAAGAGAACTATGAAAAGCCCACGCTTTTTACGCTACAGTAATATAAATTCTTTGTACTCAGAAATTATTATTTATTTAGCTAGCAATAAAAGCGTGTTTTTTTAATTTTTAAAATATTTTTTTAAGACAATAATCGTTAGTTCATACCTTAAACACATATTTTATGAAAGGTTGTGATTTCAGTTAAACTTTAAGCGCTAGCTAGCAACAAAAAATGTCCTCCCGTAGTAGGTGTCCGGGTAGTGACACCATTTTACTCCATCCGTTTTGACATACCATACCGGAAATCAAAAATAGGCTTAAACTGAAAAAATATATTTACCCAGAATCTGCGTGGATATTCTAGGAGAAAGGTAGATAGTTATTATCTTGAGATTCAAGACGACGCTTTAATCCCAAGGCGACAATGATAGCATCATGTTATCGATAGAAATCTGATTTATTCGCTATCCGGTGCTCTATTATAAATAGAACCTTTGTTTTGACTTCAGCCATCCCACTAACTATTAGTTATCGGGTCTAAACGCGAGCTATTTTAATGAATATTTAGTTAATATAGTAGTAAAAATAGCCAATAATTCGCGTTAAGACCCGATAACCAATAGTTAGTGTTAAAATGCAACGCGAAAGTTTAAAATTATATTAAGCCATCCCGTTCGCTCACTAGGCCTTTTTTGCGTCTGGGAAATATTATGCAGCCTACATACAGCCCGAGCTAATAAAAGCATGTTAAAATTGTCCGCTCAAGCACAAGCACGCACATGTAAACATATGGCAGTATTTACTGATTACGAATAGGAGCAGAGCAGGTCCATTTACACAATTTTTTTCATACCGTATCTGCCTGTTTTTGGTTGAAACTAAACGTTACGGAGTAAAAAAAGAGGAGTAACGTTTAATTCAAACCAAACGTTACTCCGCTCGAACCTTTGAGATCAATTTTCACCGACTTCCAGAAATCGGATTAATTTGAAACTTTGCACACGTATCAAGTACCGATGACAATGCAACAATTTATTTACTGTAATACAAATTGTTTGTACTCAGAAATTATTTTCTCTTTTTAGTTAGCACGAAGCGTGTTTATTTTTAAGTTTTTTTAAACTATTATTTATTTGACGATTGTATAGACGTACTGTATCTTCCTTTGTTTGGTTTGATCAAAGTTCGTAAGTTCTCTTTTTGGTTTGAAATGAACGTTACGGAGTAAGCCCCTAGACCAATCTAGGTCTTCGAAATCTTTCTAATCCCGTTCAATCGTGAGACAGTCGAAGTTAAAACTAAGATTAAGATGTAAACCACCGCTTGGCTGGGGGCTCGTTAGGGAACATCGGCATGGTCATCGTGTCATGCCCACGTGACGCCCACTCTACAGCACTATGGGTCATTAGGGCGGCCATGGATTGGTGACTTCTGGAGACAGTTTAGGAAAAAGTCGTAAGATTATAATATACTTTTACTTTATTAGTAATACTGGCTGTTTTGCACCTTTACCTAAAAAAAAGTTAGTGCGCGCGCATCGCATATTTGTGCCTGTGGACAAGTAAAGATTTGTTCGTTTAAGAAAGTCAGAGTTTTATTTATTCCCTCGCAAATATGTTATAAAACGTCGTATGACATACGTGCGCTTTGAAAATTACAACCTCTGCTTCCTTTAGCCCTCGCCTGCGGCTCGGGCTTGCAATATCGCCGGTTACCTACCGCACTTAAATCATAATGTACTATTACACGAAATTAACGGAACAACAAAACAGATAAGAATATTTGAAACACATTTTTGCTTTTTTTTTCTTCTTCCTTTTATAACGTTCCAACGTGAATTCTTCAGGAAAATGAAGTAATAATAAATAATAAATAAATGAATATTTCACAACAATCACACCAATTCTCTAGTCCCAAATTAAGCTATGAGGCTTGTGTTATGGGTACTAGACAACGGATAAACATACTTAAATACTTTTTTTTGTAAATAAATATAAAATAATATAAATAAAATATAAATATTTTACATAGTAAACACCCAGACCAGTACAAATACATGTTCATGCACACTTATGCTTGTACTGTGCGGGGATCGAACCCGCGACCCTTGGTTTAGAAGTCCGACCTGTGGACCACTGCACCAAGCGGTCGTCGAATAATGCGCAAGTAATATAATCGTGTGTAATTATTGCGTATTTCGCACTAAGTTAACGGCAAAACAGGAAAAGCAAACGCCAGTTCCAATAGTAAAAGCGGCAAGTATGCAGCAGCATGTCCGATAAACGATAATCTTGTAGCTTTTACTGTATGTTGAAACACTCTCGATGTATAATTGAAAACTTTAACAGTTCGTCAAATTTATTTATTTATTTAGTGTATATTTGTATATATTATGTGTATTTTAAATATGTAATCATATATATCTATACATATGTATATTTATATATATTTATGTATGTTGTATATTTTATATTTAATCTTATGTGTCATATTATTCTTATTTTTTGTTTGTTTTCTCTTTTATTTATTTTGTCGCACCGCCCACTAATCATTTCTGCTTAGCCCAAAGGTATGACTGGTAGAGAATGCCCTACGGCGTTAAGTCCACCTTTTGTACAAAGTATTGTTGTGCAATAAAGCTTAAATAAATAAATAAATAAACATTGAATATCAAGCTATTCATCAATGCCTTTTCATTACTGATCGTTTCGTGTATAAATTCAAATTATCAAATTCAACTTCCTTATTTCGGAAGATCTATGGGTTAATAACAAAGGAAGCTTAACACTATGTTGTTATTACAAACCATTTTATGGTTGACAGCTTATTGGTAGGTAGTTGGTATTTTTAACTTGTCATGAACCTTGGAGGCACTCTCTGCAAACTAGATTCGATTTCGTTCATCATTCGAATGAAGTGCCTCATTATAGGCGTATGCGGATCATCTGCCACCATCTTCATCATCATTTTTTCAGTCAGTCTGTCTCTGCGAAAACATTCCGAAACAATACCGAGGGAATCTCATCATCATCCTGAAGATGTTGTATAAGGTCTAATTCAGAGAATTTAAGTACCTAATAGTCTCAATCTAAGCCCTCGAAATCGTAGACTTAGTGAACTACCTAATTAAAGGCTCTATGGATTCAACCGCATCAATAGTATTGAGTTCAGTCTTTGTATCGTACGCCTTAGTATTGCATTGAAACGGCAACCATGAAATCTAATATCTGTGGAACGAATAGAAGAATGTTTGTGCTTTATTTCGGCTATTATTATTTTTTAACTTAAGTTGTACGTCATGGCTTTATGCCAAAAATTGTCTCCCAGCCATACGGTACGGTGGCTTGCACCTCACTGTAAATATGTACGATAAATCTTATGCGCTTGTGATACGGGCGAATTTGCAACAAAAATGGGTAGCCTGGTATACTGGCCACTGTACATAATTAATAGTAAACAACCAATTAATTCAATTAAAATTTTTGTGCGATTTTCACGGCTTCATTATTTTGCGTGCACTTTCATTTTTTTTTTATAAATTTGCATTTCATACATTATTTCTGTTCTATCATTTACAAACCAAAATAAATTATAATTCCACAAAATGATTTACAGACGTATTCCATTTCCCAATGCAAACTTATATTTTTTCCTAAAATCCTATGCCAATAAAAACTGATAGTCACCCTACTCAATGCATCTCAAGCTTCCAAAGCCGTTGCCTTAATGATCGCACCAGCTCCTAACTAAACTTATAGACCTTATCACCTAGTTCTGAAGGTTGAAAGCCAACATCGCAGAAGGACCATAGAGCAGAGACTAATAAATGGGATAGATGAGTGACACCAGGAAGCTTTTAAGGTTATTCCAGTATTGTAACAATTATTGTGAACTAGATAACGGTTGAATCGCTTTGTCACTGTATTCAGCTACTAAGAGTAAGTACTTATGAACACTCATGACTTTTTCATCTCTAGATTACCATTACAGCCATTTAACACAAACCATAATTATATATACAGTGAAACTTGGTTAAGTGGGACCTGGATAAGTGAGAAACCTCCATAACTGGAACTCATGCTCCCAACACTTTGCCACTGAATTACCTCTGTTAGTGGGACGACGTAAACCTCTATATCTGGGATTTGTTCTTTCGATTTATCATCATAGTTACCTCTATAACTGAGACAGCGAGTAAATTTTATATGCATAAACCTCTGTAACTGAGATAACATTGTTTCATGCCTTCTCGTCTTCTTCATTGGAAAATGAAGAAGAAGACGATGAAATGAGCGCGGAAATAAATTTAGTAAAAATTTAAAAGCACTAAAAACTTGGCACAGTTATTTTGAAATGTCATCATAATATAAGCGTATCGTATCGGGTAGACCGATTTCGAAGCGGTTTTTCTTTTAATTCGAAAGATTTTTGAAGTGAAAACTTCTTTAGCGGCGTTGAGCACTTTTGTGGCATGGGTAGAAACTGTGAAACTCGCGTCAGGTCACGTGATGCTGATCGAAAAACCGTAAGACGGTTCAAATAAATCAAAAATGCACAACGTTAATAATCAAGTTTTCACTTCTGTCGGCACTCCCGGAGTGCAACCCGTGTTTTTTTAATCGTGGTGGTTCTTATGCGGAGGTTTTATTTAACTTTTAAATGTAGAACAAACCACTTTTGATAGTTATTTAAACCGAGTATTAACTAAAGTAACCTGCTTTAATTTTGACGTGACAACGTCTTATAAATTGGTTTGCCGGGTGACACCTCAAGAAACTGCGTTACGCTGCTCCGCTCACGTTTCGCGCGAGAGAGACAGAGCGAGAGAGAGAGAGAGATAGGCATACACACTGGTTCATGTTATACGAATGAATATTCACATTAAAATTATTTTACCACTCAGAGTCGTTGTCACGTAAAACTTTCGCGCGTGTACCGACTTTTTTGCTTAGTTTAACATTTACATTTGAGATTGAACTGATTGAAGTTTGATTTGAAAAAGACTTACCTCTACTACAAAAATAACTAGGCAGTGATTATCCTTTGTTTTATATAAGCCGGCCGAATTCAAAGTGAATGACAACTCAAATGACACAACCTAAAGGAAGCATACGTTTAAGTTGGTTGGGTATTATTTAAACAACGGATAAATACTGGCCATTTCTTTTTGCAGTACAGGGGTAAGACTTTTGGAATGCCTAACAATTTAATAAATTGTTGAATAAATAATACTGATCACAAGAGTTAGACATTGCCTTTTTTTAATAAAGCCTTTTCAAAAGACTTCCTGAAAATTCTTAATGTAAGTACATATACCTTACCTGGTCGAGTGCTGATTACAACTTTAATCAGACCGACAGATATTACTTAAGACAAGGGTTAAACACTATGATACTGTTTGTGGTAAAGCTGCATAGGCCAACCTAAGAAAAGTGCGGTTTAAAATTCATTTCACTTTTATTTGTAAAACCATCATTTAGTTGATGGAATCAGGCGTTACTTTGCGGAAATTCATGACTAAAGCCGAAAAAGAGAATTATTTTGCTTTAAATTTCCACTAAACGACGCCAGCGCAGAAACCTGAATGCATCCAACGGTAACCAAGTGAAAAAACTAGTGCTGGAAGTCGCAGGTCTAACATTACAACTTACAACGTGACACAGAAGATGAACTTGAAACCGTCAATTTCTCTAAAAATGTAAATGTTCAGGCAATATCTAAGTAAACCGAACAGTTTCGGTCATGTAATTTTTAAAGTGGAACTTGGATGAACTTTTACATAGTTTGCAAAGTCGATTATACATCCAAGGCAACTGATAGCTCACTTAGCACTCCGACCGACCAATTAAGGAAACTCCAATCGCTAATAGCTCGAATGAACTCGATTTAACTGGTAGGTATCTTAAGCTGTTATTTTTAAAGGTACAAGAAAATTGTGCTTGAATTAAATCTCACGCATAACATTTGCTGTAAAATTAAAAGCTAGTCTTTTGCATACTAATATTTTATAATCAAACGCAGCGTTTGGACGCCCACGGTTAAACATAGGCCTCCCTCCGATTCATCCAGTCTTTTATTTTTTATAAATAAATGTAGATATGACAACATCACATACATTAATCTGACTCCGTGGTAAGTAGCTTAAGCACTTGTGTTACAGATATAAGAATCAACACTGTTATTACAAATTAACTCAAATAAATACATAACACCCAGACCAGACCGAACCCGCGCGACCCATTGGTTAATCAACTTCTTGACCACTACACAAAAGTTACATGAAAGTATTCTCATAACTTGTTTAATTTTATTCTTGTTGTTAACTTGTAACCTGTGTTATATAACTTAGCGTAATTGCAATGCTCTTTTATTGACTTCTTTATACTTAAAATAATATAATAACCATTACGTCCCGGGTTCTAGCACTTTCTAGTGTGAACCTCTGGCTGAATTCTGGCTTCTAGGTGAATGCCCCTGATCTCCCTGCTGTCATATTTGATTCAATAATAAAAAATCAATAAAATCAATTTATTTTTGTAATTAGGCTAACAAATTAGCACTTTTACACGTCCCAACATATAAATTGACCCTACCACCGCTTCGGGACAGTTTGGGCCAGTGCTGAGAAGAAGCGGCGCAAGAAACTCAGTCACTATTGTCATTGCCTCTTTTCAAAATTGATTTACAATAATTGTAATTGTTTGCATTTAAACATTTCCATATATCTTTGTCATTTATATAATCATCAATTTTATAATATCCTTTCGACATTAATACATCTTTTACAACTGTTTTAAATTTATCTAAAGGCAATGAAATTAAATTTTCAGGTAATTTATTAAAAAATATTACACATCTACCCATAAATGAGTGACCAACCTTATGAAGCCTAAAATGTGGAACGGCAAGCCTATTTTTTTGTCTTGTGTTGAAGTTATGCAAATCGCTATTTTTAGGAAATAAGTGTAAGTTTTTTCGAACGTAGATTAGGTTTTCGTAAATATATTGCGAGTAAACTGTGAGTATTTTAACTTCTTTAAACAATTCTGTAAGTGTTTCATTTGATTTAAGTTTATAAATAGCCCGCACGGCTCGTTTCTGCAATACGAAAATTGTCTCTATATCTGCAGCTGAGCCCCATAGTAAGATGCCGTATGACATGATACTGTGAAAATAACTAAAATAAACTAGTCTTGCCGTTTCAACATCAGTCAGAAACCTTATCTTTCTTACAGCGTATGCAGCGGAGCTTAGTCTCTTTGATAAGGTCATGATATGAGGACCCCACTGGAGCTTATCATCCAAAGTAATTCCCAAAAAAGTTGCAGTATTTGAAGTAACTAGTTGTTCATCCTTAACAACAACCCTTGTTGGAACTTGTCGGACATTGGGCATTGTAAACTTAATGCATTTAGTTTTGGTCGCGTTAAGCAATAAATTGTTAACGGTGAACCAATGAAGTACTCGCGAGAGAGTACCATTTACATCGTCAAACAATTCTTTACCCCTTGGAGTTTTAAAAAGTAGTGAAGTATCATCAGCAAATAACACTATCTCACAAGCACCGTCGACAAAGTATGGAAGGTCATTAATATATATTAGAAACAGTAACGGTCCCAATATCGAACCCTGGGGCACACCCATAGTGAGAGGTGCTCCAGGAGACTCTGCTCCATTGATAGAAACCTTTTGTGTTCTCTCAGTGAGATATGAATTAAATAAGTTACATGCATTAGTTGATATACCATAATGGCGTAGTTTTCTCAACAGGGTCTCATGGTCAACACAATCAAACGCTTTAGAGAGGTCACAAAAGATTCCCACAGCATCATGCTTACTATCATAGGCATCAAATATATGTTTCAACAGAGCGACTCCAGCATCAGCAGTACTGCGACCCTTTGTAAAACCAAATTGTTTATTATGCAATAAATTGTTTGATGTGAAGTGAAATAGTAGCTGATTGAATATAATCTTTTCAAAAATTTTACTTAGAACCGGTAAGATTGATATCGGTCGAAAATTTGAGGGGTTATTTTTGTCACCAGATTTAAATAACGGTACTATTTTACTAAATTTCATTAAATTTGGGAATTTTCCTTCATCAATACATTTGTTAAAAATGATCGCTAAAAGAGGTGCTATGATTTCAATAATAGTTTTAATTATACATACGGATATTCCCCAAAGATCCTCGGTTTTTTTCATATTTATTTCATTGAATGCGTTCATAATTACATCGGTGCTTACGTATCTAAAGTATAGTGGTGAATCACACTCATCAATATTGGATTTGAGAATGGATTCAGACAGTTCTGCAGAAGAGTTAAGTTCTTTAGTAGTAGATGGTGCTATATTAGCAAAGTACTTTTCAAAAATATTAGCTACTTCTGCATCAGATTTAACTAGTTTACCTCCATCTTTTAATGAATATGAACGATCTTTTGTTTTATCTTTACCGGTTTCTTTGTTAATGATATTCCAGGTAGCTTTGGCTTTATTTTTTGAACCTGAAACTATCCTACGAAGATGATTCGTCTTTGCTTGGGCACAAACTTTTTTAAAGATTTTTGAATATTTTTTAACATATTCTATAATATGTGGGTCCTGAGAATGTTCTCTAATACTATACAGATCATATAACTTGTTCCTGCTTTTATAAATACCTGGTGTAGCCCATTCATTAAACTTACTTGTAAACCGATTAGACTTAACCTTTTTTTTTGTGAAAATTGATGCAAATTCGCTTTTAATTAAGTTAAAAAGATCTTCATATAAGTTGTCTACGTTACTACTACTGTTTGGTATTAATGTTTTCACACCATCAAAAATCCTATCCTTAAATCTATTTATCCTGTTTGCAGTGACTGGTCTATAAACTATATCTACTACGCTCAAGGCCGGACCAGACGGAAATGTGACCTTTTGTCCTCTATGGTCGGAGCTTAGACATTGTAAAATAGATTTATTTGTTATTTTGACATCACAAAAAATATTATCTATGCAAGTAGCCGTTGTTGGAGTCACTCTGGTAGGTTCTTCAAAAACATTATTTAGGTTATACGATTCAAAGAGATTAAGAAATCTCATAGAAATTTGTGTTTTTTTTAATATGTCTATATTAAAATCACCGCATACTACTAAATTCTTTTTTGATTTTGATGCTTTTGATAAGACTTTATCCATAGTGTCTTCAAAAAGTTGGTAATTAGCGTCTGGCGGGCTATATACGCTTATGACAATATATTGATCTAGTTCAACACATGCAAGTTCAATAGTTCGCTCAATGGAGAGAGATACAATATCTTTTCGTTCTTTACAGTTAAATTGATTTTTCAATAGAATAAGTGACCCACCTCTAGTTGCAGTCTCCCTTGTGAACGAACTACCGACCTTATAATTGTCAATACTTAACATTAATTCATAGTCCCTATACCAGTGCTCAGTCACACACATTACATGGGCGTTTAAATCTTGCAAAACTAATGATAATTCTAATTCTTTGCCAGCTAGGCCTTGTATGTTTTGATGTACAACAATAAAACTAGACCCAGCCTTTGTCTTCCCCCTTAGTTTAAAGTGTCAGAGGTTGTCAAGTTAATAATATCTAAATTAGTACTATTACTAATATGTTGACAACCATGTGATATGGTTGAGTTTAAAATACAATTAATATTATAAGCTAACAAAGTAGCTATTCGTTTTTTAAATTTAATAGGCAAGTGTAAAGAGCTGCCAGTCAAATGAAATGAATTATTAATGAATTTATTCGTGTCAAAAAACACAAATTTGTCACTGTGACGCTGAGATAAATTAAATAACAAAGTATTCAGCATATGAATACTGTTATTTTGTGTTACCGTATAATATTTTGAAAATGGTAGGGAACAGATGATAATTTTTTTGACATTTAAATTTGTCAAAATGGTCCAATTCTTTATAATATTTTTCTTACTAACGTTTTGACTGTTCCCTAACATTAATACAATAATTGAGTTTGAGTTGAAAGAGCTGTTTCGTATACTATTTACAATTTGATCCAGTGATGTGTCTGGCATACAGTTATTAATAATTTTACAGCTCAATGACCTATTCAATAAGGAACCATAACCAATTCCTAGCTTATCTGAATATACATGAACATTAGCACATTCGTGAGTAGGCTTTTGAGAGACAACATCATAAGTTTTTGAGCAGTTTAAATTTAAACTTTGTTCTAATGGACATAACTGCAAGCTTAAATCACTTGATTACCGTCTTACCCGTTGTCAAACGTGAGTGAGAATTGCGATAATATCAAATGTATGTTCGTCATATTGTATATGTATATGTATATGTATTCTTATATAAATTTATTGTATATTTTATATTTCATCTCGTGTCATTGGTATTATTATTTTTGTGTTTTCTCTTTTATTATTTTTTTCGCACCGCCCACTAATAGTTTCTGCTTAGCCCAAAGGTATGACTGGTAGAGAATGCCCTACGGCGTTAAGTCCACCTTTTGTACATAGTTTTGTTGTGCGATAAAGCTTAAATAAATAAATGTTTATTAAAAACATTGACACAAGTATTGGTCGCATCGCGTAGCATCGCACATGTCGCATTGCGTCGTCAAGGAGGCCAACGCCTTATCGAAGTGTACGGTGGCGGTCAGAGCCGCGTGAACACTTTCTAACGGAAATCGTTTGCAAGCATTTCGGCACACGCGGAACAATTAGCAAGCGGGATTGCGAGCGATCTGCAAACGATTTTCGCCCTAAAGGTGTTGTTGTTCATGCGACGCAGACCGCGATAGTACCTATGTGAGATACACGTGTAGGGTACACGTGTATCCGTTTTAGGTACATTTCGACATTGATCTCTGTCGAATAGGCCGCGAAAGGCAAATTTAAAAAAAAGTTTTATTTAAAACGTTAAGTCGCTAGATCAAAGAAGCAATATTATAATCCAAAGGTCAGCCGACGACCTGAATGAACTGGACTGGTTTCGTATACTAATAGCATCAGTCCGAATTGACTACGTTTGGTACTATTTATAACGCCCGCCTCTGAGAAATGCACGATGCAACGGTCGTGAGAATTTAAGAGAGCATACACACTTGCAGGGAAAACGCGGTAACGCTGCGTTTTTTTTTTCAACCCTTGTCTAACAAGATTGCAGTCTGGCGATTGACAATACGTTTTTAGCATATAAATAACAAGCATTTATTTGGTTTTATATGTCCCGTTGTTTATTTGTTTGATATTTGCAATGCAAGCTTAATGTTAAACACTTCTCTATGACCAGTAGAGCTGAAATTTTGTACATACATTTGTTTAGCTGACAATGCACAATTTGAGTACAAAAACTCGTTCGGAAAAAAGTCAGATAATTATTAGCAATCAAATGAACTAATACAATTAGATTTAACACGAGCTAGAGTTAATTGTTTTATCTGCTCTTTAACCTAGGGTATCATCCCATATTTGTCAAAAACATGCACAAGCAAGACACTTTTAGCTCTATCTCTAGTCAATTTACAAGTAAGTTACATATTAGTGAAGTTTTTGGTTTTAATTAATACAGCCCTGACAAAAAATATTATTTCAATTCATCGTCCTCACAGTCCTCATGTTATTATTAATTCAAATGAACGTTAAAAAACGCCAAACCAACCTAAAAAAACGCTAGCGTGTTTACAGCCAGTGTAAAAGCGTTCTTGAACGCCTAATATCTAATAAGACGCCACGAGTTCGGTTGCTTTTAAATGATGAATCAGCCTTTCATAGATTAATAATGGCCATTATTTTATGAGTAGTTTCATTTCAATTTAATTTTAATATGTTGTGTTTGTCTGATGTTCCATCCATCCAACTGACTTTATAATAGAGGGTCAATTTAAGGCCAGTTTTGTACCCCCGACTTAAAAAAAGGGGTGCTATTTAGGATACTATCACTATCACTACAATTAAACACGGCTTTCTATTTTAAATATTATTTACTTATACGCCACTTCACTTAGTATTTGTTTCTTCGGCTTACGCGAACAGTAAACATCAAATGATACACCCTTTTTCAGATTATTTCACGATTTGTTTACATTTTATTTTTACTTATACTCGTATTTAATTGTATAATTATAACCTTGTATATAACTATAAAATTGTAACCTATGAAAGGTGTTATGCGGGGCTGGGTATGTGGCGGTCGCAAGGTGGTCCACTCCGGGAGGTGATGACCGGGGGGTGATGACCGGGAGCTGTTGACCGGGGGGGTGATACCAAAAAAGCTCTGGTAATGTTGCAACTTTTAATACTCATAAACGTGGATACAATAATACAGCACGAGGCTGTTGTATGCGCACGGTTGGTTGATACTCAAGTAAACCGGCAACAGGCACGGGTAGGGACACCACAAGGTCGCAAGAGAGCCAAGGGCGTGCCACTACTTAGCGCTGAAGCTGAGTGTTAACTGAGACAACTTACAAGTTTTTTTTTTTTTAATTGACTGTCGCTGAAGCCTTGGCTTTATCAGCGTAACCGGGCAGAAGGCGGGCGCTTAAGGCGCAGCCGCCGATGAAAGTCGCTCCAGCGGTTACCACCTCCGAGCCTGAGGATTCCTCAGGTTCGGCCACGTTCCTCAGGGAGGAACCCCCCGAACTCGGAGGACTCAGACTCGTCCGCGACGTGTCCCTTACTTGATCGGGCCGAACAACTTACAATCCACGGGTTTCTTCGCCCAGCTGGGCGGTTCGGGTTCGAGCTCCAGCTCCTTCCCCGGGCTTCTTCTCGTGAGCCTACTGGCCCACGGTATTAGGTGCCGCCTAAGCGGCCGTCTTGCGACGACAGGTCTCTGACTTCGTCTTCGGCCAGAGCCGGCTGCACAGTCGCTGCGGGCTGCCCATCGAGTGAGACCCCGTTCGGGGAGGCCCGATGAACAGGGCAAGCTGACTGCGGCTGACTCTGGCTAGGGAGGGAAAGAGAATTTGTTGAGAGGGGTTGGGATTGGGAAGTGGGTAGGTAGGGCGGATTTAGGGAGCAGACCTGTCGTGGGGTTGGCCTCTTGCTCGCCTGTGTAACCGTGGGCATGGGGGCTATATTGTGTAGCCCGGGGTGCGGCCCGTGGTCCGCTGTTTTATACATCCGTCGGGATGTGCGGACCACGAATTCCTCCAGGGCCTCCATCTTGAGGTCCCTGTGGATAACGGCATTCTTGACATAGCGCCCGGCCCCCGTTATTATTCGGAGCGCTATGTTCTGCTGGGATTGGAGCTGCGTACGGTGGGCTGCGCTTATCATGGCATACCAGGCTGGGGCCGCGTATGTCAGCCTGGAGCGCACGTACGTTTTGAAGATGCCCACCTTTGTTCTGGTGGGCAGGCGGGACTGGAAGACGGGGCGCAGTTTAGCGCGCGCCCTGCGGCTGGAGTTGACCAGGTGTTTGACCTCGTCTTTGAGAGTGAGGCGCTGGTCCAAGTGGCAGCCTAGGTACTTAGTACTTCGCTGCCACTTAATCTTTTGGCCGTTGAGGACCAGCTCGGGCAACTTCCTGCTTTGGGGGCCCGTGTAGATGGCGGCGGTTTTGCCCACGTTTACCGCTATCCGCCAACTCTCCAGCCAGTCCGGCAGTAGGTCGAGCTGCTTCTGCATCCTTTTCACCGCCGCTCTGACCCATGAGGCGGTGGTGTAAAATGGTCTGTCGTCCGCGAACAGCGCCAGCTCGACCTTAGGTTCCCACTCATGTAGCTGGTCGTTAATGGTGGGAATGTCGTTTGTGTAGGCAGCGTATAGGGTCGGTGAAAGGCAGCTGCCTTGGGGGACCCCTGCATCAATGGGGCCCTCTGCGGACGTAGCGTCCTCCACGGCGACCTGGAAGGAGCGTCCTTGGAGGAAGGACGCTATCAGGTGGACTAGGGCCGGTGGCAGGGTGGACGTGGAGAGTTTGAAAATGAGGCCGGGGTGCCAAACCCGGTCGAAGGCTTTCTCCACGTCCAAGAAAACCGCCACCGAGGCCTTGTTTTTATTCAGGCCCTCGGCTAGTTGGTGGATCACACGGGCCAGCTGGAGCTTGGTGGAATGCCCGCCGCGGAAACCGAATTGCTCGTCCCTCGGGATGAGGTGGGGACGCAATCGGCGCAGCAGGGCTCGCTCGAACAGCTTGGCGGCGTGATCCAGTAAGGTGATGGGTCTGTAGCTCTCCGGGCGGCGGCGGTCTTTCCCCGGTTTGGGGATCATTACCACCCGCCCTTTCTTCCATGGGGTGGGGAAGTGGTTCGTCCTCAGGGCGGCGTTGAACACTCGGGTCAGCGCCGCTATTCCCCGCCTGGGCAGCTCCGCCAGGGCTGCGGGTGGGAAGCCGTCAGGGCCCGGCGCCTTCTTCCTGTTGAGGCGGGCGGCAGTCTTCTTCACCTCCGCTGGGGAGATGAAGGTGTCGCCCGGGAGTGGAGGTGGGATGGTGGCCAAGAATTCCTCCACTCTCTGGACCACGTCTTCGTGGTGCTGGAGAGCTCTGGGGACTGGCGGGTGGGGCTTGAACTGGACGGTCAGGTTATCAGCCAGGATTCGGGCTCTGTCCTGGGCCGCGAATCTCCTTTGACCGTCCGCGTCTAGGAGGGGGTAGGTGGTACTCTTCTCCCCTGTGAGGTTTTTGTTGAGGCGGTGCAGTGTGGGCAGGTGTTCTCCTGCCCTGTCGATGAGTTCCTCCCACTCTCGACCTTGCCACTTTCTCACCGCCTCGGTCACCTTGGTCGTCTGGGCATTCAGGTCCGCCTTGACCCTTGGGCACCTGGTTTGGCACCAGAGTTTCTTGAGGGCTTTCTTCTGAAGGAGTTGTGCCTTCAAGAAGAGCGGGAGTTGGGAGCGTTTCTGAGAGGGCGGCGGCACCTTCTCGGTATGGGCCGCCTTCGCTTCCCTCATCCGCTGGGTCAGGAGGGCCACCGCGGCGTCTATCTCGCCTGGGGTGGAGATTAGGCCCTCGATGGTCAGGTCCCTGAGAGCCGCCTTGTAGGCTGACCAGTCTACTCGGGACCTGGGCGGACGCACTTTCACCGCCGCTAGAGAGGTGGGCACTATAATCAGTAGGGGGAGGTGCTCGGTGTCGCCCTCGTAGAGCACCTCCGTGGACAGAGGGACGCGCAGGCCCTTGTGAAGGACCACATCCAAGACATCCTCCTGGAAGTCTGGGTCGGTGGGGATGTGGGTTGGGGCGTCCGTGCCCACCACCTCAATGTTCCTGGTGGTGGTGGCGTCTAGCAGGCGACGGCCGTCGGCCCGCGTGATGCGGGAGCCCCACTGCTCATGCTTGCAGTTCTAAGGAAGAGGTGCGGCGCTTCACGCCGCCGCTGGCAGAGTACAAGGAAGAAAGGAGGTAGGTTGGAGGAGATTGCACGCGAGGAATTTCATGATGTTAGAGCGAGATACCGAAAGAGGAAGGAGGAGACGGAACTCGCGTTTTTCCGGGGGCTTGCCGATTCCGGCAATCAGGACCCTTTTGGTCTGGCCTACCGAGTTGCTAGTGGCAGGAAGCGTCCTCCTGCCAACGTCATCAACGGCACGAAATTCGCCGATGGCCACGCAGTGACCGTGGAAGAAGCCATGCACGGTCTTGTTCACGCTCTGTGCCCGGATGATGATCCATCAAAGGACACAGAGTATCACAAACAGGTGCGGATCTCGGCTGCCACTGTCCCTGCGGGCCAAGATGCCTCTCCTACGTCTAGTGAGTATCTGGGAAACGTAATTAGGCGCTTGCCTAACACAGCTCCGGGACTTGACGGAGTGACTGCGAGAATGCTGCTGCATGTGTGGAAGGCGGCATCGGTGGAACTCCACCTGGTGTACGCCAAATGCGTGAAGAAAGGAGTGTACCCAGATGTATGGAAGGATGGTCGACTGCTAGTGCTGCCAAAAGGTAATGATAAGCCTCTTACTGATCCGAAGGCGTATCGTCCGATCACGCTACTCTCTGTCCTTGGTAAGTTACTTGAGCGGATAATGTTATACTGCGCGCCTCAAATCACAGAGGGGATCTCGGACTGCCAGCATGGATTTACTCGAGGTAAGTCGACGGTTACGGCGATCAACGCCGTAACTAGCACTGCCCGGATGTCCACAGCGAAGTATGTTCAAGCGATCTATCTTGACATCTCTGGTGCGTTCGACAATGCCTGGTGGCCGATGGTGTTGTCCAAGGTGAAAGGAGGAGGTTGCCCGCCAAACATCTTTAAGATGCTGACGGGATACTTCACCGGCAGGCGCGTGGCAAGGTACTGTGGAAAGTATCCACCATGGGATGTCCGCAGGGATCCGTGCTTGGGCCAACGCTGTGGAACGTCCTGTTGGACGACCTGTTGCGATCACCGATGCCGGAAGGGGTGAGTATGGTAGCTTATGCTGATGATGTCACTATTTTGATCGAAGCACAATCGAGAGCTGGCATTGAAGCCAAAGCCGCAGAGGCTTTAAGTGTAGCATCGGATTGGGGCGCCCGTAATCGTTTGGGCTTCTCCTCTGCCAAGTCATCCACGATGACGATCAGGGGAAAACTCCAAAGGCCCCCGACCATTAAGCTCGATGGTGCGTCGATCCGTTCGGTTGACTCTGCAACTGTACTGGGTGTGGTGATCGAGCCTGCTTTTCTCGCGACATGCACAGGACATAGTAGAACGCGCGGCCAAATGCTTCTTCCTGGGGCATTCGATTTCCAGGCCTACGTATTTTGTACCAGGGCACGTTTGTTGCGACTCTTGTGTATGCGGCGGCGTGCTGGTTTGAACGGGTCAAGGTGCAGTCGATAAGCGGGACGCTTCTCAGGGGACAGAGGCCCGCACTTGTGCTGCTGACCAAGGTCTACAGGTCCGTCAGCACGGCCGCGCTCCCGGTACTGGCTGGAGTGCTCCCTGCTGACCTGGAAGTGACACGTGCAGGCAGGACGGAGGCGACGCGACAGCACGCGACCAAGGAAGAGATGAGCAGACGAAAGCGCGAAATTCGTGAAGCAGTAATCATAGACTGGCAGCACCGTTGGTAGCAGGAGACTAAGGGTCGTGAGCTCCGTCAATTCTTTCCGGACGTGGCTGGAAGACTCAGGATGCGCTGGGTCGAACCAAATTATGAGACTTCCCAGATGCTCACCGGACATGGATGTTTCAACAAAAGGCTGAGTGACATGAAGCTGCGAGATGGGAGTATGTGCGAGTGTGGAGCGGAAGAAGAGGACAGACACCACGTTCTGTGGCTATGTCCTCTGTATGAAGACCTACGACAGAAGATGATGGATGGTATCACCCCTGCAGGTGTGGGTCCAGGTTGGTACCACGACCTCGTTGCCTCGGAGGGGAACTTCAGACGGCTGCGGGAGTTCGCATACGGCTGGCACAGGAGAAGGAATGGCACCGAGGAGAGTCAACCCCCAAGAACGGGGGGGAGTGACACAAGGGACAAGGAGCAGAGATAAGAATTTGTAGAGAGTCAAGAATTGCACGCGGTGGAGTGCAGGACTGCCTAGCAGACGCAAATTCCGCGTGCATCTCTCACGTTTCGGCCTTAATAACCGCGAGGTTGGAATGGCCATGGGAGGTTGGTGGGATTGCTCATGCTTGCAGTTGAGGTCGCCTGCTAGGATTGTCGGGTGACCGTCGACAAATACCTCGTCTAGGTCTGACGGGTGGAATGCGGCGTTCGGTGGGCGGTAGGCGGCATAGATGCGGAGCTCATGAGCTGAGGTATTAACCCTGATCCCCAGGGAGCTCAGGGATTTGAACTCCGCCCACGGTAGCTCCTCGTGGATTACATCTCGCTTTACCGCTACAGCAGTGCCCCTGTAGGGCGCACCCTGTGGGTTCACCTCGTCCCTGCGGTACAACTTGTAGTTGGGCAGGGAGAAGTGAGTGGACGGCCGTAGGAGTGTTTCGCCCAATAGGACGATGTGGGCGTCCTGCGGACTCCTGCGACTGGGCGAGATGTTAGAACAGTTGCTTTTTACCTCGGACCCCTCCGGGATAGCGTGGGCTGCGGTGATGGTCCCCCCGCAGGCAAAATCCTGGGGAGCTTGGGGGGGGGGGGGTCGGTGGTCTGGCGGCTTGCGTCGGGGTCGACGCAGCCGCGGGTGGGCCGGTGTTCGCCTCTGTACGGCGACGGCGTCGGCGGCGTCTGCGCCGGGACGCGGCGGGGGCGGGGGGCCCCTCGCAGTGGCGGGGTTGGCCGGGGTGGCCAGAGTGGTCCCTGCCTGTGCGGTTGGGGGCGCCGTGGGCACCGTGACGGCCTGCGCCGGCGGCGCTGGGGCGCGCGCCTGGCCGATGGTGTGAGGGCGGGGAGGCTGGTTTGTAGGCGCACTCGGTAGCGGTGGGGGGACAGTAGTCCCCATTCGCCTCGCCTCACGCAGGAACGCCTTGCAGCGTCGGTCGTTGACTGCGTGAGCCTGTGCGCAGTTGACAACTTACAATGTTGTTCTACAGGATCATTAAGTCTATCAGAAAAAATCGGAACCTGCCGCGAGTTAACTTGAAACAGCGCCATCTCGTAGTAGCGTGAGGAACTAATCTGACAATCGAAATGGTTCTTGTTTTTAGTATGTACATGTTTGTTTTCTTTAGTTCATAATTTTGGGTAGGTAGTGTTACAAACCTATAATAAAATGTAAAAATATAAGGTTAAAATAATAAAATGTTAATAAATCGCGAATTAATAAACCTAGTATTCACACGTTCATAATAAAAACACAACTGAAAAGCAAAAGCAGAATAATAGAGTATAAAAGTCATATAAAAGAAAAATACATTAAATAATTTAAAAAGGATGGTCTGGCGCGAGCAAAGTGCTATAATATTGACGTGTGAACATGTGTTAGTGTAGTTGTGTCTGTGTTGCGTTTTTTTTTATTCGAAAGATAATTCAATCACGGTAGTTCTTAGCTCACCAGCTGTTTTTCTGGATCACGTGGGGTTTTTTTAACTTTTTAATTAATTTTTTTTTTTCTAACTTTTGATGCAAAAGTAGATTTTAAATCGCGTAATAACTAAAGTGACCTGCTTTAAATTGTAACTTAGTTAAACGCTCCCATAGTTTTCCATTACCAGTACGTCTAGTGGTTTTTACGGGACACACTAAGACAAGAAGACCAACATAAATTCTAATTCTAACTGCATACAGGGTGTTGCAAACATTAAACATAAAAAACGTACCGTGCTTTATTAGCCCAGGTGTATTACTTTATTAGCCCAGAGGGGTAACTTTGACACAATTTACCGGATGACGTATATGTATACTTTGAAAACAAAATTGCAGGTTAAGGCTTTGTACTGAATGGGTCAAAGTTACCCCCTGGGCTAAAGTAATACAGCGTTTTACTTTAGCCCAGAGCCTTAAATATTACTCCTTCAAGTAAGTAGGTAACGGACCTACTAAGTTTTATTACTAGATTCTAAGACAATCTTACAATTTTACCTACGCTAGATTGTTAGAATACTTTATTGGTTGTTATAATATACTTAACATTTCAGTAGATTCAAGCCTTATGAAAAAAAAAACTTGAATACGCCTTTTAAGTAAGATTATTAGGTCTTATTTTGACACAAATAAGGCGACTTACTACATGTTATAATAAGAGGTTTAAACCAAACCAACTCCTCTCTCCTACAAATATTATTATGCACAGTTTACCTTGCTCGTTTAATTTTCACTGCACCCATTGCCTTCTTTCTACATGACCTTGAGGTTGACTGGCAGGAAATGCTTTGAGCATTACGTCCACCCTTTGAACATTTCTTGTGCAATTAAGTTTTGAATAAATAAATACATAAATAAATATAGTTCCTATTGATTTCAGCTCAACAGACACCCTGTATAGTCCTCCTAGCCGATTTCGACCACGGCAGCCAATCTCAACAGAGATACTTATTATACTATTTATTATACATACGCAGATATTATAGTTCACTAGTGTGAGCGCAATACACAGGTGCCCTCACTGTTCCATCACTCTCAAAGTTCGGTGAGACGGCAATCTGACATGACCGGAGAGAGATCAGGCGCAGGACCAACGGCTTAACGTTTTTTCCGAGGCACGGGGGTCTTACACTGCCAACTTCCCGACTCCGAGCTGTTTTTAAGAAATTTATGACAGAAAATCTCAGAAACAATTTAAGCTCTACCTGGGATTCGAACTCTCGGATGTAAGGCAGAAACTTAGCCACTACACCAACGAGGCAGTCAACATCCTGTATATGCAATGCAGTAAGAGGAGGCAAGTCTAGGCGCGGTCTGTCCTATCTTGGGGCTACGACCTAGATTCCCCGATAAAAGTGTCCTAGTGTTTGTCTAGATCTAGACCGCTCTCCGGGGCGCCACTTGGAAAGTGGAAACCAATTTCATTATTTTCCCCCTTGATTTTTGATTTGCAGGCAATAGGAGGGAATTGTTTCGATTTTAATAATATCTTGTGTTTTTTTTGTGTTTGTATTGTGATTGACATCTGAAATCATTCTGGAATAGGCTAGATGACACCACCAAGCGTTGACATACTTTTTTTATCTGTCAAAACGGTCTGCTTCCATAGAGTTTGTATGGAAATACGTGAACGTGGCGTCACGATCATGTATCAGAAATCGGAGTCAGTTGACCGAATATTTATTGAGTTTTGTGCGTTTGAAAATTGGTTCCTACAGCTTTTTAGAAATATATTGGTTGTATTAACTTCGTAGGGGCTATGTTTTTTAAACGCCATGGTCTTGAAAATATTTAAGACAGGTGTCATTATGCCTATTCTGTTTTGATTCGTGTTTGAGTTCTAAGGAATGTTAAACCTATCATTTGACGACCGCTTTGTTTTGGTTGTCTGGTGGTTGCAGGTTCGAGTCCAGCTAGGGGCAAATGTTTTTTACACGAGTATTTGTACCTGAGTTAGGGTGTTCACAAAATTATTTAAGTATTTCTATCCGTTATCCTAGTCACCATAGCACAAAATAATGTTTTGGGGTTAGGTAATTGGTGTGTTCGATGAAACAATTTTAATTTTTTTATGTATCATAGTTTTTTTACCATCACTATTTAAAAAGCCATTTAAAAGCAATATACATTATATTTTTTATAATGCAATACGCCAAACGAACTGCGAATCTATAGGGTTAATTTAGTACTTTTACTAATTAAAGATGTTATTTTGGATTGCATTATCCGCTCCTTTTGCAAGCTGGGCGATTGCTCTCCCAATTGAGCTACCGTGACACTTCTCATCGGTCCGAATTTCTTTAAGTGCTCCTTAGGCTGCAGCTTTAATTTCACATTGTAAATAAAATTGCATTGATAATGCTAAAAAATATATTAACTTAATAATAATAAGTATTTTATCCGAATTAAAACAACAGTTTTCCACAAAAATTTTGACATTGCTTAAAATCAAATGTTATTTTGCTAATTATAATTTTGTTTGAGCTACAACCTAATTATCCCAAGGCATTCTCCAACTTTAGCTTGACGCTCTTATATTTCAACAACGCTTGAACGCTGTTTATCTTTTTATCGTAACCCTGAAAATGTCTCCGTCAATTAGTCTCAATACCTCAATTGATTTATTCTTCCCAAGTCTAGTGACTAAACGAAAAACACTAAAAGTCATCACCGTCGTGCAATTCTTGTGATTCCCGTAAAATTCTTATCGGTACCGTAAGAAAGGCATGTCTTTTAATCGGTAGATACACATCGGATCGCAGCCTCACAATAATTAAAGAGCTACAATACCTAATGACGTCGACAAAAAACCGTCTGAATGCGATCCGAGGCGGAGAAAAAACTAGTCGCCGGTTGAGCAAAGAGAAGCTGTAGAGAGGGAACAAATATGGTTTAGATTCTGCCTACGCGGGGTAAGATTCAAAGCGACAACTTGTGTGATAAAAAGGGTTATCGCAGTTTAGGTCAGCCGTACCCAGTTAGTTTTGTGAAAATTATATTTTTTTATTTTATTTATTTTATTTTATTTATTTATTAAACTTATACTATCATTACAGGGTTTACCCAATGCGACAGTACAGCCCATATGCTTAAACTAACTAACTACAGAACCACTTAAACTAACTAATAAATTAATTACATATTTAATTATTGTTACAAATAACAGCTAGTGCAACTCTGTTGAATTCATTCAGGGTACAAATGAACAGATCCGTCTGATTGCTTATAATATTAAAAGTGCGGAGTGCGCGAGTCAGGGGTGACTCCTTGAGCAGGTTTGTTTTCGCCGACGGCACCTCCAGCAGCGGTGGGCGACGTCGGCGCCAAACGTATTTATTTATTTATATAATTATTGCATCTTATAAATAACAAAACTAAACCACATTAATCAAAAATATTAAAATGAGTTAAAATTAAATTAAACTAACCTAATAAAAACTTAAGTAATTCGATAGCGTCATATGAATGTTTTACACATAACATACAATTTCATATAAAAGCTATGTAGTTTCCTGGACTACGAAAATATTTTTTTTCTTGGTTTGTTTCAGATGCGGCGAAAACTATTTTTGACACAATCCTCGACTTATCACTGAAGTTAATCTAACAACTTCGAATCAAGTTAATGTGGAGTGTCCTATCTGTTCTCAATTATTTTTATTCAATGCCCGGTCGTGCCTACAAAAAGTTTGATATTAAGTAGAGACGATGTGTTGCGAATGGGATGATTCGGCGTTTCTCTGTTCGGTCCTTTGGTCAATAGCCCAACATTTGGGGAGTCGGAGTTGGTCTATTACTTAGTTTTGTTTATTTGGACCTATTCATGAGTGCTTCGGAGGTTAGGCAGAAACTGGTGTTCTAGAGTTTTCATTAGTTTCGTGTTCTCTCTGTTCTTTGGCTTATTTGGTTTTTGGAAAATAAAAATGTAGTTGTGAGCTTTAATCTTAATGTCAAACGCAGAGCAAATTTTTAAACACAAGATAGACCCAAAATAAAAAGTGCAATGGCCAGCACGTTACAATAAACACTGCGGTATCTTATGCGATTGTGATACGGGCGGTTTTACAACAAAATAGGTAGCCTGATGTGCTGGCTACTGTACCGTGCCAGGGCAACTTTGACCCTTTACCAGTAAACAGTTAGTGAAATGAACTGTTTTTACCGATCGTTTACCGTACGCCAATGCTATCACAATGATATTGGAGTGTCAAGCTTTTTATGTTTTTAAACTTTCGCGGTGCATTGTAACACTAATTACTTGATATCGGGTCTAATCGCGATATATTATATTTTAATGAGTAGGTATAAGGTACTCACTTCTCGAAGGCACACAGCCGTGGTCACGAGCTGACTCAGTCAGCTAACTCAGTCAGCTCGTGTCCACGGCTGTGTGCAATCCAGGTGAAACGTCGAGTAGTACTCACTGCTGACCACTAGTAATGGCAATTATTGCTATTTTTTGTTAATTTCATTAGCATGCTAAATTTCATAGCATAGCATGCTACGCGCTATTGCTATGCTAATATGAAATTTCATCGAAATTGAGAAATAGCGTTAGCGTATAATATTAAATTGCGAAATTGTGACTGTTGTATGCAACGTACATTTTAATGTTGTGACTAAGATTAGCTTAAATATGACTTTATTAAAATTAAAACTGCACCGAATAGATAATTCAATCAAGCCACGAAAAGACAAACAATTTCATTCAAATAAACAGTTCAATAAACCGCACGCAAAATACGACTCTAAATGCAAGGATGCTCTTCTCTTTCTTTGTTCGCCATTCACTCGGGTAACGCTTAAAAGCCGATCGTCGCCCGACAGCACGCGAACGCGAGTTTCAATTGGCTGCTACTGCTAATAGCGGCTGCTATTAGCAGTAGCAGCCTGCTAAAGCAGTGCGTGCGAATCTATGAAAGCAACGACACGTCGCTGTCCGTGAAATTTAGCAGTCACGTGAATTTTAGCATTCACACAATTTAGCATCGTCAAATAATTTAATTATTGCTAATGATGAAATAGCATGCTAATTATTGATGCTAATGCTAATTATTCCATTACTACTGACCACGGCTGTGTGCCTTCGAGCAGTGAGTACCTTATACCTACTCATTTAAATATATCGCGTTTAGACCTGATAACAAGTTATTAGTATGGGTTATAGTTATCCTCTGAGCTAAAGCAATACGTAGGCACCGGTATATAGTTTACCTCCTATAAAGAAACGAGCATAAGTAAGTGATCTTAAGTCTTAAAACAATGAAAGAAACATTGTAGTCAGCAAAATAACGTGACTGTCTAGAATTCATAATAGGACCTAAGGACTCAGACTACTATTCAGACTGAATAAGTGACTTGATTGGGTTTAACGACCTCGTTGTACCTGGTCTAGATAGACCGTGTTTTAGTATTGGATGTTAATAGACTATAAAATAAGTTTATTGTGTATACTTAGCTCATTATCATTGACGTTGATTGAATAACGAACTGTTTAGGATCACAGATTCTTGATGAGTAAAAGGGCTTTTGGTCTTTATAATAATAATACTCGTAATAAAAAATATTTCACAACAATCACACCAATTCCCTGGTCCCAAATTAAGCTACGAGGCTTGTGTTATGGGCACTATACAACGGATATACTTAAATACTTTATTTTTTGTAAATAAATACATATTATACATAGAAAACACCCAGACCAGTACAATATGTTTGTACTGTGCGGGAATCGAACCCGCGACCCTTGGTTTTAGAAGTCCGACATGTAGACCACTGCACCGTCGTAACGGTCGTAAAATTAACCTTTATGTACGAGTACTAACCGACTTTGAAAAAGGAGGTTACAGATACATTTAACATCCCAAAAACAATCACTTAAATTTCACCATGTAAGGTGCTTGATGCTTATGGTGCCTGTCCGCCTCGTTAGTGTAGTGGCAATGATTCAGCCTTACATCCGAGAGGTCCTAGGTTCGAATCCCAGGTCGAGCCAAAATTGTTTCTGAGATTTTCTGTCATGAATTTCTCAAAAACTGCTCGGAGTCGGGAAGTTGACGGTGCTACAACCCCGTGCCTCGGAAAGCACGTTAAGTCCTGCGTCTGATCTCTCTCCGGTCATGTCGGATTGCCGTCATATCAAACTTTGAGAGTAATGGAACAGTGAGTGAACCTGTGTATTGCGCTCACATACTTGTGCACTATAATGTCTCCTACGTTGGCTGAGCTCTGTCGAGATAGGCCGCCGTGGTCGAAATCGGCCAGGAGGACTATTATGGTGCTTGGGATCTTTTCGTTGTTTCTGTCTGAATCCCATAGAACAAGTGCCTTGGTAATAAGACTGACTTTGGGATCACAGGCTAGATTGATTTTATAAAAAGGAAAGCAACGTATATTTTTGTTTGTGTTAACGTGTTATAGATATCGTAAAGCTAGAATAGGTTCAAATGTGTGCATAACTATTCATTTTTATTATTGATAAGCGTCTAATGTATCAGCGGTTCCCACGTCTGATATGCAAAACTGTGTCACACATATTGATTTATCTTTATCATCATTATTTAGACAACATTAGTAAAACTTAGATTACAGACCTACCTACTTGGAGGAGAACTTACGCATTGGTAGTATTAGGCGTGTTCCTAGTAAGTGTTTATTTTTTTATTTTTAGCGGCAATACATATGAAGCCTTTGGCGCAACACATTTAGGGTTAAGGAGCTACAGGAAAGCGCTTCTTACCGACCGGGTGTTATGATCGGGGACCACCGTCCGATAGACATAATCTTGATTTGTCTATCTACAACGTGTTTTTCTTCATATCTCATAATATTGGGTTTGAATGAGACTAAAATTTTCATCACTTTTAGGTGCGTAAGTTGGCAACAGTGAAAAAATAAGGAAATGGTGATTATTTTTATACTAATTAAGTTATGTTTTATGATATCTCCGCAACTAAGCATTTTGGACCACATGTTCAAAGATTTCTTTAATTTTGTTGATATATAAAATACAACCTAGAAATTTTAGGATACCAAAAAAAACTGTTGTATATTATTCTGCATCGCCACAAGACTTTTGGCGTTTAAGAAACAAAGGTAGATATTACGTTGCAAGATATACAGGCAACGGCCTGCTATTCTACGCTATGCTATTCTCTTGTAGCAAAGTACTATCCTTATTCATGCAAGACATAAGAGTTCGATGTCATTTTCGACTGTTTGACAAAATTTTGCAAGTTTCCCTAGCATGTCTGAGGATATCTAGAACATGTATCCAGAAACCTATTCCACTAGTTGGTCGACACCAGCTTTTTAGTGTAGCATCTTGTATTTTGGGAATAAGACTGATATTGCAACGGATATGTAAACTTTGAGTTGTTACTGCTTGAATTAATCAATTGTTTTAATCCACCGCCGAAGGCAGCTGTTGACCGTTCGCTAACTTACAAATGGTGGGTATAGTAAAAGAAAAAATATGCTTCAAAACTGAAAATTTAAGATTTAAGTTTCATATTTATTGTAACAATGTATATATTTTTGAATTGTGCTTATTTAACCCTTTCATTTGATACCCAACACGACCATATATGGTACAAAAAATTTTTCGTTTACAACTTCATGTGTCCTAGAGGGCGCCACATGAAATGAACTGCAATATAACCTAGCCTATATCTAGCGAGCAGCTTAGGTGCATCCAATGATCTCTCATTTGTCAAAATATAATGAAGGGTTTAGAAGTTATGGGGGAACAGATGAACATACATACATACATACCGGTTTTAACCTCCTTTTTGCTTCACCTAGGTAACCTAGGTAATCGCAAAGTACAAACAAATAACTGATATTTTTGATTTCATTTTATCTTCTCGCTTTTTAATTGTTTGAATTGAATAGGCTCGAAAACTACTGGAGCGATTTGAAAAAATGTTTTACCATTAGAATCCTTCATTATCCCTAATGAACATAGGCTTTTTTTGTAGGTGTATGTATATGTAAAAAAATAATTTTTACACGTGCGAAGCCGGGATGGGAGAACATTTTAAACAACTGAAACCCTGTTATTTTGTAAACGTATTTATTCTTCTTTCTGAAAAGTCACTGCGGGGCGTGTTGCTTTACGCCCGCCGCGACGCGGTTCGGTTCAAGTGTGCGCTGTTCATTGCGGAGTGTGCCATTTAGAGAATTTTTATGATATAACTAGTGAAAATTTGTTTAATGTTTCTTTGTAAAAAAGTTAAGTTATAACGGTCAGAAGTAATTTCTGTAAAAATCATCAATTTTTTTTCGAACTTTCACCATCAATATCTCAGTAACCATTAACTTCCCAGGTATGGTGTGAAGGAAAAAAATGATCGTAACAATTGGTAGAATATGTGGTATTCGGCTTCGTTAAGGTTTTTTACACCCTGTATATTATGATAGTTTTAACTTCATCATAAAATATTCACGCGTTTAGTATTTATCCTAATTCCTTACTTTCATTTGAAACATTAACAAATAATTTTCTCCACTAACCATAATCTAACTTAAGGCGAAGCCTATCTATCTATACGTACTAATGATAAACTTTTTATCAAAAAGCGGAGAGGAAGTTTTTGTAAAACATATAGCCCAGCAAACGATACAAAGCTACTTCGTACAGATCTACGTAATTAAGTTTGAGATACGGTTCTACGATTTTACGTAAATATTCTGCTATTTTTATATCCAAATTTAATAAGTTTTGCATAACAAAACATTGTAAAATAGGTGGAATTCACGCCATAGAGCATTTTCTTCCAGTCGTACTTTAGTTGGGCTAAGCAGAAATGACAATTTAGTATGCATTATTATTACGATTATGAACGATTAGTGATTAACAGCTTCTCTCGTTTTGGGGACGAAATTTATGTTGAAATAAGCGGCCGACCGCGACTTCGTCCGCGTGGGCTTTAGTTTTTTTGCCACCAAGTTTCATACAGCTTACGGCTCAGAACTGCGCATAGCCTTCAAAACTTAACCAAGTCGCGCCATCTATCGGTGGCTTTGAGTTGATTTTTTTTAAGGATTGAGATATATTGTCGCAAAAAAGTAGCCTTTGTCACTCTCCAGCCTCATACCTAACTCCACAAAAAAATATATCATAACATTGCTCAATTTCCTTCTTTCAAGAAACAACATTTCTTGAAAGAAAGAAAAACAAACAAACAAACTGACTTTTCCATTTATAATATTAGTAGGGATTGACATAAGGTATTTCTCTCTTCTCTCTAAAACTCGAGAACGGCTGAACCAACTTGACTAATTTTAGTCTCGAAATATTCGTGGAAGTCTAGGAAATGTTTCTAAATTTTTAAATTTAAAAAAAGCAACGTGCAGGATTACGTCTACTTTGGGTGCGCTAGTTTGCAATACCTAAATAAAAAAACTAGTCCGATATCTCGTGAAACCTACCCTTAAATGACACCCCCAGGAGTTGATTACAAATGTTTATCATGCTTTATAATATATACGCTCTTATAGGCTATAAAATAATTAATATCGCACGGTGCATACGACTTTAACAGTCGCCATAAGACACGTAATTTATAGTAGATACGTTTCGATGTGCCTTCTCTTGTGGTTGTGCTATTGCAAGAACGATAAGTAAACGTGATTATGGGCCGAGTACTCGGTTAGCACTCGGTGGGTTTCTTAATACTCGTACTCGGCCGAATAACTCGGTTAAACTTAATAAACAGCATTTCTAGAATAAGTTTGCGAGTGGCCAACTGGAGGAATTAAAGTATTTATGTACACACCAGTATGTGTGACCACATACTTAACTCAATGAATAAGCCCCTAATCTGGCGTTTGTCGATTCCTATTGGTTACTTACAGGACAGCCAGGCCGCTGCAGATCGCCAACTTATATGGCAAACTGTATGAAGTTCAAGTGATTTATCATAAAATCAAATAATACTCGTATATATTATGTTGATACGTATTAGTAGATTTATTAATGCAAAATTACAGTGAGTAGGTATTGCTGGCAGCTCGTTGCGGTCGTGTTTGATCTTGTTTTAGGGCCTCAAATTAAACCGAATAAATCGGCCGAGTACTCGGTATAGCTTTAAACCGAGTAATACTCGGTACTCGGTTACTCGGTAAAACCACTACTCGGCCCATCCCTAGTGATTGTGTATGGGCTTAATAACATCTGACAGTAAGGTTGGTCACTAATTACCTTACAAACACCCCTTCAACTCGTGAAGTATGACTCGGACCACCTCATAGTGGGACGTATATAGGCTGATGAGAGACACAGAGAGATAAAGGCGATAAAACAGCACTGAGATTGAGCTACAGACAAAACTATCTTCAAGCTGGTCTGACAAGAACATATCCTGTGCAAATTCGTAGGATTTGGATGTAATGGAACCATATGTTATCCGACAATAAGGAATCAGTTTACGTCCTGCAGCTGATAACATGTTAAATGATGAGGATCACTGTTTATCCTAAAATGAAGCAAATACCTAACAAAAATGTATGTGTTACTTTTGACTAGTGCAAATTGATCTTTGCCGCTTAAACTTTGCTTATGATTTTCGTATAGTAGCAATCACAAGTCATACTCTTATTAATCAAAATATATTTCTGACTAACCTTAGTTGTTTAAGTTTAATTAATGTTACTTACAAATTGAGTCCTGGTTACTTTAATAAAGAAACTAAAAAAAATACTCGGAAAGAAATAATGGTACGGAACTCATCATGAAATATTTCACTCAAGAATTATTTTAAATGGGTTTTTGATAGACTTTATTTAATAGAGCCAGCGCACACTACTGTACGATTGTCAGCGACTGACAGCGATTTTAGCGATCATTGGTTGACACGCGTTTTGCAGCGACTTGCGGTGACAATAACGCGAGACGAGCGAAAATTCAACACAGGGATGAGGCGCGATTGACATTGGCACAAGGCTTTTGAAGTATTGGTCGCGTCGCGTCGCGTATTGTGTGGCACATGTAATATTACGCTTAGTGTGCCGCAAATATACAAATATACAACAACATCACATACATTGATCTGGCTCCGTGGTAAGTAGCCAAAGCACTTGTGTTACAGATATCAGAATCAACAGTGGTAATACAAATAAACTTAAATAAATACATATAACACCCAGACCAGTAGAAATAGACAAGTTCATGCACACAAATGTTTATACAGTGCGGGGATCGAACCCGCGACCTCTTGGTTAATAGTCAACTTCTTGACCATTACACCAAAGTGGTCGTCACGGAATGTGCGCACGCTCTGTAATGTATGCTTTTGTGTTAGTTTATATTTTACTGTATCGTTTCAAAATCGTTAACCAAAATACAAACCATTGCAATTCGTATGCAGATTCCTATGCGGTTTATATCGCAGTGAACTTAAAGGCTATCAAACTGTTTTAATTGAGCTGAAATTGAAATAATACCGGCAAATTTTTAATATAAAGTTACTAAAGTACTTACTAGGTACGATGGCCAGCACGTCACGGTAAACACTGCGGTATATTAAGCGCTTGTGATACGGGCGATTTTGCAACAAAAATGGTTAGCCTTATGTGTTGGCCACTGTACCAATCGGCTTTAGAGCCAACGCATATGGGGGGCTATTGTCGCCGCTAATCGCGTGTCAACCAATGGCCGCGGCTAACAGTCCCCGTTTATTTTGCTCTGGCTCTTTTTTTATGGAAATAAATATGGTATTGGTATCAACTTATGACATGTAAGGAATTCTAGTCCGCCGAAAAAATGACAAAACCGGGACGGCTGGACCTAATGTCAAAGGATATGAAATACCTTGAGTCTTTGATGGTATCGGAGGTCGTTCTTAAAGAATAGATACTTCTTATCCCGGATGACCTACCCACTGAAACAGGATAGGGAATCGGCTGAACTCACAAATTCTTCCATCCCCAATACGCTGACAAAATGTCGTCAAAGGCGTATTTTCTATTAAAAACGCATTTTCAGAATTGCGGTGGCCTTTGAAGTTAATCCCTGGATTTGGGTTCGACGTTTCAGGAGATTCCTTTCAGGGTACGCTCGGTGTGTTTATATGTAAATGTTGGATGTTTACCGTGAACAATTTGAGCATGCTTGTTGAAAACCAGATGTGTTTGAGCTCTGCCAGTTACCAAGATTCCTTGCGTTCCTTGATAGATCAGGGGTCAGTTTTGATTGGTGGTGTAACGGCTGTTGCGATCCTAGCGCCGCCTGGCGGGGAGAGAGTGACCACTTGACAAATCGTTCCAGGGGAGCACGATCCGTCAAGTGGTCCGTCAAAAACTCGGATATCGAATTGGCTTTTCGACGCTTTTGACTCGATATTGGATACTCGTCTATGTCACTGAAACAGCAGCTTAAAAGTTTTACCGTTTATGTGAAATACCTCGTTGTTGCGTTCACTAACTTACCTTACAATTTCAACATCAAATATTATGTTAAACTTTTTTAAACACATCTGAATTAGACAAAACGCGAATCTATCTTCAATCCTGACACTTTTTTGTCGTATGAAGTGTTGATTTATTGAAATTAATATAAATTTGTTATGTTTTTAACATATTTTTTGTAAAGAACTTGTGTCCTGGGTCTTTAGCCAACGTGACATCGGTTCATAGCGAAACGATATCTAAGTTCGTTATCGTCTCCGAGATAACGATAACAATTTCGTAGCCAATGTAACACTTATGTCGTCATCGTTGTGTCGAATTGTTAATTCGTTAAAAAACACAAATATTGGCTATGGTATCGAAAATTTAGCTGTCAGTGTCACTGTCAGTCAAGAAGTAGCAAATCGGATCAAACCCGCCAACTTTTTTGTTGTTGTTTTAAATAGTTTTACTATTATGTTTATGTGAGGATTGCGTTTAATCGTTTTGAGATTATAACAAAAACACATTTTTGAAGGTGGTAAGTAAATGTAGTGTTATAACTTTTAGATGGTCTCCAAAACTTAACTTATGCTTTTTAAAATAAATACATTTTTATGTGATGGATGTTCAAACGATGATGGAGTAATCTTTATTTTACTTTTTAGTCATAAAACATGGGATCAAGAGTGCGAGGAAGTCCCGAACAATTGTCAACGCTGCTTGAGTATATGGAAACGTAAGTAAATTAAAGTTTTATTCATAAGTATGTAATGTAAACAAAGACGCGACTGTAACAATGAAATACTTGTATTGAAGTTTGTTTGTTTATGTTACAGTCATGGTGACCTGGCGAGGCCACTTGCTGGATCACAAGGTCGCGTAAGGTCAGACCGACTATGGACTGAACTTACTAACATTTTGAATGCTGTTGGTGGTAGTGTCAGCAAGACTACAGAGAAGTGGAAAAAAGTAAGGACCTAATGAACATTTTGAAATGAGTGATGTGATGAAAAAGTGGCTAGCAATCCTAGCTGTATTTTCAGAGGTTGTTTGTTTGATTTCCAAACAGGAAATCATTCATCTGATTAATGTTTGTTCATGTGTGTTGGTTTTGTGTTTGAATAAGTGGACGCACCCTTAAGGTTCTCTGTTATAACTAGACTGGACTATGATGATGATTATCAGTCTCTGACACTCACAGTACAAGCTATGCTTTGGAGTCAATGGCCATATGAGATGTCCCGAATGTTTATTTATTTTCCAATTAATTTCTAAATTACTTACTAAATAATTGGCTTTTTAATCTCATTTATACTTATGATTATAACTACTCTTTATTCAATAAAGGTGTGATCAGATTGGAAGTCCAAGACAAATAAAAAGGCATTGGCCATAAGGCTTCATGCAAGAGGGACTGGAGCAAGCGGGCAAACTTTATCAGCTAGTGATGAAAGGGTGCTGGCTATAATGGGTGCTTTGGCAGTGGAAGGACAAGCCTCTGTAGATATTATATCTGTGTGCCAAATTGCATCAAAATCCATTCAGCCGTTTTCGCGTGATTAATTAATTTTATTTAAAAATTGATTTAAGAAAACATTTTCAAAGAGGTATCCATAAATTGTCCAAAATAACACTCATTTTCTCTTGCAGACTCCCCACAACTGACTGGACCACAGCATTCCACTTCACAGCCCTCAAATAATTTGCTTCTGCCGTCCACATCTCAGGTGCAGACACCACCACCCCTACCGCTCGGCTCTGGAACGACAGCCTACTTCGCCACCTCCACCAGCCCTAGCAGTGCCATCCCCACCAGCTCCTGCACCGCCCACTACTCCGAGGCGAATGTGTCCACCTGCCCCCGCGCATCTGCTATTGACATGCGGTTGACATCGCCAGCGACACCGCAGTCTGCTGCCTCTCCCGACCGCCCTCGTTTGCGCGCCCGCCGTAGACGCCACTGACTGTAGGAATCTATATGAAAGTTTATAATTAGGCATTTTTAATCAATATAAAAAATAATTATGTTCACAATACTTTTGTTTGATTATGGAACTCTCGCGTGGCGTTTGTGGACTATCCACCTGCTCTATACTATGACCCTGTTGCAAAAAAGCTAAGAGCACTCAGCACCTGAAAAATATAATAATATATATGTAGGTTTGTTGTGCTTTTATAATTAACAGCGGTAACAATATGAAATAATTGAGGCTACATATAGGTACTTACAGCGTTATAGTATAAGCAAACATTAAAACCTTAGATTGGAAGTGCAACATTAGAACATACCTAGTTTAGAATGAAAAATTTTCAATAAATAAATATGAATATTTCTTACCTTTATTTCCACGGGAATTTTAGGGGAACCTTTTAATCCGGCATGACTTTTTAGGTCGTTACATAGCCTCCTAAAAGTTGGATAAACAATAATTTGGGCAAATCCTCGATTGTATCCTTCGTTGTATAAATCGCTTTTGGCGCCTCTCCCACGTTTTCTCATTGTGTGCAGCCCACAATAAACGCAAAGAATAATTTTTCAACTTATTATTACCCTTTTAGCACTAAATAAATACCTACTAGCATGTACTAATATCACTCCGTGTTAAAAGTCAGCTACGAGTAGATGAAATCCGGCCATATTGTTTTGATAACTACAACATTTAAACATTCGGTTCGTTATCTTTTTTAGCGATCACGATCGAAGCGATGACGAACACTTAAAGTGCAGCTTGTCTACGCATTCATATGGGATAACCGCGATAACAATTCGTTTCTTTATCGTTTCGTTACGAATTATAACACTTGTCTACCAACTTGCGATAACGATGACGATTGACCACGTGATTTAACGAGGCTTATGTCAATCCCATACATTTTAATGATATCGAACTTCGATATCGTTTTTAAGTTGTTACTTTGTCTCAGCCCCCTGAAAAGTTAACGAATATATTGTCATGAATTTATCATTAGATTAAACGCGATACAAGTCACTCGATCAGACCACGTGAATAGTGACTTTATAAGGTACTAGTTTTTGCCCGAGACTTCGTCCGCGTTAGGTAGTTTTTTTTGAATGCGTTGTTATCCCGTAATACCAATTTTATCCAAATAGAATTCAAATCAAATCTATGGTATGAGTGAAAGCAATCAGATTCCTAGGAAAGTATTTTTTCCCATGGGAGTGCGTTGTTTTCCCGTGGTCAAAAGTAACTCATGTCCTTTCTTTAGTCTCAAACTACATATATCCTATATTTGTTTCTCGGTTTACGCGAACAGTAGACATTGAAATGATACACTTTTTACGGATTATTTCGCGATTTATTTACATTTTGTTTTAACCTGACGTTTGGGACCCTTTTCAGCGTCCGTGGTCACAGGCAGACTAAGGTGTTAGTTGTCATTAGATGGTTTGAAAAAATTTTAAACTACCATCACTCAAAAATATTAAGTTACGTTCCTATCCACACAAAATGAGCTAACAGTATCTTGGTTAGGTTAAAACAAAATGTAAATAAATCGCGAAATAATCCGTAAAAAGTGTATCATTTCAATACATATATCCTTACCAAATTTCCTTTAATTCTGTTCAGTAGTTTAGACGTAAAAGCGATCGGCGCTCCTGTATTTTCCCATAGGAACGCGTCATTTTCCCCCGGTAAAAAGTAGCCTATAAAATAAGTATATCTCCATACCAAATTTTATGCAGATTGGTTCACTAGTTTAGGTGTGATAGAGTAACTCACAGTAGAGGTGCTTGTGGCGCAGTGGTTGCAGCGCTTTGGTAGTGATACCTAAAGTTAAGCAACCTAAGGCGCGGTCATGTTTGGGATGGGTGACCATTCTGTCCATTTAAGTGACGTCTATTTACAAGCATCTCCGTGCTTCGGAAGGCACGTTAAGCTGTTGGTTCCGGGTTAATATCGATAGATATTAGTCGTTAAGCCTGGTCGGAGGCCCTCGGGCGGCTTAATAACATCTGACAGTAAGTTTGATCACTTACCTTACAAACACCCCTCCACCAATCCGCACTGAGCCCGCGTGGTGGAGTATGGCTCGGACCACCTCATAGTTGTGGTGAGGCCTGTGCCCAGCAGTGGGACGTATATAGGCTGATGAGAGAGAGAGAGAGAGAGTGTAACACACAGACAGACAGAGCTACTTTCGTATTTATAATATTAGTGTGGATTATATAACAAACAACGATTAATTAGATTTAGGATTCAAACTATTCTCAGCGTGTTTTCAAATTGTTCTTACTAAGTTCTACACCATTATTTATTTATCGAAACAATTATCTTACTAAGAATGTAATTTAAGGTGTGGAAACAACAATCAAAGATTGCCTAATAAACTGAAAGGTGACCGTATTTTCAATAGCAATATTCTGTGAAATACTGAATGCTTTGCATAAATTCTATCATACTATGATTAATTGTCTTAAAAAGTTTACCACACAGAACTTGTAATATTGTAGAATATTGTAAAATGTGAATTATTACTTGTGTTTAAATTCTATAACCAACTTTACATTCTAATTATAAATCTTAGTAACAAAGAAAATTATGGTTTTGACTTTCATGATAATTGAACGATTAGAAAATATTTAAGTTCGGTTTCTATTTTAAAATTAAAACGAGGAGAACATAATATTAATTTGATATTAAAGTTGAAGTTAAATAAACGCAAAAGTAATTAGGTCACGCTTCACTTGATAACACGTCAAGTGTAATCCATCAAACAGCCACTTTAATCGTGTCTAAAGTCCCACCTACCTGCGTAAGTTCCCCACCTGTCGTACCTCAGCCATTGCCATACCTAGGCCAGTTGCGTACATATTGTTTGCAACTGGCTAGCACTCGTAGTACCTATGGCAGGTTCCCTTTCTTATAGTTAATCATTACGCAAACGCAATGTAATAAATTAATTAAATGTCAACTATTGAAGTGCAATTTTACTCAACTGGCCACTTGTCACTCAATGTCAATTAAACTGAAATTCTATAAGTCACTCACTTGATACGAACTTACTAGGTAATTATTATTTAAAGCTATATGTATTCTTAGTTTATTTACAGCCCATAATAGTGATTTTGTTGTCCATAACCGCTTATGTAACTTTAGTAACGAATGTGGCAAGCTTAAAATGTAATGAGATATCTACCAATAGGAATTCTACGAGTCTACGACTCAGTTTTCAATGCTTAAAAATGTCAATTTCATACTTCATGACATGGATAGTTAAATGTAATTTAAAGGAGGTTATAATAACAGAAAAACCTATAACAAGACGAAATCTAAACATTGTATAAAAATAAAGTTTAAAAACTAACACCCGACTACTTAAAAACACGCTCTAAAAAGTACGAAACAAGAAAACACTCTCCAATGAAATTACTTAGTATGTACAAACTATTAAATATTTACCGTTATTAAATAAACTAACTTACACATATTATTATATTTTAATATATTTTCAATTTATAATATTGATACAGAAATGTTTTAAGGATAAAGCCGTGGTCGTATACCACTTTTTTTAATTTATTATTCTTATGGCATACGACCACGGCTTTATCCTTAAAACATTTCTCTATCAATATTATAAATTAAAAATATATTAAAATATAATAATAAATATGTGTAAGTTAGTTTATTTAATAACGGTAAATATTTAATAGTTTGTACATACTAAGTAATTTCATTGGAGAGTGTTTTCTTGTTTCGTACTTTTGAGAGCGTGTTTTTAAGTAGTCGGGTGTTAGTTTTTAAACTTTATTTTTATTTAACATATTTTGGAGTTCTAAATAGGTTAATCTTGGGTTCATTGATTTCTCAATCTTTCCAACTCCTCGAACGATCTTTGGTCATGTGGATTCTTTAGTAATTTGCTAGATTCCAGTGAACTAATCCATAATCCATCTATGGATCTTACTCTGCTAAGAGCCACATATATAGTCGGGTAAAAAAGATGTGAATTATATACAATCAGCCCATGAATACAGGTAAAGTCACAAGCAAATGCTAGTAATATATATATATATTCAAAATGTACAAGTAAAGCGCTTTCAAATGATACCAAACACGGCATATTTATCTTAACTTTATTTTTTTACTTCGTATGTTTTGTCCGCCAGAGGGCGCCACATTAGATTTTGTGAAATCCCATATAGCCTATAACCAGCGGACAATTAAGACGCTTCTAATGATATGTCATTTGTCGAATTCTGATAAGTAGTTTAGAAGTTACGAGGGAACAGATGAACATCCATACCCACATACATACATACATACATACAGGTCAAAATCATAACCCTCCTTTTGCTTCGCCGTAGTCGGGTAAAAAATATACAAATAATGCGCTGCCTTCGCACTAAGAGCCAGCGCACACATGCGATATACCGTCGCCACGACTCGCTGCTAGTCGCGTCTCAAACAATCGCCGTGACTTAAATGGTTGTCAGTCGCTATTCACTACGATAGCAGGTATCCCGCATAATAATATGTGAGTTGGCTCTCACTATGTGAAAAAGCCTTAAAATAAACTCAACTTGTGACCCCTTAAGTAATACTTTCACACCTAGCCGGTTTTAGCATCAGTGCAAAAACCTATTTTCCACTTAACTGAAATATGTTACCTCTATAAAAGTATGTTATTTATCTTACACACCCGTAGAGGCGAATATTTCTCTTTTTAGTGCTCGACCAAAATCTTTTGCCTAGGAATCGGCCTATCTTATGCTAAATCACAAATAAGGCTCGTATTCCAGTAAGTCTGATAATTATTTTGTAAGAATTTCAATTTTACTTCAATTCGAAATCGGCTCAACAGAAAAGAAAAGGCCTAACTCCAGAGAAGATTGTTAACTGTTGAAAGTCTTCCTTTTGAAAAGCCGACATCTTGCGTCTAGTGTGGGACGACAAAACCGGCTGTTGCGGGTTCGAATGGGGCAAATGTTTGTGTGATAAGCTCGAGCATTAGTACCTGAGTGGTTTATAAATGCATCAGTATTTCTATCCGTTATCCTTGTCATCATAACACAAGCTAACGCTTAGTTGGAGGCTAGTTAATTGGTGTGTTCGTTAAAACCATTCATTAATATTTATTATTATTCCTTTACACTCATAGTTTAATGGGACTGCAATTTGATATGATCTGAGACAAATAAGGTTAGACTGTTTATAGATATTTTTATACTTTATTTGAGTTGGCGGACTTAATGCCAAAAGGCATTCTCTATCATTCTGTTTGTTTTCTGTCTCAACCGCGTGGGGATTCAGAAAAAAAAAGTATAATTGTGACAAAACTATAAGATAAAGCAAATCTATTACTCGTACAAACAAACCAAAAACTAAAACATCTTTCTAGCCGAATAATACTGTTTTAAGTTTAAATATAAGGCCGTCTTACAACTTGAAATCCTGAATTCCCTTTTTTACTTTATTTTAATTTTATTTTGAATTTGATAAATAACATTCACAGCTCTTATTCTTAATAACATTACAATTCTAAACTTTTTTCTTTGGTATTTTTTTCCGTTTTTACCTTACTTTCTATCGCAATATTTCGCAAAGCTTTTACTAGAACACCAACACAGAGCTGTTTCACCTTTTGCAAATGCCCTAGGTGACCCTAGATGCGTAACGTAACGTTATCATACGTTTACGTTAATATATTTAGGTTGTCTAAAGGGCAATTGAATTCGATCAGGATTTAACTTCGTTATATTTAAATTTTGACACATATGTATTTTTACTTCGATTTTTATTTAGATATCATTTATAATCATCATTTATTTCGTTACAAATGATACAGTAGTAATTTAATATAAGCTTAAAATAAGATGTAGATCGAAGACTTTCTTTACCTGAACTAGGTTACAAACCTGTGTCTCAGGCTAAAGAGAGAACAAATATTTTCTTAAGGTATTAAAAATTAACACTAACTTGGAACTACTACTTGTTTAAAACAAAGTAATTATTATATCTTCATGCAATGCCAAGATAGCCATGGCCCATGAGAAATAACTGTGTGCAAATCTAAGTTAATCAGGGCACACACACCTCTGACAGCGCGTCAATCAATCGACGCGCCTCAATCGCTGTCAGATAGCGTGAGTCGCAGCTACAGTACGCCGCAGGTGTGACCTGGGCCTTGGTGTAAACATTTTTTAACAAACTCATTTTAATTTAACTTAAGTTACTTTTAAGTTACATTGTGTGTAAACTTTTTTTTTTAAACTCTTTTTAATTTAACTTAAGTTACATTAAAGGTACATTGTGTGTGAACTTTTTTTTAAACACTCATTTTAATTTAACTTAAGTTACATTTAAGGTACATTGTGTGTAAACTTTTTTTTAAAAACTCATTTTAATTTAACTCAAGTTACATTTAAGGCGTGTCCGAAGAACGCTTAGCAACTGGTTTGAACTGAATTATTGTGTTATTATTTCTCCTACGGCTTAAGATCATTTTACACTTTTCACTGTAACAACTAT
Source organism: Pyrausta despicata (assembly GCA_963921415.1). Taxonomy (NCBI): domain Eukaryota; kingdom Metazoa; phylum Arthropoda; class Insecta; order Lepidoptera; family Crambidae; genus Pyrausta; species Pyrausta despicata. The sequence goes on from OY992869.1 coordinate 6,292,727, forward strand.
ATATATATATTCCAGTATATGACTGCCTCGTTGGTGTAGTGGCAAAGTTTCTGCCTTACATCCGAGAGGTCCTGGGTTCGAATCCCAGGTCGAGCCAAAATTGTTTCTGAGATTTTCTGTCATGAATTTCTCAAAAAACAGCTCGGAGTCAGGAAGTTGGCGGTGTTACACCCCCGTGCCTCGGAAAGCACGTTAAGCCGTTGGTCCTGCGCCTGATCTCTCTCCGGTCATGTCGGATTGCCGTTCACCGAATTTAGAGAGTGATGGAACAGTGAGTGCACCTGTGTATTGCGCTCACACTTGTGCACTATAATATCTCCTGCGCAGTCGGCTGATCTCTGTTGAGATTGGCCGCCGTGGTCGAAATCGGCCAGGAGGACTATTTATATTCCAGTTTTTGGAAACGTATTAATAAACGTGTTTTTCTGCACTGCAAGTACAGTGGCCAGCATATCAGGCTACTCATTTTCGTTGCAAAATAGCCCGTGTCACAAGCGTATAAAATACCGCAGTGTTTACCGTGACGTGCTGGCCACCGTACAACTATAATAGTCCTCCTGGCCGATTTCGACCACGGCGGCCAATCTCAACAGAGATCAGCCAACTACGCAGGAGATATTATAGTGCACAAATGTGAGCGCAATACACAGGTGCACTCACTGTTTCATCACTCTCAAAGTTCAGTGAGACGGCAATCCGACATGACCGGAGAGAGATCAGGCGCTTGACCAACGGCTTAACGTGCTTTCCGAGGCACGGGGGTGTAACACCGCCAACTTCCCGACTCCGAGCTGTTTTTGAGGAATTCATGACAGAAAATATCAGAAACAATTTTGACTCGACCTGGGATTCGAACCTAGGGCCTCTCGGATGTAAGGCAGAAACTTTGCCACTACACCAACGCGGCAGTCAATTAAAGTCGATTCATTTCGCCAAACACATACATACGTACGTCATGAATAAATTCATTTTCTCCGTAAGCAAACTAATTTCATTTTCCGAAGCCGGAACGTTTTTTCTCGGTGTCCCTGAATGTGTTCCTGAATCAATAAAGAGAGTGCGTTTTATTTTCAGGTCCATTAGCCATTGTCGAGCATACCCCGCGTCCAGAGTGCGTTATGCAGTCCATTTCAGCCGGCCATTTGAAGTAATCCATAGCGTGGAACCACGTTTTAAACTTTGTATTTTTAAACCTTTCAACTCAACGTTGTTGATTTTGTAAGTAAATAATAGGGTCAATATATAAAATCAAGGAGCACTTTTACACGTAACATATAAATTAACCCTACCACCGCTTCGGGACAATTTGGGCCAGTGCTGAGAAGAAGCGGCGCAAGAAACTCAGTCACTATTGTCATTGCCTCTTTTCAAATTTGATTTACATTAATTGTAATTGTTTACATTCAAACGTTACCATATATCTTTGTAATTTATATAATCATCAATGTCTGGTACCCATAACACAAGCCTCGTAGCTTAATTTGGGGCTAGAGAATTGGTGCGATTGTTGTGAAATATTATTTTATTTATTATCAATTTTATAATATCCTTTCGACATTAATACATCTTGGCCTAGGTATGGCTATGGCTGAGGTACAGAAGTTAATCGACAGTTTGATTACACTTATGTAATTGTCTAAACAAACTTTTTTATTTAGTTTTGATAAATAGAGAAAACCCATCACAAAAAAAAATGAGATGAAGGATTTACGTTTGTGTTTATTTATCTTTAGCTTTACATCAATAATTGGCATGATGACACCTATTTAAAATATATTTAAGACATTGGCGTTTAAAAAACATAGCCCCTATGAAGTTAATACAACCTATATATTTCCAAGAAGCTGTAGAAACCAATGCTTAAACACAAAACACTCAATAAATATTCTGTCAATTGACTTCGATTTCTGATACATGACCGTGACGTCGCGTTCATGTATTCCCATACAAAATCTATGGAGGCAGACCGTTTTGACAGATAATAAAAAGTATGTCAACGATTGGTGGTGTCATCTAGCCTATTGATAAAATATAATGTTGTCCTGATTTCATTTTTAAATATAGAAACCGAACTTAAGTGTAGAAAATACTGTATAGGATAATCGCTCAAACTATCTTGAAAGTCAAAACAATAGTATTATTTGTTACTAATATTTATAATTAGAATGTAAAATTAGTTATAAAATTTCAATACTAGTAATAATTCTCATTTTAGTGATAGCAACAATATTTATAAGATGTATTTGTAAGACAATTAATCACAATATGATAAATAATAATAATACAATGGATTATTAGTGCAAAGCATTTAGTATTTCACAGAATATTGCTATTGAAATTAACGTCACCTTTCAGTTTAATACCTGTAGGTATTCACACCTTAAAATACACACTACACTTTGGTTTAATGAATTCAAGATTCTTGACTCAAGAAGTTGACTATTAACCAAGAGGTCGTGGGTTTGATCCCCGCACAGTACAAACAATTGTGTGCATGAACATGTCTGTTTGCACTCGTCTGGGTGTTATATGTATTTATTTTAGTTTATTTGTAATAACACTGTTGTTTCTGATATCTGTAACACAGTGCTTAAGCTACTTACCTCGGAGTCAGATCAATGTAAGTATGTGATGTTGTTAAAAATTAAAAAAAAATGCATTGTGCTGTTTGGAATGATCTAATCTATCAAACTTGATAACGATTTTTAATGTTGTCTGCTAACAAAGGTTTATTAATATCGTAAAATTTATATAGAAATCTGTGATATTCCCTCTCAACCCGCTTTTAAATTAACGTTTGGAAGTGCCGACTTGATCCCAGGCTTATGAGCTGTATTGGAACATGACGAGTGAGTGCTAAATATCGACATAATGGAAGAAATATACAGTAGATTCAGTGTTCCAAGAAATAAATAACATAAAGTTCATCTCACAACAAGAAACAGCTCCGATTTATCTGTGGTCCAAAAAAAAGTACATACAGTAACTTATTTAAAATCTGACAAATCATGTTGAATCCTCGATCCTGACTTACAGGATAAAATAATTTTGGCAAAACTAAACACACCTGAAGATACGTAAGAAAACTGCTGACGCTGTTGATTTGAGTTGCAAAGTGCTGACTTTGCAGTGGCACATATATATTAACTTAATTTAGATCATTTCTTTGTTTTATTTCGTATTAAGTATGTAGTTTCAAGCAATTGTTAATAAGCCTATACCTATTGTAATAATAATGTGTGCTCTCTTATGCCTGAGATACAGGTTTATATCTAACCTAGTTCATGTAAAGAAAGTAATTAGCCTGTAATTTCGATCCTAAGCCCAAATGAATTGTAATTTACCTTTATTAAACTAAATAAATTTTATTATTATTATTATTACACCAAAATGGCAAAAGAAAACAAATAATAATCAAATAAAAGTTGAGTGATTTTTTAAGGCAAATAACATGGCTGAGAAAAATCGATCCTAATTTGTTTTATGCAGCTTTGTATGTACTATCTTTTGTAAATTTTTATACTAAAGTTACACGATGTTTGGGACCTACTAGATCAATTTATGTTGTGTTAAGTATCGAGCTGTACGTAACGTATTTAGCTTATGTGGATATAAACAATCGGCGCAAAAGCGTATAAATCTTATTTTATGACTTTCAAGGTAATTTGTAACTAAGAAAGGAATTTGAATAGAGTGGAGCGTGAAAGACAAACTGTTAAAATTAATAAACTTGGTGATGTACAATGTTTAATTACATTTTCGCATCGCTGGTAAGGCCTGTGCCCAGCAGTGGGACGTAATAACTAACAAACCCTACTATATGTTACAACTTTAAAGTAGGTAAACTTAAGTTATTCCCAGAGCACCCCGATCTCAGAGGCCCCCGTCCCGTAGGACCTCGATTTCTTTTTAACTTGATGAACTCAATTAAGGTGCTTGTGGTGCAGTGGTTACAGCGCTTTGGTAGTAATACCAAAAGTTAAACAACCTGCGGCGCGGTGATGTTTGGGATGGGTGACCATTCTGACCATAAAATGGAGTCTGACAGTTAGGCTGGTCACTTACCTTGCACACACCCCTCCACCAATCCGCACTAAGCCCGCGTGGTGGAGAAAGGCTCGCACCACCTCAATGTTGAGGTGAGGCCTGTGCCCAGCAGTGGGACGTATATAGGCTGATGATGATGAACTCAATTAAAAGTAAGCTTCGGGGTTCATCGGGACGGGGGCCTCGGGGTTCGGGGTACTCAGGGAAATAACCCCCTTAAATTAAGGAACTTGGCGAAACGCATTCTTAAATGCACAAATATTCATTTCAGCTGTATAACGTTTGATCACAAAGAATCTTTTATTTTGAAAATCAATTGTACAGGCATAAACAACGTCTTAAAAACAAGCTTATTTCATTAATTTTCCAAAAAATCACGAAGCAGCAATTCAAAAGAAATACAACTGCAACTTTGTAAGCAGTACACTACAATGTATTGCTTATGCACAAGCTTTCTTACATTACATACAACTGTGGTTTTATATAAGCGTTTGTTTGTTTACAATGTTCGTTGGTTTGCAGAAAGCATCTAAGCTTTCTACTCAAATTATGTTGGTACAACTAATTGATTAGACTTTAGTTGACTGAAGTAATTTCAACTTGTTCTTGCTTTTCCTAATGTGGAAGAAGTTGAGTAGGTTTCGACTATTATAATAGTTAAGTTATAAAAAAATTGAAATGTGAAAAAATCCCACGTGTGAAATGTTAAGGGGAAGGGAGGGTAAAAGATCACCAATGGGTACCCTATGTGCAACTGATAACGACGAGGCTTATGTGGTTATAATAGTAGTAAAGACTTAAAGAGACTTTTTTCAGTTTAATATCGTAATTAATCCTAAAAGTAAAAAAAATGTCCTCACTATGTATATTTCTTCGCTCATTCCTGGAATCAAGCACCAAGGTCTTCTTAAGGGAAATGTTACTTAAGTTCAATCTACGAATACTATTATTGTTTTCCATTAGCCTATACCTAGTATTGCACAGTGTTCAACTGTGCTGTTTTCATTATATTAATGTGAAATTTACTTTCCAAGTTTCTCTGAACACACATTACGTAGGTATTCACAATAGCTTTATCGGTAGACGTCCTTTGAAAGCACCGGTAATGAAGGTATAATACGAAGATTATACGAAGCGAGTAGCAATACGTTGTAAATTTGATTATAGATAGAAATGCAGCCCGGCCGTAGCCGGTAAGCCTTGCAAGCGTGGGTTAAGACAAAGACCTTAGACCCCAGCGGTGGGACTATCGAGATCATGCCATCTTAATCCACCTATCGTCCACTGCACTTCAATCAAAGCTCCGAGGCCGTTCTAGGCCGTCGCACTCAAACATAACATGTGCATTACTCACGAAATATTTTCATAAAACCGAACCAAACGCACCCGTGTGCCCTCCCCTCCCCCTCGCCGACAAACCAGTTCAGTCAGTGCCCGGCTGCCGCGCGCAACGGTCGTCCCAAGGAGGGAGTGTCCGCGTCGCGTTGTGTTACGAAAAAACATCTTTTGTACCATAACCAAACCAGTTGTGTGCTGTGGATTCCCATCAGTGTTGTGATTCAGATTGTGTTGTTAATGTGATGTTACCTACACATGTTATAGTGGATTTCTCTTGAAAAGTGTGGGACGGGTTCTCCCTGCCGCCGGACGCCTTTTCTCTCCGATCTCGGGATATCATTAAGGTATTTATTGTTACACCGTTTCATTGTTGTAAGGAATTCTTTCGGCCCTCGTGTGGAGTTAAATCGATAGTCTCGATTCTCGATTTCGTATTCGTAGGTGGTATCAGCGCGGTGTAAGTCGTTGTATTGAATAGTGGATATGGTGTTTGTGGATTTGCATTGTAGATGCGAGCGTGCACTGTAAACACTCCAGGGTTTCAAAACGGGTTCGAGTCCCGCGGAGGTGCGAGTGGGCGAGGATATTAATTAGGCGGTTGGATGTAACGGTAATGGCAGTCCGCCTCAGGCATTTTAGCATTTTTAATGCCGCGGTATTGCAACGAGATTCGATTACAAGATTCCCGCGAAGCGTCTTCACGGTGGATTTTGCGACACGATCTTTTATGTAGGGACCGGTCGACGTTACCGGAATTCCCACCGAAATTCCATTCACGAACAAAACAATTGAGCTGACACAGTGAAAGTTTTAAACTAAAACAAATTGATTTCGACATTTTCTAGTACACAAGAAGTCACTATCCTCACTTGGAGCGTTATGCAACGTGGAATTATTTCCTTGATCCTGGAACATTGCATTCCGCAAACATAGAAACTAGAAACACGTCTTGAACTCAAATCAAAAGCTCTCGACCCTCCTGCGCCAGCAAATAGATGGCGCTACTAGTTTCAAAACAAAAGATCCCTCGGTGCAAGGCAAGCTAAATTTAGTGAATCTTTAGCTTACTATTAATTACAGAGAACAATATCATACCGAGCTTTGTGAAACCGATTTCAGGCGGGCCGTAATCGTTCGGATTGGAATACTAATTTAAGCTTACAATCCTATTTGAGCCATTCATTTGTGGAAACGGAAACTTTGGTCGAAATAAAACAGAAATAAGCACTGTTCTTACAGTTTTTGTGTAATCAAAAGCTTCTCTGATACTTTCGTAAGAAGACGACGACAAAACTTTGATTTTTGACGTATGGTCTAATTTGGATCAGAACTTTAAAAAAAAAACTGACTTAGGCAAAGGAATCTAATAATACTATTCGGCACATGTGGAATCGTAAAGCAAAATTATTTTGCGAAATCTATTTTTTATTGCCAACCCGATAAAACGTATCAAATTAAATTTGATTGCTTGAGTGAACGAGGCGAACTGGCGAAATAAACTTTATTAGGTATTCTTATTGTGAACTATATAGCTTCAGTGCTAAGCATAAAATAGGAGATGCCATCAAAGTAAAGATTTGCGATTAATTAGCTGAAAAAAAAAGTAATTTGCGTAGTTAACGATGCGGGTTTGAAACTCAAACTGTACGATCTGTATCTTCCTTTTTATTGCATTGCCAACTTTGAATGGATCGCATAATTTTATAGCCAACTTGAGGGTTACATTTAGAAGATGAAACCGTTGATTTAGTCGTAAACTGAGCAGTAAGACGATATTGATAGCGGTCGTGTGTGCGATAAACGAGTAGATTTTGAATAATAATAAGTATTAAAATAACATCGACGTAGAATAGGTTTATCTCTGGTTTCTGGGAAGCTATTTACTGCTTATTAGCTCTGTTACTGCTTCATCGTATGTGGAATCAAAAATGGAGAATCAATTTGATCGTAATCATTGTTATTCCAGGTAAAATGGTACTTATTGGTGCGATGGAATTTAATTATTTGTATTGCTATATTAATTCCGACGTCAGCCAACTCTATTGAGTTCAAAACTGTTTTCATACCTGTCAAAACCATGAGTATTTATGGTTAATCAAAGCATAATTATTTTCTACAACTGTCGTAATTATGTTAAGCAGTAAAATGAGCAACTGTTTTGATATGAAATCGATTTGTGCTTCATAGATAAGTGCCATTTTTAGGGTTCCGTTGTAAACAAGGAACCCTTATAATTTCGCCATGTCTGTCCGTCCGTCCGTCTGTCCACAGTTTTACTCAGAGACTATTAATGGTAAATAGCTGCCTGCAATTTGGTATGAGTATGTATATTAATAATTGCAAAAAAAGTCGTAGAAAAAATCTTGTTCTTTTTAATTTAATATTTTTTCTCTTACTAGTTAAGTGGGGATAAATAAAAATTCTCATATTTTTGTTAGGGGTAAGTGTGCCCTCCCCCCTCTATCTGCTCACCGGCTATTTACAGTAGTATCTATAACGAAGTATAAAGGGAATTATCAGAACTAAGTAGTTAATATTAAAAATAAAAACTTATAGGCGACCAATTTTTAAAATGTACTTACACGGAAAATAAAATCTCATACCAATTGGATGGAAAATTAGTTGACAGTTGGTAGTTATTTACCGTCCTTATGGGCTAGCGCTTAGATATTTGTGAGTGTAAACTAAAATTTGGCAATTGCAACTACGAAACGCTATAATGCGCGTGGCCCGAAACGCACTCGACCGTATTTTTCACATAAGATATTAGCTAGCTTGTAAAATAATACAACTGTCACCCTTAGGACGTAACCACACGTGTCGTTTAGCGGCTGAACATTGTGAATATTGAGCATGCAGCAGTTAATTTCGCGGGAAAAAAATCACGGAATGCATCCGGAAACGTGCGTGTCACGGCTCGGCATGGCACTCGAGCAGATGTCGACATGTGTCGATTGTGTCCCAGCGTCGAGTGCCGTCAGTTAATTGGCTACGGAAAATTGTGGGGGACGCGGGACGTCCTGGGATCTTGCAGCCAATTGATCAAAAACATAGCCCTTCTCTTACGATAGGGTAAAAAAAGCGAAAGTACGCGACGTAGAGGTGATAAGCCGATCGGAAGTTTTTACATGAAAATAGGATTGAGGGCAGCTGTTCTTTCTTGCATAACATGCAAAATAAACTCACGTGAAAAAAGAGCAAAAATATTGAATGAGAAAAAAACCATTTGCCAATTATCTGAAGGGAAAAGGGTAAAATATCAACTGTAGTCATCTATCTTTTTATTATCTTTCAAACTTTTAGTCATCAAGTTGTTTCAATCCTACAAATCCTATAGAAAAAAGGATCCATTATATACTTCGCAATCTATTCAATTTTCTTGTAAATATTAGTATTGCTCCAATAGAAAGTGTTTTTTTTTCATATTTAAATACGACACACTAATTTATATTCACGTCCCGTTTTACAGTATCCGGGACCGTGTATGAAATTCCCGGGACTTTACTGCTGTGATTGTCTCCCTAATCGTGACTCTATGCTCTACACTCTATGGTACAGATGCTCTGCTATTTCCACCCGTCCGGTAACGTTCTATGGGTGTGTTCAAATTTTGATTTGTAGTTTTACTTTTAATTTATGGCACTGTTTTCGGTCGTGTGTCGCGGCTTGGCCACCGACTTTCCAGCCAGTTTTAAAGATTTATTTTGTAGAATTCTTTTTAATCGTATAAGGTGTGCTTGCGACTTTTACTATATTTTTAACCGAACTCCAGACGGTTTTACTTCATATGTTGTAACAAGTGATTAACGCACTTGGTACAACATATGTTGTTTCGTAAATTACTTTTGTTGTCATAATTTTACAATTAAAAGAGCACTCTGCTATTTAGCTTTCAATGAATAATCATGATAACGAAACATGGCATTCATTCACTGTGACAGATGTCAATCTTGCCAAGTCATTAATGTCAAAGTGTTGATTATCTTACGATAATAACGACTGATTACTGACTTTAACTTCGAATTTGCCCTCTTAAAAGCTGCAAAAGAAATGTATTTTGTTTTATAAGTTCGCGGATTGAAACTCGCAAAGGATTTAAAAACTAAAAAATAAATTAAGTCACTTGGCGTACAGCCGCCTTAAGCTCTTTAAATGCGACATTAGACTTTTAAGGTTTAAAAGAGTTATAGCTACTCAGTAGCTGAGCTCTTAAATTTAATTTGTGATAAGGTCTTAAGGGCACATAAGATCTAGATTAGGCTTCTTTATAGACGGCAAACTTTTTAAGTAGGCACATTACTTTTTGTTAAAGAAGGATTTACTCTGAACGGGGAATTCTAATTTTTTCCTTTGTCTTAACTTTTTAGATTAAAGTATGATTTTCGAATTTTTTGTTACACTTAGAATCTGTAGCTTACCTTTGTGTAAGTTATAATAACCGGTACACCAATGAAATACATAAAACATTTCAGAATTTGAATAAATCTAAAGATATTACTAGTATCACATGGACACCAAACAGCATACCTGTGGGAGTGATGGTGATTTCTGATAATCATAATAAGAAGGTAGATAGATAGGTAGGTAGGTAGATCATACAAAGATAGGATAAGTCGTAAGTCAACCTGTAAGCCTTACCTTAAACTATAACCTAAACCTAATCGTAGCTTATCTAAATAAATATAATTTAAGTATTGTCCACGAGAGCTCTACCGACAAACTGTTACACAGTTTGGCCGAATACTGCAAATAAACATTTAGTGTTACTTTTGAAAAAAAAAACAAAAAAAGCTCTTTTAAATTGGATTTAGTTTTTTTTTGGTAAATTTAATTTGGGCTAATCCTTGAGTACCCCGATCCCCAAGGCCCCCGTCCCGGAGAACCCCGAAGTTCACTTTTGTTTAAGTTCATCAAAAGTAGTATTTCGGGGTCCTCTGGAACGGGGTCATCAGGGACCGGAGTACTCGGGAAATAACCCTTTTATTTCTCAATTATTTTGCTGGTCACGAAATTATAAATTTTCATTACCATTCTGGTACAGTTCCCGAGCTTTTATCTCACCGAATCTATAACCACGACCAACTATTCACCGTCAGATCTGACCTACTGACTAATTAATCAGAAACAACTATAATATCTCAAAGTTTGCTTGCATCAGTCCCGAAACAGTACCGAAGTATCTAAATAAACCATCTATTTATCTTCGACATTTAACAGTAAAAAAATACTGGACCACCGCTTACCGTTATCCGAGCGCGTTATTCAAATCTGACCTCAACGCTTTTCTTAATACGGGTCATTGTTTCGCCTCTATCTTGTAGGGATTAATTAAATTTGACATCTCATTGTGACATGTTCGGTGACGATGTAACAGTAACATGAGGCTGTGCAAGCCTAATTGATGATTACATGCGCAAGAGTTGACGCTGGCCGTGTTTTAGTTTCGGTGCTCGAAGCGTGCCAAGAAAAAAAGAAAAAGTACTGTGGGATGTCAGTTCTATGTTTGATTTTAATTAAAAAAAAAGGCCTAACTGTTATTATGATACCTTGATGACATTTTAAGTGATACATAAAAGTCGACATTGCTAATCGTTGAAAGCGTATATTTAAGCTGTAATAATCAATAATGTATTTAAAATAGCACTTTTGATCACGTCATTCATGAACTTAACAAATAACGTAGGTAGTAAATGTTACTATGAAATATTAAATAAACCTATAAACTTCTCCAATGTCAAACCAAAGAAAGACAAAGGTTATCATTTACAGACAGGTCACCTCAGAACAACTTATCAACCGTCAAAAACTTACTACAATTAAATAACAATCCAATGTTCTACATGCATTAATGTATGTGCGTAGAAAATTACACAGAGTTGGAAAACGTTAAAGTTAAAAGGATTTTTAAAAGATGTTTAACGGCTGCCTGTTTAGACCACCAATTTCAACCTCCCAAACAACAAAACGAATGCCATAAAAAGTAGCTCCTACTGCTTTAGAACAAGAACCCTATAAATGAAGACACTCACAGAAGAAATGATTGTACAGATGGTCCCACCATAGTCATTTAAAGCGAACAAAGTGCTTTTCTACCTATTTATTAAGCCATGAAGATATTTAAAAAATCTCAGGCATCTTGAGACTATTTAAAGTGGCTTCTACAATAAAATACTCTATCAGCATTTTAGTTGGAGTTTCGTCGTCATTAAAATACTGAGTCGGAAATAAAGGCTTGTAAGTGAAAATTGATGCATAAACATAGATTGAAATGAAATGTTTTCGAAAGGAATTCCTAAAATGCAGATTTTTGTTTCCACCAAAAATGTCGTATCCCGATAACATCGAAATGAAGGAGAAATTAACGACGATGGAGACAAATCAAAGCAATTATATCAACTAATAAATTATTCATTTGCATGATTTGAATTTTATTAGCCGACGAAAAGCAATGAAAGTAATGGTGGAAATATCTCAATGGTCATTTACAAGGAAATGAAAAAACTTCTCACCAATCTTTACAGTTAAATGCTTTCGCAATTTTCATGTTTCATTGCTTTCATTGAGCCACTTTACAAAGTTTGTAATTTTTTTGTGATACATTCAAAGCTTTATTAGAGTTAAGAATTTAATTTCACATCGGTCTAAACCCCTTTAATAATAATTATTCTAATATCTATATGTATGTATAGGATATATGTGTGTATAAGAATGTTTCTTAGTAATCTAACATAATATTGTTACAATATCACACAAACATTGTATCATACAAGTTATCAAGTGCCATTTTCAAAGTCAATCTTGTCACCAATTTAATCACCCAAAATATATTATTAATACGCTCAAAATATTCCGCTGCGCTGCCATTACCAATCTGAATTATTTAACTTTGTTGGCTTGCAAATAAAAATGTTGCTGGGAATATGTAAATGAGGATTATTGTGTTCTTTATCGGTACTAATATTTTAAATACGAAACGAGCTTCAATGTTTCTAAAGATCGTGAGCCGTCGCTTGACTTGGAATCGACGTAGCCTGCAACATTTTTTTAATTAAGAATGGAGTCCTTATCCTTGTGTGCAGTATGTTACAGCTTATTCACGTCACGCTTTTATCATAAATCAGCTCAAATGTGCATGTAATTACTTCCTCTTCAACTCACTATTCAGTTTGACAGCAAGATCCCTTTATTGGTTTCCACTTCTGTTGCTGGGAACGTTACAAGTGATTATCATCATTATTTCTCGTCATTAAATCAGTTCGCACCTTCGAGCGACGTGTGAATTTGTTTCGACGTTCTAAACTATATTTAACTGCATTACATTTACCTTCAGTTAAAACCGGGCTATCGTCATTGGCAGATGTTTTTACAATACCCCCTACCTTGCTTCGTAATCTTGGAAGTTCCATGGCAATTCATTGTTTTATTACACTGTAGGGTCGAGTGTACACTGCGTAAGGAAACATTACAGGGTCGCCCCGAGGCGGTATCGTTATAAGAAAGCTATTTTATTGTCTCTAGGGCACGGCTTGGAAATAATTTCGGTTGCCGTTAGGATTTCAAGTCGAAAGCTTGCTGCAGATTGAAATTGTATCCAAATGATACACGGCTTGTCTGTCGAACTCATTTGTGGTCGTATCGTCAATCAACTCGGCGATAGGATTTTGTAAATTGCAATGGATATAAGGCCGATAGATAACAAAGCGAAAAGCTTTTCAATCTAGCAATCAGCTGAACAAACGATCGATTTACGGAACGCCGCTTACGAGTTCCCCCCGCTAACATCTGAATGGAAACATCAGTTGGTTCCGTCAGAGCAAAAATTTGCTATGTGTCGGAGTCTTACTCGAAGAATTCGGCTGGATTTGCGTAGATAACGGGTAATGTACCGATAAAGGCGACAGCATCGTTACATTTTGTAAGATTAGGGAGCGCCGGTGAATCAAGCGACTCTTTGGTAAGATTTTACGAGTTTCGCATGACACCGGAATTGGCCTGAAGGTTATTTCCAGCGGCTTATTCAAGAACTTTGGGTCGTCAAATAAGAAATGGTGTGTCTCTAAATTACGTTTTCAGTGTGCTATCATTTCTATAGAGCCGTGAAATCGTAATTAACGAGAATTTATCGTCTCCTTTTTTCCTTTACCTTGATTTTCTGTTAATTTGTGGGATAAGAGGGTTCGACTGTATAAATCCGCTTAAATGGTAGACGTCATTCAGGATATCCTATTATAAGTTATCGGGGCATAATAAAATTGCGATATTTGGAGTGTCGTGCACGCTTGCGTCCCTTATAATACGACTGTCAACGCAAGTAATAACATCAGGTAAAAATTTGAGCCCAAACTTGTCCCTTTGCGTTGAGACGGGGATATCGGATGTCTCACTCACTAATTGGGCCGAGCGGAATAACAGAAAGTCGAAACAGATGGATCGCGGCATTTGTCATTTGAAGACATTCAACTGGAATTTAAACTGCGACCGTAATAAAAATTAGGCATGTCCGAAATGAGTGTGCCCGTTCATTTCGATCGTATCGCCATCGGAGACGGAACACCGACTTAAACTGAGACGTTGAATGTTTCCCATTTCCCATTTCTTTTCCTCCAATTTCGCGCCAATAGTAAAAGTAAAAAGGCCCGATACCACCAACATGGGGGCGATGTACGACCTCGCAAGGCGAACAATTTCCTTCAATGTTTTCATGGAGCTAGAGAACTAAAGACCGTGTAACAACCTATCTATTCGTTGCCTTTTAATAGCTGGAACCCGAAGAAACTGGCAAGTATTAAGTTTTATCAACCATCTGCAGGAATGTCACGTCTTTATTACTACTTATTCTTTGTCCTCATGAATGCTGAGGCGTGACAAGGACGGGTGTAGTACACTCTAGCGCCATCCCAGTCGGTGGTTGTTGCCTCGCTTGAAAAGGCAGGGAATCGCGTCTCTCTCTTGGGCATAGGTGTTCAATTCAATAAAAAATGGCGTACCTGGCTGGTCCAGTCCCTTGACATGTTTATACATTTTTCTTACTGCGTAGGGTTTTTGTTACGGATATTTCGATTGAGACTGAATCGCGGGCGTTATTAAAAAAGTTTCGCGGCGTACTCGTGGTGATTTCTCTGGATGCCAACGTTTTTTTGCCAATTTATCGTTTTGCTTTCGCGCTTTATCGAGTTTCGGGCGTCAACATTGATTTATTATCGATATTTTTGTGAGTACACGTGTGACTTTCCCGTTAAAAGTTTCGCGCCAATCTAAATCCCAATTTGGTGTTTCGCAACAATATTTGAGTTTCAAAGATTTTGTTTGACAAACTTATGAAATTTTTATAATATTTTTGTTTCTTCACAACCCAGCTCTGTCATAAAATCCAATATTCTTTTTAACAACTTTTGATAGCAATCCCTGACTGTCTCCGTGAGAAAATAATGCCATTGTTTTAATCACAATGATACACTTTAATCTGTTTAGCAACGAGAATAGACTCTTTGTACAAAAGAAGGTTTTATCGGTCGTATCCCTGATCGCTCTTTCAATAAACTTGTTTCGGTCGTAATCAAACTGTTTGTCTATGGTTTTGAAAATAAAAATCCAAAATAGCTGCTTGCAGTCAGCTGATTCAGCGAAGCCGTGCGTTCATTTGTATCTTTGGCTACCTGCGAAATGTTTTAGGGATGGCAAAACTGACCATAAGCATTTTTAAGGTGGGTTTCTTTTATAGTTCTGTCTACTGGTGTTATGGTACCCTCTTAGATGTTACAAAGGTCAATTATCTGTGAAACAATAAGAAGATGATAAATCTACGCTATAGTTGTTCAAAGTTAGACATTCCACAGATTTCTAGATTACAAGAACAGAAACTGTTACGTAAGATTTCAGTTTAGTAAAAGAAGTGATTCATATCTGCTCTAGATGGCTTGACGACCCGGTTACTTGAAAACATAACGCAAACAACATAATGTTATTCAACAAATTGTTGTTTATGATTTATTATAATGCATACATAGTGCAAAGATCAATATAATACGAGTGACAACATCTGTCCATTCGACACCAGTGTCACATTACCTTATTATTTCTATCAACAATGGTAGGTAAAATCTAATCTTAAACAAGAATATTTGCTGCAACGGTAAGAAAGGTTTCATAATATCACACACACTTAAGACATGGCATTACTCGTTCTTCAGAAGTAACGTTAGCACGTATCAAGAAATGCAAAAGCATTTCTATCTTTGTTAAGTCAGGTCTAGGGTTGCTACCTTTTTTTGCAAATAAAGTACATCGGTTATTATAGATACGAAAAAATAGTTGCCGAGCTTCTAATGGAAGACTTTTTCGCATCAGCAATCGCTTTCTTTATGGTTTCCTCGGACCAAGAGGCCCTAGTAGTCTATCGAGTATATTTGTATACCTGCTGCCGGAAAGAAATAAAACAATTATTAAATATATTGTGGAATCTAAAGTAGGGTAAAACGGGTCGAACCCATTTTGCCCGCTACCGTTTTGCCCTACCGGCTTCCATTGCAATAACCTTAAAAAATATCAACACACAATCATAACTTTGACACTAAAAAATCGTTATTGTGGACTTAAAAACCCATGAATACGATAGACGTACCTTTTTATATGAAAGCTTAATGAAATTTCACACAATCACGTTATAATTACCTTAATTTCTTTTTAATTTTTCTGCAACAAAACAAATACGCATCTCATTTCACTAACTAATGGCGGCGGACCCCCCGTAACTGGCGTATTCGGCGACCGCCTGCAGCAACTTCACGACGGTGTACTATTTCTCTCTCTTTCTAGCTTTGGTACCTATGCAGAGCGTAAACTCATTTTGCCCGCCATAACCTTCTTGCCCTTCCTACCCCTAGTATCAAAAATAACGTACAATTTATTTTTCTTTATTATAGTGATAAGTTTGCGAGGGACGTGTACAATAAAAGACGGGCTAGTGCGTACTGACTGTAATGAGCGATGTGCATAGTTATTAAGTAGAAGGTGGGCGCAGCCACACTACACATACACAACAGTTCCTCCCCCTATAGTTTTTGACAATTGTAACATATTAGATATTTAAACAAAAGAACTTCTTATAATCTACTCGGGGTACAGGGCGTAATACTCTTTTCTCTGCTACTTGATTTCCTTCACGTATCTCTTGGCTGGGCAGAACGTCATCAGACTCCGCATTTGCCCCACTCTCCCCCGACGGCTCTTCAGCTTCAAAAAACGGCTCTTCCTCTACGGTTGAGGGTTGAGAAGAAGAAATGCCTCGAGCTTCTCCTTGCTTTGTCAGTGGTGGCTCATGGTCAGGAGTTGGCTGTGTTGAAGAGCAAGTTGTGAGATCTTCTAATTGTATTTCACACTCATGTGTATGTTGATCATTGTGGCCTGTACCCCTATAAAGCATTAATTGATTTTTATGTTTTTTAAATGTTTGTAGTGATAAACAGTCTTTAACTAAATAAGTGACTTTGCCAATTTTTTTGACAATAGTTCCCTTAATCCAAGAATGCGAATTAAGATGATTTTTTTTATAAAGTATAGGGTCACCTTCACAGAATGTATTTTTATTTTTTCCACCATACGCCTTACTCTGCAAATACTGTTTTTTTCTTACATTACGAGCGAGAGTGTCGGATGACGATGCAGTCGTGATAGGGCTTATTAAGTCCAAGTGAGAACGAAGTTTACGGCCGAACACAAGCTGAGCAGGCGAGAAACCAGTCGTTGAATGAACTGAATTTCTGTAATCGAATAGATATTTAAGCAATTTTCGATCAATGCTTTTGTTGTTATTTCCTAAAATACAAGATTTAATACCACGCTTAACAACTTTAACATAACTTTCCGCCTGCCCATTGCTAGCCGGGTGATAAGCGGGTGACGTCACGTGCGAGATACCGTTAGAAACACAAAACGCCTTAAACTCGTAAGACGTAAACGCCGTACCATTATCACTAACAAGCGTTTGTGGAAGCCCAAATCGCGATATAAATTCCAGTAATTTATTTATTACCTCACTTGAAGAAGTACACTTCATGCGGTAAGCCTCAACCCATTTAGTGTGCGCATCTACAATAATTAAGTATGTCAGGTTATTGATGGGACCGAGGAAGTCTATGTGAATTCTATTAAATGGTTGCTTGGGGTGCGGCCATACTGCTAGGGGCGCTCGGCCTGGTGAAGGCCTTAGTTGAATGCACACTTCGCAACTACCTATCATCCTCTCAATAGCCTCATCAATGCCCGGAAACCAAAACCTTGAACGAGCCTCAGCCTTGCTTTTCACTACACCTAAATGTGTACGATGCATTTCAGCCAAAATATTATTTTTTAATGCATCTGGGATAACTACTTTGTGTCCACGCATTACGCACCCATTTTCGTACGAAAGCTGTGTTCTGCATAAAAAGTACGGTCTTAAAGCTAAATCAGATACTTTAGGTGGCCAACCATTAAATATAAAATCTTTGACTTTACATAATATTGTGTCTTTGCTGGTATGCTCGCGCACGTTATCAACCGTAATTGGTAAGGTGCCGTCTGTGACAAAGTAAACATACGACGCGCGGTCATCGATGACGTCATCGGGATTACCTACGCCCTGAGGCGCTCGCACATTCCTGTCGGAGACCTCCGGCAGACTAGCGCGCGATAAGAAATCTGCACTATTGTCAATGCTGCGTATGTATTCAATAGTGTAATTGTAACCACTCAAGAACATTGCATAGCGCTGCAACCTGTTTGCAGACACTTCTGGTATGCCACGCTGAGGGCCAAAAATTGATAAAAGTGGTTTGTGATCCGTACGAAGGATAAATGGAATAGATCGGCCGTATAAATACTGATGAAATCTACGTACGCCAAAAATAATAGCCGTAGCCTCTTTTTGGATTTGCGAGTATTTTTTTTCTGCTGTATTTAATGTACGAGACGCGAATGATACTGGCCTCTCCGTTCCATCGCTGTCAATCTGTGAAAGGATTGCACCCAAACCATACGGTGAAGCGTCGACTGTCAAGATAACAGTCGCTTGAGGATTGAAATGAGCCAGAACACGTTCCGAGGATAGACTTTTTTTTATAAGTGAGAAGGCGTCATTGTGTTCCTTGCTCCATTCCCATTTTTTACCCTTTCGCAATAAATCGTAGAGAGGACTTAAAATGCTTGAAGCATTGGGTACAAAATTGCGATAATAATTAACTAATCCCAAGAATGACTGAAGTTTACTAACATCGGAAGGAACAGGAGCATCTAAAATCGCCTTTACTTTCTGAGGTGATTTGTGTAATCCATTTTTATCTATAGTATAACCCAGATACTCAACTTGGTCCTTGAAAAACTCGCATTTGCTATTCTGGAGGGTTAAACCAGCATCTTGTAGTCTTTGTAGGACTGTGTTAAGTCTTCCTATGTGCTCAGACCTATCCTTACCACAAATCATGATATCGTCAAGCATGCAAACTACGCCATCCAACCCTGATAACAAACAATCCATAGCGCGTTGGAAAATAGCCGGCGCGCTTGCTAAACCGAACACAAGTCTGGTGTACTTAAATAGCCCACGATGCGTATTAATGCAGGTCAACTTTTGTGACTCCTCATCCAGGACAAATTGAGCGTATGCTTGCGTGAGGTCTAGTTTACTAAACTGTTTACCACCATGCAACTTAACAAACAATTCCTGAGCGGTAGGTAAAGGGTATTGTTCTATTACCAGTTGTTTATTTATAGAAACAGAGTAATCCGCACACAACCTAATTGACCCGTTCCGCTTAAGCACGGGTACGATCGGTGATGCGTAATTCGCATGTTGAACCGGTTCCAATACACCTAGACTGAGCAGACGATCAATTTCCGCATCTATTTTGCTTTTAAGCGCGAATGCAACTGGGCGAGCCTTATAAAAAACAGGTTTGGAGTTATCTTTCACTTGCAATGACACAGTATATTTATTGAATTTACCTAAAGAGTCTGAAAACACAGAAGGAAAACGAGATTGTAAGTCAGTTAATATTTCATTTGATGACATAAAATTAAATGGGCACATTTCTAATTTGAACTTAGAAATAAAATCACGTCCTAGAATCGGCGGGCCGCCGTGGCGGACAACGTAAACATCTATTATGTTCATTGCGTTGTTATACGTAAAAGATAATCGCACAACACCCAGACAAACTATCAAGTCACCGGTATAACTCGACAAACGCTTGTTAGTTTTATTTAATGGTATGCTATGAAAGTACCTTTTGTATAAATTTTCTGAAATAGCCGTAACTGCTGACCCGCTATCAATTTGGAACTTCATTTTCACCCCTTGAACACAAATTATTTCAGTCATTGGTTCACCATTAACGGTTCTAATATTTAATATTTTTGACTTACCGTCGTCATCCTCACTCTCGTTTACCACTGCATTTTCCAAATAGTTAACTTTTTTGCACATACGTCGTAAGTGACCTTTTTCATTGCATTTTTTACACTTAAAATTAGCAAATCTGCACTGTGTAGCCGAATGATTTTTATAACCACAAACAGAACACTGGATTTTGTTTTCACTAGCACTTTTTACGCGTTGCTGGTTAATTTTGAACAACGCCTGGTCGGCCGGCGCCTGCGCCGCTGCCCCCGCCGCCGCCGCTGCTCCCTGGCGCGCAGTATGCACGCTCGTGGCCAGCTCCATCGCCCTTGCTAGTGTCAACACTTCCAAATCCTGCGCGAACAACTTCTCACGCTCCGGTCCCGGTAGCATGCCCATCACAAAACGATCTCTCAACGCTTCTTCGACGTTAAGAAACCCGCAGTGTGCTGTTAAGCCGCGCAGTCTCGCTGCCCATTGTGCGTAGGTTTCGCCTATTTTTTGAGTTGCGGCATAAAAATTATACCGCTCCCCGAAACCACATTTTTTCGGTATGAAGTGGTTGTCCAGGATCTTGATGATATCTTCAAATGGCACATCTTTTAGTTCTTTTGGCAGGGCCAAATCTGAAGCCAGTTTATAAGATTCATCGCTGAGTGCGCTCAGAAGAATAGCACGTCTTTTTTGTCCGAGGACATCTCTTGTGTCGTCGATATCGTTCGCGATAAACCATTGCTGTAAACGATCTTTGAATGACTTCCAACAGTTAGAATTGTGATCGAAAGTAGATAAAATTCCAAAGTGAGCCATTTTTTTTCGTTTTGTGGGTAGATCGAAGTCGCCAGTGATAAGTTTGCGAGGGACGTGTACAATAAAAGACGGGCTAGTGCGTACTGACTGTAATGAGCGATGTGCATAGTTATTAAGTAGAAGGTGGGCGCAGCCACACTACACATACACAACATATATTTAATAACATATTCAAAAAATAATGATTTATACTTCCAAAGTTTTATTATATTGATACTTTTCAATATCACACAGAAACCTAAACATGCGAAATAAAGTATTTTCATGTACTTTATTGTTCTCATAAAGTACAGAGTATAATTGCCTGAAATAACGTACTGTTACGCCGGTGGGCTAGTGCTAAAACTTTGATCGTGTTTTTCCGTGCCTTGGAGGCGTTTTCAGCAGGCTGAAATACCATTTCAGGCCGTTTCAGAGAGTGCTCTAACACATACTAGTTTATCGAAATTTCACCCAAGTTGCCGTTGTTTTCAGGCGCCTGAAACATGTTTTCAGTCCGTTTCAGGCCACCCTCTATCAGATGACGCCATAACCTGAAAACCCGTTTTCAGGCGTTTTCAGGACCCCTTATGGGCCTTTGAAGCCCACTTCAGTATATGACGTAGTTTTCAGTAGGAGTGAAAGAGATAGCACGATTAGAGAGAGGCAGCTATACTAAGAACATTCCAGAAAGGTGTGACAGAGACAGCACAAGACAAGGATAGCACTATGATGCCGAACATTCGAAAAGGGTCTAGGCTAGGCGACGGCATTTGGAAGGATCCCGAACAGTCTCGTACTGGGTACCTACCGAATATTCGGGAGTCCTTGACGGCCGGTATATAAGGAGCCCGGGAATGCGACCGAGTTTGAGTTTAATTTGGGAAAGCGACGAGTAAACATCGAAGCGAAAACTGCGACAAGAAGATTTTGTAGTGCGATATAAGTGTTTGTGTACTAAGTGTTGTAACGTAAAGTGTGTACAATAAATCCTACTCTACTTCATCGGTTTAGAAGTGCATTTCAATCTAGATCCCACACCCCTAGAACGTAACATTTGGTGTCAGAGGTGGGATTGAAAATGCCGATTACTCCGCGAGAAGAAGAGAAGGAGGGGATGCAGACCCGAAGCCGCACCGCTGCTGGAGACTCTGCGGGCACCGCCGGAACGTCAGACACAGCGGTACCAGCTTCAAGGACGCCGGAGATAGACGTCAACGCCATTCTGATCCTCCTGAAAGAACAGGCTAGAAGGCAGGAGGAACAAGCCAAAATCCTGCAACAAGAGCTACGGGTTCAGCAGGAGAAACAAGCCAAAATCCTGCAACAAGAGCTACGGGTTCAGCAGGAGGAACAAGCCAAAATCCTGCAACAAGAGCTACGGGTTCAGCAGGAGGAACAGACCAGAAGGCAGGAGGAACAGGCCAGATGGCACGAGGAACAAGCCAAAATTTTGCAGCAAGAGCTACGGGACCAGAAAGAAGTCCTCCGTGAGGTACACGAAGTAGCTGCAGAATGGAAAAAGGAGATGGCTGAGGTGCAAGACAAAATTGTGGGCGTTGAAATTAAAGTTGAAAACCACGAGAAGCGCCTAAATGGACTGAACGAAAAAGTGGAGGGCCAGGAGAATCGCCTACAGAAGTTGGAGATCAAAGTGGCCAACGGCACCACCAGTGTATCAGGTGCACCAGCCACAGGAGGTGAAAAGTTAAAGGTACCTCCATTCGATGGTACCTCTTCGTGGGCCGCATACAAGCTTCAATTCGAGATGGTTGCCGAAGCGAATGGCTGGAGCAAGGACTATGCTAAAACGGCACTGAGTTTGGCGCTGCGGGACGAAGCTCTCACTGTTCTGGAAGCGTTAGGAAAGGAGAAGACATACGACCGTCTTCTTGAAGCTTTAGAGGCACGCTTCGGTGACAGCCATCTAGAGCACGTTTACAGAGCTCAGCTAAAGAATAGGACTCAGGGGCATAATGAGTCGTTACAAAAGTGGGCACTTGAGATAGAGAAGCTCGTCCGGAAGGCGTACCAAGGTTCCGCAGCGACTTTCATCGATGGAACGCTAGTACAGGCATTCATAGATGGGATTCGGGACTTTGAAGTGAGGGCTGCTGTACGGCTGGGACACCATGGGACCTTGAAGGATGCGCTCACCCATGCCCTGGAGGTGGAAGCTGTACGCCAAGACTCAACAAAATCCTTTAGGGTGCGCGAAGTTGCGGTCAGGGAGCCGATTGCTCCACCTCGAGAAACTGGGCCTCGATGCTACAACTGCGGGGAAAGAGGACACATACAATCAGGCTGCCCAAAAAGATCTTGGAGGCAACGGGACTCGGACCGAACGGAGAGGCCAGCAAGCTCTGATAGTTCAGAGCGGCAGCAGCAGGAATATGACTTTGTCATCGAACATCGCAGTGGAAAGTCACATGGCAACGCAGATGCCCTCTCTCGAAGACCTTGTCCTGATGATTGCAAACACTGTTTAAGGCAAGAGGGTAAGGACTGCGTGAAGATGTTGAGGACAGACACTGTTAGCGAAGAATGGAGTGATGAAGCAATGCAAGAAGCACAAAAGGAAGATTGCGATGTAAAGCCCATTTACGATTGGATCAACGCTGGGGCGCCCAAACCAAGGTGGTGTGAGGTAGCTCCGATGAGTACCGTGACAAAGAGCTACTGGGCGCAATGGGAAAGTCTGGTTATGCACAATGGCGTACTGTGCAGGAAATGGGAGTCAGAAAACGGAAAGGATGCTCATCTTCAAGTGGTTGTACCAAGAAAGAGAGTTAGCGATGTTTTAAGATCCTTTCACGACGGCGCTTCCGGTGGACACCTAGGAGTAAAAAGGACTCTGATGAAGATTCGGCAACGTTTTTACTGGATAAACTGTCGGGACGACGTGGAAGACTGGTGTAGGAAATGTACTAGCTGTTCGTCAGTTAAGGGACCACATACACGCAGTAGAGGTGCGCTTAAAGTTTACAATGTGGGAGCGCCTTGGGAAAGAATTGCTTTAGACGTCGCAGGCCCGTTCCCGACCTCTGACCGTGGAAACAAGTACATCCTGGTGGTCATGGACTATTTCACCAAATGGCCTGAGGTATTTGCCATTCCGAATCAAGAGGCAGTCACAGTAGCGGAAACTGTAGTGACTGAAGTGTTTTGTCGGTATGGTGTGCCTCTTGAGATCCACAGTGATCAGGGAAGAAATTTTGAGTCTCTGGTGTTTCAGGAGACTTGCCGAGTCATGGGAATTCACAAAACTCGGACTACGGCCTATCACCCACAGTCAGACGGAATGGTTGAGAGATTCAATCAGACTCTGGAACGACATTTGGCCAAAGTAGTTGACAACCATCAAAAGGATTGGGACAGGCATATTCCGCTCTTTTTAATGGCATATCGGACAGCAGTTCATGAAAGCACGGCCGTAACTCCTGCGTGTGCTAATTTTGGAAGAGAACTACGTTTACCTGCAGACCTTCTGACCGGACGTCCTCCGGATGCACCAAAGACGGTTTCGGAGTATGCAAGTGAACTGCGAAACCGGCTTGATGATGTTCACAGGCATGTTCGTGAACATGGATTGCAGGCCAGCGAGAAGGTGAAGACCAGATACGACCGGAAGTCTAACCAGACGAGGTTTGAGGAAGGATCATTCGTGTGGCTACATAACCCTATGCGTCGAAAAGGAAAGTCACCGAAATTGTGGCCGAGTTGGGAAGGGCCGTACAAAGTAGTCACAAGGATCAACGACGTCACTTATCGGATACAGCGCAACGCACGTAGCCCCTGTAAGATTGTTCATGTTGATCGGTTGGCCAAGTACCATGGAACGAATGATGCTCGGGACGAGCATGTCTAAGGAGGGGGTAGTGTTACGCCGGTGGGCTAGTGCTAAAACTTTGATCGTGTTTTTCCGTGCCTTGGAGGCGTTTTCAGCAGGCTGAAATACCATTTCAGGCCGTTTCAGAGAGTGCTCTAACACATACTAGTTTATCGAAATTTCACCCAAGTTGCCGTTGTTTTCAGGCGCCTGAAACATGTTTTCAGTCCGTTTCAGGCCACCCTCTATCAGATGACGCCATAACCTGAAAACCCGTTTTCAGGCGTTTTCAGGACCCCTTATGGGCCTTTGAAGCCCACTTCAGTATATGACGTAGTTTTCAGTAGGAGTGAAAGAGATAGCACGATTAGAGAGAGGCAGCTATACTAAGAACATTCCAGAAAGGTGTGACAGAGACAGCACAAGACAAGGATAGCACTATGATGCCGAACATTCGAAAAGGGTCTAGGCTAGGCGACGGCATTTGGAAGGATCCCGAACAGTCTCGTACTGGGTACCTACCGAATATTCGGGAGTCCTTGACGGCCGGTATATAAGGAGCCCGGGAATGCGACCGAGTTTGAGTTTAATTTGGGAAAGCGACGAGTAAACATCGAAGCGAAAACTGCGACAAGAAGATTTTGTAGTGCGATATAAGTGTTTGTGTACTAAGTGTTGTAACGTAAAGTGTGTACAATAAATCCTACTCTACTTCATCGGTTTAGAAGTGCATTTCAATCTAGATCCCACACCCCTAGAACGTAACAGTACAATACTTTATTATAAAGTACGGGTGGCAACCCTAGTCAGGTCCCTCGCTATAGATACAGCATGTGCCAAAATAGCAAAACTTTTAATTGGGGTCTTATGAGCTAGAACAGATAACAAACGTCCCCGATGCACGTTCTAGACTTCAAGACTTCAACTGCAAGTTGTAGATATTAACTAAGCTTCCCGGCTGGATCTCTGAGAACAGTGGCTCCTAGTTTCTGGGGTTATTCGTGGTTCATTGCGTAAGAATTGTAAATGTACGGATGACATATTATTGACAAAATACACACAAAATAAAAGTTTGACAAACTAAAAAAAAAACGCTTTTTTCCGAGTACATAGAATTTTCATAGTTCTCCTTTTATAGTTGCCAATAACAGAATGATTTAAATATTATAAATATACTATACCAAGTGTATGCGCGGCTTATGCAAGGCGAACGAAGGACGAGGCGCGGGACGCGCGGGGAACCAACGCTGCGCCCGCGCCGCCTGCTGGCGATCGCGACACACTCCTTTTTGGCTATCTATCGCGGCGCCCGTGTCGCACCTAACAATATTTTTGTATCCCCCAATTACGTCAATAAAATACATCGTCTAGAAATACGGTGTTTTCTTCATGACAAGCTCCTACATGGAGTTGTTGGCGACCGTGACAAAATAAGAAGCTTATTGCTGTGCATATAACCAGTGAATTGGAGAAAAAGTGGTTGTGGTAACGGAGCCTGCGGAGGACATTCGGAGGTCAATCAAACAGGAAGTAACCTTATTTTCCATTATTTTTATCACACCCTTCTTTTCCCTATGCTTATTTGTGTGGACAGCAATTGAGACTATTTTATTTAGGCGTTAGACAGTATATTTTGCTGATTTTTGTTCTAATCAAGCCTTAAATTGAACTTATTAAAACGCGTGCCTGCACGCGTGGCCTACACAAAATTTTTTTCGCTTAGAACTATATCACTAGCCATCTTTTTTTGCTTTGGTGATATTATTACATATAATAAATTAGCTGCGTGATTTCATTTTGCACTGCCTATCTGCCTAGGCTTTTGTTTACATAATTATCCGCAAGAAAATAGTTAAAATCATTGTGTTTTTTATTACAAGCTAATAACATTTGTTACTTTTGCAGCGCAAATTGCCTGTGGTTTCATACAAATACCTGCCCGTGGTTTGTGTGAGGGTGACAAGACCAAGCTGTCTCAGCATCGAACCCAAGCTGTGTGTGCTCAGCAGGAGCAACATATCAATCATAAATACTGATACTGCGACTGGACCTAAATAGAAAAAACACAGGAGTACCTACAGGAATAAGTATTATAGTTTTATTTCTTGCCTTAGTGATTTGCCTTTGCCTTGATTTAGTGTTTTGTTGTTTGCATATTTAAAATGTCTGAGAAAGAAGAAAGTCAAGCTTTGACGGCTGAGGAAAAGATTGAACTTGCTAAGTTGGTTAGGCAGCGGGGTGTAATAAAGGGACTTTTGACTAAGTATAGCGCTAAAATTGATGAGTTATTGCAATCTGAAATGACAAGTATTATTCATAAGAAGTTACAATTAACGTTAGAAAAAATCCAGGAAAAGATGACTAATTATGATGAGCTTCAGGGAAGAATTGAGCTTATTCACCGAAATGTCGAGGAGCAGGTCATCGAAAGAGATGCTGTTGAAAACTTGTTCCTAACTATTTTGGCCGAAACACAAGAACGATTAGAGTCTTCTCCCTACTATAAAACACCTATTGACCCTCAAACAGATAATGCTTCATTGTATAGTTGTAAAACTAACCAGCAAAACAATGCCATTAAGTTGCCAACCATTCAGCTACCTACTTTCGATGGTAATTACTTACAATGGCTCGAGTTTCGAGACACTTTCGAATCTATGATAAATAGCAACGATGACATACCGAACATAAACAAGTACCATTATTTGAGATCTTCTTTACAGGGAAGTGCATCACTGGTAATTAAATCTATAGAATTTAGTGCAAAAAACTATCAAACAGCATGGGAGCTTCTTTGTAAAAGGTATGACAATAAAAATGTTTTAATTAATAACCATTTAAGGTCTCTTTTCGGGCTGGAAATATTGCATAAGGAATCCTACCAGTCATTGCGGTTTATTATCGACCACGTTTCAAAGCATTTAAGGGCACTAGACAATTTAGGCCAACCCACTGATAAGTGGGATGCAGTGATTATTTTTATGGTGTCTGGAAAATTAGATATCAATACAAGCAGAAGGTGGGAGGAGTTTAAAAGTAATTTAACAGATTTACCTACCTTAGATCAATTTTATACATTTTTGCGAAACCGTGCTGACGTGCTAGAAAATGCCTACAATCGCTCAGAAAAAGATACAAATCGTTATGGTTTTAAAAACAATAATCAAAAATTTCAATATCAGTCTAAAAGTTTTGTTGTTTCTCATGACAGGGATTTAAAACTTTGTGGTATTTGTGAGGAAGACCATCGCATATATGAGTGTCCTAAATTTAAAACCATGAGTGTCGATGAAAGAATTTTAGAGGTAAACAAAAAGAGGTTATGTAAAAACTGTTTATTGAAGGGTCATAATTCCTATCTATGTCAGCTCAAAGGTAGTTGTCGTACATGTAAGAAAAAACACAATACATTGTTACATAAAAATACACAACCAATTACGAATCAACCCACTAGTGAATCTGTTGTTCCATCTACGTCATCGTTACCGGTGTCTTTGTCTGCAGTGACTACGGGTCAAGTTTTGTTATGTACAGCGGTCGTTGAAGTTTTAGTGAATAACAATACCTACACTGCACGCGCACTACTCGACACAGGTAGCCAATCTTCGTTTGTGACTGATAACCTAGTAAAACGTTTGGGACTTTCTGGTAAACGTTATAATCCGATTGACATACGTGGAATTAATAGTGTAAGCTGCAAAATTACCGAAAGCTATTCCCTTAAAATAAGGTCACGAACGAATTCATTTGATTTTAGCACCAACTTTTTGGTTATTCCTCTTATTACTGGTTTATTACCAAACTTCGAGGTCAACGTTGATAATTTACAACTACCCCACAATATTAAACTAGCTGACCCACAGTTTCATACCCCCGCGGAGGTAGACATTTTATTGGGCGCTGATGTTTATTGGCAAATTATTGAAACAAAAACTATAAAACTTGGTACACACAAACCTATTTTGCAAAGTTCTAAGTTAGGATGGTTAGTCGCTGGTCCACTAACTGTATCAGATGTAAGGTCCGCTAATCCACCACAGATTTATTGTAATTTTACTCAAGAAATCCGCGATTCTCTGGAGAAGTTTTGGCATTTGGACGACCTTCCAGCTTATACAAAGACACACTCACTAGAAGAAAAACTTTGCGAGTCACATTTCGTCGATACAGCAAATCGATTGCCAAGTGGTCGTTTTAGCGTACAAATGCCTTTTAAAGAATCACCTGAACAAGCACTTTCTGACAATTTTTATACAGCAAAAGGATGTCTTGATAATTTGCTAAAGAAACTTGAGCGATATCCTACGTTAATGCAAAAATATCAAGATTTTTTAAATGAATACGCTGATTTAGGACATTTAAGTAGGGTTGATCGTCCAGCCTTTGGGTATTATATGCCTCACCATGCGATAATTAAAGAGAAAAGTGAAACTACCAAACTTAGGGCGGTTTTCAATGCTTCTTCTAAAACAAAATCGGGAAAGCCATTGAATGACATACAACTAGTGGGACCAGTGATACAAAGTGATTTAATTTCGATATTAATGAGATTTCGACAACACAAGTACATTCTTGTAGGTGACATTGAGAAAATGTACCGTCAAATCGAAATAGATCAATCTCAACGTCATCTGCAATTAATACTGTGGCGTGAGGCAAGGGATCAGCCAATTCAGATTTTGCAGCTCAATACCGTCACGTACGGCACTGCCTCTGCACCCTTTTTAAGTACTCGTTGTCTTCTTCAGCTAGCTCGGGATTGTTCTGATAGTAAAGTAGCCAAGGTTCTTCAAAGTGATTTTTATATAGACGATTTAAATACTGGCTGTGACACTGTCGAAGAACTTAAGCATATCGCTGACGGAGTAGTTCAAGTTTTAAATTCTGCATGTTTGCCTTTACGTAAATTACGCACGAATTGCTCTGATCTTTTTACCAACGAGGATAAAACGTCTGATTCCCTTGATCTTTACAAAGAATCTAGCATTTTAGGTCTCAATTACTCACCTAAAACAGACACGTTACAATTTTCTACCGACCTTGAAGTAAATCATGAGATCACTAAAAGATCTGTTATATCAACTACTTGTAAAATATTTGACCCCTTGGGATTGCTGAGCCCATGCGTTATTATCGCCAAGATTTTATTACAGCAACTATGGAGTGCCAAGCTGGATTGGGACGATCCAGTTCCCGAATCCTTTACAAAAAATTGGTCTAAATTTATGTGTGAATTTTCCATATTATTTACAATTCAAATACCGAGGCACGTCTTATGCGATAAACCAATCATTATTGAACTTCATTGTTTTGTTGACGCATCTCAGCAAGCCTATGCTGCATGTGTTTATTTGCGTTCTGTGAATAGTGATAATCAAGTTTATGTTAGGTTGTTGTGTGCAAAGGCTCGCGTGGCACCTATCAAGCAGCTTACTATACCGCGCCTCGAATTGTGCGGCGCGTTATTGGGCGCACGCTTGTCCACAAAGGTATTGCAGGCCCTAAGATGTGATCTAAACCATAAGTATTTATGGACTGACTCAACTGTTGTGTTGGGCTGGTTGCGGTCTCAAAAGGTGGACTTGAAAGCCTTTGTTTGCAATCGGGTTAATGAGATTAAGGAACTGGCATCAGATTTTCAATTAAACCATATTTCTACTAGCGAAAACCCTGCAGATATGGCTTCCAGAGGTGTTGTCCCTAAATGTTTGCAATCGTCTCTTCTTTGGTGGGAAGGACCTACATTTTTAAAATTACAGTCAAGTGAATGGCCAAAACAAATACACAATTATGTACCAGGTGACTTACCCGAAATGAAAATTAAACCAAGCATAACGATTCAGTGTAGTGTAGGAACTAAATCTGAAGGTGTTGATTTCATTGAATTTGAGCGGTTTTCAAGTTTACTTAAATTAAAAAGAGTTTATGCCTATGTTCTCAGATTTATAAAAAATACAAGAAATAAAAATAATAAACAATCAGGACCCTTACAAATTGAAGAGTTGAACGATTCAATGCGGGTTTTGGTCAAACAAAGTCAATACCTGTCATTCTCAGCTGAAATTGATGCTTTGAGGGGTAATCATATCCTTCAACATCAGTCTAAGCTATTACCTCTTAATCCATTTTTAGATTTAAATGATATATTGAGAGTGGGAGGGAGAATACAAAATCCTCTTTTTGATTATGACAAGAATCATCCTATGATATTAGATGCTAAGCATTATCTCACTAAGTTAATCATGACTCAAGAACACATCCGGTTATTTCATGCCGGACCACAGTTGCTTTTAGCAGCGGTTAGGGATCAGTTTTGGCCTGTAGGTGGCAGATGTCTAGCACGTAGCATTACTAAGAAATGCATGGTTTGCACAAGATTACGTGGTAAAACCCTACAGCCAATGATGGGAAACCTACCTACTGTTAGGACTACTGCTACATTCCCCTTCTATTCGTGTGGAGTCGATATGGCTGGACCCTTTTCGATATCCAACCGCAAGGGCAGAGGAAGTAAGACAACTAAATGTTATCTATGCTTATTTGTTTGTTTATCATCGAAAGCACTACATCTTGAACTCGTTAGCGATTTAAGCACTGAAGCATTTATTCTGGCTCTGAGGAGGTTCATCTCGCGAAGAGGCAAACCTGCCCTAGTTTATTGTGATAATGGGACAAATTTTAAAGGTGCAAACAACGAATTAGGTAGACTTTTAAGGTCCAGTCGTCAGTCTATTTCTGATTTTGCTACTGATGAGGGCATCAAATTCATGTTCAGTCCAGCATATTCTCCGCACTTTGGCGGAATATGGGAGGCTGGCGTCAAGTCAGCCAAACACCATCTAAAGCGCGTAGCAGGTAATGCTTCTCTGACTTTTGAAGAGTTAGCTACGTTGTTCACACAGATCGAAGCTATCCTCAATTCACGTCCACTAACACCCCTCTCTTCGGACCCAAGTGACCCTTCTCCTTTAACTCCGGGGCACTTCCTAATTGGCAGACCTCTTACGTCCATACCAAGCTTGCCAGTTACAGTTAAGAATCCCAACCGATATGAACGCATCGAACAGCTCCGACAGCATTTCTGGGACCGCTGGCGTCGAGAGTTTATTTCTGAATTGCAACAGAGGACAAAATGGAAAGCACGGCAAAGAGAACTTCAGACTGGAGACCTAGTAATTCTCAAAGAAGACCACTTACCTCCACTTCAATGGCGATTAGCTCGAATCAGTCGTCTGTATCCAGGGCCAGATGGTGTCAGCAGAGTTGCAGACGTTCTCACGAACAGGGGCACTATCAGGAGAGCAATTAATAAGATGTGTATCATACCTGCTACTGATTACCACGAGAAGGAAGACGCTCCAGCTCCAACTGCTTCAAAACTGACAGCTCCTGCAATGGCGTCGACCATCGAGTCAACATCATCAGCTGACCTCCCGGTGATCGGCTGCTAATCTTATTTGAAAGTAATCTTTCAACGCCCCCGAAGATGTATGCGCGGCTTATGCAAGGCGAACGAAGGACGAGGCGCGGGACGCGCGGGGAACCAACGCTGCGCCCGCGCCGCCTGCTGGCGATCGCGACACACTCCTTTTTGGCTATCTATCGCGGCGCCCGTGTCGCACCTAACAATATTTTTGTATCCCCCAATTACGTCAATAAAATACATCGTCTAGAAATACGGTGTTTTCTTCATGACAAGCTCCTACACCAAGCACCCCACGCTTAATAGTCTACTGTAATATAAATTCTTCGTACTCAGAAATTATTTTCTCTTTTTTAGTAAGCAATAAAAGTGTGTTTAATTTTTTTTAGTTAATAAAGATAATGGAAAACTCTTAGCTCTAGTTCTCTACTTAAGAGTAGAGAACTAGAGTAAAGCTGTTTTGTAAAGCTATCAATCTTTAGTTAAGACTAAAGATTGATAGCTTTACAAAACAGCGTCATTTAATCTGTTTCTTTCTTCTTCTGGTGATTAATTTAGTATTTGGGTTATTTTAACTAATCAGCGCATTTACTAGACCACGAAAGCTAAAATCGTCGTAAGAACGACACTCATGTCTCACTGGCAACAGAAACTTTAAAAAAGACGTAACCTCTCTTAAACTCAGACGGAGAAATATATTATCACGGCGAACGTAATTTTTCACCGGACGAGACGGTGAAAAACCTAACTGTCCGGGTGAAAAACTGGACACCGACCAGCTCTAGGGTTCTACTAGTGCTTCTGTCCTTATTTCTCTTTCTGACAGCCTCGTTGGTGTAGTGGCAATGTTTCTGCCTTACATCCGAGAGGTCCTGGGTTCGAATCCCGTTTCGAGCTAAAATTGTTTCTGAGATTTTCTGTCATGAATTTCTCAAAAACAGCTCGGAGTCGGGAAGTTGGCGGTGTTACATCCCCGTGCCTCGGAAAGCACGTTAAGCCGTTGGTCCTGCGCCTGATCTCTCTCCGCTCATATCATTATTGCCGTCTCACCGAACTTTGAGAGTGATGGAACAGTGAGTGCACCTGTGTATTGCGCTCACACTTGTGCACTATAATAGTGCACAAGTCGTTGAGATCAAAGAGTTGGCTGATCTCTGTTGAGATTGGCCGCCGTGGTCGAAATCGACCTGGAGGACTATTTCTCTTTAATGTGCGAGTGTGTGAGATAGATCAAGTCGACATTTTTTTGATTTTCAGAATAACGTATTCGTTCTTGCAGTATTTTATCTTTGATAGTGCACAGCACTGGTCTGCAATTAGGAGTTTTTGGTGGTTTGGAGCTTTTTATCATTTTTGAATTGATTCTGTTACGATGCAAGTACTGCTAGCTATAGCCAATTGAAATCTTAATATGTTTTTTTCTTTTATTGAGTAATGGGTCAATAGTTTGGATACCTTTGCCAGGTGCCTTGTTTGACTTAAGAAGGGAGATTATGAAACTAAACTGGATAGCCTGATTTGCTGTCGTCTGCTGATTTTTGTCATTTTAAACCAGCTAGACCTATTAAGATGCGAGTTTACCGTCTTCAGCCGACTACTACCAAGTCAAAAAGTAAAACATAATTTGGATTTAATCAGCTAATGTCAGTTTATCAGTAAGACTGTGGGTTTGCCACTTAACGTATTACGTAATTCGTTGGTAGGCACTATTTAGTATAATATTGGGTAATAAACTACACTTTTATTACTTGATTTATGTCGAATAACCAATGTTACTGCTGTACTAAAACCGATATCATTGAATTATTAATACGTGCGTGATTTGTAGGAGACGATTTAATCATGTGTATGTTATGTGATATTACCTGTCACTATTGCCTACTAGTAGGATTTATTTGAGGACATTATAGGTCAAATAGAGGTCTAAATTTTACAAGAACATATATTTGGGTTAGAAATAACATGTCTAATGCTTTTATCGGTAAAGGTCGTAAATTAATTTTAGGTTTGGAACTTTCGACACTTGGCCCTGATATTGTATTTGATTGATTGATTATATCGTCATTAATTTAGAATTTTGACTGTATGCAAATGTTATTCATCATTTTTGTCTTCTATACACGTTTTTGTATATCGATCTCGTCACCATTTTTAATTTTTTGGATATCAAACGCTGCTTTCATAAAACTTCGTAATTGACATATTTGTTTTAAAGAAAAACCCCTCAAAAATAGACGATCAGTCTAAAATGACCGATATTGTTATTTTTGCAGTTGAAATGGTAAAGTTAACATTTGCTTAGTGATAAGTAAGTTACCTACTTGCCAGTAAGTACCTACTTATATAATGTTATCACGCTATTTACACAAGATGTAATCAGTCGTGAAATAGGTACTTGTGTGTCGAGTCGAGAGAGGTCATCAATTAAACCGCGATTCAATACCTAAAGCCTGTGTTCACCGTTAAAATTTGATTGAAAACTACCCAGTAACGTTCTGTTCGTTGTTTAGGAAATCGGTGAAATTGGGCCCTAGTTGACTACAAAAATTATATACTATCCCTTTCAATAACATTAAGCCACAGATGTGCGTTAATGGCGATGTGCATATAATATTAATATAATATACAACAACATCACATACATTGATCTGACTCTGTGGTAAGTAGCTTAGGCACTTGAGTTACAGATATCAGAATCAACAGCGGTATTACAAAATAAACTTAAATAAATACATATTATAACACCCAGACCAGTACAAACAGACATGTTCATGCACACAAATGTTTGTACAGTGCGGGAATCGAACCCGCGACCTCTTGGTTAATAGTCAACTTCTTGACCATAACCCCAAAAGTGGTCGTCACAAATAATCACAAAATATCTTCGTATGTATGAGCGGAACGTGATTCACCGTCTGTTTATTTGAATGATGACGTAATTATAACAATTGAAGGATACCTATTGTGTGTAGTACACGATTTAACTATTTGACTATATATATGAAGTCATTAGTTACGCTTTTTGTTGTACTCATTAGCACTTTTGTGCTTTGATGTTTATGCGAAAAGGTATAGCAAAAACATAGGAAATAATAAATCTTGTTTCTTCATAATTTAAATATGCATCTACACAATGTAAGGTTTTACTTGGATCTTAGTAACGTGGTTTTTGTAAAAAAGAAAATGAAAATGTTATTTATTTAAAAACACACATGTAAGTTTTTAATTACAATATTCTAGTGTGTTAATAAATAAACATCAAATCCAATTAAACTCAGACAAATAAAAAAAGTGTTCTAATAATTACGCCTTTTGATGTTACATATAATGTTATTGATACATTTCTCGTAATGTGCAATGAAACCCTTGTATGATATAGAGAAGTTATTAAAAAGGTAGATATTTTTGGGAACATTTGAAAATTGGGAAAACCCACATATAGTAATATCTTTAAATGACACTGACTCACTCTTGCTTTTCAATATCTTCTTTTAACTAATGCATCTAAAAAGCCTGAAACTTAAAACTTTATAAAAACTTTGGCACTATCTTCGGTTTGCAACAAGCTCATTTAAATCAGAGAACACTTAGGGTGACCTTAACATCTTCCGACACTGACCAAACTCCGACACGTCAAAAGAATTTAAAGTTTGGCAGATTTTCAAAGGTTGGCAACACCGCAGCTACAGGGAACAGACTCTTTGCCATCGTTTTGATGAAATTTTTATTGATACAAATTTTTCATCTTCTTATGACGGGATAGTAAATGAGCGAAGCCGACTCTTTGCCATCGTTTTGATGAAATTTTTATTGATACAAATTTTTCATCTTATGACGGGATAGTAAATGAGCGAAGCCAGTGTTCCTGCAAAATATAAAATAATCAGGAAAATCTTCAATTATTCTGCAATAGATAACTGCAAATTAATTTACATTGAACTTTCAATAGGTACCTAATGACGGTAGACTTCAAAGTTTTATCTTTTGTTGTTATTATGTTTGATATTTTTCAAATATCAAAGAAATCTGGCATTTCTTTTACCTTAGACTTCAGTAAATATTCTTGACAACAAACATTAACATTATTGTATTTAGGGAATTTTGTGATTTACACACAGTTTTCAAAATATCATCATACAGTTGCCAAGTCTTTTATAGTGTCGGAGAATGGTACCATCACCTTACCTGTGGCGCATAAAGTACGGAATTTAAACTTTCGAGACCTCGAACTATTAGCATAGGTGAGGCTGCACCACCTGTCCCTTTCCCCCGCGTGGAAGCCGACAAAGAAAGAGCGGGATAGCGCGCGTCAGCTTTTAGCTGCGTCGTAAATCTTCAAGCAATTCGCATTGATACGGTGCGTTTGCGCACATGTACTGTCGACGGCAAATCAAAGTAAACCTGCTGCACCTTAAATCCTTGTTATAGGGGTGATTTTGCAACGGAATTGTGTGGTCTGCTGTTCAGTGCTTTGCCGGCATCTTGAGATAAAGAAGTGAATCGGAGTTGCTTTGGTCTTATCTGTAAGATAAGTTCGGATAAGTAGGTGTTTAGTTCGGGTAAAGTTAAGTGATCTTCTTAAGTACCAAGGGACTTGAGTTACGTTTTAGGCCTTATTTAACTTACCTTAAAATGACCGGCTAAGACTTATTTTTTATTTCCATACTGACCGTACTGAATTTGACGTAAACCTTTGGTGAAATCAGGACCAAGTCTCTTACACACTTTGATAAAAGTAGAAGAAAATCTTTTAGTAAAACAAGCAGTTAAGTAAATAATACGAAATTAAGCATTCAAAATTTACAAAGAGTAGAAGTCACTTTAACTACGCATGCAAGACATAAATTACCTTTCGAAACAACCATGAAGTTTTTTTATGCTTCTGTATCTCTATGTCAGTGGCTTACTTACAAAGTACAATCCTGAACAAAACCTTTGTCACTTCTGCCCCTCTACTTTCAAATCCGTTGTCCATACTTTCGAATGTAGCCATCTCTATCACTCACAAGCATGGCCATTCGAGCGAACTGGCTTGCCAGACCCGAAGATATAACCGAGAGTTGTGATTCCAGGTGCATCTTCTGTGTCACGTTGTGAGTTGTAGGTATTGTAAGTCCTGCGACTTTCAGCTCTAGCTTTTTCAGGTGATGATTACAGATGTATTTTGGTTCCTGCGCTGGCGTCGTTTAGTGGAAATTTAAAGCACAATAATCCTTTTTTTCAGCTTAAGTCATGGATTTCCGTAAAGTAACGCCTGATTCCATCAAAAAGAGTATGGCCTCTGTGTAGTACTGACTACTGGTAGCACAAAAGTACAAAAGTATGGTATGGTAGCACAAAAGTGAATGCGCCTAAAAACTCTTTTTTTTCACAGAATATTGGACAATAGTTGCCGATGACACCGAGCCCGAATGCTCAGAATACGAGCGACCTAACATTTTTTCCACGTACGATCCTGGTGCACTATCTATTGAACACGCATAGCATAAATTTTGCGTTGCAATTCTGTTAAAAATCTCACCTGCGAACAAAACTCGCTACTTCTTTAATGAACACGTGGATTTGAAAACCGGAAAACCCTTTAGTATTTTTTTCGGATGGATATTTTAATGGTTACACTGAAAATAAACTATAAAATATTCAATGAAATTTCAAATGAAGTTGTAAGAATTCAAAACTTTAATTTGTTCTAGATTAGTAAAATCCGTTCGATATCAATAATTATGATTTTTATCAAAGAAAATGTGTTGAATGACCCATATAAAAACTGACCAGGTTGTACTATAGGTTTAATAATAGTCCTCTTGGCCGATTTCGACCACGGCGGCCAATCTCAATAGAGATCAGCCAACTAGGCAAGAGATATTATGCACAAGTGTGAGCGCAATACACAGGTGCACTCACTGTTCCATCACTCTCAAAGTTCGGTGAGACGGCAATCCAACATGACCGGAGAGAGATCAGGCGCAGGACCAACGGCTTAACGTGCGCACCGAGGCACTATAGGTTTATTCCCATACACGTAAGTAACAGTCCGACAAAGACGTCTTACGACAAAACTTCGTCATGTTTCGCTTTTTGCTGTTACAAGTTCGCGTGGTCAAAGATCACGCGACGCGCCGAACATTCGAACATCAGGTTACCCATTTTTGTTGAATAAGCGCTCATACCAAAATAGCATAAGATACCGAAGTGTCTACGCTGACGTGCTGTCGTGTTCACAAGTTGTATCGTAAACGCGATTGACAGCCATAAAAATCGCATGACTCGACGTTCGGTGGTGATTCGTCAAACGATGTCACCGACGTGAGGAAATATGGGGCGTTGGTATAGCGTATTGAACCAATTGTATGCATATGGGTCATTCAACATCTTTCGCAAAACCTAATGGTAACAGTTTTTATATATATCAAAAAAGTACGATGTAATTTGCTTTAAAAAAGGAAGATATGTGGCCTCTAATCGATTTCTGGCTTGGTAGACATTGGGAGAGACTGCACAGTGAAACTATGACGTCACTGGAATGTCCTAGGCATATCTGTGGTTGAACGAATTTCAGGTCACAAAGGTAGGACATGACATGTCATGAAAGTAAGTGTTTTTCCTATTTTATGATTCATTAACAACTCATCTGCATTCGTTACGTTTTATTGTCACAAATATGACTTGTATGACCTGAGTCTTTTGTCAAAAGAAACAATCATCGGTGTTAGGTATTTCCCTATTTAGTCATAATTGTTTTTTACCAAACTTCTATTAGAAGTAAAATGTTTAAATTAAATGTGAAAAAAATCTATCTATTCACGAAAATATTTTTTCTATGTATGTATTTATTTACAAAAAAAGTATTTTTATCCGTTGTCTTGTACCCATAACACAAGCTTCGTAGCTTACTTTGGGACTAGAGAATTGGTGTGATTGTTGTGAAATATTAAAAAAAAAAACGATTTTGACCAGGAATTTGAGGAGAACGCGCATGACAGAGCTCAGTTGCAAATGCTCCCCCCACAAGAGCAACGTTCTTTCATTTAAAGAAGGAGAAAAAGGTAGGATATCTTTGAAACAAGCTAAAAACACTATCCTGTTTATATGTGTTGAACTATTTTATTATTGACGTAAATAACCATTCGTATCTTGTATGTAAGCTTACGACGACAAAGTCATCCATGCCAAGAATAATTCAATGAAGACACACTACACTGACGTTCTCTATGTTGTAATCACACTTCTCCCGCGCACTGCATATTTAGCATTTAGGTCACCAAAACTG
Source organism: Pyrausta despicata (assembly GCA_963921415.1). Taxonomy (NCBI): domain Eukaryota; kingdom Metazoa; phylum Arthropoda; class Insecta; order Lepidoptera; family Crambidae; genus Pyrausta; species Pyrausta despicata. The sequence continues at coordinate 6,331,797 of OY992869.1, forward strand.
GGCCGGGTTACAGATGGTCGACCAAAGACGAACTAGTATTAATATTGCAATCGATATTTCGAAGTTAGCTTGAATCCAATAGTTCTAAATAGACTTGACCGTCTTGGACCCGGACCTGGGAATAACCGTTACAACAAATGAATTTGACAGTGTTTGAGCCCTGTCTAAATATATGACAGCAATAGTAAGTAATGTTTATTTATTAAAGACATCGCAAACAGAAACGAAACTAAGCGTATAGACTAATACAAAAAACAAATCAAAGACAAGAAGGTTAACTAAAAAATTATAATATAAGAACTTAATCAAGATATTTTAAATTTGTAAGATACCATTTTGGCAAGCTTTTAACATGTCCAAAAATGTTGGTTATGATTAATATCATTGTCAGAAAACGTTTAAAATAGACTTTTGCGACTTTTTCATCTTTGCTTAGGAAGAACGTTACCGAAAATAACTGAATTTACTTGTTTAGCCCAAAACCTCTCTTTCTATACTGACGTAACCTGCCAACAGTTAAATTAACCGTTAACAGAAAGTTGAACAAAAGAAATGACCCATGCCTTAAGTCAGGAAAGCTGCAATGCGAATATCCCATTGAAATGCTACTTATTTCAAAGATTCATTATTTACTATTGTACTATTTCCTTGCGTTTACAATTCTCCTTTTAGAATAAACTACTCAACTAGCACATGAGCTGCTTCTACAGCCGTTGTAGTTTTAACACTCCTGTAGCGTCGTTATCTAGCGTTAATAAATTCTGTTGTAACGCTAACAGCGCTATATTTGAAGATTAATATAGCATTTATGCTGCAAAACGTGCTATAGTCGAGACTTTAATCACCAAAAGCAAGGGAGAAATAGCGTTACTTTAACTCTTTGAGTCGGACAGAAGCTGTTTTAAATTCCTTGATTTGTATACCCTGTCATCTATTTTTCAAAACTTTTGAAAAATGTGTAATCTTCTTCATGAGTAAATTCATAATTCCAATTATTTACCGTAGTGAACCTGCAAACCAATTAATATCCAAATAACTTATAAGTTCTTAATAACATTTAGTTAGTTTTTCTACTTCTCGATTGACGGAAAACTAGCAATCTTTAAATACGTATCTACTCAAACTATAAAAAGATTTAAATTTTCTCGCTGACGGATCCCTGTTCAAACACGAGAGAAAGGGAGATGAACAACTACGAGTACCTATGTCAATAACATTAAAAATACGCTTGATAACTTGTTATCACAACTATACCGCTCTTTTAAGGGTTACGTACAGTCACAGTATAATAGTTATTCAGCTAATTACATAATAAATAATCTATCAGTCTACAAATGTTTTCAAAACATCTTTTGATGTGACTACTTTCAAAACCTTGTGAGCAAGACTTTGCTAATTTTCTTGAGCCAATATTTTCCTTTATTTTGATTTTACCTTCTGACTGTTGAAAAGTCGAAAAAATCTTCGAATAATTTAGTAGGTTTCAGATTAAGCACACAATATTGTGTTGCTTCATATTTACATCGTAAATTATTTCGATATCTTCTCAACGGGCAGTCGTTTTAAAACTCATTTAACATCGATCACTTCAAATATCGATTTGATGACTGTAACGAGTAAGTAAGAGGTATTAAACGTTGCTTAAAGTTGCGTAATTCCGATCTATACAAATGAGCCGACACTTGAGGAGTCAAAGAATTTAAGAACGAGTCCGTGTAACAATCGTAACTTAAAGTTCAAGTGGTACGATTAGATTATCGGCGCGCCATCTATTGCGTAATGCCACAGAAAATGTTTTGGGACGCCTCAAGATGAGAGGAATAGCGGGCGATGAAGAATACCGTTGTCTTTTCGTCCTGATCGGTGTGGAATTTGGTTAGCTTACCTGGTGACAGTTTAAAGAGTTCGGCTAGTTAGTTTTTTGCTACCTTTTGTGGCTGACTTTGATTATGATGGTTAGGTACTTTACTTTCAAGTAATCTGCTTGAACTAAGTTTAAAAAGCAAAGGATTGTTAACTCTTACTAAATAATTTAAGTGTTTGTTTATGATGAATGGGGATGGGGGTCTCGTCAAACTTACCGTTCCTTTCCTCATATAATCTCTTTATGAACCAGTTGATTCAAATTAACCGTTTCATCCACATCTTAACATGCGAGTACGGCTAATAAATTGCCGGTGTACCACACTCATACTCAATAAAAGGAAGAGGAACAATTAGCGAATCGTGTACCGTTACATTTCACCTCAATTAATCATTCTGAACTAAAATTCTTTGCGCCAAACCCAAGTTACACTCGAGAACAAATCGAGCTGAATCTTAAACAATTGTATTAAGAGCGATTTTGCTACAATATTAAGTAACCACGAGCTGTCCTCTGTTCAAAGAGGTACACTCGAAAGCACATCACGGTGAAACACAGCGGTATCTTTTGCATTTGTAATAGGGGCGATTTGGCAAGTCAAAAATTATACCTGATGTGCTGCTTTCTTTCCAAAGAGGTTACCAACGCCTCCTTCTTCGAATCATTAATTTGACACTCGCCACGGTTCTACAATGGTAACCACCTACAAGTTTTAGGTTAAAGGTTGCCTTTTAAATGCTGGCAGATTTATTGTAACACAGGTTTTTATTAATGTATATGTAATGGCCTGATGGGTGAAAGTGAAGTAAAAAATCACGTGGTCACTGTGCGGTATAAAGATTTTCAGGTTTTTTTGCATATGTAAAAGCGGAGACACATACATATGATTTGTTTTGTCGCTTCTTCCTTATGCGAATTGTTTATAAAGAATATCCACAACTTTTTTGATGGGTCATTTTTTTGTTCTGATCTTTTCATTAGATATGTTAGTAACATGATGACAAAGTCTTAGTACCAATATTTTTTATAAATAATAATAAATATACAAAAACATTACGTACATTGATCTGACTCCGTGGTAAGTAGCTAAGGCACTCATAAACTTCGAAAATACATAAATGTAGTTGATGGAATCAGGCGTTACTTTGCGGAAATCCATGACTAAAGCTGAAAAAGATGATTATTTTGCTTTAAATTTCAACGATACGACGCCAGACGCTTCGACAGACTGCGAGCTCGCAGTCTGTCGAAGTGAAAACATCTCCTGAGGATGCCACGTGTAGTGGCGAAACGCGTCGAGTGTTTGTTGTTGTCAGTGTTGTGATCCCAGTGCATCTTCTGTGTCACGTTGTGAGTTGTAGATATTGTAAGTCCTGCAACTTCAAGTTCTACCTTTTCAGGTGATTACAGTTGGATGTATTTTGGTTCCTGCGCTGGCGTTGTTTCGTGGAAATTTAAAGCAAAATAATCATCTTTTTCAGCTTTAATACATAAATGGTTTTCTTATTCTGGTTTAACCCCCAAACAGACATGACAGACATAAATGGCAAATCGTTTGCAATCTCTCAACTGCAACTTACAGGATTCCATTGTTGTTACCCTAATTTAGTAATCTGTGCCCTAACGGTCATGCCACAGATTACTAAATACGTAAGAGCTGTCATCGGTGACTATCAATTTCGAAATCACTTGTTGAGTATCATCAATCAGTTCTTTAAGTAAACGACGAACACATTAAGAAATCTGCGCTTACTCCGACTGACCTTAAGTGATGAAGCGATTGTTAATTAAATCTATGTATTACATAACCGTCGCTGACATTCGAGTAAGCGGCAAATCGTAAAAATGTGCCTAAGTATTAATAGAAGGCAATCGTTTATAATTTATTTTCACAACGTTATTGCATATTTAAATATCAATAAAAATACATATTGCATTAGTAAATAATGCTATATACTTCTACTGTTCAGCGTTGAATTACCATTACTTACTTTAGTCTTTTCTCCACGTCCGTTCAAAATTTCGTGAAATTCGGTTTGCAGTTTAGGCCTGAAATCGTATCAGACTGAATTGTTGTTAAATATAACTTAAGGTTTGAAGGCGTTCTGCAATTCGTAAGATCCTGCTACCTTCGTGTAATTGAGGATCATGCTTCAGGGCCAGCTCACAAATGCGGCATAAGTTAAAGTTCCTCTTAACCGATTACGACTACGGCGGCCAATCTCAATAGAGATCAGCCATCTACGCGTGAGATATTATAGTCCACAAGTGTAAGCGCTACACAGGTGCACTCTCTGTTCCTTCACTCTCAAATTTCGGTGAGACAGCAATGCGTCATACTATTGCGCGACGCTGATAATCGCGAGTCACCTAATCGCTGCCAGTCGCGATTCGCGACAGCATGAGCATTTAATAATAATAATAAATAAATTGTTCCAACGAACACACCAATTACCTAGCCCCAAAATAAGCGTTAGCTTGTGCTATAGTGGCTAGCTTAACGGATAGAAATACATAAATACAAATTATCAACACCCAACATCACACAAACATTTAGCAGGATTCAAACTCGCGACAGCTGGTTTTGTAGTCTGGACCTCAGACCATTAATAATAATTATAAATTGTGTTTATTTTCTTTCACAAAAAAGCCTTACAATTAAGTATCATATGCATTGTAGTACTACTAGATTGTGAAAGACTGGTGCCTGAAATAGGTTCAAACGAACCTGTTCTACAGGTCACCAGGCCACCCTCGCATGTAATACAACTAAGCAAAATATAACATAATATTTAACATATTTGTGGAGAGTATGTAACATCATGTGTTAGTGATATTGTGATGATGGTGATGATGATGTGTGTGTGTGTGAGCATTAGACCAAAGCTGTCGTCAATTTATTATCTTTCAACTTAAGACGTCAAACAATTTCAACGGCCTCATCAAACTGCGAATTGCAGCCCAATCCCTTATTTGTCGAGCGCGACACGCGAGCAATAACCTGTTAGTTCCGAACGATCGATCTCTCTGAGCAAATCCGAAACGTTCGCCTCCCCGAATCCGCGAAGATACTCGCTAAGAAATAGAGTTGTGCTGCTATCGATGCTTTAAGTATCGATATATGTAAAGCAGTTATAGATATAGTGCTGCACTGCAACACTGTAAGGCTGGAAGTAACAAAACTATGGCACGTAGCTAGGAAACTACTTCAAGAACGGTTGGTATGGGTTTTAACTACAAAGATAAAGATATCGGATGTTCTATCAAAAACTTCATATAAAAAACTGTACTATACTGTTCTGTATAAAACAATAGCTGTTATATAAGTATTGTCTTAAGCAATGCATTACAGCTTAACTTACTTAAGATTAGTTATTATTTACGGTATGTACACCATGAACCTTTTGTTTTTGAGTACCCGATAATTCGCCCTTTTTACAAGCTCTAAATCCCGTACTAAATAATAACTATCAGTATCACAATAATAATTATGTGTAACAAATAGTTTCAACTTTTTAATCTTCTAGGCATGGATGGCCAAGAAGATTTAAAGGTTTCAAAAAATGAGCACATCTAAAAAACTGTAATATTTCTAGTGTAGTGTATACTTGCCAGTTTCCAACGTATGAGCGAACAAAGTACCTAGAACGAATGAACAGTCAGATCATTTATCGATACCTGATCGATAAACAGAACGCCTCGAACTAGCAATCACTAGATACATTATAAAACGGTTTTTACGAGACTTCGCCCTTATCCTCTGATACCAAATACTCGGTTTTATGTTCAGCAAGCGCTATGGTTTTATGAGTCGTTTCATTTCCTCTACGGAACAGTTATCGATATGTGGCCCATATTAAGTTTTACAACCAGTGTCCTGATTCTAAGATACCTGGGATGCGGTTTAGAAGAAAGTCGCAAGTTCCGTTTGGTTTCTATATGAAGTTTGGGAATATTTTGCGAATTGTGTATTTGGTAATTTCATTTATTTCCAATGTTTCTAATTGTATTTATATTTGTTTCAGGTAAGGGACAACATTACATCTGTGTAAGAAAATACTTACACAGGAACTGTAAGTATTATAAACATATATCAGTCTGATAACATTTGAATATGTTTGTGTAATGGACATTGAAAGGATATTTTAAAGGCAATTTTACAACAATGTCTTAATATTTGGATATGTGACTGTAAGGTTTCTAATTACGTCTTCTATTCGTTTACATTTGGACCACTGATTCTATCCTCAAATCTTTGCTTATATCCTGCTTCCAACAATATACCCCTAGTATGGTAATCACGAGCAAAACCTAACCCAAACTTAGTATATCTGCGACTTAAGAAGCTGATCAAACAGGGATTTACTTCGACCGTCAGCCCCTAGCTTGGGGTTGGATTGGACCGTTGGTTAAAATAAAATAGGAGGATATATATACCTGCCTGACGTTTAAACATGAGTTAAAAAAATGTGCGATTGTTTACGTAAGCCAACCGATTTCTAGCAGTATACACCGCTTAGCATTATTCCATATGCATTTTTGGAACGTCTCTTATATGGACTTAACGTACCATCCGTATTTTATTTTTATCAAAGGCTTAAGTTGAAATTTCGTTTTTGTTTATAAAGATTTCGAGGTAAGATATCTCTTGAGTGAAACGTAAGTGGAAACTTAGATTCGGATTGTATCACTATTTGTTTTCTAAATTCTATTTTGTAACTGAAGCAGAGTAAATAAGATCGGATCGTTTTCCGTTGTTTGTTATTTCTTTTTCATTTATTTGTCAACGAAAGCAATAGATTGGTTGCGCAAGATGGATGTAGCAACACCTTTTAATTGCTGTTATAATGTTATGTTTTTTTATTATTTATATATTTTCATTTTCCTACAATGTTAAGTGGCATACGTAGGTATAATATACATTTTTTAGATATATATATATATTTTTTCTAACTTCTATGTAGAACTGAGCTGATAACATGAAATGAAAAAAGATTCGTAGCAAATTGGATATGTAAATATTCATGCTTTGTCTAAAAAATGTCTTGTATAAAATACGTTTCTCTAACCAAGCCAAGTTTGAGAGCTTACATAATAACCTACCCTCGTAACGCCGATCACTTTATTTACTATTATGAACTAATGAATCAACTACCTTTTTTTGGAACAAAATAACAAAGTCCCAAGTTTTGATTAATCGAATTAAAAGTATCGTGGGCGCTTACATCAAGCGTAAGTTTCTATGTTCCGTGTCTGCATGACAACATTTTTACTACAAATTTAACAAAATGGGTCTTAGAAGACTACAGTAAAAAGTGAAATACAGTGCTATCATCACATTTTGTTTTCTGATGGAATCATTCTCAATTTTCCAAAAGTATCTAATTCCTCTACTTCAAAGTCTGTGTTTGTGCCACCCTCAATTCCATCTAGATTATTCCAAATTTATCCTCGTGAAATCCAAATCCGCACTAATCTTTCATGTCAAACTCGCAATTCCATTCCGAGGCTCATTTGCATAAGTATTTTGTCTATCTAGAATTCTAAATTATTGCTCTACGTGAATCTAGTCTTAGTATTTCAATTATAATCAGAGAATCCTGTTTGGCGAAATCAAATGCATGATTTCTGTAGGACTAGATATTTATTAGTCAAATTATTAACTTTGTCATATGGAGGTCAATTTAATATTTAATTCGTCTGCATAAGTCATTACTCATTAGTATGATGAAGTCTTCGCGTTGAATTTGCTGGCGTTAGTTTAATGCGATCATCATTTTTTGCGTTGTATTAGTAGTTGAGTTTAATATCTTAAAATGTGCTATTAAAGCTTAAGCTATATAAAACACTAGCGGGCCCGGAAAACGTTGTCCTGCCCATTGCTTTTTTAGTTTTCTGATCTTCCAAACCTTCTCCAGACATCCACGAATATTTCGAGACTAAAATTAATCAAATCGGTTCAGCCGTGCTGGAGTTATAGCGTCCGGAAGGGGAATCCGACTTATTTTAATATTATAGATTATCTTTATTAAGGCACTTAAAGCTATATTGCGTAAAAAAATCTGCAAAACTACCAAACTTAACTTAAGTCATGTCACACAGTGCATCCACGAATATTACGAGCCTAAAATTAATCAAATCGGTTCAGCCGTTCCGGAGTTATAGTGTCCGGAAGAAAAACCCGACTTATTTTTATATTATAGATTAGCTTTATTAAGTCACATTAAGCTATGTTGCATTAAAAAAAATCTGCAAAACTACCAAACTTAAGGCATGTCACACAGTGAGCGGTTGGGGGAGTAAAATTCCTTTCGCGTTTACACATTTTGCTATGCTAAAAAACGCCATGCAGTTTGGCAAAGCCTTCAGTCTAGTGTAGTTTTCTGCCCTGACAAGTGTGAAGGTAATTTATTTTCTACAAAAAAAAATATTAAGTTGCAAATTAAACTTGTTTTAATCACTAGGTTTAGATTCGTATTCGTATTTATCGTACATTCTCAATGTCTTCTCAAAATCTACGTGAAAGATCTCTGTGTGTGTCTGCAATATTTTATTTCATTAACGAGAAATGTTTACTCCAAACACATTGTTCACACCATAGGACATGTCCCATTAATCTATTAATATTTCCACTAAACGTCTATCATCAAGATATTCCAAACAAAACTATCCGTGTATTATGTTAACTAGACACCATATGGGATCATTACCCCAAAACCATCACCTTTATCACCGAGTACTAAAGTCGAGATTTCTTTATCTGCCCCAATATTGACAGTTTCCCATCTGCCAATGAGTCATTCGATTTTGATTTCACTGTTTATAGTAATAAGATTAACCGTGTTTTGTTAGTACAGTTAATGTTTGGATGTTGAGAGATATAATCCAACTGCTACAATGCTAGTTGTTCAGCTTTGTTTTTTCCTTAATCAATCTTCGGTAACGATGCCCATAAAACACGACCGATTTTGGAAAATGTTTATTTTTGGAGTAGTTTTTGGTTTACGTTTCTTTGTAATAGGCTTGTTTCCACTGTAAAAGAAATATTCTGAATTGATTGATTCTATAAAATAATTCATATTTTCAGATCCCCTTTCATTAAAGTTTTTCTGCAGTTCCTATTATTTGATTTTTAATTGATATTCAATCGATAATTAGTCACTCAGTCGGCAGTAAACGCGATGACGTCAAAGTGTGCTATTCCCGTACAAATTCTATGGAGAAAAGCGTTTTGACAGTTGATAAAAAGTACGTCAACGATTGGTGGTGTCAACTATAACCTATTGCTTTGGCTGATAAAATCCATCCTTTATGAAGAACGTGCTTCTTCACATTTTGGCGGGCGATCTTGAGTACTTTATCTTCTTCTTAACTTTTTTGGCGTGCGATCTTAAGTATGTCACTATGGGCTCACTGTTCCGCCAATCAACGTCATGTGTGCAGCATTTACACGGATTTAAACAATTCATTACTTAGATAAAAAATTTGTGTCAAAACAAAACATGCAAGAAGAGTTTGTGAGAAAATTTCGCTTCGCTATTGAACTGCGACTGAGTTCGTGAGACTTGAGTAAAATGCGAAAAGTTGTTCTCGGAAAACAAAGGCGTATTTTATTACATACTTAATAACATGGGTGCCCATGATAATATTTTATACGGCAAGTGTCTTACTTTTGTATAACACAAAGGGGTTTGTGGGGTACGGGGCATCCTGCGGGCTCCCTTGCCCCGGAGTAGGGGTCCGTTGTGATGTTATTAAAACCTTTATTAAATTTTAAATTTAAACTATATTCTAATGTATTAAGTACCTGCCACTCGCCCAAAAAGGCGCTATGATCTATGAAGTGCTTGCTTCGTTTAGGTAAGCATCTACATATGCATTTCATTTTTGTAATATTCAATTTAGAAATGAATTTTAATCTAAAGTTGTCTTAACGACGACATTATTTCAGTGTGATTAGAGTATTTTTCTACTAAAATGGATTTAGTTAAAATCTTAAGGTGCTCTAATACATCCATCAAACGACACACGACAGTGCAGATCAGGCTTCCCATTTTTGTAACTCCCCCTTATTATTACAAATATTCAAAATGGCACAATGTATACCTTGATAAAATGATGTGTTTCATACAAAATTTTGATGCTGCCAAACCGCGCTCGCTCGAAGTATTTTTAAATTGTAAGGAACCATCCACCGTAGCTTCTTATCTTGGCTGTTTTTACAACATTTACGAGGCGAGTTCAGTTTTTGTTCGTGAAAAACTTTATTTCGGGACAAAAAGGTGCGGAGGAGCACTCCTCTTGCATCCTGTTGGAGGCCTCCAGGAAACGATGAGGACCCTCGTGCCGGAATTGTATTTCAAAATCAGTGTGACAATCCCCTCCCTGCCCTCCCTTTTTGGACCAACTTTGGATAAGTAACGGTTTATTTTGTGTGTTCTTGAAAATAGGCTTTAAAAGTTAGTCGTTAAAGATAAGACAATTGTCAAAAGTAATAATAATAATATACAACTACATCACATACATTGATCTGACTCCGTGATAAGTAGCTTAAGCACTTGTAACAGTGGTATTACAAATAAACTTCAATAAATACATACACCGAGACCATTACAAACAGTCATGTTCATGCACACAAATGTTTTTACAGTGCGGGGATCGAATTCCCGACCTCTTGGTTAATAGTCGACTGCTTGACCATTACACCATAGTGGTCGTCCAAAGTAAATGTAAAAATAGTGCGATGGACCCTGTGTGATTCATTCCGTACAATCAAACACGTCAGTGTATAAATTCAAAGAGTCATGAATGAATGAACTAGATTGGAACTGAATGAAAACTTGTCAGCGTTTGTGGCAAACTAGTTCTGTTTTAATAGTTTACTCGATTTAATTACTTTCTTAGGGCCAACTATCTTAAATTCGCGAAAGCTTATAGAAGTAACAGTCCGATGGCTATTTATCTGAAATAAAATAAAATTAGCCCTTACCGAAATATTAACAATTAAATTCTACTACACAAAAACAAAACTACACTTATACATTAAACACAGATTTTTCACGGGTTTTACGCAACACAAACACTTTTTAAAGGTAAAACTTAGTATTTACCTTCCCGACGTTTCGATCTGGTTGCACAGATCATGGTCCCGGGCGAACTGTTCGTAAAACCCGTGAAAAATCTGTGTTTATTGTAAAAATGCAACAGGAAAGTTTAAAACAGTACACTTATACATACTTGAAGTAGGACTATGTTCACTGGTTTGAGTCGACTAGTTAAATAAACAAGTCTTAAATATAACAGTTAAATTTACACTTCAGTCCCAGACTAATATTATACAAACACGGCGCTGAAACTTTAATCCGAGGTTAAACTAAGACTACATTGTCGTCAAAACAAATCTTACAACTGTCGTTCAAAAAATCCCCATTCAAATGGCTGAAACTAATAAAACTTGCCCCACTAGAATGAAACCGCTTCAAAACACTGTTAAATTAGGGTTCCGTCACCGATGACATATGTTAATAAAAAAAAATATGAGTCGAGATCAAATAATTAGTATTTGCATTGTTAATGCTAAAAATACAGTAACTTTATAAATAAATAAATATACAACAACATCACATTCATTAATCTGACTCTGTGGTAAGTAGCTTAAGCACTTGTGTTACAGATATCAGAATCAACAGTGGTATTACAAATAAACTTAAATAAATACATAACACCCAGACCCAGTAAAAACAGACATGTTCATGCACACAAATGTTTGTTCAGTGCGTTTATATTTTATATAATAAATTAGCTAATTCATCTCAACCGATTGTTAAACAGCTGAAAAGGTGTTTCATTCGGATATTGTAGGTATCTTACCGCAACAGTGATGAATCATGGCTGGCTGCAGCCTAAGAAGCATTTAAAGACATTCGGACCGATGAGTAAGTGTCACGGTAGCTTAATTGAGAGCGCAATCCTGTCTTGCGAGAGGTGTGGGTTCGAGTCCCGTTGTGACAGTCCGTTTTCTTTAAGTGTGTTAATTTCAGATTGTAAAAAAATATGCATTGTTAATGCTAAAAAATAAAGTGACATAACTCGAAAAATCTGCTTCCAATTCAATACTAAAATGGCTGAGCTAAATTATCACCCAATTTATACGGAACCGTCGATGCACAATTCACATTCAGTTTATTTTTTATTTATTTCTGTTTACAGCCATGTCATACCGATCTATCAACGCGCGGTGCTCTGGCGAAGCGCCAAGGAAACTATTTCAAACTATTTGGACTACTCCGTTAATAGTTTAACAGTTGTTCGTGTGCTCTAAGTCTTATAATTAATTCTCTACAACGAATAGGAGGAAACCCGACGATAAAAATGACATGAGGGACTGTAATCTAGTTACTGAGATGTCGTTAATAAAGTTTGATATATGGGTAGTAAAATCTAATAAAGCGGTAATGACAGAGCGTATAAGGCCAAGGGTAGACTTGATTGTAGTCCCGTTAATATTACATATATATATACATAAATCGATTAAAACAGACCAATTTACATGATAATTGAATATAACGAAAGTATAGCTTTAAAATTTTCTTCATATCGAGTCTAGTTATGAAACTGTGTGTAAATTAACTAATAATAAAAAATCTTGTAAATCATTTTGCTTAATTCAATTTCTTAATTTTATGTTCATATTTTCACTGATTATTTGACCAAAAAGCCTGATCAAACTTACTTACTATCTCACGATGACCGATTTCCTAAAACACACCCGAAACTAAACTCTTATTTGCTTTTTATTTAAGTGGGATCGGCGGAAATTCTTTTGAAATCCGTCTTTTTATAGTTGAGTTCAACATATTAAAACGTCACTGTGGGTTTTTAGTGTCGCTCCATATTTTTTCTCCGTCGGTCTATTTGTTTGAAAAACGTCATATTTCTCAAATGTTGACAGGTTATGTTATTTAAATAGCTCACAAGATGTAGAATGTTGTCGAAATGTTTTAATTAATAGTTAACGTGTGTGAATTAACAGGTTTTTTGTTAGCTTTAGTTTATATGTGAAGTAATTAACTGCCTATTTAGGGCTAAGGCATTTGAGAAAGGTGTTAATAAATGCTTTTTTCGAATGTTTTTATTGAGCTATTTGCGGGCAATAAATGAAAATGCTTTTTTAATTTTCTGAGCACGTTGATACTGTTTTAGTTGATTTTATTTTTGCAAATTCGGCACTATGATTCGGTTTTATTAACACCTAGACATATACGAGTATTTGCAATTGGTAACTGAAAAAAAAAACATGTACACACAAGTAATTTAATGACTTCAATAATGTAACAAACCGATGAAATAGTATGATCACACCACCAGTAATCCCGGAAAAAGGTCTTGTCCTCCTCCAAAATCTTGTCTGTTTACCAGTTGTATAACACGGCCATACATTTAATTACAAACTACGTGTGTAAGCACGTAAGTGACACATTTTTGAATTCTCCACAACTGTCCCCATAATGAAGGGTTACCGTGAAGAGTGAGCGAGGGCTCTTAATGAGAAGGGTGGATGACCCGTGGAGTTCTGCAACCGCAGTGGTGTCGGAGTATCTGCGTCTTCATGTCTCTTCACGTTGTAGGGGTGTGTTACGGGCTTCATTTATTAGGCTACTATTATTTATTTAAAACTTTATTGCACAAAAAATGTACAAAGGGTGGACTTAATGCTAAAAGCATTTTCTGCCAGTCCACCTCAAGGTCATGCAGAAAGAAGGCAATGGGTGCAGTGAAAATTAAATGAAAAAAGTAAATTGTGGTTTGTGCTTAATTAATAACCCAAAAATAAATAAACGTAAATTTAAAAAAAATAAAAGTAAATATTAAAGTATTGTTACGAGCTGGGGTTCGGGATAAATTAATTAGTCCAATTAACTCGAAGAAACACTATATTTAAGAAAACAATACACGCTAATTAACTACAACGATCACACACTAAATTCACAAAACAATCACTGAACAATTCACTGGTTACTTTTTATCTTCACTTGTGTCTTCACTGTATCGCTTCCAAACTTAAACTCAATTCGCGGCGCAGGCGACCCTCTATTTATATGCCGGGGCACTCGACCTAGATATATCTAGAAACTTCTAATGTTAGAGCGAGATAGGTATAGTGTTAGAAAGAGATAGATATAGTTCCAGAACATTCGAGTATTCTGTAGAAGTTTCTAGTAGCTACTAGCACGTAGTAGTAGGTACGTAGTTTACTTCCGGAACATTCTTTCTTTATGTAACCTACCGACCTACGTGACACTGCCCCCTCCTAAGACATGCTCGTCCCGAGCATCGTTACTCCCGTAATAGCGTGCCAATCGATCCACATGAACAATCTTAGGCGCAGATCTCGAATTCTTCTGTATTCGGTAGGTGACGTCGTTGATCTTGGTCACAACTCGGTATGGTCCGTCCCATTTTGCCTGTAGTTTAGGAGACTTCCCCTTGCTGCGCACTGGATTATGCAACCAGACTAGTGAGCCTTCGTCGAAGCCACTATTGTTCATCTTCCGGTCATAACGAGTTTTCATTCTCTCGGACGTCTGCTGGCCAGATTGTCTGACGTGCTCATAAACGTCATGCATCTTGCTACGCAGGTCGTGTGCGTAATCCGTTATACTGCGTGGAGTATCAGGGGGAATACCGGTAATCAGGTCTGCTGGTAATCTTAACTCTCTTCCAAAGTTTGCGAAGGCTGGCGTCACAGTCGTACTCTCATGAACTGCGCTTCGGTATGACAGGAGAAACGGCGCTATATGCTTGTCCCAATCCTTTTGTCTGTTCGATACAACTTTCGCCAGGTATCTTTCTAACGTCTGATTGAACCTTTCCACCATTCCATCAGATTGTGGATGATACGACGTAGTCCTCGTTTTGTGAGTACCCATTACCCGACATGTTTCCTGGAAAACTTGAGACTCAAAATTTCTTCCTTGATCACTGTGGATTTCCAAGGGTACTCCAAACCGACAGAAGACTTCGTGGACTAATTTATCAGCAACCGTCGAAGCTTCTTGATTAGGAATGGCGAAGACTTCCGGCCATTTAGTGAAATAATCCATGACAACCATGAAGTATTTGTTCCCACTGTCACTTTCAGGAAAAGGGCCAGCAACATCTACTGCTATCCGTTCCCAGGGGGCTCCTACGTTGTATACCTTCAATGCACCCCTGCTGCGTGTTTGAGGTCCTTTTACTGCTGCACAACTTGTGCACTTGCGGCACCAATCCTCAACATCCTCTCGGCAGTGGATCCAGTAGAACCGCTCTCGAACTTTCAGCAGAGTTCTTTTCACGCCCATATGACCTCCTGAACAACCACTGTGGTAGAGCTGTAGAACATCTGGTACCTTTGCTTTCGGAACGACCATTTGCAGGTGGCAGCGATCACCTCGGGCATTCTCCCATTTACGGCACAAGACACCATCCTGGATAACCAAACTTTCCCACTGTGCCCAATAACTCTTCGTGGTTGTTCATTGCTGCAACATCACACCACTTCGGCTTAGGAGCATTAGCTTGAATCCATTCCAGAATTGGCTTGATGTCTGTGTCACTCTGCTGAGCATGCTTCAGGGTTTCTTTCCATTCATCACTAAGATCCGTTCTGACCATCCTAACAGGGAGTTCTTCCTTAGTCTCTTGTCTAATACAATGCTTGCAGTCTCCAGGACAAGGTCTTCTTGATAAAGCGTCCGCGTTACCGTGAGACTTTCCACTGCGATGTTCAATTGTGAAGTCATACTCTTGTAGCAATTCTATCCATCTCGCTACTTGTCCTTCTGGATTCTTGAACTGCAACAGCCACTTCAATGCAGCATGGTCGGTCCGCAGGTGAAATTTACGTCCTAGCAAGTATTTACTGAAATGCTGCAATGTCTTTACAACGGCGAGAAGTTCACGTCTCGTAACGCAATAATTACGTTCTAGTTTTGATAAAGACTTGCTGAAGTAAGCTATCACAACTTCATGATCTCCTTTCCGTTGAGACAACACTCCTCCAATTCCAGTATTACTTGCGTCCGTGTCCACTATAAATTCATTTTGTGTGTCAGGGTAGCCCAATATTGGGGTATCGCACAGACGTTTCTTTAACTCCTGGAACGCAGTGTCGCAGCACTCATCCCAACAGAACGATCTCTTCTCCTCAGTAAGCTTGTGAAGAGGTTTTGCAATGTCAGCAAAATTCTTAACAAACCGTCGATAGTACGAGCACAAACCCAGAAATGCTCTGACCTGCGTCTTGTCTTCTGGCACCGGCCAATCTTTGACGGCGATAATTTTCTCTGGATCAGTTTGTACTCCTTCTTCCGAAACGATGTGCCCCAAAAAGCTTACTTGCCGCCTGAAAAATGAGCACTTCTTTGGACTTAACTTGAGATTGGCTCCTCGGATTTTTGAAAGTACTTGTTCCAGGTTTCGAAGGTGGTCATCGAATGTGCGGCCCACGATGATGATGTCATCTAAATAGACAAGGCAGGCGTCTCCAATTAGTCCAGTGAGCACTAACTCCATTAGTCTTTCAAAAGTTGCAGGAGCATTGCACAAACCGAATGGCATAACGTTAAATTGCCAAAGTCCCTTTCCTGTAGAGAATGCGGTTTTCTCTTTGTCCTTAGGGTCAATTTCCACTTGCCAGTAGCCACTTTTTAGATCTAAAGTTGAGAACCACTTCATGCCTGACAGCGTGTTTAGTGTGTCATCGATCCTGGGTAGTGGATAGCTGTCCTTCTTTGTAACGTCATTCAGTCGCCGATAGTCGACACAAAACCTCATGCTGCCATCCTTCTTTTTCACCAGGACCACAGGAGCACACCATGGACTGGAGGAAGGCTCTATAATTCCATCCTTGACCATTCCTTGAATCATGGTGTCAACTTCCTTTTCTCTTGCCACTGGTAGTCTTCTCGGTCGTTGTCGAATCGGCAACTCACTTCCCGTATTAATTCTATGTTGAACAAGTCCAGTTTTGCCGATGTCAGCATCGTTCGTCGAGAAAATGTCGGCGTACTGAAGAAGCATCTTCTCTGCCTTCTCCCTTTCTCCATCAGATAATTCTTCGCAACAGTCTTCCAAGAGATTTGACTCGTTAAACCTTGCACTCTGGATGTTATTTCGCGAAGACTGGTGTTGGCAGTTGCGCATCCAATCTACTTCCTCACAGGTTCCCATCAATGTCCCCTTCCTGATGACTTGTTCCTCTTCACTTGGGTTTAGCACGCGTACTGCTGCCACGTTAGTTGTCCTCACCAAGGTCCTCGCCATCTTCCATGGAAGATGTTCGTCCAATCTTTCAACAAGAATGCATCGATTTTTCTGACATGAATTCTGCGGAAGAGTAACTAGAACCATTGTTTCCGACCGGGGAGGGAGGGTGATCTTCTTCAAGCAGTACACTTCTCCCGATGGTGCACCTTCCATGAAGACTTCTTCCGAACCACATTTCAAAACTCCTTGGTTCACGTCGATCTCACAACAGTGCTGTCGCATAAAATCCAATCCTAGGATACAGTCATCTACTATGTCAGCTACGATGACCTTATGTCGGTAAATTGTATTACCCAGTTGTAGCTGTACCTCCTTCTCACCTCGGACGGTTATGTGCTGACCGGTAGCTGTTATTAAATTGGGGTGTTCAAACTGACCGAAGCAGTCCCCAAGAAAACGATTCGCTAGTCGGGAACTGACAACCGTGCGAGAAGCTCCAGTATCCAATGTCAGCTTACATGGCCTTCCGTTCACTTCGCCTTTGATGATTAGGCTGTTCCCATCGTGGGCTTGTGAAATCGAAATCCTTGGGGCTCTTCTAATACCAGCCAGCACCCGCCCCGCAGTCCTGGCTTCTACTCGTTTCCCTGCTGGTGGGCGGTGACATCAGCCGCCCTTCTTTCCTGAGCTTGATCTTCGCTGCGCCTAGGGCAACTCGACCGCAAGTGGACCTTTTCTCCACAGGTGTAGCATCTAGGACTATACTTAAATCGGTCACGTACAGCCGGTACAGGTGATGCAACAACCTCCCTGATGCGGTGGGCACGATGATCTTGCCTCACTGCCTCTACCTCCAAAGCATGGGCCAATGCGTCCTTCAGCGTCATATGGTGCCCAAGTCTCACAGCAGCTCTCACTTCAAGGTCCCGTATGCCATCGATGAAGGCTTGCACTAAATTCCCTTCGATGAGTGCAGGCGACGACTGGTATGCCTTGCGAACCAGCTTTTCAATTTCCAGGCCCCACTGCTGCAGATTTTCACCAACGCGTTGCACTCTGTCCTTCAGCTGGGCACGAAACACGTGTTCCAGATGTGCATCACCGTATCTGGACTCCAACGCCTCCAGCAGCTGCTCGTAGGTGACATTCTTACCTAGAGCCTCTAAAACAGTTAACGCCTGGTCGCGAAGGCCCAAAGTAAGTGCGGTCATGGCCTGTCCTTTTGTCCATCCATTCGCTTCCTTGACAGCTTCGAATTGAATTTTGTATGCTGACCAGGAAGATGTTCCGTCAAAGGGTGGCACTTTAAACCCACGTAGCGAAGGTGCAGCAACCACAGGAGCCACAGTCACGTCTCCAGTTTTCAGACTTTTCAATTCTTTCTTCACATCAGCGATCTGGGATTCGGCCTCTGAGATACGGTTCTCGTGCAGCTCAACCTTCTCCGTTACGGCTTTAATTTCCTTGCCGAATGTTGCTTTAATGTCTTTCAAGAAGAGCATCTGCTCGTCCTTAACATGCTGCAGCTGTTCCGCAAGACGGCGAGCCTGCTCCTCTTGACGGCGGGCCTGCTCCTCTTTGTCGCTCTGAAGCTGTTCCCTCAGTTGGCGAGCTTGCTCCTCTTGACGGCGAGCCTGCTCCTCTTGACGGCGAGCCCGCTCCTCTTGACGGCGAGCCTGCTCCTCTTGACGACGAGCCTGCTCCTGCAGCTTCGCCATAAGAGCAGAAAGGTCTGATGCTGCAGGCGCAGCTGATGCCGAAGGCGCAGCTGATTCTGGGGAAACTCGCTCCATTGTTGACTGGCTGCCACCAGGTGTCTGTACACGTAGATCTTCAAAGCGCCTCTGGTCCACTTCTTGCTGCCGCTGACTCCTGGTGCGTATACCTTCAGTGTCCTCCTTCGGTAGAACCGGCATAATTTATCCCTCACTTCTGACACCAAATGTTACGAGCTGGGGTTCGGGATAAATTAATTAGTCCAATTAACTCGAAGAAACACTATATTTAAGAAAACAATACACGCTAATTACCTACAACGATCACACACTAAATTCACAAAACAATCACTGAACAATTCACTGGTTACTTTTTATCTTCACTTGTGTCTTCACTGTATCGCTTCCAAACTTAAACTCAATTCGCGGCGCAGGCGACCCTCTATTTATATGCCGGGGCACTCGACCTAGATATATCTAGAAACTTCTAATGTTAGAGCGAGATAGGTATAGTGTTAGAAAGAGATAGATATAGTTCCAGAACATTCGAGTATTCTGTAGAAGTTTCTAGTAGCTACTAGCACGTAGTAGTAGGTAGGTAGTTTACTTCCGGAACATTCTTTCTTTATGTAACCTACCGACCTACGTGACAGTATGTTGTAAAATTCAATAGATAAATATCAATCAATTAATTAATATGGATAATAAAAATATATAAATATAAAATACAAACAATTTATTCATTTAGTAAATTTCGAACTTTTTTCTTGAACGTTTTTTTCTACTATGCCTTTAGAAGTTGTAATTTCTTAATATTGTCTTCCTATTTTCTGAACCTTTAGGCGTTATGAAGACGACGAACTGTACAGGCGCTGGTCCGAAACCGTGCGTATACGAATAAATATGGCGCTCAAGGGCTGGACCGACACCGCGTACTCATCAGACCGCTTTTACAAACATGCGGTTCCAGTATCGTCTACATGAAGCCTTATGGTGCCAGCTCGACCAGCGAGCTTTGACTGTAGTCCCTCATAGATCGAGCCTACTGGTTAGCTTCATTGAATCCAGGAATTTCCAGATGCTTTGAAGAGTGGCATAAATGATCTATATCATCTCGGTATGCTGCACTAAGCATACACTTCTTCGGCTCATGAGTGGTCTACAGCAAAGTATAAAACATCAGTTTCCTCCGTTTGTTCTTTAGAATTTTGACAGAATACCGTTATTGTGAACAGAACAATCACGCCATGAACGTGTCACACTGCGTCGTACTACTTATTTGGGAAAGCCTTTATAGAAAAAAAAAAACACTGGTAAAGAAATTTTGCATTTATGTCGCAACGTCAAGAAACTATGAGCTTGTAAAAAAGAGCCCGTGTGATCAAAATAGGAATTTAACTTTCTTTAAATCTGTGTATTTTACTATTTTTACCTTATTCTATGCACTTTGACGAGCAGAGCATAATGATTCAATTGCACAAATTGTGACTTGTGCAAAGAAAGCTTTGTTATTTGACGAGGTGTTTCTCCTTTCACATCCTTGACATTATTTGAGAACCAAGTACATGCTACTTATGCGTCCTATTTTCAACCTAACAACAACCAACAATAACTCCACGAGACGGGCCCATAATCGGGCCTTGTCACAACAAAATACGGCAAATCCCAGCATTAAATAAGATTACGAAACAATCAACGGGCGATACACCCAATTATCCCCTGATCCTTCGCCGAAGCGAATACCCACGCACTTGCGAAAAAAGCGTCACCATTTAGCGAACTAAGCCGCCATATTTAAGTAACTCGGTCTTAAGTAAAAATGCCGGACGGGCACCATTAGGCAGTTGACAACCCTACCTTCTATATCTGGAGAGCTTTCATCGGGTCCACAAATCGCTTACCCACGCCCGCTTGCCACCCCGCACCCCCGCGCGTGCTTGAGGAGCAAAGAGTAAAAAAGTAACAGTTCGCAGAGAGTTCCTAAGAGCGGCGCATAAGGGCGTAACTGACATAAACGGTGAGGCTTTGCCGGTGACGCTGACACCGGCTTACCGAGTGCTCCCGAAGTGTGGTGCATTCTCGGTAGGCATCCAAGTCGTAGCAATAGAAAGTTTATTATTGATAGTATAAGGACCTAATTTATTAAACACATTTATTTGAATACAGAAAATTAAACTAAGATATTAGAATACAAGTATGAAAACAGATAATCCAAAAAAATAAAATAAATAAATTAAGGAAACCAAAATTCAAACTATATAGAAAAAATATCTCCCCCAGAGCTGCCATTGGGTATGGTGCCCAAAAGGCTGGCAGCGTTTCCTCTTTGTATGGCAAGGCTTATCCTTTGGCCGAGGAAGCTTCCAGCCCTATGGTCACCAGTGAGTTGAGCTAATCTCTTCTTCAGCTCTTTGAAGAAGGCTTTGAAGGGCCTTGGAGCCCCAGGAACCCATGGTCTCCACACCGAAAGGCACAAATATGTAGCTCTCCAAGAGTGCAGCAGGACCTAATTATTTAAATTTAATAAAGGCATATACTAGTAAATAACATTATTGACATAATTGGCAAGTAGTTTATTGACTAACAAGAACAGAGTTAAGTTACCTTCAATTAAGGGAATTGTCCCGGGCGCCAAATTGGCGTTTCAGGACCAATTTGTGTTTTCGCAACAGGGTTAAAAGTATGGTTGAGTAACCTCAAACTAAGGTTTGTTTAATAGCAGTGTGGTTAGAAACATGCTATTAGCGATACGCAAGACTGGCATAGGAGTGCAGAAAGGCGAAACTGGCATCATTATGTATGTTGTCCCTATCTTAAGATGGCTATCCCATACATTACATGGTAGTTGAACAGACGTTGCGTTTAAAAGAAGTCAAAAATCGATGTCGGAAATGTGGCATTTACTTTTAGGCACTAAAGTAAAAATCCGTAATAAAAGGCATTTCTTACGTTCGTTGGCACAGACGTTTAAAAATGTTGCCACCGTGCCCGCTCCTTGTTTTTAGGGAAAAGTTATGGGTTATAGTGTGTCGTTCCACCGGTTTTATGTGGGGATCCGGTGTTCTTATGCTTCGCTTGTGAATTTTTTCGGATCGAATTGAGACGTTGTTCTTTTGAATTTAAATTGGGATAAAGTGAAGCTAATTTTTATGTTGGCACTTTTATCTTTAATACTTTTTACTTTCTTATTGACTTGTCTTATTGGGACAGACTTATTATAAGAAAAAAGCTGGATTCATTCGCATTCGCATTCAGATATGACAAACTGTTAACAGTTTTGGCATATCTACAGTTCTGCAGAGTATCAACTCTATTAGATCAATTTTTTAAGGACACGATAAAGGTTAAATTACTTACATATTTTTTTATCGTCAAACTTCATTGGACACATGATTCTTCGCATGTGTTTTTCATATAGCGTGCCGTATCCCGTTACGCAGTTTATCGCGTAAAACAGATAAACCATTTCACTTCAACACCTGCTCCAAAATTGCTTTCCCGAATCACCCCTTCGCACCTAGTTCTAAAAACCTTAATCTGTCAAAGTACACTGAAAGCCTTCGTATCTATTCCAATAGTTATTGTGAAGAAAAAAGCCTGGTGCCTCCGACAAAGCGATCTTTGTGTTGGGACCAAGTAATTTGGCAAAGTGGTAATACTGGCCTTCCCGAGATAGGCTAGCTTTATCTACTGAGCCTTCAGGCGTGGTTTTTTGGGGTCCGTGCAGTTTTTATCTTTGATAAATCACTTGCTTTACCGTACATATTGTAAGGCCTATCGTGGAACCTAATTTCAGCAATGCCTGGGCTTACAAATTTGGATGTCATCTACTTTTACATGTTGGCTCAATTTTCTTCTCTAATGTATGAATAAGGTAGGATCTGCTTACATATTTCAGAATTAAGGAATTTCTGTTATTGTGTATGTATATTTGTTAGACTATTTTTGCTAGTCTGTCTCTGGCTAAAATAGATAAATCTAAGATGTTATTTATTTACAAGTTATGGTTACCCCTCTCTTTTGTCGAGGGTTAAAAACTCACGTTACTAAAATCCAATACAGAATGAAATAAAATTCCAAAATTATTTCCAGCAAACAAAGTGGGTAATCGAACAAAACATATTTATCCTCCTTGCATTATAGTTTAGGAACACAGACCATCGTCGCTTGCCAAAATAACTGTTCCAAAAAGTATAACAAAAACATACGGAACCGTCTAAGTGTTTTCGTCCAGTATTGTGTTTGTATTTCCAAGTGTTGATGTACTGCCCACTGGGTGGGGTCGATTTGGGATGGTGGCTGGACGTTTCAGATGCATTATGGCGTTTTTTGGACAGTTCATGAGGGATAGCACGATGATAACATAAGGTGAACTAATAAGAAAACATTTGAGGTTTCTAACATGGTAGAAGATTTTTATTATTTATTTAGATTTGCAGTAAAAGGAATCAACTATCCAAGCGAGGAAATGAACCTGCTTTTATCCCCGGTCTGTGTAGAAAAAAGTGCGTAAAGCCTGTAGACTTAGATTCGATTCTTGGTACAGAAATTTGTACAGAAGTTTTTTTAGCTGAAAAAAATCTTTCCGTCAAATTGCTAATAAAATAATGATCAGTTACAACGTAAACAATTTGTCTGAATGGCGTTGCTACAACCTCTTTTTTATGTATGTATAACGAACATGATGTCTGAACTTAAAATTGAATAAAATTTCCTCTATCGAAAAAATTGCTATAAAAGACTGACATTTTTATACATCCATAGTCCAATATTTAAAATCAAGCGCCATCTTGGCTGAAACGCCGTGAAAAGTGTCGCATCCCATGACGTAGCTTTCAGCGATTCCGACGTTTGAACTTTCCGTTCGACTTTTCGTTATGTACGCCATCTATCGGCGCTGACAGGAAATCTATTGTGATTTGTTTCGAAAACGTGATGGGGGTCAGTTATTGTTAGGACTTCCAAATTGGTTTCAATTTTATGGTGAAGCTTCTCGAGGAGTGTGCCAGTTTATGAGGCGTTTGAGAGGTTCGCAATTTCGCATATAAATTGTTAATTGTTAAATAATGTGTAGGTTGTTAGGTGTCGTTATTACGTACGCAACGCCAAAGATAACCGTAAGGGCTTTTTAGCGGCTTATCCACTGATAAACGGCTAAATCGCCTGTCACGAATTGTGGCGCTAGTATGCTGCAAGTTTGTCCTAGGCCTAAGAGTTACATACCTGATAGCCTTTGCCTTTAGCAGCCTTCGGTCTTATCACAAGGAACACTGATTTTCAACGGGTTTTACGCAACACAGACACTTTTTAAAGGTAAAACTTAGTATTTACCTTCCGTACGTTTCGATCTGATTGCACAGATCATGGTCGCGGGCGAACTGCAGTTTGCTTTAAAAAAGTGTCTGTGTTGCGTAAAACCCGTTGAAAATCAGTGTTTTAGTGTAATAATGCAACAGGAAAGTTCAAACAGTACTTATTACAAGGGACGACATATCGTATCACTAGCGGCCCGCCCGCGACTTCGTCCGCGCAAACGTGTTTATCCCTAGGGAGCGTTACTCGGGATGTAAAGTATCCTATTACCTAAGTCAGCTCATACCCTGTCTGTATACCAAATTTAAACAAAATCCGTTCAGTAGTTTTAGCGTGATTGATGGACAAACATCCAAACATGGCTTGCCGTGGCGATAATGCTGAGTGGGGACCAATTTGGTCATTATATTACATTCATTTTCTTTTTGGTTTGCTTAATTTTAGTTTATATTTTCACTATATTGTATTGTAATACGTGCCAAATAAATATTTCTTCTTCTTCTTCTTCTTCTTCAAACAAAGAAACTTTCACATTTATAATATTAGTGTGATAATGTGATTAAAAAAAGTATATATTTATATCTCCTTTTATAAGCCTATGTAAGTACTAAACTTTTACTATCTACTTAATTAGAATTTCCGTGCTACACATTGGCTATGCCACAAAAAACCTATAATCGAAGTACCGTCACTAAATCTTTAAAACAATATTATTATCGAGTAAACCAAAGGGGATTCCCAGGTACATGGGGATCGGCAAACAACTCTGTTTACGTAGTAGATTGCGGGATTATGCCATGCCCGGGCGCCCGGTAAAAAATTGCCAAGTGATTAATAGGGGGATATTTTGTTTGTCGTGTCTCCTTTGTTGATGAGCTGCGGTGAAAATAGCGTTTTGATGGCTTTTCTGAGTAGGATTTTTTGACATCTTGAATTCCTTCAAGGGAGCATACGCAAGCGGATGCTAGAAACATCAATGGTATCTATATTGAGTAGTCTACTTATTACTTACTTACTTAGACTGATAATATGTAAAAGTAAAAGTTTTTAATTATATTTTGGGTTTTTCCGTGCATTCCACGATCCCCGAGGACCCCCGAGGTCCCGGTGGGCCCCGTTTTATTTCTTTTTACATGTAAGGTACAAGATGTTTAATATCACGCATAATCTAACATGTTTTTTTTTCTGTTTCAGGTAAAATAAAACATACTGAAACTCGATTTATTTCATTTATGCTGATTTATTTGGTGAGTTCCTATGCTAATAATTTATCTATGTAAAATGTAACTACATTCAAATCTGTACTTAGCACAATGCAGTCCATATCTCAAATTACCTCATTGTCGGCGAACCATAGAGAATACAATAAAAAACCGGATTTAACGACAATCGCAGTAATGTGTCTATTAGTGCGCAGGAGTTTACTAACAGAGTTTCACACGAGGTTCAAATTAAAAAGTAATCAGAAACGTATTACACTAACACCTCACCACCCGTACAGGCATAGCATCCAGTGTTGATCTGTCATTGAATTTTAAACTTTATTCTTCTAGACTGTACATATCGTTATTGGAATTCACCTATTTTATTCAAACTTCCATAAGATTTTCATTCGTACCAACAAGGAATAGAGTAGGGGATAGAACGGTGCCTTGCGTGATCCCGGAAATGTTGAATTGAACGGGGCTTAAACTGGTTTCGGTATTTTTTTGTATCACCATATCTGAAGAAGCGGTCTTGGTTTGTTTTAGTTAGGGAGATACTTTTTCGGTCTATTCCAAGGTGCATATTTGTGACTTCATTTGAATGTTATGGAACTTGAAGGACCTTAACGCCTTTAAGATTTTTTCTTGCCACTTGTGTAGACTTTTGCATGTGTGCTATTGAAGACGTATAATTTTTTTCTTTTTTTTCATTCTTCACATGTGTTCCTATAATTATTATATTTAAGGAGTGTTTCACAACTATTCCAGGCTTTGTGGGCGTATTAGAAGTAAAATATTGCTTACAGTCAAATTGCGCGTCAACGACTACTAAAGCTAAACCTGTCTTAATTTAAAAGGGGTGAGTACATGAACAGCTTCAAAATTATTTAATTATTTTCATAGTTTTTTTTTTTTTTTTTTTTAATTAATATGGGTTCGCTCTTGACTTCATTCTCCCTCTAAGAGGTGAAGAAGATGTCGACGATGTAGCGAGCTTACCCAGAAGGTGCCTATTGACTTTCGCTTTGAATGAACTCAAGTTATAGGAAAGAGGGAACACCGTCGGCGGAAGTGCATTCCATTCCTTGGCTGTGCGCATTATGAAGGAAGAAGCGAAGCGCTTAGTGCGTATATTTGGTATATCAACCAAGTATGGATGGTAACCCGCCGTACGTCTGGTGGTCCTCTGGTAAAATGGACTTGGTGGAATGAGCATATGGAGCTCATGAGCACACTCCCCGAAGTAGAGTCTGTAGAAAACCGACAAGCAGGCAACTTTACGGCGGTGGTCTAGACTATCAAGCTTAGTCTCCACCAGCTTCCTGTCACCAATCCTGGCTCGACGCTCCACGGAGTCCAGAGCGGCTAGTTGGTATTTAGTAGAAACTTTATTTAAATAAGACTATACCTAACAGTAATTTCAAGTCAAACAGCTCTTATTAAAAAAATGTGCTTATTCTTGTGCTTATACTAAACGCTGCATTTCGATTGCAACTAATTACTGAAATCAAAAGGTCAATAGCGTAGGTATTGTACAAGTTAGACAGTCATGGGTGCAGTGAAGCCATGTTTTTTTTGCATTTGATTAACACTTTGTTCTTTTCTGCAGTTGTGGTTTATTTAATTAATATACGGACCCATACACTTTATAACACACAACATACTACTACATATTCCGATAAATTCTTTGAATACAACCAATAACGGATATGTAACAACGGTTAGTGACAATCCCTTTAGTGAGAAACGCTATGTCAACAATAATAATGTATGGCCGACAATTCCTGTTACTAGAAATTGTAAATCTAATTCTAGAATTGGGTTATGTTCACATTTATCAGAACACGGCAACTATTTATCATATGGGTTTGTTGTCAGGTTAGATTTAAGGTTATTTAGTTAGTTTGATATAATTATGAATTAGTTTTAGAACGTCATAAATAATAATTAATAATAATAAAATAATAGGTAGGTGTGCGATTCTAAGGACCTCAAACTTTTAAATGGCCAGCCAAGACGTAATGTTCCGGTTTGTGACAGCAGCGTCAATTTCCATATAGAAATAACTAACTGACTGGTTAATAAACCACACCGGTTGAATTAACTTGGTGCCGAATTGCACCAAATCGAGGTCTTAATACAATTTGTAAACATAACATCAAATGAACATTTGGTCGTAATCTAAATGATGGTTAGCAAAGATGTGGACGACGATGGATCATCTTAGCACTTCGTTGATCCATCTGTTACTACATCCAATTCTCTATTTACTCTAATTTATATTGTTAAATCTATTTTTTATATATATTATTCAATCGAAATATTTTTTAGACACACTTTAGCTAAAAAAATATATATTTACGTTTGTAGTTGATATAATTTGGGACATTGTAAAGTGTCGTAGAGCAAGCAATAACAAACTTATTGGGCCCCTCAATTTCGCAAAGTTTATTGTCTGTCCAAGCCCCCTACTCCCTGTCCCGTTGACCGTAGTGTTAGATGAAGCCGTCCCTGTCACTCTTACAAGATTGGCCGTGCGAGCGAAAGCGTTGGTTAGAACCGAAAATACCAACGAAACGTTAGGAAGTGCGGCCTCCTGTGGGGTGAGCACGAACATTATCGTAACGTATTCGTGTCGTCCAAACGTCAAAAACTGACAGTTCCCCATACAAATTGACAAGTTACCGATAGGTAAACGCTACGAATACGTTACGATAGTTGTTCGTGCTCACCTCAATGTCCGTCCGTCCGCACTAAAGGTAGAAGATCCTCAACAGTTTAGGTGCCCTGTTCAGAGTTTAGGGTCTTGGTTCCTCCGACGTGCGATAGTGATGTATAATGTTGTCGAAATGTTAATGAAAATTTGGATTTTATGTTATTCGGCAAAGTGCCCGTCAAATTAAAAAATAATAATCTTCTGTCAGATATTTACCAAGTTATGACAAAGGCGACAGATAGACAAGAGACATTATCAATAGATCTGAAAATCCCTGAAATGCATGGAACTATTTTAATTATGAAACCACTACTTATTGCTGTAAAAGCTCCTCAACATTGTCATATTCGAGTAGCGGTGGATTATGATGGACAAACACGATGGTTTGATTAATAAACTTCTGTAGTAAAACTATAAGGAAAGCAAATTGATATTCTCATGTCGTATGACGTATCGATACTAAAACTATCTGGACAGGAAGACCCTAGCTTACGTTCCATTCCACGCATCAAGCAAGGCTTTGAATTTATACAACCTACTTGCGATGTAACAATCTCACTTTGTATTTCCAACGCGTTTTGAAAATCACATCGTTTACCGTTATTTTTTCAAGCTAACTCTTTGAAATCACAAAAGGTAGCATAGAGACATCAGAAAAGGTAGCACTAATTAGGTTGAAATAAATTTTATAGGGAAAAATTAATTTGTTATTAATTTAATGTTTCCGGTACAAAATATTAGGAATCATCGATAGCATCAGTTTTACGATGCACTTAAGTTTTTCACTTATCGTTTACACATCCTTATGATGTTGTACAAAAAAAAAACTAAGCACCCGAGGTCAACCCAACCATTACGTTATCTATGGCATTTGATCGAAAAAGCGTAAGCACTATGGCCCAAAAAGATTTGCACCTTACGCCATTTTGAAGTGACTTCGACGCCATTTGCATTATTATCTTTGTGTAATTTATATGACTTTATCTGGGTTTATTTGCATAATATGTTGTATATAGCTCGGTGGTATAAAGCGTAGCCCGCCGTGTTTACGGCAAAAACTTAGAGATAAAAGTTGGACATGCTAATTGTATTTTTTAAGTTAAGGCGCGGTTGAATAAATGTTTTACAGAATAAAAAGGTTATATTTATTAAGTTTAGTTAAAAATAATTTTATTTATTTAGCTTATTAATGGCATCGTGGTGATAATGCCATTTTTTGTATTTGGTTTAATTTCTGTTACGTCTACAACTTTATTCAATTCAGATTCAGATCAGGTTTTTCTTGTGTCACTTACATTTCTTTATATATTAATAAGCAATTTTTTGTACTTGATATTTTTTTTTGTCTACGGCCCACAAAGTCATAGTGGAAAAAAAGTAATTCAAGTTTTTAAACCTTAGGAAAATAGACTCTCTTGAATAAGTATATCCTAACCTTAACATAACGAAAATCACGACAAATGGCGTATCTCTGATATTGACTAATACATTCCGAGATTGATAAGCGACTTAGAATCTTATTAATATTATAAATGTGAAAGTATATTTGTTTGGATGTTTGGATGTTTGTCCGTCAATCACGCTAAAACTACTGAATGGATTTTGATGAAATTTGGTATACAAGCAGGGTATAGGCTAACTTGGGTGATAGGGTACTTTTTATCCCGATTAAACTCTCCCATAGGATAAAGCAGGAATCTTGATAATCCTCAATCACGCCAAAAGTACTGAACGGATTTTAATGAAATTTGGTTTACAGACAGTGTATTAGCTGATATAGATTAATTAATAGTTTTTAATTCAAGTTAATGAATCAACTACAATGCAATACATTTTCTTCATCCCTAGACAGTGTTGAGCAGTGTATAACCTGAATTAGATTGTAGGATATACTTTTTATTGTAATTATATGCTCCCGTGGGATAAAAGAGGATTCTACTTACATGTTCCCATACAATACAGCAGGAAATAGCAACTTTCATTCTACGTAGCGTAGTCTCAGTATAGTTTATTGAGGCGCCAATAGATGGCGTTGCCTGTATTTTAAATCGCGATAATGAATTATCACAGCTACTTGGATATTAATGACTGTGACTTTGAGGTGAAATTAGGAATTTTCTTCTTTATAGGTTAATTCTGTGTCGTTTCAGTTCTGCGTTGTCAATTGGTTTTTCGAATAATTTGTCGATTTGGCTTTTCTAACGGACTTGATTTTCTTTGCGATTGTGGATTTGGTTGATTGTTATGTTGTGTATTTTTCACAAGTATTCTTTCAAACAACTTAGATAGGTATATAAATTTTATAACTTTACATATTTGTACTAAATCTAACTATACGATTTATTACTACCAAAATCGTGAAAATCAAACACGGAAACATGGTAAAAATATAAGATAATTCCCTACGGAATGATTAAAATTAAACTTTTTATATGCAAAAAAACAGTCACTAAGTCATTTGTAAATGTCCTCATTCTACGCGGGCAAAGCCGCGGGTAAAAGCTAGTATTAAATAAAATGCTTATTGATTCGAAAACAAGTTTTTAATTGACATCTGTAGGCACAATTTGTTTAAATAGATTTATTTCTTGTCGTATGTTAAAAGTATTCGCCATGTTTTGTCGAATCCATATTCATAAACTTCACGATAAATAAATATTTAAAAATTTAGTTTAATTTCTTATTGTTTTAGGCTCACACATCACTTTGAGATCCATATGAATGTGAGAAGTAGAAAGCTGTATAGACTGACAAATTAATTAATATCAAACCTAACTAGGTTGATCCTTCAATGGGACTTACTTTTTAGCACTTAGAATGCATAGACACTTTAGCGAACAAGAAGAATCCTTTTAAGGCAGGCAATCTAAGATTTTAGAACCAAATAGACAATCGCATTGTCTACAAAAGGGGTCTTATTGTGCTTCTTTTTAATTAATTAAACACCTTAGCTTTTTGCGAGTCGGACGGCGTTTCGTGAAACAAATGTTGAACAAACAAACAAAACGAAATAGAAGTATTTATAGTCTGTGATGCAGGTTCGCGGGGTGGGGCCTTAATTAACGCAGATTCGGAAAGTTTTATTTATTTTACTAGAGGCCCGTCCCGGCTTTGCACGGGTGGATTATATTTTTTGTCCTATGTTTTCTCATCTCTATATATATAACATTCTCGTGTCACAATGTTCGTTCGCGTACCCCTCCGAAGCGGCTTGACTGATTCTTATGAAATTTTGTAAGCATATTGAGTAGGTCTGAGAATCGGCCAACATCTATTTTTCATATCCCTTAGTGATAAGGGTTGTTTACAATATTTTTTATGGCAAAACAACGTCTGCCACCAGCGAGTATTAAATATATATATCAGTTTATCAGGGATAATGTAAGATTCTAATGGTATTTTTTTTAATCGGTCCAGTATGTCCGGAGCCTATTCAATACAAACGAACAAACAAATCTTTCCTCTTTATAATATTAGTACATTATCAGTTGGTTTACAGTTAACAATTGGATTTACCTTTTCTCTATTCGCGTGATGTCAAATTGTTTTTTGCTTGCGCGTCGTCGAAAAGTAAGTTACTAAAATACTTTTTAAAATTTGCACTTTTTAAAAGTCTAAGACTATTTCCTCTGAGATATTATTCGACTGTAAGAAATCCGTCCACAAGTGTTAATCAACGACTACAGTCAACTGGAAACAAATTAGATAGATAGAAGATTAATAGAATATTCTTTACGTGCAGTACCACACTTAAAGAAGATCACAAACAATCAATTTTACAGAAGTTGTACAATTTATGCGGTATGAAATAAAATTTATTACGATACATAATTGAAGTAATGTAATTAATTCATTAAGATCAATAATGAAGTAATGTAATTTCTTAGTAAGAATAACATTTACCGAGTTATCTTATACTACCTAAGTTATACACACTTTAGTTTTACGCTTTCACTGAGCCCACACAAAACGCGAAAATTTTAAAGCGTTTGCTAGTGAGCCAGCTAAGTGTTGCCGTAAATCTAAAAGTAGAAAAAACATGGCGTCTCAACGACACTAATTTGATGTGGTGTTTCAGGCCGCTGAGTTATGTGCACTTAAACACAAATTACTTATATTTGCTTGAACCACTTTTCTCTATTTGGCATTGTGACTACTTTGGAGGTCTGACATAACTAATCTACCCTGGTAACACTCAGTAGAATTTGTTGTTAGATTTAGCTTGGACTATATACACGTGTGTTCTTAAACAATGATGAAAATATATTGTTTAACGTTCTTATGCACATAATGTCTTCCTTTTCATTTTCCCAAAATAGCCATTGGTATTGACAACGGTTAACATGTAAACAAGCTAAAAATAAAATCTAACGTTAGATAAATATCCATTTTTATCCAACTAAGTCTAAAAAAAACTCATTTCGACGTGAAAAACATGTATTGTACATAATATGATATGATGGCAAAAATCTGACATGAATTTTTGCCCATG
The DNA here is from genome assembly GCA_963921415.1 of Pyrausta despicata. Taxonomy (NCBI): domain Eukaryota; kingdom Metazoa; phylum Arthropoda; class Insecta; order Lepidoptera; family Crambidae; genus Pyrausta; species Pyrausta despicata. The sequence goes on from OY992869.1 coordinate 6,364,351, forward strand.
ATAATCGCCAAATTAGTAAGTTATTATACCTACTCGTATAATAAATTACTAATTTGACGATTGTACTTTTTAATAGCAATCTAATTTCATTCGAACTTAGCTAAACTTTCCAACATACCTTCCAATTTGTGTCTCTACCCAAATAAACGACTAAACTTTATGTAAAACAGAGTTTATTTGAGAGGATTTCCAGAAGTTCTCACCGACAAAATGATCGATAAACAGTTCTCAGCATTAAAAAACGCTGAAAATACCTTTTTTTTCTCATAACTTCGGCAGTCAATAAGGAATGATATTAAGGAGGCTATACGGAGGGCCCTTTAGGTAATTGAATTTCAATTTACGAGGGTTCTTATCGAATTCACATACGCTTAAAATATATATGATAATGAATGGCTCACCTGACGTTTTGATTTCCATCCTTAACTCGTCACTTGTAGGTCCAAATTGGCAGCGGGCTCCTCGCACGAATAATTTTCAGGCACCATTGTTGGGGCACAGTAAAAATTTAATTGTAAATGAACCTGAGTAGTGCTAATTGAGAAAGGGACGGCGTATGGAGTTTGGTGAAAAGCTTTAAGCTTTAAAAATAATTTGATAACTTTTGATCTTGGGTTTAAGTCTTGGTTTTCTGTTTTTTATACTTTTATTAGGTTAGTTGTATTATATTATTTGAATGTAAAAAATAAATAAATAAATAAGAAAAAAACTGCTTAGAAAGTCTTGATTTAGTGTAGGATCTTCACGCACCAAGCAATTTGAATCTACATTCCCGTTGCGTACGGCTAATTAAAGATTTAATAGACAGACATGACCCATCCTTGGCCACATCGTCACTATATACCATATATACCATCAAGTGAGATTGTCGCCAAATGTCTAGATAAAACCATTAAAAAACTGTATCTACCAGATTTCCATTTGGTCAAAATTTTTGTGGTAGTTCAAAGGCTCGTATAGCGGATATAACAAATGTTTTCAGCTAATACAGTATTTTTTTATGCACTTCTTATTGTATATATAAAAACTCAAAGGTGACAGACTGACTGACTGACATAGTGATCTATCAACGCACAGCCCAAACCACTGGACGGATCGGGGTGAAATGAAGCATTCAGGTAGCTACTATTATATAGGCATACGCTAAGAAAGGATTTTCCTAAATTCCCTCGAGAACGGGAAATATTCGCAGACGAAGTTGCAGGCGACCGCTAGTTTAGTATATTTTTCTTTAACGATAAGACCCTAGTAGTGAATGAACAAAGATACCTTTTAGTTGATACAGCAGGACTCTCCATAGTATTAGGTTAAAATATTCTGAATTTACATAGGAGTCAATTGATTATTTTTCCAAATTAATTTGTGAATGGATCATGAATTTTTAAATCCGATTTGTGACGTAGCAAATCGACGTTTTCCATAGCCCATGGGAAATCATTCATTAATACAATACGGGAGGTTCGGAAAATTAATTTTCATAATAAATCATTGACATGGAAATACTTTTTTTCATTTCTTTAGTCACGCTCCAGTACCTAGATTACAATGTTAAACTGAGTCCACATTTTTAAGGATATTGCATAATAGCTAACTTGTTAAATGCTTATTTTTTGAATGTGTTTATTTTTAGTTTTCGAGCTTTTATTTACTTATATTTAAGAAAAACTTCACATTCAAATTATAATCAAGCGTCTAGAAAAAAATTTGAATAGAATTTGAAATTAGAACCTACCTACCTACCTACTAGATTCCATTCTTTTTGTATTAAACTTGGCTCTCCCTTTTTACATTTATGTTTTTTTGGAATAATATTAATCAGACTTTTACTAATACAGATTTAATGCTTTATTTTTATTCTTAAATGCATTTGAGCTTGCAAAAAAGTTCCCCTTCAGCTCCACACATAAATGTTGCAATGTAACATCGCTCCGTGGAATGGCAGCCGAATCGAAATAATTAATGTTCACTGTCTGCTTTTACGCTTCAACAAAAAGCAAATAATTACAACAACATGTACTGCGGTCCGAAAAAGTACTTTTGGGCGAACGAAACGCGGCCGCGTCGATACCGACGTATTTCAATTGGCTGGCAACACACCCAATTTGTTTAAAGAGCGAATATATGTTTTTTTTTTATTTCGCCTACGGACTGGGATCTGTTACTGGCCAGAAAGGAAATACTCGAGGAACAAGATTTCAGTTGAATGGGGCGGAAAAATTCTACACACAAATAAGTAGTTGAAGGGATAATCAAATTATTATTTAAGAGACTTATTCGCACCTACTTTCTTACTTTATCGCAACCGTCATCATTATAGATCTTTGTTTAACAGTTTGTCATATTTATTTATTTATTAAGTGTATATTAGTATATATTATTTGTATTTATAAATATGTATTCTTATATAAATTTATTGTATATTTTATATTTCATCGCATGTGTCTGGTGTATTAGTATTTTTTTTGTTTTGTCTTTTATTTATTTTGTCGCACCGCCCACTAATCATTTCTGCTTAGCCAAAAGGTATGACTGGTAAAGAATGCCCTACGGCGTTAAGTTCACCTTTTGTACATAGTTTTGTTATGCTATAAAGCCTTAATAAATAATTAAAATAAATCATCGAAGGAAGACCAACATGTAGAAATAAGGGGCTTAAACTTATGAAAACTAAGAATCTCTTATATTTTAGTAAATTGTGTAATCGAAATAACTACATTTAACCTAGGTAACTTATAAATACTTTAATTACTTTATTTACTACTTATCACTCAGTTAAAGCTTCTCATTTCGAACGCGATCTAATTAAAATGGAACGCAAGACGAAGTAACCTGTAAAACTAAAGGAAAACTCCCTTTACATGGAATAGTTTGACCCTACAACAGCAACGATACTAATAACATTGAAAAGACTTTACGTCCGATCTCGCACGAAAAAAGACCTTACTATCTACGGCATAAGGGCAAAAGAGACGTAAATCGAAGTTTTCCTCTCGCAGTTCCCACGGGCATTTCTTTAGTTTCCTGTCTTCGTTTGCTTTTCCCCGCTAATCTTTTATTTTGGCAATTGTTCGCTTTACTATATATTGCATAGGAAATGGGTCAGATATCTGTGGTTTGTGTTGGAGAGATTGCTTAAATGTAACTGCTGAATAAATAAATAAAATAAAATAAATAAAAATTTCACAACAATCACACCAATTCTCTTGAATGAATCTTATGTGTTGTGTATGTTTTCAGTATTGTACGTACCATCATGAATTTTGTACCAAATTTTTTTTAGAAGTTTAGACCTTATTAATCTAACCTTAGTTGGAACTTGATAAAATTACGTCATCTTTTTTTTTTGTAATTTACCTCATAACTTAGCACATCTTTAATATGTCAACAATACATAATTTTAATTGCACGTAAACGCACTAGTTTTTAACTAACGGATGCTCTGGAAAATCAAATTTTAATACACCCTCCTGTAAAGTAGAGTGAACCGGTAGCTGTAACAATAGGGAATATTCATGTTTTTATTTTTTGTCTTAAATTAATAGTTTACTATTTTATAACAAAGAAAAAAAATTTAATGGGCTTCAAAATACACTAGATATTTTTAAAAATGAAAATTAAAACTTTTAAAAAATTTAAGCAGTTCAAACGCTGCCATTTTGCGCGCGCTTTGCGTGACGTCACATGACACGTCCAGTGGGTGTTTACCTCAGTGTTTACTATGGACTTTTCAGTTACTTCGTAATTTTTACAATACAATGTCGTGTCAGATGACGTCACATTTCGTTCGACTTATGGTGGCGCGTTTTGGAAGTTTGAATTTCGCTCCCTTATTTTGCACTTTTTGTATATTATTTTAGGGGTTTAAATAATAATTAAATAAAAAAAAATCTTTTCATTATAATATTACGATAATAAGTATTCGAGAAAAAAATATTTTAGGCCAATTAAAATTTTATGCATATTCCCTATTTGTGCCCTACACAAAAATAGATCTCCCATTTAAACATTGACGATCACTTTGGTGTAATGGTTAAGAAGTTGACTATCAACCAAGAGGTCGCGGGTTCGATCTCCGCACTGTACAAACATTTGTGTGCATGAACATATCTGTTTGTACTGGTCTGGGTTTAATATGTATTTATTTAAGTTTATTTGGTAATACCACTGTTGAATCTGATATTGTAACACGAAAAGTGCTTTAGCTAATTATCACGGAGTCAGATCAATTTATGTAATGTTGTTGTATATTAATTATAACATTGTATTTGAAAAGTAGGTAATCAGGACCTAGATTGTACATATTTTAAAGTAATTCAAACAACACCCCATCTGGTTGTTAGTTTCTATTTTCACTAGATGGCGCTGAACGGTTTTTATTCGCGGAAAACGGTTTTTCAGTAATGGTATTTATTGTAATTTCTAATTAGCAATCAGCATACGTTGACGTTGGTCATACGTGCACAAAGTTGTGTTGAAACGAATTTGGTTCTCTGTAGCCGCTGTAGTTGTGAGGTGCACCAACTTTTGCCAGCGATTAGTTGAGACCAGAGTTAGGGAGTGGCTACCAGCTTTGTAGTAGGGTTGGCGACAACCAGCTCTGATTAGTCATGAAGGTGTGAACTGATAGGTTCGTGCTTCGGCAGACTGGTTAAGCTGTTGGTTCCGGTTAATATCGATAGATATTAGTCGTTAAGCCTGATCAGAGGCCGTTGGGCAGTTTAATGACATCTGAAAGTAAGGTCTGATACTTACAAACAACACCTCCACCAATCCATGAGGTGAGGCCTATGCTTAGCAGTGGAACTTTGTTTTTTGGAAACTATTCCATGCGATCATGAAGTACAAACAACACCTCCACCAATCCATGAGGTGAGGCCTATGCCCAGCAGTGGAACTTTTTTTTTTTTGAAACTATTTCATGCGATCATGAAGTGGTCCTACTTTGCTAAGTGCGTGTGTGTAATGTTAATATTCTTTCCACTTAAAGCCTTAAACAAATTTCTAGAAGTCCGCTGGAGTATGTTATATATTTTGTCAAAATGATATTTTATGAATACTTGTACTATATTTTAAAACTTTTTTTTTATTCTTTCCATGTGAAATGTGCAATCAAATTTCTATCTTATTTTGTATCTACTCGCAGTAGTGGCAACCCTTACACCAACTAATGTGCCAGGAGTCATTAAGATCTAAGTTTAAAGTAACATGATGAATACAAAATTGTTGTCTCTTAGTTTATTGTGTTTTAAAAGCCAACATGTCGTATTTTAAGATCCTAGTAGATTTACCGGATATTTGTGACAACTATGCATTCCACATTTTCATGTGGTGAGCGTAGTAAGGAATGCAACATACTTTAACCATTGTCTAGCATGCAAAAAAATATTGAAAGCAGCATTTACGATTTTAACCTTCACTTACTTAGTATACAGATATATGACTTGACTGCCTAGTTGGTGTAGTGGCAAAGTTTCTGCCTTACATCCGATAGGTCCAGGGTTCGAGTCCAAGGTCGAGCCTAAATTGTTTCTGATATTTTCTGTCATGAATTTGTCTAAAACAGCTCGGAGTCGGGAAGTTGGCGGTGTTACGCCCCCGTGCCTCGGAAAGCACGTTAAGCCGTTGGTCCTGCGCCTGATCTCCCTCCGGTCATGTCGGATTGCTGTCTCACCGAACTTTGAGAGTGGTGGAACAGTGCGTGCACCTGTGTATTGCGCTCACACTTGTGCAGTATAATATCTCCTGCGTAGTTGGCTGATCTATCATGAGGAGAGAGTGATGTCTTATGTCTAGATATTTACCGAAAAGAAGACAGATAACCGGTATCGACACCAAACAGTAATATGAAAAGCAACTCAATTAAGTAAGATAGTCTAGTTTAAGCACACTCTTTCAAACAACCTATGGGAAAATTCTAAAAATAATTACAACCCACCACATTCATGAATCATGGCTGGCTATAGCCTTAGGAGCACTTAAAGAAATTAGGACCGATAAGTAAGTGTCACGGTAGCTCAATTGGGAGAGCAATCGCCCGGCTTGCGAGGGGTGCGGGTTCGAGTCCCGCCTGTGGCAGGCATTTTTCTTTAATTGTGTTATTATTTCACGTTTTAAAGATTTTTATCTTTATATTATAGCATTGTTAATGCTAAAAAATAAAGTACCTATGATAAGCCTAAATAATACTTCTTAGAACTCAACCATATTGAAGCTTAGTATCATAATATAAATAATGTTTAGGCTTAACACTAGCGAAAATAGTATGAATATTTTCAAAGGCGACCTTTTAACAAAAACATTTAAAACCAGTGACAGACCCTAATCTATTCCACTCGAGAAACTTTGACTTTAAACTACATAGGTATACGCAGTCAAGCAACATTAAACTCTCGTTAAACGAAGCTTAACATTTCGTTTTCTCTTTGGTTTCATCTTAACTTCGGTAATATGAGACGGTGGGGAGTTGGGGATATACTTTTGTGAAATACAACACAGTTGTATTTATTACTTTAAAAAAATATGCTTACTTATACATTGGGCTATTTAATTTCGGCTGCACTAAGTAAATGACATCACTATTCTATCAAAACTGAACTTTCTTCTGTACTTTGCGCATTCAGCGAAACAGAGTTTTCAAGTTTTTTACGAGACGTTTTCCGACACCAATGGAACTGTCAGTTATTTTTTGTAATTATTCTTGTACAAGTGGACCCGGCAGACACTGTTCTGCCTGCTGTTTTCGCAATTTTATCATATTTCCAGCATCCGTGGTTTTTCTCACTTTTCAAATGTGAAAAAAGTCATTTTATGTGTTTTTAGGGTTCCGTACCTCAAAAGAAAAAACGGAACCCTTATAAGATCACTTTGTTGTCCGTCCGTCCGTCCGTCCGTCTGTCTGTCAAGACCGTTTTTCTCAGGAACGCGTGGACGTATCAAACTGAAATTTCTATATGATACTTAGGTCTACTGTCCCTGGCTGCTGTAGAAAAATCAACCTTCTAAGCCAACGCAATCAAAAGATACAGACATTTAGGCCGCAAATTTTCGAAACTCGCACGGGAATCAAAACCTACAGGGTACTTCCCGTAAACTTAGAATCTTGAAATTTAGTACGAAGTCACGTCTTATATTGAAATGATACACTTTTTACGGATTATTTCGCGATTTATTTACATTTTGTTTTAACCTGACGTTTCGGACCCTTTTCAGCGTCCGTGGTCACAGGTAGACTCTGACACGTCGTATAGTACAGATATAGGAAAAATTACGAAAACCGTAAATTTTCAGTTTCATCATATAAAAAAAAATATTTTTGAAAAATATTCTTGACAATTTTGAAAATTTCAAAGTTACTACTCCTATCTACAGGTTTGTACGGAACCCTCGGTGCGCGAGTCCAACTCGCACTTGACCGGTTTTTACACATAAAAATAATTTTCTTATTAGGTGGAATCGGTATGAAGTAATGCGCGTACACACATTTCGGCGATCCTTTTTTTATTTATATCTTGTATAAAATGCGTACACCTACAGCTATAGTTGAATATTACCCAACCCCTGTAGCTGGTATTAATTTGCTTAACCAAAGCAAACTAGTCAGCAGTTCGCGATACAAATGAGTACATAACATGATCCGTATTTACATTGAGCAGATTGCGAGTGTAAGCACCCTGTAATAGGATCAGGTTAAGCCTCTTTACCCGACAACAAGGATCTCAACAGCCGTGGCGAAAAATGGAACTACGCAAATGTGAAGAAAATACCATATGATTGACAGATTTGCTTGGAAGTGGCTCCCTCTTTCGTGTCCTTAGTTTAGTGAGCTACGGAAAATTTTACTTTCTGAAGTTATTCGCTAGAACTTGTTTTGTGAAAGAAAAGCTACTGAGCTATGACTGATCAATATTGTGCCATTTAAAACATATTCCTGCATATCCTAACTTATATACTTCATATATCTATGACTTAACCAAATGATAATCCAACCAATGTGAAACGTAATGTCTCTTACAGCTTATGTCACTGGTTCTACCATTTACTTTGAATTGGCCGTTTTAAATTAAGACAAGCGTTAAAGCAGGATTGGGGGAGGTCTATGCTCAGCTGTGGGCGTTGAAAATCTGATACGATGTTGATAAATATATTGCGAATTACTAAAAATAATTGTGTTTAAAAAATCGTTTTGGGGATGATTGATTTTGTTTGTGTGTTAATGAAAAGATTCGTGTGTTCTACTGTTATTATAAATGCCTATATGTCGGGTGTTTTTCCAATAATAATTTGGAAGTTCTATCGCTTGAGTCGAGCACGGTTTAATATTTAGAGGACGCGTTCGCGAACTCTCACCGGCCCTCCAAGTTTTGGAGTGTTGTAATTTAATTATTCCCCCTCTCGATGCGATTACGAGCGATTTCACTAGTTCCTATCTGATTTACGAGGTGATCGTAATCGGGGGATGGTCCATTGGTCGATTTGATTAGCGTATTACGTTATTGCTTTAGGAGATCTTGAAAAATGACTGGTTTTTATATGTGAGAATAATAAAACTAACTTTCCAGTTAAAATAAACCGCGAATGAGCCAGGAAAACAGCTAAATTCAACGGCTGGACGGATTTTGATCAGCTATAGCTAAGAACCACCGTGATTAAATTTTCTTTCGAATAAAAAAAAAACGCATCAAAATAAGTCCATCCGTACGGGAGCTACGATGCCAAAGATAGATACACACAAAAACATAAACACAGACAGACACAGGATTTAAACTTATAATACCCCTTTTTTGTCGGGCGTTAAAAATCGCAATTTACCGGTCACATAATGTTTCAAGCGTTATATTGTGTTAAGAAAGCCAGTGCCTCAGTGCTTGAGTATTCCGAAAGCAAAATGGATCTATCTTTAGCCATATCACGTCTTATCATCAAGACACCTAAAAAAACTGGACAAATATATACACCACTCGGCACAATTTCACTCAGTTCCTCTCAATATTAAAGTATGTAGGTCTATAAACCCATAGCTGCTATTTAATAATTTATTTTGTCACAATGGAAAAGCCACACAATGGCATGGCGTATGCGGAATAAAAATCAACAAATATGTCACATAACCCGAACAACTTCCATGTAATCGATTCAAATAACAACAGTTCGACTTGCTATCGTATTCACTCATCTCTGGCACCGACTTCTGGAGTGTTGCCAGCGCAGAAAAACATAAAATACGCCCTGTTAATACTCGACGAGCTAACGCGATTACAGTGATATACGCGGTGGAAGGAATTATACGATGTTGTTCCCTTGCCTTCGAACAGCTGGAAGTAAAAGAAAAAGAACGTCAGGCAATGGCGCGAAAATGTGACGTTTTATTTTTTTATTACCATCGGATAAATATGGCGGGCAGCCGTAAAAAAGATTGAATAACAAAGACTTTTGCAACTGTCTGGGTTTTTGTGTTTAAAAAATATATATTTTTATTAAATTATTTTACTTCTTAGAAAACTAAATTATCGGAAGAGCTTAGCAATCACTCGACCTGAATAATACTTTTCTACAAACAACTTATCTTGGGGAGAACATTTCTTTATTCCTCTGAAATAGGTGCTCAATGCTTCTTTTTAATAGGTAGTCATAATGAGAAGATTTTCGCAAACTTTTAATGAATCTTCTTTAAATTGAAAACTATTCAGAATTCCTTCACCATTGCACAATCACTCCCTTTCAATTCTCTTTGAGATGTCTTTGTCTTTTTCTGTAGAGATATTTCAATTGAAACATTGCAAGCGGTCCATGTAAAATATCTATTACAACAACAATGAAGCAATTTGTTCTATCCGACGCTACAATCGGACTCATCATTGCACGATTCAAACGCCCTAAAACACATTTGCGGTTGACCGAACAATTTTCTGTAATTCCTTTTTAATTTTCATAAAAAAACACATGCTATTCTACAAATGGCTCCCACCTGTTACCGTAAAATTACAGATTCGGGTCATTTAAGTGTTTGGCCAGTGACGTTTTTTTAAACTCAATGCTTATTCTAGAAGTCAAACGTTCGGATTTCAAATTGTGAACGTATTCAGTTTCTATGCGGTCCTATTTCGCTTACCGTATCCGTGGGGAGAATTTGTTGATATGGGATCCTTTTTTTTCCTTTTTTTATAGCTGGCAGGCAGGAAGCGTTGCAACGCGGTCGTTTCAAAGTGTTTACATGTCTGTATGCCTTGTTTGGTTTGGATCTTTGACTACATTCGCGACTCCATGCGGCTTGGGCGCGAAGTTTCTTTTTTTCTTTTTTAGTTTAAATACATCTCAAATATTACTGGCCAGTCCGGTCTGTTCAATTTGTTTTTAAATTGCATTACTACGAAGCATGTGTTTCGAGACATCTGGCTAGCGTACTTCAGTTTTGCATAACGTTTTCTTTACAAAGATCAAATGAAATCGATCGTAAGAAACGAGTGGTCAACCGAGCAAAAACTCGACGGCTTTTTACTGTTTGTAATGATAGTAAGAAGCCGAAATCGTGAGCACGATTTACTAAGTCTTAATCGGCGGATTTTTTATTAGCGAATCTTGGATTTCTGTTGGCCTTGTGTGAGAAGAACTAAGAATTTACTTTCCCTTTGAAGTCGGAGCGCTAGCATAGAAATTAGACGTAATATCTTAAAAAAACACAACCTTTTTTATATAAGAAAACAGCTGTAAAGAAATAAATTTATATTACGCTCATCGAATTTTTGAAACTTACCGGATTTTTTTTCAGCTGCTTTGCAATGAGTGTTTATTTAAGAAAGATTTTCTGATTCCACGATCGTTGCCTAAAAGCGATAAAATTTAATTGTCACTGACCTCAGCAAAAAGCAGCGATCCCTAATCGAATCATGGCTGCACAAAGACACAGTCCTCGACGACAGTGGGACTTATTTTTGACACTTATTAATGGTTGTCGTCCGAGATAAATAGCCCTGCGATTAGGGTTGTCACAGATTTTTTTTACGGATAAGTCCAGTTGAATCTTATTTTTTTCTTTTCATGGAACAGCATTGATTGTGTTGACGTGGAATCAATATACTTATTATAATTTTAAATATTGCTAGTAGTTTTAGGAGGTGCTTAGAAAATCTGTCTATGAAAAGGCATGACAAGCCAGAATCAGGTAATACTTATAATAGTTTCATAATTTGGTCCCTAACTGAAAAAAAATAGATGGCAAAGGTTAGATAGACAAATAAACACGACTTCGAAAATCTTGACTAACATTTTGAAACTTTTATAAGTCCAACGAGACAAGTGACAACCCTGGCCACACCATTAATGAGATAAAAAACATGACCACCATCATTCCCGTTATGCGAGGTATTTAGTCGTTAGGTAATGCTCAAGCATTTCGAATAGTAAACCACATTTAGCTTATGTCACAAAGCACTTATGAAAGAAAGTTTTTTTATCTAAACGCGGTGAGAAAACTTCGGATACCGTTATGTTAAATCGGATGCAAGACGTTTTTTGTTGACGGTCCACTTAAGTTATAATTAGTGACAAAAGTTACGCTTTAGTGTTGGGAATGGATGTTAAAAAAAATCCCGTTAGCCATAGGAAAAGTTCTGAGATTGGAGGCCAGTTGCAAAAAACACTTCTATTGGTAGAAAACGCGGCGTAGTGCGTCATTGTATGACTAAGATAGGCTTATAAGTTATTATAAATATTATAGACTTATAACAAAAACATGCCTTAATACGGTTTAAACAGGATTGTTACAGTGTTAAGGTTAGTTCCAGGCCTAATATGTGTTCTTATTACTAAATCAGTTTTAACCCAGAAACAGTTAGTCCTTTTTTTAAACCACACCGTGTACACCGTTTTAGCAGAGATAATACAGATATTACGTTCCGTTTCACGAACTTGTATTTTAATTTTCCATTATAAGTGGCATAATAAAAAACAGCTGTAAAAAGTTATTCCACAGTTAAACCAGGGGTCGCACGGGCTTAACTTTTGTACCATAGATAATTCAGGACTAAGAAATGAGCTTCGTTTTGTAATAAGGTATAATTAAATCCATTGATTGATCCTAGTTTAAGCCTGATACTATTTTTGGACCATGTTTTGTAATAAAACGGATAAAGTTCGCAGGACCGAAGTGAATGCTTATAGCCGCTTCACCTGGAAGTATGAGGGATGTCCATAGCGTTGAACAATACTTGTGTCAGTGTCAACCGCACTGCGACACGTCACTATCACAGACATACATACTTATAGCTTATTCCGCCGGCCGCCTTTTACCATCGGACCACCAGACGTACTGCGGGATACCATCCGTACCGTGTCGATGTTCCACTGATACGAACCAAGCGCTTCTCGTCTACATTCCTGATGCGGACTGCAAAAAAGTGGAACTCACTACCTGCGGCAGTGTTTTCCTGCAATTACAACCTAGAAATTTTCAAAGCTAGAGTGAACAGGCATCTTCTGGGTGAGCTCGTTCCATCGTAGTCATCGTAGGTCTTTGCCTCGTTGGGCTTAGTCTTGGGTCAAGAGAAAACCTATCCCAAATAAAATAAAATAAATACATTTAATATTGTCGCATCGCGTCGCATTTGCAATTGTTCGACAACGGGTAATTAGAAATGAACGTTTTAAAACTTATTTTAATGATAGAAATGCTATCATTGGGAAATATGCAGCTAAGCAGCCATCTTAACGTCTGGCAACATTGTTACGTCTAAATTTGGACGTTGTTTTCTTGAGTTATTAATGCCTGTTGCGATTAAAAAATCATCAGAAAGTGGTTTTTATAAAAGTTATATTAAAAAATTACTCAAACAATCCTAACTTATGTCCAGGTAATTCAAGCATCTTCAGTTTTCTACACGGCTATTCCGTAACTCATAGACATCAATATTTTAATATTTAATAATTTCTACATAGTTAACAATAAATTACTTAATTACAATTCTATTTTCGTAACTTACCTAATGCATCGCCCATCACAGTCAATCACATTCAAATGCTAAAATAGTTACAAAATCACCATAAAACTAGCATATCGTCGGATTACACTTATTGATCTCATATAAGATGATGCAAGTTTTAATTGAGTAATACCCAAACTTGGTAGCGATCTTAATTCGTTCCTTTGGCTATTGGGATAGTGTTGGTCCTGTGTCGATAGTTTTGGTATCGATATTATTTTTTTCAATATAATTTTTTTCTGAACATGTCGACAAGAAATCAAACAAAATATGTACTTTAAAACATAGATTAATTAAATATAAATACTGAAATATAATAATAAATCATTTTTTTCGATGCGAATAAAATCTTTTAACATTTATAACATAGCTTTTACCATTATAATATCGGGACCAGTTTTTTTTTATATCGACTGCTTATCTATCGTGTAAAACTACATCACTATTACCGAGCATGTAACTGTAGTTATCTGATCAATTGATCGGTTATTAGGAGTTTTGGAATGAATGAGATCTGTGGATGTGATCGAGATAGTGGAATAGAGGTTAATAACTTAACTATCGTCGAAGAAGTTGCATTAATTTCATATTGAAAATATTTCTTTGAAAGGTGCTGGCTTACCGACGATTAAGCTGCGTTCCACCCTATTGCTATATGTATATATAGCCATATATAACATTAGATAACATTCTTTGACAGATTTTTATGCTAATCTTGGTTATATTAGGCTAGGTTATAGTGGAATCGGCCGAATCCGGGGAATAGGCTTGTTTCCACTATGAAAGAAATATTCAAAAACTGATTTTCTCTGAAATAATTCATAATTTCAGATGCCTCTACACTAATATTTTTCTGCAGTTCGTATTATTTGATTTTTAATTGGAATTCAAATAATAATTAGTCACTCAGTCGGCATTGCACGCGGTGACGTCAAAGTGTGTTATTCCCATACAAGCTCTATGAAGAAAAGCGTTTTGACAGTTGATAAAAAGTACGTCAACGATTGGTGGTGTCAACTACCGTATTGCGGTGAATGCCTGTGGCCTCTCGGCCTAGGGTGAACCCGCCACGTCCCCGACTCAGATGGCACCGGAGAGCACCGTCAGGTTTTTAGTGGGTAGGCGGGTTCTCTCTCTGAGACCTGGAGTCGCTCATAACCCCCAGCTGCCCCCGCGACTGGTGGGTATGCGTTAAAAAAAAGGCTATAGTTACAGTGATAGTGCGCCGAACTGTATATTAGGCTAGGTTATAGTGGAATCGGCCGAATCCGGGGAATTGCGGTGAATGCCTGTGGCCTCTCGGCCTAGGGTGAACCCGCCACATCCCCGAATCAGATGGCACCGGAGAGCACCGTCAGGTTTTTAGTGGGTAGGCGGGTTCTCTCTCTGAGACCTGGAGTCGCTCATAACCCCCAGCTGCCCCCGCGACTGGTGGGTATGCGTTAAAAAAAAGGCTATAGTTACAGTGATAGTGCGCCGAACTGTATATTAGGCTAGGTTATAGTGGAATCGGCCGAATCCGGGGAATTGCGGTGAATGCCTGTGGCCTCTCGGCCTAGGGTGAACCCGCCACGTCCCCGACTCAGATGGCACCGGAGAGCACCGTCACCGTTTTTAGTGGGTAGGCGGGTTCTCTCTCTGAGACCTGGAGTCGCTCATAACCCCCAGCTGCCCCCGCGACTGGTGGGTATGCGTTAAAAAAAAGGCTATAGTTACAGTGATAGTGCGCCGAACTGTTTGAGTACGGTAACGGGAAGCCGCAGGACTGATCGCGCTGCTGGAGCCCTCCTTAGGGGAGGCCTAAGCTCAGCAGTGGGCGTCGAACGGCTGACATGATGATGATGATGGTGGTGATATACTCACATGTTGCCTATATCTTCAGTTTGTCAGTTATTTTTTAATTGTATTTTTGACTGCCTCGTTGGTGTAGTGGCAAAGTTTCTGCCTTACATCCGAGTGGTCCTGGGTTCGAATCCCAGGTCGAGCCAAAATTGTTTCTGAAATTTTCTGTCATGAATATCTCAAAAACAGCTCTGAGTCGGGAAGTTGGCGGTGACACACCTTCGTGCCTCGGAAAGCATGTTAAGCCGTTGTTCCTGCGCCTGATCTCTCTCCGGTCATGTCGTATTGCCGTCTCACCGAACTTTGAGAGTGATGGAACAGTGAGTGCACCTGTGTATTGCGCTCACACTAGTGCACTATAATATCTACTGCGCAGTTAGCTGATCTCTGTTGAGATTGGCCGCCGTGGTCGAAATCGGCTAGAAGCACTAATATTTTTTAATCCCCGACGAAAAAGAGTGGTGTTATAAGTTTGACCCCTATGTCTGTGTCTGTGTGTGTGTGTGTGTGTGTGTGTGTGTGTGTATATGTATAACGCAAACACTGTAGGTGTGTTTTTGTGTGGCATCGTAGCTCCCAAATGGATGGACCGATTTTAAAGCAGTTTTTATATTCGAAAGATAATTTAATCACGGTGGTTCTTTGATATGGCTGGTGAAAATCCGTCCAGCCGTTGAAACTCACCAGCTGTTTTCCTGGCTCATTCGGCGTGTTTTTAACTGGAAAGTTGTTTTTTTCTTGGACATAATTCATATCTTCATACCTATAGGGCAGGGTTGGCCAACCAGTCGATCGCGACCATTAGTCCAGTCGATCGTGGTAAGGCAAAAAAAATACAGATTGCATAACGTAATTATCAATTACTACAGCATCATTTTCTATCATTTTTCAATCGCTGTTCTTCCACGGTATTTATCCTCTATTCTACGCAGTATACTTAGTCTTTTATTTTCGGCACGCGATGACCAATAAGCTACAAACCTGATTATGCTAGTGGAAGATACTGCGACGCAATGCTCACACTAACATATAGATAGGGCCTTTAAATGTTGATTAAACATCATCAAAACTTCTTTTCTACATAGTTAACAATAAATTACTTAATTACAATTCTATTTTCGTAACTTACCTAATGCATCGCCCATCACAGTCAATCACATTCAAATGCTAAAATAGTTACAAAATCACCATAAAACTAGCATATCGTCGGATTACACTTATTGATCTCATATAAGATGATGCAAGTTTTAATTGAGTAATACCCAAACTTGGTAGCGATCTTAATTCGTTCCTTTGGCTATTGGGATAGTGTTGGTCCTGTGTCGATAGTTTTGGTATCGATATTATTTTTTTCAATATAATTTTTTTCTGAACATGCCGACAAGAAATCAAACAAAATATGTACTTTAAAACATAGATTAATTAAATATAAATACTGAAATATAATAATAAATCATTTTTTTCGATGCGAATAAAATCTTTTAACATTTATAACATAGCTTTTACCATTATAATATCGGGACCAGTTTTTTTTTATATCGACTGCTTATCTATCGTGTAAAACTACATCACTATTACCGAGCATGTAACTGTAGTTATCTGATCAATTGATCGGTTATTAGGAGTTTTGGAATGAATGATGAGATCTGTGGATGTGATCGAGATAGTGGAATAGAGGTTAATAACTTAACTATCGTCGAAGAAGTTGCATTAATTTCATATTGAAAATATTTCTTTGAAAGGTGCTGGTTTACCGACGATTAAGCTGCGTTCCACCCTATTGCTATATGTATATATAGCCATATATAACATTAGATAACATTCTTTGACAGATTTTTATGCTAATCTTGGTTATATTAGGCTAGGTTATAGTGGAATCGGCCGAATCCGGGGAATAGGCTTGTTTCCACTATGAAAGAAATATTCAAAAACTGATTTTCTCTGAAATAATTCATAATTTCAGATGCCTCTACACTAATATTTTTCTGCAGTTCGTATTATTTGATTTTTAATTGGAATTCAAATAATAATTAGTCACTCAGTCGGCATTGCACGCGGTGACGTCAAAGTGTGTTATTCCCATACAAGCTCTATGAAGAAAAGCGTTTTGACAGTTGATAAAAAGTACGTCAACGATTGGTGGTGTCAACTACCGTATTGCGGTGAATGCCTGTGGCCTCTCGGCCTAGGGTGAACCCGCCACGTCCCCGACTCAGATGGCACCGGAGAGCACCGTCAGGTTTTTAGTGGGTAGGCGGGTTCTCTCTCTGAGACCTGGAGTCGCTCATAACCCCCAGCTGCCCCCGCGACTGGTGGGTATGCGTTAAAAAAAAGGCTATAGTTACAGTGATAGTGCGCCGAACTGTATATTAGGCTAGGTTATAGTGGAATCGGCCGAATCCGGGGAATTGCGGTGAATGCCTGTGGCCTCTCGGCCTAGGGTGAACCCGCCACATCCCCGAATCAGATGGCACCGGAGAGCACCGTCAGGTTTTTAGTGGGTAGGCGGGTTCTCTCTCTGAGACCTGGAGTCGCTCATAACCCCCAGCTGCCCCCGCGACTGGTGGGTATGCGTTAAAAAAAAGGCTATAGTTACAGTGATAGTGCGCCGAACTGTATATTAGGCTAGGTTATAGTGGAATCGGCCGAATCCGGGGAATTGCGGTGAATGCCTGTGGCCTCTCGGCCTAGGGTGAACCCGCCACGTCCCCGACTCAGATGGCACCGGAGAGCACCGTCACCGTTTTTAGTGGGTAG
Source organism: Pyrausta despicata (assembly GCA_963921415.1). NCBI lineage: Eukaryota > Metazoa > Arthropoda > Insecta > Lepidoptera > Crambidae > Pyrausta > Pyrausta despicata. The sequence continues at coordinate 6,381,924 of OY992869.1, forward strand.
GCGGGTTCTCTCTCTGAGACCTGGAGTCGCTCATAACCCCCAGCTGCCCCCGCGACTGGTGGGTATGCGTTAAAAAAAAGGCTATAGTTACAGTGATAGTGCGCCGAACTGTTTGAGTACGGTAACGGGAAGCCGCAGGACTGATCGCGCTGCTGGAGCCCTCCTTAGGGGAGGCCTAAGCTCAGCAGTGGGCGTCGAACGGCTGACATGATGATGATGATGGTGGTGATATACTCACATGTTGCCTATATCTTCAGTTTGTCAGTTATTTTTTAATTGTATTTTTGACTGCCTCGTTGGTGTAGTGGCAAAGTTTCTGCCTTACATCCGAGAGGTCCTGGGTTCGAATCCCAGGTCGAGCCAAAATTGTTTCTGAAATTTTCTGTCATGAATATCTCAAAAACAGCTCTGAGTCGGGAAGTTGGCGGTGACACACCTTCGTGCCTCGGAAAGCATGTTAAGCCGTTGTTCCTGCGCCTGATCTCTCTCCGGTCATGTCGTATTGCCGTCTCACCGAACTTTGAGAGTGATGGAACAGTGAGTGCACCTGTGTATTGCGCTCACACTAGTGCACTATAATATCTACTGCGCAGTTAGCTGATCTCTGTTGAGATTGGCCGCCGTGGTCGAAATCGGCTAGAAGCACTAATATTTTTTAATCCCCGACGAAAAAGAGTGGTGTTATAAGTTTGACCCCTATGTCTGTGTCTGTGTGTGTGTGTGTGTGTGTGTGTGTGTGTATATGTATAACGCAAACACTGTAGGTGTGTTTTTGTGTGGCATCGTAGCTCCCAAATGGATGGACCGATTTTAAAGCAGTTTTTATATTCGAAAGATAATTTAATCACGGTGGTTCTTTGATATGGCTGGTGAAAATCCGTCCAGCCGTTGAAACTCACCAGCTGTTTTCCTGGCTCATTCGGCGTGTTTTTAACTGGAAAGTTGTTTTTTTCTTGGACATAATTCATATCTTCATACCTATAGGGCAGGGTTGGCCAACCAGTCGATCGCGACCATTAGTCCAGTCGATCGTGGTAAGGCAAAAAAAATACAGATTGCATAACGTAATTATCAATTACTACAGCATCATTTTCTATCATTTTTCAATCTCTGTTCTTTCACGGTATTTATCCTCTATTCTACGCAGTATAGTCTTTTATTTTCGGCACACGATGACCAATAAGCTACAAACCTGATTATGCTAGTGGAAGATACTGCGACGCAATGCTCACACTAATAAATGTTGATTAAACATCATCAAAACTTCCATTTCAAAGTATTTAGTAAATTTTAGGAAACAATCTCTCATGTGATACGGAAAGGAACTACTCCTAAGACTATTCAATAGAAAATATTTTATGATTGTGTACTAAACACTATGATGCTTCATTTAAGATTTTAAGAAGTATGTAAATGGTAGATTGCACAGGGTTTCGTTAGTAAACAGTAGATCTTATGTATAATCAAGTTGGCCACCCCTGCTATAGGGCCTTAAACTGGGATTTGACTGAATCGGAAAATTCCGATTTTAAACTTATCACCAAACACATAACACATGATAATGACCCGGTTTTAATGGTCTGACTATATCAAGATCATAACAATTAAAAATGGCGGCTGTTGTTTAATTTATAAGCAAGCACGATTAAAATAATTCAGAGACACGTATCGTCCGTGGCTCAGCCTTAATCGCATTTGCTAGACATGCTAATGTACAGGTTCGAACTGTAGGTATAGTTAGTACATAAGTTATGTACCAACCATACCTACAGTTCAAAGTTAACCCAGGTGGTGACGGGGAGGTACGCTTTCATATTCATATTCATTTATTGCATTCATGAGTATATAATAGGTGACAAATACAGTTTAAGTAGAAGTAGAAGAATCATGAAGCCCATTTGGGCATGGCAAATTAAATAAGGCAATATAATTCAATGTCAATAATAATAAAATCAACAACAATCAAAGGTATAAGACCAGTCCAGTACTATTAAAATATAATCAATTAATCTAATCCAATTAAATACAATTAAAATAAAACATGTCAAAATTAAAAATTAAAATCAAATAATTAACATTAAATTGACCAGTCCAGTACTATTTACATATGATGACGACTACGGCTAAAACTCTAGATATTTCTAGTGTTATAAATGAAAGCCATAATAAGTTCACTTTGTTATACGTACTTCCGACTGTCTAAAAACCAGCCATAACCTTTGTTAAGAATAGAAAATAACTCGGGTCACGTTTTAGTATTACTTGGTCTCAACTGGTCCTACTAAACTTATTTTTCTATCACTGTCATTTTTAAATGTCCAATAAAAATCACTTAATGATGTATTTTGCTTGTGTTTGCTTTAAAAACACATGTTGATTTTGTTGAACACCTCTGTTGGAGAGCAGAATGACAACTTGTAAGTTTTCGAATGTAATAAAAATAGTTTTAAGCGGCCAATATAATTTTACGAGATGTTTACGACTATTGAGAATTTTGATTACAAATCTACGGTAACAAGCCATAATCAGTAATCAGATTCCGAATAATGTCATAAAATTGTGTAATTGAAAAGTTATATCCAGAAGCAATGCTAATAAATTTTAATATCCAAGTATTGATAGAGTCATAAAAGTTATAATGAAATATATCCCTTGCGAGATCTTAATGTTAAAAATATCATTATAATAAACTTGTTTTGCACTTGTGAAAGTTCTTATTTTATTTTTTTGTTGCTTTTACTCGTAGCCTTCTTTAATGCCACAATTAATATAAATCTTTTATTTTTTCAGGTACGTTGTTCAGCTTTTTTAAATATTCAAAAATGGAGCACTGTAAGTAGCACTTGTATTATAAATCGTCTGCATCCCTCGTCTGATATATCCGCCTTTCAAGAACCGCCCTTATCTTCGTCATTCCGACAGCTGCTATCGTTCGGCAGACCACGAGCGCATTTTCATAATACCAGGTTATCTCCCTAAGTTGTATGACTAAAATATGGCGTCATTAAACGCAACCGAACCGTCGCATCAGTCAGGTGCAGTTGTCGAATCTGTCATCGCTATCGGTTTATGAAAAAAGCGGTCAAGCGTGACCGGGAATATGAAACGAGGTGTTCCTGACGTTGAGCATTTAGGAAGTTTCAACCTTATTATGTGTATTTATAAATATGTATTCTTGTATAAATTTATTGGTATTATTATTTTTGTGTTTTCTCTCTTATATATTTTGTCGCACCGCCCACTAATCGTTTCTGCTTAGCCCAAAGGTATGACTGGTAGAGAACGCCCTACGGCGTTAAGTCCACCTTTTACATAGTACATAGTTTTGTTGTGCAATAAAGCTTTAATAAATAAATAAAAACCTGAGTACTGTGCGTATTAAAATTCTATTTGACATTGCGGTTGCTCACGTTGGCTTGCTAGCAAATAAGACATAATTAAAGAAAAATATTAATACTAGTTTTTGTGATAGTTTTAATGAAATAAAAAGTAACAAAAGTGCAAGCATAATTCTTGTGGTACAAGGTTACAAACGTATTTGTAAAGACATGTATAACTGTTGACACGTTATTTTTTTGAGATGCTTTTTTTACCAAGGAACCCTTAAAAGTATCCTGCTTCCAAAAGATAAGATGTAAATTACGGTAGGGTGTTTAAACGAATTTAGTGGTGCTCCTGAACAAAATTAATGCTCCAGATAGACATTGGAGGTGCCATAAAGATGCAGATTCAGGGAACCCTCCGCAGATTTGTCCCTGTCGAACTCCTGTTGCTTTTTCCTCACAGTTTGAGGAAACTTTGAAGAAAATTATGTTTTTCACCAATAAGTTTGTCATCTTAAAAAATATATATTAATGAAAACTAATTTTAAATCGATCTATCCGCTCAGGAACTACGATGCCACATACAGACAAAACACAGAAACACATATACACACACAAACAGACATATTGGTCAAACTTAAAAAACCCATCTTTTTCGTGACTAATACGATACTCTTTCCAGGATTTAGTATTTCTATGAAGTAACTTTCCAATGCGTATTTCTGATAAATATGCGTGTGTGTTAGCGTTGTAAATATTTTTACAACGCTAACACACTGCCATTTAAACTTCAACTTTGTAATTAATTAACATTATTTTTGAATATTACCTATACTTTTATGTTCAATCATCATATTTTTTTGCGCTTAATGATTTGATTCAAACCGTTCGTAATAATTTGTCAAAAATTCGAGAGAAGTAAGTGGTATTAGTGTTTTACAGAAATGACTTTCGCACTTAAAATAATAATTTCATCCTTACCCGCACCCCACGTTTGACTCAACCTCAAACTCATTAGTTGCCTTAATCTGCATTTCTATTGCACTATGTCGCATCATTACAGTTAGGTAAGATTTCGACCTAGTGTTGACAGAATTAAAGTATTAATATCGAGAAAAAAATACTTTGGGGCGTTTAAATTTAGAGTTAAAGAGTGGTAGTTAATATTTTGACTTAAAACACATTGTACAACCTGCATAAGAGAAGTGAGTTAGATAACTAAAAAAACCTACTTATATTATGTAAGCAAAAGTATGGATTTTACTGAACTTTTACAAAAATATAGCTTATACATCGGAATGACACAACACATAGGCTACAACTTATCAAGAATTGTGAACACTTGTAATTAATATCCATCAAGGGTCTGGTTTTTTTCGCAAAACGATGACGAAGTTAAATATTATCGATATCCAAAACACAAGTAGCGAATCACTGGTTAAGTTCGATCAAGTTGAATGGATCCTCGCCGACAGCTTCTTCAATAATTCAGGCACACTCTTTGTTTAGGTCGCATAATAACCTGTTTAGAGTGGAGTTGCTTAATTTGGGGGTAGATTCGAGATTAGTGGAATGTATAATAAATACGGGCCACCGCTGGGGGGTGGTATGATTACCTTTTGTTTAAAGTGGCGGGAATAAGAAATTTTGCTGTTATTTATGCCCCGGTGGGGGTTGGAACGTGAGGGGTGAGGGGGAAGATTTAGGATATTCCGAATCGAATAATGCATGCTTTTAGTTAATGCTATGATGCTTCTCATCTCCAGTCGAATATTATAATGCAGTTAGTGCGCTTATTTATATCTTAAATACTTTTTTTACACTCAGATTCATCATAAAGGATTTCATCATATCTGTCAATCGAAAAGAATAGAATACCTAAGTATTTATTCAGATTGGGGTGAGAATAGTAGTATTCCTCCTGGCCGATCTCGACCACGGCGGCTAATCTCAACAGAGATCAGCCAACTACGCAAGAGGTATTATAGTGCACAAGTGTGAGCGCAATACACAGGTGCACTCACTGTTCCATTACTCTCAAAGTTCGGTGTGACGGCAATCCGACGTGACCGGAGAGATATCAGGCGCAGTTACAAACTTCGATGCTAGGTACCCATGTCAGTACAACCGTTATCACCTTCTAGTGCGAACATCACGTCATTCCCTGCACTATTCCATTCAACTGACCCAAAGATAACGGAGAATAGACAATGCCCTTGTAGCTTATCGATTGCACAGAGGACCAGTGTCGTACGCAATAGTCGATAGTTAGGGGCGTTACAGACGCGCGACTGTATATGGCGACGACAGGCAACTTTAGACGCTAGCAAGAGGACAAAAGTCCTAGTGCCCACTTTCGTAAATGTCGGCGAGAGATAGTCGTAATGAGTCGACGATGGTCCATGGGTTGGTAAGCCTGCCGTTGACAATTACCTGCAACTGTCTATTAACCTGTTTGCCTTTCTGTATCCAGTTTTAAAGTGAAGGGAAATCGAAACTATACTTCTGCACTCCTCCTATTAGTCTCTATGCTTCTATCATTTCATTGCGGTGTCAAGGCAGAGGCCACAGTCTTTTGTCTATATTTAGAGACAGACAGCCCGTTTGCACGATCAAGTTACTTGTAGTGACTTTAACTAATAGTACGGTCATTGGCTTAGAGAGGAGAGCTTCAGTTGAGAGTTCTCTTTGGACAACCAAGAATTCACTGATTGTAGATTACTATTCGACTTCCTCCGTGATGTGGTAGTGTGAGTACTGGTTTCAAGGTGCAACCATTGTGAGGTCCTGTATTCGTTTCCGAAAAATATTAGAAACCAATTTTCAATGTTTTCTCGGGTCTTGGTGATTTTGTTTCTAATTCCCATAACACAAGTTCTCAAGCTACTTACTTTTGGCTATGTATGTGATGTTTTCCCCATGTGTATTTATATTTATTCGGCCAAGCGGCAGAACTAGGCCAACCAGGAGTTGAGGTGATGAGAAAGTGTGGTTTTAATAAAAACCCATTCTACTTGTTGCAAGCAGTTGCCAACATACTATTTCTCGTCTGCGTGTGCCCTTAGTTTAAGCTATTACCGTTATAATCGGCCGTTGTTGTCAATACAGTTTTGTATGAAAACAGCTTTTGTTCTGTCCACGATTATTGTTTTATCTAACGAATATCCGATAATGCAGTATGCACGGAATAATTTATTTGTAGTGCTTTTGTTACTCTGAGCTTTGAGAGCACAATAGACATATTTTGTGTTATTTTAGTTAGATTAAATGACTGGTCATTGTCAAGTTTAATTTTTTGCTGTTTCATTTTATGTGATGTGATGATTATATTATCTGTCACGCAAGAAGTATCATAAAAATAAACTAAAAAAGACGCTTTTGTTGCTACATAAGAAAGAGAAAATAATTTCTGAGTACAAAGAATTTATATCACAGTAGAGGGAAAAAACTTTTTTTTTTGTTAATAAGGATAATGGAAAACACATAAAATCATTGCATTATCATCGGTACTTGATACGTGTGCAAAGTTTCAAATTAATAAGATTTCTGGAAGTTGGTGTAAATTGATCTCAAAGATTCCGTTACATACATACATACATATAGCCCGAGCTAAAAAAAGGGTGTTAAAAGACACATTGATGTGCATATTTAACATCTACAAATAACTGAACTGACTAGAGAACTTTCATAGCAGCCATAAAACTCATAACAACTAATCACATATTAAAAGTGTCATTATAAGTCTGTCATTACACCAACATAGTACAAAATTGCGCACTAAAACGTGTTTTTAATTTTAGTTCAGGTCCTTTCAACGAAAGTGTGTCATTTGCGGTTAGGCTCGTTTTAGAAAGGATGTTGAAAGTTGTTTTAAATGAAAGTACCTATGTACTTATGGAATAACGCAAAAACCGCTAATTTTTGTAACAATAGAAATCTTTTAGGCGAGCTCGCTCCTTCGTCGACTCATTTTCTTCTTCGTTGGACTTAGTCTTGGGTCAAGAGCAAACCTATACAAAAAAAATTACAAACCATGTAATCATATAATACATAAATACTAAGTACATAAAAATAATGACTTGAATGATAAAAAAACTTTCGTCTCAATCAGTTTTGTAATTGATAGAAAGAAGTAGCGTGCAAAAGCCCGTATTTTAAATTGGAAAATAAACCTAAACTTTATAATGCTCTACAATAGGTATATTATTCAATGTAAGTAATCCTAGAAAGTATATTGAAATGGATATGGCAATTTGTTTAGACTTAATAGGGTGGCCACAAGGAAACATTATTTTAGAATTTCGATTATTTTCCTAAGATGACAGTAATGTTTTTTAATATTTTTTTACATTAATTTTTTTGATAATCGCTGCAGTAAAGAACATAATCATCATCATATCAATTTCAACGCCCACTGCTGAGCATAAGCTGCTCCCAAGGATCTCCACTGTGTTCGGTGCTGCGCTTCGCGTATCTAGGGACATTCACTAATTCGTCGTCGCGTAAAACATAACTTAAAAAAGTAAAAATGAGATTTCCTGAGCTTAAGTTAGCACCATAGCATATACTTATGATCTTGCTGGTGGATTTAAGAAGGTATAAAAAGTTTTTTCTATAATAAATTTGTGCCTAAAATAAAACAACGCTGAAATACTCTGTTATTTAATCACATCAATAACATAAAAATTTAATTAAATTAAAATGAAAAAAAATAAAAAAAATGGATTAATTAATTAATTTAATTAATTTTAAATTCTTTTGCAAAATTGAAGGCATGGCAAACACACAGATAAAAAAAAACACGGGTTGCACTCCGGGAGTGCCGGCAGAAGTGAAAACTTGATTATTAACGTTGTGCATTTTTGATTTATTTGAACCGTCTTACGGTTTTTCGATCAGCATCACGTGACCTGACGCGAGTTTCACAGTTTCTACCCATGCCACAAAAGTGCTCAACGCCGCTAAAGAAGTTTTCACTTCAAAAATTATAACTATACCGGGAATGTCCTTGATCTTTCCAAGACCATGGTGTATGTATAGTACATACAGGGCTCGTGTGGCAGACAGGCCAAAGGTTACATAAGGGCCGAGGCACTTTACTTAATTCAGTCGACTACTCCTGAATTTATCTGAAAACTTTCACGCGTTACACAGCCGATGATTTAAGGAGATTATGTAAAAATGTTTGCACGAGATAAGAAACTGGACGCCATTTTTAGTATAAAAAATGAAACAATCCTGAAATGGAAAGGGTAATTTGCTTTTAGACTGTGACGGAATAAATCATTATAAGAGACTATAAAACTGTTTAATAGCTAAGCTGAATCCTTATCAATACGTATTTCGAGACGTGAAATGAACACTTTACTCTCAGAAGCCTGTAAACTTTTGGTTTACTAGCGGGACGTTTTTTTGACGACAAATATTCTATTTTTTTCGTTTTCACAACGCTATTTTTAATTTCGTAAAGACATAACACTTAAAAAATTCTTTTCGGCTCCGGTCATCGGGGAGGAATCGAACTCCCGACCTTTGGAAGTCCGGTCCAATGCTCTGACCACTGCTACCGAGAACCTTAATGGAGTCGTTGAATTTTGTAAGTGTTTTTTTTTATATTATTGTTATTTTATTGATATTATTTAAATATTCTTTACGGTAAGCCCTATACGATATAAGTATCGTAGTAATCTGAATTCTTAAGTTAATAAATTAAGGTAGCGTTGTTTTGTTTTTAACTCGACAGTATTCAACAACGGAAACTTTCTAAAGTATTTCACGTTTCCGATAAAGTAGTACCTACGCGCAAGTTGGCTTTGGATGCTACGCATACTTTGGCTCATTGTGTTTGGAAGTGTTAAAGACTTTGGACTTACTGTTACAATGACAAATGCTTTGTTTAGTTTTACTTAATGCTTCGTCCACATTATGGTGTTAATAATAGTAAAAAAATTGGTTGCCTGTAAAGTCGGTATACGGGCGAAAGTTTTACGTGACAACGACTTTGAGTGGTAAAATAATTTTAATGTGAATATTCATTCGTATAACATGAACCGGTGTGTATGCCTATCTCTCTCAATCTCTCTCTCTCGCTCTGTCTCTCTCGCTCTTAGGCGGGTTAACTGTGCTCGAGTGGAAGGGACGCGTGCCTTTCAGTTTTCATGTCTGTCTCACTCGCTCTTAGGCGGGCTAACCATGCCCGAGTCGAAGGGACGCGTGCCTCTCACTCGCTCTCATTGTGAGCGCGGAACGTGAGCGGAGCAGCGTAACGCAGTTTCTTGAAGTGTCACCCGGCAAACCAATTTATAAGACGTTGTCACGTCAAAAATCCGACTACCACTTTGGTGTTATTGTTAAGAAGTTGACTATTAACCTAGAGGTTGCGGGTCAGATCCCCGCAACAAACATTTGGGTGCATGAACATGTCTGTTGGGACTGGTCTGGGTGTAATATGTATTTATTAAAGTTTATTTGTAATACCACTGTTGATTCTGATATCTGTAACACAAGCTTTAGTTACTTACCACAGAGTCAGATCAATGTATGTGATGTTGTTGTTTATTTATAGAAAAAAAACACGTCAATCGAATAGAATAAAGCAAGGTTTAATCCATCTATGATCCATCGTTTAATCTCTGGTACATTCTATGTATTATTTTGTTTTGGAATGAATTCAGAAAAGGCCGCGTTATAATCGAAGGCGACAAACATCGATCGATTGGTGTGGTACTATCAATCGACTTGGCTAATCGATAAATCCGTCTGTCGATTGGAGTAGTAACATACTTAAGGAAGAAACTATGCCAACATGACAAGACATGCCCAACAATAGTTGGTAGGGAATCGCTGAGAATGCTAACAAGATAAGCTGTGTCAAAACCGGCACAGTGTTTAGATGAATCAATGATGACTGGTAGAGAATGCCCCACGGCGTCAAGTTCACTTTTTGTACAGACTTCGGTGTGCAAGAAAGCTTATTAAATTAAATGAGCAGTTATTCCCACAAAAAACGTTAATAAGAAGAATTTTGTTTGTAGGTAACTATTTGTTATCATTAATTAACGTATGTTTATGTTGTTGTTTTGTATTTAATTGAAATAAATTTGTATTTAAATGAGTCAAATTTGCATGTTTCATACAAAATGAGAATGAATAAGTAAGAACAAATTAAATAATATTTCGATAAGTGAAAACTCTCAATTGTTTTTGTCCAAAACGTTACAATAGCGTGTATTGTGTATAAAAAGACCGAAAGGAATTATAACTCATCCCCAGACTTCAAATTCGAAACCACATTATCGCGTCAACACCAAGCGTCACATTCAAAATTCACTAAAAGTTGTCAATGTCATACATCTAAATATGTATCCCACGGGGCAGAGGGCACCGTGGGTGCAGGCAGCCGATAACGCGGACAAAAAGATTCCTTTGCATTGTGATCGTGCACAATGGCACACGACGCCAGTGGAGAACTTGTAATTACTATTTCCTGCGCCTTTTCAGGAGGTGTATTTTACAGAAAAATGGGTATATACGCCGAGCGCGCTCTTTGTTGAACCATCTTTCATATCTTCGGCATATAGGCCAGAGCAAGAACCGCAATATCCACTGCATTTTGAAGCAGGAATGCAATTCATCAAGTCGCTTTTATTATACGCTCTAAAGTGACTTTTACAACCCAATTATGAGATGATGAAGATTCGCTTGACGTACATAGGCTAATAACCACTAACATGATTACCGTTTTGACTAATAACTCTCATTAATGCTAATTTATTTAAAATATTACACTTGATTCTTAAGATAAAGACATAAAATTACGTAATAACGCTCACGTACGGATATGTATCATCGGAGATAGACGTCTTTTTATATCTGCTATGTTATTAGGTACCACACAAATTGCTAGGTATGGGTTATTAGCATAGATGGTAATAGTCATTGGTTACTGCATAATCTCGTAAAAGGATCTTCTCGTGTTGCCGCCGATTCTCTCCAATATTTACGAGAATAAAGTGTTCTGCAAAGAGCGAATGACAGCAACAGTCTTGAGGTGCGAGCGAGAGGCAAGACAGTATATTTACCTCGATGGCACCTCAGTAATTACTGTATAGCGCATTACGGGGAATTTTGTCCATGGGAGTGCATTTTATGAACCACTGGGTGTCTTGCGATTATCAACTGTATTATCCTTACAAATTTTAAGTAATAAGCACCACTATTTATATCTTAACAGAAGACTTCAAAATTGACCCGTTGGAATTCACCGCTGTTATCTAACGCACCTTTAACACAAAGGTTAAAAGGAGACAGTGTGTCAAGTCAACCAGTAACGGACAAAAACCATCAACAAGCTACTTATTACCAATAAAATTTTGAGAGAACAACGCCTAAGTGGCATTTAAGTGTCAGTCAACTGGTGGTTAGGCCGTTTCGCGTGTGGCTCTCACAACCGGCCTGGGGCGGACTGGTTTCCAGCCAAGCCGGTCGGGCAAAGTGTAGCGACTTAGTAACTCGGTATGGGTACTCCTTTGTGGGCACATTCCGATAGATACGAGCCCCGGCCGAGTGAAATGCGGATAATGAAGAGCAGTTATTGTGATTTGTGTGGCATCCAACTTGGAAACTAGATGTACGTTGCAGTTGGTCCTGTGTAGTCCCATGAGATCGTTCGATTTATGATCTTAAGAGCGTATTTAGCGTTCCCGGACGCGAATAAATAGGTTGTACTTTCAAGATGCCGACGAAAAAATAAAACGACGACTTTTTGTTCTCCGAGCGTGGCGTGAAAGAGATTCGTGTTTTGGCTCTGGGTTAAAAAATCTCCGAGCACGCGAGCCGGTCAGCCAAAATCGGAAGTTTTACGACCGACAGATAGGGTTATTTATATAGAGGGTTTTATTTAATAACGTTATCCGAATCGACGTGTCGTTGAATCCATTAATGCTTGTTGTCCGTAAATTTTTTTGGTGTCCTAAAAGGGAGATACGAGGCCCGCTGCACTCTCTGCAGTTTTTTTCTGGGCATTCCTTTTTTGCCAAATTACTTTTAAGTATTTCGTAACGAATCACCATGGGGAATTAAATTGATGAAAATAATACGAACAAATTATTTCATTCTGCCGAAACGCTGCAGGGCTTGATTTATTTAAGGTTTTTAGAGATAAATATTGGTACCTCTTTGCTCTTATGATCATTAGAATACAGTTGTTGAAAGTACTTATTAAACGGTTACAACCCAAAGATAAAATTTTAAATCATGTAAATCGTAGTGAACTTTTATTTTGCTTGAGCTTTTTCATGCAAAACAAATTATCTTCACAATATTTATTTCTCCTGTTTTAATATCTCATCAGAATCCTTAGAAGTCTGATTATTTTCCTTCCATCATCCCGAAACCCTACAAACTTCCACTGACTCCAACCTAAGCATAGAACCGAACCCCAAAGAGCATGTACCCAATAGAGACGAAAAGACACACATTCTACTACCTAATGCCGTTAGATAGGTTTTAATAAAGGCCAAAGGATACAATAAATATATTTATATTTAACCTTAAGTCGCCGATAAGTTCTCAAGAGTTTCATAACTCTGTAATTTGCACCGCTCACGTATAATTGCTTTGCTTTTTAACCCGACGAAAAAGAGGATTATAAACGATTTCAGTGCGTTTTTTTTAAAGAAAATTTATTCACGGTGGTTAATATTTAAGCACGGTGCTTACCAGCAGTTTTCCTGGCTCATGTCAGGGTTTCTTTTAGAGCAATTAATATTTTAGGTAGACTACAAGTGATTTAACTTAGATTTACATTCAGAATAGAATATTAAAAAAAAAAAAAATTCTTATGTTAATTAGTGAGTGAGTACATTTAGTGAAACACATTTAATGTTATGGCATCCACACAGCAAATGCCACCGAATCGAGGATCCGTTGGCGCTGGTCTTCCGTGGATGCCTCAAAAGTATTTTTTTTTAATTCACACATATTACTCTACCGGGTAGATGGTCGATGGCGAGCCCGCACGTCATAATAGCCGGCATCCTGTTATTCCGACTTCCTCGTGTTGTAATACAATTTACTGTAATCACATTAGTAGAGTAATGACATCAGTCCTTTTAACTAGTACCTTGTCTTGGCTTGTCCTGACGTTCTATCATCAAGTTTTATTAGTACCTACAGGTAATGTCGGTTTTGCTTTCATGTTTCTATATTAAGTTGCTTAAGTCCCGTTATTTTGTCTTTAGATGCATCCTTTCATAGAAAATTACAAGACGAAATTTCATAAAAGACAAAATGTTAAACAAAAACTCACAAACATGTAAGTATATTCATTAGAGGTGCTATTTGAATATCTGACTAAGGCGAAATCTATTCGGTTTTTAAACCAATCTTGGTAAGATTAAACTTCGCCCGAAACTGGATTCCAAAATCCAATGATCGGAACTCAATAAAACACCTCAACAATCCACAATACTCGTATAAGTCTGCGCAAGAGCTTAAGCTTAGCTAAACAACGAAATTCTAACTGCTGGCTGGGTGCCGTAACTTTCTGTGTTCTTGAGACCAAATAGTACCATCAAAATGCAAAGTGCACACTCAGATAGACTGAACTGTTCTTGTGTAATATATTTTGATAGAGCAGGCTCACTGCACAGTGGTAACGATATTCAAGTTTCACGGACAAAAACCGAAACGGAAAAAGATTTTTTGTAACAATTTACGTGATATTTGATCAATTGGTTTTTGCAACACTTTTTTGCATGTTTGTTCCACTGTGCAAGTGCGGATTTCACTTTGTGTTACTGCACTGTGGTTTAGTGCTCAGTCAGATAAGGCAAAAGTCAGGTATTGGTCTGGTTAAGGCAACACCCAGGGAAGTGTGGGAATGTATTAGAACGAATAAAATAAGCTGAATCACCAACCATTCTCATAGTCGGGCTAAGTAGGTGCTTCAAGATAGTATTGCTTTTGAATTCAGTTGAAGATAGCGATGTTATATTTAATTAGCTTCAGATATTTGCTTTGATTTTGTCACTAAAAAGAAGTCAGTACTTTTGCGTAGTGTAACGTTTTTTTTTCCTTTTCAGTTTGGCAGTGGAATAATATGATTTCTGAATATATTAAAAAAAATACCAATTAGTAAGACAGGTACCCAAAAATACTTTTTCACGGGCAGAACACATTATTTTCTAGACTTGACGTAAAAGAATATGAAAAAATGTACAGTAATAAAGTTTCAAGGTTTCGCTTACAAGACAAAAATCGAATTACTCACTTGAAATGTATCTCAGATTAATAAATTTTGTCCATTAGAAGTGCCTAAGTTACATTATAAATCAACAAAGTTAATTGAACTCGAACCAAACTATCTTATTATTATGTATTCGATAGCATTTATCAAATTAAATGTTGTTTCAAAGTAATATAGACTGAGAAATCTCTGCGGTCTACTAACTCTGTGAACTGCGACCTTTCAATGCATTTTATTAGCGTACGATAAGTACAATAATAATTAAATACTTGTGGTACTGACTCCGTAATATAAACACTGTTTTAAAATTAATCAAAACAAATTCAAATTCAAAAATATTTATTGTACCTTCACAAAATGACCACTTATGAATTAATGTGAAAACATGAAAAAAAAAACAATTCTGGAATTTTTTGGCAAAAAAAAAAGTTTTGTACTATATATTTATAAACACTGTGCTACGTAATATGGTTTATTCAACCATTCTCGTGCTTAAGCTCGTGGAGCGAATTTTTTCACCCACACACCGTCTATTTAGACATAATACTATTGTATGGTATTTAAACCCAACACACGTTGGGTTGGGACGCGGAACCATTGTTTCTTGTTTAAAATTCATGAGAAGCAATATCATGTTAAACGTTTTATTATAAAAAGACAAGCTTCCTCCCGCTACTTCGCGTGCGTGATTTTAAACATTTCCTTTTCATAAAATGTTGTACAAATAATTGATAAACTAGTCCTTGCATGATCTAGCAGCCTAACTTAATTTATCTTAACTTTTTTGTTAATATATTTTCCATCTCTTTTGCGTTACTGTTAAGAATAGGTATCCACTACCAGCTTGTTTTCCCAATATATGATGTGATACTTTCAATAAAAAGAGTTAATAGGCTGTTAGGAAACAGACGAAATCTATCCTCAGCCACAGCGGTCTTAGCATCGACCAGAAATAAGTCTTGCTACCTTTTTATTTTAAAGAGTAGCACCATTAAGCAAAGGCAAATTGTCTTTGCTTAATGATGTGTGTAAATTCTTTACCGTTTCCCTCATACTTGATGATGAAGATATTATCTGTCGGTAATCTTTCCTACAATAGTGCGTTTTACGCTTCGTTAAACGTATAATATATGAAAACAGTTTTATGATGTTCTAAACCCATTCTGTAAAACAAAGATGGCTTTAATACAATTTGACTTAAAGCACTGTGCGTTTATTTCTTTGTAACGGGATAGCGCGACCTATCGTTCTAAGTGTGGAATGCAGTGCATTTAGATGTTTTGTGAATTGTCGTTTAATACGAAAATGGAATTGGATTTACTATAATTGTGATATCAGATAGACTGATGTGCAAACTACTTAGTTGAAGTGGTGTGGAAATGACACAGTGCTAAAAGAGTTTTAGTGAGTGCTAGAGTTATGAGATTTACTAATTTATTTAAACTTTACTGTACAACAAAACTTTGTATAAAAGGTGGACTTAACGCCTAAGGGCATTCTCTACCAGTCATACCTTTGGGCTAAGTAGAAATTAACTGTTACTGAAATGAACTGAGATAAATGATGGTTTAAAAAAAAAAACTCTTCACCAGAGTATTCTAATCGATCCATATCTATGAATCTCCAGACAACACAGGTTTAGAGTGGTTCACAGTAATTGTCAAAGAGGCAGCCTTTGACGCGGATCGTCGGCCATGACTAAAATTGAATACCGACACTAGTCCCCGGTTGGAATAGGAAAATTGACATGGAACCCATCAATTTTGCCCACGATTGCTGACGTAGGGAACACTGTGCAATCTAGTGGTAAGTCAACGTTGACCAATCGATCGTTATCATAAACCACGGAGATTTTTTTTTTAATTCCCTTGTTCCATTTACAATCAGCCAGTGGCCTTAAGAGAGCTACTATTTTAAAGTAATTTTGGAGGTAGATCACATCCTTTGACGCGATATCTCGTTAAGTGCTCGCTACAATCCAAATAAAAAAACGCATTTATTTCAGGTCATAACAACGCATAATTTGAAAGATTACATTTCATACAATTAATACATTTAAATTTAAAACACATAACGATGATTAAATTCATTCATACACATACATTAAAAACATTACATTCATAAAATTGAGTCCAGTCTTGATATTTTAAGACGAAATATAGTTATGTGTCTATAATAAATATATCTGACCGCATCTAAGAGTGTTCTTGCCCAACAGTTTATGCCAAACAGCCTTCGTTTTATAGGCTTAGTAGGATTTGTAAATCTGTTCTTTGTTTGATGGTCCGCATTTGCAAGTAATCATGTAGGTAGCTCTTATGAACGAAGGAGCACTGACAATGGTTTTCAATGCGTTATTTTATAATCGTTGAAGAATCTCAATGTTGAAGTGGCTTGCTGATCACAGCTCAACACAAAAACAATGATTAAATAAATCGATATTGCCACACACGATAAGTTATATCTTAACAGTTAATATTTGTGTAAGCTGAAAAACCATTCAATAAACGCAATCTTACTCAAACAAATGGCAATGCAATGTGGACGGACGCACTTAAACCTGACTCATTCTGTCTGTCCCATCCCTCTTCGGTACTTACTACGGAAAAGATTCTTCACCTATTGCCTCTCAATAGCCCATTGGTTCGTTCGATAGTTTTCGGAAATAATTTTCTAAGTTTTGTCCGCACTTTACATTGTTAGACCCACTGTGTTATAGGGTTGTCAAAAACAAAAATTAACGTAAAAACGATTTTTGCGGTCATTATTTATTAGGTATCCAAATACAAACGGTAATATAATTTTGCTCAAACTCGCAGATTGTACCGGTGATATTAACAATTTAATAATAAAAGTAAGTAATTTATTACATCAAAGGTAAATGTTCAAGTTGATTGATCGCAGGATTATTTTGACATGAATGAGAAAACCTTAGAGCTCAGTCAAAGTACCTACCGTTTTAACTTACCTCCGAAAGGGAATATATGTCTTCTGCCTATTGGAAACTGTATTTTCTCGTCTATATAGATTCTAGCCAACCCTATTCGGCATATATTTTATCGTTACCATTTCTCCGAATCTTTTATTACTTCGTGTCAGCATTTCCCGGGCATATTGCTTTGTTTATTATCCATTGTTTCTTTTGACCATGGCGAGGTATTGCCGAGACTGCGCGATGCAGACTTGTATATCGAATTTATTGAAATTTTACACATTGTTTTGAATTAATAAATGTTTGCAGCACTGTAAAGTGGCGATGTGTGTGCCAGGAAACATTCGGAATTGAATGAAAACATCAATTCATAAGCAAAACTTAGAATTGTATTCGTAAAGACTCGTCTATTATATTTTTACGACTTTTGCATTCCTTACAAAAAGTAAAGACTCGTAAAGTGCAATCAAGTAATTACAGTTCATATATTGCGTTCTTTAGTTGAGTTGAGCAAAGCTACACTTATTAACTTTAAGTTGTATTTCTTAAAGCGGATTTTTTTCAATTATTTTTTATGAGACCGATACATTTCAACGCGTAGGTATTAAACACTGGAAAATATTGCCCCCGACAAGCAATCAATACGAATAAAATACATGTGTACGGGCGTAACCGCAAAAAAACCGCGCCAACACATTGTGTTTCGTATTTTACGACGGTTCCGTTTTATAAAACATATTATAATACAAATCGACATGGGTATTAAAACTGTAAGAAACAATCACAAATCTGCGTATCCCTCTCTCGCTCACACTAATACAAAACACACGCGTGCGAGTGGGATGGACGTACGATCGTGATACTTTATAGCCCCAGTGGGCCGCAAGACAAGATCGGTGCAGCCAAAAACATTTATTACAAGCCATCAATTTTTAAAAACTCGTGTAACGTGACACCCGAGAAACAAACGAATGTGTTCAAGACAACCGTAAACGTGTCCGAGACGCACAGTGGGCCGGATAGCAACGGCTTTGAACAATTACTTTTTTGTCAAATACAAGATTGCGCATTCGTGTTTCGACGGAAAAATTACATACGAAATTGTACATCTTCATTAAATTGCAAGTCGGTCGCGAATGCCGCGATTTGAAGTTTAATTTGACACAAATTAACTTTTAACGTCGAGTAAAGTGCAGGAATAATCGCAGCAGCTGCTCGTAAACTGGTAGATTTTTTTATTCCTATTTCCTCTCGGTTATTAACACGAAAGAATTTAATGAGAGCTCGGCTGACGATAATAAACCGATATTATAAACTTCTCCTTAATAATAACGCGGAGGTTAAAAAAAAATAACAGACGTGTGGTATTAACGCTTTGCGACGCTCCGAGAGGCTGCGGCAACGACAAAAAGGAGTAAAAAGGACAGCCTGACAGCTATCTATCTTGGTTCGGATCTTTACACGGTTTTACTCCTGTTGGTGTTTTAGCAAACAATGGCTTGTCATATGGGCTTTCATTTCGTTTAAATTTAAAGACGGCTGAAGAGAGAGCGCATGTTTTGAGTTACTGCAAGTGGGATATTGTTTTTGCTGACAATGCATTGGCTATTGTAGGAATGCTAACAGCGCTGTCAGCTCCAACCTCTGATAAAAGGTTACATGCTTCCAAGCTGACATGAAGGAAGATAGTTGTTGGTACTTTACAAAATGCAAGCTTAATGTAAATGTACTTTGTTACCTACCGATGTTCTTGTTGTAAAACATATGCCTTTAACGCATTTGTTATTTACAAAACATCCACCATTAGGAAAAATGTTTGATCAAAATAATGTTAAAAATTCATACCTTTCTCGTTTTTATAGAAAACAAATATTGCAGCCACCGCTTTGTTTTTAATCAACATTTCGTTGTACCATTAAGGGTTATGTTATTTTTGGATTTTTTTATACGCACAGTGGGCGAAAGTCGCAACTCGGTCAGTCATAAAATTTGAGCATAAAAGCGTAATAGCACAATTACAGGGTTAATTAGCAAAGCTGAGCGTTTGTCAGGGCAGCAGTTTTACGGCATACGTGACTGAATGCGATTGGTTAGCATTGTCCCGAGGCCTGAGGTCACGTGGTATATTTATTTTTGGGCAAAGGGTCAGCCCCATTAATTACAGATGGGACCAGATAAACGGGTCTTAATGCATAGAATGAGCGTAAAGAGCGGTGAATTTAAAGTGGGTGAAACGTTTAGGCTACAATGAGCGCCGTCTTCGCGTTAAATAATTCCTTAAAAACTCTTCAAGACTCTTAGACGTTTAATTAACTCGAGGGAAAGTTCCCGAGAGTCGTTTTCACAGGTTATGAACAGACGTGAGCGCATGTGAAGGACTGGGAATGCGTTTTTCTGTTCGCTCGTTATAAAGAGGGCTTAGCGTTGGCGTGTCTCTTTTACTTGATGGTTTGGTGGTAATATGTGTCAAGTTTAAGGTTCTCAGTAACCGAACCAAAGCTTAATTAGCGGATTTAATTTTGTTTGTAGTTTCTAAAAAAAAAGTTTTTAAGAATCATAAATAAATCCATCGACGGTCACAAAATGTACCTGTTCAAAAACATACCTGTGACCTGTGTTCGAAACGTCAAATTAAAATAAAATATAAGAATATCGCGAAATAATCAGTAAGATTTCTTAATTTAAAAAAAAAGTAGTGCTCCTGACCGATTACGACCACGGCGGCCAATCTCAACAGAGATCAGCCAACTATACGCAGGAGACATTATAGTGCACAAGTGTGAGCGCAATACATAGTGCACTTACTGTTCTATCACTCTCAAATTTCGGTGAGACGGCAATCCGACATGACCGAAGAGAAATCAGGCGCAGGACCAACGGCTTAAGGTGCTTTCCGAGGCGGGGGTGTAACACCGCCAACTTCCCGACTCCGAGCTGCTTTTGAGAAATTCATGAAAGAAAATCTCAGAAATGATTTTGGCTCGACCTGGGATTCGAACCCAGGACCTCTGGAATGTAAGGTAGAAACTTTGCCACTACACCAACGAGGCATTTTAAAATATATGGAAACGAATATACTTAGCATGTAACTTGATTCATCTTTTCTTGCAACTGATATGCATGCAAAATAGCACAATTACAGGGTTAATTAGCAAAGCTGAGCGTTTGTCAGGGCAGCAGTTTTACGGCATACGTGACTGAATGCGATTGGTTAGCATTGTCCCGAGGCCTGAGGTCACGTGGTATATTTATTTTTGGGCAAAGGGTCAGCCCCATTAATTACAGATGGAACCAGATAAACGGGTCTTAATGCATAGAATGAGCGTAAAGAGCGGTGAATTTAAAGTGGGTGAAACGTTTAGGCTACAATGAGCGCCGTCTTCGCGTTAAATAATTCCTTAAAAACTCTTCAAGACTCTTAGACGTTTAATTAACTCGAGGGAAAGTTCCCGAGAGTCGTTTTCACAGGTTATGAACAGACGTGAGCGCATGTGAAGGACTGGGAATGCGTTTTTCTGTTCGCTCGTTATAAAGAGGGCTTAGCGTTGGCGTGTCTCTTTTACTTGATGGTTTGGTGGTAATATGTGTCAAGTTTAAGGTTCTCAGTAACCGAACCAAAGCTTAATTAGCGGATTTAATTTTGTTTGTAGTTTCTAAAAAAAAAGTTTTTAAGAATCATAAATAAATCCATCGACGGTCACAAAATGTACCTGTTCAAAAACATACCTGTGACCTGTGTTCGAAACGTCAAATTAAAATAAAATATAAGAATATCGCGAAATAATCAGTAAGATTTCTTAATTTAAAAAAAAAGTAGTGCTCCTGACCGATTACGACCACGGCGGCCAATCTCAACAGAGATCAGCCAACTATACGCAGGAGACATTATAGTGCACAAGTGTGAGCGCAATACATAGTGCACTTACTGTTCTATCACTCTCAAATTTCGGTGAGACGGCAATCCGACATGACCGAAGAGAAATCAGGCGCAGGACCAACGGCTTAAGGTGCTTTCCGAGGCGGGGGTGTAACACCGCCAACTTCCCGACTCCGAGCTGCTTTTGAGAAATTCATGAAAGAAAATCTCAGAAATGATTTTGGCTCGACCTGGGATTCGAACCCAGGACCTCTGGAATGTAAGGTAGAAACTTTGCCACTACACCAACGAGGCATTTTAAAATATATGGAAACGAATATACTTAGCATGTAACTTGATTCATCTTTTCTTGCAACTGATATGCATGCAACAGCAGGATTTGCTGTTGATAAGGTATGTTCGGCGCCCTATCGTGGCTGTTTCCTTTTAGAACGGCGTTTCAGATTGAATGTTTCCGTGTAACTGTGCTCCTGACCGTAAAATCTAACATGACACATCTAGTTATCACAAGTGCATTAATGCATTATTATTATGCATATATGCATAGCATATTAACACACGTCGCGAACAAGAAACGCCTACTTTGGCTGCAGTCGGCTTCAATTTACATTCATTATAAAGTGCACTTTTCATAATCGTGCAATCATGTCAGATTTATTACGATCCATTAAAATCTTTATTACGGCTGTCGGTGTGATGAAAATGTTTTACGCCTTATAGTAGGTATATTTTAAGTTTATGCATTATCTGATGGAAAGAGACATTTATTTGATATCACAATCACTAATGTTTACATCACAGACGATGATGATGTCGCCTGAGTCTTCTCTAAACATTTGTTTAATACGTAAAATATATTTGTATATAGTTTGTAGTGTAACATATACTTTACCCTACCTAGAATTTGGCGCATCTTGTTTGTAAACAAATTACTTTTGAGTCACATTGACCTTACTACCTTACCTTAGAAAATTACTTGATTCATCTAAACTTGTATCGCTGCAATAATATTATTAAAAATAGTTGTACAACTCCTGTACTTATCCCTCGAGTAATAATATGATACCAGGATCAGGGTTAAAATAATACCAAGATTTACAGTAATCAATGATTGAAGTTTATTACCGAAAATGCTATGTATACTTGACATGTAATGTATGTATGCTTGACAACAAAAAAATTACTATTGCCAAGTAAAATCGAAAAACGCCATTTATCAACAAAATATGGAACTGATTATATGTATAAACAACATCTTCGATCACTAATGGACTGTACAATAGTGAAAATTTATTATCACTTCTCAACTTCAAAATTATTAAGTAATCTGTGGATATCGTTGATGTCACAGTAACCACATCTTTTGTACAACTTTTTAACGTGTTATTTTAATGTAATATTGTTTGATGACCCAAATAAATAAATAAATAAAAATTATATTATAGCGAAATGAGGTTTGATCATCAAATGAATGTTCGAAAAGAAATTAGCTCCAAGTATTGTATGTCATTCTATAAATTACGTTTGGGACTTTTTAGTCAACTGAGTTACATAACATCAGTCAAAGTCAGATGGTACAAAAGACATGAATGTGGGTGGTAATTTTAAATATTTTTGCACAAGTAACATGACAGAAAGGGTTCAAATATAAAACCGTTGACTCGCGTGTGAAAGCCCGAACGAAAACTCCACCGATTGGTCACAGCAATATAACATCATGCGATTATGCACACTTTTGGCGAGGTACTGCACGCCATAACTCCACTATGACATCACCGTGCAATTCATTTTGGACGGTTCACTAATGCCGCACAGTGATGTATCGGTGACTCACAAATGGACATTAATTGCCGGTAATATTTTTTGTATTATATTCCACGCCATCTTTGGCCAAAATATGTTGTGGAAGTTAGCTGTGATTCGGTACATTTGTCTCTCGGAGATGCTTTGAATATGAGCATAAAACCCATATTCATACCAAGGGCTAATTGATTGGATGAGTGTTCTGTGTCCTACCTAAAGTTAAAAATGTTTTTCGCCTTTTGTCGTATCATTCTTTGTTTTGATCAAGGCTTGACCAGCCTCTTCCGACCCAATAATATGCGTATTAATTAGGTAGTAGCCTTGCCGCTTTCTCAATTGCAATAAGAAAACATACTTCAACAAATATCGAATAATCCTATCGATATTAGTTTTTGTCGGATCCAGAACTGTCCTATTACTGGATCAAGGCTTTATATTCCCCACGGAGTCGTCGAAGGTTTCGCAATTTCTAACACTAATACAAATATATCATGTATTTTTCCACACATGAGCAATCAATATACGATAGCATAAAAATCGATGTTTGATTCTACTCGTAATATTAGTGTTTTTTTTACCTATGAAATCGCCATTTTAACTTTTTTGTAACTTTGAACTTGAATATCTTCGGACTGGGTAGGACTTGAAAATTCAAATTAGCCTTATAATAAAGCTTAGACATTGGTGTTTTCAAATATTTGCATTTTATTTGTCTTCGTATTATATTGTTTAGCTAGGAAACAAAAAAATTGGTTGCCTGTAAAGTCGGTATACGCGCGAAAGTTTTACGTGACAACGACTCGGAGTGGTAAAATAATTTTAATGTGAATATTCATTCGTATAACATGAACCGGTGTGTATGCCTATCTCTCTCTCTCTCTCTCTCTCTCTCGCTCTGTCTCTCTCGCGCGAAACGTGAGCGGAGCAGCGTAACGCAGTTTCTTGAGGTGTCACCCGGCAAACCAATTTATAAGACGTTGTCACGTCAAAATAAATAAAAATTCGCTCCTTTGCGTCAATAGTTGTACAGAAGCGGTTCATTTTTAACACTTTAGTCTTACTTAGCTTTAATTTAAGTCCAATATGATTTTTTTAACTCACATCCAGTCCGAAGATATTCAAGAGCAGTACAACAAAGTAAAAAGTGCAATTTCATAAGTAAAAGACCTGTTATTACTTTTGTTGCACTTCGACTAGCCCGACCACAGTGTGTCATAGTCTCAGAATGAAGACAACGCCGTCTCGCATGACGATGTCACCGCATATTAATCACCCCTATCTCCCGCCATCCATCTTCAGCCAATTGAAGTCAATTAGACGCTGAATCACTAGAAGTGTTCCCAATAGTGAAGCACTGTCAACACTTACCGAATAACCCCACTACACCCGATACTATCCTGTTTGGCTGTGGATATAAGGGCTATCGGCACTTGGTCGAAGATAAAATATTGAGTTGGAGGCTAATCTAATTTCTTACTGTTTGAGATGGAATATACGGACGAGTGTTGTTTTATTGAACTAACGGATTCAGGATGATGTTTTGTCTACCTACGTAAGAAGGCAAAATAATTAAGTATAAAGATACACTTCATTACATAGTATAAGCCACGTCTTGACTGCCTCGCTGGTGTAGTGGCAAAGTTTCTGCCTTACATCCGAGAGGTCCTGGGTTCGAATCCCAGGTCGAGCCAAACTTGTTTCTGGGGTTTTTTATCATGAATTTTTAAAAACAGCTCAGAATCGGGAAGTTGGCGTTACACCCCCGTGCCTCGGTGCGCACGTTAAGCCGTTGGTCCTGCGCCTGATCTCTCTCCGGTCATTACGGATTGCCGTCTAACCGAACTTTGAGAGTGATGGAACCACCTGTGTACTGCGCTCACACTTGTGCACTATAATATCTCCTGCGTGGTTGGCTGATCTCTGTTGAGATTGGCCGCTATGGTCGAAATCGGCCAGGAGGACTATTACTATCAAGCAAAGTCGCTTTCCGCGTCCGTCCGTATGTCTGTATGTATGCTTAGATCCTTAAAACTACTGAACGAATTTTGATGCAGTTTCTTTAAATAAATAGCGTGATTCAAGAGGTTTTATATAAAAATATGCCTTATTTGTTAGAGAACAACTGATAACTGGCAAAAGTTAGACTTAAGCAACATCGGTCGGTAACAGTCTTTTTCAAAAAATGTCGCATGTTTTATAAGTACCTTTCAAAGTCCTGATTCAACTTTCTTTTTGTAAGTATAAGTATTTGATTGGTAATCAAACTTTTATCGGATGCCACAGAATATTCCAACTCAAATTACTTCTGATAGCGACCAATCCCATATCCCTTTATCAGAATGATGGCCGTGAACTTATTGGCTGTAATATTCCCGTTAGAGATATGAAAAGAAAATATACTTAGCTCAATATCAAACAGTACCGATAACTAATGAAATAACCGTAATAGTTACTCGGAATCTTATTTTTCCATTATTATCAAGGTTCTCGCGGAGTATCCTATTTATTATCCTCCATTTTAATGTCGTTTATTATAATCAAGCTAAGTAACTTGTTAGATATTATTTTATTGTACTGCATCTTTATTATTTTAATGAACCTAACCGGAGGCGTGTCACTTGCAAGAAAATATGGTTGCTCTGTTATTATGAAATCCTTTTCTCATAATAGATATAATCGCTCAAAATTTTATCATAACATTCAAGTTAATTATTACCTCACAAGTGAAGACTATCATAACATACTATTGTTCAGTCGAAAAATAAGACATTACAGTGTTAATTTTCAGTCACGCTCCACCGTTCGTCAAAATGGCGGATGCTCGAATACCGAACTTAACCCTCAACAATAGTCAATTACAAATTGATTCAAGCCTGGTGATTTAATTTATAATCTAACATCCGGAAACATTTAGTGTTGAGGCACGGCCATTTTTCATTATAATTACATGTAAAATATTTATTGGCCATTGTGAGTAGTTTTTTATGGGGCTCCCGCCGTCTTGGTTACTCTGCGCCGTGTTTTTGAAATAATTGTTTAATTTATGTCTGATAATTTTGTCCGCGGCGGATAGATTTATACCCACTGTGCGTCGAACGCGTGATTTGTAACTGCGTATTGGAGCAGTTTAGTGTTTACGATTATTAGAAAATTATCTGGATGTATTTATGTAGGTACAGTCGCGATTATGATTCGTCAGTTTTTTTTGTGAGCGTCCAAGTTTGGGTTTTTGTCGTTGGTTTCCAAGTGTTCAATTTCTTATTTTTATGATTAAGTAAAGAGTAAGTAATTCTTTTTTTTTTCAAATTTATAAACTGTCTGATCCTATCTTTATCGATAACTTTATGATAGCTTGTTTTGCTTTTTAAATATTTTGAATTTAAATCAGTAATATTTAAAGTAGCACCTATCCGACTGTTTTTTAAATTCTCAACTGAATCCGGATCGAAATCGTGTCCTAAACCTCAAACTAATATTTATTACATCTTGCTTGCGGCTTGTTACGAATTTCACTTTTCATTGCTACATTTATTAGATTTATTGGAGCCGATGATAAGGGTTTTGTTAAATTGAACCGCTTCAACTAGTTTGTGGGTGGATAAAGTTTAGTACTCAAATATGATAATCACCTATTGTGCGCTTATTAAGGCATTGCACTAAATCTCATTTGCTCATTTTACTGATTAAGTTTATGAATGGCATTATGTTGTTTATAAAGTTATTTAAACGCTTAACGTTATTTGGCACAGTTATAACTCAACCGGTAAATGGGTTTAGAGTAATTTGGTATTTGCAATTGGTTTCTTATTCCAGTGTGTAAATACAAGATATATTGATGTTTCTATGTTACAATCTATACAATTTATCTTAAATACACATTTATAGTATAATAGTAGTACGGAGGCCAGCACGTCACGGTAAGCACTGCGGTATCTTATGCGCTTGTGATACGGGCGATTTTGCAACAAAAATGGTTAGCCTTATGTGTTGGCTACTGTACCATTAATTTTCATTAACCAAACGTGGTAATAATTTGGAATGAAAAAAAAAAATTGGTGTCAAAAGTGTTATCTTCAGAAATGAAGAAAACTAATGAATGGTTTTCTTAATACTGTTCCTGAAATAGTTTCGGGGTTGATTTGGGGTAAGAAAATACACCTACAATACAAAATTACTAACAACAGTAGCTCTATTCTAT
The DNA here is from genome assembly GCA_963921415.1 of Pyrausta despicata. Classification (NCBI taxonomy): domain Eukaryota; kingdom Metazoa; phylum Arthropoda; class Insecta; order Lepidoptera; family Crambidae; genus Pyrausta; species Pyrausta despicata. The sequence goes on from OY992869.1 coordinate 6,409,305, forward strand.
AATGCTAGAACAATCTTACAATCTTCTGGTTATTATTTAATATGACTTTTGAACTGATGTGAAAAAATGCAGTAGGTACATTTGAGTTCTATATTGAATTTTATAGGCTGTACTTATGTATGTATTTTCTAGTGTTTTTTTAGGTCTGTAATCGTTTCGCATCCAAAAATCTTTTCAAAATCCTAAAATCTTTGTATTCCTTACTGCATGGACTTTCACTGTGTCATAGTGCAGTATATCAAAGTCAAGTGCAAGATCATTAATAAAAACTAACGTCAAAATAATCATTAATATGAATAAAAATAACGACAAGCTCCACGCAACGCGTACGTTATCACGCCATTTCGGTGTTAGGGAAGAATTACTGCATTTTGTTGTTTATGTAACAACAAACTAGGAAATTGGAAAATATAAAAAATATATATTTTGTCCAGCTTTTTGTTGTATTCGAACCATTGGGTTTTTCGTTCAGTAATAATGACGTTACTACTCGTATTGCGAACTAACTGATCGTATGAACTAACATTAATTACCATATCAGTCTGAAAAGTTTAAGGTACTGATAACGTTACATCAAATAAATCCAATAATTTATCGCACATTACCAACTTTTACGTTGAATTTATGATTTCGATTTATGTTGATATGACAAATTTTAGCTACCTTATTATTTAAGTACAAAAAACAAAAGAAATATACTGCCATACATTGTGGTGCCAAGAAGGTTGGCAGAATTAGCTTGGCAATTCAAAGGGGTAATCACTTTGAATTGCCAAGCTAATACGCTGGCCGAGGAAGCTGTCAACTTTCTTGTCACCCGTGACGCTGAAGAGACGCGCGGACAGCTCTGGAAGAAGCCATTTGGCTTCAGGGCCCCAAGGTCCCAATATCTCCACCGCAAAAGGAGCGAAACGGTAACAGCCGTCCAAAGCGGAGGATTTTCCCCCGTGCCTCGGAAAGCACGTTAAGCCGTTTTGGTCCTGCGCCTGATCTTTCTCCGGTCATGTCGGATTGCCGTCTTACCGAACTTTGAGAGTGATGGACCAGTGAGTGCACCTGTGTATTGCGCTCACACTTGTGCACTATAATATCTCATGCGTATAGTTGGCTGATCTCTGTTGAGATTGGCCGCTGTGGTTGAAATCGGCCAGGAGGACTATTATTATTATTATTTTCTTTTTGACGCACCCGCAGACCTAGATGTGGCGGAAACGTGGGCTGCGTACGCCGCTGAAATGTCCACGTAGGTCGTATCCCAAACCAACGCACGACTATTACTCAAAGGAATGATGGTCTTCCTATCTGGTCTTTTACAATTTAATTATGTATGATATTTAACTATGTATGATCTGATGCATCTGATTTTGTAAAGTTTAACGCGAGGTCATTTTCATTGAATCAGAGTATACCAATGGTCGTTTATACGTGTCACTTCTAATGAAAATCGCCGTAATTTCAAAGGCCGTACTTCCCAACGTTTCGATCACATTTTCGGGTGTTGCTAGCGCGTTCACTCGTACGGACCAGCTTGCAGGAGTGACAGGGATGACTACATCCAAAACTATGGATAATTGCTTAGATAAGACAGTAGAGGGTCGGACTTTTCCCCGAATCGAATCGAATAAAAGTTGGCAATGAAACGTAACATTAACAGTACAGATGACTTCATAATTTCTAATTCTGTTTGGATCACCTCACTCTGTTTACGAAATTAAAACAGTGATGGATAAAGTAATAATGATGGATAAAGTTTTAATACTGAAAAAGTTTAACAACCTTGAATAAGTAAGTACTCTTATTTGTATTGGTATTAAACTTTTTAACTAGTTTTCTGCCATTGTTTTTAAATAAGATCATAACTTTTTAAACGAAATCCTATGTAATTTTTGTTTCTTATTTATTAAATCTCTATTGCACAATGAAATTTAACGCTATGAGGCATACTCTACCAGTCATACGTTTGGGCTGAGCAGATATTTCATGTCGGCAGTGTGATGAAGGCACGTATATAGTGCTCCTTAGGCTGAACCAAGCCATGATTCTTTAAGTGTGTTTAATTTGACATTGCAAAAAAAATTGCATTGTTAATGCTTTAAGATAGTATCTTAATAATTAATAATAAGCTAGATTTGATTTGTAAAAACTTAGGTAATTTGAAGTAAAAATTTAGAAATTTGTAATAATATTATTTTAGTATGTCTGTAGTAATAACATTAACATGAAAACTTTCATCGTGCAATAACTCGTATCGTAAGTAAACAAACTGGCAATGTGCCCAGTTGTGACAAATAGACTCAAATTAATAGTAGATCCTACTTGATAGCCAAAATACGCATAAACGTCTTCATTTAGAAACATTTATGACTTTTTTTGCTGCCAAGTCTAAAAAGGATGAGTAATACAGATGCGTCTTTTCGGTTTATTTTAGAAGTTGCGGAATAAAGATATACGTCCACATACCCGCATCGGACGTAACGGATTTTAGTTTGCTTTGTAATAAATCTCATACATATTTGTTTCTTCGGTTTACGCAAACAGTAGACACTGAAATGATATACTTGATTACGGATTATTTTCCAACCATCTTCTCTATGATAATTCCACTAGCTTGGGATCCTGTTTTAGCCAAGACTCAAGCTAGACCCGCAATGCAAGACCTCAAGATACTGTAAGCTCATTTTGTGTAAATAGGAACGTAACTTAATATTTTTGAGTGATGGTAGTTTACAATTTTTTTAAACACTTACACCTTAGTCTACATGTGACCAAGTACGCTGAAAAGGGTCCGTGTCATGTACATGATCGTAGTTTGTTGATAAAGTTGTATGAGTACTTGCAGGTAGGTACTTGTTTCTCTTGTTGTCCTAATAAGATGAACTAAGTGGGGGGTAGTTTTGAATCTACACATTATGTCGTGCTTCCTAGCTCAATAAACATGCAGTTACCTAATTTCGTGTTTTAATTCTATTTACGGACATAATATTGGCGACGACGGAGTAAAATTAAGGAATATGGATCGCAAATGTGTGAAGTTCAGTGAATTTAACCCACAAACTGACAATTGGGACAACTACATAGAAAGACTAAAGTTTTGTTTCGAGGCAAATGGAATCGTGATAGACAATGTGAAACGGGCTAATTTCGTTACTGTGTGTGGTTCGCAAGTGTTTGAAACCTTATTAGCACTAATTACACCACGAAAAGCCACCGAAGTGACTTTCAATGACATCATAGAAATTCTAACCAAACATTATAGTCCAAGACCGAATGAGATATCAATGTCATACAAATTCTATAAACGTGATCAACATCGTGGCGAATCGGCTGCCGAGTACATTGCTCAACTGCGAAAGATCAGCGCTAGCTGCAATTTCAGTGATTTGGAGCGCACGTTACGTGACAGACTTGTGTGTGGAATGACGGACGACAGGTTGCAGTATGAGCTATTAAAAAGAGACAATCTAAGCTATCACAACGTAGTCGACGCTATGCTGTCATGCGAAAGTGCGGGAAAAGACGTGCGCATGATGCACGTGAACGAAGGTGCCAGCTGCAGTGCTGCGTCGCCGCCGACACCCGCCGCGCCGGCGCCGTCCGCCCCGCCCGCGACGCCGCCGCTGGAGCCCATGGACATCTACGCGCTGCGCCCGCGACCAGCGCCACGCACCGCGCCGCCGCGCCCCGCACCGCGCTCCGAGACTCGTCTTTGCTACCGTTGTGGTGATCGACACGGTGGCGAGTGTCGGTTCATCAACGTTACGTGTCGATATTGCAATAAAAAGGGACACCTTGAAAAAATCTGCATGTCTAAAAAGAACGCAAACAAAATTTACTTTACAAAAGAGGAGGAAGACGCGAGTTTAAACGGCATATACGTCGTGCAGAGTACGAATCGAGTGCCACCCTATGTTATCCGTATGGACATCGCGGGCGAGCCCATCATGCTGCAGGTGGACACTGGGGCCTGCTACACGCTAGTGAACGAGCACACGTGGCGGCTGCTGCACGCGCGCCTGCCTTCGCCGCGCTGTCTCGCCGCGGCGCCGCTGGCTTTGCGCACCTGGACCAACGCACCCGTGCACTTGCTCGGCCGGACAGTGCTGCCTGTGCGCTACAAGGACATTGATTATCATCTTCCGTTACTAGTGGCTAAGGGTAACGGACCGAATCTTTTAGGAAGGGACTGGCTTATGCATTTCGGCATTACTATGAATATAAATTTCGTATCCAACGGTGATTATGCTGAACTGGAGGAAATTATCGCTAAACATAGTGAAGTATTCAAGGATGGTCTAGGTACATACCGTGGAAAACCAGTGGCGATACATTTAAAACCGGACGCTACTCCGAAATTCCTAAAAGCTCGTCCTGTTCCTTACGCTATTAAGGACAGAGTCGAAAACGAAATCGACCGCCTAGTATCTGAGGGCGTTCTTCGGCCGGTGGCGTACTCCGAATGGGCCACACCGGTAGTGCCAGTTGTCAAGAAATCAGGCGAAATTCGGCTGTGCGGTGACTACCGTTGTACAGTCAACCAAGCAACAGAGTCGGACACCTATCCTATGCCTACGGCAAATGAGGTATTTGCAGCTGTAGCAGGCGGAAAATTCTACACAACATTGGACTTGAATCGTGCCTACACTCAAGTAGCGGTCACCGACGAAGCAGCTAGGCTTTTAACGTTAAACACCTGCAAAGGATTATACACCGTACACAGACTTGCGTTTGGTGTGAAGGCCTGCCCCGGTATTTTCCAACGGCTGATGACAGCGCTACTGGCGGGCATCGCAGGAGTCGCAGTGCTGATTGATGATATAATAGTCGCAGGACACACCATGCCCGAGATGCTGCAGCGTCTAGACACTGTGCTGCAACGCATAGAACAAGCGGGGTTACGCCTCAACAAAAATAAATGCAAGTTTGCCAAAGAGAAAGTCGAGTTTTTGGGATTTATCATCGATGCTGACGGCATTCATCCATCACCTAGCAAGGTCGAATCGATAAGGAATACACCAGAACCCCAGAACATTCAAGAATTGCAAGCATTTCTCGGTTTATACAACTTTTACGAGAGGTTCATCACTCATAAGGCCACAATACTTGAACCTTTGCATCGTCTACTAGACAAAACGCAAACATGGCGCTGGACTAATCGGGAACAAAGTGCTTTCAACACTGCCAAAAAGGCACTAACATTTGACATGACTCTAGTGCATTACGATTTAAATAAACGTCTGATACTGACATGCGACAGCTCAGAATACGGCGTCGGAGCCGTACTATCACATGTGATGGAAGATGACAAAGAGAGTCCCGTGGCCATGAGTTCTCGGACGTTAAGCTCCACTGAGAGGCGCTATTCTCAACTGGACAAAGAGGCAACAGCAATATTGTTTGGAATACAAAAATTTCACAACTACTTGGCAGGAAGATCGTTCACCGTAGTCACGGATCATAAGCCTCTGCTAGGTATATTCAACCCAAGAAAACCGACACCGAACATACTGTCACCGCGTTTAACGAGAATTGCAATTGCACTTACCGCACATGATTATGACATTTGCTACAAGCCTGGGGCACAAATAGGCAGCGCAGACAGTTTGAGTAGATGGCCACAACCAGTTCCTGATCGACCTGATTCAGATCTGAGTGAGATACTGCTGATTGCTGAAAAACCTGAAGATTTCCCGTTCGACGCAGAGCGTATCGCAGCTGAAACGCTGAAAGACAAAACGCTATCACAGGTAGTGCACTATGTCCAGCGGGGTTGGCCTGCCAAGGTGAAGGACGCGAATCTGCATACGTACTGGCTACATCGCACCGAACTGTCCTTACAAGACGGCTGTCTGTTACTGGGTAACCGCGTAGTGGTGCCTCCGCCGCTGCGCGCTGCGACTTTACAGGCCTTACATAAGACGCACAGTGGAATCGTACAAACGAAAGCGCTCGCAAGAAGCTATGTTTGGTGGCCTCACTTAAATGAAGACATAGAAATGCTTGTTGGCCACTGTAATAAATGTCTTGAGCACAGGCACATGCCTCCTCGATCGCAGCATGAGTGGATCACGCCCACCAGACCGTGGTCTAGAATACATGTCGACTTCGCCGGACCCTTTCGAAGCAAAAACTTTTTGATCATCGTCGACGCGTACTCAAGATGGCCCGAGGTGTTTATGGTTAACAACATGACTACTACGACGGTAATCCGACACCTACGGATGGTATTTGCGACTCATGGTTTATGTGAGATACTGGTTTCTGACAATGGTACCGCTTTTGTGTCAGAAGAAATGAGACAATTCCTTAATTCAAATAAAATAAGACACATCACGACCGCTCCTTATCACCCTGCCACCAATGGGTTAGCCGAGAGGATGGTCCAAACTGTGAAAGACAAGATACGAAAAATGGACGACATGACGTGGGATGTAAAAATTCCAAGTATGCTGCTGGGTCTCCGTGCGACACCGTGTGCTGGAACACAGAAGAGTCCTGCAGAACTTCTTATGAATCGAAAATTGCGCACTTTACTGGACGTTATACACCCGGATCATATACAAAGAAAACGGATTGAACAGCAAGTCTTTGACAATAATCAGAGGCGACACAGAGAGTCTGAAGTTGGCCATAGAGTTAGATACAGAAATTATAGCGATGGTCCAAAGTGGTTGCCAGGCTTAATAATAGGTAAAGCTGGTCCATCCAGTTATAAAGTGCAAACAGACGATGGCCTCATCATTAACAGACACATAGATCAAATTATCAAAATTACACCACATGTCGAGAGCTCACAAGACGAGAGAAGGGAGACAAATGAGGTGACTCAGGACTTGACAAACGATGAGCCTGATCAGATAATAGAAATTCCTAGCGATGAAACTTGGGCTGATATTATAGGTATACCTAGACATTAATTAATAAAAATACATGAAACCTAGTAAGTGGTGTATAATTATGTTTTTGTTGTAATCAGCAGAATGTTGTTTTTGTTATTTCTATATTGTTCTGATTCTTTGTGATTTTGTTATTTACTAGTTTATGTGTTTACTTGGGGTAAAGGTATGTCATGTACATGATCGTAGTTTGTTGATAAAGTTGTATGAGTACTTGCAGGTAGGTACTTGTTTCTCTTGTTGTCCTAATAAGATGAACTAAGTGGGGGGTAGTTTTGAATCTACACATTATGTCGTGCTTCCTAGCTCAATAAACATGCAGTTACCTAATTTCGTGTTTTAATTCTATTTACGGACATAATAGTCCGAAACTTCAGGTTAAAGCAAAAAGTAAATAAATCGCGAAATGATCCGTAAACAAGTGTATGATTTCACTCCTTCCTGTGGACGTTTACTAAAACGCGATAAGGAATAGTATGTAGTACTTTCTGAAACACAGTGACAAAAATATTCATAATAAATATTTCTAGAATTAACAACGCAAATTTACTCGTATTTACGATGTAAAATTAAAACACACTTAGCACATTGTGCGCCATTGTAGACACTGGTGACCCCCAAACAATATTATTTCTGTTGTGTCTAGTCTCTCGGCAGTTAAAGGCTTAAAAAAAATGGACTGCCAAATGTGGGACTCGAACCCGCACCTCTCGCAAACCGGACGATTGCTCTCCTACATGAGCTACCGTGACACTTACTCATCGGTCCGAATTTCTTTAAGTGCTCCTTAGGCTGCAGCCAGACATAATTCATTACTGTTGTGGTTAGATCAACATCCGAATGAAACACTTTTTCATTAAATATGATAATACAAATAAACCTATATTTTTAATTTATTTATCATACTTTTGCCATCGAACGCAAAACGTACGAGTTTTCATTTCAGCTATGAATAAAATGTCCACCTTTACCATTTTACTCATATAGAACTTCATTAATAGGAACCACGTTATAACATGACCACTGAAAGCTGAATAACTTTTCCTGAAATAGCCTTGCGAACTGCGTCATTTTCATAATGGTTTTACTTGACGTAAATTATTTTGTATCTGGTTCGGGGCATAAATACGGGTCGCATAAGCGAGCTAATAATAAATTCTCTTTTATTCAATTTCCTCGCTTCCTTCGTGTTTATTAAGGGCGAGGAAAATTAAATAAAACAGAACCTATAAATAACATGTCACTTAGTAACGCGTGAAAACAACGAAAATATATTAAGTGTTGTTAGATTCATACGATGTGCCAGCGCACATTGCGTCATACTATAGCTGCGACTCGCTACGGACTGTCAGTACTGTACAGTACAGTAACTATCACTGACAGCATGTCAACCAACAGCGGTAAATCGCTGAGAGTCTCAAGCCGCGGCGACAGCATTCCACATATGTGCGTTGGCTCTAAGATTTGGTGTTTATAATAGTTTGAATACTCAGCTTTAATGTAAATGTTTTACAGTAGGTATGTAATAAAAAGTTTAAATCTAGCAATAAATTATTTAACAAAATGATACGTCCTGATAATAACGACAAAAGTCAGCGATTAAAATCACACAGCTTAAACTAAGCATATTTATCTAGCCAAAAATCACAAAATATTCACACCCTTTTATTATGTTAAATGGATCTATCGAAGTTAATTTCACAATGCTTAAACGGCGTTAAATGCGTACAGTGTAACAGGACATCAAAGCGAATGAGTGAACTGTGAACGAATGACCGGTGAATGATTCCGTACGGCTCACCGCTGACCGGGCTAAGTAGCGAGGGTTGTCACGGTAATGTCCCTTTAAGGCTGGATAGGGACCTAAGTTTAAAACTGTATGTAAAATGGTGCTTAGTACGGCAGTAACCCATACATAAAATGTCAGTGTCTTTTTTATTAAAAAAGGGATCTATATTGTTTTCTGTGTAAAGTTTAAATGTAAAAAGGTTTTATAGTGATGAGGTTATTGGACTAGGTATTTATTTATTTAGAAAACCAACGGCGTTACAATTTTGTATGTTGAATTTATAGTAGCTTAAGGTAAGTAAGCTAATTATATGTTTTCCTTAAAATAACAAATAGTTCATAATGATTAGGTTATTGCCAAAAATAAGCAACTAGTTTTTAAATAACTAGCAAAAGTTAAATTAAGACAAAGAATTTTGACGTTAAATACAGACATATTTAATATCCCACTAGACCAGTAGATTTAATTTATTTGATCCTCTTGAGAAGTGTTTATACTTTACTTAATATATTTTAATACAGGTTTCAGAATATTATTGTTTAAGGCCAGTAGTTATTAAAATAATCACTGAACTAATATGTAGTGTTATCTCTCGTGATAACCCTTAAGTCGTTCAGACATAGCGAGTGGATTAAATTAGAGATTGCTTTGTGGATATGGGCTTTCCGCCCACGGCCTGAAGAATCGGTTTCACATGACATAAGTAATTATCTTTATGTAAGCATTTATACTTTATACATTAATGGCAATAAAAAGCTGCCAGTGTCTTTGAAGACCGAAATAAATGTGCGGAATTAAACTGTTTCGTATGTACGAATATTAATTGAAATGAGAGGGTTGGTGAAAGAGCTACTGCTGAAGATTTAGGGTACAAAATCGTTTTCACGTGCGTACGTTTGGTACGTAATAAAAAAGGTTTCCCAACAGAAAAGATTGGAAGCATATTTATGTTTAGTAGATGATACAGTTCGGTTGTTGTGAAATTAAAACACACTTAAAGAAAAATGGACTACCACAGGCGGGACTCGAACTCGCATCCCTCGCAAGCCGTGCGATTGCTCTCCCAATTGACACTTATGTCACGGTAGCTTAACGGTAACCATTCGGTAGTCTCATCGGTCCGAAATTCTTTAAGTACTCTTTAGGCTGCAGCCAGCCATGGTTGCAAAAATATTTTTAGTTTTACATTGTAAAGAAATTTACATTGTTAATGCTAAAAAATAAAGTAACTTAAGAATGGTTGTTATTAAAAGGCTCTAGCTTTACGAACACCTACAGCACATACGAATTATGTACCTTGAAATTAATTTCAATTATTGAAATTAATTTCAAGGTACATAATTCGTATGTGAACTGTACTTGAAATTAACTGACATTAATGACGTCAAAACGTAAAAAAATCCTTTAAGTAGTGCTAATTTCACCATACGTGACTAATAAACTTACATAAAAAAACAGCAATTTATTGTCAACAAGTGTAATTCTATACTTAAATTGTTTATCATCCAGAAGAAATAAACCAAAATCCGGAATCACGGAATTCCCTGTTTGCGTTCCATCCTCCCAGATTTAAACCCCTTCAACCAATAAATAAAGCCCGTCCACACTGTACTTAGTTAATTATAAATAATTCAGTTCACACAGGTCAGTGTTCTGAACACTGGGGTCTTACTACGAAAATAACTCGATTCCAAAATCTTACTTTCTTTCGAGAACTCAAGGTCGAGAGCGGACTTTGGGAAAGACCTATGCTCAACAGTGAATATCTTGCGTCTAGTTATGGATATGATAATAGAAGTAGAAACCGAGAGTGTAATATAGATATTTTTAAGTAACTAATAACCACTTACTTTAATGTAAGTGGATACAGATACTGCCGATCATAGTGGCATATGACGTGTGTATAAAGTTTACAATTAATTGTCAGATTTTAATATAACGCGTTCATATTAGAACCGCTTACAAATAATAAGTGTTAAATACGATGCGAAAATTATAAATAATATCGTATTCTTTTTAGTCGCAGGCACAGATTATAAGTAACATGCAGAAAAAATCGTAACACATGTTAATCTGTAAGCGTGAACACATAGTAGCGTTGAACGAATGAATGGTCGAACGAGTGAACGCCTGATTTATTTGTTCAACAGGTTCCAAGGGATGGGTGAAGGCAATCGACGGAACTACAAAGCTTTGAATGCTTATTTAGAATGCTTAATAGACGTAAAGCAACGCTCGGCTGGTGAATATCGGCCTTGCGTAAGGGATGCTGTAAAAAAGTGATAATGAGTGGGATAGGGGGGTTCAGGTAAAGTGATGTTATAGCCATTCTTGAAGACTCGTAGTATCGAACCAGATTTCAAACTTTTATGGTTTATGCAGTCGAATGGCAAAATATCTTTTAAGGGTTGAAGTTTACAAGGAATCCGAAAGATTTTGGTATATCCGTCAACGATTTGCCATAAACACTACCTAGAACAGCAGATTTTCATCATCATCATTATTAATATAATCATTTTATTTTTATTTATTGTCTTGCACCACATATTACATCATGGCATGACTTAAAGCTGTAACAAAGAACTATAGAGTTACACAAGATATAATACTTAAACGTGCTATAACGGTATGTTAAAAAGAGAAACAATAGGTTTTTTTAGCTAAAAAAGATACTTAAACTAACATCACGCATATAGACAGATCATAACAAAGTAAATCTGGAAAAACTAATCAATGAGGCAGATTATTTATTAGAGGATATCTTTCAAACCATTTCTGAAGTGAACCAAGCTAGATTCAAAAATGTCTAGTTAAAAAAAATGAATGCTATATCCCTCGTAGAGTCGACATATCTTGGATTAGGGTTGATAAATATTTTTTCGTAATAGGGCTATGTTAAAATTTCTTTCAAAGGTCTGAGTTGGTTGTGTTTTATATTAAAACTGAAAAGTTGTAAAATCTCGGGGCTGTCCAGTTCCGACTGTACTATTTTGTGTAGGTTAATCAAGTCCAATATCCAGTCCATCATGGTGGTCTTTGGTTGGTCCAATCCTGGATAGAAGTCTCTTGCCTTTTCTTTCACTCATGGCGATCTTTTGCCCGTTTAATATCAGCTCTTTAAATACTTGGATATATTTTTTATTGGATTAGTCAAGGAAAGTATGTCACGAACAAAGTTATTACTGGTTGTCCGTTATTATAATTGAATATTCCAAAGTTGAAGGTGCTAACATGTTTATAGTTCCCACCATTAATACATTATCACTTGTCATTAGGCCCCCAATGATCCAAACGTATTTATTTGATTTTCACACACGAATATACCGATGATTATTTGAAAGAGATTGTCACACTTTTTGTTCGTCAAACAAAACGAAACGTACTGTGACCATCATATTAGGTTACCCATTATTGTTGCAAAATCACCTTTACTACAAAAGAATAAGTTACCGAAGTGTTTTCCCTAACGTGCTGTCGGGTGTACTTCAAAATGTCGGATCACAGTTCCAATAAGTGCAGTAACGCAACACTCTCATTTTGATCTCTATTTATAAAGTAATAAGGTGAATAATAAACACATGACAATGATCTGAACAAAAAATGTTTAGTACGCGCGGTCCTTGCGTCTCAATAGGTTTTTATTCTTGAATTGTGCCTCACAAAAGAATCTTTTTCTGTTCCATGTTAAATAGGCGGGTTTTAGGTGTACAGACAGAAGATTAAGGTGAAATTGAGATGACTTGTTTTTCTTTACACTTTGGTAAAGGAATAATATTATATTTGTAGGAAATTTGTAAGAACTTGGAAATGCTAAGCAAAAATGCAACTTATGAAAGTCTGACGACCAAAGACACACGATTTAGAGTACGACGAAGATTTTAGACTAGAACACGGGTTAGCTTAGCACTTAGCCAAATAACACTTGTAGATAGGTAGATAAATTAACACTTCATTGTTCAACACAAAATAAAATAGTCGGGTAATAACGGACAAGAATAACAAAGAAAGATGTGCAACTTAGGATGTATGTTTATAACTAAGCTTTATTTTGCTTTTTTACTAAATTGATGTAATTTTGTTTCAGGTGTGTAACGCGAGATTTGACCAACCTTCAGATCACTAAGATCTTCCTACTCTCTCAGGTACCCCATAGTATTTTTGTATGTTAAAGATATGCAGAACAAAGGCAGACACGATAAAAATACCAGTGGACCAGATAGACTGATCCTAATGAAATTTAGTCGGATTAGGTATGAGAATCAATTTTGAGCTGTTTTTATATCCATAAAAGGTCACGGGGGGGGGTGACCCACATGAATTTTTTTTTATGATTAGGCACGGAGAGGTACTACCATCTCCATTTTTTTCTAAAATAACGAGCATGACAACGTCTGCGGCCTCAACTAGTCTTTTTTGTTCGTGTAACACAGTTTCTCTGCCGACCGTACCCCACAGGGTCCGGGACGCCGTCGAACAAAGGTAGCAGAAACCAATTTGTTACGTGATAATATGCCCCGCCCCTAGCCCTGTTCCGTGATACGGTCGCCAGGTGGCCAGGGTATACGGGAATACGGGACTTCCTTTCATTTCTGCCTGTTTGTGACAGAAGAAGTGGAATTCAGGCCGCCTTATTCACCCCAGTCGGGTGGCTTTTGGTAAGATGTGATTGTCTGTTATGTAGGATCAACGCACTTTTTGGCCGTGAGACATGAAGTATTTAGGCCGTTAAAATATAAAATTTACATTAAATTACTGTCAAAATTATATTTAAATTATCTGCAATATGTATGTGTTGAGGAATGAACCTATTGGGTTCATAAAGTAATAACCTAAAGCGGTCAAAGGACCTGTAATATAATTTTGATATGCTACGTACTATGTTGGGACATAGCGAGACATCGTTGTCATCTTCGGTGGCGGCGAACACCGAATTCACCCGAGCCAACACGATCGCGCCCGAGCAGCTCGCAGCCGAGCCGAATGTTCGTTCATTCGCCTACAAGCACTCAAATCTCCAACACCTTTATCGTGTTTAAGATTGATCCAGGATATTCTCTGTATATTTAAGGGCGTATTACAGTCCGCTATTTTTACTTAACCTATCGATAGGTCCCCAACATACTATCTCCTGGCAACTCGTACAAAAATGTAATGTTCAAAATGAGCGTTTTGTCAACCCTTAATATTTTATTCATCAAAAAAGTTTGACTTGAAACCCTAAATCTGCTTCAAATACCGCATGAGAGTTATTTCGACTTGAGCGCTTTTGCCCTTTGACAAAAAGCTCTTTCTTTCGTTTTCAACATTTTGTGGTTTTAATTGTTTTTGTTGACTGTACCATTGTTGTTGACCTTTGTAACCTATATTTAGGGTCATCGAACCCGCGGTGTAGATACTTCTTAATAAAACACGAGGGCGCATGACTTGTATTGGTTTTGAAGTATTAATCTAATTAAACTGTATTTGGGTGTTTTCTATGTTTAATATGTATTTATTTACAAAAAAAAGTGTTTAAGTATGTTCATCCGTTGTCTAGTACCTTTAACACAAGCCTCGTAGTTTAATTTGGGACTAGAGAATTGGTGTGATTTTTGTGAAATATTTATTTATTAATTATTTAAAATATATGTATTTGAACATGCACAAAAAAGTCTCGATCTTCAATAAAATTTAATTTTTATAATTTAACCAATTCTCCAAGGTAAAAACACTTCTATTAGGTTATTGAAATTAAGCATACCTACTCTAAAATCTCTACCGTGCCTAAAAAAGTTTCCATAATTAATACTTTTTATTTTCATTTACGAAATTTCGAATTCAAGAATTAGAAAAGAAGAAGTAGGTAAGTGTGGTAGGTAACTCTTATATGACACATATCAGAAGCGACAAATATTTTCCACACAAGAAAAATATTTTCCAGTCTAGCCTTTTTATGAGAATTGGAAAAGCAAAGATATGAGCTTTTTTTTCGTAGGCCTCGTGTTATATTTGAATAAAGGCGTATAATCTAGACAATATTAGATTTTGTCTAGTTCTAGGTCCAATAAAATATTATATTCACTGGTGTAGAACTACACCAACATCTTAAAGATTTATTTTTAACTTAACTTTATTGCACCGATAGTGATATTGGCGGAGATAATGCCAAACATTCTAAGCCAGTAAAAAATTATAATAGTGGATTGAAGGAAGATAAAAGAAAATACATAATTCATTATGCAATAAAAGTAAATGATTTGTAATTGACATCAAGTTTTGTTAGAGCGTACATTTCAAATCGTCTAAGACTGAAATTGTACAATATAGTCAAACTCTGTATCTAAATAGATTCATTTTTAACACGATGATTTCTATGATATGATTTAAGGTAACATTAACATTATAATCGATCTGTCAAAATTTAGCCTGCATTGACACTCGCATCTTTAATGCAGAAAAAAAAAACTCCAATCCCAAGGAAAGGGATGTAGTTATAATCCTCCCTTTGCCGTAGTCGGATAAAAATATGCCAAATACGGAGGGTCTGTCTGTAAGTGCCTCTCTGTATGGAATTTATTTTGAAATTTCTCACTCCCGCGAATCCATAATCTGGAATGCAGAATAAGATTCGCTAGAAGCGGCAAGCCATAAGTATAGACAGCTCAAACAAAGGTTGAGGCTCAAAAAGGCTCAAAAAACAAAACCAATGTGAAAATAAAACACACTTAAAGAAAAAATCGGACTGGGGACAGGTGGAAATTAAACCTAAAACCTCTCGCAAGCCGGGCGATTGCTCTAACTAATTGAGCTAACCGTGTTAATTACTCATCGGTCCGAATTTCCCTAGTGACCTTTGGGCCTGCAACAAGTCATGATTCATCAATGTTTTCGGTAAGATACAACATCTGAAAGAAACAACCATTTTCTAGCACATTTTAATTTCAAATTACATTACATAGTTACTCGTGTACCTGTAAAATTGAGCTATCAAGAATGAAACATTATCGGTGTTTATATTCAAAGGACGAATGTAATTTTTCTTATCACCGTGTAACATTTCCTATACAAACGGCTTTGAAATAACAACACGGTGCTGTTTAAAAACAATGGCTTGTGATATGAATCAGACTTAAAAATCTCATGCAAGACCATAAGTCTTAATCTTAGTCCTTTGCAAATTGCCTGCGTCGTTACAGCTTATAAAGACACATCTCAATTGTGCGTATATGAGAAAAATCACACCTAACGTGGTGTCATGCGATATTTTATTTATTTAAATTTCATACACACATCTGTCTTTACAAAATAAATTCCAATGCGATAGGTGCAGGCCGGAATAAATTAATCAATTAATTTTTAATTGATTAATTATAGATATAACAGTAAATTTCAAATAAATTAAATTCAAAATAATACAATACATTCTAAAAAAATATATTAATGAACAGAACGAATTACAAACGATAACATATTATGATTAATGTCACTTTTGCGAACCAATCTAACTCTACTTTTTTTTTAGATTCAATCTAACGTCGTTTTATAAATAGTATCTACAAATCGGGACTGCAAAAAAACTGTCATCTGTCCTATTATAACAAGAATCATTTTTCAACAAAAAATATCAAACTGACACTTCTGTCCAGTTTTAAGATGCCACTTCTAGAACACCTAACTCAACCCGAGACCAATCGAGAGATATATATTAAATTCAGTCGGATCACCCTTCTGGTACCTCCCTAAACTTGTTAAGGGCTACATGTCCCACTTAGACTTACACTCGACAGCACATCAAGGTAAACATTGCGTGTGACATTTTATGAACTTGTTATAAGGGTTCATCATGTCATCATCATATCAGCCTGTTACAGTCTACTGCTGGACGTAGGCCTCACCCAAGGAGCGCCACAGCGCACGATCTCTCGCCCTTTGAATCCAGTCACAACCAGCTGCTTCCTTCAGGTCATCTGTCCATCTAGCCGGGGGGCGTCTTACACTACGTTTACCTAAGCGTGGTGGTTGTAAGGGTTAATTCGCTACAAAAATGGTCAGTATGATTTGCTGTTCTTACGTTTATATCTTGTTAAATAGAAGAGTATGCTGTGCTCGTCTAATCTAAGTCACATTGCTCCAAAGCCAAACTTTGGGGTAATGATCAAGAAGTTGTCTATAAACCAAGAGGTCGCGGGTTCGATCCCCGCACTGTACAAACATTTGTGTGCATGAACATGTCTGTTTGTACTGATCTGGGTGTTATATGTATATATTAAGGTTTATTTGTAATAACACTGTTGTTTCTTATATCTGTAACACAAGTGCTTAAGCTACTTACCACGGAGTCAGATCAATGTATGTGATGTGATGTTTAACTACCAGCAACCGTTATGTGGCCTAGACCTTTAGTCAATGATACCTTTCGAAAATATTTACCAAATGACCTATTAAAAATAATTCCCCTGAAAGTCGTTTCAGTTGATTACAGTGAATTTCACGATTTATTGTTTCGACAACCAGTGTTTAAAAAAAGCGATAATTGCAAAGTTCAGTGGAATTGAGGCTGAAAGTTGACCTGGTAATTATTGGATGAGTTTTAGATATTAACAGGCGTTTCCGTGAAACGTAAATAGAACGCTTAAGCGGAGGTAACAAAGTTGACATTAAAAATTACTTACGTGAACTTAACAGACGCCATCTGAAATATTGACAGCTTTGATAATTTTTTTATGTAATTAAAGTTTTTTTTTACATGTTTTGTTGTGAACCTTACGACGAAACTACAGTGAAATTCAATTTGACACCCCTTAGTAAGGTTCTTTTGACTTTCCCAAGTCATTGATGAGAATATATCACAATTCTGATTATGTACTCATCCTAATAATCCCATTCTACCTACCTACGCTTACCTGCTTTAAACAACAGCTCTACATGATTTCAATTCATTTTAAAAGTAAAGATATCACGAAGAAAATGTTAAATAATACTATTTACTCCATAGCTTTATTTAACATCGCTGTCACCTCTCTCTAAAGCAAACATCCCTACAATTTCTATTCAACCAAACATTTAGTCAATCTGCCACTAGCGCCCTCTATAACATAACCGGTCTTACCCTAACCGCAGTGTACAGATGACAGCACATTAGTCTGCCGATTTTTGTTGCAAAAACACCCTTATAACAATAGAATAAGATACCACATCGTTTACCATTATGTGCTGTCGCGAGTACTTAATACAAATTAAGCTAGAAATTTCCAGTATAACTTGACCCGTCATCAAAAGCAGTTTCAGTGTAATCGCATTTCAATTTATGATGGTGGTGTAAAATATGATGTGACACATGTGCGGTACCCGGAATCGTGGAAAAACAAATAAAGCTAAGCACACACGGGTCTTTCGTGCGCACTGGAATTATTTGGATAAGGGACAGTGACTTTGATCTCGTTTTGAATACGTAATTGGTATTGAAAACCATTTTGATGCGAAGGCTTTGTGTAACTAGCCTTACCCATGTTTACTTCTTAAGTTTAATTTTGCA
The DNA here is from genome assembly GCA_963921415.1 of Pyrausta despicata. NCBI lineage: Eukaryota > Metazoa > Arthropoda > Insecta > Lepidoptera > Crambidae > Pyrausta > Pyrausta despicata. The sequence goes on from OY992869.1 coordinate 6,427,501, forward strand.
TTAAGGTAATTAAATAGCTTAAGTATCAAAAGTTTGTAATTGAGGATAATTCTTTTTTTCAGATATGTAACTAGCTCGTTGGGCTCTGAACATAAGATTGCAAGTAATGAACTTGAAATCCCAGAGTTAACATGCTATGTGAATTAAATTTACTACAACTTATTATAGCCATTATTATTATATTTCATTCGTATTAATAATATTATATTTAACTTACTGTAGCCATCATCACATTCACATCACTAAAATCTATCGGAAATTACCCTAAAACCTCTTACAATCGTATCTTTTCTTCCATTGTAAGTACTTTTTAAGTCCAGCCTTTTGCTAGTTGCGGAAACGCCAGCACAAAAGATGTACTCTGGCCAACACATCGGGCTAACAATTTTTGGTGTAAAATAGTCCTTATCACAATTTTATAAGGTGCCGCAGTGTTAACATGGATGTACTGTGGTCTGTACCTAATGAAGCCAAGTTGCCGATGGGGCGTTTAGAGAAACGTCACTTTCATCATTGTGATAGCTAAGGTACAATGTATTGACCTACATTGCAATGTCATTGAAAATCCCATGGAAAATCCCAAAGGGCACTGTAGGCGACGATATGTACCTTTTTAATGCGCTTTTATTAGATTGGGGTGTATGTATGTATGTATGTATGAATGTATTTAACGGAATTTTTTAGCTCAATTTTCACCAACTTCCAGAAATCGGATTAATTTGAAACTTTGCACACGTATTAAGTACCGATGACAATGCAATAATTTGATAAGAGTTTATCATTATCCTTATTAACTAAAAAAAAATAAAAAAAAAAAATTGTTTAAAAAACGCTTTTTACTATACTGTAATATAAATTCCGTGTACTCTGAAATTATTTTCTCTTTTTTTGTTAACAATAAAAGCGTGTTTTTGTAGTTTTTTAAACTATTTTTTTTTCATCTTTATTTATTTTTGTCCACCGAGTCCAAAGCGATTCACGCACAAGTGACCCCGCATGTCGCAATGGTGTAAAACGTCTATAAAATACTAGTGTCCCCCCGCGACTTCGTCCGCGTGGAATCCCTTTGTTTTCACAATCGCGGTCGAACGGGATTAAAAGTCCTATCCTATGTCTAAGCTACCTCTCCACCAATTTTCAGCCAAATCGGTTCATCCGTTATTGAGTTATAAATAGTTTAACTAACACCATTTTCTTTTATCTGATATCCGAACAGTGATTTTCAGTATTTCGGGCTTTCATTCCTGTCACACCTTCGCGTAGCTTACATGCACAAAGCGCCAAGAATGACCGTTTGGGCAGAAAAGTGCTAGATTTATAGATGATATCTAGATTATATATGTATATATAATATCTGACAACATCACATACATTGATCAGATTCTGTGGTAAGTAGCTAAAGCACTTGTGTTACAGATATCAGAAACAACAGTGGTATTACAAATAAACTTAAATTGTATATGTATACACCCAGACCAGTACAAACAGACACGTTCATGCACACAAATGTTTGTACAGTGCGGGGATCTAACCCGCGACCTCTTGGTGTAATAGTCGACTTCTTAACCATTTACACCAAAGCGGTCGTCGTCAAGATTGGAGAACATTTGTCGAAAGCGCAGCGGGGCGTCCACTGGCAAAATTGACCAAAGAAAGATCACGAAGGGTCAAACGGGATGTAAGCTGTTAATTACGAAATATTGAAAAGGCCATTCAATCTAATGTGAACCTCCCGAAATCGTTTTATTTATTTTGTCGCACCGCCCACTAATCGTTTCTCCTTCGCCCAAAGATATGACTGGTAGAGAATACCCTACGATGTTAAGTCCACCTTTTTTGTACATAGTTTCGTTGTGTAATAAAGCTTAAATAAATAAATAAATCGTTCTATAAAAAGTACTTCTACTCATTTGCGACGGTATACTTGGGTTAACATATTTTACTAACATTTAATTTACATGTGAACTTAAATTGTACATTGCAGTAAAAATATAGTACTAGCAGCTTGGGTTTGTTTATATTCTTTTTTCTATCCTTTAATAAAAGATGAGGCCATTTATTATTCCATAAAATCGTCTACGTACATCTGTGCCTAGGCTATTTTAGTTAATAACGCTTTTAGATTCATAGAGATATTAGGTTTCATGTTAATGAAATGCTTATACTTAGATACTACATGTGGATTTTGCATATATACCTATTTTGGACAGCTACATGCCTACTGTAAAATATACATTTTCGTGGAGATTGAGATCTAGTGACGCACTCCAACATTCTTTTCATTAGGTACTGCTATCTTTTCTTAATATGGTTTAAGATATTTATTAATCTCAAAAATTACGAAAATTCACTTAAGTAACAAAATAAGTATACAAAATTAATTGTTTTCAGTTGCTAGAAAAGTGTCACGAAACCTTTTCTTGTATATTTTTATTGCTTTATCCTTATTGTAGTTCGTTTAGAGCTTTTAGAGCTTTTTTTTAGAATTTTTTCTGCATTGTAAATAAATACTTAAGTAAAGTTTAAAATTAAAGTAAAACCTAGTCTGTCACTAGATTTTTCTAAGATAATAAACTTTTATGCAATTCAAAATAATATATTTTTTTAAATCAGTGTTTTATTTCGCTGACTGCATAAATATAAAAAATCTTATTCATATCATGACTCCAAAATGTAATCCAGAGAAAATAAATAGACACATGAAAAGGATATAAAAACAACACAGGTCCCAGCTGGTGTATTTGTTGCTTTTATATCTTTTTTTATGAACAATAAAATACCACTTAGAGAAAGAAAGACTTTGTTAGGAAATTTTATAAGTAATACAATTTACTCCTTAAGTCTAAGTCATTGATGCTTTTTATTGAAAAAAATAAGTGTTATTTTAAAAAATTTAATTGTTTTGGTTAATTTGCTTTGTTTCATGGCTCATTATTTTATTATAGTGTGATTCATTATTTTTTTGGTTAGAAACTCAAAATAAGCATGGGAAATAAAATCATTTTGTAATGTCAACTTTCGAAAATCAATCAAAATCAAAAATCGTTTATTGTGCTTACCGAAACACATTCACAATTCAAATTGTATAGAAAGCCATCAGTTATTATTACTAATTGCAAAACAAAAAAAAATTCATGAATAATTGTAGGTACAAATCGAAATGAGACAAACAAATCGTTTACCTCCCGTGCTAGTGCTAGACTGAGTTACGGCAAGGTAATGATTGTCTTCTTTATAAGGGTGATCGATCAATGGACCTCATATAAAATCTGAATTTGTTAATTCTATTCTATACTTTTCTAATGTATACATTAACTTACATTTAAATTTAGTCTCGATACTGGAGCTTTCATAAATTGCAGCACATCGGAGCTCGACGCTCTATAAAATCAGATTTATATTTCCAACAATATTCTGTACAAGGCGAATACGCGCTCTGTCAAAGATTATGTTTACAAAAGTCCCGACGCCCCCTTATTAAGGTGGGGGTCGTGGGCTAGGGTCGAGACATATTTACATCGATTACCTACATCGACATAATTGGGTCAATATTGGAATATCATTGACACTAATTACAATCTTAGGTACATTACAAGTCATCGTATTTAATAAATATGGAGATTTTTCAGCCATCAATTGAATATTTTATTCTTACGCAAATTGACCAATTAGATACGCAATTAGCATTTTAGGTAATTTGATTGTAAACATATAAAGACATCATTTTTGCAGCACGCGTACGAGTGGTTTTTGACGTACCTTCACACTCACATTCTCGAAAATACCGTGGTTATTGTTTCATTAAATCAAATACACCTCGCATTCGATTTAATAAATTTTAATTCGACCGCTATCGATAACTTTACTATCCAGTATCCACTCTGTTACAGCACTATGGTTGTAGGGGTTGATATTGGCGTAAATGATTTCCGATACGAGATCGAGATGCACTCAGTAGTGAGTTATTTGCTATGGATAAATTGATTTCAAAAGTTTTTAAAAATATTGATTATAAAAATATTTTTGTAAATGTGACCGTTTATCACCCAGACATCCATTTCATGTAAGTTTTTTTATTTTTATACGTATTTCATAGCACTTTGGGAACCACTAATAGGTCTCTTACAAGCTATTAATATTTGTGCATTTAAATGCCCTTTGGGACGGCTAACATTTAGTGGCAATCATCCTCTGAGATGCAATTAAAAGTCGTTTTAGACACAAATTTATAGCTAGGTACAATTTAAGTTTTAAAATAATTGATCATTTTTGGATTTATTAGGCGAAAAACAGGATGTGTAAGCATTTGATGGGCATGAATATTTAAACATGACTCTTAATACTTATTTAAAGTAATGATAAAGGTGAATTAAAGTAAATTGTTTATGTTAACTACCCTTGTTAAATGAAAATGAATTACTGCTAATTTTGCTTTAAGTTCATAACTAACTGGAAATAAAATTTTAATGTTTTTTAATAGTTGCTTATACCAGATAGTAGTATTATTTGTAACAATGATGTTGACATGAATGGTTGTTGGTTTTATTCTCACAACTAAACGACATCATAATGTAATAAACCATCATATATACCCAAATTTGTAAACGAAACAAGGCTATGTCACCCTGAAAATGTCCACCTGCACGCCTCGATCGCACAGTGTCGGGTATCGACAAAATCACGACACTGAGGGTAGTGTTTTAAAAAAAAATGGCTGCAGTCAATCACACGCGGCTGAATGCGAGCGGAAAATAATTGGCGTCCGCGCTCCATTGCAAACGATTTGGGGATCCGCAACACCTATGCGTTGGAAAAAACCCCGCAAAAATAGTTGGCAGGTTTGTGGTAACGAGTTCGGTTCGTGAGCGGAGTGGCGCATCTGTGTTTTGACTTTTGATCTGTGGAAGAACGAATGTTTTTTATCTTTGAAGGTTTTATGTAAAGATGGTGGATATCTAAAGTGGTTCAATACGAAGAAAACTAGGTGTCATATTAAATTTCAAGATTTACAGGAAAGTTATTATCATTATGGTAACGCCACAACGTCAATTTCCAGGCTAAAGTGGAACCATAAAAATAAGTGGTCCTTCGCAACGATATTCGTTTGAGTAAAGAGAATTAAATGGAGCTAAAAGTCTACCCTTAATTTGCTTCACCATGTAAATATAAAATCATTTCTACACTCATCCTCTTAGCTTCCACCATTCAGAAGGGAAGTGGGGCATTCAAAACGCAACGCAGCCGTAAGCCCCCCTTTTTAACCGAATCTGTTTTACGCGCTATCTCTGTCATCTACGCTGATATACTGGCCCCAATGCCCCACTTTCCGTATTTTTGTGTTCCAACCTCCGTTGTAAAGCAACGTGCGAACCACAGCACATGAGGCTACCCAATTTTATTGCAAAAACGCCCTAACTACAAGTGCATAAGATACCGCAATGTTTACCTTGACGTGCTGTCGTGTGTACGTGCCAGCACGAAGTACGTGCACCGTGTCACTATAACTCGTATTTTAGAGATTGTTCTATTACATAGACCTTACTATACGATGATGAGGAGAGGTGCTATAATTTCTAGCTTTTGAATTCTGAGTGCTTCTTTATAATTGATGGTACTCGCTTTTGCTCAAGAAAAAACATGCATTAACTATTTGAAAAACAACGTTAAGAAAGGCAAAAAAAGAACATATTAAGGTATGGTGGCGGTCAGCACCGCGTGAACACTTTCTACCGAAAATTGTCTGCATGCGCTTCGATACACACGGAGCAATTAGCAAGCGAGATTGCGCGTGATGTGCAAATGATTTTCACCTTAAAGGTGTTCATGCGACGCGGACCGCGATATTACGTCAAAGTAGATTTCAGGCAAAAGTATTTTGAAAAGATAACAAAAAGTAACTATTGTTAGTCGTTGTGTCTCTAAAAGCACTCAATTAAGTATTTATCGAAAACGGAAATTCATACCACAACTTTTTACAATGCTTTTGTTGCAACCGTATTGCAAACATCACACACCATTCGCACATTTATCTTGCCATCTCCCTTCAAATGTACACCCGTGATGTGCACGCGACTGACACGTGCTGTCAATATTAGCCACTCCTGGTGGAGGTCCAATCAATAAGGACCCCTCGTGCAATCATCACTTTGACACCAACCGCCAAAACTCAACTCTATAACGACGCAACACAAACTACATCACGATTTGTATGAGAGTGCCTGTTTAGGTACTACCAATTCTTTTCAATACTGAATTAAATCTGCTTTGATAAAGGGTGGTTGAAGGGTCTGTCTTGACTGGTTTTTGGTATTCAACCGTAGTTATCTAGGACCTTGTACCATTATTGACATAGCGTCAAACAGCGATTTTGTTGGTGTACTCTTTGACGTGCATTAATGTGTTTTAATAATGTGTCGTTTTGAATTATTGTCCCGTTCTGTATTCATGCGATGGTAAATTACTGGAAATGCAATGAATGAATTATTTTAATGTTACCATTGTTATTATTAAGCGCGTTAGGAGGAATTCAAAATTGCGTTATTAATCAATAATTGAAGATGGCGTAACATTTGAAAAAAACATTGCCTGCTTTTTGGCTTCTTGTGAGACCTATTTTGAAACACTTGAGTTAACTCCTAAATATTTTCAACAAGCGCACTGAGATACCATGAACAGAAAACATCGAGCCCAAAATAGTCGCAACACCAACGCTTGAAAAAATCATTCAAGTCCTTGCCCCTGTTTCCAGCTCTCGCCCAAACAGAAAGGCATTACAAAGGACTGTCAGGCTTCAAGCTGGGATTGCTGTGTTTTTAGACCGTGTTGGGTTCTAGGGCGAGTCGTTTGCACATCGGAGGTTTTTTTCGTGTTGAGTCACTATTGCACGGACTGATTTTGGCTATCAAGTGATGGGTGCGAGAGGGTAATTTTAAGTTCGCAAAGTCATAGAGTTCCAGGAAAATTGTATTTCCTAAACTCGAGAAAATAGTTTATTTTCTCGAGCTTAGGTATCAATCATGATAACATAAACGAACAGCGCCCAATAATATTTATTGATAAAGTTAACCTCAAAGGAGTTCATCAAATTTTTGTTTAGATATATTTTCATGTATTCTAATAGTTTTTTTTTAATTTTTATTACAGGTATGTGGATATCAGCAGTGTCTAATTTTGGACCTTTAAGTAAGGTATTTTTTTAATTTATTAAATTAATTTATTTTTTAATTGAATATTAAATTGAATTCTGCATGCAACATCCTCTTCTCTAAACAGACTATTATTGGTAAGATCAAAAATAAAGCAAAAGTATTGCTTACTTCACATAGCACGAACGGCATAAGACTATTGAAGTTTACGTCTTTAATAAGCTTATAGTTGTATGAGATCGTATGTAGATGGGTTCGGCTTATACGCCTCACGGTTCCGGCTTCAGACCCTAGATTGCACAGTAAGGTTGTCACAAGCTGTCAATAAAATAATACATTTTTTAAACAGCACGTGTACAAATATTATAAAGAACTTTTTTACCACTCGAAAGCACGTCACGGTAAATACTTCGGGACCTTGGTCACGTGCAATAAGGGCGTTTTTGCAACAAAAGTAGGTAACCTAATCTGTATATTTATATTGTTAATTTTTTCATTAAAAAATAGATAGAATGGAGTAAAGGGTGGTAAAATGTTTGGTTTTCACGTATATAATTTTTTTGTCATTCAAACGATTTTACAAGTACACAACACAAAATTAATGTTATACAGTGCGTATAAATTTATTTAGTGTTTCAAATAGCATATTTCGTTGAAACACAAAACAGAACATACTAAATGCAAGCATCGTTAAAATTTAATATAATGATGCGAAGCACATTCGAATTTAGTAATGTGATTTTTGGTAACTGTAATTCGATATGTTTAATTGTGTTTTAACAGTATTGTTAGATGTTTATTTGAGTAATGAGAATCAAGCGTTTTCCGATAACGTATCGTATGTTTGTATTTAATTCTTCAAAATATCACTTACGATTTCCACATCAAACAAATATTTCAACTAAATGCTATGTCTGTAAATACCTTCAGTTGCATACACATCAGCCTGTAGTTGTATGTATTGCAATAGCGCCACATTTTCTTTCTTTAATAATTACATTGTCTTACTTAAACATTTACAGATTTTTTTGGCAACCCTATCGTTTTCTTATCACGCGACAGGTACGCTTGACGGAGCTACGTCAATAGGCATGTCTGTCTGTGTAGATTGTGTGTATGTTTAGCAAGTGTGTAGTCTGAATGTACATATGTGTGTCATTCGTGAAAACTGCAAGGGTTCTGAACTTTATGTCTGCAGTCTGACCGCTTGCTAAAAGATGAACAGATATAATAAGTTACAATATATAAAAATTTCGTTAATACAGTATATTCTAAAATGTGTACGGAGGGAGTAGTGCATCTTTTTAATTTATTTTATCAAAACTTTAAAAGCATTGCATTAAAACGCACAAGTACTCATTACGTTCTTTCGGCTTTATTTACAGTTTTATTTTTATAATAGCTAACGAATTTTGTATTTCAAACGATATGTGTGAATATGATTGGTAACAGTATTAGGTGATTAGTAAGACTACCCATTTTTATTTACTCTAACAAAATCGCTTCTTAAAATTATTTAGAATTCCGCTACCGCCAGTATAACGTGCAAAAATGTCATTTTGTTAGAAAAAAATGTTTAATACACAGGTTCACGTTACACTCATTCTGAATTGTTATTGTCTCATTAAGGTTTCTACTACGGATAACCTTAGAAGGGCTGGTAAACATTGATCGCATTTAAAAAAATACAAAAAAAAACTTTTAACACAAAATATCTGATGATCGTTTTCAAAACAGACCGCCTATACTTTTGTACAACTCAAATACATTTCAAAGTAGATCAATTACAAGCGGTCTGCACTCAGTCCGATTCTGTGACCTTCACAAGGTCGTCAGTCCATCTTGCCGGTGGACGACCTACCTTGCCCTTTGAATGAGATATGAGATGATTACTAGTGCTAAACTTTGTTTCTAAATCACTTTACCCACTTATGTATTATTGCATCTAATATCGATCGATCGATCTTAAATCTTTAAATGTATGATTTGTACATAATATCGAGATGAATTTGATAAAGACAAACAATAACCGCTCACTATATTGACTGGATCTTCGCGTTTTATATGACGACCACTTGGTGTAATGGTCAAGAAGTTGACTATTAACCAAGAGGTCGCGGGTTCGATCCCCGCACTGTATAAACATTTGTGTGCATGAACATGTCTGTTTATACTGGGCTGTGTGTTATATGTATTTATTTAAGTTTATTTGTGACTGTTGATTCTGATATCTGTAACACAACACAGGTGCTTAAGCTACTTACCACGGAGTCAGATCAATGTATGTGATGTTGTTGTATATTTATTTATTAAAAAACAACTTAAATCATTGGCAGATCTGTCCCAACCTGAATATTTTTTGACAAAATAATGAGTCTCATTTGAATGAATAAGGACTTACTAAAACTTTTATTTAAATTTATACAATTATTATTACTGCTTATAAATGTTGTTAAATATGATATGTTCAAGTAGCAACGTTGCAGTAAATACCCTTTCCAATTAGTTTGTACAGGTACTTACAACAAGAAGCGCCTGTACAATTTCCCGTCTGAAATGAAACTGTATGAAAAATCATCTGTTGTGTAAAAATGCTTTGTATTCTGAAAAACCTTTACTCTCTGAATTTTCCGACACACTGAAAAAACTTTATTTCGAGGATAACACAATATAAAATATTTTATTTCACAAAATTTCGTATTGAACCCAAAAAGCTGTAAACATTTTATCCTCTTATGTCGGGAAACAAGTACATCGGGCTTACAGCAAAATTATTAATTTCTCATGAAACACAACCTTGGCATTCGTGTCTCATTACTAAACATTTTGTTTGCAGTCTTTGAAAATGTTTGCGACCCCGCCCAGTGGTGCGATCTCCGGAATTGCCGCGAGATTATCTTGGTATAAAAATAAAAATTTCCACCGACAAAAAACCAAGCGGAGCGTAGGCCAGCCCAGATTAAACGCACACTGTGCAATATTTCCCACAAAAGGATACCTTAATCCCTAACAAGTGGGGAGAAGGCCTTAGGGGAGCGATCCTGGAAATCGCTCTCTACTCCAGGCTAAGGAATAGACGATAATTACTTGCGAACAGGGTTGGCGGGAGCTGTTTTACATGTGTTCGATAGAAATAAAATCTTGAACAAGATTGTGAAATGCGATAAGCGAATTGAGCAAAAACGCGGAGGTTTTGTAATGATAATAATAAATTGTTTTAACGAACACAACAATTACCTAGCCCCAATCTAAGCGTTAGCTTGTGCTATGGTGACTAGGATAACGGTAAGAAATACTTAAATACGAATGCATGTGCTCATTAGCTCATCACACAAACATTTGCCCCTAGCAGGATTCGAACCCGCAACAGCTGGTTTTGCAGCCTGCACCTGATACTACTAGACCAAAGCTGTCGTCATTACTAGTGGGTAAACTTGGATGAAGAAATCTGACATAACCTGTTGCTAGCCTAATGGCAAGGGGAATGTATGATACTCCGCGAAAAAACTTAGCTTAATGCGTCTGGTCATTTTACTGATACAATTTTGTAGTTCCGATTGAGTAGTCAATGTTGAATTACATGTGACATACATTCGGATTTGTTATAGATAAGTAAGACCTGATTTTTTAATTCGGCCAATTTATATTAATAACAGTCCGACAACTAAGAAAGTTTCTTTCTTTTGTGTTTGTACTGGTCTGGGTGTTTTCTATGTATACTATGTATTTATTTACAAAAAAAGTATTTAAGTATGTATATCCGTTATCTAGTATCCATAACACAAGCCTCGTAGCTTACTTTGGGACTAGAGAATTTGGTGTGATTGTTGATAGATATTTATTTATTTATTACTTACAACAAGCATTGAGACTTTGTAGTTGTGCCCTTGTTGAACTAAGTTTGACTAAAATTGCCAGAAGAAAAAAGACTGATACAATTTCCCTCTCAAATTTATCTACCTCTAATTTTACCTGTCCGGTGTTTTTAATCAAACTACGCAAGCTTAATTTCATATACTCGTAAGTACGTTTAGTTTTTATGAGAATGCATAATTTGAGTATTAAAGCGTTTCTGAAAAAAACTTTTTTAACATCCGATGAAAAAGAGGGTTGTTATAAGTTGTCTGTTTGTGTCCGGACGTACGAACGAGTGTTCCAATATCAAAACAGTTTTATTTAGTTGAAAGCTATAATTTAATGTCGGTGGTTTTTAGCTGTGACTGGTCAAAATCCTGTTTTCCTAGGTCATGTCCATGGTTTTTTTAATTATTTTTTTTGTTACTTGTTCCGTCAGTAAAATCTAGCCTTACCCCAACCCTACACTGACTGTCTGCGGCGCAAATTACTCCCGAGTAGCGGTTCAGTGGCGTTAATACTCGTTTTTCTTTAATCTCGCGACGTGTACCCGGTATGATCGTCTGCAATCCGAATAATAGGCTTTCCACTCGGAATCGATGTTCTGATAACGGTAGCGCATGAAGTATTAGCGATACATAATGCTGGCTGATGGTGGAATGCGCTCTTCTTGTTAGATAGGCTGACAAGTATGATGGTTTTATAAATAAATAATAAATATTTCACAACAATCACACCAATTCTCTAGTCCCAAATTAAGCTACGAGGCTTGTGTTATGGGTACTAGACAACGGATAAACATACTTAAATACTTTTTTAAATATATGTACATAGAAAACACCCAGACCAGTACAAACACACATGTTCATGCACACATATGCACATATGCATTTTAAGTCCGACATGTAGACCTTTGCACCAATAGTCCAGTCACTTTAGGGAAAAAAAAGGGGTCAATCTCGGAATTTGAGATAATAAGCTGGAAACTCGTATACAGCTTTATTTTGGCGTTCTAAAAGTTGTCTCAAAAGTCTCATATTATCTCGTGTCTGCGTCGTAAGTTATTCAAGGTCAAAGGTCACGAAAATCGGTTTTTTGCAATTATCTCCGTTTCTATGGTTCCAATCACTTCAACACCTATTATGAAAATTAAAGATAAAAAAATTTGCCACAACTTTTGTCTAAACTTTTTTTTTATACGTTCAACCCTTTTCGAGATCGAGGGCGGAGAGCACCCAGCGCTCAGGCTTATATATATACTGTATTACAAGGTCAACCGTGAATCTCGGTAAATAATACCTTGTATACAGTTACTAAATTATAAAAATATTATTAACAATAAAGAATTTGTATTATTTATTAGTTAATACATTGTATTGAATGATGTTTTATATATATTTTAAATTCATTTAATTTTATTCGATAATAGATTATAAATAAATAGATAGATTGTAAATAGAAATAAATCAAGTAAGTATAATTTAATTTAATTTTTATTTAGTAACTGTACTTTTGTTACAATTAAAATTAAATGTAAATTTGAATTCTACAAAAATCGTAAGTTAAAAAATATCAATTTTCTTTTTCTTCTTCTTCTTCTTCATCATCTTCGCTTTCCTGCATCATTGTCTCCAAACCTTCTAAAATTTCTGGATCAAATGCAGTTTCTTCCTCGAGATCGTCTTGCAATACAACAGAATTGAGACAAGCTTGCCCATTGCATTGCCCACAAGCTAAAGTGCACTGCAAGCCCGATTTTCTGCATCCGCAGCGTAAACCACAACCATTCTTACAATTACAAAATATTGTACTGAGTAATTCATCTGGAGCTGGTGGTAATAGTGTAGTTATTGGCTGCAAAAATTCATTTTGGAGTACCCAGCCCCATTCTTGAGGTTCTAAATCATGTCCTAACCATTTTCGAATTTGGTAATAAACACGATTTATGTGTTGATGAGCTGCTGCACTTGTTGGTGGAAGATTAGATAACTGGACAGGTTTATGAAGTTTAGTAGATTTAATGAATTGAATGTATCTGTGATGATCAATATTATTTTCAGATTTCGGAGCATTATATATTGCTAGTAAGATGCGTACTCCATTTTCATATAATTGCTGTACAGGGCAGTTTTCTTGTAGAAAAACTTGAGCCAGTTCGTCGAAATTAGCAAGTTTTTGCAGTGATTTTATTAAAGTTTTTTTCCCTTTATTAAACAGCGCAGAAGTTGTATCACAACCACTCAATGCATGTAGAAGGTGCAAGGTATTATTCACCGAGATTCACGGTTGACCTTGTATTACAGTATATATGCCTGAGCGCTGGGTGCTCTCCGCCCTCGATCTCGAAAAGGGTTGAACGTATAAAAAAAAAGTTTAGACAAAAGTTTTGGTAATTTTTTTATCTTTATTTTTCATAATAGGTGTTAAAGTGATTGGAACCATAGAAACGGAGATAATTGCTAAAAACCGATTTTCGTGACCTTTGACCTTGAATAACTTACGACGCAGACACGAGATAATATGAGACTTTTGAGACAACTTTTAAAACGCCAAAATAAAGCTGTATACGAGTTTCCAGCTTATTATCTCAAATTCCGAGGTGAAACCCTAAAGTGACTGGACTACAAACGGTCGTCGAATTTATGATTGCATCCTATGTCGTGCCGACTTTGCTTTAGCCAGTATTTTAATATTTGTTTCTTCGGTTTACGCGAACTGTAGACATTGAAATGAGACACTTAAGGTTAAAATAAAATGTAAATTAGTCGTGAAAAAACCGGAAAAAGTGTCTCATTTCAGTAAACTATAAGGCTGGTTCCTTTATGTCTCGGATTTTGTGATTGATGACGTAATGTGGCAATGAAATAAAATTTGGGTAGTAACTGTTTATTTTACTTTAAAAATATGCTTTCGTCATTTAACTATACTAATGAGATGTCAAAGTTTTCGATTGACATTTTTTGTTTGACGATTCGATACAATTGCTTAAGTAGGTAATATAGCGAGAGTGGTGGAGTGGTTGTTAAAGTGACCAACCTTCTGGCAGATGTTATTTAGCTGCCCAAGGACCTCTGACCAGGCTTAACGACTAATATCTATTGATTTCTATACGTCTCTTAAATGGTCCGAATGTTCACCAATCTCAAACACGACCGCGCCTTAGGTTACTTATCTTTGGCACCACTACCAAAGCACCGCACTAACTGCGCCACAAGCACCACCACAATAAGAATTTGGGTCGGAAAAACCAAATCGGTAGCGATATTTTTGCACACGACACACATCTATCGAGTATTTCCCGATTACACCCACACTTCTTTCATTCCAATATTAATATTCCTCGTTTCAACACGAAGATGAGTCTCATCGTACAGAGACAGCAAATCAAGCCGCCTGTTTTTGTTGCAAAATCGCCCTAAAGTCAAGGGCATAAATGCCGCAGTGTTCAATTTGATATGCTGTTATGATCGAAGGTGCTTTTATTACATGGCTTCCAGATTGCTGGGTGTTTGCAGCTTTTGGGGAATTCGCGAAGTGATTTTCAGGGAAATGGGGAAATTTGGCTGATATTTATTATGGTTGAAACTTATAGAGTTGTTTGCACAAATCCACGTATATCGCTGGATTTCGTGTGTACATGAAAAACAACTTCAACGCAAAACGATTACGGGACATTCTACTACGAAAATATATAGATGGTTTTATTTTCGTCTCATATCATCATCGATTTGATTTTAAGTTTTAAAACTTCAACTCGTTTTATTATTTTCATAGAAATCAATCACTCTAAGAACGGAGCGTCTGCAAGTATGACAAAACCTTTTTTTTTTCGATCTCTGTACTTTTTCAATTATTCTTGCTCTAAAACCATGACTTAAGAAACACTGAAACACATTCCACTGTAATCTCGAGTTCATTTAAAGCTACGCCGTCCACAATACCGCGTTGCTTTAAACTCATTACCCCCATTTAGCCAAGAAGGGTAAAAGTTGCACGGTCTTAATTCGAATTAACTTTTTATGCGTTAATAAAAAAGCCGAGACTACGTTAGCTTAACATAAATCCACCATATTTGAGAGAGAATCTCTTTTGGTAAAGTGGTGTATTTATAGTAGAGTTATCTTTCAAAAGTTTTTGCGCTTAGCTTCAGTTTTGTATTTATATTCACTGTTACTTTAAACGTTTTACCTAAATCGTCTAACGTAAACGGGCTAATTTTTATTTACCTGATTAATTTAAAAATTACCTTCTTGAAATTAAAATCTGTCAAATTTTTAGATGGAAAGCGAAAAACACTATATAATAAGTAGTTAAAATTATTAAAACATTTTATAACAAGCTCTCATAATGTACTAAAGATTTTTTTTTCAACACGGTTTTATGATCAAATTGTTCATTGTAAATCTAAACGTTTATATAAATTTCCAGCTCAATCGGACACTGGAAAGCGAGTGATATTTAGCTTACAATCTTTATTTACAGACAAACAAACACCGGAAAAGTAGAAACTAATTATGTAGTATCTTGTAGAATCTAAATCAATAGTAAGTAAGGTCGCCAATTATTAAAAACAAAAATTAAAATTCGTCCGGTGCATCCTTACAAAATCACTACCTTCTTATACGCCACTCATTTGAGGCGAAACTCAAAAAAAGGTGGAAGAAATTTTAATTACAACACAAGATCCCCCTAACACAAAGGCTTAGGAAGGATGATTTTCTTATAGAAATATTATTAAATGAGAGGAAATCGATTGCGTCTGAAAAGACAAAGACGATGGGCCCTTTCAAACTTTCCCTTCACGAGCTGTTTCTCGGCTTTGTCCGTTGACACATTGTGCTTGTTAACTTTTGTTTGAAATTCCATTTTAATTACCAGCACAATCAATTTTACTTAAATACTAGATTTGAATGACATCTCCAATGAAGCTTTGATTTTGAACGGGCGTTCTATTAATAGAAATACCATTTTCTTTGTCATTACTTTTCGGTGAGTCTTTATATCACAACTACATTTTAAAATTACAGGTCGTTTTCGGTTCTTCCTAGGTAAGCTAAATGCAGTATTTTTTCGCTATGATTATAATGTTCTAATTCGCCGTTGAATCACTTCAGATCGGTAAAAAAGGAATTTCAACTTTAATACTGACTACCGCTTGGTGCAGTGGTCTACATGACGGACTTCTAAAACCAAGGGTCGCGAGTTCGATTCCCGGACAGTGCAAACATATGTGTGAATGAAAATAGGTGATTGTACTGGTTTTGGGTGTTTTCTATGTATATAAAATTATGTTTATCCGTTGTCTAGTACCCATTACACAAACCTCGTTGCTTAATTTGGGACTAGAAAGTTGGTGTGATGGTTGTGAAATATTTACTATTTATTATTCGTATAGAAAAAATCTTGGTAGTTTTAAAGATGAAATTAACAGACAAAAACTGGTTCACTCTACAAAAAAGAGCATACCTGTGCCTTGTACTCTTACACATAAAACAGTAATTAAAACTACTATCAATTGTTCAATTAAGTATAACATGGCCGCTTTAATGGTTTCTTAAAACGGGAAACCGTCTGAAACGAAGCTTATTTACAACTGATAATAAATTAACGAAAGAGATACATTAACACTTCCACTGAAGCAATAAAATAGCTGTAAATACAGGCGAAGCCGGAGGGCGAGGGTAGCGCCACAGTCGACAAACGGAAAGTAGGCCTAATGTAAACAAACTTTATGTAAGTCACTTGATAATGCCAGATTTAAGTTAGCGTGATCTTTTATCACTACTTAGCACTTACTTATAAAGCAAAATCGCTTCCCGCGTCTGTCCCTCGTGTATATGCTTTGATCTTTAAAACTACGCAACAGATTTTGATGCGATTTTTTCAATAGATAGAGTGATTCAAGAAGAAGGTTTATATGTATAAAACATACTTAATCATATAATATTAAACATTTAGAACTGAATTCCACGGGGGCGAAGCCACTGGCGTGAAGCTAGTATAGCATAGTCTACGTAAGTAATTTTTACGGATAATCAGGCGATTTTCGCAAGTTGAAAAAAATGGGTACAACACAATCATACTTAGTCATCAGACTGCCTCGTTGGTGTAGTGGCAAAGTTTCTGCCTTTGGTGTAGGGGTCCTGGGTTCGAATCCACGGTCGAGTCAAAATTGTTTCAGTCAGGAAATTGGCGGTCTTATACCACCGTGCCTCGGAAAGCACGTTAAGCCGTTAGCTGCGCCTGATCTATGTCCGGTCATGTCGGATTGCCGTCTCACCGAACTTTGAGAGTGATGGAACAGGTGCACCTGTGTATTGCGCTCACACTTGTGCACTATAATATCTCCTGCGTACTTGGCTGATCTCTGTTGAGATTGGCCACCGTGGTCGAAATCGGCCAGGAGGACTATTAATAACTTAGTCATATATGAGTCCTACAACCGAACTGCTCGGCATATCTCACATCGATTTCCTAAAAAACGTTGTATCCAACATTTACCTTAAAAAAGTGGCACTGACTGGACTTTCTGTTCCATATTGCTCTGTGGTGGCTTTCTGATTAAAAATTTACATACTGAAAGGTTGTTTTAATTCATTATTAAAATTTCGCGGCCGTTCTCCCTTTTAGCGTGTATTTTACGTCAAATAATGTATTATCTTGCGGCGTAGCGTTGCGAAGCATTGTTCTATTATGTACAGTCTGTCCCTAATTCTTTGTAAGGAATCTTTACAAGCTGAATTATGGTCTGAAGTAATTACTTTCGGGGAAAATTGGCCGGGTGACACCCTGTATGAATGAACGGCAATTAATTTGTCAATGTGACACGCGTTGGGATACGGAAGTGAAAAGGATTTTTATGCTTTTATTAAATTTCGAAGATGTTGGCTGTCGTATTTGGTTGGGGTATAGATAGATAGATAGATAAACACTTTATTGTGCACAAAACAAAAATTATAGACAAGTTTAACAAAGAAAGATGTACAATTTAGGCGGTCTTATCGCTAGTAGGGTATTAATAAGGTCGTCAGTACATTTTTCCGGAGGACGTCGTACGCTGTGCTCTTTATCAAATGGCCTCCAATCTAGATCTTTTCTGTTGTCTAAAATGAGAAACATCTTTAATGGATCAAATTGCCCTTGAACCTTCCAAAAAGTAAAGAAAATTAATCTTAGCAGTTCGACTGGTGTCGTTGTCGACTGCGTATCCAATGACACCCCATTCTCCTTCAAAGTTAACATGAATAACTTGTCCAACGTTGTCTTAACCCACGAAAGGTAGAATTTGAACCGTTTTACCACAAACCGTCAATAGTAAACATAGTTAAGATTCCCTTTAGCTTTTAACTCCTTTGATTTCCAAACCTCTGAAGAATCGGCGAGACAGTTTTAAAAGTTGTCACTCTGAATTGGACTTTTTCGTTTCGGTCTCAAAGTTAGGTTTGTTTTGCGAGTTTAAGATGTGCCTTCTTTCATAAATTATTCAGAGAACGTTTAATAACGTGGCTTTGGTAGTGATGTGACGAGATTTATGTTTTTGGTGAATTTCTATCCAATTCTTATTCGAGTACTTAGAAGTTAGGTAACTATTGAATCAGTACTTAAAAGTCACAGCCTTACCCTTAAAATTATAATGTTGAACTTCATAAACCCTTGGGAACTTAATAAATCCTTGAATAGTACTTTTTTTGAGCATAAAACTAAGAATCAATGTTTCCGTACATTCGTATCTTATGTTTTGTTATTGTGAAGTAGTAATTTAGAGAAGTTTTATGTAATTCATCATTAAATATTTACCTTGCCATCACTCAATAATAAGACGCTGTTCACCCAAGAAAAGCTACCAGGCTAGGTCTTAAAATCCGTGTCTCTTGAGCTGTGACAATAGCTTTAGTAACCAAGTAATTAAATCAGGCCACCCATTTTTTCAGCAAAATGGCTCTTGTGACAAGTGCATAAGAGGCTGTGTTGTTTAACGTGACATGCTTTCGTACGAGTACATACGTCGCTTTTCCAGTATCTGTAGGATCTACTCGTGTCGATCTTCCATCTCTTTCTATGTCATGGCAAAAGGACGCAAATGATTTATGACAAAAACACGTTGATTCCCATCGTAAAGATTATGGGAAATGAATAGAAAATGGCGGCTTCTACGTTTTATTAAAGGGACGAGACTTCTTAGGTTGTTGACGTAATTTTATCACTTGATGGTTATGTCCTTATGGTAATTGATTTATTTTGCAATAACATGAAACGGGATTTTAAGGAAATACTAATAATTAATAATTCAACAAGGATTGCGTAGTTTCTAAATTATTCATTTAAAAAAGAGCTCTAATCCTATTACTTAATTAGGTAAATTAAGTAAGTAATTAATGTAGTAAAGCTTGTGCTTGAGTGAAGAAAATATTTCCCTTCCCAGAATAATGTAAATCTGTTTACGCTCAATTTCTACATAAATCCTGAATAAGATAAAGTTAGAAATTTCTAGTAATTCCGTTACGTTCTATACCTAACTTTGGTTCTGAATATTTCATATGAAATTAGGTTATCTAAGTACATAATGGTTTCGATTTGCCTGAAAATTAAACGAAAATAACGCAGCTACAGCCGAAAAACGTTTTTCATTGAATATTTTAACAGTAAAGCTTAATATCGAGTGTGAATGTTGTTGGTTGTATTTTTATCAGTTTAATTTATATTTTTTTGGCCAAAAATTTTAGCAATGGCAAATCAAAAATATTCGATCACAGATTTTTCGTAAACGGTCAACGACATGAGAAAAACTTTGAAAATTGAAGATTTTCAAAGTATTTTGGTTTTCTAGCTTTACACCAGTGGCTTTGCTCGCGTGTAATTCGGTTCTCTTAAATATTAACCATGTTAATTAATAATAATAAGTAATTAATTTTGTTCACAACAGTAGGTAGTACAAATGTTGTTTCAAAACATTGTGTAATTGTTAAAACTTATTGTGAAGACTGGTGCTTGCGATGGATTGTGAAACAATCTGTAGTATGAAATGTAGCCTATGTTTATCAGGGATAATGAGGGATTCTAATTGTGAAAGATAAATGAATTTGAATTTTTGTTTTCTTTTTTTTTGATTACCTGTTTTTATAATTTTCTTAGGTTAGTTGTATTATAATATTTTAAGGTATTTATTTAATTATATTCACTAGCCAGTCTTTCATCAAACTCAATTATAAATAACCCATTGTAAAAGATTGTTTTAAATCGGTCCAATAGTTTCAGAGCCTATTTAATTTAAACAAACAATAAAATCTTTTCTCTTTATAATGTTAGTGTAGAGTACTCTTGTTATTCTTCAAATGCTACTGAAGCACTTACTTAAAACTACCCAATCCCAACATTGTAACGCAAAAATGTCATAACTTAAAAACATTGTCTTTTCAGGTACATTCAACTGAGAATTTCTGCAGTCCCACTACGTGACGCTTCGTCTGTATTTTCAAGTCCAGCCATCCCTTTCGCTCGCACGGCCAAGCAACTATGAGTGACGGGGACGGCTGCATTCGAAACTTCTGACTTTGCTAACATAGTAAGACCCCTGAGACAGGTAATCAGCACAAGTTTTTACTGGCTTCTGCTAAATCGCGGCAACAAAGTCTAGAATTCTACTTTCGGTTTGAGTGGTAGGTAGATTTTGATTGTCCTTTCTGTAGGACGAGGTTTATAACAAACTATAGTAGTTTATGAATCACTTAATGAGTATCACGTTATATGCGTAAAGTCGCTCATTATGCCAAACTTTCAAGTAATGTTAGTTACTCTACCAAGAAATATAAAAGAGTTTAAATGGTTTTTTACTAACTTTTTGAACAAATTCTCAATAACCATGAATTGCGTTAACTGTTAATATTTCCTTTTAAAAGTCTACGTAACTCAGTTTAAATATACCGAATAGCCTCGAATATACCTTTCTTCGAAGCATGTGCAATGCGAGCATTTATGTAGTACAAGAGTTATTTTGTCCTAATTATAGGTCATATTACAAATACGGTCTGAACTCAAAGTGTAATCCCCGGGATATAAACTTTAATAACACTTCGTATTTTCGGCTTGGAGCCAGTAAACTAATATTTAGGTATTCTGAAGTCAATTACGACATTATTCTACCATGGCGGCTCTAGTACATCTATGCACTATGGAGGGGATAGGGTTGTCACAAGAAAGTTATCTTACTTTATATTATATATAGATAATATATTATATTAATAGTATATTGTATTATTATATATTAGTGCGGAAGTTAGTTAGTATATTTGTTATTCTTTCACATATTAACCACTGATGGATTTAAATGAAATTTTACAATTTAATTTTAATTATTTAGAACTGCGGACCCCGCAGACGTTATCCTGCCCGTTGTTTAATTTTATTTTATTTTCTTCGTAAGAACCATCCCTGTACTTTAAGGAATATAGTATTAAAAGAATTGTCCCAATTGGTCCAGGCGTTCTTGAGCTATGCGCTTACCAATACATTTTGCGATTATTTTTTATATTATAGATAGATTTTATATTATAGAGATAATAATAATATTAGTTAACTACATGTCATAACTTTTAAAGTATTTGAAAAACTTGTGTTGTACAAATTTTACGCAGGTTTTTCATTTGTATGGTACGGTGGCTAGCACATCAGGCTACTCATTTTTGTTGCAAAATCACCCTTATTACGTAAGTATAAAATGCCGTGTGGCTGTGCATACATGATTGTAGTAGGTATGTAGGTGTATAAGAATATTAACAAATACAAATTTCTGTACAATGTGAAATTAAAACACACGTAAAGAAAAATGGACTGCCACAGGCGGGACTTGAACCCGCACCACCCGCAATCCGGGCGATTGCTCTCCCAATTTGTATTGGTAATGCTTAAAAAAATTGGTTTTTTGTTTGTAAAGTAGGTTTACGATCGAGATGTTTACGTGATAACGTCTTACGGCTATTTTATTCACCTTTTTTTGTTGCAATACGGTAGTTGACACCACCAATCGTTGACGTACTTTTTGTCAACTGTCAAAACGCTTTTCTTCATAGAGCTTGTATGGGAATAACACACTTTGACGTCATCGCGTGCAATGCCGACTGAGTGACTAATTATCATTTGAATTCCAATTAAAAATCAAATAATACGAACTGCAGACAAATATTAGTGTAAAGGCATCTGAAATTATGAATTATTTTAGAGAAAATCAGTTTTTGAATATTTCTTTCATGGTGGAAACAAGCCTATTGTTGTAACCGCCTCCGTCCGCTCCGATGACTGGCAGCGCTCGAGATGAGACGGGAGATCGGTCCGTCTCTCTCTCGTTATACCTGCGATCGCGATCGTGAGGTTTTGGTGTGACACAAGTTTCTGAACATGTCACCCGACTAAAACGATTTTAAAGACGTTATCACGTCAAAAATAAAGTTACATAATAAATACAAATTTATTTATTTTTATATGCGTAATTAATTACCTTTACCGCTAGGTGAGATAATGTAACAATATTGTTACCTTAAAAACCAATTCTGCGCTTCAAAAAGGTATCATCGCCCACTCTCGTTAAAAGAAACCCATTTCCTGAGAAATTTCATCCACGTGGCTTACCCAAAACTGGGTAATCATTATTATTTAATAAGGGTTCTGAAAATTACTTTTACCCCAATTGTAGAGATGAATCCCCAAAATTGATGACCCTAAAACTGACCCAGTTACCGGACGCGTTCATGCGAGAGTGAACCAAACAATACAAAACTATCACACTCTATGCTCTATTGTTATTAGAAATTCAAAGTTTGAACTCAACCGAAATGTAAGTTTAATAAAAAAATCTCTTGATTATTAATACTTTAACGGACAGTCTGCCAGACACAATAGAGGTTATAACGTCTATAGGCGTGCAGTGTCCGTGGATGTGTTAATAAAAGTCTAATCAATTAATTTATACCTACTCAAAAACGCAAACATTTTATAATGGTGTTTAAATATAAAAAATATCAAAATATTAGTTAATTATACTAAACATTTATTGAAGGTGATTGAATTACAAACTCCTTGTAGCATTTCACTTATGATGTTGTGAAGTTAATACTGAATTAACACTAAACAGCTGTGTTGCTTTCCCTACGTATGAATCAGAAGCCAATAACACGGTTTATTTACCTTCCTTTATTATCCATGTGAAATTTAATAGGCTTTAACTGTATATAGCTTCCACGTAGATCATTGCATTTCCGTATTAATTCAGTAATTTTATGCTATACAAAGATAAGCAATTTCCCACAACAGCTATGCACTCCTGACCTATATATTGGCCGCGTCATGCAAGAGAGCGCCACA
Source organism: Pyrausta despicata (assembly GCA_963921415.1). NCBI lineage: Eukaryota > Metazoa > Arthropoda > Insecta > Lepidoptera > Crambidae > Pyrausta > Pyrausta despicata. Next base: position 6,450,855 of record OY992869.1, read on the forward strand.
GTTACAATTTAATGATATATGGATGGATATATATTATATATGTAGTTGTGAAACTATTGTAAATAATCCGCTGTTTTCTTTTTTCTTCTTTATGTTCGTAAAACGATACGACAAGTGAACTCCACCAGCCAGCAATACCCAAAGGGCATGGTTTTTTGTCCATCCATTTCTGCCTATACGCTGTACCTAAAGTACAAATATTAAACTTTGAAGGGAAAAAATCGCTAATTCGTACAAAAAGGAATCAGATATTTTATTTTCCATTTGTACCAACTAAAATCGTCAAGTGAAGATATTTTTGGCTGGCACTTGCTAAAGCATGAAAACATTAGAAAGCGTTTTGATCGACTGTTTTAGCACATTAAAGAAATAAATCACAAAGAAAAGTGAATCCAATGTGCAGTAGCTATTCCAATTTGGTTGTTTGCGCGAACCCGAGTCATTCCTGACCGAGCTATAACTCGAGTTTGTTTTTAAATGAAAATGAGTTGTTGGAATATTCACAGATCGCTGTTTTATGATCGCGTACATTGTACTTAGTTTATAACAGTGGACGTGAAATATACAATTTGTTATGAAATCTGGCTTTGTTCGACAAAATTCAGTTGTACCAGGAATATTACTGTAAGTGTATAGTGCAGCTTTGTAATTTTTTTAACACATTTCAATGGAGTTAAATTTATTAATTATTCTGTTAATAAAAATTTCGTTTTCGCTAATTGTTTTATTACTTTATTCGTGTGTAAAGCGAAATGAACAAACTTATTTTACTCAAGTTGTTTACTAAATCTTACAAGATAAAAATGAGCAGATTCAAAAAATATTTCAATCTGTAAAGAATATAAAATTTTGCTTATGCAATCATTAAGCAAAGTTAGATGAGAGTTGTAGACAAATATTTGAACACTTTCCTTTTTTTCGTACAGTTTTATGATTTTTCGTGATATGCGTTCATGATGCAAACTAAAAATAACATTTTTGCAGTAGAAAAAATCGACTTTCTGAGTCGGGGATCGAACTCGCGTCCATGTTCATCTAGCCCGTGTGCCACCACTCGGCCACCCAGACTTTAGCCGAAGCCTGTTGTTTTTTTTTCTTATTTTCCCATACTTGTCTACTGGTTCTTTCTAGCGTAACGCCGTCCACACTAACAGCTCCTCCGAGATTGGCTCACGTCATACCCTGTAACCGATCTGTCGGTCACGTACCCGATTGTTTGCGAATAACTTCATCCACGGGGTCTATTCTGTTACCCCGGCTCCGCAACTTGGCGCCAACGTTGGCCCAAAGTCGACAAATAAGTAACATCACATATATTGATCTGATTCGGAATCAACAGTGGTATTACAAATAAACTTGATTAAATATATATCTAAAATTTTAAAGTCATCTTTATAGCCATTACGCCAATATGGTTGACTTACGGGTGGATAAAAAACACGTTGCGTTGCAACGTACTCTTAATACCCCATTATTTACCGAAAGGGTACTTTTTGGGCCAACGTGTGTCGTAGATCGCTGTGTTCGTACTTTAAACTCAACCATATCCTTAACTCGAAGGTTGTCTGGAAGAGATGGCTCTTAGCGATAAGACCGCCTAAATTTTACCTACATCTTTAGATGTATGTTGATTTTCGTATTGGTAGTATGACAGAGTAGGGTCCTTAACCCGCATTCATCAACCGGACCTAGTCTTCACTTCAGACTGTGCGTACTCGTGCCTAGAATACAAACACTAGGCATATGCGTATGAATAACTGGCTCTGTTAGTTTTAATGAGCCTAGAATTGTAGCACTGTATTAGGAACTGAGGTCAGGTTCAAAATTGTACCTAAGGTTCTATCCGTCTTCAACGTCTTTCATATATACATAACTATATGTATGTATATAATATCCCATATAGATATTATAACACCTAACGTTTTCTTCTCGTGTAAGCTTGCAATATTGAAAATAATATTGCCATTTTGGTTTTTAATAGATTTGTTCACTCCACTTTTAAAATAAATAAATATTTCACAACAATCACACCAATTCTCTAGTCTCAAATTAAGCTACGAGGCTTTGTTATGGGTTCTAGATAACGGATAAACATACTTATGTACGTTTTTTTTTTGTAAAAATATTCCTTTATTAATAAAGCCCGATTTATCAATGTTTATAAAACACATTTGTTTCTTCGGTTACGGACGTTTGCGCAATCGTGATTCATTGCTTATGCGCATTGTATTGTAGGTTATGAAATCTAGAAACATTCATTCATTGCATGGCAAATTTCCTCGCATGGAACTGTGAGCCACGCTGTGAGCCAAATGAACTAAAAGACCGAAATACTGAAAAACACGTTTTTTCCCGATAGATAGACATTAACTCACACCGTTGCAACGTGCGGTGTCACTCGTGGATCGCTTTGAACAAACCAATAGACTAATTAAGTGACACGTTTCATATTACAAGACACACAGTGGCCAGGACTTGATAGTCATAAAAAGATACATATCGGTTAACTCTATTAACGATTGACGACCACTTTGGTGTAATGGTCAAGAAGTTGACTATTAACCAAGAGGTCGCGGGTTCGATCCCCGCACTGTACAAACATTTGTGTGCATGAACATGTTTGTTTGTACTGGTCTCGGTATTATATGTATTTATTTAAGTTTATTTGTATTACCAGTGTTGATTCTGATATCTGTAACACAAGTGCTTAAGCTATTTATCGCGGAGTCAGATGTATGTGATATAAATAAATAAAAAAAACTAGCAAATACAAATTTGGACAATTGTGAACACATTCATAAATGTTGAGCACATCGCTAACAGGAACCAACACATCTAATGTGATTTTTATCAGTCATCACAATATTATAACCAGTCTGGTATGTTAAATAAGAAAAAAGTACTAAAGTTTTTTTTTTAACAAGCTTTAAACAAATTGCGTATTGTCATTGTAATTAAACATGTATACAAAATTCAGCTCAAATGAACACTGCAAAATTGGTCAAATTTAGCTTGAAGGATTTGATTACAGATAACAAACACCGGAGAATGGTGAAACGAAATAAAATCTTGTAAAAAATATATATCAATGTTATTAGTACGTTTTCAGTACAGTAACCAGGAGCTGGTTATTTCCTTAGTTCTAAGATCCTGTGTTCCAATCCAAACAGAGTGTGCATTTAGCTGAGCTGTATTTATTTTCACTGCAAATAAAGTGCTTTTGTCGGCCAACAAAAAATGGGCTATAATTTTAGAAAACTGCTTGGTTTTTCTTTTAGATTAATGAAACTGGGGATATTCTGACCTACATTAGCTAACTACTGTTGCACAAAAGTAGGTCATAGCTCAATTTGCTTGGGTAGTGTAAGTGCACAATGCAAGGTGGTGTGGTAACTTCAGCTTACTTGGATACGGTGTAAAGTGGCAGCCATTTTAAGCTGTTAACTTGGAGCTAGTTAGATAGTGAAAGCTCATGCGCTTGTTGTTGTTCTTCTATACTCGTACATAATTTAGAGTACCTACCTACTTAAATAGTGTAAGTAGAGTGTGATTTTTTATAAGAGCACAACTAACCATTAGGCTCAGGCCACACCTGCGTATTTCTGTCGCCACGACTCGCTTCTGACAGTGTGTCAACTAATCGTTGACATTCACGAACCGCGGCGACAGTAGCGTACTGTACTGGTAGTCTTTGGTGGTCACTAAATGCAAGTTAAGACAATGTACTGATTTTCAATAACTCAGTCATCGTTAACAGTCCGATATAATTCCAAGATGGCGGATTCAAAAAGTCCTAAACGGATTTGAAGAAGTTTAATCTGATGTCGTCTTAAATAAGGTGGGTTATGTTTAACACACTCGTTATCTTTCAACTGACATTTGAAAAGAGAATCGTTAGGAAAACACCTGGTGAGTTTCAATGGCTGGACGGATTTTGAATTATCTTCCGAATAAAAAGAATACACTGAAATCGGCCCATCCTTTCGGGAGCTACGATGCCACAGAGAGAGACACACAAAAACACATACACGCAACAGAATAGGGGGGCAAACTTACAACCCTCTTTTTGTCGGGGGTTAAAATCAGGCCTAAAGTTGCTACTGAGCCTAAACTCGTTGTAGTAAGTGGGAAGTCCGCGCAAGTGGTCCCCGGTTCCATGCCAGGGTCAAGCCAAGTTAGCTAACTGCCTTTGTTGTGATCACTAAATCATGACACCCATTATTCTAAGTAGAGTGCCTTTACATTATTTGTATGTGTATGCCATGGTCAGTGACGATGGGGAACGAGTTGCTCAAATAGTGGTTTATATACTTTTTGCATTTTTAATGGAATAACTCGAATATGTATGTACATCGAAACCGAGACGCCATTACATCAAATAAAGCAGTTTCATGCTAGGTTTTTTGAATACTTAAATTGAGATTGTGATTATTTAAATACTAAGAAGTTGAGATTGTGTCTCAATATTTTGTATCCGCCAGAAGGTCAAAACAGCTATTATTTTGACCTTGGATGATGTACAGAACAGTCAATCGTATGTGATGTCACCATACCTTAATCCTCGGTCCAAATTCCTCTAATCCAATCGTAACAAAATCCTAATTGACTTGTCCTATTTTAATAATTCATCTATACTACTAACATCTGTCAAAAGTCAATGATGATATTGGTACGATTGCATTAGAAGAATTGCCTCTTATGAGCGTGCGAAACATTGATCAGATTGTAAATGCTAAACGAAACCTATATGTACTGAAAATTTAACTTGCAAAAGCAGTAAGACATAACTCGCTCCCTCAAAATACACACACATTTTAACGTCAGCCCGTCGCGTAGTATTCAGAAATTTGAGCGAGACTGTATAGTTACATTCGCACACAATATAACATCATCAACACGCCGGTAGGGTTGTCAGCTCTTAGTTTTGACAGGCCATTAATGTCTCACCCTTTTACCGAGTTCAGATCGGTTTTTAGACGTCTGCTCTCTCAGAAGTGTGTGGAAATTCTAAAATGAATTCTTGTAAAAATCAATGCGTCCTCGACTCTTGGGGTGGGCTGGAAAACATTATTTAGTTTTGATAAATAGAAAATGAAAGACTCAGTAGGTATTTTGCGGCCAATGCAATCCAGGAATGTCATTTCTTCTATTGTAATTTTTTCAACATTGTTTCCAATTCTTAAGAACGGAAACCAGTTTGAAGATTGTGAATCAATGTGCCAAATACACTAGTATGCCTAGTAAGTAGGTAATTGCCGCTCTAAATCATCACAAAAACCTCATTTTTAAACTTACCGAGTAAATGCAGCATAGTTGACATTAGCGCGAAAACAAATTCCACGGCGGGAATTCCCAACATCTGTTTGGATGTCATGAATGAGTTTTTTTTACTATTTTTTCACAGCCCTACACCATGGTACAGTCGCACCCGAGCTCCTGACCCAGTTAGCGAATGCATTGTGGTACAGAAAAGTCATATTTTCTCAAGTGCCTCTGTCATTGCACTGCGTCGGACTTTGTCTAGCGAGAGCGGACATTTCGATTTAAAAAGTTAACAAATGCTTTTACTATCAGATACGATTTATAATAAGATAGATCTCTCTTTTCCTGATTTTTTTCTACAATAAGTGTAACTAGAGGAATAACATAAGCCTAGAATTCTGGGTTTATTCTGGCAAATTAGAATAATTATTATTGTTTGACCTTTAATGTCACTTTTCTGATGTTATTTTGCCCAATGTGTAAAACCTCGAATACACTTAGTATTGCTAACAACACACTTTCAGAAGTACTTCCATCTTTTTAATTAGGTAACGAATTGCTTTTACTATAATCTTTTCAAGAAAATACAGGAAAGTACAGGCATTTTTGCACCGCACACACGGCAATAAAGCGTGCATTACCTAATTAGCCACGAAAGACTGTGCTTACACTAATTATCTTTGACTTTAATTAGACGTTTTAGCACTGAGTTGGAGCCGGAGAAATTTTGGATCGGGGCGGAATAAACCGGTTCATACGCCTAAACCTTCAACTACAGACCTGGTTAAATCCTACCACTAACGCCGGGGTGACTCAGACGTCTATCAGACGGGCACATTTAAAAAATATTTTAATAAATGTTTCATGTTCTATTTTGTTCTTGATGAATTTAATATTTGAGGTGATGTATTTTTAGGTTGTCAATAAAAAATACTCATAAATGTCGTAGTGTCTGCATACTAAATTCTCAACTTGAGGTAATTTTTTTAGTTTTTTTTTAAATATCAAAGATTTTTTTTACTTTTATTTTAAAAAAATCAAACGGAATTCTTAAAAAAATATCTGAAAAAGAAAAGCTAAAAAAATAATAATAATTGGAGAACATACATAGGGATGGTTAAAATAAGATACACAAATACCGAGGTGGCGATTAATAGACGTAAAAAAGTTTTGTACAAAGATACCGTGCTGACGTCTCTCAGACGGAAATAACTCTATATAACTATTGCAGGCACCTGCGCACTTCTCGCGCTCGTAAAGCCGACTAACGCTTCAAATTAGCAGATTAGGAAGGTAGCGGCAGACACGACCTTCAACGCGCCTTGCATCACAAAATATTAAAAAGTAAAAAGTCGTACGTCTGTAAGACGTATAGGTCGGTAGATAAAGTTTAAACCGAAATAAGAGCGAAAATAAGGAAGAAACAGCTTTTTTTATTAGAAACTGTTATTCTATTCTCGATCAAAAATAGAAAAGACAGTGTGAATATCAGTACAATGTGAAGCCATAAATGCATTATAATAACACCCTCTACCATAAATCTCTGTAATAATAATAAATTATTTAAGACCTATTATTAAGGCCAGCCTAAGCTTTCAGACAACTTTGGTTCGTAGACGTCTGATACGACTGCTACTTCACAAAAGTGCTTGATAATGACGAAACAATATGAATAAATAACAATACGGACGTAATAACCCAATCGTGATATATTTGAGGTAGCCTGGTCTACTTCAGCTAGTCTACGCCAAGTTATGGAAAAAAATAACTTACGTACTCGTATAAGGAGTAAAAACATTTTTTTTAAATAATTTAAAAGTCAACAACATAACATACTCGTACATTGATCTGACTCCGTGGTAAGTAGCTTAAACTCTCGTGTTACAGATAGCAGAATCATCGTAATTGTCTTTCGCCGTCTATTTTCTAGGCGGTCTATAAAAAAACGTCAATATGACGATACGACGTAATCTATCGCATCATATCTCACGTTAATACATATTTTTTACTACCCCCATATTTTGGGGATCAACCCCAGAGATATGGGAATCGTATTGGAAACGGGGAAGTGTTTGGTTTTCCAGCTATATTAAAGTGATTAAACTGGGATTTGCCTTGATAAAATACCTTCTAGAGTTAAAGAAGTGTGATTAGTCTGAAAAATATATTGCGACATTATTTCGTGTTGCTAATGAATTTAATAAGGTTGAAAAGACAACACTTAAAGAATTCTTTTCGGCTCCGGTCATCGGGGAGGAATCGAACCCCCGACCTTTCGAAGTCCAGTCCAATGCTCTGACCACTGAGCTACCGAGAACCTTTAAGGTTCTCGGTTGCTCAATGGTTCGGTTCGGTTAGCTCAGTAGCTCGATTCCTCCCCGATGACCGGAGCCGAAAAGATTTTTTTAAGTGTTGTCTGTTCAAAATTAAAAAAAAGCGTTGTAATCGCGAAAAAATACTTAACAAATAAAATTTAATAAGGTTGTTTCAACACAAAAACATTGTGCCCAAAAAAAAATTAGTCAAAATATTACCAATCAGCAAATGTAACGGAACTTCGCCATTTTTTCAAAGTAATAAGCTTTTCTGAGAACATAAAATCCGTATTCGTTTGATCGGTCGAGAGGATGGTGCAATGCAGACATGGTTTATGTTATATTATCCTTTTAGTCAGTTGTTTTACTTCTAGCTTTATTTGCTTTCTTTAGCTCGTATCGGTAGAAAGAAAATATTTTAAACTCAAACGTTTCAGGCTAAGGAAAAGTCGAAGCGATAAGAAACTGTCAAAATTTAAAAGTGTTGTTCTATTTATTTGAATAATATTTAAGTTCTTGAAGCGTGAGCTATCGAATTGCTCAAAACAAAATGTTTTCCTTCAAAAACCATGTAAATGCTCCATGATAAACTGACCTAAAATATGATATTTGTTCCAAACTACAAACGTTGTAAAAGTCCTTGCAAACCAATTCGCCTCCGTGACATCCAGTCCACTCCACTGAAATATGGCTTTCACAATTAAAAACCCGCCAACTTTAACGTTCCCAACCAGGCCACTCGTCGTTATGGCCTATAACATAATCGTTCGCACGCGACTTCGCTCGTTATCTCCCTCCCGTTTTATAATCAGGAGAAAATAAAATACTATATCGATCGGTTTACTCCCTTAACACGCGGCGACCCTTTATCTCCTACCGCCTATGGGTTAGAGTTTACATTCGCGCGGCGAACTTTACATGTGTGCGTTATGATTTGTGTGTGGTATTCGTGTTCTTAGCCGTGAAGTGTTAAGGTCGGAAATTCGTAAATACAAAATGGAATATGTTTCGGTGAAATATTATTTGCGTCTCTCAATTGGTATTTTATTGAATCAATAGAAATCTAACTGTTGGCATGATTTTGAAATGAGCAGTTGTAACAATTTGTGCTTGATTGTTCCGTTTGTTTCGTGTTTTGTGTTTATTTTACGTACTGACAGTAAACAAAAGTTGGAAAATTATTTATTGTTTCTTCATAAATTACGTTTTACTGACTGTTGTGTCTTGTACTATGCAGTTACAGTAGGTAAAGAAAGATTTTAATTTTAATCAACATGTAGTGTGTTGACTGAACTCTAAACTTAATCGACTCTTTATTTTATTTATTTAAAACTTTATTACACAATAAATGTACAAAGGGTGGACTTTAAAGTCTTTGTAAGCAGTAACCTGCTACTGTTGTAAACAAGAAACATAGAAAACACTTCCGACTCGTCGACTGATTATTCAAATTCAATCTAAAGAATCGTTAATTGCAAATGAAAAAGTTAATTGAAAAATCAAGTGGCTACAAGCGCTTTCTAAAACAATGTGTGCACAGCCAATTCCAAAAACAATAAAACCACTAAAAACAATATTAGAGAGTCAATACAAATGGTTCGTACTCCATAACCCGATTGGAATCGAATCAATTTATCGACAATCGTAAACTCGCATTCGATTAATCGCAATAGAAGGTTATCGGTAAGTGTTTTTCAGTCGTAAAATCTGAGTTAAATCGATTTGTGATAGCGCACCGAAATTACGGAAGGAAAATATTAATGGGAAACAGCGTCCTTGTTACACTCATTTTTATTTATCACCACCGCGGCGGTATTTTTTGGCCAGTTACAACTCAATAAGAGTTTGGGCAAATGTTTGAAAAAAATAATGAATGTAGACACGTAACTTTTTTCATATAAAGGTGCATACAGACTGTGTAATATGCTGTAAACTTGTGTTTTATAATACGTTTTCAACATTCACGTTTTAACTTTTTCAACATGTGACAGTACGTACACATTAGAACAACAATATTCTATAACGAATGTTGTATGAAATTATCGTGAGTCGCTCCTGCAATGCTTCATCCCGCTTTTGTCATATAACTGTGTTGAACTTTATTTAAACATGTCGTATGACTTGTGTTTCATATACATATAGATAATTAATTATACATTTAAATAACATCCAGTCTCCACATTACTGGGATATGTTATATAACATGTTATGTTGTATAATCTGTACGCACCTTTTGATACATTCTGATTAAAAAACAATTGAAAATAACAGCAACAGATACCTTTTTTTTTAAAGTGTAATTACTACCTGTCTACTTAACTAAAATGTGTCGTTTTTTTATTTTTGTTTTGATTTAACATTTAAGTGGCAGTAATTAGCCAGAAGACCTCATGGTGAATCCTTCGTTTCCTATTTGAGATTTAAAAAAAAAGTAGTTTCTATTTACTTTCTATGCCATTTCCAATAGGGGTAATAGCCAGCCAGTTGGACAATGCCTCTTAGCTTCGTTTATTTATCTAAATAAATAGATTTTACGGTCACTGACGCATTATTTTTGCAACAGATAACAAAAGCGAATCAGTATCGATTATAAGCCGAAAATCTGAAATCAATTCCACGCACTCAATCACTGACGTTACACCTTAAGCTTACCAAAATAACGTCCAAAATGCAACACCGTTGCTTATACAGGGTGTAAATGCGCGGTGATCCGAAAGGTCTTATTGTAGAGGCATTTAGGTCGAAAATGGGGTGACAACTATGAAACAATGCACGTCAAATGACAAATGCAGTTTGATGCTCCTCCATAAATTGTCGGGAGAATAATAAAAGATTATCTTCCTCCGTAATAAATATAGGGGGAGTACAATAGTAGCTTTATTAGGACGTGGTCGGCCGAATTTTTTGTAACGTACAGGGACACGCGATTTGTTGATTAACGATTTTGAACTGTTGCGTAGTTTTGATATTATTTACACTATGTTGTTGAAAGGCTACGTATTTCATGAAATAGCCAGTATATTCTTATTCGTGTTATTGTATCAAAATTGTTTAAAAGTTTTTTTTGCGTATAAAATTTTATTAAATGAATGAATATTTTTGTACACCAGATTCTTCTTATTTTTATTCATTCATCTTACTTATTTAATGTTTTCTTTGTTAATTACAGGTAAGTTATAGCCCGTTTATATATATATATATATATATTTATTTATTTATTTGATGTTATTCGCTAATTAATTTAAATGTCTTTAAAAATACTATCACATAATCGAAGAAATAAAAAACTTTAATAGTATTATGACGAGATCCATTCACACCGTTATTCCCCACTCAATAAGAACTTTACTGCTCATTAAATTAATTTATGAACATAGAAATCATTTGAGACGGCCGTAAAATATCGCGATAGCTAATGAGAACGCCCGCTATTGTGAATTGTTAAGAAATGAAATGGAAATTATCGATTCAATCACAGAAACCATTAAACGTCTATGAAATAATCTGATTCAATCGTACTTAAGTGCTTTAAATATTTAGTTGATGGAATCAGGCGTTACATTGCGGAAATCCATGACTAAAGCTAAAAAAGAGAGTTATTTTGCTTTAAATTTCCACTAAACGACGCCAGCGCAGGAACCCAATTACATCCAATTGTAACCACTTGAAAAACTTGGGCTGGAAGGCACTACACAAGTGTCAGCCTTTACACGTCCCACGGTTCGGGCGGATCTTGGAGAATTTATGTATTTCGTTTTAATTACATTCTGATCAATATCCTTTTTATTTTGACAAATTAGGTAGATATCTGTTGTGTTAACAGTAAAGTAGGTACCTTTTATTGTGTCTGACGATCAATTTACCGTAATCAACTATTCAAAACAGTTATATCATTTGACGCGTGTTAATCAACAAGTTGATTTGAAATATCCCGTTTCATCGACGTTGTTTCCATAATTCATCGCGTACGGTGATCACAATATTAAACATTTATCGTTATGGTCACCGTGTGTCAAAGAAAAAGACGGACATGGATTTAAGGTAATTTTACGGACATCCTGTTTGTATGTGACGTCCAAGGACTTAGTACGGGCTCGTCTTCAATAGTCAAAATCATGATCTCATGATATGATAGATACGTCCACCAGAATTGTGAAGAAAGTTATTTGTCCCACTCACCCTGTATAATATCAAAATAAGCAATATAGCCTGTAATCTCATGTACACCGTGGCTCTCTTTAGGCGAAAAAACTTTTAAAATCGGTCAAGTAACTTCGAAATATATTCGCTGCAAGCATTCGAAAATAAAAATATTTTCTCTTTGTAATAGCCCATTGGGTAAAGGACTTGGCTTGTTGCCTCAAAAAGTTTGAAAAATTCATTTGTATAACCGAATTGGATCAGGTCACTTGTAACTTAAGTTTCTTATTGATAAGTACTTTTACTAAGTTACTCTCAAAATCAAAGAGATGCCATAGTAAATGTCTTTTGTTACTATAATAGCCCATTGGGTAAATGACTGGGCTTGTTTGATCAAAAAGTTTGATAATATCATTTACAGCACCGAACTGGATACAGACCACACTTGTAAATGAAGATCCTAATTCATAAGTACTTTCACTAAGTTAGTCTCTAAATCAACGAGATGCCAAATGTCTCTTGTTAGTATTCGTCCAACTAAAGTATGGCCACAGCAAATCGCATGCCACAATCAAACATTTAGGTTTGAATGCGAGCGGCCGGTTATTGTACAATCGCAAACATCTCGATTAGCCAGCTGCCATCGATACTCGGATGGGGATGTTCAACACTGTAACATCACTATTCACATCTGCACCCCTGGTATTTAGCTAATGTCCGTAATTTTTAAGTTAGCTTTAAAAATTGCACCTAATATTTAATACTTGTAATATTTTGAATAGCTCGAAGCTTTATAATTTTTTTCTCCATTTCTTGCGTAATTTATTATTAAATTAAATTCGATATAAGACTGCGGTAAAAGTCAATATTATAATAAACTTTCTAATTCTGTTTGGTTTCTATTTAAAACACCGAATTGCAATATATTGCACTGTGTCGCTAAAAATATCTGAAAAAAAAACCTAATATTTCGGCATCATTTTATGGTATAAGTAGATACGGTATACTTATGAACTAAAACCCTTAACCCTTCAGTTAGTTACCTTACATAATGCGTTCAAAAGTCAAATCAAATGAGAGTTGGTGTCTGCCAGCCTCGTACCAGTGGGTCAAAAGCTATTGTCCCTAGACATAGCAACTTTCGAATCTCTATTGCGAACTATGACAGTTGGCGGCTTTCTTTACCTCCACAATAGAGATTGGATGTACACCTCTTTTATTCACGATTTTGTTAAGCGATTATGTCTTTACGACTTTACATTTTAAAGTTTCTGACATTCTTAAATTTCATTGAACACTCCGACATCGTATGCATTTTTGGAGTACAGTAACCATCTAAATATCTGATCAATTACATATTATGTCAATATTAAAATACAGGGTGTAAAAAAAACCTTAACGAAGCCGTCAACCACGCGTTCAGTACATCAAACCAAATCGTATGAAAAAGAAATTTTGGCTGGGAAACAACTTTTATTTTTTGACATCAAAAAAAATAATTTAATTCTAACCCGCAATGTACAGCGCGCACGCGGAAAAGTCACCGCGGGGCGTGTTGCTATACGCCTCCGCGACGAGGTTCGGTTCGAGTGTGCGCTGTTCATTGCGGAGTGTGCCATTTAGAAGCTTTTTATGAGAGAACTAGTGAAAATTTGTATCATGTTTCTTTGGAAAAAATTTCAGTTATAACGGACTGAAGTCATTTCTGTAACAATCATCATTTTTTTTTTCAAACTTTAACCATCAATATCTCAGTAACCGTTAACTTCCCAGGTATGGTGTAAAGGAAAAAAATGATCGTAAGAATTGGTAGAATATGTGGTATTCGGCTTCGTTAAGGTTTTTTTTACACCCTGTATGAAAGTATTACTTTTGAAAATATCAATACTCTTGTTTTGGCCTAGTACAAAAGTGTTAGTATTTTTTGCTGGTGAATTAACAGTATCTTTAGATTTTATAAAATATTAATGTAAATATTTGATACACCGAAGGTCTATGAAAATGCACTGTGCATTTTTCCGTACGTTGTAGTGACACATGACTCCCACATTGTATAACAAAAAAACCGACTCCCAACATAGAAGCGCATACAAAATTCCTTCATACAAAAATGGTACAATACGAATGCGTTGCCATACGGCACACCGCACAGTGGAACAAAGCCAATTATCATAGGAACATACACAAACACGTAACATAAGCTCACCGCACAGTGGGCCGCAAAAACGCAATGAATCACGCCGCCGAGTTACATAGTTTAGGAGATAGGATGCAGAATTATGAAGCTTAACAGCTGGTCTAGCAACAACAAAACCTAATTAGACTGTATTGTTGAAGAACGTTGGGGCAATCGAGATTCCAGATATTATTCATGTTGCAGTTAATTCTTGCTCATAATAATGCGGTATGTAGAAACAAGCAAAAGTTCAAATCATAAACGTTTTATTCTCCGCTAAATAAAATCTTGCGCATTGGTATTTGTCTTAACGTACAGTGTTTTACTTAGAACATTTCCGATATTCTCTTAAAGAGAATTTAAAAATATATATAGTTGAGTCTCTACCGTCCTATCCCCTCGATGTGGAGGCTTGCAGCGCGCAGTATTTCATAATTTTATCGCTAATGTAACCCGAAACAGGTATGTCTGTGCTCCTTCGCTTCCGTGTACGGTACTCCACATATATTAATATATTTCCACTCAATTGTAGACCTTATGTGAACGACTAAAAGATGAGTTGTGTGCGCGATTACGAGGTTGGCTGTAGGTATTGTGTTGATGTTTCGCTTGGCTGCGTTTTCGCTTACAAGCTTACGTTTAGGGTTGTCAGTGTACGTTTGGCCTTAAGATTGTTTTGTTGAAATGCAGTCGGTATTACAAACATTTTTAATACACTTGTACACACGGCTCCACATCAAGCTACACATTTTCGTAGCAAAATCACTCTTATTACGCAAGAATAAGATACAACAGTGATTTATTTATTTATTTAAAACTTTATTGCATAAGAAATGTACAATGGGTGGACTTAATGCTAAAAGCATTTTCTGCCAGTCAGACCTTGAGGTCATGCAGAAAAAAGGCAAAGGGTGCAGTGAAAATTAAATGAGAAGGGAAAATTGTTGTTAATAACGCAAAAAAATAAACAAACGTAATAAACAGATATAATATTATAATATCAATAAATAAAAGTAAATATTAAATTAAATACTACTATACAAAAAAATATTATTAAATTAATTAATATGGAAGATAAAAATATATAAATATATTATACATGCAATTAATTCATTCTGAAATTAGGAGTGCTTAACTTGACGCCTAGGTTGTATCTTGAATTTTTTCTTAACATTTTTTGGATTAGGACTTTTATAGATAGCCAAATGAATGAAATGACTATGTCACATTTATGTCGCACGTTATGTAATTCTAAACAAATATATTTTTTACCAAACACATCAAACAATACACTTAAATAATAACTACTACATACTACGCTGTACTAAAAGTATTTAGAGACGTTTAAAACTAAAATATGTCACCACAATAAAGTCCGAATTCCGTTCCATTAAAACCGAATAGAAATTCCCACTACAGCGAATATTCGGTACATATTTAGAATATACCTTTTACCTTTGCTATGCTATTTCTGACCTAATTCATTAGGGTTGATGGATGATTAATCGATCACTCTATTAATAGATGGATGGCCTGATAAAGCAGAATTCATTGATCACGTAGTGAAAATCACTAGTGTTTATGTGAATAAATGACTAATTTAGGACCTGTAGTAAAATTTGATGTGTTGTCATTTGTTAAAGCTGAAAAAGAGAATTACTTTGCTCAAAATTTTGCACTAAAAGACGCAATCGCATTATCCCAAATACATCCAACTGTAACCACTTGAAAAAACAAGAGCTAGACGACCACTTTGGTGTAATGGTCAAGAAGTTGACTATTGACCAGAAGGTCGCGGGTTCGATCCCCGTTTAGAAAATACCAGCCCTACACTCGGAACAAGTATAAATCAGGGTTTTCTCCATTTAAGTGTACCTCTGCAAACTGTGAGGTGTATGATTTACGTTTGCGCTACCTCTTATGCTAAATAGACTAGTAAAGATCGTTGGACTATGGAAAACAGTATGATATAGTACTTTAAATGTACTTTACGCCTACACCCACTTAGTATAGCAAAAAGTTCTGGTTGACTGGGAATAGCAAATCAATAAAATAGTAGATTGTATCATGAGGAAGCAAAATAATATTTTTACGGCGAGGGCGCTTTTTTGAATCCAGAGCGAAGTGAGGGATTCTAGAGTAGAATCCCGAGCGTAGCGAGGGATTCTAAAGTAGAATCCTGAACGAAGCGAGGGATTCAAAGTACGTC
This sequence comes from Pyrausta despicata, assembly GCA_963921415.1. Taxonomy (NCBI): domain Eukaryota; kingdom Metazoa; phylum Arthropoda; class Insecta; order Lepidoptera; family Crambidae; genus Pyrausta; species Pyrausta despicata. Next base: position 6,466,957 of record OY992869.1, read on the forward strand.
GCCCGAGCCAAAAATATATTTGCGTCCAAATGATACACTCTACTTTTCATCACCCTCTATGAGAAAATAAAAAGCGGCTCAGTTTTAATAAAATTTAATTATTGAATAATAATATTTATATAATTTATCAAAACCAAGAACTTGAATGTGAAAATTTATGAAAACGCGGGCCGTAGTTCGCGCGTTTTTTTTTTTTTACTCAGTTGCCAGCGGCGGCGGCGGGGCGATGGTCGACGGACGTGCCGTCTAACCAGCCAGTCTCTTGCGTTCGGCGGGAAACTCTAAGATGTTCCAAATTCAATAAGTGCGAGCAAAAGAATTTTTGGTCGCAATTTCAATAAAGAGGACCAAAATCTCATTTCTGCCCGCTGGACAGTCTGTGGCAAAGAGTAGAGTAATAGTACCTATGTCGCTTAGAAGCATCACCTTTGGGCGCACTTAAAGGCGACCAAAATCGTCTTTTTCGAATAGATGGGATGAAAATAAACTTACCGCATTATTTTCAACAGTATGTTTTTGAGACTTAAGTGTGATAGCAAATAAAAAAAGTTGAAGGGAAAATAGCATTAAAAAACGTTCAATTGTTTAGGAAAAGTCACGGCAGAAACCAATCGACTCAACCGAGGACTCAACTTGAAACTTTTGGTCGTATGGTTCATATCAAAAACTGTCTGTCTAGCCTCAGAATCCTGAAAACTTGTTTCGTAACAAACTTACAAGAGTCGTGGGTGTAGTAATTACAACAATATACGCAAACGAAACGTCTTGAAACAATTACGTTTATAAAGTCACTTCAAAGACTTTGAAAGGTCGAACTGGTAATTACGATTAGCTGTCACTCAGAACATAGGTCGTTGAAGGACATTATTGTACAAATTATTATTCAATTTTAACGTACCAAAGAATAAAAACCTTTATAGAACGGACAATCAAAAGTAACAGGAACTTTTCACAACATTGCAACTCCTGGATAGCCAGTAATCTAACTAAGGTACTAAACCTTCGGTAAGTTGTATAAATAAAAAGCGGACTGTAAACTTATATTCTCGCTCTATTGTAACAAATTTCTGAATCGCGCGACAATAGTAAGCAACCGGTGATGGCGATGAGTGCGTATGGGCAAGTGGCGAACGTTCGGCTCGGGCGCTAGTGCTGGGGTCGTGATGACGTCGCGAGATGACGTAGGTAGTTGCTTGGCCGGCTGCCTGCGCTCCCCTCCTGCTGCCGCGCGGGTTGATGCCGATGTTGTCCGAACAAGGCTGAAGAATGAAAACAGTTAGACCCATAAGTAAAGGAATAATGTCGATGTGACTCGATAAAGTCAGCGATTTGGCCGCGGTGATTGATTGACACGCTGACAGTCGCGTGTCGCGGCGACACTATTCCACAGGTGTGCGCTGGCGGACAATCTAAGTTTTGTTCTAAATATGTACTATTCTAGCAGGTGCTAGTGTTACGTCATAGGTTATGAGTTTATTGTGGTAAATGCCTGTGGCCTCTCGACCTACGGTGAACCCGCCACGTCCCCGTGTGGAGTCCCAAATAACCCCCAGCTATTGCCGCGGCTGGTGGGTATGCGTAACAGCATTTCCCTGACGTTAAAAAAAAGGTTATGAGTTACAATAGTAATACTATTCATTTCTATAAAAATATACATACCAACCTTCCAAAAAATAGTTAACACTATACCTACGTTCGTATTACTTCACCTACTTTTGCGTACTACTTCAACAAACACCGAAGGATTCTAATTACCCCGTATTAACTTGCTCTTATTCCATTTATTTGCTATTTTGCAACAAACCTCTAAAGCGTTATTTGCTTATATTGTAAATTAAAAGAAACAGTTATGGGTGGTCCTGATTGTGTAATCATATGGCAATCGTTTTAATTACACAGCTCAAACACTTTAGTTCTTGGTACTGCACGAACTGACATTGTTCCTGGAAAAAATACTGCACCGTCGAATTTCTTTGATGTGGCTATTTCAGTGTGTGTTCGGTTACAAAATTGATGATGTGTACGATGTACGTACAAGGCGATGAATTTTTACTTAACCGCTTTCGATTCGGGTTTTCTTTTTCTCTTTATTGATTAAAGGGACTTTTATCAATTAAGTCAGTCCCATATTTAACCATATCTTACATAATTTCAACACTTTTAAGTATACAATGAAATAAACTTACGTTAAAGGCAATAACAAACTGATGTATTACCGTACTATTTAGGTCGATTATCAAATTCGAAAGAACTTCCATACATATTTCTGTTTAAAAGAGCCGAGGCTAATTTTTTGTAAATCTTACACTCAGGTGATGAGATGACACCTGCGGCATTCTGCGGCAACAAAGACTCGCAACAGGCTGCGATTGATGCGCGGCAATTGGACGTTGTCAGAAGCGAGTCGCAACAGATAGTGGCCTGAGCAGATATAGGGTGGCGACCACAATCATCATAGGCCGTATCCGTCTATTACAGACGATTTAAGCAGTGGCTGCTGCAAGGCACTTTTTACTATGCCAATGCGGGATATTACATGCCAAATTACAATGCCAAATATATAAGCCAGTGCGGGAGCGACAAACTTTTCCGCATTCAGGGCAAGGGAAGGCAGCGGCAGCTGCCTTGGATGGTGGATCGTCGCCGCTCTTGCGGCTCATGCCTTCTTTCCCTCCACAATACGAAAAATGAATTTCTGTCTGTAACGATCTCACGCCTAAACTCCTCAACAGATTTGGATGAAATTTTATACACACACAGAATGTTGACGACCAGGTATGTCATCCAAATCCGTTCAGTAGTTAAGACGTGAAAGCGTAACGGACAGAAAGTCAATTGTTGTGTTGCCGTCGCCACCCTGTATAAAAAAATACCTCTTTAGCCATTTTGTTTTACGTCTCTTCCAACGGACGCCACTAGTGTCTATTCCTGCTGGTTCCGAGCTACTGTCTGTGTTAGCATATACTCCGATCCAGTCCGATCCTGCGATCTTTACAAGGTCGTCGATCCATATAAGAGACACATTCCTTTAATTAGCTAGACTAACGTGTATGTGTTACTACCTTAGTTAAGGTTACCCGCAACCTTCAAATACCAAACACTAACCTCAAAGTACAGAAAACCACATCGTTACACACCGACTAAGCCTAACACTTGAGATTCTGAGTGTTATCCGCACATACCTTCGGAATGCCATGCCACAGCCGAAAATCGATGTTCACTAATTAAATTTCATACATTGTTTGGAATATTCGAAAGTGGTGATTCGCCACTGAATCAATATGACAACAACGGCCTAAGGGCGAGGACACATGATCGGGTAACACTGTACGTGTGACAGAAAGCGAAACGAGCACAAACAATGATTTTCGCGGACACTTTTATAAGGTTATTTACATAATTTAATATCACTATGAACTTTCACTTCCTTGATAATGTATCACTGTTATTATTAAATTGTCATATAAGCACAAACCTACATTAAGAAAAGATACCTAAAATTTGCTTAATTTAGGTACAGTCACTAACATATGTAACTTTATCTTTGTTCGAGTAGTCATTTATAAATAGCGTTGAACTGTGTTGAAGGCTAGATATTAAATCATAAAAATTAGGTATTTTGATTTGAACAACACCGCATAGGTACATCGATCTCTTACTAAGTAACAAAGCATTTTGGAAATATGAAACAGCGAACGTACTACAAATACGTGCTGGGCCCGTCATAACATTAGACATGATTATATTATTCATCCCGATCGGAAAACGAACTCGTGACTTCAAATATGAGGATACCTTCAACATCAGGTCAATTGAGTCAACTCAACCACATCGTCAAATTGGAATGATGGAACTGATCTAATAGTAATAGCTATTGAAATCACTGATAGTTACCTTAAACACCAGTGTACCTACCCCTTTGCTTCTCTCTCAACCCTATTCTGTCTTTCACTGCTAGGGTTGTCACCAAACATTATTGGAATTCCTGCGTTAAATGCTCATTTCAACGGTGAATTGTAACTGATTATGAGTGGAACGTTGATTTAGTGCCATCCTATGTCAATATGGCGGCCATTGCAAATATGAAAGGCAAATTATGATCTATTAATTTTGGGGCCTGTGAAATTCTTCAGCTTATTGAATTTATTCGTGAGGGTAAGGGCCCCATTCAATTTGGTTAGCTTTTAATAGGTATTAGTTTTGGAATTGCTGACCTTTGAGAATAATGCCTGTTATTTGTAGAAATTACTTTTAGATTTTGATTTGATTTAATAACTTTTATTACACATTCACATGTGAGATGATTTCAAAGTAATGAATGTCTAACGTTTTCTTTTTTATTTAATTTATTGACTTATCTTCTTTAATATTTCATCGTTTTGAAAGTGTTGTGTACCTGCATTTTGAAATCTATTCGCCGACTAACTTTTCTAACAAACCGGCTAATCGCATTGTCCTTTTCCCACCTGTCCACGGTGACAACCTTACACTGCAAGCCGATCCCCAGGGCTGGGAACTTCGACAATTTAGCCGGACAAGTCCACTCAGTGTCTGTCCATAACATATTTACTGCGACGAAATATTAATCTGCGCTGTAACGAAGTGGCGATAGTTTGGTGGACAGGTGTCAAAGAGTAAACAGGTGGTATGGTCATTTTAATTTTTAGTTTTGTGCCTACAATGACAATTATATTTTTTATAGGAAATATTGATACATTCGTTCCCCTTTCATAGGTTCGAAACTTCGATATATATGACCCACAGGTCATTTCATTACGCATCTTATTTGCTCAATCGTTTTGAGTGATGAATTTTCACAAGTTTGTATCTAAGTATCATGATCATTTATATCGTTTAAAAGTTAATACAACTATGTTACTATTACCAAATATAGTTAACGAAAACTTTGCATAAGCCATAGAAATAAGAAACAACTTCTTTTTCCGTATCGAACTTCCTACCATCAAAATAATAATCCTGCACCTACAGAATGTTCAACGTTCGTCTAATATTTACTGCCACCATATTCGCAAATATTTGCACGGCTTTTATGTTTATGACCAAGTTAGCGCTTTATTTAAAATATAAATCAACCGTCGCCGCTTTGAGGACGAAATGTTCACCCACATAATCGAAAGTAGGTAAAAAACTTTTTAATGAGCCATCTCTTTTAATTAAAACTTTAATCTATGTACATTGCAGTGTTAAAATGAACTGCTATTCATTGCGAAAGTTACCCTGTGCTGTGGAACTTGTACGTAAATGCATTTCGCGTGGAATGAGTCGGTTATTAAACATTGTATTTTGTGCAGAAGATTTTATAGATTTACAACCTTGTACATCTTGGATATAACGATAGTTATGCCTATAGACATGAAAATTGTTACAAAAGCTAATATATGGTACCTTTTTGTATTCGTGTTTTCGATATTTCAACTCGGTTTCAAGTGGCAGGGTCAAGTTTTGTGATTTGTTAAGTAGTTTCAGCGTGATTGACGGACAAACATTCAGACAAAGAAACTTTAACATTTATAATATTATTCTAATATCAAAAAGGATAAGCAGTTATCATAACTTTAAGTATTTATACAGCCCGTGCGATAGATCAATTCACAAAACATTGAAACCGAAACCAAACCCCTACTTCCGTGTACCTAACTTTTAAGCTCAATTTCAAGCCAATCTAAGTTGCTTTGTGAGACAACTTGCACCTTTGTTTAATATTAAGTTCATCTCTTGTTGTTTGTGTTGGCGGAGATATTTGGCTAATTGAATTAGTGTATAGATATATGGATTTTTAACTAATTAATTTGTTATATTTCATCTTATGGAACATTCCCAATTAAAATAAAAACCTTTATTTATATGCAGGTTATCCTATCTGCGAACTTAACAATATTTCATTCATGTAGTGTCCATTCTAGGCCATATTTGTTTCTTCGATCTACGCGAACATATAGACGACATTGAAATGAGACACTTTTTACGGATTATTCCGCGATTATTTACATTTTATTTTAACCTGACGTTTCGGACCCTTTTCAGCTTCTGTGGTCACAGGTAGATCAGGGTGTTCGTTGTCATTACCTAGTTTTGAAAAAAAATTAAACTGAAAGAAAAGTCAAAATGAGCTAACAGTATCTTGAGGTTTTGCAGTGCAGGGTCGAGCTTCAGTCTAGGCTAAAAAAGAATTTCAATAAAATGTAAATAAATCGCGAAATAATCCGTAAAAAGTGTCTCATTTCAATGTCTATTCTAGGACTCCATAATATAGGATTTAAAAAAAACCTATGTAACATGTGCTTGGAGCCTTCTTAAGCAGGTATAATATACAACAAATAGCGTCGTGTTGGTTCTTAGCAATACATTGTTACTAAAAAGGCCCTCGAGAAGATAAATATTGATTCTGTGGAATGTTTACAGGTTGGTGTGAAAAATTTTTATTGGTGCATATTTTTTTACGGTCGAATATAAAAGTTATGTAAACAAGCTGAGGTTGAGATTAGTTGTGTTGGAAATTAATAGTCTCAAAAAAGAGAATTGTTAAAAAGTTTTAGCATAGTTTACGGATAACAAAGAGGAAATAAGGTGTCATTATAATTTGTAAGCATTTGAAGCTCTTGTTTCTTGTAAAAATTTAAGGTTTTTTTTTCTTAAGGTCGTCGGTACGCGGAAATACTCGCGTCCTAATCAAAAATGAGCAGTAAGTTACTAGTTTGGGTGGCTATACGTTTTATCAAAAAACCTAAATTTGAATATCCAACGAAAACAAAGACAAAACCAAACCAAAAATCTTTACCCAACTCCTACAGACATGTATGCCAGAGCAAAATTTGCGGGCCCCAATAAAAATAAAACCGCATAGTGGGGGCAGAACACGGCGGACAAAGTTTAAACTGAAGAAATCACGTTTCCCGCCCCATTGTCACCTGCGTTCGAGCCAAAAGTGCAGTTCCATCGAACTGGCCTGGAGTTATTCCTTCGGGGGCACAGGGATGTAACCAGGCCATTTAAATAGAGCTCATCAGTCTTAAACGTGTTTTGTGATGTTTTGTTTCAGATTTTTACTGTTTGAGGATTTAATAAATATCAGATGTTAGGCTTAGGTCACACCGGCGCGTCGCTAGTGTGCCACTGTCGCTGCGACTCGCAACTGTCAGCATTTTGGCTGCAGTGGTTCGTTGACACACAACTGACTGTTGCGAGCCGTGGCAACAGTATACCGCAGCCAGCGTTATGATTAAGTCAATTTTTGCCAAAACGAACATAGTATTGCTTAAATTTGCTCCATAATTCTGCTCTCTGTGTCTTTCTTAGGTATCGGATTAAGGCTGAATTGTCACATCTTCTGATTGTTAAGTAAATTTAATTTTGGAAGTCATGCACAGTGAGAGAGTCTATTGATGTCAACAAAACGTTTTTTTAACAAAGTCTTGTAATGTGCAAAAATGATTTAACAATACGTAGACCACCAAAAAATTGATAGTCCAAGTAACGACGCGTCGTTACTTATCGAATAAGGCTCCTGACTGGACGTGGGCCCTTTATCGCCTACAGTAACCAGTCCGGCCCTGTTTGGAGCGTTTTATTTTACCCGCAAACCGCGTCGCTTGCAACTTGTAGACGGAAACAAATACATTCCCGGTAAAAACCGTGTGTTAACGAAACGTCCCATAAAGATTTTACTGTGCTCTCTTCACCCAACGAAGACGGACGAACTTTAAAACGTTAACTTAGTATCAGTAAAGTAATCATGTTAAGAAGAAACCTGATTATATGCCACCTAGCTTAGGATTACTATGCGGTCTAATTACTTTGTAACTTGCAAGTTTTGCGTTTAACCATAGCGCAATCTCATGATGAAACTCAATAAAATACAGGAGGAGGACAGAAGTCCTAAAATGACTGAGAATGACGACCGCTTGGTGCAGTGGTCCACAGGTCGGACTTCTAAACCAAGGGTCGCGGGTTCGATCCCCGAACAGTACAAGCATAAGTGTGCACGAACATGTGTGTTTGTACTGGTCTGGGTGTTTTCTATGTATTATATGTATTTATTTACAAAAAAAAAGTATTTAAGTATGTTTATCCGTTGTCTAGTACCGATAACACAAGCCTCGTAGCCTAATTTGGGACAAGAGAATTGGTGTGATTGGTGTGAAATATTTATTTATTTAATGAGAAGAAGCCGAATCTTCTTCTCCTTTGCATTTTGGCATTAAATTAATGAAGAATGGTGTTTTGAGACTGTGTAAAGAAAACTTTGAAATTACATATTGCAAATTGTTGGTTATTAAAATAGGTACGGCCTGGCCCAGTAGATAAAAGCTACCTCTATTTTTGAACTCGTTAAAAAAAGATAAAACCAATCAGTTGCACTTTTAATCATTAGTTTCATTATTTTTATCATTCTCATAACACAACTATACTACTCGAATAAGACAGCAGATCTAGAACTGGGCAACTATAAAAATGTACGCGGGTTCACTTTTTTCGACCGAATAATGTAATTTCAGCGCACCGGTCGTGCAAATTTCGTGTAATTTAAAACTTTAAATGAATTAGTGTGGTTTTTGTTGGGTTGTCTGATTAATATACCTCCACACGATCACGGAGGGGGGTTTAAACTTTTGCTATTACTGCAAATGGCTGTTAAAATCTTTAATAAAAGTTACTCGGACTGCGTTGTTTGATATTTTGACAGGCTTTGAATGGAAGTTCGGGTCCGCTTAATAATCTTCAATACCTTCAGAAGGTGGGTGTTCCGGTGTTTACTTGAGAAGTTCGGGATTTCGATATATCACTCTCTTTGTTGACTGTTGAGGTTCGTATTGAGAATGAAACGTGTGAAGTTTGTGAAAGGAGTTCGGAAGTCCTTATTATTGGTTGTGAAAATGTAAGTTTGTCTATGTTCATATAGGTATACGAACACATCAACAGTTGAAGACACGTATTAAGTAGAGAATCTTTATGTAAGCATGGGGGGCCATGCTTACATAAACATCGACTGATTTGTTGTTAGTTATACGAGTATAAACTAACAATAAAAATTATATATATATAATATTATTACTTTTTTGTCAGTTTCTCAGTCGATTAGCAATTTATTTTTTAAATACTTAGTACGAGTACAATGTCGGCAAACGAAGAATTTACGTGTTTGTTTTACAGCAGCCACTTAAAACCACTCTCTGACCAGTTTTTACAACTTAAACAATACTTAGTTGGACTGTACCTAACACTAGAGTAGTAACTTTAAAAATATACGGAGAAAATAGTGTTGTGCACATGTCGATATACTTGTGTCGATGCTAATTATTTTTACCATTACCATTCCACGATTCGTTGCCCATAATTTTTTTGTTCTTGTAAGTAGTAAAAAATTAATATAGTAAGCTTTAGGATCTTAACAGAAACTACGATAAGAAATCAATGGAATTCATACAAAAGTTTCGTCGAAGCAGCATGACTACGACAATTTTTTTTTAACTCAATGCTTCTAAAAAGTTCCCAATACACTATCTTGTCATTTGGTTCATGTTGAAATATCCCTGTGTAGCCTTAAAATTTCTAGACCCTTCCAAAGGCTGCTGAATCATTATTTTTGCCCTAAGCATCGCGTCGCAAGCTGTAACAATAGGATTGATCTTACAGCAATAATATACAGAGATTGTCGATATCGATAAACGATGCCATCGCAGCACTACCAAAAAGCTTTTACCAAACAAAAATGGCTAAGACCGTGCTATTTATCAAACTGAATGCTGACTCGGATAAATGGTTGCAGCGAAGATTATGAATCTTTGAAACCGACTACCCTCTGGAGTTTTAACGTTAGCACTTAAGTACTCATTATGCAAGTGAGGTATTATACAGTTACCTAACTGGATGAAACTGGTTTGAGTAACCGGATTGGACTGGATTTTTGAAGTTTTTTAATTGTTAGATTTCTGTTTAGGTTCGTTGCATCGCTCCCGTAGGAAACGGGTAAACTGTCAACCATTAACTTTGACAGTCTGTCACTCGAATACTTACATTACAGTGTGCAGTTAAATTTCTGATTTAAGTTCGAAATCAAAGCTATCTATCAAATTCAAGTTAAAAGTTTAAGTCTAGAAGTACCAAACAAGTTCGACCAGCCCAGCTCAAGGGCTATCATAGTTTAGCACTAATTAGTTCCTAATTTGTTTGCCAAACTAGCGCCCCTATTTAGCTAATTACTAAAACAGCGTCGCACTCGTTAACAACACGTTTGAGTATATTTTTGCGGTTTTAAAACTAAAATAAGTGTTGTCGAGTAAATATTACGAGTATAGCACTTAGGTAAGCATCTAATTAAAAGAAAAGCAAAAACAAAAATTAACATGCTTTTATATCTATCGCTGTAGGTGGTTATGCGCTGTACCTTATTTAAGGCTCTTTGCTGCTTTTGTGTAAGATGACCACTTTGGTATAATGGTCAAGAAGTTGACTATTAACCAAGAGGTCGCGGGTTCGATCCCCGCACTACACAAACATTTGTGTGCATGAACATGTCTGTTTGTACTGGTCTGGGTGTTATATGTATTTACTTAAGTTTATTTGTAATACCACCGTTGATTCTGATATCTGTAACACAAGTCCGAGGTAAGTAGTTACCACGGAGTCAGGATAATGTACGTGATGTTGTTGTATATATATTTTATGTTATTTCCCTCTCTTCCCACCTTATCATTCTTGGCTAGGTTCTCTTTTACCCGACTATTGAGTAGCAAAAAAGAGGGTTATTTCAATAGCAAACTAGAACTTTAATCTAAACTCCTACATAGTTTATAGATAAGAGGCAGTACAAAAATAAGACAGCCTAGCTAGCGGAAAAACTATATTCTCAATATAATTTAATATTTCTCTCTGACTGCTACAAACTACTTCCTTTTTTATTAGCATTAATCACACCGATCAAAATGTTTGATGCACTGTACTTCGGTATTTAAAAATATTTTATTTTATCGAGCAAAACATCGCCTCTCGACTCCGCTTAAGTAGTTCTAATATATATCTTCACTATTATTTTTCTAAGACTAGCTTTGGGATAAGAATAATATATTTTAGGAGCTTCTCTTACCCTACTAAAGTGCCTTTAGTTGTACTTATTCTACTAATGGTAGCATCTCAATTATGCAAATATAATGTTGTCCATCTGGTTCACTTAGGAGATATAAGAATATCTAATTAGGGATGTGTTTTTGTGTGACAATCCCAAGGTGAGTGTTTTGTTTCGTTAAGTTAATTTGCCGACTTAGGCCATGTACAAAAAGACGGTTATTTTTGTCAGTATTTAATTACCGGCGAAAAAGAGTGGTGTTATAAGTTCGACCCCTAAGTCTCTTGTGTCTGTATGTTTGTTTGTTGTGTCTGTCTGTGGTTTCTTAGGTCCTTAACGGATGGACCGATTTCAAAGCGTTTTTTCTTTTATTCAATCAAGAAGAAGAAGAAGAAGAAAACATTTTTATTCAGTATCAAACATTTTACCAAATAGAAAAACACATTTAAAAATCACATACACAAGATATTGGAAAGGTGGGCCACTCAGCATGTGTCGTAGCATCTCAGGAATGCCACGACGCTGGTCTTCCGTGGACACCCAGACAGAGAGATAGCGCGGTGATTCTTAGCTATGGCTGTTCATAATCGGTCCAGCCATTAAAGCTCACCAGTTGTTTTCCTGGCTTATTCGCGGTTCTTTTATTTATGAAGTCAGAGAACCAATTTGTTTCCAAAAAGTACTTGAATCTGTTCTAGAAGAGGTGGTGTTGCTACCAAAAGGTTTTGATATTTTACTGGCGATGGCAAAGTTATTATCAATGTCAATTGTTGATACAGAAAACAAAATGAAGAATTGCATACCACATAAAATAATAACAGTAAAAAAAATACCCTGAATCCACATAGGTACTAATGGCTAGCATATCAGGCTACCCATGTTGGTAAACACTAAATATATCTTGTAGATAACCCTATCGACGAATGCTTCTCTACGACCAAATTAATGTTTTCTATTATTAATGAAAATAGACGTAACAATTAATGTAGGCAAGCTACCTTTTCGCCCACACATGGCATAAGTGGCAGGTAGAGCAGAGCGCTCGTCGGCTAAGTGCGACCACGCACCACCTGGGACCCACGGTAGGGTTGGCACAAGAGATATTACTAGGTTTAGGTTTAAACATATTTATTACCACAAGAATTACAAATAAATTCACTAACTGAGAAATCAGTCTACAAAAAATATTACACCAATAATTTTTAGGACCTTTGAACCTTGAATAAAAAAATATATTTGACTTTACCTAACTTTTGAATCCGGGATCTGGGCAAGCGAAGTAGGTATATAGTAAAAATTATGTAAGTTTAAAACTCACCATCAAATCAAACCATAAATTTATCAACTTACCAAAGATTGCAAACTATTTATAAAAATCATCAACTCGGAAACGAAAAACCAGTGAAAAAATATATTTGAAATTTAGAATTATTCCACAACCGAGGATTGGCAGCCCTACCATTGTTGACATAAACATGAAACTGTGAATTTTGAGGCGACAGTGAGACTGGTATTAAGATGAATATTGAATTTACCGAATTTTGATCGGGCGTATAATATTTGGAATTATTTATAACTTGTTAAATCCGTTTTAAATGTCCCTTACCCATAAACTAACAGTTAAAAATTGTCTAAGAACGATGGTTTCAATACCTTTCCAGGTTTATTTTAACCATGTTTCTAGCCACTTTTTACGGATTTTTTCGCGATGTATGTACATTTGGTTTTAACCTGACGTTTCGGACCCTTTTGAGCGTCCTTGGTTTAAAAAAAAAACTACCATTCACTCAAAAATATTAAGTTGTCGAGTTGCTTGAGTCTTGGCTAAAACAGGATCCCAAGCTGGTGGAATATTCCAACCACCTTCTCTCATTAAAATTAGGTTGTCATCTAATTTCAATGGCCTTACGGAGCTATATAGGACTTTCGGTTGGTCAAAGCTTATCAAGGTTAATCAAATGTATCATCTCTCATCTCAATAAGCCAATTGAGGATTACAGATGAAAATTAAGAATTAAAAAATAATTACACAAAAGGTAACCTAACTTGTGTAGATTTAATTGTAATCGTTTAACTTATATGAATTAACCGATGACATTTACCTATAAAGTATCAAAATTGTTTTAAATATTTTCACTGAGGCTTTTTCTGATCTAATTGGTTTCAGTATTAGTGATAGATCGATCTTTTGCAAATTGTATCTAAATTCTGTTTTTCTTTAAAAAAAAATCAGTTTTTTTTTTCTAAAAACTTTCTCAGTATTTCCATATATTTTGACTGTTTAATATTTAGGCCAACCCTGACCAAAGTCATGTACCGAATGACACGTACATGAGGAGTAAATTTTGACAATGTGTCGGTAACATAACCGACGTGACCATCACCATGAATTCTAGATGGCCTTAGGTTCGGTTCCCGGAATGGACGTATCCGTTATCACCTACTATTTTGTTGGTTTAATGTTGTCCGGCAAGTAGGTCAGAAGAAGGCTTACACCAAGTAGTTAGTCATCGTTTAAAGTGTGTTTAAAAGATAGCGTAACAATTTGAAATGTTACCTTTAAGGGCCTGTGTCTTTGCTGTACTTAAATGAGACTTAATCATTGTTCAGCTTTTTTGTGGTAAGGGTTAGCTTGTTTTTGTCATTTCAACTTTGCTACCGTTTCTTGTCTCATCAGAATTTCATACTAAAGCGTTTCTTGTAAGATGCTTAGTAGAAATTGATCTAAAACCCATCCATTGCGTAAAAGAATTTTATTATTATGCTAACATTTTTATTTGCACCTCTACTTAAAGCAAAAAAATATTACATCACCAAGAATAAATACTTTACAAATACCTAATTTATATCCAAATTGCTGTTAATTTCATTTAACATTACACATACAAAAACATTTTTTCTGTCAATTAGAAAGAAATCCATAGAACCAATACAATGAGCCTGAGAATAACGCGTCATTATCTGAAAATTATCGGATATTCATAATAACAGAATCTATCAATAATTGCTGCAAATCATCCGAGGAGAAGGTGTTAAGGGAAGGACATTTCGTATAACTAATAAAAGTAGATGATCCATCTTATGCCACATCGTCACTTACCATCAGGTGAGGTAGTGGTCAAATGTCCGGATAGTTCAATAAAAAAAAGTATGTAAATCACAAAATTAAAGTGTTTTAAGCTTTATCGATCCTTAATCCCGCTTATAAAATACAACGTGTCCAGGAAATAATGCAAAAAGTAAGCTGCGAGGCTGCGACCAAAAGTTATCTAAAAACAGTTTTTTATTTTGAATTTTTGACTGTGAACTGTTTTCTTTTTTAGGTTTTTTATTAATTTCAAATTATTCTTGATCATTTGACGAAATGAGGCTTATATTTACAGGGAATGTTAATCCCATTTTATGTTATTATCACACATGACTTAAGCTGCAACTCAATATTTTTACTTTTACCTACTTAAAGAAACGTATTTTTTTCTGAAAAATCGAAATGCCTTGTTTTAGAAACCTGCTGTGAAACATGACATTCATATCTTTTATCTGAGTGTATTTAATTTTATTTTATCAGAACGCTGGTTAGGAAAGGTGAACATATCTTAACAGGCTTCGCCTTAACACGTCGAAATCCATACCATCAAAAACGCACAGTAATGCAGTATTGTATTATACGACGGTTACACAAAGAACCTCTCACGGCCGCTCGTAATGAGAGAATATTAGATATTAGGCACAAATGAAAGGATAACTAATGGAAGGTATGCCACGTTGTCTGTGACGTGATATTAGCTGGTTTGATGTGAGAAAATTTATTAAAATGATAATGGTGTGATGCGATCTCCTTACACGTGTTTTGGCAAAAATGAGAAAATAATGGAAAATTTTGCTGCACTAGTTTAATGTGGTCAACGAAATTAACCCTATCTTGAAATAGTTATACAGGCCATCATAAAAAAATTGGCAAACCCAAACTGTATAAGAAATCTCATAAATAAAAATTTGGTTTGCTTCGTAGTTTTAGTAAATATGTAAAATCTGGGGGACGATTTTTGAGATGACCCATGATGAACATATAGGTCATTTTATTATAAGTAGGTACATACACAGTTAGAATATCTACACACCAAATTATGTAAAGCAAAAGTTCGTAAAAACTTACACTGTTAGAGTCGGATCTGTAAATTTGCCAACTCTATTATTCTTGTGTTAAATACAATAATTATCGTCACTTTAGTAACTATGTAGTCAAAAACTAATTTTCACACCGAAACAACCGTAACTTTACGAACTTAAGTGAGTTTTAAAAGCCGTTTGTTCAAACGCCAACAAAGATATCATTTTTCGTGGGAATGCGTTGATTGCGTCTGTGTAGCCACAGCATAAATATCTGTAGCCATAACATTATGCAAAATACAACCACAGATTATATTTCATGCGACCATCATCAATCCTTCACGTCTCCGGTGCTCACCCTGTATTAAAAGCGCTTACACACCGTATTTTCAGTGCAATAAAGTCATTATTCCTTCGGCATTGCTGCACGCACTTCTCTCACTCCTCCATCCTAAATGCGATTTTAGTACTCTATTTTAGGGTTGAGTATAGGTTGTACTAAAAGTACAGTCGGACCAATCGTCTTCCGGTCAAGTAAAGGCAGGATTGCATAGTAATTAAGCGCGTTTCGCGGATGCTTGCAATAAATCTTTTTTTTTTTTTTTTTTTTTTTAATTTATTGGGGTTATCAAACAACATCACAGTACTTATACAGTTAATGACTTAAAAAAACTTAATAATACTAACTGTGACGTCAACCACGATAACCACGACTTACTTATAAAGTTGAGAGATAGTAAAAACAACTACTCGTATTATATATGAAAGTACATACATGTTAATGCTAATCGATGAGACAGCTATAAATATATGAAACAGAAAGATAACAATTAACAGTATTACAGTATTAAAGTATTAAAGTGAGTGCTAATTGCATGTATCAAGCAGCTTGTTCAAAACAATTTTTTTAAATGAATATGGACTAAGTGCAAAAATATCTATATCATTAAAATGATTGTTGTAGGTGTCAGTCAGACGGAACATAGGCGAACGCTTACCAGCGTTGGTGCGGGCAATCGATTTAAGAAAAAGTTTAAAATTGCGACAAGTACGCCTGCTCGGCCTAACCGGCACACTAAAGCTTAACTTATTAATTAAGTCTATACAGTCATATTTGTTATGACAAAGGTCGTATAGAAACATAACTTGCAGCTGTAGACGTCTTTTTTTTAAGTTAGTCAACTTATATCTGTCAAGGGCAGCAGCATATGAGATACGGCTGTGATAGCACCTGTAGTGCATGCTTTTAAGGAATTTCTTTTGTACCCTTTCGAGGCTGTCAACGTACTTCCCATAAAGCGGGTCCCAGATAGTCACCGCATACTCAAGCTGAGAGCGTACCAAGGACTTAAATAAGTAAAGAAATGTAGATGGGCGTTTAAAGTCATTACTAGCGCGCATAACGAGGCCGAACATTTTGAAAGCTTTGTTACAAATGTTTGCAACATGATTATTTAGGGTTAATTTCATGTCTAGGGTTACCCCAAGATCCTTGATAGTCTGTACTCTTGTTAAGTTGGAGCCACATAAGAAGTAATCGTGAAAACTGGGAGTTAATTTTCTAGTAAATGTTATACAGTTGCATTTTTCTAGGCTAAGTGCTAATTTATTATTTATGCAGTATTCAGAAAACGTAACGTGTAACGGCCTCTAGGTGCGTCGAATAGATAAAGCAACGATAATAACTGAAGTTTTTTCAGATATTAACTTTGTTTGTTTCATAAGATTAAAAAAATATATCTATTCCAAAACCATTCAATACGACTGATAAGTAAGGTAAAGTAAAAATTAATGCGTCAACAGATGGCGCTGTAGGCTATTGACTCGCGCTAAAACCCGGAATCGCCTGAAAACCCTAGATGATTTACTGTACGTACATGGCGTTGTAATACACAAAGTGCTTAGCTACTATGCTATTAAGTATTTTTGAAGCTTACATTCTGTTGACCTAAAACAGTTTATGTAAGCTTATCAATCAACTAAACATGATAATATCAACTAAACAAACTTAACAAGTACATTAAATGTATTCTAATGAGTAAAGAAAGATTAGGTACTTACTTATTCTATAACCGCATTTTTAAACGTAGATTACATTTTGAATTCGTTCGATAACAAAGAAACAAATATTCGATAAAATAAAACGCATCAATAGAGTCATTCATGCTTGGTGTCTTATTTCATTAAATATTATATATAGGAGTTGAACATCAATGGATCTTGTACACGAGAAGTGCGTTTTGACGAAATACGGTTCGACTGTACGATATCATGCTTGTTGTAATAAACTTAGACTCCTTCAGTAAATATTGTGACGTTAACAAATTAAGCCTTAGTATTAACAAATGCAAATCAATTACCTTTACTAAGAAAAAGCTCGTTAGCATTTTTCCATACAAACTAGGTAATTATGTTTTAAGTAAATTAAATTATTAAGTAAATTGTATAAGGGACCTAGGGATATTGCTCGACTCAAAGCTACATTTAGACAATGATATAGAACATATCTATACATATAATAAGACTGTAAAAGATCGATTTCTGTACATTGAAGATTTTTATGAAAAATTGTTACAGGGGGTCTTAATTACCGTAATAGAAGCCAAAACAACAATTTTTAAAAATTTTGTCTGTTTGTCTGTCTGTCTGTCTGTTTGTCCGGGCTAATCTCAGAATCTACTGGACCGATTTTGACGGGACTTTTTTTATTTGACTTAGTATCACCTGGAGAGTAAACTGGGATATAAATAATCACGCCGATGAACTTAGGGGGCAGGCAGGAAATTGAATCTCAGAATCTACTAAACCGATTTTAATGGGACTTTTTTTTATTTGACTCAACATTACTTGGAAGGTAAAGAAGGATAGAAATAATATTACATATTGATAAATTCTGCCCCCAAAGGGATAAAATAGGGGTTGCGAATTTGTATGAAGCCCGGTCGCAAAAAACTAACATCCACGCGGACGAAGTCGCGGGCGGCCGCTAGTAATATTAATATGTGGACAATGTTGTTGATCCTACACTAAAATTAAATTCTGTTACTTACCGTATTAATAATAAAACATTGTAATAGTTGATGGGATCAGGCGTTGCTTTGCGGAAATCCATGACTAAAGCTGAAAAAGAGAACTATTTTGCTTTAAATTTCCACTAAACGACGCCAGTGCAGGAACCAACATACATCACACTGTAATCACCCGAAAAAGCTAGAACTGGAAGTCGCAGGACTTACAATATCTACAACTCACAACGTGACACAGAAGATGCACCTGGAATCACAACACTGACACCAACAAACACTCGACGCGTTTCGCCACTACACGTGGCATCCTCAGGAGATGTTTTCGCTTCGACAGACTACGAGTGACATCGTCATGACAGACTACGGGTCGCTCGTAGTCTCGAAAAAAATTTGTAACTGACAAGAAAGACAATAGTTCATATAGCAGATGACCTTAAAACTTCGGTCAAATGGATAAAGCGATAACAAAACTTACTTTCCAATTAAAAAAAACTGTCTACGTGCCAGCAAAACAATTGGTGAGCTTCAAACAGCTGGCCGGGTTTGGGCCAGTGGTAGCTGAGAATCATCGTGATTAAATTATCTTTCGAAAAAAAAACCCACTTTGAAATTGGTCCAGCAGTTCGGCCGCTACGCTGTTACACACAAAATCACAGAAACACAAAAACATATAGGTACACATCGACCTAAAACAACTGTGTTTTTCGTCGGGGGTTATTAAACGTGTAACTTATGATTTGAAACTTTCGCGTTGCATTTTAACACTAACTATTTGTTATCGGGTCTAAACGCGAACTATTTTAATGAGTATTTAGGTACTCACTGCTCGACGTTTCGGCTGGATTGCATACAGCCGTGGTCACACGCGTTTAGACCCGATAACCAATAGTTAGTGTTAAAATATGTAACTGACAGACGAAAAAGAAAAAATAGTCAAATAATAAGAATTACAAAAAATACTTGACATGCAGCACCTGCCATTACATATCGAATAGATTAAGCAATGATAATAACTCAAGTTTTTTTCAGATATTAACTTTATTTGTTACATAAGATTAAAAAAATATATCTATTCCAAAACCATTCAATACGACTGAGAGGCAAGTAAAAGTACAGTACAAAATTGATACGTCAACAGATGGCGCTGTTGGCTATTGACTCGCGCTAAAACCCAGAATCGCCTGAAAACCCTAGACGATTTACTGTACGGACCGAGCGGTATAACACAAAAAGTGCTTAGCTACTATGCTATAAAGTATTTTTGAAGCTTACATTCTGTTTACCCAGAACAGTTTATGTAAGCTTATCAACCTTAGAAATACAGTGATGGTCATAGAATTAAGAACGCTGCTATAAAGGTAAGATTTTTTCAAACTAAGACGCAAACTAATTGCTTGCATGCTTTTTTTTATTTCTCTCGGTATCGTAAAACTTTCCCATAATACCACTGCATTCATTGATACACATGATTAAAAATAAATAGACAAACTTTTTACACTAGGTACCTCTAAACATAGTATTTCTATTTACTGGCTGGTCACATAATTAAATAGTTAATATAATTTAATTAACTATTTAATTATGTGTGAAATTAATTAATAACGCTAAATAGTTTATACCTTTATTCAAATTTAAATAGAGATTTGTTCTCAGTTCTCAGTCATTTGTTACTGTTTGTATAATTTTGGCGTCATTTAGTGCTGTAAAAGATTAAAAGTGATTGCTTGTTATGAAAAACCAATGGGAAAAAATAAAAGTTGTGATAAATCTACAAGGGAAGTAATAATAAAACTTCGCCGGAAGAATTGGTCTTATGAAAATATAGCAGACCATCTGCAATGTTCGAAAACTATAGTTTTCCACGCTGTAAAGCATTTTGCTACGAATCAAACTACTTCGAATGTTCCACGTGCACCTAAACAGAGAAAAACAACTCCTCGAGATGACCGAAACATCGTTCGTATGGCAAAACAAAATCCTTTTAAAGGATCCAATGAGCTGAGAAAAGAATATTTTGGTGAAAACAACCCTTCAGCAATCTCAGCACGCACTATTCGAAGACGTTTGGTAGAAGAAAAATTGCACGGCAGGATAGCAAGAAAGGTACCCATGTTGAAACTTTCCCACAGGCAAACGCGACTTGCATTTGCGAGAAAGTATGAAAACTGGACTGTACGACAGTGGAAAAATGAACTTTTTTCTGACGAGACGAAAATAAACAGAGTATGTTCTGATGGGAAACGATATGTACGACGTCCCCCGAATACAGCATTCGACCCTAAGTACACGAAAGTTGCATTAAAACACGGTGGTGAAAATGTGAAAATTTGGGGGTGCTTTTCTGGACATGGTGTTGGACCTGTAAAGTTGATAGAAGGTAACATGGATCAGTTCCAATACAAAAATATACTGGAAGAAACAATGTTACCTTATGCTGAAGACGTTTTACCGGTTATTTGGACATTCCAGCATGACAATGATCCAAAGCACACTGCACGCACCGTAAAGGAATTTCTTACAGCACAATCAGTTTCTGTCTTAGACTGGCCAGCTAACAGCCCAGATCTAAACCCAATAGAGAATCTGTGGTTCGAAGTAAAGAAAAAGGTTTCAAATACACAGTGTAGTAATTCAAGAGAGCTGTACGACGTTTTTTTAGAAGAATGGAACTCTATTTCTCTTGAGAAATGTCAAAAATTAATAGAGTCAATGCCTCGCCGGTGTAAAGCAGTAATTAAAAGCCGTGGATATGCTATTAACTATTAATTTTAATTAAAAATGTATTAAATTGCTTTTTAAATTTTCCACGCTTATTATTATTGTGATTTTTTAAATGTAAGTGACATACAAAACAATTCCCGAGCAGTTTAATAAATCGTTCTTAATTATTTGTCCAGCTTCAGTACTATTTGAATGTGTTACTTTGGTAAAAAAAATAAAATGTAAAAAAAATAGTTAGTGATTTTGTTCTTTATTCATAGTGCACGTTGCTCTATTAATGTGGCTATTTTATAACATAACTAGTTGCCTCCCAGAAGACACACATTTAAGTGTATGACATGATTTAAATAAAAAACTTCTAGAACTTCAAATCGTTCTTAATTATATGACCACAACTGTATATTAAGTACTTACTTTGATAAATAGGTAAAATGCGGAAAGATTAGGTACTTACTCAACCACCCCATTAACGACATAGATATCATATGAATTCGTCCGCTGACAAAGAGACAAACATACGATTTATTTAAACGCATCAATAGTCTTGCTTGGCACCTAATTTCATGAAATATTAGGAGTAGAATAGCAATGAATCTTGTACACGAGAAGTGTTAAATAAAATCTCATAGCACATACGATTACAAAAAACATTATTAAACCCGCACTTTCATTTAAAAATTATATTTCCTACTAAATGTGCACGAACTGGGGGCTTGGAATTATACTATCCCCCTCCCCCCTCGATTACGTCCAGGAGCTACCGTGATGATGGATAGCCGGAACTTACCGGCGCACCGACATTCCTATCTATTCCATATACAGGGTGTACAGGACTTAACATAAATTAAATGGAATAAATGGTTTTAATGGACATTTAGTTCAGCAATATAAAATACTGTGTTAAATGGTCAGCTGTTTTCCAGTCTCATGTTGTTTTTTTTATATATTTCGCTGGGAAGACACACTAGTTATGCTTTTTTCTAATCCAAAAAAAAAGCTTATTCAATCAGCTACAAATAGTTAAGAATACTCATATTCCAAACTGTGATTTTAAGTTTCTTATTTCACTTGCTTAATAACTTACCGTGCCGGAAAAAAACAGGTCAGACTAAATCTATATGCGTAGAACAAAACAAAGAGATTAATTTTTTGTTGTAAAAAGTTTTAAAAAAACTTCACTCTTGACTAGAACGGTTTAAATATCGACACTAAAGTTGAACCGCATCCTAAGCAAAAGTTAAGACAAACTTAGTCGATTTTAACCCAAGTTTAAGTAAACGCGGCTCTTGTAAGCGGATCATACCGTCGGTAAACATTGCGGTTCGTTCAACCTGGTGAAATTTGAACTATTCGCTATTGATTCTGAGTTCGTGAAGTTGCAATTTCACTTAATAGTCACACAATCGAGGGTAAGTTCATCTGCCTTCATCAGAACAAAAAGAAACGAAGCTGGTGCTGAAATAAAAAAAACAACTGTTTTTTTACATTTTTTTTATAAGAATATAAAATTTACGTAAATATAAAATTTCAGCTCTATCCGCCATTGGGTCGTGGTCGGAATTCAGCTTGCAAGATTTGATTACTAATAACCAAACATAGGGACAGGTGAAAAAAATAAAAGCTTTTAAATAATGTTACCAACGTAAAGTACAAAATAATTAACTATATATATTCTTTGTTGATTATCAGGTTGAGTTGCCATGTTAATGTAATTTTTGTAAAATTATTAAAATAAAACATGACGCCCTGTATGGTCGTTAATCCCTTTATTTGACATGCATAAATTAGCATTCATTATCAACATCAACATTTGGTGAACTGAATAGCGGATAAAAGTGTTTATCTGTATATCTGTAAGTGTTTTTGTATGTGACGTGTATTTGTGTATTTAGAGTTACATACATTCAACCCTAAAGGCATATATGAGTTCGACGACCACTTTGGTGTAATGGTCAAGACTATTAATCAAGAGGTCGCGGGTTCCATCCCCGCACTGTACACATTTGTGTGCATGAACATGCCTGCTTGTACTGTTCTGGATGTTAAATGTAGGTACTTATTAAGTTTATTTGTAATACCACTGTCTGTTGATTCTGATATCTGTAACACAAATGCTTAAGCTACTTACTACGGATTTATGTATGTGTTGTTGTTGTTGTATATTTATATAATCACACAGATAACAGTACGAGTACATAGTCATTTTCATAGAAAAATTGTCCCCGTGCCATCACGCTACCAGCATGAAAAAGCATTGATTTGATTTAATTAGGTACAGTTTAATTAAACGATTGTTTTCAACTTCTAACTAATGTTGTGTTTTGTTTGTTACAGGTAATTTTCGAGACTGTTTGCAAGTTCCAAGGCCTTGCCTCTACAACTCTTAAACGAGGTATTCAAGATTAACAGGAATTGGTTAGTGCGTAGTGTAAAGGTAGTCATTCTACATCATTCGTCGGTAGAGAATCACGCACGAACGTGGTCTTTATCAGCCAGTGCACATATCGCGGCTAAATCGCTGAAAAATGCGAGTCGCGGCGACATTTTGTCGTATATGTGCTGGCTCTAAATGTTAAACGCTTGATTTCTGAGATGACTTTCTAACGTGATATTAAATTCGACGCGCTTCGATTAAGTATTGTTCCTGATTTCAATATTGAACCTCTATTGTCATTCAAGTAACAAATACACCATAGTATTTGCTCAAGAGTATGGCCATCTTTGCGTTTTAATTAAAAATACGCTTTCAATCTCAGCCTATTTGACGTGAAACTATAATGAAAATTAATTAAATTTGAATAGCAATGTACCTATACCAGATTATAAATTATATTTCGCCATCCCATAGCGCCCTATTGTTTCTATGGCATTCAAGCAAAAATTAATAAACCAAGTCACTCGATGTTATATCAAATTAATTTAATATCATAATAAAGTTTAATTTCGTACCTGTCACCCCGTTGTCGCCTGACAATGTTGAATGTTTTAATTTCCGAAATTATATTGCGAACATCGTCCGCCATTTTGATTGGGCCGGCTTTTAAGAGGTTTCGTGTCCCGATTAATAACTAAAGACTCGATTTTTAAAACAATGTCACGGTTTAATCGATTTGCCGTTCATATTTTAGGTGTTAATATTGAATTGTTAAAACTGCGATGTGAATTCCCAAATCCATACCTAAGTAATACTTATTACGATCTACGACTCGTCAACATCATAATTGTATACCTAATTGTGAAAACTGTATGGCTAATGAACGACGCCTTGTTTTATAAGCTTTATGTATTATAACACAGCTGTTTGTTTTCCTGAATAAAAAAATAAATAAATAAATAAAATTAGTGCAAAAGTGCAAAGTAAAAACTGCAATTTCATAGTTAAAGACCCAATATTATAAAGGGTTAACGTTAATATTTGAAACCGGTCATCCCTAGAAATAGAGACCAGCTTGAATACTATTTCGCCAATAGAATCCAAGCAACGTTATCCGTTAAAGAGCATGCAAGAATGTTGATGGAATCAGGCGTTACTTTGTGGAAATCCATGACTAAAGCTGAAAAAGAGGATTATTTTGCTTTAAATTTCCACTAAAACGACGCCAGCGCAGGAACCAAAATACATCCAACTGTGTATTTTAACCAAAATACATCCAACTGTCTACATACACTTTAGAATGCGCCACACTGGCAATAATGAATCACAATTTTTGCACGCTCATCAAGGTCATCCCCCACTAGCCGACGTATGCAGTTGCCCCGCTATTGTAAGCACCAGCTCCGTAAAATATCTAGGGATTACTCTTGACGAAACACTTTCGTTTAGACCGCATATCCACAATCTAGCTCTTAGGGTTCGCAAATTGATTTACGTTTTCAAAAAAATTCGTTCTATTGCAGATTCAAAAGTAATCACTCAAGTGTACTTAGCCCTGTGCCAATCTATAATTCAGTACTGCATAACCTCCTGGGGTGGAGCACCAAAAACCACTCTCTTAACTCTTGAACGAGCCCAGAGAGCAATACTTAAAGTCGCAAATTCCTTTTCTTTCTTTCATCCCACTAACCTGCTTTATAAATCCTGCAATGTGCTGACGGTGCGACAACTCTTTATCTTGCACACTTTACTAAAACAACACTCTCTACTTCCTTATCGTGCCGATGTTACTAACAAAAGACGGATAGATAAAGTTTGCACTCCACAGTGTACGTCAAAGTTCACTTTTACTAATAAGTTCTTTAATTATATAGGTCCTTTTTTGTATAATGAAATAAATCGCACTTTGAACATATATTCACTAAATTACTTTAATTGTAAAAAAGAACTGTTTAAATACCTCCAAAGTCTGTCGTATGATGAGACAGAGGCCTTACTTATACTTAATATTTAACGAGGTATACATTTGTTAAGTAGATATTTTATTATGTAACTTTAATTTAATTTTATTTTTGTTGTAAATTATATTGTATACTTAGCATTACTTCAGAAATGTAGCTCGTGATAGTCTGAAACACAGGTTTATCCTAGTTCAGACAGAGACAAAATTTTCTAGCCTAAGATTATTTATTTTATCCCCTTTTGTAACTAATTTAATTTCCTTTATTTATGAATAAATGATTATTATTAAAATGATTATTATTATTATTATTTTGGTTCCTGCGTTGCTGCTGCGTTCCTGTGCATCCATCCACTCGACTGTTCTGTTGGTGTTAGTGTTGTGGTTCCAGGTACATCTTCTGTGTCACGTTGTGAGTTATAGGTATTGTAAGTCCTGAGACTTCCAGCTCTAGCTTTTCATGTGATTACAGTTGGATGTATTTTGGTTCCTGCGCAAGAATGTTCCTACCCCCGACGAACAAAGGGGTGTCATAAGTTTGACCTATTCTGTTTGTGTGTGTTTGTCTGCTTGTGGCATCGTGGTCTCCGATCGGAAAGAGCGACTTTAGTGCGGTTTTTGTATTCGAAAGATAATTTCATCGCGGTGGTTCTTAGCTATGGCTGATCAGAATCCGTCGAGCCGTTGAAGCCATCTTCGTGGCTCAAGTCTGGAGTTTTTTTCAAATTGTAAAGTGGAAAAAATATATTAATCTTTCTCAATACCAATAATACGCTTGTCATTGTTCTTCTTAATGCCGGTTAGTATTGGTTCTTTGATGTAGTTAAAAGGCGACTATGCAGGTTGTTGTCGAGATGAAGCAATAAACAGCTATTTAAGCAAAACATCCATAAAAAATAACTGGCATACATTCCAGGCGTTAAAGTTCTCAATAATCAATTAATTATGCAAGATCATTACGTTTAATGTTCGCTATAAAACAGCGGAGGCGGTGCTCTATAAAATATTTAAGATCGCGAATCAAATTAATCCAAAGTTCTTGATTCGCGGTCTGAGTGACAGCTGTCACTTCCCTTTACATTATTATTTCTGTTGGGGACGTCTAACTAAGTCATTCGGGCAATTAGTTCTACTTTTGGAGTATTCCACCCTGTATAATGGATTTCGGTTGGTAATTTTAATGTATTAGACACGGTCATCGCGATTTGTAACGGTCATTTTGAGGTACTGTGAGGGTCTGATGATGTCGACACTAACTAACTTAATACATAAGGCTCATGATTATTCTTTATTTTTGGATTAACAAAAATTTTAAATACTCCCGACATGACCCAGGAAAACAGCTGGTGATGTTTAACGGCTGGACGGATTTTGATTTACCATGGCGAAGAACCGCCGTGATTAAAATATCTTTTGAACTAAAAAACCACACTGAAATCGGTCCATCCGTTCAGAAGCTATGCCACGGTAAGACACACACAGACAAACAGAACAGGGCTCAAACTTATAACTCCCCTTTTTTTCGTCGGGAGTTAAAACACAGTTGGTTATTTGTGGTAACAGTCATAAAAGGTTACTAAGTAAGTTACAATGACCTATCACACCTGTTACCTAGTTTAGAAGTATTCGTCACGCAAAACTCATGCTTTCTAGTGACAAAAACTAGTTTTAGCGTGTAAATGTAACTAGTGGTTCTATTCCCAATGGCATCGACTGGGTCAAGCGCTTCATCAATCAAAAAGATTAATTTAAAATTGACTGAGCGAGTTTACATTGTCTTTGCTTCTATTTTAATTTTTTACTTTCATTTTTTACTGAACAAACATCGTACGTTGTGGACATGAAACAATAGATTTTTGACGCTATTTAATAAAAAAAAATATTTTATTTATTTAAGTTATGTACACATGGTACAATGGTGGACTTAATGTCGAAGGCATTCTCTACCAGTCAACCATAGGTCCAAGCAGAAAAAATTGAGGCGGTGCCGTATACGTAAATTACTTGAGTGAATTCAAGTAATTTACGTACTAAGACGAATTTATAAACATACAAAACTAAATTTGGATTTAGCGCTAAGGAATCTATGTAATATCTTCATCGTAAATTAAAAAGCGAGAACATCAATTATTTTAGGCGACAATTTTGCTCTTTTGAGAGATTTTCTGCAATAATTATTGTTATAACTCAATCGTATTTTCGTATACCTACCGGCTTGTGAAACTTTTATCTTTATAACTCTTGTGGGCATTTCCGCAAAACATTAAACCTTCACTTGCGACATAATTATGCGTTTATTGTATTCAAAACTTTGCCCAGAAGGAACAATCTGTCTTTAAACGATCCGGCCCTCATTACCCCGGGTAAAATATACACTCCGACGCAGATTGACTTTACGAAAAAAAAATAACAACTGCATGTCAATCTTTTTGTCCTTTTAAAACTACCACGGTATAATTTACTCCCGCGAAAATATACTCATTCAATCTCATGCGCACAGGGTTGGCAATCGCTTGAAGATGTCGAACGGAACGCAAAACAAAATGGCCGACATACGCCCCCCAACATGTCTCGGCCAATTTAAAAGAGACAGACAGCCGCATGCGTCTACTATTAAACTAAAAATAAAACAAACCATCTTTAATAGTACAACAGACGTTGCTTTAATTTAAACAGAACAGTTTACGGGAAACAATGGTTGAGTAACGCTTTTTACGTCAGAATTTGCGATTTTTAAGTTTTATGCACGCAGTAAAACAATGCATAATTTTTGGGGTGGCGAACCTCCGTTCTAGAAATAAAAGCGCTATGTTTAGTCGCTTTTTACTACCATTGTGACGTTTGCCAGACTATTTTCAGATGACGAAATGTCAGTCAAGTCGTAATTAATTCCGACTTCCGAAACGTAATTCACCAGAGAGTTGAGGTAACTCTAATTTAAATTGTAAATGGAATTAAAATTAGGAGGCCCGGAATCCTGTGTAGTAACACCTACGCATTTCAAACAAAACCGGCTTATCGATCCCCTCCAATCAACTGTAAATCAAACAGGCATTGAATAATAATTGCGACAACCCTGGATCTAGCAATTTGGCGCCAAATTCAGGCGCGGCAAAACATCAAAGGTCCACTAGGGATGCCATGCTATTCAGCTGTCGATGAGAAAGGAAATATCGAGCTAAATAAACTTTATCTTTAATTTAAACTGCTGCCTTTTCAGGTTATTGTATAACTGCTGTCATGTACACGTTATACTTAAAGCGCCATCTTTAAAAACCATTTCGAGTTTCGACACAATTGTAAATAATTTATAATGGCCAAGAAAGAATGGGTTCTCGAATATTTATGGTTTTGAAGATGGAATATTGGGGCTCGCTTTTTGTTTTGCTTTTTATCAAAGGCTTTAACTGGATGACAGACTTTGATGAAGCACCCACCTTAATAAATGTAATTCTCGCTTTGAAAATGTCTAGCTTATAAATTGATACGTCGTGAAAAAAATACGGGTTTCTTTTAACGGTTATTTTAAGCTTGACTTGAAACTTTCACAATGATGAAAGTATTTGCAAGCAAAATGTATTACTTTTACTTCAATAATTGACGAATCAGATTTTGTTTATATGGCCTTATGCCTATTTATTCAATTAATCCATTGAATCGTAACAATGACAGATAGAACGATAATATTATAGTTTTTAGGGGTAGGAATAGTTATCTAGGCGTAACCCAAGTTAATCTCCACAGGTTGACTAGTATTGTTATTAACCTAACACTTTTATACAGTACAAAACTGCATAGCAGCGTTTTAGCAAAACCCAATTCTTTAGTGTCAAGTCGGACGATAAATCTAAGGAACAATGAAAACTACGCTGCCTAGGGTAACACTTTGGTTTCATTCGTTTTTTCGTTAAGAGTGTTCGCTTCCAAATTGAATGTCAACTTAAATTACTTTTGTATCTCTAGCTAGGATATTTAAGTAGCTATCTAGATCACTAGACTTGTAGAAAAATGGACTAGGACCTAAGGTCTAAGGCACACCTGCGGCTAATATCGCCACCACTCGCGACTTTCAGCGATTTAGTCGGCCGGTGTCAGTCGCGAGTCACGGCTATAGCATGACGCACGTGTGTTCGTACGAATTTTTCTTTGTGTGTTTTAATTTCACATTTTAAAGAAATTTGCATTTTTAATGCTAAAAATAATAATAACAGTAACTTAATAAATTAGCTGATTTATCTTAACTGATTGTTAAACAGCTGTAAAGGTGTTTCATTTGGATGTTGTAGGTATCTAACTGCAATAGTGATGAATCATGGCTGGCTGCAGCCTAAAGAGCGCTTAAAGAAATTCGGACCGATGAGTAAGTGTCACAGTAGCTCAATTGGAAGGGCAATCGCCCGGCTTGCGAGAGATGCCGGTTCGAGTCCCGCCTATGGCATTCTGATTTTTCTTGTGTGTTTTTTCACATTCTAAAGAGGATGGCTTCATAAAACTAAATCCAGGTTTTTCCCAATCTGAAAGTCCATGTTCAGTAGTAAACGTCTACATCTGATGTTTTTGATGATGAAATTGATGAAACAAGTTCTGAAATTGATGAAATATTGTAGTGATGTCCGATTTCCGTATTTTTAACAAAGATTCATATAACTCTCTAAGACACCTTCATATGCCTTCTCAAACCGTTCCAGCCTCATCCATATTAAGATATAACCATTAACGGTACCCTCACTATCCAATGGATCTCCACAAAACGAGCTCTTTATACCAGTAATGATATACGGTAGCCGGTTCGATGCCCGGGAGCTGAATTGCGTGTGTCGAGGCAAATTTCCTCTAACGCCGACCAGTGTTGGACGTAAGAAGGTGCGGTTGGAGTTTGGAGGAGGCAATTTTAAAGTGTGCATCGGTGTACGCTGCGTGGACGGAGAAAAAAAACCAGAAAGAAAGAGCAAGAAAAGAAACATCATCATCATCAGCCTATATACGTCATACTGCTGGGCACAGGCCTCACCTCAACTATGAGGTGGTGCGAGCCATACTCCACCACGCGGGCTCAGTGCGGATTGGTGTGTTACTGTCAGATGTTATTAAGCCGCCCGAGGGCCTCCGACCAGGCTTAACGACTAATATCTATCGATCGATATTAACCGGGACCAACAGCTTAACGTGCCTTGCGAAGCACGGAGATGCTTGTAAATAGACGACACTTGTATGGTCAGAACAGTCACCCATCCCAAACATGACCGCGCCGTAGTTTGTTTAACTTTTGGTATCACTACCAAAGCACTGCAACCACTGCGCCACAAGCACCTTGAAAAATTTTTTTCGCACAAACACATTCAAAATAACGAGTATTTAAAACAGTGGTCAAGACCTGTTGTGCATCAGGCTACCCATTTTTGGTCAATAATCGCCCGTATCACAAGCGGACAGCAGTGTTTATCGTGACGTGCTGGATAACATAATATAGATCAATCTGAATTAAGACTTCATGCGACAAGCTATAACGCTAGTTTTCTGTGGTAACCATAAGGTCCAATAGGATTGGATAAAAGTAGAGGAGCGATGATTTTGTACTGGTGTCGTCCTATTGGTTAATATTAATTTTGTCCGCCACTATAGATCCTCTCTAGAGGCTGGACAGTCATACTGAATTTGTAAAACAGGGTAAAACGTATTTAAAGCCCGTTAGCTCCCACTTAACTTAGTCTGTCGCATTATCAAATTATTGTTTAAGCATACCTGATTGTGCTCCGTCAGTAAGAGTTAAGATAGCTAGTGCCTCACTGATTGATTAGTCTGGGAGTTATTCGCTGCCACCTTCAGCCCTATCGACACTCAATAAAGTTAAATAAAAATGTAGTATTTTTTTTACAATATATAATAATAATAAGTATACAACATCATCACATACATTGATCTGACTCCGTTGTAAGTAGCTTCAGATATAAGAACAATATATTAATAGTGATCGAAGACACCTTTCAAGCAAAGATTTGTCTGTGTTAGGTGCCTTCCAATAAAGTGTGATTACTAGCAAGTTATAGCTCCATGTTTACTTTCAAAAATGCCATATCCGAATCAACCTTCCTTCCTCAATGAACCTGCATTCAATTGCCTGTAACAGGCGATCGGTGCAGTAACGTGAGTATATTTGTCAACTAAAATCGTACAGAACCGTTCACAGGGATTCCGCCGATACACCACATAACCCTAATTAGGAGTTTGATAAACGGATGTCCATTTTGCGGATTCGAAAATTAATTATAAAATTAATTTCGAATACGTCGAAACGATATTGGATGTTAGTTTTGTACGTATTTCGGTATGGACGGAATGTTTGCCACTTTGTGCACTTGTCGGCACGTCATGGACGCTAAGACATCTTACACGCTTGTAATAAGGGCGATGTTGCATCAATATAAAGAGTAGCCTGATCTGCTGGGCTCTGTAAATTTGTGTGTGCAATGCATGTGCATTTAGATCGATATGTATGCTTGTTTATTTCCCAAATCATGACCATTCTATTATTCAGCTATGAACTGGGGCTATGCTATCGGACCCGTCCTATTTACTTTTGGATTATTTTGGTTTCGAGTCCCAAGACGGCTTAGGTCTCATGGGGAATACTACCCTTCTCTGACTGGGCTGAATAAGGGCTTAGTGTTAGAATAAGTGAAAGAAAAATCTCAGTAAGTGTTTTAGCGAGGTGGATATGACTAGCCATGTATGTTGTTTGCTTCGCAGCTCTCTCATTTGAATCGGGAAACACTAGTAGCTTAGAAGACACCCCGTGCCTATTTCGAAGTAAAGTAATATCTCAGTATTAGTTCTTAAAGGCGTTGAAACTTTAACTTATAAAATTGGTCATTTAATTTTTATGTGAAATCCGTTAGCGCGGCTTTAAATTGAGTCATTTTTTATGTAAAACTTATTGTACAAAGTAACCCTTCCAACAAAGTTACCCTTTATGTAAATATGTAATTTTTATAATGGGTTTCACCTAACGCGTTAAAATTTCGTACTTGGTTACATTCTTTGAACTGGTTTAAATGATCGCATACCTAAAAAGCTCCCATTTCAAATGAATAAAAATCAAATTGAATTAATTAAAAGCTCAAATGACGACCACTTTTGAGAAGAAGAAGTTGCCTATTAACCATGAGGTCGCAAGTTGGACTTCGCACTGTAAAAACATTTGTGCGCATGAACATGTCTGTTTGTACTGGTCTGTGTGTTAAATGTATTTTTTTAAGTTTATATGTAATACCACTGTTAATTCCGATATCTGTAACACAAGTGCTTAAGCTACTAACCACTGAGTCAGATCAATGTATGTGATGTTGTTGTATATTTATAATTTAATTTAACTATCACTGTTCATTATAACAACAATAACTACACCAATAACCTAGCTATTCAAGTAACAAAATTACCCAACTCCTTTAGAAGTTGTCTCTTTAGACAATGAAACAACCACTCGATAAAACCACCCAATACCATCAAAGCAAACAAAAGGTGACACCCCTTTTATTATAAATGGGGTGCAGGGGTCATCGACCGGTGTAAAGTTTTGACAAGCGATTTTGAACTTTAATTCGATTAGCCAAGAGCGTTGTCGAATTTGCGAATTATTTTCCAAGTGTTAGCAAATCCTCAGGAGTTGTATATGTTGGGTGGGACCGTTAAGATAGAATTGTTATTTTATTGTAACAATTTAAATTTACGTTTCGAATGATTTAGAGCTCATGTAAAGAGGTTTGCCATTTTTAAAGATCTTCTTAAATTCTAAAAAATAAGTTTCAGTAGTTATTGTTTTCCTGTATAGATCTTCTAATCGTAGCTTAAAAAAGAGGAACAGAAGACTTAGCAATATAAACTTGGTCCTTTTTTCTCTACAAAGCACAAGTTTTCCCAATACTCAATATTAGAGTAATCACAGATATCATTCAAGAAGACGATAAAATTTGGTCACAATCGTGTGTTAAATATATTAAATGTTTATATGAATTTTATTTTAAACATCAAGTTTATTATGTAATTTAATATATTGACCTTAAAACCTAATTTGTATTGTATCCTATGACCGCAGGTGAAATTCACCGAAACTCAAAACAAAAGTACACCAGCAAAATCCCATCAGCAAGACTAACGATTCCAGCTCGCACCGAAATATGAAAACAAAGATTCCCCTTAAAATATGACCGCACTACATCCAACAATGTTTTGGACGAAATAACAAGAGCGCGAGAGTAATGCTTTCTCGCATTGCCGCATAAATTCTACATCCTGCTATAGGGTGAACGAGTAATGTTTAGATATTTTCTGTTTCCATTTTTTTTTTGCAGCTTTGGGCACAGTGAAAATCCTTGCTATTTTAAATGCGGACGGACGTATGAGACACGCACGGAATGGTAACTACGGAACATCGGAGTAATACCCCAAGATTCATTGTCTAAGTTCTTAACTAAACTAGTATCAAATATATCTCTTATTTTCTCTCTTACTATCAAAAGTAAAAGAATGAACTCAGTAAAGTCCTTTACTCGTAACGATGTAAACTTGCGACAAACGATAGATAGAAGAAAGTTTTATAATTTTGTTACATCGAAGTCCATTGTGATTAACCAGTACTCTATCTAGTTAAGCCGGGGAACAACAGGACTTTTCGCAATAAATACCTGTCATTGTCATTGTACAAACTGAAATGATAGAGAGGTGACCAGCAAAGCGTTGCTATGTCTCTGTCGTTTCGCAATAACAAATTGTCCGTAAGTTCAAGTATTGGAGTCATTGGAGGTACCTAGCTGCGGACGTGACGTCTTTCCTTGTTTTGTTATGATTTTTATTAATTTAATAATTGTGAGTATGCTTCTTTGCTGCTCTCGTTCACCACACAAACATCGTATTTGTTAGTTTCAGTCTAGTACTATCTAGAAGATTGATCCAGGCATTAGCATAGCATTAACGGGAACACCTAGTGTGTCTAGATTCTTTCCAGACATTCTAGTCCATTTATTTTTGCGGATTAGCATTTTCACATAGTGGAAAACGTTTGCCATTCTATCTTTCTGGCTGAGTAAACAGTGCTTAGATTCTGTCTAAATCTAGGCTATATTTAAAACGTCATACTTAGTCTAATTTAACAGATTCTGTCGCTGCTGCGAGTTTCCTTTTTCGTAAACAAGTGCTACACTAAATTACCTACGGCATATAGTGTCTTAACAACTCAGTCGCGACTGACAGCGGGTACTCCAATCATCGCAGCCAAATGACAGTCGCGAGTCGCGGCGACATTATACCGCAAGTGTGCGCTGGGCCTAATTAAGACTTCAATAACACCTTGCAGTAACAGATTGCGATTGAGCTAGTGAATAAGACAAATTTTTAACACGATTTTATTAGCTCTGGCTGTATGTATGTATGTAACGGAATTTTTAAGCTTAATTTTCACCGACTTCCAGAAATCGGATTAATTTAAAACTCTGAACACGTATCAAGTACCGATGACAATGCAATAATATGATAAGAGGTTTCCATTGACTAAAAAAATAAATAAAAAAATTGTTTAAAAAACTTAAAAAACACGCTTTTATTATTGCTAGCTAAAAAAGAAAAAATTATATTTTCATAGCTCCATTCTTCAGATATAGTATTACCACGTAGTTTCCCTAACGTACTAGGTAGTGTCGCACTTTTAGATTTAAGTCGATTGGACATACTCAATTACCGTTTGATTGACTACTCGATACTTACATCACTATGCCGCCACACCTCACTAGCGTACCGCCATGATGTCTTCATTCCTTTTTTGTGCGCGGTAGTGAACGCACGGTATCATTGTACTCGTAATATCTATCACCAGCTATTTGTTAAATAGTTAGCCAGTTACTTGTTAAATATGCCAAAGCGTAAGGCAAAAGAAAAAATAAACTACTACAAAGAAAAAATTAAAAAACTCGAAGAAAAAGAGAAAGTTCACAGTCGCCGTCGTCGTAACAAAATAATTTCGGATTCAGAATCTGATATCGAAAAACAGGGTAAGCTATATCAATTTATAATTACACATAGTGTTATAGTCCTATTGTGTTGTGTGCGATGTTATCATACGAGCGTCTATAAGTCTGCCTGGAGGGTAACCGCGAGTTATACACGACGGTTAGACATGACGCCAAAAATCTTGGCCTAGAGGTTGACTGCGAGTCATTCACGATGGCAAATACGATGGTTATCGTTACATATCTACCCACATATGTGGTCATAATGCAAATCCTTATAATGTTACAATATCGATTTTACAATAATAACCAATTCGGTTCGTAAGTTGATAGTTATATAACCGGCCTATATTTTCAGATATCCAAATACCCGAAAATTATCAAGACGAGGTTATGGAATATGATTACCCAAATTTACACGATGAATCATTACCGTCGATACCAGGCAACATATCGCTGTCGAGTGCACCAATATTGTGCGAACAACCGCCATGCGCGGAAGACAATTCAAACATTATCACGCAGTCCGCTGACACACCTAAGGAACCTGTATCCGAGCAAAATAATACGGCGCCAGAAACTTCTAATGAAGTACCTGCCGAACTTGACCCCGAAATACGTCTTGCATTGGGAGATCCAATTGAAGACAGTCCTAAATATGGCGAGAACATTCACAATGACTTAGCACAACGCTGGCTACCGATATTAAAGAAGGGTTTAACCAAAGAACTGAAAGAAAAGATGCTGAAAGAACACCACATTCCAGACAACTGTAGATTACTAAAATCACCTAGCCTGAATCCAGAGATCGCTGCCGCTGTCGCAGAAGCAGTTCGAGCTAGAGATAAAAAGATGGAACTGAAACAAAATCAATTAGGGCTGGGAATCACTGCGATATCAAGGGCCATGGAGATAATTATCAATGATGGAAACAAAATAGAAAGTATCAAACTTCTTTCAGAAGGTTGCAGAATTTTAACAGATCTTCATTATACTGAAACACAAATTCGAACTAAATGTATTACTCCATGCCTAGACAAATCCATACTGAACATAATTCAAGAAGAGGAACGAGACGAATTGTTATTCGGCAGTAAGTTATCAGAAAAAATCAAGGCTGCTAAAGCGATAGAAAAACAAGGCTGGCAAATTAAAAGAAATATACCTCAAAAAGTCACTCAAAATCAACCTCAGACGTCAAAGGCAAGATACACGGGAAATTGGACACCCCCTCCTCGATATCCCTCGTCGGCAAGCAGGGGGGGGCGCGGAGCATACACGGCGAGCAGGACACACCCGAACAGACAATTTCGACCTCAGGCACCGCCGCCGTCAGCTGCAGCGCAGTCACACGCGAGGAATCCCGCAGTCTCCAAGCAACGTGCCCCAACACGTCAGTAGTTCAGGTACATGCAGGTCGATTAGCATTTTTTTATGATTGTTGGCTTCATATTACAAAAAATAAAACCGTGTTAGACATTATTCACAACGGCTATCTTCTACCATTAACAGACAATAATATCCTACGACCGCAATTACCAAATAAAACTATGTCCCCTAAAGAAAAACAAACTATGCAACTTGCTTTAAATAATCTTCTTGATTTAGGAGCTATTTCAGAATGTGAAAACAATGCAGAACAATTTTTATCACCTATTTTTTTGATACCAAAGCCTAATGGGACAAACCGCTTTATTTTAAATTTAAAATACTTTAATAATTTTGTTGAAAATGAACATTTTAAAATGGAGGATTATAGGAGTGTGTGTACCTTGTTGACCAAAAACAGTTATATGGCTAGTATAGATCTTAAAGAATCCTATTTATTAATACCTGTGCACCCAGAACATAAAAAATACTTGAGATTTCAAATTGAAAATTATAGTCAAAACTTAGTAACATATGAATTTAACGCAATCCCATATGGCTTGTCGTCAGCACCTAGAACTTTTACAAAAATTATGAAGGAAGTTGTAGGGTATTTAAGAAAACAGGGCTTTAGTTCAGTATCATATTTAGACGATACGTTATGTATCGAAAACTCGTACGAAAAATGCCTTATGAATGTGAACGAAACTGTCAAAATTCTCGAATGTTTAGGTTTTGTCATAAATTATGAAAAAAGTTCATTGGAGCCAAAACAATCATGTAAATTTTTAGGTTTTATGTTTGACACGGAAAGTATGACTATGTTTTTACCAGAAAAGAAACAAACTCATATAATAAAATTAATTACAAAATTCAAATCATTAAAAAGCTGTACCATTCGAGAATTCTCTCAATTTATTGGCGTTTTGACAGCCGCATGTCCGGCTATCAAATACAGTTGGCTATATACAAAAGTATTTGAAAGAGAGAAATATCTGGCCCTCAAAAAACATCACGATAATTATGATGCTGTTATGGTGCTATCTAATAATATATTGTCTGACTTAAATTGGTGGGAAAGAAATGTTCTCATTTCTAGAAATTGCATTACGCCACCGACATATGAATTGGAAATTTTCACAGACGCATCACGGTCAGGCTGGGGTGCTCTCTGCAATAATATGCGCGCTAACGGTCATTGGAAAGAATGCGAATTAAAATTTCACATCAATTACTTAGAACTTCAAGCAGCATTTTTTGGCCTCAAGTGTTTTGCTCAAGAAGCTACCAATTGCGCCATATTAATGCGCATAGACAACACCACAGCCATTAGTTATATTAATAGAATGGGTGGCATACAATTTCCCCACCTAAATGAATTGACAAGGTCCATTTGGCAGTGGTGCGAAGAGCGAAATTTGTGGCTATTTGCATCTTACATAAACTCTAAGGATAACAAAGAAGCCGACACAGAATCACGAAAAATTAATCCGGACACCGAAATACAGCTTTGTTCACATGCTTTTGAGAAAATTACAAATAAATTCGGTCAAAGTGACATAGACTTGTTTGCTTCTCGCACAAACGCCAAATGTAGTGTATATGTATCCTGGAAACCAGACCCGGACGCGCTTACTGTAGATGCTTTTACAATATCATGGAATAAATATTTTTTTTACTGCTTTCCCCCTTTTGCTATGATTCAAAAATGTTTACAAAAAATTTTTAACGAACAATCTACCGGAATAATTGTTTTTCCTTACTGGCCCACACAAACGTGGTTCCCATTATTGAGCAATATGATAATATCAGAAATGATTTTACTGAAAAATGCAATACGCTCTGATTTCAGGATACATCTACCCGCGCAGACTACCCTGGCAGCAGCCATTGTCTCCGGGAAGCCTTCACGAAACAAGGTATTCCACCAGAATCGGTACACCTGATGATTTCTTCGTTGGCAGAAAATACTGTTAAACAATATAACACCACATTTAAATTATGGTGGCAATATTGTTATCACCACCATATTAATTACTTAGAAGCATCAAAATCAGCGGTTATTTTGTTTCTTACAAAACAATATGAAAGTGGTGCTGCTTATGGAACCATAAACAGCCATCGCTCAGCGATTTCGCTGCTTCTAGGTAATAATATAGGTTCAGATTTACAAATATCACGGCTACTTAAAGGGATCTTCAAATGTAGACCAAACACACCTAAATATAATACGATATGGAACCCACAAGTAGTTTTAGATTTCATGGATAAGTGGTTTCCAAATACAAATTTAACGTTATGTCAAATTTCTCAAAAATTGGCTACACTTTTGGCTCTTTGTACAGCGCATCGCGTACAAACACTGTCACTTATTAAAACAAACAGTATTGTCATTCATCAAAATCAAATTGTAATATCTATTTCAGACTTAATCAAAACCTCAGCAATCAATCGGGAACAACCGACCTTAGTCATACCTTATTTCATAGACAAACCTAGTATCTGTCCTTTCGCAGGACAGATAGGCTTAAGTGATTATTTAGAAATGACAGCAAATATCAGGGACGAGTCTTCCAATTTATTTTTAACTTTCAAACGTCCACATAGACCGGTGACGTCCCAAACCATCAGTCGATGGATAAAAAAGATGTTGGCGGAAAGCGGCATCGATGTGACAAAGTTCAGTGCGCATAGCACACGTCACGCTGCAACCTCGACGGCCCGCGCCGCCGGCGTGTCTCTAGGCGCGATCCGAAAAACCGCCGGATGGACCGCCACATCACAAACGTTTGCGAAATTTTACAATCGCCCCATTATTTCGCAAGACTTAGCTAGGTCTGTCTTTGAACCTAATAATTAACTTAAGTCTGTTATTAGTAATATAATAAATTATGATTAAAGTTGATCTGTATTAAATTGTTATAGTAATGAGAAGAAAAATAAAGTTTATTTTCATTTTAAAGTTATTTGTTTTATTCAATTGTACCAAAACTTAAGACATGTTTTTCTGTTTAGATCTCTAAACATCTACGTGGTAATACTATATCTGAAGAATGGAGCTATGAAAATATAATAAATGATCAAACGAACTTCAAAGTGAAGTTCGATCATTATTATATGAATAGCTCCATTCGAAGATATAGTACCCACCCACCCAAACCCTTTTTAAGTTTTGGTTTATCTCTAAAGAAATGAAGACATCATGGCGGTACGCTAGTGAGGTGTGGCGGCATAGTGATGTAAGTATCGAGTAGTCAATCAAACGGTAATTGAGTATGTCCAATCGACTTAAATCTAAAAGTGCGACACTACCTAGTACGTTAGGGAAACTACGTGGTAATACTATATCTTCGAATGGAGCTATTCATATAATAATGATCGAACTTCACTTTGAAGTTCGTTTGATCATTTATAAGAGTTGTAACTAAGTAGAGTAAAAAGCGTGGGGTGCTTGGTATTAAATCATTCTAATTATTGACACATATAAAAAGAGAACTATGAAAACGACGCTTTTTACTCTACTGTTGTATAAATTCTTTGAACTCAGAAATTATTTTCTCTTTTTTAGTTAGCAATAATAAAAGTGTATTCTTTTATCTAGCTTTGTTCTCTAAATTGTACTTATGATAATTACGTTGACTTACAAAAAAAAGTGGG
Organism: Pyrausta despicata; assembly: GCA_963921415.1. Taxonomy (NCBI): domain Eukaryota; kingdom Metazoa; phylum Arthropoda; class Insecta; order Lepidoptera; family Crambidae; genus Pyrausta; species Pyrausta despicata. The sequence goes on from OY992869.1 coordinate 6,507,254, forward strand.
TTTTCTGCGTTAACAAACACTGTGATGCATGCCAGGTATGCACAGACAAGAAAACAGTCGTACAAAATCCTTTTCCACCTGGTAAACCCATTTTTTATTTACAAAATCTATACCAACGGAGATAACAGTTGCTGACAACGTCTCTCAATTGTTTATTCACTGAGCACACCTTTGGAAGTACAGGCCTCAATAAAATCCCGTTTTTATGTTGTCCTTATTGCATTCGAAATAAGCATCAAAAGATACTTCGTACAGCCGACCATCAAACACGAGTTGGATTGTGAACCTTATTTCTTTCGACTTAGAAGAAATATTTTGGGTACGTCATAACTGCTTGAAGGAGCATACTTAGCTTCCAAAGGTATCGCGTAAAACGAAAGGCTCACACACAGCTAATAAAAATATAAAACCTCTTATTTATAGGAGGTGTAACGTGAACTGGTTAACACTTTGATTGAAATAAAATACGGAAGGTATGCCTAGCGCCTGAAACTGGTCCAAAAAAAGTGAGATTGTGTGCCTTTTAAACTCGAGAACGGCTGAACCGATCTGTCTAATTTTAGTCTCTACAATATTCGATGACGTTAAGAGGAGGTTAAAAAGATCAGAAAACTAAAAAAAAACTCACAGGCAGGACATCGTTGGCTGGATCCGCTATCTCACTAAAATTCAAGAACGGCTAAACCGATTTCAATAAATTTAGTCATGAAATATTTCTGGAAGTCATGTGGAAGAAAAATATGTAAAAAATGCGGAAACAGCAGGCAGGACGTTGTCTGCCGTAGTTATTCCATATTTATCTTGGTGTAGAACAGCTATTTTAATTATTTGTCTGAGTACGTAGCATATCATCGTTTCGACGCTTTTCTTTTTGTGATGACGCGAACGTAGCGTATCTTCCGATACGTTTCTTTAATCAAAGTTTCAACACGGCCTGAGAAGAACAGGTTTTAAAATTGCAAGATCTTGCATGGCGGGTCAATTAAGTATTGAACTACCAATTTGAGGCGTTAAAGGCGGCGCGGCAACACGACCGTTGCTTGTTTTCAGTTTAAAATATAACGTGTAGTCATAAATAAGAAGAAATATCTCGAAACTTAATTCTATGCCTGAATTATGCTCTGGTTGGACCTCTGGTTGATTGGTAAAGAATGCTTAAGAAGTGCAGAAGCCAAAACAAATAAAATAATAATTTACGTGTCGAAAAAGACTGTTCAAAATGTGTTATAAAATAAAAACTTTTCGTCTTTTTACTAATACTGCAGAAAGAAAACTTTCAAACACAGAACACAGAAAACAGAGGATTCTACACTTAAAATAAGGTTATATTTTTCACCATTCAACGATAAAATTATTTCATTTAATATTACAATTCAAACTTTATTTGAAGTAGAATAGGTAGATATGCCCCTTACAAAAACGACATTTGAACCAACAAAACCTACCATTTTATATGGCTACATCTCAAATACATTCACAGTACGCATAACAACGGAATACCCAAACTGTGTTTATACCGGAAACGGAAGTGCGAATTCACGTGCGCCGTTAACGACTAACATGGCGACCGGAAGGGCCCGTTACGGCGTTAACTCGAGGCTTTTAAGGAGGCTTCGTTTGTAAAGTGAATTCCGAAAATGAGATGCGATTGTGATGTTATTGTTAGGAATTACGTACATAAACATTTTGTAAAACAAGCAAGCAAATTTTTGAAAAATTAAATAGGGCACTTTTCAAGTGCACTGCATGCAGAAATCTAGGTGAAAATGTACTAAAGAAAAAAAATTTTTTTACCAAGCTTTTATAATAGAATTGTGAATTATATAAACGTGTATATATAACATTTCAGCTAAATCGGACACAGGGGAGTAGATAAGTTTTTTATTGGAAGATATGAATACATACAGACACGGTTCAGAAGCTAAATAACAACATGTATAAATAAAATTTTAAAGACCACTTTGGTGGTATTTATGTATTTATAGACTGCCTCGTTGGTGAAGTGGCAAAGTTTCTGCCTCACGTCCGAGAGGTCCGGGGTTCGAATCCCAGGTCGAGCCAAAATTGTTTCTGAGATTTTCTGTCATGAATTTCTCAAAAACAGCTCGGAGTCGGGAAGTTGGCGGTGTTACACCCCCGTGCCTCGGAAAGCACGTTAAGCCGTTGGTCCTGCGCCTGATCTCTCACCGGTCATGTCGGATTGCCGTCTCACCGAACTTTGAGAGTGATGGAACAGTGAGTGCACCTGTGTATTGCGCTCACACCTGTGCACTATAATATCTCCTGCGTAGTTGGCTGATCTCTGTTGAGATTGGCCGCCGTGGTCGAAATCGGCCAGGAGGACCAACAAGGTCTAAGCATATATCTATACGCAATATGTATTTGTGAAATTGTTACTAATGCATATTTGTTTAAGATAATAGGCATGATTCTTAAATATTTTCAAGACCATTGCGTTTAAAAAACATAGCCCCCCCCCATAAAGATATAAGACATCATTTTGTAAGAGATTTATTAACAAAGTAACTGATTGATTTAAGATATCCGTGTATTGACGAAATGTTAGCAGATGTTCTAATTAAACCTCTTACTACTGAAAAATATTTAAAGTTAGTGTCGCAAATTTTAAAAACTTAACTGTCTGTGAAATTGTTATTAACGCATATTTGTTTCAAGATAATAGGCATGATGACACCTATCTTAAATATTTTCAAGACCATTGCGTTTAAAAAACATAGCCCCCATGAAGTTAATACAACCGGTGAATTTCCAAATGACTGTAGAAACCAATTTTTAAACACACAAAATTCAATAAATATTCGGTCTATTGACTACGATTTCTGATCTTTTTCACTTTTATATGACTCATGGTATGTGAATATGAAGAGTATGATCTTACAAACGAGTAGTACCACCATCTACATCGAGTATACTTAAAATTATACGCATTGTTTTTGAGTTTATATGAACGTATACTCGCATTTGTGCTAATCTCTGGAGCTTACTCAACCAAATAATTATTTTATCATTATGAAGATCAGCGTGATATTTGTGCGTGATGTGTGAAAGGTATATGTATAGGCTATTTTGTATTTTGACAATATTAATGGTAGCAAAGAAAGTGCAGACCGCATTTGTATAAATAATCATAGTCAAACCTTCAGTATTTCCTAAAATGACAACCAGTCTGGTCCCCTCTGTCAACATTATAATATTACTTAGTTAACTGTATTGACCCTTAAGACGACCCAAGTCAATTTGCAGTAGTTACCTTTTCAAATTAACTCGTCCGGAAATCAAACTCGGACTAACCGGAGCAGACACTAACCGTTTTACCTATAGGAGTCTAGACGTACCTACATACTTCGGTTGGGTACCTTCAGCAGCTAAACACGGTTTATATGGCAATGTTATAAATAAATAAATATGTAACAACATCACATGAATTGATCTGACTCCGTGGTAAGTAGCTGAAGCACTTGTGTTACAGATATGAGAATCAACAGTGGTTTATTACAAATAAACTTAAATAAATACATATAACACCCAGACCAGTACAAACAGATATGTTCATGCACACAAATGTTTGTACAGTGCGGGGACCGAACCCGCGACCTCTTGGTTATTTATTTATTTAAGCTTTATTGCACAACAATACTTTGTACATAAGGTGGACTTAACGCCGTAGGGCATTCTCTACCAGTCATACCTTTGGGCTAAGCAGATAGTTTAGTGGGCGGTGCGACAAAATAAATAAAAGAGAAAACGAAAAAAATAAGAATTATATGACACTTAAGATAAAATATATAATAAAAAATTTACATATTACATATTTAAAAATACACATAATATATACAAATATACACTAAATAAATAAATAAATTTGACGAACTGTTAAAGAAAGATCTATAATGACGGTTGCGATATAGTAAGAAAGTGGGTGCGAATGAGTCTCTTGAATGATAATTTGCTTAACAGTCAACTTCTTGACCATCACACCAAAGTGGTCGTCATGTTATTTGTTTGTTTAGCATAAATTGTTCAGATGGCAACACACAACAAAATTGCCCTGGTATTCCGCTGTGTACTAACTTATACTTTGATTTGTCGTGTGTACCATTGAAATAAACAGTAACTCTTAAAAGAGCCAAAAATAGTAATGTAAGTTGTTTTTGGGGAATTACTACGTTGTTCAAGTTAAAAAATATTATATTCTCGATAACTTCAGCTGCTTTGCTACAATCAGCACTAAAAAATTGTGAAAAATTCCTCGTCTTTTTTCCTGCTGACTGTACTAGCGATTGCTCATAAAGCACCCTCTATACCAAATTCTCAAGGGAGAAAGGACGAAGATTAATCTCAGAACAGAGGGGCCAAAACCAGATAGGTAAACAGTAGATCCATTGATCTCATATTCTGTGTTTGCTGCAAAGATTAAAATGAATATTTATTCTTTTTCAATATGGCTTACGGTTTTTGATCAGATCTAAGAAAAGAGATGAGGTACTCCGTCAATGTGGGTGGGGATTTGATTGAACGTAGTGCAATGTGATTGAAACAAGGATCATGAAGATATACGCGAGTATTTTTACGAGTACCTACAGATTAATTAAATTTGCATGCTCAGAGCAAAAAGATAAAAAAATAATTTAATATAAACTCATGACATTGATATAATGAAGGAAATGCGACGCAAAATTTAAAGGATGTAAATAATTTGTTTATCATGTTTAAAAAAAAACCCTCCACCTTCATTTCGCACATTAATTTAAAGAGGAAACGAACCATAATCAATACGAACGATATAAATAATGCAGCAAGCCTGTAACCTACTTAGCCGGTGATAAAACACGTGTAAAACGCCTTTTGTGGGCGGGAAACGTAATCGATCGATTGCGGCTGAATCGAATACCGTACTTGTTAATCGATTAATCGTTTTGATACGGTCTTGTATCTTTGCTCTTTTTATTTGTAAGCAAATATAGCATTTTGCAGCTGTTATGTTTCGTACAAATAATAAGAATATGATTGTGATTTTTATTAAAAAATTAAATACAAGAATCAATAATAATACTAAAGGTTGAAAACATCAAAAATATGATTTACTTATATATAAAGTTCCTAGCACTGATTAAAAAAGTCCCATTGCCCCATCGTCTTATTCTATGGCATCTCCTGAAAAGACTGTTACTTGAAATTGTACCTTATTCCAATGGACTAAGATTTAGTGAAAGTGTAGGTGATCTCCTTAATCAGTATTCGGAGACAGTGCTCTATGTCTGATTGGTTGAACGTTATTGTGGGGTGTCTGTTAAAGATTCGTTCTTCATTGCAAAGCTGCAGCTTTACGTTAAAAAAAATTTCGTCCTTGATCAATGGTTAGAAAAGCGGATTTAATTTTTTGGGCTATATTTAAACACTGTCTCTCATTAAGAACATTCTGTCAAAATATTTTTTTATTAAACAAAGAAAAATTTAGTACACATTAAGAACATTCTGTCAAAATAATTTTTTGATAAACAAAGAAAAATTTAGTACAGTCACCAGCCCATCCGGCTACCCATTTTAGTTGCTAAAATCGCCCTTATCACAATCGCATAAAATACCGCAGTGTTTACCGTGACGTGCTGGCCACCGTACCTTCGAATTAGTTCTACAAATAAATAGGTATAAAAGTAAAAAGATTTATTTGCATTTGTTCTCTGCATAAAATGTTTAGTCTATAGTTAAGATTGGAAGCGAATCGAATGTATAGGGTTGCCACTACGAACTATTGAATTATATTAAATTGAATGGGTTTACAATACCCTTGTTAAATAGGAGAGAAATGTCACTTAAGTCTTATTACTGTCAAAATTTTGGGATTTTCAGTGATTTTTTGTCACATATTGTAAAATTAATAATGTAAGACAATTAACCAACAGTACTTAAATCAATCAATCAGGCTTTTTAGTTTGATCTTTTCCTAATAACGACCCGAGTGTCTTCAGAAATATGCAAGAGCTAATAAACTAGTTAATCATTCCCAATAGTTCTAATTTAAGTGACAGCATTTATTTTATTTCGGATCATTCCTCTTTGTTATGGAGAATAGTCATCGCTTATATAAAACAGAAATGCGTAAAAGCCTTGATATTTAATCAAAACCGATTCCCGCGGCTCTATTCATACTGAAATCAAAATAACTAGTGTCCTATTCAAATTAGTGGTGGTGATTAATCAAGATAACCTCAAAGGGTGCGAAGTGGTGTAGACTGAGGCTTCACTAATAGCGGAGGGAAAACGCGTTTAAATAACATTGAGTTATTGTTCATGTTATGATTTGAAGTTCTTCAGAAATGTAAAAAAATGCAAAAGTCGTCCTACCGTCTAACACGAATATCTTGCAACTTATTTGTTAATTTATTGCAATTCTTTAACTTTAATTTACTACCAGAGTTTATTTTGATACTCTCCCTAGTGTCAGACGGACTCAATAATAAATATTCAAAGCAAAACACTTCAACGGAATAAGATACTTTATAAAAAGCTTCCCTCCCAAATCTTTATCCAAATGCAAATACTCAACAAAGGTTCCAATTTCAATACTAAGGAACAAACTCCCCTAAGTCACGGACTATTCCATCCATCGTTTATTCCAATCTTAAAGACTTAAGTCTAATCCGCTCAGCACGTAGTCAAACCCCGGCCCTAAAGGGACAGAAACTAAAACTTGACTTACCTTCAAAGTAGATAGTGAATGCATTTCGCATGGGGTGAAGCTCAAAGTTATGGTTACCGGCCATTTAGAATTATGGAGCTATCATCGGTGAATAAAAGCCTTTGGAATGTAATGGACCATAGACCTTGTTGAATAAGGGACTTTACGTAAAAGTTTGCAATGCTAATCATGGGGTTATTCAAAATATTGTGAGTTTAAACAAACTCACAAGAAATGGATTAAATTCGAGATCCCTTAAGTGTTTTTAGTCTCTGCTCATATCTTTGTAATCAAGCCATGTGTAGGCATATTAGTATTGATTGAAGATTCTGTACGCATACTCACAGATATTTTTGTTTGAAAAATGCGATCGTGTGCAGAAACATGCGAAGTATTTTTTCGCACAAAAATGTGATCGGCTTTGATTTGGTACCGACTGACACATTGTCAACCTTGTTTCCATTTTCGGAATAATCCAAATATTTTCTGGGAATTTTCATACCCTTTGATATTTAGAATGCGGGGTGATTTACTTTTTGACGTTATTTCAAACAGAAATCTCCTCGAAACTAAACTTATTTCGCTACTGCATTTTGTTGAATAAAATCAAACATTTTTAGTGCTGTAAATTTTATATTGACATCAAAGTAAGCTTTACGTTCACAGAATAAAGTCGGCATAGAAAAATAACTGTTCGAAAAAACGAAAAGTTCATTCAAAAACAATTTCCGTTACATTTCGCTTTTGTTACGTTTAACAAATGACGTAGAAATAATTGCATTGTGACATAAATACAGGGTGGCACAATCATATCTGCGACTGTCAAAGTCTGTCAAACTAATGACAGTCAGTACAGATTCCGTAATGACTTTATTGGTTAGCGGAGTGGAAATGATAGTACGCAGCGATCGCCCTATTTGAATCGTATTTTATTTTTTGTAGGGTTCAATTTCGTTTACCGGGTCGGGATAGTTTACAGTAGCTTTTGCCTATTGATTCGGCCTGAGGCAATCTTTTCTCTGATTCTTTCGGAATACGTTTCGTACAAACAACGCTCACATCAAGCTACTCATTTTTCGTTGCATAATCACCCTTGTTGCGTCAGTATAAGATACTGCAGTGTTCAACTTGACGTGTAGCCGTCTTGAGCATTTGCATTTTCTTGAGTGTGTATAGAGGGGGAGCTCACTTTTGTTCCTTTGGTGAGATAAAACTCCGAGATGTCGGTTGCGTTTAGGAAATAAAACGATCGAAGGAGAACATTTGTTTGGAAACGCTTAGTGGTACAAAATCCTTACCGGAGGCATATTTCGTGTTTAAAAATTAAAACGGGAATAAAACGCATTTAGGTGTACCTCAAATTTTTGCCTGACGTTCCATCGAGTTGCATTCGACCACAGGCGGACTCAAAAAGATACTATGTAAATATGAAAACGTGAAAAACATGAGTTACTTTCGACACCAGAAAAAAATTTGCTTCCTTGTTCTATTATTACTCTACTATTATTTTACTATTTAAAATTAAAAAAAAAATCATTCATTGTATTTAGTTATGGTTTTGGTTGATTCATGCAACTACAATATACTTAACTGGCAAGATTTTCTCATAATATTATAATCTCATAATATATATTTTATTGATATTATTATATTATATCTATATTGTTGATTTATTTTTTAATTTTCATTTGTTTATTTACTTTCACTGCACCTATTGCTTTCTTTGCTGGATGACCTTGAGGTTAACTGGCAGAAAATAGTTTTAGCATTAAGTGGAGTTAATGCTAAAGCCCGGTTACCTTTGAACATTTCATGTGTAATAAAGTTTTAAATAAATAAATAATATAGACATTCCCCTAAACTTACTGATGAGCAGTAATAATTTACCGTGTCGTATTAAGATGCCAGAGATTATGTAAAACTGCCGTTAGTGTCATCTCATTCATATTCAACGGGAGTGGGGATAAACATAGTATATGCATGATTGCAGCTGGTAAAGATGACTTGATTTAACAGGACTGCCATGAGTTTTTTGTCATATCTTATATATATATATATATATATATATATATATATGACGACCGCTTGGTGCAGTGGTCCACATGTCGGACTTCTAAACCAAGGGTCGCGGGTTCGATCCCCGCACAGTACAAGCATAAGTGTGCATGAACATGTGTGTTTGTACTGGTCTGGGTGTTTTCTGTATAATATGTATCTATTTACAAAAAAAAAAGTATTTAAGTATGTTTATCCGTTGTCTAGTACCCATAACACAAGCCTCGTAGCTTAATTTGGGACTAGAGAATTGGTGTGATTGTTATAAAAATAAAATATATATATATTATATATATATGTATATAAAAATGAAACCCGTTTTCCTTGGTCACGGCATCACGCGTGAATGACTGGACCGATTCCACTAATTCTTTTTTTGTTGTATTTGTTATTATTGGAGAAAATTCTTACGGAAAAAAAATATTAAGAAAATCTCTCAGAAATATTGAAAACTATACGTGTTTAATTTTGCATATTTTTTGAAAAAACACGCGAAACTAATGTCAATGTCATTCGATGACATTGTTCAATCATTGCAACGCTAAGGCGGTACGAAGTTCGCCGGGTCAGCTAGTATAATATAAAAGTAAATGCTTTTTTTTTAAACTCACTACTTATGTTATGTACCTACCTTTAATATACTACTCTAATTACTTAGTTATTTGACGCACTTAACCAAAAAAAGGAAAGCTTTCCAAATCTTAAGTTTCAAATAATACTTGAAAAAACAAACATTGGTTACAACTAGAGATGGGCCGACTAGTCGCCGACTAGTCGGGAAAGCCGACTATCCGGCACCTATCCTAGTCGGCGACTAGTCGGCAAAATATGCCGATTATAATCGGCGCAGGATAAATTAAATAAAACCAATAACAAATATTTCTTTTATAGTTTCTATTAAGTTTAATTGTTACAAACGTAAACAATTTCAAAAGAGCAATAATTAAATAAGAATGGTTATCTTAATTAACCGTACTAGGAACTTAAGAATCAGTCAGTCAGTATACATTACAAATCTAAAAATCATGGCACTAAACATTATATTATGGCATTAACTTAAACCTTAACATTTTTTTAAAGGTATTAAGAACCATAAAGAGGCTTTATCAAACATAAGTTCTTAAATTAGTAACAAATATGACGAAAGCTACTTTTAATTTAATTTAGAAAATAAGTTGCAATTGGAATGGTATTAAAGTTATAAAATATTAATAACAAAAGTAAGCTAATATCAATCAAAAACATTTTTTAATACTAACAGGCATTAGAAAAGTCCTTTTTTAATAAGAGGTAAGTTGTGGTGCAGGAATGTCAGTGTTTCAGCTCGATCAGGAAGCAAGCGATTTCTTTTTGTCTCATAGATATTGCCAGCTTCTGAGAAGAGACGCTCGCTATAAACAGTGCTGGCGGGACAGCAAAGGTTTACTTTCGCGATACGAGACAATTCAGGATATCTGGAACTGTTATGATGCCACCATTTGAATGGGTCTTCGTCTCGTTTTATGACAGGCAATGAGCAGTAGGAATGAAGTTCGTGAGCTGAACTAGATTTCTCATCGTCAATATTGTGCACTTTTCGCGTTACCATTTCTTGGTAAACTCCCCAAAAGTTGCGATGAATTGTCGTTTCAGAGCAAACAGTATTGTTTCTTGAATTACCGGCATTAGTCTCGTTATTTGAGTCGCTATCATCATCGTCACTCATACTGTTCTTTAAAGCTTCCAGCAAAAACTGTGATCTTACTGTTACCAAATTTTCAGTGTCAAAAAACTGTAGTTTGTACCTTGGATCAAGCAAAGTTGCAAGTGAAAATAATTTGTTTTGTTGTAAATTTTCAAATCTAGTTTTTAAACCATATTCCAACACTGTCTTCATTTCCATGAATTGCTCGTCTTGATCTTCGTCTATATAGTTCTCCAGATACTTTTCCAGTGTTTTTAGGTGTGGAATAACTTCAGATATCGATGAACAACTAGAACTAATTATCTTTGTCACTTCTTCAAATGGTTTTAGTAACGCAATACATTTTTCAAGTAACTTCCACTCTCCGGTCGATAGATTGTCAAAATTAACTGTATTTTCTGTCACGTACAATGAAACAGATCGTTTTTGTTCTAAAAGACGAGACAGCATATAATAAGACGAGTTCCAACGCGTCGATACATCTTGAACAAGTTGATGCGTTGGTAGGTTTAGTTCGTCTTGAATAGCACCTAGTTTTTTTTGAGCTGGCGCTGAATGATTAAAGTGACTAACGATGCGCCTCGATTTTTTTAGAATTTGATCCACGTTCTCAATTTTAAGGGCACCGTCGATTGCTAACTGCAATGTGTGAATAAAGCATGGAACTGCTTTGAAAATTGATTCGTCAATAGCCTTTGCGACGTTCCTACCATTATCTCGGACTACAGCGTGTATTTTGGTTGCATCTATATCCCATGAGGCAGGAATTTCTTCAAGACACTCTTTTATGTTATCAGCGTTGTGAGATATGGGAAAATGCTTCATCCGGAGCACTGCATGGCGAAATGCCATGTTCTCATTCAACCAGTGTGCTGTAAAACTCAAAAAACTTTCCATATTGTTTGTATTTGTCCACAAGTCTGTAGTTACTGATAACGCAGCAGCACTGAGCACTCCTTTTCGAATTTCAGCTTTAGTTTCGTCGTAAATGCTGGGAATTATATTTTCTGTCAAATACTTTCTACTCGGCAAAACGTATTTCGGTTTCAACTTTTTCATTAGATTGATAAAACCAGTATTTTCAACGATAGACAAGGGTTGATTATCTAAAGCTATCATCTCCCCTATCGCAATATTTATTTCCTTCGCTCGTGAGTCTTGAAGTGGCCACTGGACGATTAAACTTTCTTGTATACTTTGTTGTTTATGTACCTCGCTTCCCGTTGGAACTGATGGACTTGGAGTTGGTGGCAAGGGCTCAGGTTGCGATTGAGCAGATGAAGACGAATGGGACTCGTTAGAACTACTTTTAATAGAACCTGCCAATTGAGGCATCAACTCGTTGTGCTTATATTTTATATGATTCATCATACTTGTTGTATTAGCTTTCCTGCCTTGACCGCCGCGCGAAATAATTCCCTGGCACTGGTTACATTTAACTTTTGTCGGTTCACCTTCAACATCATCGAAGAATGTCCACACTCGCGATTTCTTTTTCGACATTTTTATCAGTTATCTATCTATCACACTCAGTACATTTTAATTTATCTTAAATAAACCGGCGCAACAAACACAAAACGAACAATCGAAAATAGCAAGTAGGTAAACAAAACTTGTCAGAACGTGCAAAGCGTGGCCGCATTACGGCTGGTGCGCATGCGTGAGCGAACCGAGTGGCGACGGAGTAACCCGAAGACTTCCGAAATACGAGTATGAGAATGATCGGCAGTGCCGACTAGTCGGCAGTTTCAAAACCGATTAGTCGGCTAGTCGGCTAGTCGGCAAATACCATAGTCGGCCCATCTCTAGTTACAACTTTTATAGGGACGTAATAATAACACATCGTCTTCTGCTTTCAACACTAAGTCTAAAATTTAAATAAACCATCCACGAACATTTGAACATTTATGGAACGTACGATTATGAAATCCATAGTAATGTAATTAGTACACCATCACCATAAACGGCTTTACAATATCATAACAACAATAATCATTTGTTTTAAAATAGTTTTGCACAAAAAACGTAAAAAAGGCCGCCATGATTGTTTACAGTCTGTGCTTAGTGCTAAAAAAGACAACTGCTGCGTGAGCGCTTCTCATTTTAATTTAGTTTTCAACTTTTGAAATAAGAACGCTGCCAGTAAGCGGAAAGCATCATCATCCGCCCCCAGTGCTTGCAATGATTCAGCCTACTGCATCCAGGCTTAACCTACTGCATCCAACTGCACTGTGCCCCAAAATACCGTCATCAACCGTAACGTGCCACTAATAATCACATTTGGGTTTTAATTAGGAAATTAATATACTGAAATCGATTACTCGCCCGCACCACTGCAGTTTGTTAAGTGATTTAAATTTGATCGCCACATTATTCACTTGGTGCGCACCGTATGACATGATCCGTGATAATGAGACTGACATTTCAATTTTACAGATACCTTACATAAGTCCTGGTTTTGTGATGGACGGATAGGATATGGTGGTGTGGAAAATAGTAAAGGTGGCAAAAGTTGGTGGTGGATGTAATGATGACGAACGATGACCAAATTGAGTGATGACGAAGTGAGAAATCAGACTTTAGTTAGTCAAGTTCGTTATCACTGTCACTTAAGAAAGCCTTTCAACAAAATATGTAGTCGTATGTCTCGTGTGTTGAAGGCTTGTAATCAAGGCTTATCTCTGGCCATATATAAAAATTAAATGTTGTTCGTTAGTCTCGCTAAAACTAGAGAACGGCTGAACCGATTTGAATAATTTTAAACTTTAAATATTCGTGAAGGTCCAGGGGAGGTTTTAACGATGAGAAAATGTGGGTAAAATTGCAAAACCAGCAGGCAGGACAACGCCTGCCGGGTCCACTAGTTTTAAATATATTATTAATTTTTGTCAAAAAAAAATGTAGCAATCTTCGCGTAAAAATGTTGATCCTTACTCGATTCATGGTATTTTAATTCTATTGATGTAAAACTCATGTAGGGTTTAAATAATATTTGATTTCATTTCTGCTTCATCCAGTGTCATGTTTGAATGGAAATCTGACACGTTATCTGGAAGGAAACCTGTCTTTTCCCATACCATCCACGTTTACGTCGTCATAAATAGATTGAATTTTACGTCAGGGCCGAGACACTAAAATAAATTGCCTCCGTCCATTTTATCACCCGCCAATACGCAACAAATAAAAAGCGGCCATAACACTAGCCATAACTACGAAACAGATATGTACATTGTACAGTCAGTGTCAAAAACTTAATGACATTATCATGTCAACATAAGTAACTGTCCGATTTAAACAGATCGCTTAGGAAAATGTTCAAAATCTTATTTTGACATGGTACTAAAGTGCTGGTGCCGCAGTTGGTGTAGCGCGTTGGTAGGTATACCACAGTTAAGCAACCTTAGGCGCGGTCGTGTGTGGGATGAGTGACCATTCCGACCATTTAAGTGACGTCTATTTACAAGCATCTTCGTGCTGCAACAATCGGCACTGAGTGGTGGAGTATGGCTCGTACCACCTTCTAGTTGAAGCGAGGCCTGTGCCCAGCAGTGGAATGTATATAGGCTAATGAGACGACTGAAGTGCCTGTATATTTTTGACGCTAACTGTATAATCTGTATTCGTTTGACTGACGGCAATTTTGAACTGTCAGCCCCAAGCTCTCAGGACGCGGCATTTGGCAACCCAGCTGTAATGGCACAATAAATAGTTTGCAGCCCCTGCCCATCTGTCACTTAACTAGTAAAATATACAGACGTCATTCAGCGAGCCACAGTGAGAAATCGGTGTGCCACCCCTGATTCAAGCGAGCTGAGCTAAAAGTAAACTTTAAAACAATGACGGTACAGTTGGAATTGCAAGAGAGGTGTCTATGAATAAATTTAAATATTTGTTAACTTAAAATGTAACTCATGTAAACGGAAATACAGTCTAAATTGCAGGTCTGAGCATTTGTTTCTTCAGTTGAAACGTGCCCGTTGGAAAATGGGTTTTATTCTGCCAGATCCAAGTGTGATATTTGTTTGTTGGGTTTTTTGTTTCGCAACAACCTTTCTGGGGTTATTTAACTTTGAAGTTGTTCAAAAGACCCCCGATTTGCGATTCTGGTGGATTTCTTTTGGATTAAAGGCCCCGTGAATTTAATGATCGTGCATTGGGGTTATTATTATTACAAGTGAGATTTCGTCGCGTGACTGTTTTAATAAGCTTTTTGCGATAATGACTGTACTTTCGCGTCGAACAATGCGCTTTGAACTTTTTTTTCAATGCAAATGACAGCTTGAATTAACATAAAATTGTTAATTAAAATCCCACCATTGATTGACGTGAATATTTTCTTCTTTAAAGCTTTCCCAAGAAAAGGCTTATTTACAAACAGACGTTTGTAAAAAATCTAAAAATATTATTTTTTTGCTGTTACAAATGCTAAAGCTGAAAAAGATGATTATTTTGCTTTAAATTTCCACGAAACGACGCCAGCGCAGGAACCAAAATACATCCAACTGTAATCACCTGAAAAAGCTTTAACTGGAAGTCGCAGGACTTACAATATCTACAACTCACAACGTGACACAGAAGATGCACTGAATCACAACACTGACACCAACAAACACTCGACGCGTTTCGCCACTACACGTGGCATCCTCAGGAGATGTTTTCGCTTCGACAGACTACGAGCGACTCGGCTGTTGTGATTTTTGATTATTAATTATAAAACCGAAATTATACAAACAGCTTTCGTTTTGAACTTCGTGTGATTAAAAATTCATGTTTGTCAAATAAAAAATGCATATTTACATTGAAGGGTCTGACCGAACATTGATCAAATATTTGATGTGTATACAAACATTTGCGACAAACACTGCTCGCTTTGAATAACAATGTGCTTTTTTGTTGCAGGTATGAAAGAGACAGAGAATACAAACAGTCGAAGTTGAAGTTTAAGCGTAAGTTTGAAAATTTGCGAATTTATAAAGCGAATAATAAAAAATAGTACGCGGTCGAATATAAGATGAACCTTACATTTGACCGTTTACTATAAAAATGAAAATTTTGCCTATAGCACTCACACACAGATAATATTGTAGCTTTCTATTGGTTGGTTTCTTTCAAAATCGGTTAAGCATTTAAAAAAAAACGGTATATCGTTTTCATATATTACAAAGCTAGCAGTTGCGTTCTCTTATGCCTTCAATGCCAAACTTTTTAGTACCGTGGAAATGAAAATTTGTAAGTATATATCTAAGTTAAATAACGTATATACACAAATATTCATGGCCAGGCTCACGCTTAGTTTAATGTAAATTTGTGGTGAATTCGTGCTTAATGCAATTACTAAAACTTGGTACACCCTGTATTCTACCCATTACGCTCGAAGCGTTCTCGCCGATTCTCTCGACTGAAGAAACCCAAATCTGGCCCCTACTCTCTAAGCCTTTGTCCGTAGTTTCGGATGTAGCTATCCCTGTCACTCTTACAAGTTTCACGATGCGAGCGAAAGCGATGACTAAATCCGAACATCCGACCGAAATGTAAGGGAGTACAACCTCTGACTACGGAGGCCGTAGGTACTGTTGGAAATACTCGTGAAAAATGAAAAATACTATGGAGATTTCAGCAGATTTATTTGTGCTTCCAGCGATAACAATTATAAACGAGACACCCAAGCGAGAGTGAAAAAATAAAAGTTTACAAAATTAAAAAAACACGCTTTTATGGCTAACTAAAGAAAAAAAATAATTTATGAGTACACCGAATTTATATTACAGTAGAGTTAAAAGCGAGGGGTGCTTGGTATAGTAGTATGTGAAAATCATCATAAAGTGCACCCCACGCTTTTAACTCTACTGTAATATAAATTCCGTGTACTCCGTCAGCAATAAAAGCGTGTTTTTTTTGTTTTTTAAACTATTGTTTATTTTTATTCTTTAGTTAATAAGGATAATGGAAAACTCTTATCAAATTATTGCATTGTCATTGGTACTAAATACGTGTGCAAAGTTTCAAATTAATCCGATTTCTGGAAGTTGGTGAAAATTGAGCTCAAAAATTCCGTTACATACATACATACACCCCGATCTAATAAAAGTGTGTTAAAAACGGAAGTGAGCCGACTATCAAACATGACAGTTGACGTTGTCGTAGTGACAAGTGACATTTTAAGTTTTTTTGATAATTAGTTTAGGATGTGTTTACAAACCAGAAACAATCTTTTCAACACGTACTAACCTAACGTTTCCTCTGTGTTTTCGATTCTAGCCAGCGCGTTCTCTTCCACTGACAGGCTTATAAGAGTGACAGGGGTGGCTACAACCGAAACTACGGATGACGACTTAGAAAGTAAGAGGTTAAACCACGGACAAAAGCTTGTACAGTAAGGGACTTACTACTGCATTGAGCGAGGGGGGGATGGGTGTAATTTAAATGTGAAATTTATGTAAACAACTTCACACCTTGAGTGTTTCTTATATAGAACACTTTAGGCGTTAGTATGAATGGATTTGTTGACTTTGAATCGTAAATTAGTTGTAGAAAAGCGCCATAAACTTTCGCGTTTTGCCATCTCTTATTATTAAGCGAAACGTCATTCAATTTCCCTTTATCCAAAAGAAAAGGCATCATCTTCAAGCCGCACATTCGGGCTAAACAAAAATGCGACTTAGGCGCTGCGCCAATAAAAAAAAAACAAAACAGACCATAGATCCATATTATTGTTAGTTAACAAAGGGTGTGCACCAGTGACGATCACTCTTACCACGAAAGCTTTCCATAGTGGTGACGTTTAGGGATCCGCAATTGATATTTTTCAATCTAGGATAGAATTTCAACTAACTCAAATGACCCGATCAGTTGAGTTTGTTGAAATTCTATCTTGCATTGACATTAAATCACTGATCTTGAATGACAAAATCCAAAGTCAGGTACTCGTAGGTAATGGTCAAAGTAACCAGGTTGTATTTAGGTTGAAAGAATTACGTCTCAGCGAATTTCTACTAACGTTTATCACAGTACACTTATTGAACACATGTTTACGCATAACTATATGTGATTTAACTAAAGCGAAACCATACAGGGTGATAAGAACTAAGATTAAGTCACGCACACCTGAGGTCTTATTCTGTAAAAACTTTTCGGTTTCGGATGTATCTGTCCTTGTCGTTTATACCAGCTTGACCGTGCGGCTGAGCGAGATGGCTAAGTTGAAAATACGGACGTGTCGCAAATGATCAATCTAGGATAGAATTTAAACAAATGATCGGGTTCAACTTTACCTCTTCAACCTTGATTTTCTAAAGATACGTCTTCTTTATGATTTGCACCAACATTCGAAAAGACTAATACTTTATTTTTCGGATTTTCGCAAAACTTACCTCACTAAAATTAAATACCGTTACGCTAACCTTACGCCGTTTCAGTGACAACTTAAAACTAGCTTCCCGCCAGCGGCTGAGCCCGCGTAGAATTCGGTTGTCTAATATTATTAAATATGTTATAATACAGATAAGCCTTGCTCTAGTATTAGTACTCTTTTTATTATAAAAAAACTGCATCAAAATCCATTGAGTAGTTTTAAAGATCTAAGCATATATACATAAGGACAGACGAGCAAAGCGACTTTGCTTTTGCTCGTCTAAAGCACTGCATAGTATAAAATGCTTTATACTATGCAGTGATTTAGTGCCTGATTTGTGCTAACATCCGTGACTATACGAACCAATGAAACCGTCCAATTTAAAATTAACACACAATTTATCGCCCGTATTCGTTCGTCCCCAACTGCGTGGATATATCAATTATTCATAACTCCATCGTGTCTCGTAAATGAATTTATTACTGTCTGTGTCAATTGTGCCGGTCACATTCTTTGTGTTAGATATGGTTACTAAATGTATGGGAATAATAAGTGGTGCAATGGAGTTGCATTTAATGGGCGACAAGGAATTTTGTAGGTGATTTACGTTTTTGCCACCCTGTATCATCGCTTGTCAACTACCTACGGTGTGACATTTGTATGACAGTGTATCCTACGTGACAAAGCGTGATTGACATTGACGCAAGTATTGGTCGCATCGCGTCGCGTTGCATTGCTCAAGTAGGTTAACGCCTTAGCGTTACTTAGGCCCAAGTCCACCGCTTGTCAACCAACCTCCGCTAAAAATCGCTGGCATACGAAGTCGCGTGACCGCATATGTGCCCTGGTTGTAACTGAATAACATATTTTAAGCTGATTACAATAGGGTCAATTTTTATAGTTAAACTAGCTGACCCGGCAAACGTTTTACCATATAAATGTAAAGGGTACCGTTATCACGAAAGGGTATGAAAAATAGATGTTGGCCGATTCTCAGACTAATCAATATGCTCACAAAATTTCATGAGAATCGGTCATGCCGTTTCGAGGAGTACGGGAACGAACATTGTGACATGAGAATTTTATATATAGATATTTACAGTAGGTAATCAGTCAGTTAACTTGTTACTTTACATACCTAGTAAAAAATATTTTTAGTTAGGTATTTGAGTCACTTTCTCTTTCCATTTACCCTCGAAATATTTTCGAATGTTGTTGATGTGGAAATTTCACCCGCAACTTCTCCTTTGGTTATATTTGCATAATTTCACACAATTTTATCACGACCAACTCTGGCCAACTAAAACTTGTGTCCTGTCATAGAAAAGATATGAGCAGTACGGAAGTTACGAACAACATATGTTCGAGATGACAAACCACTCAGAGGCAACATATTCTTGTTATTACGTCAACAATCAGGTTGCGGCATACCGCCACTATTTTTTTGGCATTCAAATATAGAACATTGAAATGTGCACATCTTTCATTTTTCACTGCCCGTTTTCTTCAATTTTGCTGCGCATACTAGACCCGCAGAGCACCTAACCCTTTATTATACTAATGATAGGTACTGCGACCCGCCTCAGGCCCTGTTGAGACATGCATCCATACATGTCACTTGGAGAATTGGTTTAGTGCTTCGTTACTGTCTTAGCTTATATCTATACTGTGGTACGGAAGACCCGAAGAGAGTCGGGGGTTGGCGATTATGCATATTACTTGCCAAGTGTGGACAAGTTTACTTTCGGTATAGTTTTAACGACGGAATTCAAAATAACTATCTGGTCTGTTAGAAATATACAGCACCATTCTAAAAGTTTGCAATATTCTTTAAGGATACATTAGATTAAAAAATTAAAATTGATTTTTCTTCGTTATATAAGCATATTATATTTAGTCCTAAGTATGCATTCCTGCAAGCACCTCATTTTGACGTGACAACGTCTTATAAATTGGTTTGCCGGGTGACACTTCAAGAAACTGCGTTACGCTGCTCCGCTCACGTTCCGCGCTCACAATGAGAGCGAGTGAGAGGCACGCGTCCCTTCGACTCGGGCATGGTTAGCCCGCCTAAGAGCAAGTGAGACAGACATAAAAAGTGAAAGGCACGCGTCCCTTCCACTCGAGCACAGTTAACCCGCCTAAGAGCGAGAGAGAGAGAGTGAGAGAGATAGGCATACATACCGGTTCATGTTATACGAATGAATATTCACATTAAAATTATTTTACCACTCAAAGTCGTTGTCACGTAAAACTTTCGCCCGTATACCGACTTTACAGGCAACCACTGTTTTTTTTTTAATTTCTTTTTGTCATGAGAACATTTATTTAAGTTTAGTCAAATCGAATGAAAGCCCTTAACTTCTTATCCTATTGTTACATATTTGCATTAACAATTACATTATAACTCAATCAAATGCTTGTAAAGTCAAATCAATCAAAATTCAAAACTATTTTAGGTTTCACCGTCGCCCGAAACTTTTACCAATAATAACTTCAGATAAATTAACACCAGAGACTGGAAATATTAACTTGCCACTTTAACTTACTTTCGACACCATTAATTACCCATTATATTGAATTACTGGTTCAGTTACTGATGGGAGACCTTTGAGAGGTGTAATTTGAAAATTTGGTTGAAGCACGATTGAATTTCGAAAGTGAAAATCAAATTTAATTTTCGATTCGATCTCAAATATTAAGAAGTTATATTTTACAAATACAACGTTTCCAAAATATCACAAAATTACATGGTACTTTGATGACAATGGTAAACCTAGTTGAAGACGACGATGATATACAATTTATGCTATCCTGTACTTGAAAGTTAAAAGTTTCTAGTATACCTAAATACATACACGTACTCACTCACACATCCATCATATTTTGTTAAATGTAGTTGATTACAATTGCATCTTTAATAGGCATCGATCGAATAAATATTTTGTAATACATTACATTCATTTATTATCAATTTTTGTACAAAATTGGTCACATTCCTTAATTCTTTAACAGTTATAAAAGTCGTATAAACGTCACTGATTTAAATAAAGTTGATTTGACTCTATTCCTGGAACTGGAACAAGAAACTAGAGCAGAATCATAAATTATAACCACAGCATGGTTAGACGAGTAAACATAACGACTGTATAAGGAAACATGTAATACAACACATAAAATAGGTAACTCACTGACTAAAGAATATGCATACCAATGGGTAATGTATGCAAAATAGTAAAAGAACGATAAGTATACGATATCACGCGAAACCGACATTTTGTTAGCATTTATATAAGGCTGGAAACCTGAAGGTCGAATCCTCAACGTCAGAAACACCGCGATGCAACGACGCAGTAAATGACTTCGTTCGAGTAGAATAGGGTTCAGTTTGCGATGAAGATTCGACAAAAGATGTGATCTTTTGTGTAATAGCAACGAAATAGCTAATAATAATAAATTATGGGTCAAGGGTGAATACAGACGGAGGAATCAAAGAAGGAAAATTAGGAGTCGCCGGGGAAATGTGTTGAAATTACTGTTCTAATTTGAAATATGAATTTCGGATAGAATTTTTCGTACCTGGGTGTTTTATTGGAAGCTTTTAATTTGCTCGGCAATTGATTAAGCGATAATTTTGACGGCCTCGAATTGTGAGTTAGCGGGCTTTCAGTTAATGATCCGAAAGGTCGGCTCGATTAAGAAACAATTAGGTTTTTCTCAAAGATACGTGAGTCTAGATTATCTTTCAACATCAAAGCTTTGGTGTAATGGTCAAGAAGTTGACTAATAACCAAGAGGTCGCGGGTTCGATCCCCGCACTGTACAAACATTTGTGTGCATGAACATTGTTGTTTGTACTGGTCTGAGTGTTTTATTATTTATTAAGTTTATTTGTAATACCACTGTTGATTCTGATATCTGTAGAACCATTGCTTAAGTTACTTACCACGCAGTCAGATCAATGTATGTGATGTTGTTGTATATTGTTGTATATCAAAGCTACTGCTGTCTTAATGTGAAGTATAATCACTTCTTTGCAAAATCTTGATAACAACTTTATGAACGCTTTGTGTTTTATGACAGCTTTAACAATAGGACTATAAATCGATTGAAACCTACAATACTGATGTCTTAAACGGGAATAACTGAACACAGTACCATCGTTTCATTTTCATCCAGAAGATAAACCCATGGACTCGGGTACCAACATACGAACGTTATATATATAACGAAAAGCATTTAATTCTGTCGTGTATTTATCTCCCGCCCAAATCCTTGGGGACATTTGAATAAATTTTAATAAAGAATCCTTCAGTGTCATTTCGGTGTGTTGTTAACTTGGTATATTACGAGTTTTTGATGTCCTCCTATAATCCTTCGTTTATCCTTATTGCTTTGAGTTAAAGTCCGGATCGGAGTATATTTGCTACCTGGCTCTGTCCTTGTAGGGCTCGCATTATCATAAGTTTGGGTGTTTCGGCAGTTGAGCGGTTCATCCTGGCTAAGCCTGGATCAACGAGACCCGGACTTCGGGTGTGATCGATACAGGAGTTTTTAATTAAAACACCTCTGTTTGGGCAAGGTTGTAATCCTGTTAGAAACAAAACAAGGTGAAATTTATTGGGATAGTTGAAGGTAACATGTCGGTGTTTAATGTATAGCTTATGTTTTAGAAATAATTAGCAAAGTTTTAGATTCTAATCGTATGGTGTCTGTACAATAATTCCTGTAATTCCTTCAATTTTTTCATTTAGTAGTATCCTTGGAAAAATCCCGCTCGAACAAACCTTACTGTCAGTGTCAGTGTTTTCCTCTAAAGATGGTGTGAAGTAATTTTTAGCTGTTAACAATATAATCGAATTGGTGCATACATCTTAGTATGTAGTTTTGATTGCTGCACTGCATGGTGTGCAGTTATCTTAACTATCTTCGACTGTCACACTTAGTTTCAGCAGAATTTTCCCAAGAATCTCCCCGTCTAGACTCCGCTCTACGTTCCGTCGTTTCTCAAAATTCAAAAACTTCGCCCCTAATCTTGAGTTCGACGCTTTCAACAAGAAAAGCTAGGAACATCTAGTAAAAAACCTGAAGAAGAACACTCAATTGTGTCGGTTCTCATACCTACTTACCTCTGAAGACGCTAGGGGCGACCAATGCAATCATTCCTTGTAGGGATGCGCATTAGCATCTTTATCGATAGTGAATATCTGGGTTCGAAATTGGTCGATATCGATTTTGCGGTAATCGCTCAAGATCTGTTGAGGGCCAGCTTCAAAAGTTCGATTTAGTTTTATGGTAAATGAAATAAATAGCTGCGGTTTTCGATTGAGAAATGCATTTTTGTGACTCTGCGATTCAATCTTATTGAAGAATATTTTATTAAACTCGCATTTGTGTTTCTATCTAATATTTATACGAGCAATTTATAAATGCAATCTTTCAAATTAAATGACTGGTAGACGGTCACATTTTTCCAATTCATGTAACACTAAATTCGTGCAAACCAATATTGTAAATAAACGTTTCGATGAAATCAGTCGATTTAAATCCAAATAAACGCCTCGTGATTTCAAATTGAAATATAAATCATTCTGGAATCTTTGGCAATTATTGACACTGTTTTGATATTTTATTTACAAAGGTTGATATGATTAATATTTAAATTGGAAGGTGAATATTTTCAGACGTTTAGATATTGAAGTTATGTTTAGTTACGATTAATATACGAATACTATCCGAAACAAAAGTACAGTGCCATCCTACAGCCACTAGCACTTGATTAAATTGCTAAACTGTTATTAACTGAGTAAGAAGGTGTTGTTAATTGACTTAATCATAGTAGGTATAAATGTATCATTTTAATAAATCCTTACCATTTTATGGCTCGATATTCAAAATCGGGGTTGATATTTTAATCACTTATGGAAATCAGTTTTCATATGCGAAACTAATACAATAGACAAATTATAAATACTTATTCTAAGAGTAAAACGAAAAATTTCTATAAAATCATTTGAAAGAATTAGACGGATTAGTGTAGTTCTATTTGGTTTCTGTTTTGTCATGAACAATAGTTTGATTCGGTAAAATGGATGTTTATTCATAGATATCGATAGTCGACTATTGACATCCCTAAAAGGTGGTAGGGCTGAGCATTTCCATAGGTACACAGGAAATCCGCGCAGAGTTATTGGGTATCCCGAGGGACCGCGATATATTCGGCTATTTTATTCACTGAAAATCCGACTCAGTCCGACGACTTACGGATTCAAAACGATCCTAGAATACGTTATATGCCGTCACACGCGGTACCGAGTGTGAGTTCTTTATCCGTATAACTGACATTATTTTCAAGTTAGGTTTCAAGGTAATGTTGTAAGATCTTTCTTAAAAAAAATCTCTATACTATCGTGGTCTTACCTTTTCAAAAGACAATAAACGCAAGCATATATAGAATTATTTTTCTTAAGCTCCAAAAACTTTATGATTAAATTAATAGTCAGCTTCCAATTTTGAAAATAAGTTAACGTTTTCCAATACCTAAACATTGAAACCGTTTATGCGAAAACGAGAGTAAAATTCACATCGCTTCACCCACACCCACGCCAACATTGAATACCGCCATTGAAAAACCTATTCCCAAAAAAATTACAAGCAAATCTCCCTAAAATTATTCCATTAAATCTGCATATCCAACGTTAAGATAACTTTCAAAACAATTGCGCGGGATGGAAAAAAGCGCGCGAGTTTAATGAACAAAATGGCGGCATTCACAAAATGGCGGTCGTGGTATGCTTACGAATGTAACGGGGTGACAGGCCCGGGCGAATGGAGTTGTCGTGTAAGGGATCTCGTTATGTTATTATAAGTACTGTATGAGATGGACTGTTGTTTTAGATGAGCCTCGTGTTTGCTTCGTTGAATTTTAATGGCTAAGTTCTTTCATAAAATGTACATGTGAATTTGTTGCGAGAGTTTTTCTGCGTTTTTTGGAAATAATTTTAGGAATCATCAGCGTAGGTACTTAATTTAAATTTACAGCGAAAAACTTTCGTCCTAAATGTGACTTATATCGGATACTGACCTATTTCACGATGTTATATCAATTGAAAAACAAAATATTTCAGAACGTAAAACAGCAAGCAATCAGAGACAGTCTCAAATTATTAGGTCTTAATGTTATTGTAATATTAATGACTTTTGCACCCAACTCCCTTTCTTGACTCGTTGTCTGAAAGAGATCATTCTTAGCGATAAGACCGCCTTAATTGTGCATCTTTCTTTTTATGTTGATTTTGTATTATTTTTTGTGGTGTGCTATAAAGTGTTCTCTATCTATCTATTAGGCTACGGTTATTTATTATTTGAATCTAGAAGTGCAAGAAATATGTTTGGGTCTCGTACTGTAGAAATAGAAAAGACAGAATGATACTTAGAGTTAAGTTAGTATCTATTTTGCCAGTAGCTTCTGGCGAATCCAGCCGTTACCACAACATAAAATCTAGACTTACTATACTCTACTAAGAATTTAGTATGCCCTCGGCATTTATTATTACTAAATTCAGTACTAAAATAGGACTTAATCTTGTGTTTATGAAAATCAAGATAAATATTGCAGTATTTTTAACCCTTGACGAAAAAGAAGGGTGTCATATCTTTGACCCTTATAACTGTGTGTGTTGTTGTGTTTTGGTGTGTGTATGTCTATAGTATCTTAGCTTTCGAACGGATGGACCGATTTTAAAGCGATTTTTTCATTCAAAAGATAAATTTATCACGATGGCTGGTCATGATCCGTCGAATCGTTGAAGCTCATCAGCTGTTTTTGTAACTGGGGAGTTAGTTTTCATTTATCGATATAAATATTCTTATTTTTTTATTTTATTGCTTTGAAATCTAAATAAGACTAAAACAACTCCGTTTTATTAACAGAATCAAGTGTAGGTATTGACTTTTATGGTACTAAGCAATTAATAACTGCAAGAAAGTCTCACTCATCACTCTCACTCGTCTGCTGCGTACGTTTGAAGCTAGCACTTTTGGATGTTTCTTTAAAAAAAAAACTTTTCATTAAAAAAAACCGGCCAAGTGCGTGTCGGTCCACGCATAAAGTAGGGTTCCGTAGTAAATTTTGGCACCGCGCTGTTTTGCATTTCTTGCATTATCATCATCTCCCTACCCGTCAATGTCATCATTGTAAAGTATATATTTTTATATTATTTATAATTTTGAAAGTATTCATTACAGGATACCCGAAACAATTTTAAATAAGAGTTTCCGTGCCTGTTTCTTTACGTGAGAGATTTGAAGTTTATAGGTCCAAGACTTTAGAAATTACAGAGAGGGGGGAGGACCTTTGGCGGGCTATAACTCGCAAATGGTAAAGCTGATAAAAAAGTGTTGTACGAAAACCCTATCTTATTTTCATAGTCCTTTTCAACGATACCCGGACGGACTGAACGATCTAATAAGGGTTCCTTGTCGGACTACGGAACGCTAAAAACCCTGAATGAGCCAGGAAAACAGCTGGTGAGCTACAACGGCTGGACGAATTTTGACCAACCATGTCTAAGAAACACCGTGACTAAATTAAATTTCGAATTAAAAAAAAAACCGCTTAGTAATTGGTACATCCGTTCGGGAACTACAGACAGACACACACAAAAACACAGACAGTCAAAGGTGTCAAACTTAAAAAAACGGCATTTTTTTTC
Organism: Pyrausta despicata; assembly: GCA_963921415.1. Taxonomy (NCBI): domain Eukaryota; kingdom Metazoa; phylum Arthropoda; class Insecta; order Lepidoptera; family Crambidae; genus Pyrausta; species Pyrausta despicata. The sequence goes on from OY992869.1 coordinate 6,533,758, forward strand.
CTCGGGGTTTCAAATGGTACAAGCCGAGAATCTTATTTCTAACTCCAGGCCTAGATCAGTTTTGGAGTCGTATCTCTAACCGCCTTTGTAACAAGTTAAAAAAATACTTAAATACAAAGCACATAATTAAGTAAGCACACCATTACTGAGCGACCGAAATACCCCAAAGATATCTTTAAAACATGAGTCATCTCCATAACTCGAGGCTAAATCTTTCAATATACCTTCCAGGAGCTTGCCTTAGAAAGCTACCGAACGCACCACGAATTGGGTTTGCATTTTAAAAGCCTATTTACAATACAAATGCTCAAGTAAAAAAGGTATTTCGCAAGATACAAGGTGGCAAGTTGCTTATTTTACGCGGTAAGTTTTAATTTCGTTTTTAAAATGTAACTTTTTAAATATATACAAGGTTAAATTTTAGTGGATGTTTTCCCGCTGCGGAACGAATTACTTTCTGTAATAATATCGAATCATGGTAGTTCTTTTTATTTTTAAATAGGTTCTTTTTTTTGTTCTCCGTACTGCAAGCGCTCCATGAAACGCGCCCATACATAATGTTGAAAAATTTTGTTGATTTTATTTAAAAATAACTTAAACAATCGATTTATCTACTGATATAGAGTCAATTCACTGCGGGAAAACAACCACAAAAATTTGACCCTGTATAACTAAAATTCTGAAAAAGAGAATTATTTTGCTTTAGTGGAAATTTAAAGGAAAATAATTCTCTTTTTCAGCGACAGATTTTTTGCATTGCATTTTCAGTAGTTGTCTTGTGTTAAATAACTACTTGATTTTAAAGTTTTCTACTTGATCAGGGATTTGGTAGATATCCAAACTGCCAGTAGGCAGTTTCGTTTTCCTAGTTCCTAGTTCCTGGAAAACGTTTCATAAAAAACACCACAGTTTGCTTTGTAAATTGATTTTTTAGGGTTCAATTACACTGCAGGGATACCCTTGCTGTGTTTGACAGACGGATAGAGCCTTCCGTCGCTGTCATACAAAGTTTATATTACATATATATTATTGTATAAAGCTAAAGATTCCACCTCAGCGATTCAGTGAATACCTACCAGTAAATAGTGTCACAAATGCAGTTCAATTGTAGAGTAGCGGCACGTCAGACAACACATTGTTGTTGCAAAATGACCCCTCTGTTACAGCTGAAATACTCGTATATGTGTTTACTTTGCTGTTCTGTCGGCCATACATTGTTGCATCAGTTGACAGCTCAAATAACCTAGAATCGAATGTTATCTTGGGACTCTACCCTCTACGCTCATCATAGACACACTTAAGATAGAATTTAATAATAATATAAGAATTCCTGGCAGAATTCGACCACGGCGGCCAATCTCAACAGAGATTAGCCAACCACGCAGGAGATATTATTGTGAGCGCAATACACAGGTGTACTCACTGTTCCATCACCCTCAAAGTTCGGTGAGACGGCAATCCGATATGACCGGAGATATCAGGCGCAGGACCAACGGCTTAAAGTGCTTTCCGAGGCACGGGGGTGTCACACCGCCAACTTCCCGACTCCGAGCTGTTTTTGAGAAATTCATGACAGAAAGTCTCAGAAACCAATTTGGCTCGACCTGGTATTTGAACCCAGGACCTCTCGGATGTAAGGCAGAAACTTTGCCACTACACCAACGAGGGAATCGTAATAGTAGAGTTAGAATTTACGATGACCGTTATTGACAGTAGGACCCAGAGACAGTACTCCGTTACGTTTCGTTCTTATTACCGCAACGCGACAAAGCTCCGAAACGCGATTGACATTGACACAAGGCGTTTGAAGTATTGGTCGCGTCGCACTGTCGCGTTTTTCGCTCGGGTACAACGGGTAAGACAGGGATGGCTACATCCTAAACTACTGGAAAACGCTGCCGTGCATATCCAAAAGACTGTAAGTCGACTTACAGTGTTTTTGCGTAACAGAGCCCTACCGATTTCTTTTTGCCTGTATAATACCCATAAGTGACATTATAAAACATTTAACGGTTAATTTAGAAGATATAGCAAACAAAAATCACTGTATTACTTAAAAGTTAGGTTTCAATTACCAATTAGGAAGCCAATAACCTTCGCAAAACTTGTTTTCTCAAATACCTCAAAAGTAATTATTGAAAAATACCGTGTATTGGCTTGGTAGGGCAGAACGGCTTAGAGAGTATAGATTCTGATAGTGATCTCAAGCAGTAGTCTATTGGCTCCGATTCTGAGTCTCGTTATCAGAGCCAGGTGTCTGCGATGTGTGCGTTTTATTTATCGGCAACAGAAATGAAAGTAACAAGGCACTTTATACGTACGTGGTGACAGGGGTTCTCAAACATTATCGTGAGCCCCACAGTAGGTGAGGTGGGTAATATCCATAAGTAAAACAATTAAAGTTATTTTTTTCATCAGTTCCAAACTATTTTTGGTTTGACACGACTCTTGTTTTTGTAAAGGTAGCAAAAGCGAGTGAACTTGCACAATAAGTTTCTCTTGGAGAGTATGATACTAAAGTTATTGTGTACAAAACAAAATCAACAAATTAATCTTTAATGCGTAACATTCCTATGTGTGTTTTGATACTTAATATAATTCTAGTAAATCTTAATTGTTGTTAAATCTCACTCTTACTTGTCTTTTAACTTTTGTAGATCTAAGTGTCATTTAAAGTGTAAAATTAAAAACACATTTAAAGAATAAATCGAACTACCACAGATGGTAATTCAACTAACAAGACGAGCGATTGCTAATTTGCATTGTTAATGCTAACGTCTATAGGTGGGCAGTGTTCGTGGATGTGTTAATCTCATTTAGCGGTCCCACGACTTTGATGTTTGAGAACCATTGCTGTACAGAGCGGTGGGAAAATCTTCATCTTTAGAAGAAATCTAGAAAAGGTTTTTTAAAAGCGCCAATGTAATAAATTTCCGCCACTGCAAGTGTTTTGTTACTGTTGAAACTATTAATTTTCTATCTAAAGATACGGACTTTTTCGAAGATTTATTTTTATTCGCGCTAACTTAAACTGTTGTTGAAGTGAAATGGCCTGAAATAAACTTGAGTCGAGAACGGAATAAGGCTATATCCATTTAGCTACCTTATTATATAGGGAAATCTGGTATTGCCGTACCTTTGTTAACATAATGCATGTAAGTAGGTAGGTTAATGGGGATATTTGAAATCTAATAGTTATGGGAATAATAGTCCTCCTGGCGGATTTCGACCATGGCGGCCAATCTCAACAGAGATCAGCCAACTACGCAGGAGATATTACCTCTATAGTGCACAATTGTGAGCGCAATACACAGGTGTACTCACTGTTCCATCACTCTCAAAGTTCGGTGAGACGGCAATCCGACATGACCGGAGAAAGATCAGGCGCGGGACTAACGGCTTAACGTGCTTTCCGAGGCACGGTGGTGAAACACCGCCAACTTCCAGACTCCGAGCTGTTTTTGAGAAATTAATGGCAGATAATCTCAGAAACAATTTTGGCTTGACCTGGGATTTGAACCCAGGACCTCTCGGATGGAAGTCAGAAACTTTGCCATAACACCAACGCGGCAATCATCATCATATCAACCCTTCGACGCCCTTTTCTGAGCATTGGCAATGCAGATCCTTATGGGGGCATAAGGATCTGCATTGCGATAGGTCCTGCGCTTCCCGCAAGCTTCCGTACACAGTACTACACTGTAGCTACTGAATGTGCTTCCGTCATACAGTAGCTTCCCGCGACCGCGCCCCAGACCGTCAGGCCACTTTTTAGGGGAATATTTGATATACACGTTTCTACGCCCGGAGTACCTACATATCATGTAGAACTTACTTTAAAGTCAACTATGTATTTCTGCATATGAATAGATAAATAAAATATTTTTTATTTACTTATTTATCAACAGGCTTAACGAAGGTAAGGTTGGTCACTTACCTTACACACACCCCTCCACCAATCCGCACTGAGCCCGCGTGGTGGAGTATGGCTCGCACCACCTCATAGTTGAGGTGAGGCCTGTGCCCAGCAGTGGGACGTATACAGGCTCACCACCACAATTTATCAACAATCAATCAATATTGAAAAACAAATATTTTGTTTAATTTGTGAAAAAGCTGACTGTTATCGTAAGTTAAGGTACATAAAAACCGAAAACACATAATGACTCAGGTAAATATGTTAGACTCAGACATCTTATTATCTCCAGACTCCAAATAACCTCAAACCAAATAATATTTGGTAATTTATCGTCTTTCGAGCATGCCTAGATTTTAAGACTTTGTTTTCGTTTCGATCTCTTTATTAAATTCTTTTATTACGCATTCTATACATACTATATTTAAGGTGGAATGCCAAAACGACACATGCTAAGTGGCCCATCTTTTCAGTATCTTGTGTATGTGCTTTTGAATATGTGTTTTGCTATTTTGTAAAGTATGTGATACTGAATAAACTTGTTTTCTTTCTTTCTTTCAAAATAGACTTCAGACTGAAACAACAAGGGCCACTGCGGCCGCACCATTCATGATCAGGAGGTCCGGTAACCGGCTAAGTGCGAGTTGGACTCACCTATGAAGGGTTCCGTAGCAGCAAGTAACATGATATATGAGTTTTTATATTTATAACGTATAAAAAAACTACTTACTTGATCTCGTTCAAACCAATTTTCGGTGGAAGATTCGATGGTAATATGTATATGTCATAGATTTTTTTTGATGTTTCATTCTCTTATTATAGAAGTTACAGGGAGCGAGAGACACAAATTTTTGAACATTGGAAGTGTCTCTCTCGCTAACTATTCAGTTTAGAAAAAATGTTATGAGAAATCTAAATATCATTTTTAAAGATTTATCCGCGCATATGGGTTTGATGAAAAAAACATTTTTGAGTCCAGTTATTTTGTTTTCTATTTTTGTGTAAAATCTTAATGAAGTTCACTATACATTTACTCACCAAGTATCAACAGTATAGTTCTTATAGTTTCGAGAAAAAGTGACTGTGACATACGGACGGATAGACAGAATGACATGAAGAATATATAGAGGTATCCGTTTTTTGCTTTTAGGCTACGGAACTCTAAAAGTACTTAACTTTAGAGGTACTGCAGTTCACCATTTGGTGACTCCTGCATAACATAGATAAGAAGTTCATAGGCTGCACGTCGCTAAAGGCCACATTGCTGCCACTCTTGGGTTGATCTTCATTAAGATTCTTAGAAACCCATAATATTTCGTTTGCAGTGAGCAGTCTGCAGTTGGTCTCGGAATTCCTCCTTAAGCCTCTATTATTCTATACTAATAGTCTTATTAATATCATGTTGCCGTGAGGGTTTTAACAATGGAATACCAATTTAGGTATTCATTACAATACTAAAAGATGTTTTGAAAGAAACCAACGTAGCGTAATGGTTTAATTCGAGATTTTATTTATCCGAATGAAATTAGAAAATGGCAAATGAATTGAAAACCAGTTTCCAATCAGTGCAATGTACAAAAGGCGTTTAAAAGATTTACTCAAATATCCAAAACGAATTACTGAATAAAATTCGGTTTCTGAATGAAATGGAATAAATGATTCGATCACAATTGCTGCACCAAAAGATTTAGCTCTAAAGAGCTGAGGTCCGACGATCTGGTGAAGGTCGAGGAAAGCCCCTGTGGGATGAGCACGAACATTATCGTAACGTGTTCGTGTCGTCCAAACTTCAGTAACTGACAGTTTTCCCATACAAATTGACATGTGAACGTTAGGCTAACGATACGACTACGGTGATGGAATCAGGCGTTACTTTGCGGAAATCCATGACTAAAGCTGAAAAAGTGGATTATTTTGCTTTAAATTTCCACTAAACGACGCCAGCGCAGGAACCAAAATACATCCAACTGTGATCACCCGAAAAGCTAGAACTGGAAGTCGCAGGACATGCACCTGGAATCACAAAACTGACACCAACAAACACTCGACGCGTTTCGCCACTACACGTGGCATCCTCAGCAGATGTTTTCGCTTCGACAGACTACGTCGCTCGTAGCTTTTCGCGTGATTACAGTTAGATGTATTTAGGTTCCTGCGCTGGCGTCGTTTAGTGGAAATTTAAAGCAAAATAATCCTCTTTTTCAGCTCTACGACTACGTACGTACGATAGTTGTTCGTGCTCACCCTAATTGATGCGGGAAGCGAAGAACCGATCGCGCTTGAAATCTTTGGGGGAGGCTTATGCTCAGCAGTGGGCGTCAAAAAACTGATATGATGATAAGAAAGCTAAAATAATCTCACTCACAGGAACACTTCTATGAGGGTTACTGTTCGAAACTAAGTAGTGTTAGTGACCAGAAAACCTACGTGCCTAACAAATTTTAACAGACCTAGCCCTTATCATTATACCTATTGATTGCATACTTTAAATGTAAATTATGTAAATGTAAATTTTGTAAATGTTTTAATGTTTAAGTAAATTTAATTTTAATAATAATGCTCCTTATGTATTATTTAAAATTATTTACTGTTATTTATATAATTTAATTTTGCAAATTTGGTTATTTTGTATGATCACTATTAAGGGTCTTGGTAACAAATGAATTTTTATTTTTATTTTATTTATTTTATCAGATTGCTACCCAATAGAGAATATTTTAAGGGGGGCACCTTAATTCTCGAGGTCCGAGGTTCGATCCCCGGATGCAGATAATGTAGAAAACCAATTTTCTATGCCGTCACGGGTTGGTGCCTTCGTTGTTTCTGATTTCCATAACACAAGTGCTAAAGCTTACTTTGAGATCAGAGCAATGTATGTGACGTGTCCCCATTTATACATTAATTATTTATGTACCTGTTAAAGAATATAAGGTCCTTGATAGTCTGATTGAAAAGGCGGTTAACCAAACAGTTACGTTGCTCATAAGGAGCTCTATTAGCACTCGTGGTCCGATTCTCATACGATACATATTTATGAGTTTGTCCATCCGTACGCATGAGGTTGTTTCGATGGCTTGATTTTATTAACATCAGTCGGCAAACAGACATGGCAAACATTATTTTTTTCACTAGTGATGTGTGTTTATTACACGTTCACATCAACACGTGTTTTAAAAACGAGGACGTAAAAACACCAAAAAAGTATTTTGGTGTTTTTCTTTTTTTCATCGAACACACCAATTACCTAGCCGCAAAGTAAGCGTTAGCTTGTGCTATGATGGCTAGAATAACGGATAGAAATACCCATGACTCAGGTACAAATGCTCGTGCTCATCACACAAACATTTGCCCCTAGCAGGATTCGAACCCGCGACCGCCGATTTTGTATTCTGGACCTTAGACCACTAGACCAAAGCAGTCGTCAAAGTTAAAGTGGATCAAACACTTACATACAAGTTAGTACATTTAATTAAACCTTTTGAGTATTTATAAATAGACCTTGCTTCTTGAATGGTTAATACTATTCTTACTTAGTACTTACTTAGATACTTATTTGATATGATGCTTTAAAATACCTTTTTAGTCGTTAGCTGTGTTCAGACTACTTTTTTTTTGATTTAAAAATTGCATTTGATTCTTGAACTTAACTAAATCCTTTGACAGTTAATTTACCGAAAAAAGTACCCATCATACTTTGACAACTACTTTGATGTAATTAATGCAAGAAAATGACTATGCACCAAGAGGTCGCGGGTTCGATCCCCGCTCTGCACAAACATTTGTGTGCATGAACATGTCTGTTTGTACTAGTCTGGGTGTTATATGTATTTATTTAAGTTTATTTGTGATACCACTGTTGATTCTGACATCTGTAACAGAAGTGCTTAAGCTACTTTTACCACGGATGTATGTGATGTTGTTGTATATTTTTTTAATTTATTTATTACATATATCACATACGTAGGTAGCGTTAGAGTTAAATTCGAGATTTTATGTATCTTAATAAAATTAGAAAATGGCAAATAAATTGAAAACCAGTTTCCAATCAGTGCAATGTTCAAAAGGCTTTTAAAGATTTACTCAAGTAATAAAAACTAATTACTGAATATAATTCGGTTTCTAAATGGAATGAAATAGAATAAATGCTCCGATCACAATTACTGCACCAAAAGATTTATCATGATTATGGCTTTGAAGTAGGGTTCTCTTTAAAATGGTTGACGTTTTACGTGACGTCATACTGCTTTTCACAATAAAATAATTATTAATTGAGAAAGCTTTTACTAACGTACCGACAGTACTATAGTACCATATACCCCATCACTAGAGTCTAAACATCGGTCCAAACACCGTAATATCTTTCGGCTCCCACATTCAATTTCGCGTTGTTTGTCGCAGGGGAGGTAAACATTTTTTTTCAATATTGATTAAACTGGCCAAATGTTTGCCATCTCTGTCGGAAAGGAAATATTGCAAAGGTACGCAAATACTTTCTAGGTTCTACTCCGTAACTTTTCGTAATGTTTTTTACTATAGCCGTCTCTTTCTCTCGTTAAGTCAAGCTGGTGGGAGTGACAGGGACGGCTAGATTTGCAACTGTAGGGGTTAGTTAACATAATAGGGCCAGCTTTTGGGCACAACTGCCACAAATGTAAATACGTCTTACTGAGGACTCGAGATTTGGGTGAGATTATTATATGAAAAAAGGAAAATATTACTTACTGAGACTGTTTTGAAAAGCAATTTTTTGGATTACATTTTGGTATTATTACTTAAAATACATTGTATATAGCATACCATACTTAAATGACAAACAAATTCACAATAACTACTTTTAAATTACTAATAGATAAGCAGAAAATAATTAAGTGAAACAATTTAAGTACTTAGGGTACCTTTTTGTAGTCCAAAAGTAACTGTTGCTAATTTTGACAACTAGTTAGTACTAGTACGCTAGATTTGATAACCACCATAGCTCATTTCATAGTCGTCTTTATTAGGATTCCGTAGTCAAGAGGCAAAAAACGGAACCCTTATAGAATCGTCATATCTGTCTGTCTGTCCGTCAATATGTCACATCCACTTTTTCCCGAAACTGTATGAGCTATACTGTTGAAATTGTATACATAAAAATAGGATTTTTTTTTAAACTTGGGGGTTTCCCCCATACCTATTTGAAACCAAAACTAAAAAAAAATTCAGTAAAATGTCTGTCGTCCTGAAAGAACTATAATAAATATTTGATGTACATTACCATATAAACTTCCACCGAATATTGTTTGAACGAGATGTAGTAGATAGTTTTTTTTAACGTTAAAACTTTTAAATAACGTTACCTACTGCTACTTAACCCTTGATGAGCGAATCCGACTCACACTTGGCCGGTTTTGTAAAAAAAAAAAGGTTTCTCGAACCTTGGTGTTTGACTTTAGGTAAGACATCAATTCTATACAGTTCAAAAAGATTGGAAGAAAACTATACACTATTAAACCAAATAATATAATATAATTTTACAAACATATAAAACATGCAAAAAGTAATATCCCCTGGAAGCATTGGGCCGGATGTAACTTCCTTGAGCCTCAAATCGGTTTTGCCAACATAAAAGCATCAAATTTCTTACATCAAAATATGACAATGCATAGTCAGCAAAAACTGAAGTAAAGGATGTACCTGTTTGTTATCGAGTTGAGTACGTTCATGTATTTTTTTTAATTGTGTGGGAAAAAAAGTGAATGAGAAAACAAATATACTCAATATTATAGAAAGCAGATAGATGCTGGGACACTTGTTGCGACATGACTCCTTCATAAAGATTTTGAAAGAAGGCACAATAGAAGCTGGAAGACCCAGGACTTACTCACAAAGTGACACAGAAAATGCACCTGGAATCACAACACTGACACTCGACCAACGAAACACTCGACGCGTTTCGCCACTACATGTGGCATTCTCAGGAGATGTCGTCGCTTCGACAGACTACGAGCGACTGATTCCATCAACTTTAGTTTCATACAACTACTGAAAGAAGTCAAGGCGATGGCGCAAAACAGAACACAGTGTCGAATGCTCCACAGACAAGAGCCAGGCCTTCTTCAAATTGGAGAAGAAGAAGAAGGAATAAAAAGGAAAACTTTTTTACCACCAACAAACAACTCTTAATTAAATTAAACTTACTTAATATATTAAAGTGAAAAGAGGGAATTAATAACATTCTTCACGTTAAGGCACTCTCGTAAAATATCTTACCAATCTAAAGACTGGTTACATTTTTACCTCCAAAAGCAAACCTTATAGTGCGACAAGTTCATGTGTGATCCCGCGTCGGACCTAGGGAGGGACATTTAAGGTACCTAGCACATGACCGGTTTAAGTGCTATTTACGCAAAAAAATGCGTACCTTTTTTGTAGAAATATACTCGTATAAAATTTGACAGTTCAAAGTCTCAAAGACTTACCCTCCCTATATTATAGAAACCATAATTCTCAAGCTAAGAGGATTATTTCCCGTAGTAGTTTGCTTTCGATTGAACCAATTATTGTTGTTATTGTATTATAGTGATGTTACGGATACGGATATGAAATTATTTCGGGTTATCCGTTTGACTCGAATAGTTTTGGTTTCGGATCATAGAATTTTAAGTAATTTCAAAAGTATTTTATTATTGATATCAGTACACCGTAAATTATTAAAATACTGCCGACCTCTTAGTTAGATTATAACGCGATGAAACCACACAAAATTAAAAAAAAGTTTTTAACGCAATCACTTCGGCCACTCACTAACCGGTGAACAGTGACTCGGCCCTATCCGGAATTATCAGAAACATTTATTTCAGTTTTGGTTACGGATATTTTTTATTTCGGATATCCGATAGTTTCGGTTACGGATATAGATAACATTAACATCCCTGTTGTATTATACCTATTTGCGGAAACTTTGATCGATTCCCTTTGTGAAATAAATATTTGCCAGACAGCGTTTTGTGGTTCAAACGTTTGTAGTCGGCTTCTACTAAATAGATTTTCAAATGGCTATTCCCTATTATCAAATTACGAACAGAAAATACTTGACTTGACTCGTTGGTGTACTGGCAAAGTTTCATTGCACCCGAGAGGTCCTGGGTTCGAATCCCAGGCCGAGCCAAAATTGTTTCTGAGATTTTCTGTCATGAATTTCTCAAAAATAGCTCGGAGTCGGGAAGTTGGCGGTGTTACACCCCCTTGCCTGGGAAAGCACGCTAAGCCGTTGGACCTGCGCCTAATCTCTCTCCGGTCACGTCGGATTGCCGTCTCACCGAACTTTAAGAGTGATGGAACAGTAAGTGCACCTGAGTATTGCGCTCACACTTGTGCACTATAATATCTCCTGCGTAGTTGGCTGATCTCTGTTGAGATTGGCCGCCGTGGTCGAAATCGGCCAGGAGGACTATTATTACTATTATTAAGACGCTGTCGGTCGCGAGTCGCAGAGAAAAATAGTCACATGTGTGCCCTGGCGGTATAGAAATAGAAAGTTGCTTATAGTGAAAACACAAACTAGCTTTGCATGCACTGTTATACCTACTAAAGTTTACTATCACTTCTGAAGTATCAAGGCACCGAGATCAAAATTTTAACACTAACCATGGCGAGACTGAACAATTTGAATTTATTTCCATAAATCTAGATTTTACTAGATTTCTAAAAGTTCGTATATTTTACTTAGCTTTCTAAAAAATGTATAACAATTTATCTAACTCGCTATACACGGATTTCTTAGGGTAAAGGCTACCATTGCACGCCCAGGTGTGGTAAACCACATATCTCCCTGTCAGACTGCAATCCAGTTTTTACCGAACGCACATTTGCTAGAAACACAGCTGAAATTCAGATGCAGAAATATAAACTCGTTTTTACCATCGAAATATAACAATGCCAGGTTCACGCTTTAAAAGAGAACTTCTTACCGTGTATAAGTAAGTTATGCGGAGGTTTTTCTTATTTTCTTTTTAGTGGATTATAAAGTTGTGGTCACGGTAATACAGTTTGCGGTTATTGGGTTTAGTTTAACGTTAAACGTAAGAATAAAAAGTACTTCTCGGCCATCATAACAATAAAACTTTAAGTATTTATATTATGAAATGTCAATTATTAATTATTATGTACTGAATATAAAATTATGTACTGAAAACGGGAAGGTAATTTAAAATTGAAATTAAACATAAATTAAAGCAATATTTAAATAGGGGCGCATATGGCGTAATAATCTCTCATTTTTGTTATTCATTAAAACTCAGCCCCTCCGGCAACGAAGCTATTAATGATAATTACCTATCTTTTAATGATACACCCATTAGCACCTTGGCTTAAATTAATTAATTTGTACAGACAGCTAAAAACGTATCCTTGACATAAACGGAAAGTATAAATGTAATAAAGAATTAATAGTGAATGGAGGGAGGACTGTTAGGACACTTACCCTATTTTTTAAAACGTTTTAAGTTAATTTTTACGACTTCGTCTGTTGTCTGTCTTCGTCTACTGAACTTACCTTTTTCTATATTGCTTTTAAAATCAACACAGACATAATATGCCATATCTAAAGCCTCCTTTATCTTCACAAAACGTCTCAATACATCGACGGAATCGCTGAAACGTGCCTTAACATGATCGGGCACCTAAAGCCTTACGTCATTGCCATAAACTTTTATCGTATTGCCGGCGATGGCTCGACATCCTTAAGTACAGAGAACAGCACATCGGATCACCAATGTTTGTTGCAAAAACGTCTTTATAAAAAAAGGATAATGATACCGAAGAGTTTTCTCTGACGTGCTGTCATGTGTACAAATGCTTTATGCCTCAATACATGGCGGAAATGTTTGAGTAACGTTAAAAGGCGATTGCGCGACGAATATGAATTAGGTTCCTATGTTACTTTATTATAGTTACTTGGTTTTGGTTGCAACTAATCCTACAAAACTCGATCAATGTTCTTGTTTAATTAATTTTTTGTATGCGTCTGTGAGCGATGATTTTTTTTAAATAAGGTGCTGTGTGTGGGGTCCTATCGATAGGTTAAGTAAAAACAGCGGACTGTCATTAATAGGTGCTGTAATTCGCCTTCAAATATACAGAGAATATCTTGGATCAATGTTAAAAGCGACGAAGGTGTAGGAGTTCCGAGTGATTGTAGGCGAATGCGAAGCGAACGTTCGGTTCGGCTGTGAGCTGGTCGGGCGCGATCGTGCAGGCTCGGGTGAACTCGGTGTTCGCCACCCGCGAAGATGCCAACGATGTTGCGCGAAGTCCCAACACTGTGCAAACTTTTTGGCTACAATACACGTATTTCATGGTACCCAAATTAGTGTAACGCATGTAATGACACATTTATTTATCCGTTTAGTTTGTTTTGAATGTATCATGATCATTAAAGACTGGACTATTATTAAGCAAGTGTTATTATACATTCATCAAATCAAATTACTTCAAACTACCATTCAGTGTTTTTTTTCTTTTAATTGCTGCGAAAATAAATCCTATTTACACAAACTTATAAGTCGTATAAATTTATTCTAAATTCAAATCAGTGTCCTTGCTGTCACAACAAAACCTAGTACACAAGCAATAAAATTGTGATAGTGTGGTGTAATGTAACCCCGTATTCTATGTAACGATCGAGTATGTTAGCCGACCGTAACTTATGGCCTATGGTAACACTGTAAGAGGGTTTTCAGGGCATGGCGCAAAGTATTTCCTTAACTAGACGCCACGCGAATAGGCACTTAGTCTAAGGCTTAGTGCACACTTGTTGCATACTTATTTCCTAGATTCAACTTAGGCTAAACACACAGGTATGACTAGTAGAAAATGCCTTACGGCGTTAAGTCCAGCTTTTGTACAAATTTTTGGTTTGCAATAAAGGTTAAAAAATATATAGTTTTTGGCGTTTCAGACCAGGGACCTATCCATATTACGTGAGTGCAATGTTTCTTATAAACCAGCGACAGATTTTTAAGGACTTTTTCCCTTCAGCCGGTTACGTGCGAAGAAGATAAAAATTTTTTTTAAAAATGTTTTAAAAAAATAAAAAGAAGATATCTGTTTTTTGGGCGAAACTTGCCTAGTCTATACAAGTTAAATGATGACTTTAAATCAAGATATCTATCTATCTAACTCTTAAAATCTAGTTTTTATTTCTTATTTTAAGTAATATAGTAATAAGTGACAATAAATATATAAAAAAAAACCACTAGCACTTGCCGTAGTCGAGTCGAAAACAGCATTTCTTACCCTAACTTATATGCAAATTGCGAAATAACACGTTTTATTGTATAAAATTAATTCAAAATTGTTTCAACAGTATGCAGTGTAGCCTCAGCCTAACTGTATGAAAATTTCACGGCACTCTCAATAGTTGAACGGCGATTTGGGAAATGCATTCACTAAATTGAACCTTGGAGTTACAAAAGGCACGATTGAAATGCATTAGTGTACACAACGCTATATTGGAAAAATGATTTTAGTGTGAGATCACAAACTATTGGAACGATAATGCTATATAAATAAGATGAGAACGTAAACCATATTAATATCGATAGATATAAACGGATGGCGTGGTCAGACGCCCTCGTGCGGCTCAATGACATCTGACAGTAAGGTTGGCCACCAACCTTACAACTAACCCCTCAACCAATCCGCAGTTCTGGCGAGGCCTTTGCCCAGCAATGGGACGTATATATGCTGATCAAATTAAGATGATGTAAACATTGAAGTATAATTTTGATCAGAACTTTCAGCAGAGTTGATAGTTCTTAAGAAAACTTTGCTTTTATAACTTTTCACCAAATATATTTTCGTAACATTTCGTGAAACTTAGCAACTTTTCTCACATTAAGTCTCTAATATTTGTATTTGTTGTCAAACTGAGCAAAATAAAAGCTAACTATCAAACTTTGGTATTTTTGTGTGCAATTTTCTCCGCGGTCTAGTTATTAAGTTAACTTATTCTTAACTTACGAGATAATACTCGACTGAAAATGGCGTTGAATTCGAGGGTCTAACTGTTTTCGTTATCTTTGTCGTTTTATAGAAATGTAATATAAGTAATTGAGGCTAAGCTCAGGCATGTAAAAAACTCTTCATAGTATAAAAAGATATTATTCAATTTGTCATTGAAACGGTTAAAGAACTAACTAACTTTTCTTTCTAATTATTTCTTGGTTTATTTAGTAATGTGCAATGTAGACACTAACTATTGGTTATCGGGTCTAAACGCAAACTATTTTAATGAGTATTTAGGTACTCACTGCTCGTTTCGACCCGATAACCAATAGTTAGTGTTAAAATGCAACGCGAAAGTTTAAAATCATACAGTGCAATGTAGAGTTCTATCTTTTTTTTCACATTTACGTCTTGCAGTCTTGAGATTAAATACTAACCGATCTGTCACAAATTATCCAATTTCAAGTGGGGCCTTACAGCAATATTGGTTTTTCCTTAATGACAGCGTTCCTAATTTAAAAATATCGCTGCCATTTCGCAAAAACAAAATCGCAACAGTACTTACTTGGTACCTTTGCAACGTCTATTGTAGTAGAACCTCAGATAGTTATCGGACCAGGGAAATCGGGAACTGTGCCACCGCACACGGCCGGCCATATTCTGGTTTCGGTGCCGTTATCTTGATATATGGTACTCGTTCGTTGGTGCAACTACCTGAATTCTAAGTAGATATGGTTGTAGAAGAACAATAAATTTATTATAACAAACTAATA
This sequence comes from Pyrausta despicata, assembly GCA_963921415.1. Lineage (NCBI taxonomy): Eukaryota > Metazoa > Arthropoda > Insecta > Lepidoptera > Crambidae > Pyrausta > Pyrausta despicata. The sequence goes on from OY992869.1 coordinate 6,549,433, forward strand.
GAGTTTTACCGTCAGTGCACATATGCGACTATTTGTCGACGCGATACCCCAGTGACAGTGAACACACTGACGTATGGCCGAAACGCCGAGGCTAAATCGCTGACAATCTCGTGTTTCTGCGACATTATGCCGCAGGTGTGCTCTGAGCAATAGAAAGAAAGATAAATAAATAAATAAATAAAAATAAAAATTCATTTATTGAACAAAGTCTTTTAAGAAACATTTTGTCGAGTTTTCCGATTAAATTGTCATAGACACTTGTGTTGGGAATAACTCGCTCATTCTCTTAGAAAGATAGAAAGAAAATCCATTTATTAACCAATGGACATTAGGTAGTGTTCTGTAGAAAGTATGTACTAAGGTAACCTTTCAACTGGACTTAATCTGCCTGTCCAAGAAGAGAAAATGTTAAAAACACGTAATTTATCTTCTTATTTGTTTTTTACCTAAAACCTTTTACTTTTACTGAAAACTTATTACCTACGTGATGGACAAAGAAGATAAGAACACATTTGTCTGCTTCTTACTACACCGGTGATTTCTATGGATTTAAAAAAAGGAGTGTACTACTAGTTACTAGTTAGTACACAACAACATCACATGCATTAATCTGACTCCGCGGTAAGAAGCTTAAGCACTTGTGTTACAGAATCAACAGTGGTATTACAAATAAACTTAAATAAATACATATAACACCCAGACCAGTACAAACAGACATGTTCATGCACACAAATCTTTGTACAGTTCGGGGATCGAACCCGCGACCTCTCGGTTAATAGTCAACTTCTTGACCATTACACCAAAGTGGTCGTCAAACTACTCCCTTTATATTTTTAGTTATGAGAAAAACGATTGTGCTTTCTCGCCCTAATCCAAAGACAACCGATTGAATTATGTTGGGTACCTTTGAGTCCATATCATTTATCTTAAAAAAACCGGACAACACTATCTCACCAATTTTCCTTTCAATACCATTCAAAAAACGGTGGAATTCTACCATCAATCTGCCACCTTCCTAACTTCTGAAAAACAATTTTTTTAGGATAAGTGAAGGCATTAGTGCAAAAAGTCTTAACTAGTTACACGTAGTTTTCCAGTGAAGTAAGGCTGGTTGTCCATCGATGAGATGAAAATAGTGTCTCTACACGGCTTTAGTCTTCAGTTTAATAGCAGGCCCCCCTTGACAAGGTTATACTGAGATATATTTTGCAAACTAAGTGTTCGACTATTGAAAAAATATATCGTTCATTCCTCGCCATTTCATTACAATACTATTAACTATACTACTAACTCTTACTACAGAGACTTTGAAAATATCTTTTTTCTCTTTATTTGGGATAGCAAACAACTACATACTATATCGTGGTACAATATTTTAGGCTTATGTTATTATTAATAAATATGCAGTCAACACACTATCCACATATTATAACAAATACAAATTAAAAATAATTAATCGGACGCGAAGCGAACAACAGCCAACAAAAGTGGTAAGGTACATTTAGAATACATGCAATATAAATTAAAATTATCATTAATGGTTGTGTGTCTAGTGGCATGAGCACGAACAAGTTAAGTAAGTAAGTTATTAGTCAACCACCATTGCTGAGAGTGGCCGAAATGTTTGTTTCAGAACTTTAATTATTTTTTTAAAACACATCCCCATCTCTCATGCCATGTGCATCGGTGGAATACAAGCCTAAAGCCTGTGACGGCAACGTCCTTTTATGGCGATGAAATTTTAACCCAGCCTTCTGAAGCTCGAGGGACCATTGGCGAATAGTCCAAGAGACAGGATAATCGGTTTTAGATAGGTTATTTCCACTGCGACGAAATGTATGGGAAGATGGACGCAAAAACAGTGATCATCGTTTATGGATAAGGATTTGATGATGCCGACTTTGTGGTTTTGTTACTAGGTTATGGTATTGTTTGTCTATGCTTGATATTTATGGCTTCGTCATACGGGTATTCTATAAAGGCACCACGGCGCGTTTTTGTCGTGTTTTCGCTATTGAAAAAATGACGATATCCTTTTTATGGTTGTTGAGGCATCTCAGCGTGCTTTTTAACAAAATGTACAATTTCAAAATGCGTATTGCTTCTGTTGCGCTACTTTTGTGACGACGGTATTAATGCTTACCTACCTATCCGAGATTTGTAGAATATGCTATTTTTATGCCAGTATCTTACTTGCATATTCTAATGTTATCAGTTCAAAATATGTTGACGAATTTCGATCCAGTCATTAAGAAAGTCTTTTATGTTTTATTTTATTTATTGAGAAACCATACAGAGTTTTGATAAATATATATACATAATGCTTGTTAATTATCAATAAATAGGGACAATTACGAGGTTTCCTTATTTGTACAGTTTACGCATATTATATTTTTATTTATTTAATGTATACAGACAGGTATACAGATTACAATCAATACATGCTTATAATAACTATGTTCGTAAGAATAATTTACTAAGTCAAGTATAAAATTTAGGTTATTATCCGAGCTAAAGACCTGATCTATCCCATTCCTTGGACCGTAGCATTACTAGGAATGCGCTGACCATTCCGGTCCGCCATTTCTAAATTTAGATTGGACATAACTACCGTTCCCTTTTAAGAGCAACGCCGGCTATTCCAACTAGTATTACCAGTTAATGGAGCCGATAAAATTATTATAAACGACCGTTTATCAATGAATTATAAGCTGTGTATCGAGCGAATGTAAATGGGTTATAAACTTAAATGTTACTATGTTTCAGGAACGCTTACAGGAGATTATGAAAAGCAATGAATCAGTTTTAAAACATTTTTAAACCAATAAACTCTTCTTTCTTATTTTAATACGACCACTTTTTTGGTGTAATGGTCAAGAAATTGACTATTAAGAGGTCGCAGGTTCGATCCCCGCACTGTACAAACATTTGTGTGCGTGAACAGACATCTGTTCGTACTGGTCTGGGTGTTATATGTATTTGTTTAAGTTTATTTGTAATACCGCTGTTGATTCTGATATCTGTAACACTACTAGTGCTTAAGGTACTTACCACGGTGTAAGATCAATGTGTGTGATGTTGTTGTATATTTAAAAAAAAGTTAAGTCTAATCACATTACTCATGTTCACAGCACACTTCTTTATTTTAGTCTTATTTGTATTATATTGTCTGGGTATCCATTAGTTTTCATTCAAAGTTGACTGTACGTATATGAGTGTATGTATTAAATGGTAAAGTCGAACCCGTGTTATTAAATGCAAATATATTATGGGATGTTATTGATTGCAAAGGCGTTGATACATCCTCCATTCAATATAGGTACTAAACTTATTTCTATTTCTACCGAATTACTCAAGTAGAGTTTTATATTTATAGTCCATCTAAATTTCCGCATAATGATTTTTGAAAATTGCGATCAACTTTTTTTTTACGTTTCATATTGCATTTACAGACAAAGTCATAAAGTCGAAATTAAAATTTTCTCCTGCTGTCCAAAAAAGGCAACGCTTCGCGTCACCCGTCCAAAATCAATAAAGGGTGTGAACCCGGTCTTGGACAATAAAATAGACGAGCCATTTGCCAGGAAGCCTTGCAACTGCAAATTCCCAAAAACAAGCAGGGAAACCGGGAATAGCAAAACAAACAATCACTCAAGCCGGGGCTTGCACCTGCGCGCCTCCCGCTCAGGGTTGCCAGCTTTTTGTTTAAAATACAATTAAAGACAAAATAATTAAAATAAAGAAAAATACAATAGATGCTTATTGTAATTTAAAAGTGTACAATAATAGTAAATACATTTCACTTATCATATAACCCATAATTTTTAAATAAATTTTAGTACAAATCAAATTGTGGACTTTTGCCAATATATTATCGGATTAAAACACTAGGATGACAGTAAAAACGTTTTTTCACATATTTTTCTATATAAAAATAATAAATACTGGCAACTAAGTAGTTTATTTTGTGTGACACGTTAAAATCCATATAATTTTTTAATATATTTTTCCTTATGTTAATACGACATATAAGTGGTCAAATCCGGGCAAAACCAGGCGTACTAGATATTCAATAGCCTGTAGCTGGTGGTAGTTCTAATGCGATACATTTTGCAAACGAAGCGTCTATTTAATTTTAACTGTCTAGGAGCTTTGGTCCGCATCTTTGACTATGGCTATCCGCTTCTTTGGCTATGGCTCAGGGTTTTCCCAGGGTTCCTCCTATGCATATAATATCTTAAACTAGTTGCCAGCCCTACTCTCAGAGGGCGCAAACGGACCTCTAGGTTGTTACAATAAATGACTGTTTATATTTCTCCAGCGGACCTGTCGCCGGCCACTTATTCAAATTTAATACTATTATAACAATCCTCCACTCAGGTTTGGGACTAGATTTTTTTTTAATTTGTTTATTTACACAATCCACATCTCTTAAAAAGTATTTATTGGTAGATTTTATTGACATTCGCTTTCTTCTAAGTGTTTAGTTTAATCTAGATCTTTGGTCAATTTTCTTAAGGAGAATCGAGGTATCGCCAGTTGTAATAAACTGATGTAGAAGTACTCGTATTATTTAATAGTGTATGGGAATTTTGAAGCCCTTTATTGCTCGGAGAAAATGCTTCATGTGGTCTACTCCCTATTCTATGTTTTCATAGTAAAACCTACATGCATTTGATTGATGTTACGTACTTACATAGAAAAATAGATTTTTAAAAGCGGAAGTAGTAAAACAATATAAGGCGTTGTTCTAGGTCAGCAACGCAAAGTGACAAGTGCGAAATTTCAACCTGAATCGTTTCCACCATTTTCACACCCTTATTTAAATGTAACGCAAAATATGAGAACAATTCCGAAGCGATATTACGAAGACATTTGAGTTACCGGAAGTACTTAGCAAGGAAGTTATAACCGACTGCAAATAAAGAGGTTATTCACGGGCAATAAAAGTGCAGCGATGGAACTATAACTCAGTACACCTGCGGACGATCTCCCTGACCCCTGAAGTTTGTCCTCTAGAGATTGTCCAGGGGCATGATAGTACAGGGACAGATGCTTTTATAATAAAAGGATAGGAAGCTTTTCGTTATTCAAGGACCAATCTAAGGAATATGCCATTTTATTTAATGAACTTGAGGGTTAGGTTTTTGTAGATACATTTCACATTTTCAATTTTACCAAACTCTATTAAACACAGGAAGCAACCAATTTTGTCCATAATTATTACATATTACTATTCATAGGTATTACTTTAAAAAAATTGACTGTGACATACGGACGGAGAAATGGGGTAACTTTTTTCCAAATGGGTTCTTTACAATAAACTGCATCCCTAAAGTGCAGTCCACTCTTCAGCCACAGCACAGTAAGAACAGAAAGTTCACTGCACGTAATTTATGGAATTGCACATTGAAAAATTGCTCTAAAAATTAACTAAAATTTATCCAATTCCCGACAACAGACCACGGAATACTAAACAAATGCCAAATTGTATCGATATCGACGAGAGCCAGGAAAATAGCTGGTAAGCTAAAACTGGTAAACGTCTGGATGGATTCTGATAAACCATAGCTTAGAACCGCTTTGATTAAATTTTCCTTCGAATTAAAAATAACCGCTGTAAAATCGGTCCATCCATTTGGGAGCTACAATGCCACATACAGAAACAATACTTTAGTTTCTCTTCGGGGATTAAAAAAGGCAATACTGTCACTGAAAATGATCATTAATGAATCTGTTCAGGAGGTTAGCAACATTCATTCATATCTACATTCGTTTTTAATTCTAGGTGGTTGAGGTTTTTTTTAAACCACTGACAGTGATCAAAAATAGATGCTTACTGCTGTGATCAGAGTATAAAATCGTATGCGAAAACTGGTTACATGAAAAAATGACACGTGTAAGTAAGACGCCTCTTGTTGTTCAAAGCGAGGATCTCTTCAGTAACAATAGATTAGAATAGATAACTCTATATATTGCTAATAAAATAATGCTTGGAGATCAAATTTTTATACTTTGCAATTGTTATTTCTAAATTTAGTTTAATTTTAAATTCTTATTCAACAGTGCTGTCTGTTAAATTTTAGCTACTTGCTAGTCCCAGGTGTTCCAATCCAGCGCTCAAAGCTGCCTCATTAATCTTCCTGGACCTCGGTCTTATCCCATATAGCACCATCACAGTGGAAACACAAGCAGTAACACTACTCCTTGGGGAATAGTTCGGATAGTAATAAAAAAAATGAAAAAAACATTTCAATGATGATTATCAATTAGTTAAGATTCGTCAACACAAGTTTATACTATTCTATATGTCAACTTTCAACAGATTACAATTCCGTACTGTCTAGACAATAAAAATCAATGTGCTACTGTTGTTATGTCATTTTACTGGTACGTGTAGTAATTATACAATGTTGTAATTTAATTCTTAAATTAAACCAATAATTTTATTAAAACTTTAATAAATGTGAACGGTCATGAGATCTATGCTCCTTAATATGTAGAAGGCAATATGTTATTTCTAAAGATATTTATGTATTATAATTTGGAAACCTCCTTTTTTGTGGTTTGTTTGTTTGAACTATTGTTCGAATTAGAATTCACCGGCAAATCACTTCGTCGGTCAAAGCAACAATCGCCAACATGATCGGTCAATATGACTTTGTAGTGATAATAACAATCATAAATAAAATTTAATAATAAAACTACTCCTCATTGCTCCACTGTGACACGATAGTGTGGGATATTATGTAGTCCTTTTTGCAACACGGATATTGCAAAAATGGCGACTACGTTGTGGAAGATTAAGTAATTACTATATGAAATAAAGCTTTTGTTTGGTTTAAGATAAGCTTTGTTATTTAAAGTAATAATTAAATTGATACATAATCATTATATAAGAGATTTAGGTTGTCGTTTAAAGAGTTTTGGCACTTACTTAACTAAGTAGTATTGTACAATGTACAATGAATGACGATACTATCACTACATTGTATAAATAATTCAAAGTCGCTTCCCGCATCTGTCCCTATATGTATGTATGCTTTAAAACTACTCAACGGATTTTGATGCAGTTTTTTGAATGGAGTGATTCAAGAAGAAGGTTTATATGCACAATAACTTGCTTAATACATGCTTCGAATTTAACGCGTGCAAAGCCGCGGGCAAAAGCTAGTTTAATTATAAAATAAATTGTTTAATTATAAATTAATGAATCCCGACCTGATTGAATGTAACCATTAAAGTAATTTAACCACAGCTAAAACTCAATCATTTTTGTGGTTTTCATCAATAATACACAAACAACAAAAATAACTATTTTATCCCATGTTCTACTTTACAAAACATCAGTACGCAATTTATAATATTTTGGCCCACTGTGCTAGTTTTATCACAAACATTTCAGCCCACTAAGTGCGAGCTTCATCTATGTGCCGTGGGTTTTGTCAAAACACATCACATTAACCGACAGTTAATCAAATGCCTTATCCAGTTAAAACAGCGGTTAACTGTTGTAGTCAGCAATAAATCCACTTCCCTATTCGCTGCTATTTAACAACAAGTCCACTAAAATGTAAGATTCGGTCCACACCTGCTACTTTCTGTCGCCGCCACTCACTTCTGTGACGCGACAGTATGCCGCAAGTGTAGCCTGAGCCTAAATTCAGTCAAGATTTAGTTCATTAAAAGCAGGTACTAGTAATCTGAGTATATTATGTATTTTTTTTGTTAGTTTTACGAAACTGAAAAAATGTAACCTCTCTCTTAAATGGCCGCGGCTAAATCGCGAATCGCGGCGACAGTATGACGCATATGTGCCCTAGGCCTTAAAGTCTTACTTTACCTAAGGTTTGTTTTCAACTCTCAAACTCTTTTAACACGAATGCAATATTTTATGCTCTTAAGTGCAAAAAAAAGACTAAATCATGATCAATAATCCGGTGCCTGTCAGTTAGCGCAAAAAAAAGAAAAGAAAAAAAGCTAACAACTTAATACGGCGACAACGCCTATAGTCGGCGCTGTTCCATTTCACAAAAGGGAATATTGACGTGAAAATAAGCACAAAACTCCACCGACAATCTAATAAGCAATTCATCAAGTGATGTGACAGTGTGTTATGGTGGGGGTTAGGGGGATGCATTGAAGACACCTGCGTCCCTCAGACGGGAATAAAGAGATGAACTTGTTTCAAAAGTCGGGTTAACGACTGGTTCTAGACTTGTGCTAATGAGGCTGGCTCGTTCCCTCTTTGTTTCTATCTCTTTTTAACGATAATGGTTGTAATTATAGAGAGAGCCACCTTGGTTTTGTCGTTTCTGTTTTCGCAATCTGTTATTGAAGGGTAATATAAAGAAGATTGCTTTGTTCTATTCCGCTTTTGCTCCGGTACTTTTATAGAAATTATAAAGGACTGTTAGATTATGAAGTTTATATTTAATAAATGCAAAATCAGAAGTTACTAGAGAGCCATTATACAAAGATCTAGCTATGTATGTTGGTTCATTTTCAAATCCACCAATCAAGGCATCTGTGGGCAATCGGAAACTAGCCAAAGGTGTCCAATATATTCCACCACCATCAATTTGTTTTCTTAAAGTTGGTGTCAATGTGTGAATTTTGGGTGGGGCTGTAATATTTTATTAATATTTATTAGTTTAATCTATAACTTCCACCCAAGATGGGAGGAAAGAAGGAAATCCAGTAAGTTTTAACAGAAATTTTTTCCTAAAAATCTAGAAACAAAACATTATACATGCACCTCATAATAAATTGATTCAGCATTAATTAAGCCATTATTATATCATACATATAAATGGTACCAAAAATCTATAAAAATAACAAATGTACAGTCAAATTTGTACAGTTTAATTACTTGATTGAAAATATCTACTCACCTTCAATGAGCCAGGTCTGCTTAGATCAAATCAAAAGGCTCATATTTTAGTAGACTACTGTTAAGACGTATCGCAATTGCCTCTGTTTGGTTTGAATGTGCTTCTGCTGTGCTATGCAGTGGACGACGACGACCGCTTGGTGCAGTGGTCCACATGTGGGACTTCTAAAACCAAGGGTCGCGGGTTCGATCCCCGCACAGTACAAGCATAAGTGTGCATGAACATGTGTGTTTGTACTGGTCTGGGTGTTTTCTATGTATAATATGTATTTATATTACAATAAAAAAGTATTTAAGTATGTTTATCCGTTGTCTAGTACCCATAACACAAGCCTAGTAGCTTACTTTAGGACTAGAGAATTGGTGTGATTGTTGTGAATTTTTTTTTATGTATTCCGTCATCGATTCCGAATAAACCATGTGTATAGTATTTTTGTACCAACCTTCTTTTCGAGCATATAAGAATCTATAATATACCACAATCACGTTGCTAATTTTAATTTTTCATTGTTACAGATGCGAACAGAAGATGAGGCGGCGATTTGACCAAAACACACTAAAGTACTAGCGAAACTTCACACCATGACGGTCCAAGGCCAGGAGACCAGAGAGCCATTAGAAAATTCAATATCAGACCAGAGAATATGTCTCCAAGATCTGAAATCCCTCTTAGAAGACCGAGGAGGAACGAGTAGAAGTTGTAGCAATAATAGTCCTTATGAAGTTAATAATAAGATTAGTAATAGTTGGAGGTGTAAAAGTGTGGGCCTTTGGTGCTTTAGGTTAAAAACAATTGTGTTTTTGTTATATGTGACTGTGTTTGTGGACAGTTTACTAACAGCCGAAGCCAGGAGTTCAGGTAAGTCAACTTTTTTAATACCATTTAGTTATTACTCGTGAAGGAGATAGTTCACTTCAATTCTGTTAATTTTTGTTAGGTAGGTACATACCCAAGATATGTGCGAACTTACAAAACACTAGAGAGTTGATTTGTTGGAGCTTGACCTTTAGTCTCAAAGGATGGATGCAATATACCTAACTGGAACTAAATGAAAAACTAAAAAAAATATTTTATTTGCCAAAAATAATCAAGTATCAGAAAATATTGAAATTGTTTATTTGGGTAGCACTTGATAATATTGACAATAAAGACAATGTTCCTTTCTATGGTTAGTCCAAGTCTACATGTACTGTAGTTAAACCATAGCTGAAAGACCCCAAAATTAAAAAAAAAATGGTTGGAAACTTTTCCTCGCGCTATTAGGTAGGTATGAAGCCATTCAAATGATTTTAATAAAAATCTAACGGTTACAACCGAAAATATTAAAAGATCAATGGCGCATGCATTTTTAGGGCTGCTTGCCATTTACATAAATAGTTTTAATATCATCAAAAATATTTTACACGGGTAATAAATTTCTTAAACTCTCCAAGCAAAGCTTGGCTTTTAGCATTACAAAAATGACGATTGTATCAGTACTTTGAGACAGTAAATACACAAAGATTTTCTTGAAACTTGTCATTAATGACACCGTTACGAACGTTGTAGCCGATATCGAATACCTACGACGTACTTTCGATGCAAACCACGGATCAAAAAGCCATGCATATACTTTGCTCCTGCGGACCACTCATGAGCAAAATAAGTATCTATCTGGAGCAACATATCATGCACCCAGAGGAGATTGCTGACGTCACTCTCCAAAGAATCTGGATGTTCCTGGATTCAGCGGAGCTAAGCAGCGAACTATTAGCATATAGGAACTGGAAACACAATAGATCAACGCTTGTCTAGGTGGCAATATAAGCTAAAAAGACAATATATATACTTTCCATAACTAAAATGCAGTTAATTATGTATATCCAACAAAATCATACCAAATTCTTAGAAACCTTAAACATACGCCCATTGAGCAAGCGACACCCGTTGTGCTTTATCGCTGGTATCGAACGATTATTGTTATCATGTAACTTGTAGGATTTTTTTACCTTAGTGTAGATAGATTATTTTAAAATTTAGTTTAATTGATTTTTTTTTTTACTTAGAGACTTTCCAAACAAACACAACATGTCAAAAATATAGAATAAATAACTTGTGAGATGCATGTATGTATAGTCTCAAAAACTTTGATTGGATTTGACGGGGGGCTGATAAAATATAGCAAGTAAAAAGAAGAATATATACTTAGAAATATTTCGTTCGTTATTTTACTCACGCCAGTACCAATCATGTTTGAATTTGCCATTTCAGTTTTAGATAGATTATACAGGGTGTCCAGGAATTAATGGATAACCCTTTAACTGCGGGTAGCTTGACCGATGCCCCACTGGTAAAAAAATTATGACCTTAGTAAAAGTGTCACGGTTTTCAAAATATCGCCCAGAGACAATTTTATGAAAAAAAATCTCCCATTGCAACATTTTTGAGTTCTGTTTTTTTTTTAAATACATCTAAATAGCTGGCGCATAAAATGAGTACATTATTTCAGTGCCTGTGAATAAGAAAAAAAATACAAAAAAAAGATTGTGAAAAATTTTCTCACTTTCATACAATTGTCTCTGGGCGATATTTTGAAAACCGTGACACTTTTACTAAGGTCATAATTTTTTTACCAGTAGGGCATCGGTCAAGCTACCCGCAGTTAAAGGGTTATCCATTAATTCCTGGACACCCTGTATATACGTTCATCAACAATTAATTGTCTAAGCTTGATTGTCTATGTCCTTTTCTGTAGGAAAACCGTGAATGGGTAAGAAGGTCATAAGACTAACAGGTAAACATTAGTTTTCTTAGAAATCATTACGAAAACAGTTTTTTGCTAATTCTTCACACAAATTCTAAACACCTTAAGCTTACTCATTCACAATAGTGTTAGTCATACGAAAACTAGGTATATTGCGAATTAACGTGAATTTCAAACAATGGATACGTACTGGATTTCCAGATAAAAACTAGCGGTTAAATCCCCCAGTTTTTGAAGACAATGTTGAATTTTTAATTAGCAGATTAAGAGACTTTTCTTAGCTTTGAGTCATGCAGTTCTAAGTTTTACTAAAATAGGCTAGATGATACCACCAATCGTTGCCATACTCTTTATTATCTGTCAAAACGCTTTGCCTCTATAGATTTTGCATGGGAATACAAAACCGTGACGTCACGGTTTTGTATCAGAAATTGGGGTCAATTGACCGAATATTTATTGCATTTGGTGTGTTTTAAAATTGGTTTCCACAGCGTTTTCAAAATATACTAGTTGTATTAATTTCATTGGGGCTATTTTTAAGATAGGTGTCATCATGCCTATTTGACCTCTTTGTTGACCATAAAAGTATGTTGCTAATAGTCAGTGTCAATACTCTTTCTAACTTTGATATAACTCTCAGTTTTATACTAAAAGCTATCTGAGGTTACAGCCTTTTTTATGAAACTGACAGTAATCTTACTTTCAGTCAGAGGTAGATATTTTATAAAGAGCTAGTGGGCCCAGCTGACGTTGTCCTGCGCATTGCGTTTTTAATTTTCTGATCTTTTAAACCTTCTCTAGACGTCCAAGAATATTCCGAGACTAAAATTATTAAAATCGGTTCAGCCGTTCTGGAGTTATAGCGCCAGGAAGGAAAACCCGACTTATCTAAATAAGTCGGGTTTACTTACTTACTCGTATTATAGATACCTATTGAACAGGCCGTAAGTGAACTCAGGTTCAAATCCTGAGTCGAGACGATACTTATATTCGAGATTGAAAAGTCCAGAATGGAAATCTACTCTTAAGCACAACGATTTGGACTTGCTGTCAGTCGTGGGTGGATCGTATCAACAGCATGACTTGGGTGTGCCCTAGGCCTTATATGCTGACATTAAGACGTTAGTGCCTCTGATATCTCCGGATTGCTGTCTAAGACTGTTAGAGTGATAGATCAGTAAATGCACCTGTGTATTGTTAACACTGTTCACTATGATATCTCCTAGGTAATTTCTTGATACTTGTCGAATGGGCTTCTGTTGCGATTTCGGCTGTGTCTATAGTTGTATATCGAGACTGCCTCGTTGGTGTAGGGGCAAAGTTTCTGCCTTACATCCGAGAGGTCCAGGGTTCGAGTCGAGCCAAAATTGTTTCCAAGATTTGAATTTCTCAAAAACAGCTCGGAGTCGGAAAGTTGGCGGTATTACACCACCGTGCCTCGGAAAACACGTTAAGCCGTTGGTCCTGTGCCTGATCTCTCTCCGGTCACGTCGGATGCTCACCGAACTTTGAGAGTGAAGAAACAGTGAGTGCACCTGTGTATTGCGCTCACACTTGTGCATTATAATATCTGCTGCGTAGTTGGCTGATCTCTGTTGACTATTATTGTTATTAGTATATAAGATAGTTACAATTAGATGCAGGCCGCTTGTATCCACTCGTCGATAAAAGTTTTTTGAGTAGGCCCAAAGTTCATCAGTAGACGGCTTGCGGCTGATTATTTATTTTATTTATTTAAGTTCTGCACAAACGTGTGTACAATAGTGGATTTAAAACCGAAGGCATTCTCTACCAGTCAACCATGGGTGCAAGCAGGCGGTGCACAAAAATTAAAGGAAAAACAAACAGTGTTATTATTATTCTCTCTCATCAGCCTATATACGTCCCACAGCTGGGCATATGCCTCACCTGATATTATGAGGAGGTGCGAGACGAGCTATACTCCTCCACACGTCGGCATAGTACGGTGGAGGGAAGTGGTACAATACTACAAAGTATTATGTTAACTTATTTCCAAAGTAACATAACACGAACAAGATAAATTAACCGAGCAATGAGCGGGAAAGTTCTAAGATAGTATTTGTTTAAGTGTTGTTGTACCGTAGTTTATACTATGTTCTTGTTATATCTGCTGGGAAATCATAGCAATCTAAATTCAACCCTGCATCCTTTACACAAAGTGCGAATTGGATTGCTCGGAACTGCGGTATCAGGGTCACCAAATCAGGTTATAAGCAAATAAAATTAATAGAGGTGGTTGGACAAAAGAAGCGATTGGGGAGGCAACCATTAAGCGGGGTCAATGAACTGAATATCTACTGATAACTAGTTAATAATAAGTAACGTTAGTTTTATATTATCGTTTTAACATCATAATCGGTATTTAGCAGTTTACAAATTCACCGTTAGTATTAACCCTTAACCATTTTGAAACATTCAACAATATTTTGGACGCGTTGTTCGAAGCTCCCAGTTGTAATATACTTAAGTATTTTTACTTTAGTAGTATTAAGTAATAAATACAACTCTACTTTTGTCACGCTTTATTAAACATAAAACAGTTGAAAATCAACAAGATCTGAACGTTGTTCCACTTTTATCCATTCACACCTCGGTTTAAGATAAACTATTTAGTATCTCAAAGACTAGAACGTGTTAATTTCTTATTAACACCAGTATACGTTTAAACCTCAAGTGAGTCATAAAAGCTTTCATTCTTAAAAATTGTTTCTTGAAATGAAACATGTAGTACATTTATGATCAAAATGATCAATCAATTAATGACCGTCCGAAGTGGAGAGTAAATTAGGAGAGCGGACCTGCGATCAATGATTATTACACTGAGAATAAAGGGTTTCACTTACTAAAAGTTAACATATTAAATAATTGACGACCCCTTGGTGCAGTGGTCCACAGGTCGGACTTCTAAAACCAAGGGTCGCGGGTTCGATTCCTGCACAGTACATGCATAAGTGTGCATGAACATGTGTATTTGTACTGGTCTGGGTGTTTTCTATGTATTATATGTATTTATTTACAAAAAAAAAGTATTTAAGTATGTTTATCCGTTGTCTAGTACCCATAACACAAGCCTCGTAGCTTAATTTGGGACTAGAGAATTGGTGTGATTGTCGTGAAATATTTATTTAATTAATTTTAATTAATTGTTTCACCGAACATACCAATTACCTTGCCCCAAACTAAGCGTTCGCTTGTGCTATGGTGGCTAGAATAACGGATAAAAACATTTAAAAACACCTATTACTCATATAACTCTTTGAACTAAAACAACGACAACATAAAACTCTTTTAGCTAAAAGCCGATTGTATCCGCAAACAAGTCTGAACACAAACAGAAGGTGTCACCTAACCCTTTTAAACGCCAACTCTGGTCTCAGATCGATCAAACGAAACACAAGAAAAAAGAATTGAATTACCTGCCGTCAACTGAAAAAATTGAACTGGTATCCCCCTAATTGCTTCGAAAAAGAGAGAAAGGAATACTTTATAGAAAGCAATCTATTGAAAAAACCGCGCAAAACACCGCAGGTATACCAAACGGTCCAATCATACTATAATCCATTAAGATTTCGCTTTGCCTCGCTGAACACACTTCCAAACTCCCGTGAGGTAAATATTTCACCCCCCTTTACCCTAGTATAATGTATTCTACGCCACCCCCTCAGACCTCATCTTTCCGTCCCTATTTTGCATGGAGGGGAGAATTTAAATTGTGTAATCTAACTTTCAATTCATTCATACATTCAACGCCATCTCTCGGTGATAAATTGAAAGTGGGATGGATACTAACAGTCATTTAGTTTCGGACGTCGCAGGAAGGGATCGGTGTATACATTTTTGCCATTTTCGAGATGCTTGAGATGTTTCACATAATTTCTTAGCTTAGTAGGTCAACCGTGCATGGTGTTTCTCTTTTGTATGTACGAATATGTCAGGTACACAATCTGAGTTGAAGGGAACAGCTGAGCGCTATTTTTATTTAATGTGCGACAACTTCGTTACACCAATTTCATTTTTGCAACGTTGGCATGTTTTAAGTTTTGTTGAGTGTATCTATTAGATTTTTTTTACACAAACTTTAATATTCTTTCTTCTGTGTTCAATATGAATAGTTTTACGTTCAAGACTCTCTCAACTGGGATTGTCTAACCAACTTCAGCATTAGGGTAAGTAAGGTCCCGCGTGGTGGAGTATGACACGTTGCAGTTGACGTACACCACCTCATAGTTGACGTACTTATATAGCTCATAGTTGAGGTGTGTCCTACTGCTGAACTCACCCCAGGTGAGTTCTGTGCCCAGCAGTAGGACGTATGGTATCATCAGCATAATAGTCCTCCTGATCGATTTCGACCACGGCGGCCAATCTCAACAATGTTCACTGATCAGCCAACTACGCAGGAGATATTATAGTGCACAAGTGTGAGCGCAATACACAGGTGTATTCACTGTTCCATCACTCTCAAAGTTCGGTGAGACGGCAATCCGATATGACCGGAGAGAGATCAAGCGCAGGACCAACGGCTTAACGTGATTCCTGAGGCACGGGGGTGTAACACCGCCAACTTCCCGACTCCGAGCTGTTATTGAGAAATTCATGACAGAAAATATCGGAAACAATTTTGGCTCGACCTGGGATTCGAACCCAGGACCTCTTGGATGTAAGACAGAAACTTTGCCACTACACCAACGAGGCAGTCAATCAGACGCAAGACCTCACAGATTTCCAGGTCGATGTTTCTAATACGTAGTTGAATTTGATTTCTATTTCTTTGTGTACAAATATGCTTAGTCATAACATAATGGTAAGATCCTCCTAATATTCCCTTACACAGGCAAAATGACCTCTTAGGTACAATTCAAAGTATCAAGCCATCATAAAATGGTCCACCCTCACATATACGGTCCCTTACGCGCAAGCTCAGATTATAATATGGTTATACAGGGTGTAATAACCCAATACACTGTTGTTTTAGCTTTGTGCTCCAGAATCATTTTCTTTGTCTGCAAAGTTAAGTATTTTTGTTGTTTATTCATTGAATGTAAAGGGAAATTTCATTCCGTAAGTGCATGTAATAAGATTACGTCGAAACATCTTATGGGGCTGTTACGCCTTTTAGGTCCTGTTCCTATGTGAAAAGGGCACATTTTTGTATTGACAAAAGCATGAAAATCTAAATAATTTCATTCTTCCCGGTTTCATTTTTGATTTTCCGTGAAAAGTCTCGATAAAAACCAGTATGCCATGATAATGGGGAGCATTAATTAGTTTTATTATTAAAAGCTAAGCACTTCAGCTGCAGAGCGCAGCAAGCCTTGAGGTTGGGTTGATGATGAATAAGTCCAAAACCAAGGTTATGACCAACGCCGCTGACCACGACATAGTAGTGGACGGGCAGAAGATGGAGTATGTTGATGAGTATATCTAAAACGAAGGGTCGCGGGTTCGATCCCCGCACAGTACAAGCATAAGTGTGCATGAACATGTGTGTTTGTACTGGTCTGGGTGTTTTCTATGTATAATATGCATTTATTTACAAAAAAAAGTATTTAAGTATGTTTATCCGTTGACCCATATAACACAAGCCTCGTAGCTTAATTTGGGACTAGAGAATTGGTGTGATTGTTGTGAAAAATTTATTTTATTTATTTATTTATCTACTTGGGCCAAATAGTCTCCTTCGAAAACAGGCAGGACTATCGCCGTAGAGGAAGACCTAAAAAAGGTGGTGTGACGATTTGACGAGTTTTCTAACAGATTGGGAATACTTAGCCGCCAATAGGGAACAGTGGAGGAGTTTGGGGGAGACCTTTGCCCAGCAGTGGCGTGACATAGGTTAGTAAAAATAAAATAATTTTTTTTTATTAAAATATCTAGATTTGTGTCTTTAGAAAAAAAACATGAATCTATGACATTAAATATTCCCTCATATTTTGATTTTAACGATAACAAAGTTAGGTACTAAATAAATAAAAAAGTTTTTTCCAAATGTCCCCAATCCCGTTTAAAGTAAACAAAACTTTCAGTAGGCAGCGGGAGGAGAAAAGTTTTTTTGGATCGCCATCAAAGTGTGAAATTGCAATCAGTACTAATGAACGGGTCTGTCCGTCGGTCTGTCATCATAAAGTTGGCTATTGCTTTTTTTAAGCCAATCGTCCGTGTTTGAGAGGGTTCGAGCGTTGGCTAGGTAGGCCGGAATGTAACGTGGGAGCAAGACAAACAGCCATTCAGTTTACAAATTAGAATTTTTTTGAAATGGCTATTACCCGCGGAAAATTTTACACGTTGCTTTCTCCTTTTCTTACATTGCAACTGTCAAATTTAAATAGTAATGAAGAAGACAATCAAAAAAGTACATTTTCTTACTTATCGTCGGGGATAGTGCAAATCCGCGTAACTAGCACTGGATAATTCCGCGTATCTGCATGTGATCAAATTTTACAGGGGAAGGTTAAAACTGTTTTATATCGTTATTTCAAAGACAATTAGACTAGTTTTTTCATAGAGAGTAGTAATTGATGTTATCTATACAATACATAGATTATTTCTACTATATATTATCCGTAACAATGATTAATTACCCTCCAAACTACTTACGCGGATTTGATTTGACCAAAATCTCATCAAAATGGAACCTAACAGTAAGTTCCGCGGTTTTTAAATCAAACTTTAAAGTGCTTAGAAGGAAAACTTTTATTTATTAACTAACCAATTTTCTAAACAATCTTACTTAAACATAAACTTGAAATTATTGCAACATTAACAACATTTTTTAATTAGTCTTTGATTCTTTATCAGCCTTTTCAACGAGATGTCATTAGGATTAATAGGTATCACAAATTAAATTTTATTAAAATATAAAACAAAAACAAGAGCTTCGTCAGCTATACTTATGATAAATCTTTCAGTATTTCTAAAAACAAATTACAGTTACACATTTAAATTATAAAAACAATATTAGGTTCATCAGCTGTCTAACATAAAAAAAACTTTATCTCTCAGTCATTTTAATAACAATAATTATTCTTTCTCATTTAAACAATAATAGCAATATTAAGTTCTATAGCTATGTAACAAAAACAAAAATATCTGTCAGTAATTTTAAAGACAATTTACTCTTACACATTATAATTATAAAAACAATGTTAAGCTATTCAGACATGTAACAAAAAATATCTCTCATTTCTTAAAAACCAACTGTAATCATACTACTGTCTTCTTATTTAGTTATTTAACAAAATTAAATGTCTTTTATAGTTCAAAAAAGTAATTAACAATATTCATATTGTAATAACATTTTAATTATAGTCTTGATAACGGTTCTTTCAGCTGAGTATATAATATAATAAATTAAGAACATTAATCTTGTTTATAAGGTAACTCATCATAGAATTGGTGACAATCATTGGGTATGACATTTTTTAATTGTTGAAGATGTTCATACTTTGATTTCGTTATAGGCAATTTCTCAGTAAAGAGCTGTGGTGGAATAACTGGACCTATTTTTTTTGGCCTATGTGGTAATGGCTGAAATTCTTCATTGTAGTTAAGTTTGTATTCAATAGTACCATTGGGATTGTACTTAAGCACTCTGATATCGACTACGCACTTTGCGCCAGTTCCTCTTCCAGGGCGGATTGTATCGTAAATAAGATTACTTTTAATGCTATAATCCTTAAAGAAAGTGTGGTCAGCCGTTACTACTTCATATGGAGATGGCTTCAGCCTAGCTTCTTTGGTAATTGAGGAGTACTGACTTGGTAAAAATATTTCCCGATGTTTCAACTTCCTTTCAATTATGGAGTGAACTGAATCCACCTCCATTTGAGTATGGCCTTTTTCTAAAAATTTCTGTATGATGACCACTTTCTTGTCCATCGCTACTTGCAGAAGAGCGTTCGAAACTACAACATTTCTGTTTTGTGATGTACATCCATCAGTGAAAATTACTACGTTTCTATGACTTTCTTCAATGATTTTCTTTAAATAATCGACATAAAAGGAAGCGTATGTTGATGCTTTTAAATCTGATGCTGTTTCATCAAACCAATAGCACTTTACGTCATTAGTACCCAAATTGTATATTGTAAAATTATGAACCATTAACTTTGTTTTAAAATACAATGCACTGGCTGATAAAAATGGGCATAACTTCACAGCTTGTAAATCGGCTGTTATTACGTGAAGCGTCCCTTTTTTCGCAGCCTCTTTATCTATAGTCTTTTCCATTCTTGCTATTTCTTTTCGTGATACATGTTGTTGATATACTTCCTCTGTAATATTGCCAGCTTTGTATGAACAACATAGATCACATGCATCTTTTTTTGGTTGAAACAAAGCTATGTTTTCATCTTTCAAAACATCTTCGAAAAGTTTTCTGGATGCCACTTTTTGTCCACTTCTTGTTGCCTCTTTAACATAAATACGATAGAGTTCCCGCTTAGACTGTATAATGGGTTCCAAATATAGTTTGGTACTTTCTTTTCTACAGTAGTGAGAAGGCATTTTGGGCAAGGCTCTTAAAAATGATTGTATCAACTCTTTCAATTTAGGCGATGCAACATTGCTCTGTCCTATATCCGATTCTTTATTTGGTTTCTCTCCTAGCCAGTACCTGACTGTCCACTCTTTAATTCCCAATGTTCCTAAGAAAGTCTTTAAACATACTCTCATT
Source organism: Pyrausta despicata (assembly GCA_963921415.1). Taxonomy (NCBI): domain Eukaryota; kingdom Metazoa; phylum Arthropoda; class Insecta; order Lepidoptera; family Crambidae; genus Pyrausta; species Pyrausta despicata. The sequence goes on from OY992869.1 coordinate 6,569,765, forward strand.
TTTTGGTCATTTAATTTTAAATAATAGACTTTTGTAGCACCTCGTCTTGTATTCCCTTTAGTAGTTTTCCTTTTCGTTGTCTTTTTATCTACTAACGATGAAATAAACATTTTCTTCTCTATCCAGGTCATCTTCCAAAATTCGTGAAAAATATTTAATCGTACCGTTTCTGTAAATTGATCGCAGTGCAATATTTTGCTTCTTAAACATTTGCTGGAATTGCAAGGTTGTCCAAGTTGTCGCGCAGGTTTAATAGAGTCTTGTAAAAATTTTTCGTCTCCAGTCTTTCTAAAACCTACGTATTCTTGACCCAGCATTCTTAATGTCTTGTTTTTAAACCTTTTTGAAGACATTACGTCTGCCTTTCGTTTTCTTATTCTAGACTCAATGGCAACCTCACGTTCCAAGATCGTTTCAGGAAACAACTCGTTATCGTTGTGAGTTGATGTTGAAGCTATCGGTGCAACATTAGTTATTTCAGAGAGTGGACAGTAATCTGGGTCGGCAACAGAATCATCTGATGAAAAGTCAAAACCTAACTCACTTAGTTCATTATTAATTTCGGTGCATACATCCTCTTTAGAAACATTAGAAACCAAATTATTAGTCAAAATTTCAGTCAAGCCGGAAACATTATCGTGATCATTAATTTCCAACAGATTTTCCAAGCAGGAAGAACTAAAAGCGGTTGTGTCACAATCAGCTAAAGCTTCAGCTTCTTTAGTAAGCTCTTCTTGTTTCTCAGAATTAACAAGACTGGTATTAGGCAAGTTTTTGGGCAATTCTTTGGTGTTTTCAACCACTGCCGACTGCCTACGCAAAATCATTTTTTTTAATCCCAATAACTTCTCGCGCTTGTTCTTTAGATCGAATAATGTTGTGACGTGTATTGTTTTGTTTTTACATGGCTCATTCGCCATTTTGATGCTAAAAAGAAAAAAAAACATTTAATTTAATGCACATCAGCATTAATCTCGTACTTACGCGGTTTTACTGTTCATTTAAGTAATCTTACTTTAATGAACAGCAAAACCGCGTAACTATAAACCAGATCTAAATACGGACTAAACAATTATTCATTTATTTGAATCGGTGCTCTGTTTCAATATTTAAAGTACTTATAAATACTTTATAACTTTTACACGTTTACTTTACAATAAACTTTTTTTTTGCAAAAAAAATAGGTTAGAACGAGTAAAATAAGTTAAAATTTATTTAAATGATGTGTAATACTGTCACTTTATACAAAAATACCTTATCAACACTTACCTAACGTTGTCAATAATATTTTTGTTGTAATCACTCAGTTTAATAACAAAAACAAACCACGAAATACGCTCCCAATGTCACCTGATCACATACGCGGTATCGTCAATTGCCGGCTGTAGATACGCAGTATTGGTTTTTAGGCGAATTCTTGCTTTCTATTGGTTAAACGAAAGTCGCGTCAACGTGAGAGCTGCCAATCGGGAACTCATGTCGAATGCCCGCGAAATCTAAAATAAGCTACAAGTGTCAGATACGCGGTATTATCCAATGTAAGTTACGCGGATTTGCACTATCCCCGACGTTATATGTATATTAATACAAATAATTCTAGGTTTTCCGTGCGCTTGGTCTGCCGAAGCCTTCAGTAACACTCTTTTTATATTCTTTGCAACGAATAAAAGATTTTTAAGTTTTTTTTCAAGTTTTTTTTTTAATAAGAGTACTTATGTATCTTGACCCAACCCTACGTAGAATATCAAGGGAAGGTGGTGCCCGTTTCATGAATGCAAACGTTTTCGGAAGATACTTTACGATTTCAGCGCTCACGACGTATCTGGTGATGTGTCCTAAATTCATTTTTTAAGCCGTTCCACAGTGTAATGGAGTCAGTAGACTCCACCTACATTACACTTTCACTTAGATATTTTAAAATTTAATGTAAAATGTACGTTTTACGTGGTATAACGACCTATTCGCTTCCTCCAAGTGCCTTATAATTTATGGTAAACGTGTTGCTGTTTAATACCCCCATATTCAAACTCTCTAACTAATATCATACACAAATCCTTGGCTGGTTGAACCTCGCAAGTCCTTTATTTCGATATCACTAAACTTTCTGTCTCTGCCAATTTCTTAATTAAAAAAAATAACGAGCTATATAATTCGAGATTTATAAATTCCAAAATAATTCGCTCACGAAATATAGACCCACTGTTCCTCTTTACTCTGTGGCATTAGTGTAGCAGGTGTCATATGGGAAACTGTACAAGGTTTGTGCCCAAAGCTAGCCTTTGTCTATCTCTGCTTTTTGTGCACTACAATAGCCTTCGACACATTTTGTGGGACAGTAGGATATTGTGACATTTCGCGATGACCAGATTGTGACGCTCTTTGTCTATGATTTTAATTTAATGCGCACACTTTCGATGGGTTATGAAACAGTCTATGGTGTGTATGTGCAAATTGGAGCGGAATTTAGTGTGGTCATTATGGTTATACAAAAAAGGGCTTAATCAGAGTGTAACGATATTAAAAGCGAAAATTACACATTGTCATATCCTGCAGTCAATGCGTACAGATTTTATTTAAAGTCTTTTTCCGGTGTATCCGCCTGTAATCATGAAACCATCTTTTTTCTTGTCTGATTCATACAAAAATTCATTGAAAGTTTGTATTTTTTTAAAGTAGGTAGTTAGTATTTTAATTATCTTCTTATGTTAAACAGTCGGCAACACAAGACAACAGCATCCAAACCCATCAAGTTTATAATCGTCATATTTATAAAACTTCTATTGTCTATGGTACAGTCAGGGATAAAAATATTGTGGCACTTTAGTACCATGACAAATAAACAGTTTCGGCAATTTTCTTGTAAGGACTGTATTTGTAATAGCCAGATAAATAGTTATCGGGCTGGCAAATATAAGCCAACCCATTTTAAGATGACTTTCGTTTTACATTCTGCGCTGTTTGACTTTAAATCCACCATCTTGGAATTTTATCCGACTGTAACCGAATTCAGTCTTTTGAAAAATTTGTTAATAGGTACTAACATAGTGTGTAAGATGTATTGTTTACTAACCCCACTTGGATCTTTTGTTGTTCAAATAAATTATTATTATTATTAGGTTCTCAAAGTGCTATATTTTGGACGCTGACTGTACAGTCGTGAACGTGTTAACGCGGTGACAGCCGCATTCCATAAGGCAACATTACTGTTAAAATAAAGCACCTCTCAAATGTGTGTTCCTCTTAATATAACTTATCTCACTTTAATCTCGACTTTCTCACAATTGTCCTGCGAATCATACACCTTTAATGTAATAAATCAACATCCAATATTGTATCTTATCTGGAAAAAGATAAGGTTGAGAATGATTTTCTTTTTGCCTCATTATCTACTGATTATAACACTCTCGTATTGTCAAATGTGAAATTGTATGAAATTCACGGAATGCAATACCGTCTGGGTTCACGCAAACGATTTTAAGCCCTAAATCTTGAAAGGTAAAGTTAACATTATATTGCCTTGACAGTTCTCGAAGAAATTCCATAGCATATGCAATGTTGTACTGTCGAGAAGAAAAGTGTTTAATGTGTGTGGTTGCGGCGCTTTGGTAGTGATACCAAAAGTTAAGCAACCTACGGCGCGGTCATGTTTAGGATGGGTGACCATTCTGACCATACAAGTAACGTCTTTACAAGCATCTCCGTGCTTCGGAAGGCACGTTAAGCTGTTGGTCCCGGTTAATACGATACATATTAGTCGTTAAGCCTGGTCGGAGGCCCTCGGGCGGCTTAATAACATCTGACAGTAAGGTTTGTCATTTACCTTACACACACCCCTCCACCAATCCGCACTGAGCCTGCGTGGTGGAGTATGGCTCGCACCATCTCATAGTTGAGGTGAGGCCTGTGCCCAGCAATGGAACGTATATAGGCTGATGATATGTCTATTTGACATGCAATAAATAAGTTCATGATATATCAAATAGCGGCAGCTTAATAACATCTGACAGTTAGATGGTCAGATACCTACTGCATCTGTAGCAAAATTATTACCAACATAAAAAAACCGGTCAAGTGCGAGTTGGACTCGCGCACCGAGGGTTCCGTACAAACCTGTAGATAAGGAGTAGTAACTTTGAAATTTTCAAAATTGTCAAAAATATTTTTTTATATATGATGAAACTGAAAATTTACGGTTTTCGTAATTTTTCCTATATCTGTACTATAAGACGTGATTTCGTATTAAATTTCATAATTCTAAGTTTACGGGAAGTACCCTGTAGGTTTTGATTCCCGTGCGAGTTTCGAAAATTTGCGGAAATTTGCGGCCTAAATGGCTGTATCTTTTGATTGCGTTGGCTTAGAAGGTTGATTTTTCTACAGCTTCCAGGGACAGTAGACCTAAGTATCATATATAAATTTCAGTTTGATACCCCCACGCGTTCCTGAGAAAATCGGTCTTGACAGACAGACGGACGGACGGACGGACGGACAACAAAGTGATCTTATAAGGGTTCCGTTTTTTCCTTTTGAGGTACGGAACCCTAAAAAAAGATTAAGAGTCTGTGGGGTGAGTAGTTGAGCACGAACAACTATCGTAACGTATTCGTAGCGTTTACCTAACGTTAACTTGCCAATTTTTTATTGGGTAACTGTCAGTTTCTGACGTTTGGACGACACGAAAACGTTACGATAATGTTCGTGCTCGCCCCAATGTTATATTTTACTTGACGTGTGCAAAGAACAGCCCAAGTTGTAACAATAAATAATTGTAGTGTAAAGTTTACGGGTCGTTACCATCGCACTAACCTGCAAAAGTAATGCACTCCCCACCGCACTTGCAGTTAAAAAACATCGCGTTAACTCGACGGAGAACCGAACGCGGTACCCCATCACGGGTACGAGTGACCACTCCCTAAGGGGCAATAGCAATAAACTTGCTTGCGATACGGGAACACTATGTTGCTTCGAAAAAGGGGGAAATAAGTAGTTTTTGCTATTACGTTTTACATGACTAGATGTTCTAAGATGGTAACACTCCGGTTTGGTTTGAACAATTGTTTTGATTTTATCTAACAGTCTAAGACACGAACTTAAATCGACCTTCACTGAGCTGATAATAGAATGAAACATATTTCATTCAAGATGGGTTTGCTAAAAAAACAAACTATTTTGGAAACGATTTTTATTTGAATTTTGCAACATCAAGATAATAATAAAAATTGTCCAGACTGAAAGTAAGTTTATAGCCATAAACAGCGTTTATGATGATATTTTTTTCTATTGACGTGACAACGTCTTAAATAAGGTTGTGGCTCGAAGTCACTCATGAAAAAGTGTAACGCCCGCTCACGTCTGTTACGATGAGTCACCGAACGAGAGAGAGGCCCGCCGGTCCGGCGAATGCCTTGCGTCTCTCTCCCACTCAAACATGATCGGTCCGCCGCGCGCGCAGCACTAGAGAATTAGGCGCGTTGAAAAGAAGTTGTCTTCGCCCGTAAAACCGACTTTACAGGCAACCATTTTTTATCCAATTGAGTAAAGTAAGAGTAAGAAAGTAACTAACATTGACATACTTATTTATACTTGACTACCCAGTAGTTAGCCAAGGTAAATAATAGACAACCTAACGGCTGCACATTCTACAGGTTCTGTACTTTCAGTCAGAACAAAATCTTCTTATTATTTTAATGTTGCTAAATTTAAAAATCAATTAAAAATAGTCTGTCTAGGATTTTTTTAGCAAACCCAATTTTTAATATATTATCTAATTTACTATATGTATTATAAAATGTTTCATTATTAGCTCGGTGACGGTCGATTTGAGTTCGTATCTTCTACTATAAAAAAGGTTCTATTAGCCCTTTATTAAGTCATACAAGTTGTAAAAAAATACAAGGCATTTTCCGGAGGGTGTTTATTTATAGCCTAGATTACAGGAAAAATACTTACACATATTTTCTGTTTCTTTTTCCTGACAACCACATTAAATTTTAACTTAATTAATAGAGTATTTTGATTTGGAATAATGAAATAAAATTGTAACAAAATAATTTGAGCACTAAAGAATAAGATGTAAATTTTTATTCTTAATTTTATTCACATTACTTTTTCAAATGCTGCAACAATGGGCATTGAATGAGTAAATTCAAATTCAATGAAAGGTGTCCCGTCCCGTCTTTCATTATTTTTTAATATCAGTTAATTCATTCTGCGCAGTCGAGTGTAAGAAATGAATTATTCTGGCCAATCGTGTCCAATGTAGCGAGAGCAAATCTAGAATGGATTCGGTCATGCTAAGTGACGGTATTCAGATTTGATAAGGCTATGTACTATCGAGGTCTGCGTCGCATGAACATTTAAGAAGAAAATCATTTGCACATCGCGCGTAATCCCGCTTATTAATTGCTCCGTGTGTGTCGAAGTGCATGCAAACAATTTTCGTTAGAAAGTGTTTACGCGGCCGCGGCGCTGACCGCCAACACTTTATTGTTCAACACTAAACAAAAATTACAGTCAAGTAGACAGTTAAAAAAGAAAGATGTACAATTTAAGCGGTCTTATCGCTACAAGCGATGAAAAAAACTAGCGGCCCGGCTGCGACCTCGTCCGCGCAAATGTGTTTAACTTGGACAAATTTGGGAATTCTGCCGACATCTACTCGCCGAGACCTTTCCAACGATACCTGAACCATTATTTTAGGCCTAATTGATCTTACAGCAATAATTATGAAATATACTAATTATAGCTACACCACCCTTCTAAATGTTACGATCAATGGATCGCATGGATGGACGCTGCTATTGACAAACACTTCATAACGTTTTTTTTCTTTTAATTTACAAACAAAGTTGATATTCTCTTAATATTTCGCGACAGTTCGCCATTTAAGTGAGTGAACGCCCGTGAACATTATATTTCGTTCCTAATTTGTGATTTCATAATTGAATGTTATCAAAATGAATGTCCGAGGAGGATTCTTCTTAAATTTATGCTTCGGCCTCTAAAAAGACTTTTTCCTAAATTGCCGTTTTCTCCCATTCGTCCGGCGGACAAACATCCTTGTGCCTTTGTTTTTAAAGGCCGGAATCGTGTGTAGGTTTTTTTTAATGTGATTTTATTTGAGAAGAGCGTTTTTTATTATCCTTCATTATACTTTAGACGAGGTTCGTTTCGTGTCGGCAGGTGGGGGAAATATCAAATACTCGGAATATTTAGTTAAGATTTTGCTTTCGTGATTTAGTAGTTTGACGGTAGTACACAGAACTAAAATCCGTTACGTGCGATGCGGGCATGTAGACGCTTACCTTAATACAGCAACTGGTACATTATTATTAGTCCTCCTGGCCGATTTCGACCACGGCGGCCAATCTCAACAGAGATCAGCCAACTACGTAGGAGATATATAATATCTGTGTGCACGTGTGAGCGCAATACACAGGTGCACTCACTGTTCCATCACTCTTAAAGTTCGGTGAGACGGCGATCCGACATGACCGGAGAGAGATCAGGCGCAGGACCAAACGGCTTAACGTGCTTACCGAGGCACGGGGATGTGACACCGCCAACAAATTCATGACAGAAAATCTCAGAAACAATTTTGGCCCGACCTGGGATTCGAACCCAGGACCCCTCGGATGTAAGGCAGAAACTTTGCCACTACACCAACGAGGCAGTCTGGTACATTATGTAACATTTAGCAGACTATTTACTTCACTAAATAGCAGTGACACAGCCGGTTAGCCTTAGGCTGAAACCTAGCTTTAAATGGGTGTGTAGGTCGAGAGGATAATAAATTAGAGCCTTTTGTAGTCAGTTTAGGATTTCGAATAATTTAATTTGACATCCTTAAATTTACAGTAACATTGTTTTGCGTTACCTTTAATGATTTATGTCTCTCTCGTGTTTTGGTTTGTTGAGAAATTAATTTTCTATTAAAAATAAAGCTTTAAAGGGTCCTTAATAAAGGTCGGTATACTCGTATTACGCGAAATTCCTTAACGAAAGTTATATAGTTATATTATAGTTAAGGATTTAATATGAACGAATTATGTAAAAGGCTATCAAATAATAACTTACAAAAATAAGATTCAGGCGAATTGAGAACCTCACTCTCTTGAAATCGGTTAAGAATGCATTTAATTGTTAATCAATGGATGCCCAATGATTAAAAATAGTAAAATATGGCCATATTCAGGAATCGAACCTTCAATTTTACAGTACAAACTTGGACGTCATTCTGTTTGTTCACGGATATCTTACGTTTAATTAAAGCAATTACAATCAAAATGCGAGTATTAAAACAATCTACCACGAAACGAAACTTGGACTATAATCATCGCCAGCGGCTTAAATATTAAGCACGTTATTTTATTATACATTAAATATAGCCTATGTTTCTTCAGGAACAATGTAAGATTCCAATGGTATTATTTTTTAAATCGGTCCAGTAGTTTCGGAGCCTATTCAATTCCAACAAACAATAAAACCTTTTCTCCTTATAATATTAGTGTAGAAGTAATACATCAGTGTTGTAACAACCAAGGTCTGGGGGTATCGGTTATCACTCTCCAGGGATTCGAAAATTCGGAAAAAATTAAATGATTACATCCCTACTCGATAAACGAAATGGATCAGAATGACGCAAGCCAATTAATTTTTTTCCAATTTTAGTCCAAATGACGTATTGTGAACGCAAATCGTCATTATGTTATTACGTCGGTATTTTCTTTTTAAAGCAAGTTTTCAATAACAAATTTATTTGTTATATCAATATTATAATGATGTTGTCTGTCGAAATATAAATTCGATATGAAATAATGCATTTGGGAATGCTACCTTTGTTGATAGAAAATGTTTTTTAAAAAAGGTTTAATCATTTCAGAGTTCATGCTTACGTGTTAATTATCCGTTTAAATTGATGGTTTTCTATACTATGATTAATTAATCCTAAATTTGAGTCTCATTGTGGCAGTTTAATTTGGTTTTTGTCGAGTCACCCTTGAGTGTTGCTTCGTCGTTTAAGCCCCTACGTACACAAGGCTACGCAAATCTTCGATTCTCGAAGACATTCGTCGCCTCAATGAATTTGTATGGCGGTAGCCGTTTGGAGACTAAAGTCGTCGTGTATCAAAGATATATATGTAGATATATACCGATACCGTCAACATTTGATTTTGTGAGGCGTACACAGCAATACAGATATGAAACTCAACTGAAGGCAGAAACTCAGTCGGGAGTTTTAGCCCTTAGTTGAAACTTTACAATGCAAGAAATATATATTACATGTGTTCAGATTTGACCGATAATGACACATATTGAATAAGACTGTGTTAATTAGATACAAACGGGGGATAGTAACTTACTATTAGATACGAGTATAAATAGAAACAATATAGTTTATCTTCTATGGAAGTTTTCTACATTTTTTCTGAAATTAATTCCTTCAGTTTTGAAGACCAAACAAACCACTTTCACTTCCAACAGCCATGGATGCAATGTCATAGGTACATAGGTTGCCTGAAAACGAAAATAAATTGTATTTCCACTTGGCCTAGATATAAAACTTTCACATTAAACAAACATTAGGCTTACCCTAAAACCCGAAGTAATCTGTGCGTAGCAAGAACGCATTGGTACCAATATAATGAACTCTCCTAAACCAAATGAACTCTAACAAAGCCTCCATTTAGTATTATTTGTACAATAGATTCCTTACCACTAATAGACTGCCTCGTTGGTGTAGTAGCAAAGTTTCAGTGGTCGAGCCAAAAATGTTTCTGAGATTTTCTGTCATGAACTTCTTAAAAGCAGCTCGGAGTCGGGAATTTGGCGGTGTTACAACCCCGTGCCTCGGAAATCACGTTAAGCCGTTGGTCCTGCGCCTGATCTCTCTCCGGTCATGTCGGATTGCCGTCTCACCGAACTTTGAGAGTGATGGAACAGTGAGTGCACCTGTGTATTGCGCTCACACTTGTGCACTATAATATCTCCTGCGTAGTTGGCTGATCTCTGTTGAGATTGGCCGCCGTGGTCGACGACTATATTATTATAATAGACTCTCCCAAACCCAATGATCTCTGATAAAGCTTCCATTTTGTATTATTTGTACACTAAATACCTTATTAGTACTAGACAGTAATTCGATAAGTTATTTCGGTTGTAGAGAAATTTTATTTCCAGCTAAAATACTCCTGAATGGGCCAGGAAAACAGCTGTTGAGCTTCAACGACTGGACGGATTTTGATCAACTATAGTCTAAACTATAGTAAGCATCGTGATTAAAATATCTTTCGATTAAAAAAACGCACTGAAATCTGTCATTCCCTTCCGGAGCTACGATGCCACAGACATACATACACAAAAAAACAAATACGTGTACGTAGACACACAAACAGACATATGGGTCAAACTTATAACACTCCACTTTTTAGTAGGTGATAAAAACTTCTGAGATATGAACCTTCCTTACCGCCAGGACACATTATATGCGACTTTCTGTCTAAGGGATACGCAAGTGATAGTTTAAGTGTGTTAACCACAGGCCGCGGATAAATCGATGACAGTCGCGTGTCGCGGCGACAGTATGACACGGGTGTGTCTTTATAATAATAATAATTCATTTAGTTTAGTAAATCATTCAAATTAAAACAACATTTCCATATCGATGTTAGTTACAATTTTTTGTTTAAAATTATGTTAGTAACAATTCAATAATGTGATTCAGTAGTAATAATTAAAAATAATGGTAATTCTATAATAAAAATATCATTCAATACGAGATGGAGAGACCTCCCGTCTAATTTCTATTTACTTTGCAGCTAGGTTTGACGGCCTTACGTCAACTGTCATTCAGTGTTTCATGAACGGGCCGTCACACCAACAGACGAATTGAATTGGCTAGACGACACCACCAATCGTTGACATACTTTTTTTTTAATTTGTCGCCAAAAAAAGAAAAGAAGAAGAAGAAGACATACTTTTTATTATCTGTCAAAACGGTCTGCCTCCATAGATTTCGTATGGGAATAAATGATTGTGACGTCACGGTCATGTGTCAGAAATCGGAGTCAATTGACCAAATATTTATTGCGTTTTGTGTGTTTAAAAATTGGTTTCTACAGCTTTTTTGAAATATATTGGTTGTATTAACTTCATAGGGGCTATGTTTTTTAAACACAATGTTCTTGACAATATTTAAGATAGGTGTCATCATCCCAATTGATTAATTAATTAATCAATTAAACACCAACAGACGAATTACGGCGCAACAGTTCGTAAGATGCCTTGGCCTTAGCTCGTAGCTTTACATTTTTAATCTGTCATTTTCAATTTGATGTTAAAATATATCATCGGGAGGTAACACCCTTAAATTAGAGAACGATAGTTAATTATAATTTTCTAATTTAAATAAAACAAATTATTAATGTAATCATATAACGTCTTCACATTTATCAATTGTGTACGTGAGGACAACGGTATTTTTGTCTTGTAATAAAAGGCAATTAAACGGTATTATGTCGATATATCAAGACCACCCGTGTGTCCAAATTTATGTTCTTAAGGGTCTAACGTACAGTGGGGGGTAGTCGGTATCCAATGAAAAAGAGGTTGTTTCTGACAACAATGATAGTTGAGTGGAATTTGAAATAGAAATGCTACATCGTGTGTAGGTACAGTGCATACAAAATCATAAAAAAACTGAATCGTTGGACATTGTAGCTTGATAAGGTCTTATAGGGCTTTTATAAACAAGGTTTCTGTCTGAGTTCATAAAAAAACCTTTCTTTTTGCGAGAAATAAATACAGTGCGGGGATCAAACCCGCGTCATCTTTGTTAATAGTCAACTTCAACCCGCAACATCTTTGTTAATAGTCAACTTCTTGACCATTACACTAAAGTGGTCGTCAAATATTATTAAGATGCTAGTTTTTGAATAATGTCAATTTGGTTTTGCAATGCTTAATTTGTCAGTTTCAAAACAATCACATGTGGATAACATACATTAAAAAAAACATAAGGCCGCACACCATACGGCTGACCCTTAAAAGCACGTCATAATCTAACTCATTAGAGACGATTTAATTTATGTACGACATCGCGACAGTTCATAGTACCGACATAAATCTTCGCGTTGGAATGGATGTGGTAAATGACGTGGAATCTGGAATGCTGGAATTAGCGAGATATGTGCATAGTAAGTTAGTGACATGATGGCTGTCAATTTGGGGTTCACTACTCCATTTTGAATGCTGAAAGAAATTCGATGAAATGAACCATCCATGTAACGACTTTCGGGTTATAACGCATCGTTCAAGCAAATAATCGACTTGTTGTCATCGATGTATTCGACGACCACTTTGGTGTAATGGTCAAGAAGTTGGCTGCTAACCAAGAGGTCGCGGGTTCGATCCCCGCACTATACAAAAATTTGTGTGCATGGACATGTCTGCTTGTACTGGTTTGGGTGTTATAGGTATTTATTTAGGTTTTTTTGTAACACCACTGTTGATTCTGATATCTGTAACACAAGTGCTTAAGCTACTTACCACGGAGTCTGATCAATGTATGTGATGTTGTAATACTTATTTATTATTTATTGTAATTCGACAAAACGTTTTTCGAAATGAAATAATTTCCCCGTCATTTTGCACCTGTGAACGAAACACAAACTGTGTAAATTCTATATATCTGTAACCTCAGTAATAATGTGGTCACTTGGCGTTGCATAGGTATTCTTGACATTTTCGGAAAGAGTGACCTTTTATTATTTTTGTATAATATTTTCCCTTAAACTCTGTTTTTTTTTTAACTTTGAACGTTGGAACTGCTGAGTAGTGTCCTGAATTTTTCAATTACCTTATGCGACCTGCTATTGAAAAAAGGTTGTCACGAAACTTCTCAGACTGACTTAGTTTTAATGTTTATCGTTGTTAATGTTTTAAATTTAAATTTTTATATAACTTTTTACTTTAATAAATAAATATACAACAACATCACATACATTAATCTGACTCCGTGGTAAGTAGCATAAGCACTTGTGTTGTGTTACACATAACAGAATCAACAGTGATATTACAAATAAACATAAATAAATACATAACACCCAGACCAGTCCAAACAGACATGTTTATGCACACAAATGCTTGTACAGTGCGGGGATCGAACCCGCGACCTCTTGGTTAATAGTCAACTTCTTGACCATTACCCCAAAGTGGTCGTCAACATAACAACTAATAACATTCGAACCTTTATGACGCTTCAGAAGGCGATGTCAGCACCGTCAAATTATAGTATTGTCACGTAGGTCGGTAGGTTAATAAAGAAAGAATGTTCCGGAAGTAAACTACCTACCTACTACTACGTACTAGTAGCTACTAGAAACTTCTACAGAATACTCGAATGTTCTGGAACTATATCTATCTCTTTCTAACACTATACCTATCTCGCTCTAACATTAGAAGTTTCTAGATATATCTAGGTCGAGTGCCCCGGCATATAAATAGAGGGTCGCCTGCGCCGCGAATTGAGTTTAAGTTTGGAAGCGATACAGTGAAGACACAAGTGAAGATAAAAAGTAACCAGTGAATTGTTCAGTGATTGTTTTGTGAATTTAGTGTGTGATCGTTGTAGTTAATTAGCGTGTATTGTTTTCTTAAATATAGTGTTTCTTCGAGTTAATTGGACTAATTAATTTATCCCGAACCCCAGCTCGTAACAGTATTAAATGATTAATTAAGAACACCTTGCCACCTCCACATAACTTTTCATACTCTTTGCACCACGAGCGTGAATAATTTATGACAACAATCAATCAAATGCGCCCACGCATGACTTAGTCTCATTTCAATCCTAATACGCCACATGATGAGTTTATTTAGATATTACATTCTAATTTTATTGATCACCGGCTTTGCGGCTACTTATTTTTACCCTATAATTTATGTAAGAATGCATGGAAATTGCTTAGTTAATACAATTTGGTATTTTAATGCGGTGATTATGGGTTTTATATTATGTTTAACATTTGAAAGTTTCGGTGTGAACGAAAACTATAAGCAAGACTATTCTAAAAATTAGTAATTAAAGATGATCGATGATAATGTTAGGCAATTAAGATCACTTCTAATTACTGGTTGATCCTGTCGTTAAAACAGACGCAAAATCTTCCTAATTGCCCATTTAAATTCACATCAAATCCTGTCTCACTAATTTCCACGATGAAAAGTGTCCCTCAAACATTATTAATTTTTTAACACAAAAATATGCATTCTCTTCGACGCTGAAGCAATTTTAATCGTCTCTCATTAAGCGCATTTTTGCGCGTAACCACCCGCCATCTTGAATTAATTTCGCAAACAAAATGGCCGCGCCCGGAAACGGAACAATAAAATTTTTATTAATGTCGAATGGGATGCGGCAGGAATAGCGTTACGGTACCGCTTTTTTATTTGTTACAATGCGACGGACATATCAATTGATGTGGGTTGGCGCCATTTTTTACATGTTTTAGTAAATTTATAAACTGTTGTAGGTATCGGAGTTTTTTTTTTCGTTTTTAACTTCACTTACTCAACAAGAAGCCGTTCCTTCATAAGTTGAAAGCACTTTCTTCAAATAACTATAACTTACCTACTTAAAAGATTTTTCACTTATTCATTACCAATCTTAATGATGCAGGGTCCTTGTCATGGAAACAAAATGGTTCATGGTTCTTTCTTAAGATTGAAAAAGAAAACTCTTATTTTTAAAACAATCACTGTCAAATGCACCCTTGCTTTCCACGTAGCATACTTAAATATTTTACTAGACTTTTCAGCTCAAGCCTTAAGCGATACGCGTATTTTTTTGTATTTTAATAATTTAATAATTTATCTGAAAAATTAACAAAAAAATTAAAGTGTCCTTATTGAATTCAAAGCAGTTTAAATAAAAAAAAATCAATAACGTATGACAGTAAAGTACACTAAAAACTACACACATAATGTTATGTTGTTCTTTATTTCTCTTTCAAATGTTTTTTTTTTGTTGTAATGAAAAAAAAAATACTAAAAAATATATAAAAATAAAACAGGTTTATGTCAGCATAGGCCATAAAAGTGTAAGTAACAAAAAATAATAACAAAACAATATTTTTTTAACTGAATGATGTTTAAAATCATTTTCAATATTCCCGCTCCAGTTTACGTCTTCAACCTTATCTTATTATCTATTCATGGGACAACCGCGTGGCTATTTCTTACTTCAGTCCTATCCACTATTATTAGAGTACCTAACACTGACTATTTTACCTCATGTAAATCCGTATTTTCACGTCATTCAACGCTTAAGGCTCACCTGTAATTTTAACGCGCTCCCTGCATAACTAAAGAACGAATGAATGAATGATGTTCAAATGAAAGAGTGTACACGATTGTTTGATTTAAATGGAAATTTGAATATTTTATAGCAAGCCGTGTAGGCTCTAGTGTGTCTTCAAAGAAAAGGATTGTGTGTTCTATGTGTTTTGTTATAAATGATTAGGAAAACAATCGAATATGAAACAGATGAATGATAGGTTAGTGT
The DNA here is from genome assembly GCA_963921415.1 of Pyrausta despicata. NCBI lineage: Eukaryota > Metazoa > Arthropoda > Insecta > Lepidoptera > Crambidae > Pyrausta > Pyrausta despicata. Next base: position 6,585,327 of record OY992869.1, read on the forward strand.
GTGGCTCGTGGACTAACTGCGACAGCGGTTCAATCTTCTACTACTACTACTAGTAGTATATTGTAGGTGTGCCCTGAGCCTTATTTTAGTTTACTTTCATCTCATCACCAGTGAATAACAGTCAGATTAAATGGTGTCATTTAGCGTGACTTGAGATCTATTCAATTTTGGCACATTGCATATTGTTAACAAGTGAATACAAATACAAAAATACAATATAAAAAAAACCTAATTGTGGCACATTGCATGTTGTTAATAAGTAAATAAAAATTCAAAAATACAATATAAAAAAATCATTTTTGTTACATTTCAGTTTTCACAAAGAGTTAGTTTGGTTCCCCCTTCTCAGTATATCAACTCGTAACAGGGTGTGCCGCTCCTTCTTAACAACACGTAAATAAATTACTATGTAAAAACATAAGGCAATAAAGGTACCTATTTACTTAATAAGACTAAAATAAAATCAAAGTTCTTAGTTGTAAACGGTTATCGCAAAGCCAGGAAAAGGGATGATGCCTCAGCTATTCACACAAACTATACAAATACAATGTTTTACAATTATTATTATTTTAAATTTTTTTTCTTATTTTTATATGCCAATTACGCATTCGCTCATACGAATACCGCCGACGATGTTGATCTCCAATCTAGAACGCCGAAATATTGCAATACCACGGAAACGCTGACTCCGCGCTCGTGCAGTTTCATCGTGACCTCGCGACCGCGCCACCAAGCCTCCGAGTATCGTCATCTCGCGCACTTCGAATCTCACATCGATCGGGTCAATTAATAAATAATAATAAATATTCTACTACTACTATGGGAGGATGTCAAGAGTCAAGCGCAGGACAGGGAGAGATGGCGACAACTCATGAAGGCCTTTTGAACAACAAGAACAACAAAAATAAATATTTTGCAACAATCACACCAATTCTCTAGTCCCAAATTAAGCTACGAGGCTGGTGTTATGGGTACTAGACAACGGATAAACATACTTAAATACATTTTTTTGTAAACAAATACATATTATACATAGAAAACACCCAGACCAGTACAAACACACATGTTCATGCACACTTATGCTTGTACTGTGCGGGCATCGAACCCGCGACCCTTGGTTTTAGAAGTCCGACATGTGGACCACTGCACCAAGCGGTCGTCACATTACTATAGCAGTTATTTTTAATTTTAAATATAAAGTCATTTCGGTTTCTTTCCGATCCTTCGCTTCTATAATTTGCCTTACGAATAATTTACTATGCAACCACATGTCATAGTTAGTGCTAATGACTTAAATAATAATTCAATTGAAGGTCAAGTTTTCTCGATTTACTATTCTGAAGGACAGACCGAAATACGTGGTAGGAATAATGTATGAAGTGTCTTGTATAAGTTTTTATTACTTGAGTATTTTTTTACTGTCATTCATATTCTTATGACCGGTTTGTCAATATAGTTATGATCGGAGTGTGGCAAACATTATTTAGATATAGTAAAATATACTGAAACTAGTGGCTATGGTATGGATATGGCGGATTTTAGTTATGGTATTTAATTATAATACAAAAACATTACATACATTGATCTGACTCCGTGGTAAGTAGCTTAAGCACTTGTTACAAAAATTAGAATCAACAGTGGTGTTATAAATAATCTAAAATAAATACATATTACACCCAGAACAGTACAAACAGACATGCACACAAATGTTTGTACAGTGCGGGGATCGAACCTATTGGATAATAGTCAACTTCTTAACCATAACACCAAGTCGTATTTAAGGATACTAAATGGATGTTTTTAGGATGTTTCTAGGATGTTTTTTTTATGCACAATTCATAATTATTTTTGCTTTCTTGTTACAGGTAAGAAGTTCCTAATATAAAGATATCAAAGAGTAAAAAAATATTCACCGATGCCATGTTCCTTCAGCAGAAAGGTATGTTTTTTTTAAATATTGTGCTCATCAAACGGTAACATACATCGAATTATAGCTGTGTAAAAAATGTCAAAAAATTAGGAGTCAATTGTCACTTTGAATTAGCCGTCTTATGTTTAAACAAACTTTCAACACTGCCGACTTATTTTGTAGTAAGTATTATTAGGATTAAGGATATAAAAGACTTAAGATTTTCTAATGGTGTGCTAATTTCAAAAGTGTAATTCACCATACCAACACTAACTAATCCAAACATTCCCGCCTTGTGCACAAGTCACAATTTGTATGTTAAATTGAATACAATTTGATTAATCAAAAGTTATTGCCTACTCTTAATTGACAATATGATGAAATTCTGACAGACGAAGTAATTTGCGGCGTAAGTGAAGAGACATGCTTAGAATATAATTAATAATGTAAAAAAGAATCAAGGAATAAAGGCTTTGTCATACAGCTAGCGCGACGGACCTGTAGTTTTCTAATCTGCGCGCCAATGTTTAAATCTCTAAAATATTTTTACATACACACACGCAAAATTTATCTTTTTTGTGTCAAATTTTCCGTATTTTATTGCCTCGTTGGTGTAGTGGCAAAGTTTCTGCTTTACATCCGAGAAGTCCTGGGTTCGAATCCCAGGTCGAGCCAAAATTGTTTTTGAGATTTTCTGTCATGAATTTCTCAAAAACAGCTCGGAGTCGGGAATTTGGTGGTGTTACACCCCCGTGCCTCGGAAAGCACGTTAAGCCGTTGGTCCTGCGCCTGATCTCTCTCCGGTTATGTCGGATTGCCGGCTCACCGAACTTTGAGAGTGATGGAACTGTGAGTGCACCTGTGTATTGCGCTCACACTTGTGCACTGCGAGTATAATATCTCCTTTGGCTGATGTCTGTTGACATTTTCCGCCGTAGTCGAAGTCGGCCAGGAGGACTATTATTATTATTTAGTTTAGCTACAAGATGGAACAGTATTAAACAACACTGAAATACTCCGCCACACTTGCGGGTTCTTGGCAATAATTCAGGCTAAACCACACATCTTAGATTTTAATTTGCCACTCTCGTATACTCGTTTTAATCAGCGCTGAAGCGGGGTAAGGATGTGCGAGGATAGTACTCGAGTAACTGACGTAAAATTGTAACAAATTTAGTAAGAGATGTTTAGAAACGACGACACGGTGAAAGAAATGATCCGAAATAAAGTATCTTCTAAATACATAGACCCATTTCTGAAAAATCGATTTTACCAAATATACAAGTTCTCAAGCCATTTGGTTGTTTAAACTCGTATATAAAGATAATTCATCATAACAATGATGAAGTTCTTGAAACAAAGACAATGTAAGAAATGGCAGAAAGTATTCTATTCAGCAATAATACAAGTACTGAATATTCTGTAGTACTTAAGTACTCTTAAGAGTAACTCATGTTGTCCCCTCACTAGATCCTTGTTTAAATTTCCCATTAAGACTATGAGACGAGCACAGAAAGACAAAAGGAACGTATCTCCGATCTATTAATAAGCCAGTTTAATTTGGTACCGGGTAGGGTTGCCAAAACAAGCTAAAGAAAATAACATGAAAATATTTTTACGTGGGTGTTTATTTCAAACAGACTAAATTAGTAAGATAATATAAAGATTAAGGTAAAATGTCTTTCTGACAATGTTAACAAGGTTTGCTTTGATCAATTAGGTTCAATAACACGGGACAACATTTTTAGAATAATATAAAGTATAATATGCCATATAATGCCATGTAAATTAAAGCATATTTACAAGGTATGATAAGTAACATGACTGATAGACGCAATGATTTCAATTTTCAATTTTTATACGTTAAAATATATTGAAAAATATTTTGAATTTTTTTGTAGTATGTCACAAAAATAAATATTTTTTTATTCAATAGCATCAAATGTTTTGTGATCGTTACCTATGCAATTTCCTGCGTATTGATGGTAAGCAGCAAAAGAAACTTAATACAATAATGCAACTCAGCTATACTGACGTCAAAACCATGTAACTGTTTCGCATACACGGGTAATTCTAAAAAATCAACTTGAAGATAAGCCCATGTGTGACATTTTCAATCGTCCTGTTTTGCTGACGCTCCACTTGTGACAGTCGCGAGCAAGAGCCAGATTAATGGTTATATTTAAATTATCCCCATATATTTCATGTTTTTTTCTGTTGTTTTGCTTTCCCCGTTGTTTTCAGCGTCCGTTGTTCCGTTTCCAGTAATCTAAGCTTGCATTTTTCATTACAAAACGTGAGTCCACCTTTGACATCGTCAATGATTTATTAAAGCCGTATTTTGCTGGCTGTACTGTACGATTGTTTTTTTATTTTAATTTAAAAAAGAGATACTTTTGTTTAGAGTGTGTAATTCAATGAACTTTTTGTGTGACTCGTACAAAGATACTGTCTTTGTTTCTCCGGTTTACGCGAACAGTAGACATTGAAATGATACACTTTTTACGGATTATTTCGCGATTTATTTACATTTTGTTTTAACCTGACGTTTCGGACCCTTTTCAGCGTCCGTGGTCACAGGTAGACTAAGGTGTTAGTTGTCATTACATAGTTTGAAAAAATTTTTAACTACCATCACTCAATAATATTAAGTTACGTTCCTATCCACACAAAATGAGCTAACAGTATCTTGAGGTCTTGCAGTGCGGGGTCGAGCTTGAGTCTTGGCCAAAACAGGATCCCAAGCTGGTGGAATTTTCCAACCATCTTCTCCATTAAAATTAGGGTGTCTTCTAATTTCAATAGCCTCACGGAGCGAAACGTCAGGTTAAAACAAAATGTAAATAAATCGCGAAATAATCCGTAAAAAGTGTATCATTTCAAAAATACTGTCTGTCATAATTTGAGTAAGTAATGATTTTGTTCAGTTTCTGTGGGATATTTTTTTGTGTAAATTATTTAAAATGAAATGCTATTGGATTTTATTTGATTTTTTCGTCTCCGATTCCGGTTACCGATATACTCGTAAGAAATGTTTGGAAATGAAAGATAGTAGATAAGTTATAAGGCAGGTAGTATGGTTAAACACATAGATACTGAAAACACGAAGTATGATGTCAAATCCGATACGTTGTTGTGACGGCAACCGGGAGTGACATATTTTTTTATAACCGCTACGATAATAATAATGGTATATAACAACATCACATACTTGTACATTGATCTGACTCTGTGGTAAGTTTAAGCACTAGTGTTACCGTTATCAGAATCAACAGCGGTTCAAAATAAACTTAAATACATACATATAACATCCAGACCAGTACAAACAGACATGTTAATGTACAGTGCGGGGATCGAACCCACGACCTCTTGGTTTACCTATATAGTCAACTTCTTAACCATTATACCAAAGTGGTCGTCAAATTACGATTATTATTGACCAATCAAAACTCGATTCTTATTTGTAACTTAACGTACATGGTGTGAGTTTGGTAACACCAGTTCAGTTCTAGAACAAACTAGCGATATTTTATTTCTAGTTTATTCCTTTTGTCTGCGTTTACGTAGCTTTAAACTATTTTCTCTGACAAGTGACAACCCAAAACCTGTCCCTCAGTGATTTATCGCTCAAATCCAATACCGAAATACTTGCCAAAATAAATTGTAATTTAAATTAATTATTCCGACCAATCACACCTATAATAATGGATGCCAGAGGCGGATTATCCGAACGAATTTTAATTACACCACCCCTTTCAGCCCCCCTAAATAAGGGGAAGGGGGGATGTTTGGGCCCAGCAGTGAACGGTTTGTCATTGCATCTCGGTTGATTGTAATTTTGATATCTTAATTAACGGATAGATTCTTGAAGAAAACAATTCGTGGAAGGGAAATTTTTTAAAAGCAAATCGTTAAGCCCAAGGCACACATGCGTCGTTCTGTCGCCACGACTCGCGACTGTTAGCGTTTTAACCGCGGTCATTGCTTCCAGTCGCGGGTAATTCGCATATTATGTGCCTCGCTATGTATTCATACATACGAGTTTATATCATACTAGCTTCCCGCCAGGCGGCTTCGGTTGCATAGAACTCGGTTATCTAATATATGAATTATCTTATTATTATCTCTACATATATCTCACACATATATACTCTATTAAATTCTCGTGTCACAATGTTCGTTCCCGTACTCCTCCGAAACGGCTTGACCAATTCTCATGAAAATGTGTGAGCATATTGAGGAGGTCTAAGGATCGGCCAACATCTATATTTCATACCCTTAGTGATAAGAGTAGTCCACCCTTCATATTTATATGGCATAACAACGTTTGCCGGGTCAGCTAGTGTACATATAAACCTTCCTCCTTAATCACTATCTATTTTCAAAAAAAGCTGCATAAGAATTCATTGAGTATTTTTTAAAGATCTTAGCATACATACAGACATGGGGAAAGACGAGGGAAGCGACTTTGCTTTATAATAATAATAGTAAGTAATAGTCTTCCTAGCCGATTTCGACCACGGCGGCCAATCTCAACAGAGATCAGCCAACTGCGCAGGAGATATTATAGTGCACAAGTGTGAGCGCAATACACAGGTGCACTCACTGTTCCATCACTCTCAAAGTTCGGTGAGACGGCAATCCGACATGACCGGAGAGAGATCAGGCGCAGGACCAACGGCTTGACGTGCTTTCCGAGGCACGGGGGTGTAACACCGCCAACTTCCCGACTCCGAGCTGTTTGAGATATTCATGACAGAAAATCTCAGAAACAGTTTTGGCTCGACCTGGGATTCGAACCCAGGACCTCTCGGATGTAAGGCAGAAACTTTGCCACTACACCAACGAGGCAGTCAGCTTTATAATAAAGGTACATTTACATGGCAAAATTATAAATCACCACATACATTTTGATGGGAATCAATGGATGAATTCAACATAAGGGGCTTTGTAAGTCGTGGAAAGCAGATTAAAAAAAGTTATTAAATTAAAATCTTTAGTTGAACTTACTAAACGACTTTTAAAGATATCAGTTAAATTTAATTAATACGGAATCAATTTTTCTGACGTCAATAAATATACGAAAACAAGTATACTTCTCATGCTTTCAATTTATGATTAAATAGCATTTAAAAAAAATATTCTTTACCTAACCCGCTTAGTGTAAATATCGTTATTTAAGCTCTGAAAATATATTCCAACCCAAATAATATTCAAACTTTCCACTAACCAAAATAAACTGTTAAATCAAACTGTTATTAATTCAACCAGAAGCATTTATAGTTAACCCGGTTTTGTATGAACTTTCGCTGTTATAAATATACGGTTTTACCTATATGTTATATACCTAGTTGTTTAAGTTGTGCTTAATCTCATTTTAGCGGGCACGCTAAACGCGCATTAATATTAGAACTTAGCAAAGTATTGTGGCGTTTGTGTATGGTGATGAGCGAAACGGTTAGCGATTTTGAGAAAAAAATATTTTAATTATGATACATTTTTTACATATAAGTAGCGGACATGATAAGGTTACTGTGGGGTTATTAGACAACCCAAAATAATCTAAAGGTAAAAATCGACGCCTGTTTTGTAGAGGCAGCTTGAGAATGCAATAGTTTTCTAAAACTAGCGACCCGCCCGCGACTTCGTCCGCGCAAACGTGTTTAACCTTGGGAACATTTAATCGGCATAAAAAGTATCCTATCACCTAAGTCAGATCACACCCTGTCTGTATACCAAATCCGTTTAGTAGTTTCAGCGTGATTGACGGACAACAATCCAAACATCTAAACAAATAAACTTTCACATTTTTATTACTAGTGTGATAAGGTGAATAACACATACCTTTAATTTGTTTGCTACTGTGGCGATTTTAAATTAAACTCTTTTTGAAAATGTTGCATTGGCCAACTGAAATCAAGCTACATACGGTTAGGTTACTAAAGACCCCATTGAGACCCTTTTTCCGACTCCGGCAAGCGCCACAATAGTGTTTTTTTATGATGTCTGTGTAATGTAATTCTAATCGCTATTCTACGTGCACTGCGCGACTGCCTTTAATCTAAACATCATTACAATTACTTTAAAAACGAATAGATTAGCAGTTCGTATCAGAAGCCAATTTGCTATAAAACGAACATGCGAAAATGTAATACAAATGGGTTCGTTGTTAAGGTAAAAGTTTTGTCTATGAGGCACTTTCCTGTTATAACTTTTTATTTGAATTTCACATTAATTGTTTCAAGCGTGAAGTACTTACTGGATTTAAATTATGTTAGGGAATATTATTATACATAATATTATTCTATGTTAGGGAATATAATTTTGCATGTTTCTATTCATAGAAATCTTCCTCTTGAATCACTTTATCTTTTAAAAAAAAACTGCATCAGAATCCGTTTAGACGTTTTAAAGATCTAAGAATACAAGAGTCAGACGCGGGAGCGACTTTGCTTTATACTATCTAGTGATAATGTCATATCAACGGATTTAAATTCTAACTTATGTTGAAATGTTAAGATCATCGATTACCGAAGGTAGTCTGGAGGTGATCGCTTTTAGTGCCGCTAAGACCGCCCAAACTGTTTTTTTTGTATGTTTTTATTTTTTGTGTCTTTTCCCGGTGTGCAATAAAGATCTATTTATCTATTTGTCATCCGATTAGGGCTTAAATCTGTATATGTGTGCAATCCCGATCAATTAATTTTAATTGTTACTTACCAAAGCTACTTGACTCGTATAACAACATTAAAATAACCTTAGATCACAAAACCAGACGTGTAACGTACCCTGTTATAAATTCAAACCTTTTGTCTGTACCCAACTAAATACATTAGCTATTTAGTATGGACTTAGCCGGTCCGGTTTTGCTTGCTTAATTTGCCATGAAAACACGTAAACAGGGATGAAAAGGTTCAAATCGCTGGATGTGGCTTTCGTGTTTTTATTACTTAGTTAGTTAGGCTTAGTATTACTTGCGATAGTAAAAAAAACTACGGATTAACCACAGGGGCTTCTCGTTGTTTGAGGGATTATTATTTTTACAACGAACGTAACGCTATCAATCCGATAAAAATCCAAGATGGATGAGTTGAAAATGTTGAAATGTCAATCTTGAAGGTCGAACCGAATGTCATCTTAAATTCGGTCAGCTCATATTGAACAGTCCGATAACTATTTATCTGACTATTGAACAATTAGCCCTAATTCAAATCTTATAATTTTAAGATTTATATTGTTCGCTGCTCAATTTCGGACAGCTAGCAAATTACCAACCAGTAATTTAAAAAAAACAATTCCAAAGAGAATCTTACGTCGCGACTCACCGTGTATGTCTCAGAGCACACCTACTCACAACTGTCAGCGATTTATTCTCTCGGTGATTGGTCGAAAGCCTGTCTTACGTGTACCCTGAGCCTGTTCACTATAGCTTTGATAATTCCTAAGTTGTGAAGTCCTCCTTTCTTATTTAAGTAAGTAAGTAAATATTTATTTGTCACACAATAATAAAACATGAAATAAACTAGATGTACTAATCTCATCTAGTCTCCAGTTCTCAACCCATCTTTATATCTTTGTGCAAGTAAATTTACTATTTATCTCGCGTCGTTTTGTAGCGAACCATCTGCCTTGTGTTTGAGAACTAGTTGGTTATTTATAGCTGTTGAATCGGATACTCGTAAAGCACTGAGTTCACTTTAATGGACACATGTCGCTGTCTTTAAAAGGGTAACATAGTCCCTTTGTAGGGTCTTACAGGCAAATGATCTCCCTCATGTCATGTCGGATTGCCGTCTCATCGAACTTTGAGAGTGATAGAACAGTGAGTGCACCTGTGTATTGCGCTCACACTTGTGCATTATAATATCTCCTGTGTAGTTGGCTGATCTCTGTTGAGATTGGCCGCCGTGGTCGAGATCGGCCAGGAGGAATAAATATTACAGGCAAAGCACATGCGTCTTTTTCCGCCGACAATGTTTCAACCAATGGCCGCGGCTTAATCATTAAGTCCCAGCGTCAGTATCCCACATGTGTGCGCTGGCGGTGGATTGTAGAAGATATAATAAAAGCTCCATAAACATTACAATATATTTGAGTAAATAATATATTCCGTTATTTGACATAATGCTGACATAACTTTTTCATCAATACTCAATGTAAACATTTACCTACGAATATTAATATTCTCTGCAAATTCAGCTGAAATTAAAACCGAAATATGTTGGCGATTCCATTTTTCATCTGCCTAACCCAAGAAAATATAAATACTATGTGCCTAACCGTCATAATATTCCAAATAGTTTGCGATACGGTTGGATATCGCAAACTTTTAAATGGAGCCGTAATGTATTTACAACGTTTTCCTGGTGAACGTCTAAAGTACCTATGTATATGGAAAGTAAAACAGTTGTAACTAATATTATTATTGCCGAGAAACCATAAGTGGATCGGTCTACCTACGCATAAATGTTAATATTTGTAATGCCGTTGACAGGTGAAGAATAGTTTACAGCATTAAGTCTGATGCTTAGCAGATTTTAATTAACGATTTTATAAAGTACGAAGTAATACAGTTTAAATAAATGTGGCGCTGTTAATAATAGGGCTATAGGATAATAATAATAATAATTATTATAATAGCTATAGGATAACAGTCAAGACGGAAAGACAATGCACCAATTTTAGTCTTCATAATTATTCTGAGCTAAAATTCATGAAGATATTACACTACGATTCTCTTATCACTGAAATCCAAATTGACTTTTTAGTTTTGTCTGTTTGTAGAGAATGTCATAATTAATTCACCAATAAATTGGTATCTATTTCAGACACTTTTAACTCTTTAAGTGACATGGCTGAGAATCGCAAGACATTCTAAGCTCACTCTTAATAAAATATGACGCCGAAAATATTCTCCGTCGATCTCCCAAGCAGCTGGTTGGGTTTAAATTCAATTTACCACAGATATAAGCTAAAATGTATAATACCATTATATTACCAATAGGATCTCGGAAATTCAAGTCTATATTTGCCACTATTCGATTTACTTGCAATAGAATTGTGAAATGTGCCACGGACGTACGAAATGGGAGCTTCGATGGATGTGGCGTTCTATGTCTGGCAGTCTATTGTTATATTTGTAAATGGATGCCTTTTCCAGAGACTGTATCTAACGTTAGTATTTTCGGGTGTAGCCGGCGCGTTCGCTCTTACGGTCAAGCTTGTAAGAGTGACAGGGACGGCTTCATCCGAAACTAAGGACAACGGGTTAGAGCAGGGTGCAGATACGAAATGGATATGTGGACAGCATACCTACTGAGTTCTGAGAATTAATGGATTCGGAATTCTGTGAATCAGTTATTATTGTAAACCTTATAGTTACTGATAGAGTAGAAGTAATTTGATATGACGGTTTCAAAGTAACGGGTTAGAATTTCAGGCTGTTCATTTGAGACTGTAACAATTTAATTTGAAGCGAAATTCATATAACTCTGATTAATTTTGATATCCAGTCAACTCAGAGATTTTAAATAAAAAGCTGCTGCTTCATTTACTCACGGATTTGTCCAATGCTAATTTGTTATTCCATTTATAACCCAAGCTACGACTATTTCACTCACATTTAAGTACCTATTTATCGGATTTCGCCTTTCAACTTAACTGACTAAATTCAAGCGGAATTAAACAGTATTTTCTAATAATTAGCCCGAAGTTAAGTGGCTTCACATTTATGCCATATCCACGTGCGAATCATGCATTTTCTTGCCTTTGTCAGGTTCAAATGTCTTCCTATTGATTTTGCGGGAATACCGCCGCGTCCCGGCGCGATTCTCGAACATTCCGCGGGGAATATTCCCGGGATATCGGAACGCGGGATTTTGCAGTCGAACGTCTTTTTAAGTTGTCAATTCATGGCCCTTTTTCATGTGACTTAGGGTTTGTTGACGCGTATGAAATAAAGGCGGGATTGTGGTGTGATATTAAATATGGTTCATGTGTCGTGAAGTCTGAAGAAAATAGACGGTAACTAAATCGTATTTTAGAACTAATCAAGCCATGGCGTGGTTTTAATTGGATTAGTGACCATTTACAACTAAAAAATGACGATGATCACTAGTATATTCCTATTTCAGAAATCACGCAAAGAATAAAGGTCTTTCGAGAAAAGCATTTTGGTTCCCGCAACTCTTCTCGAACCAACTCGTATCTGCCTAAAATATGAAATCATTAATCATCATACTATCATATCATTATGGCCTTATACTTTTCTACTAAGATATATCTACAATTCAGGCGGTCTTATCGCTTGTAGCGATCTTTTCCAAACAACCTTCATTCATTCATTAAGGTGCGAAACACGTTAGCAACCTAGTAGATATGAGGAAAATAACGCATTAGAAGTAACTGATGGGGTTTCCTCAATTTAAAACCATCTCATCTGAGGAAAAAGACGACGTGCGTGAGTCACTGTGTTAAATAGATTTTTTTATCATTAGGTATTCTATAACGTATGTTATATTACCGGATAGGACAAGTCTAGGCTCAAACAGTACGCCACATATTTGGAGTTTCTTTAAAACCATTTAATGGATTTTTTGTTAGAAGTGTACCGTAACGACCAAAAGTACAAATTAAGTAAAATATAATAAATAGACGTTTTTAAAACGTCCTAAAAGCAAATTACTTTCGATATTCCTCTAAAACGGAGGACCAATGTTTTTATTTTTTTGTTTTATTGTGTTTTTCTAAAATATACAGAAATTATACATTGTTTTCACATCTGCTAAACTGAATAGCAGTTTGTGGAGCGACCTGTAGACCTGGACCTGGAACTGGCACCGATTGACTCTACACAGTGTCTTATCAGCTTTGTACGTCCCACTGTTGGGCACAGGCCTCACCTCAACTACGAGGTGGTACGAGCCATACTTCACCTAGTGGGCGCAGTGCGGATTGTCCAAGGGGTTGTTTCTAAGGTAACGGACTAAACTTACCAACTTACTAACGGACCATCTCAGATGTTGTAATGCCGCCCAGGGGCTGTGACCGGGCTTAACAAGTAATATCTATCGATAGTAACCGGCGAGCCTTCCGAAGCTCGGAGATGCTTGTAAATAAATATAATAAATAAGTAAATATGGTAAGTAGCTTAAACAATTATGTTACAGATATCAGAATCAACAGTGGTATTACAAATAAACTTAAATAAAAACATATAACACCCAGACCAGTGCGGGTGCGACCCGCGACCTCTTGCTTGTCAACTTCTTGACCATTCCACCAAAGTGGTCGTCGCGTCGAATAGACGTTACTCATATAACGGTCGGAATGGTCACCTATCCCAAACACGACCGCGCCTTAAGTTGCTAAACTTTGGTATCACTACCAAAGCGCTTGTGATATTGCTCCAAAACGGACGCCAATACAGTGAGACGTAAAATCTTCCATTTTATTCCCAGCACCTATTGACTCAACATAGTAGAGGTGTTATATTCTACTTTATTCCTCTATTTCCCTGCATACGAGGTGCCTTTACCAGAATACTGCTTGTGTAGAGTGACCACGGTTTGGTTAAATTCAGGAAATTTAAATAAAGATTTCTTAGTTCAGGATTAGCTGAAAGGAAAATTTAGCTTAGCGCATCAATCTGTATATTGATAATGTTTTGACGCAATTGAGTACTTCATATGTATCTAATGACAATATTTCTAATTATTAGCGGCCATTTTCGATTTATCCTTTAGAATCCAAGTTTCGGCAAAAAAATGATTAGCTGGCAAAATGCCTCTTATTTTGCGCGAAGGAAAGTCGACGAATCTAAAATAAACCAGCAATGTTAGACTATGGTAACTCGAGAATATTTTTTTTTAAATTCTGTACTGGATTTAAATATCACATATCTATATATGTTTCTGCGGTTTACGCGAACAGTAGACATTGAAATCGAAATGTCAGGTTACAATAAAATGTAAAGAAATCGCGAAATAATCCGTAAAAAAGTGTATCATTTTAATATATAATTATGTGCTATAATTGATGGAGTCGTCTAATGGTATAAGTTTATGGACCACGTTAAAAAAATCGGCTGTCTGTAAAGTCGGTTTACTGACGATAGTTGAACGTGACAACGTCTTTGTCACGTAGCCTCTTTGTCGCTCGTTCCGCGCTCTCGCTTGCACTTCAATCCTTGAATGGAACGCCTTAGAGCGAGGTAACGCCGCATGCGTCATGTTTTTTGTCACGTCAATAAAAAAATATTTTGATGAAACGTATTTCTCTTCAGTGGGAATATCCTAGATAGCTCAGTATACATGGTGTCAGTAGCTGTGAGTGGCTATAATTTACATTGTTGTGTGAGCGAGACAGTTATATATGACCTTAATAAAAGTTCTCAGTTTCGGTAACATTGTGTGATGCATGTAACCGTAGAGATTTAGGTACTCGTTTAAAAAGTAATAATAATAATCAATAAAAATACAACAACATCACATACATTGATCTGACTCCGTGGTAAGTAGCTTAAGCACTTGTGTTACAGATATCAGAATCAACAGTGGTATTACAAATAGACTTAAATAAACACATATAAAACAGACCAGTACAGACAGACATGTTCATGCACACAAATGTTTGTACAGTGCGGGGATCGATCGCGACTTCTTGGTTAATAGTAAACTTCTTGACCATTACACCAAAGTGGTCGTCTTTGTCAATGTTTTTTTCCTGCAATTACAATCTTGGAATCTTCTAGATGAGCTCGCTCAGTGGTAGACTCAGTCTTTGCCTCTTTGGGCTTAGTCTTGGGTCAAGAGCAAACCTATCCCAAATAAAATAAAATTAAAAAAAAACATTTTAGAAATTTGTGGGAAATGCCTTCTTAAAAATAACTTGACATTAATTACATCGATTTGCCTGAGTGTTTATTGTTCAACAATTTAAATGTGACCTGAATGAAAGCAGCTATTTAAAAGAAAAGTCGTTTCGTTTTGCAGAAATATGTATAATCACAATGTTTCACTGAATTAATTAGCGAAAAATGGATAACGAAGCTCAGTAGGTACTTTTATATTTATGAAACATGTGATTATGATTTTTTTTAATACATGTCTCCTTCAATTGGTTACGAAAATGATGCTTAGTTAGTTTTGAAGGCTTAAAAACCTTTGTTTTAAGTTCAGTTGTTCTTGTTATCTTGAGTCTGGCTACTTTAAGAAGGTACCTTGGTTGTTTCTGTTTTCTTTATACGAGTACTTTTAAATATGAAACAATATAGAATGGATGGATGGTTAATTTAACTCTAAAATTGCTCTTGCTGTAACATTCATTTAAAAAAATACGATCAAAATGAGAACCTCCACCTTTTTTTGAAATCGGATAAAAAGAAAGACTAACTGATGTTTTTCATCGTTCTATCATCCCTATTGTTCTCAACATTGTCACTTCTAACCCACTATCTGTAGTGACCCACACATAAACAGCGGGTGTTATTTTAAGTCCACGCCACAAAGGGAGGTATCCCACTTGCGAATGATATAAGGCAACAATGACCTGCCGACCCGCATTCTATCACCCGGAGGACCAGGGCACTGCTTCTCAAAATGTTGTTAATGAGAAGAATAGGCATGATACCACTTAACTCAAATATTCACAAGACCATGGCGTTTAAAAAAACATAGCCCCTATGAGTTTAATACAACCAGTATATTTCCAAAAAGCTGTAGAAACCAATTTTTTAGCACGCAAAACTGAATAAATATTAGGTCAATTGACTGCGATTTCTGATACATGACCGTGACGTCACGTTTTTGTATTCCCATACTAAATCTATGGAGGCAGACCGTTTTGTCAGATACTAAAGAGCATGTCAACGATTGGTGGTGTCATCTAGCCTATTGCTAATTTTTATACGGCCATAGCCGTGTTACTGTGACATCGCAAAATAAACCACGTTTATTTACCTCATTGATGACTTTTTTGTATTTAATTCGAACCTCTTGAGGTTATTCTGTATATTAAAAACATAAAATTAATTCCTACATTTACAATGTTTTACGCTAATAAAACAATTTACAAAAAGCAACCCCTATGCTAGTAATCATATATGCCAGTTAACCTAAAATCTATATTCATATTTGGCTTTGGCGTGCAAGTGATGGAATCAGGCTCTACAATGCGGAAATCCATGACTAAAAAAAATTTTTTTGACGTGACAACGTCTTAAGTTAGGTTGTGGCTCGGCGTCACTCATGAAAAAGTGTAACGCCCGCTCACGTCTGTTACGATGAGTCACCGAACGAGAGAGAGGCCCGCCGGACCGGCGAATGCCTTGCGTCTCTCTCCCACTCAAACATGATTCGTCCGCCGCGCGCGCAGCACAAGAGACTTAGGCGCGTTGAAAAGACGTTGTCACGTAAAATCTTCGCCCGTATTTTGCTTTAAATTTCCACTAAACGACGCCGACGCAGGAAACCCAAATACAGCCAACTGTGACCACTTGAAAAAACTAGAGCTGGAAGTCGCCGGATAAGTCCTGCAATACAACTCACAACGTGACAATTTGATCGCTTTCATTTATTGGCAAACGGAAACAGAAGTCAGTATTAATCCGTATTTTGAGAACCGCTGACCCAAAGCTTTGCGTGTTACAGAATTAGATTAGAGAGCACAAGGAGAAATGTTAACTGGATGCGACAGAAGTTGATCGTTAGGGAAGATTACAGTACTCGGGATTAAGAAGGATGGAACAAGATTGTTTGCAATGCAATAATGGCAAGGGTTAGTAGTTCTGGATGTAAGAAAAATGAGATTAAAAATATAAGATTGTAGAATTCTTATATCTTCATATTGTAAAAAAGTGAAGATGTAAGAATTAAAAATATAAGATTTAGAATTTAAAAATATAAGAAGGATTGAACAAGATTGTATGCAGTGCAATAATGGCAAGGGTTAGTAGTTCTGGATGTAAAGAGAATGAGGTTAAAAATATAAGATTGTAGAATTCTTACATTAATTATTAAAAATATAAGATGGCCCTTCCATTTACATTTGTTATGATCATACAAAAACTTTTAACATCTCTATTCTAGTGTTGTTTAAAGCAAAATATCGTTAGGGATAGTCCCAATTCATACATACTTACGACAGTATTTGCTAATGCTGTAATTGTAGTAAGGTAGATATTTTTTATATAATCAAGCAGTTACCCAAGAAATCCTGGTGCGGGTTTTCGGGTCTGAATAAGCAGTATCGTTATGGAATGGAGTTGCAATTAAAACCGCAATAGTGCAATAGATTGACGGTTTTGTTTTCATCTCATCAGCTTATACGTCCAACTGCTGAGCACAGGCTTCACTCATATACTCGTATGAGGTGGAACGAGCCATACCCCACCACATAGGCTCTGTGCGGATTGGTGGACGGGTGGTCATCAAGCTTCCCAAGGGCATCTGACCAGGCTTTATACTAATATCTATATATATTAACCGAGTCAACGGCTTAACGTGCCTTCCGAAGCACGAAGATGCTTGAAAATAGACGTCACTTAAATGGTCAGAATGGTCACCCATCCGAAACACGACCGCACCTTAGGTTTCTTTACTTTCGGTATTACTACCAGAGCGTTGCAACCACAACACCCCTATACGAGTATTGCAACAGTTGTGTTGATACAAGTAAAACCTGGAAAAAAACGAACTACTTATTATTCTGGTGCATAAAGCCAACAGTTAACAATCAATGAATGACAACCGCTTTTTAAAAACAGACCGATTATTTTTAAGTGTCGCATAATAGAAAGCTGTGTACCCGTCCCACAGAGAAAGGAACTTCAAACACCACTGTCCTTTTGTGTATCTGTCACTGTAATAACACTCATTACTTTGACATTTGACAGACAAGGCGCCCGTTTTCGCATGTCGTATTACAAATGATAAGTACTTATATCCTTTCAATTGGCACGTCCAGGTAAATTTTGCTCTGTGGTTATTGCCCAAGGGAAATTCTTATAGACCAGTTCACAAAAGATCACAGGTCCAATACAAGGAGTAGGGATGTTTTGAAATTGTTTCGTAAAGACTTATTTATCATGCGGATACATCGAGTACAAACAAATTGAAGAATAATTTACGACAACATAATGTGTGCAATTATCGTTAATTCTTATTCTCGATAAAACATAAAACCACGGATTCTTAACTTACGTACTTATAATGAGTAATGTTTTTTACCCAATTTGACAAATGCTGTAGAAATTCTTTCTGAAATTCTTACTTACTGAAGTAGTAGAACTATCAAAACTCTTTGAGCATAGGCACTTGTCGTATTATTTTCATCACCTTTCATTGCATTTTACTTATTTCCGTAATTCCGCGTATGATCTGCATGAATAATTAAAAAAAACACGCGTAAATGAAAAAAAAAAGTTTCAACTGTCAATTAACTTTTTAATTACTTCACAGCGATGGGCGTTGCTCATCCAGCCAGTGTCGCATCTTGGCGCTTTTAGTTCAGCACAGATTATTATCGGACCGCCACCATCGCCATCGGCACAGATAATATAACATCAGTGCGTTCTCGACTGCGCAAATTACATGGTATCGCCAATTAGTTCGCAGCTTTCCTGGACATAAACTGCACAGATTATACCTTAGACTAATGGTATATTGGAATGAGGCTTAAAAGTAAGAGGCAATTTAAGACCCACTGATGGGAAAACGGAGACAGCTTTTCTAATATCTGCGTGGAACGAACGCAATTGTGTTTTGTTTAAAGTTAATGAAAAAACTTATCTTATTTATGTTCTTTACAACGCGAAATTAATTTCGATATTAGGTTTCAACCACACTAGCACAATACGTAGTTATAGCCTTATTGTATTTTCCTAGGTTTCCTACTACTGGTGTTTAATGTTTACTTATTCACTATTTTTTACTTCCTTTCTTAAAATGTCTCTGATAAAACTTATAATTATTCAAATATTACCACCCTTAAAATCAAGTAAAAAATTCTATTTAACGCGAGGAAAGTTAAATCGGCACATAAGGCGTTTTTGCGAACTCACAGCGGGCCCAGACCACTGTCCAACTCTAACTGCCTGTTTATAATTTCAAATCAGATATAACCGGACCGAACTGGACCACTGCACAGTGGGTCGGCAATTTTACTTTCTGGAAAAAAATGGTGACCCATTTTTTTATTTTAATATCTGTTTGGTACTGCGAGCTTTTAGAGCAAAAGGTATGCATGAAACAAATCGACAATTTAATTAAAAATTAAACATTTTCTGCGTCACTGGAATCGTGTCGATTTATTGCATTCCATCCAGTTCAATTAATGTAGTCTATGAAGTGTATCGTAGTTTTACTTTCTCAATAGTATTTTGTATTTTTAAGAACACATTACATACTCTGCGCTATCTCTATCACTTGTAATAAGGGCGTTTTTGCTATAATAATGGGTAACCTGAACTGTCCGTACAATACAACTGAACATAACACTACCGTGACAAAGACAATAGAACTACTTATCGTCGTAATCAGCTATTGTTAGTAAACAAAGATTATAACATTTCACCCAAAATCAGAACCGCACAGTGTGCCGGCCGGGTTCGTAAGCCGGACCAAACTGGCATAGAAACCGGATTAAAGTGGATTAAACCGGTAAACTTCTCCGCATGGTTACGCTGATTTAGAAACTTGTTGTTTGTTCCTTAGACGTTGGACAGTTGAGTTCCAGTTATAGGAAAACTAATTTCCGATTTCCCGACCGTCTTCATGGGCTAAGAAAATCGGAGAGATCGAAACATTGGGTATGATGTGCTTCAGTATGAACACTTAGCATCTAAATCGTGAAATTATGTTAACTATTACTCGTGTTCAAATTACTTTATCTATTATTCCATACGATCATAGTTTTATAAATTCGTTATTTTGACTACTTATGAATAAAGCTACATAAATACAATTGATGAATGAAGTAATTAAATAAAAAAGAAGCGTAAACGGCTTTAGTTACAAACACAACGTTGTTTAAAGTTTCGCAACATATTCAACTACATATCTATACCTTCCTGAGCCTAAAAAATCTGAAACATATTCAGATAGGTACATCAAAACCTTCATACCTTCAAAATCCACGAATCAACGCTTGCTCGAGTCATCCAAGTGCAAATTATTTCATTGCTAACGAGTTATCATCAAAGGGCTTACACGGTTAGCTAATGTGGCCACGAAGGGTTAAATAGAACTTAGTTACTCATGTGTACAGAGGACAGTACATCTGGCTATCCAATTTTGTTATAAATTCGCCCTTATCACCAATGTATAAGAGGGCACAGTGCGTACCTTTATGTGCCGTCGTGACGTGCGTACCAGATGTAATATCTTCGGGCTTTGTAAGGTGAACAAAACATCGGTTGGTTACGTGTCTTCGCATTGAAAGTATGAGTACGAAATTATGGATTGGTTGATATGTAAAGATTATGATGAATGACGCTTAAGCTCCTTAAAATAAAAACACAAAGTTTATCAGAATATCTACTTTTGTAACATCAGTATAACCTTTCATTTAACTGTAAACGATCAGACGGTAGGTTCATTTCATCAGCCTGTATACGCTCCTCTGTATGCGTCCCACTGCTGGTCACAGGCCTCACCTCAACTTTACTCCGCCACGCGGGAGTGCGGTTGTTTCATGTTAGCAAAGTTAGTGACCAACCTTACTGTCAGATGTTATTAACTCGCCAAGTTAAGGTAGCTTAATTTTGGTATCACTACCACAGTGTTGCACTGCAATCACTGTAACTAAACACGTTTAAAGAATAAGAAGAAAATAAAAAGTCTACATGTGACCACAGACGCTAAAAAGGGTCCGAAACGTCAGGTTAAAATAAAATGTAAATAATTCGCGAAATAATCCGTAAAAAGTGTCAAATATTTACTGTAACATCAGAATCGGAAAGAGATGAATACCAGTGAACATTAAATGAAAAGCTATTTCATTTAATGTTCATTGGTATTGAACATTCGGCTTAATTAGTTACAGTATGACATCCAAGCAGAGTAAGTTCTAAGCATAACAAACCTTTTGTGGAGACCTCAAACTAAACTTAGGTAAGACGTCATCTGACAAATTTGTTCCACTAA
This sequence comes from Pyrausta despicata, assembly GCA_963921415.1. Lineage (NCBI taxonomy): Eukaryota > Metazoa > Arthropoda > Insecta > Lepidoptera > Crambidae > Pyrausta > Pyrausta despicata. The sequence continues at coordinate 6,606,378 of OY992869.1, forward strand.
TTTTAGCAAGAAACTCTGGAATGCTTGACTTTAATTGCTGAAACAATGTTAATAACAATTGTTTTACACTAAATTACAATTGAAGTAAACGTTTTCAGGGCAAACATAATGCAGAATAGAATGTGCTATTTTTGGTAATGTAGTAGTTTATTTGTAATACCACTGTTGATTCTGATATCTGTAACACAAGTGCTTAAGCTACTTACCATTCTATGTGATGTTGTTGTACCTCTATATATTTGTATATGTCTATTTCATGATAATTTGATTGACTATAGATTATTTTTATTTTTAACAGGAATTAATATTATCTTTTTTGGGGTTGATTGACACTGACTACATAACTGTCGTTTCAAGGAATAAAGAAAATAGTTCTACTACAAAAATGTAATCATACCTTCTTTTTATTCTCGATGAGTCAAATTTTGGACTTTAGTGATAGAAGTGTGATATATAATCTAATTCAAAAACTGGTAAATACTTTCAGACTGCGACTATACATTTTCAAATTGTTCTCGGTGACCCATCAAAACACTAACAAAGGCTACAAAGCAACGAAATTTATGCAGCAAAACCACAGTACTAGTAAAAATTTAGAAGGAAACGACAGCACTTGGGACTACCCACTTCTGTTGCAAAACCGTCGTTATTTGAACTACATAAGAAAGATGCCACAGTGGTTACCTTGATGTCTTCTCGTGTGTACATCCCAGTAAAAACGCGGAACCACTGCAAGATCCTACGTCCGGGTAAAATTGTACAGCCGGGTGAAATTGTACGACCGAGTGAAGCAATACCCGAAGTTGTGTCTAAGCCACGCGGTCGGATCGGGAATATTGCAAGTTCTTCAAACTTTTCCATACTTTACCAGTATGGAAACTCCCGGTTGAAAAATGAATTGTCCGTACTTCAAATATATGGGCGGACTTTTGAAAATATGATAGCCGAGTTCCTCTTTTTGGGAACCTACTCGTATGTGAAATTCGTATAAGAGGAATATGTAATGGGCTTCGTGATTATATTTTGACTTGCTACCCGTGTTCTGTTTTCAATCAGAAATAAGCTCAGCTCAGAAATAATAAGAAGTAGATTAACTTATAAAGAGGCAGTTACTCTTAGTAAATAAGCGACATTATATCAGCCGGAAAAAGACACGCATTTCTCCTCAAAGCGTTAATGCAACAACAAAACATAACTCTACGTCTCGATCCAACAACTAAGCAATAATTCCTTTTCACATCAGTATAAATCAGAGCTGACACCGCGAAAAATACCTTCGAAGACCAAAACATGTTCGCTCACACGTAAAATCTAGACCTGAGACCGTACTCCCTCGTCTGTTTTTTCGAGTTTATCCAGCTCTATCGCTCGCACTGTCAAGCTTGTAAGAGTGACAGGGATGGCTACATCCGAAACTACGGACAACGGGTTAGACAGTAGGGCGGCTGGCGCTGTTCCAGATAAGTTCCATCCCGCTGATGGGTTGCTAGCCTCTGTCTACAATTTTATAATCTGCATAGGACTAACTATTAAAATAATTCCGCATAAAAGATACTTTAACCTTAAAACTATATATTTTCTTAATCATAATCTGCTGCAGGTCGGCGACTGCTGGACATAAGCAACCCCTAATATCCAAGTCGATAGGTTGTCAGCGGCCATAGCCCAGTTTGGTCCTGTGATCTATATAAGGTTATCAGTCCATCTTGCCGGTGAACACCCTTCTCGGCTCTTTTTAAAGAATTTATTATTCATAAAAATGCACATCGGTGTAGCCACACATGAGGGAGATGTAGAATGGTCAAGCTAGAATTGGTAACGGCGTACAGATTCAGAAGATCTGCTTAACATGTGGTCTGATATTTTTCTCATATATTATTATTCTGTCTCATATATTATTATTAGGCTGTGTCCTGTTCTTAATATATATAAACGACCTGCCAAAAATCTTTGACCAGCAAATAGCATTGCCTGTACTGTTTGCAGATGATGTATCAGTCGTAATAAAATGTGAAAAACACCAAAACCCAAACACTATAATCAATAGTACTCTGGAACAAATAGTTATTTGGCTTGAAAAACATAATCTCGAAATAAACCTAAATAAAACCAAAATTATGGAGTTCCGGGCGTATCAAACAGCACCTTTAGATATAAAAATAATATCAAAAAACACCCAAATAGAGACAGTAGATGTATTTAACTTGCTTGGGTTACACATAGATACAAATATAAACTGGAAAATACATATAGAACAAATAAAAACAAAACTCTCAAAATTCACTTATGCACTTTTCGAAATAAAACATAGCACAAACACAAAGACAGCAATCTCAGCCTACTATGCTTATGCATATTCCTGGCTTAAATATGGAATTATACTGTGGGGTAGTAGTGTGAATATAAATGATATTTTTCTACTTCAAAAAAAATGTGTAAGAATAATAGCTCAAATAAACAACAGAGAAAGTTGCAGGCCATTTTTTGTCAAATTCCGACTATTAACCCTGACTTCAATATACATATACGACCTTTGCCTATTTGTCCACAAAAATATCAATCTATTTAAAAAAATGAAGGATATCCATAACAAAAATACCCGTAATAGAGAAAATCTGTTCATTCCACCATCAAGAATCAAAATGCTGCACGACAGCGGGCACATTACATGGCTATAAGAGTATTTAATAAATTACCTCAATACATAAAAAGTGAACAAAAATACATAACATTTAATAAAAAGCTTAAAGAATTCCTCATAAATAAATGTTATTATAAATTAGATGAATATTTAACATAAAATACACAATGAAGCAATATAATCTACTGATACACAAAAAATAAAAAATGGACAAAAAAGTCATATAAGATAACTAAATACGCAAATATAAATTATAACAATACAATACAACAAATTACCCTACCAAATGTGAACACTGATTTAAAAATATAAAATATTAAAAAAAAAAAACCAGTACAGAACTCATAATCGATAAATGTTACAACTAAATAGATAAACATTAAATAGAAAATACATAATGATAAAACTAAATAAACTGATACCCAACTAATAAAACAAGAATTAAGACATGCATAATAACTAAAATAGATAAAAAAAAAATAACGACATAAACAATAACTAAATACAAACATATAGATGAAAAATACTTAATAACCAACTGTTTATTTTTATTACTTAAGTTTTTCTGATATTGTCATAACTTATAACCGTAAGTCCAAAATGCAATATTTGTAAGTGTTATTATTTTATGATACCTACTAATAATAATTAGATATAGCCCTCAAATCATTTTCAATAATTTTTGCAATACCCAAACTGAAAGGGTTACTAAGTTATAAGTGTAATTGTCTAGCATAAGACCTGCTATAACTATGTATGTATTTAACACTTAGTTGGCAAATAAAAGAATATGAATATGAATATTCTCATTGCAGTATATCCGCAACATTTTACATCTTCTTTTTGTTCGTGGGATTTTTTTTATGTTTTCTGCATTATCATTTTTAACTAAAGCAAAAATATTTTCCTTCAAGGGGTAAGTTAACAAGTTCGAGACGCGTATTATCGCAGAATTCTCACATTCCAAGAATGTATAACGCGTTGAGTTACACTTTACGCGACCCGTCTGACTAATGGCTGCAACGCATGCTAACTGAAGTATTTTTTCTTCTATTTTTGAAAAGCAATTTTTCGGCATAAAACTGCTTAGCTGCCAAATACACCTCTCAAGTGCAAACCATTACTCCAAATCCTGTGTGTCTGTTATGTCAGTAAGTAACTCACTCACGACTCACACATGTCTGCTGTCTTGCAAAATCCTATTAAATAAAACTGATCATCGCAGCCATTTATTTAATTCTACGTAGCCCTGTTTACAAAAGAAAAATGTGATACATGGATCAGATAAAAGAAAAGTTAGGTGTCGTGTCATATCAGGAAGTCAAAGAAATGGCATCGAATAGACCAACATGGAAAAAACTCCACCGACAAGAGCATAGCTCTTAAGTTTGATGATGATGATGAGCCCTGTTTATTACCATTGATAATTTTATGTCTGCCATTTTCATCTCCTAGACGATACAATTTCATTGTTTTCTTCAGTAATGTTATGAAATTTATGTGAACGCATGATATGACCCGTTCCGAGAATGAGGCCATATAACTTCATAAATAAGTTTTCAGAGCCTGGTTAATGGTATTACCCTTTTCAAGATTACGTCCCATTTATCTGCTATTATTACATATTTTCATTCTTATGAGAAAAACGCTTTCAATTCAAAAATGTTGCATGTCCTTTTTGACAAACAATTTTTCAATACATTTAATATATAATAACTAGCTGTCCCGGCAAACGTTGTTATGCCATATAAATTATTATCACTAAGGTGTATGAAAAATAGATGTTGGCCGATTCTCAGACCTACTCAATATGCTCACAAAATTTCATGAGAATCGGTCAAGCCGTTTCGGAGGAGTATGGCAACGAAAACTGTGACACGAGAATTTTATATATTAGATAAGATAGATAGATTTTTATTATTTATTTTTGAATGACACCTAAAAGGTAACACAATATGTGCCTCTCTTTACTTGGCGACAATTGTGACTGAAAGTTCCTTAAAAAAACGCTTTTTTCTAAGCTGCTCAAATATCGACCATTAATATAACAGTATTTCTTAAGAATCTTATGATAGACGATTCTTGCAATTTTGTTTTGTAACAAGCATCATAATTAATTTAAAACTACAAAGCCTGTTTAGGATACCGCATTGTAAAAAAATGCGTTGCTAATATTACATATGCATATTGCACAGAGGACTGCGTTCACCAACTTAGCTATGCATAGAACTATGACGTGGTTAAAACAATGAATTGTTTTAGCTTGCAGTTGGAATAACCCAGTTTAAGAAACCTAGTAACGGCCGGTTAAATTTAATGTCACTTTTAAACGCAGAAATGAAACCTCTTTAACTTTTATTTTGCGTTTTTTATTGTTTTCCTAAGTTACATCTTCTCTGGATAAAATAGAAAAATGGATTGTGTTTTTCTGCTGCACGCTGGCAGTGTAATTTAAAGTGCCTGGGTATTTTCTAGCTTAAGGTAATGCCTTGTAATTTTACACAATAGGATGCCATTGAAATGTGAGTTTAAACTTGAGAATGCGCCCACCAAAGCAATAATACATTTATAGTTCTCGTACACTAACAGGATAACAACATTTACAGTTAAACAACATTGAAATAGCTAGAAATCTATACTGAGGTTAAGGCTTGTGCTTATTAGTAATGATGTTGAACACAAAAATCCGTGATGTCGGACCACAGTGCACTATTTTTTGGCGTCACGAAAATAACTCACATTCGGCACCGTCAGTTATCGGTAAAACACTGTTATTCCAGAACTTCCATAAGTTTGTTATTCCAATTTAATTTTAGCATAGCTGTAAAACGTGCACTTTTCAGACTGGAGCTATTCTCGTCTACTCAGGCTTTTAAGTTTTGTGCTGGCGTTTCATTGTTTAATTTTTGCACAGTCGACTATTATGTCCGAAATGTTATGCATCAATTTACACTGTGCAATAATTGGGTTTCGTTTTATGTTATAAAACTTGCTTGAATATTTTTATATTATTGTAAGACTGAGACACTTGTTTTTGTTTCATTTCTTAGTAAGAGTAGAAAATCTTATATCATGTGGTTATCTGGATATTTTAAACACTGTCAGTTTGCCGATGTTCCGTTTTTCCAGTACAAGGAATCGTATTAATTTATTTACTGTGTATAAATAAGTAAAATCATTTCTGCTTAGCCCAAAGGTAAGACTGGTAGAGAATGCCCTACGGCGTTAAATCCACCTTTTGTACAAAGTTTTGCTGTGCAATAAAGCTTTAATAAATGGTATAAAAAATGGTATTATTTAATTTTACAGAGGTTTTGATTTTGAGAGGTCTGACTTACTTGTTGAGCTTATTTTAAATTAAGATGACTGACAATGGATCGAAATACTTGTACACTTTTAATAAGATCTTTGACTTAGATACGAATGTTCGTTTAAATAATTCTTAAATATTTAAAGAATCTTGCCAATCGTATAAACATGGGGACATCCAAAATTTAAGGCACCTATCGCACACAATCTCAGACGGATTTGATTGATGGCCGAAAGCCGAAAGCCGAGAGGACGCTTTTGTATTACAACCGCACTGTCCCAGACCAGAGTTCAATTTGGTATTCCAGTATTTCGTTTTTCTGTCTACCGGTTAAGGCGAAGCTTGATGTATTTTCTAATACAGTTTGTACAGTACCAGGCTGCGTTGCAATGCAACTAGTAAAATAATAAATAAATGTGATCAAAGAAATTGTTTCTAATAATATGCTGACGATTATTCGACGTACGGGCATCGCAAGATACATAAATATATTTATTTCCTTACAATAAATAACTGCTAACCGTTTTTGGGGTAATTTTAAGATCTTTCTTGTCAGTCAACGAAACATTCAGTTTGGGTCTTTGATCAGAGTAACGGGATTCAATGGTTTTATCCATTTAATCCCGATCAGAGTGATTTTACCCATTGACTCCAATTTGGCAGAAGCCGGCTTGCAACAATAGATTATACATATTATGTCCGATCATCTGTTAAGTTACTATTTTAGCATTAACAATGCAAGGAAGTGTCACGGAAGTTCAATTGGTAGAGCAATCGCCCGGCTTGCGAGACATGCGGGTTCGAATCGCGCCTGTGGCAGTCCGAATTTTTTCTTTAAATGTGTTTTAATTCCGAATATTTGATTATTGTGAATATAAATATGTGTGTTTCTGTTATTGAAAGGTCAAAGTATTCGCTTCAGATCAAGAGATAGCCAACTCAAAAGTTCTAACAAAAAAATAACTCTAAAATAATGCCACATAATATACTTATAAGTTTTAGAAGCGACTGCGTTAGAAGCGACTGCGCCTTAACAACTTCGGTGGTAGGAGTCCCGCATAAATGATTCACTTTTATTGTTTTGTTTCGGCTTGTTCTAAATTGCCATCGCGATGAAATGATTGGACCCGTAAAAATATCAAAGCGCAATCCTGAGAAGTTAAAACATCATGGGAGGTTAATCAATCACAAATATATTTTTGGGAACTGATTCAACTTTTTATGCTTATCGATTTTTTCAAAGCTAGAGTGAACAGGCACCTTCTAGGTGAGCTCGCTCCATCGTAGACTCAGTCTTTGCCTCGTTGGGCTTAGTCTTGGGTCAAGAGCAAACCTATCCCAAGTTAAAAAAAAAGAAATCACGCCAAACAATTTATGTTTGTTATCGATACTTGTTGGACAAGTCATTGAACTTGGCAACTCTCTAAGCGTGATGTAATGATGATGATCGAATCCTGTTATTCCTTATTAGTGACATAGGGCTCTCAGAAAACGTTTCTCGATGCTGGGCAACAGCCTCCAAATCCTTCCTGTTGAGGCTACGCTCTAAGCATCTTTATTGTTAAACGAAACTGACGGTTTAACGTATTAATTGTAGAAAAAAAAAACCTTTGAAAAACATCCTGAAAGAATGAAGCTTCTCATAAGCTTTATAAACCTAAAGCTCAAAAAAGGCAACTCACCAAAGCCACGGATAATAAAATTGACGCAATACTTATTTTAAAACAAACCCAGACCTGCGTTTTGTAAGGCTCGCTGTGAGTAAAAAAAAATACGTTAACATTGTGTTTGTTCTACTATGTGTGTATATGATAAAACATTTAATTAACCCCTTCCTGTTAATTAAATGTTCCTTTGACCGAAGGTTGTCTGGAAGAGATCGATACAGGCGACAAGACCGCCTAAATTGTGCATCTCTGTTTGTTAAAGTTGTCTGTAATTTTGTTTTGTGTCGTACAATAAAGTGTTCTATCGCTATACAGCCATACCAATTTAAGTAACAGTTTGGAAATGGTGTTGGCATTTTCCATTGCGTATGGCATCGAAAAGTTACTAAACAGCAATTTGAAGCCATTATTTTTAAAGTTTTGGTTAAACTTTGATTTTTCAATATAAAAGAACATACAATCTTTGTCAAGAAATAGCATTATTTAACCATTCGTAGGTAAAGTTTCCACCGTTCATTTATTATTAAAAAATAGCCTCATAAAAATATAGATCTACCAAAAATCACAGAACCCGAGCTACCCTATCTCCCAAAATGGCTATTTTCTGCGATATAGTTACATGAATAATTCCAACGGCGAAGATTTTTTCGCCGTGTATTCCCGTTTTCCCTTTAATATACGGGTTCCGAAGATAAATGGTGGGAGACACTGGTTTTGATTGATCACCTCTGTGTTTAAATCCGGCAAAATTCGTTGTATTGGCCGCAGCCATTTTCTTTTATTTGCAACCAACGGCTTTTGCATGTATGTATGCTTAATCTCTTTCGGTGTTTTTGATTAGTCTGTGTATGGAATTGGGATATTTTTTATTAGTGAAGGTTTTAACTAACGTTGTTTTTCGTATATGCGCGCAGGCATTTCTGGCCTTATTTCTTATAACGTGTGACACAATCCCATGGATCCGGTCTATATTTTAATTTAGTTTTGAGTATATTGCCGTCCCTTATAATTCACTAAGATGACAGGAGATTGAAGATGAAATATCACCACATTTAATTTTCAACCACAGGGACACTCAGTCAATAATTTAAACAGAACCCCAATCCTAAATCGCTATGGCATTCCTTGCCATTGAATTTTAATATCCCCGAAATATACGATTAGGCATTTAAATATCCTAACCGTTCCGAATATCCAGGCCCTGTATTTCTATGAGGCTCCCTTTGTCTGGTGCTCCCTCTTTTTTACATTATGCCTATTCTTTCCTTTCGTACAATTTGCATTCGGAATTATAGTATTCAGCTAATTTAGACAGGGAAGCCTTTTTTCGTCTGAAAATGTTGAAAATTTAAAATAATGCCAACAGTTCCATCTTGGCGCTGAACGTAATTGGTGCTCTTTTCTACACGCTTTAGGTCTATGGTCATTTGAGTGTTGGATTGTTGGAAATTGTGAGAGTGTATTGTGAAAATATCTTAAGTTCAATTGTAGCGGAGTAGATGCGTAGAGTGTCTAAAACATGCTTCAAATTATATCTTAATCGGTCAGTCAAGGATATTACAGAGACAGTCGATAATTTCCTATTTTAGAGAGCGAAATTCGACCGAACGAGGCTCAAAGTGTTAATATCAAATATGTTAATTCTTAAATGTCATTTTAAGATGTTACTTAAAAAAGGAAAGCGTACCTAACTATAAAAAATACAAATCTATGTCTAGTTAGTTCATACGAAGAGTTTTGATAGGTATATAGGTAGCTAAGTATACTTTGTTCTCATAAATACTTAGCATTCACAAAATAACTGCGTCGAATATCAAAAATGAGGAACCAAAATAACGACTCAACCGAAGTACAGTCGCAAAGAAAAATGTCAAGCCTAATTTGGCTGCTACTTTTTATAATGCGACGCAGCGACGTCCAATTTCCGAAGCTTCTGTCACATCCAGAAATATAACGTTGTATAGGCTGCCATTACGCCATCTTAATAGGGCTGTCAGTCAGTATTTTTGAGGTAAAAATGCTGATTAAAATATGCATTATTTTTTTTATTTTATTGCACAATAAACCTTGTACAAAAGGCGGACTCAATGCAAAAAAGTATTTTTTGCCAGGCAAGCGTTTAGGTATGCAGAGAAATAGCATTAGGTGCTTAAATGAGAGAACAGGCGTTGCTGTTTATGAAAGGTATCTATTAACCGTATTTTAAATCGCAAAATTTAAATGAAGGTATTCTCTGTTCCAATGTTTTTTTGTCCACTTCTCGAATTTTTAATCTAAAGTTTTAGTTAAGTAAAATTTTCTTTTATTTTTTTTGACATAGAATCGACTCAAAATATTTAAAAGTTTACGATAATTTGAGTGATTGACAACCCTTATTTAAGAAGTGGAAAATAAGCCTCTTACAGGAAATTAACAAACAAACGTAACTTTGATGTGCGGTTCCGGCGATTTTCTCTGATCAGTATTAAAAGCAACAGAAAACAGCTTTATGCCATTTTAATTACTTTGTGTCTCATTCTATTTTTGTTTAACACTTCTGTTCGCGACCTTATTAATGTCTCGGTCGTTGTCTTTTATTTTGTTATTTATTTCGTATTTGAAATCAATATTTCATGAACATCATCATTTTATAAATATACAAAAACATCACATACATTGATCTGACTACGTGGTAAGTAGCTTATGCACTTGTGTTGCAGATATCAGAATCAACGGTGTTATTACAAATAAACTTAAACAAATACATATAACACCCAGACCAGTACGAGTACAAACAGACATGTTCATGCACACAAATGTTTGTTTGTAGGATGAAATTGACATTTAGAAATGAGTACGCACGTCACGGTAAAACACATACATAAATATGTACATATAATAAAGCTGAAGATGTAAAAAAGTCTGTACTTGGAAGATATTAAAAAAAAAGTTTGAAAAAGCTGTTGTGTGTGTTTGTACCGATGTCAGAGCCGTTTTTATTTTATTTTAAAAGATAATTCAATCACGGTGACTCTTAGCTATGGCTTGTCAAAATCCGTCCAGCCATTGAAGGTCACAAGCTGTTTTCCTGGCGCATGTCGGGGGTTTATTTTCATTTTAATTTACTTGTATCAATAGTTAAGGCCTAATGAATGCTGAGTAAAACGAGGGCTTTCGTCCTTTAAATAGTCCTCCTGACCGATTTCGACCACGGCGGCCAATCTCAACAGAGATCAGCCAACTACGCAGGAGATATTATAGTGCACAAGTGTGAGCGCAATATACAGGTGCACTCACTGTTCCTTCACTCTTAAAGTGCGATGAGACGGCAATCCGACATGACTGGAGAGAGATCAGGCGCAGGGACCAACGGCTTAACGTGCTTTTAATACTGTCTTAACGTCAGGTACTATAATATCTTTATAGGTATAGCTCGTAAAACCCACTAAAACTAAGATACTAAAATGTTATAGACGACGAAAATCAAAATGCCGGAGGCATAGTCTGTACCCACTGAACTCCGATCTCGAGACCGTGATAAAATGTATAGCACCGGGATTATTGTCGAGTCCTAGTCTAGTGGTGTGCTTGTGAGAATATCGACATTTGTGGGTATTAAAGAATATCTACATTGGAAGTGGCAGTCAGTCGAAATTTTAACGTTTTTTACGACAAATTTTTTAATTTTTTTTACGACAAATTTTCTTGTCAACATTACAAAAAACTTGAAGAAATAAATATGCGAGGTAATTTAGTACCTACAGTATGCTTGGGAGAAGTAAATATGCTAGGTACTTTTGGCATTATAAAATAATTGGATAGTCAAGTAAAATTGATAGCCAAGTTGTAAATCTACCTGAAACACCAAAAAACTTGAATTAAAAAAATAAATATGCGAGGTAACTTATTACCTTTAATATGCTTGCGAGAGAAGTAAATATGCTAGGTAGGTACCTTAAGTATTATAAAAATCTTTAGATAGCCAAGTAAAATTTATAGCTAAGTTGTAAATCCACCCGAAACACCATTTCGGATTTAAAACGTCCAAAAGCACAAACAGTATCAAGAAAATATGTCCTACTTTCGTTATCAGAAACCAATGGATAAATTGAGTTTTTCCAACTTTTTGTCGATATCAAACTGTAAATTAAATGCATCCCTACCACATCTAATTACCATAAAGTCATTACGGAGGAGTATCACAATTATTAGTGATTACACACATCTGTTCCAAAGTTTCCTATTATTACAATATGCCGATCTGGAATTCCATACACGCTGTATGGGGTCACCACATCTCATCAATGCTTTGGAGTAACTATGTTATGAAGTTGGACAGGATATTTTTTGAAAAGAAGTTCATTTTCTTATTCATTTATTTGCCAACTAAGTGTTACTATTGCAGGTCTTATGCTGGACATATGCACTTATAACTTAGTAACCCTTTCAGTTTGTATATTGCAAAAAATATTAAAAATTATTAGAGTGTTACCTATATCAAATTATTATTAGTTATCACGTACGTTCACGTACTTAACTTTTATATAAGTGTTGGGTCATAAGTACAGCGTGGTACGTCAATTGGCAAGTTAAACTGAAGAATTTATAAAGGTCATAGGATGGAACTTAATACAGGCTTGTGTTGTGACCATTCGGTGAGCCGTGGGCTTCTTATGGCTGATAAAAATCTGATGATATTATAGTACATGACCTTAAATGGATTTATTTATTTAAGTTCTGTTCAAACATGTGTACAATGGTGGCCTTAATGCCGAAGGCATTCTCTACCAGTCAACCATAGGACCAAGCAGAGAAAATTCAAGCGGTGCACATTAAGTAAAAGGGAAAAACAAACAATGTGACTCAAGTAATTTACGAACTTAGATAAATTCATACACATACAAACTAATTACTTACATAGACATACATTAATACGTACATAATAAGGATGGTACACATTTAGGTCGGAACAAATATGAAAAAAAATCTATCATTGGAAGATGTATATATTTTTTTGGCATTGAAATCGCCAATTCACACCAAAATATTTGTGAACATTTAATTCAGACACTTGCTGTTAATTCTATCTTTACCAAAAAACTAAATACCCAATACCATAACTCGGTAATCTCATATTCGCCTCGTTACCATTAACAATAAATCGGTGATTATAACCGCTGTTTTCCTTAATGGCACCAAATGTTTCTGTATGTTACATTTAATATGTAATTATCCCCCTAACAGTACACCGAAAAGAAAGTTAATCCGAATGTTAACTGCTATAAGGTTGAAATCACGTTGGGTTGATTGTAATTAGATTCACATGTGTTTGGAATAGACACATGCGGCCCAAATTTTAGGATTTTACGGTGCAGAAAATGACGATTTGGTGAGGATTAACTAAAAATGATATTGTTTATTATTAACTAGTGCCCGCGACTTTGTCCGCGTGGAATCCCTTAGTTTTCAAAATCGCGGTCGAACGGGATAAAACGTATCCTATGTCCGTTTCCTGGTTCTAAGCTACCTCTCTACACCAATTTTCAGCCCAATCCGTTCTTGTAACTAACACCACTTTTTTATATATATAGACTAATATTCGAAATAAGTAAATGAAAGTTTTCTCTTTTGAGAACATTCTTAGAGGGGCGCAGGCGGCTTAATAACATCTGATGGTAAGGTTGGTCACTTACCTTACAATCAACCAATCCGCACTGAGCCCGCGTGGTGGAGTATGGCTTGTACCACCTCATAGTTGGAGTGAGGCCTGTACCCAGCTGTGGGACGTGTTTAAGCTGATGAGATGAGATATTATTAAAAATCAAAAGCTCCTTTTTACCTCATGATATGATATTTAAATACTCGTAATTCTTAAAATGGTTTCCAGAACGTGATATCAAAATCGAGAATTTAATTACTGAGTTAAAAAAAATGCATTTATATATCTTCACGGTCCAATCTCATGTTCCGAGAATTTATATGATTTCAGCGGGTTTTGGTATTTACAGCTGAAACCTCTGTATTTTATTTTATTACCTACTGACTTTTTAAGAATACACAGACCCCTCTACTACAAAATAACTAGCCAGTGATTATCCCTTGTAGTGGGGAGAATGTGAATCGCAACTCGTAACTGTCACGCTGAAATCTGGAGTTAATAACATATCTCAGTATTTTTTATTACTCGCTTGACATTCTTAACTTTGCATGCCCACACAAAATACGGCATTAAAAAAACCGCAAGTCTCATATAGAGTTCCAGTATTTTAAGGGCTTCGTAATGCGGGCGTTTATAAAAACACCTTATTCGTGGTCACTAACCACAACACGGCGTATTGTTGGTGCTTCCATATCTGTGGCTTTTTTTCACTTTTAAAATAATTTTGTTATGATATTGGGTGATCGGTGGTCAGGCGTCAGGCTTCTTAATGTGTAACAAGTCTGAATTTGTGACCAGGTAGGTCCACGTGGACGGATATTGGCCGAAATGAAATGGATACATCACATACATAGCTCTGATCCTATAGTAAATAACACAAGTGTGTTATGGAAATCAGAAACAACGAAACGAAGGTAACCCAAACACCCAGACCCGTGACAACGTAGAATATTGTTTTCCTACATTTTTCTCCGTCCGGGGATCGGGTCCGGGACCTCAGAGATGTCAGCACCTTAAAACAATTCAATACTCAAGAGTAATATAGCGATTACAGTTCGATGAAATTCCAAAATGGCTGATTAAATTATGGTTATATTCAACTAGGTCGGTATACATTTTACAGTCGGATAAATATTTATCTGACTATTAAAATCGGCAAAAATAGTATTTTTTTTAATAGCCATTGGCCAAAAAACCGCGTTTATCGCATTCGAAAAAAAAAACAAATGCATGTAACTGAAATAACTGCAAAATGGCGGCGCTTCCGTTCGCTACCGGATATTGGCGAGAGGCATCGAATATTCTATTTTATATCTACCTTAATTATCTCTGGCAAGTTTCGCGCCATTGCGCGGGGATTCTTTTTTTATTTATTTATTTTGCGTTCGTTTCGTTTTATCGTGAGTGTACACGCACTGAATGATGAATGTTTTTTTTTAATTTGTGTTTTTTTTGTTTAAAGCAATCAATCTTTAGAGTATTTACTAGTAAGTCATTAAAAATAACAAATAAGTACCTAAATCTATGTGCGTTCTAATTGTTTTCTTTTTCTGTTACAGGTACGTCTTCATTATCATCGATCACTTTTTACACTTCCTAACTCAGGTATGCAATTTGCCTAAGAGAGGTGCTTGTGGCGCAGTGGTTGCACCGCTTTGGTAGTGATACCAAAAGTTAAGCAACCTACGGCGCGGTCATGTTTGGGATGGGTGACCATTCTGACCATAAAAGTGACGTCTATTTACAAGCATCCATGCAGTTTCGGAAGGCACATTAAGCTGTAGGTCCCGGTTAATATCGATAGATATTAGTCGTTAAGCCTGGTCGGAGACCCTCGGGCGGCTTAATAACATCTGACAGTAAGGTTGATCACTTACCTTACACACACCCCTAAACCAATCCGCACTGAGCCCGCGTGGTGGAGTGTGGCTCGCACCACCTCATAGTTGAGGTGAGTCCTGTGCCCAGCTGTGGGACGTATATAGGCTGATGATGAACACAGGTATAATATGATTAAATCCATGGTAATGAAAAGTAACGTGTGCCCTAAATACTATTGAAGGTAGAAAAGTATTGTAAGTTTAAAGGACACTTACAATACTTTAAAATTTTACAATTTTTAAAGCAGTTTTTTGCTTTACGCAAAGAAAGCTACTAAATACTTGTAATAACATTTAATGTTGACGTATTTTCTAGCTTTTTTGGCTAGTTGCTAAGTTAAAAACAATGTAGTTTCTGTCAGAGACATTTAGCTCTCTTTCTCAAGAAATTAATCTTACTGCATATTTTTTATTTACTTAGTACCTTAGCCGACTGACTGCCGTTAGATAGGCATACGAGTATATAAATTGTTTTAATTGAATAAGGGTGAGGTAATCAGAACTAACACAAGTACCTACAATCACTTTAACTTCTCTATATAGATTGGTTTGAGACATCAGTGTTTTTAAAGGACAAACTGTTCCTAACTTGACAAATAGTTTAAACGAAAATTATTTCGGTTTTCAAAGAGTAAAACTTAAATTTTATCTAATTTATAAAGCCCCCGACATGAGCCAGCAAATCAGCTAGTGAACTTCAATGGCTGGACGGATTTAAACCAACACCTAACACTCCTCTTTTTCGTCGGGGGTAAAAAAGGAAGCTAATTCCTACTCTGCCCTCTTTAAAACAACGCTTCTACGAGTATTTTAAATTTCATACTACATTGAAATAAGCAAGCGTCATAGTCTCACTGCCATAGAAATCCCACTGTAATTAAAAACAAACAATAAGTGAACAGCCTAGGGCGACCACACTACCGAATGGCGCACAGTAATTCCAAAATAAAAAAGTGGGCACATTTCTCAGCTTAACCATATATAGATTACCACTTTGGTGTAATGGTCAAGAAATTATGTGGTATTAACCAAGAGGTCGCGGGTTCGATGCCCGCACTGTACAAACATTTTTGTGCATGAACATGTCTGTTTGTAATGGTCTGGAAGTTTATGTATTTATTTAAGTTTATTTGTAATACTACTGTTGATTCTGATATCTGTAACACAAGTGCTTTAGCTTTAGACTTCGTGGTAAGTAACCACGGAGTCTGTTCAATGTATGTGATGTTATTGTATATTTATTTATTATTAATTCTTTTTTTTTATTAAACTAATATCTTTATTATGAATAATAGTATTATAGTCCTGGCTTAACTAATTCTGAGTGTTTTTTTTTGTATGAAGAAAATTCTAATCTTGTCTATTGATTGGAAACCATAATGAGATTAGCTTTGATAGTCATGTATGTTAGAAAAGAACTCATTTTGAGCATTTCACTCCACAACACATAATACTTATGTCTGCCGCTCTCGGAGATATTGAGGTTTGAAATTCGCTATTTTCCGATTAAAAGTAACTATTTTTAATCCGCAAAATTAGAATTAAGTTTATTCCGTCGAATAGGCTAGATGACACCACCAATCGTTGACATACTCTCTCGCTCACGCACTCAAAATGGTCTGCCTCCATAGATTTTGTATGGGAATACAAAATCGTGACGTCACGGTTGTGTATCAGTAATCGGAGTCAATTGACCGAATATTTATAGAATTTTGTGTGTTTATAAATTGTTTTTTACAGCTTTTGGAAATAAACTGGGTGTATTAACTTCATAGGGGCTTTGTTTTTAAAACGCCATAGTCTTGAAAATGTTTGAGATAGGTGTCATCATGCCTATTAACCAGTCACATCACAGAAATACGATCTGATACTAGGCCGTTTTCCGGAATGAGTCTGGGGTCCCGACATTTCTCGATTGAGTTTAATAACGTTAATACAGATGACTGATCACGCCGGGGTACTCATTCATCTTGCTGTTGGTGGGAGAGGCATAAATTAAACATTATCTGTAATTCGGTTTGAGATTATTTTGGAATATAAATTCTAAAAAAAAATGGCATGAACTGTAATTAAGTACAGTATTCATGGATAAAAAATTCTGTCGATAGAATAGTATTTAAGAATTTTTTCTTAAATACTATTCATGGAATGGATGGATGGAATGGATGGAATGGATGGAACATTGTTTGAATTTATCAATAATTGCAGTATTCATATTACCTAGTCTTCATTGGAGCACTAATATGCATGAGCATCGTCTTATCCTGTAGCTTTAAGTTAAATCATGCTCTATTTAATTCTAATAAAAACTATATTTGGTTTAATACCTTCTTACATTAATTTTTACAAAATTTTACCGGTTGCATTAGCACCAATCGCCTTGAAAGTATTCCTTATCCAATAAGTCAGATGCTACTCAACGCCCTAACCGAATAATTAAAAATATTACACATTTCAAGAAAAGTCCTTCCGAATATATGTCAACCCTACCCGCAGTTAACTAGTATTCCAATCAGTGTTGCCATCGCCGAAAATTTCCCTGATTTATGTGTCTGCACAGTTCGGGCATTACGACCGATTTACCCCACCGGGTAAAACCGGCGACCGGGCTAGACTAACTAGTTTCTTTGTGTGGGTTTTATTTTGGTACATTTGCCGGCAATCAAAAAGTATTGAGAAAGTAATCGCCATGAAATTATTATTACTTCTATACAAGTTTATACAACTGTTTGTTGTGTTCGGTCAAGCTGGTGTTTTTGTTTGTGATATTTCTATTTAGATTGAAAATCATTAGAGTTTTTACTGAGGTCGCATCAATAAGGAGGTCTTATGCGTACGTCAAAATGACATTTTAAATGGATCACAATATTATTTGTAACCCCTTTTATAATAAAAAAACATGTCAACGTATTTTTCTACGTCGAATTTTTTTTCTCAAAAACAAAAAGAACTATAAAATCCACAGCTTTGATTTGACAGTGTTATCTTATTTCTAAGTACTGTTCATAGAAATTTCAAATTGTTTTGCTTTAAACGTATTGTTTGCGTAAATTGAAGATTGAAACAGTTAATTAGCTATAAAAAGGGTTCCATGAACAGTAGGGTTTAAAGCTATAATGTAATGATCGTATGCACTCAGTCATGGTAGGGAGACTTGCGTAGGGTTGACAAATATTAAACATTGATTGTTTCTTCAAAAAGTACAAGGAAAATATTTATCTGTAGTAATATTTTGTTTAAGTGTCTGAAATCTCTCAATGAATTTTATTTAACGAACACACCAATTACCTAGCCACAAAATAAGCGTCAGCTTGTGCTATGGTGTGCTATAATGGATAGAAATACTTAAATACATTTATAAACAGCCATGACTCAGGTACAAATGCAAGTGCTCATCACACAAACATTGCCCCGCAGGATTTGAACCCGCGACAGCCGGTTTTGTATTTTGGACCTCAGACCTAGATCAAAGCTGTCGTCAAATATGCTTTTATCAAAATTACCGTTACATACGTAACAAAAAAAGTTGATTTAATTTTAAGTTACAGCGAAATGTCTTTTACTCAGCTTCTTCCATTAAAGTACTTAGCTACTTACCGCGGATCAGATCAATGTATGGGATGTTGTTGTATATTTATTTATTTATTTATTATGCTCAGCTATGCGAGTTATACAATTTTTTTCCTTTTAGTTGTCGAAGCATATTGAAGTAAGTGCCTTAAATACCGAAATGTAATTCGCATTATTTGACTTAAAAAAATCGGTTGTCTGTAAAGTCGGTTTACTGACGATGGTTGAACGTGGCAACGTCTTTGTCACGTTGCCTCTTTGTCGCTCGTTCCGCGTTCTCGCTTGCACTTCAAGCCTTGAATGGAATGCCTCAGAGCGAGATAACGCCTCATGCGTCATGTTTTTTGGTGCGTGCAGCAGGCTCCATCGAATTATATATAAGACGTTGTCACATCAAAAATACAAATCTTCATTCGTAGCACTGACCTCTATTTACACTGGACTGGCTGCTGTCACAATATTTTTGTGCCTATTTGAGTGTCGCCATTTTGGCGCTGTAGGCAGATACGAGTGTCCATGGAACTAAAATTAGTGACGTTTTACGTAGTAACTATTAAGTAATCTGTGATTTTACTCCCTTTTCTGTAGCGAATTTTACAAAACACACATTTCCTCATGATTATTTAGCTTAACTTTCACTATATTATATGAAATACCACGAAATAAAATTAAAATACTTAAAAACCTCAACGCTGTTGCAATCTTCTACGGTGGCCATTTGCAATAAACGTCAAAATTAGTTCTCGGGACACTCGCAGTGGCGCTTCAAATTGGCACACAAAATTAGCTGTCATTTGTATGGAACAGCCTGTCCAGTGTGTAGTAATAGAGGTCAGTGATTCGTAGACATTCATTCTTATTCATGACGAGTATCGATGCCAAAGTTTTATGATTAAAAGTTTCGTGAACAAATTTACGCATCAAAAATTACTTTGTCTAAACTTAATAATTTTGGAATAATCGTATTAAGTATTGAGTGGTCGGAACTGTGGAGGGGGCAACCCTTCAAATAGTCCATTAGTACCCGAATGCATTTATACTCAGGGTAATTATAGGGGGTGAATTTTGGGGCTATTGCCACCGTGACGATTCCTTTGTGGAGTTCGATCGAATAGGTCATTGAAATCGGTACCTTTAGGGTTAGGCGGAAACAAATGGTACGAAGGTGTTAATAAATGATTTTAAGTGAGCCCATGATTGAAGGGCGCGATTTTAGGTGATTGTACATTTTCGTTTGCTTGTTTGTGTGTTCTGAACAGAGAGAAAATACTTTTTAGTTATGAATAATCCATTAATGTAAAGGACACTAGGATTTTGATCAAAATGGTACCGATGTAAAAGATTTGTGAAAAGTATCCTTGAATTATAAAAAAAAACATGTGCTTTTATAAAATATTTTATTTTAAATAAATACTGAATAAAAAAAGATTTTAAATGGCCTGCAAGTGCGTATATTCATATTTTTTACGGGCTTGAAATTTGCCAGCCAATTTGTGCATGAAGCGAATTAAAAAAAAAAGTTTTATGACAATGTCAGTGTCACGTTAAGTGTCAACAGCTGTGCTTTCAATCTAGAGAAAAGCGTTTCATTTCACAAAAACATATTGTCAAATCAATATTTTTATAAAACAAACATAAAGAATTTTACCATGAACGTATTAAAAATAATGATAATCATATTATATTTTTTTCATTATTAATAAGTTGATAATAATTTGTGATTTCTTTTGTGATTTAGTTTTTAATGTGCGAAAACGATCGATCAAAACGAATATTGCGTGAAACGTGTGTTAAATCTTGCTTTGCATAAATAAGCGTTGCTTCAGGTTGCCTCCTAAAAATATATTCACTTGACGATTTTGGGTGGTGGTTTGCACCCATCCAAGAAAAAACCTGGTTCATTTTTGTATGAATAAGCGAATTTTTTCCTTCAAGTTCATTATTTGTACTGTAATGTATGGACAAAAAAACATGTCCTTTTCGCTGTCCCTAATAACGAGAAAAAAATATTCCAACGCTGCAAATGAAATAATGTTTATTACATGCATTTCTAAAATATAAATACCTACCTACTTAAAGACAACGAATATATTAGGTCCTTACCTATGAAATTGGCGTTTTGTATGGGAGGAACAAAAAGTCGAAATTTTTTTATATAGCATATTTATTTAATCAAAGTATGAGCCATTGTAATCTATGCACTTTTGCCATCTCATAGGTAGTTCATTGATCCCTTTACTAAAAAAACCATTCGAACGGGAATCAATAAAATCTTTGAAGGCGACTTGGACTGCCCCATCTGAGTTGAACTTTTTCCCTTGCAAGAAGTTATCCAAATTTCGAAAAAAATGGTAATCTGTTGGAGCAAGGTCCGGGGAGTACGGTGGATGCCTTAGAGATTCCAATTGAAGTTCTTCTAATTTGCTAGCCGTCTGTTGTGCAGTGTGTGGTCTAGCGTTGTCGTGAAGCAGCAGTGGCGTAGAGCGATTGACCAGCCTTGGTTGTTTAGCAACTAGCTTTTCCATCATGGTTTGCAATTGCTGACAATAGATATCTGCCGTAATCGTCTGGCCAGATTTGAGAAAACTGTAATGAACGACACCGGCGCTAGTCCACCAAACGCTTACAAGTAACTTTTTATTGGTCAATTTTCGCTTGGAGCAGGCTTTGGCTGGCTTGCCAGGGTCCAGCCATTGCGATGAGCGCTTCCGATTATCGTAGAGAATCCACTTTTCATCACAGGTAATGATTCGATTTAAAATCCCTTCGTTATTGTGCCGGTCAAGATGTAACGCAGCAGTTGACGCGCGTTTGCCGGTTTGCTTCACTCAATTCGTGAGGAACCCACCTTTCAAGTTTTTTAATCTTCCCAATTTGCTTCAAGTGGATTAAAACAGTTTTATCACTAACGCCAAAGCCTGCAGCTAACTCGGACGTGGTTTGCGATGGATCCGCTTCCACAATAGCCTTCAATTCTTCATTATCAACTTGGGTCTCCGGCCGTCCACGGGGCTTGTTTTGCAGGTCGAAATTTCCAGAACGAAAACGTTGGAACCAAAAACGCACTGTGTTTTCTTTTGCGACACAACCGCCATACACATCATTAACCCTTCGAGCCGTTTCCGCAGCCCTGGTGCCACGGTGGAACTCGTACTCGTAAATAACGCGATATTTCAAATTTTCCATTTTGTAAATTGAGCGATGCAAACAGAAAAAAGATAAGTAAAAAAACAAATGAATGACGGTTTACGAAACACAACTACATGTGGAAATAGCTGTATAAATTTGAATTTCGAATTCCTAACCAAATAGGAAAAATTTGTGATCAAAGTGGCCAGTACGACAAAACGCCAATTTCATATGTAAGGACCTAATATGCATTTCTTAAAAGTTGTTAATAATTCGAAATTCAAATTAAAATTACTATCTCAAACACATCCTAAAATTTGGACACCTATCTTTCCTAATAACACTTTCAAAGCCATACAAAAGGCCACTAATAAGAAATATGTTTGCCATAAGGAAAATCCACTCGGAAAATGTCCTATAAGTTCTATAAATGTAATAAACGGATTTTATGGGAAACCATGGTGCGCCAAGCAATGGCTTTAGTATCTCCAATGGCTTGATTATGGTTGCAATGCATTTAATATACAGCACTAATTATATGGGGGGTATTTCATGGTGAATTTAAGCTTTATTGATAACTAGCGGTCCCCGCAGACGTTGTCCTGCCCGTTGTGGTTTTTTTTTCGTGAAAACCATCCCCGTACTCAAGGATTATCGTAAAAAAGAATTGGCCAAATTGGTCCAGGCGTTCTTGAGTTATGCGCTTACCAACACATTTTGCGATTCATTTTTCTATAATGGAAATATGAGTATACACAAAACCACAGAAATATATAAAAAGTACAATGGATGTACAAGACATTATTATGTGACTAGTTTAGTTATATAAGTAGAAAAATCATTTTAACTTAGATCGATTTGACTTTGAGATTTAAGGAATGGCAGGGCAGACATCTTTTAAAGTAGTTATTGGATCCGAATTATTTTTGGTGCAAAAGACTGGATTTAAATACAAAGTAACTTTCACCGCTGCTTTTACATATTGAAAAGCTTTTAAACTAATTCTAAATGTTGAATTTAGAACGTTACATAAGCGCAACAGAAATCCAGTGACATATTTGACCAATGAATTTGAATGAATGGCGAATGTCCCAGCATTAGTCTGAAATAGAAAATAGCCAAGCCATTGTAGTATGATGTGAAGTCGTCTAGTGAATTGAAAAGCTTACTATAGTTCGACAATTTTGCCAGCAACAAACAGCGGGATTGTCACGCATGCGTTATTTATTGTAATGTGTGGAATACGCACGTGGGACGCGGGGTGTGATAGGTGCCAACAGCCCCGCATACAGGCCAAATCCGCATGCGTGATGAAATTCGCACGATATTAAAACAACCTTAGTGTGCGTCCTACCCTAGAAGTGTGATTTTTTTTTAAAGCTTTAGGGTAGTCGATAATAGGTATAGCGGCGGCCTAATTTAGTACAGTATGTATACAAAGATAGGTTTGAATACAAGTACAGTTTTCTGTTGCGGTAAACATAGGTTTTAAATGGAAGCATGGCATTCGGTATATTTTACTTCTTTTATTAATTAATTTTTACGATCGGCAAACTCGGACACCGAAGAAAAGTAATAGGAGTTTCTAAACAGTTGATACATAAACAAATATTAACTCTCATAAAAAGGGAAACCAGTTAAAACAACCGAGTGAAGCTGGAACTAGGGCGCTTGGGTTAGGAAAACTTTTATCGATATTAATTCACTCAAATTACTGCTAAAGGGTGTTTTAATATATGTGTTCGGGTTTCATCACGCACGTGGCATTGGCTCTTTGCGGGAAATTTCACGCAGCGAGACACACGCTAGTCCACGATTTAGTTTCCTGCTGGCTGCCATGTATTGTGGTTGTGTACACACGGCTACACATCAAGCTACTTATGTGGTTGCAAAATTACCCTTAGCAAGCATAAGATACCACAAATGTAGACTTCGGCAAAAAACGTTCTTGAGTAGTTATTGTAAATCTATCGATATCGACAATACTGTCGACGTGTCACTACACTAAGTCGCTTCATAAACACCTGTTTATTTATTTGATCTTATCGCAAAACTAAATATTGTCATTGTGCTTATAACGAAAGTTTATTTTTATATCCCGAGAAAATAAATAAAATTTGACAACAAACACATTTCGAAAAGACATAACACTTAAAAAAATCTTTTCGGCTCCGGTCATCGGGGAGGAATCGAACCCCCGACCTTTGGAATTCCGGTCCAATGCTCTGACCACTGAGCTACCGAGAACCTTAAAGGACTCGTTGAATTTTGTAAGTGCTTTTTAACGCTTTGAGGCGTATGTTTCATCAATAATTGTGGGAGACACCCTTAAATCACCCGAGAGAAATATTTTTACAAATATTTAACAATCGGTTATATATTTCTCAAAGTTAACTCAACTGTGTCGTGTAACAGTTACAGTTACAACAGTTAGTTTTTAACTGCACTATTAACTTTCAAGAGTCAATATGCAGTTAGTTTTTATTTAATTTCACCTTCAATGATCACTATTTTGCGCATAGTAAGCGACGACCATGTCATTTCGGCAAGATCCGCCATTTTGTCGCTGCAAAAGCGCGCGAAAAGCAAATGACACGGGCGTCTAAATAATTAGATTTCGCGCTTCTTTCCCTGTTTCATTCTGTATGTTTTGTTAATTATTTTCCCGGGTACGCAGCCTTATCCTATTTACTGAGGTGGGCTTGACAAGGTTTTTGTAAATACGCCACCCATTCACCGAATCCTCACTGATGACATTACTGTTTTCTTTTTAAAAAAGTTAGGCAACTTTTTTGTGGCCCAGTTTTATTTTCGACCAGTGTTTTTTTTAAAGACATTTTTATAACTAAAAAGGTATTATAACAAGGGGTCTTAGTTTTATTATTTTATAATTAGTTTTATTGCACCAACTCGTTTGGACCCATCAATCGTTGAAGTGTCCCCATAAAATTACGTTTCACACATAAAAATTATATCAAACTAACTCTCGCACTAAAACTGTGCCCCTCGTATCTCCAAATTGATATTAATTGCATTACAAACCCCGAACACCATAGCCCCATGTGTTTTTCTTTACAATCAACGGTTTATACATTAATCTTAACAAAACGGGGAGTTGATTTTAAAAGCTTATCGCACCCACATAGGGTTCAAATTGAATTAGCGATTGGTTCTGTCAATTTTGTTGAACATTACTCTATCTTTCTCACACGTCAAAAACACTGCAAACGATTCTGTGCCTTCGACAAGATGAATTTAAAAAGAAAAATACAAGTTGTCTGGTTTGATTTCGCGCGTTCGTAATTTAATTTGAAAAGCGCGCGAACGCGGACTGTCATTTCAACCCTCCACTTTGGCAATATTTAAATATAAATAATCATTTGTTTAACAAATGCATCCCGCATTTATAATGCTTCTTGCGGTTAATTTATTGCACTCTAGTGAAATAAGAGTGATTTTAATAATCGTGCGAGATATGTTCACACTTTTGCGCCAGTGCCATCGATTATGGATATTCAAAAAAAAATTTTTCCTCGGTAGGAAACAAGAAATGAAGTCTTTGTGATTTTACTTTGTATTTCATTTTATTAATTTAAAGGTATCACAATCTTCAGAATTTTATATACAGGCGGAACTATAATTCTTAAATATGCGTACACAATCATATCTATAAAAATCATTAAAAACCATTGTTAAATAGCTGCTAACTTGTAGGCAAGTGCTTAGGTTTAAAAAAAAACTTTTTTTATTTTTTTTGTTTGGTATTTAATAACAAACAGAACTGAGATATGGTAAAAAATACGTATAGGTGCGTAATGAAGAAACAAAGTTCTAAAGCATTTTTTTTCCCTAAAAAATCCTAAACTATTTTCCGAACACTTTAGCGCTCAATTTCAGAAACGTTATTAAAAGTATTGTATACTTACTAGACGTGCGCGCCGGTCGAAAAAAATCGGGCGGCGGCGCGCCACGTTAAAATCCACGGCGGCGGCGTAACGCCGGCGGCGTGGGATTTTTCATATTTTCATGTTAAGACGTATAATGAAAAACCACGCTTAAACGAAAGAACTTTATAAAGTAAACTAAAAAGATGACTCAATCACTTTTCTTGACAGAAATATTTTGTTTGCAACTTTTATAGTTGTCGTGCACAAAAATTATTTTATTTACCCTAAATGGACTCAATCGGGACCTTTTGGCTGTTAAAAGCAATCCAGCAACCGAAAAAACTCTTTCGCTCGGAGTGCTGGTTGCTGGAATGCATAACAGAGCCTGAGCTAATGACGATAAACGCGGGTAGGCAGATTGTCTAGTTTGCCAGTAGGACAAGATGTCCCCGTCTTCAAGTTCCGCAGGATCAGCAGTAGCTAGGTATTTCCAAGCTTCCTGGTCAACAGCATCATCGAAGCCGGAACCATGAGAACTGTGTTGCATGCTGTATTTGCGCGAGAGTTGGGAAAGTATTGAAACTTTACTTGTACTCGCTTCTTCCTTGTGACCCTCCTGGTGTAATAGTGGTTGATTATGTTCGTAGTAAGGGATTAATTCTTTGGTATATTCTGCCAAGAAACCAGCTGGAGTTAATTCGTTAGCAGTCAGATAGAGGTCAACTTCTCCAAGCTTCATAAACCTACAGTCTAATAATGCTGCAGCAACAACAGCTTTACTGACTGGAAAGCGCGTGTCCAGTTTCATCAACATTTTCCTTTTTAAGGATGTTATTATTAGCGACTCGTCATCATCAATCGAATTAAGCACGTCTTTTATTTCGGCTTTAAATACGAGAGCAAGGTTGATTGTGCTCGATTTTGATACTGATAAAATTTCAACAATTTGCCGAAACTTGCTCAGAAAATTGCATAAATCCTCTAACAAAATCCATTCTGCTTGGGAAATTGTCATACCATCTTGCCCTATCCGACGTAAAATGCTATTTATCGGGTTCCTATTACAACAGTGCGCCATACTTTCGAGCATTTCTAAGACACTGTGCCTTCTCGTTGGAGTAGAAGTTTTAACTGTAGGTATGTTTGCCAAATTTCCAAATAAGGCACGAGCTTCTGTCTCTTCTACCATGTCTTCACTGTCTTCAGAGATTGGATCGTTTTCATCTTCCTCTATCACTTGAGAAACAGTCTCCAAAGAGCTTAAAAACTTTTGTTCATTTTCTGCCTCTTTCTCCAATTCTGGCAAACGATACCTGACTGTTTTTACTATTTTCTTGCATTTCGTCACAAGACTTAAAACTTCGGGTGTTTTCTTTATTCCATCAACCGTAACTAAGTTATGGAGACCGTGCCCTAGGCAAAGATGGTTTTCAATATCTGCCAGCTCCGTTGCCCGCTTCACATTAGCTCCTGCGTCAGTTACACTATGGAGTTTCTTGTCATGAATTCCAAATTCATTTTTGGTGTTAATTATTGCTTCTTTTATTTTCATTCCTGTTTTTTTCCCTTCCATGACCTCAGTTTTTAGCGTGAATGTCTTTAACTCGAAATCTAAAATAGTAAACGTCTTTAGACGTTGCCCGCCATGTTCCACGTACGTCGCACGCGCTTTATGTCCATTGATTTTAAACTTGTACTCTCTTTCGGGTTTTGTCTCGGCGCGAATTTTAAACTACCGGCGGCGGCGGCGGCGCGCTGACTCCTTATGGCGGCGGCGGGCCGCGGCGGCGCGCACGTCTAATACTTACATAATAACATACGTACAGACACGATGGTTAAGTACAAAAGTATCTCGATCTCGTGTACAGAAATGAGAAAAAAACTCCTCCGAAAATATAATGAGGGAACTTTTCCAATTATAATAGTTTGATGATGGCAAGAGAAAAAAAGTACAACAAAGTTTCGTACGTGAAAGTCATATTTTTCTCGTGTCACGAATTTTTTTCGCACTTCGTATCAGCGTAGGTACTAGGTTTGTTATAGTATAACTCATATTTTTGGGATGATACACATTTTTACGGATAATTTCGCGATTTTTTTTTGTGGACCCTTTTCAGCGTCGTTATATTTTTGTCGCTCGTAATCTGTCGAAGCGACAACATCTCCTGAGGATGCCACGTGTAGTGGCGAAACGCGTCGAGTGTATTGTTGGTGTCAGTGTTGTGATTCCAGGTGCATCTTCTGTGTCACGTTGTGTGTTGTAGGTATTGTAAGTCCTGCGACTTCCAGCTCTACCTTTTTCAGGTGATTACAGTTGGATGTACTTTGGTTCCTGCGCTGGCGTCGTTTTGTGGAAATTAAAAGCAAAATAATTCTTGTTTTCAGCATGGATTTCCGCAAAGTAACGCCTGATTACATCAATTAAGTTACATTTTTGGCTTAACGAACGTCATTAGACTTAACACAAATAGTAAGAACAGTGTTATAAAATTGTCTTAAATCAGACTGACTATTAATGATAGTCTTTTAGACAAACTTCCACCCCGACAAAAAGAGTAGTGTCATAAGTTTGACCTCTATATCTGTTTGTGTATGTGGTTTGGTTTCTGTGTGTTTCTGTGGCATAGTAGTTTCCGAACGGATGAACCGATTTCAAAGCGATTTTATATATTCAAAAGAAAATATAATCACGGTAGTTCTTAGCTCCCAGCGGTTTTCCTGGCTCATTTGAGGGTCTTTTAACTGGAAAGTTAGTTTTTAACTTTTCAATTTAAACCATACAATCACAAATGCATTACTCAAACAATATTATGAATACAGACTGCTAGACAAATAGGTTATATTTTTAATTTTTATCTTATGTAAAATTCTCGTGTCACAATGTTCGTTCTTCTACTCCTTCGAAACGGCTTGACCGATTCTTATGAAATTTTATGAGCATATTGAGTAGCTCTGAGAATCGGCCAACATCTATGTTTTATACCCCTTAGTGATAAGGATTGTCCACCTCTAACATTTATATGGCAAAACAACGTTTGCTGGGGCACCTAGTTTATATCTTAAACAAGGCACAGTGCACTACATTATTACCATCCAAATCATCAAAATCTGTTCGCTAATAGCCATCATAATCTTCTCACAATTTACTATTGATATTTCAAACAGGGCAGGCACTTTCAACGTAAATAATATAAATGTGTTATCCTTTGCCATGGGTTGGCACTCACATATACCTGTCAAAGAGCTTTCCAGTATCCTAATACAGTGTGCAATATCCAAAACCAACCCTATAAAACCTTATTTTTATTTAAGCACCCTAATACGAGGAAATAAGCTACACATCTGGTCGGCGAGGTGTGTTTATTGAGAAAATATCACGACATTTCTGCAACTTATATGCCCCCGACATTTTGATAAAGGTTGCCGCCCATTATCCTAAAATAACAACTGAATGTAGTGCTGAAAGTTCGCCTTTCAGTGTACAGTTGGCTTAGATAACCAGTGGTCGGTAATATTTTTTGTACCTTCCAGATTTTATACTGAGTGAATCATCATAGCCACGAATGAAATATAATATCTTGTACAGGTCGAATCGTGACTCCATCGATATCATTATAAATTCATATGGCATCATAAAACTGCCAGTCGCATAGAAGAGGTGAAAAAGTGGCAAATAAGAACTGTATGATCGCGTGGTTCTAGTTAACCGAGTTCTATGGACCTGCTTCGCATCTAATCGTCGTCAGTACTGCCAGTTGTTTACTCATGCGTGCATGTCCGTGAGTGGCCCATTTTTAAGTTGACGATTGTAAGAACGTACCGTATTTTTCTGTTTGGTTTGATCTAAGCATTGAATGCGTGGTTAAGTTTCAGCCTCGACCACATCGTCACTTACCATTCCAATCAAATCACAATCTCTCCTGAAGTCTGGATAGTAAAATTTAAATAAAATAAAAACAGGAATCTATTGTATGGGCAAACAGGATACGATTTTGGGGATTTGTTATTTTTTCAAGAAGCACTTTTTGCGAGGCTTTGATACCCAACTCCAGGGTCGAAAATCCATTCGGTTTCTTAAATTTCTTCTTAAGTTTCTTTGTTAAAGTTCTGTTTATATTATTGTTATGTATATCTAGATAAGGAAGAGCGAGGTCCCCAAACACAGGCATCACTTGTTTATGACATCAATGTCACACCTGCAATATACAAAATTGGCTATGACGCCTCCTTTAGGTAAAATAAAACTTAGTAATTCACGCAGATGTGTCTGAGGCTTTTAAAAATAATCTCATTATAGATTGAACTGGCTTCAAATTACGACGAATTTTTTTTGGTTATAATTATAAAAGCTAAGTGCTGTTTTGCGCACAATGTAAATTGAAGGATTAAGTTTCTCTATTCATTAAGCGAATTGGTAATTATTCTTGAAATGTTTGAAATGATTAATCTGAATTGAAAATGAAATTACACTTAGTAATGAATGTGATCTCCCAAAAAAACGAAACCTTTTGAGCCCGTTATTAACTATGCCATATTCATTAATCAATAATTATTATCGTCATTGATAAATATATTTTTTTAAGTTAATAATACAATTACATTAAATATAATCCGTTGTCACAAATACGAGTATCATGTCAACTTACGTTGTATCAATTTGTTCATTGGCATCGTCTATTTTGATCAATTTAATTAATTTAATTAATCTTTGAGAAGAAAATAAAGATATCATTTCCAGTCTTTTAATCCCACGGTAAAGTCAAATCAATATCCTCTATACAAATCAATAATAAATTAAAAGAAACAAACTAAAAAAAAGTAAGTACAATTTCATCGTTACTATCACCGAAACTATGCAATTAACTTTATTTTGGTATCGAATTGGACATGAATTAGATTGAAATATCTTATCTGGCTCATGTTATTGCTTACGTTATTATAAATATGTGAGTTTTAAGGTAACAAGTTTGTTCCAGTTCTGAAAATAAGAACATTTGAAACACGCTATCGAAGCATAAATCAAACTAAAGTTTTACATGTACTTTATGTGTAGCCGGCTGTATAATCTAACCTGAAAATATATCATGAAACTGTAGTACTTACCTTACTAAGATTACCATTACCACTTTTCATTTCTGCTTGGCCCAAAAGTGTGCCTGGTAGTGAATGCCCTAAGGCGATAATCCACCTTTTGTAATAAGTTTTGTTGTGCAAAAAAACTTAAAATAATAAAATAAAAAAACCTGCCTAGAATTCAAATCAGTTTACTGACTGTCAAAAAAGAAAGAAAAGAGAAGGTATTGTTTTGGAATAAATTCGCTATTCTCTCTCTATACGTGATGTTTGGACAAAAGTGTTAGAATTCAGTTTTTTTTGTTTTGTGAGGTATAAAAAAGGTTTCCGTAAGCTTCTGTTTTCTTGTTATAAAATAAATATCCTAACATATTAATTAATTTACATTATTATTTGGAAGATCCATACCTTCACTTATATTAAGCAACATCCCCCATTAACTAGTGCGTTAATATAATTCCAGATCACTTACGTAATTATAACTAAGCCTCGTATTACATTATTTAATTGATACACATAGCAAGATATCAAAACCAGTCGATTTGAATACACGCCGATAATCAAAGATTCCACGACCAGCGTTACCTGGTCTCCCGCTCCCCCGCCTTGACGGGATATTGACAGGGATGAGGCAAGATGAATGTGTAGCCGGAGATCTTGTCTGTTTGGACAACCATATTTCCGTGTCGTCGTCTGTTAGGTAGATGGGATAGGGGGCTGGGGTAAGTTATGAGATTGTTTGCAACATTGAGCTTACCTGATCATGATAACTAAACCCCATTAAAAAAAAACTACCTGTGACTATTCACACAATGATTGCACATAAAGCAAACCAAGATACCTATTGTTGTTACCTGTTGAAGTAGAAAGATCTAGATTAGGAAATCATTAGACAAAACGCGCTAGGACAAGATGCACTGGCGGTCATACAAGCTTTTTAAGCTCTTTTTTTAACCGGTGTACTTAAAGCCGTAGGGCATTCTATACCAGTCCATGCCTCAATCTGATTTTTATCCAAGAAAATCTTCGCTCTAATAGTGAATTGCAAAAAAGCCTTGTTGAAATGACGTCAACTGATCTGACAAGAAAGTTAGTGCTAGCTAAAATGAAAAAAAAAAACAATAAAATTAGCAAAAAAAATACCATTTTTATTTTATAGTTTTAAAGGAAAAATTGTTTTCACACTCCATGGTCACGGTAGCTTTCTTCTTTTAACAGCGTTTTCAGTCTTAAGTCTCCCGCTCCCGCTTCAGCTTATGGCTTGCACAGACCCCTTTCAATAGCAGACGTTACACAGTGGCAGTACCTGATTGCGGAATAAGGTGGCGAATACGAATCCTAATTAGTCAAGCGAGAATAGTTCAGGTGAACTCGGGGGATGCGTCTAGTATCGAGTGATATCGATGGTTGTGGCGAACTGCGGAGGGTTTGAGATGCATGTGATTAATTATATCACGTCATGGCGCATAATGAGTACCTACCATGACCTAGAAAAACAAAATCAATGTGTTAATTTATATTTTCAACTTTGCGTTACCACACATGACTCATCACCACATTTTAAATTGAGTAGGCACACTATTATATTTAAGTATTATGATTTTTTATTACGTAGGTATATTTAGGACATTTATTCTATTTTGCTTATTCATTTATTTATATTAATACGTTGTCGTCACTGTCCACTTCTTGTGTTCCACTCTTTACTTCACGTTTCACGAAATATTTTTTTATTTTAAGTGGCGTAATAATTGTTATAAATGAAAAAAAAAACATATTTTAAACTATTTTGTTTTTTCATTTAGGGTATCTATTCAATAAATGTGAATAATTCTGACAAATTTTAAATTTTACCAACCCAATAGTTAATAGAGAACGACTTGCGATTAATGGAGAACTCCAAATTGATGATAGAAACTGTTGCGTAGGAAAAGAGGTTGAAAGAGTCACTTTTCATAGATATGGCGCGGTTGCCATAGCGACGTGATTGTTATGATTGACAACCAATTGTAAAGATATAAAATTGTAAACTGTGTTGTACTTGTATAATGTTATATGAATACAAAAAACAAGTTAAGATACACCATGCGGTTTCATTTACGACCTCCCTGTTAATGCAAAATAAGCTCACTGAACAATAAAACCCTGCGAAATAAGCTCAGAAACAGCTGTCAAAAGTTAGTCCACAGTTAAACTGGGGGTCGCACGGGTTTTAATTTTAGTACCATAGATAATTCAGGACTAAGATATAAACTTCTTTTTGTAATTTGAGTTTTACTTTAATCCATTGATTGATTCTAGTTTAGTCTATTACTACATATTTTTGAACCATGTTTTGTAATAAGACGGTTTTGGTTTGGTTTGTAATTAGAAATGAAATTCGTTTATTTGCCATAATACAGGTTTTATTTTAAGATTACCAACAACTGTTACATTATACCTTGTATGATAAAGCTAACAATAGTATATGCTTAATGCACAGTCAATTATAGACAAACATAGCTTGCCTAATCTATATATATAAAAATGAAACCAGTTTTCCTTGGTCACGGCATCACGCGTGAATGGCTGGACCGATTTCACTAATTATTTTTTTGTTGTGTTTGTTATTATGTATTAGGAGAAGGTTCTTAAGGAAAAAATATTAAGAAAATCTTTAATATTGAAAAATATTACATTTAATTTTGCATATTAAAAAAAACGCGCGTAACTAATGTCAATGTCATTCGATGACATTGTTCAATCATTGCAACGCTAAGGCGGTACGAAGTTCGCCGGGTCAGCTAGTATATTAATAAAAAGATCTTAAAAATTATCATATTATTAATATCTTAAATTATTGATCTTAAAGATCTTAATGTTATCGTAAGTTAGTACAAGTATTAAGGCATTTTTTTGTAATCAGACAGCTCGTGTTTTTACAGTAGATAGGTATGTTATGTAATTCACAAGATTACCCCGACTGCTACTCACTCATCTCACCATTAGAATATAGATCATCCCGGAGCAGCGCAAACAAGCCATCC
The DNA here is from genome assembly GCA_963921415.1 of Pyrausta despicata. NCBI lineage: Eukaryota > Metazoa > Arthropoda > Insecta > Lepidoptera > Crambidae > Pyrausta > Pyrausta despicata. The sequence continues at coordinate 6,640,199 of OY992869.1, forward strand.
GCAGAAACTAAACGCTATCTGAGCGCGGTTCTCGGACGCGGAGTGATATATCGTGTGCTCAGGTGCTCGTGTGGTGGCCATTTGTTAATGATTTCGTGGGATATTTGTTATCTGTTTTCTCGAGTACTTTCTGCGTCAGACAGACAGACGGACAGCGATTCTGAGTAATAGGGTCTCCTTTTTATCGTTTGGATACGAACACCCTAAAAAAGTCTAGAGAGAAAAAAAGAGTCTAGGGTAAAAATTATCATTTTTAGTAGCGTGAAGAATATGGATATGCTTTTTATGAGATAGAAATCTAAATTTATGTCATCGGTCGTAATAAATCTAAATTTATGTCATACGTACGTTAAGCCATTGGTCCTGCGCCTGATCTCTCTCCGGTTATGTCGGATTACCGTCTCACCGAACTTTGAGAGTGATGGAACAGTGAGTGCACCTGTGTTTTGCGCTCACACTTGTGCACTATTATATCTCCTGCGTAGTTGGCTGATCTCTGTTGAGATTGGCCGCCGTGGTCGAAATCGGCCAGGAGGACTGTTATTATTATTATATACGTCCCACTACTGGGTAAAGGCCTCACCTCGTATATAAGGACGAGCTATACTCCACCACGCGGTCTCTAAGCCATATTCTTAGTGAGAAAACTAACTTTGTACACGTTATGGACTAAACAACTTGATATCTTATAGAAAGCCATAAATTGTACCTTTTACATTATATTACATATTATCGTTGTGACATGTCACGAAACGTCCTGTTAAGGTCAAATGTTTATTTACAACTTTTGAAGTAAAATCCTAGGCAAAATATTTTCAAAACACAATTCTTAGTGTGTCGTCCATTTTCCTCAAATTCAGCCCCGTACTTAAGTGCATAATTATTCTTTTGTAACCTAATTTAATCCTCTTTATGCTTATGACGTCACAAAAGCGAAGTTGGCCTGCCACAAGGGTCGTTATTCGGTCCAAAACTTTAAAACCGGGACGGACTTGATGAGCAATTATGATGAGTGACCGTTGACCCCGGCGACCCAGGTTATATTTTCGGGGGTAGTCATGTTTCTGATGTCAGTCGAAAGTTCAAACTTTATGCTGATGGAAATACGAGTGATAGTAGAAAAGCTATTGTTATTGAAAAGTTCAGGACGCGAGTCGAATTTGGTTTCCTATTTAATAGCTAATATGTTTATTTTTAACTCGATTCTTGCTAAATTCAGATAGTCGCCAATACTTTTTGAAGTTTGATGTAATTATAGATAATTTTCTCATTTTTACTTCTAAAAAACTGTATGTTATACTGCTGACGGCGCGTATCAAAGAGGAACATCATTGTAATGTGAATGAAAAAAATAAAATTATATACCAAGGTCCTTTGCACAAAGAAAAAAAGTTATACAGTATATCAGCAAAAACGAAATACTGAATGTGAATCGCTTAACATTGGAAAAAATGTTCTTTTGGTACACCGCCTGAATTTTTTTTCTCTCAGTGGATCTATAGTAGACTGGTTAAAAATGACTTCAGTATTTAGTGTACTATTGTGACATTTTTGTGCAGAATTTCAATAAATATTAAAATAAATAAATAAATTGTTTCAACAAACACACCAATTACCTTGCTTCAAACTAGGCGTCAGCTTGTACTATCGACTACGAATATGTAGAACGGATGGAAATACTTAAATACATTATACATTTTATACCCATGACTCAGGAACAAATAAATAAAACTTGTAATATACAACAATGTTCAATAAAATGACATACATTGATCTGACTCCGTGGTGAGTAGCTTAAGCACTTGTGTTACAGAAATCAGAGTCAACAGTGAACACCCAGACCAGTAAAAATAGACATGTTGACGCACACAAATGTTTGTACAGTGCGGGTATAGAAACCGCGACCTTTTGGTTAATAGTCAACTTCTTGACCATGTGGTCGTCTAAAAATTAAATAATAATACTAAGTCCTATAATATGCTTAAGAAAGGACACAATATTCTCTTATTTAGAAATCAAGACGATGTGTGCCTGTCCCTTACAACAACAAGTCTAACTCAGACATTGTAATTTAGAGCATAAATTGTGCTTTTCAAAGAAACATAATATATTACAGTTGAGTCACGTAATATATGCAAAGTTATGTCTAAGGCTATTGTATTAGTAAATTGCACGAATTTCTAAAGCGCGTCTAGATGGCTTTTGGATGTCATATTAACCAACACTTGAAATGTTAATTGGTGTTAGTTTCCAGTTAGGAATGTACATTGTAATTGTAAATAATTTCCATACCTATGGATATTTTACGTAACTCATGAAATGACAACCGCAAATAATTTAAATTAGGTAGGTTATTCATGCATATTTCCGATTTGGTCAAGTAAACTACTAACAGAAAATATGGTTAGGAGCCTTTTAAAATACGAAAGTTTATGCCCATAACAACTCCTATCAACGAATGAAGCAGAAACATTCGAAGTAGCTGATCCGTGAAATTTTTTGACAAATATTGCGTAGAAAACTCTAACGATCAATCAACGGGACCCCCAGGAACCCTAAATGAGTTCGTTAACCTTTGTAAACCCCTACTCCATAACTCGATGTTTCCAATTTCGGCTATCTCGCTCACTTTGGCATGCTCTAATTCAAATTCAAATTTCTTCACTCCGAGAGAAGACAAGTAATAAAAGTAAGTTAGTATTCGTTACTACCTATTGGATGGACTTCACCGAATGATTGCCAACTTTAATCGTAACTTTTTATATTTCTCCAATATAATACTAATATAATATACAACAACATCACATACATTGATCTGATTCTGTGGTAATAAGCTTAAGCACTTGTGTTACATAAATCAGAATCAACAACGGTATTACAAATAAACTTCAATAAATACATATAACACCCAGACCAGTACAAACAAACATGTTCATGCACACAAATGTTTGTACAGTGCGGGGATCGAACCCGCGACCACTTGGTTAATTGTCAACTTCTTAACCATTACACCAAAGTGGTCGTCATATATTGTTGAAGAGGAAGACTAACGCGAAGTACTTGTGCTAGTCGCAATGTATGAAGTCCTAAAAAAATATCAATGAAAAAAAAAGGAAACAATTTTGAAGCATAACGACTCGAACTGTGATGACGTTTCTGAGGGAGCGAAGTGCGAACCTAAAAATAGATGACAATAATATGAACTATCTTATACCGTGATTTATTAGTAAAAATCACGGTGCAAGTTGTTAATAAACAAGTACAGAATAAAATATCACGCTTTATTGGAAAATACGGTTGACGACTTCCAGAGTAGGACCCGTAGAGTTGTTGGTTCCGCAGATTTCGGATTAATTACAGAAGATGCAATTTATTCCCTCCCCTAATGAGGCTGTGACTGTTTGATTGATCACAAATGTCTGATGTGATTTTTCACATAAATATATGTATAGATAGCACATCTGGCTACCCATTTTAGATGCAAAATCGCCCTTTAACACTTTGACGGACGTTAGTCACCTACAATAGATATTTGACTTTTATAACTGCTATAGCAGTCTAATGTCCGTCAAAGTGTTAATATGTTTGTAAGATTTTAATTATTGTATAGTTTGTATAGTTTACTTACACAATAACCTCTTAAATAAATAGGTACAACAGTAATACTAAGTGTAGTGACCACTTACAAGTAAACACAGAACGCACGAATTATAACTAAGATAAAACACGGACGACGAGAAAAAGATGATAGCTTAGCCCAAAGGTATGACTGGTAGAGAATGCCCTACGGCGTTAAGTCCACCTTTTGTACAAAGTATTGTTGTGCAATAAAGCTTAAATAAATAAATAAATGATACACTATAAGTTGCCACAGTGGTAACCGCGTTTGAATATCGTGTCGTTTGTACTTAGACACAGTTTTGAGGTACAATCTCATTTGATTGTTAATGTATGATCTGTGGTAGAAGTTATTTATAAGACACCAGTGAACCCGGCAGATGAAGTCCTGCCCTTTCCTTTTTTTAATTTTCTTATCTTTTAAACCTAGACTTCTAAGAATAGTTTAAGACTAAATTTATTCAAATCGGTTCAGCCGTTCTCGAGTTTTAGCGAGACTAACGAACAGAAATTCAATTTTATATATAAAAATAAAGCAAAACCTCATAATATAGAATTTTGTGTCTTGAGAAATTTTCGCGCAAAATTACTTAAACAAACAATTATTGTGTAAAATTAATTCATTTGAAATGTTGTCATGTTTCAAAGTGCCTAAACGAAACAAACATACAAGCAAACCTAACCAGTGCACTAATATGTAGTTACAAAGTTCAATACCGAAATCTCGAATTTAGTTCCTCTGTAACCACTAGCTTTGGATAACTTCACGTATCCTTTAGTTAACATTTAACTAGGTTAACTTTAGATCAAACCAAAGATAGGAAGATACGCAATCCCTACAATCGTCACCTTAAAAATCTACCACTTTGGTGTAATGGTTAAAAAGTTGACTATTAACCAAGAGGTCGCTGGTTCGATCCCCGCACATGTCTGTTTGTACTGGTCTGGGTGTTATATGTATTTATTTAAGTTTATTTGAAATACCACTGTTGATTCTGATATTTGTAACACAAGTGCTTAAGCAACTTACCACAGAGTGAATGTGCCACAGATGTGTGTGATGTTGTTGTATATTATGTCGGAGAAATATAAAAAGTTACGATTAAAGTTTGCAATCATTCGGCAAAGTTCATCCAATAGTTCATCAATGTATGTGATGTTGTTGATATTTTTTATTATTTAAAAAAATGGGCCTGCAACCACAACTTCACACACACGCACACGCACACACTTACTAGCTCGTACCGTGTCTCCCTCTTTTTCGTTTGATATAAGAGGTTAACCCAAGAAATAACTTGAAAAACTCTCAGTATCCAATCTTCTATTCCACGAACACGAATGGTCTGGAAAGTCTTACTTTACTTTTAGAATTAAAAGAAATGACCGCAAATTCAATGTATACACACGACTGCACAACAGGCTACCCATTTTTTGTTGCAAAATCATCCCTATTACAAATGGTATAAGATGCCGCAGCTGCAGTGTCCACTTTAATGTCTACAGAATACAGTATGTCAAGATAAACACTGCTGTATCTCTTGCGATTGCAATAAAGTCGATTTTACCAAGAAAGTGGATAGCCAGTAGTGCTATCGCCTGTACAATTGTAAAGAAGATAACAGTGGCTTAGGAACCTTCGAGAAAATTTAATTATAGGATTTATAAAGTACAACTTTCTGTAAGATAATTAAAATGAGAGACGTGTATTAAACATTTTATGTTAGTTAGTAAGAAAGAAATGAATTACAAAAACAAACGAAAACCTTAAGAAGAAGAAGAGTCTTGAAATTTTAAAGGAATGCTTGAAATATAACGCTATTAATCTAAAGGTTGATCATTTATGACTCCCATTTCAGAGCCCCAGTGTCCCAAATTAAAAAAAAAAACAAGTATTTCGCTAATGCATCGTAAATACCACCTTTTACATCTCCTTAAAAAGTATACCCATTTTATTTTAGTTTATAAAGAAATTAATTACAAAAACAAACGAAAACCTTAAGCTTAAGAAGGACAAGTCTTGAAATTGTAACATTTGAATGCTTAAAATATAGCGCGATTAATCGAAGTTGATCATTTATAAGTCCCATTTCAGAGCCCCATTGTCCCAACCTAAAAAACAGGTATTTCGCTAATGCATCGTAAACACCCCCCAAAAGGTTCACGTCCCCCAAAAGGTATCACAAAAGGCATCTTTAAACGAATTCCCTGCATCAAGTTTTCCATTCATCTCTAATATCCTCATCAAAACAATGTTTGTTATAAAACTGATGACTGACTGTTAAGGGCCCCTTTTCCGCAATTTTTAAATATAGGGGGGTCTACGGAAGCGATATCTTTCGAGCTTTGTTTTGCTTAGTGTTTTGTAAGGTTATATGTCAAAACGAATTAGCAAATAAAACGCGTTTTCAACACAGTAGAAGAACACTAAGTCATATTACATACTTAAATTGGTTTTATAATCAACACCGTTGCTTCCGACTCATTTTCTGTTAATGTTATATATTTTTTTTAAAATAAATGAGTATATATACAACAACATCACATACATTGATCTGACTCCGTGGTTAATAGCTTAAGCACTTGTGTTACAGATATCAGAATAAACAGTGGCATTACAAATAAACTTAAATTAATACATTTAACACCCAGACCAGTACAAACATACATGTTCATGGGCACAGATGTGTATACAGTGCGGGGATCGAACATTACTTTAGTGTTGTCATTCATTTTAAGCTCGAAAAGCTTTCTGCACTGTCTTTTCTATTTGTGATAAGACTGTTAATATGTCAGTTTTATTGTACAGGACAAACAGCCAATTTTAAATCAGAACTTTTTTTAAAATTTAAACAAAGATTTCTAAAACGACCACTCGATCTAAAAATACGTGTATTCCACGCAACGCCCCCTTAAAGCATGGAGTTCATTTTCTTGTAAGCGACCCTGATAGCGTTTCTCGCAGCGTCTATAACAAATCTTTGTCCGTGCAAATGTTGCAGGAAATTAAGGCATTCAATGAAACGTCGGAACCAGGGATCTTTGAGACATGGTTATTTGGATAAGTAACCGAATGCGATTTATCAGACCACTTCATCTGGAGCTAAGACAATGGCGGATGGTTTTTGCAGCTTTTTAGAGTGTGGTTTTGGTTTTGTGATTTAAATTCTCTTGCAGTGTTTGATTGGGGACGGGTTATGTTTTATACTTGGAATAATTATACTTCAGATAATAAAATCAAACCAGTGATAGCCTGATTTTTATTTGGTCACTTCGGATTGCTAACTCACCTGTGCTTAGAAAGTAAACCTTTAGTGCACTCATAATCTTCTACCTTCTGCCATAACTTTGACTAAGATTTATACTATGACGGATTTCAATTCCGTCTACTTCTACAAATTGCCGCATCCAATCTTCCCGTCTCATTGTAACAGGGCGGAGCTTCCCTCGCTTTTGTCCTTCCGAATGCCCATAAATTCTTACTTGCCACCAACAGTCACCTCCGTGGAGCTTTGTGAACCAACTTTCGTTTCTTCAATGGCCTCGTCACAGTTTAGATGTAAGCAGTAAGGGAGCAGATAAAAACATAAAACAGAGAAAGATACAACATAGAACAGAATATTAATCATAAAACAACATTACATAAAACTATCCTATGTTATTGCATGTATGTCTTCTTTTCATTCACGTTATGCAGTGAAAACACGTTTTTGGATTATTTTCTTGTGCTGAACTGTTAACTTTGTACTCCTTGATTAAGACTTGATGTAAGACGGTTTCAAAAGTGCCCCTAGCCTAGATCGTGGACACAATCAATATTATATTATTACGAGAGACAGATTCGGTAGCGAGACAAGCATTACATTGCATTGTCGATGACGAAATTTGCTGTCAACATCCGTGCGTTAAATGTATGGAATCAAATTAGCATTCGCTAAGCCACGTGACTTCTTTCCGTCATTTTATACATTAAACAATCGAAGTCGATATGGTATCACGTCATCAAGGATGCAATGTAACCTTGTCTCCTAAAAGGGCTTCTAAGAGAGCATTGGCATCGCCAAGACCCTGTTGAGTTGTGCGCCTGTGCTTTTGTCTTCGAACATTTGTTCTTAGCTTACAAACTGCTTTACCTTTAACTTTTCTGTGACGTCGTCCTTGGAGCAGGTAATTAATGGAGGTCCCATTGTGGCGTAATTAATTCCTTCATTACTGTCTTTAACACCTTAGCGATAGGTTCAAGTTATAGCTGTGGTTGTGATGGCCTAAATAAGATTCTCTGTAATGGGCGGTCCTGCCATTAAACGCAGATGTAATTCTTACCTGAAGTGTGAATCCCATCTTTAAAATATAAAAGAAAAGTGGAAGCTCTAGCCATCGGATTGTATGAAATAGGTTAAAACTGGCGGTTAGTGAAATCTAATATTATTGTATTTTGTGTAGTTTTTATACCACTATCTTCTTAGTTGAGTTCATAAAATATTTACCTACTTACTCAGTTTTTGACGTGACAACGTCTTATAATTCGATGGAGCCGGCTGCACGCACCAAAAAACATGACTCATGCGGCGTTACCTCGCACTGAGGCGTTCTATTTAAGGTTTGCAGTGCAAGCGAGAGCGCGCCACGAGCGACAAAGAGGCACAATCTTATGACGTTGTCACGTTCAATTGTCGTCAGTAAACGGACTTTAAAGACAACTGTTTTTTTTAACTAAAATGACATTCGCCACAACCAAGTCACGTTATTTCTTTAGTTTTATTTTTCTACAGACTCGATAGCGAATTTCGTCACCGACTATGCAATGTCTAGGAGCCCAGGGGTTCTTTTGTATTTTGCCTATAGTGGTCCAGGGTACTCTATAGGACTGTTTCTTTCCGGCCAATCGCAGCACTGCCATTACAAGAAAATAAAATAAAATTACAACAGCAGTGCTGATTAATGATAGCAGCGCTATAATTGATCGGAAAGCAACATCGCGATAGGGCCCTCAAGCGGTCGTTAGTAAGAACTAGCGCACAAAAGTGGCATACTGTCGTCGCGACTCGCTGTTAATCGCTTGTCAACTAATCGAAACGGCTAAAATCTAGCCTAGATGACACCACCAATCGTTGACATACTCTTTATTAACTGTCAGAACGGGCCTCCACAGATTTTGTATGGGAATACAAAAATGTGACGTCACGGTAGTGTATCAGAAATCGGAGTCAGTTGACCGTATATTAATTGAATTTTGTTTAAAAATTGGTTTCTACAGCTTTTTGGAAATAAACTGGTTGTATTAACTTTAAAGGAGCTATGTTTTTTAAACGCCATAGTCTTGAAAATATTTAAGATAGGTGTCATCATGCCTATTGGTTTCAGTCGCTGACAGTCAAGTTGCGGTGACAGAATTCCTCACATGTGCACTGTCTCTAACGATGTCAAGTGATTGCCTCTGCCCCTTAACACTTGGAGTTGGAACACGGTAAACACATTTGCCCACTCTCCCCGCAACATTATCTAGGCGTAGTCCGTTTACATACAATGGCGAAGACAATGCCTCCATACTATACAAGATCTATGACAGTGGTCGTTAAACTCAGTCATAGTGCAGATAGAGCAGACAGGTAACTTTGCGCAACAGTACAAAATTTTATTCGTGGACAATCTTACAAAAATTTTTTTTTAATTAAATCATTAATATTTTTACTAACTTGTGTTAAGTTTCACCTGTTCCGGTATTTATTTGTCTGTAGGTAATTAAATCTTGTAACTTCCCAGTGTCCCATTAAGCTGATATTTTGTATACACGTTTAGTTTTATGACAATGCACAATATTTGATTCTAAAAGCTTCTCGAATTATTTATTTTTACTTTACTTGTTATTATTTATTTATTTCATTACAAAAATACTCAGTAACGGTAACGTGGGCCCTACAAGGTAGTAGTAGTCGAAGGAAGCCGCTGGATGCGGAAAGTGCTGGACCGATTGCGGTGAAGATTTCTTGGGAGGCCGATGCTCAGCTGTGGGCGTCGAACGACTGATATGATGATGATGATGTACAGTAACAATCAACTTGAAGTAGGTATCTTAAGTATAATTGCGGTGAATGCTTGTGGCCTCTCGGCCTACGGTGGACCCGCCACGTCCCCAAATCACATGGCACCGGAGGGCACCGTCAGGTTTTAAGTGGGTAGGCGGGTTCTCTCTCTGAGGCCTGGAGTCCCACATACCCCCAGCTGCTCCCGCTGACCGCTTGTGGGTATGCGTAACAGCATTTCCCTGACGTTAAAAAAAAGTCATCTTAATTATTATTATGAAACTAACTTCCTTCCTAAGTTAGGGGAAACCCTGTGTTTTAGGTGAATTTTTAATGTACATAGTTGTTAGTAAAAATAGGGTTATACTCGTAGGTACCCTATACCTATCTTTATTCGTTATCACAATAATGTATTTTTGACAAGTGCCCTCACTTGTCAAAAATACATTATTGTGATAACGAATAAAGAATGTATGACTAGTAGAGAATACCCTTAGGCATTAAGCGCACCATTTTTATAAAGTTTTGTTGCGCAATAAAGCTTAAATAAATAAATAGAAAATTTGACATAATTCCGAGTGCTAGAAACCATCTTTAAAACATTGTAGCTTAGTGTTTTATCCATTTACACTATGCCCAGGCTTAAATACCCTACACACGGTCGTAAAGTTTGTCGAACGATTAACAGACCTTATAGTTGTGAGACTGCGCTATTAAACTTTTTACGGCAAATACAGAACTTAACTTTTTAATTAATAAACTTTCTTGTTAACTTCAAACTCGAATAAAACGAAAACATTGACATCTATTTACGTCCAGCGGGTAATTTTATAACAGTTTAAAACTTATTTTGTAGTGATTCGGGTTTCGTTTAAAAGTTTAAATTGATTGATTTATTGCAGACTTGTTATTGAGCTGTTCTTTTAGTTTTGAAGCCTTAGGTGTACTGAGTTTAATAAAACTTTAACTTGTCAGTTTGAAACTTCAATTAATTTAAATTTGCATGATGTACCCACAACGTTAATTTAACAAACCTAAATGGCGAACTTTACTTAAAGATGGTCTTTTTTATTGCAGTTAGGTTAAGCGATTTACAAATTTTAATGTAATTTTTATACTTGATAGGTATTAATATTGTTTCCGTTTTTTATAATTATTTTGTATTGTATGGTCACTATTATTAGTTTTGTTGACTTGAAATATTTTTTTGAATTTATTATTTAAGTTTACAAGCAGGCAGACTACGCATTGCATTTGGCTTCTATCTTACTATAAAGATGGGAATCAAAATATATTGATACAACGGCTAAGAGTGAAATAATCTGTCCCCATATTTCGTGAATGTTTTTCCGCTAGATCTAACTACAATTCTAGTTTCCTAAACGACTTACTTACAATAAGCCCTTGTGGTTGTGGTATCATGTTTGCTAACCGAATCGACCGTGTGTATCTTAGCATACTCAAGGTGTTTAAGCCCATGGAATCAATGGTGTCCATTCCGATCATCAGTCACACAGACGTAGGAGTGATGAATGGTTAGTTATTTGATATGTTAACAGCAGTCGTAAAACTTCCTCTAAAATGCGGATTATAACGGTATCTGAATGTAAATAAGGGTCTCATCAGCCTATATACGTCCAACTGCTGGACACAGGCATCAGCTCAGCCATGAGGTGGTTCAAGCCATACTCCACCACGCGGGCTCAGTGCGGATTGGTTGAGGTTTGTGAGGCAAGTGGTCAAACTTACCTACTGTCAGATGATGCGAGTATTCCCACAAAAAATAATAAACATATAGGATATGTAGCCATAGAAGTCCAACTTGACACAAAAATTGTGTTAACGAAATTCGAAAAATTTTTACTATAGTAACAAAAAAAAAAGTTAGAAACGAAATAATTGACCCGTTATTTTGTGTACAAAAAAGGTATTTTGTTTGACCCGGCCAAGAAGCGAACCCCGTTTCCACCGCGCCGACCGCAAACGGGCCGGACTAACACAATTTTCATGCGCAAACCGCTGACCCGTTTTAAAAGTGAATAATTACGCATATATCGCGTAAAAATAACCCTATCAGCCCTTTCTGTCCCTACAAGACATTTTACGGGTGACCTGGCATTCAACCCCTAGGTAGTGATGCGCTGGATTGTGAAATATCGATAGTTTTCCCTTTGCCCTGAGGAAAAACAGTATTATGAAAAAACCATTGTCAAAAAATGTTTGTGTGAAGAGCACGAGCATTTGAACCTGTGTCATGTTTATAAATGTATTTAAATATTTCTATCCGTTACTCAACTCACCATAGGCACAAGATAATGCTTACTTTGGGGCTAGGTAATTGGTGTGTTCGTTAAAGGAATTTAGACTTTATTTATTTATAATTAACCCTTTTAACTTCTTAGTAACTTATATTGATGAATGTTGCGATCTATCGTAGACTTGCAGTCGGTTTCTGAGTGAACTATTTCCTGGCGAGGGGTCAAGTCACGTTGCATAACAATAATACAATTAAGGACATCTTGGATAAGTGGAATTTTCAAAGTGTCACTAGTGGTTCATCTGATGAACACCACCATTTGGACATGAAAGGAGAACCACGTGACAAGGAGAGTGACGAACATGCACTTAGAAGGCTAGAGCCAAACATGCCAGAAGTGCAGTGATTGTATAAAAGAAGTATGAATGTGAAAGAAATGAGTAATTTAGTGACGTTTGATAAGAACGTATGAAAGAGTAAATCTAACTGCGCCGATTCCAGCTAAACTGGGAAAATGTAACCGAATGATCCATATTTTCTATCGATATTGCTATCGATACCGTCACAACACTAGAGTTCGTCGCCCGTGCAAAATAGAGCGCGAAATAACCGCGCAGACAATTGAGTTACGCCGCTACACGCTTCCCGCTGAAATTTAGTCTGCAAATCATTTTCAGGCGTCATGATGGTACACTGTAGACATTTTCAGACTTCATCATGTTGTCGGTTCACCGCGGATTCGGTACTAAAGCGCACGATATAAATACAATGATGATGATTGTTTTTTACTTTACTTTAACTTAAAGGGTTAATTAAAAAGGCCAATTTGTAAGCTTTTTGTCCATCTCTCGAGAACACTAATATTACACTACTACTACTAAATTAATACAACTACTACTACCACTACTTAATTATGACATCCGCAGACCATAAGAAGTTAATCATTAAATTTAACCTTATTACTATCTGCTGAAACCTACGAAATAATGATACTAATTAAGTCATGACATTGGGCTTATGGGATTTTTCGTTAAATAATAACCAAGCACTTAAAAATTACAACTCCTTACAATACTAAATTACTATATTTTTAGTATTAACAAGGCGAATTTCCTTAGAGATATAAAACATACTTTAAGAATAAAACGGAATGCCACAGGCGGGACTGGAACCCACAATCACCCGGCTTGCGAGAGGATTCGAAGTTTTCTTTAAGTGTGTTTTAATTTCATTACAATGTTGTTATTACCAAAAACTATCCGTAAGATACATAGATAGATAGCTCAGCTAAAAGGGATTCCAATGCAATTTTTATAATTGTTTTCCCCAAAAATATAACACAAACGGAAATCCAGCAAAACTACAACAGACTCAGCACTGAGCCGTTCGCAAATCGAACATTGCAATTCTCCTAAAAGCTAAAACATCAAAATCCGGCACATAGAACTATAGTTATCTAGATGTGGCTACGGAATTTGAATACAAAAGCAACTGACCCAAATAAATATTTGGGTATATAATCGAAAGTATATGAGTGCATTGCACGTAGTTACTTTTTCATTGATCAAGGTATTATTGTATATTTGTGCGGGCCACTAATATTATTTAAAATTTAATTTGCTCTACATACTCTATCATCCGGATGAAATTTAAGCTACAAAAACATTTGATCATGAATATTTTTTTGTCGGAAACAACGAAAAGATAAAGGCAAAATATTAATATCTCGTTTTTTTTCGTTCTTTATCATCCATATACATCAAAATAAAAGGAATACTTTTTCCTGTAACCTTACATCCGGGTGAAACCTGGTTTCAACTAATTGAATGGCAGGAGAGCGGCGACCGCATTGTTTTACTGCAATTGCTGACCGTACCAATCCCGGCGGCACTTCAAGCCACTCATTTTCGTTGCAAAATCACCCTTATATCACAGTGAATAACTTGACGTGTGGCCGTGCGTACACCGCAGTTGTTTTGCTACCGCTGATTATATCGAGCCGTTTCTAGTAAAACTCTTGTTTGTGTAAAAACATTTCTGTGACGCAATATTTGAGTTAGTCGTATACGAGTACCAAGCTTTTTAAACTCCCGACGAATAAGACGGTTGTTAAAAGTTTGACCCCTGTGTCTGTTTGTGTTGATGTGCTTTTGTGTGTGTCTGTCTGTTTCGACGTAACTCCCGAATAGATGGAACGATTTCAGTGCGTTTTTTTGTAAAAATATGACGATTGGTCAAAATTCGTCCAGCTTTTGAAGCTCGCCAGCTGTTTTCCTTGCTTATTTGGCGGTATTTTAATTGCTATACGTAGATGACATTAATACGTAGATGACATTATCGTCTTGTGACCTTTATTCCAAGGCGTTTGGTAACAAAATAGGTCACCCGATCCCGATTAGATATCGGGAAATGAAAGAACTTGGAACGTACGGAATCTAATTTATTGCCTATATAACTTGTACTCACAAGAACACAACCATGTCTAGGAATCTTATTTAGAAATGTGATGAATAGGAAGCTGTAACAAATGATATCATTATATTATGCTCATGCTCATTACATTCATATGAATTCTAACCATTTAGTTATTAACATACGACCAAACGGTGCAGTGGTCTACATGTCGGACTCCTAAAACCAAGGGTCGCGGATTCGATCCCCGCATGAACATGTGTGTTTGTACTGGTCTGGGTGATTTCTATGTAAAATATGTATTTATAAAAAAAAAGTATTATATTTATCCATTGTCTAGTACCCACAACACAAGCCTCGTAGCTTAATTTGGGACTAGAGAATTGGTGTGATTGTTGTGAAATATTAACTTATTTATTTATTTTATACCTAAAGCTATATTGTATTACTAATAATAGTCCTCCTGGCCGATTCCGACCACGGCGGCCAATCTCAACAAAGATCAGCCAACTACGCAGGAGATATTATAGTGCACAAGTGTGAGCGCAATACACAGGTGCACTCACTGTTCCATCACTCTCAAAGTTCGGTGAGACGGCAATCCGACATGACCGGAGAGAGATCAGGCGCAGGACCAACAGCTTAACGTGCTTTCCGAGGCACGGGGGTGTTACACCGGCAACTTCCCCATTCCGAGCTGTTTTTGAGAAATTCATGACAGAAATTCTCAGAAACAATTTTTGGCTCGACCTGGGATTCGAACCCAGGACCTCTCGGATGTAAGGCAGAAACTTTGCCACTACACCAACGAGGCAGTTAACTACTACTTTAATTAATTAATTACTAAGTTAATTACTAGCTGACCCAGCAGACGCTGTCCTGCCCGCTGTGTTTGCATTTTGTACTACTGTTAAAACCTTCCCGGAACTGCCAGAAATAATTCAAAACCAAAATCAGCAAAATCGGTACACCCGTTCTCGAGTTTTAGCGAGACTAACGCACAGCAACTCATTTTTATGTAACAATATGGCGGCAGTAGCAGAGCTATGACATGCATGCTGTATGGCAAAGCCCTGATTCTATCTGTCATAGTCTTTACAAAAAAACAGTTCGTTTCAACCAGATACAGAAGGCCGGCTTGTCAAAAACTAACTTTTCTGTTAAAAAACCTCAAATGAGCCATTAAAACAGCTGGTGGGCTTCAATGGCTAAACGGATTCTGACTAGCTTTAGCTAAGAGCCACCGTGATTAAATTATCTTTCGATTAAAAAAAAATACATTGAAATCGGTCCATTCGTTCGGGAGTTACGACGCCACAGACAGACACATACATACACACAAACAGACATAGGTTTCAAATTTATAACACCGCTCTTTTGTCAAGGTTAATTAATAACTACGGATTCCTTAGCTAGGAGTCTTCAATTTTGAATTTTGAATAAGTTGAAATAGTACCAATATGTAACATTTAAATTACCTAATTAGTAACAAAGGCTATTGAAAGTTATTATTCACTCAGTTTAACCCATAACTAATTTTCTCATCCCTCCCGGAATTAACTTAGGAAACGCTAAACACATTTTATGTCCTTATTATAGAAAAAAAATGGTTTTAATAATTGCAATGTGGACCACTTTATTTCCAAAAAATATATAGAATACTGTAAATATATGCAAATATACCTTCATTTGGTCCTTTAGTTCAAAATGGCATACCTCTGTCAATTATGTAACAGATAATCCTCTAGGGCAAAGTGACCCTTATTATCATTTAGTTGACTACATGTTTTAGTGAATTTTCCATGTTGACTTGACGGCTGCCTACATACAAATGTTTAAATAATTTTAGCTAGTGTTGTACACCTATGTATATTAAAAACATCGGTATTGAACTTGTAAAAAAAAGTAAAACATACTACTTGTTACTTAATACAGACACTCTGACAGTTTAAAGTACCTTTTTCTTAAACCTAGATAATGTTCCGACTTAATCACTTGACGACCACTTTGGTCTAATGGACAAGAAGTTGACTATTAACCAAGAGGTCGCGGGTTCGATCCCCGCACTGCACAAACATTTGTGTGCATGAACATGTCTGTTTGTACTGCTCTGGGTGTAATATGTATTATTTAAGTTTATTTGTAATACCGCTGTTGATTCTGATATCTGTAACACAAGTGCTTTAGCTACTTACCACGGAGTCAGATCAATGTATGTGATGTTGTGTTGTATATTTGTATATTTACTACTTATGAAACCCCAATATTTAGTATTTACTTATGCATGCATGAAAACTTTAACACCTTAGTATTTATTTCCATACTAAAGGTATTATTAACATTATTTCTATCATTTAAAAATGGTTTCTAATTTAATATTTCACTCTGCATCTACGACAGAATTACTTTGTTACTGTCCATTAAAGGGAAAAACACATAACTTTTTTATTTAGTTCAGTCTTTAACCCACATACAGTTTAACGGTTTCGCGTAACATTTTAACGCAATTCATTACAAATGCGAGCGTAAATTTAAAAATATGCACCGTGATGTCATCGGTCACTAAATTGTACGGAAATCGATTTAGTGACGTGTTAAAAGCGTTTAGCATAAATCAAGTTCGGTATCATTAGATTTATTGGTGTTGTTCATTGCTCTTGGAATGGAATGATATCAGCGCACTTAAAAAATCTATCCAAAATAATTATCTGTGTAAAGTAATCGGCATAAGACTGAATTTTGTAATTGATAAAAAAAGAAAGGATGTTTTATCGATATAATCGCCAACAATCTTCATATTTTGTTGTTAAATTATTTACTCTCTAGAAGGACGTTATCATATTTTACGATAACGAATTGGAGTTCTAGACATCAACTAATATAATTTTAAATTTCTTTCACAAAATCTTAATACTCGTCAGAAGATACTTATTTCTAAAAAAAATTTTTCCACATTTACTTTACATATGCACAGTCAAAAGCAATTTTTTCATCTTACGTAGTTGTAATAAAGACGGGTTTTACTTCAAAATGGTATTGTCTTTCGACTGTATACTATGAACGAAAACTTGAGACGAATGCCAGACCGACGCCGTCTTAATACGACGCTTAAATATGATGTGAGGCCAGTACCTAGCTTTAGAGCGCCCAATGTGGGTACACATTGGGCGCTTTCCAACGCGCGCTTTGCTAACGCGCGTTTCGAGAACCAGGGTGTCCTATTGAAGTGTACACATGCAAGTGCGCTTCTGTTCAAGCGCTGATATGAAAACGTGCGTTTTACTCAACGCTGCGCCGGGCGCCCAAATGTGTACCAGTCATAGATTTTTTTTATTTTCATCTTCAGTCATAGCTGGCTTAATAGTGGTATCCAAAGAAATGAAATATTTTCATAATATCGTACAAGTTGTACCTTTAGGTAGATTATGATGTACTGAATGGTACAAGATACGTTATAATCCTAAAATGGAACGGTCACCAAAGTCACTATAGAAAGAAGCACTCATAAGGCACCCATAATAGCCAATAAATATTACCTTTCCGACATTACCGAATAACTATCACAGTACTAGAGACGGGAATGGGTTTCGGTTTCATTTCGGTAATAGTATCGTTTTGTTACAATTTGTAAGTATAATAAAAAAATGCATTCCATCAATAATAATAAAAACCGACGCCTGTGAAAATAATTGGTAAAATACTAATCAGCCGTGGAAATTTCAAATTATTAAAATAAATAGTATTCAGTAACAGATTGATAACTCATTTGGTAGGTATATCATTTTCATATCGCAAACTATGGGGTGAGCACGAACAACTATTGTAACGTATTCGTAGCGTTTTTCTATCGTTGACTTGTCAATTTGTATGGGGAAACTGTCAGTTTCTGACGCTTGGACGACACGAAAACATCACGAAAATGTTCGTGCTCACCCCACGGATCCTTAAATTATTCGGTTTCGACTAACGTTAGAACAGAAACCAAAATTCGGTACCGCCCAAAATGAAACCCACCCCTCTAGCGCTGGCACATAACTCTTATTAATATCAGAAAATTCAAGATGGTGTCGGGAAATGCTTTATTTATTACATGCTTCATTAACGCCACATATTTCTTGGGATGTGTCGTGTAGGGCGTTACAGAAAAACTGGGAAAATAAGGTCATATTCGTTTTGAACAAGGGTTTTTTTGGGAAAAGTGATAATCATAACTTACGTTCATACGTTATAGGATCGAACTTGAAGACCGATTGTAACCGGTCAACTTGAAAATGTGTAGGGAATAAATAAAATTGTTACAACGAACGTTGTTACCAATTACCTAGCCCAAAACTAAGCTTGTGCTATGGTCACTAGGATAAAGGATAGAAATAGTTACAACTGTTACAGAGCGTTACATTCGTATTCCTTACGGTATAAATAGCTGGGCTTCCATATCACAAAAAATCTAAAAATTTGTGGAATGTGTTCTGTACTTGATTCTAAGTAGCCCTTAGCCATTTTTTTAAATATCTCCCAAGTCCTGACATTTTCCCTCATCAGCTTAATAATATTTATAGATTATGAGTATTTATCGTATAACTAGGAAATTGTGACAATGCACATGTTTTCGACCTAAAGACAATCTTATAACCGATGGTCACTGCGTTGTGGTTGGTACTTTAACGTTCATCGCCTATGATTATCATTTATTTGCCAGAATACACAAAAGTATACAAGTTACAAACTACAGATCTTAAAAATAGGTTGTAGCTGTATTCAGCCTGCATGCAGGCGTGCAAATATTAATAAACATTTTAACAAATCAAAAAATTAATCTAAACTGGTTATACTATCACTGCTTTTTACCCTATTTTGAAATGACAGTCATTAAATACAAAGTGGATGGTTCAACTAACACAAAACACATTGTACACAAATGTCACAGTCTTTGCAACATCTTGCGTATACCCTTCCAAAACTTTAGGAACGCTCTGGTCAAGCCATATCTTCCCTCCCTTTTACACCCCTAACCAAAACTAGCTATCGCTCTCCCTCGTTTTGTAATTAATAATGTATGAAAGCTCGCGAAGTCTCCATGCATCATTATGATATAGAACCTCCTCACTACCTTGTACGGTCGCCAAAAAAAGTCGTGTACAATTTTAATTAATGTAAGGCCCCATTAATATGGATTACTTCAATTTATTCTGTGTGCTTTTATGACAAATGAAGATTCGTGGAACAGGTTTTTAATTAGCTCGGTTGTGGAATGAAAATTAATGCTGTATCGTCGCGCTTGGATTTTTCTTTGTATTTTTGGTAACGAGGAACGCGCAGTGTTACGGTGTTTTGACATGTGGCGCTTATATAATGAAAAATAAATATTTCAACATTATAAGCCGTGATATAAAGGCTATATTATGTAGAAAACATACAACATAGAAGAGGATACCTTTAATGGACTTATAAATAAATATTTCACAACAATCACACCAATTCTTTAGTCCCAAATTAAGATTAATTATTAATTTAAATTAATTACCCATAAGGGTACTAGACAACGGATAAACATTCTTAAATACTTTTTTTTTGTAAATAAATACATATTATACATAGAAAACACCCAGACCAGTACAAACGCACATGTTCATGCACACTTATGCTTGTACTGTGCGGGGATCGAACCCGCGACCCTTGGTTTTAGAAGTCCGACATGTGGACCACTGCACCAAGCGGATGAAAAAATTATTATTTGTTATTACTTATTCCATCAAACATTTTTTTTAAATCCAAACAATAGAACGAATAAGAAATTAGAAATGATAATATGTCAATTATGATTGAAAATTTTTAACGCGTGTATGCTTGATGCGGCTGCTGTACCAAACAAATTAAATTCAACTGTACTCATAATGTCAGAGAAATATTTCTGTTGTCTCCGAGTAATCTTACATGTCAACAATTGTTTATTTTTTCCAATACTTTTCAGTACCGTAAGTCTTGTTGTTTAATAAATAGATGGTCACGTTTGTGCTATCACTACCAGCCAAGATTTTAAGGTATACTTATGTTTTATGCAGTACTCGTAGATAGCGTCATGGTGTGCTTAATTAATAATATTTATTTTATTTTTTCCAGGTACGTCACCGGAGACAGAACATTATTTTCTACACCTTGAAATGCCAGCCAGGTTTTTATAAAACAATAAGTTATTCACGTTATATTTAGTTACAAAAATTACAAAACGACTAGAAAAGTAACTACTGCATTTTTTAGTTGGTCGGATTATTCAACAGTCCCGTTATTTAATCAGACGTATGAAAAATTCTGTCCTCAGCGTAGGTACCGAGTAAAATGGCCATAGATTTTGTAATAATTGAAGACGTTAAAATTACTATTCACTACACTATTATTTAGTTAACACAACTTCCATAATAGTAATTAAACAGCATCAGAACTGGTCGTCAGCACAGAATCAAAGGTTCATGAAACCGGATAGGTGTGTTTATGTTTCATAACTGAAATCTGTGATTTCAGCCGGGCTTTCGGCTATGAGCGGTTTTGCTAAACTTAAAATTACTCCACGTTTTGTTACCCGAAAATGAACCAGGTGAGGTCGATTGGTACGATTTGAATGAAAATTACAGTGGAACCTAAAATTGATTCTATCGTGTGAAATTAAAAGACATTCAAATAAAAAATCGGACTGCCACAGGCGGGAGTCGAACCCACCACTCTAGCAAGCCGGCCGATGGCTCTTACTCATCCGTCCGAATTTCTTTAAGTGTTCTTTAGAAGCCAGCCATGATTTATTAATGTTGCGGTTAGATACCTGGAAGAGAAATTGCCCGGCTTGCGAGTGTTGTGGGTTCGAGTCACATCTGTGGCAGTCTTGTTTTTCAGTGTGTTTAAATTTTACATTGTTAAAAAAATTGCATTGTTAATGCTTAAAAATAATTTGACTTAACTAAATCTATCTGTTACGAGTATATTCTTGTACGTCAATATCTGTGCACCATTGACTCAAAGACTAATAACTGTCAGTTTCATATTATAAGCTATCTGCGAATTCTGCGATTACAGCCGTTTGTGTCAGTTTCTCTATCTTTTAGTCAAAGGTTAATAGAATATTTGAAACCTAAGATTAAACTTAATTGACACGTCTTATCGCTCTCTCAGCGATGTCTCAGTAATAGGGTTCCATTTTTTACCCTTTGGGTACAAAACCCTAAAAATCGATTAATATAACAACGATTTTTTTAAGTTTTTTCCCATTTTTACTTGCATCCTAATAAACACAAACAAAAATATTGTGAGCTTGGGTTCTTTTAAAGCAGTTTAATGGATTTATACCGCTTAAGGCCTCCCTACCCCACAACCCACCCTTTGTGTCATCAAGAAAAAGCTAAGGTAATGCAGTTCTTCAGATTTATTTCCGAATCCAGTTTGAAAAATACGAGGAAGTTAATGTTTTTAATACGATTTGGTTAGGAAAAAGGGGATTTTGAAACACCAAATAATCCAAGCTTTTGAAATTCATAGATATCCTTAAGTCAGACTGTACAAGTAATCGTATTTTTTGAGAACTTACTAAGCGGTAACATTCCAGGGTATTTTATTTATTTATTATTAAATAAGTTAAAATTGGAACGGTTTCAATTAATTATCTTACTTTTTGCCCAGGGGTAACACCTGCTTACTATGAGATAAAACCATCAAAACATATTCAATACTCTAAAAGACATTAAAATAAATAATATTATCGAATACTATGAAACAGGGACAAGAAAACTACTTCTAAATTCGAGTCCCAAAATAAATTGGATCGGTTTCTAACTCATTGAATTTTAATCTACACAGCTCAAAACTTTTGTTATTTGGACTTTAGAATTACAGCCTAGGTCTAAAGTCTTAACTTGCTCCAGTCTAGTTTAGTCTAGTGACGAAAGCAAAATGTGGGCTTAAATATAATTCGTCTTCATTCAAACAAAAGTTTAGACCTTTGTCTGCAACATGTTAAGGGTTAAAACACGGGAAATATTTATAATTAATAAACTTTTAGGATTATTAATATGATACAAGTCGTTTTAAAAGCCAAATAAAGCATTACCAGCTAAAATAGAGCAAAAGTATTGCCATACTAAATACCTTATTATATTATGCAGTCATTTAAGTAATGAAGTCATTTAAAAGTAGACCAAAAAATAGGTACGAAAATATAAGTAATTATTTTTGATTACTTAAATGGCACATCACTTAATATCAAAGGTGTATCTTAAGATCTTGCTTTCAATAGCTTAAACCCGTTCAAAGCTCTTTCCCAATCGAACAGATTAAATTCGCTTGATTACCGCTTGATATCTGCTATTATAGTGAAAATTGGGCAAATCTGGTATTTAAATTCGATGAGCCATACGTTATCCGTTCGGTACATGGAAATCGTTTTAACTGATGCTGGGCAAAGTTCACAGAAAACCAAACAGTATATTTAGGTTCAAAAATCAACCTTGTTTATATTTAACAAGGTCTCGTTATGATAGTTTAATATGCTTTTCATACAGGGCATTGGGTTTTGGTTTTGTATTGTTTTGCAATGATGGATGATAAATACATACGTACAATTCATATTGTTTAGCGTGTAATAGTAGGTGCCGAAAAGTTTGTACTGGTTGACTATGTGTTTACTTTCAACCATATCTACAGGCAATGTTACAAAAAGGTAAATGATGTTTAAATGAATAACTAGCCGCCTGCCCAAATGTTAGAGTTTTGGCCCAGTCTACTCGCCCAGATCTTCAAAACGGTATTGAGGTACCTCGATCATATTTTTAGGCCCTAGCACCGCGACACAGGCTGGTGGGAAACAAATGCTCTAACACAAATCTCTATATCTTCTTTATATATATAAAATTCTCGTGTCACAATGTTTGTTCCCTTACTCCTCCGAAACGGCTTGACCGATTCTCATGAAATTTTGTGAGCATATTGAGTAGGTCTGAGAATCGGCCAACATCTATTTTTCATACCCCTTAGTGATAAGGGTTGTCCACCCTTAACATTTATATGGCAAAACAACGTTTGCCGGGACAGCTAGTAGTATATAAAATTCTCGTGTCACAATGTTCGTTCCTGTACTCCTTCGAAACGGCTTGACCGATTCTCATTAAATTTTGTGAGCATATTTGTTAGGTCTGAGAAACGGCCATCATCTATTTCTCATACCCCTTAGTGATAAGAAAAATAATTTATATAGCAAAACAACGTGTGCCGGGTCAGCTAGTAATATATATATAGAGATTACTCGTTTGTTATCCTTTATAATAAATACTAGATTCAAAATCTATACATATAATAAGACTGTAAAAGATCGATTTCTGTACATTGAAGATTTTTATGAAAAATTGTTACAGGGGGTCTTAATTACCGTAATAGAAGCCAAAACAACAATTTTTAAAATTTTTGTCTGTCTGTCTGTCTGTCTGTCTGTTTGTCCGGGCTAATCTCAGAATCTACTGGACCGATTTTGACGGGACTTTTTTTATTTGACTCAGTATCACCTGGAGAGTAAACTGGGATATAAATAATCACGCCGATGAACTTAGGGGGCAGGCAGGAAATTGAATCTCAGAATCTACTAAACCGATTTTAATGGGACTTTTTTTTATTTGACTCAACATTACTTGGAAGGTAAAGAAGGATAGAAATAATATTACATATTGATAAATTCTGCCCCCAAAGGGATAAAATAGGGGTTGCGAATTTGTATGAAGCCCGGTCGCAAAAAACTAACATCCACGCGGACGAAGTCGCGGGCGGCCGTTAGTTTATAATAAATTTAAAAAAAACTAGTCATTTGTTGTAACAACTTGAGTATTTTTACCAGAGTACCCAAAAAAGGAATCCCCAACCAAAACATACCAAAATCAATATCGCCAAGTACCCCCTAATCCCAAAAATACGAACATAAACCCGTTTTAAAGGGCCCGCCCCATTATTTATTTTTCCAAACCAATTTCGCGGAATCCCATATAAATCTGTTACATTCATTTGTCAATACTAAAATACGTGGTTCCACCTGAAATGTTGTCTGGAGTTAAGCTGATAATTATAGGATTACTCCCCCTTCGTCTAGTACCTGTCTCGCCCCCTTTTCTACCCACTTTCACCCCCCCCCCCCCCACTTCACTTTACTCGAATGCACCGCTGTATGTGTCCTAATGGTTTTTAGGGCATAATATTCCTCTGATGGTTTTTTCAGTGTAATTGCGCGGTGTTTTGTCCTTCTAATTGTGTAGAACAATGGTTTTTTTTGAGTGTAATGCGTTCGGCGAATTTTAGATGCCGAAAGTTGAGTGCGAGTGACTTAAAAGGAGCGAAATGATGCATTTGTATTTTAAAAGACGTTTAAAGCTTTTCTTTTAATGATTTCTGGAAGTCCTTATATTTCTCTTAGTTACACAAGTATACAGAAAGAACGGTTTGGCCGAATTTGTGAGGTAGGTTCAAATTTGTCTTGAAGCATACTGTCACCGCACACTAACAGCATGTCCACCAATTATCCTTGCTAAATCGCTGACAGTTGCAATTCACGCCGCACGCGTGTGCGTGCGGCGTGAATTGCAAGTAATCCGCAGGTGTACCCTGGCCATTATATGATAAGAGGACCATATTCATTCATTTAATTGTAGCTTTGTCACTCTTATTCTGTTACTTAATACAGTCACTGACAGTTTAAGTACCTTTTTCTTTAAAGTAGGTTTATGAATGTCTTGACGATCACTTTGGTGTAATGGTCAAGAAGTTGACTATTAACCAAGAGGTCGTGTGTTCAATCCCCGCCTGATCTGGGTGGTACATGTATTTATTTATGATTATTATTAATACAACTGTTGACGACCACTTGGTGCAGTGGTCCACAGGTCGGACTTCTAAAACCAAGGGTCGCGGGTTCGATCCCCGCACAGTACAAACATAAGTGTGCATGAACATGTATGTTTGTACTGGTCTGGGTGTTTTCTATGTATATTATGTATTTATTTACAAAAAAAAGTATTTAAGTATGTTTATCCGTTGTCTAGTACCCATAACACAAGCCTCGTAGCTTAATTTGGGACTAGAGAATTGGTGTGATTGTTGTGAAATATTAGGTCCTTACCTATGAAATTGGCGTTTTGTATGGGAGGAACAAAAAGTCGAAATTTTTTTATATAGCATA
Organism: Pyrausta despicata; assembly: GCA_963921415.1. Classification (NCBI taxonomy): domain Eukaryota; kingdom Metazoa; phylum Arthropoda; class Insecta; order Lepidoptera; family Crambidae; genus Pyrausta; species Pyrausta despicata. The sequence continues at coordinate 6,665,703 of OY992869.1, forward strand.
TTTATTTAATCAAAGTATGAGCCATTGTAATCTATGCACTTTTGCCATCTCATAGGTAGTTCATTGATCCCTTTACTAAAAAAACCATTCGAACGGGAATCAATAAAATCTTTGAAGGCGACTTGGACTGCCCCATCTGAGTTGAACTTTTTCCCTTGCAAGAAGTTATCCAAATTTCGAAAAAAATGGTAATCTGTTGGAGCAAGGTCCGGGGAGTACGGTGGATGCCTTAGAGATTCCAATTGAAGTTCTTCTAATTTGCTAGCCGTCTGTTGTGCAGTGTGTGGTCTAGCGTTGTCGTGAAGCAGCAGTGGCGTAGAGCGATTGACCAGCCTTGGTTGTTTAGCAACTAGCTTTTCCATCATGGTTTGCAATTGCTGACAATAGATATCTGCCGTAATCGTCTGGCCAGATTTGAGAAAACTGTAATGAACGACACCGGCGCTAGTCCACCAAACGCTTACAAGTAACTTTTTATTGGTCAATTTTCGCTTGGAGCAGGCTTTGGCTGGCTTGCCAGGGTCCAGCCATTGCGATGAGCGCTTCCGATTATCGTAGAGAATCCACTTTTCATCACAGGTAATGATTCGATTTAAAATCCCTTCGTTATTGTGCCGGTCAAGTAATGTAACGCAGCAGTTGACGCGCGTTTGCCGGTTTGCTTCACTCAATTCGTGAGGAACCCACCTTTCAAGTTTTTTAATCTTCCCAATTTGCTTCAAGTGGATTAAAACAGTTTTATCACTAACGCCAAAGCCTGCAGCTAACTCGGACGTGGTTTGCGATGGATCCGCTTCCACAATAGCCTTCAATTCTTCATTATCAACTTGGGTCTCCGGCCGTCCACGGGGCTGGTTTTGCAGGTCGAAATTTCCAGAACGAAAACGTTGGAACCAAAAACGCACTGTGTTTTCTTTTGCGACACAACCGCCATACACATCATTAACCCTTCGAGCCGTTTCCGCAGCACTGGTGCCACGGTGGAACTCGTACTCGTAAATAACGCGATATTTCAAATTTTCCATTTTGTAAATTGAGCGATGCAAACAGAAAAAAGATAAGTAAAAAAACAAATGAATGACGGTTTACGAAACACAACTACATGTGGAAATAGCTGTATAAATTTGAATTTCGAATTCCTAACCAAATAGGAAAAATTTGTGATCAAAGTGGCCAGTACGACAAAACGCCAATTTCATATGTAAGGACCTAATATATTTATTTATTTATTAACTGTTGATTTTGATATCTGTAACACAAGTGCTTTAGTCACTTACCACAGAATCAGATCAATGTATGTAATGTTGTTAAAAAAAAACAGAATTTGAAAGACATTATCGGGTGTAAATCCCGAAATATTTTACTAAAAAGATTACACATATTCGTACTCTCATTTTCAACCCAACACGCGTACATCGGCTGTCATATTAGTGCGTGGCTGTCCTTACAAGCAACGGTACAAATCAAATTCACGTTTTATATTTGAGAAGTCTGCATCGATCTTTGGAAAGCTTATATACGCTTTGGTAGGGCGCGTGCTCAAAAAATGCGTGTGGAAACGGAGATATGGAGCCCGGGGGTAAACAGGCTTTTTTAAACAACAACATCACATTCATTGATCTGTCTCCGTGGTAAGTAGTTTAAGCGCTTGTGTTACAGAAACAATAATCAACAGTGGTATTACAAATAAACTTAAATAAATACATATATCACCCAGATCAGTTCAAACCGACGTGTTCATGCATACAAATGTTAATACAGTGCGAGGATCGAACCTTGGTCTAGGAAGTTAATAATTAGTAAACTTCTCAACCGTTACACCAAGGTGGTTTGGTCCGGTGATTAAGGCACAATAACACAATCTAAGCATTAGACAAAAAAGAGTTGAAAAATTAAAATTACTAGCGTCTTTGCTGTCTTTTCTAACGTCGAGAAATTGACAATTAAATCGCTTTATTTCAATTGCTGTTTTGTAGGAAAACTATCAGGCCACGTTTTTTATTATTATTTAGAATAGGTTTGCTCTTGATCCAAGACTAAGCCCAACGAGACAAACGCTCTACCATGGAGCGAGCTCACCTAGAAGATGCCTGTTCACTCTAGGTTGGAAAATTACTAGATTCGTTGCATTAAAAGTTACCATTCATTGTTAACTTCATACTTAAAACGACCTTTGGATACTACTTAAGGAAACCATGGGTTTTTTTAACCTATCTATTAGGATAAAATCTATATATTATGTAAATTTTTATGATCCACATCTAATCTTGTATCTTTCAATATCAACCCCTCAAATTCCGGGCTAAAATCTCCGGCGTCTTATTAGACCAACTTGGATTGGTTCGTAATTTATTACGGGGAGTACCAAGTTTTGGACTCGGAGCACAGAATAGATGTAAGCAGAACGGAAACTTATAACTAACTAATGTGATTCGCCCCTGTTCACGTCTTAACAGGGGAATTATTACCATCTTGTTTTTCGTATACTGCCAGCGATCTTATAAAAAAAAATTAAGCTTATTAAAAAATATGTATGGAAATCAATACAATCAAAATCAATTTATTTCTGTAAGTAGGCTAACAACTAGCACTTTTACACGTCCCAACATATAAATTAACCCTACCACCGCTTCGGGACATTTTGGGCCAGTGCTGAGAAGAAGCGGCGCAAGAAACTATTGTCACTATTGTCATTGCCTCTTTTCAAAATTAATTTTAGATAGATTATGTAAGCAATAAGCTTGTGTTGAGCCACAACAAGATAATGATAGGGACCTAAATCGCATAAACTAAATTCAGTGGCATGGGTGCTTACTGTGAGACTTCTTTAGGGTCTTCTTAGTGCAACGCGGATGACCTACGCGGACGGACGGTAAAATATATGAAACCTCAATCTACAGCGAGATCAGAGCGACGCGGATGTCAAGTAATGTCTTTGTCATGGCGGCTTCTTCTTCTATTGTTCAATAAATAATCACCTAATAAAGTTTTCTCCATGATACTGTACCACTCTCGACCATGATCCGCATCGCACTGAACTACGAATTCATCCATTGGACGCAAAACATCATCCGCGTGCGGACGGTCCAGGTCACACTGTGTGCCCTGTTTAGGCGTGCGTCTTGTCCATGTGTATTTAAACGAGCATTTGTTCGTGGTTTTCGTTCTGCTTTCCCTTATGTCTATACTGGACAGGGGCCCCCTAATACCGGGTGTTATAGGAATGACCGAATAGCCAGAATTAATTTCTATTGTTTGCACCAATTATTATAGTGTTAGGGATCGCAATCCCGACCTTATTTTAACAAATCAGATATTTTATTGTTTATGACAAATGTTTTGACATTTATTTCCCATAAAATGTAGAATTATGAATCTGTGCACTATCATCGCCTTATAGAATAATTAGCGGTCCCCTACGAACATGACTTAAGCAAATATTCTCTATATATTATTTGAGCATAAGGAATGCTCAAATAATATGTAGAGAATATTTGCCTCCTACAGCCTGTGTCGCGGTGCTAGGGTCTAAAATTGATTGAGATGTACCTAAGATATCGGCAAGTAGACTGGGCCAAAACTCTAGCATTTTTTCGAACTTGAACGCGGATGAAGTCGTGGGTGGCCGCTACATAACATCTTTCGCCGCGATGGTAAGTCCGAAACAACTGCCTCGTTGGTGTAGTGGCAAAGTTTCTGCCTTACATCCGAGAGGTCCTGGGTTCGAATCCCAGGTCGAGCCACAATTGTTTCTGAGATTTTCTGACATGAATTTCTCAAAAACAGCTCGGAGTCGGGAAGTTGGCGGTGTTAAGCCCCCGTGCCTCGGAAAGCACGTTAAGCCGTTGGTCCTGCGCCTAATCTCTCTCCGGTCATGTCGGATTGCCGTCTCACCGAACTTTGAGAGTGATGGAACAGTGAGTGCATTACGCTGTGTATTACGCTCACACTTGTGCACTATAATAGTGCACCGTCGCCGTGGTCGAAATCGGCCAGGAGGACTATTATTAACTATTAAGTCCGAAACAATTGGTGCAAGAATCCTTTGAAACGTCTCGCTGCAGAGCAGAAAGGCTTAATCGATCTGAATTAGCTTTGTTAGTTGTTGTCAATACTGAAAATTATCAAGAATACACGGGATTGTTATTTTAAAAAAGTCCAACAACACTCACAGATAACGTACCTATTCTTCTATTGGTGAAATAATGTTCAAAATCAGTGCAATAGTTCCAGATATTACGTCCTACAAACATTATATAAACCTACACTTTTAGTATTAGAAGATTGAAATTATTTGTAATAAAAAAAACCGGTAAACTCAGTAAAAACAAAGGCATAAAAGATGAATTGGCCCAAATGTTATTGTAATCTTAACACCACTGCACTATATCAACAACACTAGTTCATTCAGAAGTGAAACAGATGCCTATAGTAGTGATGGTATTCAATTAATATTTTCATATCGATATTTTTTGTCGATATTGTTTTAGAATGTCGAGTTAACAGTTATTTATTTGACAAAAGTCTGTTGGTTACATTTTCAAAGATATTTTAAAGAAATTAACCATATTTTGTATCTCTTTTTAATGGTATAATAACCATAATTATTGCTTAAAAAAATTAAACTGTTTCCAGAAAAGTTAAAAAAATACTTATGTATTTTCTCTGGTTTGCTTGAGGTTAAAGTACCTGACCAGTGCAACGCTTTATCGATAAACTTTATCGATAGTCGATAACTGCTAGCCTCAACCATGTAAGGGTTTTATTATGTAAACAACTAAAAATAGAAGAAGGAAAACACCTCGCGTTTTGTTCTTTTAAACCCTACATAAAAGTCGATTTAACCGAACGCATAAATAAATCGAAGCTTGTCTGTCGAAGTACCTAAACGAGGTACCAGGGTGGCTACTACTGTTTAAACTCGAACGATACTCGTTTGCAAATTACGTTATGGCTGGATACTAGCTTTGGGACTTATATACCGACACAAACACAGTTTTATTTTTATATATTCCAGAACTATATTCAACTAACGTAAAAAATATATCTACATAAAGGTAACTACTGATATATAGTTTGTAGTGGATTAAATGTTAAAATATGGCTTTTTTCTCTAAAAATAAAATAATTACTGTAAAATCAATATTTAAAAGTCCTTGACATTATTATGGAAAAGCACATAAGGTTGTACTAGAAGCCACGTGAGTTGATAACATAAGTTCATAATTACATTAATTGTTCGCCCACGTATTCGTTGAAAGTTTCCTATAAGTTTGCTACTAACAATTTTTTGTATTATTGTGTAACATATTTTCTTTGTAAACTCAATAAGTTTAATTTGGAATTTACGTCATTACGGTTGGTATTGACAGTCATACTTTTTAATGTCTGCGGTCTATATTGGGTAAATGTTAGTACCTTAAGTAAGCCCAAGGACAATACTTAATAAAATGGTATTAGTACGGATATAAGCTCATTAAGCCGGTCGTTAATGAAAATAGTGACTAATAGTAGCGGTCTGAAGGTAATCGAGTGACGTACAAGAACTATGGGGTAGGAAACACAATTATTTTTATGGCAACACAATTTTCCTCGGCTCATTACATACACACCGCGTTATATGTACTGGCAACATTAACATGGCCGGGGTAGGGCCGTCCTAATGCCCGGTGGGCACGCAAGCTTTTTTGATTATTTCTCCAAAATTATATCCCATTTTCACACTGAAGGAGCGTGTGTGCAAGGCTTAAGGCGTTATGATGTTCGTGACCAGAGACAAATGTAGAGAGTCACGGCTTGGCGGGAACGGCGGCCATTTTGTCCCTTCAACTCCAATGTCTCGCGTTCTGACGATGAGACGTGATCAAAATTGCGCATTTTTTTGCATACATTTTACACTTTAACCTATAATTATGGAATTCATTTAAACACGTAGCACATAACTACTTTCAATGTCAATTAAGTCAGAGACGATTATTGACTGAAACTAAATATACTTTGGGGTTAGTAGTAAAAAGAAAATTTATGTTTTGAACGGATAAGGAGGTATTATTAGCATAATTTCTCGGTAACAACAAGATGGTTATTCGAAAGGGGCGTCAATACTGCCCTAATTCCCGCTCATGAACGAGTAATGAAGATATTATTCAAAAATAAACCGTTGAATGTTCTGTAACACGCATACAGTTCAAAAAAATCGCGCAAACACTTATCGCAGTAGCCGGATCAACCCTCAAAATCGCCAGTTTACGCCCATAATCCCGCAAATGACCACAATAAAGCCGAATTTACGTAAAAATCCAATAACAAAAGTCATCAGTCGAATCTGACGCGTGGCTCCAAGGGTCGAAAGGCTTGTTATTAAATATGGCCGCGAAGCACAGACTATTAATTCCTTTATGAATGCCATTACACTAGGTATTTAATCAATCAAAATAAAAATTCGTTGGATATTCAATACCGCTATTCCATTTCGATTTTAATATTTTTAAAGATATCTATTTGAAACCTGATTGATGTTATATTTATTACTTTAGATGGCTTCGAATTTTTTATCTTATCGTGTTGCTAATAGGCAAGTTACAATTTGTTTAAAATTGTTAAATAATGAAGTAATAAACTAAAAATAAACATACTTTTTTAATACACTTAAACAATTACTACTAATATTTAATAAATAAGAAAAAAATCAAACTGAAAACTAATTTGAGCGCTAGTAGTGCCTTATCTTATAAAATTAAAAGCTTCAGTAAATCATTTTTTAATCTTGTAAACCCTACCAAAATTTGTACTCCCTGTTTATAGTCCGATTTAGATAAAGATATTACGGGTTAAGTACGCAGTGTGTCAAATTTGTCCACCGCTTTTTTATTGCGCGAGTCACGCAAAGGCCCACAGCTACACGGCACAGGAATGTTGTTATCTTGCGGATTGCATTAAATCGGCTTTTTTGTGCTTTTTTCGTTCCTCATTTGAAATTCGATATGATATTTTTCGTGGAAACACTTGAATACTTGCCAAACTGGAATCAGCGAATTGTAAAGGATAAAACAAGTTGATACCTTAAAGCGACGCAAGGAGTCATATCTTTCATAATTACAAATGAAACGTAGATCCCCATTGAATGTTTATCGACTAGTACGATTATAGCTCGACGATGTTTGTCTTGTATTATTAAACTAAAAGCCATCTATCGTCAAGTGTTACTTACTCAAAATTTCCCCAAAACGGTATCAGTTTTCCGGAAAAGCTTAGCCATATAAATTGGTTATGAAACGATTAAACTAATCCCTTGTAAATATTGGTATTGACCGACCTGTAAGGCGATAGCAAAGGGATATGAATTTTTAATACTCTAAATAGGGGCGCCGCGTCGGCGACAGTTCTTGGCGTAGACTAGACAGATAAGTATATTATGCAGGTTAAGTGTTGCTATCATTAATTATTCTTAAACTAGGTTTGTGGCATGGATGGAGATATAACACTTACGATACCAGTGTATAAATAAAACCTAACGTGAGTCATAGGGTCAAAGGGTGGAAAACTTCAGTTCTAATACCTAGTTTGCGTTCCTTGTCATTATAAGTACTATTTTTAAAGCAATTCCATTTATGATTAGGTACGTAAAACGAATGCTTATGTCAAATTTTTACTTATGTAAAACTGACAGTGTCATAGGTTTTTATAATGAGAGGAATGACAAGAATTTATTTATTATGTTTTGCGTATCTCATTTTACTGTAGACGACTACCATTGACGTCAAGATACTGGTAATTTTATCGCTCATATAATTAGTGTAATCGTTCTGGTACCGTTGGTTGTTGTATCAAATGGGCTAATTTATTTTTGTTGTGGTAGAATATCGGTAAAGGGAGAGCCTATTTTGTGGGCCTTGTATGTTTTCAGTGTTGAGAAGGTATTGTTAAAACAGTATTTAGAAATATCAGAAAATCAACTTCCATGTCGATAATAAAATTTATTTTAAATTGCAATAACATCACTACTCTCACAAAATTCAAATCGTCCCAAACTATAATTTCGCGTAAAGTAGCGTCGGCCTCACATCGAGCGAGAATTTTCAACATTCGAACTTTAAAATGTACAGCTCAATCCTAATCGCCAGATTAGCTTGTCATTCCACATCGGAACACCAGAAGGTCCTATCCTGAAAACACAATGCTTTTGTTGTCGGCTTTACATGTCCAGCAAGTATGCAAGCGAGCTCGGTGGCAAGATACAAAAATGGACAATGTCTCATAGAGTAGAACCTCAAGTCTTTAGACATGTCCGATGCCCTGGCATAAAAGGATTCCCGCGCTATCGCTGCGGCAGCCATCTTGGATCTGTTCCCGCCAAACGTTTGAAAACCGAACGCCTAGGGACGTGTCAATTCCGAGTGATATCAGGGATTTAATCCAATCGATGGCGGATTTGTGTAATAAGAGTTTAGGTTCCAACTCAGTTTTTAGTTTTTTTTTTCTGTTTCAATGCTTTGGTGCTTTTGACGGAAGGTGGTGTATATAGTGGTGAAGTATTGCGTTTTTACATTAACTTAAAAAATACCTGGAATTCTGGGAATGCCTATTTACAGCAGTTGACTTCGATGATGATGGACAGTCTAAGGATTTGACCCTAAAATATGATTTTATTGATCGATATTAAACACACACGGGTACAGTTGGCGCCAAAAATTGAATCGTTATTAATCAGTTTACGTTCCAGACGGCGCTAATTAAATTCCCGTAATCCTCCCCCCCACGTGCCGTGCACGTCTGTACAAAGTTTCCCGGTACCACTTGCTAATTCCTTGCAGTATGTTTCCAATTGTTAACTACCAATTTTAGCTCAAATAATTTTGATCTCGTTTTGAGACTAAAGCATGGATTATTTTTTACTGATAATTTTGTCTCGGGTATTTATTTTTTATGTCAATTAAATGTTTCTTTATTTATCCGAAGGTTGTCTGAAAGAGATCGCTACAAGCAATAAGACCACCTAAATTATACATCTTTCTTTGTTTAACTTTAACTACAGTTTTTGTTTTGTGTTGTACATTAAAGTGTTAATCTATCTATCTATATTTGAGTGTTCTAAAAGTAAAAACAAGGACTAGTTCATTTTTAATTAAGGTCATCAGTTTGCAGAACTAACTACTAATCATATACAAGAGATATAGGTCATCACAGAAGTTGTGTTATTGATCCATGTTCTGAAGATACCCCATCATAATTTATTATGAAAAATCATCCAATAATCGCTCCTCTCCACCGCCTACCTTTCTGCCATTGCAATGATATTAATAGAGCACACACAATATCACACATACTATATGTATGACAGCAGAATGTCGCCTCGTGTAATATGTGAAAGTGATAAATACATTGGTTTATTATCGACGAGGGTTATCCCCACTTTCCGCCCGAGGCGTATACGGATTGAGTTACGGGGAATCGGTGGTAGAGATGTGATCGCATTATCGATTAGAATTTGTATGAAACTCTTTGGAAAAAATATGTTTGTGGATTTATTTTAGCTGTAATCTATTTTATTTTCCGATTTTCTTAGATAAGTTGTCTTTAAGCAGTTTTTTAATTATATTCCACCGGAGGTAAATCCTAGATTTACGTAAGTTCCATACTATTTCAAGATTCTTATTGTTCGCGTATATAAACGACTGCAATATGTCATATGTGTACACTTTCTGTTGTAACTGAATATTATAAGTCTCAAAGATCCCTGGATCGATAAAAATAAGGATATTGAGGACATCCCTAGTTCTTAGCGCCCTACCTTAAGATTCGGTAGCCAACGGCAATGCGTGCTCCGTAGAAAATATTATTTCACACATTAACGTGGTGATGGTTGGTACGGCGACAAAAGAATAATATTTTCTCCCTTTTTTGCGAGAATCTTCAGAGCTGTGCGCTTTATTTTTCTTTATTTACAGATACCAATATTGTTTCATATTTTATGTATTGAACTTGCATTTCATGTATAACATATTTTGTGTTAGCTATATTTGATAGCGATTGGTATGGATTTAATACCTATAACCTATCTGAGTAATCTATTTTTTGTATAAGCTTTTTTAAGATCTGATAACATATACTCGTAGTTTAGATATTATTATGAAGATAGATAAAACCAAGTATGAACAGAATAACAGATACAATAATATATGCATAACAGCTAATCAAAGGTAATTAACATAAAAAACCCTCAAGACATTCTTTGGTATAGGTACAGTTCAACTTATTCGTGCGGAAGTTTCCTGCGGGGCTACAGACGAAGCGGGGTAGATGTAGCACGACATTTGACAAGACCGCTTCAAACATAAAGAACTTCGTCTGAGATATCTTAAGAGACATCTTGATGACGCGGCGATGTCATGTAACGTTACAATAAATATTAAATTTTGAATTTGAATATCGCGTGTTTTTAGGGTTCCGTACCTCAAAAGGAAAAAACGGAACCCTTATAGGATCACTTTGTTGTCCGTCTGTCCGTCCGTCCGTCCGTCTGTCAAGACCCTTTTTCTCAGGAACGCGTGGAGGTATGAAGCTGAAATTTATATCAATTACTCAGGTCTACTGTCCCTTGAAGCTGTGAAAAAATCAAACTTCTAAGCCAACGCAATCAAAAGATACAGCCGTTTATGCCGCAAATTTTCGACACTTGCAAGGGAATCAAAACCTACAGGGTGCTTCCCGTGAACTCAGAATCTTGAAATTTGGTACGAAGCAACGTCTTATAGCATAGATAAAGGAAAAATTACGAAAACCATAAATTTTTAGTTCCATCACATAATATATATTTTTTGAATAATTTTAAACTTACTACCCATTTCCTCATAAACGCGTAGAGGTATTAAATTGAAATTCATACCAAATACTCAGGTCTATAATACCTTTAAGCTGTAACAAAATCAAACTTCTATGTCAACGCAATTAAAAGAAACAGCAATTTAAGCTGCATATTTTGAAACTCGCAAGTACTCGCAAGGGAATCAAAACCTAAAGGGTACTTCCAGTCGACCTAGAATCTTGAAATTTGGCATGAAGCAACGTTTTATAGCACACACAAAGGAAAAATTCCGAAAACCTTAAATTTTTAGTTACATTACAAAATATATATTTTTTAATAAATATAAACTTATTACATTTTTTCCTCATGAACGCGTAGAGCTATCAAGTTGAAATTCATATCAAATACTTAGATCTAATTGCCTTTAACCCGTGAAAAAAAAATTCTAAGTCAACGCAAAAACGCAAAGTACAACCATTGATACCGCATATTTTGAAACTCGCAACTACACGCAAGGGAATTAAAACCTAAAGACCACTTCCCGTTGACATAGAATCTCGAAATTTGGTAAGAAGCAATAGCTTACAGCACAGGTAACAGAAAAATTCCGAAAAGCTTAAAATTTTAAGTAGTTATACCACCAAAAAAATTGTGATTGTAAACATAATTGTAGTTACAGCAATGACCGCGAGTTATTATACTATTATATGGGGAGGGCAACATTTTTCAAACGGCAAAGACGACCTCACTCATCGTCATTCAATCCCGATGTTTTGGTGAATGTAGCTGTATAATCTAAATGCGTCCTAACTGCTTAGAGTGTTATACTTATAATTAAATTCAATGACATTATTATAAACGATAAAGAGATCTTTGTCTTAAATTTATGCTCCTCCATCTTTCCCCATTGTAATGTTATGAATTTCATTTTGCAATAAAAATACCATAGTTATGACTCGATTGTCGTAATGAACGAACGTTGTAAACCTTGCAGGTTTGTACGGAACCCTCGGTGCGCGAGTCCGACTCGCACTTGGCCGGTTTTTTTTTTCTTTAAATATGAAGTACGCATTTCGTGTTACAAAATATTCACGACTGACAAAAAATCTCAAGGTTAATTCAGTGTGATTTCTCTATGTGTTTCATTATTCACAAATACAATTTAGTAGGCTATGAGAATTGTTTCAATAAAATAACAATTTATTTTGGAGCAAATAAATCGTTTATATTAACGTCTATGCTTCATCCTGTTCAGTGTATTCATAGTATTGTCTATGTTATTGTATTGTATTATTTATTTAGCAAGTTACAATGACTCATCTTGTTAGTAGAACTTAGAAACTATGTTAGTAAGAATCATACATTATTCCTGGTTTAAATAATTTAAAGTGGCCACTCCTGCACCGGTCCCCCCGAAATGGAGCAGGAACGGCTTACATAAATACAGTCAAGCCGACTAGCGATCATATTCAGGATGCTGTTACTGCTCGCCCGCACCCTGCTCACCAGTAATGCACACCGCTTGCGCATAGTTGCGTGGAAGCAGTCCACACCAGCTTCAGCAAACATCCATACATATGGGTTTTGCAACTGTCGTTAAATAGTCTGAATTAATATCTATACACTAGGACCGTCTTTTAACTTGTCGTCTTATCACCTGACTCATCTTGCTACTGCAATCTCATGTGCGTCCGGCACTCTTTGTTAGGAGTCAAGCAAGAACACATGTAGCCGCCTTGACAGCGTGACTGCGACTGACGTTTGACATGGTGCAAAGCTCGCGTTTCCCTTGCCCACCACACCGCTCACTCCCCGCTGACATCTTGATACCTCGCCCCCCGCCTCGTCTGTAGCCTCGCACGAGTTTGTCATACTATAGGTTTTACCCTGATCCCGACGCCCGTTCAATAATTACTCTTAATTACTAACTTCTATTAAATTATCTTCAAACTTCTATCACTGGAAACAATGGAAACATAAAATTCGATTACCGGACCATTCCAATCGGAACCGATTCGATTTAATATCGATACTTGTTTTCGAGCCAATTGCAACCGGCTAATCGAATTAGTGGACTGAAAACCTTTTTCAAGGGCTTGAACGTAATTTCATTTTGAGTTGCTTGTTGTGTTAAATAATTACAAAAGCTATTGGACATTGGAGTTCATTGGTCTTAACAAGCAGTATTTTAATCATCGATGAAAAAGATTTGAGCTCTTGGTCTATTTTTATTTTTTTGTGATCGGATGGAGCGGGTTTTTTAATTCAAAAGATAATTAAATTACGGGTTACCTACGTAGGATCGAAGGCCGTTGGAGCGAAGGACGTTGTGTCGAATTATTTTTTGCCTATCCCGTAGCGTCGAATGCCCGTGGTTTAAAAAGCCCATACGTTCGAAAAACAAAATTTTTCCAAAGGCTAAATTTACATTGGAAACCTTTTTTGGAATGAACGCATTTTTTTGGAGGTGTGTTGGACCCTAGGCGTGTTTCTGTATAATTTCAGCACACGGGGTCTAAATCCGGCCATGGAATCTCACCAGCTGTTAGCTGTTCCTGGCTCATGGCGGGACGTCGGGTTTTTTTTTAAATATTTTAGTTGTTTTAGTGCTAGGATTCTTCTGCGTAAAAGAGAAATACGTATTTGTAAACAGCCTAGGTACATGTCTAAGTCCTCTTTAAGATAAATACCTACCTATTGTAGCGCAAGTTGCTATTTAGGTGCTCGGTTTTAAATTGTCTTTTAAGCACGTTATTAAAATTTTCCTAATAGATTCAAAATAATTACAAACTTAATGGATTTCGGTGCCTCAATTTACATTTTACCTTCCCCCAATGTTTTAAGAAACTTTGAACAGTTGTTTCTTGAAGATATTTATCTATTCCTTGACCTAAATTCAGTTCAGTGGGTAAAGAAACATCGTATTCAATTCATAACTACTTATTGAAAAGGAAATCATAAAGGAAAAAACTTATTCCCACTCGATTTGTTTGAGAAATACCAAATACGTGACTCTATCGACGTTTCGTCATACTCAAGATGCCAAGATGGCGACATGTCACGTCAAAGTGCGTCTTTCCCGCCACTTTTTCCCGCGTTTATTTTTTTAACCGCACTCACAATTTCCTGTGTTTTTTTATTTCACTTTCTTGCCAGCCTGTCCTATCTGTTATAAATGGTATTTGCTTCTGTAATGATCACTTAATCGAGGTGAAAGAAAGTAATTGTGGCGCTGCGTATTTTTTTAAGTCGTCGGCAAGGCCGCGATATTTTCTATTTATGCCTAATGCTAGACTCTTTGGTGAAATATGAGCGTGATAAGAGGAATTTCGTTCGCTATAATTATAATGGCTTGGTGTTATTTATTGTGAGTGAACTCGTTACTTTTTTAATGGTGACCACTATATTATGCCGTGGGCGTAACCGCTGCACTGCCTACTGTAATAAATACTAGTTCATATTTATCGTTAGTTTTGTTGTTGTATTTCTTCGTTTAGTTTCGATGGTTTTCTTAGTTTTATAGCCGCATTTTTAAGCTTTAACTGTTCACTGTGACTTGTTTAGAGCTGGCGAAATACGCCAAAGGCGTTTGAATATGGAACATGTAGATTTTTGTCGGAATAGAAAACAGGGAATACCTTCAAAGTCGTTTCGTCCCACCGTTAAAATAACAGCTGCACATAACGATAACGTTATTCACGCCGTGATAACGGTATGCGGCGCGTTATAGTTAAAATGGCATTCTTTGGAAACGTTCAAATGACGCGTTTAATGGCGACTCGTGTTGTCAAATGGCTAGAACCGTTTCATTACCGCAGTCCGCAACCCGTTTTCCCACCCAACATTTTCTTGTTACGGTTTAGCTTGGCAAACAAAGAAAATGCCTTACCTATGACTTCACGAACCTTAATTCAATGACTTTGGAAGTTTAAATAAATGTATCTGTCAATCTCTAATATTAAGGCAGAGCCAACTTGTAAGTTTTTAAACAATACAGATTTATTTAATTTTATTTTATTTGGATTACCAACAAGTTTACATCATATCATAACATCAAGCGTACAAGAAAATCACACAGTACTATGGTAAATGCAAAATTAATTCAAGGCGACAACGACATGATTACGTTACCATGTTCCCATAATATAAACTTTCAATATATAGGTACATTAATTGAAACAAAAATTTTTTTTTTCAAGACAAATAATAAAACAGTTTTTTTTAGAGAGATTTCATCAATCTATTTTGTATTAATTACAAATAAAACGTAGTCACCGATTTCTTGCGTCGATTTCGTTTCTCTTCACCCTATTGTTGCAAGGCTTCACTCCACTCCATAAAATAAAATAAATGGATGCATGCTACAGTCGTTTTGGAAATGAAGGAGTTGTACTTACTTATGTTATGTTCAGCTGTGGGCGTCCTGATTATGATGACGATAATTACTGAATTGATAAATAACAAATAAAATTATAGCTTGTTTCATCTTAAACGATTGTTAAATATTTGTAAAAATATTTATCTCGGATGATTTGAGGGTGTCTCCCACAATCATTGATGAAACATACGCTGGCTCAAAGCGTTAAAAAACACTTACAAAATTCAACGATTCCATTAAGGTTCTCGGTAGCTCAGTGGTCAGCGCATTCGACCGGACTTCCAAAGGTCGGGGGTTCGATTCCTCCTCGATGACTGGAGCCGAAAAGAATTTTTTAAGTGTTATGTATTTTCGTGATAAATAACAGGTTACCTTGCTAGTATTTATTTGGTTAACCCTAAACTAGAACTTTTATCACAATTTTCCCATTCAAAAGTTACCTGACAAAGCTCTTGCAAAGAGCGAAGCCAAACCGCACGATTCCGGTATCGTTTTTCAACCACCGAGATATCGGGTATCGATATTTGATACCTGTTATTTAATCACGTGGAAGTATTTTTATTTTGTATACCTATTATTGTTAATAAGGGTGCAGAATGCGTGATATGGCGTTTTATGAAGGGTTAATATGGAAATACATCTACAACATTTTTCATCACGAAACTGATTTTGTCGACGCTTTATTTGATTTGATATTAGTTAGATATCATGAAAAATTACGTTATATGAATATGTAATTTTTCATATCATTCATTTTCATAGATATCATGAAAAATTACATTTTGTATTTAGTTCATTTTTTATGATAACTATCTAATATCCGTACAAAGCTTCGTGCAATAATAGATATACAAAATAAATTCGATCATGTTCCTTAATTATATCAATGAAACCGAAATAAATACTAGGGCGAAGGCAAGGTTGAAAGTTTTATTTAAAAAAACTTTTAATCACGTTTTACCTAATAAAGTTAGATTGACATAACACAATATAATTCAAATAGAGCTGTATTGCTGTATATTTTGTGGAAATACCTATTATAAATTGTACTAGGAAAACACATTGCACCTAAGTAGGTGTGTGGAATTTAAGAAGCTTATTCTTGCGAACAGTCAGGCAGTACAAACATTAATTTTCCTTTACTTTATTTTTTCCCTTAACGCGTTAACGATAAGGCTTAAAACGGTTTGTATTATGTTGAAGTTTGTAAAACTAAAGATACCTTGCGAATGTGTGTAATTCAATCCAAAACACTTCAGGCATGGTTATTGAGACCTCGCATGGCTTCCTGAAATGCTTTTGCATGTCTTAAGATGGGGTGGCGAAAACATTGTACATATATGTAAAATTACTCCGTTGTATTTTTTATGGTGTGCATTAAAGAGTTATCTAATTTAAACGGCTTGCTTTTTAACAACCTTAAAATTCATTGATGTCTTTAAGTTTTTTGCAATCAAAAAACGCTTCAACGCAATGAAGCTGTTAGGTGCCAAGTCCTACTTAATAAGCGAGAACTGACAATGAATAGCGAAATGAAATAAATGAAATGGACAATACAAATTCAAAGTAATGGTCCGGTATTTTATTTCTTACTCACTATCATAGCCTCGTTGGTGTAGAGGCAAAGTTTCTGCCTTACATCCGAGAGGTCCTGGGTTCGAATCCCAGGTCGAGCCGAAACTGTTTCTGATATTTTCTGTCACGAATTTCTCAAAAACAGCTCGGAGTCGGGAAGTAGGCGGTGTTACACCTCCGTGCCTCGGAAAGCACGTTAAGCCGTTGGTCCTGCGCTTGATCTCTCTCCGGTCATGTCGGATTGCCGTCTCGCCGAACTTGAGAGTAATGGAACAGTGAGTGCACCTGTGTATTGCGCTTACACTTGTGCACTATAATATCTCCTGCGTAGTTGGCTGATCTCTGTTGAGATTGGCCGCCGTGGTCGAAATCGGCCAGGAGGACTATTATTATTATATATAGGAAATAAATAGGAAAATGCCCTCAGGATGTTGTTTCCTTAGCGGTACCGGTACATACAGTACACCGCAACTAATTCAAGGAAAACAAACACGAAATGTATATTCATACCCTTAAAAGCAATTTTGTATTCGCGGGAGCGTTGCTGCCAGTATGGAAATAAGCGTTTAAGTGTAGCCTTGGCCGAAATAACCACTGGGTTAGTTCTGATTACATATCTTGTATCTATCACGCTTTAACTAAAGTCGTGGGTTCAAGCCTGAGTCGTGACCATTATATTAGATGAAATATAAACGACACCCGTCGGGAATTAATCCACTTGATTCTTCAGATCAATCGAACGTCTAAGCCCCTTCGTACACAAGGCTACGCACATCTTCTATGCTCGACGATTTTAATCTCCAAGCGTCGCCGTACAAATTCATTTTGGCTTGCACTTTCGAATGGTGGTAGTCGCTTGGAGACTTAAATCGCCGAGTATCGAAGATTTGCGTTGCCTTGTGTACGAAGGGACTAACGCCTGAGTGTATTTCTGAATTTAAATTGTAAATCGTGCCGCACAATTTTCTAAGCGAATACACTACAAAGTAACCTCAATTTAAGACGTAGAAATGATATTGAAATTGATGAACGATTCTTAATAGATTTATGTGTGAATTATAAATTGCTTTGCGTTTGTAAGTCTAATGTTCGATCAATTTTTGTATAAATTGATTTTGGTCTATCAAAGTACGGTTACGCACAAATAGGTCTGACCCGATCCAATAGTGTAGCTTTATTAACAGGTTTTTAAATTCGTTCGGGTGAGCTGAAGTCATAATAGAAAACCATTATTGGAGAAATTCAAGCAAAATTAATAAAAATAACGTGATTGGAATACTAGGCCTTAGCCTGGTAGAAGGCTTGACACTTAGCGTGGATTTACTTTAATAGTTTTTTATTTTTTTTATATATTTTATCACATAAATAAAATGAACCCTTAACTCCAAAACCTTAGTCGAATCAAAGCTTACCAATCACCAAACCGTTAACCTAAACTACTAACTATATAGTTCCTTTCAATCTTACGTATACCGCTGCTAACAATACACCTGCCTTTATCTACCAAAGTGCAGGAACTAACCCTCAAATGCCATAGGGCCACATACACCCTAGCCCTTCCGACTGAAATTTAGTACACAATAGTAGCCAGCACGTGACGGTAAGCATTGCGGTATCTTAACCGCTTGTAGTACGGGCGATTTTGCAACAGAAATGGGTAGCCTGATGTGCCGTTCACAGTACATCAACAACGCAGAAAAAAACACCTTATTTATTGCTGGAGGACCCACAAAAACCGCTTAACACTTAAAAATAATTCACTTGGGAGGGAAATAGTAGGGTGCGGTGAAAACTCGTAGGAATAAAAATACAAATTGTCATAACTTTTTACGGGTTAAAAAGCTGTTTATCATCTCATATCACACGCTTTTTGTTTTGAGCCTGAATAAATGCGTTCATATCGTTATTTAAAGTTAACAGTTAAATATGAAACCGCATTTAAAATCGATAGGTAATCCGTGTTCCAATATTTTACATATTCCTGAAAATGTTGCTACATAATTGAATCAGTTGAATACTTAATTATGGTTTCAAAATGTATGCCCTTTTTGTGTGGCAATATGCGTTAATTTATTGCATTCATCATTACATTATCGTTTTTATGATAATCTTACTTACATCACTCCAAAAAAATAACCATATTATTTGAAAATGTTTAAATTAATAATTATTAATCTCTATATATACAATTCTCGTGTCACAATTTTTGTTCCCGTCCGAAACGGCTTGACCGATTTTAATGAAATTTTGTGAGAAATTGAGTAGGTCTGAGAATCGGCCAACATCTATTTTTCATACCCCTTAGTGATAAAGGTTGTCCACGATCATTTATATGGCAGAACAACGTTTGCCGGGTCTTGAATAGACCAAGCTAGGTTAACATTCAGCACATTATTGTTTAAACCAAAACCAATTACATCTTCAACCACTTGATACCAATGTTGCCAACCTAACTAGCGCCTAAACCCCCTCAGCAAATTATATAACCGGTCGGACCGGGGGGTCCGGTCCTTAAGACCCCGATTGAGGAAAAAATCTTATTTGACAACCCCTGCAATTCCCACCTCCCCTAAGGTTTCAGTTCTTCTCACTTCCGCTTGGAGGCGCCAAATTGTGTGCAGTTTTGGGTTGAACTATTGTGGAGGATACTTTTTATTTATTTCAATATTAAAAAGAAAACAACACGATAAAACCTTTATTATGGAAGGTTTTTCATATACCAAATTACGCAACGAAATACAAAACAATCATTAGTGTTTCATTGCACCGTACTCCAAAAGCCAGTTGTCATGTCTTTCTTCATCAGCTGTTTTCGCTGCTATATTACGCCTTCTGAATAGGAGTGTAAAATGAAAAAATAATAATCATAAAAAAAGCTGTTTTTTCTTTTAATTAGCAAACTCTAAAATCCGTCTCCACCCCAAAGCACTGCAAGAAAAACCCAAAAAAAGAAAATGGCGTCGTTTTATGCAGGAAGCTACTTCATACGTTACGTGACCAGGGGCGCGTATGTAGCCGTTAAAGCGCCCTGAGGGCCCTTTCCGGTACACTCGAATGCACAAATGCAGATCGGTGTGTGCACACACATTTTCAACACCCCCGTGTTAGGTATATTCAAGTGTTGAAAATACTTCGTGGAAATAGAGCAGGTGGTAAAAACACGAGAAAAATGCAACGCGTTGAAAAATATAGAAACGCTTCTAGAATTAGAATAAATGATGGATCTTAAAGTTATGTAAGAATACGCATAAGAATAGAAATTACTTATTTTGTACAAGTTAATAATACATTAGATAATATAACAGTATTATTGGTAAATTAGATATAAAAAATCATACCATTATTGTGTGTCAAATGGTCCTCGCTCAATATAAGTCCTGGCGGGTTCACGACTCCATTTTGAAATACGTTTCGTCGAATTACTATTTCTTTTAGCATTCGATGAAATGAACCATCGATGTATTTCTCTATGTGTTTAACGAAATTTAAATTTCGTTTAGTGGAAATTTGAAGCAAAATTATCCTCTTTTTCAGCTTTAATCGAATTGTTGTTATCGATGAATTGTATTAAAATTTTGTAAATAAAATAAATATGCAACAACATCACATTCATTGATCTACCTCTGTGGTAAGTAGCGTAAGCACTTGTGTTACAGATATAAGAATCAACAGTGGTATGACAAATACACTTATAAGTATATGTATAAATGTTATACAAATGTTTGTACAGTGCGGGGATGAGGGATCGAACCTGCGACCTTTTGGTTAACAGTCAACTTCATGACCATTACACCAAAGTATTGTTTTTAATAAATGTTGGTAAGATTGTTTTGACAAAACTAAAATCTTCGATGGATGGAACGAGCCTTATATCGTTCACGCAAAAAACCCTTATATTATTCTGAAATTCATCTGAAATAAAAATTCCTATCATGCTTTGAAACCAATTACAAATAAGCGGTAAAAATATATATGTATTTATAAATTCAATTTTCCACGCGAGTGTACTTCACCCTCTTTCACTGCAACGAAGGCATGTGAGCGATTTACTAAATCTCAATAAATATCGCACGATAACATTACGATAACTAGTTTATTGAAACACAAGGGTGATGATGTCTCAATTAGGCAGCTTTGTCCACTACTTGAAACACGAGTCAAGTACTTGTTAAGAAATAATAATTTCGTGAGTGTCACGTTTTATGATCATATGATATTTATTTTTGCTTTCGTTTATAAAATATGTACATATACTTACGTTGCCCGAAGGGGCGTCAAAATATGATCCAAAATTATAGTTTCTGTAACGAAACGAATATTTAATAATATAAAGTTTAATTCGCCATTTTTAAAACAAGATTACATTTAAATAAAAGACAAAACGAAAAAACACATTAAGAATGGCGCCGAAAAGGCTTTAATTTTTGAATTAAGAAAATTTTTGAATCCTTTGCCTTTGTTGTAAAAAAAAATCATATTTTCTACTAAGGGCGGATTTGACTTAACTGATAAAAGTGGTGGAAACTTCAGTCTCACTATAGACAAACTGTAAAACTTCATTTTAATCAAAAAAGAAAGGTTTATACTTGACGACCTTTGACGATGTTCGTGGTTTAGTAGCGTACCGGGAGTACCGGTTTCAGGGTTCAGAGATCCCGGGTTCAATTCCCGGACGGGGACAATGTTGAAAACCAATTTTCATTGTAGTCACGGGTCAGGGTGTTTTGGTACTTTCATTGTTTCTAGTTTCACACAAGTGGAAGATTTTGGGATCATAGCAATATGTTGTTCCGATTTATTTATTTTTTATGCTACATTTTGTCTATGATAGATAATCTCGTGTTACATATTCCTTGGTCGAATCCGCTCTAAGATCGAAACGTCTTGTCTGAGCTATCTTAAGTTTGTATTGCAGCAGCTAAACTGTAAATCCACAAAAATCAGGCAACGCCCGTATCGAGTTCTAAATTTAAAATACGTTCTGCCATAAATTTCTCAAGTCCGAACCGTTGAACGCGAGTGACATACCATCGATTCGAAAATCGAACGAGAAGGTTTACAACGTGTTTTACGATCGGGGAATCACTACGTTTTGACACAGTTTAAAATGGTCCAGTGGTACTTCTACGCCTGATTTGTACATCATGAAATAAGCAGGAAAATTAATTGATACTCGTAATGTTGTTTCTTCGGTTTACGCGAACAGTAAACATTGAAATGATACACTTTTATACGGATTATTTTGCGATTTATTTACATTTATATTTTAACCTGACGTTTCGGACTCTTTTAGCGTCTACCTGTGACCACGGACGCTGGGAAAATTTTGGTATACTTGTTATGCTGACAAAGTTGAACTTAAATGTAATCGCAGTCGATGCTTGAATATTGAGACATGTATCTCATTTTGACGGTGTCGTCATGTCAGATTGAAATATTGGGACATTATCTGTTTATATGCACAAGCAGACTACATCTGCTTCCCAGTTTACTGTTTATAGCAAACAAATAAAATAGAAGCATCGGACTCGAAGATCACGACATAGATAGATTAACACTTTATTGTACAACACAAAACAAAACTCACCGACAAGTTTAACAAAGAAAGATGTACAATTTAGGCGGTCTTATCGTTTGTAGCAATCTCTTCCAGACAACCTTCGGTTGAAGGAACATTTAATTAAGGAAATTTTAGAAATATATTTATATATATTTGTTATGTAGAAATATATTTATGTATGTTTGTAAAAATTAAAGCCAAATGAACTCATATTTAAGAGAACTACTGATATCAATTCTACTGTGTCCAAGCCAAAGGATTCTTGCGGTCGGCTGATAAAAATAAACCCCGGTCCGCTTGGATTGCACATTTTGCCTAATACTGGATGGGTTGCCGGTTGCAATGAGGTTTATACAAGTTCCCACTCTAGTAGGGATCCATGGCTATAACTGTAGAGATAAAGGATTTTCTGTGGAGACTGATCGAACCGTTTATTTCACGGTTTCGAATGTTTCGGATGGGTTAGTAGTCGGGATAGCTTGTCTGTTCATGATTTAGTTTTTTACAAATACGTACTTGATTTTATGCGTAATTTTGCATGAGTTTGCGAGTTTCATACTCGTTTAAAGCTAATGTAAGATTTTTTTTCTGAACTGGGTTTCGAACTAGATACTGGGCCAGCTAACTTGCTTGCTACTTACGTAGTAGAAGTGTCAAGTTGTATACAAAATAAAATATATTTGAAATGTACGTCTCCATTAATAATAAAAATAATAATAAAATTACAACAACATCACATACAATGATCTGACTACGTGGTAAGTTTATTTGTAATACCACTGTTGATTCTGATATCTGTAACACAAATGCTTAAGCTACAGAGGCAGATCAATGTATGTGATGTTGTTGTATATTTATTTATTTATTTATACATATAACACCTAAACCAGTGCAAACAGACATGTTCATGCACACAAATGATTGTACAGTGCGGGGATTTAACATAACCTTAGTGTTTTCATTCATTTTAAGTTTACCATCTCATATTTCGAAAAGCTTTCAACCTTCTCTTTTCTATTTGTGATAAGACTGTTAGTATGTAATTTTTCGGTGTGTACACACCCCTACCTCCGTACCAGGGTACCCAGGCAGACGCGGGCAATATGCAAATGCCTATAATTAAATCCATGGACCCTATTTCAGACGAAATTTATTCGACAACAGTTTTATTTTGCGAGTTTAACTTTCACATTTCCACGTATGTACTTAGTTCCGAATTTGGGATTTGTTACAAACTTCACTTTTAGCTTTAGACTCAAACACGTTTCTAGGGGTCGGCGGCCATTTTATTAATATGTGTGTCTGTTTTTTTTAATAGGCTAGCCTTAACTACGCGGCCACGGTTACATAATTTAAGGCGGTGCTTGCACAGTTTTAATCTGTGATCTTAACTTTTTAAACTCCAAATATCTTAGATCTACATTTGAAATCTTTGTCTTAACTCCCTTCTCTTCATCGTCTCAGTCTTATTTAAATTTTGTAGCTCAAAAGTACCTTAGTTTAATTGAATCCAATAACAAAAATGGATACTCCAAAACATTACTTGTAACAAACAATGGAACAACCCATTAACTGCTTCAATTAATTATCCCATTTAAAACAATAAACATCGTTGAAATCACCTGCAGAACAACAAAAGCGGACTTAGCTGTTTTTCACCCGCAGTCGCCATGGTCGACTATTAATCAAAAAGTTTTGGAGCCGTTTTAAGGATGCTTTTACACCAGAGATGTGCTATGCAGCTGCGCGGATGTAAATAAAGAAAGAAATAATTAAAAAATATTTATTTCACACATAAAAAAAGCTAAGCTACGAACCAATGTGAGTTTCCACTGATGCTAACCCATGGAGCGGGGTATGCAGATGTGATATGAAGATGCGCGTCTTGATATAAGCTATCAGTCTAACGATGTAGCTACGTCCAACCCTCGCGTCTATATTGACCAATATTGACGACCACTTTGGTGTAAAGGGCAAGAAGCTGACTATTAACCAAGAGGTCGCGGGTTCGATCCCCGCACTGTACAAACAGCTGTTGGTCCCGGTTAATATCGATAAATATTAGTCGTTAAGCCTGGTCGGAGGCCCTCGGGCGGCTTAATAACATCTGACAGTAAGGTTGGTCACATACCTTACAAACACCCCTCCACCAACCGCACTGAGCCCGCGTGGTGGAGTATGGCTCGGACCACCTCATAGTTGAGGTGAGGCCTGTGCCCAGCAGTGGGACGTATATAGGCTGATGAGAGACTGAGACTGTACAAACATATGAATGAACATGTCTGTTCTGGGTCATACTGGTCTGGGTGTTATATGTATTTATATAAGCTTATTTGTAATACCGCTGTTGATTCTGATATCTGTAACACAAGTGCTTTAGCTACTTACCACGGAGACAGATCAATGTGATGTTGTTAAAAAAACATACATCCATAGCACGCTTCCATTCCATATAACATACATATATACTCGTAGTTGATTTTTTTCCACCAGAACTATGCTACGTGGATCAATGAAATACGATTGATGAATATTCAACGCACCCATTAGGGTAAAGCTGAGATAGATGACCCGATTTTAGAGGTAATTACATTAATTTCGCGGATAAATTCGATTACTTTTTTCATATCTATCAAAAGAATATCTAACTCTATCTTAATTGACTCAGTTGTATGTCTCGTAGCGACAGCATTCAATACCAAAATGAATTCAAAGATTTTGGAGGATGGATGCCCATTTTTCCGGTGAGTCATCTATCCTAAACTCAATTTATATGGGTCGGGCATCATCCACGTGATTCGATGCCACAAAATTCAGAGGTCCGCAAAAGTCCCTAATACTTTGAATATATCGAAGGCAAAGTTTTATTACATTTCATAACTCCAAAGAATAAATTGTTTCTAAAATAAATTGTTTTGATGTTATCATTGAAGTTATACCGATTTCGAGAAGTGGGGCATCTATTCTGGTTTTACCCTATAGCATATTCTCTAGTGGGTAAACACCCTAAAGGTTTACGTTAAGTCCCCTGTCCGCGAGATAAATTTAACGTTAAACGTTAAAGTTTGACGCCAGCGCGGCATGTGTGATGAAAACGTGTGCTTCGGAAGATGATTTACTGATGAAGTTTATGCGGATACAATATTAATCTTGGTTTAATCTGATTTTTGAGGTGCTTGTGGCGCAGTGGTTGCAGCGCTTTGGTAGTGATACCAAAAGTTAGGCAACATACGGCGCGGTCGTGTTTGGGATGGGTGGCCATTCTGACCATACAAGTGACGTCTATTTACAAGCATCTCCGTGCTTCGGAAAACGAGGTTAAGCTGTTGGTCCCGGTTAATATCGATAGATATTAGTCGTTAGGCCTGGTCGGAGGCCCTCGGGCGGCCTAATAACATCTGACCGTAAGGTTGGTCACTTACCTTACACACACCTCTCCACTAATCCGCACTGAGCCCGCGTGGTGGAGTATGGCTCACACCACCTCATGGTTGAGGTGAGGCCTGTGCCCAGCAGTGGGACTTATATAAGCTGATGATGATGATGATGAATCTGATCTTTAAACCTGGTGATGTCGCAGTCAAATAGCTTAATCAGCCGTTCAATTAACTGCCTAGACTCTTTATTAAGCAGTATCGCTTAATAAGCGAGCTGAACGAGTGAGTGAGGCAAAAAGCTTACATATTATTTTCAGAACATCAAATTAGCAACGAAAGAACCTACCCACTTTTCACACTGAAATAATTTGCTGAAACAGTTTTTGACTTGTGTAAAAATTGTACAGGCGTCATGAAACTTTGTTAATATTCAAGTTGTGTTCATGAAATCGCGAGTTTCTGTGTAACATTATTTATTTTTAATTTTATCTAAACAAACCCAGGAACACTCACTATAAGTTTGATGAATCTACGGTGTAAAAGAGATTGATACTTTAGAGCTGCAGATTTGTAAGCATTCCAATAAGCGTGATGACACCTATCTTAAATATGACCAAAAACAAAGCCCCTATGAAGTTAATACAACCAGTATGTTTCCAAAAAGCTGTAGAAACCACTTTTTAAACACATAAAATTCTTTAAATATTCGGTCAATTGACTCCGATTTCTGATACACAACCGTGACGTCACGTTTTTGTATTCCCATACAAAATCTATGACGGCAAACCGTTTTGACAGAAAATAAAGAGTATGTCAACGATTTGCGGTGTCATCTAGCCTATTGAATGCGGAACTGTTATTTATACTAGGTCATAAAATCCACGATTTGTACTCAATACTTAATAACCATTTTGCGGTTCAATCAAAATTTTGGGGTTAAGGCAAAATTGGACTGTCAAATTTAAATAATACAGGGCGACGAACGCCTTTAGTATTTCACTATTCGTCCCAAAATGTGGACCGCAATAAAATGGCACTAATAAAATTTGCTATAATCCCTCATACCACTACTGAGTTCCCGATTAACGACAGACAAAATTAAATTCACCAGGAAACCAATATTGTTACATCTGTGGCCGCCATAAAACACAAACTGTGTAATACCAACCTTATGACCTTTGTTTTAATGTTTAATTCACAACGATTCCGTATCGCGGGATATCAAATGACAGTCACATGTAACGCTAACGAGATCCCGTAATGCGTATTTTGCATTTATGCGGTTGTCACGCGATTTTAAGCTTTATTACGGCGATGTAAAGGTTTTGAGTATTGATGCGAATTTAGAAAGTTAAACGTGGGTTCCCGATTTGTTATAGCGTTTGAAAAAGGGATGTGTGGGAGCTTTTTTGACTCCTGGGTCTTGACATTTAGGGTTTGACATTTTACTCGAAGTTACAAATACTCACAGTGTGACCACAGCTTTGGTCTAGTGCTTTGATTTGTTTAGCTATTTGATTTGTTCTGTACTAGTGTTATTCGGGTTAAGAAACATATATGTTACGATTTTTTTAATAACGAACTTGGCTAGGTGAGTAAGCTTTATACATTTAAGTTTCAATGTCTTGATTTAGCAGCGCTTTAAGTACTTTCTTATGTACGCTAATGCTACCAGTGAAGACATGTAAATAGCCTTTTTTATTTTAACTATTATTTAACATCTTTCTAGCTGTAAGTCTTCTAAAATGTGAAATAAATAAATAGTGGTCTGAGATGCAGACTATAAAACCGGCTGTTGCGGGTTCGAATCCTGCTAGGGCAAATGTTTGTGTGATGAACACGGGCATTTGTACCTGAGTAATGGGTGTTTATAAATTTAAGTACTAGCGGTCGCCCGCAACTCCGTCTGCGTATATTTCACGTTCCCGTGGGTATTTCTTAAAAATCCTTTTTTAGCAGATGCCTACATCATAGTAGCTACCTGCATGCCAAATTTCAGCCCGATTCGTCCAGTGGTTTGGGCTGTGCGTTAATAGATCACTATGTCAGTCAGTCAGTCAACTTTGAGTTTTATATATTTAGATTCGGCTCCGTTATCCTAGTCACCATAGCACAAGCTAACGCTTAGTTTGGGGCTAGATTTGGTGTTCGTTAATTATTTTATTAATTTATAGCTAACTTAAGCAGAAACTTTATCTTCAGGGTCCATAATTATAATGTATAACGTTGTGTATAACTGAAAACTTTTCGTCGTGTTTTGGTAAAACTGCTAAAGGCGAAATGTTGCTTACAATAACAATCTTCCAAACTATATCTAATATTAAAACGTGACTTATTAATAATATTAACTCATTATTATGAATACAATATGCGTTAAAACGATTCATGTATCGGTATCACCTTGTATGACGGGACTTGAATCGGTAGGTAGCTGATAAATTAAAATTAAAATCAGAGACAAGTTTTTTCAGATGGTGGTTTAAATTGGGGAATGTTAGTATTAATAATTAAAAAAAATATGAATCAAGAAGCTATTGTTTCCGTCGCAAAATGTACCTACACTTTGCCAATGATTTTTTCACCAATTTATCCCAGTCCTTAGCACATCCCCCATCTCTGCACTAGCTCGTTTCCCGGCGTGACTTGCGATATTTTAAACGATCTGTCAGAAATGCTATTAATTTAGCAGATTTATTATGAGCAAGCCCCCTATTTTATGCACCCGATAACTTGTAATTGCATAGGGATCGATGGTTGACTGATAGAAAATGTTTTGCGATTCCATTGATGTAAATTCGTGTGTCATTGCAAAACAAAGTACCTATCGTCATTTTCTAACGGATTTTTTGGTGTTTCTTGATATTTTGGACTCGGAAAGCAGTTGGATTACTGATAACAAGAGTTATAAACATTTGAAACTGAAAAATCTTCCTCAATTAATTCTCATTCAACTACTCTTACGAGTAAATCTACATTTTTACACTTCTGAGATGAGTTTCATGAATCATATTTGTAAATCATAGTTGTATCTTTTTGCTATCATAAAACTTTCTTTATTGTACTTATATTTTGTTACTTACGTACAACCTATAATTTGTATCTGACGTTAAATTGCACAAACTATCATCTATTTCCGTTATTTTATACCAAATAGATTTTTCATTGAAAGCCGTTTATCGTAAAATTCTATTACCCAACCAATTCATTCCATTGAAAAATCCTTGTCTTCCAACATAAATAAATCGATGTGGAACACCGATTTCCCCGCGAAAATCGCTTAAGGCTGTGCTTATCGATCGATACCTATCACAGCACTAGTCGACACGCGAAGCTGCACTTTGCATCGATAAAGATCGATAGTGTAACAAAAAGCCGGTAAGAAGGGGCGAAGTGTATTAATAGTGTTAAAAAGATTCTTTGATATCGATAAATTTTATAGAGTTGATGATCTCTTTGATAATGACGGAAAAAAAGAAAGAGTTTAATACATTTTTAATATGCTAAGAAGCTATAAGCTACATCTAAGAAATCAGTCTGTAAAATGTACCTCTATAAATAAATCAAACATGTGATTTCACATTGTATGAAAAAAAAACAACTTAAATTATACCAAGCAAAATGGAATAAAGCGTCAGTTTTCCACTTTACCTTTACAATATAGTTAAGGACTCTTCTCATTACATTCTAAACTAATTAACAGTGCTAATTTTCGCATTCTGGTTAAATTAGTTTAGACAGTACTAATTTTCGCGGTCTGGAAATATCCAAAAAAGCAAATTTAAAAAAAAAAAATTTAAACAACTAAAGAAACCCTTGACGTTAAAAGCGCCAGTCACCCCCCTTATACAGGGTGTGAGGGTCATAAAAATGATTTATATCCTATGTCCAGGGCCCACTTTATAAGGGTGGAAACAATTTACAAGTAGCCCTGGATAGGGGTTCAGGTGATTACATGAAAAAACGAACATGTAAATCAAAATGGCAAGTTTGATCCATAATATTATATGTACATATACTTAATGTTATGTGGTATTTATACATGTAGTGCACGGCATCATCCAAATTCAAAATTTTGAGTATTTTCTTTAATTTTATAGTGACGACTAGCTGACCCGGCAAACGTTGTTTTGCCATATAAATTATTGAGGACATCTTTTATCACTAAGGGATATGAATAATGGATGTTGGCCGATTCTCAGACCCACTTAATATGCTCCAAAAATTTCATAAGAATCAAGCCGTTTCGGAGGAGTACAGAAACGAACATTGTGACACGAGAATTTTATATATATATATAAAGATGACCTTTTGATAATGCCGGAAAAAAAGAAAAAGTTTAGTACATTTTGATAGGCTAAGAAGCTTTCTTTTACTTGACTTAAATTCCTATGTCCCCGAGATGGGGCAGAGGGCGTGCACAGTAGTCCCTCATCGCGTTCGGTCTTGAGCTCTGCGCTTTTCTTGTTGCCTCGTTGGTGTAGTGGCAAAGTTTCTGCCTGACATCCGAGAGGACATGGGTTCGAATCACAGGTCGAGCCAAAATTGTTTCAGAGATTTTCTGACATGAATTTCTCAAAAACAGCTCGGAGTCCGGAAGTTGACGGTGTTACACCCCCGTGCCTCGGAAAGCACGTTAAGCCTTTGGTCTCTCTGATCTCTCTCCGGTCATATCGGATTTCCGTCTCACCGAACTTTGAGAGTGATGGAACAGTGAATGCAACTGTTGCGCTCACACTTGTGCACTCTCCTGCGTAGTTGGCTGATCTTTGTTGAGATTGGCCGCCGTGGTCGAAATCGGCCAGGAGGACTATTATTATTACAGTGCGTCGCCATGTTAGTTTGGGGCGGCCGCGTTTGCGTGCAGTATACGTACTCAATTTTGCGTAAAATCCCCTTTAGACATATAACCCTTCTAATATCTGATATTCCTTAATGCTTTCATAATTCTTAATGCCTTCTTCCTAAGGGAGAATGACCGAAAATGGTTTCCTTCACTCTTTGTCCCATTTATGAATGAAAATACGTTGTATAAAAATTATGCACCGGTTTCCAAACCGATTTACACAGCCGAACGGTAGCATAAAACATCAAAGAAGGCGAAACACACGACCGAAAACCGGAGAGAATACCTCTCCTTTCCGAAAACAGGCGGGAAACAACATTCATCGCTCCGCAAATAAACCCAATTAAAAGGAGACAGTGTTGGTATGGTGCGGGACAACATTTGGGACACTCGACCTACGTAAAAAGCGAAATAAAAACTAAATAGCTGTTTCGTTATTCAATAACTTTAGGACATTATTTGCCGGTCGCGAATATTTTGAAATCCATACTTTGTTCACGGATTAGTCTTTGGGTGACTCAAGTTTAATAAGTAAAATGGCAACTGAACACGAAATGTAAAATCCAACAAAACGGAGTCAGATTGTTAGTCCAGCTTACTATCTAAGATGACTAATATTCATTCCACGCGAAGGGCGTAGGTGTGGGACAAGTCAGTCAAAAAACCAGAACGTCCCAATCCATAGGAAGGTTTTCCCCATCACTTTCGTAGAACCATTTGCGCAGCTCCGTACAAAAAGAAAAACTGTCGACTCAACGTTTCATAATCAATTTCTGAACGATCCGAAAACAAGAGGTTTTTCATAAACGATTTTTTGTTTGCAAACAGATATGGACAATTCGATGGAAATGTTTCAACGGAATTAAGTCTTTGATGTCGACGTTATGGTTTAATCAAAGAATATGGAACGGGACAGAAAAGACTTGACGGCAAAATGTACCTATTTTTAAAAACAACAGTAGCTTTGGTATTGCCGTTTGGTTTTAGTCCAAAGATAGTCATGACTAATCGTTTTCGGTCTAAACGAAACAGTGAAAATACTATTTACATTACAAGTATTACAGTCTACAGTACAAAAAATAAGTTTTTATCAGCTAAGGAAAGTTTATCTTCAAGTATAATGCTCAGGGCACACTAGCAACGAACTGTCGCCGGGACTCGTGACTGTTAGCGGTAGCCGCGGCCATTGGTTAAAACGCTGATAGTTGCTAGTCACGGCAAAAGAAATTTAAATAGTATGAGCCCTGGCAGTAACTTCTAAATTCAATAATCATCAATATAGCCTAATCCGGTTCTACCTCTAATTTCCACCTCTTTGTCTTTCCAGAACCAAGATACGAGACGGCATATGCGTGTGAAGGCAAAACATTGAAGATCGGATGCAGCGAAGGATCTGTCATCCATCTCATCAGGGCCAACTATGGAAGATTCTCGATCACAATATGTAACGACCACGGCAATATTGACTGGAGTGTCAACTGCATGTCCACGAGGAGTTTACGGGTTTTACATAGCAGGTATGTACTTTTTTGTCCTTATTATTATCTTCTTTTTCTCTCTCTCTTGTTGTTGGAATGATCACAAGAATACTTTCGAGATAAGTTCACAAGAATACTTTTTCACAAGATTACGACGGGTCCTGGGTTCGAATCCCAGGTGGATCCAAAATTGTTTCTGACATTTTCTGTCATAAATTTCTTAAAAACAGCTCGGAGTCGGGATGTTGGCGGTGTTACACCCCCGTGCCTCGGAAAACACTTTAAGCCGTTGGTCCTGCGCCTGATATCTCTCCGGTCAAAACACTTAACGACCTTATTAATTTAAATCAAGCTGGGTATTCTAGATTTACTTTATTCTATATGGTGTACTCGGTTCGAATCCTGGCGAAATATTAGGCGTTTGACTTAATCAACCGGTTTTTGTGTTAGTGTCATACAAACAAAAAATATAACTCATAAAAACGATACCTACTAATCGGCTGTTGACGACTAACCGGCAGTCAAACCTAATGTGTAACTGTAACCATAACCAAGATTGGTCAGCCGGACTCCCTGCCTATGACAACCGTACTTAATGCTATATTAGGTTTAGCCCAGTAATTTAGTAATTAGTATTAGCCCAGGTAAGGACCTGCGCTAAAACTAAACCAGGTCACAGATAATCCCCCTTTATTGGTATTGTCCAAATAAAGCATCAACCGTCACATTAGTGGTTTCCAGTATTTTCAGGAGCTTTGCTTATTTCAGTTTCATTTAGTGTAAACACTGTTATTTCAATTATCATTTATAATCAATAACGAATTTGTTGTGTTATTAAATTATATTTCCGATAATCCATTATATTGGTTTGTAGAACACCATTTGACGAGTAACACTCGAAATAAATAATAATATGTAGCAAAATGTTTAATTTTAAATGATCAAACGAAAATCAAACCAATGAAGTTCGATCTGAAATATCCTGATTTCGCCGAAGGGACTTAAATAAGCGTTTTTGCTTTTTGAAAAACTGTAAAAATATTGTGTAGAGAGAACGTCGTGCGTATGTACGAGTATGTTATTATTTTGTTATTAATGTAGAAAAAATATATATACAGGGTGGCGAAGACAATACGACACTTTCTGTCTATTACGCTTTCACGTCTTAACTACTGAACAGATTTGGATGACTATTGGTACACATACATAAATAAATAATAAATTAATATTTCACAAAAATCACACCAATTCTCTAGTCCCAAATTAAGCTACTAGGCCTGTGTTAAGGGTACTAGACAACGGATAAACATACTAAAATACTTTTTTTTTGTAAATGAATACATATTATACATAGAAAACACCCAGACCAGTACAAACACACATGTTCATGCACACTTATGCTTGTACTGTGCGGGGATCGAACCCGCGACCCTTGGTTTTAGAATTCCGACTTGTGGACCACTGCACCAAGCGGTCGTCGAAACATGGTTGTCAACATTCCGTATGTGTATTAAAGTTCATCCAAATCTGTTCAACAGTTAATGCATTTCAATACGGTAGTTGACACCACCAATCGTTGACGTACTTTTTATCAACTGTCAAAACGCTTTTCTTCATAGAGCTTGTATGGGAATAACACACTTTGACGTCATCGCGTGCAATGCCGACTGAGTGACTAATAATTATTTTAATTCCAATTAAAAATCAAATTAAATTATGAATTATTTTAGAGAAAATCAGTTTTTGAATATTTCTTTCATAGTGGAAACAAGCCTATTGTCGTATTGCGGTCGCCACCCTGTATACGCCACTCCCAAAACATCATGAATCTAGGTTTTTTTATGAAGGCATAAAGCTTTTTAAACACAAACGGAGGATCAGGATCTATTCAAACAAATAATCTTTGATCAATCAACTTGCTCTCCAAGACATTTATTAAAACATGAAATAGCATCACCGTCAATTAGTTACTGATATCATATTACACGATTGTATTTAAACAATTAATTAAAATACAAATGATGAAGGCGGAGAAATATAAAGTGAACTGGTCGAAACAAAATTATGCGTATCGATTTGTAAGATAATTTAGGAGCTAGGGATCCGCTCTACTGTATTACGACTGCATAAACGGTCTTAGAAAATTAATATCTGGCCTTTTTTATTGTACATAAAAGTTATTTTTTATTATAGTTACTAACCCAGCAAATAGTAGTACCTATAGGTCGCACGTCTACAATCATCTTCTCTATATCTCTATATATATAAAATTCTCGTGTCACAATGTTTGTTCCCGTACTCCTCCGAAACGGCTTGACCGATTCTCATGAAATTTTGTGAGCATATTGAGTAGGTCTGAGAAGAGGCCAACATCTATTTTTCATACCCCTTAATGATAAGGGTTGTCCACCCTTACTTAACATTTATATGGCAAAACAACGTTTGCCGGGACAGCTAGTCTATATACGTATATAAAATTCTCGTGTCACAATGTTTGTTCCCGTACTCCTCCGAAACGGCTTGACCGATTCTTATGAAATTTTGTGAGCATATTGAGTAGGTCTGAGAATCGGCCAACATCTATTTTTCATATCCCTGAGTGATATAATAAGGGTTGTCCACAATAATTTATATGGCAAAACAACGTTTGCCGGGTCAGCTAGTAATATATAAAATTCTCGTGTCACAATGTTCGTTCCCGTACTCCTCCGAAACTTGACCGATACTCGTGAAATTTTGTGAGCGTATTGAGTAGATCTGAGACTCGGGCAACATCTATTTTTTATACCCCTTAGTGATAAGGGCTGTCCACAATAATTTATATGGCAAAACAACGTTAGTATTTAGTAAATTATTCTAAATAAATTGCTTTTTGCTTTTTCTTCAAGTTCGAAGATATTATAAAGTCTTTTGTAATTTTTCATTCGTCATTTTAGTTGATAAAATATACGGAACCTAGTTTAACTTTATTACTGTAGTATTTAAAACTTTGCGTTTTGTCGTTACGTATGAAACGAGTTTTGCATTGTAATTAATTAGTAGATCTAAAGATAAGACTTCTGAATACATTATACGGTGATATTATAAAGTACATATTTATGGATTGTTTTGCTATTGATTAATAAACAGTTTTGATAATTAATTTAAAGACGATTTATTTAACTAAGAAATATTTCATAAAGACTAACAAATCTTCTGACCGCTAAGAGCGAAATTTTCCCGACCACCTTAGATTTGTAACCTTATGGAAACACATATACATATTTTTTAACGACAAAACGTTATTTATTTCACACCTCGAAAACGTCGTTATCACACCGCCGGCTCCTCTAAACTGAATGTGAAGTGGAGGCCTTCGAAAATTGTCGAAAATTAAATATTCCTACGCCCAAGATTATGATGTTAGCGTCACGAGATTGCCAATAAACCGTACTGAGGTTGTACTCCGTAACGTCACAGCCTAAATATTTATTTCTATTTTCCGTTTAAACTGTCACGTCAAGAAACCATAAGCAACTACTCTACCAACGTAGAGTTTGCTTCATTTGCGTGGTAAGAGTACAAAGCGACTGCCTCGTTGGTGTAGTGGCAAAGTTTCTGCCTTACATCCGAGAGGTCCTGGGTTCAAATCCCAGGCCGAGCCCAATTTGTTTCTGTTTTCTGTCATGAATTTCTCAAAACAGCTCGGAGTCGGGAAGTTGGCGGTGTTACACCCCCGTGCTTCGGAAAGCACGTTAAGCCGTTGGTCCTGCGCCTGATCTCTCTCCGGTCATGTCGGATTGCCGTCTCACCGAACTTTGAGAGTGATGGAACAGTGAGTGCACCTGTGTACTGCGCTCACACTTGTGCACTATAATATATCCTGCGTAGTTGGCTGATCTCTGTTGAGATTGGCTGCCGTGGTCGAAATCGGCCTGGAGGACTATTACTATTTATTTCTATACAGTCTGGCAAATAGGCCCTAGTGTGTTAAGGTGGCGGTTCGCGCCTCGACAGAGACGGGAGACCGCGACCGGAGACCGAGACCGGAGACACTTGTCTCGGTCTCTTCTGCATGTACTGTAGGTCGAGACGGAGACTGGAGACCGTGACAAGTATCTCTGTTTCTTCAGTATCGGAGTCTGTCGATGGAGTAAGTTGTTTTGTGTCATGATGGAAAATCAAGTTGTAGAACTTCTATTGGAGGAAGAATTATACTTTTATTACAAATACAAAACTTTACAAACACAAAATTTCCGTCTCTGTAGGAGTATAGTCGTGCATCGTATATCGGAGGGTGCTGTCTGATCAGTTCAATCAGCGTTTCACAGTTTTCGTCAGAAAAAGTATGCATTTTTAAACACTAAACACACGTGCTTTTCGAGCTAATGTTTCGTCCGTACTTTCGGATTCAGTGAGCACGAACAACAGTATCTTAATGTATTCGTTGCGTTTACCTATCGTTAACTTGTCAATTTGTATGGGGAAACTGACAGTTTCTGACGTTTGGACGACACGAAAACGTTACGATAATGTTCGTGCTCACCCCACAGTCGTTGCCCCCACGCTCGTTCACGGTGAGCTAGTAAAAGTAACAAGGATGGCTACATCCGTAACTGTGGACAACGGCTTTGAGAGTAGGGGGGCTGGACCCGACACCCGGCTAACTCGTGCAAATGGCGGATTGATCTGCATGACGTCATTAAGCACCGTTTTTGGTCGTGATAAGTTTAAAGCCTTAATCGATTTTTAGGGATCAAGTAACAATGCCACCCCTACACGGACATATACGGACCCATAGCAAAACTAATTATATCAAGATATTTAATGATGAAGAAAACTGCAAAAGCTGAAATTAAAATTTTTCACTCCAAAACTAGATAACGTTTTTTTCTCAATGCTTATAAAAGTACAAGGCCTCGATGATATGATAGTATGATGATTAATGATTCTATATTTAAGGCAGATACGAGTTGGTTCTTGAAGAGTTGCATTGCTCTTTTCTTTGCCTGATTTCCGAAATAGAAATATACTAGTGACGTCGTATTTTTTTAGTTGGAAATGGTCACCAAAAAAACACGCCATGGCTTGATTAGTACTAAGGTACGATTCTCATACGTTCTTAAACTCAAATTACTGTTGACAGTTCTATTTCATAGAAGCTACAAAAGATATATTTACGAATTTTGAATTACGTCTGATCGAGCGAACTTTTTATGATTGTGAACTTTTTTCGATTAC
Organism: Pyrausta despicata; assembly: GCA_963921415.1. NCBI lineage: Eukaryota > Metazoa > Arthropoda > Insecta > Lepidoptera > Crambidae > Pyrausta > Pyrausta despicata. Next base: position 6,702,938 of record OY992869.1, read on the forward strand.
ACGAGATTCGCCCCCTAGTGTTTAATGTAACAACTGAATAATAAAAATTTTGTATCTTCTTGTCCTCAGATGTAGCATGCACCAAAACTGCAGTATACTGGCTAGCACGAATGTCTTCGGTGACCCCTGTCCGAACACCTTGAAGTACCTAGAAGCGCACTTCCAATGTGTACCAGGTGAGCTATATAAGCTTATAGAATAGAAGCTAAAACCACATCACACTAATATTGTAAATGTGAATGCTTCTTTGTTTAGATGTTTGTCCGTCAACTACGCTGAAACTTCTGAACGGATTTTGATGAAATTTGGTATATAGACAGGGTATGAGCTGACTTAGGTTATAAGATATTCTATATCCCGATTAAATACTCCTTGGGATAAACGCGTTTACGCTAACGAAGTCGCGGGTAGGCCGCTAGTTATACATATATAATGTTGCCTCGCAGAAGTTGTGAAGAGTAGGGTATTCACCTCTCACCCTCGATATACTCAAGGATTCTATGTTGACTCATGAGCATGGCGAGAGCGTTTCAGGATTATAGCCCGTGACGTAAGACAGTACTTCACGCCTCCAGTGCATTATCTACTATTATTACGAAAGAAGTAATAACGTCTTCTCACTGTAATGCTTTAAGGTCGTACCATACCAGTCATAACTCCGCCTGAATACTAAGCAAGGCATGTAAGGTCACTTCTTACTTGCTATCTTCTTTTTTAAATCTAGGAATTTAGGTTCAATAAAATTAGTTTTATTGTTAATTACGCCAGCTATTCATATTTTGTTTCTATCAATTACCTTAACTTTTTTATTAGTTATTAATATGAATGCACTGAACCGTTTATTCTTGAGTCATTTTATATTTACTCTCATTTACCAATTCGCTGCCAATTCGCAGACACAATTGAAAATCGATTGTTATCCCGCGCCGATACGTGTTTTAGGTTAGGACGTGTTAAAAGAGATTTTATACATGCTAAAAATTATGTTCATAAATACATATTTGATGTATCATATTGCTAATCATTACTGCTTCTACGAATTCCAGCATCAACAACCAGCACCACGAACCGACCATCTCCACCCTGGCTCATCACGTCCCAGCCCACGGTGTGGAGGTCCACGGCACCCCCTGCCCCCAAGAGCCCTGTCATAGTCCAGGTTGGGGAGAGGAAGAAGCCCACGGTGATCACACCTCCGACGTTCAGGCCGCATATCACGCTTCCGCCTGAGGTGAAGCTGGGAGATGTTGGGACTAAGGTAGGTGGACCTTTTTTTTTTCAACGTCAGGGAAATGCTGTTACGCATACCCACCAGCCGCGGGGGCAGCTGGGGGTCATGTGGGACTCCAGGCCTCAGAGAGAGAGAACCGGCCTACCCACTAAAGACCTGACGCTGCCCTCCGGTGCCATGTGATTCGGGGACGTGGCGGGTTCACCGTAGGCCGATAGGCCACAGGCATTCACTGCAATTAAGGTAGATGGACCTTGTTCAAGCTTCGATTATCCTTACTGCCAGCGCCAAGTGCCAACCAATCGCCACAGCTAAACCGCTGAGAGTCGCGAGTCACGGCCACTGTATGCACCAAGTGTGCCCTGGCTATATGTTCCCAACTATATCCTGTATGTTATTATGCCACTTGACAGCTGAAAGTTGGCAAATTCTATTTACAAATCACTGTGCCATGATGAGCAACGATAAAAATTCGGCGACGACCAATTTCATTTATCACTTAGTAGTCTTTGAAACAAGTACTGGTTATTGGCTCCCTAAAAGAAAGGAAAACTTACCATAGAAATAAAATCCCTCTAAAAAAACTCTTACCTACCATCACATTTATTACGCCATCAACCAAAAAACTAACCCGAAACCTTGCTTCCAGAAGGCCACGACCAGGCAACCCGACTCATCATCAGAACGGGAACCTCAGATCCCTCGGGAGAGCGTGCCTGATGTGAGGGAGGTGGTACCCAAAGCTGTGGACAACGAAAACCCTAGAAACGACAAGCCGAACAAAGAAGAAGAAAGTGGTAAGTTGTTAAAACGATCTCAAGTTCAAATACTAAAGAAGTGGTAATTTCGATTGACAAAAATTTAACAAAATCACTACACTTATTTTGCTAGACTATTGGAACTAGGCCTTCAGACAAAGTCACAATGCATAATCATGACGGAACTTGTTATCGGCTTCACTTTTCCCATTCGCCTTGGTCATTTGACGACTTCGATCGATAGCGATCATGATTCTCGTCTTGGACTATACCATGTAACTTTTGCTAAGGACCCAGTACATATATAGATATATGGAATATTACTTATTGCACACCACACGTTAAGAATGTTACAAAACAATCAATCATACTGTCACTAATCAATTTAGTCAAGATTTTGCTGTATGATGCTACCTACTTAATAATTTTTTTGACGACCACTTTGGTGTTATGGTCAAGAAGTTGACTATTAACCGAGAGGTCGCGGGTTTGATCCCCGCACTGTACAAACATTTGTGTGCATGAACATGTCTGTTTATACTGGTCTGGGTGTTATATGTATTAATTAATTTTTATTTGCAATGCCACTGTTGATTCTGATATCTGTAACACAAATGCTTTAGCTACTTACCACGGAGTCCGATCAATATATGTGATGTTGTTGTATATTTATTTCAAAAAAATACTTCTGTGTTTTGGTTCTACATGGTCTGTTGTGTATTCCACAGCAGTAACAGAAGAAACAATGCAATGGCCTGTCAAGGATGAAGACTCGGAATCTTCGCCGCCAGTCCAGGAGCCACCTAAAGAGAGCAGACCCGAAGAAGCCGATGATGACTTTGATAAAGCATTCTGTAAGTATTCTGTCGCATTCAAATCAAACGGTTAATTTCTTGTTACTGTCCTGTATTAAGGAACCAGCGGTAAATAGAAATTATACCCCTAAAACTAATAATTTTTGTTGCAATAATCGTATTGTGAAGAAACAGTATCAGAAGTTAAAGACAAAGATAGTCAGAATAAACCAAAATAATGGCCACTCTTTAACGCTTTTCTATAAATGATGTTCTGCAGGTATCCTGAGGATGGCCAAGACCCTCAAGATTGAATAAAATTAAATAAAGCAATTTAGCAATTTCAAGCCACCAGGCGGTTCTTTGCGGAAATCATTGACAAAAGCTGAAAAAGATAATTATTTTGCTTTAAATTTTCACTAAACGACGCCAGCGCAGGAACGTGTAGTGGAAATTCAACTACAACTTTGATGCTTCACTATTATAAAGTTAACGCTGCATTCTCTATCCTTAAACGTGGTTGACCAACCTTGCCCCTTACCTAACCAAACGGTTTTATTTTCAGCAACAAACCCAACCCCTCTCGGCAGAAGGGCGTACTGTCCCCAAGTGACGGCGAGAGGCCTGGAGTGGAACTGGACTCTGGCCGGATCGTACGCGCTCCAACCATGCCCGGGAGGAGCGACTGGTCTTGCTCGGTGGAAGTGAGTAACTTTATATGTTGGATACTTGATAAAATATGATGGTTTTGATGGTAACGATCTCTATATGTTATTTGTGTAGGAACATTCCTTTCCCACCAGTCAGTGTCACGACACAGGCTGGTGGCGCCACGGTGCTAGGGCCTAAAAATACTCGTATGATTGCGGTACCGTTTTAAAGATCTAGGCGAGTAGACTGGGCCAAAACTCTTAACATATGTCCGAACTTGCATTCGGACGAAGTCGCGTGCTGCCGGGTAGTAAGACGATAAATAGTCGAAGGACGGCTGTGGACTACTGCTGGGTGGTAAAAAAAATGCCGAGAGCAATATATTACAGAAAGAACCAAATAACGGCAGTTTGCTGTAAAATTATAGGTTACATTGATGGTCCTTTTACGAGTTAGCCTATGTTTTTATTTGAGTTCATTATATGCTAGTAACCCCTTTTAAAGAGGCCTGTATTGATATATCAAGTAAATAAATTCGCAACGCGTTTAGCATTTCACGAACTCCGTGATGTGTTGGGTAGCGCACCGGTCAAGATCTTTAATGTTCCGGGTTCCAGAAACATGTGGAAAACCAATTTCTTTCCATAATACTATTATCCATAGTACTACTTACTTCGGGATCAGAGAAATGTGATGTGATGTTGTTCCCATTTATTCACTTACTAGCGGCTGCCCGCGACTTCGTCTGCGGGGACTTTAGTTTATTCAAGCCATAGTAAGCTAGGAATTGCTTTTTAATTTTTCCATGGAAAAAAGTAGCCTATGTCACAATTCAGCTACCTTCCTACCTCCACACAAAACACATATTATAACATTGCTCCGTAGCGACGAGAAAGAAGGTCAAACAAATAAACTGACTCTCCCCTTTATAATATTAATAGTAGGGAGTCGGGATTTATTATCCTTTTATTAGTATGCATCTACTCTGTATTTCATCGAAAACCATTTTTATCTTTTAGGTGTACACTAACTCCTCACCACTTTACTGAAGAAGACAAGCGGACCCCTAGACGGAGGGGTCCTGGCCTCCAATCCGGCGAGAACTACCACGACCTGGGGCTTGACCAGTCGGGCCCAGCGCTGGACAGACAACTGCAGCTGATCAGGAGATTGGGCTCGGAAGCTTTGCTTAAAGGTATGTTGTTCTCTCTTGCACACCAAATTCTGGCACCATATATGGGATTGCTATTCATACCAGCTAGATTTGAGAGAACCGACGCGGTTTTTACATATTTTTTTGGATTTGCGGGAACTTATCGCGTATCTAGCTAAATGCCAGATCTTAAAATCTACTGGACTCAGTTTATTGAAATTGTCCTGAACCCAGCCTGAGTCCTGGATCCAGCAATCCAGCTGATTGCTGGATCCTGGAACTAGCAATTGCGTTTTGTTGCAATTGTTTTGTTCAAATTCAAATTCAAATTCTTTATTTGCCTTAAATAGGGTACATGAATGTTGTTTTGATACAGTGAATGTAGCTTAAATACCTATTTAGCCATAAAATATAGCATGCAATTTTTTCATATTAGGTAACTAGGTACACAATGTTAATAATTATATAATTATAGATTTCAATAATTTGGCAACAATTTACATAAATTCAATTCAATTACTTTTAATGTCAATAATATTAGATTTAGGATCGATTTAACGTGTCTATAAAATCATTAAAGTCAAAATTATATACTATTGTCATTCAAAAATTCCATAATCTTATAATAACACTTATCTACTAGCCACGCTCGTAGTTTTTTGGTCATCAATTTTAAAGGTCCAAGTTTGAAATGCTTTGGGATCCTATTTAACAATTTCACGCACATACAGTAACAACTTTTTTGGCAGAAAGCAGTTTTTGGATGTCGGTCTAAGACAAGTCTATCACTGTCCCTTGTATTCCGAGGGTATACCTCAGCGGCGGTTTTAAATAGCTCTGGATGTTGCCTGACAAACTTGAATACTTCCAGGATGTACATGCCTGGTACTGTTAGTATTCTTAGCTTAATAAATAGGGGCTTGCACGATTCAAAAGGACCTTTACCGCACATGGCCCTTACACACTTTTTTTGTGCAATAAATACTCGATTTACATCGGTGCTGTTTCCCCACAGAATAAGACCATAATTGATGTTAGAGGCAACGTATCCGTAATAAGCAGATAAAGTGACACTAATAGTTGTTATTTTAGATAATCGCCTTAAGACGAATACGTACCTATTAATTTTATTATACACTTTATCGATATGATTAGTGAAGCTTACATTTTCGTTCAAAATTATACCTAGAAATGTAACCATGTTTGCTCTTTCAATTTTTGTATTGTCATATCGTATGTTTAGAATATTTGCTGCACTTTTTCTAATACTAAAATGTATAAAATTAGTTTTGGTCAGATTTACATGAAGATTAATAGAATTTAGATATTGAACAATATTTTTTATTGTGTCATTAATGTCATTTTCAAATTTACTCAAATTGTCATGATAGTTTGATTTAATAATAATAGAGATATCATCAGCAAACATTACGCACTGGTGTTTTGTCACCTTTGGTAAGTCATTAACATAAAGCAAAAATAATATAGGGCCCAGAACGCTGCCCTGAGGTACTCCAAATTTATTTATTTTATATTTGGAACGATCTATAGCAATCGTGTTTTCTTCATCTATTTTATTTATTTCTACACACTGGTGTCTTTTTTCCAAATATGTTTTTAGCCATGATAGACAAAGGCCTCTTATTCCACTTCTTTCCAGTTTATCCACCAATACATCGTGAACTACGAAATCAAATGCCTTGGACATATCAAAAAAGAGAGCTGTTGTCCGTTGTTTCTGGTCTAGTCCAAGAATGACATTATGTATGAGATTGAAACACGCGAGGGTAGTTGACTTCCCTTTTTGAAAGCCATTTTGTTCCAATGCGATGATTTTAAATTTCAGAAAGAAATCAAGCAGTCTCTTTTGCATAGCTTTCTCAAAAACCTTAGATATTACCGGTATCAATGTAACTGGACGGTAGTTACCAACGTCAGTTTTGTCATTTTTTTTATAAATTGGTTTTACGATGGAAAACTTCAACGCATCAGGAAAGCATCCTGTCTCAAAAGATAGATTTATCAAAAATGTTAGAACCTTTGCCAATTCATGTTTACAGAACTTTAAGACCTTTGTTGATATCTCATCATATCCACAAGAATTTGAATTATTTAGTGATTGGATTATTTCAGTGGTTTCTGATATGGTTACCGGTTGGAGAAAAATTGAATTAGGTACATGATTGACCTTCGATAGAATACTTCGCTTTTTGTCAGTATTATATATGTAATTGTCCTCTGTCAAATTTATATAGTAGTCATTAAATATTTCGGCTATTTTTGTTCCATTTGATACTAGGTTATTTTCATGTCTTATAGTTGTAACTTTATGCTGAGGAGAGCCACATTCAGTTTCATCTTTAATAAGTCTCCATGAAGCCCTGCAAGTATTCTGACTTCGTTGAATATACTTATTGTTGCAATTTTTTTGTGCTGTCGATATGCATTTCTTGAGTAATTTAGAGTAACTTAAGAATTTTTCTTTATTCTTACTAGTTTTTTGTGTGTAATATTTGAAACGTAATGACCTCTTCGTTTTCATGCATACTTTGAGACCCTTAGTGATCCATTTTAGTTTTAAAGGTTTGTTATTAATTTTTACTTTTATTTTAGGAAAACAAGATTTATAAATTATGCAAAAGAGGTCGTAAAACCGATCAAATGCTGAATTAATGTGTTCCATATTGTATACATCAGATAAAGGTAGTGACTGTAAATATCCACGAAACTTAAGGAGATTTTCATTGCAATAATTTCTCCTATGTGAAAACCAGTATTGTGGTTTAGAATTATTCTTTACTGGAAATGTCAGAATTTGGGCAGTATTATGGTCAGAGAGATTTAGGGGCATAGTAGAGCCTGAAGCTCGACTAACATTACTTAATATATTGTCAATGCAGTTATTACCTCTCGTAGGTTCATTAATGTGAATTTTAAGGTCAAAATATTTAGCCATATCTATTAAGTGCTGGGATGTCTTGGATTCCACTAATGTGTTAATATTAAAATCGCCAGCTATTATAATTTTACAACTTGGATTTTTTTTCAGTAAGTCATGAATTACTGCTTCCAATCTTGTTAAGAATGAATGGGCGTATTTGTTATGAGAAGTATAGACACATAATATTATTAACTTATACTTATGTATTCTTACCCCACAACACTCAAATATTCCTGATAGCACATATTTTTCAGAAATCTTAATTTCATGACTCACTATGCCCTTCCTTAGTAAAATACAAGTGCCACCCCGTTTGGTACCCCTAGAATAGTTGGCTGCAAGTTTGTAATTAAAAAACGAAACATTTTTCTCGTCACCATTTTTTAGAAATGTCTCTGAAAAGCACATCACATCTGGTTCCGCATCACAGTCAATCAGTTCAGAGATAGTTAGTTCCAGCAAGTCCTTTTTTGAGAGCAAGCCAGCTATGTTCTGATGAAACACTCTAAAACGTTTCTCATTTAGATCCTTTTCGGGTTGATTTAATAATGTTGTGTTTTCACTGTTTGGAACGAAAAAAAAATATTTTGTGGCGTGGAGTGAAAAAAGTCAAGAATAGAAGTCTGTCTGTAAGTCAATCTGAGATTTTTTATTTTATGTTGTGTTTTGTCCAATAGTTTCCCGCTGCAGTCGTCACTACGGTAAATATTATTTTTAATGAATGGAAAGCTTAAAAAAGTCTTATCGTAATACATAGAATCTATTAGCAAGTTTATACTAAAGCAAATATTTTTCAAACAATTTCGATAATGATTTTTGATTTTTAGGAAGTGGCTGTTTTCAAACTTATTACATATGAGTTGCAGTTGCCTGTTTAATAATTCATTATTAATATGTTGACTATCAGTGACATTCATTACAATAACAGTGGTGTGTCGTAGCAATTTCAATACAGTAAATAGTTCAGCTATGGTAGATATCGGATCCTTATCATTTTCTCCAATACATAATATTACCTTGTCATGTAGATCTACCTCTAAATTTCCACAAAGTTTGAGCACCTCTTCAGTTGTTGCATAAGGTTTGATAAACGCTGATACTTGGTAGTTCTCATATCCGGAATTCGATCTTGACTTTATTAGTTCAGCAGCAACGCCAGTACATTGCTGGGTTCCCACTATTAAGATTTTCTTTTTGGTGCATGTTTTTTTCGGTGTATTATATTCATCGGTATCACGAGGAATAGGCTGTGATTCGTTCCGTTGCCTTAGCTTGCTTTGTAGCTCTACTATTTGGGTCTCCAACCTCATGATATAATTTTTTGCATTTGTCAGTAGTTCCTGCGAAACTTTTATTTTGTTTTGTAAAATACTAATCATATCAAGTTTTTGGTCAGTATTCTTTGGGGTCATCGGAGTAGAGTATGCCATGCGGCTATACTTTGGAGTTTTTGATGGAGTGAGTGACTTGTTATGGGTACCCTTTTTTGTCTCAAGATCACTTTTAGATATAGGAGATTGACAGATTCCCTTTAGAACCTCCATTTCTTTTTTTAACTTAAGTATCTCTCTCTTGTATTGATTGTTTTCAATTATCATATTTTCTAATTCATTTTGTGTACTCGCGAGGTTAATTTTTAGTTCCTTAATCTCTGTCTTCAGTTCTTGCATTTCGCATATTTTTATAGTTGAGTAATCTTCACTTTTTGAAAGTATTTCTAATTGCGTATATTCTAACTCTTCGAGTTCGTCTAGTTCTTCAAATGCTTCCTCATTATTTGTATTGCATGTATCTATCGCAGGAGGTGATTTATCTTGAGCCAATTCAGCTCTAGGTGTCATGGGCGCTGTTTGTTTAGTTACTTCCGCCGTTTTCTTTCTATGTGTTACGTTTTTATCTTCATTGTGTGGGCGTGGGGTTGTTTTTAATTCGTTTTGATTGCTTGAGCACTTGCTGCATTTCCACACTTTTCTTTTATCTGGTTGCATTAATCGATAAAGCTTTTCTGACAGGCCTATACAGTGAAAGTCAAATATTTGCTTGCATAGAGAACATTTGACTGTATCTCTTGCCTGTCTAGTAGATTTGCATTTACAACATATGACAGTCTGAAGTCGGCTTAAATGTATGTCTTTATTCAATTTTCCCTCCATAATTATTGTTTCATAGTACAAAAAAAAACAAAGGAAAACTAAATTAAAAACTATTGAAAAAAATACTTTTTTGCCGGGGTTCGAACTCTGTATAAGGCGTTCCGATTAAGCTGTGGTTTGCTACCACAGCCACTGCACCAAACGTCGCTTGATAAAACTCGTCGAAATTTGTGTAGATGTATTGATTTGACGTTCGGAGGACAATGGCCTGGTGACTCGTAGGTATTTGATTCGCTGATCACTCGGACACTTGTTCGTTGAAATGACACTGATGATTCACGTTCACTTGTCCGTTGTTTCTGTGTATGGTATGTTATGGCCGTTAAACTTATTTGAAATGTTTTTAATCATTGCTCACTAACGCGTCTCAATATCACGGTACTGTTTTCACTATATTGTAGTTTAGTTTTTCAGTTTTAACGGTGTACAAACTGTGTTCTTAATTTCTTAATATTTCTCACTTAAACTGAATTTATTTATTTTGCAAAGGTATACGCGAAACGCCTAAGTAAAGCATACTGCTAAAGTAAGCAGCAAACATGGACTTTTTTAATTACCCTTTCAAAATTAATGATAGGATTCCGCCTATTTCTACATTGGACGTAAGATTACGGTCTGTAACATAACCTGTTTCAAAACACACATTAATGTTTGTTAAAATTATACTGTATGCTAAGTACTTACCGTTTACTGTATATTTCACAACTAAATCACAACCACTGTATGTTAACATGTTAAACTGTACTGAAACTAATATAACTGAATTTTGAATTTTTGAATGTTTATTTGACTCATGAACTTGTATATATAACTAGAGTCACCAACCTAAAGAACTAATTTAAAAAAAATTGTATTGTTAAAATGTATTTACATTTTAATGTATTTACATGAAGTATTTACTTCATATACCTGAAAAGGTGAAACATAGAGTTCGCATTTAAATAACCCACAATCTCTGTATGTACCTATGTTTATGAAGGAATAAATGATTATGATTATTATGATCAATCAAATCCCCCAGGTCGAGACGGCGACATCCCTGAACACCTGATCGACTACCGCGGCGGAGCCAGCCTGCCTGATGCGCAGGCGTCCAGCCAGCACCCGTCAACTGTGTCGGACTTTGCTTATGGTCAGTATTTGTAACGAGAAATACCTGTGTCAGTTACTGTATGCCAACAACAACTAACACCTCAGTCTACCTGTGACCACAGACGCTGAAGAGTCCGTAAATAAATCGCGAAATAATCCGTAAAAAAAAGTGTATCATTTCCATCTAAGCTGAATACTGTTTGGTGAATCGTAAAGCTAAGCGAGGAGTTAGTGTGGTCTAGCGTATAGCACTATGAGCATTGGGTCAGTGCGGTGAATCGTTTAAAAGCGATAACTTCCACTCTTAAAGCTTGGCGTTTGAACTGTTTCTCGAGCCGAAGTATTAAGAAATATCTTTCTAAATCCTCGACAGTTGTCATAGTGATACAGATTATCTACACGTTAATTACTTATACCTACCTACCTAATTACCTACACTGCTTATCTCACATTACCTCAAGCTTAGTTTAACCCCTTATCAGTTTAATTAAATCTCATTCCTTGAGTCCACTGGAAAATATACCATTCAAACACATCGATTCAAGGTCCTATTCTAAACATAAGAATACTCATAACCATATTCCTTGTTTCAGCCGACACAATACCAGAATGGTTCGGGTCTACTCCGGATCTCAGCGAGTGTCGATCAGTCTGGCTCAACAGTTTAGAGGCGAGAGTGAGGGAGGGAGAATCTCTCCTCAGCATCAGCAATGACTTGGCTCAGGTATGTTGTCTTCAGTTGTTATAAATAAATAAATAATAATAAATAATAAAAACTTTATTTGACCAATTACAATGATTTTGCACTAATAAGGTATAATCATAAACATTGACTACAAAAATGACGGCAAAGTGGCACCTACCCTCCGCGCTAGTAACAAAACTGTGTTGCGGCAGAGCAGTTACGTCGTTTGCTAATAGTGAGTTATTACAGTATATGCAAAAAGAACAGACATTATTATGACATATTTTTTTTTTAAATTTAAGTTTGTTGTTTTAGTATCTAAAAGCAAAGTGTACAAAATAAAATGCAAGGTAGTAGAAATAGTTATTGGGTGATTGCGTTAACGAAATTTAAATATATATATATATATATATATATATAAACTATAAATACATTTATATGAAGTATTTAAATAAAATGGATACGTTTTAAGATATGGGTACAATTTAATATAATAGATAAATAAATGTATACTTAGGTATTGTACATGTATATTTTTTATATATAAAATATCACATTAATTAATTAATTAGCCCTATGTTTTAAATAAATCTTCCGTACTCGAGTAGCTTAATTCAGATAAAAAAGCTGAAATTATCTTTTTGCAGGTTAAATAAATTTTGTCCTGTAAAAACTGATGATTGCTGTTTATTTTATTATATAGCCATGGTCCCAGGTAAAATTGAAAGCCCCTTGAGAATGCCGTTTTACAAGTCGGAACTTCGTAAACGGGTGGTATACGTCGTTTAAGTTTAAGCGGGGGAGCTGGTTGCCGATGCTGTCTTAATATAATGGATTTTATAAACAATTTTCGCACTGTTAGCACAGGAAATTCACGGTAAAGTTTGATGGTCGGATAGCGTTGACACTTGAAGTTTAGTACTTTAATAATGGCTCTTTGGGCCCGTTCAACATTAATTAAGTGAGATTTTTTTGCCCCTCCCCAAGCTGTTATACCATATGTCAGCAATGATTGACATAACGAGTAATATACCGTTTTAATTGTTTCACGATCCTTAATGTGTCTTATTTTTTTAAAAATACAGATTAGTTTTCTTATTCTTTTGCAAAGTATTTCAATATGATTTTTCCAATTAAGATTTTGATCTACAGTAATTCCTAGATATTTGATAGCAGAGACAGATGTCAGCTTAGAGCAGTTACAATCCGAAACCCTATTACAAACATGTGCTGTTAAAGAAAAGTTACGAGGTTGGCTGTTTTTATAAATACTAAAAGTAATATACTTAGTTTTATCCAAATTTAATGTTAGTATATTACTATCAAGCCAATTTAAGACCATTTCAAAGCCGCACTCACTCGTTTCCCTCACCTCATCCCACGTTAGCCCATCAAACAACAGGACAGTATCGTCAGCAAACGATATGATTTTACAATTTTTTATAGTCATTTGGCTGAGATCATTGAGGTATATTAAAAATAATGTAGGCCCAAGAACGGAGCCCTGAGGAACACCAAAATCTATGTCCTCGTATTGGCTTTGCATTCCATCGATGCAAACACATTGCGTCCTGCCTTTGAGGTAGGAGTCTAACAATTGGAGTGGTACCCCACGAACCCCCATGCATTCTAATTTTCGAATGAGGATGGGGATAGACACGGTGTCAAATGCCTTTGCCAAGTCAAGAAATACCGCTAGACATTTTTTTCCTGAATCCAAGTTTTCCACAACATTACGAATGACCTTCTCAATAGCATCTGTGGTTGACATATTATCCCTAAAGCCATATTGGTTAGGAGACAGAAGATGATTAGATTCAAGATAGTTTTTTAGACGAGAATTTATGGCCTTTTCGATTATCTTGGCAAGTGTTGGTAATAGAGAGATTGGCCTATAGTTGGTGACACCGTCCCTATCCCCAGTCTTATGAACAGGTATGACAACAGATTTCTTCAAAAGCTTAGGGAATATGCCTGTTGAGAAACAGAGGTTACAGATATGTGATATGGGTTTGGCCAAATAGTCAACACCCAATTTCAGAAACATCGACGGAATTCCATCCCAGCCAGTTGATGAAGTGGATTTAAGGTTTCTTATAATTTTAGTAATCTCGTATACATCGGTAGGTAATAGCATAAGTGAGTCAACCGGACCAAATGGACTTGCGTATAGATTGGCTAATTCAGTTTGTGTTTTATTTAATTTTGTGATAATTTTATTGGCTACAGTCTTGCCAATGTTTTTGAAATACCTATTAATGTAATTAACAGATTCTAATGGAGATTTTTTTAATAATAATAATTCATGTCCACATTTTTTGGTACTATCAATATTGCATATCTGGCGTATGACCTTCCAGGTATTCTTAGCATTATTTTTGGATTTATTAATTTGAAAGTTTTCATATTCAGATTTTACGTTGTGCAATAATCGATTGCAAAAATTTCTATACCTTTTATAAGTAACGTTCAAAACGAAATTGTTAGGATCTTTCTTGGCTTTATTATGAAGTTTATCCCTCCATTTGATACACCTAATCAAGCCTGGTGTAATCCACGGTTTGACAGTGGATTTTCTATTACATATTTTGTGTGTAAATGTGCAATCATTTAAAATACTTTTAAGAATATCTAGGAAAATATTGGTGGCAATTTCAGGGTCTGAGCTATTAACAACACGCGTCCAATCGGTTTCAGATAGTAAAGTCAGTGCCTTATCGTAATTTGTTTTAGTTATCATTTTAGCTTTAGGGTTATAATTAATTTGACAGTTGAGAGATATTAATAAGGTACTATGGTCAGTAATCATAGGTTCGTTCACTAATGTAGTAGCTAAATTACCAATGGGTAGAAAGAAGTGGTCATAGCATTTGGGTCCCCGAGTTGGTAGTATGTGACTTGGAAGAAGACCAAGCATGGACATCTCAGTAAGGTAAACATTTGATCTTGTGTCGTTATTACCATCACTTATATCTATGTTCAAGTCCCCAGTAACGGTCAGCAATTTTGTATTACTAAGCTCCATTATGGTCCATTGCAGTGATTGTAAGAAATTTGTAATGTTGCGAAAAGAGGGCGATCTGTAAACAGCGACCATTGCAAACTGATCACTGATTTTCACTACCAAACTATCAGCATCAATTATATTAGGTTCATATACAGATGTCTGTAAGGATTCATGTGTGTATACCACTACACCACTGTTTTGATTTATGTGTTTTGTTGATGAATAGCGATTGTAGTGTGGTATAGTATAGTTATAAAATCATAATATTTTAAGACAACATTTGCTATGAAAATTTAACTATTGTTTTACTATTTACTTATCGGTGATACCATAAGCGACATAGCCAAATGACTTTTAAAAATGACTCCGACCGGAAATCGAACCTAGGTCATATGGAAATGTTATAGCTTTTATAAATAAAAGGCTAAGTTCTAAGTCCCGGGCTGTACATATTTTTAATGCCTTTACATTATATGAATAAAATCACACTATCACACTAATATTATACATGTGAAAGTTTATTTGTTTGGATGTTTGTTCGTCAATCATGCTGAAACTACTGAAAGGATTTTGATATTTGTTATAAAGAGTATAAGCTGACTTAGGTGACGAGGATACTCCTTATCCCGATCAAATGCTCCCTTGGGATAAACACGTTTGCGCGGACAAACTCACAAATGTTAAATAAAATTAACCAACAATGTATTTAAAAAAAGTTTTAGGTGTAATTAAAATTAGCTATTATTATCAATAATACAGTATGAAAATTGATAAACTGTCAAAAAACGGCTGATAAGTCCTTTACCAGCCATTTTTAAGTCCGTGAACTAGGACTATTTAATATCCATAATATTAGTATTTTAATGCCCACTGCTGTGAGCGTAGGCCTCCCCCAAGGATTTCCACCGCGTTTGGTGTTTATGCTCACGCGCACTAGATCTTCGGTCCACCTTGTAGGAGGCCGCACCATGGAGCTCGTCCGACACACGCGAGTCATTCGAGAACCGCACCGTCCAAACGGCCATCGATTCACCGAGCTGCCTCTAAAAATAATTTCTCCACCAGGTGACCTCATCCAAGACCCTCTACGGTGGCGACATGATGACCACTACCACGATAATGAAGAAGCTGGCTCAACGCATGTCGCACAACGTGCAGACTTTCCCGGACCCGCGGCAGAGAGAGGCTATCGTTACTGACATGCTGCTCGGCGTCATCAAGACAGGTAAGACATCATCAACATAACTTCTATAATCAGCTGCAATACTCCTACGTCAAAATGTATCTAGATGGGGAGAGAGAATTTGGAATGACAGACATGCTGCTCGGAGTTATCAAGACTGGTAAGTCTACATCTTCATCATCATCAGCAAAACGTCAATTTCTGATCACAGGCGTCACCCATAAATATCCATGGAGATGAGGCCAAAAACAGATTTTTTCTAAGGAGAAAGGTACAAGAAAAGGCAGGCTATTGTAACTGGCATCCTGCTTGAAGTTATTAAAACTGTTAAGCTATCGCCGATATCGTTAATTAGCTGCAAACCGTCATATTTATTATCACTGGTAAGTTATCAGTGACTAGGCATTGCACTCCAGCAGCATTTTCTTTGCTGGATTTGCGTGAATTTAGCGCGGTTAACTATTTTGAATGGCACCTCATAAAGATCGAAGGACCAATCTTGATGCAGTCCGCTGACAACTAATCGATCTGAAAGACTTTGTTCTGAGGAGGATGTCTGACGACTGATCATGATAATTAGTGATCTCCATGAATATCTTGGCAGGCTACGGCTTTCATCTCAGTAATCAGCAGGACGCCCACTGCTCAACAGAAACCTACCCTACGGATTCTCAAATTCAATGGATGCAAGTGGCATCAAGTTTAATACAATGACGTTAATTGAGTTAAAACACTCATCAACATGTTTAAAACTTTCCTTAGGAGCTATCAAAATTATATTTTTACTTGTCTCACATTCTTCTTCTTTATAGCGTGTCGATGGTAAAGTGACTTAGATTTTTACAGCCAAATCAAATTTTACTACTCTAATCACTTTGTCGTTGGTACAAATAAGGTTGTCCAGAGAGCAAGAGTCAGGACATTTAGGGCAAGATAAAAGATGGCCCTTGTCTTCTAGGTTGCACATTCCATAAACGTTATTGCTTCTTCCCCCAGGCTCGAATCTTCTAGAAGAAAGCCAGCGCGCGTCCTGGGCGGACTTGAGCGCGGACGCACAGAACCGCGCCGCCAGCGCTCTACTGACGCAGCTAGAGGAAAACGCATTTCTTCTAGCAGATGCCGTGACGAAAGAGAAGACCATCTTGCAAGTTGTTAAGAATATCTGTGAGTATACGTGTCATGTTCGATCTGGTTTTACGCGAAGTAAATCACCATACCGGTAAACGAAACCTATTAGCGTCTGACAGAATTACGATTTTTTTTGTTAAGTCTATATCATCCCACTGCTGGGCAAAGGCCTCCCCCAAATCTCTCCACCTGTCCCTGTCCATTGCCAACGTTTCCCAGTCCCTTGTTGTATTGACCAAGTCGTCACACCATCGTTTCTTGGGTCTTTCTTTCGTTGGTTGGAATTACTATTTTACTTCTATTAAAACGGTGTCCTAAAACCAAAGAAGAATCTCTCTCTCTCTCTTATACTTGGTAGATGATTTTATATCACCTTTTATTGACTTTGCTCTTTTTATACCAACCAAGGGTAAAATTAACTCTGGGTTGAAAAAGCGTGCGGTCTCTTTCAGTGTCCAAGAAGCTGACAGTGACATCGTTATTTTATCTCTGGGTTATGTGAAGATATTAAAGGACATTCTCATGATATATGCTTCACCTAGGCGGTGTGCTAGTAAATTTACTTATTTCATATTTATATTCATATTCATTGAATCACTTCCATAAAGTAACAGCAGTTCACAATACAGGTACAAAAGATGTTCATTTGTTCATGCTGGTTTTATATGCATATCAAATCAATTGTAACAAAATCGTTATTGAATCGCCAGTTTTTGGCAGTTCTTTTAAGTACTACTCGTATTTTGTTACGATTGATTAGCGAAACCCCAGCTGTAAAATTTATTTTATTTTGGAAACTTTATATTTCCAAAATAAAAACAAATTAAATATTCTATTTTTGACGTGACAACGTCTTACGAGTATAATTTGGTTTGCCGGGTGACACTTCAAGAAACTGCGTTACGCTCCGCTCACGTTCCGCGCTCACAATGATAGCGAGTGAGAGGCACGCGTCCCTTCGACTCGGGCATGGTTAGCCCGCCTAAGAGCGAGTGAGACAGAGCGAGAGAGAGAGAGAGTGAGAGAGATAGGCATACACATGTTATACGAATGAATATTCACATTAAAATTATTTTACCACTCAAAGTCGTTGTCACGTAAAACTTTCGCCCGTATACCGACTTTACAGGCAACCAATTTTTTTAATCAACATTATACTTTTTGTCTGCAGGTCTGTCCGTCCGAGTGTTGGAAGTGAAGAACGTGGAAGACGAGACGTTCCCATCGCTGATCACTCAGGACCAGTGGAAGGCTTCCGAAGACACCATCACCATTCCCAAGGCTGCTTTACTAGGTCAGTATTTAGTTGATTACGTGTGGGTCAAACAGGTTATTTTAAAGCCCAGACTTTTAAGTGAAACTCATCGTAAAATAACTGTCCTGAGGGCTGCCTAAAACAACTGTTCTTTGAGAAAGACTACTTACCATATACAAGTATTATATTATGTACTAATCGTTAAATAAGCTTGTAAACTGTTGGCAGACGCTTGAAATAGGCCTATAAAGATAAAGTATGTAAAACTGTATTAAACAAAAATACATATAATATAATAACTAAGTGTAACTTGTACAACTCGTTACCCTGGTAAGCAGATCTGAGGGGTTGACATTTTACGAGTTAACCCAACAAAATCCCTTTGAACGAATCCGGCTCGAGAAACAATAGAATATAGATTGTGTCTGTGATCTTCTAATTCAAACTATTTACGGTGAAATGAAATAGCTGCATGTATTCTCTTACTGCCTATTCTTTTAGCCGTTATCGATAGTTTCGAATGACCCTGTTGAATGAATGAATGATCCCTGTCACTCTTACCAGTGTGATCGTGCGAGTGAAAGCGCTGGCTAGCCTCGAAAATACGGGTGAAACGTTATGTATTACGAACTCTGATCGTTTTAACTACAACAATGCTATTTCTTCTTCCAGACAACCGACAGAACGACCTCGTCCGCATTGTGTTCTTCGCCTTCGACCGTCTCGAGCAGATCCTCCCCCCGACTTTCATCAAGAACCCGCAGTACGCCGCGTTCTCGTCTGACACCTCTTCCACCAACACCATCAACTCGGAGAAGAAGAACGTGACTAGGCTGCTTAATTCTAAGGTAAGAAACTTATTGAGACAGATCCTCCCCCCGACCTTCATCAAGAATCCGCAGTACGCCGCGTTCTCGTCCGACACCTCTTCCACCAACACCATCAACTCGGAGAAAAAGAACGTGACTAGGCTGCTTAATTCTAAGGTTAGGAACGTATTTTACGGTAATATATAAGCTGATGAACCTATATTCCTTCAGTGGGCTGGTATAGGCGGGACATAGCCGTCATAGCATAGTTGAATGCACATTAATGGACGCGTCCAAACCTAATGCTGGCAAAACAATGGAAACTAAACTACCTAGTTTATGGACATGTTTCGACTATAGTATATGCTTCAGGTATTTTTTTTGCTCAAATCCAACCTAGCCTACCGATTTGATTAATCACGCGTGTAAATCATTTGAAAGCTGCCTTGTGAATGAATGAATTGCTGGAATGTAATCGAGAACCCTCATTTTGGAGTCCATAGTCCAAACCACAAAACACTTGTTTCAGTACATTAAACAGTAGGTATCTCGGCCATCTAAAAGAGACCACTAAATAGAACACTACAAATTTAATGGAAAAATTACGACAAAAATATTGTTCGTTTTTGAGGTCGTACTCCCTGGTGTACCTACGGCCTCGGATGAAGAAGGCTTAATCGTATTCGTGTCTTCTTGCAGGTGATATCAGCCAGCCTCGGCAACGGTCGTCACATCCAGCTGTCGCAGATGGTACATCTGACCATGAAGCATCTGAAGACTGAAAATGTCTCCAACCCGGCTTGCGTCTTCTGGGATTATACTTTGCAGTGAGTTTAATTGAATGAATTAGATGTAAGTTTAGAATAGCTGATTAGATACCGTGCTTTGGCAAATCAGATACAAATCTCTGTCAGTCAAATGACATTTTGAACTCAAGACAACGTGAGGATAACAAACGTGGGTTAAAATCGCCTTTACAGTAGCAGACCTTGAAAGTTCATTTTCCATTTCCCTGTTTGCTAAGTATTCTCAACTACTTGGTCTCTAGTCAAATGTCATGTTTTGATCTTAACTTTTACTGCGAATATGTCATACGCTTTTGGACAGCATTCCCACATCTGTTGCTAATTTGCTGCAACAGTGAAAAACTTCTATTATACATCTAACTTTCGATTTTATTGAACACTTGCGGTTACCTAACACCTAAATCTTTTTCCACAGTGGCTGGTCTTCCGAAGGCTGTTCCGTCGAATGGTCGAACACAACGCACACCCGCTGTGCATGCTCGCACTTGACCAACTTTGCCATACTGATGGACATTCACGGCGTCAGTTTGAGCGATAAGCACGAGATGGCGTTACGTCTGCTGACGTTTATAGGCTGCGCGATTTCCGCTGTTGCGTTGTGCGCAGCCATCATAGTGTTTCATTGCTTTAGAAATATGAAGGTGAGTTTGATGATAAACTTTAAAAAAGCCATTGATACTGGAGCGAAAATATTTTTATGAAATTACTTTCAATTTTCAATTCTTATAAATCTCCTAACAATAATATCCTATTTTGTATTTGACTCTAGAGAGCGACTCATGACAGTCAGTGAGGTGAATCATGTAAATACCCGTGACTCCCCCTCTGCTATCGCTTCCCATTCAAACTTCAGCAACTTCGTCCTTTTCTCACGGGCTGATATAGGGGAAACTATCCTAGAAAGTACTACATGATAATCTATTGTTAGCTATGCCGTTTACTGTAAAATGGCACCCAACGGCAGACTGAACCGCTGTCACACTTATTAAAATTATCAAAGATTTAAAATACTCTTATAATATAAGACTGCCTCGTTGGTGGAGTGGCAAAGTTTCTGCCTTACATCCGAGAGGTCCTGGGTTCGAATCCCAGGTCGAGCCGAAATTGTTTCTGTGATTTTCTGTCATGAATTTCTCAAAAACAGCTCGGAGTCGGGAAATTGGCGGTGTTACACCCCCGTGCCTCGGTGCGCACGTTAAGCCGTTGGTCCTGCGCCTGATCTCTCTCCGTTCATGTCGGATTGCCGTCTCACCGAACTTTGAGAGTGATGGAACAGTGAGTGCACCTGTGTATTGCGCTCACACTTGTGCACTATAATATCTCCTGCGTAGTTGGCTGATCTCTGTTGAGATTGGCCGCCGTGGTCGAAATCGGCCAGGAGGACTATTATTATTATTAATATAAAAATGTAACGGTTAACAATCCAATAAACCGAATGTGCAGATTGTATAACTATACTATTAGTAGGGAGGTAGATCTTTTTTCTGAATCTCATTTAAGTGATATAAAATTATGTAAACGTAATTCATAGATCTCTGTATACCGTTTATTATTTATTTGTTTCGTTCTTGTATTTAACTGCCAAATGAAAATGTTGTGTTCAGATCTAATCGGAATGCAAATTGAACGTGATATTCTATACCAGTTTTTCCTAGATTAAGTCTTGATTTGTATTTTGTTGCTGTACCTTATTAAATAATAAATAAACAATCAAAATCGGAAAAAGGGGATTATTTTGCTTTAAATTTCCACCAAACGAGCAACTGAACATCTCTTGAGGATGCCACGTGTAGTGGCGAAACGCGTCGAGTGTTTGTTGGTGTCAGTGTTGTGATTCCAGGTGCATCTTCTGTGTTACGTTGTGGGTTGTAGGTATTGTAAGTCCTGCGACTTCCAGTTCTAGCTTTTCAGGTGATTACAGTTGGATGTATTTTGGTTCCTGCGCTGGCGTCGTTTGGTGGAAATTTAAAGCAAAATAATCCCCCTTTTCAGCTTTAGTCATGGATTTCCGCAAAGTAACGCCTGATTCCATCAACTGAATAAATAAATAATCAACAATTTTCTTTTTCCAGTCGGACCGAGTGCTAATCCACAAAAATCTCTGCGCCTGTCTTCTCATAGCCGAAGTGGTGTTTATGTGGGGCATAGACCAGACAGAAAACAGAGTGCTCTGCGGGGTCATAGCCGGGATGCTGCATTACTTCTTCTTGGCTGCCTTCGCTTGGATGTTTCTAGAAGGTATTAGGATTTTTTTATTTATTTGTAAAAGTCTATAAATAATTATTTAAGAATGATTAAAGGTGTCATTTAATAATGTTGCTGCTTCGATGAGTAAACCCAGATTGAACAAGATTTTACTGTAATTTGCTTGTTTGATATATTACGTTTTTATATGGTTACTAACGTTGTAATTTAATAAGCGTCTTTCACATCGTGACTGTCGCATGAAGCCTTTCTCCGTAACATTCCGTAGTATTTTCGACTGCAACTTTTTCGATTCTCGTTCGCTCGCACCGTAAAGCCGGAAGGAGCAACAGAGATGGCTATACTCGAAACTACTGGCATCGGCTGGCAAAGTGGGGCCGCTCAAATAAATTCATTGATTATATTTGATATTAGTCGTAAAACCTGGTCAGAGGCCCTCGGCCGGTTTTGTAATATCCGATAGTAAGGTTGGTCACTTAACTTGCGAAAATACCCCCTCCGAAAATCCGTGGAGTATGGCTCGTACCACCTCATAGTCAAGGTGAGGACTGTGCCCAGTAGTAGGTGATGAGATGAGAAATTTTGGACAAAACCTAAGACATGAATTCCATCCCAGGTTTTCACCTCTACGCGATGCTGGTTGAAGTATTCGAGCCGGAGCGCCCTCGTGCTCGCTGGTACTGCGCGTGCGCATACCTAGCCCCAGCACTTGTTGTGCTCGCTTCAGCTGCTGCCTTCCCTGGTGGCTATGGAACTTCGAGGCACTGCTGGCTGTCTACTGATAGGATGTTCGTCATGAGTTTCGTGGGACCCGTCGCTTTGGTGCTAGTGGTGAGTGTATTGAACCTTATGTAGCTAGGGTAAAAAGACCTAGGCTAGGTGCTATAGCTATAGTGCTAATGTAGCTTTAGCCTTCCCTGGTGGATGTAGGACTACCAGACAATGCTGGCTGTCCACGGATAGGTGTCGTAAGCCATATGGGACTTTTTTAAGTTCTCGTGGTCTTGGCTTCAACAATGGTCTTCTCCGGTGACTTTGAGGCACTGCTGCAGGTGACCTGTCGCTTTGGTGCTAGTGGTAAGTATCGTGAGACTAATGTGACATAGATTACTATTGGCATTAGTTTTCGTCATCCCTGGAGTACTTACTCCAGGGATGACGAAAACTAATGCACAACCACCAGGGAAGGATAAGGTTCAATACACTTGTATTGAACCTTATCCTTCCCTGGTGGTTGTGGGACATGGGTGAAACGTCACAAGTCCACATGCGAATAGGGATTAGCACAGTGATCACTATCGACAGACAGCATGTCAAGGTTGATATTGTCTTGAGGACCGGAGTTTTGATGGTATTTTCTAACATACCTTGATAGGAACTAATGAATGTTTTTCTAAATCTAATGTTTGTATGTTCCAGGCCAATTGGATTTGCCTTAGCATGGTGATCTACATGATGTGCCATCATTCTACTGTCTCTATCAAAGCTAAAGAGAACTCCAAACTTTACAAAATAAGGTAAGTTTAATCACAAAATACACTTGTTGGAACGAAGATAAATGAAACAGTCTTTACTTTTGAGAACACTTATACTTTGCACTCTTATTATAACACTATTTTACACTGTCACTTCAAGAGCTCTTTACACTTCAACGGCTACAACGAGACTGAATTACTTTGACGAAGACTTGAACTCATTGCATTCTATGTTGAAACAGCACGCGCCACTAGCGCCATCTATTAAGAGTGGGGAGAAGAACTGTCAACTGTTTCAACATAGAATGTCGTTTAAGTACTTATTATTTTTAAAACATTTTCAATAATCAAAATGTACAGATACTAACTTGTGATAATTATTTAAGGAATACGATATTATTTCATAAACTGTTATAATAGGCAAAATGGAAAGCAGCTTACCTTACATTCGGCCATCCGACATTATATGTACACGTCCTCGTGTACTTAACACACATACTTAAACTACACATTTAACACAAATAAATGGCATGATGCAATGTTTTTAACAACAAGTTACTTATCTCTGAAATCTGAATGAGACCTTAGTCTGTACCTGACTATACAAACACATTGGTTACAGGCTGAATCCGCACTGACTTCCAATCGTGTAGGCTTACCGACAAAAGCATATAAATTACTGAAATCTTAGACTGCTTCTATCTATCGTACATGTTGGTTACAGGCTGAATCTGCACTGACTCCCAACCGTATTAAATAATTAACTAAAAACTATGGACTGATTCTGTCTATCGTACATGTTGGTTACAGGCTGAATCCGCACTGACTCCCAACTGTATTAAAAATTGACTAAAAACTATAGACTGATTCTGTCTACAGAACATGTTGGTTACAGGCTGAATCCGCACTGACTCCCAACCTTATTAAATAATTGATTAAAAACTATAGACTGCTTCTGTCTATCATACATGTTGGTTACAGGCGGAATCCGCACTGACTCCCAACCGTATTATATAACAGACTAAAAACTATAGCCTACACCTGTCTATAGGACACGTTTGATTACAGTCTTAATCTGCACTGACTCCCAATCGGACCTTATTAACTTAAAATGAAAACATACTGCTTCTGTATAAAAGGTGTGTTTGGTTACTGGCTAAATCTGCACTGACTCCCAAACACTGCATGTTAAATAAAGCATAATCATTTCAATTACTTATTTTCAGGCTATTTACTGGCTAAGCTTAGTACTCTTTCGTAATATAAACGGCTAAAAACTTCATTTGTTATAAAACTAAGATAGTTTCTCTTTTACAAAATCGTTGATACCCTCGCTACTATATAATTCGTCTATGAATTAACGAGGTCGACCATTATTAATAAACTTCAAGTTGTGTTATTTTAAAATTATAAAAAAATATATATAAGGACCTATGAAATTGTCGTTTTAACCTTTTTAACTCTTTGGACTAGGTGGGAGCTGAAAATTCAACTCAGTCTGAAATTAAAGCTAGCCGAGTAGTGTTTAAAATAATGCCTTTTACTTGTTTTTAAATCATTTATTTAGCTAGAAATGGGCTAATTTTTTTCGAAGGGAAACGTTATTTTCAACAAGTATGTGAGGTTGATCTGTGAAGGATCTTCCAATAAGCAAAGATTCAGTAAAAAATACGACGATAAGGAGATTCAGGCGAGCCATTGCCTCGTCTATATTAATATCAACTAAACATTTTCCTAATAAATCCTAAAGATGCCTCCTGTTCCCAGCTAACACCAATACTTGCAACAACGGATTCACAGATTAGCGACACTGCACTACTAAAATCGATAAAATATTATTTAGAAACATCCCTAAGAAAGGCTTGTTGGTGGAATTTCGAAGCGCCTATGTCGGCACCAGTTACTAATAGAACGAGCTGGATTAACGTTATTCTAATTACTATTGGCCTTGCCTTCTGTACACATGTCTGTTGTATGGCCAAACCGCGAACACTTGTTACATCTGACAAGGGGTGTAGGGCAATGCGACTTATAGTGGCCATGTTTAGAGCAATTAAAACACTGCACCGAACGGTCTTTACTATCATCACTCCCATGGTTTTTTTCTGATTTTATGTCACCAGGACGGATACGTTTTCGATCAAGACTACTATAAGGATTACTAATATTTTGGCTCTTTTTAAATATGGTATCAGCTGATCAGGAAACTCGAACCTAGCTGCATCTGCTCCAAGACGTATGGAACGGTCCTCTATACCAAAAATGATACAGTCTACCGCCTTTTTACCTTGGATATTGCACCTATTTAGAAGGATAACTTTATCATAATAATATTCTTCTAAAGAACACATTAAATTTTGCCCGTGTACCAAGCACGGTAGTTAGTAACTGTCCGTTGTTATCATCGCTAGGGAAAGCTAATTTTAACTTCTCTTGCCATTCATATATAGGTATATTCATAGGTATACATAACTGTCGTGAGACCTTCATACCATTTTTGGGGGTAACCCCTTAATTTAGGAAGCGAAAAATGAATAGTCTGTTTGTCAGTCCAATTGTAAATTGCGGAACACTCATTAACTTTATGCCACCACATATCTACGGTCTGCTCTTTACGACTGGGGTCAAACTCAGGGATAGTATTTAGGTATGACAACTTTTCATTATTGATATTTGAACCGTTCCCTAACGAGTGTAGAGCCTCTACTAGCTTTTGTAGTGTTATGCTTTTATCTAGTGTACCTGAGTCTGCCGATCCTCGTTGAGTTGAGCAACCTTTCTTTTGCACGTGAGTGCTACTTCGCTTTCGAAGAGGGCTACGGCTCCGATGGCTGGCCGAGCTGCGGTCTCGCTGGCCCTCGGGGCTGCGCCTCCGGTGACCAGAGGTGCTATGTTTCCGCTGGTTGCCGGGGCTGCGGCCACACCGGCTGGCACGGCTGCGGTCGCGCAGGCTGCCAGGGCTGCGGCTAGGCTGGCTGCCGGGGCTGCCAGCACTGGGGCCACGCAGGCTAGCACGGCTGCGCCCACACAGGCTTTCACAGCTGTGGCCACGCAGTCTGCCAGGGCTACGGCCACGCAAGCTGTGAGCCGAGACGCAGGTCAGGATGGGGCTACGTGGGCGACTAACGTTGTCTTTTGATCTGCGTCCACGGTCGCCCGCTCGCCCCGGGGAATCTTCAGTATTCATTATCTGTACAGAAATAAAAACTCGACGCAGAAATGGAACTTGCTGCAATAATCATACACGTATGGTCTTTCCATATGAGAGAAGAGATAAGAAAAAAAACTTTAGCTTATAATTTCTTTACATTCTGTAAAACTATCGTGATTGTTAATTTAAACGAATATGTTTACGGTTACTACGGTGAAAAAAAAAAAGATAATTTCTGAATTTTAGAATCATACGACACTTTCTAGAAAAAGAAGAGACATATTTTGCAGTAGTGAGCGAGGTAAATAAGTTATGATTAAACTTACCAATCCCGCTTCTGATTTGTTGGAACGAAGATAAATGAAACAGTCTTTACTTTTGAGAACACTTATACTTTGCACTCTTATTATAACACTATTTTACACTGTCACTTCAAGAGCTCTTTACACTTCAACGGCTACAACGAGACTGAATTACTTTGACGAAGACTTGAACTCATTGCATTCTATGTTGAAACAGCACGCGCCACTAGCGCCATCTATTAAGAGTGGGGAGAAGAACTGTCAACTGTTTCAACATAGAATGTCGTTTAAGTACTTATTATTTTTAAAACATTTTCAATAATCAAAATGTACAGATACTAACTTGTGATAATTATTTAAGGAATACGATATTATTTCATAAACTGTTATAATAGGCAAAATGGAAAGCAGCTTACCTTACACACTGCCTTGTTGCACATATCTCAAACCTTAATCACTTGTGGCTTCTTTAGTTTGTTTTTAGCAATTATCTCTCCCTTTTTGTAAGGAGGGATGTTGATAATAAAAAAGCTGTTTTTGTAATGTCTCAAAAATGTTTTTTGGTTCAATAATTTTATTTTTGCTGGCGACCATTCGGTGTGGTAGAGGCTTGGCTAAGATTTTGGCGTGACATGAGTCGAATTATAAACTCTGTTAGCTTTAACTTTTTCCATCTCTGTCATTTAGCGAGATTATAAGAACAAAAAATGAGATGACTAGCATCCAAATAAACGAACATCAGTTCTAAATTGCTACTTTTTCTTCCAGGGTATGGCTGAACAGCTCCCTAGTCCTGGCCTTCCTCCTTGGCCTGACTTGGACCTTCGGTCTACTTTACCTGAACGAGCAGACGGTGGGCGTGGCGTACGCCTTCACTATACTCAACTCCTTGCAGGGACTCTTCATCTTCATATTCCATTGCTTGCAGAATGAGATTGTAAGTATCTTTAATGTTATTTTATTATTATTGTGAGTGAACAGGCATCTTCTAAGTGAGCTCGATCCATCGTAGACTCAGTCTTTGCCTCGTCGGGCTTAGTCTTGGGTCAAGAGCAAACCTACCTGTATATAAATGTACAAATTTTATTATTTGAATGCCACATTACGGTAAGACATTAGAACTTCTCACTCCGTTTGTAACTAAGGATGTACCGTTTCTTCCTCTGTTTGGTTCGATCTAAGACTGATACCTAAGCAGACGACAACAGGAAGTAATAATAATAGTCCTCCTGGCCGATTTTAACCACGGCGGTCAATCTCAACAGAGATCAGCCTACTACGCAGGAGATATTTTAGTGCACAAGTGTGAGCGCAATACACGGGTGCACTCACTGTTCCATCACTCTCAAGTTCGGTGAGACGGCAAACCGACATGACCGGAGAGATATCAGGCGCAGGACCAACGGCTTAAGGTGTTTTCCGAGGCACGGGGGTGTAACACCGCCAACTTCCCGACTCCTAGCTGTTTTTGAGAAATTCATAACAGAAAATCTCAGAAACAATTTTGGCTCGACCTGGGATTCGAACCCAGGACCTCGCGGTTGTAAGGCAGAAAAACAACAACAACAGAAAGTACTCTTGTGATTCCAACAACAATTACCGAATTTCAGTTCCAAAAAGAGTGCGCACGACTCGGCCATCGCCACCCCTGGCTCTCTTGCTGCCTGTATTTCACGGGGCAGCCCTCCCAGCCCATGGCACACAACAACGCCGCCACGGCATCCTCGTCCAACCACGTGGACACGCGGCAGGGCTCCGTGAAGAGCAGGAGATACCATCAGAACGCGAGCGCGGAGGCTGAAGATGTGGTGGACCCGAGGGATGTGACGGTAAGTTGATGTGAGAAGTATGAGAATGTTGCTTCTTGTAGTAGGAGTGTCTGTTCACCGGTGTGGCGCGGAGAAACGGATAAATAATAACCAATTATATTGAATAAATCTCCTATTCAGTGTGCTATTTATTAGTTTAGAATTAATTTATTAGTTTATATAAGCAGAGCGGGAAAACTGTGCGGGGTAGCGGAGCGGGAACTCCGCCCCCTCCGCTCCACTGCCTCTCCGCGCCGGTGGATAAACACCCTTACGTTAACAAAAGATTTTGATTGATCATTTGATTGACCGTGCTAGTTTTTCTGATCTCCTTAACTCTAACGATGCCATAGCGCACTAAGCTGTGAATGAATGTTAGGATATACTCTTCCCCTATTATCTAAGCATAACTACAAAAAATGTAATAATTTAACAATCATTTCATAAAAAGATTCAAATATCAGAATAATCGTTCGGAGAACAAGCAATCAATAAAATAAAAATATGCTTACATAAAAGAAATAAGATACTTTTATCTTCACTAACCTTTAATTGAGTCATTTAGTTGTAATCATTATGAAACATTTGACTTAAAACAAAAACGAGCTGGCGCTTAGAAATGTCGAGTACTCGACTCAAACTATCTATTCATACCATATTTTCTATTATTTTTGGTGGTGGGATACGAACAGTTAAATGAAATATGTAAATAAGTATACCGTTGCTATGAAACAGAGCACATCGAGCACATCCGTGTCAGCGTCAACGACCAACAACTTAGTCATCAACAACCTGAACGTTGTTGTTAACAACAACAACCACAACAACAACAATGTTATCAACAACGCTGCGGTTGCATCGCTAGCGGCCGCCGCTGCAGCCCACAGCTACCATTCACATAGAAACCGTAGGAACTCCCAAGAGAATCAGAACTTCGGCCCGCCAAGCAACTTTGGGCCCACACTCAACGCTACCGCAGCTAGTTTTCCGCATAACATTCCTGAAAGGGAGGCTGCCCCAATGTCTCATCTGAGGAACCCCATGAATGCGGGCAGTGGCCGGTACCCGCAAGGCTACAGACAAAATGTTCAGCAAGGTGCGTACGCATTACTGAGATAGGATAAAACTAAATTCACATAGATACAAGATATTTGAACGAAACCACCCAAAACACCACTTTGGCTTTCAATGTTACTAAAAGGCAGCTCAAATTTTTTTGTGTTCTTAACATTTTGTTCATGTTTTGTGTGACTAACATTTTGTTTTTGTTCTTTTAAAAGCACTGCGTTTTTGTGCACTGTTTTTATTGTTTTGTTATGGGAGAATGGGCATTCTAATAACATACGTCTTTGAGACGTATGTGTACGTCTAAAAAACGTATGTACACGTCTACAGACGTATGGACTGCCCATAAAATCTTCCTTGTTTTTAAACACGGTAAGTAAGTAAATGTTTTTTTTTAATACTTTTTTTGTTGTTTTCTAAAACCTAACGCTTTAAGTAATACTAATACTTCTGCGTTTTTCCTCTACTAACAAGTTTTTCCAGTGGTGTGGTGGTACCTAGAGCATCCAAGTATAAAATACTTCTAATGATGCTTCTAGAGTATAAATATAAATAAATTCTCGATTATATTTTGCAGTATAAATCCTATCTCTAGTAATGCGTGCATACACTAAGCTTTAATCTTCATAGACTATCTTAGATAAAATCTTCAAAATGTTGTAGGTTATTGACTCCTTTACAGATACCTACTAAATACTTATTTGCATATTTCAATATTACTATGTACCTGCTGTTATTTGGGTTTATGAAGTCGTATCTTGCATGAAATATCATATAATGTATAAACCTCAGCTCCAGTGGTTTTGGCGAAACATTATCCTATATTCTACTATCAATATGCAATCTGATGTATGTTTATTATAAATATATGTATGTAATTATTATATTATATTAACAACAGAGCTACAACATCCATCCGGAGGCGGCGAGGTGGAACGTGCGTCCAACCGCACCTATATACGTACCTAACGACGAAAGATCTGCTCGCGTGCCTACACCACAAAATATACCTCATAGCGCATCGCATACGCAAAGTATCGCGTCGATGCATAGCTACAGAAATAATATTGAGGTGCCGAACGATTATCAGAATCTGCGCTCGCGATCGCCATCTTGTTTCTCAAACAAAATGGCGGCTTCGATTGGCGCGAACGACTGGACGCTAGTGGCGAACGGTGGCGGTATTTGGAAGGTGAGGGGAGGGCGTTGACCTTGCTAGTAAACGATTTAGTTTTGCGCTTTGGTAAGATCTCGTTGTCTGTGTGCTTTTTATGAGAAAGTAATACGAGTGATGGTTATATTTGTTGTCACGCGGCGTCCTGAAAATGTCGAATCACGTTTTTTTGACTATGTTGGCCGTCTTACGTATTTGGTATTATATAAATGCCTGCTTTTTATACATATTTTACAATTGTTGTACATCCTTAAGTCTAAGTTAAATGTACTATAGCAGCATGTTTCCATTTTAACACAAGTTTTTATTGCATATCCTTAGTTAAATAATTCATTCATTCATTCAAGTCAAATAATGTTGTTTGTATGTAGTTTTAGTGTGGTGTTGGTTTGTTTTAATTTTTTAAGTCATGTTTATTTATTTACCGTGAGTATTGTTCTACAGAGATCTTACCAAACCGTGTCCTCGATTCGCATGACACTTAACCATTAGCTGCCATTTGCATGTCTTCTTTCAAATGTACATACAATCATACAAACACAGCCCCGCCCATCTCCTCCATAACACTCCATAGTCACTAGTTTAGATTTAACTAGCACGCTAGTTCGCACACTTAGCTGTACATATTACCAATCAAGAAAAAATCTGCTAACAGCAACAGAAATAGGTATTAACTAACCAATATGAAATATATTTATATTTCCGTATAGAATACAAATGTTTTCATCTATATCTGCATTAACATGAGTTTTTATTGCAGTATTTTATATTTTACTTGAATTCATCTCTAGATTCAATTGAGCTGTCTTTTTAGTGACATGCCGTCTCCACCCAACATTAACACACTCATTTTTTTCGCAGAACACTTCTTCTAAACCCCACGCTGGTAATACTGCGACGTTACCCCACCATGACACCTTATCCCGCCAGATGGCGGCCCAGAACCACATACACAGTCCATACAACGAGTGTGATTTACCACTCGCCCCAAGCTCCCCTCGCCACGTTATGAAGGACGAGGAAAGCCCGCTCCACCATCAAGGGTATCAGACAACCCGCAGCTACAATCACGATTTCCGGAACCCCCATGTCTACATGTCTCAACACTCCCCTGGGAGTCAGGAGATGATCTTCAGAAAACATTACAAGGAAGACGGCAGACGCAAGCATCATCATCACCATGGGAGTCAGAACGTCAACCATACGTATTCGGAAATCGGGTCGCAGCAAGGCCGGATCTACCGTCGAGGTTCAGAGCAGGAGTTCAGAGTCATACAAGACGATCCCGTGTACGAAGAAATCGAAAGAAATGAGACCTTAATGTCTGATATGTCAGACGACAACTCCGGCCCGGATAATTGCAGGCAGACCCAGCACCACGGATCTTCTAGCTCCAAGTTTTTTGGCGATCACCGCCCCTTGATCTCTTACAGTCCCGGAGAGAGGCATCACCACGAGGAGCACTATGGAAAGTACGGAAAATGGGACACCCTTGAACGCTACGACCCGAGACACTATGAAAGCGGCAGACTCATGCATCCTGCATACCACCAGCCCCAGGAAAACAATATGAGGGCTTTAGCTGCCGTGCTAAACGGAGAAAACAACGTTGTATGTCATTTGGAGCCCCACAATTCATACGACGTATATCAGCCGCAAAGTGGGAACCCTAGGACTGTCTCACAGCCCAGTTTCTAAATCCAGTGAATAGAGAGATGTGATTTTGAGCCGCGAGCTCTTTTTTATATTAATTTTCAGTGTTAGTGACTTGTAAACGAACAGTGTACAGTATAGCGAATGAATTTTTCTATGGAACGTAGTCATAGGTGTCATAGTGACATGATAAGTGATAGCGTTTATGTAGAAACTTGCCATAATATGGACTTTAAATAACATATTATATTTATAGCATAGTGTATCGTAATTTACATCACTTTTCCACTGTGATCCTACTTAAATGTAAACGCTCAAGAATCAGTGTTGCGACCATTTTCGTTTTGTATTATCCGCCCTTACGCATCGGTAGGGCGTACAAGCTACTGACAATTGGCGTATGTGACAATACGTCTTTTGTCAGCTGTAAAATCATTTTGTGTGTCCAAAAATTATCGGAACTAAAAAACTTGTTAATATATTTTCAAACTGTCTGTTGATACTTACTATATTATTAACTAATAATGAAGACATGTTAACATACTAATTAAAAATAGTAATAACTTGTAAAATATTGTCCCATGGATTTTTGGACGGACACCAACAGCGATTTGTATATAAATAGCGTTTAGTACTAGACTTTTAGTACTTCCAATTGTGACCTTACTATCCTATCGACCTTTTTCTTTTGAATCGTGGCATTTCCTTATTACTTGCATTTCCTTATTGTAGATATAAAAATCTGTGATGTTTCATTTTATGCTTTAGATTAGTTTTGCTTAGACATGTTTTTATTGAAAGTACACTGCCATATTAATAATCGATTTGTGGTTTAAGCATAGCACACACACTACAAAAAAAAATCCGTACCTACATACAGACAAAAACTGCCCCCTATGGTACAATTGCTTGTAACATTTTAAAAAATCCTAGGAGAAAGAACAAATTTTAATCTTATGACTTAAAGTTAGCAGTAAGGTAAGGTAATTTATCTTAAAAAAAAATAAAAATAATGTAGGTATTTTCGAGTAAATGAACAAACGTAATCGTCAAGTTTTAGAATCACCTAAAAGTTTTTATCAATTTTGAAGTAGTTTTAAAAACTTTTTACCGTAAAACATGATTCGCTTTTAAGCCATGTTTAAACCACAATATGTACTGAAATTTTATACGTTTTAAACAATGGCAACTTTTGCAGCTAATTTAAGTTTTTTATGCAGCTTTTTATATCATAGATTCCTATTTTTTTTGATAATTCGGAAAAATCCATCCAACCTATTATAGACTGACACCACTCGATGTTGTGCACTTCCTGTATATTAGTAACTTAGTGTAAAAAAAAACTTTCTTAAAAATAACAAAAAACATTTTCATTTCCATGTAGTAGGGTTGATTTTATCAATGCCATGACGATGAATGCTCTTGTTTTGCCGTAAGATTAAGGAATTGTTTGTGAATTGAATAAAATACTTAAGGAGCCTCATCCACCTAACTTTTCTGTATCCTCAATGATATTAAACTTCATGTGATCCACATTTAGTTAAAATTTTGATTGAAAATATAGACTAGGTAGAGGTGGCACCCAATGTATGGTACAATGTATCTAAATCTTTCTTTTTTTCATGTATATTTCGGATCGACAAAGCAATATATTAGACTGAAGTATTTAATAAATTTCCGGCAATCCAATAATGTAATTTTAAAGATATTAATTTAAGTGCAGCCGAAATTTATAAAATACTTTTTTTATGGGAAAAAACTGATAAAAATCGTGGGGAAATCTTATTTTTTGTAATTGGGTATACTAGTCCATCTATTTTTCCCACTGTCTAAATATAGTAATTGTACATTGTGTCCTGTGTATTTCTGTTATATATATATTTTTTGTTTTAATTGTATTTTAACGACGTTGATAAGTATATTAATGTAAAGTAGGACAAACAAAATGTGTAAATAATTTAAAGTTTATATAAATAAAGAGTGGCTATTCTGAGAGAATGACCATAAATTAATTTCGGTTTTTATTTACATTTTCCCGTCATTGTAAGGTGAATGCTGTAAGAAATAAAAGGTGTCACATAGAAATATTGAAGATTAATTCGATAGACATATATTTCCATATAAAAGACTTATATCATATAAATAGGTGTAAACACCTACAAAATAATACAAATAGTAAAGGAAGAGTTGATTGAAAATTTATTTTGAGAAAACTTAAAACACGAGCAATGTTAGTTGATTTTTCGAAAATTTAATCATAAAGTTATGACGACAGACCTTAAAACTAAGAAATGTTTGTATAAAAAACATTTTCGATTTATGTATGTAATCCAAAAGTAATGGGAGATCCTTGTTAAGGCACAAAACTGTTGCCTTATAATGAGATCCAATTTTTGAAATTCTAACGTCCGACAATTTTTTCTAAGCCTTAATTATAATAATAATTAAAAAAATGAATTACGCCAAAATAATACGTCACATTAAAATTATAATGTTTATAAAATAAGAGGGTAGGCAAAGGTATGATAGATTTTTGCGTAGAAAGGAATACTTAAGCACTACCCGCTGAAGATTTGACACGCCGATAAAAAAAACTATACGTTTGAAAACAGCTCAGTAATTTTCTAAAATTTACAAGTACCGAGAAACACATCAAATTACATAGAAACTACTTAAAATTAGATTTAGATGGTAAAATAAGAGTATAGTAGGCACTTATCTAAAATGAAAAACTTAAAAGATGACGATGAAAGCACAAAATAATAAAATTGTGATTAAAATATTATACATTTTATTTTTATGATTTTAAGCTAAGTATTCGTTTAAGTAATCGATTTTTAATTTCCTAAGAAAGCCAAGATTAAAATAAGAAAATGTTTTTCACGGAATATTTATGTTAGTTGTACGAAATCTTTGAATTAGTAAAAAAAAATTTTTAACATTGCATAACAGTTTCAGAGGGTACTACGAGTAATAAATATTTCTATAAATAGATGCAGGTTGATGAAGTGTGCCATTGAAACGATGTTACAATTTACAATAATGTATTGGTAATGAAATGATAATGGACTCGTAAGAGTTAAAGACGTTGAGACTTATTAATAAAAAAATAAATGCCATTTTGAGATGCGAACGCTAACAAAGCGTTTCTTAATAAATTCATACATATTTAATGCATAAAAATAATGATAGTGCACTATCTTTCTGAACTCTACACATTTTTTTATCGCAACTGTATGTACATAAAAATGTTAAAAGGTCGAATCGCTTCAGAACTCAACTTTATTGATTTAATTTTAATATTAATTTAACATATTATCATGACATTCTCGAGAAACAGTTAATTGAATTGAAATTGAAGAATAGAATGTGATAACTGTTGTGAAACTCATTTTGTCCGGCAAATCGTCTCTTTTAGGTACATCGTGTAGGTTGTATACGTATTTTTTTTTAATGATGACGGTATATTCGAATGAACGACAAACAAATACAATTACAAACCAAAATCAGGAGAGCTGTAACTGTAAAAATCATACATATTTTATATGAAAACCTTTGTGAATTGAAATAACTATGATTTTTGGCCGCTTAGGTGCATTGTTAAGATAATCTTAGCGTTTTAAACTGTAATTACCTATTTATTGATGTTTTTTCTAGGCATAAATGACCTTAAACATAAAAGAGTCATACTTATAAGTAGTCTATCTGTAGGTACAAATGTTATACCTCCATCATCAATGGTATTTTACAAAACTGTAAATTTTAAACTTATTATTGTGAAAAAATTCAAAAAACATCTGAAAAGACCGCTGAGGGAACATAATTAAGAATATTAATAATTAGGCTCGTGATTTTTGTCAAGAATTAAATTATTTAAAAGCAAGAAGTATTTGTACAGTTTTGTAAAATTGACATTTCAAAAACGACTTCATATAGTCACACGCGCACACAAGACACAACACTAGCGTTCTGCAGTCTTCAACCAAAATTATCACATAGCGAAAAGCACTACACTACTGGCTCCAAGTGAAAATTTACTTGAAAACTAAAAAAAAATACAAAGCAAGTTTTTTCATTAAAAAAAATAATACACTTAAAAATTTCAATTTTGTTGATACGACATTCATTTTATCTCCAAGTAAGATGTTCACTCGGAGCCATCACTAACTTTGGCTGTTGCTATGAACACCCACAACTGTCCACCACCATACCAGGAATAGTCCCATAGATGATGTTCAGATCGTGATCGAAGTACAGCATGGAAATGCTGCTCATCTTTCTTGGGGCACAGCACGGGCCGCCACTGCCCTGCGGGGCGGCTAGGTGTACTAAGTGGGTGTGGGGGTATTTCTGAAGGAAACTGTACGGGCACTCCCCACTGCAGTAGCTAGCGTCGTACATCTTCGGAGCGATGATCCAGTCCCAGTCGAACTCTTCAAAGTTGACGACCAGAGGGTACCGGCAGCAACGCACCTCCTTCGTGCTTTCAGTGCAGTCCATACCGATGTGGCGTCTAGTGCGCTTGTGTGAGTTGTCCTTTAGACTCACTTCGATGTACGGCATCTGAAAAAGATAGTCGTAGATAAATATAACAAATAAGTAATAAAAAAATACGACACGTCCGAAAGTATCAGGGTTCCGACAGGGTTTAGCAAACACTAGTTTAGAATTTAGAAAAAAAATTAAAAATAATTTTTTTTTTATTTTAGAAAAAATAACTTTCCAGGTAAAAAACCTCCAAAGAACCAGGAAAACAGCTGGTGAGCGTGAACTTCAATGGCTGGACGGATTTTGACCAGCTATAGAAATATTTATAGACATAATGAAATCGATGCCTGTGGCACCGTAGCACCCTAGCACCATCGTAGCAGACACACAAAATCACAACAACACAAACATAAGGGTCAAACTTTTAAAACGCCTCTTTTTCGTCGGGGGTTAATAAATACGTTTACAAGGCAGGGACCGGAACCCCTTACCCTCAAAGGGGTTTTTGATAGGGAATATTTAAAAGTTATTTCCAAAAACCTTATCAATTTGTTTAGCAAATCGTCAACTATCCGTAACGAAAGGCTAATCATATTATTACAGTTAGTTCGAGTAATCGCTTACCACATTCCCAAAACCCTATCGAAGGCTTACCCTATGAATGTGCTTTAGCTGTACGCAGCACGCTGCAGCTTTTGACTGCCTTGTTGGTGTAGTGCCAAAGTTTCTGCCTTACATGCGAGAGGTCCTGGGTTCGAATCCCAGGTCGAGCCACAATTGTTTCTGAGATTTTCTGTCATGAATTTCTCAAAAACAGCTCGGAGTCGGGAAGTTGGCGGTGTTACATCCCCGTGCCTCGGAAAGCACGTTAAGCTGTTGGTCCTGCGCCTGATCTCTCTCCGGTCATGTCGGAT
This sequence comes from Pyrausta despicata, assembly GCA_963921415.1. Taxonomy (NCBI): domain Eukaryota; kingdom Metazoa; phylum Arthropoda; class Insecta; order Lepidoptera; family Crambidae; genus Pyrausta; species Pyrausta despicata. The sequence goes on from OY992869.1 coordinate 6,740,819, forward strand.
TGCCATTTCACCGAACTTTGAGAGTGATGGAACACTGAGTGCACCTGTGTATTGCGCTCACACTTGTGCACTATAATATCTCCTGCGTAGTTGGCTGATCTCTGTTGAGATTGGCCGCCGTGGTCGGCCAGGAGGACTACTATTGTATGACATTTTCACGTTAGCAATACAAAACTTCATAAGCGTGAACTGTCAAAAGACTGTTCTTATAATGGAAATACTATAGAAAGGAAGCAGTAGGCTGTAAAATGCGTGGAAAAGAGATAGACAATATGGCAACTCTGTTAGTTGGTAAGCAGTTAAATATTAAAGTTACTTAAACCCTACTTCTTTGGTAACCATATCAATAGGGTAACTCTATCATAAGGTAACCTTTTTAATATACTTTCCCTAACAATTGACTTAATCAAAATAAGGGGTTTTCCGGTCCGTGTGACAAGGTTCTCCTGTGCTGTGGTGCGCAATTTTTGTCGATAAAGTCATAATCATACTGCCCGTTTTGTCCATAACTCTTAGCCTTAGATGACAATAATACTGCGTGCGAAAACTTCTAGAACACAGAAATGTACTGATAAAAAATTTGTAAACAATATGCACATGTAACACGTGGTCAATTAAGGCCTGTTTTTTAATTTTTATCTTGTTTGTTGCTACCTACCTATATGTAACACCTTAAAAAGTAGGTAGGAAATTGCGTTCAATATGATTTTAATGAATCACTCTAAAGTAAGTATCTTTTAGTCCCGTATGTTGGACATCAAACTGTCATAGGGAGCATTAGTTTATTATTTCAGTAGATTGGCTTAAAATATGCATGGAAAATCTTATTTAGAAAGTTTTTTTTTACTTTATATATTTTAAAAAAGTAAAAGAATGAATAATTATCAACATATTAATCATAGTATAGAGTTGGAAGTTAGTCGTATCTCAATACTTCTAAAGCTTGTTGGTATTATACAGGGTGTCCCAGGAAACCTGTACCAGCGACAGTCTAGGGTCCTAAGACTGTAATAACTACCGTATGACAGCATTTTAATTTTTTTTTAATTTGAAATCAAGTGTATAATCTTGCTAGAAAAAAAAAATTGGGTGTTTTTTTTGGTTCGTACAGGTGAGCACAGACTCCAGCTAAAATATTCAATAAAAAAAGTAAAAGAAACACCATTCAGAAACAGTTTATAGCAAAATCGCCCTGAAATTTAGATAAACAAAAAAAAACATATCTCGAGAAATGTCAAATATTGCGGAACATACATAAGGGTCAAACGTTGGTATTAGTGTCCCCTAACTCTAGACTTTCGCTGGTACATGTTTCCTGGGACACCCTGTATATACCTACATCTAAAATTAATGTTAAATTAGTTCAATGTTAATTTTAGACCATTGTTAGCAAGTTACACATACACATTATAAAACTTGTGTATTATGTCAACCCGTGTCAACTTAGATTTTTATTTGTTCTTTTTATATAAAGTAAATTCGTTATTGGCTGTATGTTTAGCATGTAAGATAAGCTTAATTTTTGTAATAAGAGCTGTGAATTTTATAACAATAAAAAAAAATGATAAGCTTGTTCGATGCATATTCTAGCTAGACCCATCTGTTTCCGAGGTCAGTAAAACGTGCCACTTACGGTTTTGCAATCAAATGTACTCATGATTACTTTAAATAGTAGGGACAATGTCATTGAGTTGTGCACGAAGCGAATTTTATCGACTTCTGGAGGGTGGATCAGCATTTAATAATCCAACCACACACACGGCGTGAAAAAATCGCTTTCTCCAGTCCGCCTGTGACCACGGTCGTGTGCAATCCGATTGCAACGTCATCGCGTAGATGTACAACATCTGTTAACTGAATGTTTCAGGAATGAGAGACATCGACAGATAATGGTCGATACTCTCAAACTAAATCCACTAGAATTCACGTAGACAGTCTTGAAAACCTTCTATGCGAACCGTTGTCAGACGCGGCAAGAATGATTTGGGATTTCATACAATTTACAAGATAAGGTTAAGATTATTTATAGAGAAATGTAAGTACTATGTTTAGACTACTATAGGACTGACATGTTTGTTAAAACAAAAGTCCTGAAAATAAAATAAGATTAAAAAAAAAAAGTCATCACGGCAGGCAAAAGTTTGAATTACCTACGTATACATATACGTAAACGCGTATTGCGTTTAATTCCAGTTTTTAAATAGTTTACTTTAAACTCACCAATGCATTGTTTGATTCAGAGCTCGGGTGTGGCACAACCAAACTCATTCTGTTCCTCGAGTCTTGTACTCTCACAACTACTGCTAAAAACTCTCTGGGCAGCCTGCAGAATTCGGCCACCATGGTCGTCACGTCTATCTTCAACCATTTCCCTATCTTCAGGTCTTTTCTGGACATCTTCACTGAATTGTCCGTGTAAGGCACCGATGCCTTGCTTCCTTGACTGTTCCGCGTTACTCGGCTGACTTGGATGGTGATTGTGAAGTGGTCTTCTCCCTCGTAGGTGACATTCTGTCGAGGCTCTATTTCTTGCAGGTGTAGGTTGAGCACCGCCTCGTGGACCTCATTTTGAAGTACTTTGTTTGTGAACTTGAAGTTGATGATGCTCAGGCCCTTGAAGTGACTGTGACGGCGGCGTGCATCTATTAATAAAAATCTAAAGTTACATCCGGTATCGTTTTTTGCAAAAAAAATAAATAATTAAATTGCGTGGGCAAATGAATGATTAATATGAGTAAAGATAATGGTGAATGAAAACAAAAGATTGTTTACATTTATTCAATTGTCTAATCATTTTTAGGGTCATTCAATTAGTTGGTAGTAACTGCCTATTCTATTAATATAAACATTTTAAGTACGTATACGTTATATTTGTCGTTTCTGGTACATATTTGCCGCAAACATATATTCCCAGTCCGCTAACATTCACAACCAATTTCATTCATCTTTCGTAAAGTCCACAGCATTATGGAACTCTAGAGCCGCCACCCTGAACACCATAATACCATAAACACGCATCCAAAATTATCAAACACGCATTTTGTAAATGTTATAGGATGAAAATACATGTATTTCAGTTTTTTTTTAACTGAGACCTACTAGTAATTTGTTAATCTAACCACCTGCATATACCCCACGGATTAATAGTAAAAATCACGCATTTTGCATGATTCTTTAGACAGGTAAGTAAAAAAGCAAATAATAAAAAAAGGATATGGTTAAATCAAGCGCCAGAAATCTTGTCGTTCTGAAACAAAAGAAAGCATTTATTAGGGTATGATTTACTAAAAACATCACATACACTTATCTGAGTCCGTGGTAAGCTTTAGCACTTGTGTTACAGAAATCAGAATCAACACTGGTACATACTTATTACAAATCAACCTAAATAAATACCTACATAACAACTACTAAACCAGTACAACCAGACATGTACGTTCATACACACAAATGTTAGTACAGTGCGGGGATCGACCAGGGACCTTTTGGTCAAATAGTGAACTTCTTAACCATTACACAGAATGTGGTCATCAAAAGGTTGAACTATTGAAAACTTTTTACAAGGCGGAAGGACGCCAACGCACATAAAAAGGTCGTTAGCGCAATTACTGTTGTATATCTACGCAAATTCGCGAAAATAAAAACACTCAAATCCGTATTAAGACTGACTCAAAGTTCAACCAGCTGGTGTTAGTGAAAAATCTAAAAATAAAGAGTTCGTTCATCCAAAACTGAGGTAGGAATTCGCCCACCTGTGCTTAAATATAGAGCTATCCGCCAATACGATAAATTGGTGGATAGCTCTATATTTCGACACTTTGTTTAGAGATCTGTCATCGAGTGTTTACAATATACCTGGTGTTTGTGTTCGGAACACATCTGTTTCTTATCGCCATAACTTATTAAGCAAAATCAGCAGATAGTTTTTGAGATATTTAACGCAACGTATAAATAAGCTAATGTTAGGCGGCAGGGTGCCTTTTCACCGGTGTGGAGCGAGGCCGCGCAGCGGAGAAATGGAATAAGATTAACCAATAGGATTACACAAAATCTTTGCTCTTTTTCAGTGGACAGGGAAGTGCGTCCTAGTTTCAAAAAATCATACAAAACCGGTAAGCGGAGCGGGGAAGTTGAGCGGGGTAACGGAGCTCGACATGACTCATCGCATTTTTGCGGTGTAGCTCCGCTAACTAAAAAATACAGCCAGGAACTCCGCTCCCCGCCGCTTCCCGGCGCCGCTTAGGTGGACAAACGCAAACGGGTGGATCTACGTTCAGATAAATGACGTTGTGTCATTTGTGTCATTGTGTGTTGTGTTTGATGTAAAGAATGACTGACTAAACATTATTTTGATTTAATTAGTTAGAAATTCATAAGACGGGACAGATTTGTAAGGTAACAGTTGTCTGAAATGACAGTTCGAAATTGTTGCTATATAAAGATTTTATAAAAATGAGTAGTGACAAGATCCGTTTGTCAGACACGAGTGGAACCTTTTTTTACAGTGTAAGTTCACATACGTATATTTATATGAAATTGTTGTTGCAATTTAATTAAAAAACATGATAAGTAAATTTTGTTTTATAGCTTTGTCATTGTTATCATTTATAATCCTGACACATTGTCATTGCTGTCAACTCCGCTCCGCCATGACAAGGTCCCCCCTCCGCACCCTCGCTCCGCGCGCGTGAACATGCACCCTTACATAGATTTCGATCAAGGATTCGGGTCGACACCCACTTATTCCACACGTGCTATAGAAATCCGTGGTGAACATTTTCCTCAATATATTAAACTGATTCTTAGAAACACCTGAATCTGTGTAAAAATTGCATTCTTTATATAATAGGTAGATTAGATAGTATGTAAGGCAAAAGACTGTGATGGATTGTGTATATTAATTTGTATATACAGGGTTACTGGTAACTTGACGTATTCCTTAAAAAGAAACAAAGAAGAGGTAATTAGCAACAAAAAAGGTTCCATCGACTTGGGGTTAGAAGCAATAAATTTTTAAGATACCTACGTGCTTTTAAGATTTGCAAAATTTCTTGTTAAATGGTCTTAAAGTGCAATATTTTGTAATTTTTCGACCCCTACCCTACCCTTCGTTGATGGAACCTTTTTTGCAGGAAATTAGCTTTACTATACTTCTTTCGAAGAAATACGTCGAGTTACCAGTAACCCTGTATAATACTTTTAGACTTTTTGTATTCTAAATGTCTTAACCTAACCCGCGTAATCTTCCTAAAATTTATCAAAACCCCGCGTTGGTCAGGGAAACAGCCGTTCAACGGCAGAGCTTCAACGGCAGGATGGAATTTAAACAGCCATAGGTGTAAATTATATTTCGAATAAAAAAACCGAACTGGAATCGGTCCTAAAACGGTATCGGTTTATCATACAAACAGAATAGATTAGAATAGGGTCAACCTTCTTACACCCGTCGTTTTCGGCGGGAAATAAAAACTATAATCGGTTCATTCATCGGATAAGTGCGAGAGCACTTGGTTGGTACTATTTAAAATTAAAAAGATTTATTGCCAAATAGCGTAAATGATACTCATCTTATCACGAGGAATATTTAATTGTCAAAGACGGCTATAAAATTGGCAATCGTAATCATGTCTTAATTAATTAATAATAACATCCGCATAATGACGGTTTTTTTCTCTCGTTTTAATAGTAAGATTGGGGATTGCGCACTTAGCTTTTCTAAGTGATAACAGTGAGTAAAATGATTCCGATATTAAGGTTCGGTTGGTTGGATTGTAAGGTGTAAAAATTGGACCTTTTTGCCTTATCGTTATTAAAGACCAAAAAAATTAAAAAAAGTAAAAAATATATTTTATAAAATGCCGTTTTTATGAAAAAAATGGTGCAGAACCCGTTTGTGCGTTTCGTATTCACTCGGCATGGTTTTCACGGGTTACAAGCTAAGTACTGTAATGAATTTGTTTCTTCGGTTTACGCGAACAGTAGACATTGAATTGATACATTTTTTACGGATTATTTCGCGATTTCGATATTTATATATATTTTAACCTGATTTTTCTGACCCTTTTCAGTGTCTGTGGTTACACGTAGACTAAGGTGTTAGTTGTCATTACATTTTTGTGTAGATACTAGATAGGAACAGATCTTTCGAATTAAAAAAGCCGCACTGAAATCGGTCTATTCATTCGGGAGCTACGAGAGTACATACAGAAATACACAAACTAACACACAAATAGAACAGGAATCAAACTTATAACCTAGGCATAATATAACCTATAGCATAGGCTAGGTTATAATAATTACTAATGTTTGGATCAAAATGTAGGTAAGTAGGTTCTATATATTATTATTAAATATACCCTATCTTTGAGGTCCGCCGCCACGTCACAGTCTGGTCTCACAAATGTCTGATGCATGCTAATTATGAACTTGATAATATCAAGGGAACAAAGTATCTTTCTTATAAGACTGTTGTTAATCAGTGGACATGACCTACACACTAAATATTTAAATATGTGCGACCTTGTGGTAGGACCGACCTACTTCTACCGAATTTGCTGTTTCGTTTGGGAGTTTGTTTTTGGATTTCGTTTGTCGGTGTGAATTGCTCAGAAACACGGGCGATGTTAAGATCTTTTTAGGCTGAACAGAAGCTCTGCGATGGCGCTGTTAATTTTTATTTCGTTCTATTTTTAACACGCTTTTATTAGATAGAGGTGTATGTATGAATGTATGTAACGGAATTTTTGAGCTCAATTTTCACCAACTTCCAGAAATCGGAATAATTTGAAACTTTGCACACGTATTGAGTACCGATGACAATGCAATAGTTTGAATATTGTTTTCCATTATCCTTATTAACTAAAAAAATAAAAAAAAAATAGTTTAAAAAAAACACGCTTTTATTGCTCACTAAAAAGAAAAAATAATTTCTGAGTACACGGAATTTATATTACAGTAGACTAAAAAGCGTGGGGTGCTTAGTATAGTAGTATGTGAAAATCATCCTATTATTGGCAACTATAAAAAGAGAAGTATGAAAACGTCATAAAGTGCACCCCACGCTTTTTATTCTACTGTAATATAAATTCCGTGTACTCAGAAATTATTTCCTCTTTTTTAGTTAGCAATAAAAGCGTGTTTTTTTAGTTTTTTTTAAATACCTATTATTTTTTTTAAATACGTACAGAACGTAATTTTTAATTGTAATTTCGTTCTAATTTATTGAAATAAGAACGCTGTCTGTGGGTGGAAGCAAAACAGATCGGAGCTACGATGAAGGCTGTATACCGCGTTTAAAACTCAACAGAGTCCCTCTCTATACAAAATAATACATAATAACATATGTTTTTATGACCCCGTCGAAAAAGAGGGGTGCTTAAGTTTAACCCTAGTGTCTTTTTGTATGTATTTGTGGGTCTGTTGCACCCATAGCTTCCGAACTGACAAACCGATTTCCAAGCGGTTTTGTTTTTCGAAGATATTTATCACGGCGATTCTTACCACTAGGATGCACAAAATCCCCGCTCCTCTTCAGTGGACTCGTCTAGTTAAAATTTCTCCGAAATACTATACGTACTTATCATATAATATCCGATATACTAATGTGTGAACTGACTCAAACAAATAAGTACATACGCTAATAATAACACATACTTTTAAACAGATTGCTGCTTATTTGGTCAGATCAGTATGTTAATGTTGAACCTACATTAATGTAACTAAATGTACCCTTTTTCATACACAAATAAATGTTCATTTTATTTCACTTCTACTGGATCCGGAATACTGTATGAGAACTCGCTCATACAACTACGTCAAATACTACGCTAAAACGGACGTTATTTGTGAACGCACCCTTAGTGGTTAAATTTTAGCTAAAGAACCCTAAAAAGGCATGTGTAGTGCATTATTTACCATACAATTGTTATTTTCTTGGAATCGAAGTCAAAACATTTAACTATCTGTCTTGTAAGGTAAGTTATAGTTACATACAGTTTTATATATCTGTTATTAATATTATCTGTGACTTGTAAATACCAAGGACTTAGTTATTGTCATTTTATGTAATGATCGTTGACATTTAAAGAAAGAAAGAAAGAATTTTTTTTTTATTTGGCTTATAAAATTGACACAAGACTAGGACTAAGTTATAAAACTAAAATGAAAGAAAAATGTAGGAATAACCAAATTGGTCCCCACTCAACATTATTGCCATGGCAAGCCATATTTTATAGGTTTTCTATGGGTACCATTGATGTTTGGAGATAGCAGCAGCAAATATTCGATGTTGATTTGAAAAATTCAAAGGCAGTAAAACTTATTCATTTAAAAAAAAGGTCAATAGGTTGTTGGTTAGGTTGTTAATTTTGTGACAATGATTGAAGTTTTTGTGTTTAAAACGCGAAAACGATTAATCTTTTAGGAAAAAACTTTTTATTCCAAAATGCTGTCAGTATCGACTGGTACGCTTAATTTAAAAAGCAGAAAAATTAACCGATAAGTCGACGATTAGACTTTTACATTAAAAAAAATGGATTTGTGTAAAAATTGTATAACAAAAAAATGACAACGAAGTTTTTTTAAATTTTGTAAGTAAGTATAGTATCTAAATAAACCTAACATATAAATTTTAATTTTAGTGAAATAAAAGGACAAGAAAAACGGAATATAAAATAATTAAAACCTATTTAAACATAAAGATAGTAATAAAAATTGTAAAAGTACAAACCCCTGAAATGCGGGCCGCCCAAACAAAGAAACCAACTTACAGAAAAAAATTATCACGAATCACCGAAAATGAAACGATATTGCGTATTGCTAATTCAAATTCCACATTTCGAATTTCGAATTCGCGAATTCCATATTCAAAAATTTGGGACGCGCGCGCCCCTGTACTTCCAGTACCAAACTGATGGAGATACTCCGAGACTGTGAAATAAACTGCGTGGGTTCACTCACAAGCAAATTGAATGATGTACTTACACTACATTCTTTATTGCAAAATCGACTTTCACACGCGGAGTACAAGGTGCAATTTTTGGCAGCGCACCCTTATCTGTGCGTTTACCTTTTTAATTTTGCCAATTCGTTTAATTATTACACGTATCGTGCATTGGCCAGTGCTTTTTGGAGTTTTTTTTTCTTAAAATTAAGCATGTAGGCACTTAACCGAATTCAAGTGATAACTTGGCCGCATTTTATGGCTACCTTGACCTGAATATCTGTAAAATCTAGACGATAAAAGTTTTAACGTAAGATTTTGGTGATTGTTAATTTTTATTTAATTTCAAGAGAGTAAGGCGATAGCACAATATTACAAAATTACCTGTAACATTTGTTAGAGATGTTTTGAAGCTCTTTAGGAAAAGTCACGTGACATGACGAAACCGCTCACCTTTTCTTACAGGAAAAGTCGTTCACTGAATTCAAGGGTATTTCGCTCAGTTGTTTTTTTCTTTGGTGTATGAATTTAAGTCAAACTGGGCAGTTTCCAGCATGACCTGCTTTCTATACATTTGTTCCATAGATTTCAAATTACTAGGATATATTTTAGACAAACCGTTTCATAACACTGGCCTAACATTGCAAGTTTAGTGGAGTTATGTGTTCCGCTTAACAGCTAGACTAGCGAATCAGGCAGACGTTGTCCTGCCCGCCGTGTTATTATATATTATACGTATGTATAATATAATGACACAACAGTTTTTAAATCACTATCTACTTTTAAAAAGCATCAATATTCGTTGAGTAGTTTAAAAGATCTAAGTATACATACATACATACAGACATTGGGGCAGACGCGGGAAGCGACTTTGCTTTATGAGTTACATACTACTTTACTACTAATACTTTATAAGAAGAGATTATTTCATTATGTAAATTTTCATGTACGTGGATTTTTTGTTTCTTCGGGTATAGGCTTTTGTAGAAGGATTGAAAAACGTGTTGTACTCACCAAATAGAATCGAACACCAAAGGCACGGTAAGATAATATTACCTTGCCATAGGTTCACATGCTATGCGCATTTAAATTATGATTTATAGGTACACAAGGCAAATTGACAAAACAAACAAGAAAATGGCGTAGCGATTGTATTAAAGCGGTTTCGACCTTATTGTTCTAAAGTCATACGCAGTAGTAGTAAGGAGAGTAGAAGAGACTTGTTGGTAGTGCCCAGCCGACCCCTCTAGGTGCCACTAGCAAGCTACTATCAAAACACAATTTGCTTTGAGCGATGTTGATCATCGTATTGGTAGGGGTTTGCAGAATTTAATCGTAAAAAAAACTATAATAGTGTACTGTACTTATAATAGTCCTTCTGGCCGATTTCGACCACCGCGGTGGTCCGCGGCCAATGCCAACAGAGATCAGCCAACTACGCAGAAGATATTATAGTGCACAAGTGTGAGCGCAATACACAGGTGCACTCACTGTTCCATCACTCTCAAAGTTCGGTGAGACGGCAATCCGACATGACCGGAGTGAGATCTGGTGCAGGACCAACGGCTTAACGTGCGCACCGAGGCACGGGGGTGTAACACCGCCAACTTCCTGACTCCGAGCTGTATTTGAGAAAGTCATAACAGAAAATCTCTGAAACAAATTTGGCTCGATCTGGGATTCGAACCCAGGACCTCTCGGATGTAAGGCAGAAACTTTGCCACTACACCAACGAGGCAGTCGCTCTGTACTCATACCAAGCAAATGAAGCAAACTCTACGTTGGTAGAGTAGTTGCTTATGGTTTCTTGACGTGACAGTTTAAACGGAAAATAAACATTCACACCACCCGAAGTAATGTTCGTTAACGTCTTTCAAGCACAAGAAGTTTTCAAGAACTAGTCATTCATTAAAATTTTTCGTAATTTCCATTGTATTTACAACAATAAATAGTAAATAAATATACAACAACATCACTTACATTGATCTGACTTAGTGGTTAAGTAGCTTAAGATAAGATAAGATATACACTCTTTTGCAAAAAAAACGGGCACCTAAGGAAATTTACGTTCTAAGGTCGATTTGAGTTAATTAAATGAAATTTATTTCTTTGACGTAGTCTGTATACTTATAATCGTGTAAATTAATGCGCGTGAAGTGAGTTCGGGCAACTAAAAGAAAAAAAAAACGATGGATTCTTTAAAACCGATGTACACGCCCAAACAATAAGAAGTGGTCGGCAATAAAGATAAGATTTTTTTTTACTTTTTTTAATTAAATAAAGTTACAAATGTAAAAACCTAATACCGAATGTGACCTCCACTTGCCAAAATCACAGCTTGAATCCTTCTGGGCATGCTTTCCACGATGTTTTTAATAACGTTTTGAGGAATTCGTTTCCACTCTTCTGCAATGACTCTTTTTAGCTCCCTGATGTTTTGTGGAGCAGGTTGCACTGATCTTACACGTCTCTTTAGAACATCCCAGACATGCTCAATTGGATTGAGGTCAGGACTTCGAGCTGTCCAATCTAAACGACGGATCCCAACTTCTTGCATGTACGCTTCCACGTCGCCAGAACGGTGCGAGCGAGCATTGTCGTCCATAAAAATGGAATCTTCCCCAAGTGCAGTCAATGTGGGTTGTGCATATGGAATTAGGACTTCCATTATGTACCGATGTGCATTTAATGTTCCATTTTCTATGAAAACTAACTCCGTACGCTCCGTCGAATTAATTGCTGCCCAAAACATAACGGAGCCTCCGCCATAAGGAGTGATTTCTTCGAAACACACTTCCGCATAGCGTTCCCGTGGTCTTCGCAGCACTCGCCGGCGTCGGTCCTCTCCACACAAAGAGATTCTAGCTTCATCAGAAAACAATACTTTATTCCAGTCCTCCAGAGTCCATGAAGCACAGTTCCGAGCAAACTGAAGTCGAGCAACACGGTGCTCACGGAGTAATTTAGGGCCCCGAGCTGGGCGGTAACTCCTTATATTGGCAGCCAAAAGCCTCCTCCTGACCGTCCACAAGCTAACTTCTACTCCTCTTACTTCTTCAAGGCTCTTCTTCAGGTCCACACTTGACGCCTTACGATTCCGCAACGCCTGACTCACCAAAAAGCGGTCATCTCTTGGTTCTGTGCATCGTTTTCTTCCCGAACCGGGTCTTCTTTTGACCGAACCGGTCTCTTGATACCGTTGCCAAGTCCTCTGGACAGTTGAACGACTCACATTTAGCCGCTGAGACACGTAAGTTTGCGAACAACCTTCTTCAAGTAGGGCTATAATTTTACCGGCCCTTATCGCTTTATCACTCATATCGAAAAGTGGTATTTAATGTAAAAATAAAGATTAAATTGTTTAATTTGCAGAAAATGTCCAAAAAGTTTTAAAATATCGTAATCAGTTAAAAATCGTTTCAGCAATTCGCGCCATTAGTAAAGCAATTTTAGAATAATCCACAATAATCATTATTTTTCTTTTATTAATTTCAAATTTTAAATTTGGAACGTAAAGAATCATGCCAGGATGCTTCAAATAACATGCCAATACATCGTCAAATTAATAAAACCTATTTCTTGTTCTTCTTCATTAAAGTAGAGGAAAAAATCTAAAGTGCCCGTTTTTTTTGCAAAAGAGTTTATTTATTTACGAAAACATGTGTGGACATTACATAGCATGAGATACACAGTAACAGTAGGTGATAATTTGAGCAGTGGTTAGTATCAACATGTCTTACCAAAAGTTGGCAATTTAAAGCACTATATCAGAATCAACAGTGGTATTACAAACAAACTGAGATAAATACATATAAGTTGACGTATCCGCGCGTGTGTGTGTGTATCAGTATACCACTATGGTAAAGGGGTTTTCCTTTTTATAGAGACTTCAGAATACTTCAAAATGTATGTCTTGTTGACAACCCTAAGCTACCGTAATTGCGTAACAAGTCAATTTCGATAGTAAATCTACCCTTCTCTGACATTGTTGTGTAAGCATATGTAACAGAAAAGTGGGTGGAATATTTCCTGGAACGATTATCTTTTACTGATACTGGTCACGATCGTAATACACTCTTTTTGTTGCTCTTACTTATGATGGGAGTATATCTTTCATTAAACTATACAGTGTCCATAAGACCATCATGGTTAAAAAAGATTTGGAGGCAAAAGAAAACTGTACAGTACTTTTACTGATACTAGTTCCAATCGTAAGCGATATACGAGTATAATACATACTGTTTGTTGTACTTACTTACATATGATGGGAGTATAATATCTTTCATTAAACTATACAGTATCCATAAGACCTTAATGAGTGAAAAAAAAGAGTCTGTTCAACTGGACTCCTACTTTCAGAAGTGTGTCTGTACCCATAACCGACCATCTCGAGCTTCTTGGTATGGAGTATTCAGCCAATCTGAACTTCGGCGGTGCCATTGAGTCCAAAGCTCAGACTGCGGCAAAGAAGCTGGGCATCCTCAACAAGGTGAAGCGGTACTTCTTCCCTGAACAGCTTTTAACATTGTACAAAGCACAAGTTCGCTCCTGCATGGAGTATTGCTCTCACCTGTGGGATGGCTCAGCTAAACACCAACTAGCCGCTCTGGACTCCGTGGAGCGTCGAGCCAGGAGGCTGATTGGTGACCGGAAGCTGGTGGAGACAAAGCTTCATAGTCTAGACCACCGCCGTAAAGTTGCCTGCTTGTCGGTTTTCTACAGACTCTACTTCAGGGAGTGTGCTCGTGAGCTCCATATGCTCATTCCACCAAGTCCATTTTACCAGAGGGCCACCAGACGTACGGCGGGTTACCATCCATACTTGGTTGATATACCTACTATACGCACTAAGCGCTCCGCTTCATCCTTCATAATACGCACAGCCAAGGAATGGAATGCGCTTCCGCCGACGGTGTTCCCTCTTTCTTATAACTTGAGCTCATACAAAGCGAAAGTAAATAGGCACCTTCTGGGTAAGCTCGCTACATCATCGACATCTTCTTTACCACCTAGAGGGAGAATGATGTCAAGAGCGAACCCATATTGATAAAAAAAAAGCTTTAGGAGGTAAAAGAAAACTGTACAGTGGTTAACGATTGACGAAGATTGATATGAGTAGGTACCTATTTGGTATTTCCCAAAGGTCCCAGGTTCTGGTTACCAAGCCATTTTGTTTTGGAACGTGTATAACCTAATGGTTCAAGGAGTATTGGTGTTCGGTAGGTACTTGGTGAACTTTAGTTAATACAGGTATCCCAGCAAGTAGCTCTATATATTTTTTTAACAACATCACATACACACATCAAAAGTGTCTAGGGATCAACATATATTTTTGCAATAACTTTTCTCCTGATTGATATTAATTAAATTTTTCTTTAAGGATTCATCAAATCAAGTGTTTTCGTTTGTCTACAGTAACGATAAACCAAGTCACCTTTGCATTAATAAAGAAATTTGCCATTTTCCTAATAAAGGGATTTTTGACATTTGAACCACTAACATTAAAGTTCGAAAAAAAGACTGAAATAACAGTTTTCTTTCAAAAATTTTATTGGGTAACTTAAACAATTAATAATCCGTGTTTCTACCGCGAACACTAACAACACAAGAACATCGGTTTGGCATACTCAAAATGAGTTCATCCAAATCACGCTGTGGAATGGCCGCCCATGTTCGTTGCAACAACAAAAAAAAATGGTCTTCTTGCGACTGCATACCCTCCATATTCGGCAGAGCTCTTCTCTGTAGTAGCGCCATACGGACCAGTAGGACGGTATCGCTGCACCACACGGAGACAAGACCGATACATTCAAATCACAACTCGAAGAGCTCCAACAATAACCGCCATGATGTTAGCCGTGAGGCTTCATCACTTTTCAGGGAACTTAATTAGCGACCAAACAGTCAGAAACCGCTTGCATGAAGTGAATCTTCATTCCCGAAGACCGCTAAGGGTACCACCTATAGCAATGCACAATTGTAGGATTCGATATCAATGGGCTCTTGAACACAGAAATTGGGCAGAAGAACAATGGCGTTTCGTGTGATTTTCTGATGAGTCTCGTTTTGGTATGAGACCGGATACAAGACGTATACGACACTGGAGAACCCCTGGACGCCAACAGCGATTAAAATCCTGCTAGGAAGTCCATCCTTATAGTGGTGGAACCATCATGGTATGGGCGGGTATTTGGATCGGCGGAAGAACTGCGTTGATTTGGATCAGAGGCAACCTCAACGCTCAAATTTATGCTGAGACGATTGTATCAGACGCCATCGTTCCTCTACAAGTGCAAATCGGTCCCTTATTTCAGTTAATGCATGATAATGCACGACCGCACACCGCAAGAGTTGTAAGACAGACTCTCGCCGCAGCTAACATCATTGTCATGCCCTTGCCTGCTCAGTCGCCAGACTTGAACCCGATTGAGCATGCATGGGATATGCTACAGAGAAGAGCTCTGCCGAATATGAGACTGGATACTCTGCCGAGTATCCAGTCGCAAGAAGACCTTTTTTTGTTGTTGCAACGAACATGGGCGGCCATTCCACACCGTGATTTGGATGAACTCATTTTGAGTATGCCAAACCGATGTTCTTGTGTTGTTAGTGTTCGCGGTAGAAAAACGGATTATTAATTGTTTAAGTTACCCAATAAAATTTTAAAGAAAACTGTTATTTCAGTCTTTTTTCGAACTTTAATGTTAGTGGTTCAAATGTCAAAAATCCCTTTATTAGGAAAATGGCAAATTTCTTTATTAATGCAAAGGTGACTTGGTTTATCGTTACTGTAGACAAACGAAAACACTTTATTTGATGAATCCTTAAAGAAAATTTTAATTAATATCAATCAGGAGAAAAGTAATTGCAAAAATATATGTTGATCCCTAGACACTTTTGATGTGTGTACATTGATCTGACTCCGTGGTAAGTAGCTTAAGCACTTGTGTTACAGATATCAGAATCAATAGTGGTATTACAAATAAACTTAATAAATACATATAAAACTCAGACCAGTCCAAACAGACATGTTCATGCACACAAATGTTTGTACAGTGCGGAGATCGAACCCGCGACCTCTTGGTTTATAGTCAACTTCTTGACCATTACACCGAAGTGGTCGTCTACCGTATATCGGTATACAAAACATACCAGGGTACAAAAACATCTTAGCTCAAGGTATTTCCTTCAGTTGTTATTCCTGGCCGGACCCCCCAAAGAACCCCTCTTTGGTCATTCGTAAATTCGTGATCGGCCCACTGCCTAGTGCTCCCCGAAATCAAAGGTCGTTGTCGTGTCCTGTACCTTACCGGCTAGTGAATGACCCCACGAATTTGTTGTGTGATACAAGCCATACAACGTATCTTTTTTTTAATTCTTTTTTTTAACGTATTATGTATGTAAGGCAGCATTGCCAGGTTTTGAAATAGGAAAGCTGAAATTGAGTTGTTATTACGACGTTGTTGAGCGTTCAATAGCAGCTCTACTGTTCTAAAAGAAGTCGGTATACGGGCGAAAGTTTTACGTGACAACGACTTTGAGTGGTAAAATAATTTTAATGTGAATATTCATTCGTATAACATGAACCGGTGTGTATGCCTATCTCTCTCACTCTCTCTCTCTCGCTCTGTCTCTCTCGCTCTTAGGCGGGCTTACTGTGCTCGAGTGGAAGGGACGCGTGCCTTTCACTTTTTATGTCTGTCTCACTCGCTCTTAGGCGGGCTAACCATGCCCGAGTCGAAGGGACGCCTGCCTCTCACTCGCTCTCATTGTGAGCGCATAACGTGAGCGGAGCGTAACGCAGTTTCTTGAAGTGTCACCCGGCAAACCAATTTATAAGACGTTGTCACGTCAAAAAAGTAAATTATAATCATCAAGCGTAAGGTATCTCGTTGGAAGCTATGACCTACGACCGTATCTGACAAACCGTCCTAGTGATAGGACAGACTAGGAATGTGATGACTTTTTTTTTAATTACATTTTTTTTTGTCGGTAATTCAAATCTCCTACGTTGCCTCGTCATTGGTGGAATCCAGAGATTTAACCGTTGTCCTGCATGAGCCGTAAACGCGACAAGTGCGACGCGATAAACATTATCTAATTTATCTCTATATATATAAAATTCTCGTGTCACAATGTTCGTTCCCGTATTCCTCCGAAACGGCTTGACTGATTCTTATGAAATTTTGTGAGCATATTGAGTAGGTCTGAGAATTGGCCAACATCTATTTTTCATATCCCTTATTGATAAGGGTTATTGTGGAAATAATTTATAAGGTGTTTGTATATGACCGTGTGCTACGTGACGAAACACGATTGACATTGACAAGTATTTTTTCGCATCGCTTTGCGTTACGTCACTCACGTAGGACAACGGGTTAATCTATGGATTCCATCAAGTATGGAATCATCCATCATGGAAAATCAAGTTTCAAATAGGCATGTATTAGTATTAAAAACCTTCAAATGCGATCGCCCATTTTCGGTACTTCCACAATCCACCTCCAAAAATAGCATACCAAAATTAAATAAGTTGCACGAAACATTTATTTTGGTCACAAAAAGATCCCGCGGCTGAGGAGCGAATGCCAAAACGCTGAGGACATTAAATAATTACATCCAATATCGCCTCTGTCATACCATACACACAAACTCTTTGCTGCAGCCTGGAGATAATTCTCATTGCATATTGAACCATAATTTTTTGGAGTTAAGAGCTAGGAAGATGGATTTGATGGAATTAGAGGTAGGTACTAGGCGGTTTAAAGTTGATGTGCCGAAAAGTACAAAGTGACCGCTGCGCATTGAATGGTTAGATGCACGTCACGAATCAGAAGGCCTACTACGATATCCGTTAAAACGAGAACGTGTCGACACGAGACGAAAGCAGATCACGCTACGAATTTCATCGCCCTTATGCGTGCGCATAAGTTTTACCTTGGCGCGTTGGTTAGATGCACGCCACGAATCAGAAGGCCTAGTACGAGAAACGATATCTGTTAAAACGATAACGTGTACGGAGGACGGCACATCACGCTACGAATTTCATCGCCCTTATTACATGCGCATAAAAAGGTTTTTGATGTCATTATTAGGAAACTTCTTATTGTATATCTTTACACCCATTGCTAAACATTTTTTTGTGAATTAAGCAGATTTCGGAATGACGCTTAACACTAATCTATCCGGATCTCCGAATCGACAACCACTTTGGTGTAATTGTTAAGAAGTTGACTATTAACCAAGGGGTCGCGGATTCGATCCCCGCACTGTACAAACATTTGTGCACATGAACATGTCTGTTTGTACTGGTCTGGGTGTTATACGTATTTATTTAAGTTTATTTGTAATACCGCTTTTCAGAGACAGATTAATGTATGTGATGTTGTTGTATATTATATTATGTTGTATATTATATTTCTCTTCAAACGTGAGCTTATCTTTGGCTTTCTGAAAGTACTTGTGTCATAAAACGAAAAAAAAAAACGGTTATCGTTTTAATGGATTTCGTTATACGTAGTAAGGTCTCAGAGGCAATACTTTCGAACATTTCGTTCGTATTTTCGGGTCTAACAAGCTATATCTCTCGCACGGTCAAACTTGTAAGAGTGACAAGGATGGCAACATCCGAAACTACTGACAACGGCTTAGAGAGTAGGGGTCAGGATTCACGCGAGGTTTCGGACTTATGAGGCCGAGAGGCATATTCTTGTAAGTTTCTTACAATTTTTTGTAGTTCACGTCCCTAAGAGAAACGAGAAGGTAAGAGACCAATTGAAATCTTCTTAGCGTGTTGATGGAACACGAGGAATTACACCGTGGCAGCCCAGAATTCAGCCACTTGTATTGCGGGTGGACTGCGGTTCATTAAATCCGCTGGCGTGCAGGTGTTGGAGCTGTTAAGTGTGCCATAGTTTGCACTGCACCGCAAAAACAGTCCACATCGGAGTTTGCCGAAAATCCCCACCTGGCCATGTTCTCCTTACTTCGACCAACCTGAGTCCGAAGCCTGTTTATCCGAAACCAATTGAAATGTTGCTGACAAACTTTTGGTTTCTATTCCTCCTTCTGCTCTCCTAAAAGTAACGTTCACCCAAAAGAGTTTCTTTGCAAAGTTTTACGGAGTTAATATCATTAGATAGGTAGGCACGTTTTCCGGGACTCCGTGCTTTCGAAGCTGGTAGAAAAAAAATGTTATAGCTAATAATAATATGTATAATATTATAAATGCAAAAGTTACTCTGTCGGTCTGTCTGTTACTCAATCACGCCTAAACCTTTTGATACCCGAGAAAGGACATGGCAACTTTTTACTGCGGGAAAATGACACATGCCCATGGGAATATTCAAGTGAGCTGATCGCTTTTACGCCTCAACTACTGAATAGATTTAAATGAAATTTGGTAACGAGATAGTTTGAGACTTAAGGAAGGACATGAGTTACTTTTGACCGCGGGAAAACAACGCCTTCCCGTGGGAAAAATTACTTTTCGGGGAATCTGATCGTTTTTACTCCTCAATTACCAAAGATTTTAATTATATTTGGATTAAATTGGTATTTCGGGAAAACAAAGCATTCCAAAAAAAGCTACTTATGCGGATAAAGACGCGGGTAAAAGCTAGTATTATATAATTGAGTAATTATAACTCAATGGCTATAGCGTCTTTTGCAACAACGACCTTTGAAACTAGCAAGGGAACCTTAATCTAAGGGACAGTCACAACTCTTAGTCAAATTTCTTTCTAAACATTTTTTTTCATGCCTGCAGTTACGATGATGATTCCTCTGAACAAAGAACACACCGCTGAGGGTCTGCAAAGGTCGAGGACCTTCCAAATGGTCAAGTGACACAACCGAGGACGTTGACGCGAATCGCAATTCATTTCGTTTCACTTTTGATAAATTGCCACGCCTCAGGCCATACTCCCATTTAGTTTGTATTTTCGGATCTATCTGGCGTATTCGCTCGCACAGACAACCTTGTAAGAGTGACAAGGACGGCTAGATCTGAAACGAACAAGAGTAGGAGCACTGATTGTGTCGCTTAATAATAATAAATCTTTATTTGCATAAAAACATGGTATTTGTAGGTGGTACTATAAAATAAGTGCAACATGTTTTGCTTATGATGAGCATTCAAATTTAAATTTTACATAAATAAAATTAAATGAATGTAAATAATATTAATTACAAGTCAAGCTTAAACGTTTTTAAGGGCTAAAGTTTAGGGGAGTGGGTTCAACCCTCTTTTGAAATTTTATGGTAAAACGTGACACTCATAGAAAGCACAAACCTTTAACTAGCCTTTAAATCGTCCATAAGAGTTGGTATCAAGTTTCAATATTTTTTACCCGTGACAAAAAAGAGGGGGGTGATTAGTTTGATCGCCATGTCTGTTTGTGTGTCTGTATTTGTGTTTTAATGTGTGTTTGCCTGCGACATCGTAGCTCCCGAACGGATGGACTGATTTCAAAGCGGTTTTTTTTCATTCGAAAGACAATAGGCTAGACGACACCATCAATCGTTGACATACTTTTTATTATCTGTCAAAACGGTCTGCCTCCATAGATTTTGTATGGGAATAAATGTAAGTAACGTCACGGTCATATATTAGAAATCGGAGTCAATTGACCGAATATTTATTGAGTTTTGTGTGTTTAAAAATTGGTTTCGACAGCTTTTTGGAAATAAACTGGTTATATTAACTTCATAGGGGCTATGTTTTTTAAACGCCATGGTCTTGAAAATATTTAAGATAGCTGTCATCATGCCAATTTAATTTAATCACAATGATTAGACTGGCTATGGCTTGTCAAAAACCGTCCCGCCATTGAATCTTACCAGCTGTCTTCCTGGCTCACGTCGGGGGTATTTTAATTTTTTAGAAAGTGGGATCACTCCTTTTATTGTATTTTTATGGCAAAATGTTACCCTAATGGCTGCACAGTCCTTAATCAAGCCTTCAAATCGTCCATATGCATCCATGTTAGAAACTTATTTGTCAAGTTTCAATGTTATTCAAATTAAAAACAACTTTTTCTCATAAGCTAAACATTTTGGCTGTTGTTAGATGTTAAATATTTCCAAGCACGTAAGTTCTATATAGTGAATATTGGCCTCAATAATGCTATGGTATCAATGATTATGTTATTGCCTTTTAAAAAAGTAGGAAGGTACATATATTTTCCGTCATCTCAACATCTTTCAAGATTCGAAGGTACTTTGGTTCGACCACAACACTGTCGTGGAGTACTGTTGTTGTACTCACAGTTGAGGTGGTCCGAGCCATACTCCACCACGCGGGCTCAGTGCGGATTGGTGGAGGGGTATTTGTAAGGTAAGTGACCAACCTTACTTTCAGATGTTATTAAGCCGCCCGAGGGCCTCTGACCAGGCTTAACGACTAATATCTATCGATATTAACCGGGACCAACAGCTTAACGTGCCTTCCGAAGCACGGAGATGCTTGTAAATAGACGTCACTTAAATGGTCAGAATGGTCACCCATCCCAAACATGACCGCGCCCGAGGTTGCTTAACTTTAAGTATCACTACCAAAGCGCTGCAACCACTGCGCCACAAGCACCTCAGATACACACTAACACACACAATAACAGAAAAGGGGTCAAGCTTATAACTCCCCTCTAGGTTAAAAATATCGAACAAGATCTTCAACAAAATTTGAAATCGGGAAGTTACATCGCAACGGGGCCTCAGTTCAACGAATGCAATGCACAAGAGTGCACTTTCTAAACACTATCATCAGGTCAACGAATGCACTCAATCAAAAGTAGTGCATATGTCGCAGTCATCTAGTTGAATCCGCGATTCAATTGAGTGACTAAACCGTTCATTGAATGACGACATTCAATTGAATGACTAAAGGACAACTCGTCAAGTCGTTGAATGTAACGTTCAACGTCTTGACTGAACGTCATTTAGCGAAATCGTTGAATGGGATGTAGCCGACTTTGTAATGTTTGGTAAGGATGACCATTAGTTAAATTCGCAACTTAAAAGTTAACCTAACTTTAAATAAAAATAAATGAATTTTAAAATGTCTCATTAAATAGGATCTGTACGACTTTGTAATATTGTGAGTTTTGGTAACTACTAGAGCCACAGTGGGAAAAAATGAACTAATTTGAATCACTTGATTGATTTAATGTACGCCCTGTTCAAAGGGCTATATTTCAATCCGCTAACTAGTTGGACGTTGAGTGACGCTTGTTCAATCTACGTTTGGCCTAGGCATTTAATTGAATGTTGTCATTCAATGAATGCGCTAGTAATTCAATCGAATAGCAGATTCAACCAGATGACTGCTACACATATACTACGCTTCGCACTGCCCAAGGTTGAACGGGAGCGAAAGGGGCATTCCCACGGGCTCCCGGATGCACCTGTCACTAGCAGCGGCAGGAGCGAGTAGGGCTGTGCTTGGTATGTATTTGTGATGGTTTACTTCTTGCCAGATACGTTAGCTCGGCACGTAAAGCTTCCTATATCGAAATCATTAGAAAATCATAGCTTATTCCAAAAAGTACAAGAACTTTATAAATTATTTATGCTATCAATGACAATGCACAGACGACGAGACACGTCGCGTCTCCAAAACGTCTGAGGATACTGTTACTGAGGAACTATTCCATGCCATGTAGTTTTTTATAAAGCTTTAAAGACATCCATCCTCTCGCTCTTTCGCTTGAACATTGACAGAGCTAGAAGTAATCGAACCGCAACTGTGAAGACCTAATAAAACTTCCTGTCTGTTAATCGTCTCCCAAATTATTATTTAAGCAACGCACGTCGTTGTTTTACAAAGATAACTTTGAACTAGACACACAATAGCCTTTATTGATGGCTATGTAAAACAATTTTATTTTTATAAGACTTTTACGTTAAATGGCTTAAAACAACCACATACTATAGAAAAAAATAGCTTCATTTAAATAAATTGATTTTATGATTTTACTTAAATCATAAAATCAATTTATTTTTGAAAATGAGCTTTCAAGAAACACTTTTACATGTCCCAACATACCTATACTCGTAGTTAACCCTACCACCGCTTCGGACGATTTGGGCCAGTGCTGAGAAGAAGCGGCGCAATAAACTTAGTCACTATTGTCATTGCCTTTTTTCAAATTCAAATAACAATAATTTTTACCACGTTCATCCACTGCTGTCTCCCAATCAACACGGTTTTATTAGGAAAAAGTCCACCATATCCAATCTTCTGGAATATAAAAATTATCTTTGCTCAGCGTTCGGAAAGAAAACTCAGGTGGACTCTATCTACACAGACTTTTCGAAGGCCTTTGATAAAGTAAACCATTTCCTCCTATGCCAGAAACTAGAGAATATGGGAATCCATGGGTCTTTGTTGCGTTGGGTTGAGTCCTATCTGTCTCTACGTAGTCAACTGGTCGTGCTGAGGGGAGCACTGTCTGAACCTGTGCTGGTCACCTCTGGCGTGCCTCAGGGGTCACATCTGGGACCATTATTGTTTGTCATTTTTATAAATGACCTTGTTGATCTCCTCACATGCCCCTGTCTACTGTACGCCGACGATCTAAAGGTGTTTTCTGAAATAAATTCACCGAACGATGCTGAAATTCTCCAATCGGATCTTAATAAAATTTCAAACTGGTGCTCCAAGAATTTCATGTTTCTGAATGTTGGTAAGTGCTTCGTTGTAACTTTTACACGAAACTTGAACAAAATTCAATTTGACTACACTCTTGATGGTCAGAAACTAAATCGCTTAAATCAAGCTAAGGATCTCGGCATCATATTTGATGATAAATTGTCTTTTCGTGCTCATTATGATCATATGCGAGACAGATGTGCTCAACTTCTGGGGTTTGTTCTAAGGAATACTAAGAATTTTAAGAATCCTCAAAGCACAATTATTCTATACAACTCATTGGTAAGAAGTGTTCTTGAGTATGGTGCAGTGGTTTGGTCACCGTTCTATGCTGTACACATAGACCAAATCGAAAAATTGCAGAAAAGTTTTGTTCGAATTCTCTCTTTTCGAATGGGCTTTCATCGTAAACTGGCCTCCTACCCGGATAGACTGCTCAAGTTTGATATGATCTCTCTTGAGACGAGACGTAGGTTTGGCGATCTTGTTTATCTCCATAAACTAGTTCATTCCGTAGTTGATTCTTCATCCCTACTTGCTAGCCTAAATTTTAATATTACATACAGGACTCGAAACCCGCGACTTTTTTCACTTGAAGTTTGCCGGAATAACACATCCTTTCATAACCCTGTAAGCCGTATGTGTCGCTTGTATATGGATGTTTCGCAGGGATCCGACGAAATTGACGTATTTATTTCTAATCCAAGTATCTTCAAAAAACAATTAAAAACTTTTTTCCGTGATAATAATATTTAAGCTTATCTGTTTAGTTTAGGAATTTTATCGGAAAAAAAAATGTCTACCTTCACTGTTAATTAAACAAAATATGATCTTGCTTCAAACTTAGATACATATTTTGGGTTGTAATCTAGCGAATACATTTTGTTGTCTTATTGTATTTAATAATATTACCTGATTGTAACCTGTTTTGTGTCTACATAATAAATAAATAAATTATGCACATGCAAACATTTCCATATATATTCGTAGATAAATCTATAGGTACTTCATTGCTCATCGTATTCACTGATGGTGTTCTATATTATTCTGCTTTTATGTTTAGAAGCATGAAATAATTATGTTTTTTTGTATATTTTTGAATTATCAGTAAGTATATTAAAGATTACATCACGAAAAAAAGTAACCATTTCAATCTAATCACATCATAACATCATTGTCATGACTTGAGCAAGTGAGCTATTATTAATTTCATAAAACGAAATGACATCATTCGAACGTAGGTATTACAATAAAATTTCTAATCCAAAAGGATACACTTTTACGGGACGTTTAGATTTGCATACAGCCAAATATACTATCGGATCAAATCATACGTCATATGAATTTTAACTAAACTTTACTGATAACATCAGAAATGGATTAAGACACCAGCTCCTTAATGTTTTATTGGATATTTTGTACACATATGTATAGTACAAAATGGAATTACAACCTTAACGTTTACTTGCCAGTTTGTTATGACCAAAATGAGTTAATTAGCTACTCTATTCTAAATTTAAACTACAAATGTTACAAACATGTAAAAATTTGTATTTGAGTATGAAACACAATAAAAATTATTCAGCCCTTCGACAGCGAAACAACCAAAACTATCGATACATAAAAAAAAAGTAACTTCTTCACAAACAATATCCTTTCGATGCTGCCCACATCACTATCCAAGAATAAGGTCGTTCGCCTTCACAACAAATCATTTTTAATTATGTGACCAAACCGATTTTATTGTTACACTCAAAGCTCAAACGATATGGCCCCAGAGAGGAGTAAGAGGGGTTGGTGTCCTCATTTCTTTCGCAAATATACAGGATGTGTCCTTAATAAATGGGTCACGCAATATGAGCCCGGGTCCCATATTTGGGTCAAGAAATTTGCCAAATTGATTTATATTGATGATCTGGACAGCGTAGTGTAATCTTGTTATGTGAACAATTGGTAGTAATTTGGTAACGAGGTCCTTTTACCATAAAAGAAATGAAGGTCCGTAAACCTGTTTACTTTTCCTTAACGTTTTAAATTTATTCCACGGTTTCGTAAAGACAAAATAATAATTTACACACCAATGGAAATTATAAGCCGCAATGAGCCCGCGTGGTAGAGTATGGCTCGTACTAATAATGATAATAGTCCTCCTGGACGATTTCGACCACGGCAGCCAAGCTCAACAAAGAACAGCCAACTGCGCAGGAGATATTACCTCTATAGTGCACAAGTGTGAGCGCAATACACAGGTGCTGTTCCATCACTCGCCAAGTTCGGTGAGACGGCAATCCGACATGACCGGGGCGAAATCCGGCGCAGGACCAACGGCATAACGTGCTTTCCGAGGCACAGGGGTGTAACACCGCCAACTTCACGACTCCGAGCTGTTTTTGAGAAACTCAAGACAGAAAATCTCAGAAATAATTTTGGCTAGACCTGAGATTCGAACCCAGGACTTCTCGAATGTTAGGCAGAAACTTTGCTACTACACCAACGAGGCTCGTACTACCTCCTAGTTGACCCACCCACCGCCAGTGGAACGTGTATAGGCTGGTGAGATGATGATCTGTATATAAAAAATTTTGGACTGGAACCATTGGAAAATAAAAGAAATTTCTATTTATTACACCCTAAGCGACAATAATACTCGTAGGTACGAATAGGAACGCTGATGATTATGTTAAAGCCAATTTAGCAAATTTGATTACATCAAAACCGCAGTCCCTCAATATCTAAAATGAATCACCAATCCCATCCCCAACACAAAACTGACATTAGCAGGTGGCGTCCAACAGTTTGCGATTCCCAGGACCACCATTATCGCAACATCCAACGATAAATTTCAATGGGCGCATTGAAAAAGAATATGCCCGCATAACGTACGCTCCTACCACTAACACGACCAGTCATTGGATTTACTATGACATGTGTGCAAATTAGAAATATGTTACAAGAGACATAAGTTATGCTTGTTACGAATTGCTTAACAATTGGTCTTTTTCTTGTTTTTTTTTTAAGTAGTGCGTAGTTTTTGAAAATAGCGGATAACTTGATTGGAAAAGAAAGGAAGCAGAAGAATTGCGAAAACTTTACGTAATTTCCGAGTACCTACTTAATTTAGATACAAAATAAAAATGACTGTTTTTATAGATAACAATAAAATTATACAAATGACTTCGCTGCTTCGGGAATTAATAACTAAAATAAAAGATACGCACTTTAATCGACCTTTACCGAGCTGATAATAGAATTATAACATATTTTATTATACATTTTGTATAATATATTAAAAATGGGTTTGCTAAAAAAATCCTGGACAAACAATTTTTTATTTAATTTTAAATTTTGCAACATCAAAATTATAAGTCAAGCTGGCTCACCGACTACACGTCACTCAGCGCGCTATGGAAAGGTCTACGTTGGGGATCTCATTAAGGGATAAGATCCGGAACGAGGTCATACGACATAAGACTAAGGTAACTGATGTCGTCCAAAAATGTAGCAAGCTGAAGTGGCAGTGGGCTGGCCATGTCTGTCGCAGAACCGACGAGAGGTGGAGCAGGAAGGTTCTTGAATGGAGACCACGCTTAGGTAAACGTAGTGTGGGACGCCCCCCGGCTAGATGGACAGACGACCTGAAAAAGGCAGCTGGTAGTGACTGGATGCAAAGGGCAGGAGATCGTGCGCTGTGGCGCTCCTTGGGGGAGGCCTATGACCAGCAGTGGACTGTAACAGGCTGATATGAAAATTATAAGAAAATTATGTCCTGACTGAAAGTACAGAACCTATAGAACGTGAGGCCGTTGGGTTGTCTATTATTCACCTGGGCAAACAACTGGGTAGTCAACAGGTGTGTCAATGTTAGTTACTTTGACTCAATTGAATAATAGAAAAAAAATATCATCATGAGCGCTGTTTTATGCCCATAAAATTACTTTCAGTCAGGACAAAAAAAATTTGCAAACCCATTTTTCATCTATATATATACCTCGTGTGTTCATAAGTTTTGAGACAAACTTTGTGCTAAAAAAAAGAAATAAAAAATTACTGGCTGCTATTTATTTCTTTTTCTAATTTTGAATTTCGAATGTTAACTTTTAATTCCTTTGATTTTCAAATTCATTTCTTTCAATTTTCTCGTGATAGAGAGAACAAAAGAATTGCGTGCGACCGGGATTTCGCTATTTATATAAAACAATGGAGATTTTCCGTGAGGTGAAAACTTTTGGTGTGAGCCGTAACTTCGTGTATTACACTATTAAACGATACAAGGAGTCAAGTTCTTTGCAAGATCGCCAAAGGAGTGGTCGGCCGCGCTCTGTAAGGACGCCTGCGAACATCAAAATCATCCGAGAACGACTTCGCCGAAATCAATGTCGAACTCAGAAAAAACTAGCTCTGCAGACTAATATTTCGCGCGTTTCAGTCAACAGAATACTGAAATATGATCTTAAGGTGATCGCCTTCGTAAATAGCGACGCGAACGATGTCCAATACTGCTTAAGAGACACGATGCGAGGAAAATACTCTTCAACGATGAGAAAATCTTTACTCTCGAAGAAAAGTTCAACCGACAAAACAATAAAGTGTATGCAAAAAGTAACAAGGACGTCCCAGCTTCAGCACGGAATGTCTCGCGTACTCATCATCCGGCTAGTGTGATGGTATGGTGGAGAGTTTCGTATGAAGGTGTCACTCCGCTCCATTTCTGTCAACAAGGCGTCAAAGTGAAAGCCAATAACTATCAAACTGACATCTTAGAGCCTGTTGTGAAACCCCTGTCCCTTACTTTGTTTCACAACAAGGATTGGGTTTTCCAACAGGACTCAGCGCCATCCCATAAAGCAAAAACCACCCAAGCGTGGTTGAGGGAAAATGTGCCGGCCTTCATCGCGGCGAACGAATGGCCCTCTTCGAGCCCCGACCTCAACCAGCTGGATTATGCTTTATGGGCTGAGCTAGAGCTCAAGGCCTGCCGAAAGTCCCACCCAAACTTGGAGTCACTGAAGCGAGCTCTTGTCCGAGAAGCAAAGCGAATCCCGCTGGAAAAGATTCGTGCCGTCATTGATGACTGGCCAAATCGTCTAAGGGCCCGTATTAAAAACAAGGGTGGTCATTTTGAATAATAATAATTATTTTTTGTTTATTATTATCTACTAATTGTTTACTGAAAATTTTAGGAATATATGTTAATTATAAAAAAAAGTTATGCAACTTTTATTTCGGTCAAAACTTATGAACACACGAGGTATATACTCGTAAAAGAAAGTGGTGTTAGTTACACTATTTATAACTCAAGAATGGATAAACCGATTTGGCTGAATATTGGTAGCTTAGAACCAGGAAACGGACATAGTATACTTTTTATCCCGTTCGACCGCGATTGTGAAAACAAAGGGATTCCACGCGGACAAAGTAGCGGGCCACAAGTATATATATATACAAAATTTATTATAAAATATGTTTCATTCTAATATCAGCTCGGTGGAGGTTTATTTAAGTTCAGATCTTAGACCACAAATAGAACGCCATGGATTGCGGTGAGAAAAGCCATGTTATGAAAAATCATACTAGGCGAGAAATGAACCTAGCGAAGGCGGTCGCTAAATTTTTTTTATACTTACCTTAAATCTTGTAAGAAATACTCTTTTCAAAAGCGACGACCACTTTGGTGTAATGTTCAAGAAGTTGACTATTAACCAAGAGGTCGCGGGTTCGAGCCCCGCACTGTACTAACATTTGTGTGCATGAACATGTCTGTTTGTACTGGCCTGGGTGTTATATGTATTTATTTAGGTTTATTTGTAATACCACTGTCGATTCTGATATCTGTAACACAAGTGCTTAAGGCTACTTACCACGGAATCAGATCAATGTTTGTGATATTGTTGTATATTTATATTTATATATATATATAAGCCCTTCAAATGCAGTTTCAGAGTAGGAGGCCTGATTGAGCTGTGGGGGCCAAGGCTGGCGAAGGACAATGTGCTCGTCCGGTGCGCTAACGCATGGAGAGTATTCTGGAATCAATCGACATACCTTTGGCGCATCTGATTTCGAGTTAGGAAGCTACAGTGTGGGTGTTATGGTCGGGGACCAAGGTCCGATAGACATCATCTTGATTTGTCAATCTATATTATTCTGGATCGAAATCTTATATACCGCGGTTCATGAGCGGTACTAGGCCGGTATAATTTGGCCGGTACTAGGCTAACAGCGCCATCTAGCCTTACGGAGCCGTATCAGCTCTCGCTGTTGTGCTTGCCGTTAGGCATGCACTTGTGATGGCGAATGGTAGAGGTCGCCACATAACTATATATAGCAAATGTAACACTAATTACTTGTATTCGGGTCTAAACGCGATATATTTTTAATGAGTTAATTAGGTACTCACTGCTCGACGTTTCGGCTGGATTGCACACAGCCGAAGTTACGAGCTAACCCAAAATATATCGCGTTTAGAGCCGAATACAAGTGATTAGTGTTACAATGCAATGCGAAAGTTTAAAAGCATACAGACATGTGCCATTCACCACTGAGATAAAGTTCTTTATGTTTTATGCTTTATCCTAATTTACAGAGATCTTTTGACGTGACAACGTCTTATAAATTGGTTTGCCGGGTGCCACTTCAAGAAACTGCGTTACGCTCCGCTCACGTTCCGCGCTCACAATGAGAGCGAGTGAGAGGCACGCGTCCCTTCGACTCGGGCATGGTTAGCCCGCCTAAGAGCGAGTGAGACAGACATAAAAAGTGAAAAGCACGCGTCCCTTCCACTCGAGCACAGTTAACCCGCCTAAGAGTGAGAGAGACAGAGCGAGAGAGAGAGAGAGTGAGAGAGATAGGCATACACACCGGTTCATGTTATACGAATGAATATTCACATTAAAATTATTTTACCACTCAAAGTCGTTGTCACGTAAAACTTTCGCCCGTATACCGACTTTACAGGCAACCGATTTTTATTTTTTATCTTCTATCCTAGCATAATTTATAAGCACAATAGTTTCCCTTATTGAACTATCCAGGTTTATGGGTAACGCTGAACAGCTCTCTGTATCTAAATCAAAAACACTTTGTAAGCACCGTCAAAACAGCAACTCCGCACTGTCTAGGTAAGTCGGCGACGTGAGTGATGCTGCTACAAACGAAAACATAATTTAAATATTTGCCATCTTCATGATAATAATCCAGTCCTGACCTGTATACAGTCGGATCCTCCCATCATTAAGTGCATATATGCCAACCTTTTGCCTCGTTGGTGTAGTGTTTTCTGCTTCATATCCGAGAGGTCCTTAGCTGTAATCAAAAATTGTTTGAGTTTTTTTTTTCGTAAACAGCTCAAATTCGGAAAGATGGAGGCCGTGCCTCGGTCTGCACGTTAAGCCGTTGGTCCTGCCCCTGATCTCTATCCGGTCATGTCGGATTGCCGTCTCACCGAACTGTGAGAGTGAAGGAAAAGTAAGTTCACCTGTATAATGGGCTCACACTTGTGCACTAGATATGTGTTCTCCTGCGCAGTTAGCTTATCTCTGTTGAAATTGGCTTCCGTCGTCGAAATCGGCTAGGATTTTTTTTTTATAATCTAGTCCTGGCCTAATCTTTGCCAGTAAACATATATCGACAGAGTATCTATCAATGTCAGAATAACCAACTGCAGCGAGGGGCGAAGGAAGGAAACCATTAGCGCTTTATAGAGGATGTGCAGAATATTAGAGGTTAATAGTGCTCCAGCGATGCCAGTGGGTGAGAAGTGTGCTCTTTGTTGTCCTACTCGTAATAAGATGCGAACGGGGCCTTCACCCGTATGCTGTGTGCTATTTTTGATGTCACCTAAAATTTACAAGTTTTGCGCTTACCTTCTCTGACATCGTTTAAAATACAATTTAAAAACATAACTTCTATTAAGTCAACTAAACCAATTTGTTTCCAAAAAGAGTCGACTAGGGGTGCTTGTCCACCGGAGCGAGCCGGAGGAACGGTGAAATATCAACCTATAGGATTGCACAAAATCTCCACTCCTCTTTGTGGACAATCCTAATTGGTTAATGTTTCTCCATTTCTCCGCTCTGAGGCCTTGCTCCACGCCGGTGGGCAAGCAACATCAGTTGTCAAACTCGCGTGGGGTCGCAAACTACCCTCACAAACGCTTGGGTGGCGGCCTGCGCTTGCGCATGCGGGCGGGCGACCACACGGATATCCGATAACTATATCTATTAATGGATCTAGGACTAGGATAATTAATAACAATAAATATTGAATGAACACAAACACCAATTATTGAACTAACCCGAACTTAGCGTGAGCTTGTGTACACAATACTTTTATTTATTTATTTATTATGTAGACACAAAACAGGTTACAATCAGGTAATATTATTAAATTTTAATACAATAAGACAACAAAATGTATTCGCTAGATTACAACCCAAAATATGTATCTAAGTTTGAAGCAAGATCATATTTTGTTTAATTAACAGTAAAGGTAGACATTTTTTTTTCCGATAAAATTCCTAAACCTAACAGATAAGCTTAAATATTATTATCACGGAAAACAGTTTTTAATTGTTTTTTGAAGATACTTGGATTAGAAATAAATACGTCAATTCCGTCGGATCCCTGCGAAACATCCATATACAAGCGACACATACGGCTTACAGGGTTATGAAAGGATGTGTTATTCCGGCAAACTTCAAGTGAAAAAAGTCGCGGGTTTCGAGTCCTGTATGTAATATTAAAATTTAGGCTAGCAAGTAGGGATGAAGAATCAACTACGGAATGAACTAGTTTATGGAGATAAACAAGATCGCCAAACCTACGTCTCGTCTCAAGAGAGATCATATCAAACTTGAGCAGTCTATCCGGGTAGGAGGCCAGTTTACGATGAAAGCCCATTCGAAAAGAGAGAATTCGAACAAACCTTTTCTGCAATTTTTCGATTTGGTCTATGTGTACAGCATAGAACGGTGACCAAACAACTGCACCATAACTCAAGAACACTTCTTACCAATGAGTTGTATAGAATAATTGTGCTTTGAGGAATTTCTAAGACCTTTGTTGAATTTATTGTATTCTTACAAGGAAACGATTTCTATTTCTATTCTATTTCTAAGGGAAAATAAAAATAACGGAAATGGTTTTGAAATATCCATTTCCAATCCGATCTACGTGATTTTGATTCGGCTTGATGCATCGCTATTGTCGAAGCTCTCTTATCAAAATAACATAAGTGATGATGACACAATTAAGTGGCGGTTTTTGGTATGATATGTTAAAAATTCATGATTGTTTAGGTACTTAAAATCATCGCATGGCTTGTAGACAGTACATAACCTAAAACGAACTTAAGTAAGCTATTTTGCCCGTTGTCCTACGAGAAAGACAAACGTGACAATATCAAATGTATTGTATTGTATTGTATGTATTATGTATTACAAATAAACTAACATAAATACATATAACACCCAGACCAGACCCAACATATATGACACAAATGTTTATACAGTGCGGGGATCGCACCCGCGACCTCTTGGTTAATAGTCAACGTCTTGACCGATACACCAAAGTAGTCGTCAAATCCGAGATAGATGCCCCAGTGGTATAGATGAGCCGATTTCAATTACATTAGTTTCGCAGATAAATTTGATTACTTTTTTCACATCTATCAAAAGAATCTTTAGATCTATGTTAATTGACTCAGTTGTATGTCTCGTAGCGACAGCATGCAATGCCAAAATGAATTCAAAGAATTTGGAGGATAGGTGCCCTTTTTCCGGTGAGTCATCTAACCTTAACGCAATTTTTATGGGTCGGGCGTCTATCCCCTGTATAGGATAGATGTCACAAAATTTAGAGGTCTGCAAAAGTCCCTAATACTTTGAATATATCGAAGACAACTTCTTTTACTTTTCATAAATTTGTAGACTAAACTCCCAAGAATAAATTTGTTTCATAGATAAATAATTGTTTTGATTGTTATTATTGAAGTTATAGACCGATTTCGAAAAGTGGGACATCATCCCGGTATTACCCTATCTACTTACTTCTGTGCTAGTGTCATAAGTGACGAAGCGCGATTGACATTGTACCAAGCATTCGTCTTATCGCTTTGCACTTTTTGCGTTGCGCCGCTCACGTAGGCTTAGCACCTCAATTTCCAATCCAATTTTGTTTCGCATGCAAAACCATAATAGTCCTCCTGGCCGATTTCGACCACGGCGGCCAATCTCAACAGAGATCAGCCAACTGCGCAGGAGATATTATAGTGCACTAGTGTGAGCACAATACACAGGTGCACTCACTATTCCATCACTCCCAAAGTTTGGTGAGACGACAATCCGACATGACCGGAGAGAGATCAGGCGCAGGACCAACGGCTTCACGTGCTTTCCGGGGCACGGGGGTGGAACACCGCCAACTTCCCGATTCCGAGCTGTTTTTGATAAATTCATGACCGAAGATCGCAGAAACAATTTTGCCTCGACCTGGGATTTGAACCCAGGACCCCTCGGATCTAAGGCAGAAATTTTGCCACTACACCAACGAGGCTCGCACTACCTCCTAGTTGACCCACCCACCGATGAACCTGGGAGATGAACATATATAGATATACATAAGGTGTGTCCAAATCTGTCATACAGACTGTTAAGCTCGAGTACCTACGCATATAGATGCGCGTGGGTCATTTAGCAGTCTGTACACTGTCTGCATCTGAAATAATGTGCAAAAAAGTGGTCGCACATGAGATTTATTCGTAAAGAAATGATATGACAATAGGCTTGTTTCCACTAAGAAAAATATTTTTAAAAACGTTTACAAAATTATTCATAATTTCAGAACCCCTAAAAGTAATATTTTACAGCAGTTCAAAAAATTAGATTTTTATTTGAAATTCGATCTATAATAGTCACTCAGTCGGCATTGCACGCGATGATGTCAAAGTGTGTTATTCCCATACAAACGCTATGGAGAAAAGCGTTTTGACAGTTGATTAACGTACGTCAACGATCAGTCGACTATCCTATTAAACGGTTGGTTTCAATATTCTATCTACACGGTAGATGCGGTGGGTGTTAGTAAGGAAAGTGACCAACTTTTCTGTC
The DNA here is from genome assembly GCA_963921415.1 of Pyrausta despicata. Lineage (NCBI taxonomy): Eukaryota > Metazoa > Arthropoda > Insecta > Lepidoptera > Crambidae > Pyrausta > Pyrausta despicata. Next base: position 6,775,514 of record OY992869.1, read on the forward strand.
AGATGCTATTAAGCCGCCCAAAGGCCACTGACAAGGCTTAACGACAAAACTATCGATATTAACCGGGACCAACAGCTAAACGTGCCTTCTGAAGCACGAAGATGCTTGTAAATAACGTCACTTATATGGTCAGCATGGTCACCCATCCCAAACACGACCGCGCCTAAGGTTGCTTAACTTTTGGTATCACAAACAAGGTAAGACAGTAAGGTTGGTCACTTACCTAACACCCACCCCTCCACCAATCCGCACTGAGCCCGCGTAGTTGATGTGAGGCCTGTGCCCAGCTGTGGGACGTATATAGGCTGATGATGATGATGATGATCACAACCAAAGCGTTGCACCTACCGCGCCACAAGCATCTCCAAACCTGGCTTACTTTAACAAAATCTGAAAATCGTTATTTAAATAAATGGAAATTGCAAGACTTCTACAAATAACTTGTTATCTAAGACATGCTATTATTATTGTAAGATAAATCAATAAGTTGACAGGCAGAACTGCATTTCACATTGCGGACAGACAGACAGACGATAACAATTATTAATTGTTGCATTTTGTATTGTACTTAATATTCAATTTGCTTGACCGTAATGAGAATGTTTGTAACTTTGTTTTGTGTTTTGACATAATATCTTCTCTATATATATTAAATTCTCGTGTCACAATGTTTGTTCCCATACTCCTCCGAAACGGCTTGACCGATTCTAATGAAATTTTATGAGCATATTCAGTAAGAATCGGCTAACATCTATTTTTCATACCCCTTAGTGATAAGGGTTGTCCACCCTTAACATTTATATGGCATAACAACGTTTGCCGGGACAGCTAGTACATAGATATATATAACTAAGTAAGAGTACTACTACATATTAATTAATGTATGTAAGTAGGTTACATACAGTGTCTATTGCACACGCACAGTTTTAAATGAAAGGACTATCTTTTTCCTAGAGAATATAAATAATAGTCATATAGGTATATTATTGTATTGAAATTATTTGCGTGTAAGTTACGCCACTTCGTGCAACCTTGGGTGTTACCTTTCTACAGCAGTCGGGTAAAAAACTTTTTTTAATATATTTTTTATTAGGACAACAACAGCATATCACTCAAGAAAATAACACGAGTGTATAACTTAACTAGTCAATAACCAGACATGACAGTTGACCACGAAGTATAATGTAAGAATGTGAACCATTTTCGATTGCACTAGAATCGCTCCCCAGAACGCGAACCTGGTCAGAGCAGAAAGCAGACATTTTGACTACTAACAATACCAACTAAAAAGTAAGTAATCATGTAATCAAGTAACGGATAACAGAGTATAGCAATACAATTTGTAACTTGTGACAAAATATAGCAAAAGCAATAGTCAGTTTTTTCAAGCGCTTACAGTTGTATTTGGGTTCCTGCGCTGGCGTCGTTTAGTGGAAGTTTAGAGCAAAATAATTCTCTTTTTCAGCTTTAGTCATGAATTTCCGCGTAATTTCAAAGTAACGCCTGATTTCATCAACTATACCTATTGATTTAATGTTAAAAATGTGAAAAGGTAAGTAATAGGAACAAAAAGTTCTAGTTAAAAGTAAAACATAATGTATTATGTATGGATGTTTGTTACTCATACTGGACCGATACAAAACTACTGAACCTGCTTGGCTGAAATTTGGAACATACTTAGATAGATTAGGTATAACCTGAAATAACATAAAGGGTAGTTTTCATTCCGTAAAACTTTACGGTTCCTGTGGGATAAGTAGAAAACAGGTCCTATGCAGGTGAAACCGCAAGGCACAGCTATTTTTACAATAATTCCTTAACCTTTTGTTGAAGCTATGTTTTCTTCCAGTAAAACTATCAACCTCACCAAAAGTTTTAGAGTAGACTCTGACAAGTCGCGATATGACATTGTTTCGGCTCTTGCGATCTGTGAAGACACAAAATCCTCTGTGAATATTCGTGAATTGCATAATTGTTAATATGTATGTATTTTTAAAGAGCTGCTTACTGAAAAGCAGCCTTTATTTAGCTAAAAACTGATATAACATACAATTCGATACAGTTTAGTACGCCTTTCTTATCACAAACACATACAACGAAGACAGTGTTGACTTATTATTATGAGCCTAGGATACAACTTTACCTGCCTGGAAAACAGAAATATACACCTGTCTAAGTAGATGATAATAAATAATAATAAATCTTTATTTGCATTAAAACATGGTATTTGTAGGTGGTACAATAAAATGAGTGCAACATGTTTTGCTTATGATTAGCATGCAAATTGTTTTACAGGAGTAAAATTAAATTAATAAAATAATGTCAATTACAGTTAAGGTCACAAATTATGTCATTGAACAATTACATTATAATTACATAATAGATGCTCACAGACTTCGAATTTCGACGCGCCATTTCGGCGACATACTACACCTTCACGTAGATAGGTACAATATGATGCGATATCTTATTTAATGCAATAATGCACTGTCAAATAGGTCAGGGTTCGATGCAAGGCCAATCACAAGTGAATTGATTGTCTATCTGTCGGCAGACGTACCTAGGTACTAAGCAGACAGAGCTCGAACTAGGTAGATAGATAAAGACCGGGTCCTCAGTATTGTTGACGTTAAACATAATAATGAAACTTAGTTACCTTCTAGTACTTTAGAATTTGTAAATTTGTACAAACATTGGTGTGCATGAACATGTCTGTTTATACTGGTCTGGGTGTTATATAACAATAAATAAATATTTCACAACAATCACACCAATTCTAGTCCCAAATTAAGCAACGAGGCTTGTGTTATGGATACTAGACAACGGATAAACATACTTAAATACTTTTTTTTTGTAAATAAATACATATTATACATAGAAAACACCCAGACCAGTACAAACACACATGTTCATGCACACTTATGTATGTACTGTGCGGGGATCGAACCTGCGACCTTTGGTTTAAAAAGTCCGACCTGTGGACCACTGCACCAAGCGGTCGTCTATGTATACATTTAAGTTTATTTATAATACCACTGTTGATTCTGATATCTGTACACTATTGATTACAAGTGCTACTTACCAGGAAGTCAGATCAATGTATGTGATATTGTTATATATTTATTTATTTATAAAAATAAATTAGAACAAAGCTAAGAAGTAAATTATTCTAAGAAAATTGCATGTACCGTAGAAATGTCCTGATTGTAGATATTCATATCGTTAAAAACAGCAGATGTCTTCTTCAGCAGTCGACGGCGGGCATTGTGGATCATCATATTGAGAAGATGCAGAATGATTAGAAACCTATTGCATCGGGTTTTCACATGAGAGAATATCAACATTAAAATCTGTTAAAAGCACCTATACCCACTCAATGTCAGCTATTTTCAGTGACGTTTTAGCTATAAGAGATAAGTTAATTCGTTTCGTTTAGCGGTCTTTAACTAATATGGCTTCATTTATTTATTTATCTTAAGGAAACGTACAGCTTTATAATAGCATAAAGTCTTACATACATTATGTATGAAAGGTAAGGTAAGGTACTTTACTTTATACATTAGCAAATTAAAGTTACAAATGTTAGTTTATAAAAATGTTGCCAAATACGAAATTAATGCAAACAAGTTTAACTTACTGACTTGTCAGTCTATAATTTAGTCCTAAGTCACGATCTAGATGGTTTTCAGTTAAAAATATCCAGACGAAAGTGGTCCACAGACCATAAACGGTTTCCAAGGATTCAGTTTATGAGGCCGTTAATTAGAACGCCATAAACGTCACTTCAGAGCTGCGCAGGAGTCGGTGCGATGATTATATACTTAGAGAATGGGGTTGTCTGAGAGGTGTATAAATAAAATATGGCGGACGGAATATTTTCAGACGGGCAAACAGAGAGTAACGGTTTAACCACATATCAGTTTATATATAATACACATATTAATTTTTTATAAACAGCTCTGGGCCATTATACAACAGTCATTATATGGCTTAAGAGACCTATTACAAAATTTTTGACAGCTATGTAGTTTTTTTGAAAACTTGGTTAAAAATAAAAAATTGGAGACAGTACGAAGAAGTAATTGCTTAAAAATCAAGTTTTCGGCTAAAAACTGCTTAGCTGACAAAATTGATGTGATATAGTATTAACAAGTAGATGAGGAAATTCGATATTGTCGTAAAAGTCAAGTGACATATTAAGTAAGCAAACGACATGTTGATGGAAACTTTTGACCACGACTTAAACAATATCCAACACTTTTGTGTTAAAGCTGTAGGCAAAGATAACGGAAAATCTCATTCTATATCTATTATCTATAGCTGTAGGTTTGTAACTTAATGTTCCGGATTCCGGATCCAGATCGTAAGTCGAGTGATTAGCCGCGTAGTAAGTTTATTTACGTCTCGTTTTAAAAACCTACTCAGCAGTTTACACACTTTAAAAGTTCCCACCGAGATTGCCCTCGCTGAAATCCTGTTGGAGTACAACGTAGCTCCTCTTTAACTCAAATTCGTTACTTAATTTACAATTAATTAATTTAATTTTTCTATTCTAATACCCTCAAAACTTTAAGTTCATCGCTCGACTGCATCCCGATGCGTGCATACGATGCGCGCGCGCATTCATCTCACGTACTGTCTAGACAAGCCTGTTGTATGCAAATGTATGCGATTGTCAAACTGATTTTCGGCTATCCCATTTTGTATTCGATGGTGGATCTATTAAGGCGAGGATAAACGATTTTAGTTCGGCCACCTTAAGTCTGGAAAACGTCAATAAAAAAACATAGATTCGATAGTTTAAGGCAGTTTGCAATTCGAAAACTAAGCTAATTACTTTGCTTTACATAGTACGCGTAGCTCCTGCAGTCTTTTACGAGTATACTGATGCAAAATTAACAGTGTGAAAACTAGCTCGGAATACTGCGTTAGCTATTCAAGCCAAGCTAAACCAAGTTAGCTTATTTTTGAATCCGAAATTCGGTGCAGGCTGTGCAAGCATGACTTGTCACTACAAATGAACTCGGGAGACCGTTGAAGATTATTCAGTAAATTCTTTATTTTTCAAATTAAGTGGTACAAAAAATTTAATTAACTCCATCAAATTATAACCTTTATTTTTGGTTTCCTCTTAACGGTGCTTAACAGCCAAACCAAGAAGAAGTAAACGCCACGTCACCCGCAGCAACCATTTTGAAAATGTGAACCGGACAGCTATCCGCCTGCCTAGACATGCTCTCACGCACGTTGCGCATAACACTTGGTTTTGTAGATAAAAATGTGGCTTGCTTCTTCTTTCGGACTTGTGACAGTAGTGCTCGTTTAAGATGATCTTTAAACGTGTTCTTTGTTATTAGGGCGCGCATAGGAGGGGGGAATGAATTCCAACACCGCGTGGCTGCAAAACGGAAGCAGCCCCGCAAGGCGACAGTGCGGTGGAACAGCGCACCCTGTAAGGAAATAGCTATCTAACGGGATTTAATTCAAAATTGGAACATTGTATTATCTAATGTTGAGAAGCGAAACGCCGACTTGTCAGCTCCTAGCGACCTCACGCGGCGATAATGGAACTACGTCTTTTCTACTTTGTAAAATTCCGTGCGTTGTGTTAATGTGTAAAATTCAGTCTAAATAAATTTCATTTCTATAGTTCAGAGTCGAAATATTGTTTTATTTCATCATCTAATAATAATTAATGACTTTTTATTCCTTAGGTACGACTAAACACGATGTTTTATTATGTTGTGGGTAGGATAACAAAAATATGAAAAATGTTTTTATCGGCAGCCAAACTGAGTCACACTCATTACGCGTTTTGCATCGTTACTTTGTGCGAATTACGATTACTAATTAATTACGAAGTGATTATAAAGTCAATAGTGCTATTTTCTTTATTTATTATACTGTTTGTGTTTCATAAGTAAGTACCTATACCCAATTAAAAATAAGTTAATGTCTGTTAAAATCTACCATTTTCATTAGGACACGAAATTAATCTCGATTTTTTTACGTTTTGAGTTTAAAATCTCATCTGACCCCTATTTAGCACGATTAAAGAGCATACCCCAGCAAAATAGAATTAAATTGGATCCAGAAGTTTTGTCATTGCTTTCCTTGCCCATAACAAACGCCACATAATAATGCCACATATGCCCATTTATCGATAGATATTAATCGTTAAGCCTGGTCGGAGGCCCTCGGCCGGCTTAATAACCTCCACCAATCCGCACTGAGCCCGCGTGGTGGAGTATGGCTCGTACCACCTCATAGTTGAGGTGAGGCCTGTGCCCAGCAGTGGGACGTATATAGGCTGATGATGATGATGATCACTACCAAAGCGTTGCACCTACCGCGCCACAAGCATCTCCAAACCTGGCTTACTTTAACAAAATCTGAAAATCGTTATTTAAACAAATGGCAAATTGCAATTGATGATGATGATGATGATGCCCATTTTGTGTATCTTTCCTTTTCTTAAAAAAAAATTGGTTGCCTGTAAAGTCGGTATACGGGCGAAAGTTTTACGTGACAACGACTTTGAGTGGTAAAATAATTTTAATGTGAATATTCATTCGTATAACATGAACCGGTGTGTATGCCTATCTCTCTCACTCTCTCTCTCTCGCTCTGTCTCTCTCGCTCTTAGGCGGGCTAACTGTGCTCGAGTGGAAGGGACGCGTGCCTTTCACTTTTTATGTCTGTCTCACTCGCTCTTAGGCGGGCAAACCATGCCCGAGTCGAAGGGACGCGTGCCTCTCACTCGCTCTCATTGTGAGCGCATAACGTGAGCGGAGCGTAACGCAGTTTCTTGAAGTGCCACCCGGCAAACCAATTTATAAGACGTTGTCACGTCAAAAATATTTATAAAAATAGAAGATCAGTCATTATAACATATTTCGATCAAATTCATGGGCATTAAATCCCGCTAAAATATGATTTTCGTACAGTGTGTACACATTATCACCATACTCACTTCTTCTTTTGTTATTTTGTTTCGTATATATGTTTCTAAATTTATTTTAAATTATGAAATTAATGTAGCTTCGTATAACTTTTAACAATCTTAGACTTAGAAAAAGTCTTAAAATTTTTCTTTCCTTTTTTTCCCATCCGTGTTGAACCAGACATTCGTGAAATTATCAGACCTTTTTTTAAATTCAGATTTTTAAAAAGCGACCGTTTGAAACTAATCTGAAAAGAGACCGCTAGGCGATTGCTATGTCGCTTTCCGCTCACTCACACTCCTTCATAATTTTGTTTTATTTTCTCATTTAGTACATTATACTTCAATGTATTTTCTGGAAATAACTTACAAATAGTACAGACAAAAATGACTTAGGACATGTAACCCAAAATTGCAGAGTACTTCGCCTTAACGAAATTATAGTCTAGACTAGAACAATGAGGTATTCAATTGTATGCCTAATTTTAGTGCCCAGACTGGTTGGTGGCTTAGCAGCCGATGACCAGCCGGTCGACAGACTAACCTTGAACCTTACTAAATGGGCACCAGAACTTTACAGGCCTATGAAGACCAAATAATCTATTGTTGAAAGAAAATTTCTTCATTCGTTTATGTGCTAGTGATTGTTAGTACAATTTAAACAAATAGTTAGCTTAAGGTGCTTTATCTTCTTATACCTACGAGTATACTAGTCAAAAGAAAATAGGGGCCACTTGGTTATTTTAACGCCCTGACTGATTTTATAATTTCAAGTGATCCTAAGTGGCATATTTGTTTTTGTTGGGTTTCTTTGAGTGCTTACAAGCACTTAATCACTTGATTGTTTTTTGAAGTGGGTAGAATTTGAACATTTTTTTAACGACACTCACGATATTGAAAAAATAGTAAAACACAGAAAAAATCTGCAACTTTTTTTCTTTCGATCCTTTTTTATAGTGTGTTTTTTTAGGTAAAACTGCTTACTTTTAAAATAAACATTATCAATTACTAATTGTTTAATTAAAACACATGATTATATGATTTTTACATTAAAAAATAATCAAACAAATACATTTTTTGTTGACCCCAAAACCTACTATACGTTTCTTAGAAATTTAAAAATAGACTGTGGCCCTTACTTTGTTTTGACTATTATATATAACAATTAATTGCTATTCGTTAGTCTCGCTACAACTCGAGAACGGCATAAACGATTTGAATAATTTTAGTCTTGAAATATTTGTGGAAGTCCAGGAAAGGTTTAAAAGATTAAAAATTTTAGAGAAATAGCGAAAACAGCGGGCAGGACAGTGTCTGCCGGTTCCGCTAGTCTTTAATATATTCTTGACGAAGAATAGACAAACAGGAATGTCTGTCGTGTTACATATACTCGAACGCTAAGGTGAACGCCTTAATATGAAACATAAAATCTAGATTTTACCTCATTTTCTGGCTAGCGCCCTATCTCTATCTGGATCGTCCTATCTCTTCCTTATCCGATCTTTAAGGTACAATTCACATCTGACTGCGCGCTTATTACGTTTTGTTAATTCCGAGTTATCAAATTAGAAGTTGAATGCGAATACCGTCGTATTCATAAACACTGAGAATTAAATACAATTTCCTCCGTAACTTTTAAAATGCGTCCGACGTGAATTGCGCAAAACAAGGGATAATTACCAACTAACCCCAAGTAAGTCTTTAAGAGGCTAAAATACAATGAAACAGGAAATTTTTAATTACATTTTTATTTTCTACTAGCTGTGCCCGCGACTTCGTCCGCGTGGAATTTTAACTGTTACCGCCTTCACCGCGTGGAGGTACTCCCAGCCTATGCTACTGTTTAACACGACCCAAATGCAGGCATACCTGCGACTCTATAACAGGTACACACAATGAGTTCCCTTAGTTAGGTAGGGTGATTAATTCATCCCAAGTTTAGGCCAGTTAACACTTAGTCACTTGGCGTGAGTATTATATATTTCACTGTCTAGGTAAAACTCAATCAAATGAAAAAATCCCATCAAATTCAGTCCTGTAGTTTCTGATATTCAATTTCCTGCCTACACTCTTAGTCTATTGGCGTGATTATTGCAAGTGATGCTGAGTCAAATAAAAAAAGTCCCATTAAAATCGGCCCAGTAGTTTCCGAGATTCAATTTTCTGCCTACCCCCTTAGTCTATTGGCGTGATTATTTCTAGCCTTCTTTACCTTCCAAGTAATGTTGAGTCAAATAAAAAAAAGTCCCATTAAAATCGGTTTAGTAGATTCTGAGATTCAATTTCCTGCCTGCCCCCTAAGTTCATCGGCGTGATTATTTATATCCCAGTTTACTCTCCAGGTGATACTGAGTCAAATAAAAAGTCCCGTCAAAATCGGTCCAGTAGATTCTGAGATTAGCCCGGACAAACAGACAGACAGACAGACAGACAGACAAAAATTTTAAAAATTGTTGTTTTGGCTTCTATTACGGTAATTAAGACCCCCTGTAACAATTTTTCATAAAAATCTTCAATGTACAGAAATCGATCTTTTACAGTCTTATTATATGTATAGATAACACCTTATTTTCTATAACACCTTATCAACATAGAATAATTCAACGAATTAAATATGCATAGAATAGATCGTCTTAGCAATACAACCTTATGTGTATCGTGAAATTTATTGTATGGTGTGCAATAAAGTGTTAACTTATTTTAGTAAATTACTAGCGGCCGCCCGCGACTTCGTCCGCGTGGATGTTAGTTTTTTGCGACCGGGCTTCATACAAATTCGCAACCCCTATTTTATCCCTTTGGGGGCAGAATTTATCAATATGTAATATTATTTCTATCCTTCTTTACCTTCCAAGTAATGTTGAGTCAAATAAAAAAAAGTCCCATTAAAATCGGTTTAGTAGATTCTGAGATTCAATTTCCTGCCTGCCCCCTAAGTTCATCGGCGTGATTATTTATATCCCAGTTTACTCTCCAGGTGATACTGAGTCAAATAAAAAAAGTCCCGTCAAAATCGGTCCAGTAGATTCGGAGATTAGCCCGGACAAACAGACAGACAGACAGACAGACAGACAGACAGACAAAAATTTTAAAAATTGTTGTTTTGGCTTCTATTACGGTAATTAAGACCCCCTGTAACAATTTTTCATAAAAATCTTCAATGTACAGAAATCGATCTTTTACAGTCTTATTATATGTATAGATTTTCAACCTGACGCCATATTTAAACATGAATTCTCCTTTTTAGAAATGACTTTAGTAATATTCATGATCATAACATAAATAAATTACCGACCAATACATTACAAATTAAAATCACAATTTGGTTTCTTATTTTAAATAACTTCATTACGCTAATGATCGTATTCAGAGACTTTATATGTATATATTTTTTAAATTAGTCAAAACATGCCTCCGATGGCATGTTATGTATAATATTGGTTAGTTATTGTATGTTGTATCTTGTTTCAGCCTTTTCAGTAGTCTTAAGAGCAGCCGGTTTTTTTATTATAATTTTCTTCATGTCTTTTTAGCAAGACAAAAAACGTAATGATATACATCATTTAATTCCTTTTAAATGATACCTATATAGTGGTATTCGAACAAAAACAATAATTCCCGGCCAATATTCGTCTTTCGGAAGGCACGTTAAGCAGTTGGTCCCGGTTAACATCGAAAGGCCTTCTAGGCCCTCGGGCGGCTTAATAACATCTGTCAGTAAAGTTGGTCACTTACTAAGGTAAGTAAGTGACCAACAAGTAAGTTTGTAAACAAATAACCCCTAAAAACAAACCACATGGCTCGTACCACCTCATAGTCAAGGCACAGATATAAGTTAAGGGGAGGCACAGGCCTAGGCCTGTGGGCCATTGGGACGCATATAGGCTGATGAGAGAAATGAAAAAAACGTGCACAACCGTCTTGCAGGGCGAGAGACATTAGAGGGGACGAGGTATTTCAGATGACGATTGAGGGCGGATACTTTTTTTCAACACACTTGCTCGTAAAGTGAGCCTTATTATATCGTTCTTAGGGCCATAAACCGAACTATAACATACACGTGCATAATAATATTACACACTAGTGCATAATAGAATGATCCCTACAAAGTTAAGTTAGTACCTAACTGCAAATTATATGCGAGTAAACAGGGCATTTTCAATTTAACCGGGTAATACAGTTTTTTTTGTAACAACAAAGAGGTTTTATGCCAATCCATTTACATTTTTGAAATAAATAAATGTGTCCCTAATTAAGACGAAAAAACATTTATTATTATCAAATTATTTATAATTCACAATAATTTCTTATAAAATATTTGCATTTTATCACTAAAATTATCATTTTGAAGTAGGCTGTATGGCTGTAATCAATCAACTTACATTTGGTGCGTGCAAAAAAAAAATTGCGCGCCATTTCCCAATTTAGTTTCCCAATTTCCCATACTTAATTAAACGATTTATGCAATACATGTTTGTTTTTTCCTCGCAAGTGTGTTGAAAAACGTCGTATGATACACGTGTGTATGATGATTACCGTCCTCGGCTCTCTTAAGACCCTCACCTGACGGCTCGGGTCTCAATGGCGCCTCAGCGGTAATCACCAACATTACACACTTGTACCATAATGTACTATTATTTTATAATATAATAAAAGAGTCTAATGATCTTGAGTGCCATAATTGGGCATAATTTGTGTCACATCATATCATATCAATAACATGAAGAGGATAATAAATCATAATTTCCATAAGTTATTAAGCCTTTGACTGCCGAGAGACTAGACACAATAGAAATAAAATAATATTGTTTGGGGGTCACCGGTGACCACCATGGCGCTCAATGTGTTAATTGTCTCTGATAATGAGCGCTTCAGCGGCTACGCCTGCGCTGGGCTTAGCAGCTCAGGCATAGACTGAGTTAACGATGGAGAGAACTCGCCTAGAAGATGCCTGTTCACTCTACGTTGGAAAATTTCTAGGTTATAACTGCAGGGAAACACTGATGCAGGTAGGGAGTTCCAGGAATCTGGAATGGTAGCGCAGCAGGGAAGGGTAGGTTATGGGTGCTTGGATTGTGATTTTTTGTTTAAGTGTAGCACCGCGATAATAGAAACTTTTTATTGTGACCACATTTACATAGTACCTAGTTCGGTAGGGAAGATGTCATCCTTTTTCATTCGCAAACAACGAAAAAGAAAGAAATAAAAAAAATGCTAACGAGCAAGTGAGCAAGTCGAAATATCACTGCTCGCAGTTACACAATGTTTTAGCCCATGCTCAAACGGCATGGTGCATATCTTCTTATTTTAATCAATCAAGGGTTAAATTCTATAACGTCTCTGAACAACGACAAATCCTTACCCAAGTACATTTAATCTAAAACTTGCCTCTACAAAAACGTGGACCAATAAACTACATTGAGTATGAAGAAGGAAAACGGGAAGAAGAAGCGAGAGAACCGATCTATGTATAGAGCCGTCTCCCTCCCGTTGCAGAAGGTCTCGTACTGAGGTATCGAGGCTGACGTACTGGCTCGAGGGTCCACCGAGTTGGGGAATATGTGCTGGAAATGACAGAAAAAGACAAAAATATTAACTTAGGTCGGTCACCCCACCAGTTTCATGTAGATAACATTTCACATTACATACATAGCTCTTTTAATTAATTAATTAATTTAACTTTGATAACTTTCGCACCAAACCCCTTCCTTTTTACAACAATATCCTTAACCCGAAAGTTGTCTGGAAGAGATCGCTCTTGGCGATAGAACCGTCTAAATTGGACATCTTTGTGTGCTTGTTGTCATTTTTATTTTTGTTTCTGGTGTGCAATTGAGAGTTACCTTATCAAATCGGATCTACCTGGTAGGTCATCCCACCAGTTCGATGTGGATAAGAGATGGTGGACCTAGTAAGATATTTTTATATCTAACCTAATACTTGTAAATGTTATTATTATAAGATAACTAATAATAATTAGATATAGCCCTCTAATCATTTTTAATAATTTAAAAAAAAATGCAATACCCAAACCGAAAGGGTTACTAAGTTATAAGTGCAATCGTCTAGCATAAGACCCGCAATATGTATGTAACACTTAGTTGGCAAATAAAAGAATATGACATTTGTAAGGAAAAATATGCATATTTTTCCAAAAAGAAACGAGTTTAGTAATGTACGAAAAAGGTATCCATACAGGTTAGATACGCCATCATCAAATACAGCCTGCTTCAGTAGGAACAGCTACAGCATGTGCATTCAATTGTTTAATTTGCTTCCCAATTGGATCCAATGTCTTCCTTTTACTATTTTTAAGAAAACCATGTTCCAAATTCTTGTTGAAAATTGTTTTTATGACATTAATGAATTCACAAAATTTTGCCGAGACGGTCATCTAAAAATATATATATATATTGTTAAAAAGATTAATCTTTAATTATTATTATTTCTTTTTTGTACTCGAATGCTCCGCTGTTGTATCTTGCTTGCACCTGAGTTTGGGCTTATGTTAACTCCCCGTTATAAATTTTTGACATTTTTATTATTATGAATTGGCCAGCACTGTATGACTTATTGTATTTTGATGTAAATTGACCAGCATGGTATGACTTATTGTATTTTATATTATCTTAAAGTGACATACTTAACTTTTTTGGATATTTTTGAGACTTTTGTTCATTATTGTTTGCTCTCATTTTGTAATATGTAAATTTGCATGACGACAGAAATTATAATATTTGCTTATCGATAGATCGATTAAACATGAATGCTCATCTCTCTAAATGTAACAACTTTATCTGTACTACCATGTTTTATGCAAATAAAGATTTATCTTATCTTATCTTATCTTAATTCCAATTTACTCCAGATAACTACGTGGTCCTGTTGTGTGCCTGAAGTACCGTCTTAAAATAACGCGGGCGAAGTCCTTAATTTCTTTATTAAATTGATAAAATTCGTCGGCATCTATCCGCGGCCGCTAGTTATTTAATAATCACCTTGAAAGCGTCCAGATCCCTCGATAGATCCTCGTCGGAGTACCCCTTCATGGCCTTAGTAGCCACCGGCCCCATGTAGTTGTTCACCACGGCGAACTCGAACAGCGAGAGGAACACGAACACAGAACACGACGACATCCACACGTCTATCGCTTTGACGTACGAGACTGGTGGTAGACTTTGTTGGGACTGGGTGTTTTGGGTTGCTGGAAGAGAGAGAGAGATTAAGTTGATTAGGTAGTTAAATATAGTTTTTTAACATAAGTCGCAGCCACACGCTGACAAAATCGTGCTTCCTTACCACCTGCACGCACCCTTTTTTTGAGCAAAAGGACCATCCATGTATGAAAATTTTTTTCACATTTCAAATATCACATGCATGATTTTAATATTTGTAATTAACTTTGACGAACGAAGGAGTATTTCTAAACGATGCAGAAAGCTGATGTTAATTATTTTTAAAAATTAAAATTTTAGTAAAAGCATCGCAAAACGGTTATTCAAAAATCTTTTCGTTTTAGGGACAGTGTCTATTGCAAGTTGACATTAAGACTTTTGAAATATATATATATAATATATAAACATAGTAAATTTCGTAAGCCGGTCATTAAAAGACGAGCAAAATATGAAAATTATCAAACTGCTAAGCATTTACTCTCCTAGACAGTAAGCTATACCTAGGGTAAGCAACGACGTCACACCGAGCGTGACCCTAGCAGGTATGGCTTCGGGCTTGATCCAGAATGAGATCCAGGACATCACCACGATGAGAGCTGAGGGTATGTACGTGTGGAAGAGGTGGTAGCCGAGACGACGCCGCAGGATGAAGTCCACTGCTAGGCAGGTGAAGTTGCCTGGAAAATGAGTGATAATCGTGTTCAAATGGTATTATTATTAAAGACACACACACCCTACACATAATTTTTCGTTTATTTAACTTATTAGGTTGGTATACAAAATAGAGGCTAAAATCTTTACATGTAAGAAGGGGATAATGGTGCTGGTTGTACAATAAGTAATATTAATGTAAAACAGTTTGTAACCTGAAATGTACAATTATTGTTTATTGTCCTAAATAAAAATTAAAAAAAGCATAAATTAAATGGGAGTGGTAAAAGCAGTGCTTAATATCATAACCAAACTGTCGGAATGCAGTAGAAGTATGAGTTTTTAACCCCTAGCGAAAAAGAGGAGTGTTATAAGTTTGATCTCTATGTCTGCTTGTGTGTTTATATGTGCTTGTGTTTTCGGGTTTCTGTGTTTTTATGTATGTCTGTCTGTCTGTGGCATCGTAACTCCTGAACGGATGGACCGATTTCAGTGCGGTATTTTAATCGAAAAAAGATAATTTATTCACGGTGGTTCTTAGTCTGTCCAGCTACTGAAGCTCACCGACTGATTTTACCTCATTCGGGGGTTTTTAACTGGAAAATTGGTGTTTAGTTAGTTATTTTTCACGTGACAACGTCTTATAAATTGGTTTGCCGGGTGACACTTCAAGAAACTGCGTTACGCTCCGCTCACGTTCCGCGCTCACAATGAGAGCGAGTGAGAGGCACGCGTCCCTTCGACTCGGGCATGGTTAGCCCGCCTAAGAGCGAGTGAGACAGACATAATAAGTGAAAGGCACGCGTCCCTTTCACTCGAGCACAGTTAACCCGCCTGCGAGAGAGAGAGCGAGAGAGACAGAGCGAGAGAGAGAGAGTGAGAGAGATAGGCATACACACCGGTTCATGTTATATGAATGAATATTCACATTAAAATTATTTTACCACTCAAAGTCGTTGTCACGTAAAACTTTCGCCCGTATACCGACTTTACAGGCAACCATTTTTTTTTTTAATATGATTTTCATTCTTTGTAATATTTTGTAATTGTAATATGTACAGAATAAATATTTATTATATTCTATCTATTGCATTCTTTTTTAAAAATGTGTCTTAGTGCCTCATCATAGTGTCCAACTGTGCCAATCTATCTGATGTCTGATAAATATTAAACTCGATTTCTTGAAAACCATTTGGAATTTTGTAGAATTGCGAATAACCTTTTTTTTTAAATAACACCGGCTTTAGTGCACACGTAAGCACATTATACCATTTCGTATATTGAACCTGGGATCTTTTGATACCTCAGCATATCAGCCGTTTGACGCCCACTGCTGACCATAGGCCTCCCCCAAGGATCTCCGCCGCGATGGGTCCTGCGCTCCCCGCATATAGCAGCTTCCCATGACCTTCACCAGATCGCCGGTCCACCTTCTAGAGGGCCTTTTAAAAAACACCTACCTGTGGAGTATTCAATGGTGCAGTCCGAGGTGTAGTTATTGGCAATGTCGAGCTGCGGCAGTTCGATGTCTGGATTCACTACTAAAGGGTCTGTGAGGTTCCAAATGAACACCAAGTCGTGGACTGTATGCGACACTGGAATGAGAAAACAATATTTTTTTACTGACTGATACAAAAGCTTATAAAAAAGGAGGTGCTTGTGGCGCAGTGGTGGCAGCGCTTTGGTAGTGATACCAAAAGCAACCTACGGCACGGTCATGTTTGGGATGGGTGACCATTCTGACCACACAAGTGACGTCTATTTACAAGCATCTCCGTGCTTCGGAAGGCACGTTAAGCTGTTGGTCCCGGTTATAGATATTGGTCGTTGTACGGAGGCCCTCGGGCGGCTTAATAACATCTGACAGTAAGGTTGGTCACTCACCTTACACACACCCCTCCACCAATCCGCACTGAGCCCGCGTGGTGGAGTAGGGCTCGCACCACCTCATAGTTGAAGTGAGGCCTGTGCCCAGCAGTGGGACGTATATAGGCTGATGATGATGATGATGATACAAAATCTATGGAGGCAGACCGTTTTGACAGATAATATAAAGTATGTCAACGATTGGTGGTGTCATCTAGCCTATTGTCCCAACACACTCTCTTGAGGGACTCGTAATGTCTCTGTACTGAGATAAACAAATCAGATAACAGTGTTATGTGATAATGTTTTTGGTAAATGCATCGTTAATAATCTTTGATCAAACCAAAGAGAGAAAGATACGGTGCGTACGTCCTTACAATAGTCAACTTAAAAATCACTCACGCGCACGAACCCACGTGTAAGCAACTCGCAGTACTTACGACGACTTGAGCGGAGCAGGTCCATTGGACTCGGTTTATTGGGACCGCGTGCGACCAACTCATACCGTATCTGCATCTTTTTAGTTGGATCAAAGTTGATAGCACAGAGAATAAAAATAAATAATAGTTTAAAAAACTACAAAAACACGCTTCTATTGCTAACTAAAAAAAAGAGAAAATAATTTCTAAGTACAAAGAATTTGTATGACATTAGAGTAAAAAGCCTGAGGTGCACTTTATGTGGTTTTCATAGTTCTCTTTTTTATAGTTACCAATTATGGAATGATTTTAATATACTATACCAAGCACCCCACGCTTTTTACTCTACCATAATAAGGATAATGGACAACTCTTATCAAATTATTGCATTGTCATTGGTACTTGATAAGTATGCAAAGTTTCAAATTAATTCGATTTCTGGAAGTTGGTGAAAATTGAGCTCAAAGATTCCGTTACAAACATACAGCCCGAGTTAATAAAAGCGTGTTAAAATGCACTTCAAGGAAAAATAGTGATCTTTTATTGAATTGTTTCACTTAAGATAGAAATCTTTTGCTATAGCGAGGTACAGTTACTTACAGCTTTCTATCATCATAGAACAGCTTTGAGTATCATGCGGGTATGTTTCAAACTTCATTGCACACGACAATACCAATGTTAATCTGGAAATAAACATTTCTACGTTATTATTACTATCAGATTATTTTTTGTACACAACGGGGTCGCACTTAACCGTTGTCCTGCGTGAGCGGCAAATGCGACAAGTGCGACAGTATCAAATGTAATGTACACTTTGACACCGCGTGAACACTTTCTAACGAAAATCGTTCGCATGCACTTCGACACACGCGGAGCAATTAGCAAGCGGGATTGTGCACGATGTGCAAATGATTTTCGCCTTAAAGGTGTTCATGCGACGCAGACCGCGATAGTATGTTATAATAATATCCTACGTGACGAAGGACTACGATCGATACTCGACTCGCAACTGACAGCGAGTTAACCAGTCACCAAATGCCGCAGCGACAGTACGCCGCAGGTGTGCCCTGTGCCTAACAGCTTAGCATAATGTCTCTTCATAAGGTGGTATAGCCAAAGCCTGAATTTCTCAATATGTTTTATGATTTTGAATAATCTGCAGAGCATGGATGCTATTGAACGTTTCTATAGCGATCAAATCACCCACAGATCGTTGCGTTTTGGCCAGCGATGGGACTACTCCTTAGTCATAAACAGCTATTTAAAAGCTGGTGAATAACTATGCTATACTAACCAATATCACATCATTGATCTGACTCCTTGGTAAGTAGCGTAAGCACTCGTGTTACAGAAATCAGAATCAACAGTGGTGTGACAAATACCAGACTAGAACAAACAGACATGTTCATGCAAACAAATGTTTGTACAGTGCGGGGATCGAACTCCCGACTTCTTGGTTCAATAGTTACACCAAAGTGTTCGTGGATTGTTTAAACTCAAGATACTAACTTGGACATATACAGCAGCGTTTTGTCATGGTACAGCCAGAGGTAATGGTTGGGTATGCTCATCTCATGAAAGGTGACCTTCTTAGCGTTCTTGAAGAAGCAGTCAGGTCTCCAGATACTGTTCAGCCATTCCACGTCCAGGATCCGGTATTCTTCGTGCATGTTCTCTGGGAGACGAAGGCGAGGGTCCCTCCAGGATTGAGCCAGGAATATGTCGGCTACGTAAGTCTGGAATGGAGAGGAGACTGTTATATGAGGATGATGGACTATTGTTATCATGGATATATTGACTGCCTCGTTGGTGTAGTGGCAAAGTTTCTGCCTTACATCCGAGAGGTCCTGGGTTCAAATCCCAGGTCGAGCCAAAATTGTTTCTGAGATTTTCTGTCATGTCTCAAAAAACAGCTCGGAGTCGGGAAGTTGGCGGTGTTACACCCCCGTGCCTCGCAAAGCACGTTAAGCCGTTGGTCCTGCGCCTGATCTCTCTCCGGTCATGTCGGTTTGCCGTCTCACCGAACTTTGAGACGTAAGGTCGTTTATGGTTACTGATAAGACGGTACGAATATGAACAGAGCAAACTCGATTACTTTGAAAAAAAATACAATTTGTATCGGAATGTATGAAAAAAGGAAGATGAAGGCATCTTGAACTGGACTTAGATCAAACCAAACTGAGGAAGACACGGCACGTACAGGGGTGTTATAAGTTTGACCCAGGTGTCTGTTTAATAATAAATAATAATAAATCTTTATTTTCTCATCACAAACACATTTACAGTTGGACAACAATTGAGATACAATTAAATGAAATGTTTGTGTGAGACTGGTGCCTATGCTAGGTATAAAATTCCTGTGTTACAGGTCACCAGCCTCTCACCTCCTCGGACAGTCGTGCAATTAATTATGTAGACAAATGATGGAAAAAAATAAAATAAAAAATGATATATGTACTGTGTAACATTCTAACTTATCTATGTAGTGAATTTATATATATATATATATATATGTGTGTGTGTGTGTGTGTGTGTGTGTGTGTGTGTGTGTGGTGAGCGTGTGTGTGTGGGGGTATGGGTGCGTGCGTGCGTGTGCGCGTGTTTTGAATTTGTCGTCATAATTATATATATAAGTAATTGAATGCGTTATCATGAGCTATTTCATCACTACAATGAAATCTTCAGTGCTCACATAATCAAGATTACACAACCAGAGTGTTAATTTAGTTTTACACGAGTGCTTTGGTAGGTGGTATAAGCTCAGTATATTGTACAGCTTATTGTACAGGTAGCTTCCTAAGAAGCAGAAGAATCTGTGGGCAAAAGCTGTGTTAAAAGACAGATTATAGCAAACCCTACCCCTCCTACGTCTGTTGATCGCTAATAGAGGGTCGTATGTGATCAGCGAGTGCTTGCGAAGTACTACCGAGACAATAAACAACTGACGTACTGTTAAAACCTTCCAGAATTTGTATACCTCAGTAGTGGGATACAAGAGGGGGAGAAATGCAGCAATCTTCAGGATAGCTCGTTGGGCTCTTTCCAGTTTTAGTAGATGGGTTTTAGAAGCTCCACCCCAGGCTGAGATGCAATAGCACAAAATGGATTGGCACAGGGATTGATAGACCATTTTGAGAATTTTTAGGTCAGCTAGATGTCTCAGTGTCTTAAAGACATAAATTAATTTTCTGACTCTACTCGTCACCAGATCAAGATGCGCATAAAAGTTGAGATGAGAATCGACCATTACGCCCAGGTACTTAATCGTGTCGGAATGAATCAACTGAGGACAGGAGCAGTGCGTTTTGGAGTAACAAATGTTCGAGTGTGATATCAGTTTGTGATCACTTGGCTGCCCTCGTCTATCAATAGAAAAAGTCAAATATTTTGTTTTTGATACATTTAACGCTAATGAATTTCTAGAGAGCCAGTCGAATATTTTATTCAGCCCTTCCTGAGCATATTGGTATGCTTCACACCAGTTACTAGCATGGAAAAGCAAGGCAGTGTCATCGGCAAACGCTATCAGTTTCCCATTTCTCAGTTGAGTGTCACATAACTGGTTTATATAGACTAGGAATAGCGTGGGGCCCAGGACACTGCCCTGCGGCACACCATACGTAACAGGAAGCTCAGAACTGTTTGTGTGTATATGTGTTTTGTGTAGTTCCGTCTGTGGCATCGAAGCTCCCGAACGGATGGAAAGATAATTTAATCACGGTAGTTCTTAGCTATATTCGTAGATAGTCAGGTTGCTTAACTTTTGATATCACTACCAAAGCGTTGCCACCACTGAGCCAGAAGCACGCGCACAATTTTAAAAACTTTTAACTATTATAGTACTTGTTTGTAAATAAGTTACAATTGGGATGATGACACCTATCTAAAATATTGTCAAGAACAAGGTGTTTAAAAACATAGCCCCTATGAGGTTAATACAACCAATATATTTCAAAAAAGCTGTAGAAACCAATTTTTAAACACACAAAACGCAATAAATATTCGGTCAATTGACTCTGATTTCTGACACATGACCGTGACGTCACAATCATTTATTCCCATACGAAATCTATGGAGGCAGACCGTTTTGACAGATAATAAAAAGTATGTCAACGATTGGTGGTGTCGTCTAGCCAATTGGCATGATGACACATATCTTAAATATTTTCAATACCATGTCGTTTAAAAAACATAGCCCCTACCTATGAAGTTAATACAACCAGTTTGTTTCCAAAAAGCTGTAGAAACAAATTTTTAAACACACAAAATTCAATAAAAATTCGGTCAATTGACTCCGATTTCTGATACATGACCGTGACGTCACGTTCATGTATTGCCATACAAAATCTATGCAGGCAGACAGACAGACAGAACGACAGATAATAAAAAGTATGTCAACGATTGGTGGTGTCATCTAGTCTATAGATTACCAAAACGTCTCACCATGCTCTCCTCATTAATGGAATCCAGAGACAAGACGGTGACGTGGAAGTAGACGATAGTGGGTTGTCCCAGCAACTTGGGCGCTCTGTTCTTGTCGTAATACTTGGCCTTCACCGGCAGAATGTCACGGAGGGACAAACTTTGTTCACCTTTAAACTCCATCTCTTGGTACGAGGCGTTGGTTCTGAAAATAAATTAATTTGGATTTAATAATAAGGTAATAAAGGATGTCCACTGCTGAACATAGGCCATCCCCACAGTTTTCCACATCGACCGATCAATTTTATTAAGGTCACTGAATGTGAACTCTGAAGGATGTCTCAAAACGTTTGTCGTGAACGCTGAACAAAGGAACAGTACAATCGCCCGGCTTGCGAGAGGTGCGGGTTTGGGTCTCGCCTGTGGCAGTCTGTTTTCTCTTTAAGTGTGTTTTAATTTCACAAAAGCAAATTGTTTTGTTTTATTGAAAACTAGCCATGCTCTCCGGTTTTCACAGGTGTTTTACGTGTGTACAAACATGTTTTACGGGATAAAATATAGTACCCTATGAGTTATTCATTATTCCTTGTTATAATCTATAAACATCAGCCAAATCGGTCCAGTAGTTTTGGCGTGAAGGCGTAACGAACATCCATACAGACAAACTATCGCATTTCATAATACTTATTAGTAGGATATTCGTACTTACTTAAAGTTTTACGAATATACTGAAGAAAAATCTGGGGGCACGGTAGTGCCCCCGCCAAGACGAGCCAAGCGAAGCGCACGGGCACTACCTACCTTTTCTCGAAGCGCTTCGTCGTTTTTTTGAACCCTCGTAACTTGGGTTTGGATTATGCTAGATCAACAAAATTTTCGGGATATATTGTCAATAGCGGACTTATTGAACATATTAAGTTTTAATTACATTAGCTTTTATACTTCAGATTTTATTTATATCTAAAAAACGCTGATTTCGTCACTGACTCACTGATGATCATCAAAATTATTAAGGTATTTCCTAATCTCCTAGAAAGCTGAAATTTTGTATGTAAGCTAGTATTAAAAAAATTATAAAACTTGTAACTTTCATCCCCCAACCCCTTAAACTAGGGGATGGGAGTTTGTATGAGACCAGGGGGCTGAGACAAAGTATCAATTTAAAAATAAAAAAGGCAAAGATAGAGAGTGGGCTATAAAAAAAGGCGTCTCTGATGTGCAAGAAATACACCGCAAAAAAAGAAGAAAAAAATAAAAAAAAATTATTACAAACAACTTACAAAAAGGAATGAAATCCCACCAAAAACATTTTCATGTAAAATGTTGCCAAGACGAGCCCATATGACTCGCACTGTCAAAAATTTATCAGATCTCATGTAGAGCCAAGCTTCTAACACTACACGCCCTAACTCTACAAGGCCTAACTTCACAAACTCTACACCTTAGTCAAAATATGTGGCTTGGCCGTTCGTTACTACAAGAACTATTGTATAACACAAAAGTAATGAACAGTGAATTGATTTTTCACCTTACGCCGATGTGAATGTAGCGAAATGGCCAAGCCACATATTTTGACTAAGGTGTAGAGTTTGTGAAGTTAGGCCATGTAGAGTTAGGGCGTGTAGTGTAAGAAGCTTGGCCCTACATGAGATCTGATAACTTTTTGACAGTGCGAGTCATATGGGCTCGTCTTGGCAACATTTTACATGAAAATGTTTTTGGTGGGATATATATGTGTGATCTAGGAATTGAACGTGGGTCCATCGACTGTATGGCGTGCAACGCGTCTCTACTCCATTACTCAGATATAAGCAAAGCCTGTGTCTGCTTTTGTCTATCGTAACGTAAGTATTCGTTTACTTGTCAAATTGTGTAGGTAACTGACAGTTTTAGACATTTGGCCCTTACGATGGTATGCTCGCGTAGGCGTTCAATTAATATTTTACTAATTTTAAATTTTGGATTTAAAAAAAAAATCGTGTAAACGCTACACTACACACACGACACTGACGGAACAGTAAGCCCATGGTGGCAAGCTTAAGTTCGCTCGCCAAAAAAGTTAAGAAGAAGAAGACGCGATCGCTTGTTTAGTAGATCGACTATGCCATTTAAGGCGTTATTCTACGTAAGCAACACAACGCGACTAGTGCAACGCGATAAGATTAATTGTCAATGTCAATCGTGCTTCGTAACGGAGGACATTTTCGACGACTACTTTGGTGTAATGGTTAAGAACTTGACTATTAACCAAGAGGTCGCGGGTTCGATCCCCGCACTGTACAAACATTTGTGTGCATTAACATGTCTGTTTATACTGGTCTGGGTGTTATATGTATTTATTTAAGTTTATTTGTAATACCGCTGTTGATTCAAATATTTGTAACAAAAGTGCTTATGCTATTTACCACGAAGTCGGATCAATGTATGTGATGTTGTTCTATATTCCCATAAACATGCATACATTTAATACACTTGTCGCATTTGTCGTTTATATTGTGGAGGGAACAGAGGCGGTCTCAAGGTCGAAGTGGGGTATTCCGATATGCTGTTATCTGTACATCCGTCTATGTAAATGTGTCTAAAAACAACCCCATATGTACATATAATGTGCCGGTCCTATAACAGCCTGGACGTTCACATAGACATTTTTCAGTGTACTCTAGAGACTTTCAAGAAAAAGCTCAATGAAAAAAGTTACTGTAACTTGTCAGTTATAATTTTGTCAATTTGAATTTAAATTTTTGTTCTTAGATAAAAAAAACAATTCTTAAAAAATGTTGTGTATAGTTTTAATTGGCAATCGGAATAGTTGGCAGTCTTTAGTGTGTAAGCTCTTATAATCTGAATAAGTTTGCCTGCTGTAACTTTCCCCTGTCTCTCATCTCATCAGCTTATATACGTCCCACTGCTGGGCACAGGCCTAACCTCAACTATGAGGTGGTCCGAGCCATACTCCACCACGCGGGCTCAGTGCGGATTGGTGGAGGGGTGTTTATAAGGTAAGTGGCCAACCTTACTCTCAGATGTTATTAAGCCGCCCGAGGGCCTCTGACCAGGCTTAACGACTAATATCTATCGATATTAACCGAGATCAACAGCTTAACGTGCCTTCCGAAGCACGGAGATGCTTGTAAATAGACGTCACTTAAATGGTCAGAATGGTAACCCATCCCAAACATGACCGCGCCTTAGGTTACTTAGCTTTAGGTATCACTACCAAAGCGATGCAATCAATGCGCCACAAGCACCTCGCAACAAACCTTACCCTAATAAATAAAATAATAGAAATCTACTTACAAAAAACTGACGGCCGCCGCGACCCTGGCGGCTTCGCAGCTGATCACGGTCACCATTTGCACCAGCGTCACTATCACCAGCTTGTTTATCATCATCATCACTTCACCGTGTCGTTCACTGTTTGTGTGATCACTTATTTCAGCGGCATCTTAGATAAGTTCACTTTGATCCTTAAGTAGAAAAGTCATGATTTCTAGATGATTGTGGTCAAAATTACACCCAACAAGTTTGTTCATGATGATTTTGATGTAGAAAAAACCAAGATTAAATGGTTCTCTTATTTATATAGTGTGTCCCTGAATAAAGTGCGACTTCGAAAGGAGGCAAAACTAAAGTTTCATTTTAATTAAAAAAAATGAATTTTAAAAATATTTGATTATACCGTAATATTAGCAAACTTTAATACAATTTGGAGATAATCAAAAGGAAACAACCAAAAAAGTCAAATTTTGTAAATTATAGCGAAATTAAAATTATTGAGACCTATTCATTCCTTACTAAAACAACATAAATAAAGTAACTTCATTGTAGCAAAGGTTAGGTTGAAAACGTCTCCAAGCTAATGAGAGATTTAAAATAAAACCTCAAAAAATGCATATTTTTTGCACTATTTTGGTCTAGTTTCACCTCCTTTCGGGGTTGCACTTTATCCAGGGACACACTGACATTGACAGCACAATCTTAGTCAGACCCTAGTCACGAATCGCACGATTACGACACGTGCCCTCTCCACAGCTCTGCTCTGCTACATCAGGCTTTTATCAAGGATGAAGTTGATGACTTATCGACGTATCGACAACGATTTCGAACAATCACTGCTCTAGCTAGCGCTGAAGTAGATTTATTAATAAAACTTTATGATAATAAAATGACATACGGTTTTTATTAAATTTGAAGACTTACACACGGTACAACCGTAATCCAGTTAGGTCTGGTTGCATAAAATGCACTAGAATAGAAAGGATTTTTTTGTCTATGGGTTCCGTGACTAACTCTGCTGAAACTTCACTGCTACTTTATTGATTGTTTCGCGAATTATGTACTTTAATTTTATTTTTACCTGCATTTCGGTCCCTTTTCAGCGTCCGTGGTCACATAGGTAGTCTACCTACGGTACGGTTACGGTGTGTGTAAATATAACTAAATTGCGAAATAATCCGTAATAAAGTGTATCATTTCAATGTTTACTGTTCGCGTAAACCGAAGAAACAAATATATTTTCTTACGTGTTTTGATGTTCGCCAAAATTATTAAGGTTTGATAACTGGTAGAAAAAAGGAATCGAAACCTATCAATCCCTTACTAAAACAACATATTAATTGTTGTTCGTACGATCAAATCAGGGGACTTACAAATCAAACAAATATTTAGTATTTGAGCGGAAAAATGGGTTGGAGATTATAAGGCCGACATTTTATCATGCTGGTTTGATTTATTACCAGTTACTACTAAATGATACTGAGAAATATGTAATTTGTGTAAGAGTTTTTTAAAAAAAATGATGAAAATCTACTTGCCATTGTATACAAGGTATTACAAAAAACCGCGTAATAATTGAAAGGTGTTGTTGTGCCCGAGAAAACTGCACTATATTCCCAAAGATACCTACGTCAAAATCTCAAACAATAAAAATCAGACTCCACATAAAAAACTGCCAATCAGCTGATCGATTTACTATGGGAGAGCCAGAATATTTTTTGAGATTTCGACATAGGTTTCTTTCAGAAAGTTGATCAGTTTTACAAGCACAACAACACCCTTCAGTTATTACAGTTTTTTTGTATGGTTTTTAAATAACGAAATGGTATTATTTAAGCTTTATGGCCACAGCTTATATATAGTCAAGCAATAGTCCCATTGCAAAATCTAGCAATAACGTCTACGTTTCATAATACACGTTCCGTTTTCCACAAGACTGGAATAGTATAAGTAATCCAGTATAAGGCAAATGCAACTAAGTATATATATACCTACTTTATGCGGATGTCACTTTGCTATGGCTTCATTACTCAACGATTGAACTAGCTGGAGTTTATTCAGGCTGTCTACTTGGGCTGGCCATATTGACTGTATAAAATAATGCTAAGAATAAAAGTGAGAAATATGAATAAATCTCGGAGGGTTGGGTTTGAGAAATAGGAGGAATGATTATTTTTGGAATGATTTCTTCAAGTCAATACACGCTAGGAAAGAAAGTTAGTAGTTAAATCTAAAACTGCTCCAAGTCAAGAAATATGTAACATAAGAATTGATTCGATCCAGCTGGAAATATAATCTTGATACTTTTCCATTACTTAACTACCAAATTATAATCACCTACATAAATTCGACTTTATGAGTATTAAGTGGCCTAACATTATCAGCTATTTATCGTTTAAACACATAATTACCTATTTACATAAATTGAAAACACACAATACCACGTTGGGTGCCAAATTCACCTTTACAATCTAGTTAATAAAATTTGATTTCAAAGATGGTCTCAAAAAACGTTGTCCAAGTCAGATGCCATGTTAAAAGTGGCACCTAAATATGAGCAACAACACCAACAACCGAACAACTTTTGACTTTCTTTTCCAACAACAGATATCTAACACGCCATTATCAAAATTGTGTAACTACGACCTACAATAATAAAAAACTGACCATTTTTTTTGTATCAAGATGAGGTAAGAATATGATTTTTGTAATTTACCTCTACGTTAAAAATACGATACGATATATATAACTGCACCCAGTACAAATAAAATGTATACACGAATTTTGAGTAAGTAAATCGTTAGGTGAATCAAAGGTCCCTGTAATCTTTATGTAAGTCAATCTTTTTTGGGTCAAGGCCTATTTGCTAAATAGAACAAGTGAACACACATCAGAGTTAATTTAATAACACTCACTCATCACTTAACACATTTAATTATCACTGTCACAATAAAACTGGAATTTGTAGTAAGTTATCTGGGACTTTTTTGTATTTAGATGACATTATTGTTGGTTTTAAATGATTCGCGCGAACAAACGGAGTGCTAAACTGCGAATGGTCATAGATACCTTAGACATAAGTAAGGCTGGGGTTTGTGTGACAGCGATTTACTGCTATTAGTTTTCCGAGCTTGCGACAGATGGATCTACGATGTACGTTAGATTGCGATGGTGAAATTGTTAACCTCTTTCAATTCTGTCGACGTTTATCAATTCGTAATATGATCACTGAGAGGGAAATATGGATAAGGTTGTCGATGGCACCTTCATTTGACTATTGCCTTATTACCTATTGACTTTTATTTGCCATTTTACACTTACTTTCAGCCAATGAATGTTCCATTAGGTATTTTGTATAATCTAGGTAATTCCCTGATCAGACTGAAAAAAATACCTCAATTCACCGCTGTCACAAAGACTACAGCCCACGCCCGATATTTTCAATAGGAATACAAACTTATACATTTCTGGAAGGCAACAAAAAATTAAATTGACTAAATGGAAGTTATAGGAATTTTGCTCTCATTTTGTACGTGTTTTTCTTAATCTACTTTTTGTACAAAAATTGATAATACGACTGTATTATTTTTATTTAAAAAAAAGTAAAGCACGTAGGTAATAAGTTAGTACTTTAAGAAGGCATGATACTAAAGTCTGTCAAGTAATGTTTCATTAAAGAATGTCTACTGGTGGCATATAGTTTTTTATCCAACTACGGCAAAGCAAAAAGGAGGGTTATGATTTTGACCGGTATGTATGTATGACCCTTTATCACATTTGACGAATAAGGTGTCATTATGTGCACCTAAGCTACTTGTTTGTTCAAGGCTAGGTTGTTTTGCAATTAATTTCATGTCGTCGCCATGTCTATGCATGGATTGCCAAACTAGCCTTGATAACTGAAGTTATCTTCAGCCTTCTTGACCTTGATGACTTCTGCCATTTTCATGTTGGGATGTGTTGGGGTGCAGATTTGGCGGGATTGGGTTTGTTTGTTTGATGGCGGTTAACACTTTTTTTATTTTGGACAGTCTGTTGTTGTTGTGATGTGATAGGAGAAAATGGTGTTTTAGTAAGAATTTTGGTAAATTTAAAAGGTAAGTAGCCTTCTTATTCACCGACTTCTGTCTTGCCCTGTATAAAACCTATTTTCTGTAGTTAATATTGTTATTAAAAAAATTTTGCCACTAATCTTATCCTCAAATGGGCATAGTTACTTAAGGAATCTCCCCCTACAGGCAAACCCGAATGAATAAACTAGTAAATCTTTAAACCTATCGCAATACCAAAAATTCTGATTTATCGAAAAAAGTTTTACCTTATAAAGGTTTAACATAAGTGGCATTCGACCACGGCAATCATCTGAACATCAATATGAATCTTGTTTCATACTTTATTTTGTTGTTTAGTTTTTAATTTCTATTGCTAAGGAAGAGCTACTCCTTCTGGTACAGGTGCTATGCACTTAAACGATCGAGTCTACATCTAATATTGTTGTTATATACTTTGCAACGATTAAAAGATTCTTCATTTTCATTTCTTACATTCTTTCACTTTTGATAAGTCGGGTTGTGTTGTAATAATGTTATTTTTTTGTCACATCTAGCTACATAGTTCTGTGTAAACCTAAAGGGATTAGCCAGGGGGTGTGGTGTGGCAGAGTCAAGCGAAATGCCCTTGGTACTCCATTTTGTTTATCTTTCATAAGTTAACCCTCAGTTTAAAGTAATGCAAAAAAATGTATCATATAAAATGCAGTTAAAGGTCAAAGTAACAAAACTCTTTGGTTTCGATCTGTGGTGAACGTCAGAATCGCCGGCCAACACTCGTAATTTACTTTCAAATGATGTCTAGCAATAGGCTTGTTTCCACTATGAAAGAAATATTCAAAAACTGATTTTCTCTAAAATAATTCATAATTTCAGATGCCTTTACACTAATATTTTTCTGCAGTTCGTATTATTTGATTTTTAATTGGAATTCAAATGATAATTAGTCACTCAGTCGGCATTGCACGCGGTGACGTCAAAGTGTGTTATTCCCATACAAGCTCTATGAAGAAAAGCGTTTTGTCAGTTGATAAAAAGTACGTCAACGATTGGTGGTGTCAACTACCGTATTGCGTATGTATTGGTGATTGCATGATATAAAAGAATTTAAGCATTTTTAAGGTTATTTTCTTGGGGTTGACCGTCCATCCTGACGTCAGGATAGACGTATGGTGCCATAGGAAAAGATGTTATGCATGACGAGTGCTTTCTGTTGAAGTTTAAAAATTTAAGTTTTAGAAGATAATGCATTAACGTTGGCCGGGATATACTTTGTATGAAACTAAGGTGGACGAAGTCGCGGGCTTTTGCTTGTTAATGATAAGGCAAGTAAAAATGACAAGTAAGTTAAAAAATAAATATCGAGGGTACTCATCAGTCAGGTATTAATTGGGTCTCACTCGACATTTTATTACCATAAGTAAATAAACGCAATTTTCACAAACAACATACTCGTTCCTTTGCTATGGTTTGTATTATTCCTAAGAGCATTCCTTTCCCACCAGCTTATGTTGCGGTGCTAGGGCTAGCCTAAAAATATGATTGAGGTAAGAGAAGAGAGAAGACTGGGCCAATATTCTAAAAAAAAACTTTTTTTATTATGTATAGGTCACTTGCGATGTTAACTTATGGAAAGCTCGTACTTAACTAATGGAAATAATAATAGGGTCTAAATTAAATTTAAAAACTGTGAAATAATAACTGATAAGCAATTAGTGGTCCACGGAAATTTTAGTAATTCTGAATAGTTACTGCTATACAGAGATTGAACTTACATGCTTAATTTAATTTCACAGTTAACTACAACTGTTGACCGGCGATTTTGACGTTCACGATCTTCGGTAACCGGGCGAGTATATTTTCTTAATTTTAAATATAATTTATACTTTGATTAATAAAAATTTGAGATAGATCTTCTTTGGGGTCGATAGATAAGCAGTTTCTATAAATAATAACACAAGTCTTAATATTGTGTGTTTTATTTTTAAAAAAACACAATTTTAAGGGAACTTACGACCTAATGGATATAATCATAAACATATTTTTCCTCTGCGGTAGAACTAAATTAAACTAAGTCCTTAAAACATAATTTCATTTTATATGTACATTTTCGTTCATAAAAAGAAATAAAAACCTTCAGGAATTCTGTGCAGTTTGCAAATAAAACTGAACCAATCTTTCACACTCCAGAACCTAGAACTAAATTAAACAGCCAAAGTCTTTAACACATAATTTCATTTCTTATGTACATTTTCGTTCTTAATTAAAAACAAATAAAAGCGTTCAGGAATTCTGTTCAGTTTGCAAATATAACTGCACTAATCTTTTACACCCAACCGAGTTACAATCAAATCACAGTAATATACAATGTGGATTAAGGCCTTTGCCAAAGGTTGAAAATTTTGCGAGTCTTTATCAGCGTCAAAGGATTTGAAATGTGACTTCACGTTTAATCTCTGGGTTCAGGTCAATTGATGATGGGTGATCTAAAGGAGGATAAGCGATGCGAAATCGCCAAAATGCCACTTATTTCATTATAATAGTAGCGTCATCATTATAGAAGTAGCGTAACGTCGTTAAGCACAAGTCATAAATGTCAAAAAATCTTAAATTGAGTTAACCAAGCCACACCTTTCCTTTTATATTTAGTTTTCTTGTCCTAAAGGGTTGAGCGCTGCGCTTCTGAGATACAGACTATGTTTTAGTCTAGTTCAGACGCAGATGTCAGTTTAATGTAAAAATTAATGTGCGAAAATGTAACTAGAAAATTATTTTGTATGTGATTTCCTTGTTTGAATTTGAATAAAGTATTATTATTTTATACGAATCTTTTGAGTGCTTAAAGATCGTTTTTTTTAATTTTGACATTTATGACTTTAAAGAACCAGATGTGCGGTTTGTCCACCACCGTCATGTCAACGAGAAAATGTATGTGAACACCGTTCCGCTACTTCGGGGCCGCCATATCGTTTATACATTTTTTCGTTGACGTGACGGTGACGACGATGGTGAACAAACGCCCTAAGCACAAACGAACTATGTGGAACTCTGTTCATTCTTCTTCCCAGTGCCATATATTTTCTGACACAGTTCATAAAACCTCCAGCTGTTCAATTCATCTGGATTCTCTTTAATCATAGTCTTATACTGCGTTCTCATTTCAGTCATTTTTTTGGAACACGCCAGTGGAGTTTTACCCAAAATCTCTGATGCCTCAATCCAAAGGTACTTACGAACGAATTTGGGGTTTTTAAACTTATCCAAATTAGCTAGATACCACACAAGTAATTGCTCAGTTTCTTCATCAGACCACACCGCGTCTTCGTTTTCTTCCAACGATATAGACTGACTTTGATTGACTGCTTTTAAAACAGTCTCTTTACTGACAATTTCTTTCAACAATTCACTGAATAGAGTATTTTCGCCAGCAACTTCTTCAGTCTCCAAATTGAAGTATTGCTTCAAATAGTTGATTTTATTAAACAATTTATTCACAGGTTCAGACACGAAATTAGCTAGCTCAGTCCATAGATATTTCTTCTCGAATTTAGGGCTAGTAAATTCTTCAATATGTTGCAAATAGTATTGCAATGCGAGTTCTACTTTAGCTGTGGGCAAAATGACATCTTTATACGATTTGCGTTCCTTTGAATGGCTTTGACTTTTCTTGGTAAACCTTGGTTTTAGTGCTAGTATTTTTTCTACAAGAGTGTGGTATAGAGCTTTCTTCCTATTCGCCTGTTCATCATCAGTTTGCTTCGTGTGATTAGCTTTCAGAATTGACAGCATCTTTTTGCAAGAATATGGTGTCTTCTCTTGTAAATGTGAAGCGATATCTGTCCACATTTCCTTGAGATTGATCTCCTTCCCTTTTCTTGATCTGATGTAGTTTAAGTAGTTAATTAACAATTTCTTTTTCGAGCGTCTGTTCCATTTTGTTACAGTTCGCGTTTGATTATCACTGGCTGCGACTTCTTCATATGTTTCTTCAATTTCGTCTGACGGTTGTAGGACAATTTGTGCGTTGCTGATATCTGACAGTTCTTGACCTTCCGGCAGTACTATGATACATTGGTAATCGTCTTCTGAAATGATAAATTAAAATGGAATTCAAATTAAACCAATTATATTTCTTCTTTCATCTTATTGAACTACCTACTACTAGATTTATAAAAATGTGTGGAATGTACATACTTTAATGATTTTAGTGTGGTTGTCATGTTGCCCAAAAAAAATTAATGTATAAAAAATTACATTTAATGATTCAATTAACTGGAATGGAACAAAAATATGTTTGAAACTTTAGAAAATAATGGCTTTATTTATGTACATTTAAATCTTATTAGTTTAATATTATGTGCCCAAGATTTCTTCAACATTCACAACTACATCTGAAAAACAAAACATCAAATTGGATGTGCATTCAGTAATTTTGGACTGGATTAAGATACATTTTCTAGAGCCAGAACAAGAGAGATATAGGATAAGACAAAAATACAGCTACTTACCATCTTGTGACTCAACAACTTCTTCAATAACACCATCTTCATACATCAACTGATCAACCTCCATTTCCTCATACTGACTAATCCCCAACCGTGTGCACACATCATCAAACATATTAAAGTATTTCCATGATACTTTACACTCTGGGTGATTCTCTTTCATCGTCTTTAATCTCCTGTAAGACTTCTGCAGCTCTAAAAACTTGTTATTAACAGCAATTTCAGACTTATTCAAATCTCTTGCGAGCGGAGCCCATTTGGCTGTGTCATCACTTTCTGATATTTCATTGTAATTAGCAGCAAAGTACTGAATGATCTGCTTGATTTCCTTAGGGGCCCATTCCTCTAATTCTTCAGAGTCGTGTTTGCTGTTCTTCAACTTGGACTTGATGGCTCGGTAGCCGAAGACTTTTTTGCACAGAGCGTAGTAAGGCCAGAGTATTGGCATCTCTGGTTTGTTGATTTCTCTTTGGACGTAAGACATGTACACTTGTTTTAGGTTTCTGAATCTGAAAATATAAAAAAGACATATATAAATATAAATCTAATATATAAAATTCTCGTGTCAAAGTTTTCGTTGCCATACTCCTCCGAAACTCCGAAACGGCTTGACCGATTCTCATGAAATTTTGTGAGCATATTGAGTAGGTCTGAGAATCGGCCAACATCTATTTTTCATACCCCTTAGTGATAAGGGTTGTCCACCTTAAACATTTATATGGCAAAACAACGTTTGCCGGGACAGCTAGTATAAATATAAATAAATATACAACAACATCACATACATTGAGCTGACTCTGCGGTAAGTAGCTTTTAAGCACTTGTGTTACAGATGTCAGAATCAACAGTGGTATTACAAATAAACTTAGATAAATACATATAACACCCGGACCAGTACAAACAGACATGTAGGTTAATAGTCAACTTCTTAACCATTACACCAAAGTATATATTTCTATATAATACATCTTAGGCGCTATAGCAAAAAAAAATAGGGGTAGCCTGATTTGCTTGCCACTGTAAATTATTCTTTGAGCAATATAGTTTTTTAAATAAATAAACCATCTTACCTATGTGCACACTGCTCCCCAGTAATACCTATTTGCTGAGCAAGATGGTCCCACAGCGCTTGCTTCTTGCGCTGCGTCGTTGAAAACCTCTCCTTATTCTTGTGGTAGTACTCGAGTATTTTGAATGCTTTAGAATCACCAACGCCGCGCTTGGTGCGCTTGGTGAAACCTCTTTCATCATACTCCTCCTCGTCAGAGACATCGTTTAGGTCTCCTTCGGATTTGATTTGAACCTTTTTTACTGGAATATGAAAAAACAAAGATGAATAATGAAAGACTAAGTGTTAGAAAATGAATGAGGTATCATTTAAATGAGCTTGATTTTTACCATACCATTATTTTTATTAATTGTATGTGGTCCTTAGAAGAGTGAATAAATAAATAAATTATTAAATTATTAAATTATTTAACTATTCAAATATACTTTCATAGTTTGAAAAAAATCAAAAGAAAAATATTCTGATGTAAAAAAAACTTAAACTTGACAATAGTTTGGAATAGCTTTTCCATGTATTTGTCTTTGTTGTCACTCAGTTTCTTTTTTCAAGATGAGCTAAATAGACAACATGTGGAATTTTTAAGGGTGGAATAACAACTGTCAGTTAACATCGCGCTTACCCAAACGCGACAAATGCGAAGCGACGTGACAATATTAAATGTATGTACGTTTAAGGCAGTGATGTCGCGCGATTGACATTGACACAAGTAACTTGTCGCGTTTGGGTAAACGTAATGATAACTGACAGTTTTTTTTCCACCCTTGAAAATTCCACATGTTGTCTATTTAGCTCAAGTTAAAAAAAAACTGAGTGTCAAAGACAAATACGTGGAAAAGCTATTCCAAACTATTGTCAAGTTTGTTAATTAGTTTTTTCGTCACTTACGTAGTTAGTGATTACTTGCTTATTGCTATTTGGCTGTGGCGACCTCTCCCGCTCGCCATCACAAGCGCATGCGTAACGGTGGCTCCATATGCTAGATGGCGCTGTTAGCCTAGTACCGCAAATGAACCGCGGTATATAACATTTCGATCCAGAATAATATAGATAGACAAATCAAGATGATGTCTATCGGACCTTGGTCCCCGACCATAACACCCGGTCGGTAGGAAGCGCTTCCCTTTAGATTCCTAATTCTAAATCTGTTGCGCCAAATGGCAAAAGTATTCTGTTCACTGACCTCTATTTACACTGGACTGGCTGCTATCACAATATTTTTGTGCTTATTTGAGTGTCGCCATTTTGGCGCTGTAGGCAGATACGAGTGTCCATGGAACTAAAATTAGTAATGTTTTACTCCCTTTTCTGTAGCGAGTTTTACAAAACACACATTTCCTCATGATTATTTAGCTTAACTTTCACTATATGATATGAAATACCACGAAATAAAATTAAAATACTTAAAAACCTCAACGCTGTTGCAATCTTCTACGGTGGCCATTTGCAATTAACGTCAAAATTAGTTCTCGGGACACTCGCAGTGGCGCTTCAAATTAGCACACAAAATTAGCTGTCATTTGTATGGAACAGCCTGTCCAGTGTGTAGTAATAGAGGTCAGTCAGTGATTCTGTTGCTAGCTTACCTCTTATTTTGTCACTGCCTTTTGTATTTTGATTCTGGTCCTTTTGCTCTTTGAAATCATTAAGCAGCGTTGTATCCATTCCGTAATCAAATATCCTGTCAAACAAATCAATGTATCTCCAATCTATCTGCATATCAGGATTCTCTTTTTTGTCATCTAATATCGCCTTGTACAGTGTCTTCAATTCTTCCCACTGTTTTTTACAAGATTCCATACTTTTGTTCAGTTTTTTCGCTAAAACTGGCCAAAAAACGTAGAAGCAAACGGGATCTTTAAAAACTATGTTGTTCTCATACAAGAAGTTCACCAGTTGATCTATTTCTTCTGTATCCCACGAACCTGAATATACCATCTTATTGTTATGTAACTCCATTTCGGTATCTTTTGCAATGATATTGTCGAACAATATTGCTAATGGTTTCCGCCCTTGAAGACTATAACCACCTTCGAGATACGATTCTATGTGGGTTTTTCTTAATTCCTCATATTTTGATTTGCAAGCTTCTGGTTTTTTGTCGAGTAGTCGACCAACTTCGTTCCACAAAAAGTTGTTTGGTATAGTCGGATCCTGAAATTCTTCGTAACAGTCAAAATAGTATTTTACAAGAATAGTCTTCTCCGTCTCATTCCATTCGTTAGTGTCTGCTGGTAAAGTGTCAGATTTTATGTTGCTATTATCTTGTCCTGTAAATTTTCTCTGAAACTCAGGGTCGTCCTCAAATATCTGATCAAACAAATTCATGTACGGCCACTGAACACTATCGGGCCCGTCAGAATCGCGTTTTGCAAGCATTCTCAAGTAATGCTGTTTGAAATTCATGAACTTTTTGTGCCAATATTCAGCGCTTTCCACTCCCAATTCTATTGCAATAGTTTCCCACAACCCTTTACGCCAGTATTCTTTTTTAAAGTTCTTTTTGTATCTCATATACAGCTTCAACATCGCTTCAACGCTTGCATCACCTGCCGCTTTATTCGTGTTAACGTTTTTGACGACGATGACACTGCTTTTCTGCTGCACTGCATCCTCTATCGGATTTGAGTCTACAGGCACTTTAACTTCTTTTTGTTGGGACAAGTGTTCGCGTAGAAGATATTGGACATATGAATCATCGTGAAACGCCTGATGGCACAGAGGAAATAACGGCCAGCTGATATCGACACCGCTTTGCTGTTCTAATAGTAGAGATGAATATTTGTGTTTCAAATTACGCAGCTTTATCTCGCAAGCTTCAGGAGTTTTGCCCATCAACATGGTTTTGCATGCGACAGCCCATAAGTCTTTTTTCTTCGCTGCACCGTTGACGAATGTTTCTTTGTTATCTGAATAGAACACAAGGATTCTTTGGACTTCCTCTTCGACCCACTTGACTTTGGGTTGGCTCGCCAGTTTTGGCTGAGACCATTCAACATTTTCTGGGACTTGTTCTAGCTGAACTTCATAATTCACATCACTCGATCCATGTATTTGCATTAACTGGTTCTCAATTGATGAGTTTGGATCATTTTCTGGAAGTTACGTTTACTTAAGATTATTGAATATCAATTACAATTACAAACATTATGTTATGGAAATCTAATCAAAAGTTGATCTTTCTCTGAATCAGAGTCTAAAGCAGAAATAATGTATTTTTTTAATAATAAAATAATTTCAGTGTTTCTCTAAGTATTGTTATCAATATTATTTCTATGTGACTATGTTCCTATGCATTTATATTGATCACAACAAGAAAGAAGCACACCAATACTCTTTTAGAAACAAAATTAATTATAAAGTTCTTATTTTACCATAAACAATTTAATACAAACCATCTACATAGAAGAGCAGTATCTCGCCATTGGGCTGCATTTCCGTTTTGACCACAATTTGTTCCATAGTTTACAGCTGAAATATGTTTTTTTTATTTTATTCATCAAGGGTGTTTGGCTATAAAATAAGCAAACACAATAACTAGTGTTGGCTGATCATAGCGCACTCTTTTTACCTTTATTTGTTCATTGACATCTATTCACCTGTGTATCACAAATAAATAATTTGAATTTGCAATGACTCGGGCAAATCAACACAATAAATTTTTACTTTAAAATTATTATAGTCCCAAACATGTGCTATGGTGACTATAATAAAAAAAAACATAGTTGGATACTTTTATTTATGACAACCGCTTGGTGCAGTGGTCCAAGTGTCGGACTTCCAAAACCAAGGGTCGCGGGTTGGATCCCCGCACAGTACAAGCATAAGTGTGCATGAACATGTTTTTGTACTGGTCTGGGTGTTTTCTATGTATAATATGAATTTATTTACAAAAAAAAGTATTTAAGTATGTTTATCTGTTGTCTAGGACCCATAACACAAGCCTCGTAGCTTACTTTGGGACTAGAGAATTGGTGTGATTGTTGTGAAATATTTATTTATTTATTTTATAAATATCTGTAAATAGGACACAAATGCTAATGATTGTTTGTTGCAAATTTGCCCTGGTCGAAAACACTGGTTTTGTGGTCTTAGGCATGGACAACTATGGAGCAGTCAATGTTGCATGTCTCTTTACAGGCTAAGCTTTAATCATACAGATTTAGGTGTGGTCTTACTAGACTGTAACTAATGAATGTAA
Organism: Pyrausta despicata; assembly: GCA_963921415.1. Lineage (NCBI taxonomy): Eukaryota > Metazoa > Arthropoda > Insecta > Lepidoptera > Crambidae > Pyrausta > Pyrausta despicata. The sequence continues at coordinate 6,814,087 of OY992869.1, forward strand.
TTGCTTTTCAGTACATTGGAGATTCGCTACCATAGTTAAGTTACAGCCGGTTTCAATATTCCACCTACCTCAGATAGCTTTTAACATGAAACAGGCAGGTCTTGGTCAAATATTGATACCAGCGGTTACCAAGGAGGACTCTGAGTGACATGATTTTCATTACGGGGGGATTCTTATGATTTATAAAAGAATTTTAATGCATACTTGCTGGGCAGCTGAGCAATGAAGTCTTATACCTACTTGAGCTTTTTCGATAAACTAGGATAATAATTTGTAATGATTTTGATAAGGTCTTTCTAAGGAATCTTTCTAGGTCAATGTAGAAACGGTCTCTGAGCAATCGTGCAAGTTGTTTTAACAAAATGTAAGTAAACAGTTACAGCGTAGGTTATGTTACAAATAATACAAAAAAAACCTTTGAATAACGCAAGATAAGAAAAAAAGCTACAAACTTATTTATCTTATAATTAACCACTTACCAAATTGTGCACCGATATCAACAAATAAATATTTTGCATTCAATCGATTTGTTTTGATTTTGTGACATTGGCGGCGAATTCTCCGAACAACACACGGTCCGAAATTTCACAAAACTCAAGCAGCAATGCGGTTATCACGAAGCGTTTCGGTCCGCCATTTTGTGTGATAATTTTATGAGCTGTCAGTTTGCTTTGCGTTTTGCGTTTGGTGATGTTATTTGTAAGGAGGTTGCCCGATGATGATGTGACACGATGTAAAAAGTTTTTTTTTTTTCATGGAAAAAGTATCAAACAAAAGAACCATATTATGGTACAAACCAAGGAATATAGTACTCTCTACCGAGAGGTACAAACTGATTTTCCTTTAGTGCCATTGTTCTGTGCATTGACAATGTTTTTACGCAATAGATTACACAAGGTACCTTTATGTAATTACGAAATGCCCGCAACAAAGCGTCCTACGATTTTCGATTTATACTTTGAAAACCTAAGTTTTCTGCAAAAAAAAACTGCTTAGACTGCTGCCATCTGATAGGGCCCATAAGCAAAATCAACAGTGGTATTACAAACTTAAATGGACTTATAAACTTAAATGGATATACAGTGTTTCCGGAGAACATGTCGGACCCGTTGGAAAAAATATTAAAAAAATATCGACCAAAATGCGATTTTTTTGCTAACGGTGTCACAATGGCGGCCATTTTAATTTTGTTTTAAATTTTACTTTTTTCCATCCGTATAGATGACTTGAGAAACTGTTTGATTTAGTTTAGGGCTTTCATTTTAGTGTCGTGTTTTTTTTCGTTTACCATTTTTGTACCATGATGATGATGATTATGATACCGCAGAGTTTACAGTGACGTGCTGGCCACCGCGTACAAATGTTTAGGGCTGTTTGTTATAAGTTTGACCGTTATGTCTGTTTGTGTGTGTTTATGAATTTATTTGTGTGTCTGTCTGTGGATAGACCAATTTAACAAAGCAGTTTCTTATTCGAAAGATAACTTATTCACAGTAGTTCTTAGCAAAATCCTTCCAGCCGTTGAAGCTCGCCAGCTATTTTCCTAGGTAATTCGGGGGTTTTAACTGGAAAGTGAATTTTGCATACTCATAAAATGAGAAAAGGAACGAGATTAGTGTAGGTACAGTCAGACAGAACTAAGAAACAGTTTTGGTGTATGTACCTAACATAGGTATGCATAATAAATAAGGCATAAGGCCAAGTAGTTGTTTTTTATACACGAACACGCACTAACACACACACACATACGAGGGCGGTTTGATAAGTCCATGACTTTGAAAAGAAAAACATATATTTTGTGTACAAAAACATTTTATTTTTCTACATACTCTCCTTTCAACTCTACACTCTTTTTCCAGCGATGCTACAATCTCTTCAACCCATCCAAAAAATACTTTTTGTCAAAGCCTGCAAAATAGGCCTCGGTTGCAGCTATCACCTCTTCATTGGATGAAAATCTTTGCCCAGCAAGCCATTTCTTCATGTTTGGGAAGAGAAAGAAGTCACAGGGGGCTAAATCTGGTGAATATGGAGGGTGCGGCAATAATTCGTATCCTAATTCGACAAGTTTTGAAGTCGCGACTGCAGACGAGTGGGCCGGAGCATTATCCTGATGAAATAGAACTTTTTTCTTTGCTAGATGCGGTCGTTTCTTCATCAACTCTTCATTAAATCTTTCCAGCAATGCAGCATAGTAAGCACCGGTTATTGTCTTGCCTTTCTCCAAGAAATCGATGAAAATAACCCCTTGACTGTCCCAAAATACTGTTGCCATCACTTTACCAGCCGAACATACCGTTTTTGCCTTCTTTGGTGCACGTTCGCCGGTAGAAGTCCACTGCTTTGACTGTTGTTTAGTCTCTGGCGTATAATGGTGGACCCACGTTTCATCCACGGTTACGTACCGACGCAAAAATTCACTTGGATTGCGATTATACATAGCCAGACATGCCTCAGAAGTAGTCATGCGTTTTCGCTTTTGGTCGACTGTCAGTAAGCGCGGCACCCATCTTGCAGAAAGTTTTTTCATTCCCAAAATATCGTGCAAAATATGAAGAACTCGTTCAGTTGAGATGTGCACAGCCTCAGCTAACTCGCGTATCTTTACTCGACGGTCAGCCAAAACAATATCGTGGATTTTGTTAACAATGTCCTCAGTGGTTACCTCAATCGGCCTTCCTGGGCGCTCGGCATCATTGGTTGTAATACGTCCACAACGAAACTCAGTAAACCATTTATGTACCATTCCATGAGACGGCGCTGAATCCCCGTAATATTTTTTCAACTTGTCTTCGGTCTGCTTAATGGTTTTCCCGCGTAAAAAATAGTGTTTAATCAAGACTCGAAACTCGGATTTCTCCATTTTCGAAGAACACCTTCACAGCCGCCAAACTTCTTTTGTTATTAAATATTGTTTTCGCGCCATATTTGAAAATAGAATTATTTTAAATTCGCAAAAATATTAGTTTTAAGAAAATATCATTAAAAATAAAAAAAGTTTCTATTCAGCCTGAAAGTCATGGAGTTATCAAACCGCCCTAGTATGGACACACTATAAAGTTTCACTGATTTGAATTGTAAATATTATAAATAGGTATGATAATGTTTGTTTGGTCGGGTGCTGACATCTCCAAACTACAGAAAACCAGCGCTATGGCTTGCCGTGGCAATAATGCTGAGTGGGGACCAATTTGGTCATTCTATTACATTAATTTTTTTTGTTTGCTTAGTTTTAGTTTTAATTTTCACTATATTGTATTGTAATATGTGCCAAATAAATATTTCTTCTTCTTCTTAATATGTGACTGCCTCGTTGGTGTAGTGGCAAAGTTTCTGCCTTACATTCGAGAGGTCCTGGGTTGGAATCCCAAGTCGAGCCAAAATTGTTTCTGAGATTTTCTGTTATGAATTTCTCAAAAGAAGTTGGCGGTTTTTACAGCCCCGTGCCTCGGAAAACACGTTGACCCGTTGGTGCTGCGCCTGATCTCTCTCCGGTCACGTCGGATTGCCGTCTCACCGAACTTTGAGAGTAATGGAACAGTGAGTGCACCTGTGTATTGCGCTCACACTTGTGCACTAAAATATCTCCTGCGTAGTTGGCTGATCTCTGTTGAGATTGGCCACCGTGGTAGAAATCGGCCAGGAGGACTATTATGCATAATATTTTTTGACGTGACAACGTCTTATAAATTGGTTTGCCGGGTGACACCTCAAGAAACTGCGTTACGCTGCTCCGCTCACGTTTCGCGCGAGAGAGACAGAGCGAGAGAGAGAGAGAGAGAGATAGGCATACACACCGGTTCATGTTATACGAATGAATATTCACATTAAAATTATTTTACCACTCAGAGTCGTTGTCACGTAAAACTTTCGCGCGTATACCGACTTTACAGGCAACCAATTTTTTTATCACTTTTAATGAGGCCTCATTGACGTCCTTATTCTTGGGCCTCGTTCACACGCCATTGTCCTGTACGTTTTTTCAACTATGTGAAGTACTTACTTATTTTATCAAATTTATTTGCTGGAGTTTCAACATAAAGAAAACAATATTTACTTTACCAAAACACAAATTTAATGTCCATCTTACTCACAAATGATCCACTAAATATCAATCAGTCAAAATAAACCAACTTTATTCGGCACTAACATACATACAACACAAAATTATTCATAGGTATTTCAGATTTTTAAAGTATTTCTGAAAATAATGTGACAAGAAACAAAGTTATAATTCTTAGGTAGTATTATTATGTATATTTAGTTCATGATGATATTGATTAGCAATAATGTAATAATACTGGCTTAGTTAGATCTTTATTTGGGAAGATAAATGTGTGATTTATTTTCCAAATGTTGGTGTCATCAGGTGAGATTTTAAAAAAAAATATATTTATGTTTTAAAATCATTATCCCTTTGAGTACATAAAAGTAAGAATCGATTTAATAATTAGTGAATGCACATCAACTCAACTAGTCCTTAGTTTTACCTTTAGCTCAAAAGTATGAATGGTAGAAAATGCCTTTCGGTGTTAAGTCCTCCTTTCGTCCTCGGTTTTGGAGTGCAAAACTTAAAATATTAAAACAACTTTCGACATTTTGATAATATTGACGTTCATCGAATTGATTTTATATAGTGTGTATAAGTTCTGACGTTATTTTGAATTAAATTAATCTTACTTTCACGTACACCAGTTAGCGATTTATCTACCTACGTAAAATGAGACTAAAAAATACAAAATGACTACTTATAAATATGTAACTATTTGGTCTCCGTCTAAAATCCTATTAATAATGTGATATGGAGATGTTTTATGAAAAAATTCCAAATTTAATTACATTTTAGGTACACAGTTACACTTTACACTATTCATTATACCAAACTAAGATTACAATATAATTTTTTCAATGAAAATTTAACTTTGATGTTGTTTATTGTTCTAAGGAGACATTTGCACAAAAACAACAATGCGTTTGCATTTTAAATAGAAGGTAATACAAAAACCATTGACCGCTCTTGTGAAAATTAATATTATTTTGATAACAATGGCTTACGCACACACGAAAGTAAATCAAGGTTAGGGTTGCCACCTTTTTTGCAAATAAAGTACCTACATTGATTATTATTATAGTTACGAATAAAGATGCATAGTATCAAAATAAAGTACTGACAATTAATTTTTCTATATATTACTAGTTGTTTGAAAACATATTCAAAGAACAATTATACTTTCAAAGTATAATAATATACTTACTTACGACTAAACTTTTCCAAATCACAAAGAAACCAAATCATGCGAAATAAAGTATTTTCGCGTACTTTATTATTCTCATAAAGTACAGAGTATAATTTGCCTGAAATAACGTACAATACTTTATTATTAAGTACGGGTGGCAACCCTAATCAAGATATACACAGCGACGTCTTACAACACACTATAAGGGCGATATTTGCATCAAAATGTGTAGCATGATATGCTGTCGTCTGTACATGTTGAAAAAATGCATGGTACACTAATGTTACTTGTTGTGGCTGTCGGGAGAATCCAACTTTATTGTCTTCTTTTACAACAAATAATCAAAACAAAAAAAATACACACTTTTTTTTCGTTATTTCGTCGTTTAAAAAATGTGTTTGTTATCAAAACATACCTACATTCGGCTAAACGTAACATTTCCTAAAAAAATCAAATACTTATATTGGTACCTACATAAAACTATTTTTTTTTGTCTTCTGTATTCTCTATTTCAAAGTATTTCAAGACAATTTCATTTTAAGAACTGCCATCACTTAATAAATATTAACTTAAAACTTTTTATGTGTGACAAAAATAAAATCTTAGTGTTTGATGTAGGTAGGTATCCACCACCTACTACTACAGATGACACTTAACAGAATACCTAGGTAATTATAATAATTACAATGAAATCACATTTATAAGATTAACTATGTTAACGTTTTGTAATATTAAAATAATATGTATAAATGTCCAGCATTTTCAGAAGGATACAATTATTATTAGTTTTCCATTGCACTAAAGTTTTTCATATAATAATCTAGCTACTGGAAACTGACTGAAAAATGGCACTTATTTTTAAATATACATGTATAATTGTTATATACTTTTCTTAAAATTAAGTACATCTAAACATTGCACGCTCTTTATATAGGCTTTGATAATAAAATATAAAGTTAACATATAGACACAAACCACAACAGAAATATTAGTAAGTTACATAATTTGTTATCTCAACGTTTTACTTTAAAATGGTTGATTGTACATCTTGTTCACAGATATATTCAATTACTATTTTGATAAGCGTTAGTAAATACCTTACGGCAGTACATCAAAATCCAAATAATCATAAGCTAGCATTCGGTTTGACGCGTCCGCGAGACCGCAACTCATGACGTCACGTCACGTTGAAAGCTACCTTCAAAAATGAGACGCGTGACGTCACGAATCGTGCGTTGATCCGAATGCTAGCTTTTGGCTTTCCGTGATTGAGTAATTTTCATCTGGGGAATCGTAGATGGCCTTAAAAGTGTTAAATACAGTAGAATCCCGATTATCCGAATCAATAAAACCAGTGGTAATTTGGATAATGGAAAATCCGGATAATCGATTTCTAAGTCAAATCACACAATATTTGTTTAAATGTTACATTAGGTATGTAATGATTTTGACATATGTACCTACGACCTACGACGTCGTTTAGACGAAACGATATAATAAACAATTATATATTGAATGACATTGTAGATGTTGTTATGTCTGTCTAGTTGCGCGGTATAAAATTTCAAGCAGCAGCTTGAGCCGTGACGCGAGTCCGGATAATCGGATAATCGGGATTCGGATAATAGGGACTCTACTGTACATTGGTTACAACATATCCATAATCTTCTGAATACATTTAAAAACTTAAATGACAAATAAAACGTCGTTAGGGTCAGGCAACACTTGCGGCATTCTGTCACCGCGAGTCGCGTCTTGACACGGTGTCGCGGGAACATATGGGAGCAGGTGTAGCCCGAGTCTTAGAGCTCATTGAAAAGGTTTGATCTCGGCTCATTATTATCTGTCACCCTTATTATTTTATGACACATTTCAGATTAAAATATTTTTTCTGAAGGAATAGTAATATGCGTTTTTATTTAGCACGTTCGAAATCTACAATAAATTACATATATACCCGTTTTCTATATACTTTGCTAAGCTCTATATACTATGTACATTTGTTATCAAAATGTTTGTTAAGATCTTTCAAGAGCATTATTGCTGAAAATGCATAATTTCATTTACTCTTTGCATTTCATTTCAATAATTTCTGTTCTCAACAAGCTCTTGTTTGGCCGCTGTTTTTTTTTTTCGCGAAATTTTTCTAATTTCCATACAAAGCCAATATTTTTTTATCATCGCGTTTTAATGTTTGTAACCCCCGACCGGAAGTACTTTAAAATTTGACCCCTTTTTTTGTGTGTCGGTTTGTGGCATCATAGCTCCCCAACGGATGAGCCGATTTAGATGCAGTTTTTTTTATTCGAAAGATAATTTAATCACGGTGGTTCTTAGCTATAGTTGATCAAAATCAGTCCAGCCGTTGAAGCTCACCAGCTGTTTTCCTGGCTCATGTCGGGGGTTTTTTCGCATAGCCAATTCAACTATTTGATAAATACGCAGCACAGCCAAAGCTAGTAGCGATATTAAATAGTTGTATTTCTTTCTCGTTTACCAGACCTCGCACTTTCTTTCTGGGTTCATCTTGGATCCGATTGGACAGTGGAATTCGTCCGAGAACTCTTTGAGGTTCGATATTGGTCCAATCACTCTGTACTTGGCCACGGTGTGATCGTCTTTCTCTATTTGCATCTTCGTGGATTCCTTGGTCATTGCAGAACACCATACCTGTGATTGAAATAACATTCTTAATTCAAACTGCTGTCTAATTTTTTTTTTCAGGTTGTGGTTTTAAGCTGCAACGCCTAACTCGGGGGTGATAGTACACATGAAAGTGATTACAAGAAAAATATTAATAAATGTTAAATTATTTATATGTTATTATTAAAATATCCTAGATATTTTCAAGAACGACGTATGGCTTACACGCACGGGAGGTGATAATTCTACGAGTGTTACTCAATGTCTTACGCGACCAAGTGACAAGACGCGATTGACGTTGACACAAGGCGTTTGAACTTCAACTTTGAAGTATTAGTTGCATCGCGTCGCATCACCACTTGCATTGCATCGCTCATATAGGACAACGCCTTAAATACGCTGTACGCGACAAAGGATACTTAGATTATTTTTCCTGATTTTAATTAATTTTTATGTAAAAATTAAAGATTTTCTTTTGGCTTTGATTTAATGTTATACCTACTGCCACCCGTGAGATGGGCGTTTATTATTCAAACCACAAATTGTATAATTTTTGTATCAGTAAATATTCTTACCTGTGCAAAAGATATGAAGAATAGCTGTCGATGGTTGTAGTTGAGTCCAGGCAACGTAAGATTCACTTTGGCGGTCTTACTGTAGTCTAGATACGCGTGGAATGATGCCTTCAGTCCGCCATTGTCAGCAATGTTTTCACCTAAAAAACATAACGCATTATATTTTTGAGCTATTGCGTAGCTTTTATCGCGGGCTTGGGGCGCAGCGACCGAATCTAGAAATTTCGTAACCAAAAAAACCTAACACCCCCCTCTCCGACCGGGCACAGCTCTCCCTCTTGAGTAAATTTATATATTCCTTGGGCACAGCGCGGTGCAACGTCGTTTTGATTCGGCAGACTTCGGTAAGGTGTTTATAATAAATAATAATAATAAATAAATAAATATATAACTACATCGAATACATTGATCTGACTCCGTGGTAAGTAGCTTACGCACTTGTACAATAGCTACTACTACGGCAGTCGTCCTTCTCATCGTTTACACCTTCCCTGGACTTCCACAAATATTTCAAAGCTAAAATTATTGAAAACGGTTCAGCCGTTCTCGAGTTTTAGTAAGACTAACAAACAGCAATTCATTTTATATAAAAAAGCGATCGTCAACCTTTTTCCTTCGGTAAAAAGTAGCCTATGTCCTTTCTCAGGTATCAAAGATATCTCCATACCAAATTTCGTGATTGAGTATCATACATACAGACATAGTTACTTTCGCATTTATAATATCATAGTATGGATTATGTTTTTCAAATATTACGATAATTGTTATCGTGCCACTAACCTAAAGTCTGTTTTCCATTCAAATGCTGCCCTTCCATTCGATATTCCGAATACTGCTTCTGTATGCACTCAGCTCGCTTTTTGAAACGACCGATCGTTGCGTTGTTCCACCACTGGTTCAAGTTGCCAAACCTAGATGAACAAAAAAATCATAATAAGCTTTTTTGTCTATATGGGTCATTGACACTTTTTAAGATTTTCTGAAGATTAGGTGGCACATTTTTTTTGTGATTTTTCTAGAAATTAATATCAAATATCAATCTTTAGGCCACAAAAAAATATTTGCAGATTTGAACAGGATAGCTAATGAAATATTTAAACTTAAAGTTTTGGGCTGCCCACCCAATCTGAAAAAGAGCCACCTGATGATCATAAATAATTTAAAAAAAAAAATTGATTTTGTTTTAATTTACCTAATTTCAATTGACATTGCATTTATTATTAAATATGGACATATTTACCGGAACTTAATTGTTCTAGTTTTAGTATGATTAAACAATACAATTTAATAACAAATGAGCGTTACAAATAATTAGGTATTAACCTAACTTACTTTTGGCCTCGGTAATCAGTAGTACATCACTTGGGCTAGTGTGTAAAGCAAATCGATACGACCCATCAAACCCATCTCAAATTACGGCCGCGCCTTATGTTGCCTAACTTTGGTATGGACTACCAAACCGCTGCCACGACTGCGCCTCAAGCAAAGTGTTTATAGTGGTCATCATACGCATGGGTCAATTCGTGCCCCATAAACCCCCATGGCGCCATAGTTGACGCTTATAGGGTTGTCGCAGTCGCAGATGGGCAGCTGGTGAAAAACAACTTTTTTATGTATCTTATCCCACCTCACCTCACCACCTTATATACCATATTCCCGTCCCTGGTCATCAAAGGCATGGATGGGTTAACTCGTGCCTCATAACTACCCCAATTGCGCCGTAGTTGACGCTCTTAGGGTTTTCGTTGCCGTAAAATAGTAGCTGGCGTTTTTATTTAATTTTTATGCACCTATCATATTCTCGTCCCTGGTCATCAAAGGCATGGGTCAACTCGTGCCCCATAACCACCCCCATCGCGCCGTAGTTGACGCTCTTAGGGTTGTCGCCGTCGTAGAATGGCAGCTGCAGGATGCCCGCGGGGAACACGATCTGGTTCTTGGTGGGGGTGTAGTAAGCGTTCACTGTCGATGGTGTCATGCCTGTGGAGGATAATCATAAATATATTTATTTCGAATTTTGATATTTTCCATGAATAATTACGGCCGCTCGCAACTTGCTAGAGTTTAGGCCCAGTCTACTTTTAGGCTTTATTATATAGCCCCTAGTCATATTTTTAGACCCTAGGTCCACCGTCCACCACCACCACCAGGCTGGTGGGAAAGGAATGCTCTTACACAAATAATATAAGTATAGAGATATTGCTAATTATTTTGTTGTTGACTGAACTTTCTTAACGTAATTCTTAGGATATTCATTCACAAATGTTCAATCAAATCAGAATTACTTTTACAATAACTTTAACCGCCTGTTATTATTAGAATTTCGTATAAGTAAGTGTTAAATTATCTGTATAGATGCATAGGTCAAATGATGATGACCTTATTCAGAACATAGTTTCCACTAAACTATCAAAAGCCCTAAATTCATTTATTTCTGAAAATAGACCCACTAGGGCCCCTTGCTCTTGTGGGCTGTGGTAGGATTTTATTTATGGGTGAATTACGACCCATAAAACACTAGCACAGCTTCGGGACAATTTGTGGGCTGGTGCTGAGAATAAGGTCCTGGAAAGAAGTCCTACTTTCCAGGAGCACGCCATTTAATATTGTTGTCCTGCTGGTCCAGTTTCTTCTGGTCGTTCTTCAGACTGCACACGATAAGGCATGTTTTTGTCGAATCTCGTTCGCCGTCGCATTTTTTAATTTCTGGGTTGGGTTATGCTTACCAGGAGTGATCCAAGTGAGGCTAAAATACGTTTTAATCACTCACCCCATTTAGTCTTATTGACCGGCTGGTCCAGCTTCTTCAGGTCGTTCTTCAGGCTGAACACGTTGAAGGCTATGTTGTTGTCGAAGTACTCGTTCGCCTTCACCTCCAGACCATCGTACTGCTTGTCCAGCTCGTGTTTCTGGAGGATGTAGTCCGGAAACCCTGGGGAGAAAGATGACGAGGCTTTGAAGGAACTACTCTACTTCTCTCTACTAAGGATTCTCTCCAGGGGACCTAATGTGTGACTTGTGCAGGCTCTGAGCTTAGCGCGGTGGCGACAGCGAGCGCGGAAATATCAAACAATAGTGGCCGCCCGTGACTTGGTCCGCGTGAAAAACCCTTTACTTTTTTTAAAAAGGATAGGGCGATTTGTGTCGCTCAAGAAATATGTAAGTCGCTTTACCATTGACAAGTGTTATGGAAATAAGACACATTAAGGTATTGTTAGCGGCTCCTTGCGTCTTCGCGTCTACTTAACTAATTGATTCATTTTCTTATGTCTCCGTTCGAGGAATGAACCCAGGCCCTTTGAAATGTGCACCTTGAGACTGGTGCGCACGTCGCTATCACCCGATTAGAAAGAATGTGATGATGATGAAGGTCTCCCCAGCCCAATTCAACCACGACGGCCAATCTCAACAGAGATCAGCTAACTGCGCAGGAGATATGATAGTGCACAAGTCTGTGCGAAATACACAGGTGTACTCACTGATCCATCACTCTGAAAGTTCGGTGAGACGACATGAACGAAGAGTGATCAAGCGCAGGACCAACGGCTCTCAGGCATAATGTAGTCTCTTACCAATCATATCAGTAATAGCATCGGCCTTGGTCTCGGCAGCCTCCCTCGTCTCCGCGTCCATCCAGTCCAGGTTCTTAAGATTGCTCTTGAATGCAGTTCTGATGTTGTCTATCATGATCTCCCCTTGGGTTTTCGCTTCGCCGTGGAACACTTCTCGAACGAACATCGCGCCTACAGCGAAACCTGCAATTGTTTGATTTATTGGATTGTGATAAAAATTTTATAAGTGAAGATAATTAATCAGATATCGTTTTGTAAATTTTCAACCAATTTTATGTAGATCGTACTCGATCTACATAAAATTGGTAACACAAAAATGAATAATAATGATGCCATAACATAACCTTGATAACTTGATTGAGTACATAATTTTATTAATTGAAATCTCGGCTAGGCTTTTGACATACTGTTTAGGTACTTATTTAAGAAAATGAACGAATAAACTCGATTTTTCCAGTTACTCGCCAACACATCACTGTAAGTATATTTTGTGAAAACATTAGCATCTAATGTTGAAGGCAACAAGAACTACGGTGTTTCCCGGGGCTCTTTTACAGGTCCACTTTCATTCCCTCTTATAGTTTTATTCTTTTGCTCTAATTATGATACAACAATAACTTTATATTATAAAAAAAAAACATACCAATAGCATTGTTGGTATCAGTGACGCAGTATCTCCAGGACTCCTCGGTACCCTCAGAACCGAAGAGAGCCTTTCTCAGTATCTTAGTCGCGTCTCGAAAGGATTTAGATAAATATGTGGACAGCGATCTTGATACTTGCCACATCATGTAACTTGTCAATGTTCTGAAAAGACAACAATTGAGATAGAGAATGAGATAAGAATTGAGATAGAATTTCTAGATAACAGTAAGGAAGAACTGATGGTCGTTGGGGTAGAAAAGTTCTTCATTGCAAACCATTTGACCATTTGAAGATGAGCCGAAGACTCTTTTATGGTAGCAAGACCAAACTGATCGCAGGAAGCTTCTTACTGTTCAATTTAGGAATCTATTGAACCTTATGATTAACAATTGACGTCTTTCGACTCGTTACGATAGTGAACTTAGTAAGTATTTCAATATTTTAACATATTTCAATGGGAGATTTTAGACGTACTTCTGATCGTTGTCAGTCCGGTTGTATTTTTCTATCACTTTTGTTAGATTTCTAAAGTAATCCGGAGCGTAGACTACTATCCTTTCGTCGTCCGATATCTGTGGAAGAATTGTTACCGTTAAAGTTAACACTATTACTATTTTCAATATCCAACAGCTGCGGTCAAAACCACAAGTATAAGTCGCGCCATATAAAAAGATCGCTGGAGGGGAGAAGTCTGTGTATGGAAGCAGTCCCTCGCTATCTTGCTCGCAAAGGTGCGGACATACGGCGCTTGAAATGCCCGCTTCAACCCCACATCGTCACATCGTACCATCAATTAGACCCGTAGAGTACGCAGGTGGCCAATTTATTGGAGAACGATCCTAAAAGTTCATGAGCATTGACTCGAAAAGAAGAAGAAGTGCGCAGGAGACAGTTAGCGATTTTTAATAAGACGACTTATTTTTACGCAGGTGTCCAATTATTGAAGAATGATTATTTATGTTCATGACCATTGACTCGAAAAGAAGAAGTGCCCATGTGACAGTCAGCGATTTCTTAATATGACGACTGATATCTGATCTTTTTACTTTTGATGGTGAGACTGTACTATAAAGTTAAACTTACACTTCTATTCACCAGTCTGAACGCATCATTGAAGAACAGTGTCCAGTTCAAAAATGGCGCCACCTTCTGCCATTGTTTTATTGTATACGGATTGTACAACCCTTCCTCATCCCTTCTGTCTTCAGATGGAGTGGTTATATTAGCTAGATCCGTCTCAAACTGTATTACTCTGCTCATCTGGATTCTGGCTTCAGTTTTGTTGGCCCCTAGCAGTATGCATATGCGGGTCATATAGTCCAAGTACGCGTCTAGAACTTTCTTATGCGCCGTTTTGTTGAGGTAGTTGTCGCGAGTTGGCAGATTCAAGCCTCCTTGGTCCAGCTGGAAATGAAAATAGTTATTTTTTTCTTCGCCACAAAACTACGGCCTAATTTGAAACTTCAAAGAAATTGTATTGTTCATTATAGTGTTTTTAATAAGCACTGTTTTGGAAGGCTCTAGTGAAAACTTACCACGATAACATGCTTTGATGAATTTCTATCGTCTTCTGTTACTGCCCAGTTGAAAAGACCACCCAAATTGTAGCTGTGAAGGAAGAACATCAAGCTTGTAAGTCAGGAGAAGACTTTTAAGAAGAGAAGACTTAAAATTCACGCTTTGATGTCGGTCTTTGTATCAAAACTGACGATATGCCTACAATACAATATCTCCTTTCGGCAATAGAAAGCTATTAAAGCGGCACCGGTATTTTATTTATTTAACAGAAAACATACTGACTTACAGTCGCCCAAAGCGTCAGCATGCTAGTCGCACAGTAAACATGGTCAAACAAACATTTTATATTATAAAATCAAATAAAGAAAAATAGATACATCAGGATTACCATATCATATGTCACAAATATTAAATATGTCAGAAAAAATACACATAAGAGTCAGTCAGAATTACAAAAAGAATCAAATTATTATGTTAGTTCAGTAATGCTACTTCTAAAACACTCGGAACACAAATTTTCTATATAATTAACAGCTTTATGCATGAATTGGCCAAAACTGTCAGCAAATATGTCAATATCATAGTCGTCGGCGAGTATATCTCCTACAAGGCGTAGAGCCCGAACGGTAGGTGCATTCGCGGCGTACTTAGTACGTGTTGAGGGCCAACACAAAAGGCGCGGGCGCCGTCGCGGCGCTACCAACCCCTCCGCGTTCCAGCTCAATCGATTAGGCACCTGTAATCCTATTTGGCTAAGAATCGTTGGGCTATCTATCTTATTGTGTATAATACACAAATAGTGTACTATCGTCTGCACACCCCTTCTAAATTTTAGCGTATCTAGTCCTACCATACCGCTGACAAATAAGGACAGATATAAATGTGGATAATAATAACCATACTTTCTTTTATACAGCCAACGTGCGAATTTGCGTTGTATTTTTTCAACCAGGAGAATATATTTATCTTCATAAGGATCCCACACAGGTGCGCCGTATTCAAGTTGATTACGTACATACGCAGTTGACGAACCCGACTCAGCTGGTTGGGATTAGGAAGCATGTGGTCTTCTGAATTACCTCAAAGTCTATTAAAAAACAATGTGGCTTATATCGGGGATGTCATTAGGACTTTGCAACAGACCACTTGTAACCATGCACATCTTGTAAGGAGTTCATCAGTAGACGACTTGCAACGATTATAACGACTATTTCCTACTTAATTTACATGGGGCGGAAATGTTCTCGAATGGCTCTCGCGTGCCGAACGACGCTCCATGATCAAGCCCCCTACAAGATGAACAGACAGACAGACACAGATCATCAATCTGGTGATGGTCTCGGGAAGCCGGTCAATGCAGGATGCGCAGGACCAATCGCAAAGGAGATTCTTAGGGGAGGCCTTTGCTGAGCAGTGAGCGTCGAAAGCTGATATGATGATGATAAATTTACATGAACTTACGTATTCTGCACATCTTGCAGCAACGACTGAAGGTTCCACTTGTGCTGCTTGACCATAGTGTTCGGCAGTATGTGCCACCCTCCCAACTTCTTGATGACGTTGATCAACGGCTTCTCGCCAAGTTTCTCTATGGTCTCGTTCGTGTCTATGCACGCGTCGTAGTAGATCCTGGCTTTGGATTCCGCTCCGCCGTCTGTGATGTTGACCTTTTCTGGAAAATTTTGAGAAAAGGGACGTTTAATATTAGTATAACATTTTGAAGCTTAAGCTTCAGCCATGCTGTCGTCTGTACATGATTAAGACATGTATTTAACGCGGCGACTAATAAATCTGATTCAAGGTTTTAAAAAGAATTAAAATGTATCGCAAATATAATAGGTTGGCAGTAACGGTGGTGTACAGCATTAAGTAAAAACTAGCAGAAACTTGAAAGCAACTCATAAGTACAAAATAGGCTTTCATAAGTTTAAACAGATTTCAATTAGAATAATTTCGAGTTATATTTAATGGGATTGAGATCTGATTAACATAAATGGTGAGACTGTGAGCTGCAAGTAAAGTAAAAAATGGCATGCAATTAAAGTATTGATAGTTTTTATTCTTAACTTCTTCATTCAAAAAATAAAAAAATTGAGGTAGACAAATTATAACGCAGAACAGTTATCAAATCAATCTTTCTATATTTATATAATGTTACGTTATTTCTACGAAACAATACCTAAGTGTATTTATTTCACTTCATAGTATACGGCAAAGTCGCTTTCCGTGTCTTTAAAACTACGGATTTTGATATATTTTTTTTACTGAATAATTAACTAGATTGTGTATTTTTTACAATTTGTATGTATGTTGTATGTACAAATCAGAGCCAGAAAGTGTTTTTTTAGATGAAAGTCTACATATACAAATAGCCATAATATATAGTCTACAAATAGCCATAATATATTATTTGTTATCCCGCTAATGACATTAGTCGCCATGTCTTTATTTTAAGTATCTTGAATTTCAATCACCTAATGCAAAAAAAACTCCCATGAAGTCGCAGCCGTTATTTAGTTTTTTTGCAATCCATTGCAATTACAGCTTATCCAATAATATAATTAAAGCCAATTTATTTCATCACTGCCCATTTATTTTTCTAGATTCCAATAGGTTAATATTCCTGTCGTCTCAATAATAATAAATTCTGGCCAATATCCAATGATATTGGCCAGAATTTCTGGACTTCTGTCAGAACCTCTTCTTTTGTGTCGTGTAACCAAAAATTGTCCGACCAAAGTTTAAGTGAAAAATTATGCATAAATTTTCAAATCCGAATAAGCTACTTTTTAATATTAGAAACATATCGTACAAAACATATATATAACAAAATCGTTTCAGTCATCTTTGTTTGCATAAGAAATAAAATGTGTACAAATAATAATCTCCCAATAAGGAGATATAACCAAATTATCATATTTACACGTGAAACGATGAAGTGGAATTCACAATGAGACACTAATTTGATATAATACGTTTGCTGTGCTGAAAATAAAAAAAAAACGTAGGTAGCGTCGGCAAAAAATATTGTGTACCTACAATAATACACTTATGGACAAAATTCATTTTCACAGAAAAAGTTATTATAAAAACCGGCCAAGTGCGTGTCGGACAACGCATAAAGTAGGGTTCCGTAGTCAATTTTGGATTGAAAACCGCGCTGTTTTGCATTTCTTGCATTATCATCATCTCCCTACCCGACAATGACATGATTGTAAAGTATATATGTATTCATCACAGGATACCCGAAACAATTTTAAATAAGAGTTTCTGTGCCTGTTTCTTTACGTGAGAGATTTGAAGTTTATAGGTCCAAGACTTTAGAAATAACAGGGGGTGGGGGACACCGTGTAAACGACTTTGACGGGCTATAACTCGCAAATGGTAAAGTTGATAAAAAAGTGTTGTTTGGTAACCCTGGAATTTTCATAGTCCTTTTCAACGATACCCCACACAAGGGGGTGCACTCAAAAAAATAATTCATCCCCCCCCCCCTTTACATGTATAGGGAGGTAGCCTTAAAAAGGGGTAATTTTAATTTTCGTATTTTTAAAAATTTGATCTATACGGGTATGTGAAGTATCCTCGAACCAAGTTACATGCAAATCAGTCAATAAACGTAGAAGATATTCTGCTGTGACAGAATAGGACGGACTGAACGATCTTAGAAAGGTTCCTTGTCGGACTACGGAACCCTAAAAAGGTCGTCGCGTCGGAGAGAAACAAATGATGGTCAGTCCAAAAATGATGTCTACCGGTTCGATAAAAAAAAATATAATTTGAATCATGACTGACATGACATACACATACTGACTGATCCCTTTCAGGGGACTGCTGCTTCACTGATCAAAATTTTTTGAGAATACATCCATCCAATATCGTCTAAATGGAAAAGTTTTTTCTACCATCTTTCAGCATATTTTTTCTACCATCGGTACCAAATTCAGAAATCCAATAGCCTTAAGGAAATAAGCAAATATTTCAGCTCTTCAAAAGGCATGATGGGCATTCACGTGTGTTTGATTTTATTTTTCGAGGGACGATAATTTTTGCGATACTGTTCATCGTATATGGATAATGTTATCAGCTATGTAGGAAGTAGGTATAGCCAGCGCCAAAAAATGTAGTGGCACAACCCAAGTAGCACACAGGCTGAATTTTCAGAAATAAGTAAGCTTTTAACCAGAACAACACTCCACTAGAGATATATCAAGGTTCTGGGTGAAGCTGAAGACGGTGCAAGAGTTATTTTTTCTACTTTTGTACAGTCTTGCTGATTAAGAGCTGCAATAAAGAGCAACAATATACTCTTAGCATTATAACAGTTAATAAAAAAGTTACTGTCCAGCCGCTGGTTGCAACTTATTCTATTAGCTCGTAAAAAACCTTAAGCTTGCATATGTTTGGTTAATTAGGTAAATAATAAGCTCTTGTGCAGACGTTGGCTGTACAACAGTTTGCACCAAAACTAAAAGGTTGTTTAAAAGAGTAGGTACATTCTCTTTAAATACTATTCAAGTAAGCTTGATAATGGTCGTTTTGGGAGCTCTTACCACGCTTATGTATGCAAAGGAGAGTAAAAAAAAGTTTTTATATCTACTAAAGTTCTAACGAGTTCTTCTTTAAAGCCAAAAGCTTTAAAGTTCTACTAAAAGCTTTAATGCAGCTTGAGGCGGTTTATTAGAATCACTCAAGAGTTTTATAATTCTAACGGCTTAATTTTACTCTTGTAGCAAATTAGGTCATTTCACTATAGGAACAGTAGTGCGTCGATTGGTGTTAGTAAAATGGACATAAAACCTTGGAAAAAGAGAAAACGAATATATCATATGTACTATATATTATTATTAATTAATATTAAACATAATAATTTTAACTAGTTATTATTTTGATGACTACTACATAATAAGAAATACTTTGTTGATGTACCTAAGTATAAAAGCGTAAAACTTGAATGTGACTTATATATTTTTATTGTTAATTGTACATACATACACATACTATTTATATGTCATATCAAACTGTTACACATTACGCACGACATTTATTATTTATCAAATGAATCGATTATTTATTTACCGGTACTAGATAGGTGTCACTACCTAACCAAGAGAGCTAAAAAAAATTTGTAGGTAAGTATATAATCAAACTTTAAACTAATAAAAGAAATAAATACCATACATAAATTAAAGTATTCCGTTTAATCCCAATTAAGCAATATTTAGCAATAAATTCATGGGTTTTAATGTATCGAAATAATTATCGAGGATCTCCAATAGGCTGACTAAAAGTGTAGTTACTATACCGCTAGTCAGATTAAGGTAACTATTTCATACTTTGTACAGACATAAGAAAGCTATGAGCTGATCAACGGTTGCCATAGATACCCGTGTGCAGTCTATAGAATTATAAAAGCTGAAACAAAGCTTTACGAACGGCAGCCATTGTGTGCGGTCTTGATAGTAATCGGATGATAAAATAATGTATGTTTTCTGCAATTTAAAAGCTTTTGTCTTTTTATTATGAGCTGTTTGAGCTATAGGTTTATAAATATTAATTTTACGAGTCACAAATAATCAAATTGTAGACATAAAGTGATTTCACAAAAATTTTTAGCTCACAATTTTCTTTCGATTATATCTTAAATAGGCGTTATAAGAAGGGCGCGTGAAAAATGAGATGTAATTTAATATATACATTTACAGTAAAACTTTCTCCGCACTTAGAACACATAGTATAATAAGAATAACAAAAAGTATAATAACAGAATTATAGCTTCCACGCGCAAGCCATAACAATTTCTAAAATACTAAGACATTTTTGACATTTCACTTTAATTTATTTTTTTCTTTTGCCACTATCTAGCCCCAATGAAACTTACCAATGGATAAAAGCTTGATAGCGGCTGAGAAGTAGAGAATAAGCTGCACAATTAAGCTGGTTTAGCCTAAATGCAGCTCTTTTACAAGACGTAGACAGCCTTTAAGCAGACATTCATCAGCCCAAGGCTGGTTAATTTGGGGCCCATTTTGGCATTACAAGGGTTGTATAGCGGTTTAATCAGCCTTTGTGCAGCTTGGCTAAATCAGCCTTAGGTTCAAAATTTATTTTCTATGCAGCTTTTGTGCAGCTCATCTGTGTTACTTGGGAAGTACATACTTTAAGGACATAAAAAAAACAATTTTAACTGACTGACAAGCAGAATGCTCAATAATTTTTTGATAAGGTACTAAAGTGCCAATAAATTTATGAAACCGACTGTACTATAGACTATCGGGTTCGTACGCGGTACACCTGAGTTAGGTATATGCAATTTTGCCTTTTTTAATCCCTGAACAAAAAAGGGGTGTTATAAGTTCACAAGTTTGACCTGTTTGTGTGTGCCTGTCTGTGGCCTCGTAGCTCCCGAAAGGATGGACCGATTTCAGTGCGGTTTGTTTAATTCGAAAGATAATTTAATCACGCTGGTTCTTAGCTATGGCTGGTTGAAAGCCAGCCGTTGAAGCTTACTAGCTGTTTTTCGGGCTCATTCGAGGGATTTAACTAGAAAGTTATTGTATCCAAAAAAAAACGTATTTAAACGTAAATCGTATTTTTTTTTTAAATTTACTTGATTTACACATCACAGGTAAGGTAAATCACGAGTGCTAATTCTGCGAACCTTCCAGTGTTTCCTACCTCTTGCGTAACAACAAACAAATTAGATGGGCTATAATAATTACTGACCAAGTTACTGAGTAAAAAGAACATGGCCAAGTGGGGATTTCCGGCAAGCTCCGATGTGGACTGTGTTTGCGGTGCTGTGCCAACTATGGCACACTTAACATCGTGCCCGGCGTGCCCCAACACCTGCACGCCAGCTGATTTAATGAACTGCAGTCGATTCGCAATACAAGTGGCTGAATTCTGGGCTGCCACGATGTAATTTCTCGTGTTCCATTATAAGAAGAAGATTACTGACTACCTAACTATGACTATAGTCCAATGAAGATACTCGTAAAGTACCAAACTACATAGGTCTGTACAGACAACAGCACCTCAGATTTCCCATTTTCATTGCAATAACACCCTTACTACAAGTACTCAAACCTAACTATGACTATAGTCCAGTGAAGATACTCGTAAAGTACCAAACTACATAGGTCTGTACAGACAACACCACCTCAGATTTCCCATTTTCATTGCAATAACACCCTTACTACAAGTACTCAAACCTAACTATATAGTCCAATGAAGATACTCGTAAAGTACCAAACTACATAGGTCTGTACAGACAACACCACCTCAGATTTCCCATTTTCATTGCAATAACACCCTTACTACAAGTACTCAAACCTAACTATGACTATAGTCCAATGAAGATACTCGTAAAGTACCAAACTACATAGGTCTGTACAGACAACACCACCTCAGATTGCCCATTTTCATTGCAATAACACCCTTACTACAAGTACTCAAACCTAACTATGACTATAGTCCAATGAAGATACTCGTAAAGTACCAAACTACATAGGTCTGTACAGACAACACCACCTCAGATTTCCCATTTTCATTGCAATAACACCCTTACTACAAGTACTCAAACCTAACTATGACTATAGTCCAATGAAGATACTCGTAAAGTACCAAACTACATAGGTCTGTACAGACAACACCACCTCAGATTTCTCATTTTCATTGCAATAACACCCTTACTACAAGTACTCAAACCTAACTATGACTATAGTCCAATGAAGATACTCGTAAAGTACCAAACTACATAGGTCTGTACAGACAACACCACCTCAGATTTCCCATTTTCATTGCAATAACACCCTTACTACAAGTACTCAAACCTAACTATGACTATAGTCCAATGAAGATACTCGTAAAGTACCAAACTACATAGGTCTGTACAGACAACACCACCTCAGATTGCCCATTTTCATTGCAATAACACCCTTACTACAAGTACTCAAACCTAACTATGACTATAGTCCAATGAAGATACTCGTAAAGTACCAAACTACATAGGTCTGTACAGACAACACCACCTCAGATTTCCCATTTTCATTGCAATAACACCCTTACTACAAGTACTCAAACCTAACTATGACTATAGTCCAATGAAGATACTCGTAAAGTACCAAACTACATAGGTCTGTACAGACAACACCACCTCAGATTTCCCATTTTCATTGCAATAACACCCTTACTACAAGTACTCAAACCTAACTATGACTATAGTCCAATGAAGATACTCGTAAAGTACCAAACTACATAGGTCTGTACAGACAACACCACCTCAGATTTCCCATTTTCATTGCAATAACACCCTTACTACAAGTACTCAAGATACTGCAGTGTTTACCCCGCCGTGCTGTCGTGTGTACTCGATACAGAAACTCCCTATTAAACCGTTGCCAACATAAAAGGAATTAACATACGAATTGATGGCCCACTTTGCGCCAATTGCTTTTTGAATACCTAAGAATAACCGTGCCATCTCGATTGTCATACAAATCATAGACAAACAGCATTTATTTTTAATCGTAAATCTTTATTGCTCTCTTCTAGATACAGGCTTATGTTTATAAAATAAAGTTTTATTAGGGGAAACAGTTTGTATAAATTACTAGTCCACCTGGCCGATTTCGACCATGGCGGCCAATCTCAGCAGAGATCAGTCAAACTACGCAGGAGATATTATAGTGCACAAGTGTGAGAGCAATACACAGGTGCACTCACTGTTCCATCACTCTCCAAGTTCGGTGAGACGGCAATCCGACATGACCGGAGAGAGATAGGCGCAGGACCAACGGTTTAACGTGCGTGGCACGGGGGTGTAACACCGCCAACTTCCCGACTCCGAGCTGTTTTTGAGAAATTCATGATAGAAAATCTCAGAAACAATTTAGGCTCGACCTGGGATTCGAACCCACGACCTTTCAGATGTAAGGCAGAAACTTTACCACAACACCAACGTAGCAGTTGTATAAATAAAGAAGAGACTGGCGACTGAACAAGGCGGGAGCCTGTATTACAGAGCACTAGCACTCTCCTCTCTTAGTGTTACATAGGGAACTTACAGCATTGTGGTTTGGTAAACAAATTGACGGCCAAGTTCAGTCTTCGCCCTTGACCTGCCTAACCTTCAATACGCAGGTCAATATATCGATCGAAGGACGAGCAGGCACAAAGAAAAAACGCTAAGTAGGGGTTTCGCGTTAGCAATCGCGGTGTCAGGTCAGCAGAAGTACTTGGGGACGGGCAGAGCCGTACCTACCTAATAACCTATGCTGAGCTGACAGAGCTTGCCTGGGGACTAATTCCGCTAATCAATCGTAAACAAATCGTGATTGAATCGCCTGTTTTTGACAGTTTTAGAAAGGAGGACATGTCAAAATCGGGCAATCAATTACGATTCGGTTACGATTGATTAACTAAATGATGCCCCCTGGTCTCACGCGGAATACGTGCGTTTGCTGCTAACTTATGTAAATCAGACGCGTCAATTGGTGTTCTTTTTGTGATTTAAAAATTATATATTGCGAATAAAATTGATCAATCTACAAGGTGTTAAAAACATGAGTTAATGTGGAGAAACTAGAATTTTATTGGTTAAAAATACCATATTCATCCTTCCTGCTCCAATTTTCATTGTGAAATACCTAGAAGATGCCTCGTGGAAAAGTTTCAATGGGAAAATACTTTCCTACTACAGTTGTGCGGAAAATGAAAGAGTTTTAAGAAGGGCAAGATTGCTCTGTTAATAATAATAGCCCTCCTGGCTGATTTCGACCACGGCGGCCAATCTCAACAGAGATCAGCCAACTACGCAGGATATGTTTTAGTGCACAAGTGTGAGCGCAATACACAGGTGCACTCACTGTTCCTTAACTCTCAAAGTTCGGTGAGACGGCAATCCGATATGACCGGTGAGAGGCGATTAGGCGCAAGACCAACTGCTTAACGTGCTTTCCGAGGCACGGGGGTGTAACATCTCCAACTTCCCGATTCCGAGCTGTTTTTGAAATATTCATGACAGAAAATCTCAGAAACAATTTTAGCTCGACCTGAGATTCGAACCCACGACCTCTCGGATGTAAGGCAGAAACTTTTCCACTACACCAACAAGGCAGTATTCTGGGTAATAAACATTTTGCAGCACATTAATAAAACGGGTATGTTAAAGATAATCGTGCGCAGGCCTGCATTGCATGCATCAAACACATTGCACATAACTTAGGTATAGTTGCGGAAAATCAAAGGCCGATCGTCGTTGCCAATTATTGGAGGACAATCATTTGAGTTCATAACCATTAACTCGAAAAGAAAAAGAGAAATCATAACAAATCGCATTGTGATAGCATCGTGACAGCTTCGATGCAGACACAGATCTTAATACGATTCGTATCGTGGCGTGGCATACGTTAGCATCGATAGATTCGCAAGCGATGCTAACGCGATTCAGCATCGATGCTGCATCGCTACAGTTAAATGGCCAGCTTTTGCATCGCGACTGTATCGCAACTGCATCTCTGCTTAAGGTCGCAGTGGGTAAAGGGTCTAACAAGGTTATTTTTTCTCTCAAAAATGTGTACGCATAGGATTTTTTTTTTTAAATACGTCAATCATCCTCGTATGGAAAACATATTTGTTGCAGTAAACATTTTTTTCATTAGGCCTTTGAATTATTGATGTTATTTATTTCACTGCACAAACAGCTTCACTTTCAGTATAAATGCCTGAATTATTTTGTGCCAACACACAGTAGCAATCATTGATTGCTGTGGTAGCTTGGAAGCAACTTTGTATTAAGATGTCCAAACTCTTTTTTTTCTGCATTGTTGGAGTACTTTTTATCCAAATGGATAAAAGTAGCGCGGGAACGGTTCCGGCTGATTTACAAGCTCCCGATGCCTCAATCGCTGGAGTGCCAGAGGCTTTGAAGCCCAAGCCTGGAGTACTTGTTGGAGATGGTGAATCTAGGAACGCGACGAGTACAGAACTGGATGAAGAAGAAAGAGATGTTACAGCTGGAAGTGCCATCCTGAATGTCGGTGGATCCGCTGCGTCAGGGGCGGGCCTGGGGCTCGCGATAGGGGGGCCCATCGGCGGCGCTATCGGGGGCGCCATTGGGGCGGCTGTTGGCGGCATCGCCACTGCCATTGATTACTTTGGTTAAACCATTCGAGAATTGCTGACGGTGCAAACTTTACAATAGACCTAAATGACATGTTTGATATGCTATGTTTAAAGCCGGTATGTTAAAAGATTGGAAAATTTTCCATGTTTTAAAACCATTGAAATATTGTAAAATAAACACATCAATGACTAAAATTAAAAAAAAAACTAGTTTATTTGCAACTTTGATTGTGCACCGTGTGAAAACCAGAACTAATACCCATTATTAAAAGGGCTAGAAATTCTAGATATGATACCCATATTTACTTTTACCCATAGTAGAATTACGTTTCGTAATTAACCATATGCTTTTTCAAGAAAGACAAATTATTTTTCTAAATGTCTACGCTGGTAGAGAATTGCCTGTGGGCATTAATCTACTACTACTATCGCCCACTGTGCAATAGAGTTTAAATAAATAAATAAAGACTGCAGGTAATGTGGAGTTACTTTCGACAACACTTTTTTTTTTCTTATCTGTTTCAAACAAGGAGCATGTTCATATGATTTGTGTTTACAAACGAAAACATTATAAAGGACTTCAGATCCATTAGATCATCCAGTTGGTTATAAACCCCTATGAACAGCCATAAAACTCGAACCCCTTTAATTACTGTTCTAAAGGTTCTTTTAATGTGAAATTAAAAGTACACTTAAAGAAAAATGCACTGTCAAAGGCAGGACTCGAACCCGAACCTCAAGACGATTATGCAACGACGTCAAGTTCCACGGTTTCAAAGGCAAAAAAAAAGGAAGTATGATGAATCATATATCAGTTTCGGATTTGTTGATTCCAACGGCTCACTATCGAACGATACTGTTTCCGACGAATTCATGATCTGGCAAGTTACTCGTATGTCAAACAAGAACTAGTTACACGTCGACAAATAAAACACGATTCGTATTGCAAATAGATGAGTCTACTGATGAAGCTGGTCTGGCTATCTTGCTGGTTATCGTGAGATATCAATATGAAAGTTCTTTTGAGGAAGACATGCTTATGTGTCCACCGCTGACCACAAACACAACCAAACAGAATTTTTTTTTATAAAATAAATATATTTTTAGACGAAAATAATCTCAGTTGGGGTAAAACTTTAACAAGGATATTTGAACTTAGAGTCGAGTTACAAAGGTTTCATTCAGATACTTCTTTTAATTTGAAAGACCGTTTCTATGATAAAACTTGGTTAATCCGACTGTCTTTTATGGCGGATATCTTTCAAAAATTGAACAATTTAACACAACAACAATTTAATTTATCATTGCAAGGTAACAGAAAAGGCCTGAAAGACAACAGTGTTTCAGGCCTGTGACGAAATAACTGCCTTCAAAAGAAAATTAGTTTTTGAATTATTTGTGTCAGAAAGAGAGAAAAAGAAAGTCACACAGTGAGTTTGTTAGCGATAACGACTCAGCAATGTCCCCAAATGATCTATTTGAAAAATTGGGCGAATATCTCACTTCGACGCGTGCATCTTTTAAGAAGTATTTTCCCAAAGAAAAAGAAAATTGGTTGCCTGTAAAGTCGGTATACGGGCTTTACGTGACAACGACTTTGAGTGGTAAAATAATTTTAATGTGAATATTCATTCGTATAACATTAACCGGTGTGTATGCCTATCTCTCTCACTCTCTCTCTCGCTCTGTCTCTCTCGCTCTTAGGCCGGTTAACTGTGCTCGAGTGGAAGGGACGCGTGCCTTTCACTTTTTATGTCTGTCTCACTCGCTCTTAGGCGGGCTAACCATGCCCGAGTCGAAGGGACGCGTGCCTCTCACTCGCTCTCATTGTGAGCGCAGAACGTGAGCGGAGCGTCGTAACGCAGTTTCTTGAGATGTCACCCGGCAAACCAATTTATAAGACGTTGTCACGTCGAAAACACAAAAATGAAACTGTATGCATGGATTCATAATCCTTTTTTAACCCAACTTACCAAAGCCGAAAGTATATCAAACGAGATTAAGTATACGAATCTCTTTTAGAAATGTCATCAGACACATCTAAGGAGTCACTTTTTAAAACGACGCCTCTCAACGATTTTTGGTGCAGAATCCGTGATGAATATCGAATGCTTGCCAAAATGGCTCTCAATATTCTGCTCCCATTCCTAACAACATATTTGTGCGAAACATAATTCTCAATATATGCAGCCACGAAAACAAAATACCGCAATAGACTAGACGCCGAACCTGGTATGAGACTTCAAATGTCCTCTATCAAACCTGATATCAATCGATGAAAATTAAAAAACAGTTTCATACTTTCCATTAGTTAGATTTTTTATATTGTCTTCAGTACTTGTAATGTCTTACCTATAATACGTTTGCATCAATAGGGACGCGCTGCTAACGCAATTCAGCATCGACGCTGCATCGCTGCAGTTGATTGGCCAGCTTTTGCATCGCGACTGTATCGCAACTGCTTCGCTGCTAAAGGTCGCAGTGTGTAAAGGGTCTATCAAGGTTATTTTTTTTCTCAAAAATGTGTACGCACAGGGTTTTTATTTAAATCCGTCAATCATCTTTATATCGAAAATATTTTAGTTGCAGTAAACATTATTTTTTCATTAGGCCATTGACGTATTGTTGTTATTTATTTTACTGCACAAACAGCTTCACTTTCAGTATAAATGCCTGTATTATTTTGTACCACACACAGTTGATGATTGCTATCAATTGCTGTGGTATCTTGGAAGCAACTTTGTATTAAGATGTCCAAACTTATTTATTTGTGCATAATCGGAGTGATCTTTATCCAACTGGATAAAAGTAGCGCAGGAACTGTCAATCAAGATGTCCAAGCTCCCGATACCTCAATCGCTGGAGTGCCAGCTTCTGACACTTTAAAGGCCAAGCCAGTACTTCTCGTACTTTTACAACCGAAACAAAACAGTGCCAGGCCCAGCACTTTAAAAAATGAAAGAAGTTTGGAATCTACAGTATCAGGACAATCATCAGACCTTGTTGGCGATGGCGAATCTAGGAATTTGACGAGTGCAGAACTGGATGAAGAAGAAAGAGAGGTAACAGTTGGAAGTGCTATCCTAAATGTTGGTGGATCCGCTGCGTCAGGGGCGGGCCTGGGGCTCTCGATAGGGGGGCCCATCGGCGGCGCTATCGGGGGCGCCATCGGTG
The DNA here is from genome assembly GCA_963921415.1 of Pyrausta despicata. Classification (NCBI taxonomy): domain Eukaryota; kingdom Metazoa; phylum Arthropoda; class Insecta; order Lepidoptera; family Crambidae; genus Pyrausta; species Pyrausta despicata. The sequence goes on from OY992869.1 coordinate 6,842,578, forward strand.
CGGCCGTTGGCGGCATCGCCACTGCCATTGATTACTTCGGTTAAACCATTCGAGAATAGGGAATATTCATGTTTTTCTTTTTTGTCTTAAATTAATAGTTTACTATTTTATAACATAGAAAAACATATTGATGGGCTTCAAAATACTCTAGATATTTTTAAAAATGAAATAAAAACTTTTAAAAAATTTAAGCAGTTCAAACGCCGCCATTTTGCGCGCGCTTTGCGTGACGTCACATGACACGTCCAGTGGGTGTTTACCTCAGTGTTTACTGTGGACTTTTCAGTTACTTCGTAATATTTACAATACAATGTCGTGTCAGATGACGTCACATTTCGTTCGAGCAATGGTGGCGCGTTTTGGAAGTTTGAATTTCGCTCCCTTATTTTGCACTTTTTGAATATTATTTTAGGGGTTTAAATAAAAAGTAAATAAAAAAAAAATCTTTTCATTATAATATTACGATAATAAGCATTCGAGAAAAAAATTTTTTAGGCCATTTCAAATTTTATGCATATTCCCTATTGCTGACGGTGCCAAATTCACAAGAGGCCCAAAAACAAGTTTACCGGTATGTTTTTAGATTTGAAAATTTTCCATGTTTAAGAAAAACCATTAAAATATTATAAAATAAACTATAAATAATATTAATAAAATAATATTATTTGATTGTGCACCGTGTGAAAACTAGAACCAAAATTCATCATTAAGAGGGCTGGAAATCCTAGATATGATACCCATATTTACCTAAAGGTCAAGAAAGACCAATTATTCTTCTGAATTTCTACGCGGTTGACTGGTAGAGAGTTTCTTCTGGGCAATAATCCGCCATTTGTATCACAGTGCAATAGATATTAAATAAATAAAGACTGCAGCAGGTACCAAATAGTAAATGCAAGAAGATTAACATTGGCAATTTCCGCTCGTTCAATAGCATTTTAATAAAGGAAATTCTCAGCTAACCTAAAACATGCATAGCACGTTAATCACTACCTTGGAAGCAGTAATGTTATGTAGTCAGTCGTATGTCATGTATCAGAAATTGGAGTCAATTGACCGAATATTTATTGAGTTTTGTGTGTTTAAAAATGCGTTTCTAATGCTTTTTAGAAATATACTGGTTGTATTAATTTCATAGGGCTATGTTTTTTAAACGCCATGGTCTTGAAAATATTGAAGAAAGGTGTCATGATGCCTATTTGCTTGAAATATCAGCACGTGGTTTGTAACATAATCACAATGGGGCCGTATACAGAGTTACATGGTTATAGTTGATCGACAATACTACGAGTAGCAATCGCTTCATTAGCTGGATTTCTTTGGTGTTCTCTAATTGGCAGTGCTTTTAAAATTTAGTGAATTTATCCCTAAGTAGAAACAAATTTCTTACCTGGATTTCGAGTTAAAGCCACTGATCAATCTAGGAAAATGAGATACCTAGTACTTTAGTACCTTTTCAAGATAAAATTTTGATTCTTGTCGATGTGTAGAAATCTGTCAATCTTATATACATTTTACTAAAGGTGTGACCATATTTTTGACGCTGACTGTACGTACAGTCAGACCTGGACATCCTGCGGCTGATAGTGACAATGATGAAATGTCTTCGTGAAACTTACCAAGAGCATACCGTATGATGAGCTGATTCTGTAGCTCGATCTTGCTAAAGATACCCCAGCTCGACTTCCCCTCGGGAATCGGGTTGTTCTTGATCCAGCCGCCGCAGGCGAACTCGTAGAAGTCGGTGCATGGATCCTGGCTGGTGTCCAGTGCCCTGATGACCTCGCTCGCTGTATAGATGCAAGAGCTGGAGAGGCAGACTGGAGATTCTGTAATGAAGAGTTGGGAGTGAGTGAGAATGTTTGAACTGAGGAATTTTGGCGATTATCCAACTACACCGCACCTCGTCGCTGTCCGCGGACAGAGGTAGAGAAGCAGATTTATTCTTTGTAAGCAGGTAACTATCTTATTTTGTCGATACAAATAGCACCGTGTGGCGCTGGAGACGCGTTTCTAGCGTGTTGTAATGCGCAAGCGCAATCTGCGTCAGAGCGCGGTGCAGTGTGATAATCGCCTTCAACTAGAGGAAGATAATAGACAAAAAATATAAAATAAAGCTTAAAACGAAACCTTGTAGGTATGGAAGTTTATACAAGAAAGAAAGCCTGCAAAGGTAGAATCAAGAGAAACTGTCTTGTTTACATTTTAAATCTTTTGTAACCTTTATCCATACACAATAAAGAACTTACTTACTTACTTACTAGTTATTAACAAGAATGTGTAACAGAGAAACAGGACACCTATTGTTAAAAAAATCTAGATTTGTGCCTATAAATTCTGTCGGAAGAATTTACTAGCATAGTTAGTTATACCAGGGTAAGTTTGACACGTGTTGTAACTTACAGCATTGTCCAATAACTTTTCTTGTTTACAAGTTCACAACATAGCGAAGACAATGGTAAAATAAACAACTTAGAATACCCTGTCACCGAGTTTGTATACAATAAGTAATTATTCCTCACTCTGTTCAGGTTATGTTTCATGTATTTTATGAATGTAAAATGCAATAAGCCAGATACTTTACAAGTCCACATCGCTTTTACATAATAACATAGGGCCATGTACAGAAAAAAAAGTACAACCATAATTTTACTAAAATGTTTATTTAGGATGGTACGTAGGTACAAAGCATTTGCAATAGCCAGTGACCAGAATATTGACTGGTCACTGCAAACGAAATATGAAAATGACTCCATGTGTAGCTTCTGTCAAACCATCGAGGAAACAGCCAAACTTATAATAAATAAAATAAAATAAAATCCATTTATTTCTGTAAGTAGGCTAACAACTAGCACATTTACACGTCCCAACATATTAATTAACCCTACCACCGCTTCGGGACAATTTGGGCCAGTGCTGAGAAGAAGCGGCGCAAGAAACTCAGTCACTATTGTCATTGCCTCCTTTCAAAATTGATTTACAATAATTGTAATTGTTTGCATTTAAACATTTCCATATATCTTTGTCATTACTTTGTCATACTTAACTCCTATGGACCTCTCATGAGCAAAAGAAGTATATTTTTGGGGCAACATATCATGCACCCAGAGAAGAAAGCTAACGTCACTCTCCAAAGAATCTGGAAATTCCTGGATTCAACGGGGCTACGCAATGAACTATAAACATAAAGGGCTGACAAAATAGATCACCGCTGTTCGAGGTGGCATTGGTGACATTAATAAGCCCAAAAGACAATACATATATACAAGGTGACGACCACATTACGACAATTGACTTTCTGTCTGTTACGCTTTTATGACTAAGCTACCGTACAGATTCAATTGATATTTGGTACAAATAAATTGTCAACACCATTCTGTACGCGTATTCCATTTCATCAAAATCTGTTCAGTAGTTGAGGCGTGAAGCGGCAACAGACAGAAAATCAATTGTCGTATTGTGGTCTTCACCCTCTATAATAGGATGTTATCTGAGTTGTATTATTTTATCTCGCTTGATTTTATTTGGCTGGTGGATTAGTTGGCTCAAGTGACTGTGAGCAAGGTACATAGCGCGAAGAACTGATTGATGGCTCCTTAAAAAAAAGTATTAGATCAGGGCCCACTTAGTTAGTTACCTACTTGAGATGGACTCTTATTACCACGTTAACATCGCTAGATCAAGCCGGCTGGCTGGGTGCTTAGTTCTGGAATTTTAGTTAATATGGAAAGAAAGAAGCGTTTATTAATTTGGGACATCACAAACACAAAACCGAAGTAAGCGTTCATACATAGACTTGAATCTGTACGGTAGCTTAGTCATAAAAGCGTAACAGACAGAAAATCAATTGTCGTATTGTGGTCTTCACCCTCTATAATAGGATGTTATCTGAGTTGTATTATTTTATCTCGCTTGATTTTATTTGGCTGGTGGATTAGTTGGCTCAAGTGACTGTGAGCAAGGTACATAGCGCGAAGAACTGATTGATGGCTCCTTAAAAAAAGTATTAGATCAGGGCCCACTTAGTTAGTTACCTACTTGAGATGGACTCTTATTACCACGTTAACATCGCTAGATCAAGCCGGCTGGCTGGGTGCTTAGTTCTGGAATTTTAGTTAATATGGAAAGAAAGAAGCGTTTATTAATTTGGGACATCACAAACACAAAACCGAAGTAAGCGTTCATACATAGACATTTAAAAAATAAAAAAATATGTAAAAAATAACAAAATAAAAAAAATATTAAGAAATCTAACAAATATATTGATGAAAAAAAAAACAAAGACAAACAAAGCAATAAAAAAACAACATACAATATCATTCTCTACATATTTTAGAACTGTAGGTCAGCCAGCCGGTATTTTTGTGTGTCTGTGACGGCGACATTAAGAGGACTTCACTCAGCGTAAAGCCAGGCCCTCTAAGGGTCCTGACGCTGGTTTTCAGTAGGCCTCTTCAGATTGCAGTGAACCATAGACTTCTAGATCGATTCAGATAGTACTCAAATGTGGACGACTTGCTTATGACAAGAATAAGTAAGCAATTATGAAGTTAATGGTCTTAATTTTCTAGTCACGACTATCACTTACGTAACGTAAGTATGTACTTAACTTGGCAAATTATCTCGTATTTTACGCGACCGCGACATTATTTTAATCTTTATGGAACTCTTGTTAAGTTGTTAACCTTCAGTTTTTATGTAGGATAACTTTGTATAAAACAAGTAAAAAGGTAAGTTTAAGTAACATAAAAACGTTACTTGCTTTCCGAATGTTAATGTCAGAGCCGCTGTTTTACTTAAGAAAATGTTCATGTTTCTTTGTACAAACTTTTCATGCAGAGCATAAGACGCTTATTTGCCCAGGATATCTACGGAGAACGGATAGTTAACTAGGTACCAGTTTTTTACCTTCTGAAGCTATCGAGCTGCATAGCTGATAGTCTAAGAGCCCGCGACGCCCAGACCTTCGTTATATTATAAAAGCTGAAAATTCTTCTATACATGTCGCGGTGGCTTTGGCAGGTAACAGGTAGTAAAGGTGAGTAAAATTATGTATCAAATTTGTGATAGTATAAAACTTAGTTTTCATATAATTTAACTTACAATGATGTTGGAAACAGCCTCGTCTATTGCCGGACACTTCGGGCGGTAACAACCCCTTTCCAGACCCCCTTACAGTATGATTATTTATAAATCTACTTTCGTCATAGTATAAAATCTGACTTTTATATATGTTATTTAGAAAACAATACGAATAATGTTTCCACAACCCCCAGTCACTTTCGATGGTTCCCCTATCTTCCCAGGCACATTGAAGTCTACTCCAGGCGCGCGATGAATATACATGTACGTTGGTGCGATTGAAATAGCATGATCTATACTCTAAATTTATCAAGAAAATTAATCGTGTAGATTTATAAGTGCATAAATTTAACCTATGTCTATAGAGTTGGCAAGTTTAAAAAAAAATAAATATAAATATTCATATATAACAACATCACATACATTGATCTGACTCTATTGTAAGTAGCTAAAGCACTCGTGTCACAGATATCAGAATCAACAGTGGTATTACAAATAAACTTAAAAAAATACAAACACCCAGACCAGTACAAACAGACATGTTCATGCACACAAATGTTTGTACAGTGCGGGAACCCGCGACCTCTTGGTTGATAGTCAACTTCTTCACCATTACACCGAAGTGGTCGTCATCGTCAGTTATTTGTACTTCATAGGTACCTAGACTGGTGTTGAAATGATATTATATTTATTTATTTAAAAAAAGAATAGAGAAGATGGTTGGAAAATTCCACCAGCTTGGCATCCTGTTTTAGCCAAGACTCAAGCTCGACCCCGCTCTGCAAGACCTCAAGATACTGTTAGCTCATTTTGTGTGGATAGGAACGTAACTTAATATTTTTGAGTGATGGTAGTTAAAAAAAATTTCAAACTATGTAATGACAACAAACACCTTAGTCTACCTGTGACCACGGACGCTGAAAAGGGTCCGAAACGTCAGGTTAAAACAAAATGTAAATAAATCGCGAAAAAATCCGTAAAAAGTGTATCATTTCAATGTCTACTGTTCGCGTAAACCGAAGAAACAAATATACCTAGACTGGTGTTTGATTGATTACAAATTACAGGCCAAGGTCGCAGACGCGGCGACCCCATCACCGTGGCAATAACATTGTGCCCCATAGCGAAAGTTATGGCCGCGGGGTTTTAATAATAACATTTATGGTGACATAAAGGTATCACGCATGAGTTTTTAACCACATAACAAAACTGGTGTTGTTATAATGTATGTAACATTCTCGTGTCACAATGTTCGTTCCCGTACTCCTCCGAAACGGCTTGACCGATTCTCATGAAATTTTGTGAGCATATTGAGTAGGTCTGAGAATCGGCCAACATCTATTTTTTATACCCCTTAGTGATAAGGGTTGTCCACACTTTATAGTTATAAGTAATTTGGACATTCCAAGTAAGTTTTAAATTTATTCTTTAAATATTATATTTTTATCTAACCCGGCAAACGTTGTTTTGCCATATAAATGTAAAGTGTGGACTACCCTTATCACTAAGGGGTATGAAATTTCTTTAAGAAAATGGTACGAGGAAACAGGCAGTCATACTTATATACATAGTTTCAACGCTCGTAACTACCTCATAATCGAAGTGTGGCCTGTGCCTCACTGTGGGACAACTATGTACATTGGCTGCCGATATGAAATATTCGAGTGAATGCGGTAAATTACCAACAGGTCGTCGCTTCGTAATACTTAAGGGGAGATTAAAATGATAACACTCATAAAAGGAATGTAAGGCGAACAAAGTCTTTGGAAGATGAATGCTCCCCTATTGCAAATTGGGATGTTGTAGTTGCTTTCTACCTTAAAAAGCGCTGCATCCTAAATTCATTGAGCTTACTAGCTCCTTAAAGGTTATGTTTTTCTTCTTTTAGGATTTCCACCGCGATAGGTCACAATGTTCCCAAGCGGCTTCCCGCGATCTTCACCAGATCGCTGGCCGTTGGGACGGTGCGGTTCTCGAATGGTGACCCCGTGCCGGACGGCCCCCTACAAGGGGGCCCGACAAGCTGGTGAAGGTCGAGGGAAAACGTCATGGTCATTAAAAAAGATTTGCGTGACCTTTTAGTGGTCGTGCCTTCTTAACCCTCAAAAAAAATTGGGTGTTATAAGTTTGACCATTACTCTATTTGAGTGTGTCTGTCTGTAACATAGTAGCTTCGGACCGACTTCAGTGTTTTTTCATTCGAAAGATAAATTAATCACGTTTATTCTTAGTTATGGCTCGTCAACTGTCCAGCCATTGAATTTTCAAAATTTTATGCTAAAAGCATTTTTTGCCAGACAACCTCAAGGTCATGCAAAGAGAAGCGATTTTAGAGCGAAACTTGAAAGTATTTGGTTTACCTTTGGGCTCAGGTTGGTAGCACGGTGGCACGGGCAGGTAAGACGGTCCTCTCGTGGCGATCAGAAGTGTGGCAGTCAGTAGAACCCCGACAAACAGTATGGCGGTGGTCACCAGGAGAAATCTCTCCAACTTCGTGCGCTGGTGCCATCCTATAAAGGACACGCCCTGTAACAATGAGAAATGTTCTTAGTACTGAGTAAACTGTCTCGTTGGTGTAGTGGCAAAGTTTCTGCCTTACATCCGAGAGGTCCTGGTTCAAATCCCAGGTCGAATCAAAATTGTTTCTGAGGTTTTCTGTCATGAATTTCCTTAAAACAGCTCGGAGTCGGGAAGTTGGCGGTGTTACAACCCCGTGCTTCGAAAAGCACGTTAAGCCGTTGGTCCTGCGCCTGATCTCTCTCCGGTCATGTCGGATTGCCGTCTCACCGAAATTAGAGAGTGATGGAACAGTGAGTGCACCTGTGTATTGCGCTCACACTTGTGCAATATCTCCTGCGTAGTTGGCTGATCTCTGTTGAGATTGGCCGCCGTGGTCGAAATCGGCAAAGAGGACTATTATTCTACTATTCTTAGTACTGACATGTACCCACCCACTCGTAAAGAGATCATGAAATACAACACTGGCCACCACAAACCCCCCTGCCTATGTAAGTAAGAAAATTAGGGAGGTATGTAAATGTTAAAATAATGTATAGTTAAAATTATTTGCGACCTTATGAGTAAACCCATTTGGGTCTTGCTCTTTCATTGGGTGGAACTATACCTACCCTGTCTGCTTCGAGTCATCTTTAAACTTGAATGCAAAACCTATCTTTTTAACATTTGACCAACTCATCAAAACCCAACCATTTCTAAACCAAAATGTTATGAGTAAACATTCCAGAAAACCAACGTATTAATAAACATAACAAACTTTGATACTTCGACCTAAATGTGTTTCCACATTTACCACAAAATAAACATATAAATCGCAAAATTCGCCGTAGCAAAAATAGTTTCAGTTTGAATAACAAGGTTTGATATGCAATTTAAATTAGGCTGTGGATAATATTATTATTATTACACCGCCTTTAAATCTAGTTTTTATAATTTTTTAAGCATTTTAGTATGCATTATGCTTTAAAATGTTAAATTTAAACACACTTGCTGAAAAAATCTTCTTGTACGTCAGACAGACAACTACTCTGTGTAATTGAGCTTCCGTGACACTGACTCATCAGAATAGGCTAGATGACACCACCAATCGTTGTCATACTCTATAATATATGTCAAAACGGTCTACCTCCATAGATAATGACGTCACAAGAACGTGACGTCACGGTCATATTTCAGAAATCGGAGTCAATTGGGATGATGACACCTATCTTAAATATTTTCAAGATCATGGCGTTTTAAAGACATAGCCTCTATGAAGTAAATACAACCAATATATTTCCAAAAAGCTGTAGAAACTAATTTTTAAACACACAAAAGTCAATAAATATTCGGTCAATTGACTCCGATTTCTAATACATGACCGTGACGTCACGATCATGTATTTCCATACAAAATCTATGATGGCAGACCGTTTTGACAGATAATAAAAAGTATGTCAACGATTGGTGGTGTCATCTAGCCCATTGACCGAATATTTATTGAATTGTTTATGTTTTTTTATTTAAGATAGGTGTCATCGTGCCATGTTTCATCAATGTTGCGGTTAGATACCTACAACATTCAAAAGAAACAACATTACTCGTACAGCTGTTCAACAACCAGTAAAATGGAATCAGCTAATTAGTAAAATTCAAAATCTTTATTTGCTCTCTAAATATTTGTTTCTTAGGTTTACGCGAACAGTAGACATTGAAATGAGACACTTTTGCGGATTATTTCGCGATTCATTTACATTTTGTTTTAACCTGACGTTTCACCTTAGTCTACCTGTGACCACGGACGGTTAAAAGGGTCCGAAACGTCAGGTTAAAACAAAATGTAAATAAATCGCGAAATAATCCGTAAAAGTATCTCATTTCAATGCTCTCTAAATGTTTGTGTTTATAAATGTTACATAAGGTGACGTAGGCCTACTTGAAACTTAGATTTTGCTTGAAGTGTGCTTTGAAATTTCAAATTTTATTTGCTGGTTCCAAAACGAGAATAACAAAGAAACACTTTGACTGCTGTATAAGATTTCATTGGGGGTGAGTACTGAGAACTTCAATTCATTCAAGTCAACAGCTAGATTTTTTAACGATTATGCTATGTAACTTCGTTGTTTACGGGGACATACATATAGTACCTACCTATTGTTTTTGTATATGACCCTTAATTTTGAATGCTGAACTAGAGTACAATATATTTCCAATTTTATATTTATATTTGCATGCTTTTTTTATAGGTGCTGTATATGTGAGAACTGACTGTCTCGTTGGTGTAGTGGCAAAATTTCTGTCTCACATCCGAGAGGTCCTGGGTTCGAATCCCAGGTCGAGCCAAAATTGTTTCTGAGATTTTCTGGCATCAAGCCGTTCGTCCTGCGCCTGATCTCTCTCCGGTCATGTCGGATTGCCGTCTCACCGAACTTTGAGAGTGATAAAACAGTGAGTGCCTGTGTATGGCGCTCACACTTGTGCACTATAATATCTCTTGCGTAGTTGGCTGATCTCTGTTGAGATTGGCTGCCGTGGTCGAAATCGGCCAGGAGGACTATGTGAGTAACATGTACCATATTCAAGAGCAAATAAACGATTCTATACTATTCTATTTATAAGGGGTTAGGTACTACACGACGGTAGAATCGACAAGTTGACGTGTATCGATAGTTTTTACCACAAAATACCGTGTATATAGCTGTGGTCGTATGCCACTTTCCCTTTTGAGATTAGTGCTAAAGTTTGGCTAATTAAAGTGGCATACGGCCACGACTTTCATCTGAACATCAATATGCACCTTATTTAATACTTTTTAGGAACAGCCGGGTTTTAGTTTTTGAACTTATTTAACAGAGAACAGATTAACATACAAAAATATATACACACATTCATACATACATATTTGCCGGTCAAAATCATAGCCCTCCTTTTTGCTTTGCCGTAGCAAAAAGGAGGGCAAAAACAAAAGTAATAATAAAAGTCTTTTAAATAGACTACTTATAATAATGCGTTCAAGTTATAAAAAGTGCCTTGATGCTTAAATTAGGCATAACCTACTTAAAATATGTAAGCTGAGTGTTTCATTTATAAAAATGCTATTAAAACAGACGGAAATAAAGGATATTAATCTTTTTGCCGAATTCCTACTTCGTAGATAGATAGATTAACACTTTATTGTACAACACAAAACAAAAATTACAGACATGTTTAACCAAGAAACATGTACAATTTAGGCGGTTTATCGCTTGTAGCGATCTTTTCTAGACAACCTTCGGTTAGAAGAACATTTATTAAACAGGAAGGGGGAATTCGAGCAAAATATATATGCATAATACAAAACACAATTTTTACTTTATTTAAATTTAAAGTCTTTATTGACAAAACGTATCTGTGTGACGTCATTTTACCTATAGAATATCAATCAAATCTGGGTTTGCTTATTATAACACGTTATTATATTAAAGTGGAATTTCCAGCCCTCTTTAAATAGCAGAAAAACAAACTTGCTCATTAAAAGTATACTCGTTTATTTATTTTTTTAAAAATTCACATATTTGCTTCAAATATGATAAATTTTCTAATCATTTGATATACCAGTAGTGAAGTGTACACCATTTGCAGTTCCTCGATGGTTTAACCGAAGTAAGTAATGGAATTAGAGATGGGCCATCCCAGGGATACCCTGAAGGGCCATCCCAGGGTTATCCTGATGGGCCACCCTATCGACAGCCCCACGCCCGTCCCTGACGTAGCAGTTCCACCGATATTCAGGATGGAACCTCCAGCTGTAACCCCTCTTTCTTCTTCATTCAGTTCTGCATCTTCATTATCTCCACCAATCTCTGAAGGCTGTTCAGATACAGTAGATTTCAAACCTCCATCATTCTTTATGGTAGTGGAACTGGTACTGTTTCTTGTCTGTGCTTCGGTATCTGATGAAGGGTAAGAAGATGGCACTCTAGCAATTGAAGTACTGGGAGGTTTTTCACCAGTCTCGACGATTCTCGCGGTACTTTTATCCAGTTGGATAAAAATCACTCCGATAATGCAGAGATAAATGAATCTAGACATCTTAATACAAATCGCTACCAATATACCACAGCAATTGATAATTGCCACTAGGCGCGGTACAAAATAATTCAGACATTTATACTAAAAGTATAGCTACTTTTGCAGTAAAATAAATAACAATAATCAACCTCTAACCTTGGGGAAAAAATGCAACAATTGAATTTTCAAAATAAAGATGATTGACGTTGTAACATGTGGTTGCAGCTCCATGCTAAAGCGATCAGTTATAATTATTTGTTATGGAATGTCGCATCGCAGCTTCATTGATGCATCGCTATAGTTTAATGGCTAGCTACTGCAAGCGACTGCATCGGTAATGCATCTCGATTGGTTTGTGATCGTTATGATCCAACAAAGGAAGTGTGATAATATATATATCTATATGATCAGTCGACTACGTTATCATTAGTAAAGAAAGGTCACCCAGATTAATTAAACTTTTTTAATTGCAACAGCGTCATATCTAGGTCGAATAGACATCCTTTTTATAAGCAGGTTGAAAGTCTACATAATATGCAGTCAAGTGTAAAAGGTATTGAAATGCAATTAGCGATGCCGCCCACGGTCGACCCGATGACACCCCCGATAGCGCCGCCGACGGGCCCCCCTATCGAGAGCCCCAGTCCCACCCCTGACGCAACGGATCCACCGACATTCAGGATGGCATTCCCAGCTGTAACATCTCTTTCTTCTTCGTCCAGTTCTGCACCATCAGTATCTCCAACAATCTCTAAAGGTTTTTCTGATACTGTAGATTTCAAACCTACTTCATTTTTTATGGAAGTGAAGTTAGAAGATGACGCTCCGGCGATCAAAGTGTTAGGAGGTGTTACACCAGTCTGGACAATTCCCGCGCTACTTTTATCCAGTTGGATAAAAATCACTCCGATAATGCAGAAATAAATTAATCTAGACATCTCAGTACTACACAGCAATTTATGACTGCCTCTGTGCATGATACAAAATAATTTAGATATTTATACTTGAAGTGGAGCTACTTTTCGAGGGAAATAAATAACAAAAACTAACCTCTGATCTAATGAAAAATATGCTACAAAATAATTTTCAAAATAAAGATGATTGACGGTGTAAACTCAAGTCACGTCGTGTCGTGGAACACGTTTACATCGATACAGTCGCAGTGCCAACTCGATACATCATCAATGCTGCATCGCAACTGCATCGCAACAGTTTAATGGCTAACTTCAGCATAGCGACTGCATCGGTAATGCATCTCGATTGGTTTGTGATATTTGTGATCCAACAAGATGTCTGATCTTATATTTGATCAGTCGATAACGCAACCATTGGTAAAGAAAGTACAGACAGATGAATTAAACTCTTTTAATCGGCTCTTTGTTATTGCAGTGGCGTCATGATATCAAGATCAAACAGACATCGTTTTTATAAGCATATTGAAAGTCTACATAATATGCAATCAAGTGTATAAGGTATTGAGAAGCAATTAGCACCTAAGGCCGCCCCGATGGAGCCCCCGATAACGCCGCCGACGGGCCCCCCTATCGAGAGTCCCAGGCCCGCCCCTGACGCAGCGGATCCACCGATATTGATGAGAGCACCCCCAGCTGTAACTTTTCTTTCTTCTTCGTTCAGTTCTACATCTTCAGTATCTCCAACAATCTCAAAAGGTTGTCCTGATACTGTAGATTTCAAACCTACTTCATTTTTTATGGAAGTGGAACTGATATCGTATCTTGTCTGTACTTCGGTGACTACTGAAGGAAAGCTGTTAGAAGATGACTCCTGGGCAATTCCCGCGCTACTTTTATCCAGTTGGATAAAAATCACTCCGATAATGCAGAAATAAATTAATCTAGACATCTCAGTACTACACAGCAATTTATGACTGCCTCTGTGCATGATACAAAATAATTTAGATATTTATACTCTAAGTGAAGCTACTTTTCGAGGGAAATAAATAACAAAAACTGACCTCTGATCTAATGAAAAAAATGCAACAAAATAATTTTCAAAATAAAGATGATTGACGGTGTAAACTTAAGTCACGTCGCGTCTTGGAACGCGTTTACATCCATACAGTCGTAATGCCAACTCGATACAGCATCGCAACTGCATCGCTACAGTTTAATGGCTAGCTTCAGCATAGCGACTGTATCAGTAATGCATCTCGATTGGTTTGTGATCTTTGTGATCCAACAAGAAGTTTTGATTAGTCGACTACGCAACCATTGGTAAAGAAAGGTCAGACATATTAATTAAACTCCTTTAATCGGCTCTTTATTATTGCATCGGCGTCAAATCTAGGTCAAATAGACATCGTTTTTATAAGCATATGGAAAGTCTACATAATATGCAATCAAGTGTATAAGGTATTGAGAAGCAATTGGCGCCTAAGGCCGCCCCGATGGTGCCCCCGATAACGCCGCCGACGGGCCCCCCTATCGAGAGCCCCAGGCCCGCCCCTGACGCAGCGGATCCACCGATATTCAGGATGGCACCCCCAGCTGTAACTTTTCTTTCTTGTTCGTTCAGTTCTACAACTTCAGTAGCTCCAACAATCTCTAAAGGTTGTCCTGATACTGAAGATTTTAAGCCTACTTCATTTTTTATGGAAGTGGAACTGATACCATTTCTTGTCTGTACTTCAGTGACTGCTGAAGGAAAGCTGTTAGAAGATGGCGCTCCAGCGATCAAAGTGTTAGGAGTTTGTACACCAGTCTGGACGATTCCCGCGCTACTTTTATCCACTTGGATAAAAATCACTCCGATAATGCAGAAATATATTAATGTAGACATGTCAGTATTATGCAACACACAGCAATTTATGATTGCCTCTGTGCATGATACAAAATAATTTAGATATTTATACTTGAAGTGGAGCTACTTTTCGAGGGAAATAAATAACAAAAACTAACCTCTGATCTAATGAAAAAAAATGCAACAAAAGAATTTTCAAACTATAGGTGATTGGCGTTGTAAACTCAAGTCACGCGTTTTCTAAACACGCGACAGCATCGCCACTTCAGCAATAAACAAATTTTAGTATCAATGCAATCGTGGGTGCAGCACCGATGCTAACGCGCGACTGCATCGATGCAGTCGCGATGCAGCATTGAAGCTGTATCGTGGTAGCATCGATGCGGATGCAGATCAAAATATTAATATATACTATACCTACCTCTAGATATAGTTGATGGAATCAGGTGTAACTGTGCGGAAATCCATGACTAAAGCTGAAAAAGAGCCTATTATATTGCTTTAAATTTCCACTAAACGACGCGACAGACTACGAGCTCGTAGTCTGTCGAAGCGACAACATCTCCTGAGGATGCCACGTGTAGTGGCGAAACGCGTCGAGTGTTTTGTTGGTGTCAGTGTTGTGATTCCAGGAGCATCTTCTGTGTCACGTTGTGGTTTGGGTTGTAGGTATTGTAAGTCCTGCGACTTTCAGCTCTAGCTTTTTTAGGTGATTACAGTTGGATGTATTTTGGTTCCTGCGCTGGCGTCGTTTAGTGGAAATTTAAAGCAATATAATACTCTTTTTCAGCTTTATACTATACTAAATAAGATTGCATTTCGATTGGTTGTGATCCAACTACAAAAGTCTCATTTGATATATTGATCAGTCGTCTGCGTAAATATTGGTAAAGAAAGGCCACACAGATTAATTTAACTTTTTTAATAGCAACGGCACGCATAACTTATAGACAAAATTTTTATAAGCAGATAGAAAAAAATGGGATTTTGAAGCAGTTAGCGGCGCTGCCAACGGCCGCCCCGATGGCGCCCCCGATGGCGCCGCCGACGGGCCCCCCTATCGAGAGCCCCAGGCCCGCCCCTGACGCAACGGATCCACCGATATTAAGGAGAGAACCCCCAGCTGTAACCTCTCTTTCTTCTACATCAAGTTCTGCACTCGTCAAGTTCCTAGATTCACCATCTCCAACAAGGTCTGGAGATTGTCCTGATATTGTCGATTCCGAACTTCTTTCATTTTTTAAAGTACTGGATATGGCACTGTTTTGTTTCGGTTGTAAAAGTATGAGAAGAACGGCACTCCAGCGATTGAGGCATCGGGAGGTTGTAATTGTACACTAGGCTTGACGGTTCCCGCGTTACTTTTAGCCAGTTGGATAAAAATCACTCCGACTATGCAGAAATAATTAGGTTTGGACATCTTAATACAATACTACAGCAAATGATGCTTGGAACTGCGTCTAATATGAAATAATTCAGACATTTATACTAAAAGTGACGCCATTGCAGTAAATTCAATTACAAAAATAAACCTATGACCTGTAAGTAAAAAAAAAACTTTTTTTTTTTTCAATTTGAAGATGATTGACGTTGTAAACCCAAGTCACACGCTTAACTTTTAGAGTTATAAAAATGTTCCACGTGACGTGCACATTTCCTTTACATAACAAAAATGAAGATCTGGAATACCTGATCTGACACCTACAGCCACAGCCCATCTAAACCGTAAGAAATATTAATATAGCGCCACAGGAAAAGACATTCAATGTACCGAGCAATTTCTCTTCATATAACATAAATGATGATCTGAGAATCTAATGTAGAACGCTGGCAGCCCAGATAAACTGTAAATGGTATTAATCTGACGCCTAACTAAAGGTATATAAGCATGACGAGCACTTAATCACCGTAGCCGTATCAGTTCGAGCGGGCCCCTGCGATTTGATACAGCGAGCGAGGCTAGCTCTTCTTCTTCGTCTCCAGGTTGGGATTTGCTGACAAATAATATATTATTGCTAATGAATAATAAAAATATCGGTTTAGGTGGGCAGCTCTGGTTCCACTTCAGGTATTAAGACCCTCGCTACTAACACCCCTATGTATACCTAGCAAAGGGTGCTATTGATGTCGTGTCTGATCGCTTAAATTGTTATTGAAAAATAAGACAATTTGCTAATAAAAAGTTTATTCATTTATTTGTTTTGTTTCATAATATTTCTATTTAATTTGCTTCAAACATAGTCATTTTTCAATTGATCTTTTACCGGTAAGCGTGTTATTTCGGACTCTTGTAAAGATTTCTCCGTTCGCAGTTCCTGGATGGTTTAACCGAAGTAATCAATGGCAGTGGCAATGCCGCCAACAGCTGCTCCGATGGCGCCCCCGATAGCACCGCCGACGGGCCCCCCTATCGAGAGCCCCAGGCCCGCCCCTGACGCAGCGGATCCACCGATATTAAGGAGAGCACCCCCAGCTGTAACCTCTCTTTCTTCTTCATCCAGTTCCGCACTCGTCAATGTCCCAGATTCACCATCTCCAGCAAGGTCTGAAGATTGTCCTGATACCGCAGCGATTGAGGCATCGGTTTCCGCGCTACTTAAATCCAGTTGGATAAAGATCGCTCCGATTATGCACAAATAAATGAGTTTGGACATCTTAATACAAAGTTGCTTCCAAGATACCACAGCAAATTATGGTAGATAATGTGTGTGGTACCAAATAAATCAGACATTTATACTAAAAGTGGAGCTACGAAAAAAATTAACTTATGGCCTAATGAAAAAAAAAAACATGCACCGAAAATAATTTCAAACTAAAGATGATTGACGTGGTGACCCAAACCTTTGCAAATTAAAACGATATTAATTACTTCATTTTCTGCTAATATTACAATAGAAAGATACAATAGTTTTTTTTGTGAAAGCGATTTTAGAATCCCGTAATATACAGTCTTTTATTTCCTTGAATAATAATTTCGTTTTAAAATCTTGTTCTTTTTAAAAACGTCTTGCTCTGCAGTCTTTAAACGACCCTTTCAAGGTTTTAATTCTAGTAAGTCTACTTACCAGTGGTTGTCAACGTGGGAATATAAAAATTATATAATAAAAATTGAATTGATTTGAACTAGATCTAGTAAGTAGGGTTTTTATACGTCTAAAATACAAAAACTTTTATACTGCTACTGAACCCTTCATGGGCGAGTCCGACACGCACTTGGTCGTTTTTTTTTAAATATTTGATTCATGTCTACATTTGATACAGTTCGTTTGAACCTACATATTTCAAACCCAAGTCCGAGACAATCTTGTGGTACTACAAAGAATATAATATAAGATATTTAACTGTAAGGCTTTTTGTGAAGGGAAATAAAATAAATGTATATAATTATTATAATATATCTCAGGTTCGGTTTCTGAGTAATCGATGTATCGAGTTTCAAACGACTGAAACTAATTGTCTTTAGTTTTAGATGTAAGTACAACTACAAGTTTGAATATTTTCTTAGCTATAACTGGAATTAACATTACCTATTTCACCCTATTTCAAAAGATTTCTCAAAATTTAAGTTTTGCAATTCCGATGGGTCAATTTGTATGTGAGCAAAAGCGGAGACTCTGAATCTATGAGCAAACTTAGTCCTTACATGAACAGCAGGCAACCTTAATAAATCATCGGTTTATCACGTAATTTACCATTTTTGGGTTTGAGTGCGGGATTTGGTTGTACGCTATTGAAACTTTTGGGTGATAGCGTTGCCCTGTCAGAAAGCACTTGCGCTTTCGCATTTGAGATTCAGTAGAGTAAAGTAACAGAAGTGTTTACGAAACATAACTTATAAGACGGATCGTTGTGCTCTTTCGACAGTCAGCATGACGGTCTTCGTGCCACGGTGGCACCTCCCCATGCAGTATTGTGACTGACAGAGAGCCGTGGTAACAAGTAAGACCAAAAGGTCCATTCATCCTTTTGTCTTCTCAATTTCGAAGAAGTTTCATGATATGTACAATGTTGCGAAGACAGGCGGAGATGAAAGCGATCTGCTCCTAAAAGTTTAGTTTTTGGTCTCTTACCACTCCTAAGTATCTAATGCTTGCGGCTTTTTCCATGACACTGCAGGAGCATAGATACCAACGTATAGAATTGTTGTTGTTCGCAGATGTGTATTTTTATAGTATCGTTTTTTGTCACATCTTGTGGACGCAAACCTGTTGAACCTTCCTATAGTAAATAAATAAAATAAAACAACATCACAATATGAATTTTAAAGTATTGAACAATTAAGTACTTAAATAAGCAATGTGGCATGATGCTTACATCTGCTAGTATAGTATTGCGATTGGTATACGATTAACTAACAGGAGTTATTTCGATCAGTCAACTGTGCTATCATCGGTAAAAAATGACACTTTTATTGGCCGCCTTCGATTTGTTAAAATGCTATTAAAGCGGAATAAGCAATTTTTAGCCTATATTCCTACTTTGGTACCTGGATTATTCCTCGACAAAACAAAATTATCTATGTGACGTCATTCTAA
The DNA here is from genome assembly GCA_963921415.1 of Pyrausta despicata. NCBI lineage: Eukaryota > Metazoa > Arthropoda > Insecta > Lepidoptera > Crambidae > Pyrausta > Pyrausta despicata. The sequence continues at coordinate 6,861,500 of OY992869.1, forward strand.
GAGAAACTATAGGTAAATAATGGGTATCAAATAAAATCTAGGTTCGCTTTAAACATGGAAAATCCAGTCCTCTTTGTATCGAATTTTAGTTCTGGTTATCACAAGGTGCACAAATAAACAATAAACTTGCTTTCGCAAATTCCATTCGCTGCCTAGCGTTTGCCACTTGTCTAAAGGCCCAGGAGTTATTTCGATCAGTCAACTGTGCAATCATCGGTAAAAAATGACACTTTTATTGGCCGCCTTCGATTTGTTAAAATGCTTTTGAAGCGGGAATAGCAGATCTTTAGCCTATATTCCTTTTTTTTCTTTTATTGAAAGTTACCACAAACAAGTTTACAATACGCGTATAGTATAGAAATACAAAACAAATCTTATACAATTGTAAACTCAACATCGATGGTTACATTTTAAATAAACAGCGAATAAACAATCATGTGGGACTCGTTATCTTTATCTATCATCTAACAATAAACTTAATTAAATTATATATTTTTATTTATTTATTTAATAGTATAATATATTACATATAATAGTTAGTGTGTGTGTCTCTCTGTGTCACGAACACAGAATCGTGTACGAGTATTATGTTAAGTAAGCAAAGAAATACATGTATGAGGTAGCTGTTGTAAGGTAGTTATGTGTGTCAGTTAATTAATATTAGTCGTCAGTAAGGAGCTTTATTATTTCTTTATTGTAAGACCTGCCACTGCATGTAAAGATGTCTACGGAATTAAATCTTTTATTAAAAGTGTCAAGCATGCGTCGTAAGGGGGACCGAATGCCTGCATTTGTCCTTGCCATGGCAACCGCGAAAAGGTTCCTAGTTTGGTACCTGGATTATTCCTCAAAAAAGCAAAATTATCTATGTGACGTCATTCTAAGAGAAACTATAGGTAAATAATGGGTATCAAATAAAATCTAGGTTCGCTTTAAACATGGAAAATCCAGTCCTCTTTGTATCGAATTTTAGTTCTGGTTATCACAAGGTGCACAAATAAACAATAAACTTACTTATTAAAAGTTAACTTTATTATGCAGTTTTAAATCAATTAATACACCAGTAAACGTGTTCTTTTTGTCCAGTTTGCACCGTTCGCAGTTCATGGATGGCTTAACCGAAGTAATCAATGGCAGTGGCGATGCCGCCAACAGCTGCTCCGATGGCGCCCCCGATAGCGCCGCCGACGGGCCCCCCTATCGAGAGTCCCAGGCCCGCCCCTGACGCAGCGGATCCACCGATATTAAGGAGAGCACCCCCAGCTGTAACCTCTCTTTCTTCATCATCCAGTTCCGCACTCGCCAATGTCCCAGATTCACCATCTCCAGCGAGGTCTGAAGATTGTCCTGATACCGCAGCGATTGAGGCATCGGTTTCCGCGCTACTTATATCCAGTTGGATAAAGATCGCTCCGATTATGCACAAGTAAATGAGTTTGGACATCTTAATACAAAGTTGCTTCCAAGATACCACAGTAAATTATGGTTGATAATGTGTGTGGTACAAAATAAATCAGACATTTATACTAAAAGTGGAGCTACGAAAAAAAATTAACTTATGGCCTAATGAAAAAAAAACATGCAACTAAAATAATTTCGAACTAAAGATACTAAACTAAAGATGATTGACGTGGTGACCCCAACCTTTGCAAATTAAAAACGATATTAACTTCATTTTCTGCTACTGTTATAATAGAAAGATACAATAGATTTTTTTTGTGAAAGCGAATTTAGAATCCCGTAAATATTCATAGTCTTTCAAATCCTTAAATATATATTTTTTTTAAATCTTGTTCTTTTTTAAAAACGTCTTGCTCTGCAGTCTTCAAACGACGCCTTCAAGGTTTTAATTCTTGTAAGTTTACTTACCAGTGGTTGTCAACATGTGTGGATGGGTGACCATTCTGACCATAAAAGTGACGTCTATTTACAAGCATCTCCGTGCTTCGGAAGGCACGTTAAGCTGTTGGTCCCGGTTAATATCGAGAGATATTAGTCGTTAAGCCTGGTCGGAGGCCCTCAGGCGGCTTAACAATATCTGACAGTAAGGTTGGTCATTTACCTTACACACACCCCTCCACCAATCCGCACTGAGCCCGCGTGGTGGAGTATGGCTCGCACCACCTCATAGTTGAGGTGAGGCCTGTGCGCAGCAGTGGGACGTATATAGGCTGATGATAATAAATTGAACTGACTTTGGAATAATTTGAGAAGTAAAATTCCTTGTTTAAGACTTTTTGAAAGAAGTTCAATTTTTACTCATAACTTTTTGCGGCCACGTATGATCATCATTGCTAGCATCGTAATCCAGTAGAATGGTCACGATCTGTGCAAAAAGATTCCCTGAACTCCTAAGAATTGAGGAGTTCTACATCATCATCTCGCTTTAAAAGTATGACTTTCGTATGCAAATACTTTACAACCCCAAAACTCCAAAGCGAACCTAACTGCAGATCTTTTATGTCTATTTTGAGTAATCCCTTGAATATCTTTATTTCACATTGATGACCAGACTTTAACTAAATTTATGTGTGACCAATCGGACATGTTATTCTTTGTGATGTCAAAATAATGTTTCGAATGGGACTTTAAATGCCGGAGATATGAGGTACAAAAAATACACTCAAATTGAGAACCTTCTCTTCTTTTGGAGTCGGTTAAAAATATAAACGTGACAATCGACTGAAGTAAGTTCTTATGTACTAAAAAATTAGTGGTTTCCACTTTTTATTGTTCTAAAAGTATAAAGTACAGTTAAAGGGGCATCCATGGGGGCCGAAGAGAAACAAAGTCGGTTGAGAGGGAAGTTCAGGGTCACTCCGAGCGCGATTTTTTTAAATATTGTGCTATCGAAAAAATTGGCCGCAATATCACCAGCCTGATGGTAGGTGAGTGACGATTTGGGAACTACGTTTACTTCATGTTATGGATACAGGTAGTACCCTGTTGAAGGTGTTAAAGTTCAATTCCTGAGTCATCAAATGATAATGATAATTAATTGATATGATATGAAGGTGGTTGATTATTTTTAGGGTTCCGTAGCCACATTCTTCATTCCTACATTTAAAATGGTTCGTTTAGACCTACATATTTCAGACACATGTCTCAAAATCTTGTGGTACTACAAAGCATATGATATTTAATTGAAAGATTTTTGGGAAAGAAAATAAAGAAAATAGGTTATTATTATATTATATCACAGGTTCGATTTTTGAGTAAACGATGTAACAAGTTTGAAACTACTGAAAGCCTAATTTACTTTAGTTTTAGATGTAAGTACAACTAGAAGTTTGATCATTTTCTTGGCTTAGGTGCATGTTTATATCATGTAAAATTATTCCGTCTTTCAAAAGATTTCTCAAAATTGAAGTTTTTCAATTCCGATGGGTCAATTTGTATGTGAGAGTTTCCATTATCTTTGGTGAGGGCAAGCGAAGCATCTGAATCTAGGAGCAAACTTAGTCCTAACTTATATCGCGGGCAACCTTAATAAATCGTTTGCTTATCACGTATTTTACAATTTTTGGGTTTGAGTGCGGGATTTTGTGGTACGCTTTAAAAACTTTTGGGAGACAGCGTTGCCTGACCTGACCATGGTAATATAGAGCACTTGTGCTTTCTCATTTCAGTTTCAGTACCTCGTGTGTTCATAGGTAAGTTTTGAGACAAACTTTGTGCTAAAAAAAAGAAATAAAAAAATTGGTTGCCTGTAAAGTCGGTATACGGGCGAAAGTTTTACGTGACAACGACTTTGAGTGGTAAAATAATTTTAATGTGAATATTCATTCGTATAACATGAACCGGTGTGTATGCCTATCTCTTTCACTCCCTCTCTCTCGCTCTGTCTCTCTCGCTCTTAGGCGGGCTAACTGTGCTCGAGTGGAAGGGACGCGTGCCTTTCACTTTTTATGTCTGTCTCACTCGCTCTTAGGCGGGCTAACCATGCCCGAGTCGAAGGGACGCGTGCCTCTCACTCGCTCTCATTGTGAGCGCATAACGTGAGCGGAGCGTAACGCAGTTTCTTGAAGTGTCACCTGGCAAACCAATTTATAAGACGTTGTCACGTCAAAATTACTGGCTGCTATTTATTTCTTTTTCTAATTTTGAATTTCGAATGTTAACTTTTGATTCCTTTGATTTTCAAATTCATTTCTTTCAATTTTCTCGTGATGGACAGAACAAAAGAATTGCGTGCGACCGTGATTTCGCTATTTAAGGCGGGAAAAAAACCAATGGAGATTTTCCGTGAGGTGAAAACTTTTGGTGTGAGCCGTAACTTCGTGTATTACACTATTAAACGATACAAGGAGACAAGTTCTTTGCAAGATCGCCAAAGGAGTGGTCGGCCGCGCTCTGTAAGGACGCCTGCGAACATCAAAATCATCCGAGAGCGACTTCGCCGAAATCCATGTCCAACTCAGAAAAAACTAGTTCTGCAGACTAATATTTCGCGCGTTTCAGTCAACAGAATACTGAAATATGATCTTAAGGTGAAGGCGTATAGCCGTAGGAAAGTTCATTTTTTAAACGATCGCCTTCGTAAATTGCGACGCGAACGTTGTCCAATACTGCTTAAGAGACACGATGCGAGGAAAATACTCTTCACCGATGAGAAAATCTTTACTGTCGAAGAAAAGTTCAACCGACAAAACAATAAAGTGTATGCAAAAAGTAGCAAGGACGTCCCAGCTTCAGCACGGAATGTCTCGCGTACTCCTCATCCGGCTATTGTGATGGTATGGTGAGGAGTTTCGTATGAAGGTGTCACTCCACTCCATTTCTGTCAACAAGGCGTCAAGGTGAAAGCCAAGAACTATCAAACTGACATCTTAGAGCCTGTTGTGAAACCCCTGTCCCTTACTTTGTTTCACAACAAGGATTGGGTTTCCAACAGGACTCAGCGCCATCCCATAAAGCAAAAACCACCCAAGCGTGGTTGAGGGAAAATGAGCCGGCCTTCATCGCGGCGAACGAATGGCCCACTTCCAGCCCCGACCTCAACCCGCTTTATTATGCTATATGGGCTGAGCTAGGGCTCAGGGCCTGCCGAAAGTCCCACCCAAACTTGGAGTCACTGAAGCGAGCTCTTGTCCGAGAAGCAAAGCGAATCCCGCTGGAAAAGATTCGTGCCGTCATTGATAACTGGCCAAATCGTCTAAGGGCCTGTATGAAAAACAAAGGTGGTCATTTTGAATAATAATAATTATTTTTTGTTTATTATTATCTACTGAGTGTTACTACTGAAAATTTTAGAAATATATGTTAATTATAAAAAAAAGTTATGCAACTTTTATTTCGTCTCAAAACTTATGAACACACGAGGTAGAGTAGAATATCAGATGGGTTTACGAAACATAACTAATAAGACGGATCGTTGTGCTCTTTCGACTGATAGCATTAAGGTCTCCGAGGCAAGGAGGCACCTCCCCATGCAGTATAGTGACTCACAGAGAGCCGTGGTAACAAGTAAGACCATTCATCCTTTTGTCTCCTCCATTTCGAATTTCGATTTTCATGATATGTACAACTTTGCGAAGACTAGTGGAGAGGAAAGCGATGTGCTTCTAAAAGTTTGGTTTTTGGTCAATTACTACTCCTAAGTATCTAATGTTTTGAACCTTCCTATAGTAAATAAATAAAAAAAACAACATCACAATATGAATTTTAAAGTATTGAACAATTAAGTACTTAAATAAGCAATGTGGCATGATGCTCAGATCTGCTAGTATAGTATTGCGATTGGTATACGATTAACTAACAGGAGTTATTTCGATCAGTCAACTGTGCTATCATCGGTAAAAAATGACACTTTTATTGGCCGCCTTCGATTTGTTAAAATGCTATTGAAGCGGAATAAGCAATTTTTAGCCTATATTCCTACTTTGGTACCTGGATTATTCCTCGACAAAACAAAATTATCTATGTGACGTCATTCTAAGAGAAACTATAGGTAAATAATGGGTATCAAATAAAATCTAGGTTCGCTTTAAACATGGAAAATCCAGTCCTCTTTGTATCGAATTTTAGTTCTGGTTATCACAAGGTGCACAAATAAACAATAAACTTGCTTATTAAAAGTTAACTTTATTATGCAGTTTTAAATCAATTAATACACCAGTAAACGTGTTCTTTTTGTCCAGTTTGCACCGCTCGCAGTTCATGGATGGCTTAACCGAAGTAATCAATGGCAGTGGCGATGCCGCCAACAGCTGCTCCGATGGCGCCCCCGATAGCGCCGCCGACGGGCCCCCCTATCGAGAGCCCCAGGCCCGCCCCTGACGCAGCGGATCCACCGATATTAAGGAGAGCACCCCCAGCTGTAACCTCTCTTTCTTCTTCATCCAGTTCCGCACTCGTCAATGTCCCAGATTCACCATCTCCAGCAAGGTCTGAAGATTGTTCTGATACCGCAGCGATTGAGGCATCAGTTTCCGCGCTACTTATATCCAGTTGGATAAAGATCGCTCCGATTATGCACAAGTAAATGAGTTTGGACATCTTAATACAAAGTTGCTTCCAAGATACCACAGTAAATTATGGTTGATAATGTGTGTGGTACAAAATAAATCAGACATTTATACTAAAAGTGGAGCTACGAAAAAAAATTTACTTATGGCCTGATGAAAAAAAAAACATGCAACTAAAATAATTTCGAACTAAAGATACTAAACTAAAGATGATTGACATGGTGACCCCAACCTTTGCAAATTAAAAACGAAATTAATAACTTCATTTTCTGCTACTGTTATAATAGAAAGATACCATAGATTTTTTTTTGTGATAGCGAATTTAGAATCCCGTAATATTCATAGTCTTTCAAATCCTTAAATATTTTTTTTTTAAATCTTGTTCTTTTTTAAAAACCTCTTACTCTGCAGTCTTCAAACGACGCTCAAGGTTTTAATTCTTGTAAGTCTACTTACCAGTGGTTGTCAACATGTGTGGATGGGTGACCATTCTGACCATAAAAGTGACGTCTATTTACAAGCATCTCCGTGCTTCGGAAGGCACGTTAAACTGTTGATCCCGGTTAATATCGAGAGATATTAGTCGTTAAGCCTGGTCGGAGGCCCTCAGATGGCTTAACAATATCTGACAGTAAGGTTTGTCATTTACCTTACACACACCCCTCCACCAATCCGCACTGAGCCCGCGTGGTGAAGTATGGCTCGCACCACCTCATAGTTGAGGTGAGGCCTGTGCCCAGCAGTGGGACGTATATAGGCTGATGATAATAAATTGAACCGACTTTGGAATAATTTGAGAAGTAAAATTCCTTGTTTAAGACTTTTTGAAAGAAGTTCAATTTTTACTCATAACTTTTTGCGGCCACGTATGATCGTCATTGCTAGCATCCTTATATTATCTAGCATCATTGATAGTAATCCAGTAGAATGGTCACGATCTGTGCTAAAAGATTCCCTGAACTCCTAAGAATTGAGGAGTTCTACATCATCATCTCGCTTTAAAAGTATGACTTTCGTATGCAAATACTTTAAAACCCCAAAACTCCAAAGCAAACCTAACCGCAGATCTTTTATGTCTATTTTGAGTAATCCCTTGAATATCTTTCTTTCACATTGATGACCAGACTTTAACTAAATTTATGTGTGACCAATCAGACATGTTATTCTTTGTGATGTGAATGTCAAAATAATGTTTCGAATGGGACTTTAAATGCCGGAGATATGAGGTACAAAAAATACACTCAAATTGAGAACCTTCTCTTCTTTTGGAGTCGGTTAAAAATATAAACGTGACAATCGACTAAAGTAAGTTCTTATGTACTAAAAAATAAGTGGTTTCCACTTTTTATTGTTCTAAAAGTATAAAGTACAGTTAAGGGGGTATCCATGGGGGCCGAAGAGAAACAAAGTCGGTTGAGAGGGAAGTTCAGGGTCACTCCGAGCGCGTTTTTTTTAAATATTGTGCTATCGAAAAAATTGGCCGCAATATCACCAGCCTGATGGTAGGTGAGTGACGATTTGGGAACTACGTTTCCAATAGGGAGTATTCTGGGTCCAATTCCCATATACTTCATGTTATGGATACAGGTAGTACCCTGTTGAAGGTGTTAAAGTTCAATTCCTGAGTCATCAAATGATAATGATAATTAATTGATATGATATGAAGGTGGTTTATTATTTTTAGGGTTCCGTAGCCACATTCTTCATTCTTACATTTGATATGGTTCGTCATGGTATGTAGGTCCACTACATATTTCAAACACGAGTCTCACAATCTAGTGATAAGCAAAACAAAGCATATGATACGAGTATAAGATATTTAATTGTACGGTTTTTTGTGAAAGAAAATAAATGAAATTTGTTATTATTATATTATATCTCAGGTTCGACTTTTGAGTAAACGATGTATCGAGTTTGAAACTACTGAAAGCCTAATTTAGTTTTAGATGTAAGTACAACTAGAAGTTTGATAATTTTCTTGGCTCAGGTGCATGTTTATAGCATGTGAAATTATTCTGTCTTTCAAAAGATTTCTCAAAATTTAAGTTTTTCAATTCCGATGGGTCAATTTGTATGTGAGGGTTTCCATTATCTTTGGTGAGGGCAAGCGAAGCATCTGAATCTAAAAGCAAACATAGTCCTACCTCACATCGAGGGCAACCTTAATAAATCGTAGGCTTATCACGTATTTTACAATTTTTGGGTTTGAGTGCGGAATTTTGTGATACGCTATTATAACTTTTGGGAGATAGCGTTGCCTGACCTGACCATGGTAATATAGAGCACTTGTGCTTTCTCATTTCAGTTTCAGTACCTCGTGTGTTCATAAGTTTTGAGACAAACTTTGTTTTTAAAAATAGAAATAAAAAATTACTGGCTGCTATTTATTTCTTTTTGTAATTTTGAATTTCGAATGTTAACTTTTGATTCCTTTGATTTTCAAATTCATTTCTTTCAATTTTCTCGTGATGGACAGAACAAAAGAATTGCGTGCGACCGTGATTTCGCTATTTAAGGCGGGAAAAAAACCAATGGAGATTTTCCGTGAGGTGAAAACTTTTGGTGTGAGCCGTAACTTCGTGTATTACACTATTAAACGATACAAGGAGACAAGTTCTTTGCAAGATCGCCAAAGGAGTGGTCGGCCGCGCTCTGTAAGGACGCCTGCGAACATCAAAATCATCCGAGAGCGACTTCGCCGAAATCCATGTCGAACTCAGAAAAAACTAGTTCTGCAGACTAATATTTCGCGCGTTTCAGTCAACAGAATACTGAAATATGATCTTAAGGTGAAGGCGTATAGCCGTAGGAAAGTTCATTTTTTAAACGATCGCCTTCGTAAATTGCGACGCGAACGTTGTCCAATACTGCTTAAGAGACACGATGCGAGGAAAATACTCTTCACCGATGAGAAAATCTTTACTGTCGAAGAAAAGTTCAACCGACAAAACAATAAAGTGTATGCAAAAAGTAGCAAGGACGTCGCAGCTTCAGCACGGAATGTCTCGCGTACTCATCATCCGGCTAGTGTGATGGTATGGTGGGGAGTTTCGTATGAAGGTGTCACTCCGCTCCATTTATGTCAATAAGGCGTCAAGGTGAAAGCCAAGAACTATCAAACTGACATCTTAGAGCCTGTTGTGACTTGTGAAACCCCTGTCCCTTACTTTGTTTCACAACAAGGATTGGGTTTCCAACAGGACTCAGCGCCATTCCATAAAGCAAAAACCACCCAAGCGTGGTTGAGGGAAAATGTGCCGGCCTTCATCGCGGCGAACGAATGGCCCTCTTCCAGCCCCGACCTCAACCCGCTTTATAATGCTATATGGGCTGAGCTAGAGCTCAGGGCCTGCCGAAAGTCCCACCCAAACTTGGAGTCACTGAAGCGAGCTCTTGTCCGAGAAGCAAAGCGAATCCCGCTGGAAAAGATTCGTGCCGTCATTGATGACTGGCCAAATCGTCTAAGGGCCTGTATTAAAAACAGGGGTGGTCATTTTGAATAATAATTTTTTTTTTTTATTATCTACTAAGTGTTTTCTGAAAATTTTAGAAATATATGTTAATTATAAAAAAAGTTATGCAACTTTTATTTCGTTTCAAAACTTATGAACACACGAGGTAGAGTAGAATATCAGATGGGTTTACGAAACATAACTAATAAGACGGATCGTTGTGCTCTTTCGACTGATAGCATTAAGGTCTCCGAGGCAAGGAGACACCTCCCCATGCAGTATAGTGACTCACAGAGAGCCGTGGTAACAAGTATGACCATTCATCCTTTTGTCTCCTCCATTTCGAATTTCGATTTTCATGACATGTACAACTTTGCGAAGACTAGCGAAAAGGAAAGCGATGTGCTTCTAAAAGTTTGGTTTTTGGTCAATTACTACTCCTAAGTATCTAATGTTTTGAACCTTCCTATAGTAAATAAATAAAAAAAACAACATCACAATATGAATTTTAAAGTATTGAACAATTAAGTACTTAAATAAGCAATGTGGCATGATGCTTAGATCTGCTAGTATAGTATTGCGATTGGTATACGATTAACTAACAGGAGTTATTTCGATCAGTCAACTGTGCTATTTATTGGCCGCCTTCGATTTGTTAAAATGCTATTGAAGCGGAATTGGCAATCTTTAGCCTATATTCCTACTTTGGTACGTGGATTATTCCTCGACAAAACAAAATTATCTATGTGAAACTATAGGTAAATAATGGGTATCAAATAAAATCTAGGTTCGCTTTAAACATGGAAAATCCAGTCCTCTTTGTATCGAATTTCAGTTCTGGTTATCACAAGGTGCGCAAATAAACAATAAACTTGCTTATTAAAAGTTAACTTTATTATGCAGTTTTCAATCAATTAATACACCAGTAAACGTGTTCTTTTTGTCCAGTTTGCACCGTTAGCAGTTCCTGGATGGCTTAACCGAAGTAATCAATGGCAGTGGCGATGCCGCCAACAACTGCTCCGACAGCGCCCCCGATAGCACCGCCGACGGGCCCCCCTATCGAGAGTCCCAGGCCCGCCCCTGACGCAGCGGATCCACCGATATTAAGGATCGCACCCCCAGCTGTAACCTCTCTTTCTTCTTCATCCAGTTCCGCACTCGTCAATGTCCCAGATTCACCATCTCCAGCAAGGTCTGAAGATTGTCCTGATACCGCAGCGACTGAGGCATCGGTTTCCGCGCTGATTATATCCATTTGGATAAAGATCACTCCGATTATGCACAAATAAATGAGTTTGGACATCTTAATAGAAAGTTGCTTCCAAGATACCACAGCAAATTATGGTTGATAATGTGTGTGGTACAAAATAAATCAGACATTTATACTAAAAGTGGAGCTACGAAAAAAAATTAACTTATGGCCTAATGAAAAAAAAACCATGCACCGAAAATAATTTCAAACTAAAGATACTAAAGATGATTGGCGTGGTGACCCCAACCTTTGCAAATTAAAACGATATTAATTATTTCATTTTCTTCTACTATTATAATAGACAGATACAATAGATTTTTTTTGTGAAAGCGAATTTAGAAACCCGTAATATACAGTCTTTCATTTCCTTGAATAATAATTTTGTTTTAAAATCTTGTTCTTTTTAAAAACGTCTTGCTCTGCAGTCTTTAAACGACCCTTTCAAGGTTTTAATTCTAGTAAGTCTACTTACCAGTGGTTGTCAACGTGGGAATATAAAAATTGAACCGACTTCGAAATAATAGGGAATATGCATAAAATTTGAATTGGCCTAAAATATTTTTTCTCGAAACTGATTATCGTAATATTATAATGAAAATATTTTTTTATTTACTTATTACTTAAACCCCTAAAATAATATTCAAAAAGTGCAAAATAAGGGAGCAAAATTCAAACTTCCAAAACGCGCCACCATAGGTCGAACGAAATGTGACGTCATCTGACACGACATTGTATTGTAAAAATTACGAAGTAACTGAAAAGTCCACAGTAAACACTAAGGTAAACACCCACTGGACGTGTCATGTGACGTCACGCAAAGCGGCGGCGTTTGAACTGATTAAATTTTTAAAAAGTTTTAAATTTCATTTTTTTATAATATCCAGAGTATTTTGAAGCCCATCAATATTTTTTTCTATGTTATAAAATAGTAAACTATTAATTTAAGACAAAAAAGAAAAACATGAATATTCCCTATTAGAGTGGTAAAATTCATTGAGTAGTAAAATTATTTCATCAAACCGTGTAACTATATACATATAGATAGGTCTTCAAAAATTATATTTAGGTTTGTTATATCATTTTTTTTCAAAACTGAATAGATTGCGCTAGAAACACTTTCAAAGTGGAAAAATGTGTGTGTAACTGTAACTTCTATAATAAGAGAATGAAAAATCCAAAAAATATATTTATGATGTACATTATTACCATTGACACTTCCACCGAAAATTGGTTTGAACGAGATCTAACAAGTAGTTTTTTATACGTCTAAAATACAAAAACTTTTATACTGCTACGGAACCTACATTTGATACGGTTCGTTTGAACCTACATATTTTAGACACTAGTCTTACAATCTAGTGGTACTACAAAGCACATAATTGATATATTTAATTGTAAGGCTTTTTGTGAAAGGAAATGAATAAAATGTATACAATTATTATATTATATCTCAGGTTCGATTTTTGAGTAAACGATGTATCGAGTTTGAAACTACTGAAAGCCTAATTTACTTTAGTTTTAGATGTAAGTACAACTAGAAGTTTAATATGTTTATTTCATGTGAAATTATTAACTATTTAAAAAAATTTCTAAAATTTTAAGTGTTGCAATTCCAATAGGTCGATTTGTATGTAAGGAAAAGTGGAGACTCCGAATCTATGGGCAAACTTAGTCCTACCTAACATGAACAGCAGGCAACGTTAATAAATCGTCGGCTTATCACGTATTTTACCATTTTGGGGTTTAAGTGCAGGATTTTGTGGTACGCTATTAAAACTTTTAGGAGATAGCGTTGCCTGTCCTGTCAGAAAGCACTTGCGCTTTCGCATTTGAGTTTCAGTAGAGTAAAGTAACAGAAGTGTTTACTAAATATATGGTATATTACTACTCCTAAGTATCTAATGCTTGCGGCTTTTTCCATGACACTGAAGGAGCATAGAGACGCAACGCACAGAGTTGTTGTTGTCCGCAGATGTGTATTTTTTTTTTTGTTTTGGTCACATCTTGTGAACACAAAGCTTTTGAACCTACCTATAATAAATAAATTAAAAAAAACAACATCACAATATGAATTTTAATGTATTGAACAAACTTAAGAAATGTGGCATGATGCTTATATTTGCAAGTATAGTATTTCGATTGGTATAAGATTAACTAACAGGAGTTATTTCGATCAGTCGACTGGACATTCATTGGTAAAAAATGAAACTTTTATTGCCCGCCTTCGATAAATTAAAATGCTATTGAAGCGGGAATAGCAGATCTTTATCTATAGCCTATATTCCTACTTTGGTACCTGGATTTTTACTCGACAAAGCAAGATTATCTATGTGACGTCATTCTAAGAGAAACTATAGGTAAATAAAGGATATCAAATTAAATCAAGGATTGCTTTAAACATAGAAAATCCAGTCCTCTTTGTATCGAGTTTTAGTTCTGGTTTTCACAAGGTGCACAAATAAACAATAAACTTGCTTATTAAAATGTTATTTTATTATGCAGTTTCAAATCATTTAACACACCAGTAAACGTGTTCTTTTTGTCAAGTTTTCACCGTTCGCAGTTCCTGGATGGTTTAACCGAAGTAGTCAATGGCAGTGGCGATGCCGCCAACAGCTGCTCCGATGGCGCCCCCGATAGCGCCGCCGACGGGCCCCGCTATCGAGAGCCCTAGGCCCGCCCCTGACGCAGCGGATCCACCGACATTTAGGATAGCACTTCCAACTGTTACCTCTCTTTCTTCTTCATCTAGTTCTGCACTCGTCAAGTTCCTAGATTCGCCATCTCCAACAAGGTCTGCAGATTGTGCTGATACTGTAGATTCAGAATTTCTTTCATATTTTAAGGCACTGGAGCTGGCACTGTTTTGTTTCGGTTGTAAAAGTATGAGAAGTACCGGCTTGGCTTTTAAAGTTTCAGGAGCTTGGACATCTTGCTTGACGGTTCCCGCGCTACTTATATCCAGTTGGATAAAGATCACTCCGATTATGCACAAATAAAAGAGTTTGGACATTTTAATACAAAGTTGCTTCCAAGATACCACAGCAATTGATGATGTGTGTGTGTGGTACAAATTACATCAGATATTTATACTAAAAGTTGAGCTACTGAAAAAAAACTTACAACCTACCTTAGGATAAAAAATATTTTCGAAATTAAGGTGATTGACGTGGTGACCCTAACAGTTGCAAATTTCAAACAATATTAATTACTTGATTTTTTGCTTCTATTATTATACAAATAACAATAGATTTTTTGTGATAGAAAATTTAGGATCACGTGATATACATAATGATGGTCATTCATTTTCAAGAGTAATAATTTTATTTTAAAATCTTGTTCATTTTGTACACGTGTTTAAAAATGTGTTGCGCTGTAGTCTTTAAAGTACCCTTTCAAGGGTTTACTTCTTATAAGTCTATACTTGCCAGTGGCTGTCAACATGTGATATTTTTTTATTAAAAAATTGAACCCACTGCAGAAGAATTTTGGTAGTACTCGTAAAATTCCTTGTTTAAGACTCTTTGAAGGAAAATCATTTTATTAATAACTATTTTTCAGTACTTTTTAGTGGCCAAGTAAGTTGGTTTGAACGAGATCTTTACTAGATCTCTTTCAAATCGTAGTTTATTTTAAACATTATAATTTGTAAATACAAATCATTTATATCATGTAACTTGCTGCTTCGGAACCCATCATGAGCGAGCCTAACTGATTTTTAGTAGTTTTAGTCGATTGTTTTTACGTCCCAGCATTTTATTCACATGAAAGGGTTGTTTAAACAATTCATCATAATAACACATTTTTAAAACACGTCGACAAAGTTGGACCAAGATTTTAAAAATTTAAAACGAAAATGTTTTTCTCATAAATGAAAGACTTATTACTTCTTAGATCCTAAAATTACTAAAATATGACTTTATGTATCTTTCTATTGTATGATAAGCATAGAATCGAGTAATTAATATTATTTTTAATTTGCAAGGGTTGTTCACAACGTCATGCAGTTTTATTTCGGAAATATTTTTGTTGCATTTTTTCTTCTAGGCTATATCTTTTGGTTTTTATATTTATGTAAGTTTTTGCTGCAAAAGAAGCTTTTAAACTAGATTGTGTACCACACACATTGTCAATCTGTATCATCATTAGCTGTGGTATCTTGGTAACAACAACAACTTAATTAAGTAAGATGTCCAGATTCATTTATTTCTGCATTATCGGAGCGATTTTTATCTAAATGGATATAAGTAGCGCGGGAACCGTCAAGCGAGATATCCAAGCTCCCGATGCCTCAATCGCTGGAGTGCCAGTTTCCGGTTACATTTTCACCCGTAACAAAACAGTGCCAGCTTCAGTACTTTAAAAAATTAAAGTTGTTCTAAATCTACAGTGTCAAGATAATCTTCAAATCTTGTAGGTGCAGAACTGTATGAAGAAGTAAGAGAGGTTACAGCTCAGAATGCCATCCTGAATGTCGGTGGATCCGCTGAGTCAGGGGCGGGTCTGGGGCTCTCGATAGGGGGTCCTATCGGCGGCGCTATCGGGGGCGCCATCAACTGCAAGGGGTGCAAAATTCAGAAGGGACCGAAAGAATGGGTTTACCGGGATAATAAAAGATTTGAAAGTTTCCTATGTTTGTAGCAAAATTGTTTAAAAATTTATAAATAATATAAAACAGACACATGAGTAAACTTGTAATAAGCAAGTTCAGAGTCTATTTGTGCCAGAACCAAAACCCGATATAAAGAAGACTGGATTTTTCATGTTTTAAGCAAACACACATTCGATTTGATCCTCTTATTTACCCATAGGTACTCGTAGAATGACGTCACGTAGATAATTCCAAAGACAAATCAACTTGACAAAGCATAATAAATCATGCTGTCAAGGAAAATTCCGGGTACTAAAGAAGTAATATAGGCATGAAGTTTAATATCCGCTATTTCCGCTCCTTCAACATCATTTCAATAAAGGAATTTCTCAGCTCACTTGTAGGTAAGTTATGACTGCCTCATGCATATTATGTCGTTCATCGAAAATACTTTTTACCTTTTTTTGAAAAAGTTTGTGTATTCGATCAATATTTATTTAAAACAGTTGTGTGTAATGAATTTGAGTTAAGAGACCATGACCAGCTTCGTCCCAACCTCTGGTAATCACCAGATCACCAGAGATGTGCCTAGAAAAATGCGCTGGTAGCCCTCCGCTCCGTGATGGAGTGGTTGTCTGAAAAGTTACTGACACTAAATCTGTCAAAAACAAAGTTGGTCCGTTTTGAAATATTAAAATAAAAAAATCCCGAACCCGGTTCTGACTGCTGACAGCATTAATATCTAGGATTCTATGTAGACGGGGGACTGAATTGGCATATCCAAATTCAAACTTGAACGGAAAGAGTCCTGAAAATTATTAATATTTTTTTTTAAATCTTCGTAACTCAGCAGACCGAACTTTCACTTCTCACTGTTTATTTTGGATTGAGCCAGTCAGTGCTCCCATACTGAATCCCGTGTTGAGGTGACGCCGATAAAACCACAATTCTCAAACTGGAGCGTGCTCAACGTACTGTTCCGTTTTTTTACTATTCCACCGACAAACTCTATTTCGAGTGCAAGCTTCTCACTGTCAGGCAACTCGCTATCTCCCGATCCTTCTTGCGTCGACACCAATCGCTACCTTTCAACCAACACGTACATAACAGGTAACCGGGACATAAGGCAGGCGGAATCCCAAATGTCATTTTAGAATAAAGTTAATCAAATTCTAATGGATAATTTGCGAAATTTAAATAGTTTTCTTTACAAGCTTTATGTATAGACAGTCGTGGTCACCTAATCAGGGACAGTGGTGTTATGGTGGTATATTTTTTCTTGCAACCTGTATTACAAGTAAATACTATTGTTTTTCAGTACTTTGAAGTACTAGACGCCTATTACCTGCAATTACTGTATTTTTTTATTACTGATTTTAAGTTAAATGTAGAAAATTCCGCTCGGAGGCAAAAATATATTTCATCTTGGGTGAGCTGCACTCACTTTACTCCAATCCTACTTTTCACTAGCTACGTTTGGGCTTGGCAAGGCTGATCGAATCTAGCGCCTGTGGCTCAAACACTACGTTAGTCAGATGAAACTAATCAAGGGAGAACAATAAAAAATAAATATACAACAACATCACATACATTGATCTGACTCCGTGGTACGTAGCTTAAGCACTTGTGTTACAGATATCAGAATTAACAGTGGTATTTCAAATAAACTTAATAATGTTTGTACAGTTCGGGGATCGAACCCGCGACCTTTTGCTTAGTAGTCAACTTCTTGACCATTACACCTAAGTGGTCGTCAAGAACAGCTTGACAGTTTTAGGCCGGATCCAGACGTTGGGCGATCCACTCGTCCCAACGTTGGTTCGTTTTATAAGTAGTGGTATCTACTTTTTTATAGGCTTTAAAAATAATATTTTTAATAGATCTGAGAAAGTACCTTTATCAAAACCCTGATTTATAAGACGTGTTAGAAATTCAGATAGCACGTTTGCACATTGTTTAATCATTGTGGGTGGGATGTCGTCCACAGCACTAGTGTTTTTGTTTTTAATGGATTTAATTTTTTTTAACCCCCGAAGTGAAAGAAGGGTGTTTTAAATTTGACCGCTATGTCTGTTTGTGTGCGTATACAGGGTGTAAAAAAAACCTTAACGAAGCCGAATACCACGTATTCTACCAATTGTTACGATCATTTTTTTCCTTTACACCATACCTGGGAAGTTAACGGTTACTGAGATATTGATGGTTAAAGTTTGAAAAAAAAAATTGATGATTTTAACAGAAATGACTTCTGTCCGTTATAACTTAAGTTTATTCCAAAGAAATACTAGGGCGTTTTGATAACTCCATGACTTTCAGGCTGAATAGAAACTTTTTTTATTTTTAATGATATTTTCTTAAAAGTAATATTTTTGCGAACCTAAAATAATTATATTTTCAAATATGGCGCGAAAACAATATTTAATAACAAAAGAAGTTTGGCGGCTGTGAAGGTGTTCTTCGAAAATGGAGAAATCCGAGTTTCGAGTCTTGATTAAACACTATTTTTTACGCGGGAAAACCATTAAGCAGACCGAAGACAAGTTGAAAAAATATTACGGGGATTCAGCGCCGTCTCATGGAATGGTACATAAATGGTTTACTGAGTTTCGTTGTGGACGTATTACAACCAATGATGCCGAGCGCCCAGGAAGGCCGATTGAGGTAACCACTGAGGACATTGTTAACAAAATCCACGATATTGTTTTGGCTGACCGTCGAGTAAAGATACGCGAGTTAGCTGAGGCTGTGCACATCTCAACTGAACGAGTTTTTCATATTTTGCACGATATTTTGGGAATGAAAAAACTTTCTGCAAGATGGGTGCCGCGCTTACTGACAGTCGACCAAAAGCGAAAACGCGTGACTACTTCTGAGGCATGTCTGGCTATGTATTTATTGCAATCCAAGTGAATTTTTGCGTCGGTACGTAACCGTGGATGAAACGTGGGTCCACCATTATACGCCAGAGACTAAACAACAGTCAAAGCAGTGGACTTCTACCGGCGAACGTGCACCAAAGAAGGCAAAAACGGTATGATCGGCTGGTAAAGTGATGGCAACAGTATTTTGGGACAGTCAAGGGGTTATTTTCATCGATTTCTTGGAGAAAGGCAAGACAATAACCGGTGCTTACTATGCTGCATTGCTGGAAAGATTTAATGAAGAGTTGATGAAGAAACGACCGCATCTAGCAAAGAAAAAAGTTCTATTTCATCAGGATAATGCTCCGGCCCACTCGTCTGCAGTCGCGACTTCAAAACTTGTCGAATTAGGATACGAATTATTGCCGCACCCTCCATATTCACCAGATTTAGCCCCCTGTGACTTCTTTCTCTTCCCAAACATGAAGAAATGGCTTGCTGGGCAAAGATTTTCATCCAATGAAGAGGTGATAGCTGCAACCGAGGCCTATTTTGCAGGCTTTGACAAAAGTATTTTTTGGATGGGTTGAAGAGATTGGAGCATCGCTGGAAAAAGAGTGTAAAGTTGAAAGGAGAGTATGTAGAAAAATAAAATGTTTTTGTACACAAAATATATGTTTTTCTTTTCAAAGTCATGGACTTATCAAACCGCCCTCGTATGATACAAATTTTCACTAGTTCTTTCATAAAAAGCCTCTAAATGGCACACTCCGCAATGAACAGCGCACACTCGAACCGAACCGCGTCGCGGCGGCGTAAAGCAACACGCCCCGCGGTGACTTTCCTGCGTGCGCGCTGTACATTGCGGTTTAGAATAACATTATTTTTTTTGATGTCAAAAAATAAAAGTTGTTTCCCAGCCAAAATTTATTTTGCATACGATTTGGTTTGATGTATTGAACGCGTGGTTGACGGCTTCGTTAAGGTTTTTTTTACACCCTGTATGTGTGTGTCTGTCGTTTATGTTATTCGAAAGCTAATTTAATCATGGTGGTTCTAAGCTATGGCTGGTCAAAATGCGGGGGCTTTTTAACAGGAAAGTTAGTTTTGAATTTCACTTTGATTTACGGGGATAAATACATGGAGTATATGGGCGGATTTACGACCTTATGATGGTGAGTATTTTTATTATTGCTATCAAGTTCAAGTTTCAAAGGTACATTGTCGCATTCGTAACTTACATACAAGTATGAGTGAGCTGAGTTATTGCTTTCTTCTTCTTCTTGGCGTGTCGACTCAGGCTTCTGAATTATATTTTTGTGAACCAGTACTATATTGAAATGCTTTTGTTGGGTGTTCAGGAGTCAAAGACGCAATGATCTGATAATAACATTTATTTCGAAAAACCACTTCCTTATATACTATTCCTACAAGCAAAATTAAATACACATACCCTATTTACAATTAATATGGATGCTAGACAGGGACGGCACTACACCTTGCCTGTTCACACAAAAACGTAAATATTGCTGCGCTCGCGCTGGCTGCCTCAGTATGCACTCGATGCGATGGCGTTCAGATGTATGTCTCCATAGCACTCCCCCTCAAGCAAAGCGCACGGACGGCTTTGATACTCGTCCGTATCTTGTCACGTAGGGCGTGTTTGTGTTTTTCTCTTCATCCGTTTTTTGTTGTGAGCTCGTGATTCCCATATGAGTGTCATTATCTTGCAGTGTAAACGCGGGTTTCAGTCTTTCTATGGTGATAACAGCAGTGCGGTTCGGTAACTGTATCTTGTAGTATTTGTCGTACCGTTTCACCACTTCATAAGGGCCGTCGTAGGGCGGTATTAGCGGCTTCCTGACTGTGTCGTTTCTCACGTAGACGTGTGTGCTGGTGGCGAGTTCTTTGTGTACGAATGGCTTCACTTGTGACGTGTTCGTTCTAGGGCTCGGTGAGAGTGACGTCATTGTTTGAACTAGTCTTTGTACGTATTCTGCGTCGTTGACTTTAGGCTGTGTAGGCACGAAAAAGTCGGACGGTATGCGTAGTGTTGAGCCGTACGTCATCATTGCTGGACTGATATTGTTATATCGTAACGTTGTACGTAGTCCAAGGAGCACCGTGGGTAATTCGTCTGTCCATGTTGTAGTTGCGCCTCTCGCCATTAATGCAGCTTTCAGGGTTCTATGCCATCTTTCCACTTGCCCGTTCGATTGAGGATGAAATGCGGTCGTTCTTATTCTCGTTATGCCGAATCGTTTTAGTAGTGCACTGAATAGTGACGACTCGAACTGTCTCCCTTGGTCAGTGGTAATGCGTAGTGGGCATCCAAATCTCGAAATCCAGTTGTCGTGTAGTGCTCTTGCCACGGACTCGGCTGTGATGTCTCGTACTGGTATCGCTTCAGGCCATTTGGTACATCGGTCGATTATAGTTACACAATATCGATAATCATTCGATATTTGCAGCGGGCCCACGATGTCTATGTGTATGTGGTCGAATCTTTGTGATGTAGGTAATTCACCGATTGGAGTGACGACATGCCGGTGGACTTTGGCACGCTGACAGCCTGTACACGCCTTAGTCCACTCTCCAACTTGTTTATTCATTGCAGGCCAGAAGAACTTTGCAGTGACTTGCGCTCTTGTGGTTCGTACCCCTGGATGGCACATATCGTGTTGTGCTTTGAATGCGTCATAACGATATGATGATGGTAGGTATGGTCTCGGGGTGCCTGTAGACATTTCGCACGTTATCGGCCGGGCCAATGTGGGTAGTGCGATCTCGGTGAACTTCAAGTTAGGCCGTTGTCTTAGACTTTGTAATTCTTCGTCTTGGTCTTGGTCAGCAGCGAGTTTGTTGTAGTCGATAAACGTCGGACAGTGTATTTCCTCTATACGTGATAAAGCGTCGGCAACATTGTTGTCCTTTCCTTGCAAGTATTCAATCGCTGTACAAAACTGGCTTATGAAGTGCAGCTGTCTCTCTCGTCGTGGCGTGTCACTATTACTGGGTAGTCGAGTTAGCGCATGAGTCAGCGGCTTGTGGTCGGTGAACACGATGACGTTATTGCCTTCAATTAGTCGCCGAAAGTGTTTTACAGCCATGTATATCGCTAGGAGTTCACGATCATACACACTGTATCGGCGCTGCGTTGGACTCATCGCTTTGGAGAAAAATGACAACGGTTGCCAAGTGTCATTTACACGTTGATGAAGTGCGGCTCCGACGCTGTGGTCAGACGCGTCGCTCATGATGCATAGCTGAGAACCGGGAACGGGATGAGTAAGCGTGGTGGCTTCCAATATGCTTTGTCTGCATTTCTCGAAAGCTTCATCCGCTTCGCTTGTCCACTGGATAACTGTCTTGTCGTTTTTTCTTGAGTTATGAAGGTAACGGTTCAGATGCGCTTGTAGCTGAGCTTGATGCGGTAGGCAATCACGATAAAAATTAATCATGCCCAAAAATCTTCGTAGTTCGGTTACATTCCGTGGTTTAGGGTAGTTTGTTATGGCTTCTATTCTTTCTTGTGTAGGCGCGATTCCTTTACCCGACACTTCATAGCCGAGAAAGTCTATTTTCGTCTTGCCAAACTCGCATTTGTCCACGTTCAAGGTGACTCCATATTTATCTAGGCGTTGTAGGACTTCATTAAGCAGGACAGAGTGGCTGGTCTCATCACGTGCAAACAGTAGAATGTCGTCAACGAAGCAGTAGCAGCCGTTGACACCACGTAAAATCTCGTGCATGAACCTCTGAAACGTTTGGCTTGCGTTACGTAGTCCAAAGGTCATACATTTGAATTCGAAGAGGCCAAACGGTGTTATGATTGCTGTTTTCGGTGCGTCTTCTTTTGACATAGGAATAGCAAAATACGCCATTTTCAGGTCCAACTTGGAAAATATCTTCATATTGTGCAACTGGTATGTAAAGTCTTGGACTCGCGGGATTGGATATCTATCTGGCAGCGTCACGGCGTTTAGTCGTCGATAATCTCCACAGACACGTAGTCTACCGTCTTTTTTCTTGACAATATGCAGAGGGCTTGCCCAGGGGCTTTTTGAAGGTTGGCAAATTCCCATTTGTATCATTTGTTCAAACTCTTCTTTAGCAGCCTTGAATTTGTCTGGTGGAAGTGGACGTGGCCGGGCGAACAGAGGTGGGCCGGTTGTTTCTATGTGATGAGTCACGTCGTGTTTTGCTGGGCTCTTCAATGACAAGGGGCGTAGAATATCTGGGTATTTCTTCAAGATGTCGCGGTATGCCTGATCGTTGCTTATCATGTTGACAGTTTCTGCCTCACAGTTTACTTCGACAGAGTTCACAGTTAAGTTAGTAATTCCATCTCTCAACTTCTTGTTATGCAAGTCAACCAGCAGTTTATAGTGGCTTAAGAAGTCTGCGCCCAGTATCGATGTTTTCACGTCTGCCACAATGAAAGTCCACAGAAAGCTGCGCCGTAATCCCAGGTTCAGTTTCATAGTACGTTCGCCGTATGTATGTATAGGTGTGTTGTTCGCTGCATATAACTTGTAGGTACTCGGAGTTAGTTTTCGCTTATTTTTCGCAGACAAAACTGATATCTCCGCGCCGGTGTCAACAAGGAAGCGTTCTCTGGTTTCTGTATCATAGATGCATAGGCGGTTATATGTAGAAGGTACACCGACGCCCGCCACAAACGGTGCAGGTATTAGTTTCCCTGGTTGGTTTTCTTTCGTGAGCAAGGTGATTCACATCTTCTTGCCTTATCACCGAATCGGTAGTGATAACGGCATTCCCAGTCGCTATCCCCAGGCCTCTTTTGTTTATCTTGTTTAGACTTTGAGCGGGATCGTGATCTTGCGTTTGTGCGAAAGGGACGTCGATATGTTTTTCTTTCACGGCGTAACTCGGCTATCTCAAGCGACAGGTTTTGTATTTGTTGTGACAGCAAATCAAACGGGCTCGGTGATGCGCCCGCAACGGTTGTCTCCGCCGGTCGAGTGGATGTCGTATTGGAAATCGATGCAATAGTAACGGGTTCATGTTGTTCCATCATCTGGTCGGCCATAGCAGCTAACGTGGAAAGTGTCGCTTCTTTGTTGATAGACAGGACGGTTCTCACGTAAGTGGGTAGTTGGTTCATCCACATTACTTTTAGTGCGTCGTCAGGTACTAGGCTGCCACCAAGTTCTCGCATCCGACGCAGCAGTTGACTGGGTTTTTGATCTCCTAGTTCCAAACCGCTGATCAGCTTTTGAAATTGTTTCGTCTCAGATTCTTGATACACGGAGAGCAGTCGTTCCTTGAGTGCGTCGTATTTTCGCTTCACGGGTGGTTTCAGTAATATGTCGCTTATTTGTTGTATTTCCGGTGTTTGAAGAACTCCCAGGACGTATCGGAATTTCTGCTCATCGCTGATCTTCATTGGATTGATAAGTGCCTCGTACTGCGCGAACCACAGGCGTGGATGCTCACGCCAAAATGGTAAAATCTTCGACTGGATCGAGATTCCCGCCAAGTCAAATTTTACATCTGGACTTTGCTCCGCGTTGTAGTATTGTGGTTCTAAGTTTTCAGCGGCGGCGGCTGCGGTGGCGTCTGCGTCTTCGGCGTTGCTCATTTTGTTAAGTCGTCGGTTGGTCACCAGCTGTTGGGTGTTCAGGAGTCAAAGACGCAATGATCTGATAATAACATTTATTTCGAAAAACCACTTCCTTATATACTATTCCTACAAGCAAAATTAAATACACATACCCTATTTACAATTAATATGGATGCTAGACAGGGACGGCACTACACCTTGCCTGTTCACACACAAACGTAAATATTGCTGCGCTCGCGCTGGCTGCCTCAGTATGCACTCGATGCGATGGCGTTCAGATGTATGTCTCCATACTTTTAAGCGGGAAAAGCGGATGTTTATTTTATTTACTTATTATTATATAACTTATTAATTTTTTATTATATTTAAACTTATTTCTGGCATAAATTACTTCTAGGTAACCTGGAATTTTTTCTTGACTTGATTTATTTTATATGATTTATCAATGTGATCTTTCTTTGTGATTATCTATGTGACTTTATTCTACGTTACCTATGGGTAAATAAGGGGATCAAATCGAATTTGGATTTGCTTTAAACATGAATTATCCAGTCCTCTTTTCATCGGGTTTCGGTTATGGTATTCATCATCATCATAGGCTTTATCCGTCTATTACAGACGATTTAAGCAGTGTTTTGCAGCAAGGCATTTTTTACTATGGCTAAATAAGTCAATGCGGGAGCGACCAACTTTTCCGCATTTAAGGCAAGGAAGGGCAGCAGTAGGTGGATCGTCGCCGCTCTGATGCCTTCTTTCCCTCTTTTCAGGCAGATAAGAACAAATAAACATTAAAACTACTGGCTAATTTTCAAATCTTTTTATATGCCGGTAGACGTGTACTTTGGGTCCCTTGTAAGGCTTCCAAACGCAGTTCCTGAATGTTTTACCCTAAGAAATTAATGAGAGTAGCGACGCCACCAACAACCGCTCCGATGGCGCCCCGATGCATCGATGGATGTTATATATGCAATTTATTCATTTAGAAAACTTCGAACTTTTTTCTTGAACGACAACTTCGAGTCTGATCTTTTGATATCCAGGGGTAGTGAGTTCCACAGTCGCGTTGCCGCCACAGTGAACGACTTTGTGACGTACGATGAGTGGTGAGCAGGTGTGGCCAGCTGGAGATTGTCAGAGGAGCGAAGAGCACGGTCATGAGTGTCACAGAGAAATGTGAACAAATCTCTAAGATACAAAGGTGAGGTTATTGAGAATGGTGTATAAGATGCACAGAATTCTGGTGTCTCTACGCTGACGAATAGGGAGCCAATTGAGTCGTGTTCTGTAACTGGAAACATGATCGTATGTATTTACGAAAGCATAAGATAAACCGAATACAACTGTTAAGGAGACGATCAAGTTTATCAGTCAGTGCTTCAGTAAGGTTGGTACAGCAAGAGTCAGCGTAGTCAATGATAGGGATAACAAGTGATTGAATGAGAAGAAGCTTAGTCTTGAAAGGAAGAAAATGTTTTAAACAATAAAGACCCCTCAAGACAGGCGATCACCTTTCGACTGACCTCAGCTACGTGGATATTCCAACATAGAGACGAATCAATCAGTAGCCCCAGGTTCTTCACGCTAGTGCAGTAGGGAATCGTTGTACCTTCATACGCCACTGGATCGATATCAGTGAGGTTTATTCTAGAAATCAGTTCCGGACTACCCACAATAATGGCCTGGCACTTGGAGGGGT
The DNA here is from genome assembly GCA_963921415.1 of Pyrausta despicata. Taxonomy (NCBI): domain Eukaryota; kingdom Metazoa; phylum Arthropoda; class Insecta; order Lepidoptera; family Crambidae; genus Pyrausta; species Pyrausta despicata. The sequence goes on from OY992869.1 coordinate 6,887,409, forward strand.
TAACTGAGACTCCAAATCTATGCGATCAAGACGAGATATAATTTAAACTTTCGTTAATAACGTAGACAGCTGTAGAGATTTCAGTAACATTCGATTGTACGTACAGTTGCAAGTCATCAGCGTAAAGATGGTATGAGCAGCGAAGACTAAGGGTAATGAGGTTTATGAAAACTGAGAATAAAAGAGAGAGAATGCCACCCTGCGGGACACCAGATGTCAGATTATGCCAATTCCATGGCTAAAGGGCAAACTTTTATATTAGATAACACGGCCAGAAGAAGATCACAGTCAACTGTATTAAACGCATTAGAAAAGTCAATTAAAACCAAAAGTGTGACCTTAGCAAACTTTTATATTAGATAACACGGCCAGAAGAAGATCACAGTCAACTGTATTAAACGCATTAGAAAAGTCAATTAAAACCAAAAGTGTGACCTTAGAAGCATCCATCCCTTTCCTAATGTCTTCGGTTACATTGAGGAGAGCAGTCGTAGTGCTATGAGCAGGACAAAAACCTGACTGGAAAGTGTTAAGTAAATGGTTCTGAGAGAGGTGGGCGGATAACTGTTTAAGGACACAGGACTCAATTATTTTTAAAAGAAATGGAAAAATGGAAATTGGCCGGTATTGACTAGGTGAACTGGGATTACGAACCTTCGGAAGTGGACAGACGAGAGCTTTACGCCATATATCGGGATAAGTGCCAGAATCCAGTGACCAATTGATTATATGAGTAATTACATGCAAGTCAATATCGATCACTGGCACTATCATAAGACGACTGATGCCGTCCACCCTGGTCGCTTTTGATGTAATTGCGAGAATGGCTTTACGGATATCTGTATCTGCGACAGGGCTAAATGAAAAAGGGAGAATGTCAGGAGTGGAAAGAGTAGATAAATATGCCAAAGTACGAGCTTTGTTTATATTTTGCCATATGATGTTTCTATTATTTATACCTTGAATTATTTCTTTATTTATCCAGTCTTTACGTGGTAGGTAGCAATTTGACCTTATTTACTTTATTTTTTGATATACATTGAACAAGTTTGAAATTCATCATACTTGCTGTCTTCGCGGTCAATAGTTTTCTCCGCAGTGCTTACATCTGCTTGTATAGTATTGCGATTGGTATAAGATCAACTAACAGAAGTTATTTCAAGCAGTCGACAGTGCAATCATTGGTAAAAAGGTTACTTTTACTGGCCGCCTTCGATTTATTAAAATAGTATTGAAGCGGGTAAAGCGAATCTTAATCTTCTTGCCTATATTCCTACTTTGGTACCTGATTTTTTCTGGACAAAGCATGATTATATATGTGACGTCATTCTAAGAGTACCTATGACAAAACATGGAAAATCTAGTCCGCTTTATATCGAGTTTTAGTTCTTGTTTTTACAAGGTAGACAACTAAACAATAAACTTGCTTATAAAAGTTTACTTTATTATTTTTAGATCTTTTATTATACCGGTAAACGTGTTCTTTTTGGAAAGTTTACACTGTTCGCAATTCCTGGATGGTTTAACCGAAGAAATCAATGGCAGTGGCGATGCCGCCAACAACCGCCCGATGGCGCCCCCTATAGCGCCGCCGACGGGCCCCCCTATCGAGAGCCCCAGGCCCGCCCCTGACGCAGCGGATCCACCGTCATTCAGGATGGCACTCCCAGCCGTAACCTCTTTTTCTTCTTCATCCAGTTCTACACTCGTCACGTTCGTAGATTCACCATCTCCAACAAGGTCTGAAGATTGTCCTGATACTGTAGATTCGGAATTTCTTTCATTTTAAAAAGCACTGTTTTGTTGTTAAAGTGTCAGGAGCTTGGACATCTCGCTTGACGGTTCCCGCGCTACTTATATCCAGTTGGATAAAGAGCACTCCGATTATGCACAAATAAAAGAGTTTGGACATTTTAATAAAAATTTGTTTTCAAGATACCACAGCAATTGATGATTGTTAATGTGTGTGGTACAAAATAAATCAGATATTTATACTAAAAGTAGAGCTTCTAAAAAAACTTATGACCTATCTAACCTAACTACCTGAGAAAAAATGGTCCAAACATATTTCCCTGATAAAAAATGATTGACGTGGTGACCCCAACCTTTGCAAATTAGAAACAATATTAATTATTTGATTTTTTGGTACTATTATCATAGAGAGTACAATAGACTTTTTTGTGAAAGAGTATTTAGGATCACGTTATTTACATGTGATAGTCTTTCATTTCCAAGAGTAATAATTCTGTTTTAAAATCTTGGTCTTTTGTACACGTGTTTCGATATGTGTTACGCTGTAGTCTTTAAAGTACCCTTTTAAGATTTCAGTTCCTATAAGTCTACTTGCCAGCGGGTTCAACATGTGAATATAATATTTTTACTCAAAAAATGAGACGACTTCATAACAATTTGAGTAGTAAAAATCCTTGTTTAAGACTTAGTTATAACAGAAGGTAAATTTTTAAAATAAAATTTTTATTCATTAATTTTGAGTGGCCACGTATGATAAACTGTGGCAAAAGATTCCCTGAACTTTTTAGAATTGAGAAGTTCAGGGATCATCATTTCGCATTTAAATTATGAATTTCTTATGCAAATCCTTAAAAATCCCAAAATTCCAAACAAACTTAACCGCAGATCTTTTTCTGTGTATTTTTAGGAATCCTTTGAATATCTACCACATTGATTATCAGACTTTAACTAAATTTCAATCGGACCCTTGACTCATTGTGATGTAAAAATAATAATAGAATGATAAAACTAACAAAAAATTATTTACATTACCATCTAAACTTCCACCGACAATTAGTTTGCACGAGATGTTTACTAGATCTCGTTGAAATCGTACTTTATTTTAAACATTATAAATCGTAAATTCAAAAATGATTTTAGTAGTTTGTTTTGTGCTATTTGTTTTGTATTTAAATTTGTTTTAGCAGCTGTTCCCCAGATCTCTATTAAATAGTCTATATATGGTTTAATGAGTGTATCAAAGATGAGATACATGATTTTACTTGAAAAGCAGTTAATTATATCACGTACAGTTCCTGCTTAAAAAGTAAGTTTATTTTTAATTTTATTTGTATGTAGTTTCCAGCTAAGATTATGGTCCATAATAAGTAATAACTTTTTTAATAGCCTTGATTGCTTTTGAGCTTACGCCATCTATACCGGAACTTGTGTTTGGGTCTAGATTGTCAATTATTTTGTTAATTTCATTTGTGGTTGCTGGTTCTAGGTTGGTAAGATTTGCTGTTATTTTATGTTTCTGCTGTATCTATTGGGCTTATTTCCGTTAATAATTTAGTAGGGATCTTGATAGCTAGGATGGAGCCGATGTTGGAAAAAAAAGTTGTCAAAACTTTCCCAAATATCGGTTTCGTCTGTAATGGTTGTTGAGTTAACGATAAGTTTTTTTGGGCGAGTGGATTTTTTTACTTTATTTGCAGTTAGGTCTTTCAAAGCTTTCCACATTAGGCTAACTCATGTTGTCATTGAAATACTTGTAGTAATACGACTTCTTGTTATTCTGCATATTTATGTGTGCTTTAGTTTTAGCCTCTTTAAACTTTTGTTCTAACAAAGTATTAATTCTGTTTTGTTTATATTTTGCCATATTATGATGTTTCTATTATTTATATCATGAATCATTTCTTTACTTATCCAGTCTTTACGTGGTGGGTTTAACAATTTAAACCATAATAATTAACAATTTGACCTTATTTACTTTATTTTTTGATATACAATGCACAAGTTTGAAATTCATCGTACTTGCTGTCTTCGCGGTCAATAGTTTTCTCCGCAGTGCTTACATCTGCTAGTATAGTATTGCGATTGGTATAAGATCAACTAACAGAAGTTATTTCAATCAGTCGACTGTGCCATCATTGGTAAAAAGGTTACTTTTACTGGCTGCCTTCGACTTATTAAAATATTAGGTCCTTACCTATGAAATTGGCGTTTTGTATGGGAGGAACAAAAAGTCGAAATTTTTTTATATAGCATATTTATTTAATCAAAGTATGAGCCATTGTAATCTATGCACTTTTGCCATCTCATAGGTAGTTCATTGATCCCTTTACTAAAAAAACCATTCGAACGGGAATCAATAAAATCTTTGAAGGCGACTTGGACTGCCCCATCTGAGTTGAACTTTTTCCCTAGCAAGAAGTTATCCAAATTTCGAAAAAAATGGTAATCTGTTGGAGCAAGGTCCGGGGAGTACGGTGGATGCCTTAGAGATTCCAATTGAAGTTCTTCTAATTTGCTAGCCGTCTGTTGTGCAGTGTGTGGTCTAGCGTTGTCGTGAAGCAGCAGTGGCGTAGAGCGATTGACCAGCCTTGGTTGTTTAGCAACTAGCTTTTCCATCATGGTTTGCAATTGCTGACAATAGATATCTGCCGTAATCGTCTGGCCAGATTTGAGAAAACTGTAATGAACGACACCGGCGCTAGTCCACCAAACGCTTACAAGTAACTTTTTATTGGTCAATTTTCGCTTGGAGCAGGCTTTGGCTGGCTTGCCAGGGTCCAGCCATTGCGATGAGCGCTTCCGATTATCGTAGAGAATCCACTTTTCATCACAGGTAATGATTCGATTTAAAATCCCTTCGTTATTGTGCCGGTCAAGTAATGTAACGCAGCAGTTGACGCGCGTTTGCCGGTTTGCTTCACTCAATTCGTGAGGAACCCACCTTTCAAGTTTTTTAATCTTCCCAATTTGCTTCAAGTGGATTAAAACAGTTTTATCACTAACGCCAAAGCCTGCAGCTAACTCGGACGTGGTTTGCGATGGATCCGCTTCCACAATAGCCTTCAATTCTTCATTATCAACTTGGGTCTCCGGCCGTCCACGGGGCTTGTTTTGCAGGTCGAAATTTCCAGAACGAAAACGTTGGAACCAAAAACGCACTGTGTTTTCTTTTGCGACACAACCGCCATACACATCATTAACCCTTCGAGCCGTTTCCGCAGCACTGGTGCCACGGTGGAACTCGTACTCGTAAATAACGCGATATTTCAAATTTTCCATTTTGTAAATTGAGCGATGCAAACAGAAAAAAGATAAGTAAAAAAACAAATGAATGACGGTTTACGAAACACAACTACATGTGGAAATAGCTGTATAAATTTGAATTTCGAATTCCTAACCAAATAGGAAAAATTTGTGATCAAAGTGGCCAGTACGACAAAACGCCAATTTCATATGTAAGTAGTATTGAAGCGGGAAAAGCGGATCTTAATCTTCTTGCCTATATTTCTACTTTGGTAACTGATTTTTTTCTGGACAAAGCATGATTATGTATGTGACGTCATTCTAAGAGTACCTATGACAAAACATGGAAAACCTAGTCCTCTTTATATCGAGTTTTAGTTCTGGTTTTCACAAGGTAAACAAATAAACAATAAACTTGCTTATTAAAAGTTTACTTTATTATTTTTAGAACTTTTACACCGATAAAAGTGTTCTTTTTGTAAAGTTTACACTGTTCGTAATTCCTGACCGAAGAAATCAATGGCAATGCCGCCAACAACCGCCCCGATAGCGCCCCCGATAGCGCCGCCGACGGGCCCCCCTATCGAGAGCCCTAGGCCCGCCCCTGACTACTAAAGTATGAAAGAGTTTGTTCACTATCTGATATTTGTAAAAATGAAGTGCTGTTCGTTAGTCTCGCTAAAACTCGAGCACAGCTGTACCGATTTAGCTAATTTTGGTATTGAATTATTTGTGAAGGTTTAAACGGTGCGAAAATATGGAAAAATTGCGAAAACAGTGGGCAGGACAACGTCTGCCGTGTCTGCTAGTTTTATATATTAACTAGCGGACCCGCAGACGTTGCCCTGCCCATTGTTTTTTTTTTCTAATCTTATAGACCTTCCCTGAACTTTCACGAATATTTAAACAACAAAACTATTTAAATGGGTTCAGCCGTTCCCGAGTTTTAGCGAGACTAACGAACAACAATTCATTTTGTATATAAGATATACACGTAGGTATAATATTGATAATTTTATTAATTGTCATTATTTTAGTATCTTTGTATATTTTTTGTGTAGGTTTAAGATAATCGTAATTGAATAATGATTTTATTAGTTTTGCTTTGTGCTATTTGTATTTTAGTGGTTGTTCCCCAGATCGTTCATAAATATTCTATATGTGGTTTGATGAGTGTATTATAGATCAGATACTTGATTTTACGTGGAAGGCAGATAGATATATTACGTACGGTTCCTGCTAAAGAAGTAAGTTTATTTTTAATTTTATTTGTATGTAGTTTCCAGTTAAGATTATGGTCCATAATAAGGCAAAGATACTTTTCGTTTGTTTTTTTTTATTGAGTTTTTTTATTACTCATTATAAGTTGTATGTTAACAGAGTTTTTTTTGTTTTTTGCTCAATAAATTACGGAATTTGTTTTAGCCGTATTAATAGTTAGTAATTTTTTCTAAAACCAATTATGAAGCAAAGTTACAGTTGGGACAACAAACTAGAGACAACAAAATAAAATAAACACGTGTAATCTGCATATAAAGTGATATCAGCTTTTAGACCTATAATTTGAATATTGTTAATGTAAATTAGGAATAGAAGTGGTCCCAGAATGAAACCTTGACGGACGCCGAATGAGAATGGACTGAAAGAGCTTTAAATTTTGTTTACGGTTTTGAAAATATGAATTGAAAATCGCAAGAGTGACCAGCTTCGGATAGTTTTTGTAGTAGTTTTGTGTAACTTGTGGTATCAAATGCCTTCTTAAGGTCAATGAAAATACCAAGCACTACTTGTTTTTCATCAATCCCGTTTTTTATTATTGTAACAAGGTCCATAGTTGCTGAAAGAGTGTGAGACTTAGGTATGAACCCATACCATTTTTAAAAGAAGAATTTTTTGAATTTAAGTATGTTTCAACGCGAGAATAATTGATTATTTTTGAAAAATTTTGAGATACTAGGTAGCACCGAGATTGGCCGATAATTTTTAGGTTTACTCATGTTGTCATTGAAATACTTTTAGTAATACGACTTCTTGGTATTCTGTTTATTTCTGTGTGCTTTACCTCTTGAAATTTCTGTTCTAACATTGTATCCATTCTGTTTTGTTTGAATTTTGCCATATGATGTTTCTATTATTTATATCTTGAATTTTTTTTTTATTTATCCAGTCTTGACGTGGTGGGTTTAGCAATTTGAGCTTATTTACTTTATTTTTTGATATACAACGCACAAGTTTGAAATTCATCGTACTTGCTGTCATCACGGTCAATAGTTTTCTTCGCAGTGCTTACAGCTGCTAGTATAGCGATATATATATTGCGATTGGTATAAGATCAACTAACAGGAGTTATTTCGATCAGTCGACTGTGCAACTATCGGTAAAAAAGGTCTCTTTAACTGGTCGCCTTCGATTAATTAAAATGCTATTGAAACGGGAATAGCGGATCTTAATCTTCTTGCCTATAGGCATATATTCCTACTTTGGTACCTGGGTTTTTCCTAGACAAAGCATGATTATCTATGTAACGTTATTCTAAGAGTACCTATGACAAAACAAGGAATATCCAGTCCCCCTTTTAGTTTTAGTTTTAATAAAATGCACAATTAAACGATAAATTTGCTTATTAAAAGTTTACTTTATTATTTTCAGACCTTTTAAGACACCGGTAAACTTGTTCTTTTTGTAAAGTTCCGTTCGCAGTTCCTGGATGGTTTAACCGAAGTAATCAATGGCAGTGGCGATGCCGCCAACAGCTGCTCCGATAGCGCCCCCGATAGCGCCACCGATGGGCCCCCCTATCGAGAGTCCCAAGCCCGCCCCTGACGCAGCAGATCCACCGATATTCAGGATGGCACCCCCAGCTGTAACCTCTCTTTCTTCGTCATCCAGTTCTGAGCTCGTCAAGTTCCTAGATTCACCATCTCCAACAAGGTCTGAAGATTGTCCTGATACTGTAGATTCCAAACTTCTTTCTCCAGCGACTAAGGAATCGGGAGTTTGTACTTCTGTCTTGACGGTACCCGCGCAACTTGTATCCAGTTGGATAAAGATCACTCCGATTATGCACAAATAAATGAGTTTGGACATCTTGATACAAAGTTGCTTCCAAGGTACTACAGCAATAGATGACAGTTACTGTGTGCGGTACAAATTCAACCAGATATTTATACTCAAAGTTGAGCTACTAAAAAAAATAAACTTATGACCCAATGAAAAACAAATGCACCAAAAATATTTTCGAAATAAATATGATTGACGTTGTGAATTGACTTTGCAAATCAAACACAATATGAATTTCTTGATTTTTTGCTACTGTTATTATAACAGATAGATAAAAAAAATATGTGAAAGAGAATTTAGGATCCCGTGATATGCGAATGATAGTCTTTCGTTTCCTAGAATTATAATGTTGTTTTAAAATCATGGTATTTTTTGTTTAAACACGTGTAGTGTTTAAAAATGTCTTGCGCTGCAGTGTTTTAACGACCCTTTTAAGTGTTTAGTTCGTCTTAGTCTAAAATTAAAACAAACTTTTAAAAAAATGGACTGCCACAGGCGGACTCGAACCCGTATATCTCGCAAGCTAGCATTGCTCTCCCATTTGAGCTACTGTGAAACTTATTAATCGGTTAAATTTTCTGTTAGTGCTCTTTAGGCTGTAGCCAGCCATGAATAATCACTGTTGCTGTAAGATACCTACAACATCCGAAAGAAACAGTTTAACAATTAAACAGCTGAAAAAGTGGTTAAAATCACATTTAATATCACATTGTAAAGAAATTTGCATTGTTAATGCTAAAAAGCAAAGGGAACAGCGAGCCGGAAATAAGAAGACGCATTGGCATGGCAAAATCTGCTATGTCAGAACTTGACAAAGTCTGGAAAGACAGAAACATTACAAATCGAACCAAAGCACATCTCGTTCGCACTCTTGTCTTTCCCATTGCCCTCTACGGTGTCGAGACGTGGACAATCAAGGTGGCCGATAGAAAAAGAATTGACGCCTTGGAAATGTGGTGCTGGCGCCGAATGCTGAGAATACCATGGATAGCCCACCGCACAAACGTCTCGATACTCAAACAACTGAAGCTGGAGAAGACACAGCGTCTGTCTGTGACCTGCCTGCAACGCATAATGCAGTACTTTGGCCACGTTGCACGCAGGGATAGCAACAATCTGGAGCGTCTGATAGTGACAGGGAAGGTGGAGGGGAAAAGACCTAGAGGACGAAGTCCCAATCGGTGGTCGGACCAAATCTCCAAACAGCTGGAGATGCCCGCCAGCGCTGCGCTACACTAAGCGACGGAACGCAACCGATGGAAGCAGCTGGTAGACAGGATCAAAAGGATTCACGATCCTCAGCAGTGAGGGAATCGACTGAAGAGAGAGAGAGAATGCTAAAAAATTAAGTTCTCATAAGTCTACTTGCCAATGGTTACCATTTTGTCAACATTTGAAAGTTATTTTTTTATAAAAAAAATTGAACCATTTTTCAGAATAATTTGGGTAGTAAAATTCTTTGTACATGACTTTTTAAATCTTTCTTCTTTTTCAATAATTTTTTTTTTATATTTTATTTTATTTATTACCCTCAAGTGGTACGTATGATCATTAATGCAATCAACATAACCCAGTAGCATGGTATGAACTGTGGTGAAAGATTCCTTAAACTCCTAAGAATTTAGAAGTTCTCCATCATCATAACCCTTTAACCGCAGACCTTTTTATGTATATTTTTGAGGAATCCCTCTAATATATCTTCCATATTGATGACTAGACTATAACTAAATTTATTTAGGCCAATCGGACACTGGACTCTTAGTGATTGTTGGCGACAGACCTTTTTACTTGGTTTCCTGGGACACCCTGTATACCTTGTAGTATTAAAGGGACATCAAGTTTAGAGTCACTCTAAGGTTTTCACCTTCCACGGTTTTCTTTTATATTGTGCTATCCAAATAATTGACCGCAATCTCTCCTGCTGATGGTAGGTAAGTGACTATTTGAAAACTAGGTCTTCAATATTGTATGTTCTGGGTTCAATTTCCTTATAGGTACTTAATGGTATGAATACAGGTAGTATTCTATTGAAGATGTTATTTTTTTAGGTTCGATTCATTAAATGATAATTTTAATATTTGATATGATACGAAGCTTGTTGAGTATTTTTTTATATTTGATTTCTGTCAACAAAATATATCTGGTTCGATGAAATATGCGTAATTGATGTATCAAGTTTAAGACTACTTTTAGCCTATTTTACATGAGTTTTATTAAAATTATTAATTTATTATTACAATACTGTTGTAATAATAAATAAATAATTTAGATCTATGAGTCTCACAAGAAGGCTCAGTGTCGCCCAGCGAGCGATGGAGAGGGTGATGCTTGGTATGCGCTACGGCGTTAAGTCCACCTTTTGTACAAAGTTTTGTTTTGCAATAAACATTAAATAAAAAAATATTTCTCTGCGCGATGCTTGGTATCAAATCAGAAACAAAGAGATACGCAGGAGAACTAAATCGAAGAACCAGTCATCGTAGAATTGGTCAGCTGAAGTGGCAGTGGGTGGGACACATAGCGCTGCGAACCGATGGCCGTTAAGGCAAATAGGTTCTCGAATTGAGACCGCGTGCTGCTCAGTGGGCTGGCCTCTACAAGGCAGACCGACGATCTGGAGAAGATCACGGATAGTCGCTGGATGCGGGAAGTACAGGACCGATCGCGTTTGAGATCTTTTGCTAAGCAGTGGGCCTCGAACTGTGATGATGATAATGATGAACTAAGTAGGACATCCCGCTTTTATAAGCAGGTAAAAAGTCTATTTGATAGACTACATGATATTATGAATTCAAGTCGTGTTAACAGTGTTATGATGAAAAGCTGAGAATTTCCTACGTTGACCGCGAGGAAAAGCGGATATTAAACTTCTTGCCGATATCACTAGCACTATTTTGGTGCCTGGAGTCTTACTTGACACTAGTTATCCATGTGACGTCATTCTACCTATAGGTAAATATGGGGATCAAATTTGCTTATAACATATTTATTTCTTCGGTTTACGCGAACAGTAGACATTGAAATTTGACACTTAGTTGTCTACCTGTGACCACGCTGAAAAGGGTCCGAAACGTCAGGTTATAACAAAATGAAAATAAATCGCGAAATAATCCGTAAAAGTGTCTCATTTCAATTGCTTATAACATGAAAATGCCAGTCCTCTTATGTTGGGTTTGGGTTCAGGTTTTCACAAGGTAAACAATTAAACAATGAACTTGCTAATTAAGAGCTTACTCATTTATTTATTTTATAACATTTCAATAATTTTGTTGAAAACATGGAAATCTTTTCATATACCGGTAAACGTGTTCTTTCGGTTCCTTGTAAAGTTTACATCGTTCGCAGTTCCTTAACCAGCTTAACCGAAGTAATCAATGGCAGTGGCGATGCCGCCAACAGCTGCCCCGATGGCGCCCCCGATAGCGCCGCCGACGGGCCCCCCTATAGAGAGTCCCAGGCCCGCCCCTGATGCAGCGGATCCACCGATATTGAGGAGAGCACCCCCAGCTGTAACCTCTCTTTCTTCTTCATCAAGTTCTGCACTCGTCAAGTTCCTGGATTCACCATCTCCAACAAGGTCTGAAGATTGTGCTGATACTGTAGATTCGGAATTTCTTTCATTTGTTAAAGCACTGGAGCTGGCACTGTTTTGTTTCGGTTGTAAAAGTATGAGAAGTACTGGCTTGGCCTTTAAAGTGTCAGGAGCTTGGACTTCTTGCTTGACGGTTCCCGCGCTGCTTATATCCAGTTGGATAAAGAGCACTCCGATTATGCACAAATAAAAGAGTTTGGACATCTTGATACAATTGATGATTGTTACTGTGTATGGTACAAATTAAATCAGATATTTATACTAAAAGTAGAGCTACTAAAAATATAAACTTATGACCTAATGAAAAAAATGCACCAAAATGTTTACGAAATAAAGATGATTGACGTTGTGAATTGACTTTGCAAATTAAAAACAATATTAATAACTTGATTTTTTGCTACTATTATAATAGGAAGATACAATAGTTCTTTTTTTTTTGTGAAAGAGAATTTAGAATCCCGCAATATACATATGATAGTCTTTCGTTTCCTAGAATAATAATGTTGTTTTAAAAGCTTGGCCTTTTTGTACACGTGTTTAAAAATATTTTGCGCTGCAGTATTTAAACGACCCTTCAAGGGTTAAGTTCTTGTAAATCTCCTTGCCATGCTTTAGAAAATGAACTGACTACAGAATAATTTGGGTAGTAAAATTATATGTTTATGAATTTTTGAATCTTTCTTGTTTTTCAATCGTTTTTTTTATTTTTTTCATTCATTACATTTAAGTGGCCACATTTGATCATTATTGCAATCAACATAACCCAGTAGAATTGTCATGAACTGTGGTGATAGATTCCCTGAACTCCTTAGAATTTTGAAGTTCTCCATCAACATATCGCTTTGAAATTATGACTTTCGTAAGAAAATACTTAACAAAACCAAAATTCAAAAGCAAACTTAACCTTTTTATGTCTATTTTTAAGGAATCCCTCTAATATAACTACCAAATTGATGTCTAGACTTTAAATATATTTATTTGTGCCTATCGGACACTGGGTTCTTAGTGATTGTTGGCGACAGACCTTATAAAAACATACTATAAAACGCGAAAACCTTTTGTTACTTTCAAATTGTGTGTTTTTTTAAATTATTAATGCCAAAAAATACAGTAGCCTAATAATCAAATAAAATACAAAAAGGCGGAATAAAGAATAAATCTTCTAAATTCAAATAAAATACAAAATTCTTCAAAAAAGTATAAAAAATTGTCTTAAAAGGTCTGTCGCCAACAATTACTAAGAACCCAGTGTCCGATAGGCCCAAATAAATCTAGTTAAAGTCTGGACATCAATGTGGAAGTTATATTAGAGGGATTTTAAAGCTTAAAGCAAGGCAAGAAGATTTACAAGGACTTAACCCTTGAAGGGTCGTTTAAATACTGCAGCGCAAAATATTTTTAAACACGTGTACAAAAAGGCCAAGCTTTTAAAACAACATTATTATTCTAGGAAACGAAAGACTATCATATGTATATTGCGGGATTCTAAATTCTCTTTCACAAAAACAAAGAACTATTGTATCTTCCTATTATAATAGTAGCAAAAAATCAAGTAATTAATATTGTTTTTAATTTGCAAAGTCAATTCACAACGTCGATCATCTTTATTTCGAAAACATTTTGGTGCATTTTTTTCATTAGGTCATAAGTTTATTTTTTTTAGTAGCTCTACTTTTAGTATAAATATCTGATTTAATTTGTACCATACACAGTAACAATCATCAATTGTATCAAGATGTCCAAACTCTTTTATTTGTGCATAATCGGAGTGCTCTTTATCCAACTGGATATAAGCAGCGCGGGAACCGTCAAGCAAGATGTCCAAGCTCCTGACACTTTAAAGGCCAAGCCAGTACTTCTCATACTTTTACAACCGAAACAAAACAGTGCCAGCTCCAGTGCTTTAACAAATGAAAGAAATTTCGAATCTACAGTATCAGGACAATCTTCAGTCCTTGCTGGAGATGGTGAATCTGGGACATTGACGAGTGCGGAACTGGATGAAGAAGAAAGAGAGGTTACAGCTGGGGGTGCGATCCTTAATATCGGTGGATCCGCTGCGTCAGGGGCGGGCCTGGGACTCTCGATAGCGGGGCCCGTCGGCGGCGCTATCGGGGCCGCCGTCGGAGCAGCTGTTGGCGGCATCGCCACTGCCATTGACTACTTCGGTTAAACCATCAAGTAACTGCGAACGGTGCAAACTTTACAAGGAACCGAAAGAACACGTTTACCGGTATATGAAAAGATTTCCATGTTTTCAACAAAATTATTGAAATGTTATAAAATAAATAAATGAGTAAGCTCTTAATTAGCAAGTTCATTGTTTAATTGTTTACCTTGTGAAAACCTGAACCCAAACCCAACATAAGAGGACTGGCATTTTCATGTTATAAGCAATTGAAATGAGACACTTTTACGGATTATTTCGCGATTTATTTTCATTTTGTTATAACCTGACGTTTCGGACCCTTTTCAGCGTGGTCACAGGTAGACAACTAAGTGTCTCATTTCAATGTCTACTGTTCGCGTAAACCGAAGAAACAAATATGTTACAACAAATTTGATCCCCATATTTACCTATAGGTAGAATGACGTCACATAGATAACTAGTGTCAAGTAAGACTCCAGGCACCAAAATAGTGCTAGTGATATCGGCAAGAAGTTTAATATCCGCTTTTCCTCGCGGTCAACGTAGGAAATTCTCAGCTTTTCATCATAACACTGTTAACACGACTTGAATTCATAATATCATGTAGTCTATCAAATAGACTTTTTACCTGCTTATAAAAGCGGGATGTCCTACTTAGTTCATCATCATCATCACAGTTCGAGGCCCATTGCTTAGCAAAAGATCTCCAACGCGAACGGGTCTGTACTTCCCGCATCCAGCGACTATCCGTGATCTTCACCAGATCGTCGGTCTGCCTTGTAGGGGCCAGCCCACTGAGCAGCACGCGGTCTCAATTCGAGAACCTATTTGCCGGGAGTGCCATCCTGAATGTCGGTGGATCCGCTGCGTCAGGGGCGGGCCTGGGTCTCGCGATAGGGGGGCCCGTCGGCGGCGCTATTGGAGGCGCCATCGGAGCAGCTGTTGGCGGCATCGTCACTGCCATTGATTACTTCGGTTAAGCCATCCAGGAACATCGAACGGTGCAAACTTTACAAGAGACCGAAATAACACGTTTACCGGTATATTGAAAGATTTGAATAATTTCCATGTTTAAAGGAAAATTACTGAAACCTTATAAAACAAATAGTGGCAAACGCTCCCGGCGGGATCGTTGACAGGTCATTTACCCCGACATAAAAAAAAAACTTGCGCCACTTGATGTTAATATTTATTAATATTTAACAAGAACATGATAATTGAACTCAATGTAACGTCTCTTTCTAAATTGATAATTATTATAATTTATGCAGAATACTGCGTAAATTACCTACTCGGTCGTTTTCAAATAAAAATCCCGTGCGTAATATAAGCATTTTTGAAATAAAAAAATCCTTATTACGCAAATTTTTCTATGGTACCGTCAAAAAATAGTGGCTCTTTAGACCCCTGCCAAAGTGATAAATGTGTGTAATATTAATGAATCCTATTGCGATATCTTTCATTGACTAGTATTTTAACGCAATGGTAGATATTGAAAGGTTGGAGACGGTAAAGCTCTTTCTGCGTGACGGTGATGTTTCAGAAGGAGGCGGCGGATCTCCGCACGTAAAGACGGTTTCATGACTCTCCCCTGGGGGGCAGGGGAGGGTCATGCACGCCTCCTTGAGGGACTTCCTTGTTCCTCAATGTAGCGCAGATTGGGCGCACGGGGGTGACCCGGCCTGCATTGCATGCGCCGCAGCCGTCAGGTGCCGTATCTCCAGCTACTAGAAATTCTTAGCCGGTATTTTTTTAACCAGTAACAGCGGAAGTACATAAGAAGCGTTTGAACAAATTAAAGATTAACCGTATACAACCGGTATTCTTAAAGAGCGAAATATAAGGGATTTGATTCATTTAACCGGTATTTACCTCTATAAACCGGTATAAAAGTTGATAAGTCCGATAAATTGATGCATCTACCTACCTACAGTTAGCAGTTTTGCGTAAACCGAATTATTTTAAGCTACAAGCCAATCCTTTATGAAATACCGGTAAAAATCTTAATTAACCAATATTTTTTAAATTCCTGCCAGCTACTCCCCCTATTCCCCCGTAAGGGAGTAAGGTGGGCGGGCCCACTGTCGAAGGTTGTCATAGATGTGAAGGATATTTCAGCACCCATGTCACCTCTTAGACGGGGAAGGGATACTGCAGGGTTTTGTTGGGTAGTCCCCGTTTCGGATTTTCCCCGGAGTGGAAAAAGTGGCTGAGCCGCGTCTTTTTCTGGACGCTGGGAGTCCCACACATGAATGAGTCCCTTATTCTCGTTTATGGCTCTTAAAAGGATTTTCCTGCGTTAACAAAACCCTATTGCGATGTTGCGTACTGTTCAAAAACAGCGCTGTTTTTCCAAGAAAATGCAAGCAAATTCTGTAAAGTTTTTTGTGTGTTGCCGTATTACGGAAAAGGTACCTAGGATTTTTTTGGTCTAAGTCAATCATTTTGGTCATAGGTCACCATTGTCAAGTAACTATTATTTGATTGCAAATGTGAATGTACGTAAATAATGTCATTTTTTGCATATCGTCTGTTGCGATACCTCTGTTACCTAGGTGCTAAAAATTGGTATAAAAGTCGGAACAGCATTCCTATCATAGCAGTCACTATGATGCTGTGCATGCGGGTCGTTCTTGGTCTCGGCTCTTCGTATACAGGGTGAAAGGTGATGAGATGTATTCCTTGAAAGAGGTTGTAGAAAAGCATAAGCTTATGGTGTCATATAACCTAAATGACTAAAAATAAGCTCTTCTTCAACCTCCATCAGGGAATGTATCGCCTACCTGTCACCATGTATACCATAGCTTTTTTTAGGTTGTAACCGTCACCGTCGTCTTAGTGGTCTTGGTGTTCCACCCAGCGATTTTAGGTCCGGGTGTCGATTCCAAGATAGGGTACAACCAATAACCTTGTGTATTGGTTTGTGTGGTGGTTGGTTGTAGGTCTTGTTAAGTCCGTCTGGTAGCTTCCAACATGTATCTGAGTATGTCGCCATAACAATTATGTTTTCAGCATTAATGTGTTTAAGTTAAGTTAGTTAGTTAAGGCTCTCTCTCTGAGGCCTGGAGCCCCACATAACCCCCAGCTGCCCCCGCGGCTGGTGGGCGTAACAGCATTTCCCTGACGTTAAAAGAAATAAAAAGTTAGTTAAAGATGATGTAGTTAGATCCTCATTGGTCAAGGATTCAGGGAGATGTGTACTTCTTGCACCCCTCGCTCTATCAGAACTTAACATCTGGTGTGACTGGCTTAGTGCTAACCCGGTATTATTAAAAAATCTGCTACTCTCTTAGCCGCTATCCGTGGTTTCTAATGTAGCCATCCCTGTCACTGTAAGGAGTTGTACTGCGTGAGCAACGCAACGCGACAACTGCGACGCGACCCGACCAATACTTTTGTAAATGCCGACCACGATTCGTCACGTAGTAAATTATCATGACGTACGGTCGATGTCAGCGCCGCGTGAACACTTTCTAATGACAATCGTTTGCATTCACTTCCACACACGCGGGGCAATTAGCAAACGGGATTGCGCGCGATTCGCAAATGATTTTCGCCGTATAGGTGTTCATGCGACGCAGACCGCGATACATAGTCGTCACACAAACACGTCATACACGAACAGAATAGGGGAAACAAACTTACAACACCACTCTTTTTCGTCGGGGGTAAAAAACTGATAATCAAACTGCCCTTTTGTCCTCAAGCGCTACTTTCTTCACCCCTACAAAATATGCTAGCTCAACTATTTTGAAGAGATGCTCAAATGGATCCTTTAAAGAACAGGGGAAGGTATTCATGAGTTTTAAAGTGGATTTTGGGGGTCTATTCTTTAAGAGGAAAGGGAACAAAATAAAACTTTAGAATAATGAATGATTTTTAATTAAGATATTTGTTTCTTCGGCTTACGCGAACAGTAGACATTGAAATGAGACACTTTTTACGGATTATTTCGCGATTTATTTACATCTTATTTTAACCTGACGTTTCGGACCCTTTTCAGCGTCCATGGTCACTAAGGTTAACGTAAGATACACTAAGATTTTAGTTGTCATTACATAGTTTGAAAAAAAAATGTGAACTACCATCACTCAAAAATATTTAGTGACGTTCCTATCCACACAAAATTAGCTAGCAGTATTTTGAGGTCTTGCAGTGCGGGGTCTAGCTTGAGTCTTGGCTAAAACCGGATCCCAAGCTGGTTGAATCGAGACGTGGACGATATGGTGTCACATCCCTGGGGCGCAGGGTGCGGGCCAGTCCAAACAATCTCATGAGAGTATTTGCCGTTTTGACTGCCATTACATTTTAGTATGGTACATGCACTGGCTAATGCTTGTACCTATATTATTCTGAATACTATTTGATAACCATTGATTTTATTTTCGATTATTTGAATTATTTTGAATGTTTTATTAATTAATTATTTGTTTGTTGTAAATGTAATCTAATTATTGTTGTTTGTATGTGGTCCTTAAATGACTAAATAAATTAATGAATAATAATTATTATTATTTAACCCGATTTTAATCCGTTTTTGCCCATTTCGGTGGGCATAAACTATTTGTATGAGAAACTAGACACTTCAGAACCTATGTCCATATTTTGTTAGTTACAAAATATAAAATTTTGTAACTAACTACGCTTTGATGATGACTATGCTTTTATTAAATACAAAATCATGAACAATCACAACTGTTGAATCCCTTGAGCGTCAGTCGGATGATATCGTCCGGAATAATATTAAAATTTATTCGTATAATATGAGAAAATCAATGATGGTTACCTAACTATTTTGATTTTTGCCGATTTCGATTAAATTCTCTTTTCGGTAGGATTTTAACAGGAATTCAACATCGCAATGTTGTTAAAACAAATCAAAATGGCGGCAAACTTTCTTGTTTTTGTTTCGATTTCGTTGATACTCGGTTTTAGGTAGTATTTTTACGACGCAATGTTGAAAGTATGAAAATATCCACGATGTCAGCTAACTTTCTTGTTTCAGGGTCAATTTAGGTAAAGCTCGGTTTTGGTAGTATTTTGACAAGAACGCAAACACGCAATGTTAAAAGAAGAAAATATCCAAGATGGCGGCCAACTTTCTTGTTTCTGGGCGGATTACGATAAAACTCGGTTTTCGGTAGATTTAACACTTAATATAGGTACGTAAAAAATAAATTTCATTTCATTTTACTGGGCGAAAAGGGGTTTAAAGACAGCGGTGGGTTTAATCCGGGCGTTTACTAGGTTATTATAGGTAGGACAGCTAGCGCTGCGAACCGTTTGCCGTAAGGGAGGGAATGTTCTCGAATGGAGACCGCGTACCGGACGACACTCCGTGAGCAGGCCCCTACAAGGTAGACCGACGATCTGGTGAAGCTCGCGAAGAGCTGCTGGATGCGGGAAGCGCAGGACCGATCGCGGTGGAGATCCTTGCGGAAGGCATATGCTCAGCAGTGGGCGTCGAACGGCTGATATGATGATGATTACGCAATAGGTAGGTATCTAGATCGAATAGACATCCCTTCTTTATAAGCAGGTAAAAAGCCTATCGGATAGACTACTTAATATTATGAACAACAGTGTTAAGATGCATTTATTGTACAGTACGCTGAGAACTTCCTGCGTTGACCGAGCGGAAATAGCGGATATTAAACTTCAACACTACTTTTGCGCCTGGAGTTTTACTTGACAGCACATAGTTGTCCATGTAACGTCATTCTACCTATATATACATATGGGTATCAAATCTGGGTTTGCTTATAACATGGAAATGTAATGAAGGGTTTTCACAAGGTTAAAAATTAAACAGTAAATTTGCTTACTAAAAGTTTACTAATTTATTTGTTTTATAAGGTTTCAGTAATTTTGCTTTAAACATGGAAATTTTTCAAATCTTTCAATATACCGGTAAACGTGTTATTTCGGTCTCTTGTAAAGTTTGCACCGTTCGATGTTCCTGGATGGTTTAACCTGTGAAGTAATCAATGGCAGTGGCGATGCCGCCAACAGCTGCTCCGATGGCGCCCCCGATAGCGCCGCCGACGGGCCCCCCTATCGCGAGTCCCAGGCCCGCCCCTGACGCAGCGGATCCACCGACATTCAGGATGGCACCCCCAGCTGTAACCTCTCTTTCTTCGTCATCCAGTTCTGCACTCGTCAAGTTCCTAGATTCACCATCTCCAACAAGATCTGAAGATTGTCCTGATACTGTAGATTCCAAACTCCTTTCTACAGCGACTGAGGAATCGGGAGCTTGTACTTCAGTGTTGATAGTTCCTGCGCAACTTTTATCCAGTTGGATAAAAATCACTCCGATAATGCAGAAATAAATGAGTTTGGACATCTTGATACAATTTGCTACAAAGATACCGGAGCAATCGCTGAATGGCAATGTGTTTGGTAGAAAACAATTCAGACATTTATACTAGTAGTGAAGCCACATTTGTAGCAAAAAACTTTACGGTCAAAAAGAAAATATGCAATATAAATTTTCGAAGCAAAGCTAATTGACGTTGTGATTTGCACATCAAAATTAATATCAATTACTAGATTTTTTGTTTTCTATACAATAGAAAGATACTTACAATAGTTTTTTTTTAAAGATATTTTAGGATATTTTCGTCTTAAAATTTTAAAATATTAGGCTAATTTTGTCCATGTGTTTTAAAAATGTGTAATGCTATATTATTGAAACAACCCTTTCAAGTGTTTGGTTTTTGTAAGTCGACTTGCCAGTGGTGGTCAACATGTGAATATAATGCATACGCATGGGACGTAAAAAAATCGATTAAAGTATGTTTTTAGTAGTTCCTAAAAAATAGCCTACGTACCTCAAAAATATAGTAGCTTTTTAGAAACCGGTCAATGTGTAAGTGATGAATGTGTGTGATATTAAACCCCTTTGCGATATCTTTCTTTGAATAGTGTCGCGAACCGGTCCTCTACGCACGGGGTGATACACGTGGGAGGAGGGCTACGACGGTACACGCGCCGGACACTTGCGCTCGACACCCGGAATAGAACAAACCTCACCAAAGCTCCAGCCGCGACCCGCGATCGATTACCTTTCCACTAATTGTTTGTTCGGGATCATTTATGTAAACGGCAATAGACCAGCCCTTAGAGATACAGTCCGCTTTTCATTACGCCCTTTAGGACCCTCAAAACTAGTGTTGTCATGAGAGGAACTGGACGACGGTAGCTTATATCTGCGAAACGGGTGATGTCCCAGAAGGACGCGGCGAAGCGAGTAGGACGATCCCTCAGCGCCCCCACACCGCAGACGGAGGAGGGGCAGGTCAAGGCGATTGTATGACCAAGAGTCCCTCAAGGTGGATGGCGTGCAGGTTTGTGGCACGACGATGCCCCGGCCTGCATTGCACACGCTCCCGCTGTCGGGAGGGAATAGTGCCGTAACCCTTGTCCCCTCGCAAGGAGGGCGCGCTGGGCCCACCGTGTAGGCAGGCACACTGTCAAAGGTTTGCACCCATGTCACCTTACCACATTTTCCCCGGATCGGAGTCGCGTCTTTTTCAGGACGCTGGGAGTAACACCCACGGCTGAAGCTCCCGGTTTCTGTGATGGCTCTTGAAGGGGTTTTCCTAGGGTCGAAAAAAAGGAACCCTATAACCTATTGCGATGTTGCGTTCCGTTTAACAGCAGCTATGCTTTTCCAAAAAAATGCAAGAAAATTCTGTAGAGATTGTTTTTTTTGTGTTGCCGTATTACAGACAAGTACCTAGGATTTTTTTATGTAATCATTTTGGTCATAGGTCGCCATTGTCAAATGTAAATTTAATAATGTAATTTTTTGCATACCGTCAGGGTACGTCGGTTACCTAGGTGCAAATATATTATATTGTATTGTAAATTGGTATAAAAAAGCCTGATAACTTTACTATTGTACAGTCACTATAATGCATTTCTTGCGTGTAGTTCTTGGCCGCGTCTGTTCGTACTATATAAATGTCAAATGATTAAAATAAATTTGCACTGCATTACACAATTTTTAGAAACTGAGGTTGACTTTTGTGGTGATCGAAAATTTCGTGATGTCCTGTTTCAGCATAAGGCCCCTGACCAAATTCTGCGTCATTTTACAGGAACAAAATTTCTGTTGAAATTTACGTTTCATTAAATCTTTCTACGAATACACTATTGCAGTAAATTGCGGATTGCTGTGTTTTACATGTTTTACACTGAAGACAAAAAAAATATTTGACTTCAAAAAAATACGTTCTTAAAAGTATTAAATTTGAATACTAAATGCTAGGTTTCAGGCTTCCCACTTTTGTTGCAAAGAAGATGCCGCAAGCTGTACCTTGAAGTATGTCTTGTGTACATACGACACCACGTTACGGTAAACACTGCGGCATCATCTTAGTCACTTGTAATAAGGGTGATTTTGCAATTGGTGGGTAAGTGCTGTGCCTGTACAGTGGCCAGAACATCAAGCTACTTATTATTGTTGCATAATCGCCCGTATCACAAGCGCATAAGATAACGCAGTATTAACCGTGATGTGCTGGCCACCGTACATTTGCGGTCACGTGCGCATAAGCAGTCGACTGTGAACCGACTATCAGAGATAATTCATCGCTAAAGATCAACAGTGGCACTTAAATTAGTTGCAGATGAAGTTGTATGGGCGTAGAGGCTATTTTTATGACTCAACAGCACACTTAACGAATAAAAAAGTTTCGGGATTTCGTTATTCCCAAAAAAGGTACGGTTCTAAGACTTTCTTCTTCTTAGACTCTCGTTAATTCCTACTGTTTATCATCATCATCATATCAGCCTTACGACGCCAACTGCTGGCTAAGCATAGGCCTTCTCATACCTCTAAAGATTTCCACCGCGATCGGTCTTACGCTTCCCGCGACGCTTACGCTAGTCCTATTGTTACCCAACCAAGGACAATGGAAAATACTATCTTTGATATAGAACTATAGTCCTTTTCACCTAGGATGATTCTTGTGACACTTCATCATGTTCCGAATTATGCGTTATATGATTGAAAAAACAAAAATTAATTATTGTATAATATTTTTATTTTATGGCGGCGTACTGCGAAAATTATAAAAATTATAACTATAACTATATGTATATTTTATAGTGATGCAAGGAATATCATTTTTAAACATTCGCGTATGCATATGCCAATAATGTGAATATTCAAATTTTTTCTCAAATTTGATTCCATTGGGTCCGTTTCGGTAAAAGCCAATCGTAGATGTCACCGTCATACAAAATGTGAAATGTCATTTCACGACCATTCAATTTTCTACGAATTTTTGCATTCACTGAATGAAAGTGTTTAGTCAATCAAAACGAAAAAAGGTTAATTTGGTTACGGTTAAAATGCAAAAAGGTTAATCTGAAGAACAAATTGAGAAAACATGAATTTGTTCAATCACTTCACAACATTTTGAGAATCAAGTGACTTTGAACATACAATTTCAACTTATGAGAGGACTGATGGAAAAACAAAATTTTCTGCTTGAATGTTCTGGATTGGAGACCGCGTGCCAGACGACACTCCGTGAGCAGGCCCCTACAAGGTGGACCGACGATCTGGTGAAGGTCGCAAAAAGCTGCTGGATGCGGGAAGCGCAGGACTTGAAGAAGGCCTATGCTCAGCAGTGGGCGTCGAACTGCTGATATGATGATGATGACCCAATCTGTAGGTATCTAGATCGAAAAGACATCCCTTTTTTATAAGCAGGTAAAAGCATATTGGAAAGGCTACATAATATTATGAATTCAAGTCGTGTTAACAGTTTTAAAATGCATTTATTGTACAGGTAAGCTGAAAATTCCCGACTTTGACCAAGTGGAAATAGCGGATATTAAATTGAATTAAGTAATACATCTAGGTATAAGCTGACTAATAATCTATGGATCTTTTAGTTGTCCGAAAATAAATATATTTTTTATTTACATAAACTACTTGCAGATATCACAAGCGCTTCTTTGGTGTCTGGAGTCTTACTTGACACGTATGGTTAGAATGACGTTACAGTTACAGTTACAGACGTAACGTATAGATACGTAATATGGGTATCAAATCTGGGTTTGCTTATAACATGGAAATGCCATTCCTCTTAATGTCTGGTTTTCATAAGGTTAACAATTAAACAGCAAACTTGTAACTAAAAGTTTACAACAAATAAATTATATTTGTTTTTTAATATTTCAATAACTTTTCAAATCTTTCAATATACCGGTAAACTTGTTCTTTCAGCCTCTTGTAAAGTTTGCACCGTTCGTAGTTCCTGGATGGTTTAACCGAAATAATCAATAGCAGTAGCGATGCCGCCAACAGCTGCCCCGATGGCGCCCCCAATAGCGCCACCGACGGGCCCCCCTATCGCGAGTCCCAGGCCCGCCCCTGACGCAGCAGATCCACCGACATTCAGGATGGTACCCCCAACTGTAACCTCTCTTTCTTCTTCATCCAGTTCTGCACTAGTCAAGTTCCTAGATTCACCATCTCCAACAAGGTCTGTAGATTGTCCTGATACTGTAGATTCCAAACTCCTTTCTATAGCGACTGAGGAATCGGGAGCTTGTACTTCAGTGTTGATGGTTCCTGCGCAACTTTTATCCAGTTGGATAAAAATCACTCCGATAATGCACAAATAAATGAGTTTGGACATCTTTATACAATTTGCTACAAAGATACCGGAGCAATCGCTGAATGGCAATGTGTTTGGTAGAAAACAATTCAGACATTTATACTAGTAGTGAAGCCACATTTGTAGCAAAAAACTTTACGGTCTAGAAGAAGAAATGCAATATAAACATTTTCGAAGCAAAGCTGATTGACGTTGTGATTTGCACATCAAAATTAATATCAATTACTAGATTTTTTGTTTTCTATACAATAGAAAGATACTTACAATAGTTTTTTTTAAAGATATTTTAGGATATTTTCGTCTTAAAATTTTAAAATATTGGGCTTATTTTGTCCATGTGTTTTAAAAATGTGTAATGCTACATTATTGAAACGACCCTTTCAAGTGTTTGGTTTTTGTAAGTCGACTTGCCAGTGGTGGTCAACATGTGAATATAATGCATACGCATGGGACGTAAAAAAATCGATTAAAGTATGTTTTTAGTAGTTCCTAAAAAATAACCTACGTACGTCAAAAATATAGTAGCTTTTTAGAAACCGGTCAATGTGTAAGTGATGAATGTGTGTGATATTAAACCCCTTTGCGATATCTTTCTTTGAATAGTGTCGCGAACCGGTCCTCTACGCACGCAAATCTTCTGCTGTGCTCTGTAGCCCGTCGGAAATAGACAATAAATTCGCAAAGCGTGATTTAGTTTTGAATTTTTGGTATGTTGTATATGTAGTTTAAATTAAAAAATGCAACTTCGAAAACCTTGTGGAAATCGAGAAAATTTTCAAAATTTGCGGTCTTTTTATAGTATTCGCCCTGCATGGCCAAAACTATGCATTTTTTGCGAACAATGATATCTACAAGTATAAACTGTATTAAATTACCTGCAATTTGGATCCTATTTTAGCTCTATTGACCTTATAGGAGCTGAGCTAGAGCATTTCAAAGATGACCAATTTTTCTCGAAAATAGCCGTTTTTGATTTCACTGTCATATTTCGTAAAATATTCGCAAAACTGCGTGTTCTACAAAAAACAATTTCCAAAAATATTTTAAAGTACATATTTAGCTACCATCACTGCCTAAAACGAGGTCTGTGAGACCTTCAGTTCACTCTTAATCTTAATAAAACGCGAAAACCCAAATAATTGGGATGATGACACCTATCTTATATATTGTCAAGAACATGGTGTTTAAAAAACATAGCCCCTATTAAGTTAATACAACCAATATATTTCAAAAAAGCTGTATAAACCAATTTTTAAACACACAAAACGCAATAAATATTCGGTCAATTGACTCCGATTTCTGACACATGACCGTGACGTCACAATATTTATTCCCATACGAAATCTATGGATTTTTTTGACAGACCGTTTTGACAGATAATAAAAAGTATGTCAACGATTGGTGGTGTCGTCTAGCCAATTCAGAGTCAAAATAATACAAGTATACAGGTTTATTGCAAATTAGACAGAAATTTTATTAATAGCTTGGAAGGTCTTTTACATTCATACCCAAAATTCGGTTACTGCCGACCAGCCAAGTAGGTGTCAGTCCACGCACGAAGGGTTCCATATCATTTTCTTAAAAAAATGGAAGCGTTTAGTATTATTTTTACAGTGTTAACAGAAGTATATTATGATTGATGGTTTATGAAATACAGCCTGGTAACATACGGACAAACAGTGGAGCATCCAGTTTTTGATACGGAACCGTAAAAAAGGCCATTGACTATGAATTGTTCATAGTCAATCTTCGTTTTTTCCGGGGTTGGGTTTCCTGTTCCTTGTGATGATGAGATCAAAAAGAACGCGCTCATGGTCTTCCTCTTGTTCGTGTTCCTCTTCATTATTCTGAGGAAGAACTTCTTTTTCGTCTTCCTCTGAGTCATCCCCAATGGATGCTATTTTGTTTCACGATTTCCCTCCACAATTCAAACAAAGAGCTGAGCATTTCAGCCCAGCTTTTAAGCAACTGCATGCCCCTCTACATCCCTTTTTGCATTTGCAGGCTATCATTTTTAGAAGCTGGGCTGGGGCTGGGCGAAAAGCCCGAAGGCATTTTTGGATTGAAAATGGGAGTTTTAGCCAGCATATACTGTTAACGCCTTCACCACGTGGAGGTACTCCCAGCTTATGTTATTGACATACTGAATGGTATCATTGAGACAACCAATTATTAATTATGATGTTAAGCACAAATGTTAGCTTGAATGGTGAATTGGTGATCTACACATCAGAGTATGGGTGTTAACAAACGACAGAAACAATAATTCTAATTTTTGCCTCTAAAACCCATTTTAACTATTTCATTGTTTTGAGATTGTGAGTGACCTGTTAGTCTTACAGACTTCATTTTGGGCTCTAATAAATTCTTAATAAGTACTTAAAAATATTTTTTGTTATTCTTTTCTGCAATACAAGCAGTTTTGCGAATATCTTACGAAATATGTCAAAAAAATCGAGAGAAAGCTATTTTCGAGAAAAATTGGTCATCTTTCAAGTGTTCTAGCTCAGCTTCTATAGGGTCAATAGAGCCAAAATATGACTCAAACTGTAGGTTATTAAATACAGTTTATACTTGTAGACAATATCGTTCGCAAAAAATGCATAGTTTTGGCCATGCAAGGCAAATACCATAAAAACACCGCAAATTTCGAAAATTTTCTCGATTTTCTCATTTTCCACAAGGTTTTCGAAGTTGCATTTTTTAATTTAAACTACCCTAACACACCCATACAACATACCAAAAATGCAGAACTAAATCACGCTTTGCGAATTTAGAATGATTTTCTGTATATTTCCGACGGGCTACTGCTGACACTACTGTGTTTTGATTGTTTTAAACTCTAGCCAAAAAATGAAATACAAAACTAGAATTCGACTACATAAAATAGTTCTAAAAAAAATTGAATTTGAATCCTGAATGCTAGGTATCAGGCTACCCTTACTTACTTTTGTTGCAACGTCGCCCTTATTCCAAGCGCACAAGATGTCACAGGCTGTACCTATCAAGGTATGATGTACGTCTTGTGTAATTACGACAACACGTTATGATAAATACTGCGGCATCTTACTCACTTGTAATAAGGGCGATTTTGCAATAGGTGGCTAGCTGTAAGTGCTGTGCCTGTTCAGTGGCAAGAAAATCAAGCTATCCATTTTTGTTGCAAACTCGCCCGTATCACAAGCGCATAAACTACCCCAGTGTCAACCGTACATTTGCGGTCACATGCGCATAAGCAGTGGACTGTGAACCGACTATAAGAGATAATTAATCGCTTAAGATCAACAGTGCCACTTAAATAAGTTGCAGATGAAGTTGAATGAGCGTAGAGGGTATTTTAATAACTCAACAGCACACTTAACGCATAAAAAGGTTTCGGGCTTTCGTTATTACCTAAAAAGGTACGGCTCTAAGATGTTTGTCTTCTTAGACTCTCATTCATTCCTACTGTTTATCATTATCATCATTATATCAGCCTTTCGACGTAAACTGCTGGCTAAGCATAGGCCTTCTCATACCTCTAAGGATTTCCACCGCGATGGGTCTTACGCTTCCCGCGACCAGTCCTCGCTACCCAACCAAGGATAATGGAAAATATTATCTTTGATGGAAACTAGTGATGCAAGGAATATCATTTTAAACATTCACGTATGCATATGCTAATAATGTGAATATTCAGATTTTTTTTCAAAATTTACTCTATTGTGTCCGTTTCGTTAAAAGCTAACCGTAGATGTCGCCGTTATACAAAATGTGAAGTGTCATTTCACGACCATTCCATTTTTCACGAATTTTTGCATTCACTAAATAAAAACTCAGTGTTTAGTCAATCAAAACGAAAAAGGGTTAAATAAAAAAAAGGTTAATCCGAAGAACAAATTGAGAAAACATGAATTAGTGTCGGAATATTTAAGCTTTTGTTCAATCACTTCTACAACATTTTGAGAATCCAGTGACTTTTTAAACGAATGATTTCTTGCGTTGTTGGCGTCACACGGCCTTCTCTGGCGAGGGTTTCTTTCCGATACAACTTCTATCTATGAAAGGACTGATGGAAAAGCAAAATGTTCTGCTTGAATGTTCTCTTAGGCCCCTACAAAGTGGACCAATGGTCTGGTGAAGGTCGCAAAAAGCTGCTGGATGCGGGAAGCGCAGGACTATGCGCAAGCGGAAGGCCTATGCTCAGCAGTGGGCGTCGAACTGCTGATATGATGATGATGACGCAATCTGTAGGTATCTAGATCGAATAGACATCCCTTTTTTATAAGCAGGTAAAAAGCATATTGGATAGGCTACATAATAATATGAATTCAAGTCTTAAGATGAATTAATTGCACAGGGAAGCTGAGAATTTCCGACTTTGACCAAGTGAAAATAGCGGATATTAAATTAAATTAACTAACACATCTAGGTATAAGCTTACTAACGATCTATAGATCTTTGAGCTGTCCGAAAATAAATATATTTATATTTTTTGAAATTTCATTTACATAAACTTCTTGCCGATATCACTCAACTTTGGTGCCTGGAGTCTTACTTGACACACATGGTTATCTATGTAAACTCATTCTACCTTTAGGTAAATATGGGAATTAAATCTGGGTTTGCTTACAACATGGAAATGTCCAGTCCTCTTAATGTCGGGTTTTCATAAGGTTAACAATTAAACAACAAACTTGCTAACTAAAAGTAGACAAGAAATAAATTAAATTTGTTTTATAACATTTTAATAATTTTTCAAATCTTTCAATATACCGGTAAACGTGTTCTTTCAGCCTCTTGTAAAGTTTGCACCGTTCATAGTTCCTGGATGGTTTAACCGAAATAATCAATAGCAGTGGCGATGCCGCCAACAGCTGCTCCGATGGCGCCCCCGATAGCGCCGCCGATGGGCCCACCTATCGCGAGTCCCAGGCCCGCCCCTGACGCAGCGGATCCACCGACATTCAGGATGGCACCCCCAGCTGTTACATCTCTTTCTTCTTCATCCAGTTCTGAACTCGTCAAGTTCTTAGATTCACCATCTCCAACAAGATCTGCTGAAACTGTGGATTCCAAACTTCTTTCTACAGCGACTGAGGTATCGGGAGCTTGTACTTCAGTGTTGACGGTTTCCGCGCAACTTTTATCCAGTTGGATAAAAATCACTCCGATAATGCAAAAATAAATGAGTTTGGACATCTTAATAAAATTTTGCTACAAAAATACCGCAGCAATCGATGAATGGCAATGTGTTTGGCAGAAAATAATTCAGACATTTATACTAGTAGTGAAGCCACATTTGTAGCAAAAAACTTCACGGTCTAGAAGAAAAACTGCAATATAAATATTTTCGAAAGGAAGCTGATTGACGTTATGATTTGCAAATCAAAAATAATATTAATTATTTGATTTTTTGCTAGTTAAACAATAGAAAGATACTTACTATATATATATATATTTTAAAGAGATTTTAGAATCTTATAGTAAATAATAATAATAATAGGTAAACTAGCTACGATTTGGGGACCTCTTTGGGGAAACCGAAGGGTTTGTCTGTGCAATTGGGAATATTCATGTTTTTCTTTTTTGTTTTTAATTAATAGTTTACTATTTTATAACATAGAAAAAAGTATTTATGGGCTACAAAATACTCTACATATTTTAAAAAATGAAATTTAAAACTTTTAAAAAAGTTAAGCAGTTCAAACGCCGCCATTTTGCGCGCGCTTTGCGTGACGTCACATGACACGTCCAGTGGGTGTTTACCTTAGTGTTTACCGTGGACTTTTCAGTTACTTCGTAATTTTTACAATACAATGTCGTGTCAGATGACGTCACATTTCGTTCGACTAAGGGTGACGCGTTTTGGAAGTTTGAATTTCGCTCCCTTATTTTGCACTTTTTGAATACTTTAAACTTTTTAGGGGTTTAAATAATAAGTAAATAAATAAAAATTCTTTTCATTATAATATTACGATAATAAGTATTCGAGAAAAAAATATTTTAGGCAATTTAAAATTTTATGCATATTCCCTATTGCTTATGAAGTCATGATGACGAATAACTATAGGAAATATATCCTGAGGGACGGAACGGTCGACATCTGTCGAGCTTGCCGCCGTCCCGGAGAGTCACTCAGGCATATTACCTCTGGTTGTTCTCATCTGGCTAATGGTGAGTATTTGCATAGACATAACCTTGTAGCACGGATTATTCACCAGCAACTTGCTCTTCGATATGGACTTGTGGATTCTGAGGTACCGTATTATAAGTACATGCCTGTGCCAGTCCTCGAAAATAGTCATGCCACGCTCTATTGGGATCGATCTGTTATCACGGACAGGACTATTGTAGGCAATAAACCTGATATCGTGGTAATAGATCGATCGATACGTCAGGCGATGCTCGTCGATGTCACCATTCCGCATGACGAAAACCTCGTGAAGGCTGAGAAGGACAAGCTTAGCAAGTACCTTGACTTGGCCCACGAGGTGACCGCCGTGCGGGATGTGGATTCGACGATCATTGTCCCGATAGTCTGTGAGTAGTGTCTGTGAACGGTTTAATAGCGAAGAGCCTCGATCAACACCTTAAGAGGCTCTCGCTGGATGGTTGGGTCAAGGGTCAGATGCAGAAGGCAGTACTTTTGGGCACGGCGCGCATCGTCTGGAGGTTTCTGTCTCTGTAGCCTTAACTGTCGGTAGCTTGAGCCCTGCCCCGCTGCTGGCAGCTTGCTAGGGTTAGGTTTTTATAATATTTTTATGATTTGTATAATTTTATATTTTACTTTTATAATTATATTGTAATAACTAACCCTGTGAAAAATTTAAATAAAGTATAATAAAAATTCATTTATTTCGGAACAAGATCATTTAAATTAAAATAACATTTCCATATTGTTGTTAAAAAAAAGTCTTTGAAAAATATTTTCGTCTTAAAATTTTAAAATATTGGCCTAATTTTGTCCATGTGTTTTAAAAATGTCTTATGCTACATTATTTAAATGACGCTTTCAAGTGTTTGGTTTTTGTAAGTTAACTTGCCAAAATAACTTAGTGACAAAAATAAAGTGACTCTTTAGAACCTTGCCGAATGTGTTAGCGATGAATGTGTGCCATGATGAATGTATGAGTGTAATGAACCCTATTGCGATATCTCTCTTAAATTCTTTTGTCTACGCAATGCTAGATAATTGTTTTTTTTTTGTGTTGCTGTATTACGGAAAAGTACCTACGATTGTTTTGTCTAAATCAATCATTTTGGTCATAAGTCACCATTGTCAAATGTTAAAGTTATAATGCTATTTTTTGCATACCGTCTGGGTACGTCTGCTACCTAGGTGCTAGAAATTGGTATAAAGGCCTGAATAACATTACTACCATATAGTCACTATAATGCATTGCTTGCGTGTGGTAGTTCATGTTTGCTTCTGTATGTACTATGTAAATGTCAAATGTTAAAACTAAAATTGCACTGCATTATACACTTTTCCGGTAAAGTGAGGTTGACATGAGTAATTATTTGCCTCTATCTAGCCAGTACTTTAGGTCCAAGATGTTCATGATTCTCCAAAAATAGCATCGTCTTGTCCTGACTTTTGTGGTGATCGTACATTTCGTACTGGCGTGTTTCAGAAGAATAAGATGACCAGATTCTGCGTAGTTCTTTGCAAACTTGTGTCTTGTGAAATATATAGGAACGAAATATCTGTTGAGTTTTACGTATCATCAAGTCTTCTAGAATACATTATTGCAGTAAATTGCGTCACTGCTGAGTTTTACATTTTTTACACTGTAGCCATAAAAATAAACTTAAAACTAGAATTAGACAAATACGTTCTAAAAATATTAAATTTGAATC
Source organism: Pyrausta despicata (assembly GCA_963921415.1). Taxonomy (NCBI): domain Eukaryota; kingdom Metazoa; phylum Arthropoda; class Insecta; order Lepidoptera; family Crambidae; genus Pyrausta; species Pyrausta despicata. The sequence continues at coordinate 6,919,687 of OY992869.1, forward strand.
CTGAATGCTAGGTATCAGGCTATCTACTTTTGTTGCAAAATCGCTCTTATTCCAAGCATACAAGATGCTGCAGGCTATACCTTGATGTATGTCTTGTGTACGTAAGACAAGACGTCAAGGTAAACACTGCACTTTTTCACTAGTAATAAGGGCGATTTTGCAATGGGTGGGTAGCTGTAAGTGCTGTAGCTGTACAGAGGCTAGAACACCAGGCTACCCATTTTTGTTCCAAAGTCTCCCGTATCATAAGCGCAAAAGATACCGCAGTGATTACCGTGACATGCTGGCCACTGTACATTTGCGGTCATGTGCGCATAAGCAGTGGACTTCGAACCGACTATCAGAGATAATAATCGCTAAAAATCAACAGTGCCACTAAAATTAGTTGAAGATGCAATGACGCAGATGTTCGTAGGAGCGTAAAGGGTATTTTTAACACACATCACACTTAACACATAAACCAGTTTCGGGATTTCGTTATTCCCTAAAAAGGTACGGCTCTATGATTTTCTTTCTCATAGACTCTCATTAATTCCTACTGTTTATCATCTTCACCAATCCGCACTGAGCCTGCGTGGTGGAGTATGGCTTGGACCACCTCTTAATTGAGGTGAGGCCTGTGCCCAGCAGTGGGACGTATATAGGCTGATGAGATCATCATCATCATCATCATATCAGCCTTTCGACGCCCATAGCTGGCTTAGCATAGGCCTCCTCTTACCTCTAAGGCTAAGGACTCACGAAGCGGTTTTCACCCGCGCCCGCTGCGGTTGCGCAGTTGCAGACACTTATGTAAAAACTCAAAGCACATTTCACGACGCGTTTTTCGGCCGCAACTTGTGCGGTTGTTTGCGGGTCCCGCTGCACCGGGCGGTACCTTCTTGCAATAGTCAACCGCCAAGTTTGCGATATTCGCAACCGCGGCGACTGCGTATCCGAACAAAACTCCGGTCTCGTGAGTTTTGAAAATAAAACTGCATTGCGCCAACGCGGCGGGTGAAAACCGCTCCTTGAATCCTTAGCCTAAGGATTTCCACCGCGATCGGTCCTGCGCTTACCGCATCCAATAGCTTCCCGCGGCCACAAAAAATAACTTCGGTCCACCTTGCAGTCCTACTGTTGTTCAATAGAAACCACAGATAATGGAAAATATTATCTTTGATAGAAAGTAGAAAATCAACAACCGAAATGTAATTCAGAATTGATTGGAAATGTTTAAGATTCGGGAATGAGATATTGTATACGCAACATATCAAAATATGCTTTTTGGTATTTGGCGCAACAGATTTAGAGTTAGGAAGCTAAAGGGAAGCGCTTCCTACCGACCGGGTGTTGTGGTCGGGGACCGAGGTCTGATAAACATCATCTTGATTTGTCCATCTATATTATTCAGAATCTATATCTTATATGCCGCGGTTCATGTGCGGTACTAGGCTAACAGCGCTATCTAGCCTATGGAGCCGTCCCAACGCTCGCTGTCGTGCGTGCCACTGTTAGGTATGCGCTTGTGATGGCGAACAGTAGAGGTCACCACAGGTGTGTTTAAACCAATCACCATCTTTGGCTCAAATGGACTCAATTTGATCATTACGTCAGTCTTACGTCTTTTTCTGCACAGAACGTTTGCTTCAAACGATCTATTCAAAGTACCTGATCATAAAACACTCAATTGGCAGTATTAATCCGACCGTTTACGAGTCTATCTTTATTTTATTACATCGTTATCTACTAGTTTAAGAGTTAGTACCAGGATACGGCACAGCATAAGCAGGACACGACAATCGGTGATCAATTGGAATTAAGACATTATGGAAACGAATAAATAATGCGCGTATGCTACTTTCGCCGAGGCAGAAACAGACGGCTTTTACGCGCTTATCCGAAAGAGATGTGCTTCCTTCATAAATCGCGTACAAAATAGCACAAATGGCATCCTGGGTGTATTATTTGACAGGTGGGACTCACCGATGCTAGTTCGTTGGATTAATTTGCATACCAGGTTTATAGACCCCAGGTTTGGTTAATCCCCCCTCTCACTTATAAGGTTAACGTTAAAAATGGATAATAACAAGATTATGGTTCCCAGTCTGAAATTAAAATACTTTCATTCATTCATTCATAAAATAGATTTTACCAGTTTATTTGACTTACAGCCAAGCAAGGAGGCAAAATATGTTACAAGCTATCAAGCATTCTTCTCTGCTAATCTTTGGTGGACATCTTAAGAGAGGTGAGAAAGAAAAGGGTCGGGTTTTTATTAATTATTTAATAATAAAGTGATGACTTCAATAGGGAAGATGACACCACCAATTGTTGACATAAGTTGCACTTTATCTTCCGTCGAACAGCCTCCATAAATTTTGTAGGGAATTTTGTGAGTTGTGACGTCTTATTTGTTTCTCAGTGCGGAGGGTATTTTGTAAGGTAAGTGACCAACCTTACTGTCACATGTTATTAAGCCGTTAAGGGCCACTGGACCAGGCTTAACGTGAGGTGAGGCATGTGACCAGTAGTGGGACGTATTGTAAATATGCTGATGAGAATAGAATACATTAATTTCTCAGAAATCGGAGTCAATTTCACTGAATTAAATACTAAATCTTATTTTATTAAAAGTTGGTTTCTACAACTTTTCGAAAATAAACGTTATATTTATATTTATTTATTCATTAAGATTACCAACAACTGTTACATTATATCGTGGATGATAAAGCTAACAATAGTATATGCTAAATGCACAGTCAATGATAGGTAAACATAGCTTGCCTAATATATTAGTAAAAAGATCTTAAGAATTTTAACTGTATCTGCAGGTGTTTGTAGATATAGTTAGTAAGAACTACAAAAAAAGAGCAAGTGTTAATTAATATAGGTGACTGTTCTCATTACAATTAAACAAGTACAAACCTTACAACTAGTGAAAATTAAGTACGAGTTTTAACGCCTTTCGGAAGGTGGCTTGAGAGCTAGCAACTACGTCAAGGCTATTACTATGTTCATTGTACAGTCGACAGATCCGGGATAACGGAGAGTTTCTCCCATAAACTGTACGTCTTGTGGGTGTAAACAAAGGCTCAATAGGGAATATGCATTAAATATGAAATGGTCTAAAATATTTTTTTCTCGAATACTTATTATTGTAATATTATAATGAAAAGATTTTTTTTTAATTTAGTCATTATTTAAACCCCTAAAATAATATTCAAAAAGTGCAAAATAAGGGAGCGAAATTCAAACTTCCAAAACGCGCAACCATAGGTCGAACGAAATGTGACGTCATCTGACACGACATTGTATTGTAAAAATTACGAAGTAACTGAAAAGTCCACAGTAAACACTAAGGTAAACACCCACTGGACGTGTCATGTGACGTCACGCAAAGCGCGCGCAAAATGGCGGCGTTTGAACTGCTTAATTTTTTAAAAGTTTTAAATTTCATTTTTAAAAATATCTAGAAGATTTTGAAGCCCATTAATATTTTTTTCTATGTTATAAAATAGTAAACTATTAATTTAGGACAAAAAAGAAAAACATGAATATTCCCTATTGGGTTCCGTGGTGGTCGACGTTGTACTCTGAGCTTAATCTGTTGGGACAGCGAAGAGTAGTAGATTCCATATACGTAGAAGTTATATTATTAACCGACTTAAAAAAAGGTGCAAGCTCGTTCGTGCTATGATAAAAATGTGCCATGAGCGAAATATAACAGTGGCACCGACTTCTGAATAATTTTGGTAGTAAAATTCCTTGTTTATAACTTTTTGTAGGAGGTTCAACTATTTTATAAAAAATTTAAAACTCCATAGACTTGAAAATATTTGCGATAGCTGTCATGCTTTGAGGAACAAACAGGCTACTGGCTGATACGTTATTCGTAAATTATCCTTAAAATTTGGTTTTTGAGTAAAGAAATTATATTATGCAGTTCTCACTAAAATACATATCTTACTTTTTTCAGCCCTAGAAATCTTTATTTTGCTCGTGTCGTATAGAAGCTAGGTTTATTGTGAACCAGAATAGACACACAATGGCTTTAATACAGCACAGAGGCCGTACTCCCTAACGTTTGGTCTGTACTTTCGGGTGTGTCTAGCTCGTTCTCTCGCACGGTCAAGCTAGTAAGAATGAAAAGGATGGCTATATCCGAAACTACAGACGACTTTGAGAGTAGGGCACGCATGTATCGCGCGAGCTGTGCTGTGACGCAGTTTGACAGAAACGTGTGGACTATGGTCTTTGAGCTCGAATGAATCAACTAGGGCGGATAAAAACGTGACTAAGATAGAGAGAACAGAAGATAGACTTTTGCCATCGGTCAAAGTTTGGACACAGGAGTTTGCCTTTTTCAGCATTTGTCTGTCGCTCCCAATTTATTGAAGCTGCAACTATTAGATCTGACCCAAAAATGACCTCAGCAAATGTGTACAGGTAATCCCTAACATTGCAGCATTGTTTTTTTTTAAACAATATGCACCAACATCACATACATTGATCTGACTCCGTGGTAAGTAGCTTAAGCACTTGTGTTATAGATATCAGTATCAACAGTGGTATTACAAATAAACTCAAATAAATACATTTAACACCCCGACCAGTACAAACAGACATGTTCATGCACACAAATGTTTGTACAGTGCGGGGATCGAACCCGCGGCCCTTGGTTAATAGTCATCTTCTTGACCATTACACCAAAGTGGTCGTCACACTTGATTGAGTGGTAGCAAAAAACAGACATTGTCAAATGCCAATGTCTGTTTCGATTCCTGGGTCATTTCCTATTACCGAAAATCTAGAAACGAGTGTGGGTTTGATCCAGCATTGAAATCAATAAATCTTTTTAGATGAGACAAGACATACTTTATTTATCTGAACGGGTTATAATGCAATCTTCTATATCCGGATTCCGGTAGCAATGTATCTTTGACATACTAAGCACAATGGCATGCACCTGATAACCTTCATGACATTATCACACTAACCTACGCTTGTCAACATTTCATAGATAAGAACGTAAAATTGACTGTAATAGAGAGAAAGGTTGGTCTAGTCTAGTCTAGTGGTCATCAGGCCTATGACTCTATAAACCATGAGTTGATGCAGGTTTTATTTCATTTTTATTAAAAAAACTTCTGCACAAACATGTGTACAGTGACGGACTTAATGCCGGAGGCATTCTGTACCAGTCAACCACAGGTGCAAGCAGAGAACATACAGGCGGTGCACATACAGAGAATAAAGATACAATGTGACTGAAGAAAAAATGGATTGCGTGTTTCTTGAGTAGATCTTAAATCTGTGGTGCAAAAGTAACAGTTTAATTATATGATCGTCGGGTTGCGGCTGAGCCTATTTTTTTTTGTGGTTCACGTAGATCAAACTGTTTTTACTATTTATTTGAGGTTTGCAAGTGCGTCATAATGTCACCAATACTTTGGAACAGACATTTATCAGTCAGACATGTTTAGCGTCAATCCTTGACCGAAATAAACATGATCGACATTTTGCACGGATCGGTATCATTAACTGCCAGGGCACATATGCATGCGCCTTTCTGCCGTCGTGACTCGTGACTGACAGCGTGTTAACTAGGGTTGCCAGACGGTCGGGAATTGGTGGGATTCTCCCGAATTTATATATGTCCTCCCGACTCCCGACAAAGCAAATAAACTCCCGAAAAACAAGTTCGATAATTTTAAGTTCACATTTTTTAAGTTTTTTTCTTATATCCATAGTGCAGTGCACAAATATGTTTACTTAATACATTATGTATAATTAATATTATTAACTTATTTTTTTTATTTCTCCCGACCAAAGCCCTAAAATCCCGAAAAATCGGTTATTGATCCCGATAACAGGAATAATCGATTCGGCAACCCTAGTGTTAACCAATGGTCGAGAAATGGACTGACAGCGTGTTAACTAGGGTTGTCAGACAGTCGGGAATTGGCGGGATTCACAAGAATTTATGAATGTCTTCCCGACTCCCGACAAAGCAAATAAACTCCCGAAAAACCAGTTCGATAATTTTAAGTTCACATTTTTTAAGTTTTTTTTTTTATATCTACAGTGCAATGCACAAATATATTTGTTTACTTAATACATTATGTATAATTAATATTATTAACTTATTTTTTTATTCCTCCCGACCAAAGCCCTAAAATCCCGAAAAACCGGTTATTGATCCCGATAACAGGAATAAAAGATCTGGTCGAGCATACTCGCTGACTGTCGCGAGACGCGGCGACAGTATACTGCAGGTGTGTCCAGGTCCTAAAGTCGAGTGATGCTATCGATTTCTTGATCTAAAGAATATTTTAACTTTGTTTCTCCCTAGCTCCGCTAAGTCCACTTACGAGAGGATACCTATTAGCAGTATAAATTTAATTTAAAAAATTAATACTCCTTGCATTAGCGATCTACAGGCTGCACTATAAATGGGGTTAGATAGCATAGTTAGGTTTCACACTAGATGAGCAAATAGCACACTTGTACGCATGACTAAAGATTATTCCTGAGGTAAATTTTAACAAAGGATAATTATTTAATGAAAGATAGTCATACGAGTAGAACAGAACAGACTGGTAGAGAATGCCCTACGGCGTTAAGTCCACCATTTGTATTTAGTTTTGTTGTGCAATAAAGCTTAAATAAATAAATAAACAGTATATGTAAAGGTAGGTAATCGTAAACTTGCGATTTATCGTCATCACCACAAAAGAAGAAGTTAAATAAATCATTTGATAACAAACTAATATTAAATTCGCGTGTTATCACTACATAATATGAAGCATAGTCACTTTTCTCTGTTCCTATGTCTGTAATATGTATGTATGCTTATATCTTTAAAAGTATTAAAAAGGTTTGTAACACAAGGGGCAGGACAACGTCTGCCGGGTTCGCTAGTGACCTGATAAATACACAAAGCTATTGTAAGCTACACATACAATACAAAACGAAACGACCCATTGATATTAAATACATTATGTATTTGATAACGTTACATAGGTACTCTTGTTTTGGCAGCACCCAGAAACTATTTATTCATTAGATACGATCAGCGTCACCGATGACGTTGAATGCAAAGTAGGCAATGACGTACGTTGAACATAATAAATACTGGCTTGTACTTTGCAAGGGTGTTACTACACCGATCGATCGATTGGTGCGATAGTTGACATCGATTGACGGATACCATTCGACAAATCCGTCTACTGATGGCATTGGTCGGCGTTGTTCGATTAAACCCGCCACATTCACAAGACTCCGCGATGTTGTTGGCTAGTACGATGTTTACTGCTACGTTAGTGTAGTGGCAAAGTTTCTGCCTTACATCCGAGAGGTCCTGGGTTCGAATCCCAGGTCGAGCCAAAATTGTTTCTAAAATTTTCTGTCATGAATTTTGTCGGACTCGGGAAGTAGGCGGTGTTACACCGTCGTGCCTCGTACGACGTAAGTAAAGCCAAAGTACGTTAAGCCGTTGGTCCTGCGGCTGATCTCTCTCCGGTCATGTCGGATTGCCGTCTCACCGAACTTTGAGAGTGATGGAACAGTGAGTGCACCTGTGTATTGCGCTCACACTTGTGCACTATTATATCTCCTTCGTAGTTGGCTGATCTCTGTTGAGATTGGCCGCCGTGGTTGAAATCGGCCAGGAGGACTATTATTATTATTATTAGTACGATGTCATCAGCATCATCTGTAAGACTTTTACTGCTGCTGCTGAGCTGAGCTTCTCTAATCTCCACCGCAATCCGTCCTGCGCTGCCCACATCCAGCGGCTTCCCATGACCTTCACCAGATCATCGGTCCACCATGAAGGAGGCCTGCACACGGAACGTCACCTGGCACGCGGTCGTCATTCGAGGACCTTTCTGCCCCAATGTCCATCGGTTTATTAGTACATACGAGAGATGCAAGCCGAAGACCCAGGGTGCGACTTTTTAAATAAATGCATACATTTTATACCATACGCTACAGTTAAAATACCCACTCGATCGGCGTCGACTGGTCGACGACCAGTCGATCTACCATCGATCGATGGTACGGTAGAAACTACCGATCGATGTAAACTAATCTATTCTACCATTTCGATTGATTTATTTATACCTTTGGACGCTAGATACTCGGGATTCTTGGAGCCGTATACACTTCCTCGATCTAATCGATAAAGTTGTTTATCGGACAGACGCACGGGTCAACTTATTCGTCTTCATGTCCGGACACAGTCAGTTTAAATCAATAAACAGATTCAATTGCTTTAGATCTTGCCGAACGAGCGATACGCCGAATTTAGAAGTCATAGAGGTGTTAGAAGTAAAATGCCTTTAACTTCGGACTTATCACTTTCCAACTTTCGCGTAGCACTAAAGCCTATACTTCACTCATCATTACGGACGTTTATTAAAAAAAGAGAATGTTAATAATGTCCATCCATTATCGAAGTTGCCTTAGTACAAGCTAATAAGCCTTAGTTGCCATTGCACTAACCACATAACTGCAGATAAACAAATTATTTGTGCGACAATACTAGTAGGTACTTGCAATTTATGATCCCTAAAACTGGCACCTATGCAAAGTTCAAACACATAAAACTGGTAGAGGGTACCATAAGGCATTATGTCCGTCAACTGCTGAGCCTTCTCTAAAGGATTTCCACCGCCAATTGTACACTTTTAATGAAAGTTTCCCAAAGCCCAAAGTTACCTACAACTGGTAGATAATGCCTCAAGGTCACCTCATCACCTTTTAAGTAAATTTAATTAGACTTATTAAATAAAGCTTAAATAATAATAAAAACTCCTATTTACCTTAACAAATCCTCTGCTCTCTCCTTCAGGTTTGGGCGCTGTCTCGAACAAATTCAGTCTTGAATTCTGAAAGAAGTCACTGCTGGAGTTCTCTCTTGAAAACAGTTCGGCTGTCGAGCTCTCCCTGGTCAGCGAGGGTCGAGCTTTTACGAAGGGGTTCGCTCGTCTGTTCTGAGCTGCTCTGGCTTGGAGCCAGTTGAATTTGTTGGTCTCCGGCCCAGGAGACGGTGTTGGGGTGTCTTCGGGTGTATCTGATGGTGTAGGCGTTTCTGGAGTTGATGACGCCATGTTTGTGATGAATTTGGGACTTGATTTGTTCTTAAAGAGTGCGTTTGAAGCTTAGGTATTGCATTCGATAAAAACTAAATCATGTCTATGTTATTTGACTGATTCTTTAAAGTTAGTTCTTCGAAGGTTGTTTTCGACTAGGCCATGCTTCTTTTATTTAGACGTATTGATAGATTGTCGTTTGATAGTATTTTAGAATTTTTTGATACTATTTCATACAATAACAAAAAATGTTCATAAAAACTTGACCGATCTTATTACAGTTCGAAGATATGGGTTATTTAGTATTTGAACACTTGCAATTCATTTGAATGGTAGATGTTTTTTAGTTTATGGTTCTTTAGGATCTGAGCACTTTAATTCTTGATTATTATTTTGTGGTTCTATCTTTATATTCTTTAACCTTAGTACTGTTATTTAAGGGCTTTATTTTCGATTGCCGGGTTATTTGGTTTATAAACCAATTTAATCACAACACTGTCACAAATTTGCTATTTCGCGCACATTTTTTGTAGCTTTTTATACTTTATCAATATAAAGAGACGAGTGCGCACAGCTCTGCGCAACGCGGGACTGTGATGTGCGCAGGCGCCGGTCGCCGGAACAACGTTAGCGCATCGATTCGTATGGATCATGTGTGAGATCAACGAAAATAGAGTAATTAAACGTTCGCTTGTTTGTATACAGATGTGATGATGCTATGTATCTAACTAGTTTGTAGTGTAGCCATTTGGTGGAGTTGATGACCTAATTGGTATGAGCAAACTTTTATAAGTAGTGTGTGAACTATAGTTTGGTAAAAGGGCGTGTAACATAGCAAAAAATTCGAACAACATCACATACATTGTCCTCATTGACCGGTCGATCGTGGAGTGGAGATTGATATTAATAATAGTATCAAAAGCCAGAAGAGGTCAGATACATAGTGTGTACATGAAAATACTAATAAATTGGAAAAAAAAACTAATGAACACACAAAAGCCTCTGTTGCCAAACTAGGATTCATAGACCCTATATTTCGGCAATGAGCGCTTCTCCACCAACCTCTTTACAATCTATGCTTGTTTTATTTAATACAACTATGTTTATTGGATACATGTATATATTCTAGAGGTATTGTTACGGTGCGGATTTGACCGAACCGGGCTCAATAATTTTGATCTCAAAGACAAAGCTGAACACGTGTCATAAGAAAATCATATACAAAGAAAGTAAAACAAATACCCAAACCAGTGACAACCATGGAAACGGTTTTCTTTTCTCTCGCCATGAAATCGAATTTTAGAAATGAAGTAGATACCTACGAGTAAAGATACGCCACTTAATCACTAATGCTAAAGGTAAATACTCCTCCTACCTATAGCATTTTTGGAAAGATTTGTAGTACAAAATTTACTACTACATACATATATTTATATGCCCATGTCAGTATTCCTTCTAGTAAATGCTCAGATCATACTCAGGACTTTTATTAACGTTTATAACGACTGTGAATATGAAGATTAATGTATCTTAGTCTACGTACTTATGAACTTGTATCTTAGAAATAAACAAATAATAAAATAAAATAAAATAATTTTATTTCAGACTAAGTCTTATCTACCTATCATACCTGTCTTATGTACCTATGACGAAACTTATGCAAGATTATGTCATACATTGTAAAACTACACGGTTGTATAAAACAATAGGAGAACAACACCTTATTGTGTTTGCAATTTAGTACTTCCATCTGTGTATATTGTAGGTTTTATGTCATACTTACTTAAGCTAAATAAATTGTCATAAATAGAAGCATGGTCATTGCATGATTGCATTCTCTTTTAATAAAAGCTAGTAGCACACATAATGTGTAGAATAATACAAAATAAAGACACCATATCAAAGCTTTTCTATGCTTTAATAAGCTAAAAAAACTGTAATAAGGCTCAGATACTACAATAACAGTAATCAATTACACTCAAATTGCTCAAAGAAAGTTACAATAGTGATGTACAAGGCTCGAGGCTTCCGAGTCCTTTTGCCGAGAGCTCAGAGTCGTTTACTGGACTCGCCTCATTTATATGAAGCTCGACACGACTCGGAAGTCTTTTTTAGAGTTCGAGCCTTTTTGAGAGCTCGAGTCTTTTTGAGAGCTCGAGCCTTTTTGAGAGCTCGAGCCTTTTTGAGAGCTCGAGCCTTTTTGGGAGCTCGAGCCTTTTTGAGAGCTCGAGCCTTTTCGAATGCTAGATTGATTACTTTGCACTTTTTATTTAGATATTTTATTTACAGCTTTTAACCGCGAATTCGTCCGCGTGGATTTTGAAACTTGAACCCCTAATTTCAATCCCTTAGGGGTTGAATTTAAAAAATATATACAGTCAAAAATAAAATATGTACTTATAGATAATGTAGCTATATATATTATATTTTACTTAGTTACGGAGATATTAAAGTCATATACATAAACTTGAGCTTTTATTGAAGGCTTGCGTTCATTTTAAGACTCGAGCTCTTTTCACGGCTCGAGCTCTTTTATAGCCTCGAGGCTTGGCTCAGAGAGCTCGCAGCCTACCGAGCTCACTGAGCCTTGCCATTCCGCCTCGAGGCTTCAAAAACAGGGCTCGACGCCTCGAGTCTTGTACATCACTAAGTTACAACGACTGTCAACCATTAACGTTATGCCACTTTTGGGTTTAATTTTTTGAGAAGAAAATGTTTTTAAAGTAGGATTTAACTTCCGGCATGATAAAGCCTCATTCATTGAAATACGACAGAATACAAAGACAACTCAATAACTTGTCTAATTGTGTTTTTTGTCTTGTGCTTAGCGCTCAAAAAATAAGGAGATCATGTTCTTATTACCTCAACATTGACGTTCAAAAGTGATATTTTGTATCCAAGTTTGAATAATTTTTCTTTATATTTATGACTCTGAAGTGCTTTCAGGATTCAGCAGGAAAATGGACACAACATAATGCATCAGTGACGACAACTTGGTGCAGTGGTCCACAGGTCGGACTTCTAAAACAAAGGGTTCGCGGGTTCGATCCCCGCACAGTACATGCATAAGTGTGCAAGAACATGTGTGTTTGTACTGGTCTGGGTGTTTTCAATGTAATATTTATTTATTTACAAAAAAAAAGTATTAAGTATGTTTATCCGTTGTCTAGTACCCATAACACAAGCCGCGTAGCTTAATTTGGGTCTAGAGAATTGGTGTGATTGTTGTGAAATATATTTGGATGCCCTTGAAAATTCAACCACCGCGAGTTTTATTGCAAAGTTGTTTGATCCAATAATAAAAAAAACGTGGAAACTTTGATGTGAAAATTTGAGGCTACGAAAGAAGATTGTTTTCGCTACGAAGGGGAAAATTGGATATTTCGTTCAAAGAAAACAACTCCCAGGAGAAGATAGGGATTTGGTTTATGCTATTTAGGCGGATTCATTACTGTTCCTGTCAAGTCTGTTAACAATGTCTGGAATCCCGAGAGTCTCTTGGTGATTGACTATGGTTTTTCTTTAAAAAGTCGAGGGTACTTAAGCAACACTAGTTTTTATGAATATTAAACTAGCAATGATTTAATTAATTTATCACAATGATTTATAAAAAAAACATTAATGAATATAAATTATTCATAAAAAATCTGATTTTACAAATTCCCTGCGACACATAGAACAAACAGACTTAAGATACCTATGAATTTCGAATGCGATAATGCTAAACAAAGACGCAGAATTTCAATACATAATTATTTTTATGGCCGCCCTGTTTGCTTTGTGTCTTTTCTATCCCAAACAGTTCCTGGGTTATACTATAATACACAATACTCTAAATACGACCATCAGATCAGCAGAAAAGTTCTCTCCATATTATAATGATGACTTAATATTTGGCCATTAGGTTACCCAAACATCCTAGTCTCTTTGAAATAAAAAGCATAGCCTATGATAACTTCTATCGAGTTAACTTTATGAAGGAAACAGGACCCAGGTCGATGCAATTGCTAATTTATAAATGAGGCAGGTCTAGAAAACTTTAAGGTACCATTTATATGTTATAACATATCAGAGCAAGGAAATCAAAACGCCTTTGTAATTACTCCATTAATACATTCCTTCTTGTGAATAACAATATCCTTAACCCGAAGGTTGTCTGGAAGAGATCGCTCTTAGCGATAAGACCGCCTAACCTAAATTATGCATCTTTTTGTGTATTGTGTTTTTTATGTTTTTATGGTGTGATCTATCTATCTTTCCACATAGATGACTTATCCCAACATAAACCTGTCGCCGAAGTACTTGTATTACTAGTACAAGATAATTTACTTCTAGCTCAACTAAAGTTGTTAACAAAGCCTAGGCTGACCTTCCTCTGCCCATTGTATTCTAATGCAACCTGCATGTAGCGATAGTGTTACCATAGTACAACTGTCACAAACACTCATCGTGGTGCAAGTGATGAACTAGCAACGATTTGGTCAAGGAGAAAATAATAAATAATATCAGTCCTCCTGGCCGATTTCGACCACGGCGACCAATCTCAACAGAGATCAGCCTACTACGCACGAGATGTTATAGTGCACAAGTGTGACCGCAATACACAGGTGCACTCACTGTTCCACCACTCTCAAAGTTCGGTGAGACGGCAATCCGACATGACCGGAGAGAGATCAGGCGCAGGACCAACGCAACGGCTTTACGTGCTTTCCGAAGCAAATACCGCCAACTTTCCGACTCCGAGCTGTTTTTGAGAAATTCATGACAGATAATCTCAGAAAAAAATTTGGCGAAACTTTGCCACTACACTAACGAGGCAGTTAAGTAAAATATTACTGGTCACTTCATCCCAGTACAATTACTAAGAGTATACTACTGCTTCGCTACGAGTGATTTTTCCGTCTCTCTAAGACGTCCGTAGTTTTAGATGTAGTCTCCGTCCGTATTTCTCTTAAAAACCCGACCGTACGAAAGCATTTGTTGGCTAGATCCGAAAAGACGAACGAAACGTCAAACTCGTCTTCCCAAGTCAACAACAACAAGACCTTAAATGGACAGAGAGCTTCGTTAAATAGTTAGTGTGTGAGACAGTGGACAGACAGGGTACGAATCGCCAGAACTGATGGCCAATGGGGCCAAGTCGTTCTTATTGGAGGCTCTTTGATTATAAAAACGTATATCATCTTCCAGCAAGATCTAGATATGACTTTGTAAAGAACATAGGGTCAGGCTGAATGCAGTTTTGAAATGGGACTGGTCTATCGGAGAGGAGTTCAGGCTGTTCATCATAAATAAGGCGTAGCTGAGCTTAAGCATCCCCCATATATTGCTATGACGGGCGTTTCATAGTGGCGCATGTATCTATTTAGTTTGATACTATGATCTCTACTACACTGCTAGCCAAGTTTAGTCAACTGACAGCAGTTGTCTTGCTGGTGGACACCTCACGTTCTGGTGATTAATAATAATCTCTAATACGTAACTTTTGTGCCCCGAGTTCCTATCTATAATTACCAACATAGACCTTTAGTATAAAGTAGAATTCGTTTGTCTTTTGTATCTTGTACCAGGCACCAAACAGGCCGTATTATGTTCTGTGACGTCGTTAATTCGCAGGCCAGAGCCATCGCCATCTCTAATTGATATGGCTTCATCATTTATTACTATTACTATTCAATTAAACTTTTTATACGAATAAACAACTCGTGTAGCGAGATAATCTATGTTTGTCAAGAACGTGATGTAGAATTGGTTCGATTGTCAAGACGATTTATTACTTCTTGATTTTAACTTCATTAACACATTCACAGGGATTAAGTTAACCTAGATAGAACAGGTGGGTAGGAAGGCAACCATCGCACGTACCAAGCTCTATTGAATTAATCGTTTGTCTAATCAGACATTGCTCGTATAAGTACTGTGATTAGAGTTGTGCGAAGTCATATAAAGGACACAGAACTAGGTCTTAAAAGTATAAAATGTCTTCCCTCAACCTCCTGGAGAACACATGAATTGACCAAATTTCACATGAAATAGACTAACAATTTTTATCTCCCTTTAGCAGGAGCTGGACTCGATTTTTTAGGAAAACGTAATAATAAGGGTAAACCAGAATCCCATTGAAATGGAGTGGAAATATACCAAAGAACAATAACGTTTAGTACCTACTAAGTTTTTGGGCAAATATAACATCGCTAATGACACGACCGCCCGTCTCTCCGTCATCATATGAGTACCGCAAATACGTTGGTTTGAATTTTATATTTTATATGCAAATACATGCATTGTTCAATGTTTATTTAAGTACGCTTTTGAGCTACGTTTTTGGTGTGGGAATCACTAAATAAATAGGAACACAAATTTATTTTAAGTTCAGTTTCAAGAATTGAATGCGCTGAAATAGGAATTCGTCCATAAAATCTCAGACTAGATCTTTAATCTATAGAATTCAGTATTTGTGTGGACATGTTTTTGACAAAGTTGCACTACCTATCTACTACCTACTTTACAATAAAACAGAAATAGCTTCGTAAATTCAAATGTTTAAAGCTGCCCCTGATCAAAGTGCCCTTTCTCCCCTACATTTTTGAGCAATACAGTTTTGATTAAAATAAGTAAAAGAATTTATGAAATATAAATGTCTTGGATTAAAACAAAATCTTAGTCTTAGAATAAGTATGTAAGTTAAGTTCTTACTACATCTGCAATAACCTACTAAGGTACTTTAGAGGTATAAGCAATTTAACATAAACCAAACTTTAAGTGAAGTAAGTACTTATTTCGGTTTAACCTATTTCGCCCGCTACAATTTCTTATAATCCCGCAATGTTTATAAAACGTTTTCAGCGTGCCTTACCGTGTTCGAAAACTTTTTGGGAAATTCCAATAAATCCAAAACTGTCGCGGAAAACATGGAAATTGTCCTGGAAACTTGGGCAAAGAATGAACGTTATTAACTGGAGTTTATAGGGAAACTTGTTTAATAGAGTTGAGGAGGCATTTCCAAGCTTTAGGTAGCATGCAGTGAGTTCTAGCGATATCGTGCTATGCTAGTATGAAACTGTTTTGAAATTGCCTAGGATTTTTTTTGATTGAAAACAAATTTTTGTCCTTCTGGCCGATTTCGACCACGGCGGCTAATCTCAACAGAAGTCAACCAACTACGCAGGAGATATTACCTCTATAGTGCACAAGTGTGAGCGCAATACACAAGTGCACTCACTGTTCCATCACTCTCAAAGTTTGCTGGGACGGCAATCTGACATGACCGGAGAGAGATCAGGCGCAGGACCAACGCCTTAACGTGCTTATTGAACATCATAAAAAATACGGCATTATAAAGACTTCTAGATATAGCTGACATGTAGTGTCGTGCATTGTTGATTTAAACAGAAAGAAATATGTGAAAAAATTGCAGAAATACTCATAAGTCTTTGTTCCCTGTTTTATTTCCCAGCATTTTTTATTATAATAATTTGAAACTGTAATATGTTGGGTAGGTAGGAACTTATCTATTACGATGTGACAATTTAAAGGTCATTATCATGTTTCAGATACACAATGTACATCCTGGATTCTGTAATCAGAATTCATAGGAACGTAACTTAATATTTTTGAGTGATGGTAGTTTACAATTTTTTCAAACTATGTAATGACAACTAACACCTTAGTCTACCTGTGACCACGGACGCTGAAAAGGGTCCGAAACGTCAGGTTAAAACAAAATGTAAATAAATCGCGAAATAATCCGTAAAAGTGTCTCATTTCAAAGATATACTAGAGGTACTTGTTGAAACGGTTCCCTAGAGTTATTAACTTCACTGTTATAGGCTAGATGTCTGTGAATACAAAACATCAGGACTATGTAACTATAAAATAAAACGTAAATGAAAGATTGCGAAACAAATTATTATTTTATTATTTTAAGTCAGGTTAATTAATTTATATATATAAAAGAAAGAGGTGTTAGTTACACTATTTATAACTCGAGAACTGATGAACCGGAGGCTGAAAATTGGTGGAGAGGTAACTTTGAACCAGGAAACGGATATAGGATACTTTTTATCACGTTCGACCGCGATTTCGAAAACAAAGGGATTCCACACGGACGAAGTCGCGGGGGGCCTTTTCATAAAGTAGCATTTTCATAAAATAAAACTTCAAAATAGTACAATCCGCCATGATTCTGAACACCAAAGCGAATGACGTCACCTAAGAGTAAACGAATGATCATTACCTCTGGTTTCTTCTCGTACTGCTTTATCCACCATAAATTGTTTTCAGTGTTAAGTTTGCTTTTTTGAATGGTTTGTCAATAATAATGTGAGTCATGGAACCAGAATTTATTAGGATAAGCAGTGATAATCTGCCTAAACTCGACCAAAAGTGGCTTTATGAATTGTGACACGGGATTCTATTTTCATTATTAATTGTTTGTGACTAGATCGTAATTGTATGAATCAAAAGTAAAGTATCAGTAGTAATATGGATAAAGAATCGTTTTACGATGTAAATGGTACTCTCTCGCAAGTACTTCATTGGTTCACCGTTAACAATTTATCGCTAAACGCGACCAAAACGAAATGCATTAAGTTTACAATGCCCAATGTCCGACAAGTTCCAACAAAGGTTGTTGTTAAGAATGAACAGCTAGTTACTTCAAATACTGCAACTTTTTTGGGAATTACTTTGGATGATAAGCTCCAGTGGGGTCATCATATCGTGACCTTATCAAAGAGACTAAGCTCCGCTGCATACGCTGTAAGAAAGATAAGGTTTCTGACTGATGTTGAAACGGCAAGACTAGTTTATTTTAGTTATTTTCACAGTATCATGTCATACGGCATCTTACTATAGGGCTCAGCTGCAGATATAGAAACAATTTTCGTATTGCAGAAACGAGCCGTGCGTGCTATTTATAAACTTAAATCAAATGAAACACTTAGGGAATTGTTTAAAGAAGTTAAAATACTTACAGTTTACTCGCAATACATTTACGAAAACCTAATTTACGTTCGAAAAAACTTACAGTTATTTCCTAAAAATAGCGATTTGCATAACTTCAACACAAGACAAAAAATAGGCTTGCCTTTCCACATTTTAGGCTTCATAAAGTTGGTCACTCATTTATGGGTAGATGTATATCGTTTTTTAACAAATTACCTGAAAATTTTATTTCATTGCCTTTAGATAAATTTAAAACAGTCGTAAAAGATGTATTAATGTCGAAAGGATATTATAAAATTGATGATTATATAAATGACAAAGATATATGGAAACGTTTAAATGCAAACAATTACAATTATTGTAAATCAATTTTGAAAAGAGGCATTTATAATAGTGACTGAGTTTCTTGCGCCGCTTCTTCTCAGCACTGGCCCAAATTGTCCCGAAGCGGTGCATGGTAGGGCTCATTTATATGTTGGGACGTGTAAAAGTGCTAGTTGTTAGCCTACTTACAGAAATAAATGGATTTTATTGGATTTTTTAAAAGTGCCAAACTGATGAGATGGAAATTTGGTAAACAAAAACCTAACCTTAAGACATTTATGTTATTCATTTAAGTAATCTGCGCAAGGTAATAAGTTCTTAAAATGTTGGTAAATTTATACAAAACGTTATACTTATTCACAAAAGTAAAGCTGAGTTTTAGGCGGAATTTCTGTTCGATAACGGCTCGCAACGTTTCAGCCACTAATCTCGTATTGTTTTTTTCATCAAGCGTAATTTTCAGCGTGGCTACCAAGGTCAAAGCCACTTAAAATATCGATCGAGTTAGCCAATATCTTCGCATCAGAAGGCCTTATTAAGTAAAACGAAATCTGTCAAAAAGATTATCGTTTATTTCTTATTATGACAGGACATCCAGACAAAAACAGTGGCATCTTATACACATGTAATAGGGAGTGGCGATGAAAGACGTAGTGTGATGTGCTGTCGTCTGCACACGCTATAGTTTCTCGTAGTAGGCCTTCTGGGCTTTGAATCCGCATCGAAACAAATCTGATCCGGCAAACGATAAGTTACAAAAAACCGGCAAGTACGAGTCCGACCCATGAAGGGATCCGTAGCACATTATTTAAAAGTTTTTGTTTTAATGACGTATTAAAAAAACATCTACTAGATCTCATTCAAACAATTTTCGGTGGAAGTTAAGATGGTAATGTACATCACATATTTTTTTAGTTTTTTTATTCTCTTATTCTACATAGAAGTTACAGATGGGGACACACATTTTACCACTTTGGAAGTGTCTCTGGGGCAAAATATGGGTACCCCATAAATTTTCATTTTTTTTTCCTTATTTATATAGTTCTTATAGTTGCGGAAAAAAGTGGTTGTCACATACGGTCGGACGGTCAAACATGACGAATCTATAAGGGTTTTTTTTTTGCCTTTTGGCTACGGAACCCTAAAAACAGAACCTTCATTGGTCCACCAACCACCACCGGTTCCAGCCGCCACATTAACTTACACTGCGTTTATTAAATCCTGTTGCGCCTTGCGCAAAAGTAAGAAACAGAAAAGCAACAACATTTTTACGTCTCTATAAAACCTACGGGAAGCTTAATAGCAACGGTTCACTTCCGCGCAAAATATTGCCTATAAAATTGCCAGACGCTGCGCTAGTCGGAGCCCCTAGACCAGGGGTCGGCAGACCGCGGCTCGCGAGCCGCATGCGGCTTTTCCATAGGATTAATATGGCTCTTCTTTCACTCACTCACTGCCTGACTGTACCACTTTAGCACAAAAAAACACCTAACAATATGAAACAACTGAATTTCATCGTCAACTCGCACTCTGTTTCCCCACCGCCCTGCATGTCCGGCGGCTCTTTGCAAGTAAGTATGGGAAAATCTACAAACTGGATATTTGGCCCATCTGATTGGTAAGTCTGCCGACCCCTGCCCTAGGCTGAATTGCATTGTATAGTCTAGGACAAAAATCGCTTTCAATTTCGTTTGTTGAATGTAAGGGAATGATATTCCGTCATGTCATGACTGTCGTAGGCGAATGTCTTTTCCAAACATTTTGCAAGCAATAAAAAATTTTTCGTCTTCGATTCTCACATGAATGTAACGATGTCTAGGGACCCTGAGCATTTTGTCACGGACATAATGTAATAATGACTTCATTCAAAAGCCATCATGTTCGACAAAATGCGTTTGGCCAAAATGACCCATTATAAACCCATTGAGATAAGGATTCGCTTACATTGCTCGCGCAAGCAAGCCTTGCCTTTGCTGGTAAAAAAAAGGTTTCTAACTAGGGGAGAATCGGGTAGTGGGAGCTATCGGGTAATGGGAGCCTTAGTGATTGCACTGAAAAATTGCACATATGCGGATAGTAAACATTTTGACATCTTTGGCAACCATTGAGAAGTTTCCCCTGACAAACTCAAGTTACTGCGATGCGTTAAGACACGGGGGTTTGATGTTTTGCGCTCCACGCTTATAAAAATCTGCCGATTGCCAGTGCCAAGGTAAGCATCAAGTTATGTTTTTTTGTGTTTATGCTTATTATGTTCATAAATTCATGCTCTATTGATCGAACTTAATTGGTTAAATTGTTATATAGGACGACTCGTAGCTAGCGCACTGGGGCGGCTTGCCATAGCCTAAATAACTAATGATTTGACGCACCCGCTCGCCGCGCCCGCCTAGGTCCAAGTCAAAGCGCGTTCAGTGTGGACGCTCTCTTAGTTATCAAACTTACCATGTGATATCGAATATGAGTGCCTCCAGACCTGACGCCCTCGTTTAGCTGTATCGAGCTGACACTTCCAGCATCATCGTCCATAAATCCAGTCTTCTTGTAGCGAGCCATCTGGAACAAGCGAAGCTTTGAATACATTTTCGAGATTATAAAACCGGCCAAGTGCGTGTCGGATCGGACCACGCATAAAGTAGGGTTCCGTAGTAAATTTTGGCACCGCGCTGTTTTGCATTTCTTGCATCATCATCATCTCCCTAGCCGTCAATGTCATCATTGTAAAGTATATAGTTTTATATTATGTATTTATAATTTTGAAAGTATTCATCACAGGATATACGAAACAATTTTAAATAAGAGTTTCAGTGCCTGTTTCTTTACTTGAGAGATTTGAAGTTTATATGTCCAAGACTTTAGAAATAACAGGGACACCGTGTAAACGACTTTGGCGGGCTATAACTCGCAAATGGTAAAGCTGATAAAAAAGTGTTGTATGGAAACCCTATCTTATTTTTATAGTCCTTTTTAACGATACCCCACATAAGAGGGTGCACTCAAAAAAATAATTCACCCCCCCCCCCTTTACATGTATAGGGAGGTACCCTTAAAAAGGGGTAAATTTAATATTTCGTATTTTTAAAAATCAGATCTAAATGTGAAGTATCCTCGCACCAAGTTACATGCAACTCAGTCCAGAAACGTAGAAGATATTCTGCTGTGACCAGCTGTGACAGACTAGGACGGACTGAACGATCTTATAAGGGTTCCTTGTCGGACTACGGAACCCTAAAAAGGGTTTTGATAACAGGAAACAAAAACTAACTTTCCAGTTAAAAAACAGCTGGAAAACAGCTGGTGAGCTTCGACGACTGGACGGATTTTGACGAGAACGACATAGCCAAGAACAACTGTGATTAAATGGTCTTTCGAATTGGGATGATGACACCTATCTTAAATATTGTCACAAGCCCCTATGAAGTTAATACAACCAATATATTTCAAAAAAGCTGTAGAAACCAATTTTTAAACACACAAAACGCAATAAATATTCGGTCAATTGACTCCGATTTCTGACACATGACCGTGACGTCACAATCATTTATTACCATACGAAATCTATGGAGACAGACCGTTTTGACAGATAATAAAAAGTATGTCAACGATTGGTGGTGTCGTGTAGCCTATTGAAAAAGAGCGTTTAAATTAATGCAAACGTTCGGGAGGTACGATGGCATAGACAGACACACACAAAACACAAATATACACAAACAAAAAGACCTATTGGTAAAACTTGTATCCTAAGTTCCCTTTTTCGTCGAAGGTTAATAAAAAAAACCGACCGAATATAGACCTTATCGAGAGTTTAGGGTCGGTATCAAATCAACACGGTAGCACTTTTTAGGAATTGCACTCGCACAAGTTATATAAAAAAAAATACGTTAATATCGTCATGTTATTTATGAAAAAGTTTAGCTATTGTTATAGCGCGGCTTTAGTACAGTCTGCAATGTTTATGCATTTTGCATGAAAACTTCAATCAGGCACTCAAAAGTGCGCCTGTAAATTGTGCATCAGCCAGAGATTGGATCTTCATACTTGATGGTCCTAAACCTTTTAAGTAAAATATATTTTTTTTACTTTTTTTGTGACTTACCTGCTACCCTTGGCCTTGACATGAAGTAAAGTTGTTTATCACCCCTACAGTGTAAATTTTAATTAAATTACCAAAACAAGACATACTGCACGTCTATAAAATAGCAATAAACTTTATTTTTAACATGTATATTTTCTGTGCCCCGTTTATCGATCCTATTCCCATCAATAATACGATCCAGAGCTGAAGCAAACAGATTCATTTGGGCTCGTTAGGGCTGCCAACAGTTGCTAATTAATTTAACTCAAGCAGGAAAACCCGCTTAAATCGCCGGAAATCAGATTAGTGTCTTGTGCATTGTATTCTTGCATAGAGTAAAAATCATAGACTAAGAATGGATGACTGAGAGTTATTAAGCATGTGAGCTGGCCAGTAAGTTACTTGAATAAAGCGAATCAAGGGCTTAAGCTCAAAGCAACTTACGCTATTTTACCTAGCCATTTAGGGACTTTTTCCACATCACTTTACTCATGGAAACTTAATCAATTAGAAAGTAGATAAATAGCAAGAATAAGAAACAAAGTTTGAGCATGTGATCTGCCTGAAAGAACTTAGGAAAAAATCTTCAGATAAAAAAAAACAGAAATTTCATCAAAGATTTAAAATTTTCGAGCATAGTTTCGTCTTTCCTTTCAGTTAGAGGCAAACTACACACACTAACATTATACCAAGCACTTACAGGTCTGAGAGAATATGGTAGCAGTTAGTTAGCCCTTAACACACCTCCGTGGAGTGTGTTCAGCTTAGCCGAATGCACATCTTATCAATACTTTTTTACTCTTTAAGTATAGTTTTTTACTTTTTAATCCAAAATAACTCTGACTACTAACGACTTTCTCCTAACACTCCTGCACATGTGTTAATCCCGTAGACCTCAACCAACGCGGCAACGAGTATTTTCAAATGCTGATTAATCATCATTATATTTAGCAACACGTACATTGCTGTGATCCTAAAGTAAGTAGCGAGCGAGAGAAGGATAAAGTAACAAAGTTACCACAGACATCTAGACCCGAGCCAACAAAGAAAAATTATTTTCTAAGTACATCGTCATCATACGGAGATCCCGGAAACATAGAGATGGCGGCACGCCACTTAAGCCGGCTTTACACGTTGGGCGAACAGTTGGCCTGAAATCTAAGCTTCCTCTGTTACTAATCCATGGATATTGTTGTCCGAAATGAATTTGAAAATTGAAATTGAAATCGAACGCTATTGGCCATTAGCATAAAACACAAACAAAGCCCTAATCAGTGTTGCGGTTAAGGCTAACGATTTTTTCTAGGTCCTCTGATTAGGTGATAGACGTAGTAACTATTTAGTAATCAGTGGTGATAGATCTTTCGGCCACTGTTCGCCCAACGTCTGGATCTGGGGTAAACTACGGATGTCGTCTTGGTGGTGGCAACTAGCAACCCTGTATGCGCGTGCGCTCATAAACAAGCTACGTCGTTACACTAATGTGCTTATGTGCTTTCGTAGCCATCTGGAGTGCGAACTCTGAATAGCCTCATTGATGTCGTGGGAGAGGGAATGGAAGCTGGGAATTCTTGGTAGATATTTTGACATTTTCAATACTTGGTCTTCACTAAAATTGATCAACAACCTACACTTTGGTCGAAGAATAACCTTTCGATTTTGTTTTACACTTCACTACACACTATTAGACCGATATATATAGATATTTACATTTTTTAAAGATAAATTATCATCCTCCAACTACAAGATGTCGCATGATTGTCATCATCAGTGATGAGTATCTTAATGGTTGTTTATAGTTATAGGTGTCGCTTTGTAGTCGACTTCAAAGTAACTAACACAATATTACCTCATCATCATGATGCGTGTTCTGCTTCGCTGAAAGTAATACAAGTTCAGCGATCCAATGATGAAGGTTGGATCCTGGTGTAAGTACCTTTCTAATTTAAGTACTTTCGAGCCAAACCTTATAACGGTAATAGGTCTTTAGATGTTCAACATTCTGTGCTACACGATGAGTTTAAATAAACCATCATATAGTTGATGGAATCACGCGTTACTTTGCGGAAATCCAAGTCTAAAGCTGAAAAATAGAATTATTTCGCTTTAAATTTCCACTAAAAGACGCCAGCGCAGGAACCCAAATACATCCAACTGTAACCACTTGAAAAACTAGAGCTGGAAGTCGCAGGAATTACAATACAACTCACAATGTGACACAGAAGATGCACCTGGAAATAATTCTCTTTTTCAACTTCAACCATCATAACTTTGTAACAAGATAGTTTCGATGCTCGAGGTTACATTACAACTTGTGGTTGGAGAGTACCCACTAAATAATTTCGTATATTAATTACGACTGCCTCGTTGGTGTAGTGCCAAAATGTCTGCCTTACATCCGAGAGGTTCTGGGTTCGAATTCCAGGTCGAGCCAAAAATTGATTCTGAGATTTTCTGTCATGGATTTCTCAAAAACAGCTCGATGTTAAATCCCCGTGCCACGGAAAGCACGTTAAGTCGTTGGTCCTGCGCCTCATCTCTCTCCGGTCATGTCGGATTGCCGTCTCACCGAACTTTGAGAGTGATGGAACAGTGAGTGCACCTGTTTATTGTGCTCACACTTGTGCACTATAGTAACTCCTGTGTAGTTGGCTGATCTCTGTTGAGATTGGCCGCCGTAGTCGAAATCGGCAAGGAAGACTATTAGGTACTATTATATTAAAATATGTAGAATCTACTATATCAGTAGTTTTCTTCCTTTTTCACACACGTAAAAAAGAGATAAGCAGCTTAATACCGAAATGACGCCATACTTTTTCGTGCAGTAGGGTACTGTACTAGTTTCTTATCAGAACCTTCAAAGGTACAGCTTTAGTGTATCGGATTAGATTGATTCAGACAAGCCAAATAAAAAGACCTCTGATGAGGTCCTACACCCATACATGACATCATCATCAGCATATTCTGCTGTCAGAAACCCATGAACTTCACAATCACATGCCGATAAAAGAGATTTATCTATTTTGGTTTGGTTTCTAGTTTGTTAAGAGTTTAACTTCGGATATGGAATAGGCATGGCGTCCAATATATTCTTAATCTGATCCCATAATAAGTACAAAAAAATGGAGGTACATCACAAAGAAAACGCCTAGACTTGCAATGATGTGTTTTTTTTAAATAAGATACTAATTAAATTCTGATAAACAGCTCATTTACTTAATTAACCGGCAGACTTGAGGACGTTGCAATATTTAATTATTTTACTCAAGTCAAAGACGTCTACAAACGAGGAACCAGAAACAGAAATAGGTTAGTTCCCGTTATAATTCCCAAGAGCGCGAGATTCCAAAAAAATTGTTATTGGATGGATGTGCATGACAATATATAATAGCATACCACAAGTAATTCAAGACCTACCCTTTAATTTATTTAATTTACCCTTTATTGAATTTAATAAGGCCGAAGTATATTTCCATGCCGAAAGCTCTTACGAGTGATTGGAAATAACTGTATCGATATACAATAGAAGTCCCAAAAGGTACCTAACTCTATCAATGTTTGTGATAAGAGCACTCATGATATATCGATCCGTAGACAAACAGAATAACTGAAGTGATTGTTCACGAAGTTCACTCTTTATTTGATGAGCTTTCTAGCTAATAAGCGATAACAAAGAACATACTTTTAACCCTGTGAACTTTGTAAGTTTTTAAGGCTCATGGAATCAGGCGTTATTTTGCGAAAATCCATGACTAAAGCTAAAAAAGAGAATTATTTGCCACTAAACGACACCAGCGCAGGAACCCAAATATATCCAACTGTAACCACTTGAAAAAACTAGAGCTGGAAGTCGCAGGACTTACAATATAACTCAAAACGTGACACAGAAGGAAGATGCACCTGGAAACACAACACTGACACCAACAAAACACTCGACGCCTTCGACAGACTACGAGCGAAGTCGTTCCTGCGCTGGTGTCGTTTAGTGGAAATTTTAAGCAAAATAATTCTCTTCTTCAACTTTGTTATTTAAGGCTTTTGTTAATGTGCTTCGTAATTAAAGTCAACGTTTAGTCTTAATTCACATTATATACACTGAAATGACTCTGTAGTAGGTAAGTAGCTAAAGCATTTGTGTTACAGAAATCAGAATAAATTAAAATAAATAAATATAACACTCAATTCTGTACAAACAGATATGTTCATGCAAACAAATGTTTTTGTACAATGACAGGATCGAACCCGCGACCTCTTGGTCTAATAGTCATCTTCTTAACTAATACACCAGAGTGGTCTTTCTTCACCTTTTAGGTTTTCACTTCTGCCAAATGGTAGAAATGGGTAGGAAATCTTTTTATTTGCTACGAAAACTTACTTACTCAATATGGTAGGTACGTACCTACATAAATAGTAACTAAATTAAAACAAACGAATTACTTTATTTGGTCTAGATAACGGTTAATTAAACTACAGTGATAGTGACAAGTTGTAAAATATTTGTAAACTTACTTAAACTGGCAACAATAATCATGGTGCGTTTCACGTTTAGATGAAGTTAAATTTACTTTTAAATACTCGACGTATTTTTAACCTTCGACGAAAAAGGGTGTGTTATAAGTTTGACCCGTATTCCTTTTGTGTGTGTCAGTCTGTGGCGTAGCTACCGAGATAGACCGTTTTAGTGCGGTGTTTTGTATTGGAAAGATAATTTTATCACGGTGCTTCTTAGCTATTGTTGATCAAAATCCGTCCGGCCATTGAAGCTCACCAGTAGTTTTCCTGGCTCTTGTCAGGGGTTTTTAAATTTAAGATTTTATACGAATATTACCCCAATTGCCGTGTGGTAAAGCTTTTAAACACTCAAAAGCTACATTTATTCTGTAGCTTCCAATATCAATTATGTAGGCATTAGAGTTTATTAACTCCGCATAAAATGTGTAACAGTTCAATTAAATAATCAAAGAAATTGACTTGAGAGACTAACTACTGTAAATATACGACGACCGCTTGGTGCAGTGGTCCACAGGTCGGACTTCTAAAACCAAGGGTCGCGGGTTCGATCCCCGCACAGTACTAGCATACGTGTGCATGAACATGTGTGTTTGTACTGGTCTGGGTGTTTTCTATGTATAATATGTATTTATTTACAAAAAAAAGTATTTAAGTATGTTTATCCGTTGTCTAGTACCCATAACACAAGCCTCGTAGCTTAATTTGGGACTAGAGAATTGGTGTGATTGTTGTGAAAATATTTATTTATTATTATTATTATTATTTATTTATCTATGATGTTCCCTCTTCTACCTAGAAGAAGCAAATTTTCCATGAATCTTCCGTGAATATCAAAGCTGTTTACCACATTCCAAAGTCTCTTTGAAAACCATTATTATGGTTAATAATGGTGTTCAAAGAGATCTTGATAGTGCTTAACCGTCTGGAAAGGTAAAGTGCTCATCTGACTTTCAGTCGCCATAATGGCGCCTTCTGTTATTATGAGTATTTTGTTTACCTTGTTTGCTGTTATGGTTGTTGCTTTTTTTTTTTTGACGTGACAACGTCTTATTAATTGGTTTGCCTGGTGACACCTCAAGAAACTGAGTTACGCTGCTCCGCTCACGTTTCGCGCGAGAGAGACAGAGCGAGAGAGAGAGAGAGAGAGAGATAGGCATACACACCGGTTCATGTTATACGAATGAATATTCACATTAAAATTATTTTACCACTCAGAGTCGTTGTCACGTAAAACTTTTTTGTTAGCCTACATCATCCCACTGCTGGGATTAAAAAAAAAAAAGGTAAAAAGGTAGGCGATTTCTGCGTCGGTTAGTGTTAAAAAACACAAAAAAAGACGCATCCTAAGCTACATCATACTTTCCTAATCTGGTGAGTTTGCTGAAAGTCCCTCTTAAAGCTTATTTTGTTGAGTTTTATGTATTATCTTGTATAGGTATCTGTAAAGTACGTGAACCTTTTTAATAGAACTAGAGGTGTACCTGACACTCTTCCACTTTTTCTCCCAGGATAATTAAATGCTAGAGTAAACCCTTATTAAATTCTACTTTCTGCGTAATCAAAATAAGAGTCTGGCGTCAAATAATCCGTATAACGATCGAGGTTACCATGGAAACGGCCTTCTATTTTGGGTGTAGATAACGCTACTGCTCCATGCCTAAATATATTTGCAGATAGATAGCCACTATCACAAGGTTAAGGCCGATATGTTGTTGACATGTACCTTTTTTAATAGAGAAAGCTTCTAGAAGTCGAGACAGTGAAAAGACAGCGTCAGAAATATGGAGGCAAATTAGTAACATGTCAAAACGACATTTTGAGCATTATCTTTGTCAATCTGTTGAATTCTATCAAATTTGTTATTTAAGGTGCATAGTTCTACTTAAGTTTGTCGTCGACATTGTCATGGGGTCGTCTCATTGGGCGATAGGTTTCTCGGCCAACGTTGGCGCCATAGTGACGACCACTTCGGTGTATTGGACAAGAAGCTGACTATTGACCGAGAGGTCGCGGGTTTGATCCCCGCACTGTACAAACATTTGTGTTCATGAACATGTCTGTTTGTACTGGTCTCGGTGCTTATATGTATTTATTTAAGTTATTTGTAATACCACTGTTGATTCTGATATCTGTAACACAAGTGCTTAAGCTACTTAACACGGAGATCAATGTATGTGATGTTGTTGACATCGTCACATCATCATCTTCTTGTCTTCGCTCCGCTCACATCGTCGCATATAAATTTAATATATCTCCGCTTGGGGATCCCCACTGGAGCGGAGATGAAATATGTAAATAACAAAATTCTATTGGTTGTCTCGAGCCTTAGTTTTTCTCTGTATACCCCCTCATTTCTGACTTGATCCACAGGTTGAAACTCATATAAATGGTGTTTATTCCTAGGCAAAAGGACTCGGACGCGAAGCCAACTTTGATTTTATCATTATTTAACACCTCGATTTCTTATTCTTAGTTTGTTTGTAAAAATTGTAACACGTTGGGCGCCAATTTAAACGAACTTTGAAGTTGGAACACATTTTTATACTCCACTAGTGTACAGCACAGAATAAAATATTGCCTAAGTGAGTAAGCTTTATTTATTTGAGTTTCAATGACTTGATGTACCGGCGTTTTACTTTCTTATGTACTCTAATGCTACCAGTGGTGACATGATTATGGCCTTCTTTTTATTTAAACTATTATCTATCATCCTTCCAAAAATGTAAAATATAATATCTCTCTTTCTAAGATGTGCTAACAGGCTGTCTGCACTGTCAGTCAGGCTTAAACAATAACAAATAAACAGTCAGTGTCAAAACCTTATCATGCTACGCGTATTTCTTATCAAGATGACAACTTGATAAGAAAATCTAAAATTACGAAAAAATGCCATTAGGGATGTTACAAAAAACAAAACACTATTATTACTATTAATTTTATTAGTGTATTTCTATGAAGATAGTAACAGGAATGTCTCGATTGTATATTTATGAATTCATGTTGTATTTTTTTTATATAAGTATCAATAGCATGGATCATTTTCTAGGTATATGTACGAATTAATTTTCAGGGAAAAATGCTCAGGTAGGCGAATTTAGGACTTTTTCGCCGAATGTCTCTTACTTAGTTACACTTAGTAGTCAAAATAAATTTTTACCTTAAACACTATCTTACCCCTTTAGGGGAAAATAGGTAGGTAGGTACCTACCCAATCTTTTGTTTTTATTTTAGGCTGCAGCTTGAAAACGTCTCAAAAACATGTTTCCTTATAGAAAAATTGCAGATGAGACTGCTTTTATGCGATTTGTCTCTTAAGATATAGGTACCTACTCTTGTTCTATTTTAGGTTTAAATGCAAGAATATGTAACATTTTTTTTTTAACAAAAAGGTTTAGTGTTAACAAGTTATTTAACTCTTAACAAGATTCCTTTCAATGACTTTTAAGAGTTTCTTCAACGCATTTTTCTTGGGTTTGTCCGTGTCTGTAAGCCATGTATTTTCGCGCTGAAGAAAAATCTTTTTAAAAGCTCTACGTGAAATTAAAAGTTACCTACCTAACCTTCGATAGTACCGTTTATTTATAGCTCAAGAAAAATAAACGATAATCTTAGCGGAATACCTTTCTATTAATACAGGGACGTGTAAAAATATACAGCAAAAATTATGTTTAGCTTACCGTGATTCCAGGCTTGAGATGTAGAGTGGGCATGTGGAATTTACACTCGCACTGCACTTCACTTCACATTTGTGTCAGTGGCAAGAAAACAAATACAGTAAAAAAATATTATTTTATAAAAAGAAACGCGATTTCAGGCGCCAAATCTCGTTCCGGGAGCGCCCTTACGCATGTTTCGATTGAAATGTTTTGATCGGGCCGGGCGACTCGGCACGAATCATCTGCCAAATAATGATCGGCCTTAGATTACTGGAACAACGCCATCTATCGCCGTTGGTGTTAACCGCTTGATCAATGAACTTTCTTTTACAAAAAAAACTGCATATTTATCAATATCTTCTTGTTTACCATATTTTTTAATAAGGTCTTTAATTAAAAAAAAGAATTAAGTTAGGACAATGATAACAAAACAAAATAAGTTATTAAACGAATGTCCGACTACCAGCGCCATCTTTTATTAAAGCGAGGAACTACGTGAACTGCCAGCGACCGTTGGTGTTTTGCTTTGTTATAGCACCCAAGGCGAAGGGCAAGTTTGTACGCATGCGCGATGGAGGGGAGCGTTGTAAACTCAATGGGATAATCAGTAGGCATTTCGTCGATAGCACAGCTTGTAGCGCGCCAAACGAAACGGTACGGTAAAAACATAAAACGTGATAACGCCTACTCGAAATTCAAAAATAAACTTTGTGTTGTGTGAACAGTGAAATCAACTTGTGATAATGAATAACGCACCGGTAAAGAAGGTCCCAATACATCTGCAGGTAAGTCCACACCTGTTACGCATTAAAATCGTGCGTGTTTTTATAAAATTTGCTATTTCAACGGTCTTTCCTTGCCAATTTTTGTCATAAACTGTCTGTTGACGGTTATATTTAGTGCTTTTTGTATAATTTTGCTTATTTGTAGTTAATTTTCTGGTAGATTAGCGTTAGGGTGACCTAATTCTCGCAAAATATAGGTTGCCGGGCTTGCGAACTAGCTCAGTATTCACAAAATAGAATGACCGAAGAGCCGGCTGTCGGCATTGCCAAAAGGTATGATTTTATACCTACATCCTTTTTTTCACTAACTTGTGTTTTTATGGCTTTGTTATCGCAGTTTGGTACAAGTTGTTGATAACATTACCACCTTTACAAGATAGAACTTGTGTTCTATTATAAATTAGCAATTTACCTAAATGGTTTACAATAACAGTAACATTTGACAGTATCTAATAATAAAATGTTATTTTATTTAGTATTACGTTCTAAACACTGTTACCATTTACTGTTGGTGGAAGTAATACATGAACTCAATTTCTTTTTTAGTGATACTACCTAGCAACTAGCAAGAGCAAAACAACCCCAAAATTATTGGCAAATAGACATGTTTTATTAATGTGCATATTAATAATGTGCCAC
This sequence comes from Pyrausta despicata, assembly GCA_963921415.1. Lineage (NCBI taxonomy): Eukaryota > Metazoa > Arthropoda > Insecta > Lepidoptera > Crambidae > Pyrausta > Pyrausta despicata. The sequence continues at coordinate 6,951,701 of OY992869.1, forward strand.
AGTACAGAAAGTGCTTACTACTCAGATTTTATTGAATTTGCAAATAAATAATGGTGATTTTTCATGCTTTTTTCGTAATATGTAGGTACAATCGGTTGAACGTGGTGTTGCGAAAACAGAAGTCATTAAATAATCACGGGACCATTCGTAAAACGTTAACAGTTTGGGACTCGGTATGATTTTATTGATTATAGGGGAGAAGGGGGCAGCTTAGAACATTTTAGTTTACGAAGCTATTTAAGAAGGAAATTTTGTGGTTATTTTTTTAGAAAGAGGCAACACAAACCCGCACAACTGTTAAATTTCAACTTTTCTCTAGGATCTTTTCTTTCTAGGATCTCGGTCACCCACTTCAAAAGATGTGGAGCGTTTATTCCCTTTATTAGTCAGAACGCTTCATAGGTATAACACGCAATAGACTGCAGATCAATAAGATTTTTAAACTTTTGTTAGGAAATTTTTTTGCATATTTCAAATACCCTTGGGGCAGCTTTGAACACCATCAAGGTGGCAGTAATAAAATTGATTAAAATTCCGAAAAAAAAGTTGAATGAGAAATTGACATAAAGACTGCTGATCTAAAAGTAGTACCTAAGTCAAATGAGACTCGGAACGTATTTCAATTGAAAGTTATACCTTTTACTTTGTTATTTTACTAAACAAGTACTTTGTAATTTTTACTTAATTCTTGCTATTTTTTACTTAATAATCAACATTAATGTTGAGCTTATTAATGTTGTTACTTAAAAGTGTAAGCAAACTTAAAATGTCTGCCCAATGCGTGTTCAAAGCTACCCCAGGGGTAGGGCAGCTTTGAACATTTGACTTCTTTTACAAAAATGCATATTTCAGCTACAATTTGCATATTTTTTGGAATAGGATATCGTATTGCGATTTTCTAACCGAATAGACAGACTAAGCATTGGGAAACTTCAAATTGGTCTAGCACTAGAGAATCCGAAGATATGACAGGAAGTGTAAAAAGTGTTCAAAGGAAAACCATTCGTAAATGTTCAAAAAAAATTATCTTTTTGATTAATTACTTACATAAAGGCAAAAAAAGAAAATGGGTCTAGTATGTCTTTACTGTTGAAAAATAAATGCATTATGTATTCAGAGTACATTTAAATTAATTATTACGGAAATACCTACCAAAACTACGATAAACGTATGTGTACCTAGTTCATTCTGTCTTACTTAGGTAATTTTATTGCCGTCACGGTTTAGTTTTCAACTTCGTAATGTAATGTGTAAGATAAATAAAACAAATGTACTTGCAATTTGGTTGGAAATACTTATAATGTTCTTAATTTCCATTATACCTCTTTCTTAAGTCTGGCTAAAAAAAATACCAAATGCTAGTTCTAAGTTATTCACGAGACAACTGAGAATTTTCCTCAAATCATCCCTCTCACGCATTACATCTAGGTCAATGACCTCTGAACCTCATTGTCGATATGAACCTACAACAGCCTACATGTAGATAAAGTATGTATTCCTTGAAGGGTCGCTGGTTGTTGCCAACCGACCCATCTGTCCCACTTACGTTCGGTGTCCCTGAGGTCATGTTTTATTACGTTTCCGTAAAGCTTAACTTTCCACGTTCCTCATATTCGATTACGTTATCCTCGGACCACGCACACCATAAAATGTTTCTTTACACTAATTATTAAAGCGGAGGTGAAATTTGTTTTTATGAAGGTGTTTATAAAAACTTTTACGCAAAGTATCCCATAATACGACAACAACAAAAAATAGTCTAATACGTGAATTAACCACTTTTGAGTTCCTTTGTGGAACGATGATACGGCAAAAATACAATAAAACGGTTCGTTCCTTTCGATCTTCCCCCAACTTTTTTTTAAGGCAACGCAAAATCCAAGGATCATGATCCTGCTGCCTCAGGCAGTCTGCCTGTCTTTTCTTTTATCGTTTTTTGTGTACAACACCTAAAATTCAGGTATTCGTGGAAGTCCGCCATTGCGTCTGGCAACTCCCCTGTCCGGATCTTGACATGCGCAATGGATCCCAGGACTTAGGTTAGGTGACGTTTCCTAGTACTTAGCACAGGATCGCCGGCCGCAATGGTGAGCTAACCTTGAATTTCACGCATAACCTCACAAATTGAGCTTGATCAGATACTTTTCATGCAAAATAGGCACTTAGTATCCCTTGCTTCTAACGTTTACTTTTCTTAATTGAATTAAGCAGTGATCCCTTTATCTATTGGCACTATAGAATAAACTTCCCACGTGTGAAGCAAACCTTAATCTTCATAATCTCTGGATTTAACTCCTTATTCCCGTAAGAACTGCCTCTGTGCCTCCTGTAGGAGAATGGGTTTTTTATGTGCATTGCCAATGGGGAAGCCCCATGCGTAATCCGATTTACATTGATTGCGGTTAGCGATAACCTCACACACACCCTTTTTCACGCTTCAAAAGTGGTTCAAATGCGAATTAGTATCGTAGTTTTCGTTAAGTAATTTAAACGAGGTCTCCTTCCCAAAATATGTATAGGAACGCTGAAACAGGAATTCAGTAGTTGACATATTTTCTACTGTCTAATTGAACTGAATTAAAGAAATCTGCCAAATTCTTGACGGGAAACCGTTGCCGCGTTGTTAAGTGGTCATCTTATCAGCAGTACACGTCCCACTACTGGGCACAGGCCTCACTCAAACTAGGTATGAGGTGGTACGAGCCACACTCCACACGGTTTCAGTGTGGATTGGGGAATGATTTTTAAGTAGTATCCACTCATTATATCTGTAAAGTTTTTCTAAATTCCGACGTAAGGATGCCACTCTGATAAATCTATATCCAATTTACGTGGGTAACTCGTTTCAGTTTCCCACGAGGTTTTCGCATTCATAAAATGGCTTTATCCTGCGAGGTCATCTACCACATGTCACAATGGCAATTCAAACCACTTGCGAACAGAATGACGGCATTTATGTTGTTGAACTCAAGAACTGTCCCATTAGACAACAGGTTAAACAATGCTCTTAAATTTTATGGGTGTGCAGTTTGTTAAGCCTATACTTAAATAATGACCGCACTGAAACGTTACAAATAACGGCTGTTGAACCAATTTACACAGATGTTAATAATCAAATTCTTTGAAAATAATATTAAGTTTAAAAAAAATGTTTTCTGTTTGTTACCAAAATAATGTTCAGTAAGTTATGTTAAACGTCTGGGTTCAAGATTCGGAGCAAAAATTACGTAAGATATTGCAAAAAACTATTTAGATTCAAGGCTGATTTGATTAGAGAGACGTTAATTGTGTTGTATGCGCACATCTGTTTTAATGTAGAGTATATTAACAAGTACATCATTGCAAAAATGGTTTCATTATAATATGAATAGAAATCACGTTACGAGACCTGTTATGCTTAGGTATAAACAAAATAAGTCAGACCTAAAGTCAATCAAAAAAAAACTAGGTACTCATTAGGACTAGAACTTAAGTCAAGTCTATTAGGTTTAATTATCGCCTACATACTCACATGAAACGTAACAAAAACTAAGACCTTTGTGGAAGTAAAGCCCAACCATAATGAAATAGTTCCTATTCACCTGTTGTTATGAACTTTATTCTAAGAGGCACTTAATTACATACTTTTGAGGAGAATACAAACTAGTAAATGACGAGTACCCATTACCCAATAGACCAAATAATACGTTAAACGCTTGTTGTAGGCTATTTACAACGTAATTCGAAAATTTATATTCTATTATGTTTCGTTCGACGTATCTTGTTCAATTCCAATTTGACGCTTTATCTTCACTTTTATTATATTTTTAAGACATAATTGATAGATCTGAGGTGCTTGTGGCGCAGTGGTTGCAGAGCTTTGGTAGTAATATCCAAGGTTAAGCAACCTAAGGCGCGGTCATGTTTGGGATGGGTGACCATTCTGACCATTTAAGTGACGTCTATTAACAAGCATCTCCGTGCTTCGGAAGGCACGTTAAGCTGTTGGTCCCGGTTAATATCGACAGATATTAGTCGCTAAGCCTGGTCAGAGCCCTCGGGCGGCTTAATAACATCTGACAGTAAGGTTGGTCATTTACCTTATAAACACCCCTCCACCAATCCGCACTGAGCCCGCGTGCTGGAGTATGGCTCGTACCACCTCATAGTTGAGGTGAGGCCTGTGCCCAGCAGTGGGACGTATATAGGCTGATGAGAATTGATAGAGCTTAGGATAGAAGGTAAAAATAAAGTTATTTTCTTTTTAATTGCTTAGGAATTCAAAACTATACATTTTTACCTCTTAACCTTAAGCTTACGTCTCTGAGAGAAATATTTAGTCATTATTTGACTATTGTTCCTGGGAACACTATTTACTCACTTTATTTTTATTTGACTGTTGTTTCAATAATATTAATGTTCTTCTATTTTGCCTAATATACAGTCTGCAAACATACAATGTAGCATTACATTTTCCATTTCTGCAATAGCTTTTGAGAACCGACAAGGAACGCACTAACGGTTTATGTTTCCTGCACCGTACCCAGACAGTTTGACTATTATGGTCTACGACCTATTGCTTGGTCAATGCGACCACCGAATAGGGATGCAACATCGTTCATAAAATACATCGATGTTTTTTTAATGTCCAACATCGATGTTGAAAATATCGATGCTTATGAACGATGTATCGATATTTTTATCCGTGTTTTTCTAGACACCAGACACGGCTTTGAAACACAGAAAAACGTGTTATCACATACTTTCAATAATTATACGTCAATCTTACAGAAATAATGGCAGATATTAGTTATATTTTTAATAGGTATAAGGAACAGAACACATTAACCTAAACGAAACGAAACACACACGCACACATTTAAAACTTTGTTTTTTTAACAACTTTACTGGCCCTGGTTTCTAGACCTGCAGCCAAGCATTGCATTACATTACATTTCACACCAGAAAATCATTATGATTTGACGAGTTTTGATTAGTCTACGGGCCAAAACATAGCTAGTGCTGGAAAATTATCGTTCATAAAACATCGTTCTTGAATAACGATGTTTCATCGATGTTAAAAGTTTCAACATCGATGTTTATGAGCGATACATCGATATTTTTAAACATCGACGTACCGTTTGCATCCCTACCACCGAACATTCTTAAAAGCTTTCCAAAGTCCAGCTTTTTGTTTTAATTTATGTTTTTGGATATGGCATCTGTCATTGTTGTCATTACAAAATGATGTTTTCGGCATTTATTTCGGCGAATGAAAATTGGGGCCAGTTGTGTCATATAAATAAATTAAACACATTACGAAATGCATTACACGCACTGACTGCAAATATGATCCCATTTACGTTTCTATAAATAACCCGCAAATCCGTAGGCCGGCAGGATAAACCCATATTCGTAGATAAACTACGTATTGTATGTAAGTAGGTACTAATAGGTACTGACAAATTGCTAAACGCATACTCGTACCTTCGTTGATTGAACTATTATTCATAAAATGACCAGATATTATTTATGGTATGGTCACTATTATGGGTCTTAGAAACCTGAAATAAATGAATGTTATTTTTTTTTTGTAACGGACGTGTTGGGTCGTATATTTTGAGCATTAACAAGTGACTTCTACGACTGTTTTCAATATAATAAAAATATCCATATCCTTGTATGCAAAAAAATCATTCCCGTAAATTAAACCGATAAAACTTTTGCAAAACGTGCAAAACCCCTAATGTCTTGACACATGCGGGTACTTGCATTTCAAGTGGTTATGTGTTGCAAAAAGGGGCCGAACTGTAAACCCATAAATGGTCTTACTTATTATACCAGGGTTGAAAAAAGTTAGAACACTATAAATGCCAACAGCAAACAAATTGACCATTTATAATCACGCAATGCAAAAGACAATAGTCTTTTTTATAACAAAGATATTTTAACTAAAAATTAAAATACTACAGAATGTAATATCTTAATAAGAAAGCTTGACTAAAACGAGTCGGTTGACTTAGTTTCCGTTTGTTGAACACTGTCAAATAAATCAGACCACAGTGCATCCCGTTTCCTTTCCAGTAACTTATATTGGAATGAAATAAAAAAAATATGTTTGCAATTTATTATTTAGAAGATAATTACGCTCCTTATAAGAATACAGATTTAGCATCTGAAATCATTGAACGAACCGAACTGAGTGTCGTAAGTGCTTGAAGTCAAAAGCTACCTACTGTGCTAAGGTGGGCCAATAATGATGATGACGGTAGAAAGTGTTTAGTTCTGTCGTGAGATGTGATGGGATTAACTTGAAAGTATTAATCTCTGTCGTTTTGGAGTTCCCGAATGTGATAGACTTACTACTACCCCTGGATCTCAAAAGATCACACTCGAAGCTGGCATTCAAGAAAAAAGTTAGAAATTTTCTAAATGAATAAATTGCATGTATAATATATTAATATATTTATATCATCCATATTAATTATATTTTGTATATAAATACATAGTGTATAATTTATTTTTTGTATATTATTTATATTATGATATTATATCGATATATTATGTTTATTTAATATTGCGTTATTATTACCACAATTTACCTTCTTATTTAATTTTCACTGCACCCATTGCCTTCTTTCTGCTTGAACTTGAGGTTGACTAGCAGAAAATGCTTTTAGCGTTAAGTCCACCCTTTGTACATTTCTCGTGCAATAAAGTTTTAAATAAATAAATACAGATAGAAAGTATCAAAAATATTATTAATAATTTTGAAGTCAAGCTACTGTTGAGCCCTTACACTGGTTCTACAGTTCCCCATAAGTGTGGTATTCTATTCTCGCATTGACGGACATGGGGGAATGTCTTCCCCTCACAAAAGGCCGTAAACATAATTTATGGATTCGTTAAACTTAGACCTTGGTTAAAACGTTGGTAAATTTTTATTTTCTTTCGAAAGTAAATCGAATACTGTAGCGTTAAAGGATTTGCCCATTCATGGTACTGACTTGTCTCAAGCATTAAACGGAAAACTATTTGTAAATCACTTTTTCTGCTTGTTTTTTGAACCGGGATTCATAACAAATATTTAAAAGACATAGTCTTAACTAAGGGCTAATATTTCAATGGTCAGATAGAATAGAATAGAATAGAAAATATATTTATTGACAACTAAAAACATACATGTATTTCATATAAATTATAATATTAGAAATTTAGTAAAATAGTACCGTTATTTAAATCTGGTGACAAAAATAACCCCTCAAATTTTCGACCAATATCTATCTTACCGGTTCTAAGTAAAATTTATGAAAAGATTATATTCAATCAGCTACTATTTCACTTCACATCAAACAATTTATTGCATAACTAGCTGTGCCCGCGACTTCGTCCGCGTGGAATTTTAACTGTTACCGCCTTCACCGCGTGGAGGTACTCCCAGCCTATGCTACTGTTTAACATGACCCAAATGCAGGCATACCTGCGACTCTATAACAGGTACACACAATGAGTTCCCTTAGTTAGGTAGGGTGATTAATTCATCCCAAGTTTAGGCCAGTTAACACTTAGTCACTTGGCGTCAGTTATTATTATATATTTCACTGTCTAGGTAAAACTCAATCAAATGAAAAAATCCCATCAAATTCAGTCCTGTAGTTTCTGATATTCAATTTCCTGCCTACACTCTTAGTCTATTGGCGTGATTATTGCAAGTGATGCTGAGTCAAATAAAAAAAGTCCCATTAAAATCGGCCCAGTAGTTTCCGAGATTCAATTTTCTGCCTACCCCCTTAGTCTATTGGCGTGATTATTTCTATCCTTCTTTACCTTCCAAGTAATGTTGAGTCAAATAAAAAAAAGTCCCATTAAAATCGGTTTAGTAGATTCTGAGATTCAATTTCCTGCCTGCCCCCTAAGTTCATCGGCGTGATTATTTATATCCCAGTTTACTCTCCAGGTGATACTGAGTCAAATAAAAAAAGTCCCGTCAAAATCGGTCCAGTAGATTCTGAGATTAGCCCGGACAAACAGACAGACAGACAGACAGACAGACAGACAAAAATTTTAAAAATTGTTGTTTTGGCTTCTATTACGGTAATTAAGACCTCCTGTAACAATTTTTCATAAAAATCTTCAATGTACAGAAATCGATCTTTTACAGTCTTATTATATGTATAGATAGATAAACAATTTGGTTTTACAAAGGGTCGCAGTACTGCTGATGCTGGAGTCGCTCTGTTGAAACATATATTTGATGCCTATGATAGTAAGCATGATGCTGTGGGAATTTTTTGTGACCTCTCTAAAGCGTTTGATTGTGTTGACCATGAGACCCTGTTGAGAAAACTACGCCATTATGGTGTATCAACTGATGCATGTAACTTATTTAATTCATATCTCACTGAGAGAACACAAAAGGTTTGGAGCAGAGTCTCCTGGAGCACCTCTCCAGGAGACAACTCTGGGTGTGCCCCAGGGTTCGATATTGGGACCCTTACTGTTTCTGATATTTAATGACCTTCCATACTTTGTCGACGGTGCTTGTGAGATAGTGTTATTTGCTGATGATACTTCACTACTTTTTAAAACTCCAAGGGGTAAAGAATCGTTTGACGATGTAAATGGTACTCTCTCGCGAGTACTTCATTGGTTCACCGTTAACAATTTATTGCTTAACGCGACCAAAACTAAATGCATTAAGTTTACAATGCCCAATGTCCGACAAGTTCCAACAAAGGTTGTTGTTAAGGATGAACAACTAGTTACTTCAAATACTGCAACTTTTTTGGGAATTACTTTAGATGATAAGCTCCAGTGGGGTCCTCATATCATGACCTTATCAAAGAGACTAAGCTCCGCTGCATACGCTGTAAGAAAGATAAGGTTTCTGACTGATGTTGAAACGGCAAGACTAGTTTATTTTAGTTATTTTCACAGTATCATGTCATACGGCATCTTACTATGGGGCTCAGCTGCAGATATAGAGACAATTTTCGTATTGCAGAAACGAGCCGTGCGGGCTATTTATAAACTTAAATCAAATTAAACACTTAGAGAATTGTTTAAAGAAGTTAAAATACTTACAGTTTACTCGCAATATATTTACGAAAACCTAATTTACGTTCGAAAAAACTTACACTTATTTCCTAAAAATAGCGATTTGCATAACTTCAACACAAGACAAAAAAATAGGCTTGCCGTTCCACATTTTAGGCTTCATAAGGTTGGTCACTCATTTATGGGTAGATGTGTATCATTTTTTAATAAATTACCTGAAAATTTAATTTCATTGCCTTTAGATAAATTTAAAACAGTTGTTAAAGATGTATTAATGTCGAAAGGATATTATAAAATTGATGATTATATAAATGACAAAGATATATGGAAATGTTTAAATGCAAATAATTACAATTATTGTAAATCAATTTTGAAAAGAGGCAATGACAATAGTGACTGAGTTTCTTGCGCCGCTTCTTCTCAGCACTGGCCCAAATTGTCCCGAAGCGGTGGTAGGGTTAATTTATATGTTGGGACGTGTAAAAGTGCTAGTTCTTAGCCTAGTTACAGAAATAAATGAATTTTATTGAATTTTTTATTTTATTATTGAATATAAATAAAAAGCCATAAAATCTCAGTTACCAGAGGCTCTCAAACTAGGCTATGCCTGTATCTTGAGAGACCAATTAAGTTTAATAATCTGGGGTATGTGGCACTTTTACGATGAGAGTTTGAGATAAATAGATAAATGACTGTTTAATATTAGCTTACCGTATTTACGTTAAAAAATGTTATTTGGTAACAAATTTTAGTAACGTAAAAAACATAGATCGTAAAGATATAAGACCATAGTCCAAACCATGTTTAGTTGAGTATTGGAATTTGAATGAATCAAGTATCGATGAAAAGCGATATAGCTAGTCAAAAAACAATTAAATTTTATAATTTTATTTGAATTGCTGATGCTGCCCCCGAGTTAACCTTATTGTAATAATAATACAATGGTACCTACGTACGTCGTGCAAGAATTTACTGCGAAAATTCCTAAAGTAATATTGACTTTAAATTTCCGAAAATAACGTCATTTAGCTATTTATTTTGAAATTAGTGCAATTATTTTTAGGAGGTAGTGGGTGGAAGTTACCTTATCACAAAGTTGACAAGAACCCATTTGATAATATACCTAAAAGAGGGTTCTGCTATTTATCAAAATATTCGTCTGTCTATGGACAGGATCCGTCTATAGACACATTTTAAACTATCTCTATGTTAGTCATCTTCTATTTAATTAAGCCGACGCGTCGTCGCCTACCCAGTTTTGCGTGGGGGACAAAATACGTTTAGCAACTTTATCCGTATGCTCATCTCTATAAGATTCAAATTAAATTGATATGGTTATGTGATGATGATGGACTAGGCAGACACCATGGCGCAGACACAATACCAGATTATTCAGAGGGTTTGGATAAGGATCACAAATAAAATTACTACAACAGTCCTCTTTACAGTTCGATGTTGTGGCTGTATTATTGTTATAGTATTTATAATTTTTCTCAGTGTTTTCCAAATTAATTTTATTTTTGGCAAACTACGTTACTGTTTGCTATTAACTTTTATTAGTACGCATGTCGTGGCAGCCTTTAATTGAGGCAATTAATTAAAATCTCGTTTATAAAATTGACATAAGTGAATGTGAAGTGTATGCTTTGTTGGGTGTCCTAAAATAAAAATAAATGCTCCACCCGCAGTCAGATCACGTCTACCTGACAAAATGCAAACCAGAACAGTTCAGAGATCTAAAATGTAGCTATTCGTGTTGGACCAAGACCACATGTGAAGAGTACTGTTACTTGTTGTATTGTGGTATGGACTGATATCGGTGCTGTCATGTGAACATCTGAAGGGCGTGATTAGGGATAGGATACGTCAGCGAACCACTTCCATTGTTTGTTTTGAACGGGCACTCGAGTGACCGCCACCGGGTAACAAGATTAGCTTGACCGACTTTTTCGTCGAACTGTCCTAAATATGAATAACTACCGGTCCCCCGCGACTTCGTCCGCGTTAACTGTTATCCTCAAAAACATACATCCTTTGGTCAAAGGATTATGGATTAAGGATTGCCCATTCATGATAATGACCTTAATCAAGCAACAAACGGAATTTCGTAAATTATCGTATTGAATTAAGAAGTGAATCACCATATAAAAAAATATAATTAAAAAAAACCAAAAACCGCCTGCTTAAAAAACAGTAATACGAAATCTACTGAAGAAGCCGGATCAAGATAAACAAGATACAAATTCAATAACTAAGCAACATCATGCATACGTGCAGTCGGAGGCAAGTACAAAGAGAGTATGTTTTGACTTAAAATTAAACTAGTGGACCCGGCAGACGCTGTCCTGTCCGCTGTTTTCGCAATTTATCAATATTTTCTCATCGTTTACACCTTCCCGGGATTTCCACAAATATTTCAAGGCTAATATTATTGAAATCGGTTCAGCCGTTCTCGAGTTTTAGTAAGACTTACGACCAGCAATTCACTGGTACTGATTTCACATTCACAAGATACTGGTCTGGGTGTTATATATATTTATTTGATATGTTATAATAATACCACTGTTGATTCTGTTATCTGTAACACAAGTGAAGTGCTTAAGCTACTTACCACGGAGTTAGATCGATTCGTGTGATGTTGTTAAAGAAAAAAGTAAACAATTTCAAGAAATTAATATTTAGCTCTTCTTGTTTGCCCTTGCAATATGTTTTCTCTTATGATGTGTTACAATTGCATCAGTGTGATCCAATCGCCATAGACTCAGTTTAATGCTATCCACCCACACTTTTTCGTCATCTATCTTATATCACTACCTACTCATCTCATCTCATACACATCGACCGAAGTGTTTCCATGGCATTATAAAATTTTGATTTGAGGTTAAATTTTATTAGTCAAAGTGTTCTTCTTCGACTGCCTCTTTGGTGTAGTGGCAAAGTTTATGCCTTACATCCGAGAGGTCCTGTGTTCGAAGCACAGGTCGAGCCAAAATTGTTACTGAGATTTTCTGTCATGAATTTCTCAAAAACAGCTCGGAGTCGGGAAGTTGGTGGTTACACCCCCGTGCCTCGGAAAGCACGTAAAGCCGTTGGTCCTGCGCCTGATCTCTCTCCGGTCATGTCGGATTGCCGTCTCATCGAACTTTGAGATTGATGGCACAGTGAGTGGACCTGTGTATTGCGCTCACACTTGTGCACTATAATATCTCCTGCGTAGTTGGATGAGCTCTGTTGAGATTTGGTGGTCGAAATCGGCAAGGACGATTTTATATACTCACCTATCTCATACGCATCGACCGAAGTGTTACCATTGCATAATAAAATTATAATTTGAGGATGTGTTATTCAAAAGTGTTCTTCTTCGACCATAAGCATAAGGAAAGGCTTGAAGAAAAAACTAACTTCCCATTTAAACATCCCCGACATGAGCCAGAAAAACTGCTGGTGACCTTCAATGGCTGGACAGATACTGATCAGCTTCAGCTGAGAATCACCGTGATTAAATTTTAAAAATATACAACAACATCACATACATTGATCTGACTCCATGGTAAGTACCTTAAGCACTTGTGTTACAGATATCAGAATCAACAGTGGTATTACAAATAAACCTAAATAAATACATATAACACCCAGACCAGTACAAACAGACATGTTCATACACACAAATGTTTGTACAGTGCGGGGATCGAACCCGTAACCTCTTGGTTAATTAATAAGACGACCGTCTTATATCTTTCGAATACATAAAAAACACACTAAAATTGGTCAATCCATTTGGGAGCCACAGTCAGACACACACACAAACAGAAAAGGGGTTAAACCTATATGCCTCTTTTCGTCGAGGGTTAAAAAAAAAGTACGACGTAGAAGTTAAAGAAAGAGACAAGTTTTTACGAAATGTGTTTCAGTAGGCGTTAGAGTAGACAGAACCTACTTGACTTATTAACATTTCTTGGTTAGTAAGTTATTTCGCAATATCTAAGCTACTACAAATATTCATGTGCAAAAACAAACTCAGTCTATAACTGAGGTTGATGTAGTGATTTCGCATACAAATGGCACCACAACGGGCTAAAATTTCGATAGTGTCTGTTTGCGGAAATTAAGAAGCTTTTGATACTAAGAAGATTATGAGTATGCCTACTGAAATCTTTCCTGTATTAAAATTATATGCAATCAAAATACAACTAAACTTGCAGAACTACTACCTACAGAATTATAAAATGTCGACTCAATGAATGTATTCAAAACAAAACTTGCCGAATATGTTTTGGAGGTGTTGAACTGAATAAGTTTGTTTTCATATGTTTTTGTTTTTGTTTTGTTTTTTTCTTTGTTATAATAAACATTTATTGTAACTTGTGTAACATACTAGCTTGGATCGACGCGTACGATGGTTAAAGAAAATGCTTACCTACTTTTATTTTATATTTTTTCTCGTGTAAGTGACAGTGTCTTCTTTGAGAAATAAAGAATCTTTAAACCTAACTTGCGAGTTAAAACTAGCAGAGTTATCTTACTGCGTCCAGCTCCACTGTGGCAGTTGGGTCATATAGGTGAAACTTAACACACATCTCACAATATTTGCTTGACCACTTTAGATAAGATTATTCTAAGGTGTTTTGTCAGCCGGAATATTGTGACAAACGAGTGCAGTAAAAGTTATGTCATTTTTAAACTGATGGTATAATACGTCACTTGTCATATTCGGTTCTTTGAACTATCACGTTGTGATTGTGACTACTCAAGTGTTGAGAGATTAATAGGCATGATGACACCTATCGTAAATATTTTCGAGGCCATGGTGTTTTTAACACATGACCTCTATGAAGCTAGTAAAACCAATTTTTTTCCTAAAAATGTGTGGAAACCATTTTTTATTTACATAGAATTAAATAAATATTCAGTCAATTGACTTCGATATCTGATACTAGATAATTATAATATTCCCATACAAAATCTATGGCAGATCGTTTTGACAGATGATAAAGAGTATGTCAAAGATTGGTGGTGTCATCTAGCCTATAAACGCACAATATTTTTTCTTTAACGGTAAATTATTTTTTAAGAGCGGTTTTGGCCGTGTAAATAAAAATGTAATTAAGTGTGAAGAAATGACTGAGCATAAAATCAATAGAAAAATCCCTTTTTGATGGTGACTTTTATATTCATTACGAAAGCTACGCGTGAACAATACGGTAGCCTGATTTGCTCTCCACTGTATACACGGCTCCACATCAAGCTACTCATTTTTGTTGCAAAATCACCCTTATTACGAACGCATAAGATACCGCAGTGTCTAACTTGATGTGTAGCCGTGCATACATAGTGATTGGGCTATTTACGATTTATACCTGACGAAAGAAACATTGTACCTATATTGATCATAATTATAATCATGCAATTTAAAGGGAATATTATTGTACAGTGGCCGTACATCAGACTGCACATTTTTGTTTTAAAATCGCCCGTATCACAAGCGCATAAGATACCGGAGCGTTAACAACGAATGCCTACGAACATAGTTGATGGAATCAGGCGTTACTTTGCAGAAATCCATGACTAAAGCTGAAAAAGAGAATTATTTTGCTTTAAATTGTCACTAAACGACGCCAGTTACAGTTGGATGGATTTGGATTCTTGCGCTGGAATCGTTTAGTGGAAATCTAAAGGAAAAATTCTCTTTTTCATCCTACGAATCCGTTTGTAATTATTAATGTTTACTAAATATGTTTAAATAATAAGTGTTCCCATTAAAAAAAAACAACAACAATAATGTTGAATCTATCAAAGCCATTATCGCACATAAAGCTTATCTGCGAACACACACACTTTCATTATTACCAGTGCAGTCTTAACAAGTAATAGGTATTTTAAATTGGTATCGTAAACTTTTATCGGCTAGCCTGTTTCTGTTTCTCAGTAATCTCAGTAGTGGGCACTGCGCAAAACTGGACGCACGTTTGTCGGAACATGGTGAGATATTTTTAAACTTAATACTTATAGTGAAAGTGATTTTCATCCGGCAACCTTCTCCTTTTGTGTCAACGAAAGTCGCTTGCGCCGATTAAAGTAAGAAGTCGGTTTAAACTTGAATGAACCGCAGATTATAGTAACCGTTAAAACGTGAAAAAACTAAGTTTTGAATCGTATTTACCCCTATATGTCTGTTTGTGTTTTTGTGTGTTTATCTGTAGCATCGTAGCTCGTGAACGGATTGACCGATTTCAACGGGGTGTTTTCATTCGAAAGAAAATTTTATCACGGTGGTTCCTAGCTATGGCTGGTTGAAATCCGTCCAGCAATTGAAGTTTACCACCGGTTTTCCTGGATCATGTCGGGGGTTTTTTTTTGATTTATTTATTTTTGTTTCGCTCCGCCTAAGCATTTTTTAATAAAAGCTAGGTAAGACTGTTTTTCAACTTACAAAACCGTCGTTAGAAGACATTAAATAATTTACCGTTTTTAATCTTATTTACCAGATCCTAACACGAAACTCATGTATTCTGTTTACAAAATTTTATGTTACAATAAACACCATTGAGCACTTTTAAAAATGTTTTATCAAGATAACGCTTATTATCGATATGCCATAAGTTTTCAAATACATTCGCGAAAACCAAGGCCAAGTTCAACTATGGCAAAGGTACTTATTGTGACATCACCTAACCATAAGCCTATGCAAATGACAGACGGACGATCCATCACACCACAATACATGGTCAAGTCTGATTAGTATTGTATGAATCACTTCATTCAGTCAGTTAAGAAACGAACAAATTTTTAAATGTAACTTTTTCTTTTCAAACACTTCCAAGAACGCCAATCAGATTAAAAAAAAAGTATAAAAATCAATCCCTAATAATATTATAAATGGGAAAGTTTATTTATTTGTTTGTTTGTACTTCTTTCCTGACGCAACTGAGCAATGTTACGATATGTTTTTTAGGTATCGAGGTAGGTTAGAGCCTGGAGAGTGACTTAAGCTACATTTTTCCGCGACAAAACATCTCAACCCCCAAAAAATTAAAAAATCAACTCATAGCTTTCCGATCGGTTAAGTTTTGAGGGCTAGGGATTGTGAAGATAATGGTTTCCACGCGGACGAAGTCGCGGGCGTCCACTAGTCATCTATATACATATATATTGCTATCTGATAGAAATAACAAGGTTAACAATTCATATTATTCAAAACAATTCTATTTTATCAATAGATGGATTTATGGACCAAAAATGGGAATGGGAATTTGGGATGGTTGAAAAACAGTATGTTTAAACAGTTGAGTAACACACAGAACATTTATAGCAGTACTCTTACATTTATGTCTGCACATTTCCTGGGTATAAATAGAAACTAGATCCACTTGCTTTTAGTAACACAAACAATGTTGTGGCTCCCGTGCCATTTTTGTAAGCCCACAGTAAATATTGTCGTAGATTTGTGTAACAAAATCTGACATGGGATTATGTATTTATAGTACATATGGTGATTATGAAAACATGTAATAGTAAAACCTTGTAAGTACCTATGATCAGCTGCCGATTTTGAAACCCCGACGATAAAGAGGGTCTTATAACATTGACCTTTATTCAGTTCGTGTGTGTAGGTATGTGTCTAATATGTCTCCTTTTGTGACATCGTAGCTCCCGAATGGATGAACCGATTTCAATGCGGTTTTGTTTTTTCAAAAGATAATTTAAACACGGTGGTTTTTAGTAATGGTTGGTCAAAATCCGTCTAGCCGTCTAGAAACTCACTTGCTGCTTTCCTGGTTTATGACGGATTTTTTTTAAATGGAAAGTTAGTTATTTCTGTTCGCAAGAAGTTAAGAAAGGCCAATTTTTCTCCACCTTAAAAGGTTACCTGAAATATTTTTAAATGCGACTATTAACCGGAATCCGAATTATCCTTTATGGTGTGGAAATAAACAAATATCTAACAAAGCGATTACAATTTGTTTACCACTTGTAATCACTAGAACCATGTTTGCATTTGATATCAAAATTCAAGTTTATTAAACTGTTATTCAGATAAGCATATTTAACTGTACTTTCGGAATTCGATTTAACTAAGTTTCGTTATAGAAACTTCAAATAACCAATTGCCATCTAGTTCAAAATTGTTAGCTAACAAACATAACTATACTTTGTGGGCTATTATTATATTTATCCAGCGTACGACGCCCACTGCTGAGCAGTGGGGTTAGTACGAACAACTATCCTAACGTATTCGTAGCGTTTACCTATCCGTTAACTTGTCAATTTGTATGGGGAAACTGTCAGTTTCTGTGGGATGAGCACGAACATTTTCGTAACGTATTCGTGTCGTCCAAACGTCAGTGGGGTGAGCACGAACAACTATCGTAACGTATTCGTAGCGTTTACCTATCTGTTAACTTGTCAATTTGTATGGGGAAACTGTCAATTTCTGACGTTTGGACGACACGAATACAACATTGGGCAGTTAGGATACAGGCCTCCTCCAAGGATTACCACCACAATCGGACATGTGCTGCCCGCATCCAGCGGCTCCATGCGACTTTAACCAGATCGGTTCATTTATACCTACAATCAGTCTTAGGGTTTTTGTACACATACGTTTTTTTTCCATGAAAATCTAAGGTTAGTTTGCCGCATATAGGACAGCTGTTGCCAGCGATGTAGGCATCACTGTGGGAGCTTATTGACGATAATGGCGGCAAAACTTCACTCAAAGTTCTCACAGGTCTTCAAAGTCAAAGACACGAAACCGCATTGAATGGAATCATTGTCGTGTAATAACTGTAAAAAGTTATACTTCACATTATAATAAACGTAATTACGCTTCTTACAGGTTGTTGTAATGTCAGTTAGATTGTGTGTGTGATGCATAGAGACAGTTCAATGTCTTTCAATGAAATGAAACTCTTCGAGTGGGAAAGTAGATTACTTTATTCACTTGTACAGTTCAAGTTTGTTCAGTAATGTAATAAAAAGGGTTACACGAAGGCTTACCGTGGCAATTTTAAAGTGATATTCATCCAAACAACTCCCTTCTTAAATTTACTTTTATCTAGCATAAGTAAGTAATATTTAAAAGTATTTTGGCTATGCAAAATCATTTGTCGTACTGTCAAAGTAAAGATAAGCTCTCAATCCACTATATCAGGCAATTAAATTTTTGCACAAACCTAAGTTACTGTGTACAAGTGCGCTGTGTACAAGCTCCCCGATTTTCTCTCGTTCTGGTTTTACTTGCTGTTTCGCTATCATGGTATACGAACATGAATCATTTTTTGTGACGTCTCTATAGCGTATCGTGCTCCGTGTGCAATCGTAGGAAAATGGAGGAAATTGGATAATATGAACCGATTTTCTTTTCAATTTACCCGTATTATGCAGTTGCTTTGGTCCTAAAACCGTTACATTAATTTAGGAAATTTATGATCCCGTGGTAGTGTTGGCGTGGTTACACACGGACTTACGGACTACGGAACTCTTATTAGACGCAAAAATAACACTACTTATGGTTCACACCTACTTATCGCGCTTGTAGAATCATTTTAATTTATATTTGTCGTGAAAACACTGCGACTAGCGAGCGAGGGGAACCTTCTATTTTCGGACACGTATTTCCAGTCAGTGTCCCGTGCGAGCGGTGGCGGCCGCCATACTGCCGATAGAACGCGAATTCGAAATTTTTAATTTTGAAATTCGAAATCCTGACAATGACCGAGAACACGCCGATTTCGGGCATCAGCATCAAAGTGAGCTCTAAATTCGAATTTAAACTGATATTCCTTTTTACAAAGTTTGTTCATAAAAGGAGTTTATTCTAAAACCGGTATTGAAGATTGAGGCATGCAACGCTATTTCGGTTCCTTGTAAGGGCAAAAGAAATGATAAGATATTTGCTCTGCAATCGTTTCTGATATTGCATATCGATTGTATCGTAATCAAGACAATGCCAATTCGATAGTGAAAGATAAGAAATCATGCAGTATGACTTCTTATCAATGCCGCCAGTGGCAAAGGCCATGTTTGTATTAATTCGATAAATAACGATTTTCATAAGATCTGTTTCTTTTTTTACAGAGTTCTCAAAACCGTCTCCTCATCAAAAATGGAAGGGTTGTCAACGACGATGGAATGGAAGACGCTGATGTCTACATCGAGGATGGCATCATCAAGTAAGTTTATTATAATAAAGTTATTAAAACACATTCACCACTACAGGTTAACTTGATGTCTGCACTGACATAGTATTTTAGACTATTTCTAAGGCATTTAAATCGTAATCATCACCCTTAATTAAGACAAAGTGCATTCAATACTTTGGTGGGGAGGTAACAACAAATGCTAAAGTTATTTTATTTATCTAAGCTTTATTGCACAGCAAAACTAACAAACGGTGGACTTAACGCCGTAGGGCATTCTCTAACAGTCATACCTTTGGGCTAAGCAGAAATCGCAGTTCGGTGCGAGCACTTGTTGACGAGACACGTTTACTCGGCGCGAATTGCAAAGTTAGGGGTGAACAACATGTTCACAACCAAATGTGTTAGTTGTTTACAGTTAGTAGGAGACGGCCCAGATTGTTCTGTTTGCAAAAATAAATATCATTTTGGGTGTGGTGGCATAACTGAACGTGGTTTCGCGAGACTTGGAGCTGGGAGGGCGTCTTGGATGTGTACGGCTTGTAGGGATGTACCGCAAGCGGTGGCTGAGGAGTCCGCTCTGGAAGAGCAGGCGCATCTACCGAATACACCTGGCAACTCAAAATTTTCATCTGGTTTAACCTTGGACCGTGGGACCCCCTCTTCCTCAACACCAAAGCAACCAGTAAGCAGGGACGATGTGAACGGGCAACCATATCTATCATTATTGAATGACATATCTTCTAAGATATCACACATGCAGGCTCAACTATCTTCGATTCAGATAATACAACAAGACCTACAACAGGTTAAGTCTGACGTCGCTGAACTTAAGACCTCATTCAACACCAGGCTGGATCATCTAGATAGTCGTATGGATGACATTAATGCAAGAGTTTCAGCTGTGGAACACATGGGGGCTGAGCTAGAAGAACTTAAGTCGCAGGTCAAAGAAATTCAAAATGAACGTCATAAAAATGAGCAATGGGTTCGCCGATCTAATATCCAGATAAACGGTGTACCCGAGAAGACTGGTGAAAATCTGTTCAAAATAATAAGGAGCCTTGCAGATCGGAGTGGGTTCACACTTGATCCTGAGCGGGATGTTGATTTTGTGACGAGAGTGGCCGTCAAGAATGATACCGACAGCCGAAAAACAAGGCCTATAATAGTGAAAATGCAATCGCGATACAAAAAAGACGATTTTCTGACGTCATTGCGCAAAATGAAAAACGTTAAAGCGAGCGACATCGGTTTTCTTGGTTCGGATAGCCGTGTGTATTTCAACGACCATCTTTCCGCGCAGAATAAATATCTCTTCCAGAAAGCTAAATTGAGGGCAAAGGATAAAGACTATGCTTTTTGTTGGGTCCGTAATTGTACTATAATGGTTCGTAAGACCGAGAAATCGCCTGTAATACACATAACCTCTGTTGAATCGTTAAACAAAATTATTTAAGTGTTAGCTTTATATGTTTTTTATATGGTTGCTGTTTTTGTAATTACTTATATCGATGTGATTTACAATTTTTTTACGTAGCAGTACTTTTGCATAAAATGTTTAGAACACCTGCCTTATCGCAGGTCCTTTTGTTCGGGCGGTTTCACTATCGTATTCGGGGTGCGTATGACGTATCGAACCTGCTCGCATCTATCGCGGAGTGTGCTATGAATATGATTGAAATTTTGAGAACTACGCTAGCAATGTATGGCACGTGTAATTCATATTATCGCGTCAATGTGTTCGGAGTTGGGTCGGGTTTTGAAATGATGCATAAAAAAATGTTTGCTTGCGTTGATGTTTCGATGGCTCATTTTTGTTGGAAGGTATTTGTAAATGTTTTATTATTATGGCGATATCTAACGAAATATTTTATTGTTTGGTTCAAATTAGTAACCAGGATTGTGTCCTTATTTATTTATCCAAGCATTTTAAGTCGGGGTTTTGCTTCTTGCAGCGAGATATTCCTTTTTTCATGTCTATGTTATTGTCTTGTTTTTTTCGTGGTGCGGCATTTTGACATTGTTTTGCCTTTCTTGTTAGGAACGATTATCATAGTAGTAATAGTAATAAATTTCCCAGTAAATCTCTTTCTATGCATAGTAACAATTTAGATAATCACCGTTATAGTGTTTGAAAAATTTTTGAGGTGTTTTTATCAAAACGTACGCGGACTACGAACTAAAACTAAATTATTTTTTAGAAACCTACTTAATAGTAATTACGACATTATTTTACTGAGTGAGACATGGCTTTTGCCGGGCATTTTTGATGCCGAGTTATTTGACCCCCGATACAATGTTTACCGCACGGACCGAGATTATGTACGTCAAGGGATGGAAAAAGGTGGAGGTACCTTAATAGCGGTTAGGCGTGATTTGATGATAGATTCGCAGATCTTAACACTACCAGATCTTCCTGACGCCGAAGTGACATGTTTATCTGTTCGGTTGTCTCGTGGCCCAGATTGTAAGCGGTTGCATATATACTGTTGTTACTTTCCAGAAACTCGAGACCAAATAGTCTCCGAGTTATCATTATTAGAATCGATATCTGAGCACGGTGTTAGTAGACCTTCTGACGAATTTCTTGTGGTTGGTGATTTTAATGATAGGGCTGCATTGTGGTCACAGTCTCTAGCCGATAGTGATAGTTATATTTTGTTCAATCCAACTGTTAATCAATTAACTTCTCAGTTGTATACCTTTATGAATTTCACAGGCTGGAGTCAGCGTAATGGAATTCCGAACTCGAATAACAGATGGCTTGATCTCGTATTCTCTAGTTTTCCATGTACCGTTAACCGCTGTAAACCTCTTTCGGAGCCGGAGGACAGCCACCACCCTTCTTTATCAATAGTCGCGAATGTCTTACAAAAGGATGTAGGCCTGCGGCTTGCGCCAGTCACAATCCGTCGTTTCCATGCAGCTAACTACGATACTATTAAGTCTGAACTGGAACAGGTTAGGTGGGAGGAACACCTATCTGACAATGACATAGAAAAGGCTCTTGAGAATTTTTACCTAATTGTTAATAATATTATCGATAAACATATACCTAAAAAAATTATTAAAGAAAACAGACAATACCCTATTTGGTTTTCGCTTAAATTTTTGAAAAAATTATTTATGACCATATGTATCCGGTAATCAGTCCTTTGTTAACTGTACATCAGCACGGCTTTGTCTCAAAGCGGTCCACAGAGACTAACGTTTGTGAGTTTTTGGACATGGTCTTAGATTCCATGGACAAGGGGTTTCAGGTGGATGCCGTCTACACCGATTACTCTAAATGCTTCGATAAGATCTCACATTCTTTGCTGATTTGCAAACTCAATGCAATTGGTGTGCATGGTGATCTTCTTAGATGGCTAACCTCTTATGTTGAGAATAGAACACAGGCTGTAACTATAAAGGGCTTTACTTCTAGCTTTATTCCTATAACGTCTGGTGTGCCCCAGGGCTCACATCTGGGACCTTTGCTGTTTAATGTTTTTATAAACGACGTTGTGAACTGTATTAGGAATTCCGAATTATTATTATATGCCGACGATACTAAGATATTTAAAGTGATTAAATCAGAGGATGACTGTAATGATATGCAGGCAGACTTAGATCGTCTGTGCAGTTATTGCTCTTTAAATAACTTACAATTAAATGTAGAAAAATGTTATACAATCACGTTTACCAGAAAAGTAAACCCTATTCAATTTAGATATAAATTACACAATACTGAACTAAAAAGAGTAGACAAGGTTAATGATTTGGGAATACAGTTGGACAGTGGCCTGTTTTTTGATTCTCACATAAATAAAATTACTGCCAAGGCTTATAAACTGCTTGGCTTTATCTTTCGCCAAAGCACGGATTTTAAAAGTGCAGATACGCTTATTTTGCTTTATAATGCGTTTGTTAGGTCTCAATTGGAATACGCTTCAACGGCTTGGAATCCAATGTATAAAAAATATATGGACATGTTGGAGGGTATTCAGAATAAATTTGTCAAACGTTTGGAGTATCGGTTTAAAAATTATAACACAAGTAGAATTGAGCCATTGGGAACTCGACGTGAGGTCAGAGATCAAATATTTTTACACAAAATTATTAATAGTGTGGTCGATTCTCCGTACTTGCTAAGTAAAATTTGTTTGAAGTGTCCCAGATCCAACCCCCGCCACTTTAGTACCTTTGTTACACCAATTTGCTCCACAAATTACAGAAGCAATAGTTTTATTATTAGAACTTGTAGAAAATATAACACTGCGTATAATCACATCGATATATTTCATGAAAAATTAAACCGCTTTCGTTACTTGTTAAAAAGAGAGGCCACCTGATGTAGGTGTGCCTAAGTCCATAATTGTAGACATTTTATTTTGTCAAGATCAAAAATTCTTACTTACTTACTTTCTGTTTATATAAATAAATTTAGTAAATTAAAATTTGTAAACGCGCTTACGATCTACGACTCGTCAACATCATAATTGTATACCTAATTGTGAAAACTGTATGGCTAATGAACGACGCCTTGTTTTATAAGCTTTATGTATTATAACACAGCTGTTTGTTTTCCTGAATAAAGAAAAAAAAAAAAAAAAAAAAAATGATTAGTAGTTACGTACATAAGTCGTTGTTGGTTGTCTTTTTTTCCCTCATGTTTCTTGAATTTTAAGTTAATTAGGTATTTACTTTCCCGTTCAATGATTAAAAAACCATACGTAAGTAGGTAACTGGTGCCATCATTTAAAATATTGCTAAATTGCAATTTACAAATTGTATCAAGTGTCAGTGACCCCAGGCAAGGGTTACTCTCAGACTCGTGGAATCCAGTCCAAGGTAGAATTTAAATAAACTTGCTTTTGAACGTACCGACAAAGACGCAACCAATACAATAAGAAAGTCATAAAACTCAAACAAATCTTTCGAAACTGCAAAAAGTTGATTACACAGACGGGATTCTGATTCTTTAAGGTTTTGCTGTTACTCGTTTTCATTACTCGAAGTCACATTAATCTATCGTTTTGTCTCATTTCATGATCATCACTATAAACACTTATTCATAAGTTAATCATAATAACAAACAACTTTGTTTATTTTACATTATCTTCAGCTTACAATCCTGATATTTTCAATCGATTTATTAAATAAATAAATAATTAAACAACATGTACATAGTAAAACCTTGTAAGTATGATCAGCTGCCGATGTTTAAGCCCCGACAAAAAAGAGGGTGTCATAAGTTTGACCGCTTTTCTGTTCGTAGTTATGTGTTTTTGTGTGTCCTCCTTCTGTGACTTCGTAGCTTCCGAACGAATCAACTGATTTTAATGCGGTTGCCGTTATTCGAAAGATATTTAATCACGGTGCTTCTTAGTAATGGCTGATCAAAATCCGTCCAGCCTTTGAAACTATCTTGCTGTTTTCCTGATTCATGACGGAAAAAACTTGCGAAACTGCAAAAAGTTGATTACATGGGCGGGATTCTCATTCCTTAAGGTTTTGTTGGGACTCTTTTTTATTGCATGTTGTCACATTCATCTATCATTTAGTCACATTTCATGATCAATCACCATAAACACTTATTTACAAGTTCATCAAAACAACAAACCAACAAAACTTTGTTTAGTTTACATTATCTCCAGCTAACAATACTGATATTTTCAATCGATCTATTCAATAAATAAATAATCAAACAACGTTGTTGTGTTATGCAAATAATGTTTCATAGCTCTGCTATGTAAAAAAAACAGTCATAAATACATTGAGTCTTATTCACAATCCATTGCACTAGGCAGACATCTTGCGTGTGCACATGCAAAACTGAGGGAAGTAAGTTTGTTTACAAACAAACAAGTAAAAGCTATGTTCCGTCATTTTAATTAAACATGAACATTAAACAGGATGAAAAAAATTAAAACGGGCACATCGCATGCCGTAGTCAAAAGAGCTTTTTACCTACAATGTAAAATAGATTTGTTTTAAATTATGATGATCAAAATAACTGTATGCGTTTTAATTAAACATCAATATTGATCAGCATGAAAAATATATTTAAAAAAAACAAAAAAAAATAGAGAATAAGTTTTTACCTACATTGTAAAATAGATTTGTTTTTAATTATGATCAAAATAACTATATGCGTTTCGTTATTTTTGTTTACATATAACTTTTTACATATAAGGCTTTTTATTAGACGTGATTTAAAGAACACTGGACAAACCTTTTAAAAAATGCATAGCAATAAAATAAACTTTATAACCTTAAAAAAGATAAAAAGTGAATAAACTTCACAGAACAGTTTCACATTAATGTATTTATTTAAAACTTTATTGCTTTTCTACTGAATTAGCTACAGGTTAAGCATAAATATTATTTAAGCCAGGTTGTCGGAGTGAAAATAGGCATACGGTTAATTTAACGATTGCAGTTCAAATAATTTCGGTCCCCTTCACAGATAACTATATAACAGCGCATATTTTTATAGACGTTGATTGGTTTCAATTTCGCTTTCTACAACCGACTGATAACATCCTTTCTTATCACCACGCGATTGCTAATGCGAAACATAAACGTATTATTAAGTAACTTAACTTTTTTAGCATTAACAATGCAAATTTCTTTACAATGTGAAATTATTATAACACACTTAAAGAAAATTGTCCCGCCTGTGACAGTCCATTTTTCTTTAAGTGTGTAAGATATGAATCGTTTGAAGTGGATATTACATCTTGATTGATTATTCTTTGAGTGAAGTCCTTGACCTTGACGATTATGACTAATGCTTGAGTTTTCAGTTGTATATTCAGTTTCAGCAAAGGTACACTGCTGTTTGTATAAGTATTAACTTTAGTTCCATCACCAACCTTATAAATAATAACTTTACTCGTCTAATTCGACCTTTATTTTTTTACAAATTTTAGCCACAAGTTCATTTCATCGCAAGCATTGATCTGAGTCGTAAATTCGTAAAGTTCTATCTACAATAGGCTAGATGACACCACTCTTTATTATCAGTCAAAACGGTCTGCCTCCATAGATTTTGTATGGGAATACAAAATCGTGACGTCATGGTTGTGTATCAGAAATCGGAGTCAAATGACTGAATATTTTTATTTATAATTTTTTGGGTTTAAAAATTGGTTTCTACAGCTTTTTGGTTATATACTGGTTGTATTAACTGCATAGGGGTTATGGTTTTTATCGTAATGCTATTATGTCATTTACATACAACTGATACATAACTTTCACATAGTTCCTTTATGGGCGCTAACTGTTTTGCCGTTCGCCTAATTAGGGCCCTTCCTTTTTACGCGTTTAGTACCGCTGTGACAGTTGACATAGGGCTGTCCAAAATTCTACATGTCAAAAATTCAAAAAAATCAGTCTTGTTTATTCCAATGCTAAACTGAGTTAATCCGGAATTTCTAGAATTAGAAAGAACTGGCAGAGTTAATCCTTCTTATGGACTTGTTTATTCATGGTCAAATATTTTAAATGTCTATTTGGGTATGCCTTAGGTTTAAATAAACGAATTCATTTATCGTGGTGGTTCACGCAATAATCCTGTGTCCTGTTTGTTACCTGAGTTACAATATCTAGATAGAAAGTTCTGTCTAGTTGTTCTCTCAACCATGACATGCGCATGCGCACCACAACCCTTTATCGTAGAAAGTTTTAGTTTTTGCCTTCCTATGCTGCGCTTAAATCAGGTAACTAACGTGAAACGAGTCAATCCATTGCAATATAGTACTGTCGTATTCAACCCAAAAGAGTTATTGACAGTCCTCATTCACTCACTATACCTATGCGTAGACACGCACGCGCACCCAGCGCAAGCGCAGTGCAGTTATGGAGGAAGTCGCAATAAATGCGCCCAGTACAAAGCAACGGATTTATACATCACCGTCTATGATACGACAGACGGGTGGCGTGCATCTGAAAACCGTTAGCAGTAATGGTTGGAGAGTATAAACGTCTAACAATTGATGTGATGAGATAACCGGAGCACGCCATGTTTTTACTAAGAAATCAGAAAGCGGTAATATGCTCAAAAACTGAACGATATTCAATCGTCAAATGATTTTTGTAGTCATTGAACATTTATGTACTTTCATAACGCTCATGCATTCATCATTTTACTTAAGCATTCAATAAACTTTATGTTTGAGGACAATAGTAAAATGATAAAGCATTGATGTAGAGCATTGGACCGGACTTCCAAAGGTCGGGGGTTCGAATCCTCCTCGATGACCGGAGCCGAAAAAAAATTTTTTTTAAGTGTTATATCTTTTTGAAATTAAAAATAGCGTTGTAAACGCAAAAAAATACTTCACAAATAAAATGATAAATCTATCGAAATGACATTGTGTAAATTTCACAAGATTCCAAATAATAAGGAGATATCAAATAAATCTTCTCAAAATAAAGTTTATATCCGACTCATGGAGAAAGTGTACATGCGAAAGTGAATAAACTTTTATAATGTTTTAGGAAAACAAAGGCAAGTTACCGTTCTAATTTCTAATTAATGCATTTTACCCACGTACGTTTTGTCCGTGAAACGAGCAAGTAATTACTTTAAAAGGGACATACTGAATTGGAATTATGTATATGTATGTAGGTCCTAAACTTTCACTAAGGGAAGCTATACATAGATTTAGGGTTAGTAACCGACTAATAACGTTTAACTCTCAAGTATGATGTGCCCTTCTTTTTTTTTGAAAATGATTTTTAACCCTCGTCGAAAAAAGGGGTGTAATAAGTTACCCTGTGTCTGTGTGTGTATTTGCTATGTGCGAAGCGGGTCATAGGTGTACGACAACGACCGCAGCGTACAAAAAATGGAAGTTAAATGGGATGACTGGATGTCCAAATAGAAGTATTTCAGTACAAATCAAAGCTAAAAAAATGGGTCACGATTATAGCTGCGTTGTTAAATGCAAAAATAGTGGCAGGAATATCAAAAACCGCAGACGGTCGCCATTATTTATAACTCTGAGTAAGTAATTTTCAAGTAGAAACTAATGCTAATTCGGTTGCACCCCAAATTTCGCGAACCCTCCCTGCGATGACATCATGGTGGTAGCGAGAGTGACTCACCATGAGTATTTTGGATTATTAGGTCGTGGCCCGTGGGTAGGTAGGGTGGTGTTATATTATAGTTGTATATAGTATATTAAATTTTAGAGCAATATGGTTTACTTTTAAAAGTCCTGTTTGCTGGGATTCTTCTTTTTAAATATCGAATGCCTTAGCAGAGTTCAAAAGTCCAGACTTTTATATCTGCGCAAGACCGACTAATGTAGAAATTAATCTTATCTATGAGAGAAAATTATGTACTTTTTTTTCACTGAAGTAAGGGTAAGTAATGCTGCTGCAAAAATTTTCATACCTGCTCTGGTACCACCTTACTCAATGCAAGGCTTCCAATCTTTCACAAATTCATCACAAAGAGATGGCTCTTATCGAGAAGACCGCCAAAATTGTGCATATTTCTTTGTATGTTCATTGTGTATTATTTTTATGGTGTGCAATGAAGTGTTGTCGTTCTATCTATCCGAAGATATTTAAGACATTGCCGCCTCCGTTTAAATTACCTTAGCTCCACAACTCGACACCCGTGCCTGTGATGCGTCGAGGTGATCCATCAATTAATATCATTACCATAATTACCACAAGGTGCATTGCGTCCGTTCCAACGTCTTAACTTCATCTACCCGAGGCAATAGTGCGGTTACAAAAAGGGGGAATAGTACTATTACATTCCTTAATTAGTGTATGGAGAAATAATGCTTGAGTTTAGTAAGGCTCAGCGCTGCTTATCCTGGGGTCTGTTTAGGGGCTAGCTTGCTAAGTTAGGGGTTACGTATGGTTTTGAACAAGGAAATTATAGTTCATCAGCAGATTAGTGTTACATTAAGACTGAAAATTGACACGTAGGTGTGTAAGACTTTTTACTAAAGACTACCTAGTCTTACTTACCTAACTTACCTAAGTTGGTAATAATTTAATCAAAAGAAAGTGAAGTCAGGCCTTTAGTGTACTACAAAAACTTCATTTATGCTATACGAACTTCACAAATAAATCAATCACATCAATTAACAACTATCTAATTGATCGTCGCTTATCAAAAACTTTCATAGTCATTCATAACCTTTTTTGATGTTTACATTCTGCGTAATTAATTACATAGTCGTTGGCCGCGTTTTCACGCGCTTTGTCTATGACCGAGGTAAAAACAGTTCGCACGCGGTCGCAGTTTCTCTATGCCCCGCACAATGCGGGTCAAGCACCTGTCCCGCTCTAATTAATGACGTCTTCTTTCCCGCCAACTAGGGATGGGGACCACTAAATAGGAACCAATGCCACATAGAAAAATCTATGTTCAGAGTTTAAATAAAGACACAAAAAAAGCAGTTTTTTAATCCATTAAGGTTGCAGGTTTCCTATTTTAACATTCGCATTAGAAATCGTGGCATCTAAATGTAAAACTGAGAAACGATCTTTCTTAATTTTTCTACCATCATTGCGAAACCATTAAAACACGAAATCAATCTGCCTGTTGACAGATTTGGTTACCGTGAAAACGGTCATCTTAACCACAGATTTCGAACTGTTATTTAGCCACATAAAAAATGAATGTGATAATAACCCTAGTCAAAGTGTATAACAAGAGTATGTACCTGTATTTCTGGTGGTAAACGTAAAACGGGTCAAGGAGCACATACTCGTACGTTTGTACTTTTTGACGTGACAACGTCTTATAAATTGGTTTGCCGGGTGACACCTCAAGAAACTGCGTTACGCTGCTCCGCTCACGTTTCGCGCGAGAGAGACAGAGCGAGAGAGAGAGAGAAATAGGCATACACACCGGTTCATGTTATACGAATGAATATTCACATTAAAAATATTTTACCACTCAGAGTCGTTGTCACGTAAAACTTTCGCGCGTATACCGACTTTACAGGCAACCAATTTTTTTTAGTGACTGTACCCAAGAATTAATGCAATAAATAGTATACCCATCAGGGACCCAGAGGCCCAGGGACTTATAGTTTTTATTAAAGTAGTATTTCATTTTCTCATCTTACTCGTTTACAACAACTATTCGAGTCTATCGCCCACGTGAAATGTAACAGGTTGGACTCGAACCCGCATCTCTCGCAAACCGGGCGATTGCTTTACCAATTGAGCTACTGTGACACTTACTCACCGTCCCAAATTTCTTTAAGTGCTCCTCAGGCTGCAGGCAGCCCATTATCTATCCCCATTATATTAATACTAGCTGACCCAGCAAACGTTGTTTTGCCATATAAATTATTGTGGACAACCCTTATCATATCACTCAGGGATATGAAAAATAGATGTTGGCCGCTTCTCAGACCTACTCAGTATGCTCAAAAAATTTCATAAGAATCAGTCAAGCCGTTTCGGAGGAGTACGGGAACAAACATTGTGACACGAGAATTTTATATATATAGAGATATTAATTTCGCAACACTTTAACGAGTAGCTTAGCTTATCTTTTGATATACCCGAGCCCTATCCGCTTTTACACATTACCCGTAAATAGCTAAACGGTATAGTGAGTGTATTATTGTATTATTGCTCCATTTTGTAGCGTTACCCATTGTACGGGACTAGCATTACCGTTAACAATAGATAGATGATGTAGTTGTAAACGACGTTATTAGACCTTTGGACTAGCACTGCAGAAGCTTTTGTGAACTAATGAATGAAGTTACAAGGTGGTGTTAAAAGTCTATCTGGGTGTTTTCTATGTATAATTACCCGACTACGGCGAAGCAAAAGGAGGGTTATGATTTTGACCTGTATGTATGTATGTATGTGGGTATGGATGTTCATCTGTTCCCTCGTAACTTCTAAACTACTTATCAGAATTCGACAAATGACATATCATTAGAAGCGTCTTAATTGTCCGCTGGTTATAGGCTATATGGGATTTCACAAAATCTAATGTGGCGCCCTCTGGCGGACAAAACATACGAAGTAAAAAAATAAAGTTAAGATAAATATGCCGTGTTTGGTATCATTTGAAAGCGCTTTACTTGTACATTTTGAATATATATATATATATATATATATATATATATATATATATATATATATATATATATATTACTAGCATTTGCTTGTGACTTTACCTGTATTCATGGGCTGATTGTATATAATTCACATCTTTTTTACCCGACTATATATGTGGCTCTTAGCAGAGTAAGATCCATAGATGGATTATGGATTAGTTCACTGGAATCTAGCAAATTACTAAAGAATCCACATGACCAAAGATCGTTCGAGGAGTTGGAAAGATTGAGAAATCAATGAACCCAAGATTAACCTATTTAGAACTCCAAAATATGTTAAATAAAAATAAAATTTAAAAACTAACACCCGACTACTTAAAAACACGCTCTAAAAAGTACGAAACAAGAAAACACTCTCCAATGAAATTACTTAGTATGTACAAACTATTAAATATTTACCGTTATTAAATAAACTAACTTACACATATTATTAGATTTTAATATATTTTCAATTTATAATATTGATAGAGAAATGTTTTAAGGATAAAGCCGTGGTCGTATGCCATAAGAATAATAAATAAAAAAAAGTGGTATACGACCACGGCTTTATCCTTAAAACATTTCTCTATCAATATTATAAATTGAAAATATATTAAAATATAATAATATGTGTAAGTTAGTTTATTTAATAACGGTAAATATTTAATAGTTTGTACATACTAAGTAATTTCATTGGAGAGTGTTTTCTTGTTTCGTACTTTTTAGAGCGTGTTTTTAAGTAGTCGGGTGTTAGTTTTTAAACTTTATTTTTTTTATATGTATTTATTTACAAAAAAAGTATTTAAGTATGTTTATAAGTTGTCTAGTACCCATAACACAAGCCTCGTAGCTTAATTTGGGACTAGAGAATTGGTGTGATTGTTGTGAAAAATGTATTTATTTATTTTATTGAGTATTTAGGTACTCACTGCTCGACGTTTCGGCTGGATTGCACACAGCCGTGGTCACGAGCGGACAGTTCGTTAAGCTCGTCAGCTAAATACTCATTAAAATAGATCGCGTTTAGACCCGATAACCAATAGTTAGTGTTAAAATGCAACGCGAAAGTTCAAAATCATGAAATTATATATGAACGAATTAGTTACAAGAAATCATTTAATTTTTTAGCCCAAACATACAAATTCAATTCGAAACAAACAGATAACCTGTCTGTTTCGAATTTGTTTGTTACCGTTCCTAGTGAGTTTAAAAAAAAGTGAATTTCTATTGTGTTAAGTGTTTTAGTATCATAGGTCTAGAGACGGCATTCGACATGACCGGAAAAGAGAAGAATATTGGAAAGAAAGTTACTACCTCTCACCGCACAAGACGCTTAATATTCTCGTAGATATTACGAGTATTATTTATTGCGTACCTATTACATAAAAGTTGGTAACAACCGAAAGCATGGCGAACATGTTTTCTCGATTTTCATTGCCAGGAATGAGGCATTTGTATTTCGTGACTACTGCATTGCGTGAGATGGCGAGGGTCAATTCTGTGCTGAGGCCTCATTCCGAAAAACAAAATCCGTCAAACAATTTGACAACCACTTTGGTGTAATGGTCAAGAAGTTGACTATTAACCAAGAGGTCGCGGGTTCGATGCCCGCACACAAATGTTTGTACAAAACATTTGTGTGCATGAACATGTCTGTTTGTACTAGTCTGGGTGTTATATGTATTTATTTAAGTTTATTTGTTATACCACTGGTGATTCTGATATCTGTAGCACAAGTGCATAAGCTACCACGGAGTCAGATCCATGTATGTGATGTTGTTGTTGATTATCGTTTTGACGTGACAACGTCTTATAAATTGGTTTGCCGGGTGACACTTCAAGAAACTGCGTTACGCTGCTCCGCTCACGTTCCGCGCTCACAATGAGAGCGAGTGAGAGGCACGCGTCCCTTCGACTCGGGCATGGTTAGCCCGCCTAAGAGCGAGTGAGACAGACATAAAAAGTGAAAGGCACGCGTCCCTTCCACTCGAGCACAGTTAACCCGCCTAAGAGCGAGAGAGACAGAGCGAGAGAGAGAGAGTGAGAGAGATAGGCATACACACCGGTTCATGTTATACGAATGAATATTCACATTAAAATTATTTTACCACTCAAAGTCGTTGTCACGTAAAACTTTCGCCCGTATACCGACTTTACAGGCAACCAATTTTTTTGACACACGTACACGCACGTCAAGGACAAAACTTTGTCATTTTATGCGCATGTAATAAGGGCGATCAATTCATAGCTTGATGTGCTGTCGTGTACATGTTATCTATCGTTTTATCGGATTTAGTTTTTCTTAAAAGACGTTCAGGTTATACTTTTCTGGGTTTTCACAAAAAAAAGAAATTGTTTTTTTTTTAAACCTATTCCTATTTCAGTCCCCCATTTCACTTCAAAAGAATTTGCCATCACGACGAATCTTTTTTGCTTACTCAGATTTCGAACACTATACCATCAATCCTGGATACTACTTGTAAATTGGTAGAAGTTTTTACGCAATGTCTGGGTGGCCGAGTGGTTTAGGCACAACACGGGCCGGATTCCCATAGACACGGGATCGATGCTCGCCTAAAAATCAACTGTCTGTCGATTTAGTCTACTGCAAAAACATTATCAGAAATTTTTAGGGTCAAAAAAGGCGCACAGACAGGCAAAGCTGTTGTAGTTATGTATTTGTGTTATGTTAGGATAGAGCTGTTTATTTAAACGGCTATTTTAACCATTCGGTTGCGACATACACATTGAGCCATTATGAATGTACCTACAAACATAAAACTAATGGCACCAACTTGAATACCCATTAGAAAATAAATCCATTGACTCTATTCACAAACGTCAAAAGAAAATGTCATAAACTACGACAGTAACCTTAATCGCATTAAAATTATTGAATCTCTTCCGTCACGCGTTATGCCAGAATAGCCCCCTCTAGGTCGCTTCATGGAGTGCGTATTTCGTGACTTGTTATCGAAAATAAAATCGGTCATTTTCAGAATAAGCGAAAAATAGATTGGATTTTGTAGTCACAAATATTTGTACTAGGAAATTGAGTCAGCCTTGAACTCAGTCGAACTCGAATAGGTACTAAGGTAAAGAAAGAAATAACAATCGTCTCCAGCCGATATCGACTATGGCGGCCAATCTCCATAGAAATTAGCCAAGTACGCATGAAATATTTGGTATAGTGTTAGCACAGTATGAAATTGTAATACTGGTGGTGTTAGTGTACAAGCGCGTGCGCAACATACAGGTGCACTCTCTGTTCTATTTCTCTTCCTGCACTCCCTCATTGTTCGATGAGACGGAAATTCAACATGACCGGAGAGAGATCGTGCGCAGGACCAACGTGCTTAACGTGCTGCTCGAGGCTCGTGAAATGAATTTTAACTACGTAATTTGATTCTGGCTGTGATCAGCTATAGTTTATGAAAGTTATATAGTTGGTTTTTGCTGTGTTCGACGTAAGCAAATTTGATTTGACCGACTCCGGATTGAGTGACCCTGTGTGTCAATGCCGCTAGACTATCAAGGTAAAGTATTGACTACTTCTAATGTCATCCATCCATTCTTGTTGACTGAAATATTGATAGCACGCACCATTTAAATTATGTCGAAGCCAAATTCAAACTCTTCATAAATTATTTCATTCAAAGGTATCTCCGTTTAAATTTTCGAATATATCTACCTACCAGATTATTGTGATCCAAATATGGGTTTGCTATGTGACAAGATTGACGAACAGCATAGCATTTTCTATGGCTTTCATTCATAGGCCTGGACGGTGGTCATGGTAATTTATTATGTTGACTTGTTTAGTATCCACGAGATGTTTATGGGATATCGTACACCATATAATACGTCTAATGTCGCAACGCGGACGTAGATTCTGGAAAACATTATAGTCTTGCAAGTTCATGCACGATATTACCAGACAGATCTTTAGGTAGAACTTACTTTAATATACCTTTTTGATATACCGAACCTACGCTTAAATAAAATAAACGCAATCTATCCAATTAAAACTTAAAAAAAGGTGAACTTATATTTCTTTTCACACGTAACTTCGCGTGATGCTATGGTGGTTTTTCTTGTCAGAAGTATTTTCTAAATGGCTATTTTCCAACGTACCTGTCTAGTGAAATCTGTATTTTGCATGTTATTTTTATGACTAGAAAGTTGATGGGAACCACTTTTTGGGACGTACATTTATATTTAAGCTGGTAACTGCATTGGAGTTAATTCTTTGATACTTAACGTAACTTATACAACAGGGCGTTAGTTTTCTAACATAGAAGTTTAAAAATTAATACCAGACTACTTCTTAAAGGGATGAAACAGTATTCTTTTTTAATGGTCAGATGAAAGCCGTTATCGGATGCAACTTCTGATCTATTCCGATCCAACCCCAATTTCTAATACCACTGGTATTCACAGCCTTTTGTCATTTTCTATTCCGAAAAGATACCACTTTTCAAACTTACTTACTTATTCGTTCGGAATAGAAAAAGGTTTTAAGCAAAATTGTCCCAATTTCTAAAATAGTATTAGAAATTGGGATTAGAATAGAATAGATCAGTGCTAAAATTTGTCGTTCTTAAACCTATCTGGTTTCAACTTTAACCTCCTTGTTTTTGAGATTAAATATTTTATTCTTAATCTTAGTTATTAAATATGTGATTCAAGAGGAAAATAGTCAGGAACACGGAAATGTGTTGCAATTTTGAATATCTGTATTCTTTCCCGCCTGTGTGTGTGCTTTCTAGTGCTATTGCACTGACCATAACGTACCGACCTAACGTAACGGTTACGTCACATAGCCTGTATGTGTTTATAAACATTGAGATAAATCGCTGCGCGCGCGCTGGTACAGTCAACTGATTAGGTACAGAACAGATTTAAGTTCTATTAAATTGGGCTAATTGTTTTGTTTTTTACATTGTTTGTGTGAAAGTCTCATTTAAGGACCTTATATGGATACCTTACCTACCATAATTCATTCTTATAAACTTTCATCCTGCAATATTTTTATTGTGTTGTCTTCTCTTTATAGAATTATATATATATGTTACGGCTAATACCCGAAGTGCGGCTACACCTAGTTTTAACCGGCTACAACTAGGTGCAGCCTGCCTCATGCGGTTAATCTTAGGTGTATCCTACTTATCTTCGGTTATAACTAGGTTTAGCCTTCATTATAGCGACTAGAACTAGGTGCAGCCGCACACTGGTGGTTAAACTTAGGTGCATCCTATTTATTATCGACTAGAACTAGGTTTTCCGTTCAGTTAGGGATTTTGGTTTTATCCCCCGCGACTTCGTTCGCGTAAATGTAGGATTTTCTGTGGGCATTGTTAGGAGCGGAGTATTCTTTTAAGATAAGAATCAAAACGCGTGTGAATAACATGAACATATTAATTATAACGGTCCCCCGCGACTTCGTCCGAGCTTTTTGATTTAACTGCTTCCCCGTTGATTTCTAGGTAGGTATCAAGCATTTTATAGCTCATACAAAGCGTTCCTCGAGAATAAGCTATCTAACAAAAAATATTTTTTTCAAATCAATAAAAAAAAACTCCGTTTTTCCAGTTATAATGTGAGGTATGGTGAAACCGACCCTAACCTCTTTATAATATTAGTAAAGAAAAAATAACAGTCCCCGAAGACTTCATGCGCACCTATTGATTTTACTCCATTCCTGAAAGACATAACGTGTTTTTTTAGCCTTGCTAGATACGATGTACCTTACACAAAAGATTTTTTTCAAAATCGGACCATGAAAAGGTAATTCTGATCTGAGTTAAGTGCATTCAAACAATCAATTAGACAAAAGTCAAGAAGAAATCAGCAATATTAAAGTACTATCCAGGTCACCACCGCCTTATATTTATGTAGAGAAGATTTATAATATTTTATGTTTTAATTACTTATAATAAAGCCTCTTTTTGTTAAAAGATATTTGCCTGTCAAATAATAAATAATAAATGTCACTTAAACATCCCTGTCTTTTATTTATTCCATGTAAGCGAATCAATCGGTTAACGCAAAATTAGAATCTCGAAACAACTAAACTGAAAACCTTGTTCTAGCCGATGATAAATAGGATACACCTAAGTTTAACCACCAGTGTGCGGCTGTACCTAGTTCTAGCCGCTATAATGAAGGCTAAACCTAGTTGTAACCGAAGATAAGTAGGATACACCTAAGATTAACCGCATGTGTCGGGCTGCACCTAGTTGTAGCCGGCTAAAACTAGGTGTAGCCGCACTTCGGCTATTAGCCGTAACATATATATATAATTCTCGTGTCACAATGTTCGTTCGCGTACTCCTCCGAAACGGCGTTACCGATTCTCATGAAATTTTTATGGCAAAACGTTTGCCGGGTCAGCTAGTAATATATAATACAGGTGACTGAACCAATATATTATAGGTCTTGAGTGTTCGCAAAAATGATCCGAATGATGAGAATTTTGAAGGGCAAAAACAACCGTTTCACAAACCAAATTACAATGGTTTAACCATTAGATGCGCTCCAAAATATTAATTTTGTTACGAGATGTAACTAATTAACCAAATTAATCAATGATCTGCCTGTCCTGTTTCTTTTTGGTAATTTATGTAAATAGGTAATTAATTATTTACGGTTTGTTGTAATAGCTTTTTTACGTGTGAAAAACGAGCAATTGCAAGTCGCATAAATTTTTTTTCCATAGTGGCCAAAAGGTTCTATGGGCTAGTTAAATAAAGGGCTTCTAATATTTTAATAATAATAGTAGTCCTCCTGGCCGATTTCGAACTGCGCAGGAGATATTATAGTGCACAAGTGTGAGCGCAATACACAGGTGCGCTCACTTGTCCATCACTCTCAAAGTTCGGTGAGACGGCAATCCGACATGACCGGAGAGAGATCAGGCGCAGGACCAACGGCTTAACGTGCTTTCCGAGGCACGGGGGTGTAACACCGCCAACTTCCCGACTCCGAGCTGTTTTTTGAGACATTCATGAAAGAAAATCTCTGAAACAATTATAGCCCGACCTGGGATTTGAACCCAGGACCTCTCGAATGTAAGGCAGAAACATTGCCACTACACCAACGAGGCAGTCATCTAATATCTCACTGAAAAACAGACGGATGTAAACCAATTGTTTGATTAGACCAACAGGTACATTTCCAGACGAAGCATCCGAAATTCTCTTTGTCCCGTAGCTTCGGTAGGGTAATATGTGAAACGCAGCGTTGCCTGCTCTAAGTGTTATAAAGTATATCTACGTATTTTAATCCTTACATGCAAACCTACGAAGTTAAGTCCCACAATCTTCGTATTTTCTATCAAAATGATTCTGTTGCAAAATTTCGTCGTTAGACTGGACATTATTCGAATTTATTTATTTTTCGAATTTAATTGTAATAATTGTATCTTTCAAATTATGGGTTATAATGACCTGAATTAAATGCATTTTATTTATTTATTTATTTATTATTTCGGTTACTTTCGTAAAAAAGTTGATAAACGTTTCATGTTATACTGCGAGTAGAGCACACTCGCCTCGCTTCTCAACTAATTTTTACGCCGCCGTATTGAACGTATTAAAAATAACAAACTAGGTATAATCATACAATTGTTTGTTATTTTTAATACGTTCACGTCAGTATAATTAGTGATTTAGTTTTTAATGTGTTTAGAAAATGATAGATCAAAACGTATTTTGCGTGAAACGCGTGTTAAATCTTGCCATACCTTCCTAAGTGTTGCCGGCCAAAAATAACTTACTTAATAAGCGATTTTGTTCTATCAAAGTTCAACATTGGTACTGTAGTACCACAGCAGCACACATGTGTCCTTTAATATTTATGTAGTAGCAAACAACATGAAGAATTTCTACGGTAATTTTCTAATCTGGCCTCCGCCTTTGTTAAATTCGAGTAATATGACTTTTCTTTCGCTTGCAACTAGTCTGAATGATACTGATATTGACACTGGCTGACTTCCCATTTTCCGACGGCCGGTCCATAGATAAATTATTCAATTTTTTAAACGCGGAACAAGCTCCGAATTCAAATGGTGGACGCGTCGCGGCGCGCACTCCAATGCGCGCCGGAAGCCGCTAATGCGGTAACAAGCGTGCGCGTGGCCATACAGGGCTGCCAAAAAGTAAAGGACGTATTAATGACGTATTTCCATGGAAAAGATACAACCCATAACTTTACTTAAAACGTCGTAAGATTACCAAAATGGCCGAATATCTGTCAAGTCTGAAGTTTACTTTTCTACTCAAGTTACCATCGCACTAATATGATGATCTTCTTTTCATTACAATTAACAAATCCAAACTACATGAATTGTTATAGATCAATTTGTATAGCGATGAAAAACATATTTTAATACCTTTAAACTATCCAATTCGCTTTGTTAAATTGAGTTCAAAACCTAGTAAGTATCCAGATTCAAACTTAAAACATAAATATCCCAAAACTATGTGTGAGTAGGTTGGATCCATTCCCTGGAAATACATCCTTAATGGCTGGCCTGGCTGCCTGGCTGGACGTCATGCTCAGTAGTGCTGTAACGAGACTTGAATTTCGAATCGCTAACAATACTTGCTGACTACGAAATGTCTCTGAAACAAATCGACTTAAACGGGGACTATCATTGTTGGTTGATACACTAGAAAACGTTTTCTACTAGTAGACCAACGATGCGGTCAAAGCTTTTATAAATGTTTATTATTATTGTGTCAAGTAAAGGCAGTGGACTGTAGCCTACTTCAGCCTATTCTTTCTTCTGATTCTCTCGGTTATTTAATTCGCAACCGTAATTTAATAAGTTGGCAGCCCTACCTACCTACATTACCAGTTGTTCCATATGAAGTGATGTTTCGCTACGTACGGAAGGAACTCTTAGTTTTTATTGAATTTCATTTTAAGGTGTTATGGAATGAATTATAGCTACAATAGTGACGACCAATTCGGTGTAATGGTCAAGAAGTTGACTATCGCGGGTTCGTTCCCCGCACTGTACAAACATTTGTGTGCAAGAACATGTCTGTTTGTACTGGACTGGGTATTATATATTTTTATTTAAGTTTATTTGTAATACCACTGTTGATTCTGATTTCTGTAAAACAAGTGCTTAAGCTACTTGCCACGGAGTCAATTTGTGTGATGTTTTTGTTTATTTTTTTATTTATTAGTTGGATTAATTTGCAGTTTTCATGCAAGGCTAGACTAGATATCTTTTATGACATGGAATATTAGTAAAAAAATACGAATGTGCAATCCAGCGATTATCCAACTAGCTGTTACCCGCGGCTTCGCTCGCCTAGTATATGTGAATTAACTGTCATAGCATTCAAAACTTAACCGTGTTGCACCATCTATCGGTAAGCTATGAGTTGATATTTCAATATGATTGAGATGTTTTGTTGCGGAAAAAAGTCATCTATGTCACTCTCCAGCCTCCTAGGTGGTAGGTATACCACACAAAAAACATATCGTGATATTGCTCCATTGCGTTGTGAAAGAAGGACAAACAAACTGACTGTCCTATTTATAATGTCAGCAGGGAAGTAGAGATTTAAGCGTTAACTTGGCAATCAGAAAATCAGCGTGAGGCGGAAATTGAACACGTCGGGTACTAACTAGATTTTGCTAACATGTAAACCCAATATTTTCCGAAGCTTTGCCGATCTGGCAACACTATCTGCCACCTAAGCACTTAAGACTTGGCATATTTTCAGTAGACTTCAAGTAAGTTAAATATGAGTAGCAACTAGATTACCATCTTGCATTAGCAGAAAGCTGAATTTCATCATCAGCCTTTCGACGCCTACTGCTGTGCATAGGCCTCGCCAATGGATTTCCACCGCTATCGGTTTTGCGCTTCTCGTATCCACCGACTTCTCGTGAACAGATTTACGTGGAAAGGTCTATGTTGGGGATCTCATTAAGGAATAAGATCCGGAACGAGGTCATACGACATAAGACTCAGGTAACTGATGTTATCCAAAAATGTAGCAAGCTAAAGTGGCAGTGACGAGAGGTGGAGCAGGCAGGTTCTCGAATGGAGACCACGCTTAGGTAAACGTAGTGTGGGACGCCCCCCGACTATATGGACATATGACCTGAAGAAGGCAGCTGGTAGTGACTGGATGCAAAGAGCGGGAGATCGTGCGCTGTGCGCTCCTTGTGGGAGGCCTATGTCCAGCAGTGGACTGTAACAGGCTGATATGATGAATTTTAGAAACTTAGCACAAATACCTGATTTCAAACCGAACTAGATTGCGTATGGTCATTGAGCCCATGTATTGTTTACACATATGATGCCTATATCATTTTGTCTGAGGTATTCTAATGACATGAAACCGTTGCATGAAACAATGACATAATATTTAGGTTCAGCAGGCCAAGGGAATTAGCTAATGTTCTAACTTATTAACACATTTTTGTTGGAAAATGACATCTATTTACAACATTGTAAGATAGCTCGCTATGTGTAGTGGTATGCAGATAAATTTTTCATAATATTACATATTTAACCGTAGGTATTGTTGTAAGCAAGTCAAGGAAGAGATAACATGGTTTTAATGTTCACATAGTTTAGCAAATTGTTATCGGAAAATGACGTTGTCTTGCCCGTTGCTTTTTTAATTTTCCATCGTTTAAACCTTCCCTCGTCTTTCACGGTTATTTAGAAACAAAAATTATTCAAATCTGCTCAGCCGTTCTCGAGTTTTAGCGAGACTAACGAACAGCAATTCATTTTTATAAATAAAAAAAATAAGAATAACTAATTAGAAACATTATCTTACTCGTATTATAGGTTATTTTTTCTCTTGATTTTGGGCTCTAGTGTAGTCTAGTTTCAATTAGATCGGAAGTTATTAGATTTGAGAATATTATGGGTTACCTATAATATATAGGTATACGAGTATTATACCTACTTCAGTTTTTTTGACGCAAAAGGAGGTTTTTTATATTTCTCTTTATCAAACTCTATCAAGATAATCAATATCATAAAGCATCCCAGAAAAGCATTCCCGCATCATTTAAAATATCAGGCCAATAGAAATTAACCCCAATGTAACGCGTTTCGTTAAATTTAACAATTGGTTAAATTAAATCTCTGGGCGTGCGTTAAATCAGTAACGGGATGTGGTGTAAGGGAGTGACTCAGCCGTTTTTTTCTCACTCAACCTAAAGATTCGGGATTTGGGAGATGGATGTTCAATAAGTTTTTAGATATCAGTATTATTTATAAATCGTTTGCTGCTGAAAGCCTTAATTAACTACTTACATTGTAGTTTTAATTGAGGATAGGATCGTTTTTTTTATTAAACTTTTTTGACGTCGAAATGATTTTTTACTTTATTTTTATCCGACTACGGCGAAGCAAAAAGGAGGCTTATGAGTTTGACTAGGCTAGGTTATATTGCAAGTTATTGCACGTGGCGCCCTCTAGGGCACATTAAGTACTGAACGAATATCTTTTTTGTTGTCATTAAATGGTTTTGAAAAAAAAAATGTAAACTACCATCATTCAAAATTATTAAGTTATGTTCCTATCTACACAAAAAGAGCTAACAGAAGATACTGTTATCTTGAAGGTCTTGCAGTGCGGGGTCTTGTTTGAGTCTTAGTTAAAATCGGATCCAAAGATGGTGAAGTCTACCAACCACCTTCTCTATTAAAATTAGGGTGTCTTCAAAATGTAATAGCCTCACGTAGCTTTAGCAAGTCAGGCAGGTACTACGGGACAAGCAGCTACAAAATTTGAGTATATTTTTTTTATTTTTCGACATTACCAGACCAATACCTCTCTCCCCTTTCTCCTGTAAATAAATGTCCCATTTCTTCTTCCAGACAAGTGGGCCGCAACCTCATCATCCCGGGAGGCACCCGCGTTATCGACGCTACTGGCAAGCTGGTCATGCCGGGCGGGATCGACCCCCACACCCACTTCGAGCTGGAAATGATGGGGGCGAAGACGGCGGATGACTTCTATAAGGGCACCAGAGCGGCGGTCGCTGGGGGGACTACTACTGTCCGTGAGTAGATGTGTCATTACTTAGTGTATGTTTATCATTCGATTTCGATTCGGGTAAGCAGGATACAAGGAATGGGCTAGATGATACCACCAATCGTTGACATACTCTTTATCATCTGTCAAAACGATCTGTCTCCATAGATTTTGTATGGGAATACTAACGTTGACGTCATAATATAGTATTAGAAATCGAATTGACTGAATATTTATATAATTTTATGTAAGTAAATATTGGTTACTTATGAATAATCTCAAAATAATTTTCCGTATATAAAAGTTGCATTTTCTTTTCAATTTTAGTTGACTTCGTACTGCCTCAAAAGGGACAATCGCTTTTGGAAGCTTACAACAACTGGAGGCAGAAAGCTGACGGGAAGGTAAGTTCTTAAATTTACTCCATATTACATTATTTTTATTTAGTTGATGGAATCAGGCGTTACTTTGCGGAAATCCATGACTAAAGCTGAAAAAGAGATTTATTTTGCTTTAAATTTCCACTAAACGACGCCAGCGCAGGAACCAAAATACATAATACAACAGT
The DNA here is from genome assembly GCA_963921415.1 of Pyrausta despicata. Taxonomy (NCBI): domain Eukaryota; kingdom Metazoa; phylum Arthropoda; class Insecta; order Lepidoptera; family Crambidae; genus Pyrausta; species Pyrausta despicata. The sequence continues at coordinate 6,995,549 of OY992869.1, forward strand.
AATCACGAAAAAAGCTAGAGCTGGAAGACGACTTACAATACCTACAACTCACAACGTGACACGGAAGATGCACCTGGAATCGCAACACTGACACCAACAAACACTCGACTCGACACGTTTCGCCACTACACGTGGCATTCTCAGGAGATGTTGTCGCTTCGACACACTACGAGCGACTGACAATATTCAGTACTTATGAATAATCTCAATTATGAATTATTATTGTTTTGATTATACATTCCTTGATTAACCAAAAAGTTGTGATAAAATGTAAGTGGTCGCAGACTACTACTACTTCTGAACAGGACTTCTCGATAGATTTCCAGATTGATTTATAAATTACCTATATCTTTAGATATTACTAGTTTTAGCTAGGTTGAGGTTTAAAAATATTTATTCTCATAAAGACATACATTAATATCACTTACATGAGAATATGAGTGAACAGAAGTATGAAACTCTGAACTAATGTTGGTGTAAGAACTCCTAACACTAAGATTCAAATAACTTGTCAGGGTCATGCTTGACAAATTATGAAAGCGTGTAAACTCGTCTTGAACGCTTGCTATTGTTATACAAAAGATGTGGGCCAGATAATGCTATATGAGTTTGGAATACGGTAGTGTTCGCGGCGATGTCACTTTTACTTGTGAATACAGTTGTTTATACCTCCGATACACTCGATTTATACTTCTAGTCTATATAACTCATATTTTCACTAACACGGAAACCATACACTGGGCCTTTTTTATTGCCACGTCGCCACAGATTACTAAATAGTTACTACGTAACAGATAAATCACTCAATAGTAAAATTTAGATACCTACAGCGTTAATAGACTACTTTTTCTGCCGCGTACAAAATGCACCTACAGCTTTGAATATAAAGTCACTATTGCTTCGCACGTGACGTGAGACCGAGCGACAATCGAACTAGGGTTGACACTTTCGGTAAAAATATTTCAACCACATTTTTCTACAATGGTATTTGATTGACTGTTGTTGAAATATTATAACATTATTAAATAACAAATGTGAAATAAGAAATTCAGCCTGTATTAAGTATAACAAGCGAATTATGAGCTACTTAATTGTGACTCTTGCTATCTAGCTAGAGTATGGCGCTACGAGCATGTGACGTCACTGACTGGTAGCGGTCTCCATGTCTAATTAGAAATCGAGAATTGGTCAATTTTATTGTCAACTACGTAAGTACCTACCTACCTACCTAGTCATTTCGCTAATTAATTAGTCATTAGTCGACTAAACTACCACGTCGAGTAGTTAGATAGTTAAGTACGCACAGTTCGTAGGTGGTGCGCAGCCCATAAAAAGTAGACTTATAGGTATAATAGGTACTTAGGTATTATTTCGATAAAGTAACTGACCTATGTTTCACTGTAGGTATTACATTTTAATTCAATAAAGCCGAACCCCAATTTACCTGAATTTATCCAATTTTCCTACGTAGGTACCTCCTACTAATTTGTTTGTTTTTATACAGATTATTTGGTTCGTATGAACACTAAATTGATCGTAAGCGTAACACGAATAATTATAGTGCGTCGTGAGCGCGTCCGACGGTTGTTGGCAGCCCACTGAATTCGCACCGCCGGCTGTGCGGGCGAGAGTAGACTATTACCGCGCGCAAGTACATCGAGTGAGAGAGGCCTGACGTTGCTTTCCGTTCAATGGCATCGCTACTGAGCGTTAGCAACATCACAGTAGGACCCATGGGGCCTTATTATCTTGTTGACATCTCAAGAGAAGTGCTTCGAATCATAATTTTGTTCTAAATGTTTGAATTGAGAAAGCTGCTAGTAAGCGTTACTGGCAGCGTTATGTACGGCAAGATCGTTAAAAAGCCCCAGAACCTCCAGACAAAGTAATACATATTGCCATAAAAATGTATGGAGATCACACTCGCTTTAGCTAAGGTATAAAGTAGCGAGGGCGAATTTCATTTCTATACGGTGTAAGTCTTCATAAAGTGCAATTAAATTATGGGAACATATGCATAATTTTATCGACATATATATATTTTTTTCGAATCATTTAATATCTGGTAGGGAACCCCGGTCAGATACAAGAGGTCATGATTAATGGCTCGAATTCTTCTAACTCAAACCTTCCACTTCCAGGTGTGCTGTGACTACGGTCTTCACGTAGGCGTGACCTGGTGGTCGCCCTCAGTGAAGAAAGAGATGGAGAAACTCACCTCGGAAGAATACGGCGTGAATTCCTTCAAAATGTTCATGGCATATAAGGACTCGTGGATGTTGAATGACTACGACCTGTATTGTGCTATGGAGACCTGCACTGAGTTGCGGGCTTTGTCTATGGTAAGATTTATGTTAATCTAGCGGCCTGTTCCGGCTTCGCACGGGTGGACAAAATTAGTTTATTATTTTACATACTTTATTTTCTAACATTAACAATGCAAATTTCTTTATAATATGAAATTAAAACACACTTAAAGAAAAATGACCTGCTACAGGCGTGACCTGCGACAGCCATGATTAATAAATACAATCAATAAAAAAATATTTTTGCCAACATATAAATTAACCCTAACGCCTAGTGCTGAGAAGAAGCGGCTCAAGAAACTCAGTCACTATTGTTATTGCTTCTTTTCAAATTTGATTTACTTTCTTGTTTTACTTTCTTTATATTCAAACATTTCTATATATCTCTGTCATTCAAATAATCATCAATTTTATAATATGCCTTTGACATCTTTTACAACTGTAACAAAGGTAAGGTAATTTATTAAAAAAATATATACATCTAAATTACATACACCCATAAATGAGTGACAACAAGCCTAAAATGTGGAACGGCAAGCCACTTTGTTTGTTTGCAAATTGCCACTTTTAGGAGATAAGTGTAACTTTTAATGTTAAGGAGCCATGATATTTCGTAACAGACAAATATAGACTTGATAATGTCAAATACACATCTAAACTGTTTCAGGTCCACGCAGAGAACGGGCACATAATCGCTCGCAACACGGAGAAACTTCTAGAAGCCGGTGTGACCGGCCCCCACGGACACGAGCTGTCACGGGACGAAGAGGTGGAGGCCGAGGCCGTCAACAGGGCCTGCGTCATCGCCAACCAGGTCAGTTGTTACTTGTAACAACATTTAGAAGCTACTAGAAGCCGGCGTAACCGGCCCCCACGGACACGAGCTGTCACGGTACGAAGAGGTGGAGGCCGAGGCCGTCAACAGGGCCTGCGTCATCGCCAACCAGGGTCAGTTGCTCTGTCTAGTAACATCTAGAAGCTTCTAGTAGCAGGCGTGACCGGGCGGCCCCCAGGGACACGAGCTGTCACGGGACGAAGAGGTGGAGGCCGAGGCCGTCAACAAGGCCTGCGTCATCGCCAACCAGGTCAGTTGCTATATCTAGCAACATCTAGAAGCCGGCGTGACTGGGCCCCACGGACACGAGCTGTCACGGGACGAAGAGGTGGAGGCCGAGGCCGTCAACAGGGCCTGCGTCATCGCCAACCAGGTCAGTTGTTACTTGTAACAACATTTAGAAGCTTCTAGAAGCCGGCGTAACCGGCCCCCACGGACACGAGCTGTCACGGTACGAAGAGGTGGAGGCCGAGGCCGTCAACAGGGCCTGCGTCATCGCCAACCAGGGTCAGTTGCTCTGTCTAGTAACATCTAGAAGCTTCTAGTAGCAGGCGTGACCGGGCGGCCCCCAGGGACACGAGCTGTCACGGGACGAAGAGGTGGAGGCCGAGGCCGTCAACAGGGCCTGCGTCATCGCCAACCAGGTCAGTTGCTATATCTAGCAACATCTAGAAGCCGGCGTGACTGGGCCCCACGGACACGAGCTGTCACGGGACGAAGAGGTGGAGGCCGAGGCCGTTAACAGGGCCTGCGTCATCGCCAACCAGGTCAGTTGCTACAACTAGCAACATCTAGAAGCTTCTAGAAGCCGGCGTGACTGGGCCCCACGGACACGAGCTTCTTCTTCTTCTTCTTCTTCTTCTTCTTTCGTGTCGGCATGACGGGCTAAATTTTACTTGCCCAGAAAGCGGCTACCGTGGCAGCCCTCTGGTTACAGGCTAGTAGGTCCTCACGTGAGCAGGTGGTCGGGCACGCGGGACAGTTCATGAGGTGGACCATGGTTTGCAGGGGTTCTCCACATTCACATCTGACGTCTGCGCTGCTTAAGTACCCCCACTGACACAGGTTATCTTTACTTCGACCAACCTGTGTCCTCAGCCTATTTAGACTTCTCCAGGTTGGCCAAGGTTCTTTATAGCCCGGAGGCAGATTTTCATTGGGGGGGTACAGTGGATGTGGATACTCACTTGCCCAAAGCCTGCACCTCATGTCAGCGGGGATTTCGTCGGTAGGCTGCGTAGATCGTAGGAAGCTTTTGCGGCTTCGCAACCGACCTGGGGCGGGGGAGAGCCCGTAGAGTGGATGTCTCGGGTCGCTTTCCTGTTTTTGTTTTTCAAGCGAACATGTCACTTCTCTACGGACTCTGGGTGGCGCTATTCCCGCAAGAGGAAACAGCATACCGACCGGGGTTGGCTTAAGACAGCCAGTAACTATGCGGCAGGTGTCGTTTAGCTCTGCGTCAACATCTCTGGTGTGTACTGACCTAGCCCACACTGGACACGCGTATTCTCCTGCTGAGAAACACAAAGCTAGTCCCGTAGTTCGCATAACCGTTGGGTTTGCTCCCCAGTTAGTGGAGGAGAGACGGCGCAGAAGGTTATTACGGGAGCTAACCTTTTGTTTTGTGTTTCTGCAGTGGGTCTTATAAGTCAGTGAGCGGTCAAGTGTCACTCCCAGGTATCTAGGGAAGTTACAGTGTTGGATGGCGACGTCTTTCCATGAAATGTTCAGCTCCCTGTTTGCGTCGCGGTTACGTAGGTGGAAAGCACACGATTGGGTTTTGCTTGGATTGGGCCTTAGAGCGTTTTGCTCGTAATATTCATGAAGGTTTTCCAAGGCAAGGTTCAGTGTACTTTCCACGGTGTCGAAGGTCTTATCTTGGCAAGTTAGTGCAAGATCATCGGCATAGATAAACCGCTGAGTGTTAGGGTAGTGGGGCTGATCATTCGTGTACATGTTGAATAAGAGTGGTGCCAGGACGCTTCCTTGGGGAAGGCCGTTTTTCTGACATCGCCATCTGCTCTTCTTTCCATGTAGATGGACGCAAAAGCGGCGGTTGCGAAGGAGCTCACTTAACAGTGACACAAAAGTGGGATCGTTTGTGGCACTCGAAACTTTAGACAGCAATTTTTTTATGTTCACTGTGTCATACGCTGCTGAGAGGTCGACAAACACAGCACCTGTGACCATGCCCCGCTCAAATCCGTCCTCAATGAACTGAGTGAGGTTAAGCACCTGACTGGTGCATGATTTTCCCGGCCGGAATCCGGCCTGTTCTGGGATGAGTATGGGGTCAATGGTAACTGTGAGTCGGTTGAGTATTAGTCGCTCGAAAAGCTTGAAGGTATGACACAGGAGAGAAATTGGTCTGTAGCTCTTAGGGTCGGAAGGGGATTTCCCAGGTTTTAGTAAGGCCACAATTTTCGACTTCCTCCACAATTTCGGAATCTTCGCTAGTGCCATGCACGCATTAAATAAACTAAGCAGCCAGGATATAGCCACTGGTCCAAGGTGTTTCAGCTGTTCGACTGTGATATCGTCCAGGCCAGCAGCTTTGCCGTTTTTCAGTGCTTTTATGCTTGTGGTGATATCAGTGAGTGTGAAAGGCATGCTGATGTTGTTGCATATCTGTTGCGTATGTTGAGCTGATCTTGGTGTTTTGGGGAGTCTTCCAGTGGGCTTTCCATTAAGTATAAGCTGGTGCGCTACTTGATTGGCTGTGGTTTGACCCGGTAATGATGGAGGGGGCGGATCATTTGTCAGCTTATGTATAGTTGACCACGCTTTCTTGCTATTATGCGTCATATTGATAGACGTGACAGTATTCATCCACCTTTCCTTCCTACTATCGCCTACCAAACTAAGAAGCTCTTCTCCGATCGAGATGGTCTGTTCAGAGAAGGGGTCCTCTGCAAAGAGTGCCTCATATTGTGTAAGTAGGGTGGAAGCTTCTGATGTCAAGCCTGGGACGTATGCTGTGCGACATCCTCTGGGTATGGTCCGTCGGGATACTGACCAGATGACTTTTACAAACTCGTCGTAGTTTTGAGGTACAGGCGGTATGTCGAGAAGCTGTTGGTCCACTTTTTCAGAGAAGCTGGTCCAGTCGGCTTTGGCAAAGTTGAACCGTCTTCTAAATGGGACCTGTAACGGTCTCACAGTAGCCACCACCTGAATCACTACAGGCCGGTGCTGAGTTTTAGGTATTGGAGAGCACAATTGTTTGGTACATTGTGGTCTTATATTCGCGCTGCAGAAAGCGAGGTCCGGATTATAGCCGCGACGCCAACGGCGACTGTAGAACGATACAGGGAGTTTGGCACTATGGATGAGTTCCAGGCCGTGCGAGTCTGACCATCGTTCCACAGCTTCTCCGTTCGGGTCACTGGCTGCGTAGCCCCAGGTGGTACTGTGACTATTAAAGTCGCCCAGTATTAGTTTAGTGGGGTGATTATCAAAGTTTTTGGTTTTGATAAATCTAAAGTCATCATTCGGGGGCTTATAGACAGAGGTCACTGTACAGTTTCCGAGGTCGACCGTGATAAATTCTATCGAACCCTCTGATATACAGTCTGCTGAGGTAACTGTTATGGATGGTTTTGCAAAAACTGCGCTGCCATACTTTTTGTGTTCAATTTCAGCGATAAGAACCATACCTGCTATATGTGGTCTTTGTTGGTCAGAACCACGGTGTGTTTCTTGGACACACAGAATGTCGCATGAGTGCCTCTGACATAGTCTGGATAGTAAGATAGACTTGTCATCTGAAAAGCCTTCGATATTAATCGTGATGACAGTCAGGGCTGGCTCTGGAAAGAGCCTTTTAGTTGGTCCTGAAAAGGTTCGTTTTGGCCCTTGATAGGACTGGTTTGAGTTGCATGGATCGCCCATTTGCCGTGGTAAAAAGATTCGCCAGCCTAGCCACTCCGTTACGGTGACTAGCTGTTTCCAGGGTGCGCCGCGGGGAGGCTCTTTTTATGCACCCGGGACACGAGCTGCCACGGGACGAAGAGGTGGAGGCCGAGGCCGTCAACAGGGCCTGCGTCATCGCCAACCAGGTCAGTTGCTATATCTAGCAACATCTAGAAGCTTCTAGAAGCCGGCGTGACTGCCCCCCACGGACACGAGCTGTCACGGGACGAAGAGGTGTAAGCCGAGGCTCAACAGGGCCTGCGTCATCGCCAACCAGGTCAGTTGCTACATCTAACAACATCTAGAAGCTTCTAGAAGCCGGCGTGACCGGCACGGACACGAGCTGTCACGGGACGAAGAGGTTGAGGCCGAGGCCGTCAACAGGGCCTGCGTCATCGCCAATCAGGTCAGTTGCTATATCTAGCAACATCTAGAAGCTTCTAGAAGCCGCGACCCACCCCCACGGGTACCAGCTGTACCAGCCTGAAGCATTGCTTATCAGATCAGTTTCTAATCATGCCTACTTCTTCTTCTCTGAAACTTTTCAAATCTAACGCGTCTTTCTGAGAAGCAAGACATAGTACGAAAACTTTGCAACCTTTTATTTTATATCTACAACATTCTATATGTAAACTCTCTATACAACTCGTCTCATACAACTTGCTTGGGAGGTTTTTCTCGAGCCGTACTTACATGCAGCGTTATTATTGCAAAAAATTAGGCCAATATTACGATTAACAGCGCTATCGCAGAGCTTCTGTTATGTCTAAATAAGATCACAAGGCTAAATAAGTCAATTTTCGCACTAAGCCGCTTTATTGGGCCACTGTGCGTAATTAATTGACCCAATGTATATAATTCCATTGCATAGCTTCTAGTTGATGGAATCAGACGTTACTTTTCGGAAATCCACGACAAAAGCTGAAAAAGAGATTTATTTCGGTTTAAATTTCCACTAAATGACGCCAGCGCAGGAACCAAAATACATCCAACTGTAAGCACTTAAAAACTAGAGCTGGAAGTCGCAGGACTTACAATACAACTAACAATGTGACACAGAAGATGCACCTGAAAACACAACAGTGACACCAACAAAACACTCGACGCGTTTCGCCACTACACGTGGCATCCTCAGGAGATGTTGTCGCTTCGACAGACTCCGAGCGACATGGATTCAGTTAATAAGTGAAGTAAATCTGTAGTACTGAATGTGCCTTCTTATTATTTTCAGGCAAACTCACCTCTATACATCGTGCACATAATGTCTAAGAGCGCAGTGGCGGCGTTAGATGCGGCGCGCGAGAGGCAAAAGCCTCCAGTGTATGGCGAGACGCTCGCTGCCACTGTTGGCACTGATGGTGAGTTATACAACCTATTCATATCCATATCCATATTAATTTATTGCATTCATGAGTGGTATTCAATAGGTGACAAATACAGTTTAAGTAGGTCATCATGAAGCCCATTTGGGCATGGCAAATTAAATAAGGCAATATAATTCAATGTCAATAATAATAAAATCAACAACAATCAAAGGACCAGTCCAGGACTATTAAAATATAATCAATTAATCTAATCCAATTAAATACTAAAATTCAAATAAAACATGTCAAAATTAAAATCAAATAAATAACATTAAATTGTCCAGTCCAGTACTATTTAAATAAAATCAATTAATCTAATTTAATTAAATACAATGAAATTTCAAATAAAAAATTAAAATTAAAATGAAATAAATTATAGTAAAGTTATTAATTAATTAATTAGTGTATGTCAATTTTAATATTAATATTAATCTGCAAAAATTCATCCAAATCATAATAACTCTTGACTGTCAAAAATTGCTTTAATTCTTTTTCAAATTTATGTCCCTTCAATGATTTTATTTTGCTTGGCAAGTGATTATTACTTTAACAGCCATATACGCCGGACAGGTTTTGTACAGAGCCAGCCGTGCCGTAGGCAAAACCGATTAGACCGATAGCGGTACTTTCAGCTCCTGCAAAGTTATTTGAAATAATTTTAAATCTTAGTATTAGTAAACAAGTAGATCATATTTTATCTGACAGTCAACATGGGTTTCGAAAAAAACATTCTACTACTACCAACCTCACTGAACACGTTGACTACATATGTGCCGAAATGGATGCCGGTAGACAGGTGGACGTTGCCTATTTTGATTTTAGAAAGGCTTTTGATCTCGTGAATAATGATATTTTGTTGCAGAAGTTAGCAAAATCTGGCTTCACTCCTAAACTCCTAGAATTTTTTGCTAGTTATTTGGACAACCGTCGTCAATTTGTGAGAGTTGGTGGTTTTGAGTCCAATGATTATTTCACTAGATCAGGAGTAAGTCAGGGAAGTACTCTGGGCCCAACATTATTTTTAATTTTTATAAATGATTTACCTACACAAGTCAGATCTGCAAAAAGTCTTCTCTTTGCAGACGACTTAAAACTAAGCTTGGGAATCGGTGAGGCGGTAAATGCTCTGGCTCTTCAGCAGGATATAAATGCAGTATCGCAATGGAGTAAAGATAATGATCTTCCATTTAATGAGAGTAAATGTAAAGTTATAACTTTTTCGTTAAAAATAGATCCCATTGCAGTTGACAACACATTATATGACGCGCCTTTGGCTAGAGTAAATGAAATACGTGACCTTGGATTAATTTTAGATTCTAAGCTTGACTTCAACAATCACGTGACATCAATCTGTAAAATGGCTAATAGGACATTGGGATTTGTAATGAGGACTGCCGCAGATTTTGATGATGTTAGGGTGGCTATAACATTATACAACGCGTATGTCAGAAGTAAATTAGAATACGCAGCGGTGGTATGGGATCCATATAATAAAAAGTACATACTACTGATAGAGAGGATACAGCGGAAATTTTTACGCTGGCTGTACAAAAGGAAACACGGCTATTACCCGTACCTATATCCTTCAGCTTTTGTTTTGGGTATGGTTGACCTAGAAACCCTAAAACTTAGGAGAGCAATGGCAACTGTTAGGCATTTTCTCTTCATTATTCACCACAAACTGGACAGCAAGCCAGTTTTGGAGAATGTAAGCCTATTAGTGCCATGGAGAATGCCGCGGGGGGAGGAGGGACTAGTGGCTCCGCGCCGGAGGCCACGTCTCTTGATGAGGCCAACTGCCCGAACGGTCCGGGCTGCACATGCGCCTACAAACCGTATCTTGAGTCTGGTTGGGGACATACTCATCCAGCACGAGGAACTGGACATTTTTGCTGATGGACTAATTAATTTATTGACATTATTTCATACGATTGTGGACAAAATGGTTTTACTATAAGTTTTATTTTGACATTGATATTTTAAATTTGAATTGTAATAATCTTTGTTGTATTTTTGTGCATGAGTATGTAAATTTAAGCTTGTTTGTGACTTGGTGTATACTGTAAGCTACAAGTGGTTTGAAATAAATAAATAAATAAAACAAAATCATACGCGCGGCGCAATGCGTGGCGGCTCGTCACATCATTAACCCGTTGAAAGTAGCTACTGTGTTTTCTTACAATCCGACATAATTCCAATATGTAAATACAAGTGACGGTGAGTATTTTATAGTGTGGATATATTTCCACTACTCAATGATTTATAGCAACTAGTCTAATGATGAAGTCCTAAAGAATAAAAGAGCAGAGATGGTGCGTCGTGAAAACCTAATAATGGCTGAAGGGTGTTGTTGTGTCTGTTAAACTGAACAACTTTTCCAAAGAAACCTAGGTCGAAATGTCAAAAAATAATGGACTTCTTATACAAAATTGCCAATCACCTGATCGATTTACTTTAGGAAAGCCAAATTTTTTTTGAGATTTCGACCAATTTTTCTTTGGGAAAGTTGTTCTGTTTTACAGACACAAAAACACCTTTCAGACATTAAAGCAGTTTTTGAAACACCTTGTATACAAGAACGTGTTCAATGCCAGTGAAAATTGCTAAGATCAGAAAAAAGCGCTCTCGCTTGTGTTGTGAACGTTTTGCAAGCATAGTAGTTGGGTCAAAATCACCAAGTTGGTGAATATATAACTTGAACATCGAATTATTATTCCGGGACCTCAGCTCTGTCGTCATTCTAGAAAGTTCCCGAAATAAGCATTATCGGAATGACGTTTTGAAATCTTCACGTGCTTGACACCGGCGGTAGCGGTTTAAAACACAATAATCATAGATTATCGACAAGTAAACTACGATGATTCTACCGATCATTCTATAAAAAAGGATATTATTTACAGTATTACGAGTATAAACAATAGCACGTGTTCCCATAATGACGTTCTATTGGTGTACGGTATGAAAATTTAAAACGACGACTTATTTTTGAATAATTTGTCGAAAAACTTGGGGACACGCCACTCACACACACACGCGTCCTTTACGTCAGCATGGTGCTTCTGAATAATGCCTTCCTCAATGAAATATTATTGGTGTGTTCACGAAAATGACGTTAACTTTTCCGGACAAACTCGTTGGCAGTTTTTATGCTACAAATACATTTATAATGTGACCATTTAGTTTAACTGTGCCTTTATAAGAAAATAAGAATTTGTCATAGACCAATAATTTAATAAGATGATATTAAATACTTCGTGATTTAGATGCGTGTTTTCCGGCAATAATATACAGGACGCGTTCTCGGAATAACTATTTACACGAAATAATGCACTCTAACGAAAATAATATTCATTTACGGATAAATAAAATCAATTTCAATTATTTAGATCATAGATACTTGAAATTTTATAACTATTTAATACTTTTATTTCATGCAAAAAGTAATTTGCCACGTTGGTGATTTTGACTCGGTAAACTCCATACACCCACCCCGCCCTATAAAATATGCCACTGATTGTGGTCTTAAATCTACTTATTTACGCCTTATCAAAATCAGCAACCGGGCTGTTAAACGTTGGCATCCTCCATAAATAGTCCAATATTAATCCATTTATATGTTGGGACGTGTAAAAGTGCTTCTTGTAAGCTTATACAGAAATAAATTACTATTCACGGGTGTTGCTTTTTGGCCACGGGGGATGTCGTTCGGAAGTGACGTTTTGTCTATGAATCCGGAAGTACAGTTTGGCACACCGCAGACGATGCCAAGTCCGCGAACATTTCTTTGAACTCTATCAGTGCAACTGTGAGGGTATGACTTCGCTCGCAAGAGATAAAAAGGAAAATCTAAATATCTAAACTTTTTTCTTTTTCCTACTTCTGTGCGACGTGTAATAAAGATATTGAATTTTTCGTAGCCACGAGCGAGACGGATGTAAACAGTTATTTGTCGCAACAGATTTAGAGTTAGGAAGCTTAAGGGAAACGTTTCCCACCGACCGGGTGTTATGGTCGGGGATCAAGGTTCGATTGACATCATCTTGATTTAAATCTATATTATTCTAGATCTAAATCTAATATAATCTATGTTGGAGATCGGGGTGGCAAGTGTTGAATGATAAGATTGTTTTGTTATAGTTTAAAACCCACGTTTAATAAATTGTTTACAAATGTTCATGTTAAGTTGTTAAAATGTTGTGAGTACGCGCCCGGTCGCGGTGGCTCCGTGTTTCGCACGAACGACGAACGACGACAACGACGTTGGGAGTCCGTCCAACCGTAACTTTCAATGTTTTGGTGTTCAAGGGCTTGTGTAATTTTGTTTAATAATTTTGTTAGTAAATGAGCGCCACATAACTCCAGTTTAGGTAATGTTAAGACTTTCTTAATTGGCACAACCTTTGATTTAGCTGCTACAAGCACTATCTGTGTATGTTTTTTCACATGAGCATATACTACGCACCCGTATGCTTCTAACGACGCGTCACAGAACCCGTGTAGTTCTATGACGTCACAATTGTTACTCTTTATCCATCGCTGAATTTTAAAACTGTTTATTATCTCATTTAATTCGCCTCGTAACTTTGACCATTCCTTGTTGATGTCTTGTGACACTTCCTCATCCCATTGAGTGTTTGTTTTCCAGACCTTTTGAAACAATAACTTCATTTTCGTTGTTATTGGTACGAGCCATCCCAACGGATCGAAGATTTTAGAGATCTCAGAAAGTAAGACACGCTTAGTAAGCTATAAGGTTTGTTCGGGTAGTTCGTACTTGAATGTGAATTCATCATCGAGAGGGCTCCAGCACAGCCCTAGCGTTTTCGATGTGTTTTCTGTTTTAACATTGAATATGAAGCTATTTTCCACCCTTTGATCGGCAGAAATGTTCGATAGTAATTCAGGTTTGTTGGTCGCCCATTTCCTCAAGTTAAACCCACCTCTTTTAAGAAGTTTATCGAGATCTTCAACTATTTGTTTTCCTTCGGTTAAGGAGTGTGCTCCATGCACAAGGTCGTCGATATAAAAGGACTGTTCGAGAACCTTTGCTGCGTCGGGGTATCTGTTACGTTCATCAGAAGCTATTTTTTTCAGTGTCATCAAGGCCAAAAAAGGTGCTAATTTTGTGCCATATGTTACGGTTAATAGTTTAAATGTTTGTACGGGTACTTCAAATGATTCTCTCCACACAATTTTTTGTAAATGTTGATCGTCTATGTTAACTAATATCTGCCGGTACATTTTCTCAATATCAGCTGTAAATGCATACTTGTATTTTCTCCATTTAAGTAGTAAAGATTGTAAGTCTTGTTGCAAATTAGGCCCTTTGTACATAAGATCGTTAAGCGATTTTCCTGAAGATGTTTTCGAGGAGGCGTTAAACACTACTCGGTATTTTGTTGTTGTTGACTCAGCGCGTTCTACGCCGTGATGAGGTAAGTAGCACTCCACTGACGAACTCTTATTGTTGTCAAGTTTCATATGATTTAACTCTTCATATTCATTCATAAATGTTTTGTATGATTTAGCCAATTTTTCTTGTTTCTGAAATTTACTTTCTAAATTTTGAAATTGCGCTAATGCCTTTTGTTTTGAGGCGCCTAACTGTTCTTCAAAATTCGGTTTCATTGGTAGTCGTACCACATATTTACCCTCTTCGTTTCTTGTTGTTGTTTTTTCAAAGTACTCTATACAGTGAATATCTTCTGAGCTCATATCTACATCCTCTGTTATCTCCTCCATCTCCCAAAATTGTTGTATATCTTGTATGTTATTAATTATGACATTGCACTGAAATGTTTGTGCGCTTCCGCATAGCAGCCAACCTTGTTGCGTCTGTTGCGCGATTGGTTGTGTTGCATCATCTCCTTTAATTATTCCCCCTAAGACAATGTTAGCATAGACATCTGCACCAAGAAGAAGGTCCACGGGGCGACTTCTGTAAAACTCTGGATCCGCCAGGTTAATGTTTTCTATGTTAGACCAAGATGGCTTCGCAAATGTTTTGTTAGGCAAATTTTTCACCAGGTTATTCATGATGAATACTGTTGCGTTACAGGTGTAGCTGTTAAACATCGAAGCGAATGTTATGTCAATTTTTCCCTTGCAGTTGCTTTCTCTCTGACCGACGCCGAAGATTACACCTTTACACGTCGTTCGTTTCAAACCTAATATTTGAGCCCCCTTTTCTGTTATGATAGATATTTGAGAGCCTTGGTCTATCAAAGCCCTCATGTTGTGAAATGTTCCGTCTGCTTTCAATACCTTTAGTTGAGCTGTTGCTAACAGAACTTCCGAATAGTCATTCTGAGAACTATGTGAGTTCGAAGTGACATTTTTAGATAATGTGGCTTCTGATCTTAATTTGGATTGTTCTATGGCATCATGAATTAAGGTGTTATGCTTGCCAGGGCATTTGCGGCATGATTTCGTCGAATTACATTGTTGGCCATTGTGCGAAAATAAGCAATTTACGCAAATACCTAGTCTATTTATCGTCCTCAGATTGTTTTCGTTCGACATTTGCAAAAATGATCGGCAATTATAAATGCCATGTTCGTGTGTGCCCGAAGCATGAAAAGTTTTCGCAATTAGGTTTCCGGTATTTACTCGATAGGTATAGTAGCATATATATAAGGGTTTTGGCTCACCTAAAAACCAGCGTAAGAAGATCTCTCTGCGTGTGTAAAGTGTGTGTGGCTAGAGTTCAAGTAATGGTGGTTTTGTTGAATTTTCGTAGTGTCAAAACTGGAGTGTTAGGTATATTGTTTCGCACGTCGATGATAAAGTAGGCGGCGGATATGATAAAATGATGTTTCCCACGGGTAAATACAAAGTAGCAGCGGAAATGTGGTCGATATGATAAAATGATGAGGTCAGCTTTTTTGGTCAGTGAAGTTATGATGTGTATTGTTGGTTATTAATCAAACGTTGACCATGTCATTCAGTTGCTCTCCCTCAAGTTTGGAGTTTTTACAAAATGTGTTTGACAAGAGGAATGATTATACGACACTTGCTAAATTACAATCGGTTTTAAGAATGAATTTTTTGTGTCATTGTTGGAGACTGACGGCGATAGGAATCTATCGATTTTGAAGATGGAGCGACCCGGGATATATGAAGAATTGGAAAAATTGTTTAATATGTTGAACGAGTCTGTGAAGCCGTACATGGCTATATGTGGTGGTTTTGTGGCTTACACAATGGGATACACAAGTGACTACGGCGACGTTGATTGTTTTTGGTGGATAACGAAGACATGTTGCCATATTTGAAACAACATTTTTTTAAATTAGTGGAGGAGTATGACGAAGCAGGTTTTCTCGTGTGGCACCATAGAAAGTTGAAACTGCAGGTAATTGTGTATCCCACGCGGTCCAAAAGTGTTTTTTTTAGATATTTCGCACCACCCTAAGAGAGCAGTGAGTTGAGATTAATAGAAAGTGAACGAGGATTGAAGACCATGGCTAGGTGTTACATGATATGGTCAGTGATTCAACAGTTTGATAGCAGACTGGCAATGAAGGGAGTATTTTGGAATGGAAGATTGACATTTGACGTCACCCATGGAGTGGAAATGTTTAGATTCCGAGAGAGTCACTACAACAACCAGCCATTCTTCAAGACATGGATGGAGGGTCTTCCGTGTTCGATGTTTAAGGAATTTTCGAGTAGTGAAAGAGTATTTAAATATTTGTTGCGATGGAAGGGAATTTGCCAGCGTAAAGTTCCGTCATTGGAGGTATTATGTTTAATGGCTATTTATAAATGTAAGCTGCAATGATTAAAAATAGTGGTGAAAGAAAAACAATGTTTTATTTTGTGTTATTATTTTATTTGGTAATGACCCCAAGATAGAGTATTGACACCATCGTCACAAATGAATCTCTTATCATCGTTGGCGCTTAATACTTTTTTCCTTTTGACTTGTGTGTACACGTCATGCTTATCGCTAATGAATGTACGCATGTTATCGTACATGACGTTTTCCCGGTCGAGGGCATTTCTGTAATTATCGAAATGCAATTTTCGCACGATGGCCGCCGAGGTTCCTTTGTTTTTCTTAACGGTGTGTTGATGATGATCATCTTCGTGCAGGATATACGCATACATTTTAGGTCTTAGCCCGATAAACTCTTTTATGATTTTTCCGTTACTTTCATCTTTCATGAGACCAATAACCTTTTTATTCACCAGTGGTAAATTATACACGTTCGAAGGGGGCAGGTCGGAGGTGTCAAATTTTTGCTTTAAATCATACCTAATGTCTTCGTAAAAGTTGTCTGTGTTAATTTCATAAATAAATGAATCTGTGTCAGTGTAGAGTAGTGTCACTTGGTTTTTGTATTTAGGCACCATGAATGAATAATGAAAGTCGTACATGACATATTTTGACAGTTCTAAAACAGCGAATCCCACATAGATTGGTTTATTGTATAGTATTTTTGTTGGTTTCATTTGAATGGCGGCAAAGTTTTCAGAGAATATTTTAAAGCTATGAAAGTTTGGTTTGGATATGTAGCGTCTTAAGCCATATTTGCATTTAGCGTTTGTTGTAACATCATCCCAATGATTGCATAATTTAACATCGACTCTTTTCTCCACATTTTCTATGGTTTTGCCAAAGATTGAGTTGTTCATTAGCTTGAAAAAGTCTTTTTCAAATGCATTCGCGGCTGCCATTCGTTTTTTCGTATTCAAATCAATGTATGTCTTAAGCCAAGGTGATTGAGTGAAAGATAAGACTCTGTGTATTTTTTTACAAATCAAACCATTTTGTATGCATTGTTGTAGATTCATGTAGTGTATTATGTAATTCTTTTTATTTTCGAGTGTCAAGAGGAGTTTTTTTGTTTTACCTTGTGGTGGTTTTTTAGTTTCCGCGCAAAATGGGTACTCATTGTGTAGATCGTGTAAACTTTGAGGATATTCGATATCCACTTCTAAAAAGTAACCTGTCTCAGAGTTTGGTTTTTGCGTTAATAAATCTAAATTAAGAATTTCTTCGTTTGTCAGCCATTTAAAATCTCCGATCGGTAAATTTTTTTGCATGGCATCACCGTACAAATTATTTACATCTAAATAAATGATAAATTTGCTATCTTGTGAGGGATCGTACGTGGACATAAACTTGTTATTAGCAGAGGCATGTCTTTTGGACACCTGCACAATTCCACCTCTGATACCATTTTTGATAAATTGTATCATTTCGTAATCAGTCAACAGTTCGAGTTTGACCTTTGTTTCTCTTAGCATCGCATCCCATGAGAGAGCGGGCGCGGTGACGTATTGACACGGGTCCAATTTATAAGCGTTCAAACATATGCTACGAAAATTTTCAAACACTTCAGCCAAAAGTATTACATCAGTTTTAAGATACAAATTGCAGTATTCACCTAAACTTTTTAAATGAAACTTGTGCCATACTAATTTTGCATGTGTATAGTCGTCGTCTGAGATGTGAGTTTGTGTCAATTCATTGTAAAATTTATCTTTAGTTGGAAGAGTTTCGTCGTTGAGTTTATCCCAACAATCGACATATTCATAGGGAAACACTCCTTTGCGCGTAACAAGGCTCACTTGGTCATGGGAGAAAAACTTGGGGAGTATTTGGAATTGATCCATTGTAAGATTTTTGACAAGTTTATCTAAGCTGGAAGACATGAACTTGAACGAATCGATGAAACGAATGGTTATGTCTTTATTAATACCATCCAGTATAATTGATTTACTGAATGAAATGTATCTTTCTTTGTTTTGTGGAATACATTTGAGCGATGTAGTGCAGTCTTTGGCCAATAGGCTTGTTTCCACTATGAAAGAAATATTCAAAAACTGATTTTCTCTAAAATAATTCATAATTTCAGATGCCTTTACACTAATATTTTTCTGCAGTTCGTATTATTTGATTTTTAATTGGAATTCAAATGATAATTAGTCACTCAGTCGGCATTGCACGCGATGACGTCAAAGTGTGTTATTCCCATACAAACTCTATGAAGAAAAGCGTTTTGACAGTTGATAAAAAGTACGTCAACGATTGGTGGTGTCAACTACCGTATTCTTTTATGAACAAATGACTGTCGTACCCACTTAAATTATGAAAAAACACAGGTACATATTTTTGGAGCTTATAGTTTAGATTACATGCGTTATGAGCTAAACCCCGTATTTTTCCACTCAGATGACAGTGGTCGATAACTGGTACTTCCGTTGAGAGGATTATTTTATCGCATATATGGCAAGTATTCTCTTTTAAGTTTATATTTATGTCATGAAAATTGTGTGGAACGCTTGTTGAGAACAAATGTTTCGATATAAGTTTAACGTCTTCAATTATTTTCTCGACAAATTTTTGAACACAATCCTCCCCGCGATAAGTGACAAGTTTTGATAGAGTGCTATTGTGTCTACAATGAATGTAATAGGCAAAACTACAAGGAATGTGTTTATGAGTGTTATGTGTATTTGCAAGATTCATTTTGAATGGGACTCAATATTGATTCAAAGTCTGCATAGATGACGAATGGCACTTCGAGTTGATGACTGATATTTTTGAAAAATACATACTTTTCACTGTCACAAGGTAACTGAATCAACTTTTTCTCACACCCCATTCTCACGTGTACGTCTCGCTTTTCTTGATTGTTGAAATGTTGTAAGCATCCATCACAAAAATAATATTGAGTCTTGCAATTGGTCACTTGTGATCTTACGAGTCGCGATAGGTTTTTAATCCAACAGTAATGGGCAATCTTTTTTTTCTCAAAGTACAGTAAGTTTACTTGGCGATCTTTCTTCTTCTTCTGTGTGGATACGTACATTGGAACGATTTTTCTCGATTGGATTCCATAGACGTTTATGGCGATATCATTATGTCCTTCAAATTTCTTAATGTCCTTGATCGAAACGGGACACGAAACACCATTCGTGTTCAAAATGGTTTTATAGTTTGGATAGGACGATATTCGATCGGCGTTTTTATCCGCTGGGAAGAGAGCGCTTGTCACAGCCCAAAAGAAGCAAGCGTCGTCATCCTTGTTCTTGACGTTTACGCACGCGTGTTTTAGTTGTACCCATTTCGGAAGTGGTAGAGAAGAACTTCCCCGAAGAGGTGTGTGCTTGTTTATGTTGACCTCTAGAAACTCAATATTTCGCAAAGCCCAACCACTATCTCTTTCTTGATATTTTTGGCATTTTTCCAGGATCGAGGGATAGGTTGCTTCGAAGAAAGATATGTAATCACTACCATTGTCCAGGACTATGTTCATAGTGTTAAAGGATTTTAAATCGCTGAAAACCTGATCCTCTTTTGTCATAATAAAGGTAGCAAAGAATTCCAAATTAACTTTGATGTTCTTATGTATGTCTTGTTCAATCTTGAGTAGCTTAGCAATCTTAGTCTTCACCTTTTCTAGATATATTTTAGGATCCAATATTTTAGATGCACCGTTGATACGATAAGTAATTAACCTACTCTTGAAAGCACTGTCCACAACGTAGGTGAAATAATCACCTTCATCTTGTTTACACAATAGCTTGTGGCGTTTTGTTCTAGAGTGTGCAATCAGCTGATTAGATTTTACTTGCACATTACAAAAAGGACACTCGTACATGATTAATGAATGAATTGACGCTTTAAACTAAAAAAGAATTGACATTGATGAAGTAATTATACTGCAAAGCACTATCAAATGTACATGATAAGAGATGTGGGAAAAAACTATGCAGGAAATAAAACCACACATGCGTGGAAAAGTACATTTTTAATATTAATTCTCAGTTACATTGACTCAACGTAATCAAATACAATATAAACAAGTATTCTACAACGAAACATTTGATTTCACAATCGACCAAAGAGTTCTTATCACATATGTTATCAATAATATTGTAGGCTTCTTCGACGGTTGCAGGATGATGAATTCGAAACTGTTTCCGGAAAAAGTTTATACGATTTTCGTAGAATCCCTTGACTTTGTCCAATTGTCGCACTCGACTGTTTACGCAATCCAAAACATACTCTATTGATTGCCACTCCTCAATATTCAAACTTATCGACATTGACTGCGTGTGAATAAGGACAAATCGCATTCCATCATCTGTTTCCAAATAGCTTATGGATTCCGTCGATGAAGGTGCTGCTGTAGGTGAACTACAAAATTTCAGAAACTGTGCTATATTTTGAGCATGGAGTACGATTATCGAATTCCATTCCTGGTGAGTGATGCGTAGTTTGCCTCTAATCCCCCAGTTTTCGAAGAGTACAAAGAATACAAACTTTCTCCGCCTCAACAAAATTCACAATCCACGATTTTCCCCTCGGTCCTTTGTTGATTAAATACACTCCACTCTGCAAGTATTGAAATTGCTGCTCTTCTAGATTATCAAATCTTGAAGGCAACGTCACCATGCTACCGCCCTCCAATTGTACTACAGTCTGCAATACGCCTACGGCAAACTTGGAACTTTGCCTCTTCACTTCCAACACTTTGTAGGGCTTGCCCTGCTCAAGCTCACTGAGCTTAGACCAAGTTTTGTTTCCCTTACGATTTAATTCCT
This sequence comes from Pyrausta despicata, assembly GCA_963921415.1. Classification (NCBI taxonomy): domain Eukaryota; kingdom Metazoa; phylum Arthropoda; class Insecta; order Lepidoptera; family Crambidae; genus Pyrausta; species Pyrausta despicata. Next base: position 7,016,527 of record OY992869.1, read on the forward strand.
CCAGATAAGACATTTTTAATGTAAATAATGTACTCACAATTGATTTAAAAAAGTGTAGCAATATTCAACTGACTTGCCAGTTACAACCTTCCTTTTATAATAATGACTATTACTATGACATATCGGTTTATATACCAGGTCAGCTCCCCTCCATTGGTCATAGTTCCCATGGGAAAAAAAACCTTATCTGCTATTAATTTGTCGTCAAAACACAGATGTAACCAGTTATCAATTCAACAATATTAAATGGGCGTGGGTGGTAATCGGACTGAACACAGACTTTCAGGAATAGGTGCGGACTTTAACCTCTCCAACTCATCGTAAGCCCAATAGATAACACTTTCTAAGGCTGATTTAAATCGAAGACATGAATCACTTAATGGGTACAATGTTGTAGTCATATGGTTCTCTGTAGTCGAAGGATGCGTTGTAGTCGATAACACGTGGGTGGGAGTTACCTTTGATAACCGTTTGTCGTTTTTTTTATCTCGTCTAGGTAATTTCACTGAAATCTCCAAACCTTCATCATCTTCAAACACCTGGTGATAGACGTCACGCGTCCACTCTTGGAACAAAGAATTTTTGTTTCTTCTGCTATGCTTTCTTATCGATCGCACAATCTCCATCTTATACAGCAACAACTCATCACCGCTGCATAATTGAAAATTAAATCTCAATTTCCTCCTCACCCAAATAGATTGCATAGAGTTCGTTGTAAATAGCACTAACCTCCAACGTTTCACCTCTTCTCCATCTCCATCAAATAATCGAACCCTTTGCAAATAAATATTACCCGTACCATTGCATATATTCAATAAATCTCTGTCACTCGATAGTGAAACATTTCTTAATTCAGCACTACTTTCGTCGCGTATATAAAACACTAACGTCAATGACAATACACCCGAGAACAACATTATTACAAACAATATTTATCAATCAATATCCTCCACGTTTTATATTAATAACATTTCCTAGCTCATAGGTTCTAAACCTTTTAACTAACATCGTTTTTTTAACTTGCTTCAAATAAAATCATCATAGGTTCTAAACCTTTAAAAACCTTTAAACTAACATCGTTTTTTCAACTCGCTTCAAATAAAATCATCATAGGTTCTAAACCTTTAAAATCATCATAATCTGGAAAAAAGAACATCCAAATATATACCATTATGGTTGACAACCCCTGGAACTAACACCCACATAATTTTATCATATTGACCACATTTCCGCTGCGACTTTGTATTTACCCGTGGGAAACATCATTTTATCATATCAACCGCCTACTTTGTTATTAAAACATTGTTTTTCTTTCACCACTATTTTTAATCATTTTATCATATCGACCACATTTCCGTTGCTGTATTTACCCGTGGGAAACATCATTTTATTACCCGACTACGGCGAAGCAAAAGGAGGGTTATGATTTTGACCTGTATGTATGTATGTATGTGGGTATGGATGTTCATCTGTTCCCTCGTAACTTCTAAACTACTTATCAGAATTCGACAAATGACATATCATTAGAAGCGTCTTAATTGTCCGCTGGTTATAGGCTATATGGGATTTCACAAAATCTAATGTGGCGCCCTCTGGCGGACAAAACATACGAAGTAAAAAAATAAAGTTAAGATAAATATGCCGTGTTTGGTATCATTTGAAAGCGCTTTACTTGTACATTTTGAATATATATATCCAAAATATGTTAAATAAAAATAAAGTTTAAAAACTAACACCCGACTACTTAAAAACACGCTCTAAAAAGTACGAAACAAGAAAACACTCTCCAATGAAATTACTTAGTATGTACAAACTATTAAATATTTACCGTTATTAAATAAACTAACTTACACATATTATTATATTTTAATATATTTTCAATTTATAATATTGATAGAGAAATGTTTTAAGGATAAAGCCGTGGTCGTATGCCATAAAAATAATAAATTAAAAAAAGTGGTATACGACCACGGCTTTATCCTTAAAACATTTCTCTATCAATATTATAAGTTGAAAATATATTAAAATATAATAATATGTGTAAGTTAGTTTATTTAATAACGGTAAATATTTAATAGTTTGTACATACTAAGTAATTTCATTGGAGAGTGTTTTCTTGTTTCGTACTTTTTAGAGCGTGTTTTTAAGTAGTCGGGTGTTAGTTTTTAAACTTTTTCATATCCACCGCCTACTTTATCATCGACGTGCGAAACAATATACCTAACACTCCAGTTTTGACACTACGAAAATTCAACAAAACCACCATTACTTGAACTCTAGCCACACACACTTTACACACGCAGAGAGATCTTCTTACGCTGGTTTTTAGGTGAGCCAGAACCCTTATATATATGCTACTAGGTATGGTTAAAAGGTTGTATTTTCGTATTCGATGATGTATTATGTTGAAATCCTGATTGAAAATTACTTGATTTTTGGGGAATTATTTCTTGTTTGCGTCGAGATGATGTTTCAAGAATAGTAAACTTACTCTCAAGAAAGTCTAAAAGTTCTTGTAGGACAGGTAAAGCCCTTGGGTTCTTAACAGATTCTAAGTAGCTTGCATATGTTTCACTATCCAGCTTCTGCGACAATATATGTACAATGATTGGATCCCACGCAGCTGTTTCCACACCCAGGTTGTTGATGGCATGAAGTGTTTCGATGGTAACATCGTGCATCTTCTTAATGTGAGATAACGAAGATTGTTGCATTGTAGGGAGGCTGAATAATACGTTTATATGTGAAGTAAAAATAAGTCTTTCATTGTTGTAACGGTGATTAAGTATATCCCAGGATGGTAAATAGTTATCCGAAGATATTGACAGATGTTGAATTAATTTCTCCGCTTCACCTCTAAGTTTACTTTTTAAATACTGCATTTTCTGAGCCAGTGATAATGATGGATTTTTATGAATTGCCTCGTTGAATAAATCTTTGAAGGACACCCACTGTGTGTAGCTGCCGCTGAACACGGGGATGTCGCATGTTGGGGTTGACTTTTCTCTATGTGAGACTGACCACATCTTCTTGTTAATCTCTTTTTTCAGCATGTTATACTGTTTTTCACTTTTAGTGAATTTTGCTTCGTACTCCAAGTTGTTGCCATTTAACTCGCTATCGATATCCCAATGTAAACAGTCTATTGCTGCCCAGCGCAAGTCTAATCGTTTAAGAGTGTCCTCAAACTCCCACTTGTCTGTTATCTGCTCCAGGTTTATATTGGACACCGTTCTCTCAAAAGCTTTAAAGTTACCAAACTGTTTGCGTAGTGTTTCGTCTAATCTACTGTACGACCCATTTTCACTTTTTTGTTGTTTGAACCCTGATTCTTGCGCCATTCCTGTTTTCAAAGTTGACCCATATTCACTTGTTTGTTGCTTAGACCCAGTTCCTTGTTCCATTTCTACTGTTTTCGAAGTTGATGGTTGTTGACCTTGAAATTGTTGGTACTCGGCATTTATAAGGTTTTTATACTGCGTATAGATGTCTCTTATCGCTTCGTAATGTTTGTTTGCAAAATATGGATCTGTTTGACTGATGTTCGATAGTAGTTGGTCGTGGTTGAATTGGAATTCATTCCACATTTCTTCTAGTTTGTTCCACCGCCTCTTAAAATACTCCGTGTTGTTTTTCCTGTCAGCGCCATCCTTCTTATAGTTCTTGTAATCACGTTCTATTTCTTCGGACACTTGATACTGCGCTTCCAAAGTAACCATGTTGTTTGTTGATGTTAAGAATAGAGAAATATAATATGGACAGATCTTACTTGTGTTCCAGCATACAAACTGCTGCCGAGCTGCTGCACGAACTCCTGCCCGAGCTGCTGCTGTTAATGTTGATGTTATCCAACACTGCAATCCTTTCACTCAATGTTCTGCTAGTTCATACACCTCACTTGTCGACACTAAAACGTTTGTTTCACTACCAACGCGCGAGGCCCATTTCGAAGGACCATATGTTGGAGATCGGGGTGGCAAGTGTTGAATGATAAGATTGTTTTGTTATAGTTTAAAACCCACGTTTAATAAATTGTTTACAAATGTTCATGTTAAGTTGTTAAAATGTTGTGAGTACGCACCCGGTCGCGGTGGCTCCGTGTTTCGCACTAAATCAGGTGAATTAGGTAAAATAATGCATCGCGAACGGGCGCGCTGACGACACGTGTTCGGTAATATAATACCGAACAATCTAATCTGGATCTAATAATCTCATATTCCGCGGTTCATGTGCGGTACTAGGCTAATAGCGCCATCTAGCCTATGGAGCCGTATCAGCGCTCGCTGTCGTGCGCCACCGTTAGGCATGCGCCCGTGATGGCGAACGAGAGAGGTCGCCACAGTTCTTAATAGAGTATAGAAGTGAATGCTATATTGCAGGTCGGCACTACCGCAACGCGTGCTTCCGCCACGCGGCGGCGCACGTGCTGTCCCCGCCGCTGCGCGCCGACGCCGACACGCCGCGCGCGCTGTGCCACGCGCTCGCCGAGTGAGTCTGCTTACCTAATACGACGACCGCTTTGGTGTAATGGTCAAGAAGTTGACTATTAAGCGGTCGCGGGTTCGATCCCCGTACTGTACAAACATTTGTGTGCATGAACATGTCTGTTTGTACTGGCCTGGGTGTTAAATGTATTTAAGTTTATTTGTAATACCGCTGTTGATTCTGATATCTGTAACACAAGTGCTTAAGCTACGTACCACGGAGTCAGATAAATGTCTGTGATGTTGTTGTACTTATTATTTTAAACTAGCAACTTCTACCGCGTAGACTTTAGTTTCTTGTTTCATTCACCGAGTTTCATACAAACTTGCAATCCCCATTTTATCCCCTTTTAGGTTGAATACATCAAAACATTTTCTTAGCGGGATAAATCTACCTGCATTTGCAATTGGCATAGCAATTGCCCGGCCTGCGAAAGAAGCGGATTCGAGTCCCGCCTGAAGCAGTCCATTTTTCTTTAGGTGTATTTTAATTTCACATTGAAAAGAAATTAAATAAAGTAACTTAATCCTTCTGGCTGCAAAATTTCAACCCGATCCGTCCAATTGTTTAGGCTGTACCTTTAAATATTATATATTTAGAGAAACCCAATGGTTATTTAATAAGTATTACAAAGTGACTACTACTAGTTTCATTGGACCGCCTCTTCCTTTGAACAGCTTTGATATTTCAGAAACAAAGTACTTTAAAAATCATTTAAATATCCAAAACTATTTTACTTTTTGAACTTATACTAACCCCTGCTATCTTGAGTGTAGTCGTGAGTTGGGGAAGAATACATGGTGTAAAAAAAACCTTACCGAAGCCGAATACTACATATTCTACCAATTGTTACGATCATTTTTTTCCATACCTCGGAAGTTAACGGTTACTGAGGTATTGATGGTTAAAGTTTGAAAAAAAACTGATTATTTTTACAGAAATGTCTTCTGTCCGTTATAACTTATCTTTTTTTCCAAAGAAACATGATACAAATTTTCACTAGTTCTTTCATAAAAAGCCTCTAAATGGCACACTCCGCAATGAACAGCTCACGCTCGAACCGAACCGCGTCGCGGCGGCGTATAGCAACACGCCCCGCGGTCACTTCCCCGCGTGCGCAACGTACATTGCATTGCGGGTTAGATTAAATTGTTTTTTTTTTAATCTCAAAAAATAAAAGTTGTTTCCCAGCCAAAATTTCTTTTTCATACGATTTGGTTTGATGTTCTGAACGCGTGGTTGACGGCTTCGGTTAGGTTTTTTACACCCTGTATATGTCGAAATGTTTCCCGTATGTCGTCTGTCATAATAGTGGCAACCTTACTCTACATTGAAGCAATTAATTGTTGCAGCGACCGCCTGCAACTGATCGGCAGCGACAACTGCACGTTCAGCGAGAAGGACAAGGAGCTGGGCAAGGACAACTTCGCGAAGATCCCCAACGGGGTCAACGGGGTCGAGGACCGCATGGCCGTGTTGTGGCAGAAGGCTGTTAACACTGGTAACGTTTACATTTATTTATTTATATTATACTAGCGACCCGCCCCGGCTTCGCACGGGTGCAATGCTGATACTAAATACACTACAGAAAAACTGTGAACGTTGTATATAAAACATAGCGGCCCGCTCTGGCTTCGTTCGGGTATAATATATTTAGCCTATGTCACTTACTGAAAAAAATAAATCGATCCAGTAGTTTTGATTTATTCACGTGGCCCGTACTCGTTAAATTTGGAGTCAAACAATTCCCCTTTCCCTATACCATGAAGATTTTCTGCTATCTTTGGAATATCTAAATTCATACCTACATCACTTATTTTCTTTTTACATTTTTGTCTGTTTATTTTATTTTTATAACAATTATTGCAACACAGAATGTCTTTATAAACATCGTTTATAGGCACCCTGACGCCCCGGCCGGCCAGTACCGCCGCAAGCGCTACGTCCCGCAATTTAAATTTTTACTGTAATATCTTCGAAAATATTCATTTATATCTTGTGCTGTAAATGACCATATAGATCCATATTAAATTCAACAATTTGTTTAAGCTATTTAATTGGATAAGGATTTATGCTGCATTGGTTAAAATCGCTTCGAAAATTAGCTATTATTTGTCGTAAAAAGTAAATGACAAAAAGATGTTATTGTGGGATATCCAGCCACATATACCATCGCGGAGTTTTCTGTAGATCTTTTCAATGTGTACAAATAAGTAGTACATTATTGTGATAAATCTCGTAGGGTTCAGCCTGCGTTTGCGAAAAAAAAGATATTTAACGCCCTCACATTATAAACCTCAAATATACCAGCATGTCTTCACTATTTAATGGATGTTATTATACATATAAACCTTCCTCTTGAATTCTATCTATTAAAAAAACGCATCAAAATCCATTGCGAGTTTTAAAGATTTAAGCGGACAAAGGGACATAGGGATAGAAAAAGCGACTTTCTTATATACTATGTAGTGATATATAAAAACTACATAGGGCGCAATTTGTGCGCTTAAAAACAGCGCTGCCGGCGGCCGTGAAAAATTGGCCCGTCAAACCACCTGAAAAACCACATGAATCACTTCGCTGAAAAGGGAATCATATAAGAAAGAAGGGCTGGCAAAATGCTATACAAACGAACATTTATTCAATGTTATGTACCAGTGCAAGAGATTGTACTAGAAAAAATATACGTTTTGAGTCAATAACAGTTTAGTAGCCTTCTTGCCACCATGACGCTGGTAAAACATGCAAAACTTAATTTCCCTCTAATCACAGACACAGAAATCCTAAATGACAGGTTTCAGGTCCCCAATAACCGGAGCCGAAAAGATTTTTTTAAGTGTTGTCTTTTTTTGACAGGTTTAAGTGTGAAGTTAATGGATAGTAAAATAATTTGATAATTTGTAATATTTTTGGGTGATATTATTTCAACAATATCTAGTTGTGAATAACACAAAACAGTTTACATCCTGTTGTCATCGATCCCTGAACTCATTGCATGATTTTTTTTGTTTAACAAACTTTGGACGTATTTAACATCCCTTATCAATACGATAGCAAGTTCGTTCAGTACATACATACATAGGTAACAAATTAGAACATCCTATGGATAAACAGAATTTGAAAACGTATTTATTTTTATATCCATTCCAGGCGCAATGGACCCGTGCCGTTTCGTGGCGGTGACCAGCTCGAACGCAGCCAAGATCTTCAACCTGTGGCCTCAGAAGGGGCGTGTGGACGTGAACAGTGACGCCGACGTCGTGGTGTGGGATCCCAGGTTGGAGCGCACCATCACCGCCAAGGCGCACAAGCATGCTGTGGACTTTAATATCTTTGAGGTAGATACTATTGCAAATCAACTTCTAAATGGATTTTATCAGAGACTACACATAGCATAATTGTGTACTTTTATTTGATAAGTTTTTTTTTGCGTTTACATCGCTATTTAGTATTTGGAAAAATATTTCTCTTGGGTTATTTGAGGGTGTCTCCCACAATCATTGATGAAACATACGCTGGCTCAAAGCGTTAAAAAGCACTTACAAAATTCAACGACTCCATTTTAAGGTTCTCGGTAGCTCAGTGGTCAGAGCATTGGACCGGACTCTCAAAGGTCGGGGGTTCGATGACCGGAGCCGGAAAGAATTTTTTAAGTGTTATGTCTTTTCGGAATTGTGAACTTATTGTGTACACTCGCGTTGGTAGAAAAATCATGTTATAATAGCCATAGGGGGTTGCTGGGGAGCATGACGTGAATATCACGGCTAAGGCTCAAGTTCACGGAGTTTCAAATGGCCGGTTAAGACTTAATCAGCCAATTTTTGACAGTGTCAGTGTCAATATCTATACTAAAATTTGTCACAAATCGGCTGTTTACTAAAACGTTGGTTAAATTACCTTGGTGAAATCAGGGCTAAGGCGCACAAGCATGCCGTAGAATTTAATATATTTGAGATAAGTTCCTTACTAACGACATCAGCTGTACCTTTTCAACTTTGTACGCTATATCGAAGACGCGGAGGGGACTCGGGATCATATTTGGTACTTAATAAATTGCGCGTTCATTGCTCAATCTGTTTCTTGTCTAACCTTAGTGGCATAATGGTTTTTTTATTATTTTCAGGGCCTACACGTGGTCGGCAGCCCACAATACGTCATCGTCAACGGACGAGTGTGCCTCGACGATGGTGTTCTGAGGGTAGCCGAAGGTATATTTATACATTTATAACTTGAATTTTTGGTAGCCTGTATATATGATTATTAAACAGTCGTTCATACGAGTTTTCACATCGGTTGAGCGTTTTACATTGTGTTTCATCATCATCGACGACCTTCGTGTATGTGACGTAGCGAGCGCAACGGTTTTAAGGTGCCGTTATCTATGAGGTCCCGGGATCGATCGATCCGTTATAACCAATATGTGCACCCATAAGGGCTGATCTACCCGCAATAGAGCTGTGTCAGCACTTTTGGCATCAGCTCCCTGAACCCCGGAGTCCGAGGTCCAGTTCGTACACACGCTACTAACGGATTCCCCCCTCTCACCTCAGTTGTGACAAAATACCAATAAACATTGAATTAATATTGTTTTTTAAAAACTGTGCGAAAGCGTCTTCTAAAAGATCGATCTGGTTCGATCCCCGAACGGAACCAAATTAGGATAACCTTTGGCTTAGGAATCAGTGCAAAGTTTATGATGTTGTCCCTATATTTATTTATCTCATCGTATCAGATGGTTGACTGTGCAGGTCATAGGATCCCCCAAGGGTCCCGCGATCGGCCCTGAGCTTCCTACATCCAATGTGTTCAGTCAAAGCTTACTGATGTCAAAGATTACTAACAGTTCAGTTTTTCCAAATTTGGGAACTCCGAAACTTTAAAACAATATGATATGATAATATGACCGTCATACTCAACGTTTGTGTTTAAGAAATTGATCTTTTAAATTGCGAATCCTACAGGGTGGCGACCATAATACTACAATTAAATTTTTGTCTGTTACGCTTCCACGCCTGAACTACTACAGATATGTATGAATTTTGGTACGCATACATAGTCGTCACCATTCTGTATGCGTATTAAGTATAATTATACTTAATACGCATACGCCTTGTTAGTGTAGTGGCAACGTTTCTGGCGAGAGGTCCTGGGTTCGAATCCCAAAAAATCGAAAATTGTTTCTGAGATTTTCTGTCATGAATTTCTCAAAAACAGCTAGGAGTCGGAAAGTTGGCGGTGTTACTACACCCCCGTGCCTCGGAAAGCACGTTAAGCCGTTGGTCCCGCGCCTGATCTCTCTCCGGTCATGTTGGATTGCCGTCTCACCGAACTTTGAGAGTGATGGAATAGTGAGTGCACCTGTGTATTGCGCTCAAACTTGTGCACTATAATAGCTCCTTCGTAGTTGGCTGATCTCTGTTGAGATTGGCCGCCGTGGTCAAAATCGGCCAGGACTATTACAATTAATTTTCATTACAATCTGTTCTGTAGTTTAGGCAGGAAAGCGTAACAAACAGAAAGTCAATTGTGGTCGCCACGCTGTATAATTTATACTGGACGAGAGCTAATTGCTGATGCACTTGAATACAGCGTAGGGCTTCCTTAGAATAGCTGATCTAGCAAACTAGAAGAGTTTTGTATGCCTTTTTTTATTTTTTTTTATTTATTTATTTAATTCCAGGCGTGGGCAAGTTCCTGAAGACCCCGACGGACAGCCCGTACATCTTCGGGTCGCGCGAGCCCGTGACGCCGCGCTCGGCCGCGTCGCCGCAGCGGGACGTGCGTGCCGCGGCCACCAACGGCAGCGCCACGCACACGCACCACGGTCAGTGCCTATTGTACATGTACGGGTCGCGCGAGCCCGTGCCGCGGCGACCAACGGCAGCGCCACGCCCACGCACCACGGTCAGTACCTATTGTACATGTACGGGTCGCGCGAGCCCGTGCCGCGGCGACCAACGGCAGCGCCACGCCCACGCACCACGGTCAGTACCTATTGTACATGTACGGGTCGCGCGAGCCCGTGCCGCGGCGACCAACGGCAGCGCCACGCCCACGCACCACGGTCAGTACCTATTGTACATGTACGGGTCGCGCGAGCCCGTGCCGCGGCGACCAACGGCAGCGCCACGCCCACGCACCACGGTCAGTACCTATTGTACATGTACGGGTCGCGCGAGCCCGTGCCGCGGCGACCAACGGCAGCGCCACGCCCACGCACCACGGTCAGTACCTATTGTACATGTACGGGTCGCGCGAGCCCGTGCCGCGGCGACCAACGGCAGCGCCACGCCCACGCACCACGGTCAGTACCTATTGTACATGTACGGGTCGCGCGAGCCCGTGCCGCGGCGACCAACGGCAGCGCCACGCCCACGCACCACGGTCAGTACCTATTGTACATGTACGGGTCGCGCGAGCCCGTGCCGCGGCGACCAACGGCAGCGCCACGCCCACGCACCACGGTCAGTACCTATTGTACATGTACGGGTCGCGCGAGCCCGTGCCGCGGCGACCAACGGCAGCGCCACGCCCACGCACCACGGTCAGTACCTATTGTACATGTACGGGTCGCGCGAGCCCGTGCCGCGGCCACCAACGGCACTTAACTAAATTTTCCTTTCAGCCCATCTACCTGTACGTTGACAATGTTTTTACGCAATAGGTAACTTAATATGTATGTAATAACGCGGTTTCTACTTCGAAGCGGCCTCCAATTTTCGATTTATCCTTTGATTGCCGAAAACCCGAGTTTTCAGCTAAAAGCTGCTTAGCTGTCATCATTTGGCCTCTTAATCAACAATGTATCTTTTTTCAGAACTAACCCTGGTGAACAAGCAGCTGGAAGCGATGTCGGTGACGGCGTCAGGCTGCAGCACCCCCACCGGGCGCAAGATGCGCGAGGGCGGTGTGCGGGACCTGCAAAGCTCCACCTTCTCTATCAGCAGTGAGTACATCAATTACAGTAGAATCCCGATTATCCGGACTCGCGTCACGGCTCTAGCTACTGCTTGAAATTTTACACCGCGCAACTAGACAGGCATAACAAAATATAACACTTAAACAAATATTGTTTGATTTGACTACGAAATCGATTATCCGGATTTTCGATCAGGATGACCACTGGTTTTAATTGATTCGAGTAATCGGGATACTGTATAGGTATTCGGAGATAGACTACGGACCGCAAACTGCAAGCGACAGCTCTTGTTCCTATACGCTTGTTCACATAGGACTCGCGGGCGCGGGAGCGAAATTTCAATCATATGAAGTGACATACGAGTTTTCACATCGAAACGTACGAGCGATCAAAATAGCGAGCTCGCGCTCCCTTGCGTTGTTGTCTGCACAAGCTCTATGAGACCTGCCGAGCTCCTACCGAGCCCCTACCGGGCTTCTACAGAGCTTCTACAGAACTTTTACAGAGCTTCTACAGAACTTTTGCAGAGCTCTCAGAGTCTACAGAGCTCCTACAGAGCTTCTACAGACCTCGTAAAGAGCTCTCACAGAGCTCTTACAGAGCTTTTACAGAGCTTCTACAGTTAATAACAGAAGCAATTTTTTTGATGTAATAAAACGGTTTTCGACACAATGTTTTTATTAATTTCTTGTTTTTATCAATTTACAGAAGAGGTGGAGGGCCTGGACACGAAGACGTCGGTCCGCGTGCGGAATCCGCCGGGCGGCAAGTCTTCTGGCCTGTGGTAAGACGTTGGGCTGGACCGGTTTTGAGCTAGGCTTCGTACTGCGGGCGCCCTACGCTGGAGGCTGATTTCTTGTGGAGTTAAGAAATTTGATTTGAATATGTGACTGTTGGATTGTAAAACACGTTATAGATATACTTAGAAATATCTCAAATTGCGACTTTAATGCCAAGTTCACACATAAATATGACCAGCGGTTTAGTGACACAGTTTACTCTCACCGACCAGCAAGTGAAGTCTAAGGGTTGCATCCATGTTATTTAACCGTAAATTTAGCAAACAGCTAGTTAGTGACAATTTTTGTATGGAAACTAATATTGATACAGTCACAAATTAACCAATTACGTCTTAATCGTCCGTTTTGAATACTGTGAATTTAGTCTGAGAAAGTTCTAATTACTCTTGGTCATTTATTAATGACGATTTTACAATCCTGCGGTAATTTATGCAAATTATACATTTTAATATTTATAGATAGCATCCTCTACTGGCTATTCCTTGCTTATCTCTAAAAGAAAAGCAGTCTCAGATTACCATTTCTGATTGTAGCTATCTAGAGTCAAGAATATATCGTCTTTCAGTGTAGGGCCTCGAAAGATCATCGTGGAAAATGAGTGTGGGTTGTTTCGTTATAATTTTATAATTTTGTCTTTGTAAAATTGGTTTCAGGAAAGACTTGTGCTTTCGGATTTTGACAGTGTATTTTTTGAAGAATAAATGTTTGACTATAGCGCTGAGCAGCAAAGGGGTACGACCTCATATAGACTGAATGCAGTTTTTTGCGCTTGACAATTTAAAACCCAGATTTTACAGATACAGATTTTACTTAGTACAAAGAAAATATTCTCTCTGTACTAAGTAAAGTAAGTCCCGTTCCGTTCCGTCGTCTGCACAGCGCTTAAATTGTGACTATCATGGAAAAGATTTATTAAATTAAATGTAATTCAAGGTGGTGATTCTCCTTATACTGTCCAAGAACATGCATGGAATAAGAGCTGTTTCAACCAGCCAATAGAGGATTTATAGGACGACAGAATCTTCACCTTTTAGAAAAAGTTCGATTTTAATTTTAGATTCATATCAAATACTTACATTTGGAAATATTCATGTTTCCACGAGCATCTTTCTCTCAGAGCTTGGGCGGGCAGCGGAAGCGATTTTAGTGTATCGTTTGTACCCAAAGCTTAGTTACGTTAGACTGTTTAACTATAGTTCATGACATACTAATACTAAACTAACTGATTAAGGTCGCGCTATTTTTATTGTGTTCCCGATACACAGACTGATTGTGACCCCGTGGCATTCAAGGCGTTTGCTTGACAATTTTTTTATACCTTTTTCAAATAATATAGAACTTATAAACAATTAATTTTGTTTCATTGACATTTTGCATGTTTGTAAAAATCTGCTTAAGAAACATATAATAATTTTTCGATTTACTTTATTATTTATTAACTAAACGTTGTCAAGCAAGTGCCACAAAAACTGAGTAATTAAAGGAAACAATAGAATGTATTTACTAAAATGTAATTATTTTTATGTTACTTGCTATTGGTATAATAACAAAATAGTATATTATGTTATACTAATTTTTGATTATAGATTATTAAAATAATAATTTATGTTAAATAATACCCAGGTTCTATATGGGCCAGTCTTATTAAGTTTTTGTAGGTATTTTTAATCTGACCAATTAATAATGTTTTTAAGCCATACCTTATGGTTTCATGGCGGGATAACTTTTTTAATAGTTTTCTACTAAAATAGTTAGTGTAGATTTTGCTTCCACCATTTTTCAGGATGAACCAAGTGTCAAAATTATGTCTAACGCATTTACAATGTTTTGTTTGTATGTTACTATTTTGTAATCTGTATGGATGTGTAGATGGCAATGTATGTGTTAAGTTGAGAATGATTTGGCTATGGTTGGTTTGTGAATCCACCATTATTTTGCTTTATTTCTCATTAAGTTGGGATCACGAATGTCTGCTACGTAATCTTGATTGAACCCTGTCAGCTTAAAGGGATAAATCCAATACAAACCGCAGACCGCAACTACAGGTGACATTGCGGCCATAGTTACTGCTTACGTCACGGTTGAAGACCACAGTGTGGTTGCTCTTGGAATGAACATCAAAGAGATTCGTAGTAACAGTGTGGTGCGGCGCCTGTGCTGCTGTGGTCTGCAGTTTGTCTCGGAAAGCTACCTTAAAATTGTCATTTTCTCGTTTGTAACATGGCTTAAATACCATTATCAACGTGGCACACTCACTCGGTTAGTAAGAGCCCTGACTTTTGGAGAAATACAGTTAGGATGTCAATTTATATGTGTTCATTCGTATCATACTTAATATCTTTACGAGACATCGGTGGGTTCACAAAATGACATACTTTTCACAGTTTTAGATTTAAGGTACGTTCGTTATTTTTATAATCAGCACTTCAAAACCAAATTATTTTTCTGATTGTACTGTAAACATTTACTGTGGAAATTAGTGATGGGATATTAGTTTTTTGTCGGTTTGTTGAATTGGTTTCTGAAACCGAAATAAAATTAGTATGTCACTAATTAAATTAAAATAAAAAAAAAACATGAATAATCTTGAATTATTTTTAATCGAATTTTAAGTTTAGCTCCGAATTAAAATTCCTTAGACGTTAGGAATACAGTACAAATATTTCGAATCATGTCGTTTTACAATTTTCTAGGAAACAACTAGTCTTACATTCGCATCACTGTTTTATAGCGTTTTACATTTATTTTCTAAATGTATTCCCTATTATGCATTGTCACAAATAAACAATGTAATCTATGTTTTTGTTTTATTCCGTAAATACCCCACGTTTGTGTACTACTTATTATGCGCAGAACATACTATCGGACACACAGACGTATGCAGCCTTTGTCGGACGTCCAGGTCTTATTCCGTTAGTTGGTCAGAACATTCGCTCACGATCTGAAGCCGCGTCCAATACTATGTTTCCCACTTTACCCAACTAGTTTCACGGGTCTGTCTTTCTCTAAACCACGACTGCTAGCTGCGTCCAATAGTATCTTACAACTTTTCCCCACTAGTTTCACGGGTCTGTCTTACTCTAGATCACTCCGACAGCCGCGTCCAATAGTACGATTTTCATTTTACCTAACAAGTTTCACGGGTCTGTATTTTACTGTATAACGTCCGTCAGCCGCGTCCGATAGTATGATTTCCATCACTAGATGGCGCTGACTATATCATTGTCCAAAAGAAACCGTCGATTTAGTCTCACACCCGCCCTGCGCTGCGACGTCATATAACTTTCTGTGAACAACGTAGCGGACGGGGCGAAGAAAGGGAGGGAGGACATAATCAATGACGTCTCAGCTTCCGTGATGTCACAGTGCCTTCCGTGATGTCACGGTGCCTTCTGTAATGTCACAGTGCCTTCCGTGATGTCACAGGGCCTTCCGTGATGTCACAGTGCCTTCCGTGATGTCACAGTAGCTTCCGTCATGTCACAGTGCCTTCCGTGATGTCACAGTGCCTTCCGTGATGTCACGGTGCCTTCTGTAATGTCACAGTGCCTTCCGTGATGTCACAGGGCCTTCCGTGATGTCACAGTGCCTTCCGTGATGTCACAGTACCTTCCGTCATGTCACAGTGCCTTCCGTGATGTCATAGTGCCTTCCGTGATGTCGCAGTGCCCTCCGTGATGTCACAGTGTCTTTCGTGATGTCACAGTACCTTCCGTCATGTCACAGTGCCTTCCGTGATGTCATAGTGCCTTCCGTGATGTCGCAGTGCCCTCCGTGATGTCACAGTGTCTTTCGTGATGTCACAGTACCTTCCGTCATGTCATAGTGCCTTCCATGATGTCACAGTGCCTTCCGTCATGTCACAGTGCCTTCCGTCATGTCACAGTGCCTTCCGTGATGTCACAGTGCCTTCCGTGATGTCACAGTGCCTTAAGTATCTTAAGCAACGACGACTGCAGTTGCTGTCTGCGACCCTTCTCGGAGCCCTTACCCGTTGTCCTACGTGAACGATGCAACGCGACGTTACGCCTTCCGGTCAATATCATATCTTATTATATGGTTTATTTTTGAATATACATTGAATATACATTAATTTATCATAATTACATGTACATTTATTTATGCATTGAATATTAAGACATTGTCAGGAGGTTCCGAAATCCATATAGGTATAATTAGTTTTATGAAGGCTTCCTGTTGCCAGATTAGTAAGGTCAATTAACAACACTTGCATATATTTTTAAAGCGATACCTATTCCTCGTTTTTGAGAGCAAATGGGTAGTTTAAGAAAAAGAAACTATCAATACAATTTTTAAGTTGTTTATTAAAATAATATTCGTTCAACTGAACACAAGACACGGGAGCAGACCTAATAATTGAGTTTTTTCTAATTTGACAATTTTTTCTACAAAAAATAATAATAATAACCACCTCTTACGAGAGCTGTCTGTCTTTGCCTGCTTAACAATAAAAACAACCTATAAAATCTATCAACATAAGACCTTTCAGAGGTACGCTATACTTTTCGCATAGCACTGTTCGCGATATAGTTAAATTTGGCACAGATTATATCATTATTTTACTGTCCACTCGCAATCATTAACTGGCTTCACAAAGCAAGGAAAAACAATTTTGTGCTATTAATTTTGTCAAAAAACAATAAATAAACGTAATATAAATGTAATGCATGCAGGCGAGCAATTTCATTTGCTTCAACTAAATATATTTTTTAAAAGTTTTAAAAGTGATAAATTCCCATATTTGTGAAGACAATCCATGAATTCCCTGGCTATTTGTCAAAGTTCTAGATGGTTTTGGCACGGGTTTTCCTACTTTACTGTCAAGAAAATTATAAAATAAAGAAAAACTAAACATTTCTTTAGACGAACAAAAAAAATCAAATCCAATAATTTCCTCTCGAAAATAGACCTTAAAAATTAATTTAAGAAATTTCTAATTTACATTAAGAAGACTATACAGTACCCATATCATTCATTATTGCACAAAGTCAGATTTCATGCAAAATCGTACGACTGATTTGTTTTAATAACATTCATCACGTTGGTCGCATTATATGATGTCATTGATAAATTCGTGCAGTTTTGTCATTTTATAAATAAATCACTCTTTGAATATGATTTTAGATCAAACCATTAATAAGTCATCGAATCAGCACGGCCACAATTTAGTTAATGTCATGGGCATAGATATTGCATTCAACAACGTTAAAATTCTTAATAATAACAATAAAAAGTAATTAACAAAAAGCTGCGTTGAATAAAACAAACCATCCGAGAACATTCCAAGGGCTAGTCACTTTTATAATAATATAAATGCAATAATTTTTATACCAAAAATCTTCTTATTATTCATCCATGAATTACAAATTTATTTACATACATATTCCAGTCCTATATACTCTGGGGGTCGCCAAACCAATAAAAAATTACAATCACGTATGATATAATTTTGATTTGAGTCAGTATTCAACTAATATTTCTTTAAACTTCTTTTTATATAGTAATGTATAGGTAAGTAGCATAGTACACTTAAACTCTAATATGACACAGTTAGATTAAGCCTATATTTTATACATTTACATTATGTATGTACTTACACATATACAAAGGCTGATGTTGTGCCAAAATGCCCTTTACTGACCGTTTTATTATAATAACTACATAGAATAAAGCCGTAAGTCTATGTGTACAACGAAACCGTAAGAAAACTCATCCTATGAAAACAAAAAAAATATTTTCATGCAATTTAAAACTTTTAACGATATAAGTGGTTCTCGACCAATAGATGGCGCTAGACGCGTAAATTTTCTATGAACAAATGCATAGGTCAACAGTGCATTAGGGTTCATATCACACAATTTTGACAGCTAACCAGTATAATGCCGAATACTTTAATTTCAAATGATAAATCGGAAATCGGTATCCGCTACGAAGTATAATCTTCGTATTACAATTACTTACGTCGAAACATTATTTTCAGACCGATGGGCTGAAATATAAATTCAGTTCAGTTTTAACGCAATTGATTACTTAACATGTAACTAATAGCTACTTCGTAGCGGCCTTCGATTTTTTATTTTTGATGTATCCATTGAAATTCAAGTTTTCGGCAAAATACTGGTTAACTGTCAAAATTGTGTGATAGGCCTCTTTACAACTAGACTAAAAGGGCAGATCGGTACACCATTTGGATAATAATGTCACTCGCTGACACGCCTTATGTATCCTACGACAGTCTAATGGTTTCCGCACAACGGACAAAATTGTTCTCCCTTCGGCGCGTCCTAACGATAACATAATACAGAGCCGGGTCCGAAGGGAAAAATATTTTACAACTAAAACGTCACTAACGCTACATGGAACCTATGTGCAGGCCGCAACTCGGAGATCCATTTTTATATGACATAAAAAAAATGATTACTAGAAAAGAATAAGGCAGTGTTTTTGCGATTGTTTAAATATCTTGAAACGTACGGCTCCTTATAGTTATGTCATATGTGCTGTAGTTTTAAAAAAAGTATTAAACACTGCCTAATTCTTTTGTAGTAGAGTCGTTAATGTTAAACATTTTGTACGGCATATAAAAACGAAACTCGTGAAATAAAATGCAAGAATTATAGTCCGTGTTAAGAGAGCAACAGAAGCCTAAATCGCCTGATAAAGGTTATAGTAACTTTTAATTTGAAATAAAACGTGTGACAGTGTTTGTACAGGTATGATCAAGACGGTTTGTGACAATTTAAAAGTTACACTATGTCAGGGAAGTTATTCGAAATTCGTGGTGGGCTGAATATAGTTTTTAGATTTTGATATTTTTGATTTTTTTAAAAATCCAGAAATTTATTCCTTTTTTGAATTGCCACTGATACCATTTATTTCAGTAGTTATAGTGAGCCGCTTTTAATGGTGATTTAAACCATTTGGTATTGATTGTGATTACAAAATCTAGAGTAATTATCGAAATGTAAAGAGTAATTTAGATTAGAATACAGGTCCAAAAAATAGTTAAAATCAAAAAACTATACGGGCACATCCCTAGCTAAAATAAATACTGAATTTCTAATTTGTCGATGGTTACATTAAAATAAAGACTTGACTATCGCCACTGGAAATGTGGGACCATAGATTCAATATCCAAATATCAAATGAAATAATAGTTTGGCCGATATGAAAAATTACATAGTATGGCACTGAAAAATAACATAAGCCTAGCTTCTGCTAACTAGGCAAAATGCAGTCATGGGATTTATAAAGCAAAAAAAAAACATTAGCTGAATAAAATCATACTAAAATACAATTTTAGAATAGAATAGTTTATAAATGACTTTGGATATCGAATATACGGATGAAATAAAAATGCAAGTTAAATGACTCGATTTGGACTCAATTTTGAGATCATTGACAGGCAACTGTTCCAAACTTCATTCAAGGGAATCCCATTAGAAGCTAAATTCGACTTAATTCCATGGTAATAGGCTTGTAAAACAAATGTAACATTCCCTTAAGATAAACGCAAGAGTGAGGAATACCGCACATTTGGTGACGACTGTACAAAAAAAACATTAGGCCATTTACGAAGTAAGATTTCCATAAGGATTAATGTATAACTGTAGTTATGGTACAATGACTTCCTATTTTATAAAGGTTAAATTGAGCAACGAAAATTGAACTAAATAGCACACAAAATGTCGGTATTCCCAACCGCTTGCTTTAGCACCCGAATAACATCGCGCCATAGAGGTAGTGTTCACTACGAAATCGTTGAAAAAGTTTATATTATAAGCAGTTCATAAACGGGGTATTCACAACACGACTCGGTTCCGCGCGCGTCCGCTAGATGGCGTCTTTCGACAATAACTGTCGGTGTACGTGGCGTCATCCGATCACAATGTCGCTTAATTCCGTACTCGGCGAGAGAATGAGCAGATGACGGCCAGGAGGAACTCGCGAGGATTTTATCTAGGTCAGAAACTGTCTCTTAAGCTAAAACCGTCACTGAGTTCACGCGCGCACTGTCCGAGTCAGCGCAGCGCCGCCACTATGAGACGGAGATGACCTCGTGTCCCGGTCTCGGCTGTGCGGCGCGCGGCCAGGACTGCGAGGTCAGCTGACCTACCGAGAGGGGGTTGTTGGCGTCGCGGGGGTTCGTCCCGACGGGGTTGCGCGGGGGCGCGGGCGGGGGGTCGGACGCGGGGGAGGCCAGCGACGACAGCGCGCTGAGTCCGCCCGGACTCGACGCCGAGTTGAGCGGGGTGTCTGCGTCTCCGTCACTCGACGCGTCCGACATCTCCTCGAGTTTGACGTCCTCCTCAGAACAGGGCGACTGGGGCGTCGCCATCGGCAGGGGCACGGTCCCCGCCGCTGCTGCCAGGGCTTCCATGTATCGTACGCACTTCTTCTTCCGCCTGTAAGAGAAATAATTTTAGTTGGCGTCCTTCAGGGAGGTATGTGTAGGCCGTCTTCTTTTCTCATGCATGAATATGACGATACAACAATTGCAAAAGCTACACATCAAAACTCAAACGGTTATGAGCAAAAAATAAATGTGTGAGAAAAGAAAACGTTTGTCAATCTACAAATAAAATTAAAACTAACCTACTACAAAACGAAAATAGCAGAAAAACTGAACGTGTTAAGAAACTCCATGCGATTTGTTAAAAAAAACACTCATAAAACGAAAGAGACACTCATGCTGAGTTATTGAAGAGAATCAACTTTGTAAAAACAAAAAAACATCAGAACGATTTAAGCGTTACAATCGAACGATCTAGAATAAATAAAACCTAAATAAAAATAAAAACTTACTACCTACTACGACAACATAAACACATTCAAAACCTAAACAACAACAACGAACAATCCAATCATTCACAATTCATAAGTTCATTGGATATTGGTATCGTGATAATTGTATTTAATCCTAGAGCCAGTAAAATTATTACAAAAATAATTTACTATCTTACAAGACTATAACTTAATGTCAGTAAGATAGTGCTACTTTTAATACTTCTTGTATTCCTTTAAAATCCAAATATTTACTCGTAAAACTGATTACAGTAACTGAGAAAGTCTATTAAGGCTCTGATGGTATAGTTCAGGTTTATCTTTGTTAATAATAATAATAATGCCTCCATCATTATTTTTATAACATCAACAACTACCATCATTGCACTATCCGTGTCCAAGCCCCGTAAAATTGGATTATCTTTAGTGCCAATTTGCAACATTATGTTTTCGTCTGGCGTCATTTCTCGTCGTTTCAATACTACGGCTCATCACTGACACCAACATCGCAAAACCTGTCGGAAGCAATTGGAATATCTGTATCGGTTACACTCGGAACTACAGTGAGACGGACTGAGATGACATCGTTGGAAGGTTGTTTGTGAGGTTTCATTGCATCATGTGCTGTGGAATTTCACTGTGTATGGTAGCAACTATTTATTAACTATTCGATCTATTTCATCTGGCAGAAAACATTTTACTAAACTTTTGTTAATTAATGCATATGAATAAGATGATGATAATCAAATCTATTAAATTGAATAGTCTTCGATTTGGGCATACTAAATGAATTTTACAATTATCTTCTCAGGAGCATTTCCAAAGCATTTCGAGTTTGATTTCTGCCGCAGCACAAAAAGAGTGACATTTAACCAGTTTATATTTTTGAGTAATCTCTTGATAAAAAAGATCTTTGGCTTTAATCTCAATAAAATCTTCGACCGCGGAAATTGTACATCTATCTATGCTCTCTGTCTGTGTCTATAGATAGATATCTAACCTCGACCCTTTAAGTGAAAGATGCAATGAAACCTTCCAAAGTTATGATCAAACAGCCTGCCAACGTATCATCTCAATACCCTCAAAATGATCACCGACACAAACACCCCCCAGTTCACACAACCTCCTACAACTGACCGTGTGTCTCCCGGCGGGCGGTCGCCGACACTAGAGGTTCACATACGTCGGCTCCTGCGGGCTGGCCACCAGGCTGGCGGCCGATAGCGGCGTCGCCGGCTCCGGCCGCAGCAGCCCTAGGCCTCCCGAGACCATCACGCTACTCGATTCGGGGCTGTAGCCCAGGAAGTAGGGTAGGGGACTTTGGTGGCAGGTTTGGTTGGGAATGGGAGTTTAGTTTAGTAAGGCAATCAGAGTTATTTAAAAGATTAGTTATTAAGGAGTACGAAGTTATGATGACGAAGTGAGATGAAAATGGACATGTGCATATTGGATCAGCAGCGAAAAAGATGACCATAGGTTTTGTAGAGGGTAAATTAGTATTACAATAAAGCATTTTTATAATGAAGTTGATGATGAATGAAGGAAGATAGTTTTTGGGTTTGATAATGGAAATGCAACAGAAGAATTAGGAGTAATAAATAATTGAGAAAAGTATTACATAGATGAAAGCAAGAGAAGATGAGATGGTATTGGTAAGATGCGTAAGTGTCATGAATGAAATTGTAAATGTGTCGAATCGAGTAGAGATTGGTACATTTATATATTAAAGAGGAGCAAACCGAATTGACAAAATCACCAATAGTGCCGGCCGAATGCAGCATCGATCCGTGAGAAGCGGCAATCATGAGTGGAAAAAACATATCCATAAGTATACGAATACCTTTACATTTAAAACATTGAACGGTTACGCTAAATTCATCAATTATCCAAATAAAAAGCGAGTACAATTCAGAAAATGTGTCAAGATTTTTTTGAAAGCTTTATTTTTGACGACAAATGATTGCCCTTTCTCTGATCACTATTAAGACTATTCTTCTAAAAACCTATAACACTACGTCTCCACACTTTGGCTACTTTCAAAAAAATCTGTGTTGATACTAAAATCGAAACTTATTTCTTTGTGAAAAGACACATTTTCTGAATCGTCTGCATCGCTCTTTAATTAATTTAGTTCTTAATTCTAAGTACTCTTATCAAAGAGCGTAAGTAAACGAAAAGAATAACAAAAACACAACAACTACTTATACGTTTTTTTAACGAAAAAAATTATGCTAAAACAAAGATATACGACAAGGCTCCTCTTGGAAACGTCGTAGAAAAAGACTAAAAGATAAGCCAAGTCTTTCCACATAGAAACAATAATGGTACAACCCAGTTGGTTGATGGTACGTGGTGCCGAGTACCGACCAAAAGCAAAAAGAAATAAAAAATAAAGAAGGTAGGCCCACCTGCAAGGCTTGCACCATTGGTTTTGCTGGTCGAGGCCGTACCTCGCTCGACATTTCTTCAAGTTATTTCCTGAAAATTCCATTAAAAAAATATCACAATACACCCTTGGAAATATCGAAGACACTGTTAGAAAATCAAATCAAAAAATGACAACTCTGTTTACTGGTTCAAAATAAGGTTAATTGTAACTGCTTTACTTGTACTGTTGGGATTACTTCAGCAAATAAAAAATTTCGAAATATTAATCAATTTAATACTTTAGGAAATCGCCAAATCATAATATGATGTCTAGTAAATTCGTCTGCGGTCTACGATCAAGGAATGCGAATGTCAGCTAAAATAATTTACCGGAAATCATATTAGAAGCGTCTTAAAATAATCACTGATACATCTACTCACTACGAAAAAGCCATGCACCCAAAACCCCCTTATCATATTAGTATCATGCTGGGAAATAGGAAAAATGAACGGGATCATAACGGAAAAAACATTGGTTTTAAAAATAACATACACGCATAAACTTTCGAAAAATAAAACTAACTACGGTATACTGCTATCGGAAATAAAAAATCACAAATAAGGAATGACGCTTTAAGCAAAATTGAAGCAGAATAGGTTCTTCGGAATCAAAATAAACAAGTTCTTTGGCCAGAATCATTGAACACCGCTAGGTTCCGTGGGGGGCTTCAGATCCCCGCCGTAGGGCTCCGTCATGCATCGCTTACTCCAGATACCTTCGGGAGGCTGTCCCAGCCTTTCGGAGCCTTTCGCGCTACTAACTCCCTGCAAAGCAATACTCAGTACTGAGAAGGTCATGCACGTCGCCATGGCTCGGAGCAAATAGGTAAGCCAAAAACCGGGACAACCTTCGAGGGTGCCATCAGGGTGTCTCGATAGATAGCGTTGTATCAACAAAACAAAAGGAAAATAAATAAATGCGATAAATATTTAAAAAAATCAAAATACTGGTATAGTCTACTGTAACCTGTACCCCAACCATATATAGACATTCGGCAAATATGATCGTTTCGGAGTTCAAAGCAATTGAACTCCCGCGGGGAGGGATGGGTGCGGGGGGAAGCAACGACCGTCTTAATCCTTAATTAGCCGACCTCATTTCAAACGGCCGTTGCTTCGGTCCGACCGAGTTACTGGGTGTCGAAAGCGAATCAGCTCGACGGAGAAAAGGCAGTACCTCCATCGGTTGTCTCCTGTTTTCGCTTCCTCTTCTTGCCCCTTTGCGTATTAGCCCTAGACGACCAATCGGGATATAGTTGCATATGCAGCTGACGCTCGCGCCGCGCCAGCTCGTAATACTTGGCTTGCTCCTCGCGGCCGAGCGCATGCCACTACAGACGCCGCAATATGGAAACAAAAGAGAAATTGCAGTTCGACGGTGACCACCACGAGAGCGTCCCTACTGCCGGTGCTAGAAAAACAGCCCGCGAGCTAATCTACAATTTTGTTCCTATGAGAATGGCCAATTGGGAGTTCCTCACAGAACCTATTCTGCGGTTGTCGGAGTCGCGGCTCGTAACACAACAAACCAATATAGTTTCCGATAGGGGTGTAGGGTGTACAGCACGGTCACTCGACGACTAAGTACACAAAACACGTAACAACGAAGCGCGGGGGGGCGAGGCCGGGGCCGGACCGCCCCGCGCGGCTACTCCGAAGGTTCTAGCCGCTTTTCTAGCACAGAAACGCGGTACAGAGGGTACATAAGAGTCGAGAACACGCACACACGCACACTCACATACAGGACGGACGGGGACGGATGCTCAGTTAGTGTCAAGCTGGTCGGTTAGTCCTGTGGGCCAAGGGTCTCCGCTAGGGGTTAGTGCGGGGAGCCTTGGTGTCCACATTTACTAGGGAAGGGTCGGTGGGGTGAAGCGAGTGTACAAAAGCGTCGACGTGGCCCAGCCCTCGTGTCGGGAAGATCCTAGGGTCGTGTACCTCCCAGCTCTGCTGGACTGCGGTCCTTTTTCCGCTTTTTCTTTTTGGACCCGTAACCGTAGTTGTCCCGAGCACTCCAGCCGGGGTATAGCTGCATATGTAGCTGTCGCTCCTGCCTCGCTTTCTCATAGTACTTTGCCTGCTCCTCGCGACTCAACGAGTGCCACTGTATTATGGGATATTGCGTTACCAACTGACCACGGCGACCACACGTCCCATCATGGCGACCCCGTTTCGTGCCCTCGGATTGGGCATTCGAATTTTGAAATAGAAGTAGTAAGATTTGGATAAAACCAGCTTGGATTTCACGATGATAACCTAAACTTATTTCTCACTTTATACGTAAGTAGAACAGCGCGATTAGCCGCTATGTTTTCAAATACCAACTTTGTAACAGTCAGATATATTGACGGCAGAATTATATCGCTTATGATATCTACGAGAATTCAAGAAGTACTTTGCTTGCTATTTTATCGAAGATTGATGTAAGTAATCACAACATGAGAACTTGATACTGGTGTAAAGATTCGACTTCCTAAAAAAAATAACTGCTAAGGTGAAAACCATTGACCTTAGACATCATGAACCTACGATTTATCAAAGATGTAGTCGTGTCATCTTGCTGAATTAGACGTTCGTTTAAGCTCATTGCTCTTAGATCAATTGATTAAAGATGAGTCAGTAAGGCATCATCAATCAAGATTCGGGCATAGATTCCAAAATCGTATTTGCAATTTTTCTCCCTTTTTTTATTAACCAAAAACAATACTGGCCGATCAGAATGTTTAAACAAAATATTTTTTTTTAAAGAATGCACCAATCGGGAGTTCACGAAACGGGTTCTCAATTTGAATGTATCGTAAGGGATTGGTTTGTTACTCTTGTTGGAATGAGATCGGTTCTGCGAAATGCCCGGGTTTGATTCTCAGTAGTTCGTTAGCCGTTTGATATTCAGCACTAGCACAGATTGCAGATATGGCGCTATTGTGAGCCATAACTGCTGTCAACATTCCTAACAAGATTAACAATGAAAACGAAACTATAGGTTACATTTTAATGACATCGGATATAATATAACAATCTATTTGATTCCATTTAATAATTTAATTTTGATTATTATTATCATTTACTCAAAATTACGAAAAGTAATTATCAAAATTGGTTTATTCTTCCTAAAATTGAAAAAAATATATAATAAAAAATTAAAAGTACGGTCAGCAAAAAAATATATTTTTTATTTAAAAATAAAAACTCACCCGTCTGCCTAATATTTGGTTGATGGCGGCCGATTCCTTCAAGGTACACTCGGCCACGACCTTCGCCCTCATCTCTTTCATGTACAGCATGAACGCGTTGAGGGGTTTCTTTATGTGCGGCTTTTTGTTCTGTTCCTTGTTGTTTGTGTTGGCTGTACTTTCCGAGGGTTTGTCGCCTGCAGAGCTGCTACTGCCTTTTTCTAGCGACCTGGAAATCGTTAAATAACGTTGCTTAAATCACTGGTCCGTACACGGAACCAAAGTATGGATAGAGAATATAATTAATTCCAACATTTATTTATTTATTAGGGTACAGTTACAGCAGGCAAACTTATTCTCATTATAAGAGCTTACACACTAAATGCATATACTAGTCTGACACAACATTTTGAAGAACTTAAAAAATATATCTAGGAACAAAAGTTTAAATTTAAATGGCAAAAATTAAAGCTAACAAGTACACTATTTTTTTTCTTTGAGCTATTTCTTGAAACTCTCTAGAGTACACTGAAATATGTCTGTGTGAACGTCTAGGCTGTTATAAGACCAGCACATTCTATGTATGGGGTGGTTTTTAGACACATTATTTGTTGTGCTCGGTATGTGGAACAATTGGCATGATGACACCTATTATAAATATTTTCAAGACCATGGCGTTTAAAAAACATAGCCCCTATGAAGTTAATACAACCAATATATTTCCAAAAAGCTGTAGAAACCAATTTTTAAACACACAAAACTCAATAAATATTCGGTCAATTGACTCCGTTTTATGATACATGACCGTGACGTCACGTTCACATATTCCCATACAAAATCTATGGAGGTAAACCGTTTTGACAGATAATAAAAAGTATGTCAACGATTGGTGGTGTCGTCTAGCCTATTATTATTAAAGGTTCTTGAATAGCGACCACGTGCTCCGTGGGCAAGGTCCTCAAGGTGGACCGATGATCTGGTGAAGGTCACAAGAAGCCGCTGGATGCGTGCGCGCAGGACCGATCGCGGTGGAGATCCTTAGGGGAGGCCAATGCTCAGCAGTGGGCGTCGAACGGCTGGTATGATGGATGACGATGATGATATTATCAACTATAGTTCGTAACTTCTTGAGACGCAAGAGGAAGATAATGTGACATTATAATTTGTTTTGCTAAGTGGCCCACCTTTTCAGTATCTTGTGTATGTGCATTTGAATATGTGTTTTTCTATTTTGTAAAGTATGTGATACTGAATAAACATTTTCTTTCTTTTTTATTTACTTTCTTTTGTGTCTTTTTTCAGTGGCTTAATTAATGAATTACGTTGCGTACTACTAATTGTTTGACGCAATGCTTAAAACTTCTGCTGTCCGGCTGTTCGTCAGCATTTAGCCTGATGCACCTTAATTGACAGAATTAATTATTTTTCCCAATAATTATATTAAACTAAGTCGCACGTTCAAGTGCAGCTCGCTTTGAGCCATATTTTATTCATAGCTTACACCAACAATAAACTGCCAATAAATAAAGTATGTTACACACAAATCATTCAAAATTGTCATTCCCTTTAACACGTACACGATATGGCCGATCGATCGATAAATCTGATCCAGGATCGATGCTCCGGCCGGCAGACGGCGGTAAACAACAGCGTCCGGTGGCGCGCGCGCATAGACGCGACGTTTCCGGTGCGCGAGTTTCTACTGAACTGGCGGTAGGGAGGGGAAAATGTCGATTGTCGACTGTCGATAAATGAGGAGGATTGATAGTTGTAAGTAAGAGATCGCTCCAAGCGATAAGGCCGCCTAATTTGTACATTTTTTTTTTCTATATTAAACCCGTCTGTAATTTTGTTTTGTGTTGTACAATTACGAGTTTATCTATCTATCTAATTTATAATTCCATTTTAAGGGGTCTGTGCCTCAAAAGAAAAAAACGGAACCCTTATAAGATCACTTTGTTGTCCGTCCGTCCGTCTGTCAAGACTGTTTTTCTAAGGAACGCGTGGAGGTATCAAACTGAAATTTCTATATGATACTTAGGTCTACAGTCCCTGGAAGCTGTAGAAAAATCAACCTTCTAAGCCAACGTAATCAGAAGATACAGCCATTTAGGCCGCAAATTTTAGAAACTCGCACGGGAATCAAAACCTACTGGGTACTTCCCGTAAACTTAGAATCTTGAAATTTAGTACGAAGTCACGTCTTATAGTACAGATATAGAAAAAAATACGAAAACCGTAAATTTTCAGTTTCATCATATAGAAAAATTTTTTTGACAATTTTAAAAATTTCACAGTTACTAGTACTACTCCTTATCCACAGGTTTGTACGGAACCCTCGGTGCGCGAGTCCAACCCGCACTTGACCAATTTTTTTTCTATCATGGCATTCATAGTGGGAGCACTATGAATTCCATGATAGACAAATCCGATTATTTCTATTATTTTTAGTCGCCTACTGGTCTCAATAATGCCTAAAGAATAGAAAGAACAATTAAAACAAATACTAAACGTACAAACGTTTACCGACAGTATTTGTATTAATAGAACAACTATTAAATTATTGATTAAATTAATGAATTTACAGTGTGGAGGAGTCTGTGCAGTTTACACTACAAAAGGTAGTTATTAAACTACACACAATTCACGGGCTTTATGTAACACTTTTTATTTACGTAGGTAAAATGGTCTTTGCCTTCTCAACGTTTCGATTCGGTTGCACGAATCACTGTCGCGGGCTGAATCGAAATTTCGGGAAAGTCAAAACCGTTTTACTTAAGTACATAAAAAGAGTTGCATAAAGCCCGTGAATTGAAAGTAATTTAAATAAAAATGCAACAAGATAATCTAAAATAATATGTAGTTATTAATTTGTGACTTTCCCACCACTACTCGGTACAGACTGCAACATTACTCGGACACTTGTTACACCAATATAAAATTTTTTGCAACGGAATAAAAGCCACATGCTGGATTAGTTGATTGAAATGTGCTCGCTGCCATCTGAACATAATGATTCAATTGTTTCATGACACTTGTGACTTGTAAAGAACAAATTCGCTTGAACGAAGATAAACTTGACATTGTAGAATGTGAGATACACATATAAAATATTTTAACTTGTGAATATTAAAGTTGAATTTCGATTGAAGGAAATATGTCAATATGGCAGAAATTTTACAAGAATATTCGAAAATAACTCAAGAATGAAACGACAAACAAAAGGTGGACTAACAACTTCCTTTACACGAAAATTCTATGGTTCCAAAATAGAAAACCTATAAAGTTGGATGTCACTAGTTATAACTTGGTTGTACTAATGCTATACAATAAATTAGTTCGTGGAACGAAGGCGATGTTAAATATACGACTTCCTGCGGTGGTTTTAAAAATGGGAGAGGATAAAAAGAGAAAGAAAATGGACATTGTGCGCGTGCGCTGGGAGGACGCGGTATGCGGTGGCGCGGTAATTATGTGTTATGTACCGTTCGCAGAATAACCCCCGAAAATAAGCGTAAGTAAGTGCCAAATATAACCCTGATGCTGAGTTTGTTCCGGAAGTTAAACCTTAAAATATCTTAAACGAAGAGCTTTTAAATGGTCTTAAAAGACATTTCTGGAAAGGTATTCGCACCCAAATATTTACTGCGTTTTGTAGCACTTCTATACTGTACATAAAACTTGCTTGTCTTGTGGCGCAGTGGCGCTTGGCCTGTTCCCAGTAGTAGGACTATATAATAGGCCGATGAGACCAGACACTTGGTATACTTATCCGAAGGAAAAGCCTACCTTAACTTCGGAAGAGTGTGGACTGAGACGAAGCTGCGCAATATACTCAGTCACTATCATGTTCTATAACGCCATATTGATTGTTTTAAGGGATATGTAGGTAAGTGCATAATAAATCATACACGAAAATCACATTAACATCGAATACATCAAAGTCCAAAAACACATTTATGGACTCGATAAATCGCAAACGTAAAGATACATCCTTGTCACGCAGTTCTTAAATACAGGGTGTTGCGTGTTTCGCAAATTTTAACCAATATTCAGTACTCAGTTGTAAGTACTCAAATAATACGCAACTGTCTGTTACTAAATAACACTTATAAACGTTCAAATTCAAACACTTGATAGATTTTTCATGTGTATAAATTCTGTGCAATCTCAATTGAGATCTGTTTTCTGTCAAGATGCGAACCCTAGATTATCTTAGTAGGCCAGCAAATCGGTCACTATATGACGACAGCTCTCTTCATAACACCCTGTATAACCCCATCGCGTGTCACATAAAGATGATTTTTATCTTTAAAATAAACCTGGCGCCCGTTTTGCTGTCGGTACGTCACCGGCCCGTTAGCTCCAGCGTCTCATATATCATCTTAATTAAATTTCACCGGCTTCAACTTATTTACATGATTGTGCACCGAAATTATGTATTGGTTGAGAGTTTGTGTTGGCGGGAATGTAAACGTAAATAATAAATAAATAAATGTACAACAACATCACATAGATCTGACTCCGAGGTAAGTAGCTAAAGCACTTGTGTTGCAGATATCAGAATCAACAGCGGTATTACAAATAAACTTAAATAAATACATATAACACCCAGACCAGTACAAACAGACATGTTAACGCACACAAATGTTTGTACAGTGCGGGGGTCGAACCCGCGACCTCTTGGTTAATAGTCAACTTCTTGACCATTACACCAAAGTGGTCGTCAACGTCATCAGTTGATGTACATTCACTCATTCCATTTTTGTTGCAAATTCGCCCGTATCGTAAGCACATAAGATACCGCAAAGTTTACCGTGACGTGGTTTTCTGATTAACAATAGGCAATTTAAAAGACTGTAAAAAAAACTGAGTAATTCTAAGTTTTCAAACCACTACAAAGCTACTGTCTATTTTCCTGACAGCTTTTCACGCTTCAACCTATTAAACGAGTTAAGTGTAGTGCGAGGTTAATTTACTATATACTCATTTTTTATATAAAAAAAAGCAATCGCGAATGACGAAATGGCGAGCAACACTAGACCAAAAACTATGTCTCAACCAGAAAGAAACACAATGGCATAGACAAAGATAAGTTACAGATTCGCAAATCCAATCTCGTAATTTGTCTAAACAAAATGTGTTCCTACCTACAACCGCTAGCACTAACGCCGCGCCTTTCCACGCGGTGATTATGTATTTTGAGTTAACTCACAGTCGAGTAGACACGTTAAACCCGAGTTTGGTTACAAACAAGTTCAGAAGTTATTTCTTTACACTGCGCCGAGTATTCCAAGCATGCATCTCGGAGAACGCATTAGGCAGTTAACTTGTGGTTTTGGTTAAGACGCGACTGAAGAGATTTTAATTTATGTGAATGGAAATTGAATGATTGTTCGATTCAAAACAAATAAAGTAAAATATTTGACTAGCTGCTCTGTTATCACATTGGTGTAGCGTGTTTTCATTACAATAAAACAAAACAGTATTAGACTGAATTTCATTCTTATCGAAATGTGTTTGCGTATATTCGGCAAGATATTTTTATTTTCTGGACTATGTATTGCATTGATTATAAATTGATTTAAAAAGTGACGTTTTCGATTACATTACATAGTGTACAAATAATAGTATATATATACTATACTTTCAATGTTCATTTTTTAACACACAATGCCATCTTGATGATGAATTCTTTTGGGTTAATTACCAAGTGTCAGTGTAGCCATCGTAACCAGGTCCCGACTCCCAGCCCAGCTACCGACCGGGGTCAACGACCTAAATAAAGACTGGCACACATTTTTTGTCTTGTAATCAGCCTTTTGTAGTGACAGCCTAATTATTGCTATGGCGCGTTAAGACTTTTTCTTGTTTATTTTTAATGAAAAAAAAACACCCGATAGGGTGGCGAAAGTTTTTGATTAAATGTGAGTTCATGATAATTTTCATAAAGAGAAAAGTTACTTGCATAAGACATTTCATATCGTAAATTAAATGCGACTTATTATTCAAAGGTATGAAAAGTCAAAACTTATATTCCCTTGATGCGGTATTTCTTTAAAACGAATGCTTTCATGTGATTACTTATTTGCTAAAATTGCAGTAATTTTTTTACTTAATAAATCAACGCTAATCGGTATTAGAGAAGAGTAATTTAGTACGAAACGTATTATTGTTGCTAGATAGGCAACAATAATACTACACCTAAAAGATTTGACACGCTTACTGTTGACAGCTAGCGATTTATAACGATTAGCGTTAATCCCAGATATCACGAAAGTTGTTCAAATTTCAAACTCTAAAACAATTACACCGTTAAAAACCGTCCTTTATAAAACATAGGCATAACACGATTTTGTGACGCATCTGTCCACCCCCTTATCTATGATCTAGAGAGGGTGCACTGATAAAATCTGTGATACCTCGGATATAGTGAGGTGATTATCACGCCATTGGATTAGTTATCGAGCCCAGGCCACTTCATCTCATCAGCCTATATACGCGTCCCACTGCTGGGCACAGGCCTCAACCCAACTATGAGGTGGAACGAGCCATACTCCACTACTCGAGCTGGTGCGGATTGGTGGAGGACTTGTAAGGTACGTGAACGTCTAATATCTATCGATATTATCCGGGACCAATAGCTTAACGTGCCTTCCGAAGCACAGAGATACTTGTAATTAACGTCACTTATTTATATGGTCAGAATGGTCACCTATCCCAAACATGACCGCGCCGTAGGTTGCTAAAGTTTAGGTATCACTACCAAAGCGCTGCAACCACTGCGCTACAACCACCTCCTTTTTCTAAACTCAAGAGAAGAAAATGAAACAAAAATATATCACATTGTTAAAAAAGGAAATATCGTTTGAATACTAGTCGATTTTTGAAGTGAAAACTTCTTTAGCGGCGTTGAGCACTTTTGTGGCATGGGTAGAAACTGTGAAACTCGCGTCAGGTCACGTGATGCTGATCGAAAAACCGTAAGACGGTTCAAATAAATCAAAAATGCACAACTTTAATAATCAAGTTTTCACTTCTGCCGGCACTCCCGGAGTGCAACCCGTGTTTTTTTTTTAAAGTTATTAATGTCACCAAGCGTTTTTAACCAATTCGAGCGTTTTTAAAAAATATCAGGAGAAGGTTCCGTATTTTTAACGACACCATACCTACATACGAGTATTCAAGTGTCATAAGAACCTTTGGCTGTCAAGAATTTTCAATAAACTATCCTGAAGCTTTCTAAACTTTTTTTTCGCATATACATATTAAGCATACTTCACTTAAGCCAGAAAACATCATTTTCAATCAAAAAATTAAGTTTTTTTAAAAAGAATTACTCCCATAAAAGTATCGACATTTTTAATCTATCGATAGTGTCAAATCCTTCGTTGATACAGTAGCGATACCTACCCCGTGCCGTGAGCAAAAGGGTGACAACTCGCAAACAATAGTTTTTGATACGCGTGCGCGTTTATTGAAACGCTTAAATAAATCGTTATTATTTACAGTTTAATAATAGGGCAAAACCTATGCAAGTGAGACGTGATCCCTTACTATAGGTCTAATAAGAAGGCTCAGAGTCGCCGGGGCAGGACAAGGGTTCCCAGACGGTCGGGAATTAGCGGGATTCTCCCGAATTTTATGTATGTCCTCCCGACTCCCGACAAAGCAAATGAACTTCTGAAAAACCAGTTCGATAATTTTAAGTTCACATTTTTTAAGTTTTTTTCTTATATCCACAGTGCAATGCACAAATTATGTTTGTTTACATAAATATGTTTGTTACATCATGTATAATTAATACATTTAACTTATTTTTTTATTTCTCCCAACCAAAGCCCTAAAATCCCGAAAAATCGGTTATTGATCCCTTACAATAAATAAAATAAAATAAAGTTAATCAAAAATGTCAATAGTGACTGAGTTTCTCGCGCCGCTTCTTCTCAGCATTGGCCCAAATTGTCCCGAAGCGGTGGTATGATGCTGACGAATAGGGTTATGGTAATAGAAACTAGTAGTTTGTCGACGTTTTTTAATGCTTGAACCTAAAGTACAGTAGTCAGCATATCAGGCTACCTATTTTTGTTGCAAAATCGCCCGTATCACCACAGCCTAAGATACCGCAGTGTTTACCGTAACTTGCTGGCCACGGTGCCATATCTATCGTAGATAGCTAAGTAGATTTATTTTCAATAGCATCTTAACTAACAGTCATTCCTCTTTATTAACCAGCGCTGTTTTAAACTTGTTCACACGATAGGATAATAATTGCGACATCTAAATGCAATCTAATATAAAATATCTAAAATTCTCGTGTCACAATGTTTGTTCCCATACTCCTCCGAAACGGCTTGACCGATTCTCATGAAATTTTGTGAGCATATTGAGTAGGTCTGAGAATCGGCCAACATCTATGTTTCATACCCCTTAGTGATAAGAAAATAATTTATATAGCAAAACAACGTTTGCCGGGTCAGCTAGTAAAATATATAAAATTCTCGTGTCACAATGTTCGTTCCCGTTCTCCTCCGAAACGGCTTGACCGATTCTTATGAAATTTCGTAAGCATATTGAGTAGGCCTGCGAATTAGCCAACATCTATTTTTCATACCGCTTAGTGATGAGAGAAATAATTTTTATAGCAAAACAACGTTTGCCGGGTCAGCTAGTAAGTATATAAGGGTAAATTTAGTAGAAGCCTAATCTAATGAGCTATCGTGTGTACCTAAAGTTTAACCGCTAGTTTGTAGTTCTAACAAGCGCTAACTAGCCATGGTGTGGCCGTGGAAAGTGTAACAGATAAGATCTCACAACGACACCCCGATGTTAAGGGCGTACCTACCATGATGGCGGCCGCGTGTGCTAGTTTATTGAAACATTGTTATTATGGTTATTATGACCAAGGTATCTATTAAGATATCGGTTGCAGTGTTTTCGAGTTGTTTTTTTAGTTTTTTAAACATATATTTTAAAACAGAAATTCTTCAGGCGAAAAGTCACTCCTATTTTTAATCTTTTTTACATAAAATTTTCGTGTCACAATTCTTAAGGTCTGAGAATCGGCCAACATCTATTTTTCATATCTCTTAGTCATAAGGGTTGTCCACAATAATTTATATGGCAAAACAACGTTCGCCGGTTCAGCTAGTTACATATAAACTTTTACGGGTCTCATGACGTGATCCATCGCATTTTAAGAATCAAAACCAAATAGGTACTTTACTCATGAAATATTTAAGATATTTTATTAAAGCGTTAGACCTATTCAGCTGTTTAAATAATTAAGAAACGTGATTTATGATTTGAAGGTATCTACGTTAATGATACGAGTTAGCAAAGTCCTTGCCTGACTAAAGGGACACATACGATTAGATACACTTTCACAAACCTTACGAACAATGTATCATTACACCAATAACTGTCATTTGCCTTCATTAGATTATCGATTTAATAAGTAAGTAATACTATTGACTGCCTCGTTGGTGTAGTGGAAAAGTTTATGCCTTACATCCGAGAGGTCTTGGGTTCGAATCCCAGGTCGAGCCAAAATTGTTTCTGAGATTTTCTGTCATGAATTTCTCAAAATCAGCTTGGAGTCGGGAAGTTGGCGGTGTTACACCCCCTGCCTCGGAAAGCACGTTAAGCCGTTGGTCCTGAGCCTGATCTCTCTCCGGTCATGTCGGATTGCCGTCTCACCGAACTTTGAGAGTGATGGAACAGTGAGTGCACCTGTGTATTGCGCTCACACTTGTGCACTATAATATCTCCTGCGTAGTTGGCTGATCTCTGTTGAGATTGGCCGCCGTGGTCGAAATCGGCCAGGAGGACTATTATAAATACAATTGATCACTTACCTCGCATACCGCGATTGGTAGGAGTCGACGTCAGCCTTGGAGGAGGGAGGGGGGACCAGCGCTGGGCCTAAACCCAGGCCTAGCCCACCGCCCAGTGTCGGCGAGAACCGGTATAGTTCACTAAAAATTAAAGAAATAGGTTCGCAAATTTTTCCTAGAGTACGGGTATCTCTTTCTATAGCTTGTGCTTAATTATTAGGTATTTGCTAAACGTATAGAGCAGACAGAACTTCTTATTAACCGTCTTTCTTATTAACTTTATTTAAAAGATTTACTGGAAAGGTAAACTATGGTAAATATAAAGTGGATTCAATTAAAGAATGACAGTAGAGCTTTAATTACGAGTACATTCTTATAGTTTTGAACTGTCGTTTAACCAAAACAATAGTCAAGCATTTTCATTTTTTTTGTGATGATAATGATTTAACGGAGAATTATTATTATCAAAAAAAAAGTCACTTCACTTTTGAGCCCGGGCTAAACAACATTTGACACTAAATTAAAATTATTTACGGTTCATGGAAAACGACTAAACGACTATTGACAAGAATGACCCACATCGAATAGGTCGCAAAACCAAACTTTTTTTTAGAAACCTGTAAATTTTTTACATAAATTTACTTAGTATGGACACAATTGGATACAAACCTCGATAGACTAGAACTTGGGATCGGCAGCGAGGTGGGGTACGGACTCCGAAATCCACTTGCCGCCGAAGATATGGGGTACATGCTCGGAGTATGCCTGGACAGACCAACACACCTTTAATGTAACGGAACACACTTTAGATTAAACTGGAGGTGGAGGAAAACCCCTGTTCACTTTCCTCCCTCTAATTGCATAATTATCTTAATAATAATAATAAAATCTTTATTGCTTACAAAACTAACATTCAATGAGACAAACAAATATGACAAAGCAATTGGAGGTGGCTCAGCTTGTGCTTACTTGGGATATGATCCCAAACAGCGCAGGTTTTCAGCCACACCCATCTCTCCATAGAAGTTGGGTGAGAGATCTTCTTGATTCGTATGTGTGATTTAGAGCGAAAAACAAAACTAGATATAGGGTGTTTCTGGCTCCCATTTTAAGGAAATAATAATCTCGACTTATCCCCCCTTTTTTGTTGAGTGCAACATCACCAAGAACTATATTCAGAGTTAGTACATATCCTGGTTGGAAGAGCTTGCTTAATAATTGAAGGTCCGTAGTTTACAGATTAAGGATAGGGCTGCATTTCAAATATTTAAATTGAAGAGTAGGCAGACAATGGGAGCATAATAAGAAAAACTAAAGAATAAGGCTCAGGCCCCACCTGAGACTTGTCATCGCGACAGCGTTTCAAACAATCGCTGTAACTCGCGAGTTGCGGCGACAAGACGCAGGTGTAGCCTGAGTCTTATAGCCTACGTGTAACTTACCACGAGGCTGCTACTTGTGACATCTCCGGACTGAGCATGGGGTAAGGGTAAGTGCCCCCGGGAAAAGGGTACATCGGTGTCCGCGCCAGGCCCGCCGCTGTAAAAACGTTTTACATTATAAGCCTACAGGTTCATAAAGTAAATAAGTAATTTCTATTGACAAGGTTATAGAGAAAGAATATTTGACTATGTGAACAAATCAATGACTCACTTTCAATCAAGTGGTGCTGTCTGTTTCAGACCACTTCCTTAAAATCCAAAATGTAAATGTACTTACCAAGTTTTGAGTCGAGCTGGTAAGGCGGAGGGATGCCCATGTGGGCTGGTGGTGGCTGGCCTAGGTCTCCACCGGGACAGAACAGCGACAGGCTTCCACCTGCTGGCAGGCCCATCTTTCCCGCCTGAAACAAACAACATTTATGCGTTAGAATTTTGTAAGTATTAGAGATGTAAAATGTTTCACTAAACTATGCAGGCGTTAGGCCAACAACATTAGAATTTCAAAAGCCGTGAATAAACTTGTCCAAACTGGCAAAAACCCGCTCGGAACAGCGTAACAAACTCTCAAAATCTAACAACGTGTGCCGAGTAAACAGTGCCGAAAAAAAAAGAGCCGAAAATAGCCGAAAGCCCAACTAGTCGACGGGAAGACAACGCGTCATTAGCAAGTAAATTGGCGGGCCGTATAAATTTTGTCCTCGTCGCCAATTATGCAAAATGGCGCCCAACGTGGGGCTGGGCCATTCAGCCGCGCCGCACTTCCGAGCCGAGTGTCTCACCTCTAATTAAGCGGGACTTCTTTTCAGCACTTTATTATGCGAAATAAACGCCAGTATTTCGCAATGTTCGTGTAGTTAAATAGTATTTTTTAATTATAATCCGAGAGCGGATTAGGGTCGGATTACATTGTGGGATTATAATGTTAAGAGTAAGTGAATATTACTCTTGTAAAAAGAAACAAAGTTTCCACTTTGTTTTTTTTTTCAACGTTAAAATAAAGATAAGATAATGTAAAGTCGAGCTAGTAAATTATGCACAGAAAACCAGTTCTTTAAATACATATTAAATTAGTTAGCTACTTAAACGACACCACTTTACCAAACGAGTAGTTATTTGAATAGCTATAGACCAACACGTCTAGTTATAGAACAATAAGAGCGACCCACGAACCAGTTTTGAAATCCCCGCATCATTTTAAACCATTCAAACTCGCAAGGAGCTGACAATTCCTTCACCACTCGTCCATATTTCGAAGAGCAGGAACTGCTTATTAAGACAATAATTACCACGAACAAAGAGGCCCACTAATTAATAATAAAACACGCACAAACAAAGCCCTCCATTCACGCTCGGGACAGCTTAAAAAAAGACAATAAGAGAAAAAATAACCAAAACGGTGGTCGAAAAAGCTCGACATGCGAGGACGAACAAAAAGGCATAGACAATAACGGCAGCCGAGACACATAATGCGGGAGCAGCGAGTCTTAATTTGAAAATATTTCCATAATAAGATTTGTCTATGGCGACGCTGAAAACAAAAGACGCGAGCGCGCACTTTGTCCTACAGACAGCTCTTAATAATCACAAAATATTATATCACTCAATTAGTTCGCTATCAAAACCTAGGAGGGTTATTAGCTAAACAAGTTAACTCGTTAAAAGTTGCGTTTTTAAATTAGTAGATTCGCCTTTTCAGCGTTTGCATGTACATTGAGAAGGTTCGTAATGAAGGCCCAGGTGGAGTGGCGGCCATTGAAGGAACCGCTGAGTGGGTAGTTATCGTGGCATGAAAGCGTGACGTCACGGCACTCAAGCGACAACCCCAGTCGCTAATTGGAACTCGCGGCGATAGGACGCGAAAACGTTCCCTCAATCGACTAATACTTGAGAAATTGAATAGGTTTGTTAACGAGCGGCCGGCTGAATGTTGCGAATGGGCCACTCGACGTTTGCATTCGCTAACTGCTTTAAGTTTTCACCAATTTTGACAGTCGATATCGTTAAATTGAAATTCTGTTATAGCCTAAAACGCACGCACACAGCCGAAGCGCTTACACCCCTTTGGCTCGCCAATGCGAACAAAGTAGGGCGTAATATCTTGAGAGTTCGCCCCCGGTAGGGGGCGTGGAAGCTAGGATGCTGCGTTGCCATGGCGACCATGTGAGGGTGAGTGTGTGCGTGGGAGGGTGGGGTAGGTGGTCCGCGACTGCGTTCTACGACCTTGGAAGTTATGGTCTAGTTTCAGCTTTCTTTTAAATATGGAACAGTGAAGTCGTGACTTTTGAACTTAGAATCTAAAGACGCGAGCAACGTTTTAGAATTTCACTTTTCTTTCGTGTTGGGGTTAATTTAATGTTGTTTTGTTTCTTTGTCAACGCTTTTTATTATATTTGTTCCTAAAATGTGCACTTCTTCGCATTTAAACTTACCATTCAGCACAACATCTTATACCTCAAACACTTATCATTATAAACGTAAGATATTAAAAATCCCTCAATATCCACTATGAATACAGTAAGATGAATAATAATCACTCGTCGCACCATTAGATCCTTCCACCGGTTTCCGGGATGGTCCTCCGAGCCGGACGCGAGCCGGAACTGCCTAACGAGGGTCCGCGTTACGATGTTACACACATTACCCCGACTAGTTATAGCTGCGGGCGGGCTTTTATAGAATTTCGAGTTGTGTCGTTTTATCAAATAATTTTACATTCAAAGAAGAGTTTAGTTACCAAGGTTACATAAAAAATTATGAACAATCATACAATGAACTTATAATTTTACCTAGTTTAAAAAAAAGATTAACTTAATTCTGTAAGTTTTAAATAATATCATGCAACACCCTTATAGGCTCTGTACTGTAAGTTTGTTTTCTTAGGAAATCTATGTAGAAAATCGCATATAAATAAATAGATGACAAATACAAATTGTACTCACAAAAATTTGTAAAGTTTCAGTCTTATATTTAAGCTGAGCGCGTTAATCTAGCACTGTTGAAACAAATTATAGGACTCAAGTAAATTAAAGTTATTTATGGTAAATCTAAATTAGTATTTATTTCGCAGTAAACTGGTTATTTGATTATTCTTAGTTTATGATTAAGAGATGTACAAAAGTTAAATGCAATAAGTTAAGTCCTTCATACAAATCAATCAAAAGTGAATAATATTCAAAACCTATTTTCGTTAAAAAAGTTTATAAAATGTTTAACTAATGATTTTTATTACAAATTCTCTATAAAGAGTTATATCTTGTTTTTATTAGTTTTTCCAATGTGAATAACATCTTATCTAAATCCTTCCTAAAAACTTTAAAATCTTCTAAATATTGATTAAAGAGTCCTACATTCCGTGCAAGTTATGCATATACACATTCGAGTTATTTACAGTAGATATCACTTCAAGTATTCTTTTATTAATCCAGCACTTTGAGAACATCCTGAAAATAATAATACGAAAATAACACTAGTAACATTTACTAATACTACTTTCATTCCGAAAAATATATTAAATTAATAAAAAACACCAGCTAGTAGACGCCATATTGAAAACAATACGCACCTACGCGGTGGTAAGCGCTGAACAAATTTAATTAGTCGGCGGGTTTTGAATCAGCTGTAGTGTTGAACGGTTTGAGCGTGTCAACTATCCAATTAAAATGCTAGACGTGTGATTGAATGGCGTTGTTTAGTCCAAGGACCTAGTCGTATGATTGAACGGCTATTTTAACCATTTGGCTGCGACATCAATACCAAAATACAGTCTAATGGAAAGTTAAATTATTTAAGTTATCACTATGTATTTTAATATGTTATTAACTTAATCATATTAAACACAAGATACCTTACCAAGTCTTTGGCCGCAAACAAAACAATTGTAAATCAAAATTTACTGCCACGTCTATATAAATCAATTTACCGATAAATATGAAATCACGCGCACCTACTGCGTGCTCCGTGTATTTATCGTTATATATAATAATTACAGGGATTAGGTGGACATTAATAAATCGGTGACTTTATACACGATTTATTATTCTTAGCCGCGATTAGGCTAAGTCGGGCGATCACTGAGGTTTCGGTAGTGCTTATCGGCGTAATGCAAGGCGGTGACTTGGGTTCATTTTTGTTAATACGCAATCAAAAACCATTCAACGCGCAACCTTTTTTTTTTCATGTAAGCACAAGTCAAAAAATTTGATTAGCACGGAAATAGTTTTCTTTAGAATTTCTGTTTGGGAGGACACTGTCAGGTTCAAAAAGTAGAAAATACATTACAAATCGTATAATCAATAAACTTTGTAAAAGCCGTAAGCTGATTCTGAACCCTTCAAATATAGGTAGGTATAAAGTAAATTAAATATCTCTTTTAAAAACATGCCTACATTTTAAACACGCGGTGGTTTACTAATCGAAATAATACAAAGCCTAATCACTGCTTTAACATTTTAATCTCCAAATCTCTTAAAGCCCTGTTAATTAATTATTTAAAAAACTAACGAGTACGTAATCTATGTATGTATGTAAGATATAGCAATTATGAAACCGTGTACCAGACACATAGTATATAGACGGCTATTTCAATATCATAACGAAGCCTGTGCTACCCAGCTACGTCAAAAACATAATTGGGGTTCCCTTTCACATTGAGTTTGGGATGTTAAGATTCTAGATACGATTTTAACTAATATGTGTTCAAAAAACTTTTTTTTTTTTGTTTAACACATTTTAGGGTTATGATGATATGGTAAAATAAGTAACAGTTTTGTCTATGCTAATATTATAAGGAGAATAGATTTGATTGTAGTTTAAATCGAATAGGATCCAAAACTACTACCCGATTTTTGTTTCTTCAGTTTACGCGAACAGTAGACATTGAAATAGGACACTTTTTAAGGATTATTTCGCGATGTATTTACATTTTGTTTTAACCTGACGTTTCGGACCCTTTTCAGCGTCCGCGGTCACAGGTAGACGGACGCTGAAAAGGTACAAAATGTAAATAAATCGCGAAATAATCCGTTAAGTGTCTCATTTCGATACTACCCGATTAAAAAAAAACTATTTTACAATTAGAATTCTACTTTATCCCTGATGGGCAATACGAGTATATACATACATTGAACTAGCAGGCCCGACAGACGTCGTACTGCCCTCTGTATCGCTTTTTTATATATTTTCTCACCGTTGAAACCTTCCCTGGTATTCCACAAATAATTCAAAACCAAAATTAGCAAAATCGGTTTAGCCGTTCTCGAGTTTTAGCGAGACTAACGAACATAATTTTTTTAATATTATGGATGTATAACAACATCTATACATATAATAAGACTGTAAAAGATCGATTTCTGTACATTGAAGATTTTTATGAAAAATTGTTACAGGGGGTCTTAATTACCGTAATAGAAGCCAAAACAACAATTTTTAAAAATTTTGTCTGTCTGTCTGTCTGTCTGTTTGTCCGGGCTAATCTCAGAATCTACTGGACCGATTTTGACGGGACTTTTTTTATTTGACTCGGTATCACCTGGAGAGTAAACTGGGATATAAATAATCACGCCGATGAACTTAGGGGGCAGGCAGGAAATTGAATCTCAGAATCTACTAAACCGATTTTAATGGGACTTTTTTTTATTTGACTCAACATTACTTGGAAGGTAAAGAAGGATAGAAATAATCACGCCAATAGACTAAGGGGGTAGGCAGAAAATTGAATCTCGGAAACTACTGGGCCGATTTTAATGGGACTTTTTTTATTTGACTCAGCATCACTTGCAATAATCACGCCAATAGACTAAGAGTGTAGGCAGGAAATTGAATATCAGAAACTACAGGACTGAATTTGATGGGATTTTTTCATTTGATTGAGTTTTACCTAGACAGTGAAATATATAATAACTCACGCCAAGTGACTAAGTGTTAACTGGTCTAAACTTGGGATGAATTAATCACCCTACCTAACTAAGGGAACTCATTGTGTGTACCTGTTATAGAGTCGCAGGTATGCCTGCATTTGGGTCATGTTAAACAGTAGCATAGGCTGGGAGTACCTCCACGCGGTGAAGGCGGTAACAGTTAAAATTCCACGCAGACGAAGTCGCGGGCACAGCTAGTGCTTAATATAAATGAGAAACGAATACTTCGCGGGCAAAGCCACTAACGGTAAGCTAGTTTCAAATAAATTGAAAAGTGCATTGTTTTTAATATTAATGACCGCAATCTTATTTCACGTCCATCATTTTACGCCCTAATATTTTTACAGTGGAATCAAACAAATCTTAAGAGTCAAGTTCAAATCAAGACAGGGGCGGAACTAGACATCTCATTTAAGACAGGTATAAGGAACATTGTGACGTGGTTTCCGCATCACCCACTAGAATCTATCCTAAAATGTCAAACGTAAGCATCTCTTCCATCAAATTCAAATCCGTACGCCGTACAGCCTCCCTGGAAAAAGGTCAACAACCTCCCACCCCTAGGGGTGGGTGGTCCCGATATTTGCAAATCTGAATACCAGCGACCCCTCGAATTTTAGGATTAGATTTTCTTGGCG
Source organism: Pyrausta despicata (assembly GCA_963921415.1). Lineage (NCBI taxonomy): Eukaryota > Metazoa > Arthropoda > Insecta > Lepidoptera > Crambidae > Pyrausta > Pyrausta despicata. Next base: position 7,060,967 of record OY992869.1, read on the forward strand.
CTCCATAGCTGCAGTTGCGGGAAATTTGAAGGGGGATTTTTCTTTTCAAAATGCTTAGTTTGTGTTTTGGAGTAGAATTGTTTTGTATGATGAGTACCTACTACGGAATTCTAATGATACGCTGGTAACGGTTTAAATAAAAAAGCTAACCTTTTAGTTTGAAATAAAAACCCTTATGAGCCAAGACAGCAGCTTAGCTTCAACGGCTAAACGGATTTTGATCAGCCATAGCTAAAAACTAAAGTAATTAATTATCTTTCGAATAAAAAAAACGCACTGAAATCGGTCCATCCGTTCGAGAGCTACGAAGCCAAACATACACAGCAAGCAGAATAGGTGTCAAACTTATGACACCTCTTTTTCGTCGGGGATTAAAAATAAAATTAGCCTCTACTACCTCTGCATGTCACAAGTTGTTTGTTTGAAAACTTCGTGTTCTATGTAATATGTAACATGGGAAATGTACTACTACACTAGCCTATGACAAACTAGCCACCATCTTCATGACCTTTTGAAAGTAGAAATAGATTTGCATGTTCGTTATTTTTTTATACCGTTTTTTAAGGAGTCTGGTATTTTTTTTGATGTTTTTGGATTGTGAAGGTAATGAGTTTTTTTTTTTACTTTCGTGGATTATGAATAATCATTATTTAATTCCACACGAACTTAATGATCAGGACCATAAGTCATGTGCGAATTCATTTAACTAACGAATTGCTATTTAACTTTTCCCAGTCTGACTCATTTAATTATCCTCCTCTCTAGCTAGCTAGCTAGCGCGCTCCTGTTCGTCGAATGATGCGCTCTCACAATGACAATTTCAACGATATAGACTTGTTTGCACTCAATATTACAAAATTCAAGAAAGCTGTATTCGAGAAGTTGTTACTGTGAGACCGCCTCGTTCATCTTGTGATGTATGTTGCTGGATTTTTAACTGTTTTCTTTATATGATAATTCTGTTTTTCTGTTATTTTTTTATCAACGCACTTTTTTTTCACTTTTATTGTTGTTATTGTAATTACACTAAACTTTAATCGGCAGCTAGCGACAATTCAGATCAGTAATCCGTGAATAGCGCTATGGACTGCATAATTGCATGCTTGTATATAATTTTAAAAGGATGACAGTAATAACTTACTGTACTTATGTAGTTGTTTGCTTTTCCTAATAAAAAAAAATTCTTTAAATTAGTACCCCGTTAGAAGATAAACTTGATTGATGTTTTAAGTAATGCGTTGCATGCAAACAAACATAGGAAGGAAATACATTCTTAAATTCATAATCCTAAATCCCGCTCTGTGTTCAGTTCAATCAAACATCGATTAATTAATTGAAATACACATTTTACTGCTTGTAATCCGGTGAAATCCTTAAATCATATCAGGGATTAAATAAACCGGATTTAATTGATGAATCATTACTTTAGAGTAGTGATTGCCGCGACTTCGTTTGCAATTTTGATCGACTATTACATGATACAATAGTAATAAAACCATATATTTCAGACACACATAGTCCATTTGCCTGTTTCATCTTAACCGATTGTCAAATATTTGTAAAAATATTTCTCTCGGGTGATTTGAGGGTGTCTCCCACAATCATTGATGAAACATACGCTGGCTCAAAGCGTTTAAAAGCACTTACAAAATTCAACGACTCCATTAGGGTTCTCGGTAGCTCAGTGGTCAGAGCGTTGGACCGGACTTCCAAAGGTCGGGGGTTCGAATCCTTCCCGATAACCGGAGCCGAAAAGAAAGTGTTGTCTTTTCGGAAAAGAAAAAAAAAGAAAAAAAAATAGCGTTGGGAACGCAAAAAAAAACCTGAACAAATAAAACACATAGTCCATACCGCAAAATGATAAAAAGTAGTTTAGAGTCAGCACACACATAATACATTTGACACAAAAAAACAACAAAGATAAACTACGAGTATTTAGCTATACTATTGACGACCGCTTGGTGCAGTGGTCTACATGTCGGACTTCTAAGCCAAGGGTCGCGGGTTCGATCCCCGCACAGTACTAGCATAAGTGTGCATGAACATTTGTGTTTGTACTGGTCTGGGTGTTTTCTATGTATATTATGTATTTATTTACAAAAAAAGCATTTAAGTATGTTTATCCGTTGTCTAGTACCCATAACACAAGCCTCGTAGCTTAATTTGGGACTAGAGAATTGGTGTGATTGTTGAGAAATATTTATTATTTATTTATTATTATTTATTTATTTATGCAGCCAAATCCACTGCATCAAAAAGGGACAGTCTAACCGCCCTGCCACAACGCAACATTATAAAAGTAGTCAATTCGATTTGTTTCATCAAATTTACCAGAGTAGTACCTATTAGTGTAGCTGTACTTTTAATAATAAGATGATTATATTGATATTTAGGTTTGCGACAATTGGCAATTATTCATACTCTAGGTAGACAGAGCATAGACGACCAACGACACTTGCAAGGAAAAACATCGTTATTAAAAGAGAGAAGTTTTACAGGAGAGCGTGATAAATATTTGAAAAAACATTCATAACAATCATAATAATGCAATTTTTTCTTACAATGTTTTTTACACTGTGTACATTTTGAACTATAAGGAATTCAGATACAAAGATTAGTGAAAAAAAAACATATTGTTTTAAAAGTCATCATCACAACATCATCTCAACTCGATACGACTTCAAACTGAGTTACAATGATTTTCCTTGCAGGTGTCGAAATAGTCTTTTAAACTATATTGGGGTGGGCACGAACAACGATCGTAACGGATTCTTAGCGTTAACCTATCGTTAACTTGTCAATTTGTATGGACAAGCTGTCACTTTCTGACGTTTGGACGACACGACTACGTTACGATAATGTTCGTGCTTACCCCATTGTAGACACTCCATCTCAAGTAATCTTCAGTCTAAAAAAATATAAAGTTTGCGACATGGTGTGATTAATTTCATTACATTTAAATTCAGAAAGACTTTGGCAAGAGTAGTTTTTTTATTCACAAGATTATGTTTCAAACATTGTTTGTTACTTCACATGTTTTGACAAACTAGGTAATTGCTGTTATCGTATCGGTAAGGAAAACCTCGGTATTATCACTGTAATTCGTAAAATCCTAATCCCCATGTCAAATGATACGGATTTGGTCAGATTTTTTTATAAAATGATATAACTAAATCACATGTAATCCACTACTTACCACGATTTCATTTAAAAATAGGTAAATAAATTGTGCATTTTGTTTTTTTTTTTCAAAAATAACGCCTCTGTTGATGGATGTGTCAGAGTCAGCTCAACAGAAGCACTGTTATAACAAGAAAATAATCTAAAACTTGAAAGGACACCGGGCAGTCTTAGTCAAAAATAATCACATAGAAAGTTTTAGATGCGCAAACGATTTTAAGAAAATCGTTAATCTTAAATCCCTAGAATAAAAAAGGGAAATGAATCTAATGTGAAATAATGAATGTAATGAATCCCAACAATATGCGATGAAGTTCTTAAATAGACCCATTCCTACATATCCATCGGCACATACCCAGCATACTGGTAAAAGGACGAAGTGTAAGTAGGTTATTTGTCACCGCGTACCGTCGGCAAAAACGACCGCATCAATCTTAATACGCTGCGCCCGCGCTGAGTCAGCCTGACTCATGTAGCGACTGCAAAATTACACCTAAAGTAAGTATGTGTTTGGAATGGGTGACCATTCCGACCATAAGTGACGTCTACTTTCCGTACTTCGGCCTACTTGAGTACGTAGTCTGTTCAAGGACTTCCCAAGTTGCCCAAGGTCATGGTCAAGGTAGATGATGGTGGTAGTAGGGGGAGTTGTTCTGCATGCTCAATGACAAGTCTGTGGGGCGTTTCTTTCAATGGGAAGTATATAGGCTGATGAGATGATGAAGTACGTAAGGCCTGGCTATAGTTGGTAAAATTTAGTGCGTGCGGAACTTCAAAAACTTCAGTAAGAAGGAGATTGGCAAGAATCTGCACAGGACCAAAAATGGCAGCATCTTGTAACGGAGGAACTCATTTTGGGTCGCTGAGCCATCGGAGTATAAGTTTGTAATAAGTAAAGGAATGACCAGTCTTTTAGCTATAGTAAAATGGAAAATGCATAACACTTTAAAAATACAAACGTTAGTTTCTCTCTATGTCTCAAGTGTATCATTTTTAAAACGTCAAAGTGAAGGTCGAAATTATTGAACAGTTAGGTATTTAAAGTTGTGGCAAACATATGTCGACTTGTACGACATCTCTAACTCAGGTTCAATATGATTTAATCAGTTTTAGAGAAATTGTTCATATTACGCCATTTATGAACCTATTTTTTTTATTTTAACAGACTTGAAAATGTCTCCTGGTCTGTTGGGCCCTACCAACGCTTCGAGACAGAACACAGACAACAAGGCTAGTGCTGAGAAGAAGCCTATAAAACAACTTCCTTACCTTCTCCATACGAAATTAGTCATTGTCCTTTTCAACATTATTCTGTTAACCGTACCCCCACAATTTCTTATTTCATCGCACGGCGCTTGAACAAAAAGAGTCACACTGAGAAGGTCACAGTCGGACCGGCGCAAGCGCATCTCCTTCGCCTTATTGCGAAGCTTTCTCCATGTTAACTATCCCAAATGTGCGCGCTTCAAATTTCAGCCCTACTCTCTAAGTCGTTGTCCGTAGTTTCGGATGTAGCTATCTCTGTCACTCTTACAAGCATGACCGTGTGAGCGAGAGCGCTGGATAGATCCGACTTTATGAACAAAACATAAAGGGAGTACGGTCTGAGAGGCGACTGGCAGGAACGCGACCGACTTCCATAAATAAACCTCAGACATACCTTTTGAACCTTAAAATAACCAGAAGCCCAAAATGAATTAAAAGAAAGTTCCGCAAAATTATCTCTTAACTCGTTGTTTTGAGACTTAGCGCTGGACGTGATAAAGATTATATTGCAGTAGTTCAAACACGTCCTGTCGTAAAATTTAATATTGAATGTTACTCCCGTAACGGATGCTTTAATTTACACCATTAGTGAACGATTAAATCTGATTAGGACATTAAAGTTTATACTACAGGGAATAATTTAAATGTTTAACTTATGCAAAAATAACATGTTCTTATTCATACTTTTAATATCCTTTTTCAGAAAGACATTGATACAGTTTAATTACTATTTCTTTAAATTTTGCTAACATAGCAATTGAATACAATGTTTTGCAGATACAACAGGAGTTATAGGTTTCCACGCCTATAGGCGTTAACGGTCCGTTATTGTGTAAACCAAAAAGCTATGTTGACGTTCAAGTTATCTATATATATAAAAAGTAGTGTTAGTTACACTATTTATATCTCAAGAACGGATGAACCGATTTAGCTCAAAATTGGTGGAGAGGTAGCTTAGAACCAGGAAACGGACATAGGATAGATTTTTATCCCGTTCGACCGCGATTGTAAAAACAAAGGGATTCCACGCGGACGAAGTCGCGGGGAGGGGGCACTAGTTGGTAATAAAACTCCAAGTTTTACATTAAAATGACATGTAGTTTGACAGGAATCCAGGATGCACGCTCGCGCTAGCGGATTCCCCTTTAAACTTACCAAATAACCCTCAGTTAATGAAGGCGCTAAAGATCCAGAATAGCGTCTCAAAAAAAACAATCATAACGACAGCCATAAAGGAAATTCTTAAATTGAACCATTTTGTCCCGCTCTCGCGAGAACTAACTTGCATTTTATGTCTCTTTCTGACCGCTGGGCATTTCCGGTGTGGGTGTGACAAAATTGCGGGGAGAATTCGCGTTGGGTATCGAATGCGACGACCGTACTAATGTTACTTTTTACGATCTGAAGATGGGTAAGCTGTAAGAATGATAAATTTTTTAAAGGTATACTTGGGTTATAAGATTTTATGTAGAGAAGCAAATAACGGAAATAATGCTTTAGTTACATTTAAAAAGTGGTAGAAAGGCATGGATTAAATATCGATACCTAGCTTTGAATAAGAAGTAACCCTTTGATTGCTTCCTTTTAAAAAAATACCAATATTTAAAAAAAATGCTCTCAAAACATGAAAAATATTTCTTTCTTATTCTTTAGTAGGTAGTAGTAATTGAGATATAATTTGCGATTCATAGCATATGTTGAATAAATGCCTTACTTTTCAATTCACAAAGCACCAATAGCTCAATCATATTGATAAGCCATTTCTTCAGAAACCAAGAAATATAACCTTGTTCGATAGGACGGTTTTATCAAACAATTGAAGCAAAGTGGGCTATTATATATAATAACAGAGTGTATGAGTGGTTAATTTTACAATAGACCCGGGTTCTATTATCGGTCTAATCATGCTGTCTGATTGTGGAAGTGTCGTCGGATTATAGTGCAGTGGGGAGGTGTATTCTATAACTTGTTCTATGTTGCAGTAAAACTTCCATTTTCTTTTTGCAATTTGAGATTGAATATACTTTATTAAGGTTAAACACAATTATGCCATTTATGGTATCCATTGGTATCTAGTGTCATATGTATAGCATTTACGAAGTTACTTAAAAAAGCAATAATCTTTATCTGACGACAAGAAAGGTACGTACTACCAATTGCAGCATTGTGTATTTTTTAACAATTTTTATAAAAAATTAAGGGTTAAATTAAAAAAAAAAGTCAGAATACACCTATGGGAACACGATAACGTGACAAATTGTGTTGTCCAAGATGCCCGTTTATTAAACAGGGGGCAATTAAAGCACACGACACGTCAAAGGGTTAAGTGCTGGTTGTCGGGCCTGGTCGATCCGCCCCCGCCCCCCCGCGTAAATTGATTTAAACACGTTGTATTTACTGTTTTAGACATTTTAAAGAGACTGACATTGTACGAAGTTTTAGACTGTCATGTTCGATCTAAAATGCCTTTAAAAATGTGGATTCTGACACAACGGTGCAGCTTTAGTGCACAAATGAAGTTACAAATATATATAATTAACAATTAAAAAATGGGTTTTGTATTGTACATTTAAGAAAAAGCTGCCTTAATCGTATTTCCTATAGACTATTTAAGGTTTGATACGTTATTCTTTGGGCACATAAAAAAAACTTAAAAAAGCAACAATAACAATTTATTTACAGCTTTTCGTTGCTCCAAAAATACCGCTTCAGCATTTCCGATACGTGAATTCGTTGAAAAAATAATAACAAAACGAAAAAAAAAACACTATTCCGGGTTTTGCACGTAGCAATATCGCACAGTCAATTTCGCACGTGTAACAAACAGGTAGGGGGTTAACCCTGCAGTTGACGCGGCGCGAGCCCGCGGCGTCACTTCAAAGGAAATATAAATGTATGAATTGTTTAGCGAAAACCCGCCCGCGGTCCTTCCGAGCCGCGCGCACGTAGGGGGTTAAACCGCCACTTTAATATTTATTAAGATGCGAGTTTTATGTTTTAAAAGACATTAGGGTACGACCAAATTAGCATAATCCGTTGAGCATATTCTAATTTGCATATTTGCAATAATACTATCTGTTTAACACCGTATTTGGATGATATAAAAACCTAGACAATGAGAGGAATCACTAATCTCTTAAGAGTTAAATGTGTACATGTGTGTAAAGCTTTTAAAATGAAATCTCAAACTTTCCTGACATGGATTTAAACAAACCCTCTTTGTTGAATGAACATTATCTTTTCTTACTCACATTCAAAGTTAAGCTATTAATTATTTTATTATGGAAATCATTAATTAGAGGTTGAACCACACTTATAACCTTGACCTCGTGATAACTCCATTCAACTGCCGGAAATACGGTGCGATTTCGGGAAAAACCGTAATGTCGAAATCACCAATTAAAATGCCAAAATTTCGGGGTAAATTAACTGGAAGTGTAAATTAAATGGCGATTGTCAACATGTCATTAACTATTGTTAAAGTGTTGTTAGTAGTTTAAAACGTTAATTTTGAATTTGTTAAACTGTGCTTTTAGGGACCAATAAATTATGGTCCTTAATCACCATCAATAAATTATGGCACACATACCTAACCTATTACCTAATTGATCCCTAAGAAAAAGGGAGTAAAGTTTTGAATTCATTGTCAAATGCAATAACACTGGAGACTTTATTGTACGACAGTTAAGCTAATAGAGCATGGATAAAGGAAAACAAAAAAAAAATAGATTTATTAAAAAAAGATCATACCATAAACAAATAATCATGCTGTTACTTATCACACCAAAAATCTATTCATGTCAACGCCGGCGATGTCTCGCAAAAATCGGATACGAAAACCGCGTTAAAATGGGAATAAACAAAATTATATTGCCCTTAGACATGAGCGAACATCAAAAGGAAAAACTAATGCGTTGGGCCGCGAGTAGACGTTATTTCCCAGTGAAATATTTACGGGGGTCGTTGGGACCACGCCCTGCCGTTTCAGGGTTAATACAAGTTTAGGGTTGCCACTTTGGTTTTTTATTCCATTTCCTGGTTTTGAAGCAAGATTCCAAATTTAAAGCCCTAGTTTTTTTTAAATCAATTTGGAAAATAATAAGGTAGGTAGGTATATAACGCTTAGCTTCTTTTTAAAATTGTCATGATGGTAAGGTGGAAATATTGCTAGTTTACCAGTGTACGATAAATTATCCATTTTAACAAGCCCTTTTTTTCAATTTTTTTTAGTATCATATTTCAGAAGTTAATTGGTTTATTATTACGGCTTTTAGTAAAAGCTAAGGTTTTTTTGGGACGACATAAAATGTGTCGATATTAAAAAGTACCACTATTCTATTACTTTAAAACAAACAAGTAGAATAGGCTGCAGAACAAGATTGAATCGTTAGAATAATTATAACATAGTAATAAACATTAATTGATTTGTATTACATTAAGTATAACTTAGTACTACTAGACTATTTATTTAACGTTCATAAACTAAACATCAATTAGACGTAGAAAATAAAGGCAAGTGCCAACCCTAAAAACGCGATGGCCACCCCTAATAAGCTTGGACGCTGGGTATCTCGAAAATTTTCCCATACGCCACTTTCCAGTAAAAATAAACAACCTGCGACTGGTGTAATGTGAGACTGATCAATTTGGTAAAGAGTTCCGTATTCTGAGTATTTTATCACAGCAAAGGTAAAAAAACGTAAATAATAAATAAGAGGAACCTGACTAAGTTACCAGGAAGCTTTAAGTTTCAGTGGGATTGTTTAAGAAAAGTAGGTAATCCTCTTATATCATCAGCCCACTGCCAATACGTCCCGCTGCTGAGTTCAGGCTTCCACCTCAACTCTAGAGGTAGTACGAGCCATACTTAACTGAAGTGTTATTTAATTTTTATTTTAATAAACTCACACTATATAATTAATATTTCTTGTTACGTTGAAGATATCTTAAATTTTGCAAGAAAAATGGATAGCCTGATGTGCTAGCCACCCTTTAAGGGTTAAAGGTAGAATTTACTGAAAGAACTAAGTCTCCAGCATTAAAAATTGCTAATAATAGATTAATCAGTTTACAAAGTTTAAATCAGTTTAAAAAAATCGGTAATCTTATATTCATTAATCGAAGCTAAAACGTTTTTTCCAGCTGCGGATCTCCAAACATGCGTCTCATACAGGCTCAGGCCCACGTACACAGATGCAATAAGTCTATTTTAATTACTACCGTCGATATCGGCAGATTCCTGTCTTGCCTACTCGGGAGCTGTGCTCTACTACCTTTAGGGATGGGACAATTTCGATAGATTGGGTTGTCGATATAGTTTATTTGCTCTGTGGTGTATCTTTAGTTGTAAGTACTATAATAAGTTATTGTTCGGCACTCATTTGTTTTACTTAGTACTCCCGAACCCAACCAGTATAGCTCGATGATAAATATCAGTAGTTATTTTTGGTAAGAATGACACTCTACGAGTATGTGTATGGTGTATTACACATGACAAGCTATTCAGTGAGACAAACTATGTAAAATCTTTCTTAAAAAGTTTGTAGTTAAATTTATAAAATCATAGATTTTACATAGTTTGCCAATACATAAAAAAGCTTTATTGGACTTCATTTCAATTTCTTTACACTTAAGCCCTTATGTGCAAACGTGAGGCATGTTTTAAATTACAGGTGATACTAGATAACAAATTGTTATGAGAATATAAGTTGACTGAGTATCATAATCTAAATATGACCAAGACCTCGACATTCTTGAAGTCAATAAGGAATTCAAATCACACAAGTAATCATTGCCAATACGCCCACACTACACCTGGTCGAGAGAAGTTAGATACACCATCTTTTCCATTTAAGTGCAATGTAATGTTATTTACCTATTTTCTAAGAAATATCCTTAAGTCCTCATGGCCCTATTATCATTTTACAATACAAACACTAAGAATCTTAATGTTATTTCCTTAACACGGTGACATAATCTAAACTATTCAATTAAAAACATTCAGGTTAATCCGGTTCTAGAATGCTTAATATTTGAAGTATACTAAGAATCTCAATGTTATTTCCTTAACACGGTGACATAATCTAAACTATTCAATTAAAAACATTCAGGTTAATCCGGTTCTAGAATGCTTAATATTTGAAGTATACTTATGACTAAACGTTAAATCGACAATAAGGTGCTAAAACACAATACCTACTTACATACATATACGTACATTTCTTGTGCAATAAAGTTTTAAATAAAAATAAATAACAATTTACTATTTACAACATACTTTTAACTGATATTTTTCAGTCACCAAGGAATTTTAACTGGTTTAAATTCAATAAACTTCCTATCGACTATCGATATCGATACAAATAAATTCCACCACTATCTAACACAAACAAGACTCGATAACGAGGTGAAATATTCACGTTGCAAGCGCTACATAATCAGCGTATCGTTGTCTCGCTCGCACCCGTATACTCTTACCAACGCCGGAGAGACGCGAAAAAGACGGCACGCGACCGTCGGCCAATACAAAGGGGTCGCATCGCTTTGATCTTGCCGCGCGTGCGTAAATGCGCCTGTGTGTATGTAGATGAGGAGACCCGAGAATTTGATAATTGCAAGATTTGTTCGCTTCTCTCTAAAATTAATTCTGTTTTTGATTGGTTACTTTGAAGTTCTTGACCTGTCTTGCACTCCTGTTAATGATGGCCTTCCGTAAGCAGCTATTGAATTAGCATAGCGATGAAATGTAGCCGTTTTTGTTTATTTTGTATGCTTATTTATTGTTAATGCAAATATGAGAAATCGCGAATGGTAACGTTGCTTGCTTTAGAAACAATAAAAAACTTGTTAATTACTTACCAGATCAATGTATTACATTGATTTGACTCCGTGGTAAGTAGCTTAAGCACTTGTGTTATACAGATATCAGAATCAACATTACAAATAAACTTAAATAAATACGTCTAACACCCAGACCAGTACAAACATACATGTTCATGCACACAAAATGTTTGTACAGTGCGGGGATCAAACCCGCGACCTCTTGATTAATAGTCAACTTCTTAATGTATACATTATATTCTTGTACTCACTTTAACTAATATAATGTAAATAAAATAATAACTTAATTGAGTAGTGCAACAAAGAAAAAAATTGTATCCTTAAATGCTGTTTATTTAGACCTGACAGTAAATCTCAACGTTTAAATAAGAGAAAACTATAAAATAGGCTTCAAATAAATTCTAGTCAATCAACAAAGAATTTTTAGTTAATGTTATGTCGCACATTCTAACGTAAGGGTATAAATAACACTTAAGTTTATTAGCATAAAACGGCCATAAAAGCTAACTTGTTCACTCCCATGTTATAATTCATTCATTCATTCATTCATCATGAGTGAAGGAGGGGCAATTCTGGGTCTAATCGACACCTGGTTAAGTTCTGATTATGATTTTTTTTTTAAAGATTTTTCTTAAAAGCGCACCTTAAAAGCTCTTTGATTTGCAAAAATATTATTTTTACTTTTAACTATCAGGCTATATGATCACAATACATCATATGAAGAAGAAAATGCTAATAATAGCCGGTAAATCAATTTTCTAAAAAAAAATAAATGGGTAGCTTTGAACACGCATGGGGCAGTTTCGAAATATCAATAAATTCGGCGAAATTTTAACATTGCTTCCAAGATCTCGTTAAATTTTGATGTAGGTGCAATCAGTATTTTTTTTATTAAAAAGGGTTTTTTTTATTTAAAAATCACCAATTTTTAGTTGGTCGGTTAAATACCACCGTACCATTAATTACCATTTTACTTTCAACCTTCAGTCATGTCATGTTAGATTCTAAAACTTAATGTATAAATCTCTATTTTTTGTCTTATGGGATTGGAACAGAAAGCTGTTGACCATTATCATAGGAGGAAATATTGGGTTAATGTATCACCACCGTCAAATCACATAAGTCAAAATGGAGAGATTGAGAAAGCAATTAAACAGCCATTTGACACAAACACCAAAACCGTTTGTAAAAAAAACTTTAGCATGTAAAACTGAAGTCACCATGGTGATTATGTCCTCCCAGACGTATCCGACGACGGTCACACCCTTAGCTTGTGTTGGCCTGGGCTCTTGCAGAGCCCAGCAACCTGACCGTAAGTAGCAAAATCAAACTTCGTTTTAAAAGTTCTGTTGCAAAAAGCACAATAGAGACCCCTCTGAATTGTAAGAATACTTACATTTAATAAGTCTGCAGTTACAAGTTCCAATTATGAGACACCACATGCACATGCAAGCACTCGACAGGATTAACTAATAACTGTTGATAACCGTAAGCCTAATGATATTTCACAAACTTACAGAATTGCTGACACTCCTATGGATATGAGATAGATATCTAGGAGAGATTATAACCTTAAAATGGAACTATGGTTTATTGATATGGACTTATTGTTGGATATTGTGGATATGACACACGTGGTGACGCTGATGAAATAATTTAGGTATGTTAACGATAAATATAAATATATATGGCATTACTATTGATTACACTGAAAAAGTTTAAGGGACCGTTTCAGATATTTTTTTATAAGCTAACTAGAGATCAGTAGTGCCACCTTATTTATTGTTACAAAAAAATCAATTGAAGACTACAACAAACGAACGAACGAACTGTTCTGAAAATTCCTACTCTAGTGAGACATCACAGAACTGCGAAATTCGAACAAACTTTGCCCGAACAAGCGTCGCTAACAAAACGCTGCATATTTGTTTTATTAAATTGCGCAAGATCGAAACGCGAAATGTTGGGGAATACGAAAATTCTCAGTCGAAATTTCGAAAAGGCCCCGATTTCCCTGTCCATTGTCGTTTGTATATATTTTTTTCATCTTATTTAGCGCCATGTCGGCATTGCTTTGAAGTCTGCCACCCCCACCCCGGAGGAGGGGGAGCAAATTGCGTCACACCCAAGCGTGAACATAATATTTTTCTCTCGCATATTCGTTAGCAAAAGTACAATACATTTTACATTTCACCCGTTAGGCTCCTAGTTAAACGGATGTTGTTTTATATTCAAGCGAAGCTTTTGAAGTTCAAGTTAGTGAAACAATATTGAAAACTGAGCTCCTTGGAGAGGATAATAAAAATGGGGTACTGTTAGCAAATAACGAATGAATGAATTAAAAATGAAAATGAATATTAAAAATTTAGGATATATTGATCAAAATGTGCTCGTGAAGATGAGATGAACACGTCCTTCTAAAATTAACTTACTTCATACACATTATCACAGAAAACCAATAACGTGTAACCAATAAAATGATCCGAGTAAAACCGTTGATATCTCGAAAGCATAAAGCACTAAACATTTTAAAAGCATTAATAAATTCACACTAAGTGTTTGGCGTTGAAGTATCAAAACATTCACTTTAAATAAATAAAGATAAGAGATTCACATTCACACATCACCGCGGAGCCGGTCAAGCGTGAGTTGTGCTGATTTAATTAGTTCCATAACGAATGACATATGTTTTGTAACACCGATCGATGACAGCCTCTTGATTACGGACAACGTATTGTTTTAAAACTTACACGGTTATTAACATTTGTATAGTTATTATATTACTCAACCCAAATACGGGATGTTTACTATGTAACTGTATTTGGGTTGAGTTCCCGATATTTCGGCCCTGTTTTCTGACAAGAGCCACGATCACGAGGTAACTGAAGATCTAGCAAGTATGTAGTAAAAATCACGTACAAAACATGTACATGGTACAAAAATCTCGTAACTAATGGAAAAACGTTTTTTTATTACTACATGTTATGCCATATCTATAAGCATAAATTTATTTGTATCTAGTGATATTAAAATCAAATTCTTCTTCTCTAGTAACAAAGGAAGATTAGAACTATGTTAGTAATTACAAACATTTACGGTTGACAGCTTGGTAGATTTCATGTCTATTATCTTGGTATATCGAAATCTTGTTGATTTCTAATTATTTTTAGCAGTAGTTAAGTATCCATCGATATAATGGTAAAATATATTATTGTAATAATATTATGACCTCTGCTAAAATTATTTATGTGGCAAAAAATTCAAAGATCCAATAAGAAATAAGTGCCACTAGTTGTAATGCGATCGATCCTTATTTTGATTGTTGCTCTTATTAAAACTAACACTACAACCACATAGTAAAACAACAAATATGCGTAAATCAAAGTTTCCACGGCTCCATCGACCATTAGCTGTGATATAAATGAGATTATTAGAATGGACGAAAATATATAATGATTCGTTGGCAACGCAAAATTGTGTCGCTTCTTCATAAATCATATAGCATATCCAAACAACTGCGTGACACACGATTGTCCCGTTTGAATAGCATATTTTTCCCCGAATAGTATAATTTTATTTACAAAACAATGCCACATGGAAATGCACTGATATAAAATTTGAGAACACATCTCTGTCAAATAAAGATAAAAATATACAAAGATATAATATAAGATAAAATATGCCTGAAGAAGAATGGTATAAAGATAAAAAACAATGTTTTATTAATCCAGATTCCACAGTAACGAGAAAAAACAACAAAATTTTTAACTTTTTTATTTAAAAATAAGATTTTATTATGTCGCTAGTAAAGCGATTAAAATATTAAGAAAATTATAAACAAAAAATAAACTTGCATATGTAAAATAAATGAAAAATATCCCCAAATTATTTAAACAAACCATCAAGCAATTCGTTAGTTGAACTTCACGTCCGTCTGTCGTTTGGCTACCATAAATCTAAAGCTGCGTGCTTCAAAGCAAAATTTTAAATATGCATAAAAACGTCAAAAAACCAAATTGATGGGGCCATACGATGCCGACCTGAATTACTTTTAACGAATGATATACTTTTATTAAATTATGCTTGGACGATTTGTAAATAACACAATGTGAGGACAGAACCTCTGGTCATTACTCAACAAAGCTAAATAATTCGTAGAAAATACCGGATATCAACTATAAGTTGTTTGAATCTCGAGAACAGTGCGTTAGTACAAAACAATAGAAATAGAATATTATCTATAAAACTAAAAATATAAAGTCATAAAAGTCCACCAGTTTTGGGTAATGAAGATGGAATTAAAGTTCAAATCTCGTATGCATAAGCCTTATTGTCTAAGATTTACGACCAACAACCAAATAGGTTAATCGTCCGAGTTTTAAAAGAGAAGCTAAAACACCTCTCAAGAACAAAGTCGAGTTTCCCCGAGACAGTCTTACGAGTTCTCGGTTTTATGAGCGCGTATAAAAAACTAAACTGGACGCTTTTTAGAATAAGCAGCTTGGGATTAATTTTATGGCAGGCCGCGCCACAATGGGGCATCTTTAAGCAAATGATTTAAACACCAGCGATTATGCAAAACCCGCGCAGAACAATTCCGTTTCGACTAAAGCTATCGACAACGTTCGCGTCGTGTTTTTGCTTCAAACATCGAATTAATGACGACGATTCAGACATTAATGTAAGTAATTAAGTCGAGAAACAAAAAACGTGTGGTGAAACAACCACAACGCTTGTCAGCATTAATATGTGGGGATACCACAAGGGGCAATCGTGGGACCGCTTTCATTCCATATCAAAAGTTTAGCATTGCGGCATACATCCATAACTCCGTTGTTTCGACGTCGAACTACTCGTTTAATTTACTAATTGGCCATTATTCTTCTAAGTAACGACCCAATTAGGTCCAATCAATCCCTGATACAGCATTAACATTGTGGGTGCATAATATATTAATAGTATATGACAGAGCGAAGGAATTTACTACCATTCACGTTAATGGGGAAATTTTATGACTACGAACTGGTTAAATAGGAAACGTTTCTTAATTAACAAAGATGGGTTGAACAAAACATTTGATGTAGGTTAGAATTGAGAATTTGTAAAGGTAATTCGAAAGTAATTAATAACCCATCACAATCAGTGATCGATTAAGATCTATCATGATAATGAACTGTCATAGGAATTCTTTTTAACGAATGACTGATATTTTTTACGACGTACTTAGAAGTGAAATATGAAATGATTGACATGATGAAACAACTTTCGATATACTTCAATCAAACCTCGTCTTAACAAAATTGAGATAATTTTGTTAAGGTAAAGAAAGAGAGGTATAAGTTATGCTCGCACTTGAAAACCAAACATAACTTATAAAGTCCTCGATTCTTAAGCCCAAGCGAATTACGAGCAAGATCGTAATCTCACAGGTCTGGCCAATTCAGATACCGTTGACAAAAATGTAAAAGCAGCAGTATTGAATGCTGCATTCATCAAAGCTGGCCAAGAATGGCGATATGATAATAAAACGTGCGCGTACGCTGGCAGCGCATAAATCTGCTGCTCCGAGACCATTCTGTTTTGCTAACGCTACTTTGGGATTTGGAAACGGGTAGAATCGACTGATTAAAATGATTTTTAGTTGAATATTCGAGGGATAAGATTTGAGATTTTCACTTTGCTTCCGGATTGGGTAGAAAATTAATTGCCTGCCATGGGTTTCACTGAAATAAATCTTAATTCTAGGCCCTTACAAAAGCTGATTAGAAAATCTAAGTTAGTTTACAAACTTGCTAGTGAGGGTAAGGCAAGTACCTTTAAAAATGCCTTTAAATAATAAGATGCCGATTGTAAGAAAATCTAAAAAATCCCTATGTAAAAATTAACTACTTGTGCTTCTACTAGCATTTTTGCCCCAAGATTGTCCGTAACACTGCGATAAGACTGCCTAAATTGCGCATCTTTCTGTGTATGTTGATTTTTGAATATTATTTTGTGGTATGCAATAAGGAGAGAGATATATCTATCCATTTTACTTGTCCCAAAAGATCGAACGCGCTCCATTCCTGAAAATCAATTCTATCGTTTGTTAAGCCTACGCGTGTATTTCGGACGCCTTTGATCTCGCCGCCTGTTTAATGAGCCGCCCCGACGGTAACTAGCTCGATATGTGCTACTGTCCCACTAGTTACTGCACTGTTTGTTTTATGTCGTACTTTTGTTGAATTTTAACCAGCGTAGGTGCTATTCGTTCAAGTTCTGTTTTGTTGGGAAGCGCTTTTTAAATACTGATACTTTATGATGTCAGTATCATTTGGGTATGGTGGTCAGAAGATGTAAATTTTAAAAATTGATAAATATATTTTTCAGGCTGAAGTTAGCATTTGTTATAATAATAAAAAACAAAGTTAAGATTCTTACACAAATCCACGGTTCGAGAGATATTTCCTAAATATTACGATAACTTCCTTTGTAAGGAAAAATCATACGAAGTATATCATTCAAAAGTGTCTCATCCAGGATTACCGTTACCTGTCTGCGTTGCTTTATTAAAATTGACAACTGAAGTCCCTATCAAAGTAAAATCGCAAATAAAATTGGAAAAACAATGTGACAGTAACTAGTCGTGTGGAACTGAATAAAATATCAAATACTCGATCCATTTTACACAAAAGACCCGCTGAAAAAATCGCAAGCTTGCAGTACTCATGTTATTCTGGCAAATTCAAATAAAACTTAATAGCGAAGAGCACAGTGAAAATGCTAAAAATACTAAATAACTTCGGGACACAGTATGCTCGAGCGTGACATTTTCGAAAAAAAAAGTCGAGGGTAAAAAATGGAACGCGACTTTTCATTTTGTTGCGCGGGAAAAAGTGAACAATGGAGGGAAAATTGCGCGTCACTCCGGCATTCCAATTTGTCAAACGGCCGCAAGATGGCGGCCGGATGCGAGCCAACATGGCTGCTTCCGGGGCTTTTAATTAAAAATGCGTCTTATTTGACGGCTCGGACGCGGCGTGCGCGGACGTGTGGCATGTTGTTCGCTTATTTTCATTTTATTAAAGTATATTTTGTTATGATTTGAATTGTAGTTTGACTACTAAGTCTATCTTGAATATATGCTCACTTATTCGCGGACGCTAAACTGCTGTAGTAGTTGTAAAAATAAATCTTTTACTGTGTCAGGCTGTGTCCGCGAAAGACTTAAGAACAGATAGATTTTTAAAAATACTATAAGACTCTGAATAAATGAGCAGTTGTAATGTGAATAGAAGAAAACAGCACTTGAGAACTAGTTCTCTTGTAAGAACAGAGAGATTGAAAATCAACTGTCTTAAGACTGCCTACTCATTTTAAGTCAAGACTAGTAAAACTTGTAGCCACAAGCATACGAAAATAGCTACATTTTAGTTGCGTCCACTGTAAAATCGAGTCACCTACATCTCTTATAATCTCCACTCATCCGAGACAAAAGGCTAATCCGTCGCCGTCCGGAAGCGAGGGTCCTGTAATGACGGAACCCGGGTCAGTTTCCCGAGTACCTCTGCAAATAGCCATCGGAAGTGGGAAAACGCCTGACCACCCCAGAAGACCCTTAGCACTCTACCTACTTGACAATAAGGTCGTTTTTTAGGCAGGTTCATTGTAACGAAGACGGGTGTCGGCGCCAGACCGTAGTAATTTCGGGACAACAAAATTTCGAGTGGCAAATCTCAAACAAACGTGGATGTGCCTGGATTTTCCGATTTGACACTTGTGCGGAAACAAAAATGGGGAAAATATTAACAATGTGAGAGCGGCACTTGTCTTGGATACGTTCTTTAGTATGCCCTTGTCAGTAAGATATTCTCTTGTTTAAACAATGCACAGAAGTATATTTTTCTGTACATCTCACTCAAAGGTACTTTATATTTTATGACTTAGTAGACTAAGCTTTTTATACAGAAGTATCAAAACTTTATCCTTATCCGCACGATCACAACAAATTAAAGTTGACTGATTGAACCGTTTCAAGTAATTAAAAGCAATTGGTTAAATAATGAAGATGCAACGAGAGATTTGTTGAGAAATTAAACAAAATGTAATAAATCTAGGAAATAATAAAAAATACTCACTTTAAAGTTACAAAGCGAAATGGAAGTGAATCTCTTAAAAATACCGTCAAATATTTTTTAACTGTTATGTATTTCTAGAAGAGGAAGACCAAGGAGGAATTTTATGGCACATCTGAAGGAAAAATTCGGAGTTGGACCAGGAAGGAGACGACGCACGACAGAAAAAACTGGCGAATGCTTTACCGACAAGAGCAAGGCTCTTAAAAAGAAGAAAGAAGATATATGTTACTGGGGCTGTGTTTTTATTATTTTTTTATTTGGGATAAGTTTGCTTTTGACCGAAGACTAAGCCCAACGAGGCAAAGACATGAGTCAACGATGGAGCGAGCTCACCTAGTTAAGAAGATACCTGTTCACTCTAGCTTTGAAAATTCCTAGATTGTTGTCCTGTTTGTCCATGCGACCACCCATGCCATTTCAATAGGAACCAGCCTTACCTATTTCTCTATTACAACTACAACCCCCGTTTCTATTCCATCCCCATAAGTGCCGTATCACTTGACCGCCCTTACATGCGAAATAATTAATAAACCGAAAATGTCCCATTGCCAAACCCCATCACGGTAAGTGTATGTCAACGCACGAAAACAGCGGTACCCGTACAATGCGTATAATAGAAACTACCCCCCGTATTAAAAAACAAGTGGGTTTCTCACAATGGGAATCGAAGGGATCCTTTTGCTCACTCCGTGTAGGGCTGCCCGTGACGGGAATTCTAAATAAAGGTTGTTGACTTCGCATGGGACATTTTTATGAGCGAATAACGCGGTGTTAGCATTCGATGTGCGTTTAAAAATATCTCCGTGTAAAAAGCGCGCTTTGGGTAAACGTGGTCGTTTTAAATAAGTGTACGAGTAGGCGGTTTATGTAATTCATATAGGTACTTACAGTAGCCAGTACAGGGACAATTCTCAATTATTTCTTGTGTGCTCGTTAGTGATAAAGCCTCAATATTATAACTTTTTAAAATTGGTTTATGTATGTTTTCCTTTGAATTATAAATACTTTTAGAAAAAAAAATCAGTTGAGATTTGTTTAAAATTTAGTGAAATTAAGGATGTGTTAAGAACAAACATGCTTTGGAATTTTTATGTTCACAGTTATCTATGGGCAGTTAAACATGAAAGAAGTTAAATATCACAATGAACTAAACAAGTGACAACCCTAAGTCATCCCCCGAACTCAGTTGGAGTGTATCAATAATAGTTGGATTTGTTTGAATTTGGTCTTATTAATTAACTAAATAAAATACACGAGTTGCGCAATAACACGTATCCATGTCTATAATTCGAATTGTCTCCTTTGAGAAGCCTTACAAGTGGGCCAATATGAAAACAAATATTTATTGCCTTGAGGAGAATCGCTAGTTTTCAGAGAGGGTTTAAAGAGACAGTCAATTAAAAGTTCGACAGCACTAGTGTTCACAATGTGAAATAAATATTTCACAACAATCACACCAATTCTCTAGTCCCAAATTAAGCTACGAGGTTTGTGTTATGGATACTACGGATACGGTATACGGATAAACATACTTAAATACTTTTTTTTTGTAAATAAATACATAATATTATACATAGAAAACACCCAGACCAGAATAAACACAGATGTTCACGCACCATTATGCTTGTACTGTGCGGGGATCGAACCCGCGACCCTTGGTTTTAGAAGTCCGACATGTGGACCACTGCACCAAGCGGTCGTCAAAATTAAAACACACTACCATTAAAATGGACTGCTACAGGCAGTTCCTGCACCTCTCGCAAGCCGGGCGATTGCTCTCCCGATTGAGCTACCGTGACACTAATCGGTCCGAATTTCTTTAAGTGCTCTTTAGACTGCAGCCAGACATAATTTAAAGAAATTTGTATTGTTAATGCTAAAAAATAAAGTAACTTAATAAGCACTAGTATAATCTAATGGAGTCACAGACGCCGTTAGTGAAGTGTTACCCGTTATATCAAATGTATGCACGTGTATGACAGTGCCTTACGGGACGAAGCGCGATTGTCACTGACACAAGTCCTGGTCGCCTCGCGTCGCGTTGCACTTGTCGCTTTGCGCCCCGCTCACGCTCTAGTAATGATGGAATAGGTATGATGACACCTATCGAAAATATTTTCAAGACCATGCGTTTAACAAACATAGCCCCTATGAAGTTAATACTACCAGTATATTTCCAAAAAGCTGTAAAAACCAATTTTTTAAACACACAAAACTCAATAAATATTCGGTCAATTGACTCCGATTTCTGATACATGACCGTGACGTCACGTCCTTGTATTCACATACAAAATCTATGAGGGCAGACCGTTTTGACCGATAATAAAAAGTATGTATGTCAGCGATATGTCAACGATTGGTGATGTCATCTAGCCTATTGTAAACAGTAAACATTAATAACTAACTTTACGTCCCAACGTTATTCCTAAGCGCCTTGTCAAATTACGCTAATTGCCGGCCGCCGCGGACGAATATATTGCACTAATTAAACCGGGACATTAAATGCGGTTGGCCACATTTGGTTACATTTTAGTTTTATACTGCAATTTGTATAACACATCATAAGTTTTTGTCTTAAGGAATATTGCTCCCACTTGTCCAATAATCTTTGGAGATGCTGGCAATAAAAAGTTACAACAATTCAAACAAACAACTCTTCCTTGACAGTCGGGAAAAAATTAAGCCAAACCAATATTTCAAACTCGATATTCAAAAACACGCCTCAGGCATAACAAAAGCGTGACGACAAAAAACAAGCCCTAACAATTATGGCAATGGTAGCCCACAATAACTAAGTTCTCGTGATTAGTTAAATAATTTTGTTCGCACGCACTGTGGCAACAAGTCGGGCGCCAACTTGGTAGTCTGCCGATAATTGGACGAATCGATTAGCAATCGTTATTAGCGCTCCATTAAACAAATTTTTATAGTGTGAATAAGTCAATAAAAAGAAATAATAATTTTTAAAACGGTAATGGAAAACTTTTATCAAATTATTTCATTATCATCGGTACTTGATACGTGTGCAAAGTTTCAAATTGTGAAGATGGTGAAAATTGAACTCAAAGATACCGTTACATACAGCCCGGGAAAATAAAAGCGTGTTAAAAAGAGTTACACACTTTTGTTAAAGAAAATGGAATAGCATGTGGTAACAAACGTACTTTTTACAATTTGTCCGTACTGTAGAAAAATTCAAAATTACCCAAAAAGGTCGGCCAGTTTTAGTACAAGTCTCTAAAGTATAATATATAAGTGACCGTTACTTGTTATCTTTTGCACACTTTAAACGGATATGGGTTCCACCAAGTACAAATTAAGTCACGAATTGCTTTATTTTCATGCATAAAAAGGCAATAAAACTGTTAATAATAAAACTTCATACTATGAGCTGAACTAATAATTCTCTAAATATTAGTTCAGCTATTTTTCAAAACTCTATTCAAAACACGACCAAGCGAAACCAAAAGCGTAACTTTTTTTTTTAATAGATACTGGTAGCCCACAATAAATAAATCCTTGTGATTGGTCTAATGATTTGCACGCACTGTGGCAACGAGTTGTAGATAATTGGACGAATCGTTAAGTATTATTGCTTAATTAGTAACAAATTATCACCATTTTTAGCTATTATATATTAGACTTAAGGGTTGTTTGTCTTCGAACGAATAGGTATCGGAACGAGTTGTCACGTGTAACTCGGCAGGGAGTCTGGATACTGGTAATATCCACTTAATTATGTTTGGAATTAAAATAAGCTTTTTTTTTTCAAAATCTTTTTCGTATTTCTAACAGTAATTAAGGCTTGTTGAAAAAGCCATTTAAAATAAATTGAGGTCATACATACCCTGTAAACAAAGTACAGAAAAAAGCATATCAGGCTACACACCTTGGTTGTAAAGTCACTCTTATTGCAGGTTTATAAGATGTCGCAGAGTTTACTTTGACGTGCTGTGGTTTGTACAAAGGCACTAAACAACAGCTGAATTAAACAAGTATAATTTCACCATAAACAATCACATAAATATTCCGAGACATATCTTTTATAAAGGAAACGCGTCAGACTGAATAACTTTCCGTCTGATCCATAGAGTGCGACCTATAACGAAAGATATCAATATTCATAGACAAGACAGACACGTGCCGGAAGGAAAGGGACGCAGCTATTGAGACGGCATTGCCTCCCTCTCGCACACACTTTAATTTCGAAACAATCTTGTTGGGAGCGTCCTGTCTACATTTAAAATTCGAACGCTCTCTCCTGGTTATTGTTTGACGCGTATAAAGGATATTGTTTTTTCTTTTACTTTTTTTTTAAATTGCAACTTCGGTGGCCCGGTCATCACTTTGTTTGAGCCAAGAAAAGTTTTTAAGATTCGTATTCTTTTTAAATATCAATGAGGTCAGACTCGAACAATGTCCAATCTAGACTAAGTAAAATAAAAAGCTTTTGTTATTGTAAAATAATTCCGAGCGTATTTTTCACAATAAAGCTTTTGTAAAAAAATATCCGGTATCATCCGCTTTTCACCGGATAGCGTTTATAGATTGTCACCTCCAAGGCCCAATTTAAGGTAAACACGGTGATCCCAACCCCAAATACATGGCACCGCAATGCATAAACCGTTTTCGCCTCGGGCGTGGGGGGTGAGGAGGGGTGCGGTTGCCATCCCTTTGAAGTCGCCGCCGCTGGCGTCTGCGAGCGAAAGCTGGGTAACCGACGCTTAGCTTTGTTTTCTAGTTAAATGATAGACGGTTAGAAATTACAACTGTTTTGGACGTCTGGTCCTTCGAGCGGATAGCCACGGAAGCGGCCTCCTGCCGCTTGAACGGCGAAATTGTGCCCGCTGATGAGGAAGTAAGCAACCAAATTGTGTTTGGCGTTTATTGCGTTGCTAATGTTTAATAATTTGTGAGGTAATTTTACTGCCGCGTTTACAAGACACTCAATCAATGGGCCGAATTTCTTTAGTTCTATTAATGTTGCAAGCCATCCGTGATTCGTCAATGTTAGTGTCACGGCAGCTCAATGGTTCTCAGAGCATTCGCCCTCCTTCGAGAGGTTGTGGGTTCTTCTTAGTGTTTTAATCACACATTAGACCAGGAAATTGAGTATTGTATGTCAAGTACACCTAGCCACATCTTACCCAGTTACTACAATATAAGTACTATTTGTAGTGAATTCAGAGAGTGGAATGAATGTAAACTACTGTCTCATCCCTGTTTTCGACTCTCGCCGACCCTTTCTATTCTTGCCAGCATAAGTGACAGGAATGACTACATTCGAGACTAGTAACTTCGAACATTGGCCAGCATAGTAGAACCCTTGTATCTAGTAGGGTGACCAAATACTCACCGTCGCGCCGGACTGTCCGGACGATATGCCTTTGATATGGTAATACCAGCTGGTATTACCATAGGCAGGTGTGGTTTTTAGCGGAATTTCAAAAATTTTGTGTTCATGAAGTTTGAAAATAGACGACTGAAATTATTTAAGCTCTTAAGGGATAAAATATCACCAAAAAAGGCAGTTTGTATAAAGAAACATTTATAGCACATGATCAGTCAAACTTCTCAATCTAGTTACTAAAAAGATCATGACCAAAAATATGTGAATACCGTCCCCACCCACCAACAGACATCGAATATCGGTGTGAAAAATCGTTTTTATTTTCATACAAATTTAGTTTCAGTACAGGCGTTCAAAACGTATTTCTTAAGGAATAATATTTTTATTCCGATAAACACACGAAATTCAGACTTACAAAGTTATCACAATAGTAGATTATTAATCGAAAATGTTTAAATGCGGATTTGGCATGAGCGCAGCACCACCGTGCACCGCGGCGCCATCCCAAGCCCAAGCGTAGTGATTCCGTGCATTTTATAAGCTAAATATCTGTAAAAACATTGAATATCATGGAAACCCCATCGGTTTGCTTGATGTCGGTATACTTTAAAATAATAAACTCGCTGAGACCATATACCATACCATGTACCATTTAAATACGATTTCATTTCTGTTGTTGGGTGGGGACGAAAACGGTAATAGTCTCCTCAACCCAGCTACGAAATATTCCAAATTACCAGCTACCAATCTGTCACATTAATTTTAGATCGTGTAAGATAGGCCCATATGTAGTTACAAAAACGTATCAAAAACGTCCCTACAAAGACCCCTAATACTCCCCAGTAATAAATAAAACATAGCCTCATATGTGTTATGATATTATCTACCAATTTGCATTTTGTTAATCTATTCAGGTACGTTTTTCTTTGATGTCACATGGCCGTTTAACCTTTGAACCTATATCATGATGTTTTTTTCTTCTACCCTCACCTAATGTGTATTTATAAGGGAAGTACGGGAAACGGCAAAATATTTACTAAAGATATGAACAATTGGGAAATGTGAAAATAGTAGAAAAGAGTTAAAACGAATAAAAAACGGTATGTAAAGCGGCTTATTTTTTTAATGTGGACGCGCTTAATGTACGTTCTGTAGTTAGCTTGAGTAGTTACTTAGTCCAAACTGAGTCCGCTTAAAACTAGCTAAATAATTTGACACTCCACTTTTCAGTGTTAGTTTTGGAACTGACTAAATAAGGATTCGTTTAGGTGAAATAGGTAGGTCCTTCATATTTTCGGTGGCATTAACATTACTTTGAGTTGTGTTTTACATTTATTTTAACAGCTTAACTTGTAGATTGGTATAGTGTTGGAAACATGTTAAAAAAATAAATGTGTAGAACTGAAGTTGCGTTCATAGGAATTGTATGTGTGAAGGTTTTTGTCAATGTAACAGTGGTACGGGCGTCGAGCGTTTTTAAAAACTGAGAAGGAGGGTAATATAAAACACACCTACATATAACATATCTATAATATAAAAAATAAGTCGGGTTTTTTACCAATTTCCACGGTTTTATATTTGTTGGAAAGGTCTCGGGTTTCACTCTACAATTAGGTAACTCAATGTGATGGTAATAAAGACAAAAACTCTTTCAGGCCACAAAACCGCGCCCAGCATCAACAATAAGATGACTGAGATTAGAAAAGCGACGCGTAGGCGAAACAGGTCATATCAAACGCGAAACGCATGGGAATGGAGAATTAACTAAATTATAGTCCTAACTAAGTGCTAATAGTTCTACACTATATGGAAGCTCTTTTCTTGGCCTTTTTCGTACACTGTATAGATAAATCGCCGCAGTCGGATAAAAGACTGACTTCATAAATGACGAGGTTAGAAAAGCAAATTACGTATATAGCTAGCAACTTATGCCACCCATTAGCTACCGTTAAGAACTGATAAAGTTTTGTATAAAAAAAATATTGTACGTTGAATATTGAATCTTGTTTTCCAGTTATGGTATTAGAAGCTTGGTGTATTCCCAGAATACCCCAATTTCTTTTTAAGACTAACTGCCGAGAGATATTGATTGGGGGTCACCAGTGACCACCATGGCGCACAATGTGTAATCTGATGAAATCAATCAAAAGTCAAATCTTCGGGGTTCTCCGGGACGGGGAAATAACCCAGTAGCTTATCACGCAAATCTCCACAACTTAGGTAGAGACTACTTAATTTCACCAGAATTTAACCCAAAATGGTTGATCCCAATTGGACCATATTCAAAATTTGGTTCTTAAAATTAATCATACGCACGTAGCGGTAATATCTCCAACCAGTAAATTATCAGTTTACATACCTGAAACAATAAAACTTTTATTTAATACAAAAATTTCTTCTTATTATTTTATTAATTTAATGTATGTTTGTGAAATGTTTAGTACATTTATCGCAAAGCCTCATTTTCATTTCTGCTTAGCACAAAGGTGTTAATGGTAGAGAATGCCTCATGGCGTTAAGTCCACGTTTTGTAGAAAAAAATGTGCAATAAAGCTTAAATAAAAGCATGCAAATAAGTTTACATTTTTCATCTATGCTCCAAGTTTAAAATATTAAATGCTTCGTCATCATCATGATCAACCAAAAGACTTCCATTGCTGAAAATGCTACCCCATCCTAGACCAAACCAAAAAGATTAAGATGCGGTACGAGCTAGTCCCGCGTGGAACTACTAAACCAAGTCCAATGGACCTGCTCCGCTCCTATTCGATGTCAGTACTGCGATTTGTTTACGTGTGCGTGCGAGTGCGGGTGCGACCCGTTTTTAAGTTGACGTTTGTAAGGACATACCGTATCTTCTGACCTAAGTTACTTAGACATTTTACATAGACATTTTAGATAGATTTCAAGGGATCTGCATCAGGGTAGACTTCATCCCACCAGCATATACATATATGTCCCACTGCTGGGCACAGGCCTCACCTCAACAATCTACTACGTGGACTCAGTGCAGTGCGGTGGAAGGGTTGTTTGTAAGGTAACTTACTAAGTTTACTGTCAAATGTTATTAGGCCGCTCGAGGGCCTTCGACCAAACTTAACGACTGATATCTATCGATATTATACCTACCCGACCTACAACTTCACGTGCCATCCGAAGCACGGAGATGCTTGCGAATAGATGTCACTTATATGACTCTATGGTCAGGAAGTTGACTGTTAACCAAGAGGTCGCGGGTTCGAACTCCGCTCTGTGCAAACATTTGTGTGCATGGACATGTCTGTTTGTACTGGTCTGGGTGTTATATACATTTATTCAAGTTTATTTGTAATACCACTGTTGATTCTGATATCTGTAACACAAGTGCTTATTCTACTTATCACGGAGTCAGATCAATGTATGTGATGTTGTTGTATATTTATATTATATTATAAACAAATGGTCCGATTGGTTACACGTCCCGAACACGACCACGCCTCAGGTTGCTTAAATATTGCACATAGCAAAGGCAAATCATATCCATTACATACATTTTACAAACGATATTGATGGAGATAATCGTCTTCAACTATGTTATGTAAAACTTAGTCAAAGACCAGAATTTTTTTGTAGTTTGTTCAAACTTCCAGACTAAATAATCTATTTGTGACTAATCAAATTAGTTTACGAAGCACTTTCATCTCTGACGTGCGTTCATCAAAATTTTAAAACAATGTGCATGGATCTAAAAATGTCTAGCAATACGGCACGATGCCAGATTGACGAACTGAATGCGAGATAATGATGGATTTGAACCTAGTGTTAGGAGTATAGTGATGTCGAAATATCGATAGAAGTATCGATAAACTACGAGGGGGATGCCTTATTTACGGAAAAATGCGAGATAATGATGGATTTGAACCAAATGTTACTCTTATCACACAGTGATGTAGAAATATCGATAGAAGTATCGATAAAGCGACATGCTTTCTTGACGGAAAAATGCGAGATAATGCTGGATTAGGTAGAACCTAGCATAATGACTGTGTATGACGTGTATGTAATGTTAAAATATCGATAGAAATATCGATACAAAAAAACGTCACGCAATTTTTTGACAAGATGCAATATATTGCCGGACCGAATGTAAGATGGTAAGAAACTTATGAATGTTAAAATAACGATAGACTAAGTTTTATTCTTAGTTATTTTCTTAGAACATTCAAAAAACCTTTTAAATTAGACCTAAGTGTGTTTTCTCAAACCGCCACTGTCCTTGACATCACAAATTGTAAGCATTCGAACGCTAATCCTGTATATCTATACAACTATCGATAATAAGCACCTAATGCATATCGATAATGCATTTTAAAGCACTCCACTAACTTTGAAATCCTCTTTGAGTACAAATGACTTAAGAATCCTTATTACTCTAATAATAAGGGTCAATAATATGATGGGCACTTACGGCGAGTGACTATGTAATCAATATGGCCAAGGACATATTAAATTATGTAGAGAATCATTAGCACAATGGAGTCTTTGTTTATTTATATTAATACGATTTTATAGCACGGTCCACGAGTTAGATCGAATTAAAACTATAATTTACACTCAAGTTCTAATCATTGCTATAAGAAGTAATTCCAGCTAAGAGTTAAGAATCAGCGCAAATCGCGGCTAAATACATTTTCATCCTTTGATCTTGCCAACAGTATATCGCATATGCGCTGGCGCATAAAAATCAGTAGTATTAAAAAAAAACAACAAAATGATGACATGAGCCAAGAAAATAGCTAACAGCAACCGTAGCTAAGACCTGCCGAGATTATTATCCTTTGAAAACAAAAAAACGCATTGAAATCGGTCCATCCGTTCGGTAGCTACGACACCACGGGCAGACACACCCACAAACAGAAAAGAGGTCACTGCAGTCCCACTACAGGAATTAACTCTCTCTTTTGTCTCAATGATATTGTGTTCTTACCATGTACCATCCTTATTATGTATACGTTATAATATAATGTATATGATTTTTATGTATTTTTATTTAATTTCATGTAAGTAATTAGTTAGTACGAGTATGTTTTTAAAATTATCTAAGATAAATTTAAACTACGTAATATACTTATAATACTTACGTTAATAAATTGAGTTACATTGTTTGTTTTACCTTTTTACTTTATGTGCACCGGCCTGAAATTTCTCTGCTTGGAACTATGGTTGACTGGTAGAGAATGCCGTCAGCATTAAGTTCACCATTGTACACATGATTGTGCAGAACTTAAATAAAATAAAATAAATAAAATTATGACACCGCTCTTTTACGTCGGGTGTTAAAAATAATAAGTTCAAAAGTATATTGAAATGATACACTTTTTTACGGATTATTTCGCGATTTATTTACATTTTGTTTTAACCTGACATTTCGGACCCTTTTCAGCGTCCGTGGTCACAGGTAGACTAAGGTGTTAGTTGTCATTACATAGTTTGAAAAAAATTTTAAACTACCATCACTCAAAAATATTAAGTTACGTTCCTATCCACACAAAATGAGCTAACAGTATCTTGAGGTCTTGCAGTGCGGGGTCGAGCTAGAGTCTAAAACAGGATCCCAAGCTGGTGGAATTTTCCAACCATCTTCTCTATTAAAATTAAGGTGCCTTCTAATTTCAATAGCCTCACGGAGCATACGAGGAAGAAAACGACGTTCTCTTGCGAGGACTTTTGGCTGGTCAAAGCGTATGAAGTGGTTGGGTTTATCTAACGCGTGTCCACACACTGCAGACTTTGTGTTCCGTCTATGTTAAACATAGACGGAACACAAAGTTAGCTCATTTTGTGTGGATAGGAACGTAACTTAATATTTTTGAGTGATGGTAGTTTAAATTTTTTTTCAAACTATGTAATGACAACTAACACCTTAGTCTACCTGTGACGCTGAAAAGGGTCCGAAACGTCAGGTTAAAACAAAATGTAAATAAATCGCGAAATAATCCGTAAAAAAGTGTATCATTTCAATGTCTACTGTTCGCGTTAACCGAAGAAACAAATATTCAAAAGTATATGTCATGTCAAACATAAAGAATTCTTCAAAACAGCGTTATCTAAACTTAATCTGTTTTTTTCTCGACTCGTGTCGCTAAGCTTTAAGCTCAAAAGCTCTGATAAGGAGCTTTACGGGCTTTTTGCTGGCACCTTTAAAATGTTACTGATAAAAACACGCTCGACGACATTTTATTTAATATGGATTTATTATGACAATTTGGTATTAGACAGAGATAAAGGTATTATTTTAAAAATCATCGCTGATGAGATAACTAAGAAAAGGATCATCATACCATAATAATAGTCCTCCTGGCCGATTTCGACCAAGACGGCCAATCTCAACAGAGATCAGCCAACTACGCAGGAGATATTATAGTGCACAAGTGTGAGCGCAATACACAGGTGCACTCACTGTTCCATCACTCTCAAAGTTCGGTGAGACGGCAATCCGACATGACCGGGGGGAGATCAGGCGCAGGACCAACCGCTTAACGTGCTTTCCAAGGCACGGGGGTGTCACACCTTATGAGCAATTTATGACCGAAAATCTCAGAAACAATTTTTGGCTCGACCTGGGATTCGAACCCAGGACCTCTCGGGTGAAAGGCAGAAACTTTGCCACTACACCAACGAGGCAGTCATAATATCATGCATATAAGAAACGTAACCGATTTTTTAACCTAACAATCACCTATTTCGTTTTTTAATAAAGCTTTAAACTTTGATGTAAAGCTTATCTAAGTTTTGAAATTAAACGTTCGAACACAAATCACCGTATTTTATTTTCAACGTCATATTCAATTTAAATTTTAAATATAAGTTTTTACTACCGAGGCGAGAACATAAAAATCTTCGCAAAATTACGACCACATTGATCTATAAATCATATGAAAGATAAAGATGTTATCTTAGATCTGATTTTAGCCACAAACGTCTTAAAGGAATAATCAGGTAATGCGAACACGACTCAAAGGAATATATAAGAAACTACCTATAAGGCATAAGAACAAAAACGATAATTATTATTATTTTCTTACATCAGCAACCTCCATAACATTGAAATGTAATAGATTGAAAAATACACAAAAAATAAAATCTAACTTTTATCTCTATCTAATGTCAAATTGTCATACAAAATCCATATTAAATGAAATGTCGTCAAGTGTATTTCATTGGTAATGAAATGTAATAGATTGAAAAAGATTTTTTTACATAAAATGTAATTGAATTTTATAGAATCTTTTTCAATCTTTTACATTTCATTGCTAATTCTCTTTATGAACTTTTAAATGCCCTTTCGTCAGTGAATAGCTGCATAACATGCCAAAACTTTAAATATTCCTCCCCAGCTGTAAGTTGAACGGGTTAAATATGAAATGAAAATGTTATTTATTTAAAAATAATTCATTTAGAATCACTTAGAACCTTAAGGCGGGAAACTTTTTACAATGCAAGGCACTGTACAAACTATACACATTAATTAACAAATGATCAGAAGACAATAAATTACCAAGGCAAAAGCGTTCGCAAAAGAAAACGTTTGTGGTTCTTATAACAAAGGCGTAAGATTTAAATTAGTCTCCGTTGTAAAAAGAAAAAGACACGACAAAGGATATTGATGAC
Source organism: Pyrausta despicata (assembly GCA_963921415.1). Lineage (NCBI taxonomy): Eukaryota > Metazoa > Arthropoda > Insecta > Lepidoptera > Crambidae > Pyrausta > Pyrausta despicata. Next base: position 7,093,370 of record OY992869.1, read on the forward strand.
ACAGTGTGTGAAATGAGGAAGCAGTAGGTTGTGCTCCTTCGATATTATGAATTAACAACTTTTAGTTTTAAAAATAGGAAGTACCAGAGCATTTATATCATTACATATAGTCAAAAATGCAATTTAAACTTTTGTTTTGAGTGAATTTTCCGATAAAATCATAATTCCTGATTTATTGAAATGATACTTTTTATGGATTTTTTTCCTTAAAAGATTGTATTTTATATTGATGTGTATCTTAAGTTTCATCAAATTCATCTGTAATGTTTCGATATACATTTCTTGTAATAAAAGTTCACTGGCTTGTAATTACGTATTTATTTATACTGACATGTATTAAAAATACATGTTGAAAGCTTATTCATACGAACATTTCCTCATATCATATTCACCGCCCAGTTATTTATCCAGTCACTTTTTATCAACCATTGCAAAAAAAAAAACTAGCTAACTCAGTGTTCCTGTTCGCACCTCATCTACTGCATACCGTGTGAACTGTGGCGTATAATTTTATTCTAATAAGAAAACCGGGCGTGCCTGCTCCTGCGCTACGCAACATGGCTGACTGGGTATGCGTTTATTATAGCATAATGAGGTCTTTTCATTAGCTTGCAAATTTTTTTGAGGCGTGGCAGCTGATCGCTTAGAAAAAGTTATTTGAGCTTAACTAGTTTAGGCTTATTTTTGTTTAATGTTTGAGTTGATAGGTTGGTGTTAAGGTGTATTCTACAAATTGTTGAAGCAGCTCGGAAGAGGTTCTTTAAATGCCGTTAAGACTTTGCTAAACCTATATCTCGTCATGACATGGTTGCAGAATGTCATACTTACATTCGCAGTCGATTTTTTTATTTTAAAAACAATACCTACATTACTTTACACAAAAGTCTGTCAAATAGTGCAATAGTTTTTTTTTTTAATTGTTATCAGTTTGGTGATGCTGGCTTACGGTTAAAACTTTCGGGAAATAGCGTTATTATTTAGTAAGACTATTGTGACAAAGATCGAGAATTCCTGTTATTATAAAGTATTATGTTACGATATGATGATGATATTTGACCTTATCAAGTCTTGAGGTATACACCTTAAAAACAAACGAAAATCGAAAAAGACGTTCGACGACGAATCGATCAAAAGACTTACTAGTAGTAAATCGAAAAAACATTTTTGCCGCGGTCACTCTCAAAGTTATATAACAATTTTTTCATTTCATTCAACTTCAGTTACAACTGCTACAAAAGCAATACAATATCTTAAACTTAAAAGCATCACAAATAAGCTCTGAAAGCCCCAGTCACCTATATTTACTTTCGAATCGAACACCCCTTTCCCTAGAAGCCTAGATCTTAGGCGTAAGACCTAGACAGCGTGCATTTTTGATGCCTACCCGCAGACGAAGCTTTCAAGGAGGAATAAAAGCTTTAAGCTTCCGAGGCGGCTATTGTTTTATTATTTAAAAGCTTTTCACTCGTTCTAAAGTGGCCTCGATCTCGTTTTGATACGAACTGAAAGTTGTGGTTTTGTATAGTTTTTGTTGGAAGAACTAAAAATAGATACATTTTTTAAGGATTTTTACGAAGATACCTATTGAGTTAGTTTATCATACAGGGTGTTAATGAAATTGTTAAGAAAGTTGGCCAAATCTCAGTCGTCAAAAAGTTTGGCTTAAATTGTTTAAGCTTGCTTATATTGTCCGTTATGCATTTAGATTTTGTTTTTGATCTATTGATTTACTTTTTGTTCGAAAATGGCGGGATGTGTGTAAAATATACAGGGTGTTGAGATGAGGCGGAATAAGTAAGTGGCTTATCTGTATCACAGTTCCAGAGACATAAGTACATCATGGTAATACTTCTTGTTAATATCACTAATAAATTAAGAATTAAAGCATTGGGGTAATTAATTGTTTGAAATTGGAATTCCGAGCTATTCCGGTCTGATTCCATAAACTGATCCACTGACCATTATTTTGATACATAAATTCCGGTCCGATCCACTAGGAACGGAATAAACTATAATTTTAAATATTTAATCCCATACAAATTCCTTCTATGGGATCAGACAGGAGAGAAACATTCTGATCCACCAGGGTATCAGTTTTAGGGGATCAGACCGGAATAACTTGAAATTCCCGTTCCCGGATATAATGAGCTTAAAATACCTTTTCGAATACCCTGGAATCTGGATAGTAATTGATAAAATCCCAGGAACTCCCAGAGTACCCTTAAACTTTATTGATTTTTTTAAAACTAAAATTGAGTCTATTTTACTCAGAAGACAAAATTAATTTCGGAACATAATAATCTGACTATTAAATAAAGTACTTTTTTTGATAATTGGACTATATTTATTTGACAATCATGAAGCAGTACTCACAGTTTTAAGTCTACATTTAAAAGACGTAAATCGTTGATTAAATGTCAACCAGATGTCATCCTCTAAATTACACTACAATTATTTTGGTTTCCTTGTAAAAATGTTTGTTTATTTCGTTAATTATAACATATTAAAATAAACACACACTAGTTTGTCTTTAAATTATAAAGTTTTATTACATACGTTGGAATTGTATTTTAATTATAGCTTATCTGATATTAACAAAACATTTAAATTACAAAATCAAGAAGCAAAAGAGACATTGTACTTTTGAAAGTTATTAATCTTATCTCATATCTCTTTGTAAATGAAATAAAATTTAAATAATGTGCGCTTCCAGATGCAAATTTAAAATTGTAAAAATACATCTCACCATTTGATATAAGCTCATTTAGTATGGATTCAAATCCACGGGAGGTGTGAGATTAATTGAATAAATCAAAAAATAACAGAATATACCTGTTATAATGATCATAGAATTTAAATTAATATTGACTTACTACTCGTTAGGATAATATATCCAGGGCGTCTAGAGGTTCTTCATTAAGTAAGCAGTTTAAACTTGTAGACTAATATAAAAATGAGGCAAAAAGGTTTGATTGAAGAACCATATTGATCCTACTTATAATATTATAAAGGCGAAAGTTTGTAAGTATGGATGTTTGTTACTCTTTCACGTAAAAACTACTGAATGGATTTGGTTGAAATTTGGCACAGGGGTAGATAATAGTCTGGAATAACACATAGGCTACTTTTTATCCCGGAAAAATATGCAGTTCCCGTGGGATACGAAAAATATTAGTCCACGCGGGCGGAGCCGCGGGCGAAAGCTAGTCTTATATATTTTTTTACTATCATAATAAATAATAAATCAATAAATATAAATAAATATTTCTCAACAATCACACCAATTCTCTAGTCCCAAAGTAAGACAACGGATAAACATACTTAAATACTTTTTTTTGTAAATAAATACATATTATACATAGAAAACACCCAAACCAGTACAAACACACATGTTCATGCACACTTATGCTTGTACTGTGCGGGAATCGAACCCGCGACCCTTGGTTTAGAAGTCCGACATGCAGACCACTGCACCAAGCGGTCGTCCTCATTGCTCCTGAACCACATTATTTTTAAAATCCTATGTCATAAATGAAAAAACTAATGACAATAAGTTTTCACCCTGTATAAGTTGGAACATAAGCGGTCAAATATTTATTTTAATATCTGAGGTCACGTCCTCGAGTTAGTTTGACAAATAGTTGACATAAATGTCAAAGTGAATGAATAAATAGCATTCAAATATTGCTAACAAGGAGTTAATATGTTTCGTTCGAAACTTTACCGATAAATATTTTTAATACAATACCCCCTAAGACTTTTATGAGGTTAGAAGATATATTATAAAAGGAAATAATAAATAAAGATTTTGACATCCTATGAATAGACAATCTGATTGTTGAAAAACGCGTTTTGCTTTTGGCTTATGTAAACATTTCTATTTCATTTCTATGCAAACTGCCTCGTGATTTCTTTTAGTGTGCAATAACGAATCGTTATAATAATTTCATGGTATCATAAATAAGATAGGAATAAATAATAATCATATATTAGTAAAAATCTAAAAACTCACGGTAGAAAACGAAAGAAAACTTTCAAAGTTCAAATTTATATGATCATATCATATAAATTTGAACTCAAATTGACATCAAAAAGAAAAACTAAATTTTTACCACGCTAGGCAAAGATAGACTAAACGTAGACACGCTGCATTCAAAAAACCGTGCATAAATTGCATTTAATAACGATTGGAGTATCACAAAAATATTATGATAGTCAAAGTATCGGACGCACCAAAATGTTATTTAAATTAATTACTTGGCGACAATGAGTCTAGCGGTTTGAGAATTGAATGGAGTCATAGTGCGGAATACTAAATTAATCTGGTTCTATGATCGCTCTTTTAAAGTTATTCGTGCATCGTGGTCTTATCGGCTTAGAATAAAGATAGGTACCTACATTTTTTTATTTATAGGGACGCCTATCGATCCTTATTTTCTCATGAGGTCTTTCTTAGTGGTCTTAGTGTTGAATGATTCTGCAATAATATTTTTTATACAGTTTTAATCAACGCTATGTTGGCGACAATCATTTTTTTTTAAATTTATTTAAAAACTAAATGCTGATATTTTCGTTACTTAACCTGTCAATCATGTCAGAAAAAAACACTTGTATCAAATTTTGTTAAGATTAAGTTACTTCAATTCTGCAAACTCAACTAACACACCAGCCATCGCAGCCTAACCTAGACTTAACAATTAACTATCAATTAATATTTAGGTCTTCTGCCCACTCAACGCAATGACGTCAGCAACCATAGTAACTATTTAGTAATCTGTGCCTGGACGGAAGTGATCAGTATTCTGTCCAACACGCCCAGTTTTGGACGGGCGGAAGTGTGTACTAGGATAGTGTGCACGTCTAGTCTAGTCTATGCAGTTACAGATAGTTATCTGTGTTTTAATGTGGCTATTAAAATTGCCTGCATTTAGTCTGGATGAAGCTTGTAGACAGACAGTTTTACGTGGCTAGATTTAGTTTGAAAGAAACTTTTGCCTAGCATTACTTTCGATTAAGAAAGTTTTCGAAAAATATACAAAGTAACAGAACGTTTTTTTAAGTATGTGAAAAGATATGATGAAACTGAAATTTTCAAATGTTTTTTGATAAATTGATTTAACAATATGCTACAGTCTTTCCTTAAAGCGCAATGAGACTCAATTGCACAATTTCGTCCAATTCAGTGATGTATGGAACATTAAAATAAACGCGTTTCTTTTTTGTGTGTCGGTGTGCTTTCAACCCTAGATTACTCAAAGAAGCCTATTAATTTTGGTCAAATTAAACTTTTTGACGACCATTTTTTTGTGTAATGGCCAAGAAGTAGACTATTAACCAAGAGGTCGCAGATTCGATCCCCGCACTGTACAAACGTTTGTGTGCATTAACATGTATGTTTGTACTGGTCTGGGTGGTTATATGTATTTATTTAAGTTTATTTATATAATACCACTGTTGATTCTGATATCTATAACACAAGTGCTTAAGCTACTTACCACGGAGTCAGATCAATGTATGTGGTGTTGTTGTATTTTTTTTTCGTCTGGCCACATCAAACTGTATTTTTTTTACAAATTAACCCTAAAATGCGACGCCATATACACTTGTAAAGGTAAAACAACCAGAATCGGCACCGGTCTGCGATAGACAGGGGCGATGGGCGTGAACTCATCCCTACTAATGACTTGTATGAAAATAGACCGAGGGATCGGAAACATTTATAGAGACTGATCTATTCGTTAAAGGTTATGGTATGAAGTTATTTATTGTCTTTCATTCAAAGCTACTGAACAATAGTAAAAACAAAAAAAATGCACCTAGATACACTTAACACGACTTAGTCCAATGCAGCAAACAATCTGTTAAAGCGCATACTTAAATCATGTGAAGCGTGTATTGCCGTACTTGGCTTTATTTTTGTGACTTGCTAGCTAGTGTCAGACCGAAACACTGTAAATTTAAAGTAAGATCATATTTTTAAAAATATGACATTCAATTTATCCAGTCTGACTTTCAATTTTATTTAATTAATTTATTTAAGTGTAATATAAGAATATGGGTGTAATTTACCTGAAATAAAGATTTATTATTATATTATTATATAGCATCAGAGTAGCATTAGCGACATACGTGAATGGAGCTTTTAAAGTCTGAAAAAAGATGGGACAGCATCACATACATTGCTCTGACTCCAAACTAAGTAGCTTAAGCGCTTGTGTTAAGGTATAACATTTTGTAGTAAAGCTTTTTAAAAACTGCAAAATAATTAAAACACGGGAACTACGAATAGTGAATTAAAACACGTGAATTAACCCTCAGGTCACTGACACACATTACGAACTGTCACAAAACATTTTAAACGTGCAAAATGGGGTCTTCCCCTCACCTGAAGAAGTCGCGTGTCGCTCGAAAAGGATGTATATTTTTTTATTGCCCCATCGAACCCACTACCCCTGATGGTGACGTGGGCAGTGTTTACTGAATGAGACGTCAAAAAGGCCAATTCGGTTGTAACATGGATTTTATTAAGCGTTTCATATTTGGGGCGGCATTGGAGGGTTATTACAATTTATGAGGTTATTAAGTGACGGTGTGCACTGTGCAGGTCGAGTGATTTTTGACAAACTAGTGAAGATACAGGTTTTCGGTAAACTACGCCAAAGAATATTGCTTAATTTGCCATTTATACGTTCTATGCACTGCGATTCTGGCTGCCTTTAAATGAAAGACTTTTGTTTAACTTAAAAATTACTGATTCTACTGCGTTCTTGTTAAATTTACAAGAAGTGATTAATTGCGTGCGTTAAGTCTTTGTTTTTGTATGGTGTGCTATAAGAACTTAGGCAGTGGAACAAATATATTTCAAAAACTTATCACGTCACTACTGGCACATGATAAGTTTCGCAGAAACCAGTTAATCAATCGATCTTCAGTTTTTTTCATTAACCGCTCTACCGAGAATCACTAACGCATAGTAATACCATTGTCTTACGTCCAATCAAATGGCGTTTAGTACCATTGTGCGATAATAGCTCCAAATAGAATCGGATCGAGTCCGACAGATGGCCCCACTGGCGCAGGCCGATGACAAATTTGCGATATTACATGCGGATTAATGTCCGTGCCATTTTTTAGGGTTAAATTGTCTTTTCAGAATCACCCTTCAAAATGTAGGTAACACCCACATTTGAATTTTAACTTTATTCCTTTACACACAAAGTTTAGAACTGATTGAAGATGCGGCACGAGTTGATATGTTTAGCTGTGGAAGAGATGTGGAGATCGCAAGGGTGATTCCCCATCTAGATGCCATCCGTCCGATGGTTATCATAATCCCTGCATTGACATGATGTGATGACACATGTCGTGCAGTCGCGTTTTAAAATGTCTTTTTTAAAGATGTCAACTTATCTATCAGATCGCCCTTTTCGCTTGGACATAGGGTTCAATTTTAAAGGTCTTGGAAGTTGTGGGCCCTGGGAAGGCGTAGTATGGCCAGTTCACAATGAATGCTGTTCAAATATGAAGATCAGTGTGGGCTCATCATGGGTGTATTTGTTTATCTGTATTTGTGTAAACGTCAAGAGCGAAGCTGTTATGCTAGTAGTAATTGATTTTTTTATTTGCACTCATTTGCTTTGCAAAATATAATAATTACAAAAAGAATTGTTGGACTTTTCTTTTTGTATTTATTATATTTTGATGACGTTTATAGAAAACTGTCGCAGCAGAGCTTAATACAGATCACATTCATATTTTTTTCAAAAATAAAAATTATTTTTATGCAATGCACTGTAGACCATTCTTCGAGTCCATCGGCCAAAACTCTCTTACACCTCGGTACTCAATAAAAATCAATAACAACATATTAGGGCAGATTAAAAATCTGCCAACAAAAGAGTATTCAGAATTAATATTCTCTGTGCAATTACGATAAACCGGGGCAAACTGCAGAATCATAGAAAATTACAGGACTCAAACAACTGGCACAATGGCACCCCTCCGCTTGGGATACCTAGTCGTAACTAATGGGGACAATTTTTTAATATAGGGTGCCATTCATAGGATTTTTAACAGAAGTGGTTTAGTCGCGAGAGTATGGGATAATTTTCAAAGAAAAAAAAAATGCGAGTTTTGATTGACAGTATCAGCAGTGATGTGAACCACTGTGTGTAAATGGTAACGTTCATATTGAAATTTAAAACTCATGGCATACTTTTATAACGAAAATTTATGACTCCAAAGCAAAAGTTGCTGGCCCCAAATATCACAGTTTCATCTTCCGTCGTGTATCACTGGACTTACAATCTAGAACACCGAGTGCAAAAATGTCAAAAGATCTTTACAATCTACTCCACTATCACGAGAGCATATTCATACCACAAAGAACCATTTCATAATTCGAGAGCATACCCACGTACGTAGTACTGCTGGATCGTTACACAGCCATAAAAAATATAAAAAGTGAAAATAATCGTACGCGAAGCCCTTGCGACAAATGAACATCGGAGCTTGGAGAGGTCATTAAAATAAGGCTCGATCTAAAAATGAGGGGGCAGGGAGGGACTTTTGAGAACTCCGTAATTGGACTAGGGAGGGACTCAAATCGTATTCGAACCAGCACAGGCGGAAAGACGGCTGAACCGAGTATAATTAACAACAAATATGGGTGAATCGATTTTTTTTCCACGCTCCCGAGTACCGACCATCAGGTTATTTCGCGATGTAAGCAATTACCCATACAATAACCTTTAAAATATTAACGTTCCAACTCCCATTTTGTGGGAAAACTTAGCTTGTTTAGCAACTGCGCGGGGGTAATCGTGTGTTGTATTTTCTAGTTTTCTACCACATTTACAACGCTCGTGGCTTTTTATTTTCTTTTCCTTGTTTACGTAATTGAGTATTTTGTGAGCAAACGGCAGGGGGCTGGGTAATTGATTCAGTAATTTCTGTTACTGGAAAAATATTTTTATTGTCAATGCAATGCCAATAGAGTTTGAGTTAACGTTTGTATTACTGGGAAAAATGATTGCCCGTTTAATTTTGTTTGACGTGACATAAATTCTTACAACAAGTCATCGGTTCGTCGAACAAAAACTTGACGAGAGACCACACAGTGCGTCATAGGCGAGAAAAAATGAGACACAAAAAAGCAAAACAAGAGTATTGCGTCACCGCATTATGTTAATAGACTGGAGATATGACAACATTGAAAGTAATCCGCTTTGTCCGAAATGGGACATTAGAATCCACTGGGTCCCCTGGGACTCCTTTGATTTTGGATTCGATGGATATTAATATACTTATCTACTTCTTTGGGGTACATTTTTAATGCTACATATAGTACGAATAATTCCATAAAATTTCATCATTATCAGCATCATATCAGCCGTTCGAGGCCCACTGCTGAGCATAAGCCTCCGCCGCAAAGATCTCCGCCGTGATAGGCCCAGCGATTCCGCATCCAGTGGTTTTCATTTAATTTACGAGCACAAATCAATTCTTAAACAAAATATCACTGAACCAATTACGTTAAAAATAAATCAGCATATCCAAAAACCGCATCAAACAACGTGCCACCATTTAATCAGCAGCCATTATAATTCAGCTGTCAGGTAAACAAACATTTATAAAAGTCCGCCATAATGGCAAGATGGACCGTAATTATGGGTTATCTCATTGTGTTTCAACCGCACGCGATACGAAAAGGCGTCAAATGGCTCGTTATGGCCCCTCGCAAAATAGAAATATTACTCATAACTTAATCCCCGATTATAATAGATTTAACCTGCCATAAAATCATATTCATTTTTTTTTATCCGAGCAAATAAGCGGGGTGGCCCACTGTGCGTATTTATAACGATTGACGATTAGCTCTGCACAATGGTTCGGAGAGGTTATATAACAGTCATAATTCGTGTTATTTTTCGAGAGGATAATCGAGGGGCTTGAGTGTGTGGGGTAGTTTGTAAATTGGATTTAATATTTTCATTTTTGGTAACACTCGGTGTGAAATTGAACGCTCATTTAAGGGTTATTGGTATAGGGTTAATCCGGCTTCGCTGGTAAGGGTTATGGTTATTATACTTATCGCTTTTCAAGTGCCCATTTAAGTTTCGTAGTAAGTGAATAGTTACTTGTGGTTTTGTGTTTTGGTTGCAAAATTAATGGTATTTTTTTATCAAGTGAAAAATGAAATTGATTGATTGATTGAGCCAACTCTTCCGACAACCTTGCAGAAACATTTTCATTCTCAGGAAGATCGATATGATTGTTCATGAAACATCTTAAAGTGTAGTTTATCTACGTCAGTCGTCATTTAATAAGGTTAAGTTTATTTTAGCCGCAAAAATGTCGTATATGACATAATCACTTCAATAACCACAGCATATGGAAATCCCAACGGAATGATTCCCAACTAGATTAGGTCTCGAATAACATCTAGAATCTAGACCAGACGGGTAGGGGGGAACGGGAAAAGGGGGAAAACGAGGCAGGGATGGGGAAATAGGACTTTCTGGGCAATTACCAGACGGGATGCGGAGCATGAGGCCGTACTCTCTAACGTTTCGTCCGTGTTTTTGAGTCTAGCCAGCGCGTTCGCTCGCACGCTTAAGCTTTGAAGAGTGACAGGGACAGGCTACATCCGACATTACTGACACAGGCTTAGAGAGTAGAACCCTTGGATGGATTGAGTCGCGGGAATATGATACTTTTGTACGATGACGTACGAAATGCTTTTAAGTTGAACAATTGCTGTCGAGAACTCTGGACGATAGTGCTGGGGGTTAGATATGATATGATATAAGTAGTAGTAAAAAAAACTATTAGAGAGTGTGGCAAGATTTCAAGCAAATAATTCTCGTAGTCATCGTCGTAAAGGCGTTACACTTAACTGTCAATAAATTAACTAGTAACAGCAGATAAAGTAAGTCAAATAGTATATGATATAATAGTTTAATACTATAATAGTTTAGTGTTTATGAATCTTACTTTCACAAAAAAACATTAAAAATCAATGGAACTGTCTAAAAACCCATGCAAGCCCGGCAAACTAATTAAAATTAAATGAGATAATGCAAAAAAAAACTGAGTTCCATATGAAATACGTCAAGTAGGTACTTAAATAAAATGTGAAATACCAATTTAATTAAACTAAAAAAGTTTTTTTGACACATAACCCGTTTAAAATACGTCAATTAAGCGTATGAAGAATTTATTCAGTGTACATACAGGCACTAGAAGTGAAAACTGAAAAAGCATTAAAACACACTTACAATTTTTTTCACACTCACACTTACAGTATAACTAGATTGCCTCTGTAGGGGTGCTTTTAAAAGTATTAAGAAACCGCCATTCTCCCCTCGGTGACAACCCTGGCTCACTTCGATTCGAGTCAGTTTTTAATATTATACATCAATAGGGATGAACACACACGGCGCGCCTTAGACAACGAAATTCTATTATTTTATTTATTTATTTATCTGTCTGTCCATCTAGCCGGGGGCGTCCCACACTGCGTTGACCTAAGCGTGGTCTCCATTCAAGAACCTTCCTGCTCCACCTCTCGTCGGTTCTGCGACAAACATGGCCAGCCCACTGCCACTTCAGCTTGCTACACTTTTGGACAACATCAGTTACCATAGTCTTATGTCGTATGACCTCGTTCCGGATTTTATCCCTTAATGAGATCCCCAACATAGACCTTTCCATAGCACGCTGAGTGACGTGTAGTCGGTGAGCCAGCTTGACTGTCATGTTCCACGTAATAAATGTATCAATCTATGCCAAATGTTTTTTCATACATTCAGATATTGTTAACGTTATGGTTAATTTAAAAGTATAACCGCATTACCTTTGCAGTATTAATTTAACTCCTGTACAAACTTTCGTATGATATCAGAGTTACCGCCTAAACTGTTCTCTACTAGTATAAAAAGCAGGCTACGCAAAAAGTTACGCTAATAAAGTTCAAAACTATTCCACTTCGCTAATGCAATCAAACGTTTTCAATTACAATCATAATCTTGTTGACAGCAACTATTTATAGTTCCATTATAACAAAGTTAAACTAATCGTAACTCAATACGTCCGCCTACTGGTATAATAGCCTAACTTGTTATTCTACAAAATTAGGGCCTGGGCTTTGACGTGCTTGTGGCGCAGTGGTGGCGGCGCTTTGGTGTGTGATACCAAAAGTTAAGCAACCTAAGGCGCGGTCATGTTTAGGATGGGTGACCATATTAGTGTTTTTTTTTACAAGTATCTCCGTACTTCGGAAGGTACGTTAAGCAGTTGGTCCTGGTTATTGTATTAGTCATAAAGCCTAGTCAGGCCTAGGGCAGCTTAATATTATCTGACAGTAAGGTTTAAGGTTGGTCACTTACGTAACCCACACCCCTCCACCAATCCGCACTGAGCCCGCGTGGTGGAGTATGACTCGTACCATCTCATAGTTGAGATGAGCCCGGCAGTGGGACGTATATAGGCTGATGAGATGATGATGAAGGGGGCTTAACCAAAGAAGGTGTGATTTAATGTCAAATTATTAGTAAGGTCCTTTTATCGCTACTACTATTATAAATTGGAATGTATTTCTGTAACATTTCACACTTGAGGCCTTAATCCGTTATTTTTTGCGTGTATTTTCGAGTCTAGCCAGCCTGTTCGCACTCACACGGTATGACTACATTCAAAACTACTGACTACGGCTTAGAGAGTAGGACCACTGAACAGATAGTTGAATCAATTTCTATAAACTTATGTTGGTACACATAGAATACCGTACTCCTCTTAACCCGGAGTTAGTAATATTACAAATTAAATCTAAGGTGTCTCATTTTTGACAGTTCGATAGATAGTGGCAGAATAAATGCTTGGATGAACTAGAAGTATTTTGAACATCTAGTTCTTTAAAGTCATAAATGTCAAAGATCTTAAATTGAGTTAACCATGCCACAACTTTCTATTGATTGCTTAAACATAGTTTTTTTTTACATTTATGACTTTAAAGAACTAGATATGCGATTGATGCTGTGCTAAATACCTAAAATAAGGGGAATTGCTGGCAAAAATGAATCTTCAACTCGCGATGAACTTGTCTAAAACGACATCAGCACGAACGAAGTCATGTGGAAACCTAGTATTTAATAACCCGTTGCCATTAAAAACACATAAACAATAAGATAGGGATCGCGGCGTGAGCAAAGCTTACGTGTACAAACTAAAATGAGCCGACAAAGGATTGCGTACGTAATTCATACTTCCGATTTGGTGACGGCTGTTAGCGGTTCATAGGCGGTAGCGACGGCGGGAGTAAAAATGAAAAAAAAAGTACTAACGATTTGTTACTTATGGGTTCTCGTGTTCATGTCACAAAATGCCGAAAATAATTGGCAAGCAATACAATACAAGTTTAAAACACGACAAGTGGTTAGGGTAAGGGTGTGCCTGCTATCTGAATATACTAAATTATTATTTTATTTAAGCATTACTGACAAAATGACCTAACTTAGGAGTAAAATCAATTAAGTTGGTTTGCATTGGCGACTAGTTTAATGGTATGCTTTACAAACGCTACCGCTTACATTTAAAACGCTACCTCTTGTGGTTTGCTGCTCAAACACCATACTTTTGGTTGGGTTCAAGGACAACCGAACCCGGGGAATGTGGCCTAGCTTCCGCAGGATTCAACATTTATGATCGGAATACTTATTCGAATCGATCGGTTTTGAAAGACTTATGTTTAAATAAGCTATAAGATGTAACGATTATTAGTTCGAAAGAAGATGTAATTAAAAAATGTATTAGTTTTTTGTTTTTAATGAAAAAGCTTTTCCAACAGCCAATAAAGATAATGAATTTCTTTCAGTCATCTTTGGTCAGTATACCGAATGTGAGCCTAAACAAAAAGCGGACCAATTCACTTAGGAGCAAACAACAGACCGACCAATCAGCTAGAAACTCAAAAAGAACAATCCAAGCAGCACAATGCGAAATCCGTCGCCATATTACAGCGGATAAAAAAGTATATCCCCGAAAATGCCGAGTGTACTCCATACAAAATACCTTAAGCGGAAACCCCACACGCACCGAGACCCAACAATAGACGTATCTCACAATCGTAGTAATAAAGCGGGCCTACATTAAAATCTTATCCCTTTCTTAAATAAAAAATTCACGAAAATATAAGAGGGGGAAATTCCACCTCAGAAAAGCCCCACCTATACACCGTAAGGATTACAATGCTGCGACTTTCCCTTCACATTTCCAATCGAAACTGAACTTTTGGTCGTCGTGACAGAGTTGATTTTTTGGTTGTTGCCGAAGATGGAAACTTATGGAAAGAAAACCGTATTTTCAGTGTGTTAGACTAGCTTTTCCTTCAGCTTTCTAACGGTCAGTGTTATGCGATAGGGAGCGTAGTCGTTAGGGCATTTGAAAATGAGATGCATTGGGTGGTGAGGGGTGAGGGGGCGGTGGGGGCACTCGAAATCCGAATTACCGGGGCGTGTGTAATGATTTTCCCGGGAATTATGGGCATTGGAGACGGATAGGATGGTCTTTTTGCCGAATGATAGGGCGGTCTATTGGTTTAATGATGGCGCGACATGGAGACGATGCCGATAATGATGCCGCCTTTATCATGCGTATCCAGTAACTTTAATTTGTGGTTAAAATATATATCTAATACTAAACTTTTATGCGAGAACAAGCCCGATTGTTTTCAAAGTTTCGTGAGCATAGTCTTAGTGTTCCACTTGAAATTGCTGCTCCTTAAATTGCAATCACACAGTACAATCGACCAGAACAAAGATTTTTTTTTAAATCTAAATAAAATTTGTTTAAAAAATTCAGATACGCCATTTTACGTGCAACTTGCCGATCAAATTAATGTAAATCAAGATTTTTTTCCTATGCGTCTGTATTTTCAAATGAATCGAGAATTTTTATTATATTGATTACAATATTATTTATAAGTCATAATAGTACATATATTAAAAAAAAAATTTTTGGGTGAAATGTGCAATAGATGTATTTTCTATCTATCTATCTATTTTATTATAAATCATCGGTCTGAGGAAGATATATTTTATTTTACCCCAGACTTTTTCCCGCATAATAAAGTTAGTTCACCCTTTCATCTCAGCGCCATCTATGGGGCGCGCGTTTAGTCAGGTCGGCTTTGTCTACTGTGGAGTGGCAATAGGCTTGTTTCCACTATGAAAGAAATATTCAAAAACTGATTTTCTCTAAAATAATTCATAATTTCAGATGCCTTTACACTAATATTTTTCTGCAGTTCGTATTATTTGATTTTTAATTGGAATTCAAATGATAATTAGTCACTCAGTCGGCATTGCACGCGGTGACGTCAAAGTGTGTTCTTCCCTTACAAGCTCTATGAAGAAAAGCGTTTTGACAGTTGATAAAAAGTACGTCAACGATTGGTGGTGTCAACTACCGTATTGCAAAGTTTGAATTTTACGGCTTTTTAATTAGTTTTAAGGAGAAAATTTAATGAAGGTTGAAGTTGAATACAATTCATTTCTTTTATTAATTAAAATGTTATTACATAACAAAAAAATATATCTTCTCATATATATAAAAGTAAATTGCTGTTGGTTAGTCTCGCTAGAACTCGAGAACGGCTCTACCGATTTTTCTAATTTTGGTTTTAAATTATTTTTGCAAGTTCAGGGAAGGTTCAAACGGTTAGAAAATATTTAAAAAACTGCGAAAACAGCGGGCAGGATGACGCCTGTTCTTAATAAAAAAAAGTTTATAAACAAAAAATCCTTTAAGCTTTTTGTTTATCGTATTACTAACGTGTGGTTACAAAGCGTGGTTTAATTTGGGAATACAACAAATGAGCGTCTACCGAAGAGAGTTAATACTTGGTTTAAACCCTCTTTTTTGCACAAAAAACTCCGTAACTGTACAACACATCAATAATCTTTTTTATTTTAAGCAGCCAGAGACTAGTTCTTTATTCGAAAACTCCTAACTAAACAGACCGTTATAATGCAGGGACAATGCGCGTGTGTGTGATAAGTCGTGAGATTGTACTCGATCTAGATAAATGAAACGTTTTTTAGTTTTCGTGCTACGATTGCGCTTTTCGCCCAGTATTTTTTGATAAGAAAGAAGATTTTTTTTTGGTTGGGAGGAACAAGTTGTGTAACCGGAACTTAATAGCAGCTAAAGTAATATTTTAACATCATAAGTTTGAACAAACCAAATAACTCACTTTAATAGTTTATGTTGGTCTAGAGACAGCAGTATGGGAGCCATCAATAATATCAATTTTGCATGTTTCTCGTATCAGACTGAAATGTAAATCGCTGACGCACTCATATCTAGATTCCGAATGAAGTGGTGGAACCAAAGTGGTCATTAGAATAATAATAAAATTATCATAATTTACGAGTGCGGTATACAAATATTGCTATGCTAAGGTGAACAAAACGATAAAAAGACAGGAATTTCTTTACAAGAAGGCAATCAAATTTTATTCTACTAAATTCAATTCAAATCTTTAATTTGCTGTTACAGTAATAACTTTCAATTGCATAAACATCTATTTATGCTCAGAATTATAAATAGCTTAGTTATTATTCAATACGTTACTGCAGAGTAATAGGAAAATGTTTTATTACTATAGCCGATAGCGGACTTGACAATAACAATTGTTCAATTAATTAAATTTATCAAGAACCACACAAATGCTTGTGTAAAAGTAATAAGTTAACATTGTTATGACCGCTAAATATGTATGCTTGGCAATTTTCATACGGATTGGTTGTCGAATGATTGGTTAGAAAAAGAAATACTTAAGTGAGGCATTCTGTCTTTTATGCCTTTGCCTAAGTAATGGGACTAAAAATACTATCTCATCTAAAGAACGTCACTTTGAAAAATACAGCATTCGATTTTCAAATCCCGAGACGGAACGCAAGCGACCCCGAAATTGCTGGCCGCATTCACCCAGACAAAAGCCCTAAAACACACCCCGCGAGCAAAAAGAAAAGCATTTCCATCGTATCCCCTCCTTCATTTAAATTTCCCGCCCTACAGCGGGGGCGGCGACGTAGGGGCGGCTTCCGCAGAACAGAGACGTAACTTAAAACCCTAGTAGAAAAGAATGAGACGGTCGTATGTCCACCTGTTGCGTTTAGTGGCATATTTTCGCGGCGGTTTCTTTTTTCGTTTCTTACCGCGTTCCAAAGGATTTGAATGGCGCGCGCCTTGCATGCGTACTGGCTTAGGTATTGGACGTTATTGATGCGCCGGGCGACGTTCGATTTTAAACTGACGGCTCGTTCTAAATTCAAATTCTGCAGGGACATGTTTTTATTACTCTTTGAGTTTTTTTTTTCAATACTGTCTTTTTTATTGCTTTATGTTTTTTATTGCCTGCCAGTACTTTTTAAAATAATTCGAAGTCACTTACACCATCACATAAATACAAAGAGACTATGATACACCTTTTTTTGGAAAATTTAATATTTAAGATGTAACACAAATTACACATTTATTTCATCCAGGCGGTGTTATCATAGCTTGGCATATACAGCATGGAAATCTGAAATTTGCTAAGATATCGCATCTTCAAACTTTTTATATTTGCATGAATAAGTTAAGTTTTTTTTTTATAATTTCGATTTAAAACGTAACAAACTAAGTGTAACATGACGTGTTCAAGGAATTTAGAATGTAATTCGTCAAACCCCTCCGCAGAGCCAGACATGGGGTAGAATCCCCCCCGCGTAAATATTTAGCAAATTGCAAAGCACTTTTTATTCAGACTCATCTCAAATCACTCACGGTGGGAGTAGATTGCAGAAAGGATGGAATACAACATTTTCTATTACGTTTCTAATCACAAAGTACATTCTGTACGTGTAAAAAACTATTTAAAAAAATATATCATTACTTCAATTCATGCAACGGTTAGATCTGAATTCATTCACGTTTTTAATAAGAAGCACCAAACTCCGCTCACCTAAAATTATACAGGGTGTAGATTTACAACTTAAGAATTGCGTCATCATCACTATTAAACATGAACATTGGTAATAAAATAAAAATCCACTATTTTCACACCACCATAAACAAAATTAATGATTCCAAAATCAAATTCGAATCTCGGTTCAATCCACACATCATCCGATGCAGGATGAAGACAGAAATAAAAAGTGTTTATGTTGTCGTTTCCGGTTCGACTCCCGGGCTGGGCGGCACGTGGGGGTTATTACAGGGAAATGTACCAATAAAAATAGTATCTCACTAGATTGAGTTACATGGTGTCACCACTGTGTTTTAATTTGTAGTTATAAGACTGGGCCAGTTTTTGATTCATCTTTACAGACGTATAAAAGTGAACGTCACAAATTGTTTGACGATACTGAGCAATACATAATAATAAAAAACTGAAAAAGGTACTTAAAATAAGCTTACTCTATTAATATCTTTCCCACAATTCAAGTTTTATCACGTAGGTAAGGCGAAAGTTCTTAAGTCATTCTTCTTCATCTCTATATATATAAAATTCTCGTCACAATGTTCGTTCCCGTACTCCTTCGAAACGGCTTAAACGATTCTAATGAAATTTTGTGAGCATATTGAGTAGGTCTAAGAATCGGCCAACATCTATTTTTCATACCCCTTAGTGATAAGGGCTGTCCTCAATCATTTATTTGGCAAAACAACGTTTTCCGGGTCAGCTAGTTTTCATATAAAATGCTGTTACTTTGAAAATATTTTATTATTATTTTTATTTCACTCTTTCACGGTCAACCTGTATTCGAGCTAAACTATAGAAACTTATTATTTCAGGTAATTCACAAATCTATCGTCACCATAATATGATACATAATCATGCTACCTTGCCAAAATTATATTGACACTCCTACTTTTCATAGCCTCGTAAACTTTACGACTGGATGTTTGTGACAAATTATAACATAAAAAATAAAAAAATATATTTTAGTGTCCGAATTAATACAATTTTATGATATAAAAAAACATAATTATTTTTAAAAGATTCACGGTACTTTGCAGCAATTTACTGTGACCGTGGAAGTATTATTTTAATGGAACTTTATTAAACAAAGGAAAAGAACAGGGGTACGATTCTCATGCATTCGTTTTTTTTCCGCACGATAATTTGTATGTTGTCAGGTAAACCTAGTTGTATAATAATAAATTCAAATTACTGTTAACAGAGACGTGCATGTAGCGCTGTTATTGCAGTGCTTTGGTAGAGTGATACCAAAAGTTAAGCCACCTAAGGCGCGGTCATGTTTGGGATGGGTGACCATTCTGACTATTTAAGTGACGTCTATTTAGAAGCATCTCCGTGCTTCGGGAGGCACGTTAAGCTGTTGGTTAATATCAATAGATATTAGTCGTTAAGCCTAGTCAGGGGCCCTAGAGCGGCTTAATAACATCTGACAGTAAGGTTCGTCACTTAATTTACAAACACCCCTCCACCAATCCGCACTGAACCTGCATGGTGGAGTATGGCTCTGACCACCTCATAGTTGAGGTGAGGCTTGTGCCCAGCAGTTGGACGTTTATAGGCTGATGAGATGATTGTTAACAGGTGCATTCCATGACAGCTACAAGATATTTCGTATACGAATTTCAAAATTGCGCTCGAGTGGTTATCGATCGATTTTATTACGAATGTAAACTTTTATCGATTGCACAAGACTAGCCAGCTTTCCGGGTATTTGTCCAAAGTCCAACCAAAGATACTAAGTAAAATAAATAAATAAAAACGCTAGCATGATCCTGAAGCTTGTCTCTAAATTACTAGAAACTGAGATATCTATAGATAAAACCTTACTCACCTACCAAAAGATAAAAATTAAAATTACTACAACAAGTGCACAATTGCGTCTTATGCACTCGTGTTGACGGCGATTTTGCAACAAAAATAGGTAGCCTGATGTGTGTATGTACAAGCAAATTATATGACGATCACACGTTGTCATATGACAAGGCCTTATCGGAGAGATATCTTAAGATAAGCCGTGTTATCTTTGTTACAATCTGGTGTAAAGATTAGTGTGTGCATTTTTTTGCTATAAAAACTACACCGGTGAATTTCGACAGATATGAATCGAATATTGAAAGACATTTATCCCTACACACTTTCCCATTACTGCGACTCCGGTTAAGCCAGGGTCCACGGCTTGTAGCTAACAGATATGATCAAATGACATCGTTTTTTTTCTATCATCGAATAAAAAAAGTCTCTACCTATATTAAAAATAGCGTTTCCGGGGCATTAGGTCCATACATTGATGCATTGAAATATAAATATGTTACGATAATAATTATCTTTTGTGTTTTGTGTTTCGTTGTTCGTAGTGAGCCTCTCATCATCACTCGGAATCTCTCAAGAACTAATCTTATCCGGCATTGGGTTGCAAGTTCTTGAAAAATATTAGCAAGTACTTAGTTTTATTTGGTCCATTTTAGGGGGTAGGAAAAGTTTGTGTGAAAGAACATACCCTCTGGTCACTATTCGACCTGTGTGTCAACGGGGGAGACCTATGTTCAGCAGTGGACGCCTTACAACAACTGATAATGATGATGGTGAAATGAAGAGTAAAGTATACTTACCATTGAGACGGGAAGTGGGTGGGCTCCACCATTGGGGTAAGGGTACGGCGCCATCAGGTAACCCATGTTGAAACTGGCTGCTGGGTGTGGCTCGAATTTACCTGTAAGAAATTTTTAAAAAAACATGAATATCAAAAATTTCACAAGGAAGTTTCGGGCAGCGAAAGAGCAAAGCTTCTAGTTTTTCTTCATCAAAGTTTTTTGTTACTGGTGCAAGGACGCCCATAGATGGATTATAGGATTAGTGAATCGATCAATCTCGTCCCAAATTTTCCAAATCTGATGATAAGGGTGTACTGATAAGGCATTGACAAAACATAGGCCGGATTGTAAGTTTCATTTAGACTAAAGTAAAGGAAAGTAGCTTCTACAACTGAAGGGATTTGGACCAGTTTTAATTTTCGAATAAAATAAAACTCGCTTAGAAATCGGTTTATCCGGGGGGCTACGATGCCACGGACAGTCAGACACACAAAAACACACAAACAGACATAGGGGTCAAAGTTATAACACCTCTCTTTTATTTCGGGTGTTTTAACACCAAGACCAAATGAATTGCATTCCTTGTCACGGGTTACCATTTTTTAAGAAAAGTACATTAGCAGCAATAAATTCTATGTAAAAATGTGATTCTCAGCGCTCAAAAGTACAGTCGCGTTGGGATAAAAGTCGGCTAGACGGAGGTGGGGCGCAGACGAGAAAATTATACCGGAGCGAGTCATTTGCAAGCGAGTAATTGCGCGGTAGTCGCTATCAAGCGCGTCTAAGACAGCCAGGACAGACACAATAAAAGCTTGTCGAGAGAATCGTTGGGTTATTCCCTCCGAACCCCGATCCCTGAGCCCCCTGTCCCGGAGAACCCCATAGATGACTTTGAATGGAGTTCCTTAAGTTAAAACAAATCGGTCGTAGTCCGGGACGGGATCGAGGTATCACCGAGATCCCCGTCCCGGGACTCAGGGACTCAGGGAATATCCCGACGACTCGGGTTTAATCGACATTAGGGGATTTAAGCGATTTATTTCTTTACAATGGGACGAGTAAAATTATGAAAAATTTAAGGGAGCAAATAAGAAGGAGATATTATTGAAAAATCTGTTTTTAAAATAAAGAGATGTCGATCAATGGTTGAAATTGGTCCAAGCAAAGAAGAAGCACAATCGTGACTGAGTGTTGAACATTTGTTTTATAACAAGATAACGCACAGAATTATTTCTAACGCAACCTAACAAGTTCTGTATTTCTAGAAGAGTTCTTTAGATTTCAATTTACAAAAATCTTTTTCATATTATCAGTACACTTTCCACCTTCCTGTACCTTTCTCTATCTTTCTTGCTTTCATAATAAAAAAAAAAACTCTTATCTGGTTGTATTATTTGAGCTGTGCCTTAGTCGAGCTAAACTGTCGAACACATCTATTGAGGGTTGATGAACTTCAACGAAAGGGTAAGATTTCCTTTGTGTTTTTCAGAGAGACGCAATCTGCAAAGCGAAGTGGATTGACTGAAAACATTTTTCAGAACGTAATTGGTTAAGGCGTTTTTAACTTTTCGATGATATTTCGTATGCGTTTTTTTTTAGTAAGATCGTGGGTAGACTCGGCCAAATTATGTAACTAACTAAAGAAATAATTGAATTTTATTTATTTATTTATTATTGGCTAAGGTCACAGAGAAAGGATTTCATATTGACTCTAAATGACCACTGGGACTGGAACTGGGTACGGGTTCGCTCTAAAAGGTTTAAAAAAGTCAAAGGCTACTAACCAAAGGAAAAACCTCAAAAGATCATACGAGGCCTGTTTATTCCAGCCTCATAGATTTCAGATTGACCAATCAAAACCGGCCTACATCCAGTTTGGTCCTGCGAACTTTGAACGTCATCAGTCCAACTTGGTCAATTTGGACCAAGTTGTCCAACTTTGTCTAAATGGTTTTCAATCAAGAACTTTTTACCCTAAAAATATTAAAATACGGCTCTTAGTTCATCAAACAGCATGCATTATCACTATCTGTCTGAATATTACTAAAAATAGCAATGCATACTTCAAGCCATGTATCAGTAAAAATCTCCGATATTCCAGTGCTTATGTAAACAGACACGACATGTGTATATCTACTGATAACATAAATGCTATTATGTGGGTAAGAGCACCACTACAAGACTTGACAACTAATCTTCGGTCGTCACACTGTTGAAGGGTTGTCAAAATTATAATATGATTTTTATTTTAGATTATTAGGCAAAGACAGATCTATAGTTTATAAACTTAACGGTCACTGGGATGAAGTGGAAAAAGATTAAGTAAATATAAAGTAAAAAATTAAAGATAAAGTAAATAATATCGGAACAATATAATTAACAAACAAGAGGTAGAACAAGTAGCAAGATATTTTACCTTTCAAACAACATTAACGGAACCAATTAGATGTTTTGGTGTTGTGCCATTAAAGTGGGGTCTATAGCTATCTACACCTACGCAGATAAATATAAATTTGATAAATATTCAATACTAGAGGATTCTGCAGACGGTATCGTGCCTGTTTTTTTTTAATCGGTTGGTCTAAAGTAATCCGAATATACATATATATTTTTGCGAATAATTTTTATTTATAGATATATAATACATCAAATTAGTTTCTACAACAGTGCCAGCCCTACTAACACAAATAATAGTGAGTACTGACAGCATCGATAAAACCTTCAAATATTCGCGAGCGCGAACGATTCTATAATCTCGGTGCTATCGCCATATTGGGAATGCGTGAGAGCAGTCTTGGTTTGATATTTTTTGTGTAATTTTTTGTAGGATTAAACTTTGGATTTCTTGGACAGACTTTTAAGACTTTGATTTATTTTGACACTTCGATTAAGATCTCGCTCATTTTAAACAAAATTTGGTTTATAAATTTTGTTTAAAATGAGCGAGATCTTTGCCAAGCGTGCCAATTGTTAGATTTTTCGTGAATTATTTTTTAAAATCCCTAAAGTTATTGATTTAGTATGGAACATTTTAATCTCAAACTATTTCAACATTCCTTATATATAAAATACTTTATACATACTTTCCCACAAAAACAAGGTTATTCCTTGAGTACCCTGATCTCTAAGGACCCCGTTCCAAAAAAACCCGATGATGACTTTAAAATGAGTTATTCAAGATAAAAAATTAATCGGGGTCTTTCGAGACGGGGGGCCTCAGGGAATAACTTAAAAAAAGGAATAACCCCCGAAAGTAATGTGTAAATTATATCGCAAGTCACGGTAAACACTGTGGTATCTTATGCGATTGTGATACGGGCGTTTTTGCAACAAAAATGGGCCCCTGTACTGTACATTTAATACTATTCACTGTGTATAGTAATAATATTCCAAAAGACAGCAGCTTTCAATTTGTCGGCAATTTAGTTCGCGCCGAGAAATTAATATGATGAGCGGACGACGGCTAATGGATTTTGCACTGTATTTTAACGAAAACGGGTTCATAGTTGTAAAGAACAGTCTGTTTTATTGACATAAATAAGATGTAGGCGGTGTGCTTATAATTGTGCTTTATGGTTCTCGGGGTCCTGAAATACAGTCGGAAGTAAGTCCGAGTTGAAATGAGACACTTTTTACGGATTATTTCGCGATTACTTACATTTTATTTTAACCTGACGTTTCGGACCCTTTTCAGCGTCTGTGGTCACAGGTAGACTCAGTGTACCTGTGACCACGTGTCTCTTCTGTCTCATTTCAATGTCTACTGTTCGCGTAAACCGAAGAAACAAATATAGACTTTAAAACAACTGATTTAGACCTTATCAGCTGATTTTCAAAATAACACAGACGAGCAGTTAACCTTAAGCAGTCGTTAAAAAGTCGCTAGGAAAGTTTGTTCTTAACGAATTGATCCCTTAATGTCAGCGTTAATCAAAGATATTTAAAAAATATGGAAAAAAACTTATTTATCTGTTAAGTAATTAATTTTGTTATAATTTAGATGGCGCCTTCATTATCTAACGATGGACCAACTATTTCCCTAATTGCTTCATCCATATAACTTATCAGAAACGAAATGAGAGCTACTGAGCACTTGACTTTATCATTGTCAGATTAATTAAAAATATTATTGCACAATGCGACCAGAGTCCTATAGTGATGATGCTTTCCGCTCAACAGTAGCTCAGTTGTATTTTTCGAAACGGCAGCGCTCCTGTTGAGTGGCAAGCGACATGGAAAAAGACCCCAAATGGCACAAGTTATTTAGGGGGTTAGTAACATTATTTCACAGCTGCGATTTTCCATGCTAGCATCAAAATCTGTAAGGTTTCAGGGTTGTATGTATACCTTGACAGGATAAAGGAAACCCATGTTTCATAACGTTGTTCTCCGCCTGTCTGTCTGTCAAGCAAACATCAACATAAGAGACGCATGGTATCACTATTCTGAGATTAATTATATCATCTTCTCCATGGGTTTTCGCTTGGTTACGATGTGATTCAATTTCCGTAGTTTTATGCTCTTTAGAATATGAATATATTTTTTCTTATTCTCAGTCTTGTTCATTTTTCTTAAAAGCAATAAGTGTGACTAAACTTTAAACTGTTGACTAATCGCTAAGCCAACTTTGATTTCGGTTGCTACCAACACCTTTTCAGAATTTTAATTCCAGTATGTCAATCAACAAAGTTTTTTTCCGAACTGTCAGTATTCTACAAGTTAATAGCGGTTTTTAAATTTGGAATAATTAATCATATTGATTCTGGAATTACCTTTCAAAGGAATCAAGGATAACGAGAAATACCTATGTTTTTCTTTCATTAATTTTAAATTGGCCGGATGTTGAAAATGGGTATCGTTAAATTCTGTTTTCAATAACTAGTGGGAACGTAAGTTATTTATAAGTGCGTAAAATATTCGTACAAAATTTTTACTAAGTGTGAAATCTATCCAATTAAATACAATTACAATACAGAGCCACTGTATGAAATCTAGAATTTATTACCCGGTTTTATCAACATAATGAGCTCATCAATTCTTCATAGGTGCGAATTTCACCGTGGTTGCAGTTTTTCAGATCCAATTTCTTAATATTTTCCAAGACAATGTGTTAAGACACTTAATAGTAAACCACCCAGATTTTAAAAATTCCTAAAAACCTTCAAGAACCATTTCTGGGAACACCTACACGGTGGGCCGGAGTGACCTTAACAAATATTGACTTAACACAATCCAGGAGAACCAGGGTTGTCACTCGTCATTAGCTAACGAACGAAATAGAAGACTTAAACTGTCACGCAAACGACAAGAGTCCAGAAATCGAATAGCCAAATTTTCAACACTAACCATTGCAGTTTTTGGCGATCTGTCTAGATGTCTAAGTCTACGTAGATAATAATTGTTATAATCAGTAAGATTCTTCTTAGCATAAGAGCAATTCAGGCCAATTGCTCTTATGCTAAGAAGAAGAACTTGAAAATGTTATTTATGTATGACCAATACGATTTTGTTTTTTATTAGAACAAAAAAAAAATAAGCAGCCATTATAAACACTTTCATTGAAAGACATCTTCAATTCAGGGGAATTGCTCGTATGCTAAGAAGAAGAACTTAGAAATTTTATTTATGCATGACCAATACGATTTTGTTTTTTATTTAGAAAAAATAAGCAGTCAATCCAAATACTTTAATTGAAAGAAATCTTCCTGATAACTTGTGATAAACTTGCCGACTAGTCTCTGATGGCAACCCTATCAGACCTCATGTATGGACAAACATTTGTGTGTATCGCCGTGTATGAGTGAAAGTTACACGACTGAACGCTACCCGTTTTCGTAATTAACGATTGTTATGTAAAATTTAATAAAAAATTGTTTACCAAT
Organism: Pyrausta despicata; assembly: GCA_963921415.1. Taxonomy (NCBI): domain Eukaryota; kingdom Metazoa; phylum Arthropoda; class Insecta; order Lepidoptera; family Crambidae; genus Pyrausta; species Pyrausta despicata. Next base: position 7,119,871 of record OY992869.1, read on the forward strand.
ATACATGAATATGACGATTTTTTTTACATTTTAATTGTAAGAAAATATGTAGAATAAACATTTTTTTTCTAGTATTATGCTTACACCAACAAGACCTCACAAACTTACAATTAGGGACACCAAAAAGTGTGGAAAATAATAAAATGACGAATTAGAAGTTTACGATACCAAGACTCAACATAAGACAGCTAACATCTTGTCTATTTATTCATCAGATAAATAATTTTATACTAAACACGTCGGTGGTATTATCTAAAATGACGACCACTTTGCTCAAGAAGTTGACAATTAACCAAGAGGTCGCGGGTTCGATCTGCACTGTAAATACATTTGTGTATGAACATGTCTGTTTGTACTGGTCTGGGTATTATATGTATTTATTTAAGTTTATTTGTAATACCACTGTTGATTCCGATATCTGTAACACAAGTGCTTTAGCTACTTACCACGGAGTCAGATCAATGTGTGTGATGTTGTTTTTATATTTATTATTATTATTTATTTAACGTGCATGATCTAAAAAAAGAATAACATAACACTTGAAACAGATACAAATAATATTGAGAAATAAAATAAACAACCTACTCGTCGCACCCACGAGGCCCAACATATTATAATATGAATCATAGCAAAAAAAACAACCAAATAAAAGAACCAAATCACACGGTTGTTCGGACCTTGTTAAGTTTGCGGTCGCGTTGCTTGGAATTCGAAAATTATCTGCGAAATCACACAACCAAGATCTTTATAAATACGGGCTTATATATTTTATGGGAATTTTGGGAGTGACCAATGAGCAGTATACCTGAGTTTTATTTTATTGACTGCCTCGTTGGTGTAGTGGCAACGTTTCTGCCTTACATCCGCGAGGTCCTGGGTTCGAATACCAGGTCGAGCCAAAATTGTTTCTGAGATTTTATGTCATGAATTTCTCAAAAACAGCTCGGAGTCGGGAAGTTGGCGGTGTTACTCCCCCGTGCCTAGGAAAGCACGTTAAGCCGTTGGTCCTGCGCCTCTCTCCGGTCATGTCGGATTGCCGTCTCACCAAACTTTGAGAATGATGGAACAGTGAGTGCACCTGTGTATTGCGCTCACACTTGTGCACTATAATATCTCATGCGTAGTAGACTGATCTCTGTTGAGATTGGCCGCCGTGGTCGAAATCAGCCAGGAGGACTATTATTATTATTTCCGCACGGTCAAATAATGGAATTCATTTACACTACAGAATGGAGAAATAGGAAACAGCCACATCTTGTTATCTTTATAAATGACTGAAGTTACTATTAACTAATAATAAAATATAACAATATACAACAACATTTCATACATTGATCTGACTCTGTGGTAAGTAGCTTAAGCACTTGTGTTACAGAAATCAGAATCAACAGTAGTGGTATTATAAATAAACTTAAATAAATACATATAACACCCAGACCAGTACAAACAGATATGTTCATGCACACAAATGTTTGTACAGTGCGGGGATCAAACCCGTGACTTTATGTCATGTCAATTGATGAGATCCATTAACATTTTATGACAGTGGTTACAATTTTTTTCTGGTATAACCATGTCTATTCTCGGGATCCAGACCAATAGTTAAATTCAGACATTTGAGTTTTTTTGAGTCTACTTTGTGACTATCCAAAGATATCTAGAAAACACTGTAGTTACATTATGCTTTGGATTAACCGCTTCGCAGACTAGCTGTGGGGTGAGCACGAACTACTATCGTAACGTATTCGTAGCGTTTACCTATCGTAAACTTGTCAATTCGTATTAAGAAACTGTCAGTTTCTGACGTTTTGGCGACACGAAGACGTTACGATAATGTTCTTGCTCACCTCACTGATCTTTGTAAGAGAAACAGCCTTAACCAGCTCTATCTACGTTACAATCACCCCAACCAAAACCGGTACCTTAATAGGGTAGGTGCCACTACCCAATCGTTACTGACTGTTTCACGTATTAAACAAACGCAATTAGAAATAAATTTAAATTGCATATTTTTTACACAGACCGGAGGTAGCACTGACGACCACTTTAGTGTGATGGTTTAGAAGTTGACTATTAACCAAGAGGTCGCGGGTTCGTTCCTCGCACTGTACAAACATATTTTGTGTGCATGAACATGTCTGTTTGTATTGGTCTGGGTGTTATATGTATTTATTTAAGTTTATTTGTAATGCCACTGTTGATTCTGATTTCTGTCACACAAGTGCTTAAGCTACTTACCACGGAGTCAGATCAATGTACGTGATGTTGTTGTAGGTATTTATTCATTTATTAATCCCTAATTACACCTGATGTTAAGCGTTGTTAGTAAGTTGGAAGCGTACTTCGCAAGGAATCCTAAAGCACTCAGGCATTATGCATGTATGTTTTTAGCTGTCAATTAATATATTTCTATTTCTATTAGCTATGTTTAACGCCCGACGAAAATGAGGGATGTCATAAGTTTAACGCTAGTGTCTGTTTGTGTATGTTTTTGTGTGATATCTTTAGCATTGTAGCTTCCGAACGGACAGACCTATTTCAGGTAGGGATTTTTATTCCAAAGATTATTGATTCAAGGTAGTTCGTTCTTAGCTTTGGCTGGTCAAAATTCGTTCAGCCGTAGAAGCTCACCAGCTGTCTTCCTAGCTCACGTCTGGTTTTTCTCAATCTTTAACTGACGGAACTTCATAATAATAATAATACAAAATAATATTTTTATGATTTTATGATATATTTTTTTTGTTTTTATAATATTTTTATGATTTGTACAATTTTATATTTTACTTTTATAATTATATTGTAAAAACCAACCCTATGATAAAGTTTAAATAAAGTGTAATAATAATAAATTTCATTTATTCAGTTACAACGGTCCATTTTTGTTAGTAACAATTAATCTTAATAGCTATGTTAGTAAATACACTGACAATGACATAAATTAATTAACAAAATATATGTGGGTAGTATTCGAATTTACCAAGGCGGTTACCCAGTGCCTCGTTACAGCGCTATCCCACCTTCCTTCCTTTTTTTATAATGCTTTATACATAAGTAGATAAGACGATCTAGTGAATGTCGCGGGAAGCTGCTGAATGTGGGACCGGGTGGTCTGGTGGAAGGTGGAAATCCTTGGGGGAGGCCTATGCTCACCGGAGGGCACCGTCAGGTTTTTAGTGGGTAGGCGGGTTCTCTCTCGGAGGCCTGGAGTTCCACATAACCCTCAGCTGCCCCCGCGGCTGGTGGGTATGCGTAACAGCATTTCTCCGACGTTAAAAAAAAAAGGCCTAGGCTCAGCAGTGGGTGTCGAAATGCTGATATGATGATGATGAATCAGATAAGATGGTGGTTGCAGTTAGCCAAATGGGCTACTGACCGAATACATACTAACACAATACGAATCCTGGACCTCTGAGTTTGAAATTGGCGGTGTTAACCACTACACCACAGAGGCGGTTATTTGCAAGAATGACATTTTCATATTGGAAGGTACGTTCTTAAAACTACAATACAAGGGTCAACTGCGGTCATACTTCGTCCTTACTAAGTTTTCCTAGTAAGCGTTCCACATGTAAAACCAGTTTCATCCAACGGTTAGCTCTCGCTAAAAGGTGCTCCCATTCATGTTATTTTGTGAACAAGACATTAATAGGGCTTGTAAAACGAAGCTTTAAGACTTTGAACACTTGTGAATATGTTTTAAACTATTATAGTTATTTTCATAATTCGTCTTCAAACAGAAATAGGTCGACTAGTCCCTAGGACTAGGTTTAGTAGGACCACGCGCGACTAGGTCATACCGCATCTGCCTCTTATTGGTTTGATCTAAGGTCAGGAGTGACTTACGCAGACCATCTGAATATGAAGCGTTTTAACATGTAACTGGGAGCTTTAACTTGGTTTTTCCCTGAGTTCTCCGAACCGCCACCCGGAGAACCCCGAAGATAACTTTTAATGGAGTTCATAAAGTAAAAGGTGCTTGTGGCGCAGTGGTTGCAGCGCTTTGGTAGTGATACCAAAAGTTAAGCAACCTAAGGCGCGGTCATGTTTGGGATGGGTGACCATTCTGACTGGGTGACATTTAAGTGACGTCTATTTACAAGCATCTCCGTGCTTCGGAAGGCACGTTAAGCGGTTGGTCCCGGTTAATATCGATAGATAATAGTCGTTAAGCCTAGTCAGAGGCCCTCGGGCGGCTTAATACGAGTAGCATCTGCCAGTAAGGTTGGTCACTTACCTTACACACCCCTCCACCAATCCGCACTGAGCCTGAACTGATTGGAGTATGGCTCGCATCACCTCATAGTTGCGGTGAGGCCTGTGCCCAGCAGTGGGACTTATATAGGCTAATGAGATAACCCCCCTGTCGGATCTCCACCTTGTCGTGGTGGGGGGGCTCAGTAACCGTGGCTTCGCCACCCACGGTGAAGCTAAGAGGGATCCCGGGAGGGGACGCTCCACGTGGGCTTGGGGGGGCCTGCGCAGGATGCGTCCAAGGGTGCGGGTGTGGGGGACGGTTTTAGCTGTCCCTCGCAGTCGGGTGCGGTCGCGGGAGGAGAGTCGTCTCGGTGTGTCGTTGCCGTGCGGCCTATCTCCCGCGACCAAACGGGGGCGCACCGTTGGATGGCGCTGCGGTGGGGCCGCAGAGGAAGAGGAGATGCGGTGTGTCGTTGCCGTCCTCCCTGTCCTCTGCGGCCGTGTGGGAGTTAGTTTTGGTGGCGGAGCCCAACACCTTGCTCCGCCGCCAAGGAGTTTGTGGCCCTCGGGCTATCCGCCGGGGTGCCGTGGTGAATGCTCACGCGACCCCATGGCACCCCCCACAATGGCGGAGTGGTGGAAAGCGCTGTGGTTTTAGTGGGTATTACGGCCTTGCACACCAGCCGTTGAGTCCCACATACCCCCCTGCAGTTGTGTGGGGGGCATGCGTAAAAGCATTTCCACAGCGAAAAAAAAAAAAAAAAAAAAAGGCTAATGAGATAAAGTTAAAAAATCAGGGTCCTCCGGAACTGGAGCCTCGGGGTTCGGGGCAGTCTAGGAATAACCGATCCAAGTAACACAGACAGCTAAAAGCAATTATCCGTCTCTGTAATAAAAACGTAATTTCTTTCTACGCTTAGTTTTCAGTTACTGCAATAATCTTCAGTTTTATCTTTATTGCAGGGAACCTTAAACCTTTGTTGCATTTAGTGGTGCAATTTGTAGGACAGAGCGGGTTAAAAGTAAAATGATTTTCGTGCTTACCATTTAGACTATGTGTGACTTCTATCACAATCACAAGCATTTACGTGGTGTAGGTTACGTTGGTGTAGTGACTAAGTTCTGCCTTACATCCGAGAGGTCCTGGGTTCAAACTCAGGTCGAGCCAAAATTGTTTCTGAGATTTTCTGTCATGAATTTCTCAAAAACATCTCAGAGTCGGGAAGTTGGCGGTGTTACACCCCCGTGCCTCGGAAAGCACGTTACGCCGTTGGTCCTGCACCTGATCTCTCTCCAGTCATGTCGGATTGCCGCCTCACCGAACTTTGAGAGTGATGGAACAGTGAGTGCACCTTTGTATTGCGGTCACACTTGTGCACTATAATATCTCCTGCGGAGTCTCTCGTTCGTCGTGTCGGATCTCTGTTGAGATTGGCCGCCGTGGTCGATATCGGCCAGGAGGACTTTTACTTTATATATCTTTGTGTCCCGTTTAATAAATATGGTTCTTGAGAATGTGCGTGATAAGAATGTGTCCCAAACAGTGGTCGAAGATCGTCACCCACTGGCTGCCCACCGATGGACGTGGTCCGAAAAGCAGATTTCGAAAGCGATGGCGTGAAGATCTTGCCACTTCAATGAGAACTGGTAAGCTCTGACCGCCGAAAGGCACGATTGATCGAAAAATTTGTTGGAAGCCTTTGCCAAATAGTGGAACAGTAATCATCATCATCAGCGTGTCTGCTGCAAGGCACTTTTTATTATGGCTGCCAATCCTAAGCTAATAAGTGGAACAGTACAGGATAGATAAAAAATATTGTTAGATACTACCTTAAGCTTAACATAAGTCAGAGGCCCTAGGGCAACTTGATAACATCTTACTGTAAGGTTTGTTTATTAACGCACACTCCTTTACCAATCTAGACTAAGCCCGAGTGGTGTATAGCTTGTACTACCTCATAGTTCCGGTGAGACCTGTCTGTGCAAAGGTGGGATGTATAAAAGCAAGAAACTTTTTTTATATTGCCCCTTAAGACTCAGTTCTGAGGTCGAGCTATAGAGGTGGAAAGAGGGTTATGAAAGAAGAGAGTACCTCTATAATAGGCTACATGACACCACCAACCGTTGACACACTCTTTATCATCTGTCAAAACGATCTGCCTCCATAGATTTTGTATGGGAATACTATAATTTTACGTCATAATTTCAAGTATCAGAAATCGAAGTCAATTGACTGAATATTTATTGAATTCTATGTAAATAAAAAATGGTTTCTACAGCTTCTTAGAAATAAATTGGTTTTACTAGCTTCATAGAGGTGATGTTTTAAAAACACCATGGTCTTGAAAATATTTACGATAGATGTCATCATGCCTATTACCAACCTGCATGATTCTCACTCGCACTCTTATGTCTATTATGACTTCTCAGGCGAAGATTATAAACGGACTCATTAAACCGCTAACAACCGGAATCTTATTGTGAACGCGTATCAAGTTCTAATTACAAGGCGCTTATAATGACAAAACGACTGTAAGTAAACCATGTATATGCTTACAAGCCCTTATTGTGAAGAGAATAAGGTAGGTAGGTAGCACCTAAATAATTATGTAACTGATTCCAAGATACTAAGGGTACAGCTACACTTATTACTAATTTTATTTTTTTTAATTATTTTTTTAGGAATTAAACTAGCCAGCTTACTTTTTTAAATTTGTAACAGGTTTTTAACATTGGAACTTCAAGGGATTTTTCTTAGTCTATCATTGCATGAAACGCAGACTGCGTTTCACTCTCTGACCGTCAAAAACTGTGATAAATAAAGTCTGGAGAGCCTCATTACACTATTTTTTATGACTTTACAGTACCTAAACGTCATTTATGGCAAAAGATATACTATGGTAACGGTAGTCAGGGTGCAGATACATGTCTCATTTCCTTGTGATTCGACAAGCAATGGGACGCCAAAATCAATTTGAAGTTTCTTTTCTATCATTATCTTTTCAGAACCAGCCAGAGTGTGGCTAAACCTTTAAGTACGGTTTGCAAATCGTGAGCGACTAAGATAGAAATACAGATTGTCCACGTAAGACAGGGACGCAAGATATTACAGGTTTTATACGTGACACCATGCAGACGACGTTTCGCATGCAAAACAATGATTTGGGGTAAAAAGTCGAGTGTTATGGTGGACAGGGCATATAAAATAACTTCAGTTCATAGCTGGCCTGCTCTGGTACAATGGCCAGTACGTAAGCACTGCGGTTTCTTATGAGCCCTTGATGTGGGCGATTTTGCAACAAAACTGGGTAGCCTGATGTGCTTGCCACTGTAATAAAGTAATAGTCCTCCTGGCCGATTTCGTCCACGGCGGCCAATCTCAACAGAGATCAGCCAACTACGCAGGAGATATTATGGTGCACAAGTGTGAGCGCAATACACAGGTGCACTCACTGTGCCATCACTCTCAATATTCGGTGAGACGGCAATCCGACATGACCGGAGAGAGATCAGGCGCAGGACCTTCGGCTTAACGTGCTTTCCGAGGCACGGGGGTGCAACACCGCCAACCTTCCGATTCCGAGCTGTCTTTGAGAAATACATGACAGAGAGTCACAGAAAGATTTTCTTTGGCTCGACCTGGGATTCAAACCTAGGACCTCTCGGATGTAAGGCAGAAACTTTGCCACTACACCAACGAGGCAGTCAAACACTGTACACTAGGGTTCACACGACAGCTTGCAAGAGAACACACTTTGATTTCTTACCCGCTGCCCTACGTGTGTGAGCGAAAAACGCGACAAGTATACGCGACGAGACAATACATACTTCCATACTAATATTGTTACGCCGGTGGGCTAGTGCTAAAACTATGATCGTGTTTTTCCGTGCCTTGGAGGCATTTTCAGCAGGCTGAAATACCATTTCAGGCCGTTTCAGAGAGTGCTCTAACACATACTAGTTTATCGAAATTTCACCCAAGTTGCCGTTGTTTTCAGGCGCCTGAAACATGTTTTCAGTCCGTTTCAGGCCACCCTCTATCAGATGACGCCATAACCTGAAAACCCGTTTTCAGGCGTTTTCAGGACCCCTTATGGGCCTTTGAAGCCCACTTCAGTATATGACGTAATTTTCAGTAGGAGTGAAAGAGATAGCACGATTAGAGAGAGGCAGCTATACTAAGAACATTCCAGAAAGGTGTGACAGAGACAGCACAAGACAAGGATAGCACTATGATGCCGAACATTCGAGAAAGGTCTAGGCTAGGCAAGACGGCATTTGGAAGGATCCCGAACGGTCTCGTACTGGGTAGTAGGTACCTGCCGAATATTCGGGAGTCCTTGACGGCCGGTATATAAGGAGCCCGGGAATGCCACCGAGTTTGAGTTTAATTTGGGAAAGCGACGAGTAAACATCGAAGCGAAAACTGCGACAAGAAGATTTTGGAGTGCGATATAAGTGTTTGTGTACTAAGTGTTGTAACGTAAAGTGTGTACAATAAATCCTACTCTACTTCATCGGTTTAGAAGTGCATTTCAATCTAGATCCCACACCCCTAGAACGTAACATTTGGTGTCAGAAGTGGGATTGAAAATGCCGATTACTCCGCGAGAAGAAGAGAAGGAGGGGATGCAGACCCGAAGCCGCACCGCTGCTGGAGACTCTGCGGGCACCGCCGGAACGTCAGACACAGCGGTACCAGCTTCAAGGACGCCGGAGATAGACGTCAACGCCCTTCTGATCCTCCTGAAAGAACAGGCTAGAAGGCAGGAGGAACAAGCCAAAATCCTGCAACAAGAGCTACGGGTTCAGCAGGAGGAACAGACCAGAAGGCAGGAGGAACAAGCCAAAATCCTGCAACAAGAGCTACGGGTTCAGCAGGAGGAACAGACCAGAAGGCAGGAGGAACAGGCTAGATGGCACGAGGAACAAGCCAAAATTTTGCAGCAAGAGCTACGGGACCAGAAAGAAGTCCTCCGTGAGGTACACGAAGTAGCTGCAGAATGGAAAAAGGAGATGGCTGAGGTGCAAGACAAAATTGTGGGCGTTGAAATTAAAGTTGAAAACCACGAGAAGCGCCTCAATGGACTGAACGAAAAAGTGGAGGGCCAGGAGAATCGCCTCCAGAAGTTGGAGATCAAAGTGGCCAACGGCACCACCAGTGTATCAGGTGCACCAGCCACAGGAAGTGAAAAGTTAAAGGTACCTCCATTCGATGGTACCTCTTCGTGGGCCGCATACAAGCTCCAATTCGAGATGGTTGCCGAAGCGAATGGCTGGAGCAAGGACTATGCTAAAACGGCACTGAGTTTGGCGCTGCGGGACGAAGCTCTCACTGTTCTGGAAGCGTTAGGAAAGGAGAAGACATACGACCGTCTTCTTGAAGCTTTAGAGGCACGCTTCGGTGACAGCCATCTAGAGCACGTTTACAGAGCTCAGCTGAAGAATAGGACTCAGGGGCATAATGAGTCGTTACAAAAGTGGGCACTTGAAGATGAGCATCCTTTCCGTTTTCTGACTCCCATTTCCTGCACAGTACGCCATTGTGCATAACCAGACTTTCCCATTGCGCCCAGTAGCTCTTTGTCACGGTACTCATCGGAGCTACCTCACACCACCTTGGTTTGGGCGCCCCAGCGTTGATCCAATCGTAAATGGGCTTTACATCGCAATCTTCCTGTTGTGCTTCTTGCATTGCTTCATCACTCCATTCTTCGCTAACAGTGTCTGTCCTCAACATCTTCACGCAGTTGTAGCATCGAGGCCCAGTTTCTCGAGGTGGAGCAATCGGCTCCCTGGCCGCAACTTCGCGCACCCTAAAGGATTTTGTTGAGTCTTGGCGTACAGCTTCCACCTCCAGGGCATGGGCGAGCGCATCCTTCAAGGTCCCATGGTGTCCCAGCCGTACAGCAGCCCTCACTTCAAAGTCCCGAATCCCATCTATGAATGCCTGTACTAGCGTTCCATCGATGAAAGTCGCTGCGGAACCTTGGTACGCCTTCCGGACGAGCTTCTCTATCTCAAGTGCCCACTTTTGTAACGACTCATTATGCCCCTGAGTCCTATTCTTCAGCTGAGCTCTGTAAACGTGCTCTAGATGGCTGTCACCGAAGCGTATCTCTAAAGCTTCAAGAAGACGGTCGTATGTCTTCTCCTTTCCTAACGCTTCCAGAACAGTGAGAGCTTCGTCCCGCAGCGCCAAACTCAGTGCCGTTTTAGCATAGTCCTTGCTCCAGCCATTCGCTTCGGCAACCATCTCGAATTGGAGCTTGTATGCGGCCCACGAAGAGGTACCATCGAATGGAGGTACCTTTAACTTTTCACCTCCTGTGGCTGGTGCACCTGATACACTGGTGGTGCCGTTGGCCACTTTGATCTCCAACTTCTGGAGGCGATTCTCCTGGCCCTCCACTTTTTCGTTCAGTCCATTGAGGCGCTTCTCGTGGTTTTCAACTTTAATTTCAACGCCCACAATTTTGTCTTGCACCTCAGCCATCTCCTTTTTCCATTCTGCAGCTACTTCGTGTACCTCACGGAGGACTTCTTTCTGGTCCCGTAGCTCTTGCTGCAAAATTTTGGCTTGTTCCTCGTGCCATCTAGCCTGTTCCTCCTGCCTTCTGGTCTGTTCCTCCTGCTGAACCCGTAGCTCTTGTTGCAGGATTTTGGCTTGTTCCTCCTGCCTTCTGGTCTGTTCCTCCTGCTGAACCCGTAGCTCTTGTTGCAGGATTTTGGCTTGTTCATCCTGCCTTCTAGCCTGTTCTTTCAGGAGGATCAGAAGGGCGTTGACGTCTATCTCCGGCGTCCTTGAAGCTGGTACCGCTGTGTCTGACGTTCCGGCGGTGCCCGCAGAGTCTCCAGCAGCGGTGCGGCTTCGGGTCTGCATCCCCTCCTTCTCTTCTTCTCGCGGAGTAATCGGCATTTTCAATCCCACTTCTGACACCAAATGTTACGTTCTAGGGGTGTGGGATCTAGATTGAAATGCACTTCTAAACCGATGAAGTAGAGTAGGATTTATTGTACACACTTTACGTTACAACACTTAGTACACAAACACTTATATCGCACTCCAAAATCTTCTTGTCGCAGTTTTCGCTTCGATGTTTACTCGTCGCTTTCCCAAATTAAACTCAAACTCGGTCGCATTCCCGGGCTCCTTATATACCGGCCGTCAAGGACTCCCGAATATTCGGCAGGTACCTACTACCCAGTACGAGACCGTTCGGGATCCTTCCAAATGCCGTCTTGCCTAGCCTAGACCTTTCTCGAATGTTCGGCATCATAGTGCTATCCTTGTCTTGTGCTGTCTCTGTCACACGTTTCTGGAATGTTCTTAGTATAGCTGCCTCTCTCTAATCGTGCTATCTCTTTCACTCCTACTGAAAATTACGTCATATACTGAAGTGGGCTTCAAAGGCCCATAAGGGGTCCTGAAAACGCCTGAAAACGGGTTTTCAGGTTATGGCGTCATCTGATAGAGGGTGGCCTGAAACGGACTGAAAACATGTTTCAGGCGCCTGAAAACAACGACAACTTGGGTGAAATTTCGATAAACTAGTATGTGTTAGAGCACTCTCTGAAACGGCCTGAAATGGTATTTCAGCCTGCTGAAAACGCCTCCAAGGCACGGAAAAACACGATCATAGTTTTAGCACTAGCCCACCGGCGTAACAATATTATAAATGCGAAAGTAACTCTGTCTGTCTGTCTGTCCGATACTCAATCACGTCTAAACTACTGAACCAATTTGCATGAAATTTGGAATAGAGACATTATGATACCCGAAAAAGTACATAGGCTACTTTTTACCGCGGGAAAAATACGCATTCCCATGGGAAAATTCAGGTGGGTCGATCGCTTTTTTTTAATAAAAATGTATTGCTGATCGTTAGCCCCACTAAAACTCGAGAACGGCTGAACCGATTTCAATAATTTGAGCCTTGAAATATTTGTGGAAGTCCAAGGAAGGTAAACGATGAGGAAATATTAATAAATTGCGAAAACAGCGGGCAGGACAGCGTCTGCCGGGTCCACTAGTATCATATATTGAAAAGTTTGCATGAAAACGACCCCTCATATGTCTGAAGCTAACACCTGGTTATTTCAGTTAGATAAAGTAAAAGTTTTTTGTACTATTTGAAAACTGAATGAAAAACGTTTTGTCACTTATAGTGCAAAGATTCTTCTTTGCACAGAAGAAAATAGGGAAAAACAGTCACTTCGTTTTACTTGTCTCGATATATTTTAGTAGAAGATAGTAAATAAAGTAAAAGTACACTTCTACTTAATAAACTCTCTTCTACAAAAATACTAGCAATGAACGAAAAATCGCAACTGATTTTAGGCAGTTTCAAAAAGTATGAAATGTATCAAACATTTATACCATATGTAATTAAACGCAACGATTTCAGGAATTCAATAATATTCGTAATGAAAATTAATACAAACGAATAAAAAGGGCTACAAATACAAATGAACGAATTGAAAATATCTGTTTGACAGAAATCTTAACATCAAATTTTTATATCATATTAATTAATTGCGTTAATTTATTTCGATCACATTTTAGTACACAATGAAATTTCCACTAAAACATTGGCTTTTTCGTGGAATTAATATAAATGTTGCATTAATATTTCACCATTATGAATGTGAATTTTGTACAAGTGTATTGCATTGTTACATACTTGCACACCTTGTATTGCATGGTTATTTTAATATACAGATGTTAAAGGGTTAAGCTGCTTCGTTACGTTATTATTGACAGATACATCTATAAAATGTATTTAATAAATGTAGTAAGCCTATGAAACAATGACAATTATTTTTATCGATGCGTAAACAGCTCTATAAAACATGTATATATGTATAATCAATCATAATGCAATTTGAGTAATTTAGTTAAGGGTCATATCACGAAATTTTGACAGCTAAACAGTTTTTTGCAGACGAATTGGATTTCAAAGAATAAATCGTAAATCGGAGGCAACTGCGAATTAGGAATTTCGCGATAACATACATATTAAGTAATGCATTGCGTAAAAACATTAGCAATTTTTTTTTACTGTTTAGCTGTCAATATTTTGTGATATGGCTCTTAAATTAATCCAGAACTCACTATGACTAACCATTCGAAGGTAAGCTCTAATGGCATCAGCAATAGTAGGAATCTACTAAGCCATTAGGATATATTTTTGTTTGTAATGATAAGTCACTAAACTTACTACTCCACGCAACCCCAATCTCTTTTTACATCATTTTCTAACACTAAAAAAATGCCCTACTTATTAAAAAATACATATCCCAAACAGGCATCCTATACTATATAATATATAGTATATTATACTACGTCAAATCTCCCGGTGCCTGCGCTTGCGTCGTGGCCGACTGATCAGATTAGTCTAGGACCGGTTCTCAAAAACATCCCGAGGTAGAAAAAAAAACGAAAAAGAAGCTAATAACAACAAATAACGAGACGGCGTAGTGACGTGTACGCGTCGATGCGAGCGTGAGAAATTGTGTCGATATTTTGACGTTTTATTTATTGGATTTGTGGTGGTTGTTGAATTTTTGCAAGCATGATCGTATTCGGGTAACAAGACGTGTCTTATGTTTGTAATTTCCATCAAGGAAGAAGATAAATACGTATTCGTAATTGAGAAACCACCTTATACCTACGATATTACCCTCAGGATATCTTCTGTTAATAACAGGCCTCACCGTACACATAAATACTGTTCGATATTATCGTTTAATTATTTTGTAACTGGCTAAAAAGCTGGTTTTTCAGTGTTGCAACTGTTGCCGTAACCTTTTATTCTTAAAAAATTTACATTGGCAACACTGGCAGATATAGTTGGATCTTCCTTGTCGAGTTCACTGCGCGCGCGCTTAAGCTTTTCGTTTTAACGTTTGTTCTCGTTTAATTATAAAGCAATCCTCAACCCGCCATAAATCAAATTATTTATCTGTGTATAATTGCGTGAAGCCATCCTGTTCCATCTGATACTAAAGTGATCTAGGGGAGCTTTACCTGGGCCCAGCAATGAGGTAACCCTTATTTAGTCACTTGCTGCCGACTCCTGCACATCGGATTTGTCAAGGTGAGCCTTTGCGCAATCATTTGTTTTATTCTTCAAAATTTATTAAATTAAAAAATAACCTTTCTTTTGCCAAATTAAAAGTCATGAAAGATACATAGGAGGTCAAAAGATTACAGTCCACTAAACATTTCTCGTAGTTTTTCGCTTCATTTTTGGCCTTCGAGCCTGATTCTTGTTTGAACAGTGTTTTTCGTACGATTTTCTTACGTATTTTTCATGATTTAACAATTTTATTTTTTTGTAATTTCATTGAAGGTAGTTGATGGTTGCTTTGTACTAGGTCGTTTTCGAGGTAAGTTGTAGTACGCCATTTTAATTATCGTGACTCGTTTTTTTGTTTTCGTTGTGTTGGCACTGCAACTTCCTACAATACCATAGACAAAAAATAAAAATTATTAGTGTTGTGTTTGTCCGGTTTTTCGGTTGGCATATATAGTATTTTAAAGTTGTCGTTCGAAATGTCAAACGAAGATAACAATAACATGTCAACAACAGAAGAAAACATTCCAGTTGATAGTATTAGAATTGCGCGGGATTATGCTATGATGAGAATTGAATATCTCGACAGTATTAAAATTGAAGGTTGTAGCGAAAGTTATTTAGATCAATTGTCGAATGATTTTCATGACGCGCAACGGAAAATATTATTGTCGTTGTCGAGTCCGAATGCGCGTAGTGATGAAATGTCAGTAACTTTCGAATTTGAAAAGAAGTTGTTACAAGTTAAATACAGGTTGCGTTCCCAAGAGGTTCAGAAAAGTGAATCGAAGATTAAAACTTGTGTTGACGAAGCAGTGATGGCCAAATTACCTAAAATAGACATTAAACCTTTTGATGGGAAACTAGAGGGGTGGGTCTCTTTTATTCAGTTATTCGATTCATTAATTCATAAACGGAATATATCAGATGTTGAGAAATTACACTATTTACTCTCGAGTTTACAAGGTTCTGCATATGATTTAATTAAAAACTACCCACTTACCAACGAAAGTTATATGGATGCTTACAATTGTTTACGTAAATATTATGATAAGAAGCGACAAATTGCTACACATTATTATGAAAAATTGTTGTGTTGTGAAACTATTAAAATGAAGTCGGCCTGTGATCTTGAGCGTGTACATAGGACCTTTTCGGAAAATTTGTCGGTGTTAAATAAGTATGGTTTACCAGATAAAAACTTTATGCTTTTCCAGTTGTTATGGTCAAAATTAGATAAAAATACTCGAGAAGCGTTTCAGCTCCAGCATGATACTGATGAAATTCCTTTGTATACTGATGTTATTAAGTTCATTGAAAAACAATTCAAGGCACTTAACTTATCAAACATAACACCCTCAATATCACATAATTCTAGTATCTCGAACAAAAGTAAACAACATAACAATGTAGGTAAACAGAAATCGACGTTTGTTGTTTCGCGTCCTGTCTGCAAATTTTGTTCTGGCCAGCACAGTCTTGACTCCTGTACCGCCTTTTTAAACTTGGACATTGGCTCGCGTTTCGAGTTTGTTAAGAGGAAGGGTCTTTGTTTGTGTTGTTTTTCGGATGCCCATCGAGTGAGTGTTTGTAAAGCTCGTCGTTGCAGTGTGTGTCATTGCTCTCACCACACTTTGCTACACTTCATCAAGCAAACACAGATTTCCTCTACGGAGGATGGCAGTGCACAGCCTAAAACGGAGAATGTTGGTGGTAACACAGTTTTAACATCATTGACTAGTGAAAATACTGTTTTGTTTTCAACTGTTCGAATTTTAATTAAGGACAGTTCTGGTAGTTTTCGACCAGTGCGTGCACTTTTAGACTGTGCTAGTGCATGTAATTTTATTTCGGAGACTTGTGCTAAAATGTTAGGACTCAAAATTTGTCGTGGCCAACATTCGGTCAATGGAATTGGTAACTCCGTCACACAACCACTTGGTTCACTGTCATGTGAAATAAGGCCCATACCTAATTCACACTTTTCGTCGAATATCGTATTCGAAGCTTTAGTTTTGTCGTCTATATGTGCAGACCAACCCATTCAACCTGTCGATACGTCGGAGTGGTCTCACATAAAGAATTTGCCTCTAGCTGATCCGAGCTTTGCTCAACCGGGACCGGTAGACATGCTGCTCAGTGCAGATATTTTCGCATCGTCGTTGTTACCAGGTCTTAGGCAGGGAAAGCCTGGACAGCCAAGAGCTTTGAACACCATTTTTGGATGGATTATCATGGGTGCGTGTGACGTCACTCAACCCTCTTCGAAATCCAGTCGTAGCAAAAATTGCCTTTTCGTATCGAATCTTTCACTAGATAATTCCATAAAAAGGTTTTGGGAATTAGAAAATGTTAGTTCTCCAACAAAATCTTTCGTGTCGAAGGAGGACCAACAGTGTGAAGATTATTTCGTCGCTAATCATTGTCGTACCGAAGAAGGAAGATTTGTAGTTCCTTTGCCTTTCGTTGATCCTACAAATAAACCGAACTTTGTTAACTCTCGAGAAATTGCTCTAAAACGTTTTTTATCGTTGGAACGTAAATTGAATTCCAATTCTGAAACCAAGAAGGCCTATGTGGATTTCATGGAGGACTATGAGTCGAGCGGTCATCTCGAGGAGGTGGATCCACCTCCTAGTAGCGAGGGCCAATTTTATTACATTCCCCATCACGGAGTTCTACGCCCTGATTCAGTGAGCACGCCTCTTCGCGTCGTATTTGACGCGAGCGCGAAAGATGCAAATTCAGTGTCACTGAACCAAACTCTTCTTCCAGGACCAAAACTACAGACGAGCATTTTCGATGTCCTTCTGCGCTTTCGTTGGCATGCCGTTGTATTCACGGGTGATGTGCGACAGATGTACAGGCAGATATTGGTTCCTGAAGAAGACGCCGAATATCAGCGTATCGTGTGGCGTCCCTCCCCAGTTGGACCAGTTCGGGATTATCGTCTCCTGACTGTGACGTATGGAGTATCGTCTGCTCCATTTCAAGCTCTCCGCACCGTGGCTCAACTAGCCAAGAATTCCGCCGAGGAATACCCAGCTGGCGCCGCTGTTCTCGCTCGTGACATCTACGTGGATGATGTTGTCACTGGAGCAGATTCAGTCGAAAAGGCTTGTCGTCTTCGAGAAGAGCTCGCCAAAATATTGTCATCAGGTGGTTTCCAATTGCGAAAGTGGACCTCTAATAATAGTCAGTTTTTCGATAGCCTTCCTTCCGCAGACTTGTATTCAGATGACTTCAAACGTTTTGAAGAAATGTCTGACATTTCGCTCAAGATTTTGGGACTTTTGTGGCAGCCCCAATCTGATTCTTTTCGTTTTCGAGTTGCAGATACTAATAGTTGTCGTTGCACAAAACGTACTATCTTGTCGGAGATCGCACGTATCTATGACCCTCTGGGTTTTCTCGGTCCGGTCACGTTTTATGCAAAGTATCTAATGCAGCTACTTTGGACTGCTGGTGTCCCATGGGATGATGACGCACCTTCTGAGATCGCTTCAGAATGGCAGCGTTTTAAATCTCAACTGTCATCTTTGGCATCAATTTCAATTCCTCGTCGTGCTTTCGGCCCTTTCGTTTCGTTGCAACTTCACGGCTTTTGCGATGCTTCGGAGCGTGGTTATTGCGCTGTGATTTACTGTCGTGTTATTGACAGTGAAGGCTCATACTCTGTCAATCTTTGTTGTTCAAGGACTAAAGTTGCTCCTCTTCGAAAACAATCTATTCCCAGGCTAGAACTCCAAGCTGCTGTTTTACTATCGGACCTCATGCATGCTACTATCGAAGCTTTGAAACCTTTTTATTCTTTTGACGATATATATGCCTGGTCTGACTCCAGCGTGGCCTTATCGTGGATTAAGTCGTGTCCATCAAAATGGAAAACTTTTGTGGCCAATAGAGTCAGTCACATACAAGACATTGTCGCTCCTGATCGATGGAGGCATGTCAGCACTCATTCGAATCCTGCAGATGTCGGTTCGCGCGGTTCGTTACCCGCTGATCTTGTTAGCGACAGTATCTGGTGGCAGGGTCCATCGTGGCTTGCTGAACCTGAAGAAAAGTGGCCTACGACTCCATCTCTATCGTTTTTAAATCAGGAGCCCTTGCAAGAGGAACAGCGTATTTTTAGCCTTGTGACTTTAAAAGAACCTAACCTTATCGAATCATTAATAAACAAATTTTCGTCGTTGTTGACTTTAAAACATGTTGTGTCGTATTGTTTTCGTTTCGGACATAATTCAAAACAAACTTCTGTCGATAAACGCGTTATTGGGTCTTTACTACCCTCTGAGATTCACAGAGCGCTCATGTTCTTGATTAGATTTGTACAGGAGAGTGTATTTTCATCGGAGTTTGAGAATTTGAGAAATGGTTCTCTCAACTCACTTCCAAAGAGTTTGCGTAAGTTATCACTATTTATCGATGAAGCGGGTCTTCTCAGGGTGGGCGGTCGCCTCGTTAATGCCGACGTTGATTTTGACATAAAACATCCGCTGCTGCTGCCTCGGTTTCATCGCCTCACTTCTCTAATCATCCAAGAGTATCATACTCGTTTTATGCATCCTGGTGTGCAAACTCTTCAAAACCTCCTCGCTCAACACTTTTGGATTTTGTCGTCTAAACGCGCTGTTCGCTCGGTGCTTTCAGGTTGCATGAAGTGCTTTCGTGCGCGCCCAAAACCTGCTCCCACTCCATTCATGGGTAATCTGCCCTCGTATCGTGTCAACCAAATCAAACCATTCGCTAGTTCTGTCGTTGATTTTGGTGGACCGTTTGACATAGCGCTTGGACGCGGCCGCAGTGTAAAAACCTATAAGGGTTACATTTGCGTTTTTATTTGTACCAGTACGAAAGCGATTCATGTTGAATTAGCTTCCGAGCTTTCGTCTGAGGCTTTTCTCGCTGCTTTGCGCAGGTTTATCGCACGTCGTGGTCGATGTAGTCACCTTGTCTCCGACCAGGGCCGTAACTTTGTCGGTGCTAGTAACTACCTTGGTTCTTTAATGGGAAAGGCCGCGGAGGCACAGGAGATAAAATTTTCGTTTAGTCCTCCTGGGAGTCCCCATTTTAATGGCTTAGCCGAAGCAGGGATCAAATCAGTGAAAACACACTTGTCTCGCGTTATCGGCACTCAGCGGCTCACTTTTGAAGAGTTCTACACTGTCCTGGCCCAAGTAGAAGCAATGTTAAATTCTCGCCCTCTTACTCCTCTTAGCACAGACGCTAATGATCTCTCGGTGTTGACTCCGGGTCATTTTCTGACGTTGGAACCGTTGTCGATTATGCCAGAGGAAAATTTAGTTGGTGTGAAAATTGGCGTTCTTCAGCGTTGGAAACTCATCCAGAAAATTCATCAGGATTTTTGGCAAAGGTGGCAGAGAGAGTACATGCATACATTGCAACAACGGGCTAAATGGGATAAGCATAACACAAACATAGCAGTAGGAACCATGGTGCTGGTTATAAATGAACAATTGAGTCCACAAAGATGGCCACTAGGACGTATTATTGCGCTACATCCAGGTGCAGATGGAGTCTGTCGGGTAGTGACGGTGAGGACTGCTGCTGGGCAGTACAAAAGACCTGTCGTTAAGATGTGTCCGTTGCCTCTGGCAAATGACACTTCCATATAATTTTTGTTTGTCGCTTTCTTTACACTACCTTCGTCAACACAAGGTTGGTGTAACTTTTCGTATTCAATTCAAATACAGTAGACTTTTCGAGATATTCAATTGTCGTTTTTGTGTAAATACCGTCGCATTTAGGTGGGCGGTAATGTTCGATATTATCGTTTAATTATTTTGTAACTGGCTAAAAAGCTGGTTTTTCAGTGTTGCAACTGTTGCCGTAACCTTTTATTCTTAAAAAATTTACATTGGCAACACTGGCAGATATAGTTGGATCTTCCTTGTCGAGTTCACTGCGCGCGCGCTTAAGCTTTTCGTTTTAACGTTTGTTCTCGTTTAATTATAAAGCAATCCTCAACCCGCCATAAATCAAATTATTTATCTGTGTATAATTGCGTGAAGCCATCCTGTTCCATCTGATACTAAAGTGATCTAGGGGAGCTTTACCTGGGCCCAGCAATGAGGTAACCCTTATTTAGTCACTTGCTGCCGACTCCTGCACATCGGATTTGTCAAGGTGAGCCTTTGCGCAATCATTTGTTTTATTCTTCAAAATTTATTAAATTAAAAAATAACCTTTCTTTTGCCAAATTAAAAGTCATGAAAGATACATAGGAGGTCAAAAGATTACAGTCCACTAAACATTTCTCGTAGTTTTTCGCTTCAAATACAAACCTACTTAACAAACAACACACTTGTAGTAATGTATGAGTTATAAACATGACACTGTTACGCTGAATAGAAAATAAAGCACTTCACAACACTTGTCATAACATCCATACTTCGTAAGTTATAATAACTAGACATTAAACACGACTTATATTTCAACTCAACGAGCTGTTTATTACTTGTCACGGACATTTGTCGACATTTTTATCGATAAACACTACACCACTACTGGAGGCGTAGCCATATGAAATTATTCGAAAAATATTGTAACTATAGTGACAGATGATAAGCTGGCGAGAAAACATACATTATTCCATGGTAATAATAGGTCGGAGCGGTGATAATTCACAGTTCAGAATCAGTTTCACCTCACTAGCCTGTTATCTTGTGATCGATTGTATTCGTGATCTCAAAAATTTGGGGATTTAATATTTCGTTGCGTCATCTTTGTAATTATCTCATACTTGTTTGGTCGTATGCTTTCAATGTACGAAGTTATACACTTTTATTAATCATAATTTTGAATTTTTTAAATATATAATTACTTCGAACTTGCCACTTTACTCTTTAAGCCGTTGTCAGTAGTTTCGGATGTAGCCATCCTTGTTACTCTTATAAGCGTCACCGTGCGAGCGAACGCGCTGGCTAGACTCGGAAATACGAACATTACGTTAAGTACGGCCACTGTTGACAAGATTGTAAACTTTTTAATCAATCAAGTTTGCACTCAAAAATTTAACGCACTAGTCAAAACTTTTCCAAGACATCAATGAACTCTAGTACTTAAACTTAAAAAAAACTCTCTTTGGCTCAAGATCTTTACCGTAGATTAGTTGTGTGATAAAATTCCGCCAAACCTACAGTTTATTTATAATAATAATTGACGACTGCTTGGTGCAGTGGTTTACGTGTCGGACTTCTAAAACCAAAGGTCGCGGGTTCGATCGCCGCACAGTACAAGCATATGTGTGCATGAACATGTTTGTACTGGTCTGGGTGTTATTAATGTATATAATGTATTTATTTACAAAAAAAGTATTAAAGTATGTTTAATCTGTTGTCTGGTACCATAACACGAGCCTCGAAGCTTAATTTGGGATAAGAAATTGGTGTGACTGTTGTGTAATATTATATTTATTCATATCGTAATATCGTATGTAGTATCGTTTCGCTAACATAGAGTCGCTTGCTACGGAGGGTATTGCATAAAAGCACATAGAAACCAGAAGTGTCGTGACGACATTTTGCCTACTGCAACTACATGAAGCCCGCTTCCAACTTTTATTTTATTTTATTTATTGAGAAATCATACAGACAGCGTTTGATAATTATGTATACATACTGCCAATTAACTTACAATAAATTACAAGGTTTCCTTATTTGTGTAATAGGTTACGCATATTATTTCTCTACCAAGTAACAAAAGTTACCATTCAAATGTAGTATGTATGTATGTAATGTAGTAGTGCTTATATCTTTGTGCTGAGATCTGCTTCTGCCTTCAAAATGAAGAATTACCTTAGGCACAGAGCATACTAGTGTTATACGGTCGCCAAGACTCGCGATTGTTCACCAATATCTATAGCTGCGGTCCTGCGGCCATTCATCGCCACACTCAACAACGAGTCGCGGCGACAGAAAAAAGCATATGTGCCTTACATAAAAAGTAATATAAAGTTCGACTTACCAAAAACAGGACTTAAATCCGATTTCACCGAAAGTTTACCGGAGTAAGGCTCTCCTGACTTTTCCTGAAACAACAAAAGAAAACATTTGTGATGCCGTACAAACAACCCGCACATGTGTTTGGAGTTATGCGTCTGGTTTAATAACTCATGTATGAGTTTAGTTACCTGCGAAATGTGGAAAAAGTTTGTGGTCAAATTGTAGTCATTGCTACATTTTAATTCTATCGAGGGTTTTTACCGAACGCGAAATACAACGAAGTTCACTTTGTATAGACTAAATTCAAACTGTTTATTTGTGATACACATGTGAATAGATGTCAATGTGTGTATTTATTTACAAAAAAAAAAGTATTTAAGTACATATGTTTATCCGTTGTCTAGTACCCATAACACAAGCCTCGCAGCTCAATTTGGGGCTAGAGAATTGGTGTGATTGTTGTGAAATATTTATTTATTTATTATTTATTTATTTAATGTACAAATACAGGTTATAAAGAGTGCGCTGTGATCAGCCTTGTCGGCATACAAATGTAGTGAAATAAAAGAAGAAAGAAACACATGTCAGAATGAATGATAAATGTCTGCATCCAAAAATAAATAACATAATACAGCATCCACAAAATAATATAGTCCAATGAAATTAAATATAACATGTCAAATAAGTTACTGGCCGACAGTCAAACGGATATGTGAAACTTCATTGCCATGAATTAAAAAAGGAAATTGGAGGATTAACTTAAAGTACCTTGAGACAATTACACCAATTACCTACACTAAATTTAACTTCACTACGACACAAGTATCGATTAAATACAGCATTAATAAAAATAGCCCACCCACGACTGTCATAAAATAAATTTAAAAAAAAACTAAGTATTTTACACCTTTGCCGTAACCGCTTATCAAGAATTTAAAAAGTAAAAACTTAAGTGACGCGATAAAGTTTTTTTTATCTCTAATAGCTTGGATAATATGCTCTGTAGCTGACATTGCATTTGACGTACAAGGCGCCATATAAGGAGCTTCCACGACAGCTGGGCGAGTGTCATTTTGCATGTTTCTCCGTAATGACAATAAATATTATTATAATAAGCTAGTGCTAGCTTGACGGTTTGGGTCTTGGGGTGTTTGGGACCACAAGCGATTAGGACCTAGGTCCTACATACGCCCAAGAGCCCTTTTTGTATAGGGCCATTGGGACCGCGGTCCGTTTAGCCCAATGCTTTATTTGAATAGGTCGTTTCGGATCGCAGTCAATTCTGAAAAATATTGTAGTTTAGTTAAAATTACACATCTCATATAGTATTTATTAAGATAAAATTAAGTCAAATCTTATTTTTAAACAAGAAATATTTCCGTAACATTGTCTATTTTCAACTAGCTCGATCGCCTTTTAAATCTTTTCCCAGCATCCTTCGCACCCAAACTTTACAGCCGCGGTCAAATAACTTATCGGCATTAAACTCAAATTACCCATATAAGAAGAGTAATAAAACCGATCATCTATAACGTTTAGCCAAACACGTAGTGGTTCTGCTTCCGCCGTGTTAAGTCCAAATGGGGTACAGACAACCCCACATCAGGTAACCCCACTTTGATGTTGAGACCGCCTCTATTCCCTTAACAATAAAAACTATTTTCGCAGTTGACATGGGTAACCCGACGTGCTGTCGACCGTACATCCTCTATCATCGACATTACGGAGCCAACTGCCCGTTCGGAATCTCGACACCTTATCTATGAGAGCGGACCTAATTCTGGCATCGGTCGACATTTGAGCAAAACGAGTTGGAGCGAAATATTTAGTATTATTGATAGCTGATCACGCAGACATTGCCCTGCCCGTTGTTTTTTTAAATTATGTTTTTCCCCGTGCTTTAAGGAATATCATAAAAAAAGAATTGGCCAGATTGGTATAGGTGTTCTTGAGTTATGCGCTTACCAACACATTTTGCGATTCACTTTTATATTATTGTATATCATTTATTTAACAGCATATATACACTTAAGCAAATATATAGAAGAGTATCAATTAACATAATCATTTCGATGATGAATTATAAAATTAGTGATTATTGCACAATATTGGAACACTTAAGTGGTGCATACTGCATACCAAAGTTAAATTAACCCACGGCGCGGACGTTTTTGGGATGGGTGACCATTTCGTTTTAACTATCTATAACAAGCATTTTCTTCGTGATTCGGTCGCAAGGCGCGTTAAATTAAACCGTTGGTCCCGGTCAATCTCGGTTGGTTGGACAGCTTGATGACATCTGACAGTAAGGATAGTCAGTTGCCTTTTAAAAGAGCTGAACCTCATACTTTACTTAATTCTTGTTTTATATCTGTCTTCTCTATGTAAATCTGCTAGAAGCTACTGGAACTATAAATAAAGTATCAGTGATATCAGTGACGTAACATTCACATGTGGGTACTTATGTAAAGGAATGATATTCATCAATGTGATACTGATAACACAAAATTTTCATTATAATCAACCCCTTTAGATCCTTGATTCTGATATTGCAACGTAATCGTGAGCTAAATATGTTCAGTAGAGATATAAACGGATCAATATTACTTGTGTGTCCAATCGAAAGATAAAATCAAAATTTGTCGATGTATTTCGTATAACGATGTGTGCTACCTGTTTTGGGTTTTTTCATTTCAGTCGAAACGTCTGATACGCAATCTGAGATAAATAGGATATTTTGTTAAATCTGTAAACACCTATTCGTAGAATGAATAAAGATATTTACAGATATTTACGAGGAAGGAAGGTCATTACATTAGATAACGAACTTTGTCGAATACATTCAACAGGCCCAATTTGCAGTACTCGTGTACAGTACAGTTACCAGTGACTGCCTCGTTGGTGTAGTGGCAAAGTTTCTGCCTTACATCCGAGAGGTCCTGGGTTCGAATCCCAGGTCGAGCCAAATTTGTTCTGAGATTTTTTGTCATGAATCCCTCAAAAACAGCTCGGAGTTGGGAAGTTGGCGGTGGTTCACCCCCGTGACGTCCTGCGCCAGATCTCTCTCCGGTCATGTCAGTTTGCCGTCTTACCGAACTTTGAGAGTGATGGAACAGTGAGTGCACCTGTGTATTGCGCTCACACTTGTGCACTATAATAGTTGGCTGATCTCTGTTGAGATTGGCCGTCGTGGTCGAAATCGGCCAGGAGGACTATAACTATCACAGTTACCAACTAATTAATCACTAAAATTTAACTTTAATAGGGAGTTTCAAGAAAAATCTGTCCTCAGAGTATTCCACCGATAGATATCTTAAGATGCTCATTCATTTTCTATCATTCCAGAATAGTCACCCAATATAATCTTGCGTCAGTAGGGGGCCTAATTGGATGAGTCCGAATCAGTTTACCCCACTCGGCCGTTACCCCAAATCAAGGGTAACGGATTTCCCCAATTCGTGGGTAATTTTTTCACCCGATTACAAGAATGTGGGCCGGTGCGTGACAAAGGACGTTTCATATTGTTTGCCCAGCGGAATTCCGATCGCGTTGTATTAAATTTTTGGACATTGTTTTGTTTAATCCGCGCGTGTAACGGAATGCAATAAACACAAAGTATTTGATTTTTGTTTGACAAATCAATGGTATTTTCCCCGCATATTTTTAGTGGTGACAGTTTGCATGCCAAAAACTGAATATATCGATATCGAAGTGTCTTAGTATCGACCAACAAAATATTTTTTTAACAACGACCGAGACCAACCCAACATCCACTTGAAAAAAACAGTCGCATACTTAAGTACATAGCAGTGAATTACCAAATGTTTCCTTTACACTCACATGTTCAAACAATCATAATTTTCTCAAATTTTACAATTACATTCCAACACCAACACTTATAACGGTGAAGAAATCAATTTAACAATTTCAATACGTTCACTAAGAGTACTGGTACCACGAGAGCACATCAAGGCTGACACTGCACCATCTTGTAAACTTGATATAAGGGTGATTCTGCGGCTAAAATGTGTAGCCTGATGTGCTGCGGTGTGTACGAGTGCACGGTGCAATGGTGCCGTGAAAAAACGTCTAGACACCGAGTCACTTCCATAATGATACAGCCGGCCCACGGCTGCGTGTATGCAGGGCTGGCGACGAGGAGAAAATTAACATTTTATTTATTTTAAACATCGAAACGAACAATTTTTTTTTAAAGTTAAGCCAGACGATATCGTAAAACATTTTCGTGGTTCTGTAGTGTCAAATAAAGAAAGCACGACTCTGAAGCCTGGGTTTGATTATCTGGATAAGAACCCCAAAAGGGCTCGTTAACTTTTGACTCGGATCTGAAGAAAGTTTTAACAAAGAAAACGTGTCTAAAAATGCTACTTAGATTTAATTGCTTCATGTTCGGTTATGATGATGATAAAATTGAAACATTTAAGTGAACGATGAACATATGATTATGGCCTTTGTTACACAAACTCAACATGCGTAGAAGAATAAGTTGCGATTAAAACAACCTAATAGCATACATTGTAAGAATTTCCCGACAAAGTAACCTCCCACAAAGCTCATGTTGAAACGATGAAATATTAATGATAGATCTGCCTGCGAAATTAAATAAGAACCGCTCACAGTTAATTTGCTCTATTTTTAGGGTTCCGTACCTCAAGAGAAAAAAACGGAACCCTTATAAGATCACTTTGTTAGCCGTCCGTCCGTCTGTCAAGACCATTTTTCTCAGGAACGCGTGAAGGTATCAAATTGAAATTCCTATATGATACTTAGGTCTACTGTCCATGGAAGCAGTAGAAATATCAACCTTCTAAGCCAACGCAATCAAAAGATACAGCCATTTAGGCCGCAAATTTTCGAAACTCGCACGGGAATCAAAACCTACAGGGTACTTCCCGTAAACTTAGAATCTTGAAATTTAGTACGAAGTCACGTCTTATAGTACAGTTATAGGAAAAATTACGAAAACCGTAAATTTTCAGTTTCATCATAAAAAAAAAATATTTTTGACAATTTTGAAAATTTCAAAGTTACTCCTTATCTACAGGTTTGTACGGAACCCTCGGTGCGCGAGTCCAACTCGCACTTGACCGGTTTTTTGCACATACGGTAGCGAGTGCGGCCATCCCTTAATCTTCAACTCAATGGAGCGAACAGCGCTGCCCGCGGCGACCAATTACAAAAACCTGCCGTTCTCGGAATCACCCTGATTCACATCGATTACGCTCTTTAGCGAGGTGACAACCCTAGCCTTTGTGAGATGATTAAATTTCTTTTACGGTTTTTTATCGTTGTCGATGATTTAATACTGTGTCATAACACTTTTGGTTAATTAGAAGTGTGGTGTATTGTTTATTGCTAGTTAGTCAGTTTCGTAAGGAGGTGAGACTTTTGATTGTTAATTAATTAATGTACTAGCAACTTACATTTGATTGAATTTTTCTTGTATAATTCATTAAACTGTGCTCTTTGTAATTAAAAAAAAACAACACTGCTTTTTAGTCTTTAGTTAATCTGTCAGGTTTTTAATCGTTTATTTAAACTTTATTGCAGCGACAGGGATACAATTAGCGGACTTAATGCTTAATAGACTTTCCCTACCAAAGAACTGCGTGGGAATGCTATACTTAGATAGATATTTGGTGGCGGAAACAAAAAAAAGGAAAAGTAGAAATCAATAACTAAGTGTATCTAAGTTCTATAACAAAGATATAATATTTAAAACATTTACCAATATTTTAGACTTTTCGGGGTCCTACTAAAGCAAACGCAGCAATCTCAGTTCGCCGTACAATTCTTTCTATAAAAAGAAAATTGGTTTTCTCGTAACTTCTAAATACGGAAAGCGGCTTAGCTAAGCCTGTTTTATTAAACGTTATTTATAAGACGCATTTAAAACATCTTTGTGACAAAAACAAATGTATTTACACTTTCAACATATTCATATTACTAATGAAGTTCACCTGACAGTGTTCAAAGCAAATTAAAAATACGATAGAATTGCTACTTGGGACCCCATGCCATGCCACAAGGTAGACAGCCCGAAGAGTAGGCCTAAAGCCGGCTCTTCACATTTGGCCAACACTTGGCCCGATAATTAACATTTGGCCAACGTTCTAAGCCCACTTCGGTAATGGCTGTTTTGGCCAACTGTTTGCCCAACGTTTGGGTCTGGGGTAAAACACACTTTTTACTTGAATTAATTTAACAATTTACTGCTAGACACACAGGACGCAACACACAGGTCAAATAAAAGTTTTTTTTTAGATTTGAACAAAACTATTCATGGCTGATACTTTTTTGCCGATCAAAGGCCCTATTACGATATTGCATTTCGCTCAATATCAGCGCTGATAATCATAACTCAGTTTTACACTGCTACTGTGCTGGAGGCAACATCGCAAGAATGGTCAAGGAATAAACATACTGAGCATCTTTGCACTGTGGCAAGTCCAACCATCTGACATTCATCTAGATGGCATGATAAGCGCAATTAAGCTTCAACAGAACATTAATTGATGTATCGCAGGTTCGATGTCGGTTTCGAGAAAAAAAGCGATTGCATAAATGCTCTGCTCTTTGAATAAACAGGGGATGTGACACGCAATATTTTATGATGTTCATTTACTTATTGATAAGTTCCACAGAATAAAACAAGATTTCAATTTTTTCATCATTTAATACCTTGCATGATGAAGTAAAATTGAATTATGTTATAAGCAGTGACTTAATATAAACTCTCTCAGTTTCTAAATGGTATTCATCTTATAACTGTTTTTATGCAATTTCTTCATAACAAACTACACCATAGGAAATCGGTACCTAAAATTCTCATGGCTTTTACAAAAACTCGAAAACCCCAGCTGTCAACTAAACATCTTGCAACATCCATTGATGTAATTTATCCTTATGTCCAATACATAAAGAAGTACCAATAAGACCGCATTAGTTAATGATTCATCAAACCGACCTGTAATGTTGAGTTAAGACCTAGCTAGATGTTTAACCTATACTTAAATATCAAAAGGTGGCTAAACACATTTCTACAAATGTCTAGTTGAAAATACCTTTTTTTTATCCATAATTTTGTCGTTAATAGTAATTATTTGTCTCACTTGATATTTATAGTATCATGTGTCACAATTAATTACGTTACGGAGAATGTCAGCTGACTACAAAAAGGGCAGAATAAAATGCTATTTCGACTACATAAATGATGATAATTCGATGTCAAAAAAGTATTTATTTGGAATAACCTCAAAACGTTCCCGCGCAAAATTGACAAGTGTGTTAACAAAATATTGATAAGTCGTATCTAAGGCCCCGTTAAAAAAATGATTGATGCATCCAACTTGCTGACATAAATATATGAACGAGTAGGTAAATCAACAAACAGATATAATATTTACTTGAAAGTTAGAAGTCTCATTCCTCTATAACGTATCTTCATATATGGATATATTAATGGACTTCAATGGACTGGATACTTTAAAGGACTGCCTCGTTGGTGTAGTGGCAAAGTTTCTGCCTTACACCCGAGAGGTCCAGGGTTTGAATTCTAGGTCGAGCCAAAATTGTTTCTGAAATTTTCTGTCATGAATTTCTCAAAAACAGCTCGTACTCGGGAAGTTGGCGGTGTTACACCCCCGTGTCTCGGAAAGCACGTTAAGCCGATGGTCCTGCGCCTGATCTCTCCGGTCATGTCGGACTGCCGTCTCACCGATCACCGAACTGTGAGAGTGATGGAACAGTGAGTGCACCTGTATATTGCGCTCACACTAATATAACCTGCATAGTTGGCTGATATCTGTTGAGATTGGCCTCCGTGGTCGAAATCGGCCTATTATAAAGGACTTCATTAACCCACAGGATTAAGCTGGATGACGACAAGCCCAAAGAATCCCGTTCAGCCGAATCCGGCTGCGAGACGTCTACTGCTGAATTTCCACCATCGAGTGATTACTAATTAATCTTCATCCAGCATAATCCTATGGGTTGCATCTATTATGACGATCGATCATCCCTCAACCTGTCGCCGCCAAAATTCTAAATAACAAAAACCCACCCTATTTAATAATAGCAAATCAATACGAAAAAAATGAAATAAACTGTTCACTATCTGAAAGACGTTCGTTAGAATTTTGCTGTTTAACCCAGTTTTTCTATGAATGAAGAACATGTATGTACCTTACTATTTCTTATCAACGTTGCAACTTGTAGTTTTTCTAGACATTAATATCTATAGATGACTTTGATAAGAAATGGTTAGGTTGATGTTCTTCATTCATAGAAAAACTGGATTATTACCAGAGTACCCCGATGCCTAGGACCACCGTCCTGAAGAACCCCAAAGACGATAAATCTGAAATCTTATCATATTTGCCGTCTTTGGGGTTCCCTGCGACGGATACTCAGAGAATAACTCGAAATACTAGCGTGTGTAGTGTGTTTGTTAACACAATAAATTGGTATCGCTTCACCCTATTTGTTTAATTTGAAATTGTAACTAAACTTTGGTAAGTATATAAACACGATAAAAAAAATGTGTACCAAGCAATCATAAATGAGCAATGATAACGTTGAAAATTGATGAAAATTATCTTATCGGTGTTTCTTAACGTGAATTACGTTAGATTGGTAAGTCGTTTATCAAAAACTTACAGTAAAGTGCATTACATACATCAGTAAATCACGTCTTTTTTGATATCCCATAAGTCCCTGTAAGACTTTAATAGAAGACCGATGGATTTGGTGTGTAACATCGATTTTATACCAGTATCAGTTTTTTATCGATAAAATTCGTCATACTTAACAGATGATGAATCCTATACAGGGTGGCAACCACAATACGACAATTGAATTTCTGTCTGTTACGCTTTCACGTCTCAACTACTGAACAGATTTTGATGAAATTTGTTACAAATACATGGTCGTCAACATAATATATGTGTATTGAATTTCATCCTAATCTGTTCAGTAGTTTAGGTGTGAGTGCGTAACAGACAGAAATGCAATTGTCGTATTGTGGTCACCATCCTGTATAAGTTTAACTCCATCTTAAAGTGCTATGTTTCACCCACAGCTGTATTTCTTATAACTTTAGACGTCTTTTGCTCGGAAAGTCGAAGCTTGCATACCTATCAAGGATAGCTAATTCGAAACTAGACTTAGATTTGAAAAATAGGTCCCGGTTTGAAATAATGTGTCTGAGGCGCAATTAATACACGGACATGATTTCTTTCTGCATGACCTTGAAGTTGACTGGCAGAAAATACTTTTAGCATTAAGTCCACCCTTTCAACATTTCTTGTGCGGTAAAGTTTTAAATAATTAAATGATATCTATGTTGTCATGAATGTTCAAAAAGTAAAATGTGCAAATAAATTAATAATTTAAAAAAATATTCTTTTAAAAATTACTGCAGAACTCTAAAAGAACAACACTAATTTTACAGACGATAACCACAATAAACTTCTCGTTATGAAATTAAACAGTGCAGTTTTTATCTCTTATGTTAATTGGGTACCAAAATCGGTATCAGTAAATTGCTGGTACCTAATTGCTGGAACGAAGACAGGGTAATCGCAGTTGTTGAAACGATACCGAGCCCGTACTTACAGTCTAAAAAAGAAAAACAGTACACAAATATAGTTTTTTTTAAAGTTTCGTATAAAATAAAAATGTAAAAACATTTTCATACTGTTCATATTGGTTGGTATTTTCAACTGTCATAAATAAATCCTTGTCTGTCAAGAGTTTCGCCTCTTGCGGTTGACAAGATGGAAAAGAGCATTTAAAAAAATGGCGACATTCAAAGGGTTACAAGGTATGCACGAAAAAACATAACCATTCCTTGGCAGTCGGGTAAAAAAAGATCATTATTTTGGGAAAAGTGAGGGACATAAAAATCGCACACGTGGAAAAGAAGTAAGTGTTATAGTCTTATATAGTAAGTGTTATAACTAGTCGGAATTTAGTACCAAACATACTATAGTCTTTAATCCTACATCATCAACAG
Source organism: Pyrausta despicata (assembly GCA_963921415.1). Classification (NCBI taxonomy): domain Eukaryota; kingdom Metazoa; phylum Arthropoda; class Insecta; order Lepidoptera; family Crambidae; genus Pyrausta; species Pyrausta despicata. The sequence goes on from OY992869.1 coordinate 7,152,147, forward strand.
CCTATATACGTCCCACTGCTGGGCACAGGCCTCACCTCAACTATGAGGTGGTTAAATCCTACACAACCTATTTATTTTAACACAACGGTTTTGATCCAATTTCAAAGGATAAATAAGATGGCTGTTCTATACTAGCCAGGGAGTGTTCGAATTTTAATGGACATAATCTTTATTGAACTTTTTAGATCACCTTTCGAAAAGATTTGATAAAGGCGACTTTTATACTTTTTTATTGTTACTACCCAATGTGTGAATGGACTTAGAATGTTGACTTTATTACAGCCGTTGTAGTAAAATATTTAAGCTATCGTGGGAATAATTAGTTGCTATGTGCGTTGGTGTAGTAATTTTTTGATAGAAAAATCAAAGAGTCACTCAAACCTGCACTGTACTTAAACAAAACTCTAGTTAACTTGTGATGTTTTATTGACAACTGCGATAACGAATTGTTACTGCGATAGATTGTTTTTACCTAACTCAATTACAGACTAACTAGAGATGAATTATAACTTTTAATGAAACTAGCATGGTCAACGAAATGCGTAAAATTATAATAATAGCGGAATAATCTTCACATCCTTTTTTTTTTAAATATAGCCTGGCATTCTGCATTCAAAAATTTATCCGTCTTTATTATAAAAGGCATAAGGATGATAATGATTACAACATTTTTGGTACCCGGGGTGTAATAAATGGGGATACTAACAACTAACAAGACATATTCTCGGAACGGACGAGCATTTGCGTTCTCTTTTTTTTTTGTTCCCGTCTCGTTTTTCGGTCACGAATATCGGTGTCGAAGATAAATAGTGGTAGTTTTTGGTGTCGTCATTAAATATTTAATTGGTGATTGTCAGTGGAGTTTCGCAAACTCTGTGCGTACAGGTATGTCTATGGTATAGCTGAAACAAATTTATTTACCCTCAAAGTATGTGGCTAGCTGCAAATATTCGTTAAGCAAAAATTACGTTTTTTTTAAATATGTACCTACAAAACCATGATACCAAATTTTCATAACTCGTCACGCGCGTCCCTAAAAGAAACCATAAACGCATCATAAATACCGCGATTTATAACTTACGACTCACGACAAATTAGTAGCCTCAAACTAAATAGGTATTATCACGTCGTTTGTTTGTTCGCACGCAATTAGATCCCCTTACTCATTAACGCGCCGGGCGGACTAAGAGACATCCACCTGTCCTTCACTAACCTGTGAAACCAGTTCTGCCGTCTCTGTCTACTTGATTGAGGATGTCGATTGTCTAGCCGTTTGATTCTGTATACGATTGGTGTTTAAAGTTTGCTTTGGTTGTGTGGTCTGTTCGCAGGCGGTTTCATTACCTTGTTTGCTGATTTGACTAAGCACGTTGGATGTCTGAATCATCATTATAACGTGTCTATAAGTGTGTTTAATGCTGTCAATCTGATTGGTGTTTATCTATTAGTTAACAGAAAGCTTTGAAAAAAGTGTTCATATATGCAATCATGCTACTACTACTATATACTTTTTGAAAAGTGAACTCAATTTGATTTAACGATTCACATCACTGTAAAGCATGAATGATTTTCAATTTCGACCGTGAAAATGATTAGCAACGCCTGTTTTGACGTCATCACATTACATGCATTTCCGACAAATCCAGCTAACACGGTGTCCTGACCACATTGGACACTAAAATTTTCCCATTAGGACCGCGTTCGAACGAATTTCAATAAACCGAACGACGATAATTTACAGTTATTATCCTCGATGACCCCGCAAAACACCACCGAACAGCGCCTGCACCGATGCTGTCAGAAAAAACGACATAAAAAAACACCAAAATCTGGTATGACCAGAAAAAACTCCGATACCGATACCAAAAATTGAACTTCAAAGAAACAGCCAGAGAGTCGAGAATGCCGTGTGTTGGAATGACGCGGTTAAAAGTAACAAATCCGAAAAAGGAGCTCTATTTCAGAAGCGAGAAAGTACAAAGTGAATTATGGTTGTGGCGGTCCACGTGCTCCGTTCTAATTCCGAACGTGTCCCGGTGGTTTAAAGTTCGAAATGGCGAGCGGGTTGTGTCATTTTTTTAAAAAAGGAACTATCTCGTTTGGCGTACCTGCGCCCGCGCCGAGGAGCCCTGTATTTATGGCGCCTCGTCCGTGTGTCTAGAGATGTCAAAGAGGCAATCGGTAAAATACCAAGTGAATTATATAGTTTCTGGGACGGGCAAAAATCAACTCAATGTATTAGCTGAATTTTAACTAAATATTCGTTGCGGAAACAAATACGAGAAGAACATTCTTTATCCAAAATTGATTTCAATCATTAATAGCAGAGTTATTAAGTTCAAAATCTAAATAAGTTAAAGTGTAAGTAGACGAATTTAGATTTAAATAATTTCGTTTAATTCCTTTACTTTCCCCAGTACGCAGTTGACTGCTGGAGAATGCCTTTTGTTATTGAGTCCAATAATCCCTATCGGTGCCATAAAGATTAAATAAAATAAATACTTTGAACTTAACATCTCTCGTTTATAGATTTTACATAAGCCGCTGCTCCTCGACCAGCCGGTGTCGCTAGCAATCCGTAAAACCCGCAATGCTATATGGTACATCACTACGCTTGGATACCGGACCACGTGGTTGTACCGGTATAAAAATCCTTGTTAGTATAACTGTTAGTTTCCCCTCATTAACTCTTTGAGATTTACATGATTACGAAGAATAAAAATGTTAGGGTCTATAATTTCAGAGAAATCCTTTTTTGATTAACGTTGTAAACGCTTCCGTTGTTTGGTTAACATTGTATTGCAAATTGTTTTATCATTATGTGATTTTATAGAAAATATCCTTTTATGGCCACCCATCAAGCTAACATCATTTTTTATTAGTTCAACTTTTCCTCTATTTAGTCAAATCATAAAAGTAGGCAGTTTTGGCAACCCTGAGTGAAGATTCATTGTTGAACCAACTTCATATTGTCGCTTCACTAATAAAAAATACCCCTTTTTTGTGAACTTGGGGACAGGAAATATGGCTTATTAATTTAGAGGGTAGTTTGCACATGATTTATCGGTCCACGCCTCAAACTGTCCTAATTTTAGACATAATTGGCCAGCCCGACTGAACACGAGACGACTGACCTGCCAGTTATGTCATTTGAAACTTTGGGTTTCGGAGATTCGAAAAAAAATTGGTACCAAAATTTAATGACGAAAAAAAAAATTTGGTACCCAAAAAACGGTACTGATATGTTGTTGCCTTCCTTTATATGAAAGTTTCGTTGCTCCCCCACTGTATGGCTGCTTTTGTTTGTTTTCTGTTATTAATATTTTTTCCATTCCTTTCATTATATTCTGTGAAATCAACGTGCGACGAAATTATCCCAAATTAATTAAGTTAAACTTCTTATATAAACCGTGATTTTTCAGCATTTTGAGCAGCAGAACTCAAGTCAAATTAGTCATGACTCATTCTCGGTAAAACCATACTCAAAAAAGTCTTTTACTTTAAATGTGAAGTTGTCGCCAAAAAAATAATCTCCAGAGACGACGAATTATCACAAAGACGCGCCGGATGGAGCGATATTGTCTTGTTTGTCTTTGTTTGCCCAAAATATTGGGCAAAAAACAAGGCAAAAGATGCCTAGATAAGACATTGGAACGAACTTGTGGTCTCTTAACAGGCAGGTAATAAATTGGGCATTGAAAAGGCTGTTTTGGTACACAGTTTTTTTGTCAGGAAGTGTATTTTTTTCGCCACTTGACCAATAAATAAAATGTCACAGGCTGTAGAAAGAGATAAAGTTGTGGTAGAGGTTATTGCATTTGTATGACAGTTTTGTGAACCCTCCGTTTTTTTGCCAGATTTATTCAGTAACTTAAACTTTACAAAACTTAGATTTAAACATTTCTCTTGAGAAAGTTAGTATTGAAAAATAATCGACCTTAATAATAAGCTCTTGTATTAACCAGACTAAATAACTAGGGTATTTATTATCTATCATCACATCATACATTTCGTTTTTATGAGATTAACAGACACGAACTCTACTAGTTGGTGTCGCAAAAAACATTTTTTCACATAAATATGTACTCGTAATCGTCTGAAAGCCAAGCCAAGTGCCCAAATATTATGTTTTAAAAGATATGTGGTCCTGATATCTCGTGGAGATAAAGTTGCTCAGATTGCGGAGGCAAAAACTTTGGTGCGTTATCGTAATCCTCAATTGGGACCAAGTGTTTTTTGACGTGACAACGTCTTATAAATTGGTTTGCCGGGTGACACTTCAAGAAACTGCGTTACGCTCCGCTCACGTTCCGCGCTCACAATGAGAGCGAGTGAGAGGCACGCGTCTCTTCGACTCGGGCATGGTTAGCCCGCCTAAGAGCGAGTGAGACAGACATAAAAAGTGAAAAGCACGCGTCCCTTTCACTCGAGCACAGTTAACCCGCCTAAGAGCGAGAGAGACAGAGCGAGAGAGAGAGAGTGATAGAGATAGGCATACCCACCGGTTCATGTTATACGAATGAATATTCACATTAAAATTATTTTACCACTCAGTCGTTGTCACGTAAAACTTTCGCCCGTATACCGACTTTACAGGCAACCAATTTTTGAAACCAATGGGACTTAGCCCCTTCGTACACACGGCTACGCAAATTCTCACACGCAACTAGTGTAAAGTTGCCAGCACGGTAAACACTGCGGTATCTTATGCGCTTTTAATACTGGACTGCCTCGTTGGTTTAGTGGCAACGTTTCTGCCTTACACCCGAGAGGTCCTAGGTTCAAATCCCAGGTCGAGCCAAAAAAAATGTTTCTGTGACTCTCTGTCATGTATTTCTCAAAAACAGCTCGGAATCGGAAAGTTGGTGGTGTTGCACCCCCGTGCCTCGGAAAGTACGTTAAGCAGTAGGTCCTGCGCCTGATCTCTCTCCGGTTATGTCGGATTGCCGTCTCACCGAATATTGAGAGTGATGGCACAGTGAGTGCACCTGTGTATTGCGCTCACACTTGTGAGCGCAATACACACCAAAAATAACATCTTGAGTAGTCTTCAGGTTAATCTATTGAAATCTGTCAAATTTGTTATTTTGACATGGTACTAAAGTGCCACTATATTTTTTGACGATAACTATGGGTATCATGGAGAATTATAATAATCATTCGTAAGTGAATAAAAAACCTAGATTAAGCTACTTGCGGTCGAGCACTGCGAGATATTCTTTAAATTTCTGGTACGGATTTTTTTTTACTTTACTTTCCAAGAAGGTTTATCTGTAACTGCTTGTGACAAATCCCAAAAAATATCTTGAAAGGTTGATAAATAAAACCACTTTTTATCAAGCTGATATATCCAAATTGTAATTGATTAAACTTCGACATGCAACTTATAAGTAATAGTAAACACAAAATAATATTGCAATGAAACATGACATAGCGCCATCGAGTAAAACAATCACGAACTAATCTTATAGTAACTATCTTGACTATGAGGCTTTAGACACTGTGAGTTAACCTGAATATCTTTTAGTATACAAGTCTTGAACTTCCTAAGTACGTCACCATATGCCTCAGCGATTAAGTTGGAGGGTTGTTTCGAAGGGAAAATTACTTAAATGTAACCACTTGTAAGCAATTTGGAGGTCGTGAGTCCACTTAAAGAATTCCCGAAAAGATTTTCTGGAGTGGAATGAGGGATCGCATGTAATGGCTTAATTACTTTCGAGTCTAGAACTTGCAATTAAAACTTAGATTTCAACTTTTGACTTGAAATTATGCCATTGTTACATACGGGATGTAAAAATTTTGAAGCGGAAAACAAGATCTTATGCGCGGTCATGTTTGGGATGGGTGACCATTCTGACCATTGAAGTGACGTCTATTTACAAGCATCTCCGTGCTTCGGAAGGCACGTTAAGCTGTTGGTCAGAGGTCTTCGGGCGGTTTAGTAACATCTGACAGTAAGGTTGGTCACTCAAACACCCCTCCACCAATCCGCACTGAGCCCGCGTGGTGGAGTATGGCTCAGACCACCTCATAGTTGAGGTGAGGCCTGTGCCCAGCAGTGGGACGTATATAGGCTGATGATGATTGCTTAGAAATCATAAGCATTCTGTAGTTTAATGCAGTAGTTTTCTATAGCATTCCTTTTTCGCCATGATTCACACATTTTGACCAGACATACAAATTACCAGTGTCTGGTTTCTTAAGATGTTTCTTACCTCGTAAAAAAATAATCAACAAAAGTGAAATTGGTTTTGCTGCCGTTACGGTCGACATTTATAATAATAACAATACGCATGCCTCTACAACTCGAAGTGCAAGGAGTTAATGACAGTCGTATGTTTTTATTAAAATATATATTTTTACACGTGTTTATGACGACGCTTATCCTTTTTATTGAAGTGGGATTGAAATTGTTGGCATTAAAAATGTTTGATTTGAAAAAGCTATGATAGATTGCTGTAACTATGTATTTATTACATCATATGTATATATGTATTATTTAGACAGTTTAGACACCGTGAATGTTTTAGAAATTTTAAGTATTTTTTCGTTTAAGTCTATGATTAAATAATAATAACAGTTGATTGACTAACGTCATTAGAAGTATTCGGTTCCCATGGAGACGCAAACCTGGACCATATTTAGGCGTTTTTCTACAACTTCGGCAAACATTTCGCACCCCAAAACTAAGCCTTTGGATAGGGAACGAGAGAAACCCGCAACATAAAAGAAACGAAGTCCTACCAAAACAACAGTTCGTTCAAAAACAAACAACACGATATTTTATTTATGTACGCACAATCGTACGTTCACTATGTATATTTACACACGGGATTTTGGTCCTTATGTTTTTGATGGTAGAGTCGAAAATGTGGGTAATTTTAAGCAGTGTACAGTGTACATAATAAGATCCCAGTCTGATGTTCGTTAGGGGGCATGACTGGCAATCGGATAACATCGCGACCAGGATGTGAAATGACGTGTCTTTTGGATGTGGCACTAAGATGGCCGTGTCAGATTTGTTGTATAAATATTTTTTTTTTTCAATTTAAATTTAGCTCTTTTTTAATTTAAGTGTCGACCAATTTGAAAAAAACATAGGTAATTTTGCTTTTATAGTAAAAATTTATCAATAACAAATATATATGTTAAAACATAATTGTAAAATGGAATTTCCTAAGTTTTAGGTAAAAAAAATCCTCACACGTTAGTAAGTCAATTGATGTAAGAAGTAATTTAAATTCTCTTCTTTATTATATTGAGCTGTTAGAGCAGTGATCGACAAACAATCAAGTCATATATAAAATCAATGCAAAAGTAACACAAATTTTAATTTTTAAGTTCTAAAAACGAAAATATGCCGCGTCCATAATTCATATTTACATAGTTCGTGGGCTGACATACACTGACTGATGTGAGTGTAAAAAAATAACATTCTGATACCTACTTTTTCATCCACCCAGCTTTAGTACTCGTCCTGTGTCAATGACTAACATGATAAATATCTTGCGATGATTATTCATCTGTTATTTTTACGTTGGTAACGGTTTTGAATGGAGCCTCTTTTCGGGATTTAGTGTAAAGAGAAACAAGCAGTAAAGTTTTTTTTTAACAAGATTTTTACAATCAATTTTGCATTCTTATCGAAACTAAACATGTATACCGGGACAGTCGGAAGTAAGTAAAATTTAACTTGCAAGATTTGATTACATACACAGGACAAACAGGTAATTACATAACATTGTATCTAAGTTAAAAACAGCTAGTAGCTGTTAGCAATGTGTCCTTACGGCATATTACTTTTATTTTTTTTAGTCTTGGTTCAAACCGCGTCTCAAATATAATGAAAATGATACGAATACTGCCTCCGCTGTAATACTTAGTATGAAATACAAATACTCGGCTTAAATTTATCTGTAGGCACGCAGCCCCGGTCTTCGACTATGATATGACCAACAGAACTAAAATTTGTCTGTCGATACGCAGGTAGTCAAACACGGCATTCTTCGCCGCGGTACGGTCAACAAAACTGTTTGTTCGCTACCGGTGTTGGCCACACGCGTGTTTGCTTGCGTGCGCAAGGTAAATATTCTTGACTCTAGATTTTTGGGGTAGGGTCAGCAAAAGTTTTTTTTTAATACTCCACCGACCAGGTATACGCAATTTCCACCAAGAGACAGGATCAAAATCATAATATTTATTGCATGTCACATGTTACAGTAAGGTGTTACAGTCTCATGAGTAAACTAGTACAGTAGTAGGATTATTGACCTAAGCAAGAAAAGATGCAAAAAAAAATCAAGGAATCTAAAAGATGGTGTAAAATATTATTTTTCAAGAATAGTTTAAAGCCCAAAGACCAAAAGAGCCACATCATCCAATTTATGACATGGTTTGAGAGTTATTCTGAAACTTATACAAAAGAATATTGCATAGAAAATATGATTTTACGAGAATTTAAGATTCCAGAAATGCATATTTTTTAAAGATTTATTGTATTAAACAAGGCAAAATTGTGAAATTTTGCCTTGTTTAATACAATAAATCTTAAATTAAATCTTTAATACAATAAACAGACACGAGTTGAACGAACTTAACTGACACAACGTAGGTAATGTAAGAAGAGCAGGAAAAATAAATCACAATGCATTAACAATACTAACCTAATTTTACAATCCGATGACGCAAAACAGTATCAAATTGTCATGCGCGCGCAGAAATGACGATACTATTCCATACATGGTTATCGGTGTGACATAATTACTGTAAAATGTATTTTATTTGCATTTACTTAATATGTTGTAAGGTTAATGTTATGTATACATACATTGTGGCAATGTAGGGAAGTGAAATGCAGTAATATGCTCGAAATTCTGACGGACCTATTTAAATCTGATAGGATTGTATAGTAAAAACAATAGTAAAAACGATATAGATGACCTAAAAATCTTAAATAGATCAAAGAATCGGTTCTTATTAAAAATATAAAAACGAGTGGTGTTACTATGAGATAACATTTGGGTTTGAATGTAAGTTTTGAACCGAACACATCCTTGTATTAAAACATACTCGAAGCAACCAATGTTCTAAACTTTGCAGCGATAATTTACGTAGTATTTTATATCTATAACAATAAAATGCAACAGAGATAAGATTTCGAACAATAAAGTTATATTAAAATACACAGGCATTCTGTGCCTACAATTATAGGCTGTAACTTTACGATTCCATACACAATAATAAAACATTTAATTAAAAAAGCATAAGTCATAATAACGCTGTATAAAACGGTAATAAACAATTTCTCAGTTGCCCGTTTTATGGCATGACCTATAGAACCTAATTATAGAAATAATCATTAAATTATGTCATAAATGTATTCTGACGTTCCGTTCCTCGCATACAAAAGATATGCATCAGGGGTTTTTTTTAATCATTAGTCAAATTAGGTACTTTTATTCTTATGCTCGACTTAGTCCTGTTATTTGAAAATTTTCGTGTTTTTAGTGCAGTAATTAAAAATATATATTAAAAGAACTTTAAATGATGTTGAGTCTCAGATCAAACTGTATAAAATTGTGTCCTTGCTTTTCCATCTTATATTTATACAAATCTCAAACAGATTTATTTCTTTTTTGACCCTTAACGATAATCCTTTTTTTTACTTTATTTTTTATTTTAAAATATCCCGCTTCTCCTGCTGACGGTACATGCGCCCGCGCACCCTGCGGCCATTTTCGTGTGGATCACGCGCTTTTATTTTCCCTGTTAGCGTCCGACTTGTTAGTCAGTTCGTCGCTAAGTTCTTATTAGTAAGACCCCCCTATTAGCCATAGGTTTGGGTAGGATTAGGGACACCACTGCATTAAAAAAATAAATATATGAATAAATGAAAAGTTTTTAATGTTCCACACAAGTTACTACCTACAACCACCAAGTGGTCTTGTCTATCGTACGTTCTTTATTGTCGGTTCTATATATAAAAATGCAAAATAAAAATTTAATTTTTTTTAAAGAATATGTGACAGCCCTACTGAACTGTCCGGTTTTGGAGTATTCGTCGGTTTTAAGGTGCGTTTTACTAGCAAGTAACATAACGATAACTCGATTAAATTTCACATGTTATTGACGCATAGTTTCGTTTAGAAATAACGCAATGTGGCCTTACTTTGGTTAATAAATCTACATTTGATCGTATTTTGTATTATTAGACAATTTACTCTAAGCATATGCTCATATGCTTAGAATAAATTGTCTAATAATACAAAACAATCATGGAAAAAAAAAATCTCTATATATACTATAAAATTCTCGTGTCACAATGTTCGTTCCCGTTCTCCTCCGAAATGGCTTGACCGATTCTTATGAAATTTTGTAAGCATATTGAGTAGGTCTAAGAATCGGCCAACATCTATTTTTCATAGATTAGTGATGACAAATAATTTATATTGCACAACAACGTTTGCCGGGTCAGCTAGTATACTATAAAAGAACTGAAGCTTGTTGCTCATTGGGTAAAACTAAAGAGCTGTCAAAAATATTTTATGGTCAAAAAAGTTATGTTATGACATTTACCGAAAATAAAAACTGTATAGTTTCGCAGACCACCCACGATCATATACCGATGGACCCTATTCAGTGGATTTGTACAGTATCAAAATAACTTTGCATTCAATTTCAGTTTTTACGCCCCTGGATTAGGGTCATTTATTTTTAGTTCCCATCAATAGTAAAAAAAATCAATGGTGATACCTTCACTATGCTATGCAAAACTAAAACCAAAACATTTTGCACTTAGGTACTTAAAGAATGACTACTTTCCATCCTCCAAAATCTCCTAGTAATTACCAAAAAAAATTATTTATTTTATAAATGATGTTCTTCAATGGACTTCTTGTAACTAATAGTTCGACTTAAGCTTCAAACTCCATCAGTCCTCATTACCATCACGTATTGTCAAATTGTTAACTCAAAAAACCACCCCATGAATCGTTACCCTAAAATATCAACACCCCAACTATTAGTGGGTATTATCCGAAACTGGTAACACTAATCGTTCATTAGCAAGTTCCGGCCACACGCCGATGGGGTTACCCACTCAAAAAATCACCCTCCGAGCACGATCGCTGTGTGAACAATTACAATTTTTGTGCAAATGAGCTGTGAGAAAATAAAAAAAAAACATTTCAAGTACAAAACGGTGTATTTTTTTCATTTAAATTAGAGCATTCTATGATGTCAATAGAATGTGTAGAGCTCGTAACAAAACACTGGCATGTTATTATTTGATAAAATTAAAAATCAAACTCGAATTCCATTTTTAAATGATTTTAGCCCAGGCTATTGGCCGAGCAGTGATTCTCGGGGTTGTAATGGGTAATATTATATGGAATGAGCTTTTTTTACAACAAAACCGATAAAAGGTAAAGCAGGTTTTCGTGCCCGTTTCAATTCTATTGGTTTTAGTCGAAGTTTTATTTCGATTTTTTGTTACATGGTATTGCTAATTCTCAGTCACCTAAAAATTTCGAGCCGTGTAGACGTTTAAAAGATTTCAATGATTTTTAAAAACCTGTGACCGAAGGACATAGTTCATTCCCGTACAAGGCCACCGGAACAATACGTCATAAAAGTTTTTCCAGAGCAAAGGAGAGGTTGTAATGAGTTGCCCAATACCCACAGCCGTTCGACCTAATGGCCCAGCCTCAGGTCGGGTTATAGAGAGAAAAAAACTATATTTAAAAGCTATGGCAGTCCGCCGTAAAATTAAAAAGACAAATTATTGGACGTCTTCGTGGAAGCAAGCCTTTGTTATCTCACAAGTGTTTTTCAAGAGTTCTGTTTATTATCTACCCTGCTCGCACCAACAAAAACTGGATACATTCATCTCTGTCTATCTTGTTAGCGGGAAGGGCGTCCTATCTGGGCGTAAGTGACGCTTCCAGGTTTACGTAATTCTGACACTTTTACCTCTCATAACAAGGTCTTGTTTTGTATATAGTACGTAGTGCGGTGCGTCGAGACGAATCCTTTAAGGGCGTAACTGTTACTTCACGTGTAGCGTGATATCGATTTATTGCACTGGGAATAAGCGTTTATTTCGCTTAATTGGCGCCCTGTCAGATATCTCGTTTGCTTCGACACGGTCCGGCTTTTTTCTCAGCATTGACGCCTCAACGCGACAATTCATTTGTTTCCTTAAGCCATCGGCTCACAGCTCAAAGTTGAATTTACACGAATTGAATTTTAGAAACATTAACATAATGATCATCGTTCGTATTTGATGGAGCAGGTGTTGTGTATTATCAGTTTATTCTCAGTTTTTATTATAAAATCTCGTTATGATACAAAAACGTATCGTATCTCTCGAGCTTATGAGATTACACGAGTTTGGGTGAAGTTTGTTAATTAGAATTCAGAAACAAATGACAACGGTTATGGTGGACGGTAATGACGTGGAGGCATTTTAACAGGAATGTTATATAATGAAAATGAATATTGAGAACATGAAATTCTATTCTATTTTGGATTAATCTATATGATCGAAATAAGATGACGATAAAGTCGGAGATTTAAGAAGAAAATGACGATGTGACGTTGTGAAGAAAGAATAAAAATGCATTGAATGTTTATATGTGCACTTGTTAACTATCTTACGACGTACGAGACGTCAGTATTACTATAACAATCAATTTTCGTTTGTCAGTTGTCGATGAATTTTCGTTGTTATGTACAGACAATCAGGCTATCCATTTTTGCTGCAAAATCGACCTTACATCACAAGTGCATAGTGCATACTTCTATGTAATCTTCCGGAATAAGATTACGTAACATAACTATTAGCAAATAAACGAGATGAGGTGTGATATCTTCACTCTTTAACTTTACTGTACTCTTAGTTAACGCGAACTCTTTTAGCTTAACACTTAAATTCTAAATTATTCTGATACATATGACAAAATGCAAGTAAAATTTAATTAATAAATAATAAATGTGGTCACGTACAATTAATATAGTGCGAAGATTTAATATGTAACAGAAATTGGCAATATTATAGAGAACAAAACGAATCATTGACCCATTACGTTTATATGTTCTCAATGAATCACACATACCGACAAATGAAGGTACCTACTATACTATGTACTTATTTATCGATCCCAGTTAAGTGTAGAACATATTCGTATCTAGAGATAGATAATGGAAATGCTGTCATAACTCTTTATAGACAATAGGATTCTTTGACAAAAAATACAGTCAGTCTCTATACTTATTTATCTCATCACACTTTTCTTTAAATTTGTAATTAAAAATTATCGTCTCGAATGGGATTTCTTTTACTTACTTTGTTTCGATAAATTTATTTCATTAGTCTATCAAATGCTGTAAACTGGTTTCTTCCTACGAAAAACGGTTTCTTCCTCGTAAAATGACAGATCGCACAGGGATTTCGCTGAAAATCAATTTGTTACAAGCACGTATCGTAAAAGGCACAATCACGAAGAATCCGAACGAGGCGCGAAGTATCCACCACAGAAATAAGTGGCTAGCATATCTTGGTCCCTGGAAGATTGAGTCGTTTCGTCTGGAGTTCGGGACCCTACAGTTCTGCGGGGAGAGAGGTGGGTCTTGATCGCTGGTCGGTACATTCGGTGCCCGTGATATGAAGAAACAAACAAAAGAAGACAGATAACATTTGTCGAGAACATGACTCATGGGGTTTTGAAGAATCGTGATTCCTTTTTTGAATTTTAGAAACGTTACTTCGATGTAGGAATTGGAATAGGATGCTTAATTCGATCGATCAATCGATATGTTTGATTTTACAGCTTCAGACGTAAATTCTATCGAGATTAAGATCTGAATGATGGTGGTGATGACCCTATAACATAGAAGCAGACAGTATCAAAATACTTTGCCAATACGAACTTGCATTTTGACCTCGCCTTAGGCATATCAAGCTTGTTCATTCTCGAACTACTTTCCGTGTCTTTCATGTTAACATTTAAATTGCACAAATATCATAGATCAATCAATGTAACTATTAGCACATTGATTGATCGATGAAATCGTCAAAATACATTTTAAGTTCCAATCGTCTCATACATTTTTCCCAGTTCGTTGACTCAAGTAAGGTGGCGCTAAGTTTTCTTTAAGTTTATCGAGTCCAGCGGACAGATACAAGTGACTACGATAACACTGGTATTTCGGAACATAAAAATGCCACCGCCGGGATTACTCAGAGCCACGGAAGTTAATATTTGAAGAATTTAACTTGCAACGCTTGAGTAGATAAATGTGGGTATTTAGATTTTAAACTTAGTTACGACATCATGAGACTTGAATGACGGCTACTCTGAAAGAGGTCCTATTTTGTCTCTAGCTGTACCGCTCGCTCGCATTATCTAGCTGGTGTAAGGGACAGAGACGCATAGAGTCGAATATAGACAACAACTTTTGTAGTAGGGTTTGTTCCTAAAAGGGATTGTCGGTTTTGTAAGTGGCACATGCGCTATTTAAATTGCATCAATAAAATATGAACCATGCATAAAAAAATTAAGAATCTACAGATTTCCGCAGATAGATGCTTACACTCGTCTTTTGGTATACCAGACACACTCATAATATTTTGCGGAACATGTTCGTTCAGGCGCCCAATTGGCACATCTTCCTATTTTATTTAAATCAAAGTCGGTACCCCAGTCAGCAGAACTCCTGCCGAGCTGCGCGCACGCATGGGCCGAGCAATTAAACATCCCGAAATAGCCCGAGTAATTGAGTCCCGACGACTCCTGATTCCGTGTGGACTACGTAGATTTTTCACTCATTCACGCGTGTCTTTGATGGAGTATTAGGCAGAAATAAAATGGAAATTGGCGCTTTTGTGATTTTTTTTTAGTCTGAGATTAGTCTGGTAAGCAGATATTGGAATAGGCAGATCATGTAGTGTAGAAGAAGAGCCTTTTAAAAAAGGCAGGGGACATTGCTAGATAGTCTTGATTGAGCCTTGGCCATCAAATTACATATCTCTCAGTCAAATGACTGCAGTCGATCCGCAATACAAGTGGCTGAATTCTGGGCTGCCACGATATAATTTATTGTGTTCCATCGACACGCTAAGAAGAAGAAGAAGAATGACTTAGTATTTTAATTAAAAATAGTGAAATTATCGGTAGGTAGTACTTAAAAACTAACTTCTAACAACTGAACATACAGGAGTATTTTTATGTTTTGCTGAAAGCCAACACTTCAAAGTTTGAAATTACCTAACCTAATATAATGAAATAACTTACACCAAAAGAACCAGGCAGTGTTTATAACTTCTCTATATATATACAATTCTCGAGTCACAATGTATAATATCTAACCAACTTAAAACAAATTGTCTCTCCTAAGTTATGTCATTTCTGGTGTCATTCACTTTAATTTGGCCCGCGTATAGTTAAACAAACGTTAGACACTGCCTAGTTACTTTATGGTAAAGCCAAAACTGGCTGAAGTTACTGACAGCCTGCACAGAGTGTTCACTTATTAGTTGTAAAGCTACGTTCAGTTGTGAACAGTGTAAAAGTCCATGCATAAGAAAAATCGACTAAAGACCAAAAATATCAAAGTACATCCCACTATTTTGATCTGTTGATGTATCGTTTAAATTAAACTAACATCAGAACGTGCGATAGTTTATTTATTCTAATCGAATGTTTTTCGGGAAAATCGATTAGTCCAATCGATTTAATGGCTTAATCGAGCAGTAACTGACGCGGTTTGTATTTACACATGTTTCACGTTCACGCGGCAAGACTTCCCGTGTCATTGCAAAAGTCGTAATTTTTATGTTAGGAACTAAACTGATTTTGATTCTGTGTTTACAGTAATTAAATGAATGATTAAATTTGACAGCACACAGAAGTTCTGTTTACAGTTGAACAAAAAAAGGTGTTATTTTTAGTATTGTAGGTATACAATAGTGGCCAGCAAATCAGGCTACCCATTTTTGTTGCAAAATCGCCCGTATTACAAACGATTAAGATACCGTAGTGTTTACCGTGATGTGCAGGCCACCGTAGGTATCCTACTTTTCAGGCATCTGTATGTTCGTACCGCATCTCAAAAACTTAGCAATAAGCAAAATTGATTTTGATGTGATGTGAAATGTGATGTCATTCTTTTCTTATTGTGTATGTTATTTGTATTTCAATTTATTTGTATATCTATACTTATATTATAAATGCAAAAGTAACTCTGTCTGTCTGTCTGTAACTGTAAACTACTGAACCAATTTGTATGAAATTTGATATGGATATATTTTGATACCCGAAAAAGGACATAGGCTACTTTTTATCGCGGGCCGATCGCTTTTACGCCTAAACTACTGAACAGATTTAAATGAAATTTGGTTAGCAGATAGTTTGAGACTCAAGAAAGGACATGAGTTGCTTCCAGGGGAATCTGATCGCTTTGACTCCTAAATTACCAAAGATTTGAATTGTATTTGGATATAATATGGTATGGTATTACAGGAAAACAACGCATTCAAAAATAATACCTTGTGCGGACGAAGTCGCGGTTGTAAAGCTATTTACATATTTTTGAAGACATCAATCTCAAAAAAGGTTTTCGGTGGCAAGCAAAAAGGCACGATGTAAAAAAATACCTAAACGCAATCGATCTATTTTATCTCGAACCAAAAACAAACGGATCGCCATCACCAACTTTACATACAGTAATTTGGTTTTAATGAGGTTTCTGTTTAAGACGCCTGCATCATTAGGCGATATAAACTCTTTTAGAGTACAATAAAATTGTTTTTACACGTTTTACCGAGCCCGATTTACGAGGTTAAAAATAACCGGCCGTTTTTCTAGTTACGTGTAATGTGTGTACAGTCAAGCAAGTTAAAACTGTCCAAATCAGTTTAAAATTTCTATTTTCATATTTACGTCTCATACAAAATTTTTTTTTATGCCGAGATTGCAGAAGGAAGTTAGTCACTTTGGTGTTATGGTCAAGAAGTTGACTATTAACCAAGAGGGCGCGGGTTCGATTCCCGCACAGTACAAACATTTGTATGCATAAACATGTATGTTTGTACTGGTCTGGGTGTGTATATGTTAAGTTTATTTGTAATACCACTGTTGATTCTGATATCTGTAACACAAGTGCCTAAGCTTCTTACCTTACTACGGCGTCACATCAATGTATGTGATGTTGTTGTATATTTATTATAGGTGGTGTTAAGGAAAGGTATTGTTTCAAAAATGGTAGAAATTATTTGCAAGAAAAACCATACATAAATACCTAGTTCTTACCTACTATAGCGAATTATAATCTTTAGTACCTACCAAACTTTTTGTCCTATCGGCTATCAAACTTCTTTTTATGCGGATGTACCTACTACCCTGAGAACGTTAGTAGTTT
Organism: Pyrausta despicata; assembly: GCA_963921415.1. Lineage (NCBI taxonomy): Eukaryota > Metazoa > Arthropoda > Insecta > Lepidoptera > Crambidae > Pyrausta > Pyrausta despicata. Next base: position 7,169,568 of record OY992869.1, read on the forward strand.
TGGTGGGATAGGACTCCTTGAAGAACAGCGAACACCTTAACACCATACCCAACAGGTTTGTAGAGGTTTAGCTTGAGCTGCGGCGTTAAGTCCACCTTTTGTACAAAGTATTGTTGTGCAATAAAGCTTAAATAAATAAATAAATAAGCTGCCGGAGTTTCATCACAGCCGGCGAACGATAACACTTATTAAGGAGGTGCATCCCTGCTACAGATGTAGGGGAGGACCCGCCAGCAGTGTAATGTCAGCAATGGTTACACTCGATTTAATAAAATTCCTATAACATTTCATTCTGAAAAAAATAATTTAGTTTTAAACGCTATGGTGGCATAAAACCACTTAAACCTCCACGAGTTACCTCGTGTCGCCATCATTCGACAACTGAGGATCGCTTGCTGCATGTGCTCTGTAGCCAATCGGCAATCAACTCTGATAGACTGTAAGAGACCGCTCTTAGTGATAAAACTCATATCTAAATAATTTTAACACATTTCTGTGTCATTTTGTCTACAATCATATATTTTTGTCTATTGATGCTAAAAATAGAAAGAAGGTTAATGTACTGAAGACAGCACGTCAAGTGAACTCTGCGCTTACGCAGCAACTTATAAGGGCGATTTTGCAACAAAATGGATAGCCTTATGTGCTTGCCACCATACTTTAATGTCAACAAACTTTTGACTCAACTTTCCCCAACCAAGTCCTACCTATAAGGTAAACACAAAATATCGATGTACTTATCTAGTAAAAATCAAACATACGTACACACCGTTATCTACACGGGTAGCCGATATCGTAACATCGACGCCATTATGCCCAAATAATCCCGCAAGGCTGACAGTCCATGTATCGATAACGCTTAATCGATAACACCAATCGATATCCTGGATTGAGTAATCCGAGCTTGTCTATTCTATTTTTAGAAACGCTTCCAATATGAACGTGCGAGATGAGTACATTACTACACATACATATTACACACACACACACATACTACATTACTACTAGTATGACATATTGAGCAAAATTATAAATGGTGATGACTGAGCCGCAAAATTTAAAAAAATATATTACAAATTGGACAATAACCTTATTAGATACCGATTTATTAAATTAACGGATATAACATTTTATCATATGGTTATATTTTTAAGTTGTTAAGGACACTACAATTAAACACGACTTTTTTTACTTATTTTATAACTCTTATAATGCCACTTCACTGAGTATTCACCGTTCACATTTAAAAACACAACTGAAAATCAAAGGCAAAATAACATAGTAGCTATCTAAATAAAAGTCATACAAAAGATAAAAACTTTAAAGAATATAAAAAGGTTGATCTGTCGCCAACAGTATTTGTTAATCGATTTGCATTATTAACACATTTCACTCTAAAGTTTATCTAATTGAATGCTTAAAACTCAAGCATTAACATCTTAACCAAACTTTAGCGTTTCTACCAACGCCAACGAAAGTAGAAAACGCCGAGGCTACCACTGAAGTTCACCCTACAAGCCACATGCGAGAAAAGCATCGTACTACTCAGCCGGACAATTCACAGCTGATCAAACGTAGCCACTGTATTTCTCTACTCTTTGGCACGTGTACCGAACTCGTATGCGATAGATAAGCTTATCTCCGATATTCGATAGTACATTATTGATTTGCTGATAAAAACACACTTTCTATGCACGTAGAGATTTTTATTTGGCTTGGCATTGGGGGTACAATTTTACGATGCCTATAAAAAAAATACCATAGGTTTTTTTTTACAGTCGATTGAGCCTCTGGTTCATTTGTAGAGGTTCGCGTAAACGAATATCCTAGTTGCTTAGAATATCGTAAGTCAACCTTAATAAGCAAGTTATTGGTAAGGCTGAGGGCCTAATCCGAAAAACTAAATCCGTTAAAACGAGAACGGACGACAAAACATCAAGCTACGATTTTATCGCCCTTGTTACATGATCATAAAATGTCAAAGTTATTAACTTGACGTGCTGTCGGATTTAGTTTTTCGGAATATGCCCTATTTCTGATTCCTGATCCTGTATGAGCATGTCAAACAGAAGAACCTTCAAATTCTTCTATTTGACACGGACAACTGAAGGAAATAAACAATTTATTTTTGCACTTTTTGCCGATGACAACAACATACGATAAGTAATAGAACTGAAAGTTACACAGTAGCATAGCAACGTTTAATGTTTTGCCTATTTTATTTAACAAAACTATCTAACTTTAGTTGTATAAGTAAGATAAGATCTTAAAATGATACTTTTAGCAGATTATTTCGCGATTTATTTAAACCTAACGTTTCGGACCCTTTTCAGCGTCCGTGGACACAGGTAGACTAGGGTGTTGGTTGTCATTACATAGTTTTGAAAAAATTGTAAACTACCATCACTCAAAAATATTAAGTTACGTTCCTATCGACACAAAAAGAGCTAACAGTATCTTAAGGTCTTGCAGTGCGGGGTCTAGCTTGAGTCTTGGCTAAAACGACAGGTTAAAATAAAATGTAAATAAATGTAAATAATCCGTAAAAAAGTGTATCATTTCAATGTCTACTGTTCACGTAAACCGAAGGAGCAAATAAGATAAGATTTTCATAACAAGATCTGATTCCTTATCTACATGTATTTCAATGTAAGGTTATATATTAAGGTCTCTCGACACTTGCATGATTAAATCAATCAACTGAAAATCAATATTCATGTCCGAGTTCTTGGATTAATCGCATTGTCATGGCATAAACACCATAAACAATGAAGAATGCCTGCGTCATGATGTCACGTAGTTGTAATGTAACACGACCAAGGTTCACGTAAGTCAAAGACTACCGTGGTACTGTACTAACGGCGGCAAATAAGGCTACCTTGACAGCCTGTGTGGTCAGTCTCTATCGAACTCACAAAATTGTAACTTTTCAATTGTAATCTTGCGACGACCACTTTGGTGTAATGGTCAAGAAGTTGACTATTAACCAAGAGGTCGCGGGTTCGATCCCCGCACTGTACAAACATGATCATGTCTGTTTGTACTGGTCTGGGTGTTATGTGTATTATTTAAGTTTATATGTAAAACCACTGTTGATTCTGATATGTAACACAAATACTTAAGCTATTTACCACGGAATCAGATCAAATGTATGTGATGTCGTTGTATATTTTTTTATCTTGTTTACATAAACATCCATAAGTTCATTATGTCATACTTATGCAAAACAATGCGATGCACGACGGTAATGATAATTCGCTGATACGAAACGATAACACTGCTTATAATTGAGTTCATTTACAATTCAATAGGCCTTCAGTGTTAGTTATTAATTTCACGGGCCATATAGAGAGGTGCGTAGGCGCAACACACTTCCTATGATAGGGTTCTTGTATGTGGGCAGTTGCAATGGCCTGTTTGCCAGTTGCATGCACTAGAAGTGGCAATGGTAGCTTAGAATGATTGGTTGCAAGATTTATTTGTGTTAGGGGTTTATTTATTTGTCATACTTAAAGTTGCTTACAAGGCACTGTATTATGTCGTACAAAATAGGAGTTACTGTACGTAGAAAAAGGAATGTATAATAAAAACATATAACAAAACTAGCTGTCCCGGCAAATGTTGTTTTGCCATATAAATGTTAAGGGTGGACAACCCTTATCAATAAGGGTATGTAAAAATAGATGTTGGGCGATTCTCAGACCTACTCAATATGCTCACAAAATTTTATGAGAATCGGTCAAGCCGTTTCGGAGGAGTACGGGAACGAACATTGTGACACGAGAATTTTATATATAAGAAGAGTAGAGCGTGTGTCTATTAGATGCTAAATCCGACATAGGCAGACGAACGGACAGCCAACGTAAAGTCCCTATGACCCTAAAAATCTGAATTGGAAGGACCGTCAAGATCCTGAGCAACCTTCTAGAGAATGTCCTCTAGGACGGCGTCCTCTAAGCTTTGTTACCTGCGCCTACGGTATTCTATATCAAGATATCAAAATGTAACCACGGGTAGTGCAGCCGTGGGCAAAGGGCAGTGCGTGTCCCAAACGCTTTTTGTTCCAGCCGCTTGCGACATCTACAAAACGATATTATCCCGTGAGTGCTGGTCACCACATTTTTCGGAAGGACTCGCATGAATTTGTCGGCCTATAATTGTCTTGTTTGGTTGTCAATCCTAAAAAAATACGTATCACTTCCAGCATTATTCGTCACCTGCACAATGCATTAGCTATGCATGTTTAGTGCATCTGTGCAACCATTTGTCGCTAGTTTCCGTTAATGCCATTGAATATGTTAATCGGTCGGTCCAAGGTTCGATTCTGGCCGAGAAAATTTGCATGTTTGTACTTGATTGGCTAAAGGATTGTTAGTCGATTTAGATTAACGACACGGTTCTGTTTCGATTTACTGTACAGCAAGTATCTGGGTTCGATTGTTTACTAGATCGTTCCAGATCAAGATCTGAACATGAACATCACAGATGGGGTAAACCTTATACGTCCAGTGGGACTGTGGGAGGTATTGAGGCACAGTACTTAGTAGATTTGCGCGAAGCTAACCTTTTAGGTATATGTCCTCACAGATGAAACCTAGGTCGGCTCTGACCTTCAACTTGAGGCCTTGCTCTCTAAGCCATTGTTAGTGGATGTAGCCATCCCTGTCACACTGACAAGCTGAAAAGAGCTGAGCCAACTTGCTGTCTAAACTGACAGTACAAGTCCTGTAGGTGCTTTTTCCTGTAAGCTATCTAGAAGTCGAGACTTGACTTACCTCGTTCTTAAAGAAATCCCAATAAGTTACACTCCTGAAATACGGGTCTAGCCTGGCAGATAAACTTTGTGTCTTTCAAACGAGATGCATTGGGTTTACGTCCCTTAAATGATAGAAACGGTCACCTATCTATACACGACTGTGCCGTTAGTCCTACTAACCATCACCTATTGACACTGAAAGTACAAATGGCAGCACATTAAGGAAACCACTGTAGCTATTACGCACACATTATTATATAATAGAAAGAGATAGGTTCTATCTAATTATTGTGTGGTCTATGCTTCGATGAAGAAATATATCAGCGGAACTGTGGATCGTGCATTAAAAATGCATCTGCATTAAATTGTCAGCTGTAACGATAAGAAATTGATAGATAGATAAAGATATAGAAATTGAAAGACGAAGGAACAATCACACGATTGTTCCTTCGTTGGTGTCGTCTTTCGTTGTGAAAAATAGCATATGCAACGGCTATGGGAAATTGGGAAGATCAAAAACTTAGTGAACTTATAACCAGAAAGGAAGAACAATATCTGATAAAGTACAAACGAATTTTAATAGTCAAACTAACAAAAAAAGCTTTCGTCTTTTCAAAAGCTAAGTAAAGGGCGAATAAGAAAATTTATTATAACCAATACGTATTGAAATCTTGTAATTAGCTGGTACAATCGTGTTATTGTAATGGGGTCACTACAGATAACCGGCAAATAAACTTATCTACCAGTTGACCCGCGCGTGAGTGAACTTTATAGAACGGCTTGTTTATGTCGTTAGAAATTTGTTGTTGCAATAAAATAATGCATTTCGGTCTAACAACACATTTGTGTAAATACGACTATGAATCACGCTAGGAAATACCATGCTTGTATAAGTTTCAATCTTTTTGTAATGAGCGTTCCATGTTTTATGTAAATACCACTACTACTACTTTTTTCTCCCTTAAACAAGCCAGGGTTTTCCAAACGACGAATGCATCGGGTTGTTAAATATAGTAGCATTAGACCTAACGTAAGATGATGCAAAATGCAAAAAATATCACAATATGCAGTTCACAAACTTTTGAAATACCAGTATTGCTATACTATATAATATATATATGTAAATATATATATATTGCTATATAATACTAGCTGACCCGGCGAACTTCGTACCGCCTTAGCGTTGCAATGATTTAACAATGTCATCGAATGACATTGACATTAGTTACGCGCGTTATTTAAAATGTACAAAATTAATTGTATATTTTTCAATATTTCTGAGAGATTTTCTTAATATTTTTTTCCGCAAGAACCTTCTCCTAACAATAACAAATACAACAAAAAAAGAATTAGTGAAATCGGTCCAGCCATTCACGCGTGATGCCGTGAACAAGGAAGACGGGTTTCATTTTTATATATATATATATATATATATATATATATATATATATATATATATATATATATATATATATATATAGATTACCTTAGGCAATATCTATACATATACTAGTGGACCCCGCAGACGTTGTTCTGCCCATTGATTTTTTAAAATTTTCTGATCTTTTAAACCTTCCCTGGACTACCACGAATATTTCAAGACTAAAATTATTCAAATCGGTTCAGCCGTTCTCGAGTTTTAGCGAGACTAACGAACAGCAATTCATTTTTATATATAAGATATTGCCTAAGGTGATATTTTTTTCTATTTCTCTCCATTTTTTACTTTCAACGGTAAAAAACTGACCGAGAAATTTCGATATGAGCGACAAGCTGATTACACGATCGTCATATTATTGAATGCTAATTGACTTCTGTGATTATAACTATCTGAATTATCTAAATTAGTTCACTATTAACGTAATTGCTAATTATGTGGTCGCGTCGAAGCTAAGGTGTTATTATCAAATGATGATGTTTATTAAAAGTATTGGCAGGCCTCTCTCACTCGATGTACTTGCGCGCGGTAATAGCCTACTCTCGCCCGCACCGACGTCAGTGCGAATTCAGTGGGCTGCCAACAACCGTCGGACGCGCTCACGACGCACTATAATTATTCGTGTTACGCTTACGATCAATTTAGTTTTCATACGAACCAAATAAGTAATCTGTGCTTGTTAAAGTTAGCTTTATTTAAGAAAAATGACTTCTGGTGGTGGAAATTTATGTGCTGTTGATGGGTGTAGGTCGAATACTAAGAGAAAAAAAAGAAAGCGTTCTTTTTTTAGGTCTACCAGCTAATGAAGAAAATGTAATTATTACCCGGTAAGTTAGTAATTTATTTACAAAGTATAAAAATAAACAAATTAGTAGGTGGTACCTATGTAGGTAAATTGGATAAATTTAGGTAAATTGGGATTTGGCTTTATTGAATTAAAATAGAACACCTACAGTGAAACATAGGCCAGTTACTTTATCGAAATAATACCTAAGTACCTATTATACCTATTAGTCTACTTTTTATGGGCTGCGCACCACCTACGAACTGTGTGTACCTACCTACCTACCTACTCGACGTGGTGGTTTAGTCGACTAATGACTAATTAATTAGCGAAATGACTAGGTAGGTGGTTGAAATATTTTTACCGAAAGTGTCAACCCTAGTTCGATTGTCACTCGGTCTCACGTCACGTGGTCTCGCGCAGCTGCAAAGCAATAGTGACTTTATACTCAGAGCTGCAGGTGCATTATTGTACGCGGCAGAAAAAGTAGTCTATTAACGCTGTAGGTATCGAAAATTTTCTATGGAGTGATTTATCTGTTACGTAGTAACTATTTAGTAATCTGTGGTATTGGTTACATTTCTCAAACTTTCATATTTTACATTGGACAAGTGATAAGTTGTATGCACCTATTAAAATAAAACCATACGACGACCAAATCCATTAAGTAACATTTATATACAGTTCCATAGGTTAAGTTTTTTTGTCAGAAAAATAACAATAAAACGTCCCTTAGTGCGAGTTTAAGACGCGTGACGTATGCATTAATAAATACTAATTATCTAAATGTGCGCACAAGGTTGAATTAATAAGGATTTAGAGTTAAGACACAGTACAAATTTAGATGCAGTAGGGTTACTTCAATCAAACACCTAATGGACGCTGCCAAATTTATTAAAAAATTGGTGTCCAGGAATTAGTCGCTTCTATGTTTAACTGTTGTACTTATCAGTGTAAGCTTTTTTTCTTTTATTTGATTCAAGCAAGAAGCTACTATTTTCATATTCCAAAATTCAAACAATCTAGATCAGATCTCAGTAGGAGTATCCCGACTTCATAAAATCTTACGGCAGTGAAAGCTCAGTTTCATCCGTTCAAGAAACACCCACGAATACAAATAATGGTTAGCTAAAAGACGTTACTGTATGTCACTCTAGTGCAGTTAAGAACCCAGTAAGAGGCGCACAGTTTATAGAGTTATAAATTTTAATTTCGCACCGCATGCCTTTTGATGAGAATACTGTTCCGAGTCCTAAATACACCAGTAAGAAGACCTCCCCGCTCATACAAAGTGTATAGGAATAGGGAGCAACGATAAATCGGCTTTCTTGCTGAAATGCTAACCAACATAATGTAGTTTGAATTGCATATGTAGATCTTTCAGTTCATACGAAACATTTGAGAGGAGTCCAGGATATGTGGTTTTCATGCTAACCTAGATCACCAGATAGTATTAATCGCGCACTACTTAAAGTTAAGAAGGATTGGTTATCAAATCTGGTTAGAAATTGTCACTTGAAACTTACATGCTTGCCTTGTGGGTTTAAATAGCATTTTTAAAGTACATTGAACCTCTTTCAGCTCTATTTAACGGTTCCAGTTTACCGTTGGAAACATTTGCAAAAGTTATGTCTAAGATTGTTAGAAGTATTGATTCCTTAATACTGACTGTAGCAAAATTTGTAACATTTTATAAAATATGGTTTTATTTAGGGCGTTTGCGTTCTTTCAGAACTGGCTTACGCTACGCTAATGGTTTAACAACTGAAATCACTGCCAATAACAAGGTGTGTATTGTTACCTTCTGTAACTCATTTTTTAGTTGTGTGGTCTCATAAGAAACACGTTTAAAATCATGTCGGACGGAAACGGAGACAAGAGCGTGTTGTTATCTAAATATAGAATCGAACAACTCACGCGCAGATGCTGCAGACCCTTACTGTCGGAGCCGTTGTCTGTGGTTTCGGATGTGACTATCCCTGTCACTCTTACAAGCTGGACCGTATGAGCGAACGCGATGGCTACACCCGAAAATGTGAACGAAACGTTGTGCAGTACGGCTACTGTAACCTCACTGTTTGTAGTAGTGAAACGTCATTTATGTCAAACTTGGTTCTAATTTTGGAATTAACTATCAGTCATGCAAAACTGGGCATTCTTTTTTGTGATAGATGAGGGCTGACTCATTTTAATCTTAATCGATAAATGAGATTCATAGACTTTTCAGAGTTTTGGAGAACGTAGTTTTTAGTTATGAATCTTGTTTCTATTGTAGGACTTTAAAAATTTTCATTATCATATTCTACTACTAGCCAATATGTTAACTTAGGATCTGACTATGACTAGCTCAAGTTTGTGTCTAATTATACTGGCGATCGGATACAATGCTTTTCTCTATAGCTTAAGTTATTCTCAGCGCAAAATGGCATAATAAAACCGTTTCCACGAATCCTGTCCCGCCAGCCAGCCCCGATTCCGACACAATCGGCATTTATTTCAAACCGTAAAGGCATTTAGTATAACAGTGGGCGACTCGGCGAAAGTGACAAATATAGTTGGGTGTGGATACAGTATCATTAGTATATTACCGCGGATTCACACGTTGGGAAAATAGTTGGCCTAAAACCCTATTCGCCGTCTACACTGGATCTAGAAAAAAAAATTTAAACTTTAATAGGTGCATTTTTAATAGTGTTACGTCTTTGAGCCAACAGTTCGGCCAACGTGTGGCTTCAAATCAAGCCAAATTGCGTCTAAGGAGGAGAATTATTTCACGAATCTGACTACTATAATAGCAGTTGATTTGATTGATCAATCGATTAAACATTAAAAGGACGGTTAAACTTTTCGAACATACTGCAACTTCGCTTTGACTGTGACAACCGTGACAATAGTTAATACTAGTTTGCATTTTATTGCACCAAGGATCAATTTTATTGAGAAATCCACAATAGTTGATTTAATAACTGTTTTTCCGATTTGGTATGACTGATCTGTGACTGTGCTAGCGTTCTTGGGTTAAAGCAAAAAGATTACAAACTGCGTTAGTACAGATTCACCTAGAAATCTAGGCTATAGAAACTTCGCAATTTAGTAAGTCTATGGTACTTGCAGTACAGGCTTTAACCGCAACGGAAATCGCCCAGCCATTGACTTTTTCTAGATCAAGTGTAGTCAATGGAATCTAGATATTCAACCTCCATAGACTCTTAACACGGCGCTAGTATATTTTTTAAATTTAAACGATTCTTTCCCATACAAGTTCATTGTAAAATACGTTTCAAGTGGATCCTTCACGGAAGCCTTCGCGTCAAATTAAAAAAGACTGGCCGAAAACCGTTGTTTTTTTTTTCGAAGTAAACATTCAGAACATTTTTGAATGGTCAGACGTTAGAAAAACCACTGCATAATAAAACCTGGACATGTAAAAACCGCGCGTAAATATTTCGACACGAATCAAATCCAATTCACGACCGAACGGCAACTATAATCGAAAAGAAATCGAAACTCAGAAAATTGTACGTACAAAGCGTATTGTAATGGTATCACGTACGATAATCGATGCTATTATTATGACATACGGGGGAATTGTACCTAAGTATAATCCAATATTTGTGCCTCTGACTTCATTGCTGAGGATTCGATCGCTTCTTTCATCCCGCATGTTGTCCCATTGTTGGGAGCGAAAGGGACAACTGACTTAGGTGTTGTTTGCACTCGCCTCAACACGACAGGTAAATTCGTCCACAAAAGATGTGGGAGTTTGTTTATTAGAAATACCTTCGCGCAGGTAGATGTTCATTGTTGCACATCCCTATCGAATAATAGAATTTTCGGAAATAATACAATGCGTAATTTATGTAGGTTGAAATACAATATTTCAAATAAAAACTTTTCGGAAACGTACCTGTGTGAATTTTTTTTGGCGCCATTTGGATTCTAACGTTTTGGCTGCGTTTGGTCTCGGTTCCTGTGCTATTGTTTGTTTGTTTTACGGGTAATTTGCGAGGATAAAGACATGTCTATAGTCACAGATGTTATCTTGTGTTATTTGTGGCTAAATTAATTGAGTGGTTGACTCATTTCGAAAGTGTGATGTTAATCTACGCCGGATTATACATAATGAGGTCATTTACCGCATTGCCTTATGAATATTTAAATATCTCGACACATATTCGGTGGTGTAAAAAATTCGTCTGTTTTACGATATTTTTATTATCCCGGACAGAGTCTTATCAAATATTCCCGCGTTGAAAAAGCAATTCGACAAAGCGTGCAGAGAGCGTGTTATTTTTTTATGTTTACTATAAATAAAAATTAAATTATTCGAGTTCGACGCAAAACGAGATCTGCACAGTTTGAAATTGGGGTGTTTCTTTGTAATTCTTGTCTGGGTGTGTGAAATTGTGTAAATACGTGAAATAGAACGCAATTTGTGGAATCACTCACGCAATTGCATTCTGCTGTTCGACTTTATACTGTGTCTTTTAGGACGCAATTTCAATTGCTCGATTCCGTGGATGTTGTAATAATTTTGTTTAAAGAGGATATTGCGATTCAATATATTGTGATCTCATCGAGTTATTCAAGTACAAATACGGGGAATACGTTCAATGGGCCGTATAGAATAGACCTACCTGCGTTTGACACCTGCTGTTCTGTTACTCTATGGAAGGGCGTAGAGCATAAATCGAAGCGCCGCGTGAAACCATTTGTAGGTTGGTAGGCTTTTTAACGGCCTTAATGCAGGGTTGTCTCGTGTATCATTTATTTTAATAGTTTACTTTCATAAAAAAAATGCCACACAAAGAGATTGTTAAAATTAACTGTAACATATTATGATAAAAAAATGAGATATATCTCTGGTGAACAGAATTTACCATTGTAACTCATTTGGTTTTTACGTGTTTTCGATATTATACTTTCGGAATACTTACTAACTAACCGAAAACACGTAAAAAGTTGTGTAAGTTGTTAAAATCCAAGAATGTTAATAATAATAAGTGTGGTGATGAACTGTAACATAATAATAAAAAATGAAAAATATTTCTGGTGAACAGAATTTTCCATTGTATCTCATTTGGTTTTTACGTGTTTTCGATATTATACTTTCGGAATACTTACTGACTCGAAAACACGTAAAAAGTTGTGTAAGTTGTTAAAATCCAAGAATGTTAATAATAATAAGTGTGGTGATGAAATATCTAAAGCCATCGTTATGTTATCTGTCTACAGCAAAAAATCGACTTACCTCACTCTCAGTCCAATCGATAAGACTAGACTTCTCTTCCAGAAGGTTTTCGGAGCTCCGTTTCTCGTCTTCTCCGTCGCCTTCGTCCTTGAACACCTTGACCTCATCGGTGGAACCCAGGTCGTCACCGCCAGAACTGGCAGCGGAGCTCGAGTGCGCATGCGGCATCTTCATATACTAGCCCCAGCTCCCATCCCAACTAATACCTAAACTATCTGTCATCCATCACAAACTATGCCGCCATTTCGTGCGCCACTACAAAATTGGTCCTTCGAGCCGGATCATTAAGTTTTTTTTTTACTTAGGCGATTGTCTTATCTTATCACTACTGAGATCACAGATTAATTGAACTTAAAATTCTAATGCTTGGGTGTTCCTTTTGATTTCGTGGCAGTATGTATCTGAAAAAGAAAAGACGCAATTAGTGTGGAACTGTGGGCGCAGTCTTATTTTTAGGAGGTTAAGGGTCAGAATCGGTTACACAATATTTTAGGTCAAGCCCCCTTTGAGTCATACGTCAACAGCCACTTTTGGCGTGGAGCCAAGATTCAGTATCTTTGGATATATTTTACGCGGACCGGTAAAGGAGGCGATGCGACTAATTTATGTTATTTTTTAAGAAAACCACTTAGACACGTTCCGTGTTCTACTCATTGTTAAATAAACGAAAGGTTCAAAGATCAAAGAGATATCAGTTGCTCCCTTTGTTTGCGGTGGTGGATCTCTGACACAAAAGTCTCAAAAATCTATTTATTTCCGAACAAAGCCTGGTAATATTTTGTCCATCTTTTTGTATTTGATCAAAATTGACAGTTGTCTTTAAAAGACTATATCAATTTTTTTGTGACTTAAAATTTTGACATCTTGAGAGATTAGCTAAAATACTAAACGTTTCATATTTATTCTTAACGTTCCATATCATTTATGAACGTCACTTATCTCTTAAACAACAAAAACTTGATTGCGAAAAAAAATGCGATTTGATCAATAAATGAAATAGGGTGATAGTATGCAACATTTTTGTGTACATAATACACGTAAAGCAAATCTTTCTACCGCTTTACTTTCCACTACCAAACCCATTTTTTATCTTTTAAGGTCAAACTCGACCGTACACGCACAGGGAGCAAGTGATTTTCAATCAACAAGTGAACAAGCCTTACATTTCCCGAACGCGTACCACAATCGTGCCATCAAATGGAGCATAACCTTACAGGATGCGACAGTGTGCAGGCGCATAGGAGAATGTCAAAGCAAAGGTATGTCACCGAGGTGCGATCGCATGAATAATGACGGCACGCCCGGTGAGAGCTATGCATGACAATCAGGGGAGGGTTAAGAATGTTTAGAAATGATAATAAAGTTCTCACATTTAGGGTTTTTTGTGGATTGGACGCAGATCTGTTTAAAGCATTTTTAAAGAGATATGAACCGAGACGTACTTCTGGGTTTTTCTGTTATAGAATTATCTAGAAGCAGCTCGGAGTCAGCGGCAGACGTTTCTGTGCCTGATCACCGGTCATGTCGGATTGGTTTGGTCTTTCGTATGCATATGAGAGAAATAGAACAAGTAATCTTGCAACACTCGTTTATCTTGCGGATTGGGCCAGTTCAAATAATTGGTTAGTCAAATTATTATACTAAGCGGCCTCATTTCATTATGAGGTTGGTCTTATATTTAATTTATTTATTAGGCACTCACAGTTGGCTTTAAAGTATACGATGCAGTTTCAATTTAAAAAATACATGACAAATCGTACTTAAATCCCGCTTATCTGTTAAACATTTTATTAAACTCATGTCAAACACGCAAACATACATGTTTGACGACGGTTAATCAAATCACAGAAACTAAATAGAAGTTAGTCGCAGGAAACGGGTCATTTCCTAAACAAATGTTAGTGATAACGTTATCATTGCCTGTCTTGCTTCGATTAGTGTACGTCTTGAAAATTGTTGGATTGATAACTCTTATTACTGTGTTGTATGCTCATGTATGCAACATTTTATTTATTATGTTTTTTTTTCATTTAAATTCTATAAGAGTAAATTAATGATAAACAATTTTTTTTAAAACTAGTTTCGTTTTGGTTCAATTCCGTTCAGTCTGTTACGATGCCAGTTTCCTTGGCCATTGATTAAAAAATAAAAAACAAAAGCATTTTTAAGTGTGTCGTTGGTGCGGCCAATAAAATTTTATCAATTCGCTACGCGTAAAAACGTTGCTAGCCACGATGTAGTATCGATATCGGCAGCCTAATCGCATTCTTTCCGTTTCTAATCGATTCCCAAGTCGATATTATCGCGAGACGATTATCGGCTCGCCCGACACCTAACTCGAATATATTACAGTCGTGGAACCGAGGCCCTACTCTGTAGATTTAAGGCTGGTATTTGAAATATATCCATCCTTGTCACTCACGCTGGCTTCAACGGGTGAGCGAACGGGGTGGCTAGAGTATATGGACGTCGCGTCACGGAGTATCTGTTACTGTTTCCAACTCAACCGTGATACAACACCCCTCTATTCTGATAGCAATAAAGTCGAAAATCGTGTAGCGTCAAATAACATGAGATGTTTGTTGATATGAGAACATTGTAAGCAAAAATAACATCAATGCGTTAATGTAATACAGAACTTATTAACTTTATTTACGGTTCAAACTCAATTGGGGAGACAGCTAAGTTGAATGAATTAAAAGAGTTCAAAGATATGAAAGTTTCGTAACGATGGCAACTAAGATTCTCATCGCCATATACAATATAAACACAATTATTCATCTCACATTAAACTAGGTGCAATTAACAAGTTTTAATCACTATGCGCATAATTAATTTGTTGTTTCTGGTTCAACTTTTGAGTTCTGGTTAGTGGTTAACATTTTATAATCGAGCTTAATTGATATTATGATGAGTTACTTATTCCAATAAAAATAATTACTCAATATTTTCAATTCCTGTCCCAAATTTTCGGGTAGCAATTGAATATTATTTTCCCGGAAAAAAAATGGGGTAAAGAAGTCTCAACTTTTTTTTGTTCCCTCTTCGATGTATAGGAAAATAAGCACTACCTATTCCTATCAATGATTATGACAAACTTAAACTTATTTTTCATGATAACTTTTCTTAGAAAAAAAGGTTTTTGACTGAAGTAGCTTAAATCTAGAAATAATAGGTATGTTTATCGTATATTTTTATTCAGCTGATGAAGATAGATCATTTTGCTCAAAATACACAAATGCGACTAAACTTGAAGAGCGTAAAGATATGTGTTGTCGTTCCTACATATGTACAGTTGTGCCAACTCCAATCTTTACTTTTGATGTTTATTTCTTTCCTCCAGCGAACACTAAAAACAATAAGCGCAGAAACGTCAAATTATAAAATTGCAAAACCCGTCCCCATTCTAGGGTTATACCCTGAACACTAAAAACTTCGAACAGTAAAACGGAATGGCGATGCCTCCTTGTAATGGGATCTTGGTTAGGTATCAGTTTTACGGCGTTTTTACTGCCTGCTATGAGCCGAGTCTGCCTGTGGGTGTGCCAACATGATTTCGCTGACTGTATTGTAGGTATTTAAGTAAAGAGGGGAATTGTTGCTACGACCCCTCTGAGCCTATAATCTTTGTACATACACAACGTTATTCCTTCAACCTTATTTAGCTACGCGTTAAACTGAAGATAAACATGATATTAAAGATCTGTTTAAGTTCTTATTTTTAAAGTGAGTTACAAATGGTACATCTCTCAGGTCCCGGGTTCGATCCCAGGACAAGCTAATAAAGAGAAAATATTGGAAACCAATTTTCAATAATTCCACGGGTTTTGATGTTTGTGGTATCTTTGTTCTTTCTGATGCTCATAATACAAGTATTCACTTTGGGAATAGAACAATGTATGTAAGGGGATATTAAACCCATTTTGGAAAACGGTCTTTCACAACCGAGTCAAGACAATTAATTGGTCCTATGAAAGTTACAATCCTGTCAATTAGGCTCTTTGAAATGCATTAAACGTAAACATTTGCCTAACTCTCTTCATTTGATAATGTACGTACAGTAATTACGTACATTCGCTATCTTGTTACATTTCGAAACCATTTGCACAATACGCCATATCAAATAAAATAAAATATTTTAATGATATGCGCTTGAGCTAGCCAGGCACATCAACCTAACTAACACTCGGTTTTACGCTGTTGCGGCAAAAGATTCATGCAGAAAAGGTCCATGTCACATGCATGGGCATGTATGTAGCATATCAGTCTACCATTTTTGTTGAATAATCGCTCTAATCACAAAATAATAAGTATGTTCAAAAACATCACACACATACATTGATCTGAATCCGTGGTAAGTAGCTTAAGCACTTGTGTTTCAAAATCAAAATCAATTATGGTACTTAATACAAATAAACTTAATTACATAGAACACCCAGACCAGAACAAACAGACATGTCCATGCACACAAAAGTGTGTACAGTGCAGATATCGAACCCGCGACATCTTGGTTAATAGTTAACTTCTTGACCATTATACCAAAGTGGTCGTTGACAAAAGTTCATAAGTCGACGCAGTGTTTATCTTGATGTGTTGGCGGCGTATTTCGAAAATCCTTTCGCTAATTTTTTAAGAGTTTACATAAGAACACTGCCATTCTTATTTCAAAAATTACTCTTAGAACAAATTAAATTACCGTCAAGCCAAAAGCAAGATCGGTATACGCCTCCTGGTTGTGGAACAAACAATCTACACAGACCTTAAAAGGCTACTCATTCGCCGACCAACATATCAAGTTTCCACCCTAGCTCTTTAACATTCAATGATTTACACTACCGACTAACCCTAGACCACGGCCTAAAGTAGTTTGCATGCTAATATCAGCAAACGAATAAAAGGTACGCTCAAAACTGGTGTTTCTGCAGTACTTTCACATTTAACTGTAGAAAAAATATACCGGGGCATTAGCATCGTTCGATCCATACTAGATCCTAAGATCAATAAATTAACCATTGGCTTTTGAAACAGTAGCTATCAGAACCATTTTACAATCTAGACCAGAATACGTTTTAGCGTATGTATTTGAATCTGAATTTGACTTCTTAAAATATAACTGAGAGCTAATATTTTGATGACCACTTTGGTGTAATGGTCAGGAAGTTGACTATTAACCAAGGGTTCGATCTGCGCACTGTACAGACATTTGTGTGCATGAACATGTCTGTTTGTAATGGTCTGGGTGTTATGTGTATATATTGAAGTTTATTTGTAATACCACTGTTGATTCTGATATCTGTAACACAAGTGCTTAAGCTACTTACCACGGAGCTGACTCCGTAAAAAATATATACAACATCACAGTATTGATCTGAATCAATACTGTGATGTTGTATTTTTTTTTTGTTTTATTTAAATATCATCCTCATCGTCTTTTTCGCCTACGTCAGTCGTTAGACCTGTACCAGCTGAGTGTAGTAGGTACCTAATTGTTTTCCCAAATATCGCCAATCTTGTAAAGCCTGCAGTTACGCATCTGCAGGCTTTACAAGATTGGCGATATCAAAGATGGATTCCTTGCAAGTGAAATCCATCCACTTGGATAGACAAGAAGTAGTACATATCAGCGCTACCTGGCTTGCGATATAGGTAGGGTCCGGCGTCTTTGATTATGGGCCATCTTTCTGGCTTGCGTGAAACTGCGTAAACCTCTATTTAATTAGTGTGTCATCCCGGCCAATTTCGACCACGGCGGCTAATCTCAACAGAGACAGCCAACTACGCAGAACATGAGCGCAATACACAGGTGTTCCATCTCTCTCAAAGTTCGGTGAGACGGCAATCCGACATGACCGGAGAGAGATCAGCAGGCTTACTCTTGAATCTAATTTCATTGGATCGACATTGGAATTACGTCGTTTCGTACTCTTGACATTATACACTAGCGCCAAATTGTAATGAAATTGTGTGAGCATTTTAGGAACTAAATGAAATTGGGATTGGGCTGTTAACGCTACTCTTGAACTATTTTGACAGCTCAATATTGTGTTGAAATTGCGTTAGGATTGCTTGTCGATTAAAATTTTTCCAATAGCAAAAGTGTAACTTTTTACAGATTGTTTTGTATTTTTCGCAGTTTTTAAGCGATAAATCGTGTTTATTAGGGCTTGATTAGTGTGTATGAACAATATTCTAATCAATTATGATGAGAAAGAGCTCCAAAAAGGCGAAATGGGTGTTAAATAATGCATCATACAAGAGAGTATTTTCTACGAGCTTGACAAATATTATGGGCAAATTACAAGGTTAAAAGAATACTTGTTTGGGTAAAATTACGAACCTGTAAACTATTATAATAATCACCTATAATCCATTCACCACTGAGAAACACTTGAAATCCACCAAACTTACAAACAACCTATTTTTTTAAAAATAGATGACAAAAACCCAAAACTGCGTATTTAGGCACCTACCTACATAAGATAAGAATACATTTCATTCTCATTCATCAGTTTTTTAACAAACCTCTTAAAATAATTAAGCATACTTGAAACTTGAGAACACAGAGTAGCATTAAGTTAGCTAAAGATCCCTTTGTTTTTTATAATAGTGCAGGGAAAGACGTGATACTTTTACAGCCACACATATTCAATCTTGTGTTTTAAATGCTGATTTTTAATGAATCTTTACAAATTAGGTTAAGATTTAACAATCAAACAAAGATTTGTCTCCAAATCAGTTTTTTGGTTGATTATTTTGAAGCAATCGCGTTTTGTAACTCAATTACCGGTTAATTATAGTGCGTGGAGCAACACTAGCACGCGGCTAACTTCACGCGCTACAAAACAATCGCGGCGCAATTCCAATTTCAATCCAATGTTGCTGTCACTGGGTTCAAGAGTAAGAAATCACGTGACTTTAAAATTAACATTGGGATCGCATTGATCTTGGATTGAAATTGAAACATGTTTGGATGGTAAGACGGCAGGCGCAGGACCAACGGCTTAACGTGCGCACCGAGGCACGGGGGCGTAACGCCGCCAACTTTCCGACTCCGAGCTGTTTTTGAAAAATTTATGGCTCGACCTGGGATTCGAACCCAGGACCTCTCGGATGTAAGGCAGAAACTTTGCCACTACACCAACGAGGCAGTCAATTTAATTAGTAAGAACTACATGATTACTAAATCTACTAATACTTCTCCCGAAACTAGGTCAGCAATGGCTAATTTAATGACATGCATCACGCATTATTTCTCTAATCTACATAAAAAAGGCATCAATGAACCATGCAAGTCTTTCAGCCAGCCGATATCGAAGAATACAACACGTATTGTCGAAACGCCAATAACAATAGATGTAAGGAACAATAGCAATTATCATACGCGCTTTGATTGAAAAATCAATCAATATTCATCCGTAGTTAAGATCGCGTTAGCGACACATTATAGAAAAAACTTTTTTGCGTAAAGATCTGAAGATAAAATTGGCCGTTTTGTATAATATCGTTTAATCGTCCTATGACTTTTGTTTTGGAACTTGAAGATTATCTATATTTTGTATACGGACATTATTTTGATTAATATTGACATTTTATTTTGGTGTATTGTTTTTGTATATATGGACATAAATTTTGGATGACATTGATTTGTGATTTAATAGTACCTACCTATTGTTTTTGAAGTGGACATTAATTTTGAATGCTGAACTAGATTACAGTATATTTCTTATTTTAGATCTATATATATAGCATGCTTTTTTTGCTGGATATATAAAAACTTAATGCGAATTATAATGATCTGACATGTATCGTACATATCAGTGATTCAAGATCAAATAAACGATTTTATTCTATTGTAGAATAGAATAGAATTAATAGATTTGCTTTTGTATTGTGTAATTTAGTCTAATCTATTCTATTCTACCTACTAGCTACCGCGGTCACCAGCATGTATTAGAAACACAAGCAGGTACAAGGCAAATAATATCTAAATTGGTTCAACAGTACTGGATTCAAGCATGAGGTTCGGAGTTGTCACATCATATCGTTAACTTCATGACTACTGCTCCTGAATACTTCTCTGAAGGCTCACACCGACATTTAAAACTGAGACCTCGTTGACATAGGCCAAATGGTCCTACGAGACAGTCAACTCAAGAATTGCTACAAGACTATTGGTTCAATTAAATATACCAAGAAGAATTTTTTAGTAAGAACGATATTTCCAAAAGGACCCAAATGTCTTCCTTTTCGTCAAGGAGTACCAATGAGCAATTGAATTGCTGGAAAGCGACAATATCTTTCAAAGGTACGTCAGCCTCGCTGGGCTGTTAAAATGCAAATGAGCGCTTCATCTCTTTGCTGCTGCATTCGTCAACTACCCACAGAGCACGGAATGCAGGATGGTACAGTTGCCTCTACAATTAAGTTCGAAAATTGCTTTTATTGTAATATTTTTTATAATGAACTAGCTTCCCGTCAGCGGCTTCGTCTGCGTGAAATCCGGTTTTCTTATACGAGTATGTATATTGAGCATGTTATTACAAATATTAACTCTATATTTAATCTTTATATATCAAATCACTCTATCCATTTAAAAATATCTGAATCAAAATCCGTTGCGTAGTTTTAAATATCCAATCTTATCCATACATGCAGACATAGGGACAGACGCGGAAAGCTACTTTGCTTTGCTACTATGTAGTGTAGTGATGTTGATGATGCAAATTTGCTGTGGTGATGTCTTTACGTACAGCGTTTTACTATTAAATAATCTGTGCTTACAGATGACGCTTACTGTGTAGAGAGGACGTCACGTCCAGCTGAGTATTTCGGAACATTTGGCAGATGTGAGAGTCCAAGAGAAGACAGGCAGTTTAACTGTTGCATTTGTCACTGCACAAGAACAAATCGATTATGGACAAAAGTAACGCCAAAACCGGTTATTTTAAAGAACATATAATCAAGTAAAGCTTGTATTAAACTAGGTACTAAGTACGTTAAGTCAATCATAACATGAAATAGTAATAGCGTCGTTTCGATACTTGTAAATCGTTTTACTTATTCAAAATAGCAAATAGCAATTCAGCAAAGGGTTTAAACTGCAAAATGTGTGAAAATGCAAAATTTTCAAGTAATTAACTTGAAAATATTATCATAACATTACGATTACGACATAATTATTGTTGCAAAGCAATGGTAAAGATGAACTTTGATTTAAACAGAATTCTATATTACCCCATTGTAAAGCAACATTTAGTCACAGATTACTAAATAGTTTGATTTAGTATTTGTATTATGAACGCCAAAATCCTGTAGAAAGTTACGGATGATCTAAACCACCATTCACCCCGAACTTTCGAACCCAGTTCCAAAAAAAAGTCCACAAAAAATGTACGTTATTCAAATTGT
The DNA here is from genome assembly GCA_963921415.1 of Pyrausta despicata. Classification (NCBI taxonomy): domain Eukaryota; kingdom Metazoa; phylum Arthropoda; class Insecta; order Lepidoptera; family Crambidae; genus Pyrausta; species Pyrausta despicata. Next base: position 7,191,205 of record OY992869.1, read on the forward strand.
ACTTCGAAACCAGAGACAAGACAGAGAACACGTGTTATTTTTTTTTAATAGGCGACGTTTACACAGCATGCCTTCCGTGTCATATTACGAATTCGTCACATTCCTGTACATGGGTTACTTTGAAACAATTTTGAACCTTGATAGCTTAGTTTTAAGGGTTAGGTTAGTTTCGTGGGTGGTGTGGTCATTATACCCTAATTTCGTAACTGGTAGCGGGTATCATATTACAAGTTCAGGTCACGTTGGTGCTGATAAGCATTGTTTGAGAGTTGAAACATTTGAAGAATTGTTTGTTGAGATGTACAGTCCTCAGCATGTTTGTGAAGCTTGAACAGTCGACCGCACAAATTGTCAACCACACCAGTAACTGAACAATTACAAAGAGTCCCCAGAAAAAGTCTTCATTATCTCTCTGTTAATCTGCAAGCCTATTTAAAAAAACGAATACTATACACACAAAACTGCGATACCATTATTTTCTGGAATCATTTCATAGTTTATGCCCCCATTTCAGGACTTCGGGAACGCTTAAAACTCTAAAATAAACGTCATCTAGTAAGCTACAAACACATATAAATTACATATATAATCATTTCAAGCACGGAATCTTCAAAGCAGATATTTTTTTGGCGTTACTTTGCGGAAATCCATGATAAATAATTTTTTTGCTTTAAATTTCTACTAAACGACGCCAGCTCAGTAACCCAAATACATTCAACTGTAACCAATTCAAAATACTAGAGCTGGAAGTCACAGGACTTACAATATAACTCACAACGTGACCAGAAGATGCATCTGGAAACACAACAATGTCACCAACAAAACACTCGACGTGTTTCGCTACTACATGTGGCATCCTCAGGTGATGTTGTCGTTTCGACAGATTACGAGCGACCGTCACTAGTAGTGCTTCCAGCTCTAGTTTTTTGAAGTGGTTTTCGGTTGGTTGTAAATAGGTTCCTGCGCTGGCGTCGTTTAGTGGAAATTTAAAGCAAAATAATTGTCTTTTCCAGCTTTAGACGAAACTTTACAAACGTCTTGTTACAAATTACTCAAAGAACTGTTCAAAATAAATTACGTGTTTAGTTAGCTTTATTTCTAACAGCAAATTGTACTGCACACAGTCCACCGTCCACAAAAAGCTCAAATAAAACAAGCATTCAAATATTTACATAACTAAGTGGACACTTACAATGGCGATGATTTAATTACAAACAAGTTTCGCGTCATGGCGTAACGAACATGTGTGCCAACATGTTGGCAAACGTTTGCGTTTATGTGGTAATGTCAGTACAGACCATAGATTTAGAATGTAGCGAAAAAATTCTAAATCTATGGTACAGACGATCAGGCTACCTATTTTTAATCCCCGAAGAAAGAGAGGGGGGTTTTAATCAATTTTACCCCCATTTTGTGTGTCTGTGGCATCGTAGCTGCCGAACAGAGAAACCGATTTCAGAGCGGTTCTTAATCACGATGCTTCATAGCTTAATTTATTTATTTATTTAAAAACTTTTGCACAAACTTGTGTTCAATGGTGGACTCTGTCAAAAACCGTTGAAGATTTCCAGTTGTTTTCCTAGCTCATGTCGGAGGTCACATTTTTTATTTAAACTTTAAAAATTGCGTTCTCTACCAGTCATACATTTGTTAAACGCGTGATGTCAAACGCGCAACTCTTTTAAGCAACGATAGACCAAATCTAATATATAAAATTCTCGTGTCACAGTTTTCGTTGCCATACTCCTCCGAAACGGCTTGACCGATTCTCATGTAATTTTGTGAGCATATTGAGTAGGTCTGAGAATAGGCCAACATCTATTTCTCATACCTCTAAGTGATAAAAAAAAATTAAATGGCAAAACAACGGTTGCCGGGTCAGCTATCTTATATATAAAAATGAATTGTTGTTCGTTAGTCTCGCTAAAACTCGATAATGGCTGAATCGATTTGACTAATATTAGTCTCGAAATATTCGTTGAAATCCAGGGAAGGTTTAAAAGATAAGACTTTAAAAAAAAGCAACAATAGGACAACGTCTGCGGGTCCACTAGTCTTAAATAAATCTTAATCATACGTCAAATGTGTTAGACAGGTATTGACGAGTTAAAGATACGGTAAGGTGCACCGAAGCCTCACGATACACGTGCCTTAGTCAGATAAATCATCTTCGATACCGGTTTTCATCATAACTCCAGTTCATTGATTCGCTTAAAAACGGGAAGCAGTTACAGTCCACTAGTACACAGAAATGTGTTTTAATTGCGATAATTCTTATGCCAATTACGCTGTAGATCAATGTGGAAGACCGATTTAGAGATGAGGCAAAAAGGTAGAAAGACTCAGTAAGGCATGCTTTGTCAAACTCCACACTGCGCTGTTTGTTTGTCTATTAATAAAATAAAGGTCCTGAACTAAAGAGAGGTCCTGGGTTCGAATCCCAGGTCGAGACAAAATTGTTACTGAGATTTTCTGTCATGAATTTCTCAAAACCAGCTCGGAGTCGGGAAGTTTGCGGTGTTACACCCCCGTGCCTCGGAAAGCACGTACGTTGGTCCTGCGCCTGATCTCTCTCCGGTCATGTCGGATTGCCGTCTCACCGAACTTTGAGAGTGATGGAACAGTAAGTGCACCTGTGTATTGCATTCACACTTGTGCACTATAATATCTCCTGCGTTGGTGGCTGATCTCTGTTGGGATTGGCCGCCGTGGTCGAAATCGGCCCGGAAGACTATTATTATTAATAAAATAAAACAATTACTATTTTGCATGGTATGATTGTTGGTTAAGTCATTTGGCGTCAGGATAGTCAGGGTAAATAATGTGATTTTGTTTCTTTTAATTAGCAGCGCTCCTGTTGAGCGGTAGCAATATAGTTGACTAAATAGCACAAAAGTGTTTTACATTCACAGGCATCGAAGAGTAAGTAGTGATGTCCCATAAAGTTTACCTTACTTAAAAAATACCCTCTCTTGCATTTGATTAATCTTAAAAAAATATTTATAACGCGTTTCGTCTCTATCGTTATTAAAGCAATAGACAGTGACAGAATGCGATTTAAATCTTTTTTTAAGATAAATAGGCTTCGTGCAAGTGGTCCAAAGTGAGCTTACTCAATCTACTTTCTTAACCTAACATGCATTGGCCTTATCAAGTATTTTTCTATTACTGTGCTTTCCTTCGCTGTTCACAAATAGAGTTGCATTTTCTGTAGCGGGTTTTCCTTAGAAAAAGCTCCGCGCAAGAGGCGGTTTTGCCATAGTATCTAATATGGCGCCGCCTACCACCATTGGTGGTCAAGCTACAAGGTATAGACGGCACATCAGGCTGTCTATTTTTATTGTAAAATCGCCCTTATCACAAGTCCATAAGATACCCCAGTGTTTACCTTGATTTGCTGTGGTGTACGATTATCGCTCGCTCCGCTTAACTAAGCTGTTTTCGCTTAACTGACTCCTTTTTTTCTATAAGCTAAACCGATAGCAAAAATTACAACGCATACATAGGTAATTGCTTTACGCACTGTTCAAATGATGGGAATTATTTTAAAATAGGGCCTCGTTCCAGCGCACATCTGCGGCTTCTTGTCGCAGCTACTCGTGACTAACAACGCGTCAACCCGTTGGTGTAGTGGCAAAGTTTCTTCCTTACATCCGAGAGGTCCTGGGTTCGAATCCCAGATCGAGCCAAAAGTTGTTTCTGACATTTTCTGTCACGATTTTCTCAAAAACAGCTCGGAGTCGGGAAGTTGACGGTGTTACACTTCCGTGCCTCGGAAAGCACGTTAAGCCGTTGGTCCTGCGCGTGATCTCTCTCCGGTCATGCCGGATTGCCGTCTCACCGAACTTTGAGAGTGATGGAACAGTGAATGCACCTGTGTATTGCGCTCACACTTGCGCACTATAATATCTCCTGCATATCATCTCATTTGGCTGATCTCTGTTGAGATTGGCCGCCGTGGTCGAAATCAGCCAAGAGGACTACGAGGGCCAAACTGAAAGTTTTTAGAACTGGCAACTTAAAAGCATTATATTAAAAAAATAAGTTTAAATTTTGAAAATAGAACTCTTTACCAATAATATTGAGTATACATTTCATTCATTTGTCATTTGTTTTACGATTTGGCGGCAAATTGAAAATTGTCTGTGCACGTCAGAATGAATTTAAGCCGAGAAAATTTTCGTGCAATGATTTTTTATGACTTTCGATGTCATATAAGTCAACAAGAAAGTTATGATAGACTTCGATTGGCTTTTCACGATGAAGCCCCATCTCGTGCCACAGTTTACAACTGGTTTAATGAATTCAAACGTGGTCGAACTAATCTCACCGATGATTTGCGTGAGGGACGGCCTTCTACAGCGACGACTGAAGATAATATCAGTGTTGTGCGGCGTATGATAGAGACTGACAAAAGAGTGACCTATCAGCAGATTCGGACAAGTCTAGGCATAGGTATGAGTCAAGTGCACAAAATCCTCCATGAACATTTAGCGGTCCGGAAGCTTTGTGCCCGCTGGATACCGCATAATTTGACCGAGGCTCAAAAACTCCGCCGTGTTGATTGGTGCCGAGAAATGATCCAAAAATTTAACGGAGGTGACTCAAATGCTGTGTTCGACATACTAACGGGTGACGAAAGCTGGATTTACTGTTATGATCCGGAAACCAAAAGACAGTCTGCTCAGTGGGTGTTTCCTTCCGAAGAGTTGCCAACTAAAGTGAAGAGAGGTCGAAGTGTTGGAAAAAAGATGGTGGCCTCGTTCTTCGGAAAGACAGGTCATTACGCGACAGTTGTCTTAGAGGATCAGAAAACGGTTAATTCAGAGTGGTACACTAACAACTGTTTGCCACTTGTCTTGGAAAAAGTTCGAGAGAAACGACCTCGCAGCAGGATCCTCCTTCATCACGACAATGCCTCGTCGCACACCGCCAGGCAAACGATCGACTATTTGGCGACCTCAGACGTGGAATTACTGGGTCACCCGCCGTATAGCCCCGACCTCGCACCCTGCGATTTTTATTTATTCCCGAAAATAAAAGAAAAACTTCGAGGAAAACATTTTATGGACGCCGAAGAAGCAGTGGCTGCGTTTCAAAACGCCGTCGAAAAGACCCCTAAGGCCGAGTGGGCAAGGTGCTTTTCTCAATGGTTCCATCGAATGCAGCGATGTATTGATGTAAATGGACGCTATTTTGAAAAGTTATAATAAAACTAATAACTTGCTAGAATGCTTTAGTTTTTGATTTTCTAAGAACTTTCAGTTTGACCCTCGTATTATTATTCGCTGACAGTCGCGAGTTACAGCGACAGTACGACACAGGGGTGCCCTGGGTCTAATGTTCGTTTGAATTACAGATGGAACTGGAAGTTTATCATTTCAGATTGACTTGACGAGACACGAGTGGAATTAGATAGGGTTTATTTAGTGAGTTAAATGAGTCAGTTTCTCATCAGAGAAAACTAATCTTTTTCCTTATACAATCCTAATAAATTAAAAGATTCCGACAAGTTGAGAACCTTTTATTCCTATTTCGGAGTTCGGTGTAAAAAAGAAACATTTAAAGAAGGTAGGTTACCTTAACTTAACGATACAGATAGTTTAAGAATTTGGCGCCAATAATATTTCATCGCGATTATCGATCAATCATTTCTTATCTCTACAGTTACCAAAGCAACATAAAAACGTTTACAACTTCATACCGTTCCAAACTTTAAATATCTTTAAAAAATGGAACTTTAGAATTAGAACAAAAGGTTTATAAATTTTAATGGTATCTAGCCAAACAATGCGGGCCGCTTGGTTTTTTTTTAAGTCTAAGTTCCAGGCCCGTTAAGTCTAAGTTCCAGGTAGATTTGCCTTCAATGGAGTCTGGGGACTTAAAAAAAATACTAGCTCTAAAGGATTTCGTAGTAGGACTTTTCTACAGAAATTAAATAATCTGCGTCGGAAAATGACGGATTTATCATTCTAATCCTACTAATATTGTAAACGCGAAAGTTTGTTAGTATGTTTGTATGTTTGTTACTCTTTCATCTAAAGACAAGTTCATGAATTTTAATAAAATTTTACAAAAATATAGCTCATACAACAGAATATAACACATAGGCTATATTTTATTTTTTTAAAACGTAAAGATAAAGGTTTCCACGCGGACGCGTAGTTGTATAAAGTTTCATGCCTCATTGCGTGCATACAAACATATTTTTATCGCCAACACGATTATTGTTTTAAATAAGCTACAGAAGATATTATACTATAGAAGATATTACACAATGCAAATCACGTTATGCCAACTAAAATACGTAAATAGCAATTAACATTTCGGAATTATTATTCTTGTTAAAAAATATCACATGATTCGTCTTAGTAGGACGTAAAAGCAAACAGACAGCCAGACAAGGAGGTTCTTTCGCATTTTATCATTAGTAAAGGCTGACTACTGGCTGAATAAAATTTTCTTTGGTCGCAAACGGCTACCTACTCTTCATCATTCTTGAGCCTCTATCCTTAAGGTTCAATATCTGATAGTCCTGTTTGGCTTGTAACCGGTTCCGTTTGTTTGTTGAAGGGATTATTATTATATTCGGTGTGAGTCGACGGAGACCGTAGGGCCGGCCTAGTAGGGTAAACGAGGCTATAATTGGCACTGGTCCACTTATCGTATTGTTTTAGACTTTTGCTAAACTGCGTGTGAGAAAATGATTTAGGTAATTCAATTTTATTTCAAATATGTAGTTTGGAGCAAAATAGAACCTAAAAATATATCATTGTACATATTTCTTTGTTTAACTTTTCTGTTGTTTGCAATAAAGAGTTTCTATCTATCTGCTTGATATAAGGCTCAAAAATGTCTAAGAGGTTTTCAATCTTGCTGTAACTTAATACGAATGGTTAAAAATAAAGTTAAACCCGGAATTCTTGTATGGGTATGCAGAGAAAAAGTCGATCAGGGATATCGGACGATGTTAATAATAAATTTAACCAGTTATCAATCGACATTGAAAGTGGTGCTTACTGGAAATCACATGTAATTGGAGAAAAAAAAGACAACGAGGCCTGACGACCGCGGATCGAGTTACAAAAGACGTCGCAAAAAATCAGGCGGTTGACATTGAGAATTTGAAATGCGTTGACTTGGTAAGACTACCACTCGTAGGTGACTTTAAAAATGGAGCAAAGTAACCCAAAAATTTACTAGAGATACCTACCTACTAAAATACCTATATTTTTTATAAATATATTAAGAAAAAAAAACATTATCTTGACTCAACTGCTAAGTCAAAGCTTTAAAACTGATTTCAGACAGAATCCATGGATATGACTTTTAAAATTATATTTCTGAGTTTACCCACCAAACCAGTTCTGTACCTTGCATTTGATGGTAAAATAAAAATTAAATTTTAGAATAAACACGAGCAATTAATTGAAGGGGACATTTTTTGTGGCAAAAATGTCATAAAATTTTATCACCGAATGTTTTCCCGCGTAAATTCATAATTTATGCCACAACCCACCGAGTGCGATGTCGACTTGATCGTACGCCATATTTAATTATTATTATGTGTCCATGTGGTTTTGTCTTTAATATCCATTCTTAAAACGATAATTTGTATGGTCGCATGTGACATATTAAGGCAGCTTGTCATTAACTCGCGTTGCGTGGAAGCATTTTAAATGGCCGGCAAGCACATTTGTATGGAATACGCTATAAGAATTGCGTTCTTATAGTTTTTTTTTGCTATTTTAGCAGTGTCCAATGAAGAATTGCCTCTTAATAGTTCCATAACATTTTGAAAATAAACCAAGTTTGGAATATAATATTAAAAAGAATCATCTCATTAATTTCGATTAAGAAGTTAATTAATTTTTACACACCTAAGACACGCTAATAACTTTAAAAAACCTGTCCAGTCGTGGTTAAAATGTAGATTTGTTTAAATCATATGCTTAAAGCAAAGCGAACGATACATAATTTAAAAAATACAAAATAAGTCTAAGCCCAGTGTTAAATTTTAGTTTGCTAAAATAGTGACTTTTATTACTTTGAACGGATGATTTTCATTAATTTTGGAAATAGGTATCTAGTCATAAATGAAATGTCATCATTATCCTACACTCATTTCAAAATTGAGGACGCTTTTTGCACTAACGAAAAAACTTGGCATGCACGTACTATAATTACGAAAATAACTTCGGCAAACTTGTCATCAACTATTAGGTAAATAAATTTTCAGATGCATGCCAAGTATTTTATGAAAAACTGCAATTAGTTTTCACTGGCAAAACATTGCAAGACTTTTAAAAGTTATGAATTTTTAAAATTTTAGTGGTGTTGTCACAATGTCAAAACGTGAAAATACAACAAAAAGAAAATATCAAGAAAATAAAACACAAAAAAATCATTAATTAACTTTTTACCATAGCGGATGTTTGATGTTTTTTTTATATTTCAGTCTCCGTGATGCTCCATGAAATCGACAATTCTAGGAAACCCTCATTACGGGCGCGAACCGTATTTTATTTATTTATTTCGCCATCGTTTAATGATTTGTAGAAACGTTCCCAGCTACCTCAATTATTTTATAACATCATCCTCTTTTCAAAATGGTATCATTTAAAATGCTTTTCATTCATCATGCAAATCATTTTTTATTTATTTACTGAGTCAAAATTCTCAAAATAAAATTTTAAATAAAAATGTATTTCGCTTTAAAACGCACCGTGCGTATTGTCAATCCTGGCAATTCAGACGTCAGTTCCAAATCATTTCCATGTGGCATTAAGCACACATCACCTAGTATTTATGTGGCATAACCTACGGCCGAAGCAACAAAGAGCAACTTTAACAATTTGAATACGTGGCTCGTATGGTAATCGTCTCGAGATTACTACGCCAACTCGAACCAGAGACATCGAATGCATTTGATTCGGTGGACGAGACAATATTGTCTGTGGAATTCTCGGAACATTAATCATTATCTCGATCATTGCGGACGTTGCAAGTTTTCTTGATCACGCTTTAAAAGTTACCGATCAGGAATACAGGTGGTCAAAAACGTTTACAATAAAAGGACATCCCTTTTTTCCATCGATATAAATATCAACGACTTTATTTATATGTCACAAATATACCTTCTAAAATGGAATACATGCGTTTTTTAAACTTGCTCGCCGTTAATAGTAAAATATTATATTTTTTTATCAAAAACTTAAAAATGTTTAAATTTGACATACGGCAACATGGCTGGGACCAAACGACATAACCGAATATAACAAAAACAATCGAATCTGAATAACGACAATTCGAAATTGAGACTTGTTATTGCGCGTCGTAAACCTCTGCTAGTTGAGTTTCTCCGAGTTTATATGACTGTAAAAGATCCTGTATTTTAGTGTCTGCTTAAAACTAAGTAGGTTATTGCATACCGCAAGGCGATGTGCCTGTGTGACTCGCCTACATGGTTTTCAGTAATAAATAAAACAATATTACTGGGAAAGATTATTTTTTCTCCTACCATGTAGCAAGTGAAATATGCAAATATAAAATTATATGGCGTGGCATGTTGTTTTTTTTTTTACATGTCATGTTAGGTTTCGACAATTTAAGCATGTTTTGTTCATAGCTAATTTTTTGTATTATTCATAATGACGCTGTTATTTAATTAATACTTCTTTTTTTAAATTGGCACTTGAGATGCTATTTACAATTTACTCATTGAATTTAAAATTTCTTGACTTTTATTTTGTATAAGTCAAAAAACGCAAAAAGAACATTTACTCAAATTTGTCTTTTCACTGACAGACAGTAGTCGGTGCAAACCACCAGCTACTTAAAAAAAAAAACACTTCAAAACATGATACCCAAGCACATTAGTTGCACAGTGCATTTTGAGAGTGCATTGCGTATGCTGCGCAAGCGCACCGAACACACGAGCGCATTAAAATTCTCCGCTCTCGCATGTTCTCATAGCGCGCCGCTGTGTTTAGGGCTGGTGTAGCTTAGGTTTAATTTTGTCTGCTTTAACATCGAGCTTACTACTTATTATTTGTAAGCTGTCAGTTTGCCACACTTTTAGAAAAAAAGTTAAATTATGCAATTAAAAATATCTGTTTTTTTAAATTAATATTAAAAAATATTTTTCGTTCAATGCCGCTTGTAACAAGGGTCGGATTAGATACAATATACAACATTCCTTCGGCATTAAGATATAAGTATTACTTGAAGCAAATAGAACATTTACCTACATCTATACTTACTTATAATAAATCTGTAGAAAGGTCAATTCTGTACATGAAATATATTTCCAAAATAACTATTAGAGGGTGATCAGTAAATTTTTTGTATGTCTGTTCGCATTTAATAACCGTTATAGAAACCAAAACTACTCGACCGATTTTAACAAAACATCAATGGTAGAATTATTTTTCATACTCCTAAGCGGGTTACAGTATACTTTTCATCACGCTACAATCAATAGAAGCAGAGCAGTGAAGGAAAATGTTGGGAAAACGGGAGAAGTTACTCCAATTTTTTAAGCTTCCTTCGCGTGTGCAACCTTAATGGGAAAAGTTACACAGAAAGAAATCAAGTAGGACGGAAATATTCTCCTTAAAATTATATAAAAAAATATCCCACGACAGCATATTATGTCTATCTTTTATGGTTGACTCATAATAACACGTGTAACTCCAGATAGCTAAGCAGTTCGGAACTTTCTGATTATATTTGTCTAATCCAACGTTTTTAACACTCTCAGTCATCTAAATATAGTATAAAACTCATTGGTGACTGACTGACTGACATAAGGATCTATCAACGCACAGCCCAAACCACTGGACGGACGGATCAGGCTGAAATTTGGCATGCAGGTAGATGTTATGACGTAGACCTTTGCTAAGAGAGGATTTTGGTAAATTGTACCCCCAAGGGGATAAAATAGGGGTTGCAAATTTTGACGAAGTCGCGGGCGGCCGATAGTATGTCATTAAATGTAGGTTTTCCTTTTGAATAACACATTACAGAAAATTGCCAACCCTGCCTATTATCTAACCCCGTTAACTCGGCGAACTTTTATAATTCTGAGTCTAGATTCAAATTATTACTAGGTATGTAATAAAAACGCAAAACATAAAATGTTGTGTAATAAGACTTCGTAAAATTCTTGCATTATTTTACTTCAACGTTTAGTTTTTTAAGCTTGTTAGCAACAATATAGTCATTTATGTGTTACACATCCGTTACTAATGTCTTGACTTTTGACGGCTAGGCGTTATAAAGTAAAGCACAATGGCTACTAGAAACAACATGAATTAAGATCAAATCAAGTTAATTAGATACAGCAATACCTACAAAGCGTAGAAAATTCGATTACATCATGAATAATTCATTTCAGATAACGACCAAATAAAACGATTGTTCGCTTCTGAGAACAACGTGTTTAGATTTCGACTTCGGTAAACGCGCCGGCGGCTTGTTGTATAAAAAAAAGCATCGGTGATTTACCACATAAAGTAATACTACTTACTATAAAATACTAGTAATGAAATGAAATATTTTTATTTGCACAAAACATGGTTACAATAATGATATTACAAACAGGTACAACCTCAGCAGTAAACTATAAAAATCTGTTTTTACATCTACCTTAGGCATGTTACAAAAAAAAATGAATGTGACACTTTTTTTTAAATACGAGTAATTCTAGAATTGCGTGTGCCAGCTACACCGGGAATAAAATCCTAACCAATGTTTGACACATAGAAAAAAAACAATGCATTTCGGAACGCAACATCGAACAGTAAAATGCCTTCCAAAACTCGGTTTTGGGACTGGCCACTCGTGACCCCGCTTGTCGCATTTTTACTGCGCCATAAAAAAAAGAAAACGATTTTTGAAATATATTTTTTCTTTAAAAGGAATAAGGGAGTTATAAATAATTCCTTTTTTTGCTCTGCGACGGTCACCTCATTGAAAAATGGCCGTCGCAAGGTTTCGAATAAGAAAAGGAATTTGTACCGTGTCCCTTTTTCGTGTATGTTTTTGCTCATATCTCGGATCTTAATTTAGGTATTAAATGATTTGTTTAATAAGCAACAATATTCAAGAAGAGGTTTACCATAGCAAAAACAATCTGCCGAAGTCACACATTTGTTCTTCTCATCTCATGAAACCAACTTTTAGGCGCCAAATGCTTACGGACTTGTTTTCCACCTAAGATAATATACTTTTTATGAATCTTGTGTCACCTGTTTGAGACAAACGTATCATTACAATAATAATGGAAAACATTAAATTTTGTTAAGGACATCCCAGCTTTTTCACAAGCAGGTGCGTTGAGCACATTGATGGGGCAAATAGCGTTATGTCCAAGGGGTCGTGGCAATAAAAAATAAATGGCATTACAATTATCAACATTGTCCTTGTCGCTGAACTGCCAATGAACATTTCAATTATTCCGGACATCGAGTTAATTAAAATTTCTATGAAAGAATTATCGCATTCGTTCGTACCATTTTAGATGTCCCTGTTATGCCTGATAAGTAGAATAGGAGTTAACGTTTTCTGTGTAAAATAGCAACGCCTACTAGGTTTTTGCACGTTTTGTCTATTTCTGAACTTACATCCGTTTAACAATGCGCGCTTTGAACTAAAAAGGTCATTTTAGATGGTTTCGTGAGTAATAGGATTCTAAACGAATCGTGCAACTTTCTTTTCAATCACAATGATCTTTCTTCCTTGTGCATAGCCAAATTCATCATATTTTGTTATTAATAAAGAATTTTTGAATTTTTTTTTTGAAATTTGTGAGACATGAAAACTTGCAGGCATATAATTCAGAATTAGTATGTTATGGTTTTTTAAACATTTTTATTACATGCCAGTGTTTAGAAATAAAAGAATGAACCATAATGGTGTTTTTACCTTACAAGTTTGAGTTTTTAAATAAACGAAACCTTCGATAAGTACTTCTTTAGGTCAGTTAATGTATAATACCGATAATAATTTGTGTTGCAAGTGGTTTATCTTTAATCGAAATCTGACTAACATTCCTACCTAACTAGGTAGGTAAATGACGGCAATGCTGATTTGCCGGCATCTTACGTATTCGGTTTGATCGGTAGGTACCTATACCTAGGTAGGTTTAAAACTATTGATTTCAAAAATCTAATAACTTTTAAATCTCACGGACAAAGAAGTTGGACAGTAACGTCTTAGAGCCGACCAACATAATGCTTTATCTTTTCACTCACATGCACTTGTTATGGTTAACTAGGTACCTATTTAATAATTCTGTACAATTACATTGATAAGAACCACATCCGCTTATTATACCATCTCGGGTGTGAGTACATAACTAACTGCAACACGACTTTGTTTTGAAAAGTGCTCGTTCGTACTTTACACCCGGTCATATCAGCGTCGAGCAAGCTATGCAAATTGTTATACGTTCGCACGATTGCTGATAACGCTATTCGAACACTAATGAGTGACTGAGTGAAGTATGAACACATGATACCATGCCGGCTGCGGCTGCGACTAACCTTAGCGGCTCAAACAAAAATACGAGCGAAAACGTTCAGCGACCCCACATACCTAAAAGCGCGCATGGCGTAAATCCACTCGAACACAATCACAACACGCACGTTACATTATTATCACACACTATGCACTCGCGATGCTCGTAAAATGTACACTGATCATTATTTTGATAATCGGAGCGACGTACAAACATCCGACTTGGTCGCCAAGCGCGAGTTGACTGCACACTATCAAACGCTGAGCGGGAGCGCACACAGAGGCAGCACGCACACATAGATTATGTGCACCGACAGGCGCGTTTAAAAAACGAACGATCGGTATGCAGACGTTCGGTTCGGAGCAGGTCCTCCGTTGGCGCTGTTTTGGTCTGCGGTTCGGGGTGCCAAGCACGGGCGGAGATATTCTCCACACTTCTAAGATCTGGAATAAGTTTAGGCGGGAGATTTACCCCGAAGACGCGGCAATCGCCGGATTTTTCACCAACTGGACACACGTGTGTCCAACTTTAAATGATTACCACTTATTATTTCGTCAACTGGACACGCCAATATTTTTACGCGTGTCCACATGGTGAAACCGAAGTAAAAAACCAATGAAGTCAAATAAAGTACCAATCTACCTACATAACTTGAGTGTATGTTGACAACTTTGATAAAATTTAACTTAAAAGCCATGTGATTTAAAACTAAGTTTTGGGAACTGACACTTTATTATATACTTTGTCAAAACTAATAAATAATGAAACTAGGTACATATTACAATCAATCAGTCTTATTTAGTATAACGCAAGTTTTACTTACATACCGAAATATCTATCTTACCTAAAAATAATAGGTGATGTTTTTAGTCCTTACTTCTTATTTCACAAACGTTAAAAATACCATTCAAAAGCGTAACTTCCCAACGTCTTAAGAAATCTCCCCGTCTTCGGGGAGATCTTCTTCTTGCTGCAACATTAAAAACAAAAGAACGGCAGTCAGCGAACCTTGAGTGGGCAGGCGATACGATTCGAGCCTGCGCCCGAGTCAGCGCGCCATGTTGTCGAGGTGTGAACGAGACACCGCTCTACAAACATATCTGTATTCCCCTCGCACGCTTGTTAGCGTTATTGCGTGCTGTAACTATACTAGTCAGCAGCACACACCCACACTCACGCATTGTTATCTCACACAAAATTTATAACGAGCAAGTTGGATTTTCGTCTCAGTTGAGGCGGACACTCCTAAATTCTTTGCGGAAGGATTTGGTTTTTTTCGTTCGTGACGCCTTCGCCTCAGGCGAAATAAAATTATAATGGTGGATAGTTTGTTTTGGGATTTGGCTCGTTATTTTGGCAGCATTGGCTTGACTTGTGAATGAACGGCGTTCATTGGGTGGCTAACTGGCGACAGTTCTTAGATTTCCGAGTAGGTGACTAAATAACGTTCGCGTGGGTTTGTTTAATCTTGGGTGCGCTTGCGTCTAACTAATTTTATAACGCAAACAGGAGCAGTAACCTCACTCCTACATACTATAAAGCAAAGTCGCTTCCCGCGTCTGACTCTGTCTGTATGTATGCTTAGATCTTTTAAAACACTCAACGGGTTTTGATTTTTTTTAATAGATAGATTGATTCAAGTGGAAGGTTAATGTAATAAATATGGAAAACATGCGAAAACAGCAAGCAGGGAAGCGTCTGCCGGGTCTACTAGTGTTGTAACGAAGGCGATTTCTAAGCAGTAAGCCAAGTAGTTCTAATTGA
Organism: Pyrausta despicata; assembly: GCA_963921415.1. Lineage (NCBI taxonomy): Eukaryota > Metazoa > Arthropoda > Insecta > Lepidoptera > Crambidae > Pyrausta > Pyrausta despicata. The sequence continues at coordinate 7,206,491 of OY992869.1, forward strand.
ATGGGTCCAGTAGGGACCTCTTTTATATTAGTTGTGTTTAACGGATTGCTTTCACGAACTCAACCACTTGAAATAGAGAAAACTCTCAAAGCTTGACTTCTTATTTCTTAACCAGTCGAAACCGATGATTGCAGCCACAATCAATTTCCTATTTTAGATATTCAGTGTACCACACTTGCTTCTGAACAAATAAACAAACTTTATTTCCTTCTCAACAAACTTTCTTCTTGGAAAAGCAGCGCTGCTATTAAGTTGAATGCAACATTGCTGTAGGTTGTGGCCCTGTTGTAAGACTACTGTATGTATTTATACCATGTGTCAACTTTGGTCTATAGGTGGACTTATGAGTACTAACTACTATTGTTTCAAGTGAATGGCTGCTGTTTTTTATACGTATCTAAAATTATTTATTTATTATTCAACATCGGTCGCGCAAATGGCTGAAATTCAGAATATTCTGATAGTTTAAATTGTTTTTATAGTGTCAAATGTGTCTCGAAAGCCCGAGTTCACCGACTTTAAAATGGTCTATCATGATTTAATCAGCCAGTTAGTGGTCAATGACAATTAAAATATTTAAAATAAGGTACACTAAACGGATGGTTTCTGAACAGTTGGTTGGTTTACGTAGTAAGTGTTGACTGCACTAGAACAATCTGGTTGAAGTTTGACAGAAAAACACTGCACCAACCTACTTTAAGTAATGCTATAACCTCCGTTTTTAACCTAATTAAAACCAAAACAACCGATCAAAAAGCAGATACATTTCAAGAAAACGGCCTAAACTTGTAACGGTAACCGTTTTTCTTAGTAGAGGTGAAATTAATAATAGTTAATCTTAAAAGGCGACGACACGTTATGCCATATTCGCTAACCGGAGCCGATAAAGCTTGTAACATAGTCATGAGCGGAGCGGGCGCGACAGCGTGCAGCGGGAATAGTAAATAATAATTTAAAAAAAATCTTCACTATCTTTTATACATTTTCGTAGCTAGTGGGTAGCTAGCAGCTTTCGTAGCTCCATTTGAGTCAGTCAATCTTGTGATTCGTCTTGACGTAAACGGTAAAACGATAAAAAAGCCACTGTGAGGGATCCAAGATTTGTGGTTGTTTTGTAGGTGTCCCACCACCAACGCAGCTAAGTAAGTGCACTGTGTCACTCGATATCCGTGATACAGTGATTTTACTGATGACGTTTTGTGCTTCTTAAATGAACTACCTCATGTTGTTAAAGACGGTGACGACTGAGGCACGAGGCCCGAACAATAACCGACTATTTAAACCAGATTAAAACATTATTAGCTATAAAAGTAATTTCCAGTATGTAATATTAGCTGATTTAGTCAAAATTAAGTTGTTTAAAAATCTTTGAACTCGGTCCTTACTAGCCTCCTACCAAATTCGTATAACACGTGGTTAAGCATTTTACTCTCATCCGCTCTCAGTGTATTACTATAATGTATAGGTCCAACAGAATCTCTGATAATCGTCAGGTAGCGATGTTAATTGTCATTTTGTTTTTTTTGTTTTAAAATATAAACGCTGCCAGTATGCGGAAAGCAAGATCGTTATACGACCTCTGATCAACGTCAAATTGTATTCCGCATTCCCGCCTCCGCTTATGCACTATATCCTACTCCTACACCTTACGCTTCGCAGCTAAATACCTGCCTACACGATGATTAAATAGCTCCTTAGCGAACTACTTCTCTTAGGCTCTCTGCATACTTGCGGATTTGAGTTTTATTTTATTTTAAATCACATAAATTGATCTGACTCCTTGGTCAGTAGCTTTAACACTTATGTTACAACAACAGTGGTATACAACAAATAAACTTAAATAAATACATATGACACCCAGACCAGTACAAACATGTTCATGCACACAAATGTTTGTACAGTGCGGGGATCGAACCCGCGACCTCTTGGAGTGAACTTCTTGACCATTACACCAAAGTGGTCGTCGTATTGCGACCAAAATTTTGTATACCATGTATGGTTGACTTTAGAGGACTTTTGTTGTAGAAACATATTTTTTCAAAAACAAACAATTTTGAATTTGAATTGGAATTTTGTTTCAAAACAATCAAGTCAACATTTAGCTAGTTCGGCGTTAGTGAGCCTATCAAACTCATATAACATAATATTGAATTAATTAATACCTATTATTCAATAGGTAAAATTTATTATTTATTAATTAATACCTATTATTCAATAGGTCGTATATCTCCGGGCAAACTATTCAGTTTGCCCGGAGATATACGACGTGAACAACGTAAAAATGTTTTTAAAAGAAAACTTAAAAAGAATTTTCTATCTAACTCGACTTAGTTTTTAAGATTTGATTTAATATGTTAGAGACTCGTGATCCCACAGACAAACTACTCGTATGTTGTTAGTTTTGTGGGACTATTGTAATTTTAGTTTAAAACGTTGTTTGTTGAATAAATAAATAATGATGAAAATAATTTTATATTATAAATGCGAAAGCTTCTTTGTTTGGATGCTTGTCCGTCAACCACACTGAAAGTCCTGAATGGATTTTCATGAAATTTTGTATACAGACAGGATATGAGCTGACTTGGGCGATAGGATACCTTTTATTCTGATTAAATGCTTGGGATGCAAAAAAAGGAGGAAAAATGCAACTTTTGCGCGGACGAAGTCGCGAGCCGCTAGTTCAATAAAATGCAATGCTAGATACTACGATGTTGAATTGTTGGATGAATGTAGTTCACCGCCCTTTAACATCTGGTTTAAGCTGAATCAGTTGATTTGTTTCACTGTCCATTTTCATATTAAAATGACAGTTTAATATTTAAAAAAAAAACATTGAACTCGGCACTGTATTGACCGTTATATTTATCTTGGCGTTTAATCCAAGTTTTCAGTCGTCCAAATAAAGGCTAGCTTACAAAAAAGAAAAAAACTTTCTGTACTTAGTTTTTTTCTTTTTCAAAATGTCCGTCTCACACTTGACCGTTTTTAAATCTATTCCCACGCAACACTTCGCAAATCGCAACAAACAGAGTTCGTACTTATCGTTCCCAACGAAAAAGTAGGCAACTAACATTTATTGGTATCAAACGCGATTGGGTCCGTGAGGCACGGGCGTCCGTCCCTCCCTACGTGTCCTCCCTAGGTACCCCCCACCCCCTGGCTAAATGAGTTTTGTCCATGCTATCTTATCAGCTCGAGTGAATACCTACGGACTGTGCAGGTACTGTCCAAATAACTAATAATGAGCTGATGGAATCAGGCGTTAGATTGCGAAAATCTATGACTAAAAATGAAAAAGAGAATTATTTGTCTTTAAATTTCCAGCGACAGTCGCTCGTAATCTGTCGATGCGACAACGGGCGTGACAGTGTGCAACGCAGAATAGTAAATAATAATAAAAAAATATATTCAGTATCATTGATGGAATCAGGCGTTACTTTGCGGGAAATCCATGACTAATGCTGAAAAAGAGAATTATTTTGCTTTAAATTTCCACTAAACGAGGCCAGCGCAGGAACCAAACGCATCCAACTGTAACCACTTGAAAAAACACGAGCGACTCGCTAGTAATCTGTCGAAGACAACATCTCCTGAGGATGCCACGTGTAGTGGCGAAACGCGTCCAGTGTTTGTTGGTGTCGGTGTTGTGATTCCAGGTGCATCTTCTGTGTCACATTGTAAGTTGTATTGTAAGGCCGCCTTTACACCAAAAGTCACTTACGTAAGCGACTTACGATAAATTTTCAAGTGTAAACACTAGTTGTAAGTGACTTACAGTAAATTTTTACTACTTTCGTAAATTGGAAAATTACAAGTCTAAACGCGTTCGAGTTTGTTTACGGAAGCAACTCACAGCTTATTGAACTAAATTGATAAGTTGAGAAATTACACCAAAACAATGTCCTCTAAACAAAAACAAAAAGAAAACAAATCCTGGTCACCAGACGAGGTAGAAACTTTAATTACCGCTTTTGAAGCACGTCCCATACTGTGGGACTACAGAAATAAGGAATACAAAAACCGCGTAAAACAAATTTGTTGAATGTTGAACTTAGTGAAATATTTAGTACCACTCCAGAGGAAATTGCTAGAAAGTTGCATAATTTGAAAGGACAATTTAACCAAGAAGTGGCAAAATTAAAGAAAAAGAAGAGTGGCAGCGGTACTTTTTATTACTGATTCAGTAAGCATATATGTAAATGGGCGTGTAATAATTTATGCAAGTTACAACTTACAAAATTTACGTAAGCATTATTTACTGTAAGTTTATTTTAAGTGTAAATGCAACCGTAAGTAAGTTACATAAATATTACGAAAGTAACTCACAGGTGTAAAGGCGGCCTAAGTCCTGCAACTTCCAGCTCTAGTTTTTTCGAGTGGTTACAGTTGGATATATTTGGGTTTCTTCGCTAGCGCAGAATTGAAATGTTTATGTAACAAAGAATCAATATTTCAGCTTCAGACTTCTCAGGCCGCGAGCACGAATTCTGCGATGAGCGGGGCAATGGCGACAGCGACAGCGTGGCGACCGACCGCGCACGAAAATGAGTGACTGAAGAGCGATGAGTGGCAGCTCGTGAAATGAAGAACACAATACTCAATTTCGACACTGTTAATATCGATCGTTTGGTCTAGCGGTAAGGATACTGAGCTCACTTTTAGTAATCTGATGTTCGAATCCCAGTACTCTCAGTAGTCGCTCACTAATGTCAGGCATCGCTCGTCTGTAGCTAATCCACCGCTACTGCGTCGCCGTTTTCAAGCGCGGTCCCATACGATCCCACAGTAAATATCTCGTAGCCACGCTGTCGCTATCGTCGTCACCCCGCTCGTCTCGGAATTCGTGCGCGCGGCCTTATTATCTAGTTCTATTTAGAAGTGTTCCGTGTGTAGTGAGCCTGCCGTAAGCGGAGACGACACGATCGCGGGCGATGACGCGTCGCTTCGCTTAAGCGTCAGTCGCGTTCCTGTTATACTGATAATGTCCTAGGTTTGATGCTGGTCTTAAAGTATTTTTTGGGCGTAAATGACTTTCCACTAAAAAAATAGTGTTGAAACGTAAGCCGTAATCTTGCTAATTGCTCATTATGCATCTTAAAGATTTAATTAACTTTTTGAAGTAATTAAATGATTAATTACATCAGAAAAGTCACTGAAATCTGAGTCATTCAGAAATAATATAGGTATCCATGTCGCGAGAATTTTGTGTCGCCAAATTAAATTGCAAAACAGTACGTAAGTACATTAGGCTACAAACTACTCTGATTGATTAAGCAGGATATTAAAAAAAACACGGGTTGCACTCCGGGAGTGCCGGCAGAAGTGAAAACTTAACAACCGTCTTACGGTTTTTCGATCAGCATCACGTGACCTGACGCGAGTTTCACAGTTTCTACCCATGCCACTAAAGTGCTCAACGCCGCTAAAGAAGTTTTCACTTCAAAAATCCAATAATAATGTTAATTTGAAATTACACACGTTCCATTTAGGAGCGTTTTAAGCAGCAAGTGCTACAGCTCCCAAAAATTATGTGTCCAAATTACTGAATCGAAGTCAAAATCAGGATGCGTATTTTCTAAACACACTCGTGGTGCATTTGTGAATATCATTTAAAGAAGGAAGTACCTACTTGTTCGATTTTTACTATCGTCTTTCTTTCTACTACTGTCCCCAGGGTAGAAGGTATGTGACTATGCGTAACGCATATCCTCGTAAAAAACTAAGATTAAAAAAAAAAATTGGTTGCCTGTAAAGTCGGTATACGGGCGAAAGTTTTACGTGACAACGACTTTGAGTGGTAAAATAATTTTAATGTGAATATTCATTCGTATAACATGAACCGGTGTGTATGCCTATCTCTCTCACTCTCTCGCTCTCGCTCTGTCTCTCTCGCTCTTAGGCGGGCTAACTGTGCTCGAGTGGAAGGGACGCGTGCCTTTCACTTTTTATGTCTGTCTCACTCGCTCTTAGGCGGGCTAACCATGCCCGAGTCGAAGGGACGCGTGCCTCTCACTCGCTCTCATTGTGAGCGCATAACGTGAGCGGAGCGTAACGCAGTTTCTTGAAGTGTCACCCGGCAAACCAATTTATAAGACGTTGTCACGTCAAAAAACTTACAACATGAGCCGGGAAAACCACTGGTGAGCTTCAACCGTTGGACAGATTTAACAAGCCTTAGCTAAGAACCACCGTAGTTAAATTATCTTTCGAATGAAAAAAAAAACACTTCGAAATCGGTACACCCGTTCGGGAGTTACGTTGCCAAAGACAGTCACACACAAAATCACAAACACATATACATACACACGCACAAACAGACATAGATTCAAACTTATAACACTCCTTTTATTCGTCGGGGGTTAAAAAAAGGACTAACAGGACATTGCTCAAACGCGGCCAAGATCATTGGGCAAACTCAAAACGAGCAGGTATCGGGCTACCACAGATTAAACAAGTTATTACTCAGACACGCTATTCGTGCCCCGTTTGCGTTTAACTTTTTTCATTGGTTGCTTTAAATACGCAGTAAACACTAGCATTGGCACGCGGCTTTCAACGTGTTCAGTAGGAGCACATTTAGCTATTAAATTATCTGTTTTGGTTACAAACCTAGATTAAACTTTAACTAGTTACTAACAATAAAGGTAAAAAATTGGTTGCCTGTAAAGTCGGTATACGGGCGAAAGTTTTACGTGACAACGACTTTGAGTGGTAAAATAATTTTAATGTGAGTATTCATTCGTATAACATGAACCGGTGTGTATGCCTATCTCTCTCACTCTCTCTCTCTCTCGCTCTGTCTCTCTCGCTCTTAGGCGGGTTAACTGTGCTCGAGTGGAAGGGACGCGTTCAAGCAAACTTGAATAGTTAGTTATTTATTTGGTAATATTTATCTGAAGAAATCCAAAATTTTAACATTTTTTTAAAACGTTTTGATTGATATGTAGTGTAGCGTATAAAGTCACACCATGGATATATCGATGGTGTGACTTTATGCATTTTTTAACACCGCAAAGCCTTCGAAAGGTGTCTGTCTGTCCGTGAGTATCAAATTTACGACTTTTATGGTGCTCGGCTCTTAATTACTTATCTTTTTAGGGCGAAATTAACATGAATTAACGTATTATGGCTGAATATAATAATAATAAATAAAGAAATATTTCAAAACAGTCACACCAATTCTCTCGTCCCAAATTAAGCTACGAGGCTTGTGTTATGGGTACTAGACAACGGATAAACATACTTTAATACTTTTTTTTGGAGGTAAATAAATTCATATTATACATAGAAAACACCCAGACCAGTACAAACACACAAGCTCATGCACACTTATGCTTGTACTGTGCGGGAATCGAACCCGCGACCCTTGGTTTTAGAAGTCCGACCTGTGGACCACTGCACCTAAATATGTATGAATATGTATGAACTTTATGTCGTTTATTTATTATCTGTCAATGTACCATATTCAAAAGCAAATAAATGATTCTGATTCTGATAAAGTTCACTTAACTTACTTCACAGCTCTACATGGTACTACGGGTATTAAGTCAAATCTTTTGGTTATTAAGATACTACTAAACCACAACGCCACCACGCAAAGCCGAAAGAGTAACATTGGAAGACAATATTTTTTGGTTAAAGAAAATACCTTGACCTATTTCAAAATCTATATCTATAATCCCTTTCTGTTGATTAAATGTTCCTTTTACCGAAGGTTGTCTGGAAGAGATCGCTACAAAATATAAGACCGCCTGAATTGTACATCTTTCTTTGTTAAACTTGTCTGTAGTTTTTGTTTTGTGTTGTACAGTAAAGGGTTAATCTATCTATCTATAATTGAAGACCTGAATGATATTTTTATTTCTATACATATTCATTTTTGAACGTCAATTTTGAGATACTAATAACCTGTCTCATTTTTTGGCCCTACCAGCGCATTTGTACGGCAATGACCAAGGTACGGCATGTTCCCCTGTTAAAGTTTATTATCTAGGTATGTTTGTTGGTGCTTTTTGAAGTAAGTACTGTAAGCACACAGTTTAATTGATTAATGGAACGTTGAGTCACGCTTAAAATGATGTTGGACACTTGCACAACACTGTTGCTGAATTATGCCTGTTCGTTTCAAATTAAGATAAGAACGATTGTTTCCAGGTGTTCTAGAAAGTTAGGTCGTGGTTGTTGGTATTGTCAAGAACTGATTGAAAGCTTATAAGATAATGTATTTGTAAGATTAAGATTAATCCTTTCTATGCTATTATGAGTTTAATATTTGCACTTACCTACATTAAGATACCTAGTTAGTTGTAGGGTGTTCTTTATTAAGTTAAATTTAACTTTATAGTTTCATTTACAAGTACCTATCGTATGCATTTTCTATTATTTGTTAATACATACGATAAAGAAGTGCCCACTTCGATAACTTCAACTCATTGAGCATGACTGGCATTCTAGCTGACTTAAGTAAAAAGATTTACATCATGAATTACTTGAAAAGAGATCGTTGCACAAACTTTTCCCTTTTTTTTTCGTTTACTGCAAATTTTTTTTAAATCTGTTCCAGGCTGGATAAAAACCACCTAACGCCATCTATACATATTGTATCAAAACTTCGACTACAATAATTACTGAACCATTTTCTTTTTAAATAATGTGTTGTAGGATTGTATCACTAGATGGCGATGAATGATTAAATTATGTTACTATTTGATGTGATCTGCATTCAATAGATGGCGCTGTTACAAGGTTAAGGCACAATTTTATTTTTCACGAATACTACTAGATGGCGTTATGTCGCCGATGTCAAAGATTTTCAACTAATCCTTTCCATTCTATTATTCTTTGCCGATGTAAAATAATGAAGAATTGGTCACTGAAATAATTTAACTTTTTTGTTCGGCAAATTGAATGCGTTCAATGAGCCTCGAATTTACTTTTGCTTTAGATTTAATTCGTCGCGTAGTTTATCTGAAAGGGAAGTAGGTACCTACCTAGTCTCACTCATTCGTGTTAGTTGTCGTTTCAACAAAGTTGATTGCTCTCGTACAACCTTCGATAAGTTATTTTCGTTCAATGGACCGATGACAATGAAGGTAGAACTATCAGGCAGCTACCTGTGCGTACCGGAACTGATTATGATATCTCGTTATTAATTCTGAAATTGCATTATCAATACCGGAATACAAATTTAATTAAGAGAATGTCAGTATTGATCATGCACGTATTTAATTAGTGCTCCAAATAACAAGTAACGTATGTTTTAGTGGATCAAGCATCAAACAAAATGAGTACCTAATTAAATTAGGCTTTGTGGGATGCGTGCAGATTTTTGATAAGAAGTTACGAATACTTTGATAGGACATCATATCAAAATATCAAACGCATTTGTCAAAATATCTACCTAGCAGACATCAAGAGCAAGCTACAAGATTTCTTTTACGTGGTTTTCCTTCAGACAAACTTGCCTGCGGACCCTACGCAGCGCCACATATTATATAAAGAGCTTTGAATTAAATAGTCACCAGCTAGATTTTTCTGCAGGCTCTGCAGCAACGGTAGTTATTTCTTAGCTTAGCCTTAGTTAAATGAATTAATTAATGAGTAGTATTCATTACCTATTAATTACGCTGTCAGCTAACAACGATTTTTTATACACAATATGGTTGAAATAGCAGAGCACTTATCTTAGTCGATACTAATGAAGGTGGAAGCGAACTAAAGTACTGACGCACTATCATATCTCTTAGCAGCAGGTATATTAAGTTCCGGAAGTAAGCTTCCGGAACTAAATATACCTGCTGCTAATCTTTTTTACAAAATTACTTTTCTGGTATTTTCTCCACCTCAACTGTATCATGCAGCATCATAGCAGGTATATTTAAAATAATAATAATAATAGCCGCAGGGGCAGCATTTGGCGTGGTGCTGTATGTAGGTGCGTGGCGACACCTTGGACCCCAACTCCCGAGGGCCCGGTTTACCCTATTTGGCCCTCGCCTCTTGATCTTGCCTTAACTGGCTGGCCAAGAGTGGAGAACGCAACAGCGGGACCTGTGCTCCAGGTTGGAAGTGTAAAATGTCATAACGCCGGGGGACTGCTAGCCGACTCGAACCCGCGACCTTTTCTGGCAAAAGAACTTTACTGGTATTTTCTCCAACTCAACTGTCACCAAAACCATAGACGTTTGGAAAGTGCGTATAAACCGGTATACAAATTGACCCTGCGACCGAAAATATTCACTAGCTATTATTTGACCACACCGTTGTGATTTCCATAACATAATGTAAAATGGGCGCAGTAGGCTTATCAATTAACGATGGCCTATGGAGTGGAAAGGTTCTCGAATGGAAACCAGACGACGTTCCCTGGGCAGGTCTGCTGCAACGTGGACCGACGATCTGGTGAAGGTCGCGGGAAGCCGCTGGATGCGGAATCAGTGGAGATCCTCAGGGAAAGGCCAATGCTTAGAAATTTTCATCGAACGGCTGATATGATGATGGGGTTTGTCAATTCATCCGCAAGGTAATTGTGTAGTGATGGTATCATTTAGAACAGTTGCCGTTCCACATTTTAGGCTTCATAAAGTTGGTCACTCATTTATGGGTAGATGTAAGTATATCATTTTTTAATAACTAACCTGAAAATTTAATTTCATTGCCTTTAGATAAATTTAAAACAGGTGTAAAAGATGTATTAATGTCGAAAGGATATTAACCAATTGATGATTATATAAATGACAAAGATATATGGAAATGTTTAAATGCAAACAATTACAATTATTGTAAATCAATTTTGAAAAGAGGCAATGACAATAGTGACAGAGTTTCTTGCGCCGCTTCTTTTTAGCACTAGCCCAAATTGTCCCGAAGCGGTGGTAGGATTAATTTATATGTTGGGACGTGTAAAAGTGCTAGTTGTTAGCCTACTTAATAAATGGATTTTAACATCTGAGGTCCCAGGTTTCTTCTACAGACTCGTCAAAGAAAACATGTGTTTAATACGGCAACGGGTACCGGGGTAGCCCTGAAATGTGTTACTAACTATCACTTATAGAACATACTGACTATAAACTAACTTTGTAAACGTGGTCAAGCCCGAGTCAGCTGACGGATCCGCGAAGGCGACCAACTTTGAAAGTGAGGTGTTCCGACCAGGGGTCCGCAACCGTTGTCGGAGAGCTTTCATTTTCCATTAAAGCTGCGATTTTTCTTTACATTGAAAAAAGGTTTTAAAGAATGGTTTGTTTTATTCTACCAAATACACATAAAGATAAAAACGAATGTGATTTTTATGGCTAATGAATTTTGAAAAGAAACTCATATTTTAATGGCTTTACAAACTGGAATAATCCTTATCTGATCTTGGTTAATGGATTATCCAGTAATTTTCATAGATAACTTGAGATTTTTGTTAGTTAGACCGTTTTGGGTGATTTTGATAGAAATTCTGTTTATTTATGATCCCGTAAGGTTCAAAACATATAAATCGAACTGCGTTTTGTTGATATCTCTGACTACGTGAATATTACAATCGCCTTGTGACTGTATAAGAAGTAGTTTTGTAGAGAATGTCTCAATACCGCCCAGATAACATTCCTATTTCCCATCCAAAATGGTCGTCGTAACAACTTTTCGATCACCCACGCCTTCCTCTTCCGTATACTGTCAGATCACTTGCCAAAGGACGACGGGATTGGGAACTGGGTATTGGAAAACAAAAATGTTGGACATACCTTTCACCGAAGCGGCGCATGCGCCGACACCAACTCGCGCCAGTGCCTTGGCGACGACGCCCCACCGCGCACGACCTACGAACATTCCAATTTCGAATTTCCATTCCAAACTTGAACGCACCGCGATGCTTCGATAGGACGTTCCGAATTCAAATTTTAATTTTTTTTACGTGCCTCCTTCAATTTACTTTTAATATTTGTCTGTGCTGTGACAAAAAAGTTTGACACACTTTTCATAGACTATGCAATTCGGAAATTAGTGCAAGTGAATTGAAATGCTACAGCCAAGATTATTCGGATGTGCTAGTGCCAGTATGGGGAGCAAAAGGAACTGTGTTTGGGCGTGGGGACTTATTTTCGTCGCCGTGTTTTTGACTACGGTGACATGTCAAGGTAAGTCGGTTTTTTGTGCGGTTAAATGTCACTTGCACTGTCACTTGTGACTTGTGCGGTATTTTTAACAGGTTCATCTGTGTTTTTTGTAGGTCGTTTAAGTTACGAACAGGAAAACGATTATAGTGTTGGTAGAGCGAAAGCTCCGCGCTTGCGCTACGGAAAGACATCAACGCGTTTTATTGAAGCGAAGTTAAGATCGCTTGAAAAGTTTAATGGGTATTAATTATAATCTTGAAATATTCTGTAAAACACTTAGTTAATAGAGTGTGCATGTTATTTTAAAGACTACCATAATAAAAGGAAAAAAAGTATCAGTTTAAAAATTTATGAAAAAATTGACACAAAAAAGTTTAAAAAAAGAGGATTTTTACGTTTAAAAATGATATAATGTAAGGAAATGGGATAAGGGGTCAATAGCACTTAAAACGTCACTCGCAATAAATTAATCGATCTAAACCTAAATTGAATGAAAGGTAACAGACCATAAACTTTAATTTCAATACAATAATCAGTTACTAACATTGTCTGCACAAAACTAAAACGCAATCTTTTATGTAACTTAACTAGCCCTTACAATAAACAATTATATAAACTTATCTCTAATTATACTGAGATAAGAAAATATTACATAAGAACTTTACATTTATCAACGCAGTCTCGCAACTTTAGCATATATGTAATATCTCTTGCATTTTAAAGTCAAGGATAATCGAAAGTTGAAGGCTTGCTTAAGATTATAATTTCCTCATTATACCACGTTTCGACCAACAATATGCAGTTTTGCGTAAGTGTTTCGTGTCGTATTGTTTACTCAATATCGGTCCATCTTTGCGTTTTAATGCTGTTTTTAAAAAGTTTTAATAGACCAAATCATGCTTAAAAACTTTTTTTAGGCACTAAGGTATCGAACAGAATTCGTTTATTTGGTAACATCGGTCGTAGTTTAGTTTCTTATTATACTACTATCAAAGAAACTAAGATTTCTTGAACTATTGCCAAATAAAACTAGGCCCAAAAAAGCGTTGCTTGAACGATTCCATTCCTAGCTAGCTTCCCATCAGCGGCTTCGCCCGCATGGAATTCAGTTCTGTAATATATTAAGCATGTTATTTTACACATAAATCTTCATCTTGAATCACCCTACCTATTAAAAAAAACATCAAAATCCGTTAAGCAGTATTAACTACTAATCATATAGACATAGGGACTGACGCAGGAAACGACTTTTCTTTACACTATGTAGTGAAGAGTGAGATTTCTTTTTACCTTGCTGCATCTGAAATGAAAAATATATTTCTGTCAATTGTATAAGTTTAGGCAGAAACTATATTTTAAGATGTTTTTCGCGAAATTAAAACAAGTCGATATGTACTAAACGTAAAGTAGCTTTGTAACTAGCAGGGAAGTTGGCGGTGTTACACCCCCGTGCCTCGGAAAGCACGTTAAGCCGTTGGTTCTGCACCTATCTCTCACCGGTCTTGTCGGATTTCCGTCTCACCGAACTTTTGAGAGTGATGGAACAGTGAGTGCACCTGTGTATTGCGCTTACACTTGTGCACTATAATATCTCCTGCGTAGTTGGCTGATCCCTGTTGAGATTGGCCGCCGTGGTCGAAATCGGTCAGGAGGACTATTATTATTTGTAACTAGCAACTAGTGGATTGCATCTTCAAACTTAATTAAGAGTTAAAATATCTAATTCACTATGACAAATAAAGCTTGTGCAAGAACACCAAGGAATGTGTTCCATCAGGTTAGCTAACATATTAAAAGTCGATTAAGGATTCGCTAAACGATTGTGTAAAACCGATTATGGTTCTCGTTTTAAATGTTTTTACGATAATTATCGAAATTAGAACTTCCATTATCAACTTACATATTTGAAACCAGTATGAGAGAAAGTTGCGGTCTGACTTTCGTTCGTTTAAAATTCGATTTTAAGATGGCTGTCCTGATAATGTTGGCTGTTATATATAAAATATGTATTATGATGAGGCTTTTTTATTTTACCTTTCATTGGACCATTAAATTTAATTAATTTTAGACAAAAATTTACAATGATTGATTGATTAACACTTTATTGTACAACACACAACAAAATTACAGACAAGTTCAACAAAGAAAGATGCACAAATTAGGCGGTCTTATCGCTTGTAGCGATCTCTTCCAGACGACCTTCGGTTAAAGGAACATTTAAATTTTAGGATCATCAGCAAATAGTTTTAGTAATTCCGGTATGACACTTAAATAAACCCAAAATAAACTCGTGTCTTCGAATGACTAATCATTACCTTTGACATTTAAATAGATTTAAGTTAACGAATTGCTCAAACGATTCGCCAATTGGTTTTCCGTTTGAGTCTCGAGTGTGGTCGTCAAATAAATAAATATGTTTTACACTTAATGGTGTGGTCAAAATTAACTGAAATGCTTCAATAATATTAAATAATATCTTGGTAAATATTTTTTTATCTCTTGCACTAAAGATAGAATATGAAGCGGATTTCAATACCAATTTTAAAGTTGTCCGAGATACTTTACACTCGTACTCGTGTCTCCTTAAACATCATGAACTTTGAAACAAATTAATTGTATGATATGAAGGTGACGCGTATATTAAATTTTAATGAACAACCTTTGACATTCTTCTACGAACAAAATGAAAGTTAACTACCTAGATCTAAAAATAGCTTTCAAACGATTAAATTCCAAAAAAAAACGCAATTCCGATATGATTACTCTTTTCATCTACTGTGCCTTGTTTTTGTTTGTATGGAAAAAGTAAATTGAAAATTAAAATAAATATAGAATCATATCAATTCATTTCATCAACATATACTTCCCCGTATGGAGCTTAGCTGATTGATTACTAAATTCTTATAACTTAATACACATTACAACATCTGCACATAGTACGTAATCGAACCCGGAACCTCGGCCACTGCGCCAAGGGGTCAGTACATAGGCAAAGTTACCAATCTGAACTTTGCTTTGACGAATGATTTCACAATAACTTTAGCACTACGTAATGTACACTTATCATTTAGGCACATCTTTATGACTATTGTATTAGATGTATATGAAAGAAACCGAATTGAGATCTTATGTGTAATAATATGAAAGCGATCTATCTACCTGTAACAGTACACTTACGCTTGCGTCGATTAAGAAATCAAGATAAAGATCTTTAGAGATGATCAATAATAAAAAACGACGTGTGGCACTCGGGGGACTGCCGCGGCAAAGCTATTGCAAGACTACACGCATACGCCTAGTGGCAGTGCCGAAGTCTGCCTTACTGAAACGACGTTATACGATGTGTAAGGTTTTTTTCCTTACGGAATTTCTTGATTTGGTTGCCGCGCTCAAAGCCCGCGATAGAAGCCATGCAATAGCTTAAAATATTTGAGATTAACTTTTATAGATTGCACAGTAAACGTCTGTCAATAGATAGCAAAACAAACAATAGCTTGTATTAACATTTTACCTGCGGCCTAGCTGTCACTGTCACTACTGACAGCCTGTCAACCAATAGCCGCAGCTAAATCGCTAACAGACGAACCACAGCAATAGTATCCTGCAGATGTGCCTTGAGCCTTGCATCATATGTCAATTTAAATCTTCTGTACAATAAAAAATACTTAACAATGCCTGCAAGCCTTACTTACACTCACCCGGAAGCACCACATTTCAGTGGGCTATCGGAAGCAGGCATTATTTAGTAACTATTGTTACCTAACTCTAAACCTAGCTTTGCCTGCTCACGCGCAATGACATTTAGTGTTGACCGTTCACTCTGACGCAAGGGATTGCAAAACAGGTCAAATCTTCTTAATAGCAGTTACATTTAAGTGTGGGAACATCACTTGCCCACTAAAACTAATTTAAAGGTTGACGTCCAGTTGCTGAAAGGTTCTGGAACTTTCCATTGTTCATTTTGATTGTTAAATCAATTGTAATTATAATTAGTTAATAATACCAACTCTAAATTATCAAAAGATCATAAAGTATTTCACATTTTCTATGAGTAAACGAGAGTTATATCCTTTGTATAAGCAGTCTTTGTCATACACTTAACTTAAATACGACATTTTACAAGAGAGCTTAAAATTCCAACTTCAATTATCATTAAATACAAATTATGTTCTATTTTATAAAGAGTATAATAAAATTGAAATTTAAATCGCTTCTACAAAAACTTCTTTACAACGCAGCGTCTTTAGAAAACAGTGACACACTTTTAACTTAACACTTATCTGAAGATATAGTAATATCTTAAGCACAATATTGAAGATGACTTGCGGCGAAATAATGATGTATGTTGCAGTCAGACGTTGAAATTAGGCAACTTACGAAATGTCTGTGGAATTATCCATGTTGGACAGAGTTGATCGTAACGCTGTAGAATAAAGTGTTAGACGACCGCTTGGTGCAGTGGTCCACAGGTCGGACTTCTAAACCAAGGGTCGCGGGTTCGATCTCGCACAGTACAAGCATAAGTGTGCATGAACATGTGTGTTTGTACTGGTCTGGGTGTTTTCTATGTATAATATGTATTTATTTACAAAAAAAAAGTATTTAAGTACGTTTATCCGTCGTCTAGTACCCATAACACAAGCCTCGTAGCTTAATTTGGGACTAGGGAATTGGTGTGATTGTTGTGAAATATTTATATATTTATTTATTTTATATAGTTAATGGAATTAGCCGTTTCTTTGCGTAAGAGCTCTCGAAGTCTGTCGAAGCGACAACGTCTCCTGAGGATGCCACGTGTAATAGCGAAACGTGTCGAGTCTTTTTTTGGTGTTAGTGTTGTGTTTTCAAGTGCATTTTACGTGCCACGTTGTGAACTGTATTGTAAGACCTGCGACTTCCAGCTCTAGTTCTCGGAGTGGTTACAGTCGGGTATTTGTGAGGGGTACCTGCGCGGGCATCTTTAAGCGGAAATTTAAAGAAACATAATATTATTTTCCAACTTTTGTATTTTTTTTTGGCTAAATACGTCCCAGTTCTGGACACAGGCCTCACCTCATCTATGAGGTTTTAAGAGCCATATGATACTCTATGAGGTGACTTACCTTACTCTCTGATGTTATCAAGCTGCTCTAGGGTCTCATAACTTAAATGACTTATATCTATCGAAATTGACCGGGACCAACGGCTTAACGTACCTTCCGAAGCACCCGCAGCGACTCAAAAATTGTATTTTGTATTGTTTACATTGTAGACTGTCAAAGCCTTACCGTGACCTACGGTGGCCAGCACATCGCTATGAACATGGTTTTTCATGCGGTTGTGTTACGGGCGATTTTGCAGCAAAAATGCGTAGCCTGATGTGTTGGCCACTGTGCCTATAAGCTATTAGGTACAAATAACTTTCCCCGGACGTTTTTCGCTATGCCTATTTGTTTGTTCTAACTACAACATACAAGTAATCACAATATTACAAAGACGTACAGTAAAAGGTGCTGTCAATGTGTTCGATGGTATTGTTATGGTGTGACTGGAGTAACGGTGACTGTGCTGTTGTATGACGTCTCATGGATGAGAAAAATTACAATCATATTTATGTATAATTGTGTTAATTAAACTTTGATTATAATTCCTATTCGATTGAGACACGCAAGACTTATTAGGTGGATCGTAAAATGTACACACTGAGAATTTACGGATATACTCAAAATAATCTGTAAAAAACGTAATTTCTCAATGTCAAATGTGCGAGCTAACAAAAGGAGGAAAAATTTGAACTGATTCACTTTTTACGGATTATTCAACCACTTCGTACGTTTTGACCAACCGAAAGTCGTCGCAAGAGAATGTCGTTTTCTTCCTCGTATGCTCCGTGAGGCTATTGAAATTAGAAGACACCCTAATTTTAATATTATATACCCTAATTTTAATAAATCGCGAAATAATCCTTAAAATTCGTAAAAAAGTGTATTATTTTAATTTGTAATGTTCGCGTAAATCGTCATATATCGTCGTCGTGAGCCTAAACAGTATCTCTATGTATTATTTGTGTAAGAGCATTCCTTTCCTACCTGCCTGTGTCACAGTGCGGCCTCAAAATATGAGTGACATTACTTACTTCAAAGAAAAACTAAAACCTTTTCAAAGTCTTTACAAATTGGATGACCATTAATCGCAAAAGAACGAGTGTTTTCACAATAAAATATTGCGTTTCCGATCCCTTACATTCAAGATGGCGATCTTTTATCTTCAACCTTGAATGTATCTCAAAACGGGTCAACATCGTGACCGCATGTGACCACAATGTGACCACGATGTGACCATAGTGTAACTATTAAACTAATGTTGCAGAACTAATCATGTTGCCACGACAAAACAAAGACTTTGTCACTATTAGTCGTTTCGAATTAGTTATAGTTTGGCAATTTGACCGTGAACGTGGGTAATGCTCGTATAATAAATATAGAAGTACATGCAAAAGGCCAATTTTGTATTTTACAGTTACTTTACGCTATTTACTTACAAGATTTTTTTCAATTTAAAAAAAGGATTTTTTTTTCCTTCGTAAAATGTAAGGAGACTGTAAATCTATAGGCTATTTTGGTAACGAAGATTCTTAACCGACAAAAAAAACATATTATTAAATTATAAGGCACACTTGTGAGGGTAAATTAGAATTATGTTCGCAACATCAAGTGAAACAGAAATTTAGGTATTTTTTTTAAAAAAAATACATTGGTTAGGGTTCAAATAGTTTACATTCGATTTTTGAAACTAGTGTTGTCTGGTGACCAATCTTCCTATCAATTAGCTCCAAGGAACTTTACCTGTGAAAAACTGGTTTTCAATTCGTTTAACACATGATACTGGTCATTGTGTGTACAGTCGCCATCAAAAATATCTGAACACTCAGTCGACAACCAAGTCTAAAAGTTTTTATTTATTTATTTTTATTTACTTAAAACTTTATTGCACAAGATATTTACAAAGGGTGGACTTAATGCTAAAATAATTTTCTGACAAAAGTTGTCAGTATTCTAAAGAAAACGTATGTGTCATTGTACTGAAATGTACTTATACACTTGTTTAAATGAGACCTTGAAATAGAATCGAATCGCAAAAAAATCTTTTTTTAATTTTCTTTAAAAAAATTACATTTTCATACAAAATAATTCAATAAAATTAAGACAGCCTATGCAAAACAACTTTATGTGTAATATAATAACTTCGCATTTCCCTCCATCAAAATATGAATTAATTTATTAACGAAAGTAGTATTTGTCTATGAATTGGTTGACGCCATCTTTGAATTTAAATGTACAACTATTACAACTTTATTTTAACTTTATTCGTAAGTTTGGCAACAGTGTAAAAATAAGAAAATGTTCTAATGGTGTTTATTTTTGTACTAATTTTGTTATGTTTGATGATATCTCCGAAACTAAGCATTTTGGACCACAGTTTCAAAGAGGTTTTTAATTCTCTATAGAATATAACGTAGTTCGCGCGTTTTTTTTTTACTCAGTTGCCAGCGGCGCGGCGGCGGCGGGGCGATGGTCGACGGACGTGCCGTCTAACCAGCCAGTCTCTTGCGTTCGGCGGGAAACTCTAAGATGTTCCAAATTCAATAAGTGCGAGCAAAAGAATTTTTGGTCGCACTTATTTCAATAAAGAGGACCAAAATCTCATTTCTGCCCGCTGGACAGTCTGTGGCAAAGATTAGAGTAATAGTACCTATGTCGCTTAGAAGCATCACCTTTGGGCGCACTTAAAGGCGACCAAAATCGTCTTTTTCGAATAGATGGGATGAAAAACATATTGTTTTGCTGACTGTACCTTAATTCACAAGCCTCGTAGCTTAATTTGGGACTAGAGAATTGATGTGATTGTTGTTGTTGTTGTACCTTCCACGTACTTATTGTTGGCAGGTCACGAATTACAAAACAGCAATCATCCGTTGCGTCAAATGCAAATAGTTTTTCTTTGTTTTACAATAGCCGCGTGATTTTGTACGAAAATGTATGTAATTTATGTCGGTCGAATTTTGCTTTTTTTGTTTGTTTTTCGAAGTGCCATTTTTGTTTGAGGTACGTCGGTTATTCAATGACCCGAACGTTAGAAAATGTTGTGCCAACGAAATATACAAATACTTAGTTCATATTTTCATTTTTAGGGCGTGTTTTTTTTTCTTTTCTTTGTACTATGTCTAATAATGAGCTTCAATCTGTATAAAAATTAGCAAGATAGAACAGATACAACTTCAACGATGACCAGCTGGTTTTTTTTAAAATCAATTTGCGTATTAACAAGAGAAATTATAGAAACCAATATGAACATAAAGTAACGGAATCTTACTTAGAATGTGTTTTACACTTTTAGTTCTTACATACGTCTGATAATTTATGACTACCTTTATTGTGTTTCAAGCTTTATGATATTATAAAAGTTTTATTACAAATTTTCCAGAAAAGGTTCAAAATTCGGATAAACCTAACCTCGCAAAGTAACTAGTAACACAAACAAATTAAGTACAAGCATACCCAAACGAAAAACCTTCAAGAACTATTTCCATAAAACCATTGTATTGTATTGTATTGTATAAACTCTTTATTGCAATAAGAAAATACATTTAAACATAACAGAAATACATTGATGAGCAAGGGCGAGCTTATCCCTTTGCTTTCTTTCTGCATGACCTTGAGGTTGACTGGCAGAAATTACTTTTAGCGTCAAGTCCACCTTTTGTAAATTTTTTAAGCAATAAAGTTTTAAATAAAATATTTGCAAAAATCCAAACAGCGCTCACTGAACCGACAACCAAACTTAACAGTTAGTCAGCTGACGAATCAAATTCGGCAGACCAGTAGGGCTCATTTTAATATTGCCGTTAAACCTCACTTTTGCTATGTTTATGACCGCGAGTCTATTAAAAAGTGGAACAACGCCGACCACTCGATAGATAGGGCGTGTCGCCAGTGACAGCGATTTATTAAGATAAATATAAATATACACTAACTTCACCTAAGCTTCTCATTTCACTAGACATGACTGATTGTTTCAATAGGGAATATGCATAAAATTTTAAATGGCCTAAAATTTTTTTTCTCGAATACTTATTATCGTAATATTATAATGAAAAGATTTTTTTTTATTTACTTATTATTTAAACCCCTAAAATAATATTCAAAAAGCGCAAAATAAGGGAGCGAAATTCAAACTTCCAAAACGCGCCACCATAAATCGAACGAAATGTGACGTCATCTGACACGACATTGTATTGTAAAAATTACGAAGTAACTGAAAAGTCCATAGTAAACACTAAGGTAAACACTCACTGGACGTGTCATGTGACGTCACGCAAAGCGCGCGCAAAATGGCAGCGTTTGAACTGCTTAAATTTTTTAAAAGTTTTAAATTTCATTTTTAAAAATATCTAGAGTATTTTGAAGTCCATTAATATTTTTTTCTATGTTATAAAATAGTAAACTATTAATTTAAGACAAAAAAGAAAAACATGAATATTCCCTATTGTACGTTAACTGCCAAATTTGTATTCTTTTTTTTTGTTAGGAAAGTTAATAAATATATTAAGATGATTTATGAATTATACTGTATAAGTACCAATTTTGATTAAAGCAATTGTTGTGCAAAGTAGTGCTATCATTCTCTCTGGGTGGCCACGGAAGACCAGCGTCGTGGCATTCCTGGGATGCTATGACACAAGCTGAGTGGCCCCCCTTTCAGTATCTTGTATATGTGATTTAAAATGTGTTTTTTTTCTATTTGGTAAAAATGTGATACTGAATAAAAATGTTTTCTTTCTTTCTTTCTTTCTTTCTTATTTTGTGTTAATTAATTTAGGTCATTAACGCTTCCGATAAGCGAAATTGCTAGTGGATTTAGCATTTAGTAAGATAATTTCCTATCTGTGATAGATAGAATATTTCATTTCAACCAGATGGTGCGATTGTAAATAGCATGTTAGGAAGAGTGAACCAATTTGTATTGGAAATTAAAAGCTCGGGATAAAATGCAAAAAAAAACTTTTTCTTCACTTGACTTAAATTCTGCTCTACAATAGAACAACAAGAACTCAGAAACAATAAAAATGAATGCTTCATAATTAATGATCCCATCGTAACGAGAGAGAAATGCCATGTTTTACATATTGCTTGCTTCACACATTTCGCTACATTTAAAAAATATCAAAGGACTCAAAACTTCAAGCTCAAATAGAACCTGAGAAATCGGAATAGATTAAGTCGACAAACATACATAAACACGGCCGTCCAACATCCGTCTCATCGCTCACCGCTGTCACCAAGGCCGCACCCTTTATCGGTGAAACCTGCACCTCAGTGGGTCACAGCCTTATGCGTCGGACGGATGTCGTGTGACATTCTTGCGTACTGCGTACGCGCAGCATAATCAACGGGATTTAGACAAAAACTGGTTTGGGCCTGTATTAATGGGTTAATAGATGAGGTAGACAGATGGGTGGTACTAGTCTCAGAACAAATCGATAGTACATCACTATTAGACCACTTTGGTGTAATGGTCAAGAAGTTGACTATTAACCAAGAGGTCGCGGGTTCGATCCCCGCACTGTCCAAACATTTGTGTGCATGAACATGTCTGTTTGTACTGGTCTGGGTGTTATATGTATTTATTTAAGTTTATTTGTAATACCACTGTTGATTTTGATATTTGTAACACAAGTGTTTAAGCTACTTACCACGGAGTCAGATCAATGTAGGTATGTGACGTTGTTGTATATTTGTTAAATTAAATTAAATACTAGAAAAATGTTTTAAGGATAAAGCCGTGGTCGTATGCCATAAGAATAATAAATTAAAAAAAGTGGTATACGACCACGGCGTTATCCTTAAAACATTTCTCTATCAATATTATAAATTGAAAATATATTAAAATATAATAATATGTGTAAGTTAGTTTATTTAATAACGGTAAATATTTAATAGTTTGTACATACTAAGTAATTTCATTGGAGAGTGTTTTCTTGTTTCGTACTTTTTAGAGCGTGTTTTTAAGTAGTCGGGTGTTAGTTTTTAAACTTTATTTTTATTTTACATATTTTGGAGTTCTAAATAGGTTAATCTTGGGTTCATTGATTTCTCAATCTTTCCAACTCCTCGAACGATCTTTGGTCATGTGGATTCTTTAGTAATTTGCTAGATTCCAGTGAACTAATCCATAATCCATCTATGGATCTTACTCTGCTAAGAGCCACATATATAGTCGGGTAAAAAAGATGTGAATTATATACAATCAGCCCATGAATACAGGTAAAGTCACAAGCAAATGCTAGTAATATATATATATTCAAAATGTACAAGTAAAGCGCTTTCAAATGATACCAAACACGGCATATTTATCTTAACTTTATTTTTTTACTTCGTATGTTTTGTCCGCCAGAGGGCGCCACATTAGATTTTGTGAAATCCCATATAGCCTATAACCAGCGGACAATTAAGATGCTTCTAATGATATGTCATTTGTCGAATTCTGATAAGTAGTTTAGAAGTTACGAGGGAACAGATGAACATCCATACCCACATACATACATACATACATACAGGTCAAAATCATAACCCTCCTTTTGCTTCGCCGTAGTCGGGTAAATATATTAAAATATAATAATATGTGTAAGTTAGTTTATTTAATAACGGTAAATATTTAATAGTTTGTACATACTAAGTAATTTCATTGGAGAGTGTTTTCTTGTTTCGTACTTTTTAGAGCGTGTTTTTAAGTAGTCGGGTGTTAGTTTTTAAACTTTATTTTTATTTAACATATTTTGGAGTTCTAAATAGGTTAATCTTGGGTTCATTGATTTCTCAATCTTTCCAACTCCTCGAACGATCTTTGGTCATGTGGATTCTTAGTAATTTGCTAGATTCCAGTGAACTAATCCATAATCCATCTATGGATCTTACTCTGCTAAGAGCCACATATATAGTCGGGTAAAAAAGATGTGAATTATATACAATCAGCCCATGAAT
This sequence comes from Pyrausta despicata, assembly GCA_963921415.1. Taxonomy (NCBI): domain Eukaryota; kingdom Metazoa; phylum Arthropoda; class Insecta; order Lepidoptera; family Crambidae; genus Pyrausta; species Pyrausta despicata. The sequence continues at coordinate 7,230,615 of OY992869.1, forward strand.
ACAGGTAAAGTCACAAGCAAATGCTAGTAATATATATATATTCAAAATGTACAAGTAAAGCGCTTTCAAATGATACCAAACACGGCATATTTATCTTAACTTTATTTTTTTACTTCGTATGTTTTGTCCGCCAGAGGGCGCCACATTAGATTTTGTGAAATCCCATATAGCCTATAACCAGCGGACAATTAAGACGCTTCTAATGATATGTCATTTGTCGAATTCTGATAAGTAGTTTAGAAGTTACGAGGGAACAGATGAACATCCATACCCACATACATACATACAGGTCAAAATCATAACCCTCCTTTTGCTTCGCCGTAGTCGGGTAAAAATAGAAAGTCGATAGGAGTAGGTAAGTTTAGATGCGCTCACTAGAGTCGTGTATAATAATATCGATTGTAGGTACATTCAATTAATGGCTAGTCTCAATATCTTATCTCCGTTGTAAAGTTAAAAAACTGTCAGTTTTATACTAAAAGTTATGCTGAGGTTACAGATTTTTCCACGGAGTCAGATCAATGTAGGTATGTGACGTTGTTGTATATTTGTTATTATTTTTTGTTCAAAGTTTGTAAGTGCTTTAAATAGTAAATGTCTGAAGCGTTAAGTCATTTTTTTTTTCAAATAAATAAACAGTCAACATTATATACCAATGCAACGTTTGTCAAAGTCCTATGTAGAGATGCAAGTATGTCTTTAGTTTGTGTACAATGATATTTTAGACACAATTTCTGGTCTATCTACGATACTGGTGGCAACTTGTGTCAATAAACAAATAGCTCTTATAGGAAGGCCCCCTGAACTCTTAATAGTTCAGAATTGAATTACACTTATGGGCTTGTTTCCACTATGAGGGAAAATTTAAAAATCTGTTTTTCTCTAATATGCTTCATATTTAATTGTAGATCTTTTATTGATCTATTCCTGTCTGCAGTTCGTAATATTAGATTGTTTGTTGAACTTAGACCGAAAAACTCACTCACTCAGTCACTCAGTCGGCATTGCACTCGATGACGTCAAAGCGTGTTATTCGCATACAAACTCTATGGAGAAACGCGTTATGACGGTTGATAAAAAGTACGTCAACGATTGGTGGTGTCATCTACCCTATTGTAGAGTCGAGATAAGTTTTAATTAAGCCCCATTCACCACATTGTCATAGTACACTATAGTGATGTTCGTGCTGTACACCGAAAGCAAAATCAGTAATGGTAAATACTGCTGTATCTAAAACACTTGTAATAAGGGCGTTCTTGCAACAAAAATAGGTAGCCGTAGTAGTGATGTGCTTTTGTCTGTGCCATTGCGCAAGTCTTAATAATACAAGTCGAAAAAGACCTTTCACTTTTTGGATGAGATAAGCACGGTCTGTCAATCAGTAAATGCTAATTGAATAGTGAAAATGTATTTTAAGGAAGTTTTGTTTGAGGTCACAAAATGCTCTAGCGATATGTTAAAAACAAAAAGGACTTAATATTGATTGATTTCCAGTTATTATTTATACAAGTAGTCTATAAAAGAAAATTATAACTATCAATTTTATTTCCACATAGTTTTATAATCATCCCAACTTTTCTCAAGTAGTTTTTTAGTTGGTTAAAAAAAAAACGAACTTGTTGATTCAAGAACACTTGTTTCTTCTTATTTTATATAAACCACATATTTAAAATCTCATTAAAATACCTAAACATAAAGCCACACACACATACATGCGCACTCACGCATGAGTAACATAATCCGTTTATTTCAAAGCTGGGAGCGGGAGCTTTCACTCTTAATAAAAGCACGCAATCAGATACATAATTGAACTCCCTTCAAGCCATTATTGTAGAGGTTAAATACTAGAAAAATAGAAAGTCGATAGGAGTAGGTAAGTTTAGATGCGCTCAGAGTCGTGTATAATAATATCGATTGTAGGTACATTCAATTAATGGCTAGTCTCAATATCTTATCTCCATTGTAAAGTTAAAAAACTGACAGTTTTATACTAAAAGTTATGCTGAGGTTACAGATTTTTCTATGAAAATGACAGTTATCTCACTTTCGATAGATAGGATATTGAAACCGTCTTTTAGGTAGGTACAGTACTACTTCTACCTTTTCTCTCTCTCTCGGGAGTCGGTCCATTATATCTGAGGATCGTGGTCAGCATCAGGGTTGCATTGGGAGCAGATGATCTGACTCCTCTGGTTCTGGCGCGTTTCTTACGATCGTGTAGAGCTTGAATACATCGCCTTTTTTTAACGTGGAAAATGCTGTAACGCATACCCACTAGCCGCGGTGTCAGCTGGGCGTTATGTGGGACTCCAGGCCTCAGAGAGAAAACCCGCCTACCCACTAAAAACCTGACGGTGCTCTCCGGTGCCATGTGAGTCGGGGACGTAGCGGGTTCACCGTAGGCCGAGAGGCTACATGCATTCACCGCAATTTAGACACATCGCCCTGCGTCAACCCGACTAAATTGAACATATTTCTGTGTATTCATATTGATTTTTGTGGTGTACAATAAAGAGTTATATATCTAATTCAAAAGACGTACTTGAAAAAAGTAATCTCTACTTGAAACTAGTAAAAAGTCAATCAATCTTTCCTATCGATACATCCGCATAATTTTAGATGCGCACACGCAGCGATCGTGTACACACGCACGCAAACCCGCACAACTGACCCCTCAACGATGGTTGTGAAAGTGCTGTGTGTTTACTCTGAGATCTTTTAAGGTGTCGATTACAGAGTGTATATGGGTGAGTGAAGATGGGTGATTAAGAAAACCAGTTTTAAAATGAATATTTGCAGGCTGCCTGAAAGTATCCTTGACTAATAAATGCGAAAGTACCTTTTGCCGTCGTCTTCCTCTCTTCTCTCTTCCTAAATTACTGGATTTGGATAAATTTGGTACAAATATAGTAGTCAAGGTCCACGTTCCCAGAGCAAAGGGTATAGGATAGTTTTTATCCCGGAATTGTACTATATTACCTGATGAAGCTTACCAAAAAGTGGAGTAGTTAGTAAGCTTTAGTGACATTGGTCAGGGAAGAAAGAACTGCTGGTCGATCGGGCCTTTATTCGGCAGCAACGTCGTGTGGCTGTTTTTATTTCTTTATATTTATTATTCACTACACAAATGTAATTAAAATCTCATTGGGTTTATGTAGCAGTAGGTGAGATCGTACTATTTATTACGATTTAGATGATAATGTAATCCAGTCTGCCTGAAAGACTAGTAGACTTAGTTTGAAGATCAACAACAGATTCTGTATTTATGTATACTTTACGAGTGTAAATAAATTGACAATTCTTTATTGCACAGTTCAAACGAAAACAATTCAAGTTTAAAAAAAATTACATTATTTCCGTGCGTTAGGATTTTTAATATTTTATTGTACTTTCCTAAGGTTGAATTACCTGTCAGTTCGTATAAAAATAAAGGCAGAACTTAAAGGTCATGCCACATATGCTTCTACCATTACATGTTACATTTCTTTACAATTCCCTAGAGTAGCATAACGCATTGTCTTCTATATTTGGTGTTCCATTTGTCATAATAAGCCCTAGTATGTGACATAATATGTCTGATCGTTGGATAATAAACACAATGCTTGGCTTTTTGCTCTGTTACATCATACACAATTGGCCTATTGAATTGTATCTGCTAGGTGAATGTCAGAGTTACCTTGTTAGGTTTTTCTTTGTGTAGATGGAAGAATGTAATCTATCTCTTTGTCGTGCGCTAAATTTGTGCACCAATTTCCTACATTCTGGGCGAATTTTGCATCAGTCGCATGTCTCTTACAGTTTTCTGGCGGTGGAACACGTATTTAGTTGAAGGACTATTATATAGATTAAAATTAGTTTTGATTTAAGCACGCTTCAATATGTTTCCAATTTTGTTAGTGACACCCTTCAAGTATGCTAGAACGGCAGGTTGGCGGTCGACTGTATGTTCTTTGGTCCGGGGTCTGCAACGGCGTGGTACTGGTAGCTGGTTGACTCGTAGTACCTTCCTGACATGCTGAAGCTCAACAGCCAGGTGTTGGTCGTCACAGATGCCCCTTGCTCTTTGAAACAACGTATTGCCCACGGTAGCTAACTGTCTAGGTTGATGGTGCGAAGCATGACTGTGTAGAATGAGCCAGTTGAAACATAAATAGTATATTGGATCCAGAATTCTGATCCGATTCGAATCAGTACTTTACTGTGCTGTGTAAATACTATTTTCAGTATCGACGGATCCTGTAAGAACGAATGTTATATGTAAACGCGCCCCAACCTCAATCGATGACCAAATCCATATCATATCCTGACGTCCTCGTCATTTAAAAATTGCAAGAACTGTCACTTTTGAATTTGAACGCTGTTGAATGATCCAACTCAAAATAGGTATCTGTCACACGACTGTTTCCTACTAACCTTCGTATTTTCAGCAAACGTAAGTAAGGCCGTCGGGAAATCGGTGCGGTTCGGTTACCGATCTACTATGGATCATTAAACTTGTCAAAGTCATAGGCGGTCTGGTCTGGTTAAGGTAGCTGGTTTGATTCCTTTTGTAAAAGTACTCGCAGCTTCTTAACGGGTTGGTAAACCTCTGAGGTCAGTCATTGACTTGATTGTCGTAGTTATCGTGTGATACATGCTTTTGTAGTTGAAGAATATATCTAAGTATATATATGCATACCTAAGAAGTTAGAAAATAAATTTAAAATAATGGGTACGCCACACGTTCACACGTCAATTGTGGAGGTGTGGGTCCATAAGTGATTACTTAAAAACATTCTTAGTGCTTAAATTCATGCATTTTGATTACTTGTGCGTTTGATGCGTACTTTTCCAGTACAGATAGTTATTACGGAGTTTTATCACAGATTATTTTATAGGTAAGTATTTACGAGTTTTATGAAAAAAAACCTTATTAAACTTAACAAAAATCATCAATAGATCAAAAGCGTCTTATCAATTTGAAATGCTTGTCTCCATCGTCACGATTTTGTATTAAATTAGAATTTAATTCTATTCAGTCTCAAACGCCCACGCTAAGCCTTTATATGTTTCATGAAAAAGTTACAGTTTTACTACAAATAAATACGTTTTCTGGTAAGTCCCGCCTGTGGCAGTCCATTTTTCTGTAAGCATGTTTTAATTTCACATTGTATGAAATTTGCATTGTTAATGCTAAAAAACGGTTGCCTGTAAAGTCGGTTTTACGGGCGAAGATTTTACGTGACACCGATCATGTTTGAGTGGGAGAGAGACGCAAGGCATTCGCCGGTCCGGCGGGCCTCTCTCTCGTTCGGTGACTCATCGTTACGTTACCGGGCGTTACACTTTTTCATGAGTGACTCCGAGCCGCAACCTAATTTAAGACGTTGTCACGTCAAAAATAAAGTAACTTTTCTGGTATATTTTAAGATCAGCTCATAAGAGAAGAGATGCAGCAAATAAATACACTTTCATGAAAAGTGAAGGTTTAAGTGTCACACGGTTTATTGACTAACACAGATTAAACAAGCCTATTTACAGAGTGAATGAGCACGCAGCTTTAAGACAAGTCTTACAAAACCATTATAAGTTGAACTCGCATTTTAAAGACTGTCCCTCTAGTAAAAGGTCAACCAATATTAATGTTTGTGTGTGCTAAATTTATATAGAAAGTATTTGTTTGTCTGTACGCATGTTTGCATGAAATAACTTAGACTTCCGGACAATGCTAAGTGAGTTATATACTTTTAGAGGTTAATTGATACTTTTATTGCGACAAATGCTGTTATATAACTGAATGTAAGGTTGTTAATATAATTTTACGTTAGAATCTGTCCTTGTCATTGAAAAAAGGTTGATTTTGACATTGACAGCCAATCACTGTTCCGTATGATTAAGGAATTTTATTAAAACTTAGTCTACAAGTATGATTAACTTATATAAATTAATATTATATACTATAACTTGAATCCCTTTCTTTGCGGTCGAACGGGATAAGGAAACAAACATAGGATACTTTATCCTATGTCCGTTTCCTGGTTCTAAGCTACCTCTCCACCAGGCAGAAAGAAGGCAATGAGTGTAGTGAAAATGAAATGTGAAAGATATTATATTACTAGCTGTGCCCGCGACTTCGTCCGCGTGGAATAGTTATTTGGGCATATGGATATACTGTCGCAGACATTTTTTTAGATCATTTTAAGAGTATTTAATTCTTTCATACTTTTTTACATTATTGTTGGTATCTTGAAGCGTTTTTTTAAATGAATAATTTTCCCCGTTTTTGTCACTTTCCCCATTATTTCTTCGCTCCTAACAGTTGTAGCGGGATGTTATTTAGCCTTAAACGTTCCTCAATAAATGGTCTATTCAACACAAAAATATTTTTTCAATTTGCTGAGTCAAATAAAAAAAGTCCCATTAAAATCGGCCCAGTAGTTTCCGAGATTCAATTTTCTGCCTACCCCCTTAGTCTATTGGCGTGATTATTTCTATCCCTCTTTACCTTCCAAGTAATGTTGAGTCAAATAAAAAAAAGTCCCATTAAAATCGGTTTAGTAGATTCTGAGATTCAATTTCCTGCCTGCCCCCTAAGTTCATCGGCGTGATTATTTATATCCCAGTTTACTCTCCAGGTGATACTGAGTCAAATAAAAAAAGTCCCGTCAAAATCGGTCCAGTAGATTCTGAGATTAGCCCGGACAAACAGACAGACAGACAGACAAAATTTTTAAAAATTGTTGTTTTGGCTTCTATTACGGTAATGAAGACCCCCTGTAACAATTTTTCATAAAAATCTTCAATGTACAGAAATCGATCTTTTACAGTCTTATTATATGTAGGTATATAGATTATATTAATAAATAAAAGTAAATATTAAATCTATAACTAACACCACTTTCTTGTATATATATATATATACAAGAAAGTGGTGTTAGTTACACTATTTATAACTCAAGAACGGATGAACCGATTTAGCTCAAAATTTTATATTACCGTTTGGTTTTGATGACAAAACACGATTTGATTATAAAAGCTTGTTATTTTTTTTTTCGTTAGAACTTCTATTTAAACCTAACGCGGACAACCTAGTGTAAAAGTAAATTTTAAATTATCCATATCGATTAATTATTGCATAAAATGCTTATTAACTTCTTGCACATTACTCTGTATCTTTCACCTGAAAACGTTATTTAAATTTCAACTTTATTCTTTTACTAATTAGAGCCAATGATTAGAGCTCGATACGACCTTGTATTACATCGGTTAAGTGTACCTTTTTTCAAGTAATACTTAACTGGTTATTAACTAAACGAGGTTACTTTGTGTATGAATCGAGAAAATTTACTGTTAATGAAGAAATATCGCACATAGTAAAATTGAATGTCAATTGTTTACGAGTGTCGAACGCCTTCTTCAATCAAATAATGTAAATAGGTCGTGAGAATAAATAATAATCATATACAATTTGTCACGTTTATAGGTATTTTTTTCGTTATTAGGGGTATTTCAGGTGTGTCCACTCTCGTGTGTCCAGTTGGTGAAAATTAAATTTTTTGTCACTTCTTTTTTCGTCATCTGGACACGCCAATATTTTTACACATGGTGAAACTTAAATAAGACGATTTTGTTGTTTTCGTCAACACACGTTCGTATTTTGACTAAATTCACAACAAAGTACAGTCACGCAGATAAATGCTTTACCTATTTGGGATGGCTACTGTTGTTAAATTATTCACCAATAATTTTTTTAACACTAATAGCATTCAAAAGTCATTATATCTTTACTTTTCTATGATTTTCAAAATGTGGCCGCTTTTATTACATTTCTATTGTAGTTCCCGAACGGATGGCACCATCAAAGCGTTTTTTTATTCCAAAGATAATTTAATCATGGTGATTCTTAGCTATATCTGATCCGTCTGTCCGTTGGAGCTCATCAGCTGTCTTCCTGGCTCATACAGGGGTATTCTTCGACTAATCTTGTGTCACAAAATGTGTAGGAATAGTCCCAGATCTGTCATAAGTATCGCAATGCAATCCATGCGCGCGCGCACCGACGCGTGAACCGTGGGAAGCGGTGCAACGAACCGCACGCAACTCGCTAAGGACGTTCACAATTAGTGCTGCATTTTGATACTTCGTTACGCAATCTATATCCATTATTTGTGTAAAATCATTCCCTTTTCACCAGCCTGTGTCGCAGTGCTAGGGCTTAATAATATGGTTGGGATACCGTTTTAAAGATCTCGTCGAGTAGACTGGGCCAAAATTCTAACATTTGTTCGAACTTAAACGTGGACGAAGTTGTGGACTGACGCTAGTTTAGAATTATTCTTTGCACCTCGGCGACAAGAGCGAGACACTGTAGATATTTTATCGCTGATAGATCCTGTTAGTTCTCAAGGAGCTATGGACTGGAAGTTGGCGGTCAATATGTTGTTGTAAGGAGCTACCAACGACAATGGACCTTTGGGAGCTACTTGAGAAGTACTACTACTACGCGAGAAGTTGAGAATATTTTGCCCTTTATTCGGAAATCAGCAAAGTGTGAAGTTAAGAAAAAATAGATGAAACCTACCTCCTTAGATGAAAATCGTATTCCTAGTAGGCAGAGTGCCAACAAATTGATATGTTATACATCCGAGAACATTCTCGGATGTATAACATATCAATCGAACTTACATAAGTTCGATCACGAAATCATTCGCTCGCATAGCTACTATGAATCGTAAATCGATCTCAAACTTTTACTTATTATAATTTCATTATAACGCCCAATTGTAATACGAACCCACTAAAACTAGCCGGAGGCCGAGATATCAAACACTCTAAGCCGTGGGACGGGAGAAACCGGTGATTATTAACTATCAAAACCAAAAAACAACTAAGCAGAACTTATTGCCTCGGACCGACTCGAGAGAAGGTAGTCGTAGGGTTGCCAGCAAGAAAATGGTAGGTACCTTACCAAGATGACAGAAAATTTTAAATTACATCATGGTATTAATCAACACGATACAAAATTTAGTTATTAAATTGACTACCTACTTTAGAATTTTCATTTTCAACTAATAATCAAAAATGTGTCTCAATTTCAAATAGTAATTGAGACACATTTTAAAATATTTTATATTATTTTTTATATTAATTATAATTCAACATCGCAAACAATATTTACCGAAGTATGGCTCTAGTAATGCCAAGTAGGGCCTACAAAAACGATAGCTAATATCCCTTTTGCGATCTTGCTATCTGCTCAACAGCGATAATCACTAAATTGATAATAAATAAATCTATTATATAAAAATGAATTGCAAAATGTGTTGGTAAACGCATAAGTTAAGAACGCTTGGACCAATTTGGGCAATTCTTTTTTATGATATTCCTTGAAGTACGGGGATGTTTCTTACGAAGAACAAAAAAAATGGGCAACACAAACTTTGCGGGGTCCGCTAGTCTATGATATAAAAGTGAATCGCAAAATATGTTAGTAAGCGCATAACTTAACAACTAATACTTTTTTATGATATTCCAAAAAAGTACGTGGGTGGTTCTTACGAAAAAACAATTTAAAAAAAAACAGCGAGCAGAACAACGTCCAGTATTTGCTAATAAAATTGTTCGAAGTTGGAACAGATGTTGCTTCCGATTATTCTTAACTCCAGACGAAAAAGTCGAGTGTTATAGGTTTGATTCTTATTCCGTTTGTGTGTGTATAATTGTGTTATTGTATGTATCTGTCTGTAACATCGTAGCTTCATAATCAAAGCGGTTTTTATAATTAAATTAAATTTGATAATTGCATCACGGTCGTCCTTACCAATGGCTGGTTAAAATCCGTCCAGCCGTTGAAGCTTACCAACTATTTTCCTGGTTCGTTCGGGGTTTTTTAACTGGAAAGTTCATCATCATCATCATTAGCCACTGCTGGGCACAGGCCTCACCTCAACTATGAGGTGGTGCGAGGTTCCACCACGCAGGTTCAGTGCTGGAACTTTTTTGGACTGGAAAGTTAGTTTTCAATTATTTTCCTCAAAGCTATTTTCGTTTATTTTCCTCAAAGATGTTTTTTATTTATTTTTTTAGAAAATGTTGCGCATGGAATATTTATTTCTTTATCTAAAAGACCTCGTCGGTAACCCTGACCCCGCAAATTCGCGAGGCCCTACATAGTGTTTTCACCTGCGCGGAATCCACTTTCTCCCAGCTCCCAGCGCGCGCGCAGATCGCTACGAGCGCCATCTGTGAATCGATGCCAATTAGTATCGATTTGGGCTTATGATCGATTTGAAAAACTTTTTATAGACTCCCTTTGATGGGCGGTAATTGAAAATTTTGAAGTTCTATTAAATTGTGATGATATTAATTTCTTACAAAAATGTAATGACTTTACGGGCAGTTGAAATTCTATTGGAATGTGAAAACACAAATTAATTGCATCATACTTTTTAAACTTTTGTGTAATTGAAATTTTTATACCAACTATCATATTTATTGGGTCGAAAAACTGATTACATTTAGTTCAATCAAGTCCGAGTGATTGGATTGACCCAGTAATAAATTTTTAACGTTGTTTACTGAAAAGTAATATTAAAATATGACATAGTTACATAAAGTAGAGTTTAAATAACACATAATGAGTCTCTAAGCTTGTAAAAATATATATTGTGAGCTGTTATCAAATCTGCATTGCCTGTTTGTCAGCACATTGACCTAACCTTCTTGTGTAAAAAGCAAATTACGTTATTTGGCATATTTATTGTTACGTGAACAGTACGTACGTACCTATGAGTAAATCCAGGAAATGTAATCAAATAGCGGAGACACGAAAATTGTGCACGCAATGACACATTAAGTATTCCACTTGGTTCCTTGTTGCATAAAGTCCGATTAGTTAATTGTTTTCGTTGCGATCTTGATATGCATTTAGAAATGATAAATAAGGCATATTTATCATTTCGAAAGAATATATTTTAGAATCTAAAATCTAGACAAAGAAAATATCGATTGCCTGAGGCTGAAATCGTACCTGTATCCATCATACGGCCCGTGTGTTTAAACCACCCTGCCACCCAGAAATTGCCAAAGCCTGTTAAAATTTTCTTAGCTGCTTTCTTCTTCTCACAAGGTTCGAGGTTCGAGACCCGTGGTCCCGTGATTGGAAAAGACCAACTTGCAAAATAATATCAATCTTATGTATAAAAATCTCTTATATACACTCGCGAGCAACTAAATCGTCTCAACACTTACGCTACCACGTTTACATGTCTTTTTCGTATATTTTTTAAAATTTATGCATAACATTTATGTATGGTTTAAAAGCTCAAGCGTTAACACGAATATCAAAAGATAATTCACTAATGATGATTTACGTAGGATTTTATTTTGTTTTAAAGCAAAAATCACAACACGCGCTTGCAGTTTGAGTCGGTTTGTTTGCTCGCAAGTATATATATGTATATATATATATATATATATATATTATAGGGGTTTTACAATTTCATGCGATGAGCTGTTGCTGTACACGTGGTCGATCTTAAGTAAATAAAATTACTCTAAAGTTGATTGTGGTTCAGGCAACCGGTTAAGAAAATAGATGACAGTATTTAACTTTATCAGCAATTGATTATCATATATAAAAGATTTATATATATATATATATATATATATATATATATATATATATATATATATATATATATATATATATATATATATATATATATATAAATCTTTTATATATGATAATCAATTGCTGATTGTTAGTCTCGCTAAAACTCAAGAACGGCTGGGCCGAATTGGCTAATTTTAGTCTTGAAATATTCGTGGATGTTTGAAGTTTAAAAGATAAGAAACAACGGGCAGGAAGACGTTTGCCGGGTCCGCTAGTTACTAATAAAAGTTACTGACAAACTTATACTAAGATAAAAATAAAATGGCTGAAAATACTGATTCATTTCTAGTACTAGTATTTTGCTAGTTTTCTTGAATAAAAAAATTAAGGGATAAAAACTTTTTTATGAAATAATTGGCCAGTAGGTATATACAAATCGTACCTTTTAGTCTTACAATGAGCATTTGATTTTAATTACTGAAATTTCTTTGGTAGGTGTAGGTATCTATCCCATACCAAATCGATAAGTAAATCCATATATGACAATAGTTCACATTTGACTAAAACCGGTACAGATCCACCATCTCATTCATCACATCACTAAAAAGTCAAAAACATAATAATTAATTCACAAACTTCTTCTATTTCAGGTAAACATCGCAATAGCTGAAATTGGCAAATTATAATGTCGTCATCACTGTCAACCGAATACATTTTACACTAAGTATGGGAACGGTTTGTAACAGCCGGTCTGAGCCAGCAATGGACCTTGAGATTTGCGATATGACGAATCATCGCATATCTTCTTGGTGAGTTACGAATTATCTGGGTTAAGCCGGTTGCGTCTTGGTAAAGGTGTAGCCACACTACATAACATTAACCGATTCAGCCCCGTTAGGCCTGATCCGGCTCCATAACCGAAAATTATTTATTGTGCATTCTTCGGAATTATGACCGGTTAAGAAGCTAATTTAGTTATAGGCTCTAGCCTATAACTTCTCTCATCAGCCTATATACGTCCCACTGCTGGGCACTGGCCTCACCTCAACTATGAGGTGGTCCGAGCCATACTCCACCACGCGGGCTCAGTGCGGATTGGTGGAGGGGTGTTTGTAAGGTAAGTGACCAACCTTACTGTCAGATGTTATTAAGCCGCCCGAGGGCCTCTGACCAGGCTTAACGACTAATATATGTCGATATTAACCGGGACCAACGGCTTAACGTGCCTTCGAAGCACGGAGATGCTTAATAGACGTCACTTAAATGGTCAGAACGGTTACCCATCCCAAACATGAGCGCGCTTTAGGTTGCTTCACTTTGGGTATCACTACCAAAGCGCCACAAGCATCTCCTATAACTTCACTTTTGCGTAATTGAAAATTTATACAAACTATCATATTTTTTGGGTCGAAAAACTGATTTCATTTAGATCGCTTATGACTTCGTAGAAGGCTTTGAGGCTGTTTGTAAAACTTTAAAAGTCAGTAAACGCACAGAAATGAATTAAAAATCAACCGTCTTTCCGCCTAGCGGGAAATTCCGGGATAAAAACCGTTTCCAATGTCTTCTCAATTAGTAGTTTAGTTGTGAAAGCGTAACAAACGGAGAGAGTAACCTTCGTCAAAATAATGTCAGTTGGGATAGTGTTGAAGTAATAAATTATAACATGCGTAATTTAGACGACCACTTTGGTGTAATGGTCAAGAAGTTGACTATTAACCAAAAGGTCGCGGGTTCGATCCCCGCACTGTACTAACATTTGTGTTCATGAACATATCTGTTTGTACTGGTCTGGGTGTAGAGTCAGATCAGTGTATGTGATGTTATTGTATATTATTATTTATTTATTTACTATCATTATTATTATTTATTTGTTTGCTGATTCTGATATTTGTAACACAAGTGCTTCAGCTACTTACCACGAAGTCATTTTGATGTGTATGATGTTGTTGATATTTATTTATAAGTACATCGAGTATGTAGAAATGTTATCCTTTTTTTATGACCATTTCTATGTAAGTGTTCGCGTAAACCTTTAATAGACAAATATCGTTGGTGTACTGGCAATTTTTCTGCCTTACATCCGAGAGGAGAAATTGTTTCTGAGATTTTCTGTCATGAATTTCTGAAAAAAAACCCTTAGTCCCGAAGTTGGCGGTGTTACACCCCCGAGCCTCGATGCGCACGTTAAGCCGTGTTGGCGCCCGATCTCTCTCCGGTCATGTCGGATTGCCGTCTCACCGAACTTTGAGAGTGATGGAACAGTGAGTGCACCTTTGTATTGAGCTCACACTTGTGTACTATAATATCTCCTGCGCAGTTGGCTGATCTCTGTTGAGTTGGCCGCCGTGGTCGAAATCGGCCAGAAGGACTATTAGACAAAATAGTTGTCTGTGGAAGCTCTAGTGTGTCCGTACCGTTATAATTTTTTGCAACAGATTCAGCTTTCAATGTGCTTGTTTTCAACCTAGTGATTGTAAATGGAGTTTTCTCACGAGATACTTAACACATCATTTTATTTAAGAAACATTAAAATAATTGTAGCGTTTCACAAAAAATATAACCTGGCATCTTATTCAAAACTTTGCACATAATACTTAATAGGCGTGTTTCCACTATGAAAGAAATATTCAAAAACTGATTTTCTCTAAAATAATTCATAATTTCAGATGCCTTTACACTAATATTTTTCTGCAGTTCGTATTATTTGATTTTTAATTGGAATTCAAATGATAATTAGTCACTCAGTCGGCATTGCACGCGATGACGTCAAAGTGTGTTATTCCCATACAAACTCGTATGAAGAGAAGCGTTTTGACAGTTGATAAAAAGTACGTCAACGATTGGTGGTGTCAACTACCGTATTTGAAGTCGTCAGCTAAAGTTAGATTGCATCTGTGTAATTAAAGTTTAGGAAGTAAAATACTGATGTCTAAATATGAAGTAGATTCTCGTATTTACAGACAGAGTGGAGAAGTAGAGTGCAGCATTTAGCCAAACCTTTAGTAGTTATTCAAATTCTCTTTGTGTGATTATTTAGATGTTGTGAAATGTCAAAATTGACACATTAAGAAGGCACATGCAGCAAACATACATTAGCATTCGCATTAAAATAATAAGTCTGGGTCGATATTGATAAGATAAAATAAGTCCGGGTGTAAAGACTCATAACTTATTAACAACACGTACGCCCTTTGAAAGGTCAGGTCGTGGCCCGTGATATACCGCAGGATAGATGTAACTATATTAGTCCTCCTGGCCGATTTCGATCACGGCGGCCAATCTCAACAGAGATTAGCCAACTACCCAGGAGATATTAAAGTGCACAAGTGTGAGCGCAATAGACAAGTGCACTAGCTGGTCCATCACTCTCAAAGTTCGGTGAGACGGTAATCCGACATGGCCGGTGAGAGATCAGGCGCAGGACCAACGGCTTAACGTACTTTCCGAGTCACGGGGGTGTAACACCGCCAACTTCCCGACTTCGAGCTGTTTTTGAGAAATTCATGTCAGAAAATCTTAGAAACAATTTTGGCTTGACCTGGGATTCGAACCTAGCACACCAACGAGGCAGTCAAAGAGATGCAACTAATGTTATAATTACAGTTTTTACACCTTTCATCTTCTTAGATAAACGGTCTGAAAGCACCTACAATTAACTCACAAACTCATAGCGGACTCATTTTATATAACCGATAACATATTATAATACCCCATCTCGCATTCCGGGCCCGCCCGAAACGAAACGCCGCCATTGCCACCTTGTTTTAAAAAAAAAGTCAATCCAAGCCCACGGCTGATTACTTTCACAGAGAGAAAGCACGATTTCGTCATTCGATCGTCACTTCGGCGTCATTATCGTGAGGTCGTTAGCACTACAGGTGCAAAAGTAGGTCAAAGCAAATTATAGAACCTTTTTGCGGTAGGCTTTATGATATATGCGACTCTTTCTAATGTCCTTGACAGTTGGATGATGTATGATGGTAATTTTCATTGATTTAAATACTGATAGAATTAGCTGTTAAGTTAAACCACACACTAGGAAGACACATCATGTCGACATTTTCAATGTTTCTTAATTTTAAAATTAACTACTTTCTACGGATAATCATCAGAATACGGATGACATTGAGGGAAGTTTACCTAAACTTTCAACATTGAATTATGATTTGCTAAATTTATAACATCTAAAGGAAATCTTACAAGCGGAAACTCTACTGAAATGTTTTATGAATGCAAAGATTTTTATCATTTTAACCTAAATTAATTTATTAAAAGAAGCCACTTATTAATTACTGCTACGATAATATTGGTATTTGTAAATTGACTGCAGTTATTTATTTACAAGATAGGTAAGTGTTCTCAAGAAATTCCGAATAAGAGTGAAAAGTGAATGTACACCATATTACCTATCGCACCATTTTGAAAAGCATTATGTAAGAAAGATACATTAACATCATCCATTTTCATTTAACAATGTGAAGTAAAAGTTTTAATCATGATGGCCGCCTCCATTTAAGTATTTTATCAAAACATCAATCCAAAGAAATGGCTATCTCTACATTAATCGTGGAATTTGATGGTATGTTGTCAGAGTAATGCTTAACGAGGCAATTATTTTCGGAACTATGAAAAATAGATATTCCTTTGCCTAAAAAGTAATCAGTTAACGTATCCATAGGCTTATTAGGTATACATTTAATGTAATTTTTTTTAATGCCCTTTTTACCACTTCAGTAGTATTGACGGCATTAACAGCACGTTGAGCCATTGGTCCTGCGCCTGATCTCTCTCCGGTCACGTCGGATTGCCGTCGTACCGTCCGAGAGTGATGGAACAGTGAGTGCACCTGTGTATTGCGCTCACACTTATGCACTATAATATCTACTGCGTAGTTGGCTGACCTGTTGAGATTGGTCGCGGTGGTCGAAATCGGCAAGGAGGACTATTGTTAGTATTGACGAATATTTTTTTTGCAATGCATGTAATGTTTCTATTGCCTACAACTCTCTAGCAGAGAGATATACCGTACCTTCTCCCATTACATTTATTAAGAATGGAAAGTGAAAGATGAGATTTCGCGTCGGTACATTTGTTTGGACAACAATGAAAGAGATATGTTTGGGAATGATATTAGAGGCTGCTTTCGGTCGTATGGTTAGCAAGTGCGTTGGGTAATAAAAAGTAGTATGTTGTAGGTGTAAGATTTCTTTGAGAAATATTTTCGGCTGCTTGTTATGTAATGAAAGTACAAATATGACTTATGAATCGTACAATGATGAGATTTGTAAGAGAATGAAAATGAGAGAGATGAGAAAAATGATTTACGAATTTAGTGAGGGCCTAATTTCAATAGGCTAGATGACACCACCAATCGTTGACATACTTTTTATCATCTGTCAAAACGATCTGCGTCCATAGATTTTTTATGGGAATACTATAATTTGTCGTCATAATTTAGTATCAGACATCGAAGTCAATTGACTGATTAATTATTGGTGCGGTTATCTGGTCTCCGTTTTATACCGTACATATTGACCACGTCGAATGTATTCAAAAAAGATTTTTTAAATGTCTCTCTTTTCGTCATGGTTACCATCGCAAGTTAACCTACATGGATAGGCTGCAGAAATTTAACATGGTTACCCTGGAAACGAGTCGTAAAAGGTTTGAGCTTATTTAACTTTACAAAATACTACACTTTACGATCGATTCTCCTGCCTTGCTTTTTATCGATTAGCCTAAACACTCACTATAGGGCCCGTGACCGCAAGCCCAAACTGTTCTCACTTCAGGTTTACCGTAACAACACTTCATATTACACCCAGTAGTTAGGATGTGTCGCCTCTACAATGATGTATCCCAGGAATATCCAGATATGTGATAGATACACAGACAGGTGATATTCTGGGTTCTGATCGAAATGTCTTCTACAAATTTATTCGTGAACTATATATGTAACTTATATGTACATATATCTTTTTATTAAGTCTTTTTCGCGAATAAGTACGGTGGCTAGCACGTCTAGGTAAATACTGCGATTTTTCATGCGCTTGCGATACGTAATATTTATACAATCGATATTGCATAAAAAATATAGAAAGGCTGATGTGCTGCCAACTGCACCTTTTGAGTAAATTAGTATTTTTACTCATTTCCTCAAAAGGTACCAACACCTAGTACTTAAAAAACATTGTTGGAGTGTCTAATGTTTTATGAGAATCGAAAGTACCTACATCAACAGGGCCTTCGACTTAACTACCGGATGAAAGTTGCAAGATTCATCTTCAAACATACAGGGTGTGGAGTGTCTCCGCAAACATTAAAGCTAAATAACGTTTCGTATCTACGTAGTGAATATGCATACTTTTTTGCTGTTTTAAAATAGGTATTACTTCTACTATAAAAACGGTTTTTTAAAAACGTAACCTCTATGAAGCTAGTAAAACCTATTTATTTCCTAAAAGCTGAAGAAACCAATTTTTATTTTCATAGCATTCAATAAATATTCAGTCTATTTATTTCGATGTCTGATACTAAATTATGACGTCAAATTTTAGTATTCCTATACAAATTCTATGGGCGCAGATCGATTTGACCGATGATAAAGAGTATGTCAATGATTGGTGGTGTCATCTAGCCTATTTAATCTATAAAGAAAAAAAATCACCCCCAGCGCTGCCATCGGGAATGGTGCCCAAAAGGCTGGCAGCGTTTCCTCTCTGTATGGCAAGGCTGATCCTTTGGCCTCTTTTTCAGCTCTCTGAAAAAGGTGATAGCCCTGTAAATAAAATATTGACCAGAACTGTAGATACTATTTCTTCTGCTTTTTGCAATTTAGTTCGGCGTGCCACTGTCAAACTATGAGTGATTTCCGTTAACCAGGTTTGCTTACTGGAATCTTAAAAAAAAACACTTTGCTATTGGTTTTTTCTCAAGCCATAGCATCACTGGACATCCTGTATATCTAAGTATACAACTCGTACGGACATATAGATGGAGGAAAGGGCTCGAAAGCAGCGAATGCGGTAGAAAGTGACCCGATTGCACCAGAAATGCAGTTGCATCGCGCATTCGTAGGGTTGCCCACGCGATTGAACGTGGTCACTTTTAATAGTATAAATACAACAACATCACAAACATTGATCTGACTCCGTGGTAAGTAGCTTAAGCACTTGTGTTACGGATATCAGAATCAACAGTGGTGTTACAAATAAACTTAAGTAAATACATATAACACCCAGACCAGTACAAACAGACATGTTCATGCACACAATGTTTGTACAGGGAGGGGACCGAACCCGCGATCACATGGTTAATAGTCAACTCCTTGAACATTACACCAAAGTGGTCGCCTAATACTTCAATTAAGTTAAAAAAAACACTTTTAGTAGTATTTTGTGGAGACAAGCCTGTATGAAATAATTTCTGGGTTCAAAAAATATGAGTCACTGTACCATCGAAGCGCTAAGAAGGTTCTGCTTCGTTAAAGTGGGCACATGTGTCTCGAGCTTAAGTACAGTCGTAAATTCAGTCGTTTAATGCAAATCCATGGCAGTCGGGAAATAGTCTTAAAACCATTCTTATTACAAAAAAATATTGGTTTGCTGCCTGGTAGTGAATTAGGTTCTCTAAGACCAAAGTCTTTTTTCATCTTTGAATTCATCAATCTAATTGATTCAAATGTTTGTATCGTATTCTGTTATTCACTGAGCTAAACATACCTATTACATATGTGTTTTGACTGTTTCTTGTTTAGTTTTAGTAACTATTTAGTAATCTGTGGTTTTAGTAAGTTAACAACCAACAGCCCTAAGTACAACAAACGTTTGCGTTTCGACTTCATTTCTCGTAACGCATTTCAATACAGTGGGTAGTCGTTATGTTAATTGCGCAGTGTTATGTTAACGAATGCGCGTGCGCATATACCGACGTCAGCGCATCAGGCTATCCATTTTTGTTGCTCAAAAGACACATATTACAAGGGCATAGAGCACAGTGCATACCTTGACGTGCTGTGGCGGGTACAAACAGCAAAATAAGATACACGCTGCGGTGTCTTATGCTATTATAAATAGGGTCAGTTTTGCAATATTTTTTTCTAATCTGACATGGCTACTGTACAATGGACATGACATGAAGGTAAGCTTCTGTGGAGCAAGCATTGGTTCAGGTACATCCGGTGTGAGAAAACTCGCCTGTGAATTGGTTTTGTAAAGTATTCTTTTGTTTTCAGTTTGTTTCATGCGTGTGTGTTACACACACTTTCACTCTATGTCAACTTTTGTTTTGGCAAAATATTAACCTGGCTTTTATTACAACTGTAGTAGTTTTCTGAAATATATAGCATAGCACACATGCAAGCGATAAGGCTGGTTTAATTGTATATTAAAGTTCTTATTAATTTACATAAAACTAAATCTAGGTCTATTTAAATATGATCCCTCAATTTAAAAGAACGGCTCTTTACTTTGCTGTAATGGTCAAGAAGTTGACTATTAACCAAGATGTCATTCGATTCCCGCACTGTACAAAAATTGTGTGCATGAACATGTCAGTTTGTGTACTGGTCTGGGTGTTTATATGTGTTTATTTAAGTTTATTTGTGATATCACTGTTGATTCTGATAATATCATCTGTAACACAAGTGCTTAAGCTACTTGCCACGGACTCAGATCAATGTTTACTTACGTGTCAGCTATTTCATTAATGTCAAATTGGTCAGATTAAAGCCAGTTTTGGTTTATGTCCGAAGCGAATTGCACTACTTTGTTATAATTAGTTCAGTACTGTTTTACAGACAAAGAATCTTCTACCCTGCCATTTATTTTGCACATAAAACTTAAAACTATAGCAAAGCAAAAGCATGAAATCGATTGACAATGAGCGTCTTCTCACGAGATTTGGGCTGTGAAATCGATTTGCTATACTTTGCGTCTTGTTTACTATTAATTTAAAATTCAAAATTAGCATTGTTTGAAATTGTTGTAATTTTGCAATAATTAACATCTAATTTTTGTGTACGGGTAAGAAAATCTTAAACAAAAGTTAGATAGTGTTAATATATTCTGCCCAAGAACAGTGTATCAAGCTTCAACGGCTGGACGGAATTTAACCAGCCATCGCTAAGAACCACAATGATTAAATCTTTCAAGTAATAAGAACCGCACTTAAATCGACCGTTCGGAGTTGAAGCTACGATGCCACAGACATACACACAAACACACAAACAGACACCATTCTCATACTTATAACACCCTTCTTTTTCGTTTCTCGTCGGGTGTTAAAAACTAAAAAAGTAGAAAATTGTTTTCTTAAGACTTAAAAAACCGGCCAAGTGCGAGTTGGACTCGCGCACCGAGGGTTCCGTACAAACCTGAAGATAAGGAGTAGTAACTTTGAAAACGAACAAAAAAAAAATTTTTTTTTGTTCGTAATTTTTCCTATATCTGTACTATAAGACGTGACTTCGTACTAAATTTCAAGATTCTAAGTTTACGGGAAGTACCCTGTAGGTTTTGATTCCCGTGCGAGTTTCGAAAATGTGCGGAAATTTGCGGCCTAAATGGCTGTATCTTTTGATTGCGTTGGCTTAGAAGGTTGATTTTTCTACAGCTTCCAGGGACAGTAGACCTAAGTATCATATAAAAATTTCAGTCTGATACCTTCACGCGTTCCTGAGAAAAACGGTCTTGACAGACGGACGGACGGACGGACAACAAAGTGATCTTATAAGGGTTCCGTTTTTTCTTTTAAGGTACGGAACCCTAAAAAGAGACCAGCCTCATCTATAGTCTTTATAATAATAATTTATTTATTTATTCAGTTCAGATACAATTAATAAAAATAAAATTAATAAAATTTACCAAAACAAATAATTAATTATTAAGACCAGAATGTCTTTATGTTTGTAACATTTTACTGTCGTTTAATTACTTTACTTAAAAAAGCAGTTTAACTACTAATTCCATTTTACTTACTGCATGAGTGATTTGAATAAACTTTCGGATTAAAAAAAAACAATACAGCTTACAACACGTAATGTCGGTAGTAAATATTTTGATAACGCCTTATCCATGCATATCTTATTGAGCTATTTTTATTATTTTAATAAATAACCTGCTAATGTTTATAATATCTTAGGTATTATGAAAATATTAATCAGACTGAGAATGTCTCGCTCTGATTCTAGGCTCACCTTGAGGAATTGGCTAACATTATAGTCTAGTCTAGCCAAAATATGTGTATTTTATAATAATTCTGCTAATATTATAAACGCGAAAGTTTGTAAATATGGATGTAAAGATGAACATAAAGAATTGTAAAGATAAACGGGTTTCCACGCGGACGTAATCGCAGGCTGTAGTAACAGCTGATAACTACTATAGTTAAGCATATTTTGCACAAAATGCAAGACATATTTCACCACTTTTAACCCATAGGTTATCATACGACAAGAGGTTCCTATCATTAGACAGATAGAGGCCGCATGTAATCCTTAACACGAAGGTTGTCTGGAAGAAATCACTCTTAGCGATAAGGCCGCCTAAATTGTACTATGAATATTGTTTTTTATAGTGAGCAATAAAGAATTATCTACGTATCTCATTCTGCTGCTTAGTTATGAATGTAAACAGGTATTTCAGTACCAGACACTTTTTGACGACCACTTTGGTGTAAAAGTCAAGAAGTTGGCTATTAAACAAGAGGTCGCAGGTTCAATTCCTGCACTGTACAAACATTTGTGTGCATGAACATGTCTGTTTGTACCGGTCTGGGTGTTATTTTATTTATTTAAATTTATTTGTAGTACCACTGTTGATTCTGATATCTGTAACACAAGTGCTTAAGCTACTTACCGCGGAGTCAGGCCAATATATGTGTTGTTGTATATTTTTATCCCACTACCGAGCAAAGGTCTCCCCCAAACTTCTATCCTGATCTCATTCTTTCGCTATATTTTGCGTTTTCTTTAGACATGAACCTAGCTATGTGGTTAAACTTTATTGCGTAAATATAACCACAGTGTGAAAGAAGTAGGGGGTTAATACAAGAAAGATATTTTACATTCTTGAAGTCCTATAAATTATACTTACAGCTATTGCATAAAACCAGTACTGCCCTATAGAGCCATTTCTCTTAGTAACCCGTTTTTGACAGGAAGGTAGGGACAGGAAAAGTCAAGAAAGTCACTACGTATAGGGCGCGAGGACAGCAAAGAAAACTACACAATTTTCGTTACAAAGTCGCCTCTATTTACAAAATACTTAGACATCGCAGTGTTCAGCTTAATTTGCCGGCAAACATGGAGGTTAGGTAAGATCTTGTAGTTCTAGGGAAATTAATCGTTAAATGTTTATTGTGTGTGCACTTGGAAGTGTTATTGTTGTTTTAATAGGAAGTGTTAACTGCTAGAGAACTGCACTACCTACGACAGGTGTTCCTACTTCCTACGAGAGTGCTGCTGAAAAAAAAACTTACCGTTATGGTAAGTTTTCCATTTCTTTTGAATACGGATATTTGGCAGCAATATCACCTGATGTTTTTTTTAAATAAATTAATATACAACGACATCACATACATTGATCTGACTCCGTGGTAAGTAGCTTAAGCACTTGTGTTACGGAAATCGTTTGGCGGCGTTGTTTTTTTTATTAAAAACTTTTTCAAAAAATAGCACAAAAAGTGTACAAAGTGTGGATTTGACGCTCAAAATCAGTTTATTTTAGTCAAACCTTTAGGGCATGGAAGATGTTACTGAGAATCGAAATTCTTGCAAGTAGCACATTTCAGAAGTGACTTTTTGTCCTATTTTCGGTATTTGGACGAAGAATTTATTATTATTATTATGAGTGAGAATAATTACTGGTGTTTGTTGATTTATTAAGGAATTCGCCCTTATCTCTTTCAAATGTGTATCGATGTTTATAAAACCACTAATTGCCCATTTACAATGTAACGATTTCAAGGTGGCTAAGACAAGTAAATTAGCAAAAGGTACCAGCAAAAATTTTGCAGTAAATTATGTTTTAATTATGCAATCTACTTGTCAGATCGGTCCCTTAATTGATTTTTAACAGGGAAATAGTTGTTAATTAATAATTTGAGTTAACGGTCTCTACTTGATTTTGATGTTACATTTATTCATCCCATTTACATCTTAAAGGTAGATCAAATAACTCTTTATTGCACACTAAAAAATACAACAGAAAACTTTTACATGGAAATATGTACAAATACGGTCTTGCTATGAGCGATATCTTCCAGACAACCAAAGATAATTTCCTTGAAAGATTCCTATAGTCACCTTGAACTTTTCCTCATCAATTTCGTGTAGTCTTTGAATAAAATCGCACAGCAACGCATCAAGCGAACGGAATCAAGCACGCACCACTAACTACGAAAGCCGCTGACCCGGTTGCAGTAACCAGTACTTACCGATTAGTCGGTCCAACTGGCCTGGTGAGGGTTAAATGAGGATGCAGATCGCATGTGGACGTGACAGCTGGTCTGTGATTGCTGGTGGTTAATGCTTAAAAGTAGTATATAATGATTTCTGTCTTAAGTCCGTTTCCTGTTGCGAGAAGAGATAGAACTCATCTAATGTATGTGATGTAATAGGTAGAAGAAGTTGATGCCTTTTGAATGTGAGCGCCCCGGTCACTTTTGAAGGAATCGTTACAAACTTTCCCTATTGACAAACCACAATTCAAATCACTGATCAAAACGAAATGCTTTCTTTCCTCATACATTAATATCATCTTCAACATAATCTACTCCACATATTTGCACAATTACTCTCATAATGTTTACGTAACACTGATAACGTCACGCTGGATGCGCGGGCGCATCTCGAGATGTCTAATTGCTATTGAGTTAGAAAACGAAAGTGTTATGTTTTTTTCTTTACTTTTTTAACGTGCTCTTCTTATTATTATATCTGGTCACGATTATACCGTTATTTGTGGCCAGTTATAAAAATAAAAAACTGACGATTTTTGTTTTGAGTAAAAAGTATCACTCGATCTGACTTTTGAACTCCATAAAATGCCGGATCCGGAAAAGTAGGTACGGTAGGTACTTTAAAATACGTTTAGATATTTATTTCTTTAAAATATTGACTTACTACTTACTCGTGCTCCTGGTTATGTAGAACACATGTTTAATTAATTGTTTATTACTAGTTAAAGAAAACTAACTGCAATTTCTTGCTTGTTCACAAAAATAAAAAATCCTTTAAAAAATATTCTGCGACGTTATTTCATGAAAATTTTATAGAGGATTGAATTGTGGCAATCTTTCCGACCATAGCTTATGTTTGATATACATTCACACTTTTCGAAGGTTTGGGTTGGTTTTGGTCATTACCATCGCCAAACCGTTCTGACCTGGTCCCGCCGCCATAAACGCCAAATATGCTGATCAATATATGTATGCAAATACATTAAACTGTAAACCACTGGATGACAAACAAACCGTAGGCATCCGTTAGCCGTTAGACCCGCTAGCCGCACGCGCTGTTATTATGGATACAGTATTTACTGAGGTTTCGATGTTTGGTTCTATTGGTATAGCTCCACGTGAAGGTAAATAAATTTAATAAAACCAAAAAAGTATTTCACTAAATGATAGCGTCTACAATAATATATACGCATCCTTTCATGTAGGTACACCAACCACCACACAAAAAACTTAAATTGCGAAATGACAACATTTCGATTTGATGTTTGTTCAAGGTTCAGAATCTAGGTCAAAAGCAAAGAATGGAACCCTAATGAAACCATTTTCTTGCAAGAAACACGTAGGTAGTACTTTCGATTCAATAGGAATCACTACATAGATCTAAAAGTACTTCTTTCACTTTGTCGTATCACTTTTGACATAGTCGTGTTGGTCATGTAGTGTCGGAGGAGGAAGACATTGTACGCCTCACGATGTCCCGTCATTTGGACGACAACCAGTTTTGTGTAATGGTCAAGGAGTTGACTATTAACCAAGGTCGCGGGTAGAAATCCCCGCACTGTACAAACATGTGTGCCACCATGTATGTTTGTACTGGTCTGGGTGTTATATGTATTTATTTAAGTTTATTTGTAATACCACTGTTGATTCTGATATCTGTTACACAAGTGCATAAGCTACTTACCACGGAGTCAGATCAATGTATGTGATGTTGTTGTATATATTATCTTCTTCTTAGCGTGTCGATGGAACGCAGGAATTACATCGTGGCAGCCCCGAATTCGGCCACCTGTATTACGGATCGACTGCAGTTCATTAAATCCGCTGGCGTGCAGGTGTTGGGGCACGCGGGGCATGTTATTATTAGTATTATAATTTCACCCTGCTCAAGATCATCCTGCTGCACTCGTTAAGTGACTCGCCAACTGCGAACTTTATTTGGTCTGACATAGTGTTGGAGACCTCTCGCCCTCCTCCCTAAAATTCTTAAGTATTTTTTTATTATTAAAATTTTACTGCACAACAGCATATTGTGCAGTAATGTTATTATATCATGTAAAACTTACACCCAATTTTACTGCTTTCTAAGTAAATTAAATAATTTTATAACTTCTATCACCGCATAATTTAAGATTAAAATCTATTACAAAGTATAATTACTTACGCATATTTTTATCCGTGAAATCACATATCTTATCACACCAACGTAACGAGAGTTACATTGAGTAAGTTTTAGTTTTAAAATAGCTTTGGTATAAATATTTAAACAATTAACGCAGTTCTTTAAAAGGCGAGTGATTAAAATTTGTTGCGCAACGACGCGAAGAATGTATAATTATATTATTGCAAGGTCCGGTGTTCGAGTAGTAGGTATTTGAAAGTTTTGGTATTTTTATGTGTAAATTTAAAATTGTCCTTAAAAATAGTTATGATGATAATAATTGCATTAGGTCGTTGTCAAAAAAGTTTTTTTTTTAAAAGGGTGTCAGCAATCCATATTAAGCTTTTTTATGTAGTTTCATAACAAAGTAAGTAATTATATTAAAGCAAACTAATCGTTCATTTTATATCTACAATGGCTTTATTACTTTCTCATTTCACCACCGAGAACAAATGAATAGCTACCAGTATCAGTTTAGCCGTAAGTTGAGTCCAAAACAAGTCCATTTCATTTATTTACTTTGAAACATGGTACATAAACAGATTTAATTAAATTTATAGAACGGAATGCTTCGCCACAATCATGGCGTGAAAATAGGGTTTTAATGCAATACAATAAAAAGATCGAATTAAAAATAATACGTTTTAAATAAAAAAATAAGTCAATAAATAATAGTTAAAAGGACATACACATAAACACATCACAGATCAAATAAATAAATAAACGATCAATCCAATTTTGGTTTTTATCCCAATCACTTTACAACAAACCGCATTGACTCACTTCCATTCTCGTGCAAAGAGGCTGTTACATCCAAATTCCATACATTGTTGTATGTTCTATACTCATTTGTTGTGGTCGTGTCCCACTTCTAACACGTGGTGACAAGTCTGGTTGACACGCGAATGACAGATGACGGGGATGACTCGAGCAAAAAGCCTACTTTGAAGGAGGGCTAGGTTCTTACTGGTTAGAAGCGGCAGTTACGTGAATTACGTTTGTTAAAGAAGTATGTAGTAGAATTGGATAGTTCTAGGGCACAGAAAATGTATTTTGAGATAGAGAGTGCATTCAAAATTTAAGATATTGGATATTTTGTGAAAAACTTGCTTCCCGCCAGCGGCCACGACCGCTTCGAATTTGTTCTCTAATAATTATTGTCCTCCTGGCCGATTTCCGACATGACCGGAGAGAGATCAGGCGCAGGACCAACGGCTTAACGTGCCATCCGTCTGTGCTTCCGAAACACGGGGGTGTAACACCTCCAACTTCCCGACTCCGAGCTGTTGTTGAGAAAAAATCATGACAGAAAATCTCTGAAACAATTTTGGCTCGACCTTTCGAACCCTGGACCTCTCGGATTTATGGCAGAAACTTTGCCACTACACGAACGACGCAGTCAATGGTTCTATAATATATTGTGCATGTTATTATACATTTAATACAGCTTCAGTTTATCAGGGATAGTATAGGATTCTCATGGTAAAATATTTTTTTCAATCGCTCCAGTGATATTCAGCTTATTCAATTCAAAGAATTAAATCTTTTCTTTTTATAATATTTGCATAGATGAATTTAGAATAGTTATAGGAAAAAAAGTTATTTGCTTGAGCTGCAACATCTTACCAATTTCGAATTTTTCACTTATTAAAACTTTTTTCACGCTATTTCTATATTGCTTCTAATACCACTTTTAATGCATAAACTACGAATGACACTTCTTCATAAGCATAAACATTCAAAAACAATACTAGATTTTTAAGATCGTTTAAAACAAATGATTTACAGCTTAAAGGCCAGTGTGTCGGACTATCCAAGGTTAAGTTTAGTCTTAGGTTTGATGAGAACTGTTTAAGAATCAAGATTAGGTTGGTTCTTGTTCCCCGTTTAGAATATAAATTGTTTTGTCGTGAGAAAAGACACTTGCTAAGCATAGGAGTTGTTTTTTTTTTAATTTATAGAGAAACTAGCTGTCCCAGCAAACGTTGTTTTGCCATATAAATGTTTAAGGTGGACAACCCTTATCACTAAGGGGTATGAAAAATAGATGTTGGCCGATTCTTAGACCTACTCAATATGCTCACAAAATTTCATGAGAATCGGTCAAGCCGTTTCGGAGGAGTAAGGGAACAAACATTGTGACACGAGAATTTTATATATATAGGGATAGAGATGTGCAGTGGCAGGCCAACCCATTTTTGTTGCAAAATCGCCCGAATCACAAGAGCATAAAATACCGATACTGTCACAGTTTTAACCTGACGTGATGTCATGTGTACGTGTGTCATTTTACAAAAAAACGATAATCGTTTTGACAGATTACGTTTTTCGGAATAGGCCTTTTAGTCCAACGTCTTGGCTCCATGCGAGCAATGCGCCCAGCATTTGCAAATGAAAAGTAAAAACTGTATTGTGAGTTACCGTTTCTAATTTTGATACTCGCCCTGTGGTACCTTTATGTTATAACTTTCTTAATTAAATTATACCTAAGCGTGCGTATAAAACAATCACTTTTATTGTGTAACACTCATAAATACGTAATTACAACTGTCAGACGTTAAAAAGAGAAACGAATATTATTTTATATAGGTAAGATAAGGTAACCCGCTATGGCTGATCAAAATTCGTCCAGCCATTAGGCACCAGCTGTTATCCTTGCACATGTCAGGGTTTTTTTTAATTTTGTAAACATGTTAATATTTAGTTCTAGAAAACCAAGGCTTCCAAGACTTTAGTTTATCGCAAAAAGTAGGAGCACGAACGACGACCACTCCGAATCAAAGAAGGAATTTAAACCAAAAATTTGTTTAAAAAAACTTTTATAGTAGCTGCATAGACAGTCTTTAGCTGATTTTACTAACAGTTATTAACAAATTAACTGTATATCTTGTTAACCTCTATCCTACATTACTCTAAGCCGAACGGCGTATGCCTTTGCTTGATCTAACAATAAAACACCTTCGCTTTCCTAACGGTCGATGACCCCGCCTACGCGGAATACATTTTTCCCGCGCGAATTTCTCCACAGATAATGTCAAAACCTGTTTGTGTGATCTTTGACAGTGTATGCTTTCTACTCGTATTTGGATGTAAACAAATGCATTTCTTTTTGTTTCTTTCACTTAGGCCGGAGTTCACGGACATTAAATAAATAACAGTGCCCAATTAAGCGAGCATTAACAGTGCCAAATAAGACTAAGAACAAAATGGTTTTCTACAAGCATTTATTATCAAAATGTGTGTTGTCATCGAAACTAAACGTGTATATGGTAAAGCCGAGATTGATGCCCCACTTATCGAAATCGCTGTATAACTTCGATAATTAAAATGAAATAAAGAATATTAATGAAACAAATTTATTCTTTGGAATTTTGTATAATGAAAAGTAAAAAACGAAACTAATGTAATTAAAATCGGGTCATCTATACCACTCAATCTATTTCGGCTTTACTTGAACACCGCAAAGTGGGTAAAATAAACTTGCAAGATTTTATTACAGACAAACAAACAAAGACAGGTGAAATTAAACTTGTAAAATGACCCTCACTTGCTAATTTACTAAGCCGACGGTTTAAAAACTTTGGTGAAATCGCATTCTAAGGTTAATCCAATAAGTGCATTTTTTAAGTAAAAGAAAGGTAGAACTTTTTTCATTTTAGCTTTATTGTGCAAAAAGTGGAATTGACGTCATGCATGAGGCATTCTCTACAAGTTAAGACCTTGGGTTGAGCAGCAATAAATATTCAAAAAAAATTGTAAAGTAGTTAAAACAAACCATTTGCATTGTGTTGTCACCTGTTGCAATTTAGCCCATGGAAAAAAAAATTCGAACGTACGTGCTTTCGACTCCACGGGCATTCGACGCTACGGGGTCGACGAGAAATAATTCGAAACTACGTCCATTGCACCAACGTCCTTTCGATCTACGTAGGTAACCTGTTTTTAATAGTAAATAAATAATAATAAATATACAACAACATCACATACATTGATCTGACTCCGTGGTAAGTAGCTTAAACACTTGTGGTACAGATATCAAAATCAACAGTGGTATTACAAATAAACTTAAATAAATACATATAACACCCATACCAGTACAAACAGCCATGTTCATGCACACAAATGTTTGTACAGTACGGGGATCGAACCCGCGACCTTTTGGTTAATAGTCAACTTCTTGACCATTACACCAAAGTGGTCGTTTTTATAACCTAACATTGAAACTTGATCTAGATTTTAATCACTCATTCTATTTAGTTTTCAATGCAACACCGGTCATTTAAACTGTTAGAATTTAAAAATGCATTTAACACAGGAAATTATCCAATTAAATACCAGCAATTAAATTATCCTAAACGCCTTTTGTTATTCAATTAAAAAAAGCATTGAAGTTTAAGAATAGAATTAGCTGAACGGGAAATTTATCTTTTTTTTTCCGAATAAAAATGCGGATTATTTTGTTTCAATGAATTTACCATTGCTTTTTGCTAACCTGAACAATGTAATTACGATTTTCTAGTTTAATCAGTTGTAATTGTTGTATGCTAGGCGTGGAATCGGATGATTATCACTCTTGGCCCAGTTGGGGTGTCCTCATAGTTGGGGTGAGCCATATTCTACGACCACGAAGATTATAGGCAGTTTTAAAAGAAAAAAAAATTTAGCTTAACTTGACTTTCAGAAATTATGATATATTTTTGCTAGCCTTTTAAAAAGTGAGCTAAAAGACAAAACCCGACAACACCTAAACATTATGAAACAAGATTAATATTGATGTTAGCCGTGGTCAGATGGTCCAGTACAGAAGAGTCAGCTTTGGATCATAAAGAGTTATGTCTAAGAAAAAATCATAAAATAATATAATATTAATATACAACAACATCACATGCATTGACTCCGTGGCAAGTAGCTTAAGCACTTGTGTTACAGAAATCAGAATCAACAGTGGTATTACAAATAAACTTAAATAAATTATACACCCAGACCAGTACAAACAGACATGTTCATGCACACAAATGTTGGTACAGTGCGGGGATCGAACCCGCGACCTCTTGGTTAATAGTCAACTTCTTGACCATTACACCAAAGTGGCCGTCAAAATTCATTAGTTATTTATTCGTTTTCTAATCCTCGTTTTCACTAAGGTGCACAAGTTTACAACAATTTACGTGCTTGACCTGCGCTTTCATCGAATGATGTTTCCGAACGGATGTAGGGAAACTCTCCGAACTATCTTGATGAGGACGAACAACTTCGAATTAATCAATAGAAAGTGTAGCCATCGGATGACCACGTATTAACAACGGCGATAAGCGCATCCGTCTGGGTACGCTGGGTAGTCGGTCGCAGTAATTAATAATAAAATTCGAACCAGCCTTCACAGGCGCTTGTGGCGCAGTTGGTGCAGGCGCATTGGTAGTGATCTCAAAGTTAAGCAACCTTTTGGGCGGTGGTGTTTGGGATGGCTTTTAAAAAGACGTCTCATTAAAGGTCACCTTTAATGAGACGTCTTTTTAAAAGCATCTTCGTGCTTCGGAAGGCATGTTTAGCTGTTTATCCAAGTTAATACCGATAGAAATTAGTCGTTAAGCCGGGTCAGAGGCCTCGGGCGGGTTAATAACTCTGACAGTAAGGTTGGGCACTTAACTTACAAACAGCTCTACCGATCCGCACTGAGCCCGCGTGGTGGAGTATGGCTCGTACTACCTCGTAGTTAAGGTGAGGCCTGTGCCCAGCAGTAGAACGTATATGGGCTGATGAGATGAGATTAAAGCTTTTATACCTTCTCAAATTGTGTGTAAAGTGGTTATATCGTTCTCCTACACCAGTTTCTCGATCACAAAAAAGGCAACCTTTGTCCATACTAAGGACCGAAACGACATTCTTACAAAAAAAATGGCATAGAATAAACTGAAAAAAATACTGATTTAAAGACAAACTCAATCACTTAAGGCTAAGATTGGCATTCTAGAAAAGATGTCATCAGCATCAAATCAACCGTAAGACTTCCTCTGCGGACCATAGGTCTCCCCCAAGGATCTCCACCGCAATAGGTCCTGCGCTTTTCGCAAACAGCGGCTTCCCGCGACATGTAGTTTGACGACCACATTGGTGTAATGGTCAAAAAGTTGACTATTACCCAAGAGGTCGCGAGTTCGATCCCCGCACTGTACCAACATTTGTGTGCATGAACATGTCTGTTTGTACTGCTCTGGGTGTATATGTATTTATTTGTAATACCACTGTTGATTCTAATATCTGTAACACAAGCGCTTAAGCTACTAACTACGGAGTCAGATCAATGTATGTGATGTTGTTGTATATTCATTATTATTATGTAGGGGGCTTGCCCACCTAGCGTGGTCCGGTACGCACGGAATAGCATAGTAAGGATGTGAGAAGTGTTAATTGAGTAAGACTGTACCTCAATCTAGTTTCGCAAGCGCATCTAAAAAGGATTTAGAAAGTTATAGGAGTGCGCATCCGTGCACTTTTCCATTTTATATTTTTATAGCTTCATCTACATTGTGACTGGACTGTACACGAGTTATCAATTTATTTTTTTTATAACGATATCACAACAATCTCAAATAAAACTTGGTCACGACAAAATTTACGAGCAGTAATCACCTCTACCGCAAAACTTATATTCCAGTAAAAATATCCCCGAGTGAGTCCGAAAATCTGTTGGTGAGTTGCAACGGCTGGACGGATTTTGACCAGCCATAGCTAAGAACCACTGTGATCAAATTACCTTTCAAGCAAAATAAACCGCGTTGAAATCGGTCCATTCGTTCAGGAGCTACGATGCCACAGAGAGACACACATAAAATACATACATACAGAAACAGACAAAGGGGTCAAAGTTATAACACTCCTGTTTTTCGTCGGGGGTACAAAAATTACCGAATTAAACTACAAAAAAAATCCGTTAACAAAATCAATACGGCTGACTAGCAAAAACTTATATGTAAGAATGAATTGCTGTTCGTTATTCTCGCTTAAGCTCGAGAACTGCTTGCTCGATTTGACTAATTTTAGTCTTGAAATATTCGTGGAAGTCCAAGAACCCTCCTTATTTTCCCGTCAAATCAGGCCAGCCTTTCTCGAGTTTTAGCGAGACTAACGAATAGCAATTCATTTTTATATAAAAGATATGACGCCGACATGGACTTCAGATCTCAATGCTACTTTACACATGACTGAAATGTCAACCGCTCTATGAATGTTACATGCTGTTGACCGTGAACTTATGAGATCGTCCGAAAACGTTGGCTATTATCACATTTGTTATCTATTATTATTATAGTATAGGTCATTCATAAGTAAAACCTACTCATAATAAGTAATTAGTTATGACTCAAATAATAGATTTCAACAATTTTGAAGTTAAGCGAAACGATTAGTTTTCGCATTTCTTGTTAGAGATCAAATATACACTATCAACAGTATCAGACATTATCTTCTGTCTTTAAATTTATTTCGTATGTTCTGAAGCTTTTATTTTAAACTCAAAGACGCAAGGCTTTACAAAGGTTCTATACCTAAAGGTCTGCGTCCTCGGAGTGACCTTACTTTCTAAACAGGCTCCATTCTTCCTGTATCACCACAAGAATTAATCTGAAATTGAGTATTATTATAACACAAACACCAATTAATACTAAGGATAATTTCAACGGTATGACCGACAAGTCCGTAAGCAATTTTTTTTTGATCTGACTCCGCGGTAAGTCGCTTAGGCACTTGTGTTATAGATATCAGAATCAACAAATAAACTTAAATAAATACAAAAAACAACCAGCCCAGTACAAACAGCCTTGTTCATGCACACTAATGTTTGTGTGTGCGGGGATCAAACCCGCGACCTCTTGGTTCATAGTCAACTTCTTGACCATTACACCAAAGTGGTCGTTAAAATGGTAATGAATTTGTCTTTGCCAATGTCATAATTGCGGATACCAATTATCTAATGTCAAGATAATAAAATAACGAGCAAGACAACGTCTGCAGGTCCGCTAATGTTTAATAAAGTTGTATTTTTTTTTTAAATATCAGTATAATTCGAGTCAGCGAATTCAAAAGAAATACCTATCTCAGCTGTAAATAAGCCTGCAAATTGCTTAGTAATGTTTGGTTACATTGATAGGGCATAAATTAACAGTCCATTCAACTACTCCATTTGAAGTCTTATTTGTAAATATTATCCCACCAAAAACATTTTCATGTAAAATGTTGCCAAGACGAGCCCATATGACTCGCACTGTCAAAAAGTTATCAGATCTCATTAGAGCCAAGCTTCTAACACTACACGCCCTAACTCTACAAGGCCTAACTTCACAAACTCTACACCTTAGTCAAAATATGTGGCTTGGCTATTTCGCTACATTCACATCGGCGTAAGGTGAAAAATCAATTCACTGTTCATTACTTTTGTGTTATACAATAGTTCTTGTGTGTAGTAACGAACGGCCAAGCCACAGCATAATCCAAACCCAAGTTATGAGGGTTCAAAAAAACGACGAAGCGCTTCGAGAAAAGGTAGGTAGTGCCCGTGCGCTTCGCTTGGCTCGTCTTGGCGGGGGCACTACCGTGCCCCCAGATTACTTTAATGGATAAGGCACACTAGGCCAATCAAAATCAATACATTATGAAAACCGCATCGTTTTCAGTACAGTTTTTTGCTCACAGATAAACGAATCAGCCGGACGCGTCGTATCCTACAAAACCTAGATTATATCTAGTACGTCTAGGTCTTATAAGGCAGTAGTAGGTCTAGAAATATCTAGAATAAGTGCTACTCGGGATTCCTAGGACCTTTCTAGGTTTATAGAATTGTTGACAAATACAAGCCGAGTTTGTACGGATTGCGAAGTTTTGGTTCTAATTAATGAAACTAGTAGTTAATAGATAAAAAGTTAAACGTCTAAGCTTTGAGTTATTGTATTCATAATAATAATAAATAATAATATCAGTTGCACACTTGTCTTAATATCAGTTTTGATAACCACTTTTGTGTAATGGTTAAGAAGGTGACTTTTAGACCGGGAGTTCAAGGGTTCTTTCCTACATAAATTTTGTGTTGATTCTTATTTCTGTGACACAAGCGTTTAAGCTACTTACCACGGAGTCAGATCAATGTATGTGATGTTGTTGTTTAACACTAGTATTTTTATTATTATTTGTATAAATACTCGTACTAATCAATTTTTATTTCTATTCCAGGTAACCATCCAATTCCATCACAATAATTTTGATCGACTTGAGTACTTGTAAGTACATCTACGACCAAGCAGGATTGTAGCTTACAAAAAATATATAGTTTTAAAGGGAATTTTCACACCTCTCGATTAGACGTTAAAATATAACAAAATCATAACAAGAATTAAGAATCTAAGTACAAATTCAGAACCAGTTCGGCTAACGGTGGCCCACTTGCAAACACCACATGTGCTGAGAGTTCTAGTGATGGTATCTACGTCGATAATAACATATCGATGTACTTAATACGTCACTTTGACCCTAGACGCATATAATTTCTCATTAAAATTGTCGGACGAGTTTAGCGAATGTAAAGTGGGGTAACGAGATAGGTCTGAATTAAAGATTTCTTGATTAGAACGATATTTTAATGAGCTGTGAAATTATTTAGTTGGCTTTAGATAGGCTTAGCTGGACTTCTGTTTACATAAATTGCTACAAATCGTTTTTAGTTTGTCAAAACAGAATATTCCGCTATAATAATAACATTAACTTACAATTATAATAATAGTAATTTATTTATTTATTCACTCTTCTAAGGACCACATACAATTAATACAAATAAAATTAGAATTAGATACAATTTACCGAAACAAATAATTAATTAATAAGACCAAACCAATAGTATTTAAAATAATATTTTAGTATTAGCCAGTACATGCACCGTGCCAAGGTGATACACGTACTGGCAGTCAAAGCGCTCGGCAAATACTCTCAGGAGAGTGTTTGGGCTGGCCCGCACCCTGCGCCCCAGGGATGTGCACCACTTGCGCATGGTTGTGTAGAAGCAATCCACGTGAAGATAAAAAAAAATATTATTTGGCCATAATAATAGGACTTATTTGTTTTACGTTCTTTTAATTTCAAAACACTCTTCCTTATTGTGAAATGCTTAAATATTTCCGTTCACAATTATTAAACCAAACTAAAACAACAACCAGAAGCGACGTGATCTCATTGAATCCACAGATAATATTAATTCTCTATCTATTACAAAACTCGCAAAAACTCAATAACCAACTATCAATGTCATGACAAAGAGATCCTTGTAACATTTCGTGACTAAGATCACTTTCGACGTTTTTTGTCATAAACACAACAATGGAATGGAATATGGTAACGAAACGTAATAACAGACAAACAGGTCTGCTCTTGACGGAATGTAGAGCGATTGATTCTACCAAGTTACAGTCTATTAATTTTCTCGTTGACAAGTTTAAAACAGTTCCGAAAGGTTTTGAACGACAATAAAATTGGAACTATTAATTCGGTATTTCAATAATTGAAAATAAACATTAAATAATTTATAGTTTGCTTTATAGATAAGCAGTAAAAAGCAACTCAAGTTATTAATAAATATAACTTCAGGGTTGCTTTTTTACTGCTTATCAATAAAAAAACTATTCATATTTATTATTACTATTAATATTTATTATATATTTTTTCTCATATAAGAACAAAATTGAGTAATTAATTTCTTCTTCTTGTATGGGTGAAAATAAGGCATTTTTATTATTTATTTATATTTATAGATGTCTTTATCTATATCTATAGAGTTTTTTCCCGAACAAAAAAATTACACTGTACTTCTCTTGCACATTTTATTTTGATATCACTATAAAATTGCAACTGAAAGTTAAGTGAAACCAGATACGAAATAGTATTCAGACAGAACATTTTTTGTTTATTTAAATTAAGTGTTTTCTGTTAACGTTTATTCATTATGGAGCCTATTTCAGGCTTGAAAGCAAGGTCAAATGAAAACTTAAGGTCAAATCGTTATCTGTTATCACTTCCTCCCCTAAAAAAACCCCCTAAATGAGCTAGGAAAACAGCTGTTGAGCTTCAATGGCTGGACAGATTTTAATCAACCATTTGTAATAAGCACCGTGGTTAAATTATATTTCTAATTACTTACCATACCGTCTCACCGAACTTTGAGAGTAATGGAACAGTGAATGCACCTGTGTATTGCGCTCACACGTGTGCACTATAATATCTCCTGCGTAGTTGGCTGATCTCTGTTGAGTTTGGCCGCCGTGGTCGAAATCGGCCAGGAGGACTATTATTATTATATTTCTAATAAAAAAACGATCTATCTATTCGGGAGCTTCGATGCTACAGGCACAGATATAGGGGTCAAAATTTTAACATCCGTCTTTTACGTCAGGGCCTAAAAATGTCCAAGACGTGATCATTGCGTGACAATGACCCCAGTAAATATTCCAAGGGCTTTATCGATATCTGGAGACGAAACCGGAAGGAACAGCACTATATTTACCTAGAACAATGGATGATCATAAGCGTCGCACCGTGACGACTCCGGCGCATCCCAACTTGGTGTGAGGGTGTCCATAAAGTGGGAATAAATTAGGACAGCCTTCAGAACAAAGAGCTTTTTGTCAAAAAGTTGTAAGTAGCTTTTGAATTGGATTTCTTGTAACCTTTTAAAGTATGTATGTGGCGTGAAGTAAAAATCAAAGGTTTTTTGTCTTCTTAAAGTGATATAACAAGGCGTCTCGATATTAACATTTATTTTATTCAATTCAAAGCTTACATTATCTCTTTACCTATAGTTGGTACCTACTTGACTGCTCTCTTCACTGTGTGGCCGGATACAAAATTATTTGTATTAACTTGCCCCTATGAATACTCGTATATTTTATATTATATTCAAAACATTCTATTAATATTGTAAATGCAAAAGTTTGTTACAATTAACGAACCGATTTGGATGAAATTCGGAACATAGGTAGTATATAAACTGGTATAACATATAAGGTACTTTTATCCCGTAAGACTTCGCGGTTCTTCTGGGAATCGTAGAAAACGGCTTTTGTACATAAATTTTAAGACTATCCTGCTTATTGCTTGAATTATCGCCACCCTACACAATCAGTCTGTCACAGACAGTGTGTTAGGCGGTCGCTCCCATGACCTAAAGCGGACAAAAAGTTGCGTACGCGCATGTGCACACAGTAGCGGTATATTGAGCGACTTTGACAACATAATTGATGCACTTGTTATCAATCCTAAAAAAATATACATTAATTTTGGGTTCTAATATCATGAAAGATTACGGAGTCACGTATAACGTCTGTTTTACAGGTTCCGTTTTGACGGATTTGTCGCTACGGAAGATAGTATTCACACACCACACCACAGTGCTGAATCGATCCAATAATACCTCGTTTTGTTAATTTCGTTAATTCGTGCTCATCCCACACAAACATTATCGTAACGTCTTCGTGTCATCCAAACGTCAGAAACTGACAGTTTTCCCATACAAATTGATAAGTTAACGATATGTAAACGATACGAATACGTTACGATAGTTGTTCGTGCTCACCCCACAGTAAAACGTACGTTATACGTGAACGCGCCCTGAGTGGTAACCAATGTCTCCCTTGTAGAATGCCACTGCTATAACACTATATGATAAGATAACCAAACAGTTAGTGAAGATAGTCTAATACTTTAAAAAAATAGAACCCTCAGTACTCAGTTTTCAGTAAGGCACTCAAGTTCCAATCTGTGATAGCTAGTTGTGTTTTATGCCACACGGATTTTCGTATGAAGTAAAAGTGCAATTGCCACTAGGTTTACAAATGTAAAAATATTTATGTTAGTTCAGTATTTTTAATAGCAAAATATAGGTAGGCAAAATCTTAACAATTATACATGGTGACAGGTAATGCGATGCATTCCTTGAAAGTGCTTATTTGCAGTCTTTTAAGTCATAAGACACCCGAAACAGATTCATTCTTTCAATGAATGTATCGCATTCCCAGTCATCTTGTATGCAATAGAAGACTCAGCTATCGCTCTGTATTCCCTTAAGAACGAAATCAACTTGACAAGTGTCAGAAAATCAGAATACAAATCGGCGTGTATATTTTATAAGCTTTCCTAAGTAGAATGTGTATAATTAATGCGTGCCCAAGGCCGCCTTGTAAACAGCCTTGTCTGACGGACCGTTGACATTTGTTGCTAGCTAATACATAGTTATGTAAAACAGGAATTATTTCCAGTTGGAACGAATTCTTATGCATTTCTGAAAATCAATTTATAACTAGATCTATTCATTTAAATCGTCATAATGAGATTGACTGACTGACTCGCTGAATGACTGCACTGATGACTGTATGACTATCTGAATGACTCGCCGACTCACTGACTAAACTTCACTACACGCAAGATTCCCTTTGCAGCTTAATTTAAAGCTTAAAGTAAATTTAAACAACGGCCTGTATCTTTCAAGTACCAAGATTTTCACATATTATTATAGAACATTATAACCTATTTAAAAAATCAAAGCAAGTTAAAAAGCAGTTATAAAAAATATTCTAATGTCTAGCTTCTCGGCACCATTCCACAAATTGTACCTAAGCGGTAGCAGGGTTTTATAGGACATGTAAAATTGCGCTCTTTAAATCTATTTACAGTATCAGCCCGCATACTGTTCCGAAGCTGTGATAAGGTTTAATGGGACGTGTAAAAGTACCCCCTGTGCTGTGGTACATCATTTACCTACCCTGTGGTACCCAACATTCAACTAGGCCTCATCTACGGCAACCCAAAACACGACTGTAGCTATATCTGGCACAAAACTAAAATACTAAACAAAGTTCATACCCAAAACGATTAATTATTGTGTAGATTTCCTCATATTTGCTAGTTCATTCACCTGCTATGTTGAAATGATACGCTTCTTTACGGAATATTTCGCGATTTATTTACACTTTATTTTAACCTGACGTTTCGGACCCTTTCCAGCGTCTGTGGTCACAGGTATCATTTCAATGTCTACTGTTCGCGTAAACCAAAGAAACAAATACCTGCTATATTTCAAAATATTCCTATATAAACTACTTCAAATTAAATTGAATAAACTTTACATTTAGATTATATCATATTACTGAAATAAGTACTAGTTGCGTTACCCCGCTCCCAGTGTCGACAGCTTGCATAACGCGTTGCATAAAATGGTGACAGACAGACATACCAGTTATTATATACTTGCTAATAACTGAGACTGGACTGCTGATAATTTATGGAATGAAACCAATATTACAATTTGTTGACTTAAATACGTTTAACATGAAAATAAAATTCTTCGAAAGAATAGATATATAGATAGTCCTCCTGGCCGATTTCGACCACGGCGGCCAATCTCAACAGAGATCAGCCAACTACGCAGGAGATATTATAGTGCACAAGTGTGAGCGCAATACACAGGTGCACTCACTGTTCCATCTCTCTCAAACCGGTGAGAGATCAGGCGCAGGACCAACGGCTTAACATGTAACACCGCCATCTTCCCGACTCCGAGCTGTTTTTGAGAAGTTCGTGACATACAAAAATTACAAAAAAGGAGATACTGGCCACATCTTGTTAAAGCTTATCTTTGTAAAAGAAATATAAATATTTTGTATTTTGTTTGTCATGACAGAAGATCTCAGAAATAATTTTGGCTCGCCCTGGGAGTCGAACCCAGGACCTCTCGGATGTAAGGCATGTGTTATTCTTTACTAAGTCAGGGAAAGAACGTCTTACGTCAGTGAAACCCTATTCAAAACAACTCACATCACGCTATCTACAATCTAAAATATTGTCATACCATATCCAGAGACACACGGAGACTCCTTGATACGATCTGGTGGGAGGCTGATAAGGACATCTGACAGTTAGCCGACCTGACCAAAGCTGGGAGTGGGTTATGGATTTAAACTGGTAACTTGTTATTGTAACAGTGTATTAGAGCGGTGAACTTATGTTGCAACTAGTTAAACAAAAATATAGTCTTTTTCTAATAAAATGATCATTCGCAAAGAAAAAAACGAGTAACTGATCTCGGCTTTTCCTTCCTGATGCTAATAACTCCAAAACGGCTGAACCGATTTGAATAATTTTAGTCTCGAAGTATACGTGGTTCAAATGATCAGAAAATTTAAGAAAAAGCAACAGTCAGGACAACGTCTGCCGGGCCCGCTAGTAGCAATAATAAAATTTGGTTGGATGAGTTTGCTTAAAGCGATAAGACGACCTTAATTGAATGCTTAATATCGCTTATGTGAAATGTGTTTTATTTGGTCCACTGGCAGCTTTATAAACTATTGAAAACGAAGCAATCATAGGCTCAGGCTACACCTGCGTCACCCCGTCGCCGCTTGTCGCTGTTGTTAGCAATACGTGGCGGATCTACACACTGTCAGAAGGAAATCGCACCGACAATATGACTCCGCACGTGTAGCCTGAGCCTTAAAGTTAAATTCATTTAATGCAATATCCTTATCAACATTCTCTATTCATACGTCAAATGACAGGTTCAAGGCTGAGCAAAAGTGGTCTAGTTATGCAAAAATTGGCATAAATTAGCCCACTGCATGATTACTATTACAAATCATACCAATCGGACTGGATTGACTTGGTTTTGTAATATAATACCATGATTAAGTTACGTGTGTTACTTAGCGATAAGTGTCCGATAAGTTTATATCGATTTGATAAATGGGTAGTTACTTAACTTAAAAGTAATCATCAGAAATTTTTAAACCCCGAGCCTACGGTGGTTTGTTGGAATTGAGCGTCTGAGTCGTTGTTTATATTCGTTTGTCGTTTCGAAAAGGTCTGGAACTTTCCTCGATTCAAAATCAACAGAGGCCACACTGAGGAATTCCTCGAAATTCCATCAAAAATGGTGGCAATTCGTGGCAAGTAAGTCAATAAAGTTTAGAAATCAGGACGCCATTTTGTTAAAGTTCGACTCTTGATTAAATACAGCCATTTACGAGTATATTCTATTTTATTTTATTTTATTTACGTTACTTCGGTTAAACAATAAAATTAAATTTTAAGTTACAGGGCAGTCCATATAACTAATACTAAAACTACAACTTATAACCTTATTTTGCTTTAAAACACTTTTATTTGGCCCATAGTAGGAGAATAACATAATACTTACCCATTTAACATTAGTAGATAAATTTCAATGTTAAAATAAATTAAATTTCCATAAAAACTTAGTTTTATGCTATATCTATTTAGTTACTTCATGTTATGTTAATTTAGTTTCTTTGTTAGTGGTGCCATACTTCAATGGTAACCATAGAAAACCAACTCCATGGCTTGCCGTGGCAATAATGCTGAACCAATTTGGATATACCTACACATTACTTTCATTTTAGTTTTACAATATACTTAGTCCTAGTCCTCTGTCAATTTTCAGGTGTAGTTTCTAAGCCAAACAAATGTTTTTTCTTTCTTTCTTTCTTATTAGATAAATTAACTACTTATAACGTTATTATCCGAATAACTGACAATACGCATAAATTATTACGCGCATTGTCATACAATACACAATGCATAAAAGGCTGTTTACTGGACAAATACGACCAGTTAAACAACTTTCTGCTAACTTTGACACATTGTAAGTAGTTCCGCTTTCCACAGGCCTCGGTTAGACCTAGATTTAGACTGGGATTTTATTGCCTAGGCAGCAGATAAGGTAAGTTGTTTTGCTTTAAGGTGATAGCGAACAATGTAAGATACTTTAATAGCTATATCTGGTGGTTCAGGAGACTTAATCTAGCAATAAAGATGAAAGCTTTTAACCTCTTACGAAAAATACAAGGTGTTA
Organism: Pyrausta despicata; assembly: GCA_963921415.1. NCBI lineage: Eukaryota > Metazoa > Arthropoda > Insecta > Lepidoptera > Crambidae > Pyrausta > Pyrausta despicata. The sequence goes on from OY992869.1 coordinate 7,273,728, forward strand.
CAATAAACCCCGTAATAACTGAAAGGTGTTGCTGTGCCCGGAATACTGCACAACACTCCCAAAGATACCTAGGTCAAAATCTCAAAAAAAATCGGACCTCCTATACAAAATTGCCAATCAGCTGATCGATTGACTGAATGATAGAATGAATGAATGAAATTTATTTGACTATGGGAGAGCCAATTTTTTTTTGAGATTTCGACATACGTTTCTTTGCGAAAGTTGTTCAGTTTTACAGACACAACAACACTCTTCAGTTATTACAGTATTTTTTGTAACACCTTGTGTAGTTTGACCCCTATGTCTGTTTGTGTGTTTTTGTGTGTGTCTGTCTGAGCATTCTCCCAGTAGCAGCTCCCGCACGGATGGACCCATTTCAAAGCGGTTAGATTAGATAACTCTTTATTGCACACCAAAAAAATTAAACAGAGAAGTTTTACATAAAAAGATGTACAATGTAGGCGGTTTTATTGCTATGAGCAATCTCTTCCAAACAACCTTTTCGTAAAGGATTGTAGCGGTTGTTTCGATTCGACAGATAATTTAATCTCGGTGGTCCTTAGCTACAGCTGATCATAATCCGTATAGCCTTTGAAGCTGACTAGCTGTTTTTCTCGCTCATTCAGTTTTTTTTTAACTTGACAGTTAGCTTTATTAAAACAGACATTTTGTTTTATTTTAATTGTCGTCGTCATGGCATTCGCAAGAAATCGTGACATTTAATAGTCGTCAAAGTTTTGGCACAAGAAATAAAAGAGGCTTCAACTGGTTTATAACTATTTGAAACAGCTTAAGCACCACTTGAACCAAAGGTTGTAAAATTCAAGTAAAAATATTTTACTTCCTCATGCAAATTAATTCTGCGGTTTGATAGGTAAATCTTAGTTGCACTTCATAAAAGTACATAATAGAGCTTTTTTACACAGATACGAGATATACAGGGTGTTCTTGGATAAAGTGTAACACCGAAAGTAAAACTAGACCAAAAAATAATACAAAAATAATTCTAGTTTTTTATATTTGAGTTTTTACATTTAGTTTTAAATTAACTTGGAAAAAAGACGTTATCAATATCTCAACTTTGCAAAGCTTTGAAAATTTGACTTATTAGTTGTTCTTTTTTCAATTATCTCCAAATTATACAAAATTAAGCCCCTATTAAAGTATACTATCGTCAATGATTCATAACAATATTAGTGATAATACCTCAGAAAACCTGTTAGCCGATTAACATAATGAGAACTTTTATAATTGGCTAGACGACACCACCAATCGTTGACATACTTTTTATTATCTGTCAAAACGGTCTGCCTCCATAGATTTCGTATGGTAATAAATGATTGTGACGTCACGGTCATGTGTCAGAAATCGGAGTCAATTGACCGAATATTTATTGCGTTTTGTGTGTTTAAAAATTGGTTTCTACAGCTTTTTTGAAATATATTGGTTTAACTTCATAGGGGCTATGTTTTTTAAACACCATGTTCTTGACAATATTTAAGATAGGTGTCATCATCCCAATTGTTTTCGAAATTACAACATTACGACATCATCGTATTCATTAATGATTAACTAATTTTAAAGTAATACCATTAAAGTTATTTTGTTTAAATTGTTTTTGTTTTACTGAACCATCCTAAATTCCGACAGTATCAACATGACATCCCTTCGTCTTACATTGTAACGAATATTTTTTTCTTTAGTCACTGATAAAAATACATTTTACATTTTTTAAAGATGGTACACTCAAGTGAATATTGAAGTGTACTTAAGCATTTAATATGAGTAATCCAATAACATACGAATCGAAATGCCATTGATGAAAATAACAAAAAACCTTAGTCTAAAGCAGTTAGATATTATTTGTGTGTATGAAAGTATATAAATCTGTTTTTCCTATTGTATTTTATAACGAAAGGTATCTTTGTAATTGATAAGTCTACGCAAAATGCAATTATGAATATTGTCAAAGATTTACTGACTGACTGTACAACTACGTGATGAGAAAAAATAACAATTTTGACCCAACCCAGTACAAAAACTCAGGCTGTATTACGCCATCCATGCAAATTTTAGTTTTTTCTTGCTTTTAAAAGATATTGGAGGTCAACAGGGAAACCTTTTGACCTTGTTGTATTGTTATGTGAAATAAATTTATAATAAAAGGTACGTACTAAAGATCTATTATTAATTAATATTGCAAAACAAAAACTTTTTTAAGTTACACAATTCGTTAAGTTAGTTTAGCTTATTTAAATGACGGATGAATACCATTCTTATTGAAATAATTTATTTGATTAATGATAGATATGTGTGGTTATATGTATCTGTCTGCTAGTCTACAAACTCCAAAGGAAAGATAAGATTTTGTATCCGCCATCAATTATTATCTACCGGCATTCCCACGCAATTGACTGGTAGGGTATGCCTTTTGGCACTAAGTGCCAATAGAACCCCTAACAGTGCAATAAGGTTTAAATAAATAAATAAAGAAAAGATCAATAAACTTATAAATCTCTCAGTGGGGATCGACAAATCTTGATACATTTGTCGTAAAAAGAAAGAATAAGTGACATTTGGTAAGATTATCGCACGATGACTTTCGGGCAGAAGTTTTATTTAACTTGAATTTGTATTCCGAACAACACGAATGTGCACTGGCAAAAAACATAAAATACGCGTAAAAAGAGGACTCGGGAAGTTTTTTTTGCGGCAAAGTTACCTGAAATTTTCGGGAAACGTACGTGTTTTATTTGAATAAAATGTTTACTTTTAAAAAACGACGTCAGTAGGACCACGCGCGACTAGCTCATACTGCACCAAGACAACCGCTTGGTGCAGTGGTCCACAGGTCGGACTTCTAAAACCAAGGGTCGTTGGTTCGATCCCCGCACAGTACAAGCATAAGTGTGCATCATGAACATGTGTGTTTGTTTACAAAAAAAAGTATTTAAGTATGTTTAACCATTGTCTAGAACCCATAACACAAGCCTTGTAGCTTAATTTGGGACTAGAGTATTGGTGTGATTGTTGTAAAATATTTATTTATTTATCTGTCACTTTGGTTTGATCTGAGAGGTACTGGATATGTTTTGTACCTCTCCTACACGCAACAAGGTTACCTCCATCTCTCGATTCAAAAATAGCAACCTGTCGGTACACTTTCATCGAAGGGCCTCAGGAGACAGTCCGTCTGGACTTTCACTAGCGGAATAGGGTCAGAGGCCGTACTCCCCAACATCTCGTTGATATTTGCCGTCCCTGTTGCTCTCACGAGAGTGACCGTGCGAGTGAACGCACTGGCTATATCCGAAAATAGTCCTCCTGGCCGATTTCGACCACATAGGCCAATCTCAACTGAGATCAACTAACTACGCAGGAGATGTTATAGTGATCAAGTGTGAGCGCAATACACAGGTGCACTCACTGTTCCACATCAAAATTCGGTAAGACGGCAATCCGACGTGACCGGAGAGAGATCAGGCGCAGGACCAACGGCTTAACGTGCATTCCGGATAAGTTTCGAACCCAGGACCTCTCGGATGTAAGGCAGAAACTTTGCCACTACACCAACGAGACAAGGGGGGGTAAGGCCTCAGAGGCCCTACTCTTCAACGTTTCGTTGGTATTTTTGGGTCTTGCCAGCGCGTTCGCTCGCAAGCTCAAACTTGTTTGAGTGACAGGGATAGCCACATCCGAAACTACGGACGGCTTAGAGAGTAGGGGACCAGATGTTTTGTCAAGGCGGTTCGATTTCGGTGGACAACTCTTTATTTAATTTCGCCGGAGATCTAACCGGTTGTGTGTTACGAAAGTAAGGTACAGGAATGAAGTTATGAACCGCACATATTGGTTTACACTGCGCCATTTTATGCCGTTGTGATAAGGACGATTTTGCAACGAAAATGGGGAATTGATGTGCTGTCGTCTGTACAGTACATTGGAGTTAAGTTCACATGTATGGAAAGTAACAAGAGGTTAATTAAGGATTATAATTTAAAAAAATGATTAAAATTAAAAAGGTCAGAATTCGCAATCGAATCAATCGAAAAAGCTCACATTCTTAAAAAAACAGATTTACCACTTAAACGTAACACGTGGAGCTGACCAGTTGAAGTTTGAAATTCTTTTAATTTTCTTGGAGCTGTCATAAAAATACACCTGTTTACAGTATCTTGAAATTATTATTATACATCTAGGTTAAGCTGGCTTCATACCATGCGGAAAAAGTACGAATGCATGGGAATCTGTGAGAGTGCGAACCAAGTCCTTCTACGTATTTCATCGTATATCGTAATATTAGATTTAGAGATGAGAGTGGAGTGATCTTGCACAGAGAGTTCGAGAGTTATTTATTAGGTTATTTTTGCGTTCACAACGCTATTACTTACAAAATTCAATGACTCCATTACGGTTCTCCGTAGCTCGGTTGGTTAGAGCATTAGACCGGACTTCCAAAGGTCGGGGGTTCGAATCCTCCCTGATGACCGGAGCCAAAAAGATTTTTTTAAGTGTTATGTCTTTTCGAAGGCAGAGAGTTAGACCCTAGGGTTCTGAACCCAGCTCACTTATCCATCACTAACAGATGGTTCACATGAAAATCTTAATATTGAGTTGCACCACTTTATCATAAGCGCCTAATTACAAAATTTTTACAGCATCTCTTGTCTTCAGTTTGATAAGCAGCTTCTGCCAAAAAACTTAGATTTCGAAAGATAAATTGCCCATTAGGTTGTGATTACATACATTCTAAGAAAATTGCGTAATAACCATTTGTAAATGTACGATACACCAATCTAAATGTTCCTTTTGGCCCAGCGTTCTGAAAAAAAAACTACTTGTTGTAGTTTTGTCAAATGGCTTTTAACTCTATTAATCTTAACTTCACGTTATTGATGAAGATGTTATGTTGCAGGAATTTCGTAATAACATACATTTTGAGAATATTGCGTAAAAACCATTGTCAATTAATACACAAAATTTAATATTCCTTTTGGCCCAGCGTTCTGAAAAAGAACTGCTTGGCTGTAAAGTTTTGTCAAATGGCTTTTAACTCAATTAATCGTTACTTCATGCTATTGATATTTGCTAACCAGTAAATAATAATCGGAGTTGTCAATCACGACCGGATCTAGGCAGTTTTGTAACTTCCTAAACAATAGTGGTAAGACATTGCTCAACTGCAATTATTTACTACATAATAGAATAGCAGTCACGATTATTTATATAAAAAGCAATTGAATCAAATCAGAGTCTGACTATAAAAATGCTAACATGCAAAAAAAGAAGCTATCTCTCAATCTCTATATATCAAATGAATCAAATTAGAAATGTACACTCTATGAGTCTACCCTATGACGGTACTCTATGCTTTGGTTGCCATCGCAAGGGACTGGAAGTTGCTGGCGTAAGACAGAGATCGGTGGAGAGGTTTGGACGGGATCTTGGATAATATAGGTAAAAAATATAATAGTCCTCCTGGCCGATTTCGACCACGGCGGCCAATCTCAACAGAAATCAGCCAACTACGCAGGAGATATTATAGTGCACAAGTATGAGCGCAATACACAGGTGCACTCACAGTTCCTTCACTCTCAAAGTTCAGTGAGACAGCAATCCGACAAGACCGGAGAGAGATCAGGCGCAGAACCAACGGCTTAACGTGCTTTCCGAGGCACGGGGGTGTAACGACGCCGAGCTGTTTTTGAGAAGTTCATGACAGAAAATCCCAGAAACAATTTTGGCTAACCTGGGATTTGAACCTATTACCTCTCGGATGTAAGGAAGAAACTTTGCCACTACACCAACGAGGCAGTTATGGTAAAAATATACAATTTATGGAAATAACAACTTTCAAGCATCAGATAGACAAATTAAAATTGCGTTCAAAAATGTATGTATTTTATAAACCGCTGTCACTGTATTTCTATTTAGTTCACACAGCATTTACAGTATCCGTTTTAACTGATCCTTCGCTACTGTAGATGGCATCCATACAGCACAGCACAATCTCAGATCCGATAAACGGGCTGATGTGTGTAGAAAAAACATTACCTTCACTCTTATCATCTAATCTTTTCCACATTCCACCACTGTTTTTGCGACAGTACATTATAGTGTTTCGTTTTCACGCTTAACGGTGCGAGGGAGCGGCGATGCCCGATCTCGTGATGTTACACTTTGATTGCTTATCTGATGCTTGGCGTAAAATGTGAGCTGTTAAGAAATATACTTTTTCAAAGTTATGACATTGGACAAGGATAAATATAATAATTATACAACAACACCACATACATTGATCCGACTCCGTGGTAAGTGGCTTAAGCACTTGTGTTACAGTTATCAGAATCAACAGTGTCATTACAAATAAATTTAAATAAATACATAAAACAGACATGTTTATGCACACAAATGTTTTTGCAGTGCGGGGATCTAACCCGTGACTTTTTGGTTAATAGTCAACTTCTCCACTATTACACCCAAGTGGTCGTCATAAAGCCATACATTGGTACGGAAAAGATTTCAAGTGCTTTTGGATTTGTTGTTTTGGTCTTTTGAGCGGTATGGTAAGATGAATGATGAATAAGAATGATGCCCGCTGGTAATGGTATATTAATTAGATTTATAATAAAGAAAGATAAATAATTTGTTCAGATACCGACAGGACAGACAAGCCCTAAAAATAAAGTAATAAAAAATTAAGTTCTCCAGTTTGATGCGTCTGTTTTCTTTAAATTAATTTTGCATTAAGCACACATTACCAATAGTAACTTATTGATTTAAACGATCTTGGTTACATCGGCGTTTGATTTTTATTACCAAATAAATCACATGATAATTATAAAACTATGAGCAAACATCGATCACCTTACAACACCTAAGTATCACGACTCAAATTTACATACAGATAATGAGTTGGCTATACTCGTAGTTTAACGATGCATTGCCAAATGCTCTTAAGATAATAAATAACATAATTTTAATAACCTTCAAATGATTTGTGTGTGAGCGAAAGTTGATTCATGATTGGACGTCTCATCACTTTCAAGTTATGAAACTATTTGTGGGTGTAAGACTGCCTCGTTGGTGTAGTTGCATAATTTCTGCCTTACATCCGAGAGGTTCTGGGTTCAAATCCCAGGTCGAGCCAAAATTGTTTCTGAGATTTTCTGTCATTAATTTCTCAAAAACACCCCGGAGTCGGAAAGTGTTCGGAAAGCACGTTAAGCCGTTGGTCCTGCGCCCGATCTCTCTCCGGTCATGTCGGATTGCCGTGTCACCAAACTTTGAGAGTGATGGAACAGTGAGTGCACCTGTGTATTGCGTTCACACTTGTGCACTATAATATATCCTGCGTAGTTGGCTAATCTCTGTTGAAATTGGCCGCCGTGATCGAAGTCAGGAGGACTATTATTATTGTGGGTGTAAATTGTGGTTAGATTTCCTATTTTTCAATGGTGGACCTCGTAGGTTCAGTGGCTGGTGCTTCCTCGAAGTTGCAAAAACATGTACCAGCTATTGGACGTAGGTAGGCTAAAACTTATTTTAACAACAAGCTAGCCACTAGAAGATGAAGCTGTTGTTGTGCCTTGGAAAAGTTGAAAGGCTCCACAAGCCGTTGGTCTACATTACGTTTATGATCAAGACGGATTGCCGTCTTACTATCAAAATACAAATATACCTTCCGACCACTTTGGTGTAATGGTCAAGAAGTTGACTATTAACCAAGTGGTCGCGGGTTCGATTCCCGCACTGTACAAACATTTGTGTGCATAAACATGTATGTGTGTACTGGTCTGGGTGTTATATGTATTTATTTATGTTTCTTTGTAATACCACTGTTGATTCTGATATCTGTAACACAAGTGCTTAAGCTACTTACCACGGAGTCAGATCAATGTATGTCATGTTGTTGTATATTTATTTATCTATCGTTAACACGCTTTCAGCCACGTCTCGTGTATGTACGAGTATGCTGTAGTTACTTTTCGACCACGGTCATCTAAAGCCAGCGCACAAATGGAGCATACTGTCGCCACCATTGATTGACACGCTGTCCGTCGCGAGTCGTGGCGACGGTATAAACCGTATACGTTCGCCGTGTACTTCATACCGTATATACGGCGTGGCGACAGAGTATACCGCATACCTTTACCGTATGCGTCCGCTGGCAGTTGTATTAAGTTGTTCGTTTTTAACTTGTACCACCCCCTAACATTAATAGTAAAGACGCGTGCGCACTGCAGGGGAATGCACTGAGTGACGTAATGCCGCACGCAAGATTGAGCTCGCATTAGCGTGATTATATGTAGTGTAGGATGGACGGAGTAAGTGTCATCATTATTGTCATTTGTCATTGGACATCTTTCGCCGATATGCTTTTGTATTTTGGATGTCTCCCGGACTGTGACTGATTTCTGGTGGTTATTCTAATCTATGGCTTGTCGTAATCCGCCCAGCCCTTGAAGCTGACCAATAGTTTTCCTGGCTCATTTCGGGGGTTTTTTAAATTATGTTATATATTAAAATTCGTAATAATACGGTCAGAAGCTCAAGCGTCACTTAGCGCAAAGTGCTGATGGCCTTTATGGCACAAACGCAAGACAATTTGATCAAATGCAGCGGAAGGCGTATTTAGTTAACAGTTCAAGTAGACAATAGTTTTGGATGTTCATATTAAATAGACATTACCGTGTTGTGGTTTCCAAGCAAATAGTAGAGCGTACTACACATATTTATACAAGGTTCACACCCAATGCTAGTATAACATGTCATGAATTAATCACGCGGAGAAAACACATGTTCCGCTACTTTCACAAAACGCCGTAGGATACTGCGGCTTCTACGGCTTTTTGAATTCAATTTAGTATCCTTATGGGTACGGTTGTCGCCTTTATATTTAACTATCGTTTATATTTAACTATTCGATGACCACTTTGGTGTAATGGTCAAGAAGTTGACTATTAACCAAGAGGTCGCGAGTTCGATCCCCGCACTGTACAAACATTTGTGTTCATGAACATGTCTGTTTGTACTGGTCTGGGTGTTATATGTATTTATTTTAGTTTATTTGTAATACCACTGTTTATTCTGATATCTGTAACACAAGTGCTTAAGCTACTACCACGGAGTTTATTTATTATTTATTTTCTGTCTTTTACAGAAATGAAAGTTGACTTATCGTGGTGGAAAATTCCAATAACATGTATGTGATGTTGTTGTATATTTATTTATTAATTTATCGTATCCGAGGTCGTACTCCCTAGCTTTTCGTTCGTATTTTTAGTTAGATAGATGCCATCCTCATGTCACTCTACAGGCTAGCAAGTGAACGCGCTGGCTAGACTCTAGGCCCGAAAATAAGATCGTTACGTTAGAGAACGCGGCCTCTGTTATCTATGCCCAAGATTAGCAAGAGATTGTCTTTTCGACTAGAATATTTTTTAGATACAGCTACTTTAAAATTCTCGTGGTCGTCACACGGGTATTGTCCTATTATTGTAGATACTGCAACGTATTTAAATGTGTAATAAAGTTTTACTTTTTTTAAAGGTAAGCTTGTACGTACATACAGTAAATGTCACTTCGACTGTACCAAGTAGTTTCTTGTACATTCTATTAATTTAAGATTTTTATTGTTACAGGTAAAACAAAGAGACATACGTTTCCAGATTCAGATCAATACAGCGTAAGTTAAAATAAAAGTAGACTTAAGGAAACTTTTTCAAAGTCTGCTTAAGTCACCGAAGGATAAGTCCGCATTCTTTTAAAATATCATTATGTATTGAAACTGTCAATAAAATAATAATTATATGCGAGCAACAATCGAATCGACTGTAAAACACTTGATTGACCAAGATACATTCAATTATGCTGAATCAAGTTGCAACGACTAACATTAAATTAGAGAATCTGGTACACAAATCATATAGTTATCTAATATGTCTAAAATTAGGCAGGTACCTAGTGATGGCAAAGTATCGGTTATTCTGAAATCGGAATATGTTTTATGAATTGGAAATTATCTAAGTAGTAGATATTCATCAGATAGCTAATAATTCAGTCTGAGTTGGTTTGCCTCATAGTGGATAGATAGATAGACAGAGAACACTATTGTACACCACAAAAAATTATACATAAAATAAAGAAAGATGTACAATTTAAACGGTCTTATCGCTAAGAGTGATCTCTTCCAGACAATCTTCGGGTTCAGGATATTGTTATTTACAGAAAGGGGGAGTTTGGTGCAGAAGTAATATTAATTTACATTCAAAATCACTAATTCGACGACCACATTGGTGTAACGGTCAAGAAGTTGACTATTAACCAAGTGGTCGCGGGTTCGATACCCACACAATATATTTATATTTATTCAATTATAGCATTAGGGGTGAAACGTCAGGTTAAAACAAAATGTAAATAAACCGCGAAAAAATCCGTAAAAAGTGTCTCATTTCAATGTCTATTGTTCGCATAAACCGAAGGAACAAAAATGTAACTACTATAGACAAATAGCTACTAATTTTACCATCACTGATCATTTTCAAGTTAAATCCAGTTCTCATTGCATACAACCTTGATATTTCACATTTTAGCCTACATACATTTTGATGGGGCCAAGCGATTTTAAACTTTGCATCTTACTCGTATTGAATAGTGGCCTAGTCTGTTCATTGAGTTTTCGAGAATGTTCAAAGTTCGACGATTATGTAAGAAATGTTGTCAATTGCTTTATGATATCTCTTAATTGTGAATCATTAATAGGGATTTACACTAACAGAAGCCTATCGCCTTAGTAATCGTTTCATTTAGAAGGTAATATAAAATCTTCAAAATTTTTGAAATAATCTACTCCGTTACCTAATTATTCTTAATTTGACTCTACCCATCCCATTTACTCGCATGGTAAATCCAGCATGAGTGATAAAGATAACTTCATTCGATACAACACATACCGGCTAATGTAGTTACATCTCAATAATAATTAAAAGTTTCCAAAATCTACAAATAATCTATTTCGTAACCTAATTCTTCTTATTTTGACTCTACCCATCCCATTTACTCGCATGGACAATCCAGCATGAGTGACAGAGATGAATTCGATACTACACATACCGTCTGATATAGTAAGACCTCAGAAACCACATTACCTACTGAGCTTTCCACTGAGCTTTCATATGGCGGAAACTTTTGCTTCAATGTCAAAGCTATTGCAAAACATTATCTAAATGTATAACAATGGACGCTATCGATAGTCGATAAAATGGCGGAAAAGTGGTATTAATTCGACCATAGAGAAACCACATCCATAGGATGTTAGAGAGTGTGTGGATATTGTTCTTGGAGGTTTGCAGTTAGTTTTAAATTTCAAAAAAAGGAAGACGATATTATTTAATGAAATTAAGGGATAGCTATTGCTGGACTTATGTGTCTTACACGTAAGAACTTAGATAAGAACTGTTATTATTAAAAATAAAGTCGTTAAGTCCTCCTAAAGTTAAATAAATGCAAATAAGCAGTCAGTGCTTCACAAATACGCACCTCTATGTATTCTTTAACAAAACACAAACTACGATATATGAATATGCCAAAATTTAAGCTAAAGTTGTAATTAACTTTGTAACTGTTAAAAATCGAAAACAAAGCCGGGCGCGTGCTGTTGATCGCACAAACACATTATTTACTAGAAGTGTCTACTTATTTGTATTCAAAACCGACGCGACGGTAAAAGACTTGTTAAAGATGGCTTAAATGCAGTAACAACTAACACCTTAGTCTACCTGTGACCACGGACGCTGAAAAGGGTCCGAAATGTCAGGTTAAAACAAAATGTGAATAAATCGCGAAAGAATCCGTAAACAAGTGTATCATTCCAATATCTAGTGTTCGCGTAAACTGAAGAAACAAGTAAAGGATTTTTTAGGTGGGGTAAAAAATCTATATTAAAGATTGCCACCCTGTATTTTCTCGTCATAGTCGCACGCGCACACATCAACGGTCCTGCGCATTACCGCATCATACTTACAGTCGAGAAATCTTCCGTGAAATTTTTGATACAACTCGCTATTTTAATCAAACCGCATTTCTTCTACGAGTATAATGCTTTTTTAACGATTAAAAAAATGAAAGCTTTTTTCTTTTGATGGAGTATTCGCTGGACTATATCGTTTTTATTGAATGTGAAGGCTTTGTGGTTTTTGATGGTCTTAATGCTGTTTTTGGTATAGTTTCGAACGATATAATAAATATAAAGAAGTCGATAGCATAAAAGCAAATGAAAAGGGCTTAAAAGATTTTATGAAAAAGTGTCTCGTTCTATTGCCTCATAAATTAAAAAAATGGTAGAAATTTTCAATTGAAGCGTGCCATATACTTGTATATTGATCATTGCAGTCTCTTGTTCGTGATTGCATTATTAGGTAGGCCTTATAAATGCACATTTACAATTTATTCATTTTGACGTTTATAATACAGATGAAAACCAATTTATTCCGGCATAAAGGTTTACATAGGAATACAATTTTTATTATTGGCATATTTGACTCGACGAGAATTATTTTTGTTTTTTTTTTATTACCCCTTACGAAAAATAATTAGTTTATTATACATTTGACCCTGAGGAGACCTGAGACCCTATTACACATTTGAGGTGCTTGTGGCGCAGTGGTTGCAGCGCTTTGGTAGTGATACCTAAAGTTAAGCAACCTAAGGCGCGGTCATGTTTGGGATACCCATCCCAAACATGACCATTCTGACCATTTAAGTGACGTCTATTTACAAGCATCTCCGTGCTTCGGAAGGCACGTAAAGGTATTAGTCGTTAAGCCTGGTCGGAGGCCCTTGGGCGGCCGAATAACATCTGACAGTAAGGTTGGTCACTTACCTTACAAACACCCCTCCACCAATCCGCACTAAGCCCGCGTGGTGGTGTATGGCTCGGACCACCTCATAGTTGAGGTGAGGCCTGTGCCCAGCAGTGGGACGTATATAGGCTGATGAGAACATTTGACCCTTATATCTGTTTGTGTGTGTGTCTATCTGTGGCATTGTAGCTCCCTAACGGATGGACCAATCTTAAAGCGTTTTTTTTTATTCGAAAGGTACTTCAATCACGGTGAACGGTCCAGCCGTTGAAGCTCACCAACTGCTTCCATGGCTCATGTCGGGCGTTTCTAGTTATTGTTTTCAAGTGTCCAACACCATGTCACTTCCAGTAACCTATAGCTATAGCACGCCTAATTCGGCGGTAACAAGAGATTAGCGAGTAACGGTACGGAACGGTAACAACGCATAACGATTACGTTACTCGGTTATGGTGTTCGGCTGTAACTGTAGTGTGTTACTGAATTAACGTAACACGAGCGTTTGCATATTTTTAGTTAGTAAAGATTAATTGGGATCACGGTTTGTAAAATTGAAGAAAAAAAAGATGTTTTTTTTTGAATTGGATTAAGTTAAAGAAGACTACTGTAATATTGCTCAAAAAATGTTAAGGAATTTTTAAAAAAAGCTTTCTTTTTACTTTTAGTGAATAATTTTTGTCGACCTATCGCTAAACTCACACTTTTTCACTGCAACCATTGCCTTCTTTCTGCATGACCTTGAGGTTGACCGGCAGAAAATGCTTTTAGCATTAAGTTCACCCTTTGTACATTTCTTGTGCAACAAACTTTTAAATAAATAAACTCATGCTTGAGTTATTGAGGTTCAAGTGATTATTTTTAATTCTCAATTAACTAAAACAATGTAGTCACTTTTTGCCTAAATTATTCAAAAGGAAATTAATAAAAGGGCGGAAATTGAACTCGAAACTGTTGTATACCGGGCAACTCATACACCACCGGTCCACCTATAAACAGGGGTGATCATTTGAAAATAAGATCAAATTAGATGTTGCATCAGGTAAACGCGAAATCACATCTTTAGATAGCAAACTAATTGCTCTTCAAATAAGCGACAAAAACACAGACCCAACGATTGACGTTTAAAGCAATGCTACAATTACGTTTGCCTTGTTATTTTTATGACAAGTATTTGACATTAGATAATTGGTATCCGCAATTGGCTAGACGACACCACCAATCGTTGACATACTTTTTATTATCTGTCAAAAAGTTCTGCCTCCATAGATTTCGTATGGTAATAAATGATTGTGACGTCACGGTCATGTGTCAGAAATCGGAGTCAATTGACCGAATATTTATAATTAATAGTATCATGCGTTACTTTGCGGAAATCCATAATTAGTATTAACATTGAAAAATAACTTAGCTTTAGATTTCCGCTCAGTTACGCCGGCATAAGTACCCAACTACACTACCTGTGACCACCGACTATGTTAGAGAACAAGCACATGCAAAAAGCACCGCCCGCCCTCCCACAAATCGCATGCAAAACAGATAATGCAATAATTAGTACCAACACCGACGTGCAAAAGAAAACCTCAACGCGTTTCGCCGCCTCACGCGGCATCTTCAGGAGGAGATGTTGTCGCCTCGGCTGCGCTCCGACGAGTCGTGAGGCGGCGAAACGCGTTGAGGTTTTCTTTTGCACGTCGGTGTTGGTACTAATTATTGCATTATCTGTTTTGCATGCGATTTGTGGGAGGGCGGGCGGTGCTTTTTGCATGTGCTTGTTCTCTAACATAGTCGGTGGTCACAGGTAGTGTAGTTGGGTACTTATGCCGGCGTAACTGAGCGGAAATCTAAAGCTAAGTAATTTTTCAATGTTAAGACCGAATATTTATTGCGTTTTGTGTGTTTAAAAATTGGTTTCTACAGCTTTTTTGAAATATATTGGTTGTATTAACTTCATAGGGGCTATGTTTTTTAAACACCATGTTCTTGACAATATTTAAGATAGGTGTCATCATCCCAATTATGACATTGGCAAAGACAAATTCATTACCATTTTGCTTACGAATAACCGGACTTTACATTAAGGTCTTACCGTTGAAATTATCCTTAGTATTAATTGGTGTTTGTGTTATTATATTGAATTTCAGCATAATTCTTGTGGTGATACAGGAAGAATGGAGCCTGTTTAGAAAGTAAGGTCACTCCGAGGACGCAGACCTTTAGGTATAGAGACTTTGTAAAGCCTTGTGTCGTTGAGTTTAAAATAAAAGCTTCAGATAAGCTTCAGAACATACAAAATAAATTTAAAGACATAAAATAATGTCTGATAATGTTGATAGTGTATCTTTGATTCCATCACTAACGAGAAATGCGAAAAATTATCGTTTTGCTTAACTTCTAAATTGTTAAAATCTATTTTTGGACTTATAACTAACTACTTATTATGAGTAGGTTTTACTAATTAATGACGTATACTATAATAATGATAGATAATATATGTGATAATAGCCAACGTGTTTGGTCGATCTCATAAGTTCACGGTCAACAGCATGTAACATTCAGAGAGTGGTTGACATTTCAGTCATGTGTGTAGCATTAAGATCTGAAGTCCATTTCGGCGTCATATCTTATATACATAAAAATGAATTGCTGTTCATTAGTCTCGAGAACGGCAGGACCGATTTAAATAATTTTAGTCTTGAAAAAATCGTCAAAGTCCAGGTAAGGTATAAACAATGAGAAAAATCAAATTAATTGCGAAACCAGCGGGCAGGACAGTGTCTGCCGGGTCCAGTAGTGCTATATAAAAAGTTCAACTGTGATTTGATTATGTTAATCTAGAGGTAGCTACACCATAATAAATAAAAAAAAAAGGATTCTAGAAGAAGAATGTATTCATAAAACACACAAAGCATTGGACCGGACTTCTAAAGGTCGGGGGTTCGAATTCTCCCCGATGACAGGAGCCGAAAATATTTTTTTAAGTGTTATGTCTTTTCGAATTTTAAAATAGCGTTGTGAACGCAAAAAATACTAAAAAAATAAATAATGTATTCATTATCATCATCATATCAGCCGTATGACGCCCACTGCTGTGCATAGGCCCCCAAAGATCTCCACTACGATCGGTTCTGGTCTGCCCGCGTCCAGAGCAAAACACACCTTGAAGAAAGAGTTCATTGCCGTCCAAAAAATACAAAAAAAAACCACTTAAAACAGTTTTTTTAAAGAATTTAATAGTGATTCAACTTTCGAGACTGTCTATCTGTCCGTTAATCTTGAACTTTAAGATGATGACGAAAAATAGTGTGTTTCAACCATTCAACCGACTGGCCGTGGGCGAAAGAAAAATTGCGTTCTCGAAAGAAACTGGAATCTCTTTCATACAACCTCGTTTGTTAAAGTACCACTAAAAACATGTCATCTGTTTATCGCGTCACATCTATTTATTACGTGTTTGTCACGTGAGAGCTTTTCCTTTGTATTTTTTTTACGTTTTTGGTCATTTTCCAGGTATCTTTGTCAAACATATCAAGTTCGTTAGTATAATAATTAAAAATATACAACCACATCACATAAAATTGATTGATCTGATCGTGGTAAGTAGCTAAAGCACTTGTGTTACAGATATCAGACATAATTATTACAAGATAAGATTGTTTTTAATAAGAAATGAATTTAATTAGTCGATTTATACTTCCCCTAACAATTTGTAGTCTTTAAGCAATCACCAGTAAAGTAAATTTTGTCAAAGCATCCATTAAATTGGTCATTGGAACAACATTTGAGCTAAAAGTTTCTAATTCCATTCATCAATCAATATCTTATTATCTCAATTAAATGTATAAAATAACAAATGATATTTATAATTAGTTGTAACCATAGAATATATGGTTGTACTCTGTGTATGCGTCAGCAGATTCCTCTTTACTGACGACCAAGCGGTCGCGGGTTCGATCCCCACACTGTACAAACATTTGTGTGCATGAACATGTCTGTTTGTACTGGTCTGGATGTTATAAGTATTTGTTTAAGTTTATTTGTAATACCACTGTTGATTTTGATATCCGTAACACAAGTGCTTAAGCTACTTACCACGGAGTCAGATCAATGTATGTGATGTTGTTGTTTATTTATTATTTATTTTTTGTCTTTTGTTTATACTATGATGTTTAACCTCAGTACAGAATTGAAAGTTGACTTATCGTGGTGAAAATGACACACTTCAGTCATTAGCTTGATGTAAAATATTAACATCCTTGGAGTACCGACGTCTCAAAAAATATATAAGTGTTGCATGAGACCAATAAGTGGTTACCAATTTTTGTTAGGAAAAAGAATATCGTAAAACACTTTCTCTCGAAGTTACTACATCCCTTAAGGTTTCAGTGTATTTTTTTCTATTGTTATCCAAAAATTAAGCATCTTAGGAAATGATAAATATTATTTTAATAACCACTTAACCCTTTAACCTATCTCACAGGTGCAGTGAAAGTGAATGTCACAAAACGGCTCTTTTCACTTTCGGTTTCGTGGAAACTGTTAAGTATTGTCAGTGTGACAGGTCTCTCTCTCTCTATCTTATGAATAAATATTTGAGTTTTGACCGAAGAATTTTCACCGTTAAAAGGTTGAAAGGTAGGTTGATGGGTTTTATTTTAAAACATATCACATGATTTCAAGACTAGGTAGGAGCTCGACGCAGTTAATGGCGCCATTTTTATTTTTATAAAAAATCTAGCGGACCCCACAAACGTTGTCCTGCCTGTTGTTTTATTATTATTATTTTCTTTGTAAGAACTATCCCATACTTTAAAGCCGGCTCCACACGTTGGGCGAACAGTTGGCCCAAAAACTGACGCTATTGGTCATTACAGAAGAGCACCAACAAAGCACCAATCAGCGTTGAGGCCAACAGTATTTTCTAGGTCCATTCATCGGGTAATAGGTTTTTGAGCCAACGTTGGCGCCATAGTGTGGACCCGGGGTAAGGAGTATCATTAAAAAGGCATTGGCCAAATGGTCCAGGAGTTCTTGAGTTATGACAATCATGGCTGGCTGCAGCCTAAACAGCACTATAAAAAATACGGACAGTGAGTAAGTGTCACGGTAGCTCAATTGGTAGAGCAATCACCCGGCTTGCGAGAGGTGCGGGTCTGAGTCCCGCCTGTGGCAGTCTGTTTTTATTTTTTTTACATCGTAAAGAAATTTGAATTATAAATGCTAGAAATTAAAGTAACTTAGTATCCGCGCACTGTTAATGAGTGATAATTTGAATCGTTAACAATCCAATGTTAGAAAATAATTAGTTAAGCAACATATTACTTAACTGAAACCTAATTTTACTTTGATTTAACTTCTCAAACAATGACGAGTATTTATTATTATGACATGTGATTAAGTGTGACAGAAGACAAAAAAAGAAATTTATTTATTTGAAACATTATCGAATGTCAAAGTCTGTTTTGTAGGCTTTTTTGCCACCGTACGACTAACTTGGCGTGCTTAACATAATGGTAGTACGAAAGACATCAACGCGTTAGGTTAGCTTCGAGCCATAGCTAGTCTATATCTATCTATATATATAAAAGAAAGTGGTGTTAGTTACACTATTTATAACTCAAGAACGGATGAACCGATTTGGTTGAAAATTGGTGAAGAGGCAGCTTAGAACCAGGAAACGGACATAGGATACTTTTTATCCCTTTTATCCCGTATCCCGACCGTGGTTTCAAATACAAAGGGATTCCACGCGGACGAAGTCGCGGTGGCCACTAGTTTTAGATAAAAATAGTCACAACCTGTGATTATTTTTATCAAAAAGTAACTTTTCAGTTAAAAGCCCTCGAATAGCCATGACAATAGCTGGTCGGCTTCAATGGCTAGACGTATTTTAGCCATAGCGAACCACCGCACCGTCATTAAATTATCTGTCGAATAAAAAAGAACCGCTTTGAAATTGATCCATCCGTCCGGCAGCCGGAGCACATCATCCAAGTTTCCCTTCAGTAAGATGGCGAAGGCATCGATGGCGGTCTGCATGAAGTCCTTGGTTCGATTCAGGTACAGATGACCGCGGTGCATGTACTCCCCGCAAGGCAGGTGAACGAAGGTGTGGCATAGGCCACAGATAGGACTCACACACAAACAGACATAGGGGTGAAACTTATAATCCCTAGAAAGAGGGGTTTGTTTTCGGCGGTTAAAGTTTCTATCTTCGATATTCTCGTATTGTTTGTTTTCTTTTAGTTTGCACTGCACTTGTCGTGTCTGCATCTATATATATAAAAATGAAACCCGTTTTCCTTGGTCACGGCATCACGCGTGAATGGCTGGACCGATTCCACTAATTCTTTTTTGTTGTATTTGTTATTATTAGGAGAAGGTTCTTACGGAAAAAAATATTAAGAAAATCTCTCAGAAATATTGAAAAATATACATTTAATTTTGCGTATTTTAAAAAACGCGAGTAACTAATGTGAATGTCATTCGATGACATTGTTCAATCCTTGCAACGCTAAGGCGGTACGAAGTTCGCCGGGTTAGCTAGTAATCTATAAAATCTTTTTATCTCAATTTAGACGGCATCACCGTTTCAAATAAAAGTTAAGGGATTTGTTTCTAATAATATGCTCTTAAATTGATTAGCAGTCAGCAATATGTTTTAGAGTAGTTTTTTTATCTTTTCTGACGATTCTTTAACATAACTTCGTGTTATGATAACAGGTATCAGTGTGGTTATAAAATATTAGAGCCCTGTTAGCTAGTTATGTAATTCGCAATTTAGAACTCAAGTTTGGGCTGTATTTTTTTTCTCTTTTCTGACGATTCTTTAACCTAATTTCGTTAACTTTCCTTGATATAAATGACCTTGCATATTTCACTCTAAAGGGATAATTTTGTGGTATTTCTCAGAACGAATCCGGTTCAAATCTGATCCGGTAAGGTACTAGGAGCAAGGTCGCCAAGGTTTCTAGTGAATGATTATGATAACAAGTATCAACGTGGTTATGTAATATTAGAGCCCTGTTAGCTAGTTATGTAATTCGCAATTTAGAACTCAAGGTTGGGCTGTATTGATTTTATTTTAGCTATAACTATCAATTTTACATAGAGGTTAGGTTGTTCAATTATTGCGGTGAATGCCTGTGGTCTCTCGGCCTATGGTGGAACCGCCACGTCCCCGACTCACTTGGCACCGGATGGCACCATCAGGTTTTTAGTGGGTACGCGGGTTCTCTCTCTGAGGCCTGGAGTCCCACATAACCCCCAGCTGCCCCCGCGGCTGGTGGGTATGCGTAAAATCATTTTCTTAACTAAAAATAATGTTAGATTAAATTGTCAAAGTTTTTTGACAATTTGACTTGTAAATGTATGTTAATATCGATAGATATTAGTCGTTAAGCCTTGTCAGAGGCCCTCGGGCGGCTTAATAACATCTGGCAGTAAGGTTGGTCACTTACCTTACACACACCCTCCACCAATCCGCACTGAGCCCGCGTGGTGGAGTAGGCTCGCACCACCTCATAGTTGAGGTGAGGCCTGTGCCCAGCAGTGGAACGTATATAGGCTGATGAGAGATGAGAGAGAGAGAGACTTGTAAATGTAACATTAGCGCTAGACGGGCCTTAAATAAGGAGACATGTTGGTATTATTTCAACACTGACGTTGACAAGTGACATTTGGTAACCAAGTTTGATGTAAACATTTTTGATTTGATATAAATTTCAACTGAATTTAATCGATGCGTTAAGCTTGCTTGCTTCTCAGTTTCATATACGTCCAATATTTTTTAGTTAATACTAGCGGACCCCGCAGACGTTGTCCTGCTGACGGTGGACAACCCTTATTAATATGGGGTATGAAAATTAAATGTTTGCCGATTCTCAGACCTACTCAATATGCTCACAAAATTTCATGAGAATCGGTCAAGCCGTTTTGGAGGAGTATGGCAACGAAAACTGTGACATATACAATTTAGATGTCACAAAGTATGTCAATACACGTTTACATAATAGAAATGTCCATAAATTAATACAAAGTCACACTAAACAGTACAAATCAATTATAATTATGTTTTCATGTCAAAAACCTCTTTACTTTAAGTAACATTGAGGACTAAAACTGCTATAAGCAATAACAAATCATAGGTCTACCTAATAAGCCTTCATACTTCTTATATGGTCAGTAAAATATCTATAGGCCAAACCAGTACTTACTAACTGATATTCTAAAGTTGAGCAAGAAAGCTTTCAAAGCAATGTTACTAAGAACCTTTGTGTAACACCGTAACAGTATAATGTTAGTGTTATAGCAAAGTCTTAGATCAGTTTTGTAATGTTTTGAGGCAAATTGAAACGATATGTTGTTGTCAAGTTAACAATGATTTATACAGGTTGTTTAAAAAAACTTATAATGGCTGAAGGGTATTGTTATGCTCGTAAAACTAAACAACTTTTTCAAGAATCCAGGTCGAAATTAAAAAAAAAAATTGGCCCCGTTATACAAATTTGCCGATCTGATCTGATCAATTTACTATGGCAGGGTCCAAATTTTATTCGAGACTTTGACCTAGATTTTTTTAGGAAAGTTGTTCAGTTTTACGGGCACAACAACACCCTTCATCCATTGTAGATTTTTTATAACACCCTGTATACAATAAAGTGGTACAAATACGCTTTGATAGACAACTTTGAGGGTATTGCATGTGAGATTGCCAGCACTCTCGTAATACTGAGTGTTGGACAAAAAAATGGCAAAACCAAGAGTGGTTGACTTAACATCTCATGTGATATTGTTTATTCTCTAATGAGATTTGCTATCGGGTTATAATTTTGGCTTAGAGTACACTAATTATTTAAACATCAATATAAATACATAACTAATATAAGCTGGATTCTTAAAATATCTGTAATATCTTGACTTTGTAACCACATAATGTGTGTTATGTTTTTTGACTGTCTCATTGTTATTGGTATAATTTGAAAAGCAAGGGCATACTCTAAATAGAAGAAGATAATAACTTCATAACGATTAGTGAACAAAACCAACTTGCCATCCAAAAACAACTTTCGTCGCCTACAATTACACGTATACAAATAAAGCGAACTTAAAAGCCGATAATCTCGTTAGATCCGATCAAACATGGCGGCGGCCATAGAGCTTAGAGAGCAGAGCATCGACCGCGTCGCACCATTGACCCAGAATGTCTCTGGTTTATGGTACCAAGAAGGCACAGTGGTTCGTGTACACTCGATACTGGGACATATTTATAATAACTTAAAAAAAACCTTTCTGAACATCATACAAAGTATAAATAACGCATTAAAAAGTAAAATGAAATGTGGAATGTGACAGCACAATGTGTACTTTAGTATCAAAATGTAATCTTAGTCTCTAATGTTACGTTGTAACCTAATGTAGGTTTCGCTGTTCAGCTTGATTAACTTTTTTTTTGGTCTTGCGTTTTGTTCACAAAAAATAATCTCGACGTGAGACTGTTAGTCCGTTTTCGGCCGGTTTTGTTAAATAATATTGTTACAGCTTACATCCAACGAATTACATCTTACAAGCTTTAATTTAGTTTTACGTGTTCCGATGATTATTTATTTATTTGTAATAAAAATTTTACATAGTTTTAAGTAGTTTATCAGTTTGTTTGCTTGTAATCAAATCTTGCAAGCTAACTTTCACCCACTACCCAACGTCATAAAATTATGTTTAGTTTGGATAAAATAGGAATACGTTTAGCTTGGATGACAATGCATAATTACTAAAATAATGACTATTAAAGCTAGTTCGAAAAAATAAAGCTTTAATTTGTTTTTTACTTGCTATTATTGTACTGAGTCCATTGCGACCACTGTGGACGCCAGCTGTGGGTGTGTACACAAAAAATGCAGTTTCACTCTCGTCGCGACCGCGATTCAAACTTTACGTTGCACTCGTATTGAGTCGTATTGAGGATTATTTCGATTGACATCTCGATTCACCATGGTCATTGATTTTTGTCTCATCTTTGTATGAGTGCCCAGTTATATCAATTGATAGAGATGACCAGATTTAACCCTCATTCTGCGCTGGAAGTTTTTAATTTTGGAGTTTCTAACTAAAAATAAAATTATAAGAAAGTCTTCCTTTAACGTCTGTTGGAAGAAAAATGATTTAAAAGGAAGCAAATAAGTATGTGAAACTTTTTGTTACGACAAATCGCAATAAAGGCACCATTAATTTAAGTTTGTGAATTTAAGAAGAAAGCAGAAGATTTTAAGTAAAAAGCTTAATAAGACTGCATCTTTCTTTTGAAAGTATCCCCAAATGTCTGAGTGGAATAATAAATTTTTTGTACTCGACATTCGCGACAGTATCTTATAATAATAAGTCAATAAAATATTGATTTTACTGTCTCAAACATAAAGTTCAAAGTCAATAAACACAGGTTATTTATATGTTAAATATTTCGAAACTGATCGCGGCGAGTGTTCTTGATTCCAGTTTTGTCTCGTTTTGAATTTCGAACACGTTTCGAACGTGTGATTCTATTTTCAAATTGACAATCAAACTTTCTTTGGTCACATTCGCTTTTAATTTATTCAATACCTAGTCTTCTATTGTTGAATGTGTTAGGTCGGGTTCCTACTATGCCGGACCGGCAGATCTTCGGTCCGGTAAAATTGCCGGAAGGCTTAGTGGCTGTACAAATTGTATGAAGCTATTCACATTATCCCGGGTCCGGCATTTTTACCGAGCGTTTCTGTTTGATCATGTTGGATTATTACTGAGGTGCTAGTGGGATCCAGAGTAATTTGAACACTCTGTCCGCTTTCCGGCAGATCTGCCGTTCACGGCATAGGGGGAACCAGGCCTTATTATTTTTATTTCCTGCTATTTTTGGCCACAAAATAGTTTTTACATGACGCCTGAAATTTATTTCTAGTGCAATAACAGGCATGGATATCTGTTGACTTTCTCAAAGCAAATAAACACCAATAAAAAAATCTAATAAAAAAAAATTGTGCGTGAGAAAAAGTAAACAGACATGTTTCGTAAAAGCGTTATTGCATTTTAATAGTGAACAAAAATTGAACAAATCTGTAAAATAGTAAACAAATCAATCATTCGAAGTAGCGAATACATTTCGACCAGTAATTGAGCACCCGTAGCGATTGTTAGAAAGCACCTTAGCGCAATCGGGTAAGCACACCACTTACTCGAAATTGTCTTTCAAACCGCTACCTATTACCACTGTTATCTGAATCTTAAGTCACGGGGTTAAAGTACGTTTCAGCGTAACATGTTACGGAGAAGGGTCCAAATTGGTGTATTTACACAAGATGCCGAGTCTGAATGACAACATCTCAGTAAGAATTGCGACTTCGCGGCTGTTACACCGTGAATGCACAAAGAATTTACGCGTTTGCCGTGTGAATAAAAAATAATAATGATGGAATGTGAAATTCCTTTTTCAAACTTTCACTCAATGTCGCTTTCTGAGGTCGCCCGCTGGCCTTCCGCGTACTTCAAGAATTCGAATTAAGAATGCGATTTTCTTTTTTTATTGTCAATAGATTTTCGGCCATTGATGTGTGTCGATAGAATTCTTTTTGGATGACTCATCTTTACCAAAAAGGTTTGATGTGTTTATCATTAGTGACTCACACATAGATTGTGGACTTGTGGTTTTGATTAGAGTTAGTTTTTTAGCGGTTGTCTAGGTTACTATAGAATTCACTTATTTAAATCAATTTACATAAAATATTCAAAAATGACCATATTAAATGACACCAATCCATTTATTTTTCGATGGATTTGTAACTTTGAATTATATAAACTTAGTTACGGATCCTTTAAGCTTACCGACATACCTACTTAATTTTATTTGTTAATAGCCTAATTTTGCGTCATTTCCATTTCACAATCAACTATACAAAGCTATCAACAACACTTCCTAGCACCTTCCTACCGATGTAAGAAGATTCTATCAACCGTATTATATACAAATGAGTATAAATATACATGGCCTATTCCCATACCATTGTTTGTATGGGATCTCGACCTAGTATCTATTGTATGGTCGGCCTTGCATACGTTCTAAATGACAGGTTGTTTTGGGATTGTAGGTAGGGGAGAGGTGGGCAGCGTTGAAGTGGGGCAGCTTTTAACATGTGTTTTAGAAGAAAAACTAAAAAAGTATTACGATTCTTTAAAACCTTGATATTTAACGCACGTGACATTGGCGGAATAACAATTGCGGCATCTCAAATTGCCAACACCCTTAAAGAAGAAGAGTTATGAGGAGTTTTCATTTGAGTGCAAATTCCAAACTTTTTTATATGAGCGCGAAAGAGACACTTTAAGTCAAAATGTTTCATATTATCACGGAATAAACTACACAAATCAACACAATTGTTAAACTTATACATGGAAAGAAAATGGCAAGAATTGGGGAATAGCAACCACTTTCAGAATTAGGTACATTTAATTTTTTGCGAGATTAAAAGCGTATTATGAAGTGTTTAAAGTTGCCCGCCTTTCCCTTTCCTAATAGGTGTTTCTTTGAGCTCTATGATTTATGATGATATCTGATTTAATGATGTCATGAATCAAATATGGAAGTTAATGAATTGTATTTTAGTAAAAATTTGTTGTGTTTTAATAAAAATTTATAATAATATATATAAATTATTCTCAATGTTATTTGGCTGTTGATTTTGATTATTTCTTCGCATAAAGCCAACTGTAAAAGCCGTCACGATTATCGTAATTTTTTGACAGTTGCCAATGACATCATACGACAATATAGTATTCAATTTAACCATTTAAATAAATGATGGACTTCCCACTGGATAAGGTTTTTAATTCGGAAAACTGTAGTTCCTGCCTTTTGTTTCGTCTGGAAAATGCTATAAGCGTTTACCTCCAGCTGGGTGGGTTCCCCCTTTCCTCCCTCCGGATGGGTTATGTGGGCCTCCCGAACTCGGTAGGAGCTCGTATACACACTAAAAACAAGACAGTGCTCTCCGGTGCCATTAGTGGGACGTGTGTGAGTGTGGTTCCATTGTGGTGGACCATGAGTAAGTGTGGTTGACCCGAGTGGCTAGGCCGGTTGCAGGCGACCACGTTCGTGCCTACCCATCCACACAGGAGTTGTAGTGGTGGGGTGTATAAGTCTATATTCTAGTCTGAATTTCTGGCCCTTACCGTTTTCAGATGACATATATTATTAATTTTATGCCTGCTTCAGTCATCGTCTTCAGTTATCAGAAAATGTTCGTTCCCGTACTCCTCCGAAACGGCTTGACCGGTTCTCATGAAATTTTGTGGGCATATTGAGTAGGTCCGAGAATCGGCTACTACTATTTTTCATACCCCTTAGTGATAAGGGTAGTCCACACTTTACATTTATGTGGCAAAGCAACGTTTACCGGGTCAGCTAGTTATAAATAAATATACAACAACATCACATACATTGATCTGACTCCGGGTGAAATAGCTAAAGCACTTGCGTTACAGATATCAGAATCAACAGTGGTATTAAAAATACAATTTTATAAATACACTAGTGGTCCCCCGCGACTTCGTCCGCGTAGAATCCCTTTGTTTTCGAAATCGCGGTCGAACGGGATAAAAAGTATCCTATGTCCGTTTCCTGGTTCTAAGCTACCTCTCCACTAATTTTCAGCCAAATCGGTTCATCCATTCTTGAGTTATAAATAGTGTAACTAACACCACTTTCTTTTATATATATAGATATAATACCCAGAGCAGTACAAACAGTCATGTTCATGCACACAAATGTTTGTACAGTGCAGGGATCGAACCCGCGACCTCTTGGTTAATGGTCAACTTCTTGACCATTACACCAAAGTGGTCGTCACAAAAGCCATAATATGATCGCAATTTACATAAATCAATAAATTATCAACATTACAGCACGTCACGCTTCACTGGATCCTCGGAAGCGTTTTGTTTCCTAAACGTAACAACATTATGACGTAAAATCTGGATGAAATGTAACGGATCGTGGAATTCTTATCACTGATAAAAAACCGTCAGTAAATCAACTTGTCTGTCAATGTTGAGCACGCGGTGGCGTTACGTGTCTGTCTGAATTAAACGATTACAATAACATTACAGGCGTGAAACGCATAAAATTTACCTATGTACCTATCCTACCTATTTACCTAAACCTCAAATTACATTTGAGGTTTAGGTTTTTAAAAATATTGCGCTGAATGAGGACTCTTCAATCTGCAAAGTCTTACACGCTAAATAAGATAATACTTGATTACGATCACAATACGATACAGGGTTACTTCTACGTAAAAATAAAAAAGAGCAAACAAATGAATTCTACGATTTACAAAATCACAAGTACCTAAGTATAATACTTGCGGTGACTGAATCAAGAAATTCCGTAACGAAAAAACCTAACACATCGTCTAACGGCGTTTTATTTCGGCAGACTTCGGCACTGTGTTTGTGTGTGTGCGGCTAGGCGTATGCGTGTAGTCTTGCAATAGTTTTACCGCGGCAGTCCCCAGAGTGCCACACGTCTTTTTTTAACGAAGAACGATAAGCGCTTATTTGCTTTAGTCTTCACTGAAAGCCTATACAAGGTTCATTCAAGCTAATCCATACACTAACGCAGACGTTTTGGCGATTTGATATTATTCGTATACCATTCAGTGAGCATTTCGTAATTTTTATTTTTTTTATTTGGGATAGGTTTGCTCTTGACCCAAGACTAAGCCCAACGAGGCAAAGACTGAGTCTACGATAGAGCGAGCTCACCTAGACGATGCCTGTTCATTCTATCTTTGAAAATTCTTAGGTTGTAATTGACACTGACGCAGGTAGTGCGTTCCACTCTTTTGCAATGCGCATCAAGAATGTAGAATGTATTTGAAGCGAGTTTATTATTATTTATTAGTAATGGATTAGTCATATTTTTTGTTTTGATGGTAACTGGTTAAAAGAGAGAGCCACGTGACACTAGCTATGGTTGTCACGACCGTCAGGCATGAGGACGTCGAAAAGAATATTAAGAGAACACATTTTGTGTTTTTGTGACATACTAATATTTTCACCTCGTTTCGTAATTAATGATAGAATTTCATGTATAACTTGAAGCATGTTCCGCAATATAATATGAGCACTAAAGTTGTAACATAGGCTTAAGCTTTGCCTTTTGCAACCTTAATCTGACCTCATACTATGACTCAGAGAGTCAAAAGCTAGTCGACTTTACATAAATGTATAGTCCTTTCGTCACTACCTAATGTTGCGATGACGAATTATTTGGTAGGTAGGTATAACTACTTGTGTACTAACAGGTTACATGTCATCAATAGGTATGATGTATGTACCTGTGTTTAAAAAACATAACTTGTATGAAGTTAAAACAACCAATTTATTTCCAACCGGTAGAAACCAATTTTGATTACACAAAATTAAATAAATATTTAGTCAATTGACGCCTATTTCTAATACTTTACGTGACGTCAAATTAGAGTATTCGTATTCCCATACATAATCCATTGATGGAGGCAAGTCGTTTTGACAGATGATAAAGATGGTAGTGTATGGTTTGCCAAATGGTATGTCAACGATTGGTGGTGCATCTAGTCTATTAAATAATCAAACATTATGTTTAAAAAATATATACTGTCAGAAAAACCGGTGTGAAAAAAGAAGTGATTTGATATCTCATAACAATTTGTCGTCGTCGTCAGCCTATATACGTCCCACTGCTGGGCACAGGCCTCACCTCAACTATGAGGTGGTACGAGCCATACTCCACCACGCAGGCTCAGTGCGGATTGGTGGAGGGGTGTGTGTAAGGTAAGCCGCCCGAGGGCCTCCGACCAGGCTTAACGACTAATATCTGTCGATATTAACCGGGACCAACAGCTTAACGTGCCTTCCGAAGCACGGAGATGCTTGTAAATAGACGTCACTTAAATGGTCAGAATGGTCACCCATCCCAAACATGACCGCGCCGTAGGTTGCTTAACTTTTGGTATCACTACCAAAGCGCTGCAACCACTGCGCCACAAGCACCTCTGCATCTCATAACAATTTAAACATCTTTTTTATAAAACGCTGTGTAGTAAGATGCTTAAATAACTTTTTAAATTTGACTAAAAAAACAGAACAACTTTGTCTACTCACGGTTTTCAAATATTATAAGACCTTGAAATCTCGTCAATATTTTAACGATGTTATTAAGTTGGCGTTTTTGTCAATAATAATAGTTACAAAACACTTGAATTGTGGTTTTTATTTAGTTTTTTTCATTATATTCAGATTTTATCAAACTAAATGATCGTTTCGCTTCTACATAAATATTTGTCATGTAATTGAGCTGTTTTGTGGGTTCTCGTTTTTGTTTTTTGTTTTCTGTGTTATAGGTAATTCGTAGATTAATAAAAATTAAATTGGGCATGCAAAAAAAGTGTTGCATCGTGATTCTTCGTAACATGTTTATTGCTTCTGGTATCATTTGTTCTGTGCGTTTTTAAATACCTAAGAACTTCTTGCAATGAATAATACTGGTTGTAGTTAATTTGTGATGCAAAAAAACTAACTTTTTTTTCATTACACACACGAGGTGTCTTATCTTATTCCAACATTTACATTACAAAGTGGTTCGAATCTAATAAACTTGACTGTGTTAAGAAATTTTGTCAACCTGTTATTTATATCACATGACAGATATCACAAGTATTGTGCTTTCACGCGTAAAAATACTAGCAGATATTTATCAGATGACAAGCAGTATTCACTATGAGGTCACAGCACAGTCGTATCTGAATAACTGTCACAGTTGAATAAAATGCAGTGGGCTCGACACACACACTTTCTTTCAATAAGTTCAATAGTCTAAAAAATATAATTTGAAAATATAAAGGAAAAGTAAAAAGTATGACTGGTAAAGAATGCCTTACGGCATTAGATCCATTCCTTGTCCAAGATTTACTTATAAATAAATAAAAATATTCGTATAATCAAAGACAAAATGGAGTTAACTTCTTTACTTAATTATATTTTCTTATTGCAGCATTTACTTATTGTTCCTAGTGCAACTTCCCATGTCCTTTCCTGCTTGCAAAAAAATATTTTTTTGCAAATCATCATCATGATTAGATTTGGTTATATCTAGACTAGTTCTAGGATCTTAGATCGAATCTAACAGAGGAAGGTACAGTAAGTACTAACCATCGTTAACTTAAAAATGTGGCAAAATCCACAACTAAAAATACAGGAGCGGAGCAGGTCTATTTTACTCGGTTTAGTAGGACCAAGCGCGACTAGCTCTGCTCTCTCTCTAAAAAAAAGGTTTGTTATAAATTTTACCCCTATGTCCTATCGTGTGTGTATATGTGTTTGTATGCGTCTGTGGCATCGTAGCTTGCGAAACGAATTCAAAGCGGTTTTTTTAATCCCAAAGAAGATTTAATCATCGGTGGATTTAAGCTACAGCTGGTTAACATCCATCCAGTCGTCGAAGCCCACCAGCTAGTTTGCTGGTGCATTCAGGAGTTTTTTAACTGGAAAGTTAGCTATTCGGTTTGAGCCTAAGCCTACGTCCTGCAGTTACACTGTGACTAGGTTTTACAATCAAAGTAGAAAACCTATCAGGACCAGTTCTAACTCCTAAAGTGGACATTACAACATTTTGTTTCACAACGTACGTATTGTCAATTTGGAAACGACCACTTAATCAAACATGTTGGAGAAGGTAGATTATTAATAGCGATTTTTGTGTGTCAGAGTGCAATCGGCTCAATGTCAATATACAGTGTAATAATAATAGTCCTCCTGGCCTAGCTGGCTTAGCCAGGACCTCTCGGATGTAAGGCAGAAACATTGCTTTTACACCAACGAGGCAGTCAATACAGGGTTACTGGCAACTCGGCGTATTTCCTTTAAAAGAGTTATAGTAAAGGAGATTTCCTACAAAAAAGGTCCCATCAACTAAGAATAGGGTAGGGGACGAAAAATTACAAAATATTGCACTTTAACCTTCAACAAGAATTTTCGCAATCTTAAAAGCATGATATCTTAAAAAATCTCCTAGTCGATGGAACCTTTTTCGTTGCTGATTACCTCTTCTTTGTCTCTTTTTAAGGAATACGTCGAGTAATCAGTAACCCTGTATATCATGTTAAAATCACTTCATTTGTTTAACACATCACAATTTTAACAAGATGTGATTGTTATAATAGGTAGGTTATGCACATATACTCCATATGACTGGGACTGTAGTAGACCAAGGACTGTATCACGTCACGAACATTGGATCCTGTGGCGTGAGCACTAACATTTTGGTAACGTATTCGTGTCGTACAAACGTCAGACACTGACAGTTTCCCCATACAGATTGACAAGTTAACGATAAGTAAACGCTACGAATACGTTACGATGCTTTGTTCGTGCTCACTCCAGTGATCGTAGCGGGGGATTTAATTAGACCAGGATTACAACAGCCTTTCACTCCAGAGGTGAATACTCTACTTTTTCCATTGTATCCAAGACAATATTTAGACGGTCTAAGCTTTTTTTCTGTTAAATCATTTTTTTTTAAAAACTTTTTTTAAAATTTTCTTAAAGTTTTTATTTTGGCATTTGAAGTAAATTTTTGATTTTTTCTTACTTTCTGTAAAGTGATGTTTGAAGTGAATGAAGTGATGTTTAAATCTGACTACATTAAAACATTTTTTTTGTAATTACTAATTGGTAGAATATCATACTCATCAGACTATTCAACAACTGAAAAGTTAATTAACATTTCATAGCTCAACAACTCACAGAGAAGGCAATCAAAATATTTCACACATTCACCGCCTATGTCCGATATTGCAAAACTTTCTAACGAGTAATGATAGGTATTGCGATAGGCGCAAGGTTCAATGTCGTAACGCATCGCGGAATTCTTAGACGGTGTGCAAATATCGTCGTCTGCTTAGTTTGCTGCACAGTGGATAAATGTTCAGTAGCCTCAGTACGAAAAAGTTAACATTTCTCGGTAATGTAGCCAATATATCTGGCTACCCATTTTTGTTGCAAAATCGCCCGTATCACAAGCGTATAGAATACCGCAATGTTTACCGTGACCACCATATTTTGTAAAGTTTATCCTCTCCGATTTGAAACTGTCCCAAATGATTAAATCGTACCAAATGGTACAAATGTGGATCAACATCGCATAGATTGTTGTGATCCGAAAATAGCTAACTAAAACACTGCAACTTGTTGAGTTTTGTGTCAAAACAATGAAGGTACCTCGAACAAAAAGCTGGAGTCTTTAGAAATATAGAGTATCCACGAATCACATAAGTCATTCTTAAGGAAAAACTGATCAGATATTTATCACAAAACAAGATTTTTTTTTAATTAAATATTATTCATAAAGGTAATCTTGGTAATCGTTTGAGACAAGTCTACTGTTTGAATACTCTATTGCTAACCTAAACTATTAAGCAGTATCGTCGTGGGAACCGCATCTGAGACACTATTAACGGACTAAAACTATGACATTAAACATAATACAGTAAGAAGAAAGAAAGAAATAAAAAATGTTTATTTGTACAAGTACAAGATACGCTTTTTAGAAAAATAAAAATGTCGCAGTGCTTACAGTGACCGTACTGACCACCGTACCTATTTCAGACGATAATAAAAATCTAATTGCTAATAAATAAGATAATTACTACCCAATACATATAATATAATACCCAAGTACATAAAATTATTTACGCTCATTCTATCTAATTTACTACGCTTAAATGTACCGTAACCTTGTTATACGTTTTTTAGATCAAAGTGGGTTAAATCTGTTACCATTATTTTATAACGAGATAAAACACGTAAGTACAAGGTTAGTCCAATTGATTTTTTTGAATTAATCTTACTGGTTGCAAATTAATAGAGCAACAAAAACAGAAACTATTTAAAAAAAAAAGTTAGCATTGACTTTATTGAAAAGTAAAAAAGGTGACCAAAAGTATGGATGTTCTTTTTTCGAAATTCATCTAAGCTTGGTAGTAAATGTTTGTGGACTTTTATGCTGCAATAAACTGAATTGATCCTTTAAGTGTTAAAAAAGTAACGCCACAACTTATTCTCTAGGAACAAGTTTTAATTTCTTCATAATTAAGGGTTTGTTTTAATTAAAACATACTTGCATAGCATTAAAATATTGCAAACAGCAAGTGCGTTGACTCAGGGCTTGGCTCACCCACTGACACAGTTTACTCTCCCATCTCTTTCACACCTGTTTAAAAATGTAGCTACATCTCGCTCGCTCATACGTGTTTTTACCCCACAATTTAGTTCCATAAAAGTAGAAGACCTGTTTCAACAGAGCCATGGGAAGTATTTAGTTGAGAAATATCGGTGGCAGTTCCTAAATACTCGTACTCAATAATCGAATATGTTAATATCTGTTACTCAATGAAGTATCCATTAATCATTTTCTTGGACTGTATTGGACTGAGGTCATTGACCCTAAGGGAAGAAGTTATAGCCCAACATCTTTGTTAGTGGCGTTGCTGCGTGGTAACAGACGTTGGTGAGGTTTTTTAAGATGTCAACTGAAAGTGAAACGGAAAAAAAATACCCAACTATGGCGAAACAAAAAGGAGGGGTTTGATTTTGATTTCTAATATGATGTATGAAATCCACTTCCTTAGGCACTTTTTTGGCAGGGTCGCACCAAAACTTGACGGATTATAAATTGGAATGAAATTGATTAATGATTCAGCAAACACTATTGGTATCCAAAACGAGTATTGTAGAAAGCTATTTCATACAAAAACGAGAAGCAATCACTTTCGTTCGGTTCCAACAATGGTAGGTAAAAGTGAGATTTGCCAAAAATAAGAAAACTACAACCATTAGTCAGAAAAAATATTGGTTAAATGATTTGTCGATGGTTTTTACTAGAACTGGCTGTATTGGCCGTGGTCTGTTGACTATTTTTAAAACGAATGGAAGAGAAAAAAAATCGATAGATTTGTCCGACAAACTTCCAATGAGGATCTAGCCCGTCCATAATATTAATAACACATGCATTTGTAAGCATGGAAAATGGAAAGTAAATATTTAATTACCGTCAACTGTGGCAACATTACCGCATTTTTTCACTTTTAAGCAATCTACTCTTACATGGAGCTAGTCGTTTGAGTTTTTATTGATTTATTTTGTAAAAAAGGTGTGTCTCTTTTACTTGAACCAATGAATTCTACTAAAATCTCACATATAATAGCTAAAATAATGAAAAGTATGAGCTGGGTAAAATTGACACATTTTTGGCAACTTTACCTAGCCTCTAGTTTACATTGAATGTGTGTCCCAAAGTGCACGCGACGTAAAGTTACTAATGGTTCTGTGGATAAAAAAAGGTTGTATTTAATTTTAAAGCTACCACCTTCGTATAAGTAAGCACTTACAATACATAGGTAAAGTTGCCCCAAGAAATTCAAAATTATCATAGCAATGGAAGCAAGTCATCAGGGTTGTCATAAAAAACTAATAAAACATTCAATCATTTATTTATTAATTATTAAGGAAACAATCAATAGGAACTTTTGTTTAAAAATAACTTTACCTAAAAACAGTAAACAATTAAATAGTTAATTATAATCAAAAATATTCATTAAACTGTATGCAAAAAAACTCTCAAAAACTAAAACCACTCTAAAACTTCTCTCTCCAAAATCAATAAACAGAATACCTAGGTAGAGGTACCTACATAAAATAATCATTCTCACAAAACTAATTCAGTCTCTTGTTAACGTAATGGCACCTATCTATCAGCTGAACTTCTTTTACAATCTCCTTCAAAAACTAAAACTGTTTGTCGTTCATAATTCTTCAAAAAAATCAATAATCAAAATGTTACACTACAGAAAATAATCATTCTCTTTAAACTAATTCAGTCTCTTGTTATCGTAATGGCACCTATCTATCGGCTGAACTTCTTTTACAACCATTCCTTCAAAAACTAAAATTGTTTGTCACACTAAATCATCACTCTCCAACCAAAAAAAAAAAAACTCTTTTTCTATGGTCCGTCGAGGTATGCCAAATTGCTTCTCAGCGTCGTAAGAAGTTGTATTTTTGTTTTTAACTAAATCAACAGCCAATAATAGCATCTCTTCAGAGTAATTTTTGTAATTACGTGCTCCCAAACGTCTTCTATTTCTTTTTTTGACATGTTTTGGAGGCATCTTGAATATAATATCTGAAATAGATAATTAAGGTGTATTTCTTTCATTTGCATACTCACTTATGTAATTCGAATAGAAAAAAATCAATAGGTAGGTATAATATTTAAAGTTAGGTACAGTTCTGAAAAGGAAGCTAAACAAAATCTTAATTTGACAACCCTAATCGTAGGTAAAGTTGCCTCCGTGCTAAGTGGGGTAACTTTACCTCACCTCAAACAACATTACCTTTCTCAATAACTCAAGAAATAGTAGATTGATCGGATTTAATCATTGCAATACACCTTAATAACAATATATGCTAAACTATTTAATATAAGCCACTTACCTGCACTTCGATTTTCTGTAAGAAACACCAATCTTTAGGCGATGACGTTGCGAACGTAATTGACCACATCCAATGAAAATGCACACTATTTTGAAAGTTAACGAAGTTGCTAGTTTCAAAAACTTTTTGGGTTACCACAATTTATTATAAAATCTACCATTATGTCTTAAATTGCATCAACTGCAATAGATAAAAAAATATTTAACGTGAACTGGTAAAGGGTATGCCTAGGTAAAGATGCCCACGGAAAGTAAAGATGCCACAGTAGACGGTACTAAAATGGAACTTTTCGACGAGTTGCTACAATAATTTAAAGGATAGCATTCATGTGCAAAAAAATGAAAATACACAGGCACATGTCAAATGAATGCAATTGCCACATGAATTTTCATAGTTCACACATGGGTGTGACAAGAAAAAAAGGAGTTGACAATTTGTAATGTGATGTTTAATGAATTTGTATAATTGATGTTTACGATAATAATTTAGTTCTAAACGCTGACTATAAAAGACCTGACGCTATCATTTAAATTTGGAACATCTTGCGTACCTGCAGAAATTACCACAATTATCTCATTTTGAATCTTATTCCAATGCTGGTTAAGGTCGCGATTCAGTTGCCGTGTCTAATTATTTCTTTTCGAAAGCAGAGCGTGCGAAATAATTAATAATTTGACAGGTCTGTGTAATTAGCAGTGTCTGTACAGTTGTGAACGCGTTGGAAATACGACTTTGATACTTGTCACGTTTACAAATAAGCTTAAATTCATTTTTTTTGGTGTGTTGTAATTTTTTACGGAAGTTATTCCGTACGGGAAATAAAACTTGTCCAAATTGGATCTTGTTGCATGATTTTATAGAAGGCACTTTTTTAAATTATGTGAACGGTGTTACAGTACAGTCAATGCATGCTTAATGGTGGGCCTCATTTTGAGCGGCCATTACAGTCATAAATAACATTATTAAAATTCTTTCTGTTTCTAACTATAATATGCCTATTAGATACTGCTGTATAAATAATTTGTACGTTTATTTTTATCTGGATATATTACTGTTTTTTAATATTTGAGGGATTTGTTTTGACAGTTTAACAAATCCAACGTTTTGTCTTCAATAAGAATTTATTGAAATGTTTCATTACATTAGTGATATAAAATATTTAACAGCTCATTATGCTTTGTTATCTTGCAAATCCTGGCTTTGACTTACTTTTTTTAATTAAAAAGGGCACTGTCACTCCACTTGACATCCATCCGTCAAAGCGGTATGCGCACGCGTCTATCGCGATGCACGCGCTTCCGTTCCGTTTGACATACCATGTCAGTGGACGCGCTACTGACCGAGGACGGATTCAGTCCAGTAAAAAGGAACGTGACGACGTTTTCCACTACTTTGTATCTTTTGATTCAGTGGTAGTAAGGTTACAAGTACTTACTAAGCGCTGGATTCTCATGGACGCGGGTTCGATCCCCGGCTCAGACAGTTGATTTTTTCTACTGAAAAGTATTATCTTAAGTACTTACTAAACGTTAGTTGGTCGTTTAAAACAATTGAAGCACAAGATGAAAAGGCAAATTTAATATTAATAAGAATTATAGCGATTATTTTATTTCTTCTTTTTTTCTTTTTAAAGTTAAGGGAACTTATACAGCGGCTAGTTCTAGCATAATAAAACCAAAGTCAAATAGACAATAAATAATAATAGTTACAAACCAATAAAACATTATAATCACACAAAATTCATCCTGCAGCGCAAAAAACAATGGTCAAGACCGTTTGAGTCACATTCAAACGACCTATTTCCTTTAACAAAAAAATCCTTGTCTGACCTTCTAGAATCAAAACAAAGCTGGCAGGAAATAAAAATAAAAAGAAATAGCCGAATCTATGACTTGACCTAATAAAAAAAGTTCAAATGCAATGCGGGTGTTTTTCCGTGTCGAAGGAACGTTCATCGTGACTAGGTCACACACAGGAGACACGCCTTGAATACAGAAGCACTGGCACTTTCTTCGTGACAATTTAAAACGATTCCATGATTGAAAATGGAACGACATTCTTTTAAATCGAATGCAAGTGTGTCTCGGACGTGAAGGTATACCTACCTATCCTATACGATCTTAATTTTTATCAAGTCTGAGTACATTTCTGTTTGTATGTGTTTGTCCGTGGCATCATAGCTCTCTACCGGATGCACCGATATTAGTGCAGTTTTTTTTATTGGAAAGATAATTTAATCATGGTTGCTCTAAGCTATGGCTGGTCAAATCTGTCCAGCCTTTGAAGTTTACCAGCAGTTTTCCTGTTTCATGTCGGGGAAGTTTTAAATTTTTAATATGAAATTTTGACTATATGGGAGTTCATTGAAATAAATACGACTACTAAGTTAAATTGTTTTCACCAATGTGATCAGGTTTCTCCTGGAGCATCTTATTTATAAAATCATCATGGTGTTCATACAGTATTCTATGTAATTAAGGTTAACTCGGAAGTAATCTTACTCTCTCTGAAATAGATTAGAAGTTTCTAAGCGATGTTCTCAGAAAATCGATAGGAAATCACAAAAGAGGTTATTACTTTCAGTTCATAATTGACCTTTTTAAAGACCGTTGCAATATGACCTGTGACTTAACAAGGCATGAAAACAGTGCTCAAGTAAAGTTTCTCATTAAAAATATTATCTGTGATCTAAATAATTTTAATTTCAACATTTATCAGCGCTTCCCTTGCGAAAGTGTGCTTTGCTATGTTGTAAGGTCCCTTTGATAATGTACAGCAAACATTACATCACGGTAAACACTACGGCAATTTACGTCCTTGTGATAAAGGCGATTTTACAACAAACTGGGAAGCCTGATGCGCTGTCGTCTGCGCAAGTCTACAAGAGATAGCATACACATTGTTTAGCAATATTTTTTTCTCCCACAATTACTTGCGGTGCCGTTATGACATTTCCTGCTGTTTTGGGATGGTTAGGTCACATGGGTTCGTCGGGCTTAGGAGCTTGCAAGAGATTGGTGATGCAACTGATCAAAAAAGATTTAGAGGCAATGCAATTTTTGTTAGGGCCAACTTGAACAGACACATACAATCTCAACTTATGGTTAAGGCGTTTTGTAGCTGTATGTATATCTGTGTGTGTCTGTGTTTTATCCCAGGCAGGAACATTATATAAGTAATAATGCCCGGTGTTAAAATGAAATTCTAGTTCTAGCAGCGTCAATAAATTAGTAAAAAAGTAAATGTTTGATCATCGGCGTACAATTCTTAAAGTCCAAGACTAAAATTATATCGGCAACTGAAGAATATGATCATGGTTTAAACCCCGTATTAATAACTATATATTATAAATGCCTGGACTGTATAAAACATTGTTTTGTAAAACTATCTTTACGACATTCCTTTAAGCACGTGTTACATTCTAGTGGCCCCCCACGACTTCATCCTCGTGGAAACTCTTTATCTTCACAATTCTTAATATATTGTAAGTGTTATTCCGATGTGTAAGCTATATTTTTTGTAAAACTTTATTAAAATCCATACAGTAGTTTTGACGTGAAAGAGTAACAAACATCAATAAACCCAAACGTGCGCTTATAATATAACGAATAGTAGGATTACTTCAATTGCTTAAGAACAATAACTTGCGCTTCGAGATTTTGACGATTTCTTAATTCGTTTCGCACCTACAACTTTCGGGCGACAACTGGGTTGGGCGAGGCAAATTACGAGATCGACCGAGAATCGCCCTGGTTACGAGAATTCGGACCACTTTCACGATCGGTTCGGTTTAAAAGGGATATTGAGTTTTTTTGTTGTTATAATTGTATGCTTGTTGTAGGAAAATAAACAAATAAATGTTCAAGTTATATGCTTATTGTTCCTACTATAGTCCTCCTGGCCGATTTCGACCACGCCGGCCAATCTCAACAGCGATCAGTCAACTGCGCAGGAGATATTATGGTGCACAAGTGTGAGCGCAATACACAGGTGCACTCACTGTTCCATCACTCTCAAAGTTAGGTGAGATGGCAATCTGACATGACCGGAGAGAGATCAGGCGCAGGACCAACTGCTTAACGTGCTTTGCGTGCCCGACTCCGAGCTGTTTTTGAGAAATTCATGACAGAAAATCTCTGAAACAATTTGGGCTCGACCTGGGATTCGAACCCAGGACCTCTCAGATGTAAGGCAGAAACTTTGCCATTACACCAACGAGGCAGTCACTGTTCAGTTCAGTCGTTGTTCAGTGATCCTACTATAAAGTGACATTTTGCTTTTGAATCAAGGATCTTAGTGGTCATAATGGTGACAGAAAGGAACAGAGACACAAAGACAAACGCTTAAACTAAATATTATGATTAAAATAAGAGTAAGGCATTGATAGAACCTTGGATAGAACTATAAAAAATTGGACTTGGCACAAATGTTCCTGCGTGTTGTTTTGCTTGAGTAAATGTTTGACATATATCTCCTACTCGTCATATACATTCTGACAATTAACTTTGAACCTTTTATTTACATGTTGTTCTAAGCTGTCGTTTACCTACCCTGATCTGACGTGCGTAAATTTACGTAAATTTTATATCCATATAGTTATACTCAAGTTACGTTCCTTTGTTCCAGATGTCACTAATGATGAATTAATAGAAGCAACGAGAATAAAAAGGGAAGGAGTCCCGGAAAACAGGGGTATGTATTAGTTGAATCTTCTAACTTATGTACAAAACTTGACTGTTGCTTGTTTGATATGTTATGTATCTCTCTGTTGATTCTCTTGCATTAGATTTGATATCTATCTTTTATTCTAATCTTCTGAATATGCAGTAACATTTCTTCTTGTTTTTTCTGCATTTCTTAATTTGTAAATTATAGTTTCGTGATGATGGTATTTTTGATAGCCTGGTGAAACACTCTTGACTTATTTCAAAATAATGTCCGAGTTTTGACTAATTATAACTTAGATAAGTAAAGTACATTGCCGTTTCTATAATAAAGCTTTATTTTATTTTATCAAAATATCATCAGCACAATAGTAAAAAATCAATTGTACAAAATTAGTGCTAACATGTTTGCAGATTTAATCTATTAGCATCTTATATTCTCTTCTTTTTATTCCATCATTAATTGTATGTTTTTTCTTTCTCTTTCAAATCTAATCCGGTCATGGTGGACATCTCAACCCAAAACGGACTTTGTAAAAACTCGCACCTGATCTCCATCCCCTCCACGACTCAACTCAACTGACTGGACGACAGACTTGACAGTTCTACTTGTTAACGACCAGAAAAGGAACGACTACTCGAGGACAGGAAGATATCACAGTGTCAAACCCCTTATCGGTCTCCTCACGTCTACGGCAAGGACCTTTATTCAAGATGGAGTCACAACAGAATTTGCCACACAAATCCTCGGAACAACCCTTGATAACGGTCGCATCTACGCTCAGCTTCTAACCAAATCCTCCCTTGTTCTGTACAACAAACCTTCCAATGTAGACGACCCTGTTATTGTGAAGCCAACACGCATACACTCCGACTTCGATGGACAGTGGAACGTCAAGCAAGACCTAGGCTTCATTGACCCGGATAAGTTTGTTCTTAAAAACACAGACTATCTGGCTCCTAGCAGTAAAATGGAATTAGTTTACGCTAGCAAACCGGTTCAAGACAATGTCAAATACTGGAG
Organism: Pyrausta despicata; assembly: GCA_963921415.1. Lineage (NCBI taxonomy): Eukaryota > Metazoa > Arthropoda > Insecta > Lepidoptera > Crambidae > Pyrausta > Pyrausta despicata. Next base: position 7,314,833 of record OY992869.1, read on the forward strand.
TCCTCCCAGCTCTCCAGAAAGCCAAGTCGAAAACCAAATATTTGAGGAACCGACAGGCCGTAGAATCCAACCGTTCAAAGATATCCCGCGATATATTCACAATGAAGCCTTGAACTTACTTGACGGACCAGTCCTCGATACTGAAAAGAGATACGAATTTAATGTAAAACCATCCATTTATGAAAATGTTAACACCTTACATAGACATAGCAAAGCTCATGAGCCCGTTACTGAACCTATAAGAACAGAACCTAATGTTAATGACGAACCTATCGAAGATCCGAATATTGTTAAAGTAAAACCCGATTACGATTTACCGACCTTTACTATAAAGAACGAATTTTCTCCTATCTTTTATTATATTGATAATGTTGAATCTAAGAGCTCTCACCAGCAACAAAATGGGCAAACCAAGCAGCCTAAGAAACTCTTCGGCCAAAAAGGCGAGCCTAGACCTAAGACGACGTTTACCTATTCTGGATTCGCCGATTTTACGACGGTTGTTGGTGATACTGTAATTATATTTTCTCCCAACACTGAGACTAGTCGCCCGCAAGATCCGAATGAGGTTAATGTGTTCCCATCAGCTAAGCCGGTTGATAAATTATCTACTAAAATTACTTTCCTTGCTGCTGATATCCCAGTTGCCACCTCGACGTTTAGTGCGCATGAAATTAATATGGCAACACGAATAACTACTCCAGGCGTTGAATATAGTTCTGAAAGTTATGACGACGATGAAAGTTTGAAAAAAGTCCAATATGACGTTGATAATGGCCCTGACACAGTGAGCATCAAGCACGAATCTGGATTTGACCTAAACCTAGACGTGATTCAACCATCTGAATCAACAGCAACAACTACTGAAAGTACACGTCTAACAGACGACTTAGGGGTTATTCCAATCCAAGATTACAGTTCTAGACCTACGGAGCCATTAGACACACTAAGGCCTTCCGCAACTGTTTTTGATTTACCACAAGAGTCTGCTGTAACAGAAAGTGACATGAGCGAGATATTTACGAACTCTGAAGAAGAATCTGAAAATACAGCTGCTGAGGTCACTGAAAAACCAGAGGATGAAGACGAGGAACAAGATGGTGATGAAGAAAGCACCACAGATTCCGGAGCAGAAATTCTCACTACTACCGAAAGCGGTCACAGTGAAGAGTCATTCGAAGACATCGAAACCACTACTGAAACCAAACACGAAACTCATGAAGATGTTTTCTGCACATCGGGTTTGGAAACACAATCAACAATGACTACGGCTTATAAGACACTGACTTACTTGACTACTTACTTTATTCCTCTTGAAAGCTCAGTGACTACTACATCTATCAAATCTGACGTGGTAGTTGAAAGTGACATTGGCTACTTAACGAACCTCGTCTGTAATACTAACTTGAACATTGAACCTACTGCTGTTGTATCGATAGAGACGCAGTCATCAGTACACACGAATTTGGAGCCTCCTGAAACTGTGTCAGAAGAGGCGGTTACAAGTGCACCAGAAGTTGAGACTGAGGCACCAAAGACAGCGCAGGCTCAACCAACAACTCAACAGCAGGAAGATGACATTACTACGTCTGAGGAAAATCCTGAACGGTCTCAAGAAGAAATCGAGGATAAACAATCAACAACTTCTACAACGTCAACGACAACAGAACGAGCAACAACTAGCCAAAGCCACATTGAAGTTTCGGTCAGTACCGAGCAATCGACAACGCCTACAGAGAAACCAGAGTCTGAAGAGGAAGAAGTACAAACAAATGAAAACGAAATAGATCTCATTTACAAAACACTTTACACAACTTATACTTATTTCACTACATTCTTTGGAGATCAAACTTCAAGCGTAGCCAGCCATAAGTCAGTAATTACAAATATCATCACGTCCACTTTGGACCTGTCTAAATTAGATCCATCCTTACTTGGCGCTTTCAACGAAGATGAAATCGCACCAACTAGTGTAGGAATTGGTCGTCCAACAGAAACGTTTGCCATTAACAGTATTATTGATTTAGTCAAAAACAAAGACGTCATAGAGTCGGTCGAAAGTGATGAGTTGTACTCTTCTCAAACACCAACTCCGTCGCTTGGTGATGAATACGTCTCCAGTATCAAGCCAGACGCAGTTAAAACTTACTATACAACATACACATTCTTTACAACCATCTATGTTGGTTCTGATGCAAATGTCTGCAGCAGAAGGGAGGTTTACACAAACTATGTTGGCCCAGATGAGTTGATACCTACCAAGAGCAACCCATTAGCAGTTGAAAGTACTAGGGCACAATTTGATTTCAGGAATTGTAAACAAGTCAAGAGGGACCCACCAGCTAACCCTGAAGAAAACTCATCCGTAGAAACAAGTGTCAGTATGGAAGAGGATAACGGAGAAAGCGTTGAGGAGATTAAGAAAGAAACTCCTCAACCAAGTCCTATTGAAGTTGACATGTTATTCAGTGTCGAGTCTAATCCACTTGAATCGGAAAACTCTTATGTGACTGACGTCAAATCATCTTCTTCAAGAGGAGAAAGACAATACCTAGAAAATAATAATATATTGGAAGACCAAATCAGCTCAGAGAGTAACATTGACGAAATAATGCCATCACCTACACTCATTTTACAAACAAGCTATACAACTTTCACATACTTCACAACAATGTACATTGGTAAAGATTCTAGTAAAGTTAAAAGTCATTTGGAAACCATCACTAATGTGGTCACAGGAACTATAATGCCTAATAACAAGAAAGAACCAGAGGAAGAAAGTAACTTGCCAATTACATACTACACTACATTCACTTACTGGACCACGCTGTACAAAGATAAATCTACTACTATCACTAGTCGCGAAGAAATTGTTTCCAACGTTGTCACTCCCACAGTTCAAGCAGTCGTTCCAACAGTAAGTCCAATCGATACTACTCCTATTGATATTGACAGTGTATTACCACCAAAAGAGCTAGAAGTTGAACTGAAACCTTCGCTTGTTGACGACAGTCTAGACTCAGATGACGGAAAAGCTACCTTCTTTACTACTTACACGTATTTTACTACATTCTACGCCGGCAACACGTCTGAAATAAGAAGCAGTTTAGAAACTGTGACAAACATTGTCGATAATACGAAAGTAGTTGAGGACAATCAGTTAGGTCGTAAAGTACCTTCTGGCTCAGTAGATAACAATCTCATTCAAGATAATGGTGACAAACCTAAGATAGCACCAACGGTTGTGAAGGAACAAATCAAAGCGACTCAGCTGCCCGACATTGCATCTGCTTCGCCAACAGTGTTATTAGGCACGTACATTGATAATCTTTTCGCTGAAGTCAAACCAGCTGACAACACTCCTACTCCTGAGCCCGAGAAAAAGATACTGTTCAGTCAAGTAGCAGTAATTTCTGGTGACTCTACTATTGTTACAAGTGACAACAAGACCCTGAACACTGATACAGCTACAACAAACGCTGCAACTACTACAACTTCTACTGAAGGTGCCATTATTAGCGCAAGCCCAGATGTTATTCAAAGTTCAGTAGGAGAACCTGAAGTAACTACCGAAGCCAAGCAAGAAGCAGAAGAAGAAGACTCATTGAATACTAGAAAGAAGAGCCGACTGTCTTTCACACCTAAGAAACCTACATTTACTCCAGTTATTATTCCTTTCGCTTCGAGAAATAGGCCAACATTCAGCCCTAAGAGAGTGCCGCTGCAAAGCAGTGCTGCTACAATCACTCGCTTAGATGTCACTCCGACTATAACAGCTACACCTACTCTGAAATCAGTTAGACCCACAGGTTTTGGTGCTAATAGGAAACAGTCAGCATCACCTGGATCGTCTAGTCCTGGACGAAGATTCTCAGGATCTCGTAGTAGCGCTACCAACTTATCTGCTAACGTTCCTTCAGCATCACGAGCCGGTGGTTTCCCTCGAGGTAGTATAAGACCAACATCTCAACGCTCGGGTTTCAGATCTAGCTCACTTAGAAGTAATAGCTTGGACTTTGCGAGCAGGTCAGCTGTACCTAGGATCAGGCCTACTGCATCATCAAGATTGAGAAATAACAGGAACTCAGCAACGATTGCATTCCCATCGGCTGATCAAAATGATCAGTCAGAGACTTTAGCCACTCAACAGGAGGAAAATGCGACTGAACCCTTCGAAGAGGCTTCAGAGGCGCCTGTTAGAACAACTAATAACCCATTATTGAAGTTCAGGAGGCCACCCTTGAGGCAGCCAGGTACAGCTATTACTCCACGTTCTACCACACCCGCTACTAGGAGAAATGTCACACCACGCGGTCGTACCACGACAACTACCAGAAGAAGTACTACTCGCCAGACGTCAAATCCTCTCTTAGCATTACGCAGACAACGTCCTAACGCTCTTTTCCCAAGAAGAAACTTATTCCAAAAGCCTGAACCTGAGCCCGAAGAAGAAATTAAGGAAGACGAACAAAAAGTTGAAGAAAGTGACGAATTATTAGAAGAAGAAGAAGATTTCGAAGAAGACAACGATTATGACTCCTCTGACAGGAAAGAACAACAGGTTTCTACTCCATCGACCGCGCCACCAAAGAAAGCGAATGTCGTTTCGATAAGGCCTTTTGCTTTTAGACGACGAACCAAACGTCAGGTAGACTACGGCAGCAGAAAGTTCAGTAACTTTAGAAGACCTGGTACTGTGGCTAAACCCGTAGCCTCGAGGCGCTCAGAGCCAGAGTCAGAAACCGAACCGCCGGCGACGCAAAAACCAAGACCTGGAGGTAGATACAATTCTCGCATTTCAAGCAATTCTCGAACGACGACGGCCTCTGCTCCTAAAGCATCTTCGAGACAGCCATTCATAATTCGTGGGGAAAGTCGAACAACTACTACATCTAGTCCGGCGTATAGAAGAGCAAAGTCGTCACGGCCATCTTCTAGAACGACAACTTCTGCGACAAGGCCTAAAGCACCAAGGCTTACTAACAGGAATTCTAATTCCGACAGGTCTAGATCCACTTCCTCAAGAACGACTAGTAGGTCTCGCACTCGTACTACCACAAGCAGAGCTAACAGCAGACAGAGGAACTCATTCGAAAGCAACAGTGGAGAACGATTCAGCCACAACAATCCTCTCAACGATGGAAAAATCACTGTCACACATCAAATCCCAACTGAGGTGACGATCCCCTTTGTAAATGGAAAGATTACGGAATATAAAAATGTTCTGTCAGCTACGCCTAGTATACAAATTCTTTTGAGAAATCAAGTGTCGACTACCTTAGGTCCGTTGGGAAATCAGCAGCTTGTTCTCGCTCAAGAAGCAACCGAAATAGCTGAAAATGGTGGCACTAAATTGATCAGATACATACTGCATGAGACACCTACAACAACCGTTATATTTACACCGACAACAATCAGAGGCAGAAAGACATCGTATTCTCATATTCTACCTAGTACAGTTTACAATGTAGAGCCTGTCACACAGACTTTAGCGCCTGAGATTAATGCCAACGTCCCATTAGCTAATTTGCTGTTATCCCAGCTTCTATTAGGGAACCAGCAACCTGCGATCAATCCTCTCCTCGCCCTTCAAGGACAGGCTTTGCTACCGCAGCAACAAGTCGCCCAAACTCCTGTTACAGAATACAAAACTAGAACGACATCTTATGTTACCACCATCACTGATGCCAGGGAGACTGTTTTGCCTATTACTTTTAAAGGTAAAGCGATTTTGACTACGATTATTGATCCGACAACCAGCGTAGTCACAGCGACAGAATTTGTCACTGACACAATAGTAACCACACCGACGGCGTTTCAAGCAGCTCAGGCTCCTCAGTTGAACTCCCTATTGCTTCCTCTTCTTCTTCAGCAACAACAACAACAGCAACAAGCACTTTCCTTACAGACTCCTAGCCCCCTGCTTGGCTTGGGAGCGCCTGATTTGTCCTTGCTTCAACACAATAACCTGAATCTCAACAATGACATTTACAGTAACAGTCCAAAGCCGAACATTATTTCCGACTTAGCTAGTAACGAAGACTTTTCAGAGGAGATTCAAGATAGTGGGGAGGATCTTCCGCCTCCGCCGCCACCCCCTCGCTCCAGGAACAAGGCTAGAACCCCCAAACCTGCACCCCCTCCACCACCATCCCCACCGAAACAAACTAGTGTTGTAACTCTTTACGTCTCTGGGAGACACCCTGGTGAATTCAGTACAGTTCTATCCACTGTTGTCAGTGAGGAAACTCAGGTGGTCAGAAAGCGTGAGGCGAAGTACTACGACGATGTACAAGTTTTACCTTCGATTTTCCCGTCTGCCGATCTGATCTTTAGTTCCCTTGATGAGGTGGACAATTCGATTATACCTAGTTCTATGAAATATTTGGACAGTGCCAATGAGAGTGAAGGGACGCAAAGTCTGGAGAGTATAGTAGGGGAGATTAGTAAACATATAAGGTACGATGCATCACCGACATACGTCGTCAAATTGGCAACAACAAAATTAACAGATACAAGGCAAAGCTCAGTCGAAGGCGTCTCTTGAGAGCTCATACAAACGGTTAGATGTATAGTAATGAATTAGTTATTTATTTACATTGTAACATAGTAAATTAACTATGAATAGTGCCTTATAGATTTAAAGACCCGTTAGTTGTAGGAACAAAATACTCCCTTGTACTAAGTATTTGTATATTAACAATCTTTAAGATCACCAAAAATATGTCGTATGTTACCAGATTTCGATGTGGTGGGTACAAATGGGATAGGTAACAGTATCTACTCGCTGCCTAAGAAGTATAAACTTGTAGTTTTGTATTGTATAGTTGTAAAATCTTTAATACTCGTCCTTCCTTCGCTTTCGACTGTAAATTTGCAAATACGACTTAAAATGTTAATAATAAAATTTAAAAAAATAATGCGTATTTTATTATCTTCCCTGGTGACTCAACTGATAAATTGGTTTGCAATTAGTTTATTTAACCCAGTAATAAAAAAGGTGACCCTGCAAATGAAAAATTATAATCTTATTTTATTTTATTTATTAACACAAAACAGTTTACAGTTGTGGAGTTGTGAAGTTTCTTAAAAATTAAAATTAAGTACTAAACTGTAAACCAAAACATGTGTTTAATCTGCGTGTGTATACAAAAAACAGGACTGTTCTTTAGTGAGTAATTCAGAATAAATATTATTTTGAAGCATTAAAATTACACACCTATAATATTTCATATTAAAACCTTTAATACGATTGACTTTATTTAGTAAGATTAACAACAACATCTAGATTCCGCCATGAAAATACAGACGGTAAATTTATCTAGGTCAAAGACAGTGTAGGTCTTATCGCTAACAGCGATCTCTTCCAGACTATTTAACAATGACGTCACAGACATACCAGCTGATTACGACTTGTCAGTACGACTGTTGACTTGACCGACTCGGACAAGGAACCCGGAGCCCCGTGGTCCTGGAATCCACTCCTGCGCATCCATGCATCCCCGAGGTGAGTCTAGTATTGTGTACTTACTGTAGACGTAGTGATGTTCTCGAATTATTGCAAATGAACAAAATCTCTAGTTTTAATATTGATTCATCCTTATGTTGCATATGTTGCAAAGCCGGGCGAGCTTGAGCTTGCTCTTAAATAATAATCAATAAAAAAAACTCAAGTTTCCTCCTATAACGAAAACTTGGTGTTTTTATCGATCTATTACAAAAAAAAAACATGTAAATGTGTTATGCATTTCATAGCTCGTATTAACAGATCAGAACAATTCCGAGGAAAAATAATTAAATGTTTAAAAAAGTAATTTAATATGTTTGACAATAAATTCGTGAACATTTGGGTATAACCGGTTTACAAGTAAGGCGTAGTACCTACCTAATTTCTAGTTATTAAAAGTGGCAAGAATTTAATTATTTTAGCACCTGTTTGTAAATAAGGACAAAATTGGACACAAGATAGATAAAAGTGATCGTAAAACCGCAATTAATTGATTGTCATGTTTAGATTCGTGCTTAATGTCGAACTAGTGTAAGGGCGCTTTCATATGTAAAGTCCGCTTTACGGGATCCGTTTTAACGCATCCATCGCTACAAGTAGTACATTGACGACAGCTTTGGTCTAGTGGTCTGGGGTCCAGACTACAAAACCGGCTGTCGCGGATTCGAATCCTGCAAGGGGCGTTGTGTGAAGAGCACGAGCATTTTTCCATGTATTTAAGTATTTCTATCCGTTATCCTAGTCACCATAGCGCACTAGCTAACGCTTAGTTTGGCGTAAGGTAATTGGTGTGTTCGTTTAAACAATTTATTTATTTATTACTAGCTGTCCCGGCAAGCGTTGTTTTGCCATATAAATGTTTAAGGTGGACAACCCTTATCACTAAGGGGTATGAAAAATAGATGTTGGCCGATTCTCAGACCTACTCAATATGCTCACAAAATTTCATGTGAATCGGTCAAGCCGTTTCGGAGGAGTATGGGAACAAACATTGTGACACGAGAATTTTATATATATAGAGATTTATTTAGTACTGATTCGATAAACGGATCCAGAATACAGAATCCGATATACTGTATAATACTCGTATGTGTTATGGCTCATAAATTTGCTAAAAACACATTCGTTTTAACGGTCCTCCAAAGTTCTTGGTTGGTTTAACTTTAATGTTTCTGAAAATCTATCTTGTGTTTAATGGCAGTAGAGTTATGTAATTAGAAATTATTACTAACAACTAGCACTTTATTGCATTGATTTTGTGTGTGCACAAAGTATGCTGTGGTTATTGTATTGACGTGAGAAAGTTCTGTTTTTTTTTGTAAATATTATTTAGGATAAAATTAATTAAGGTTTCTACAGAGTAAGCAAACCGTATTACTTTTGTTAAGTTTTTACGAATCCACGACTGTAAAAAAACTTTATATAAAAAAATACGTCAATCGAAACGAGAGCTCTTGCATTACCTACAATTAGTAAAGACTTAGCTAACATTCAGTTATGCATCTAAATTAACTATGTCAATAAAGTGAAGCGTCAGTTTCACACTATAGTTACATTTTAGTCAAAACACATGTGAGAGTTCTCGTTTTGTAGAGTTTGAATTTGAAATTAACGAATAAAATTAAACGTTTCCAGCTTTCAACACTAACGGTATTATCTATGACAACACGCCTTGGCGACCAGGGAGAGACATCCAGGTACCAGAAAGACAGAACTCTGAAGAAGATGAAAGGAGACTTAAGAATTTGGCAACCAAAGTCATGTCGAACGGAGTGGAGGTGTTAGTCAAAGATAAAAGCTCTGATGGGAAGCTCGATCAGGTAAACATTTTAATTTACTAGTTCCTGCGGGACAGAAATGTAAGTATGACAATGATCATCTCGATGATCTATTTCTGTTTACATTTTGTTGAAATTTGCGACTTAAGATGTGAATTTGTTTCCTCAGCGCAAACTTAAGCTCATCCATCTTACTTCACCGACGTATCATCACGTCTCATCATCATCACCACCAAAGCAATCGTTGCTCTCATCAGCAGTAGCTACAGTTGTCAACCGTCAACAAATAAGCGCTCTTTTCCCGCTACATCAGCTAATGCAACACAATTATATAATCAAGACTTGTATGACCACATACACCTACCTGACAACGGTAGTCAAAAACAAAAGAAGCGCTATATCTACATTTGAGACCATAGTTTCGGTTGTGACCACGGAATCTTTGACCAATCTGTTCGCGTCAGATGTTTTGGCTGATCTAAAACCAACGAAAGTAAGAATTGAGACCCCCGAAGAAACGCCCTGGTGGAAACCTTATTAAATTGTGGTTGCCTCTAACTGGTTTCAAGCCCAAGATAATACAACTAAATACCTCGGTTATATCCCGCGCCCCATAATACTACTCAAAAGCGACCATGGATAAAGGTTGTCACCTAAAATATCCCATGTACTAATGCCCATGACCCTGACAAATAACAGATTGCCTTTACCAAAATTCTCGCAACGCAGTAACCAAACTACCCTATTAACTTATTATTTCCTAATGACAATAATGTCGTTCCTGATTAAATATTTCTTTAAATTTCAGACAAAATACATGGAGGTGAAGACGATCCAGTCATCAGTCCCAAGCAGCATGATTGTTAATAACTTTCCGAAAATCGACAAACGGATAGACAATCAGCATCTTGACGGGTTTGATTTGATACAACCATCCGAAGTTGGCCATGCTCCTTGCACAACTACTTCATGTTCATGTAGTCACACAAAGACGGAGGGACTGAACACTAAATACACACATATCGATGCCTCAGCCCCCTCAAAATATGGACTCAAAACCTCCAAGTACGGTTCAACGAAATTAGACTTACGACCAACGCACAAAGAAACTTTAGACAAGAAAACGAAATACGGTCCTTATGAATACGAAAGCAACCAGCAAGCACCTACTGACAAAATTGTTGAGAAATACACAGAAGTAATAAATGACTACTCGGACGAAAAAGACACGAGTTCCGTTGAAGAAAGCGAGCTATTAACAAACGAACAGGCGCCCGCTCCTCCAAAAAGCAAAGTGACCAACAACAAAAACCCGGATAAAATCAAACCTGACAAACCTCAAAAGCCAAATAAAAACAAATTCGTTGTGGCTGACCTCCTCAAGCTTGGCAGCTTAGGTATCAAGAGTCTCTCGCAGTTAGCGCCTGTCATCGAGAAAATGACTGGTGGTTTCATAAAACGACAAGACGCCAACAGAACCACTTCAACCACAACTACCACTGTAAAACCAGCCGTCAAACTAACGGCATACAATGTTAACAAACGAGTCGATACTGACATAGAACTGAAATCCAATAACTTTCCTATTTACATACCAGTTGACGAGTTAGAAACTGCAGAGTCACAGATCGCTTTTACTAATGCTACGCTGCACCAAAATTTAGCGTGGGCGGCGGAACACAAGCAGCCTAAAGCCCACATCGTCCCACCTAAAATCGTTCATGAAAGTCCACTTGTCAACGGCGGCATACCTATTAGTCCCGGTGAAATAATCACGGCCAACTCAGATGTCATAGTCGGTAAGCCGGCCGTAGGCGGACCATTAACCTTGGCCGCAAGCGGTATCAAGTTACAAAATCCGGTGAGCCCACCTATAGACAGCTTTGTTGCTGGCAATGAGGAGTACTACATCAAAGACAAGAAACCTTTTAAAGAACAGTCTTTATCATCTGCTAAGGTTGATGACTCGTATGACTTAAGGCCACCCGAATTACCGAAACCCAAACCAAACAGAATGCCAAGACCTACGCCACTACCTCATCATGTTCATCAGAACCTTCTGTCACCTAATAATTATCCGTTAAGAAATCCTTCAACAATAAATGCGCAATCCAGTGACACACTCATGAAAACTGAACACGTTAAAAACACAAATACAGTATTAGGAAATCATGGACGGCCAGTTTTCTTAGATTATATTCCTTCTCTTGGAAAACCCACTCCTTCTTCTATAAAACATCATGTCGATTTCTCATCAATGAACAATGGAAATAAGGAAGAAGAGGTTTCAGATAACAGCCCTAGTTCGTCTGAAATTATCAATACAAGAGTAAGAACTGATGTTGACTATAACGCCAATAGTAACACGGATTCAAGTAAACCGTTCTTAGTCGATATACAGCCTTCAAGAGTAGCCAATGTTTTAATTCCCCATGGAAGCTCGACAGCCTTAGTGTTTGCGGGTTCGTCTGAGCCTCATAAAACTGGGGATTATGTAGATGACCCATGGACTTATCCAGATCCCGGATATTTCGGCAGCTTTAGTATAGATGCACCCCAAATGACTAACGTTCACAATGTTGCCCCAAATAATAATAAGCAGTTCCTACCCAAGCCAGAAGAACATCAACAAGCGAATGCATACAAAAATTCACAACCACAGTACAAGGATCAACCTTACCGTAATGAATTGAAATTAAAGTGGAAAGACAATAACCGACCGTATGATTTTAAGATTCCTCCTCCTACCAGTAACCAAGAAACGCACGTACAAGTAGGTCCACAAATAACGGCATATAATCCAGATGTTTATCATCCTAACAATAATGGAGACTTTGAAAAATACAGTCACGTCAGAGGTAATGATAAACCTAAGAGCGGAAAAGATGTGATTGACAAAGAATACGAAAACTACTTAGCTGTGCCACCACCACCACCTCCAAAGACGCATTTTAATTCTGAGTCACTGTATGATAAAAATAAACCCTATTTGCAAAGACCAGTGGTTCACACGAAGCCTGTTCAAGATATGAAGGTGTTCTTGAACATTCAACATCCTGTGCCAGGCGCTCAGAAACACGAGCAAATGCCACCAAAGGTGACTTCAGAAATTTACTTCGCTGCACAATCTCCTAATAGCAAGCCTTCACCAACATACACAATTCACATTCCTCCGGCACAAGGTTCACATTCTTATGGCAATAACTATGACAATCCACCCAAAAATGTGAATATTAATAAACCGAATATGAACAATAATCCTAGTCAAAACTCATACCCAGTATACCCGGCACATAGTGTTTCGAACAAGTCCATATTTACCAACGAAATACACGACAAAGAGAACACCTATACAGTCACTTTGAATACTGCTACCAACGTAGCTAGTAATGTTTATGATAACGGTCAAGTGATTGGTTCAAGTGTACCTGTTCCTGTTAGTATCTCATCAAATATTAACCAAATGAATACGGACATTCCCATAAGCACAAACTTTGCCATCACGGTCGAAGACGGTCATTCACAATTTGAAGGCTACAATATTCACGAAGATTCAAGTCCAATGGTAACCTACAATGAACGTCCTCATTCACACGTTGAAATTTCTGTTGGTGATAACAGATGGAATAAGAGCACCACTCATGATACTGATACTAAATTCTATTCAAGTGTGCAGAGTGTAAGTGCTGATAAATCGGCGCCAACCAGGCAACCAACAACTCCTCCAAAACGAGTAGAAAACCAGTCGGTACCACCATCTCAGAACAGTCACGCTAATTTCCCTATGGTTAATGAATATACTACCCCTGAAAATGTGCAAGAAGATGTCAAACCAGTTACAGAGTACACTGATGATGTAAAGATTAATAACCAGCAAAGACCAGCAAAACTTATTCCAAATATACCTACTAACTCTCATGGTTGGTATTCCAGTGGTTTATTAAACGAAAATACTTTGAACAATATTAATAATATAAAAGTAGAAGCGACTACCAGAAAAGTCATTCCTGTTTCTGAAGATTACAACAAAGATAGTATACCTGACTTTGGACAGAAAATATCCACCGTCGGAAAACCACCTTCAGAATTTTGGCCACAAAACGGCGCTCCAGCGTTGGTAAGCTTCAATCTAGGAAAACCATTCTCGAAACCAGTGACTGATAGACCACAATACGTAGACACTCCTTCGCGAACAATCAAACCTTTTAATAACAATAACAGTCCTACATACATTTCAAACTTTGATTCTATGAGGCAACCTGCCTATGACATACCTGTTAGAGATAACAGTGACGAAACAACCACAATCAAGCCCGTAACAGTTTCATCTACGGAAAAAATTAAGCCTGTATACGAGAATTCTGAAGAGATTTATGACGGCGAAGAGGAAACAGAATCTCATAACGACGATGATGGTGAAGTGAGCTTGGAATCAATGAAAGTGCCTGTCGTGACATCGTCTAGTGAAATAGATAACCACGCGAAAACCTCTACTGAACTCACACTTCTTCAAGATGAAGTCTACGAAGCTCAAAAAGATTCGAAAGACAAAAATGTTCAATTTGTCGATTTCAATCCTGGCACTCAAACTGAAAAACCATTTGGAACCTCTAACCGAAGTAAAGTATTCCAATCAAACACAATCAAACCGATTTATGACAGTGACCATTACCAGAGTCAGAAACCAAGACCATTTACAATCAATGCTGCGACAACATTAGACCATCAATTGCAACAGCCCCATTGGCAGATAAACCAACTTATGGAAAATACAACCAACATGTCCTATGAAGAAAATCTCGAATTAAATATTGGTGAAGAATTAGGTACTGCGGCATCTTCTACAAGAAGACCAGTATCAACGCATAGGATTCCACCATATCGTCATACTCCTCCGGAATCTAAATACAAACGGCCACCCAGACCAGTCTTCTCACGGCCTAATAATGTGCCGCAGGGTAATGATACAGGCTCTAATATTATTACATCAACTGTTCATATTAAGGACAAAAAACCTCTCATTGTTGGAAACCCTACTAAAAAGCCTAATACGCCAATTTACACATTCACAACTACTTTAGATTTGAATCGATCATCAAGTGAAATAATAGACCTATCGCCTCCACCACCTACTATGGATTACAATTTTAAACCTTCTACGAATGATGAGATGATCATGGGTATGAGTCCACCACCACCAAGAACTCCCCCAGCTATCAGACCTCCTACAAGAGCACCAGTCACTCCTCGTCCTGTTAGAACTCCACCACAATACAGAGCAACAAAGCCTCCACGCACAATGCCGCCACGAATTCCAATTACACAGAGACCTATAAGAAAACCAATTCAAAGAGATGAAGTATCTACTTACAGACCTACATATGACATCTTAAACAACATTCGGCGACCTTCAGTCAACCGTGATCAACCTTCCTCACAACTTTTACCACCACCGAGAGAAATACCATCCGTAGTTGTAAACCCAATTGATGAGTTACCTAGCCCTACATCTAGTCTTGCTTCTATGCCTAACCTTGTATTCCCGACACCGATATCATCTGGTTGGCTGACGTCATCAGGAATAGATTTCTCTTCTGGTTTCAACTTTGGCCCCACTTCAATTCAATTCCCTGAAGTTATAGAACCATCTAGATCTCCTCAGGACGATCGTGTATCTTCATCATCCGAGAGCTCATATTCATATGAAACAGAAGCATCTTCGGAACATACAGATGTATCCAGTTCAGAGAAGCCTCTGACCGAAGATAGAGTATTCACGACCACCAAGGAGAGTAGTATAGAGTCTATTACCCAAAAAACAACTTCAAGCCACGAGGAAAACGTGAGCGACTCTGCAGCCAATGAGTCTAGTCAAGAAGACAATACAACTGATAAAATGAAAGTTATTCCGATTCCAAATAATTATAGGAACAGAACAAGAAAACCGTATCCAGTTCGTAATGATGATAGAAGGACTACCACTAGCAGATATAGATTACCTCCCAAAGCTACAATAATAGCACCTACAAGGACTTACAGTCGTCCTGAAATATTGTATCCGACAAGACACACGTCAATTCGTAAAATAGTAAGACCGGTACCTTCACGATCGTCACCTGAACCGGTAGATATTGAACCAACGAGAATTCTTGAAAGCTCTAGGCCGTTTATTGACGAACTCATTATAAAACCAACAACAGTTTTGGAAGAATCCGTATTGCTTAGCAACTCTTTACTTGATGTAAGCAGTAGCCAAGGTGATCAGCCTATTTCTACTGTAGTCACACCAAGCTTAGATGATATTTCACCTAGCGTCAAACCAACGCATCACGCTGGTAATGAAGTAAAGATTTCAGACGAGGCCGTTCCAATTAAGACTGAGTTTAGAACTGCTGTAATTACTCTCACTAAGACATTATCTGAGTCTCCAAAGACGATTTCGAGTATAAATTATGTGAACTTGACTCACACGTTGACAGTGACTCACACAGAAACAAGTCTAGTCAGTCAATCAGAAGGTGCAGTAACTCAAACGTTGGTACTTACAAACACACAAACTTCAACAATAGTTGACGTCGTGACAGAAACTCACACGCAAGTTCAACCAACGACAATTATAGAGACAGTGACCAAACATATACCAATATCGCATGTAAGTCCAACGTCAGTAGTAAAAGAAGTACCTTCTAAGAGTAAAATACCGTTGGATGATATTTCTATGTCTTACGAGGATAATGATAATCTAATAATCAAAGAAAAGGATACCACGGAAAATATAATACAAAAGATAGAAACTGAAGGTGAAGGAGAAAACGACACATTCTTTGTAGTAATGAATAAATCTCAAAATGGTGGTCAAGTCCCTGCAATAAATACTGAAATCGAATTGGGTGATTACGATGGAGTAACTAGAAATGAGCAAGTGAATAGTAATGGCGTTTCACAAGTACTGTTTGGTGATATATTCTTGGCTGGAACTCCATACTTGGAGACCAAGAATGTCGTTGATACACCAGGTAACCGTAGTATAAATATTGAGCATACGCTGATGTTGTAAAAAGAATGAGTAATTTTGATGTGCGTTCTAAATTTACAGGTGTAGCTTACGGTAAGGAATGTCAGCCCGACTGCAAGGCATCCCGAAACGAGCGTTGCCAGAGGATAGATGGAATAATGAAATGTGTCTGCAGACCAGGCTTTGCTAGAATGTTCCCAGACAGACCTTGTAAACGTGAGTAGATTTTGGAATTTATATTAATGGTCAAGAAGTTGACTATTAACCAAGAGGTTGTGGGTTCGATACCCGCACTGTACAATCATTCGTGTGCATGAACATGTCTGTTTGTACTGGTCTGGGTTTTATATTTATTTATTTAAGTTTATTTGTAGTACCACTGCTGATTCTGATATCTGTAACGCAAGTGCTTAAGCTACTTACCATGGAGTCTGATCAATGTATGTGATGTTGTTGTATATTTAAAAAAAAAATATTGTTGTTAAGTCTGGGTGTTTGTGATACCCTACGTACGTACCCTACCTACGTTGTTTCTGGTATCAGAGCAATGTATGTAAAGTTGATCCTATTTAAAAAAAACCCATGAGAAACAAAAAGTTTGACGGCCTTAGCTTAACAGACATGTTTTTTTTTCATAAAATTAAAACGAATACTCTTTCAGCGACATACACGTACTCAGTCAAGTTGGCACTCGGCTCCCAAGGAAACGAGCGTCTAAAATTCCATGAAAGACTGTCAGACAACTCGAGTAAGCAGTACCATGCGCTCGCTATGGCCACACACGAGGGTATCAACAGGATGGTGATGCAGTCAGACCTCAGGGACGTGTACCATGGTGTCCACATAACTGGGTTCCATCCGGTTGAAATGAAGGAAGATGGAGAGCCTTACCAGGGTGTTATCAATGACTTCTATGTGCAGGTATACTTTTTCATACTTCACAGCTTTTACAAAAAATTAAAATCAAAGTTTTCTAACAAGTCCTTTATGTTGAATGCGTCTACAATGATGTTTACATGCGTCGAGTCACTGGATGATAGTTGTTGATAATTATACCTTTTTCTGTTAACTTTTACAATTTATTTATTTAAGCTTTATTGAAGAACAAATCTATGTACAAAAGGTGGACTTAACGCCGTAGGGCATTCTCTACCAGTCATACCTTTACATTCCTTCACACGAATGTAGTTTATTTCTTTAGACAGGATAAGACCGCATTCCTTGTACGTACTTTTCTGTGTCCGATTGCTTTGTAATTTTTAAATGGTCTGCAAAAAAAGAGTTATCTATATATACCTGTATAATAAAATACAACTTTGTTTAAAGAAAACAAACAAACAAAATATATTTATTTCGCACAAAACATAACAGTATTAATACATGCATCGATAACCGCCTACACTAGGTAAAACATGTATCGTAGGCAATTAAATACTTCCAATATGTCATAGGTAGGACTGCGTTACAAAAAAAAGGCACAAAAACGATTTAAAAAAAAAATTTGAATTACAACATCCAAAAAATGAATTTTCTATTGTAAAACTTAATTACAGTGTTAAGATATAATTAAGAAACGTTATTTTAATAGCTGTGCTCTTGCATTGAACCGGAAAACTACTGAAAAGGCACATCTGTGTGCAAAACAACTACCTAATTTTTAACTTTGCAGATGCATTTTTATCAACCATACCTAAGAACTACCGTGATTACCTAAATTATCTGTCTGAAAAAATCGCTTTGTAATCTGTCCATCCGTTTGGGACCCACGATGTCATAGACAGACACACACAAAAACACAGAAAAACAAACACATATACACCCACAAACAGACATAGCTGTTTGTGGGTGGTTCAATCAAACTTATAACGACCAGTTTGGTGTAATGGTCAAGAAGTTGACTATTAACCAAGAGGTCGCGGGTTCGATCCCCGCACTGTACAAACATTTGTGTGCATGAACATGTTTGTTTGTACCGGTCTGGGTGTTATATGTATATGTTTAAGTTTATTTGTAATACCACTGTTTGTTTCTTCGGTTTACGCGAACAGTAGACATTGAAATGATACACTTTTTACGGATTATTTCACGATTCATTTACATTTTGTTTTAACCTGCATTTCGGACCCTTTTCAGCGTCCGTGGTCACAGGTAGACTGACCACGGACTGTCAGGTAGACTGTCTACCTGTGACCACGGACGCTGAAAAGGGTCCGAAACGTCAGGTTAAAACAAAATGTAAATAAATCGCGAAATAATGCGTAAAAAGTGTATCATTTCAATACCACTGTTGATTATGATATCTGTAACACAAGTGCTTTAGCTACTTACCACGGAGTCAGATCAATGTATGTGATGTTGTTGTATATATTTATATTTATAACACCCTTTTTTTTCGTCGGGGGCAAAAAAACATCGCTGCCCTTTCACTGAATTTGACTTTCAGCTCTCCGATAACGCCCACGAGAGCCGTCTGAAGGAGGTGCTTGAGAAGTACCTCCGTAACAACAACTACAGCCTGGGCGGCACCGACGTCTATGCTGCTGCCGATTTGGTGGACAAATTGGATGTTAGCGGTATGTATTCTAATCCCTATTATACCAACACATATACGAGTATAATATGTTAGGCGGAACCACGGCCGCGACACCAGGACCGATAGGTGGATTGACGTGGGCACGTCTGTAATAAGATAAGAATATCATTGATTAGTATGCAGAATTGCAGATTAAAAACGTTGCCGGTGAATAGATAAAGAAATGGAACTGTTAAATATCACTGCAAACCCATAGTTTTAGGCGGCACTGCAGCGCCTCGGGTTTGTTTGCAGAGGCTCATACTGATGGCTTTCATGCTATACTTCGGAAGAGAGCAGCCTCGATGCTAAACCGTGTCCGCGGGAGCTCCAATGACATTCTGCGCGTTGTGTCAGGGCGGATAGACTGCCCTTACTTGATGCAGTGGATTCGACTGCATAATGGTGTAGCGAAATAGTTTTTCTTTGCTGCTTATTTATGATGTGTTTTATAATTCTTAATGAATGGACTATGTGTGTCTGAAATAAATGGTTTAATTATTTAATATATAAAATAAAGTGGTGTTAGTTACACTATTTATAACTCAAGAACGGATAAATCGATTTGGCTGAAAATTGGTGGAGAGGAAGCTTGGAACCCGGAAACGGACAGGATACTTTTATCCCATTCGACCGCGATTGTGAAAACAAAGGGATTCCACGCGGACGAGGTCGCGGAGGCCACTAGTAATAGATAAACTATACAATCTCTGTAAGACTGCTCTTAGCGACAAGACCGCCTAAATTGTCTCTCTACGGCTATTCGTATGGCGCTGGGTAGCAAGGTAGAATACGAATTGAGATCTTAATTAACTTTTGACAAGATTGCAAGATCTCGCCTTTTGACATCCTAATACTAGTAATACTGCCTCGTTGGTATAGTGGCAAAGTTTCTGCCTTACATCCGAGAGGTCCTGGGTTCGAATCCCAGGTCGAGCCAAAAATTGTTTCTGAGATTTTCTGTCATGAATTTCTCAAAAACAGCTCGGAGTCGGGAAGTTGGCGGTGTTACACCCCCGTGCCTCGGAAAGCACGTTAAGCCGTTGGTCCTGCGCCTGATCTCTCTCCGGTCATGTCGGATTGCCGTCTCACCGAACTTTGAGAGTGATGGAACAGTGCGTGCACCTGTGTATTGCGCTCACACTTGTGCACTATAATATCTCCTGCGTAGTTGGCTGATCTCTGTTGAGATTGGCCGCCGTGGTCGAAATCGGCCAGGAGGACTATTACTAATAATATAGTAATGAAAAACTTACTTGCACCTTAGTATGCATAATGTATGTCTGATTATTCCGCGCTCTTAAAAAGTTACGTAGAAACAAAAGTCCTCTGTGAGATATAACTCATTGGTTAAGACCTTTTCCTATATTTTAAACCATTGAATATTTTGTTACCTACGTATGTATGTATTGCCCAAGAACTGCCAAGAGCAGACTTAGTCTATTCAATTGAGATTATTTAATTTTATTTTTTTATTACGCCTATATCGTCCCACTGCTGGGCAAAGGCCTCCCCCAAATCTCTCTACCTGTTGTATTGACCAAGTCATCACACCATTGTTTCTTGGGTCTGCCATTTGGTGACGACTCGGGCCCACCTCTCTGGATGCATCCTACAGATGTGACCCAATTATGAATATCCTACTAATATTATAAATGCGAATGTTTGTCTGTGTGGATGTTTGTTACTCTTTCACGCCATAACTACTGAACCGATTTGGCTGAAATTTGGAACATAGATAGATTATAATCTGAAATAGCTCATAGGGTACTTTTAGTGCTGTAAAACTTCCTGTTTCTGAGGGTATGTATCCTCTACTCTAAAGGTATAGACGTCGTGCCGTCGGATTACTTCGTCATCGGAGATGTCACTGTAACAGCTATCGGATAAGGTGCTGTGGTCTGTAATGATAGCCAACATTTCTCCACAGATTTCGACGAATGCACCAGCGGGCAGTTCCACGACTGCTCCGAGCATGCGCAGTGCTTCAACTTGCGAGGGACGTACACCTGCAGCTGCCTCGAAGGTTTCGCTGACCTGAGCGTCAACACGCTGTACCCTGGACGTATCTGCTCTGGTGAGGAGAACATATAATTCTTACTTTCCAGTTAAATAAACCCGAATGAGCCAGGACAACGGCTGGTGAGCTTCAACGGCTGAAAAAGTTTTAGCCAGCAATGGCTAAGCACTGTAAATAAATGATCTTTCAAATAAAAATACGCACTGAAATCGGTCCATCCATTCGGGAGCTACGATGCCACAGACAGACACACACAAACAGAATAGGGTTCAAACTTAAAACACCCCTCTTTTTCGTCGGGGGTTCGTAAGCCTGCTCGAAACTTGCGCAGTGCTTAAATAAAACACTTATTACGCTACTGCAATATAAATTATTTGTACTTAGATTTTTTTCTCTTTTTAGTTAGCATTAAAAGCGTGTTTTTTTAGTTTTTTAATTATCCAGAATGTTACTGTGGTAGCAAAACTTAAATAATAAAAAAACCGGTCAAGTGCGAGTTGGACTCGCGCACCGAGGGTTCCGTACAAACCTGTAGGTATATAAGTAAGTTTTTTTAGACTAGTTTTTTTTTGTCAAAAATATTTTTCAAAAATATTTTTTTTTATATGATGAAACTGAAAATTTATGGTTTTCGTAATTTTTCCTATATCTGTACTATAAGACGTGACTTCGTACTAAATTTCAAGATTCTAAGTTTACGGAAAGTACCCTGTAGGTTTTGATTCCCGTGCGAGTTTCGAAAATTTGCGGCCTAAATGGCTGTATCTTTTGTTTGCGTTGGCTTAGAAGGTTGATTTTTCTACAGCTTTCAGGGACAGTAGACCTAAGTATCATATAGAAATTTCAGTTTGATACCTCCACGCGTTCCTGAGAAAAACGGTTTTGACAGACGGACGGACGGACGGACAATTTACAAACAATGTGATCTTATAAGGGTTCCGTTTTTTTCTTTTGAGGTACGGAACCCTTAAAATACACATAAGAAAATGTAGGTGTTTGTGTATTTTATTATTAGGTATGTGCTTTAATGATATACTTAGTACGATGACACAAAAATCTAAATGCCTGATGCTACAGCTCGAACTTTAAATGATTTTATAATGACTAATTTTAAAAGAGAAGACAAAATTTCGAGAGAATAAAAGAATGAGGCTCTTTCTTTTACAGCGGAACCAGTGGGCTGCGAGAGATGCAATTATCATGGTGCATGCTATTCGCGTGACGACAGACGCGTGCTCTGCGAATGCTTCCAGTGGTACGCGGGTAGCTCCTGCCAGATTAATTTGAAGGGTAAGTAAATGCTGTCTCATATCTATCTCATATCTCATCAGCCCACTACCGGGCACCGGTCTCAACTATTAGGTGGTATATGAGCCATACTTTACGACGCGGGCTCAAAACGGGTCCCGGATTTATCAACTATTTAGTAACTATACAACTATTATTAGAAACTAACGGAGGTGCTTGTGGCGCAGTGGTTGCAGAGCTTTGGTAGTGATACCTAAAGTTAAGCAACGTAAGGCGCGGTCATGTTTGGGATGGGTGACCATTCTGACCATTTGAGTGACATCTATTTACAAGCATCTCCGTGCTTCGGAAGGCACGTTAAGCTGTTGATATCGATAGATATTAGTCGTTAAGCCTGGTCAGAGGCTCTCGGGCGGCTTAATAACATCCGACAGTAAGGTTGGTCACTTACCTTACAAAACACCCCTCCACCAATCCACACTGAGCCCGCGTGGTAGAGTATGGCTCGGACCACCTCATAGTTGAGGGGAGGCCTGTGCCCAGCAGTGGGACGTATATAGGCTGATGAGATGAGAACGGTTAGTGAGAAGCTTTTGCTGAAAAAAAGTCAGAATAACTTGTTCCTGACTCTTGACATTCAGTCTGCGAATGCGGCCTTTATTTAGGCTTGCCATTACTACATGAAATTGCTTCTTAACTAAAGTTTATTTAAAGATTTATTTTAACGTTTTTTGGGGTCTGACCGACTGAATACGTTTTAAACGTAATACGAAGATCTTTAGCAAAGTCTACCTAGTTTGACAATACAAAAAAAAATCACCCTCCTCGATCAAACCTTACTACTTTTATTATGAACGTAAATTTAGTACCATATTTAACTAGACTCTTCTACATTTCAGTGGTGCTGATCTCCCTAGTAGTGGCTGGAGCGCTATTATCAGTGGTGCTGGCCGCCTGCGCAGTGGTGGCCTGCAGCCGCCCGCGCAGACAGCCTCGATCCATCGTCGCCTGCATACAGAGCATGCCTAGTTTGCACCAGGTAAAGCTCCCTAATCTTACCGGTCACAAAGCCAATTTGCGTTGCAAATTTCTGGCCTGAAGATATATAAAGTCGCATTAACCTCAACATGCTAAAGAGAACACAGTCACCAGATCTAAATGCCTATTCTGCAGCTTATAAAGCTACAAGAACCATTACGAAGTTAAAGCCCACACAGGCAATTCCGAGGTCCATCGTGGCTTGCATACAAATCATGCCTAGTTTGGGCCATTAACCTATTACGATCTGCTTTTAGCTCAAAAGTTATGGGAGCAATAGACGGTTAACCTTATTCCTGCCTGATTACGTTAAGAACTGAAACAATGGAAATTTCTTAAGTGAGTATAGTTACTTAAATGAACGGTAGATGGCAGAGCATGAGCGTGAGTATGAGTATCTTTGATGCCGCTGTTATATCGATAACTGGATGAAACCGTCTCTGCTGTAATAGCCAAAAGTTTGGTCGTGTGTGGTACACCATAATAGGGTAGAATCGGGGCTCCACGCATGTTAACATTCCATGAAATGAAATCCACCAGGTAATCGTCGCAAAGACTATTTGTTTGTTGTAAGGACGTAACTTCTTGACAAATTAACGACTCAATGAAATTTCGATTTTTCTTCAATTTTTTCTTGTTGTCGACCGCTTGGTGCAGTGGTCCACAGGTCGGACTTCTAAAACGGGGGTCGCGGGTTCGATCCCCGCACAGTACAAACATAAGTGTGGATGAACATGTGCTGGTCTGGGTGTTTTCTATGCATAATATGTATTTATTTACAAAAAAAAGGATTTAAGTATGTTTATCCGTTGTCTAGTACCCATATCACAAACCTCGTAGCTTAATTTGGGACTAGAGAATTGGTGTGATTGTTGTAAAATATTTATTTATTTATTTATTATTATTATTTATACTCAAGGTATTTTTTTTATGGTTTCCAGGGAGCCATGCCCAAGCAGAGAGCCGACCGTCGTGCGCTGATTACCGAACGGCCAGAGTCGGGCGACGCGTCTAGTGTTCAGAATGCTTCCCTGCCATACATGCCTTCCAAGGTTAGTTTTTTTTTTCTTTATTATTATGGCACAAACAGTCATTACAAAAATGATTACATGGTGTAAACTTAAATATACAGGGTGTAAAAAAAACCTTAACGAAGCCGTCAACCACGCCTTCAGTATATCAAACCAAATGGTATGAAAAATAAATTTTGGCTGGGAAACAACTTTTATTTTTTGACATCAAAAAAAATAATTTAATTCTAACCCGCAATGTACGGCGCGCACGCGGAAAAGTCACCGCGGAGCGTGTAGCTTTACTCCGCCGCGACGCGGTTCGGTTCGAGTGTGCGCTGTTCATTGCGGAGTGTGCCATTTAGAGGCTTTTTATGAAAGAACTAGTGAAAATTTGTATCATGTTTCTTTGGAAAAAAGTTCCGTTATAACGGACAGAAGACGTTTCTGTAAAAATCATCAATTTTTTTTTCAAACTTTAACCATCTA
The DNA here is from genome assembly GCA_963921415.1 of Pyrausta despicata. Lineage (NCBI taxonomy): Eukaryota > Metazoa > Arthropoda > Insecta > Lepidoptera > Crambidae > Pyrausta > Pyrausta despicata. Next base: position 7,339,510 of record OY992869.1, read on the forward strand.
TATCTCAGTAACCGTTAACTTCCCAGGTATGGTGTAAAGGAAAAAAATGATCGTAACAATTGGTAGAATATGTGGTATTCGGCTTCGTTAAGGTTTTTTTTACACCCTGTATAGTGAAAAGACAACGAGTGCCGAAATATACATATGTATTAGGGTTTTACAATTTCATATGATGAGCTGTTGATGTAAAAATGGTCGATCTTAAGTAAATAAAATTACTATGAAGTTGCTTTGTCATTTAGTTATGACTGCGGAGTCGCACTTGGCCCAAGTGTTGAAGTGCTGCGATTTTGTTATTCAACCTTAGCTTACGTATTTCGATGTTCTTGCTAGATCCAATGACTTAAATCTGTGATCGGTAAATTTAATACTCACCTCTAGTACCACGGAGAAAAAGATTTAAGTAGGTTTTCCTCTTATATAAGAAACTTTGTTCACGGTGTTTACTTGTCATTTACTTTATAATTTTAATGTTCGCGCACTCCCAAAACTATTATATAGCTATTGATTGCATAGATTCCGTTGCTCCTTCTCCATAAGCATCTGCTGAAGATCTTCTGAACGAGCACTTATTTATTTTTAGCAGTCCTTGTAATATCTAAAGAAAGAAATGAAAAATATATATTTCGCACATATTACATTACAATATAATGAAACATAAAACTAAAACTTAACCCTATTTAAGCAAAAACAAAAAAAAATGAATGTCATAATGTGACCAAATTGGCCATTGTTATCTGTATGGCTTTGTCTTGTTAAAGGAACCTGAAAACCTTTTTACAAGTGTCACAAGTTGCATTGTCTTGTTAAGGGACCACCTTACCAGCAGTAAAAGTTTCACCCCCCCCCCCCCTCTTCCAGCGCCCCCCCGGCAAAAAATGCGTGATGTCGGAGCCGCCTGCGCACGAGGCGCCCCCGCCGCCCGCGCCCGCCGTCATGATCCCCCGCGCGCGCCTGCACCCCCACCATCAAGACAGGTTACAGCATGCTTGTTTTTATGTTTTACCAAATACTAGCGAAGCGGCCGCCCGTGACTTCTTCCGAAATAGAAATAGAAATATTTATTTGCGTAAATAGGGAAAGGGAAATAGGAAAATAACAATTAACATTTGATTTGTTGGTAATCTTACAATAGAGCTTAAACATATTTAGCCGTGTCAAACAGCAATAAACATTATCCAATATAAATTCAATCCGAGTTACCGTTACCGAGTTCAAATTCGAATGCCGAGATCTTTAAAACGGTACCTCAATCATATTTTTAAGGCCTAGCACCCCAAAACAGACTAGTGGGAAAGAAATGCTCTTACACAAATAATATATAGTGATAAGTCGCCTAAGATAAAAATAACGCTAACGCTAACGATACACAGGTCTAATTGCTGGTACGAAGTGGGGAGGGAGCGGGCATTTCACGCGCCGCACGTCCACGCCGCTAGGAGCTAGCGAGATAGCGACTGCACAATGCGGAAACTCCTTCCTTCCAGCGTTCTATTTATGTGGCGCGACTTATACTGAGCGTGTGCTTGTTCTGAACTTCTTCACTTACTCATTGCGGGGTTCAAACCCACCACTATAAGTTGATAGGTAAACAAGTCAGTAGTGTATGAGGGTGTTTGCCATCAGGTGGCGCTAACCACCTAACCCGTTAGTGGTACCTTCGTTGCTAATAATTCACATAGCACAAGGGCTTAACCTACTTATTTTGGGATTAGCGCATTGTATGTGTTGTTGTCCCCAAATTATGTTTAAAAAAAAATTATAGCGTGGGCTATAATATGTACTACATGTGGCAGTCCATTTTTTTAAGTGAGTTTTAATATTGAAACATTTATATTGTGACACTAACAATGGTTTCTGTTATAGCCGAGAAAATATATCAAAGAAACTTAGTCTTGAACTAAGTAGTGAGGCCAAACTTATCAGCTATTTGGAGTCCGGTGCCGTAAACAACGATGATGAGGTAAAATGATTTATATTCATACTAAAAATTAAACGTAAACTTAATATATTTCATACTAACTGCGAATGTTTTCAGATGAGAAGAAAACATAGCATGGAATCATCTTATAGTGCTAACAAGGATAGACATAACAAACAAGGTAAGTTTTAAAGCTAGGTCAGCTTTTGTTTGATGGCTAAGGGGCCCAAGATTTGTGTCTAGATGTTGTTCCGTATATGTAAGGCATTAACAAGTATCATCAAAGCCATAGGAGCCCAACTTACCTTCTGTATTATCAGAAAGAAAGAACATGGCAGATTTTGCAAACAAGAACAGGTTCTGGAACAGATTTTCTTGTTGCAGGAGCACTAGTATCAGCTGGTTTCAAAGTATCAACCACCATTAGACCAGACGAGGCTGGCATTAAAGATGACAGAGATGACATGTCATCTGTAAACAAAAATGACCTAGAGGCTGATCTGGCAAGATTTGATTCGCTGAGGAAGTCTTATAGCCAGGAAGACATATCGGAATGGACTGACGCTGAGAGGAGACTTGGTGAACTGTAAGTATTTATGGACTAACGATATAAATGCATTCTCACTATCCTTTAATAGAATTAACTTATGCTGTAAGTACTGCAAACTTTTTTTTCGATGTGAGCATTTATCAACAAAAATAATTTGTTTTTTCAGAACTCTATCAGAAGCTCGTTCGGTTGGAGGTACCTTACCGGCCAGTACAGGAAGAGCTGCCTCATCTACTCGTCTTACTCACCAGGTTCAATCTGTTATATTTTTCGATTAAAAGTATATCAATATCGTTTCAAATCCTTCACAAAGCACATAATTTACTTTGAAAGTTACTTACCGTACATTTTATCAGGTCTTTCATTGAATATGAATATTAAATAGCAACGGCCCCACAACACCTCCTTGCGTAAGACCTATTTGTAAATAATAAACTGTTGCATGCAGGAGGCTAACACCATGGCTGAGCGAGACCTTGGATCCACTTTTCTACTGCCGCACGTACACCTCTATAAACCGGACCTTGTGGGTATCATAGCACTGTAGTTTGCACCAAAAGCACTGTGTCAAAAGCTTGTCACAAGTCTAAAACTTTAGCACACTAAATGCACAGATGTATTACCCACACCAGCTATAGAATGTTCTTCAAAATGAAAACATGACGATCTTTTGTCTCAGTTTTTTGGTGTTATTTAAGTATTTTTATGAATATTCTTTCTATTAACTTAATAAAATTAACTATACGAAGCACTGATTCACAGTGTACTTGCTAAGAAACATTTAGATACAATTGAAATGATGATATATGTCCTCAATGTTTTTTTTTTCAGACAAGTGATGTATCAGAGTTTGATTCACTGTGAAGCCTTCGGGATTATGTCATAACATTCAAACATTCCTATGACTTTAATTATTTTAACTCCATGAGGCGTGACTTTACCACCAAAGTGAAGACTTAATGTAACTATTTATTCTTATTTATTACCTACCTTACTTTTAAACCATTGTTGATTTTGATTGTTATATAACTTCTTTACACTGAACAAATGGAAATAAATATTGAAATGCCATAGTAAACGTAAGGATAAATTAGATGTAAGATTTTAAGCGAAATGAATGAAAATAATTTGAATGAGAAATCGTTTTAAAAATTTCATGTTAGATTGTTTGTGCTGCTGATTTCTCATTTGAAGCGTTTTCATCGAAAATTCATGGTATTTGAAAAATTGTGCTACCTTGAGTGCCAATGCTCATTACTATTTTCAAAATGTTAACTTGTAATATTAATTAAAACATAATATGGCATCTACGTACTTTTTAGTTTTTATGTACTTGTGCTTCTGTGACTAAAAGTTGATACAATTTTACGTTCTCGTTATCACAAATTGCTATTAACTATCACAAAAATGATTTGTAAAATATGAGATCTGAGAATAAATGCATTATTTCACAATACTCTGCTGTTATATTAACATTTGTAACATTTTTATAAATAATATTTTGTTAATAAAATATGTTAGTTTAAACGGTTCGAGTTTAATTTACTTCCTTAAATACGGGTTGCATATTAAAACGACACAATTTAAATATGAGACATAGCATTTTTATTAATATTCAATAATGTTTTAGTTAAATCGATAGAATATTCAGCAATATTACAAATACAACGTGGAACAATAGAACAGGGCAAATCAACTGCTTTTGAAACTTAATACGACACAGTAGCAACATTAGATCCTAGCATTGTTAATATCTTAACACCAAATCCTTAAGCACACCGACTTAAACAAAATTATACTATATGTATACACATACAAGCATGAAGCCTCATTTTAGGAGGCAATGGCATGCTCACCAATATTGAACCAAATTGCATTGTGTAGCCCCTGAGATCGTGATTAGCTAAGCCTTCCTATGTTGACTTTTCTGAAATCTTAACTATCCGCCGTCAGTCTCAATCCAAAAACATAGAGACACAATTACACCATCGATAGAATATAGGAGAATATAAAAGATACAATGTTCTGACTGTGTCTCTATGACACATCGTAACGAAGTTAGTTAGTAACCCCATCATTACTATAATCCATGCCGCCTTAAATAAACTTTTTTTTTATATTACAAAGAATACAAAACGTTTGGAAGTGAGCAAGCATATTTAACCTGATTTTCACATAAATGAATATATTCTACGGCCATTTTATCCACTACTGATTTCCTACAAGACCCTCAAAACAGATTGACTAAATATGCTCCTTGGATGATTTTATAGATAAGTATAAAATGGTTTTTATCAATAAACAAAGATACACCAAGTTCGAAGGAAAATAACCTTGATTACAAATGACCGCAGATGCTTACCCTACATTTTGTATCTCTACCTATCTACTTATGTAAGAAATTGTGCAAGAATCAAAACTAAGTCTGTCTCTAAAATCATCATCAACTGTCTGTTATGTTATCCTGTCTAAAAGGACAGAATCTTTGCTATTAATGAAATTCAACGATCCATCCAGAAGTTCAATATCAAAATCGATAATATCTGAAATGTACCTACTTACCATAGTTTTATAAAATATTCAATAGTCCTACAGTGTTTACTTTTACTGAGTAAGCGGTAATTTCAAGACTAAAAGCTAAGCGCTATCTATAAGGATAGGTCGAAGTTACATGGACCAATGTCGTACAAAAACCGACTGTTCAGTACAAAAGTGAGTACCAAAATACTATCCGATACATCGTTTGGGCATTATGATTAGAACTTTACAAAACACAGGAATCCAATCGCAGGGATTAGTTACAATGTTATGTAGGAACAGGTCATAAAAACCCAAGCGTTTTGACCCTCAATTTAATGGACTATTTTAATGGTCTTTGAGTAAAAATTGTAAGGTAACACATCAATGAGTTTAGGTCTTTCAATGCGAGTGCAAAGAGTACTATCTCCGCATGAAACTATTACCGACTTCTTAGTTTAGTTGATATTTCATCTACATTGTTTAAACATGACTACTATTGTACTTTAGGTACCGAATCAAGACCTCGTTATGAATAATCAGTTAGTAACAGCAGTGCATTGGATGCCTTAAGCTATGTCAGCTTTAGCTGCAAGATAATTGTACAAAAGACTAGAAATTAAATAAAAATCACAGGAAACAAACGTTTGTAATGCAGATTTACTTCTTTGTAGCTTCGTCCATGCTAGAAGGTGGCGATTTTGCGATCATTGTGAGAGATCTGTAAAGAGCATTGGTTGAAAACAATTATATATATTATTTTGAATACAAAAGTTAATTACATAGTACATCTAATAAAAGCCTTGTTCCTCTGTAATAAGCTAATTAACGGAGAACTTGTAGTATGATTGTGATTATAATTTTTCGATTTTCGGTAACGTATTTTTTTTCAAGATGGAGTGCATAATTTTTTTATACTTATAAAATACTATTTTAGCATGATGCTAATGAAACAAAGCTTTCGTTAGAAAATAATAAATACACTTCAATTTTGTAAGTCTTTCAATACAAACTCAAAAAACACTCGACATGCTATTTGTAAACTATGTTAATCAATAAAAAAAACCTCAAATTCTTTTGCAAAGAAGCAAAATAACAGATTACACATACGTAGAGATAATATTGAAATTGATGATGATGATGAGGCAAATAATAATAAAAAGCAGTACGATACAAAATAGTGTACCTATTTGTCGAGGTTTTCTTGAGAGTGACTTAAACAATAGCAGCTGCAATGATAACAAATATTTTTAGTAGGTACATCATGTTAATAGCTTGAAAGCAAAAACTGATAATTAAAATGAAATAAATCAAGGTAAAACGAGCTAGATGATTAAGCGAAATTAAAATAACATATAAGTGTCAAAAGAAGACAAGATTTAAAGTAATGAACGCAAAAAGATATAGAATAAAAGATGGTATTAAATACATTGAAAAGCAGTGGCCGTACTCCGTAAGCTTTCATTCGTATTTTCGGGTCTAAGTAGTTCGTCCGCTTGCAATAGTCAGCTAACAAGTCAAGGTCTAGTAGTAACGGATTATATCCAAAACTACGGACAATGGCTTAGACAATATTGCCTCAGAGAGATGTAGAAGTTAAAACTGGTGACAGTATAGGGCCTCAGAGAGATGAAGAAATCGAAACTGGCGATACTAACGAGGTCATTACTTCAGAGTACAGAATTTTACCATGAGCTTCCGACATTTTGGCCCTGTTACAGGACAACTGGCAGTGAATAGGCCTTTCTTACATTGCTGTGCCCTTGCCGGACGTCACTGTACTTTGACATTATTTGTAACACCTTTTACTCATGTGACTAGCCATAAAGATTCTGATTTTGGAAATGGGGTGCCGTAAACAAGTGCGGGTGAATATTGAGTTATCGAACAGTAGTACGGGCGTCGAGTGTTATAAAAGACTGATAAAGAGCGTAGACCAATATGTCTGCCTATAACAACATACCCACTAGATCTTCATCTACCCCTTGATCATGGCTCTTGTAACAGGGCCGAAATATCGGAAACTCAAAAACATCAAGGTACAGTGGCCAGCATATCAGGCTACCCATTTTTGTTGCAAAATCGCCCGTATCACAGACATAGAGAGAGATCGTAGGGCCTTGTCTGTGCGTCTGTGGGTGAGCTATACGCAGAAACAGTACAATGCCCTACGTATCCAGTACAACAATGCTTTCAGGGCGCTGTTGGGGCTGCCCCGCTTTTGTAGCGCGTCAGGGATGTTCGCCGAGGCCCGAGTGGATTGTTAATATCAATATTATTTTCTAAATGATTATTATTTTTTAATTCACATTAAATATTATTTTAAAGTAATTTAATAAAAATTGTAATTATATGATCCTTTTGATGATTGAAATAAATGACATTATTATTATTACTAGCGCATAAGATATGGCAGTGTTTACCGTGACGAGCTGGCCACCGTACATGACAAAAAATCCGCATTTAATAACTATTCTAATGTTAGTGACCATGTAAGTTTAAAACAATATAATGTCCATTACCTTCTTTGAGCAGGTACTGGCGGTGTCGGCTGAGTTGGAGGCAGGGACGCTGGGCAGCTTCCGGAGAGAACGGGCTGGGGATCGTCGTCATCGTCGTGTCTTTCTCCTGAAAATGAGAAAAAAAATACGTTAGATTAAGGTGACATTCCTTGGAAAGTGATTAAGCATTGCAAACGCTTGTGACATGAATTATTGGGTTTTGTGTGTTTAAAAATTAGTTTCTACAGATTTTTGGGAATATACTGGTTGTATTAACTTCATAGGGGCTATGTTTTTTAAACGCCATTAAATATTTAAGATAGGTGTCATCATGCCTATTACAAACTACTCGCGAAATCTGATACTGAAAAGGTAAAATCTTAATTGACCTAGTCCACATTCAGATAACGATTAAAATTCATTACCTCTAACAATAGGTGTATCTCCGATATAGAAGGTAGGCGCTGGCGCTTCCACGGCGGCTTCCTTCACCGAGTTGTCACCGCTGACAGCGCTGAGTGTGTCGGTGCTGTCAAACATGATGGTTCGCTCCTTTGCTCGAGGGACTCTGCCGTCCAGCTCCTAAGAGGATATTAAGGAGAATGTTAGTACGGGTTTATCATAGCTTGCTGTAGGAAATCAACTTGCAACTTAAATGTTGTTCTTTGGGAACCCTTACTGTTTACCACGAAAGTTTAAGTAACCGTTAACACGTTAATAGAGTTCACCGATTGTAAAATGAACATGTCTGTTTGTACTGGGCTGGGTGTTATATGTACTTGTTAAGTTAATTTGTAATACCACTGTTGATTCTGATATCTATAACACAAGTGCTTAAGCTACTTACCACGGAGTCAGATCAATGTATGTGTTTAAAAACAAAGAGTTAAACCTATCTTACCAGTCTCTCCGTATCAGAATCCGGCTCCTGGACTTCGTAGTCATGGGAGTAGTGCTCACTCGTCGACTGGTGCTCCAGGCTCTCCATCTGTACTGCGGTCACCGGGTCCAGGGTGTCCAGGGAGGAAACCATGGTGTTCGACCCTGGGGGGCGTTGGGCGACCGCTGTTAACTTTCTGATTAGTTCTCGTTTCAAGCTTTGGATTGCAATGGTTAGTTAGTTGTTAATGCCTGCTCATTTGGTTCGGTTGTTGGAAGTTTGTGGTCTGCGTGAACATTGCCTTTAATAATGTGATAATCGATCGGAGATTATTGATTAGTTTTGATAGAGTCCTTTTCTTTTTGCACCTATTTGCTTGCCAATCACATAAATGTGACAAAATTATAACTTCGCATCAAAAACAAATTTTTCATTTTGAAATTAGGGTATTGCTGATTTGCTTTACACATTTCTAATATCAATCAAATGGATAAATTGTGGAGAAAGTAACAGCTTCACAAACTTTCTTAAATTAATCAATTACCACTGGAGCCTTTAAAATTTTCAACCTCACCTTGGTGTTGGGTCCATTTACCATTCTTACACAGTACAAAAAGATAACGAGCCGTTTCAAATCTAATGAAAGATGAGGCAACCTTCAGGCAAGAACTTGGTAGGTAAATGGAAAAAAATGAGCAGACATTTTCAAAGCAGGGATGAGAGCAAGCATTTGAGTATATTGAAGCTGCCATGCATATTTTAGAAATAAGAAAAATGTTGAAGTGCATATATATCAACATTATTTACCTGGTTTGAATACAAAAGATGCTGTCATTCGAGCTTTTGATAATAAAAATACAGAAAAATTGTAGAAAATTATACATTCTGAAACCGGAGCAGGCAGAGCTATTTTACCGTAATAAGTACACCCTTCGTTTAACTAGGCGGTAGTCTAAAACAGGCGTAGGAATATACCTACTTAACAGAATATTAACACAAATAGCTTTACCTACTCTTATCTTGAAGTAACTAAACATGCTTAAAAGTTGATTGGTAGAATAAAACTGTATATTTAATATTAGTATTTTTGAAATTTGAAAAGACATAACACTTAAAAAAATATTTTTGGATCCTCCCTGATGACCGGAGCCGGAATATTTTTTAGTGTTATGTCTTTTCGAATTTAAAATGTATAGTCGGATAATCCGCCGCAATCTCACCGAGGATGCTTTATCTATTTAAGTAACAACCTATACACTGTTTTCGTCATTTGTCAAGTTATGTTAAACGATTGATACAATACAACAGTTATTCTATTGTTATTTCAGTGCCGATATGACCTCGTAAGGTTCGACGGTCAAATAAAAATAATTGATTTTACGTCTCAGAACAAAAGATTGAAGCCCAAAGACACAGTTTGAAACTGAAAGCATGTTTTGAAAGCAATTACATAATCTTCCTAGCTGACCCGGCAAATGTTGTTTTGCCATATATATATTTTTGGACAACCCTTATCACTAAGGGATATTAAAAATAGATATTGGCCGATTCTCAGACCTACTCTATATGCTCACAAAATTTCATGAGAATCGGTCAAGCCGTTTCGGAGGAGTACGGGAACGAACATTGTGACACGATAATTTTATATATACGAGTATAGAGAAGTGATCATATTTTTTGAATTTTTCAATTAATTTTATAAAAATCTTCTATTTCTTAATATTATGTATATTTCTTCTATTCTTATATTTCTTTATATGACTTTCTTTCGTTTGACAGTTCACATAGTTTTGGGTCAACAATGAAGGAAACATTCTGGGTACAGACAAAGTACAGACATAAATCTAAAAGTAAGAAGGTGAAGTGGGTAAAAATCGGTTCTACTTAAATTTTTAATGAAAGCTTTTATTAAAATGTGCTTTAACATGACGTTTGTATAGAACTGTCACTAATGTGGCAAAATCAGGTAGGTTGATTTTTCAGACGGCCAGTGTACATAAGAGGGAAAATAAAATAGAAAAAAGGCCACACTTACCTCCAGAAGTAAGGCTTCCAGTCATGGGCGTGTCGACCTCGTAGTTGTAAGTGGCCCGGGTAGCGTTTGAGCTGGTTGCCTCCAGGCTGTCGGTGCTGCCTAACATGAGGTCGGCGCGTGCGCCCCTACAAGGAAAAGTAGGTTAAGCTTACGAGTGAAAAAGGCAATTGTGTACAAGTGGAAGAAAATTACAGAAACTTCATTGATTTGAGAAATAGAGGTCTAGGTTGCGATCCATTATTTATAAAAACCTGAATACGAAACCCTATAGAAAACTATGCAGAAAAAGTAAGCAAAACTAATCTAATTAGGTATTTTATTACCTGCTGAAACTTCCAGAAGAGCTCAACTCCTCGTCCTGTCCACTCCACGATCCGCTCGCTGGATCTGTGAATTGTTTCCCCGAGAAAGAGATCACGCTGTGAGCTACCGACCTCCCTGAAGAGGGCGACAGCTCACGGACCATGCTCCCCTCCCTAGAGAACTCCAGATCCTCTGGTTTACCCATCATTATCGTCTGCTTTGTAACCGTCACCACTTCGCCATCAGACGAATGTCGCTCCACCACAGTCATCAAACTATCCATCTCAGAAGACTGAGATACGATAGAAGACGACATTTCTGAACCGAAAGATAAAGGAGCACTATCGTCAAACTGCTTAGGCCTTGCTGGTATATCAACGCCTTCTCCATCTGTGCTTGACACTGTTTCAGAAACCTTCTTTCCGTCTACGAATTTCTGTTGCATGACAGTTGTAGTCCTGACTACTTCAATCGTGCCACTGTCAGTAAAAGTCCTGGTAACCGACTGGGATGACTTGGATTTTTCTTCTTGATCTAATAACTTCATCATCTCCTCGCAGTCTCCGGGAATCGACTCCGCTGAGCCGTCACTTGGAGCCGCAGCGCAGACAAATGAAGACGCTTTAGTGCACTCTTCAGTTACCTCTTCAACTTTTGCCTCTGATTCTGGCTCCGGTTCAGGCACAAAGAAGGCACCTCTGTCGTCAAACTTCTTCACTGTTACTACTTTGGGTGTCATCTGCTCTTGAAGTTTCTGTTCCAAAGCCATCTGCTGATCGATCAATTTGCGAATAGCCGCCGAATCTGTCAGCAATTTTTGAGAAGGACTCCCATAACTACCTACTTTCTGTAAAGGACTGCCGCTTTTCTGAGATGGGCTTCCACTTTTTTGGCCAGGGCTACCTCCTTTTTGTGGGGGGCTACTTTCAGAACTACCAGAGTAGGAACGCTTCTCCCTTTCAAGGAAGCTTCCACTTACTTCTTTGGGATCAGCTAACAACAGCGCTTCTTTTTGTTTTGCTAAGATTTCAGCCTTTAGCGCTTCAAGGCATGCTGATTCTAACCCTTCAAATTCTTTTAAGCTTGAAATAGAAATGTCATCTCCTTGACTCCTGCTGAGTATGTATCTTCTAGGTAAAGACCCATTCAAAGAATCTTGTGATGAAGACGAGTGTTGCTGGTATTGTTCCATCAAAGCCTTTTCAAGGTTTTCAAATTCTTGTAACGAGCTTATGGAAATATCATCACCCTCTCCTCTAACCCTAAACCGTATCCTTGAAGCCATTTCAGATTCAGAGAGGCTACCGTATGAGTTCCTAAAGCTACCATAGCTTCCGATTGACTCTTTCTGAGAACTTAAGCTACCTATTCTACTCGCATCGAAATCAGTCATTTCTTCTTCTTTAATATCTTCTAAGGGTATTCTTTCATAGTCGTATCTTGGGTCACCTTCAAACTGCATTTGTATCCATCGCTTCCCGGCCTCAATTTCAGCTAGCTCCTGCGCTTGAAGTCGCTTCTGTTCTATTTCATAAGCTAATAACTCTTCATCTGATAACGATCCGGATGCACTGCTGGTACTTTCTTGCTTCTTTGACGTTTTGGAAAGATACTCCTCAACTTCAGTGTCGTGTTGTGTTACATATTTTTGTGCCTGTATTTTCACGCTCTTCCCTTCTGTGTCCATTTCATGTGCTTCCTTAGCAACCTCTTCGATAACAACAAAGTCGTCCATTTCGCTTGGTTTATCGACCATTTCAAATTCATCGCTTGTTGGAGATTCTTGTTCTTTTTCATACGTGTGGAGTGCTTTTTCTTCTGTGGTTACGACGAGTTCTGACCGACTACTCTCTGTGACTAAATCTGATCTCAATTCAGGGGTTTCAGATATATCATACATGTCATCTAGGACGTATTCACGTCCGTTATCTGTTGATAACGAACTTTGACTGGGTGCAGATAAAGGAGTGTGTGGTGTCGATAAGTGTTCATGCGTTTTCAAGCTTGTCGTGGAACTTTGTTTGCTCTCAAGCTCCGAGTCAGGTGTTTTCACAATAGCTTTTTCAGCTTTTGTTTTGGGGACTGCAGAATCACTTTTCGACTTCAGGATCTCTTCATATTGCTTTGAACCGATTGGAATAATGTGGTCTTCAATGTCAGAGAATTCCCTTTCACTAGGAGGAATTTCTGTCACAGGGAATGGTACAACACTGACTTCTTTGACAACTTTTTTTACACACTCTTCCACAATTTCTACGGGTTCAGCAAAAGTAGTTCCTTTTTTACCAGGTATGCTTTCAGCGTCCAATACAGTTGTTTTAAGAATAGTTGTTTCTTCGTGGGATGTCCTCTTGGGCTCTGGTGAAATACTACCAAATTTTATAATTTCTTCATATTCCTTTGACCCTACGGGAATTATATCGCTTTCTACGTCAACGAATTCTCTTTTTGGTTTCTCAACTTTGGTAACTGAAAACGGTACAGCCTGTGTTTCGTGCTTAGCGGTTTTGACCACTTCCTCAATCACAACTTTTTGTTCAGCTTCTGAGGGTGATTGGGAAGAAGGCATGTCTAATTTGGAAATAGATGATGAGAGAATTTCATCAGTTTTCAATTGACTTGAAATGGTGGTGTCTGAGCCTTCTCGATCTTTTAAGGAATCTTCCTCAACTTCGATGCTCTCTGATGTGCTTTCTATCGGAAAATGTTCAGGTATCATGTCTTTGGGTAGGAAACGCATTTCATGCGATCTTTTCATTTTTCCGACCGGTTCACCAACATCGGCTTTATTATCTTCCTCATCGGCTGACACTTCTTCGTCACTTACATCTTTGACTTTTGGTGTTTGTTCCTTCTCACCTTCATGTAGAAATTGCTCTACATAGGTACTGCTCTCCATCAATTCTTCTTTTAATTCGTTTGCTGATGGTACAAGAGTTTCAGACGCATCTGAAATATCGATACTGGCCACATGACTAGACCCATCCGAATCGAGACTTTTCATGCTGTCTCTTGAAGCTAGTGAGCTCGCTGCAGTGTAATAATCTTTTGAAGTTCGCAGTGATTGCGAAGACACGTCATGACTGGTGAGAGCACTTTCAAATTCAGTAGCGCTTTGTGCTGTCATCATGACTTCAATGTCCGAAGACAGAGGTCTACTTTCTGAATGCTCAAAGCTGTGGTAGTGACTTCCGCTGGAACTAGACCAGCCTTCAACTTCTGAAGCAGACCTCCTTTCTACAATGCCTAATTTTGATTTTATGTGCCTCTGCACCCTTAACTTTACTTCTGGACTTCCTTTTGATGATCCCTCTCGGTCCGAAAGAATAATATCACTTTCTGTTTCTAAGATGGAATGTGGACCACTATCAGATCGGATAGAAATGTCAGCGTCCAATGGTGGGCTTGATTCCTTAACATGAACTGTGTCCTTCTCTTCATCAGACGTCGTCGTTTCTTCTTGTGAGCTTATTTTTTGGGAAACACTGTCTGATTTTTGGCTGTCCAGACGTATATCATCTTTTGAAACGCCAGGAACAATCTTATCAGCATGATCTTCTGCGTGATGTGGCTCCTCCGTTATGACTTCAGGCCTATCAGGACTTATCAGGAGTTTGAACTGAAATTCAGACGGTGACTGCTTGTATTTGCTACTGCCGTCGCTTTTCTCACTTATGATTTCAACTTGTGCTGCTTCAAGAGACTGTTTGACTTCATCAATAGTTTTTTCTAAAACTGACAAGTCAGTCAGTGGCTGAGCAGACATTAATGAATCCAGGTCCACCCGTTCTGACTCAAGTTTCGTTGCGTGAAACTCGGCAGAGGAAAGATCAGTGTCATAGCCGCTACTACAAATGTCTTCGAGGCTTTTTTCCTTAAACAATTTTACTTCTTCTCTTTTATGATCAGTGCCAGTTAAAAAAGCCGAATCAGCTTCGGTGGAGAATTCAGACGGGTGGAGAGTCTCTGCGCTAACGGTCGAGTCCATTGATTTCTGCAACACTTCCCCTTCGTGTGATTCTAGTGACTTAATCATGCACTCAGTATCTAAACTTTCACCAGACTTTATCATAATGTCTTTTGAAGTAGTGCTTATATCATCTGAGATCTCAAATGTGTTTGGTGACATGTCGCTTTTAGCCATTTTAGATGTTATCTCCGATTTAGGTTCAACTATGGTTTGAAGTTCTAATCCCGTATCACTTTCAGAACTCTTGGTTTCGGCGCTTGATGTTTCGACTATAGTAGACTTCAGATTGAGAGATTTGGGCATTTCATCTGCCATCTCGAAAGAATCTGCTTTTTGGAGTGACACTTCCCAAACTTGCTCTTGTATTTGTTGTTGTGGTAATTTTACTGGTGATCTAGTTGGTTTTTCTTTTTTAGGCGTGTCACCGGTTCTGTCATCGTGCGGTAAGTCAGGTGCCGTTTCTGATTCGGAATGAGTATCTTGACTTCCTGTTCTGCTAAATGTACTCTTCACTGGAGAAGTAGAGACCTTTATTTCTTTTATGAAATCTACTTCATAAACTTCGTCATCTTTTTTGAACGATTTTGACTTACTTTTGGGACTTGTTTCCGAAGAGCCACGCCGCTCAGCCATCTCGCTTCTGAAACTTGGAGCGTGTGACGCATCTGAACTGAGATCATCGTGTTCTTTGCTTTCGATAACAGATTCCTCCTTATGATGCTCTACTTTCGAACTTATTATTCTACCTTTAGCAGACACTTCTACGCCAGATATAACTTCATCTTTTTCAACAATTTTAAGAGCCGATTCGACAAATGCAATCCTTGACTTTGCATCAATATCTTCTTTAAAATCTTCTAGCTCCCCGGGTTCGGTAAAGTATTCCCTGCCCCACTGTTCATGTGATAAGTCTCTTTCAGAGATTTTTACTTCGTGTTTCTTCTTAATAGTGTCATCTTTGAGAGCCGTCATTCTTTCCTCGGATTTGGTTTGCCTACCAGTATACAGTCCTTGTTCGGAAAATTCTCTTTCAACTTTGATTATGTCCCTGTCGTCAGTGCTCTTGAAGACCGTTTTGGTTTCTACATCAGACCTCTTGGCGGTCGCTTCATGGGCCTTTTCAACTTTCTTCTGCGATGTTTCTGTCTGATCGCCCTCTTTACGCACTGTCGTTTTTTCTTTGATTTCATGTTCTTGCCCGCGAAGCTCGTGAGTAGTTTCAGTCTTTATAATAAGCGAGTCATCATCAGAAGACGACACTTGTTTAGTTTCTGAAAAGTATTCCTGTCCGGAAATTTTTCTCGTCTCCGTTTCTTTATGAGATAAGATTGTGCTATACTCAGCTGTGTCTGTAGAACCAAATTTGGCTACCATGTCAGACATTGCTGCTTGTGGGTCGATAGTCTGGAACTTCAATTCAGAACCTTCAAAAGTTTTATGAACGGAGGAGGAAGATGTCGACGTTTCTACCCTAGATTCAGAATAAAACGTGTCAGATGATGTTGATTTTTGCATCTCTTCCATTTTTACAGCAAGTTGTTCCTTCTTGATCTGATCGATTACGTCAATGCTCTTTTCAATTGTACGATCTACTAGTTCAATAGCTCCACTTGTGAGGGTCGGTTGGTCGACATTTATAAAAGAAAGATTATCAGCAAGATGTTTGGATGGAGATTTCGGTCTGGCGGCTTCAGTCAGTGCCTTGGACGCTTCCGTTAGCACGTCTGTAAAGAAAAGCGTACATTAGTTCCATATCCTGCAGTTCAACAATATGTGTTGTGATCTGTGAAGGTGAAAGTAAAATAAAAATATGTACATAAAAATCTTTTTGAGACCTACAACTTTAAAGATAGATCTAATCAACTTTCATATAACCGGTTTTCAGGATAATATTATTCATAAGGTCGTGAAAGCGCCTAAAGCGTGAAAAGATATACCTGGCCATGATAATGTGATGAAAGACATATAGAATAGCGATGAAAGCTTGTGAGGTGAAAAACAAACCAAAGAAGATTTAGAATCAAAGCGAAACGTTACTCAAAAGTGACCAACAGATGAAAAATTGCGAATTAAAGACGTGAAAATCAAATTGCCCGTTTGAAAAAGCGACAACAATAAAAAGGTATGATTGATTTCGCTTGTGGGTCCACTTACCTATCGCAACGTAAGGGCTCCGCAAGAAAGAAAGTAAAATTTACTGTGCTAACTATTATTTGGCAATACGAGAGTGACAGTTGCAAAGAAACAACAATGTTTGTTATTTTCTCTTTTGGACAGAATATTTCGGATTGTATTCTTTTTAAAAACACTTCGGGAAGTATGAATGAAGGTGCTCACACATTGTTTTCAAGTGCAAATGGATGGACAAGAGATCGTTTTAGGACCAATTTTAAATATTTTATTGTTCTGGGAACAAATTGCTTTGTTTAAATTATTTTATTAACAGAGGTGAACTGAATCACAAAATACATGCGATAACTGGCGTAAAACTAAGGAGTGTGGCAAATAATATGCACTCTAGAATGATTTCTCTACGTAAAATTAAGAGTAAAGTTTCGCTATGACTCTACTTTGCCACTACTGTTACTGAATAAGCTTGCTTTACTTTTTATATGCCAGATTCAGGTTATGTCGAAAACTGTTGTTATCATCGGAAGTCATTAATAAACTTTCCTATAAGATCCTTATTAGCGTAAGATGTTGCCAATACAGATATACTGACCACTCTGGTGAGCCTCAGTTTCGCTTATGAGGCTATCTCCAGCTGAAGATGCCCTGGGTGACTGACGGCTTGCGTCCAGGAACGATGAGTCGGAACCTATGTGGAATGATCGATTAGCTACTACTTCTAGCATCACTACCATCTTTTGTGACACATATAATGGGTATGATCGTGCAAAGTTTCTATATTGTGGGTTAATTGCAAACATTAAACCTCTGGTGACTTATTGATTGGTTACCTTTATATGACGACTGCTCTCAACATACCTCTGAGTTGTAGCCCGGTATGCTTATCGCCAGATCCGTCATCCACTTTGGATCTATCCTTCAAATCTACTGGTGATGGAGGTGGTGTTTTTGAAAATTTCGACGCTAGATCTGCAGGTGCAAAAAATTCTATGTTTCAACTGCGGACTAACATTAGTTACTGTATTGTGCAAATTAAATGCGCAACCACAAATACCTTATGATTATCAACTTACCGTGTGTCACATGACTTGAATCGATTCTAATAAGAGCTCCTTGTGATATGTCTTCTAATAGATTCGAACATCTCCTATTCAGTTCAGACATATCAGGTACCGTGTCTTCTGACTCTTGCTTTTCAATCTCCTTATCATCTTTTAATAAATCATCAGTAATCACACTATCCGATTTACTGTCAGAAACTTTCTCCATAATGGAAGACGCGTCTTCGCTTCTCTTCATCTCGGATTTTAATTCTTCAATTTTCTCTTCCATTTCTCCAATAAAATCAGCTTCCGATAATTTTCCTTTGTCCAGAGATCTTTCTTCTTGTTCACTCAATAGTTTACTTTCGGTCATGACAGAAGTCTCTTGTGAGGAACTTGTCGATGTCCTGACAACTCGCGAAACAGACCGTTCCTCTTCAATAAATTCTTTACTCACGGTTATTCCCTCAGACGCATCTGACGCTAATGTCTTAGACACATCTAATGACGAATGGTCTTCGGAAAACGTTTTTTCATCTAAAGACTTTGAAGTCTCTTTCACACTATCAACGGACGCCTTAGAAAAATCTTTAGTTAAGTCGACAGTCGAATCTTTTGATAGCTCATTGGTAGCAAAATCTCGAGACGTATCCTTACTGTCAATGGAAGACTTTGAATAGTCCTTAGTCAAGTCCATGGATTTTTTTGACAGGTCTGGTGTACCTCGATCCTCTGCAGGTTCTTCAAATTTAGAATCGTCTTTGGCGTCAAACGAGGTCTTAGAAGGGTCTTTAACTAATTCAGCGCCACTTAACTTAGAAAACTCAGCAGATGTTCCATCTTCTAGGACAGATTTCTGCTCCTCATCCGAAGATTTTGTTAACGTTGAAACCACTGTAGTGACTGACGATTCTGTTGTAGATTTAGATACTAAATCTGAGTGCAATATTCTATCTACAAAGTGAGTCTTTTTGATAGTTTTATCGGACGACCTGTCATCTTCCGCATCGTGCTGTGCTAAGCTGCTTGGACCAGCTGCATCAGTGGTTTTGATGTCTCCAAAAATTTTGCCTTCAGCCGGTTCCTCTGGGTACTTTACGTCGTCTCCGAAATATTCTGACTGAAAAAGTGTAATTAGGTCATTATTAGATTTATCTAAAACTTAACAAAAATAGGTTAAAGTAGGTTAATTTTAAATTACCTCCTTTTCAGGAAAGTCATCAGCATCATCAAGCGAGTCAGTCCTTATTTTCTTTGTATCGAAACTTGATGTTGCTATTTTTCCGTCGAGGTCTGAAGACGGTTCGATAATTTCTAGCACCTTTGCTTTGTCCATATCTGTATTTTTGAGAATAGATTTCATTTTAGTATATTGCATTTTATTATTTACTAGTTAACCCCGTAGACGTTGTCATGCCTGTTGTTTTTTTTTATATTTTTTCCTCCGTTGAATTCAATTCAATTACAGATTATTTTTATTATTATAATTTATTTATTATATATTATATTAAATTATAAGGTACACCAACAGCTAACATACAAACGTTTGCATATTTTACGAAAAGTATATAACGAACGACTTACCAGATTCTGAATCAGTGTATATCTGTTCTTCAACTTCTTCAGGAGAACTTTGGACTGAAAATGTTCGTGGATGTTTCTTTTTAGGCATGATTACAATTTCACCGCTGTCCCTTGAAAGAGACTTAATTAATCCTGGTCTTTCTTTTGCAAACTTTTTGGTTTCTTCATACACAATTTCTTTTTTAGCCTCAATCTCTTTTTCTTTCGCTTTCATTTCTTCTACGGTAGTCACTGCTTCTTCAATAATCGAGTCCACAGACACTTGACCTGCAAGATCTTGTTGGTCAGTTGTTTCAGGCTCCATTTGCTCATCTGAAGAAACGTCTATATCTTCAGACGCCTGTTTGATAATAATCTCGATGTTGTCAGCCATCTGTTTCATAGCTGAATCAGATTTCTTCATTTCTGCTTTTGATTCAGTAATTATCCGTGATAGAGCTAAATTAGTAGGCTTGGGTATCTCTTCCTCAGTCTCAACTTCAGACTCAGCTATTCTTTCCAACGATATAGCAGGACTTATACACGAATGTCTACGCTCTTCTTTGTGAGGAACTTTGGCGTCATAGGACCGTTTTTCAGACTCTACGACATCTTTCGTGACAATTTTAATATCTTTATCTAATATTGGACTTCTTGCTGCTGCAGCAATAGAACCTTTTTGTAAAATATCGTCTATTACAGGCTTAACCTGTTCTTTTGTTATTTCTGGGACTTCTTTTAAATCTAAATCCTTAGGCACAAATCTCTTCGTCTCTTCAGTGTCCCCGTCGTAATCAAACTTGCCTAGCGTATCAGTTCTTATCTTGCTTACATCAAATTTGGAAGTTGTTTCTTTTGCAACGGTTTGTGTTTTTGTTTCTATAACTTCACCAGTTCGTCCAGTAATATCCTTGGTTACTGTTGTATATTTAGTAACAACAGTTGGTTCATGATGTTCAGTAACTGTATATGATGAATCCATATCCTGTCTTGAACCGCTTCCCTTTGATTTTCCTGTCTTCAAGATCTCATCTATAGGACCCGTGAAATCTTTAGTAGTAGTAGTCATTCTAGTTACGACAGTGGGTGCGTGAGTTTCAGTTTCTGCGTAAGTATGTTCTCCATCAGATTTTTCCATAACGACTGTAAACATTCCTTTACCTGGTCCTGAAGTATCTCTAGTTATAGTAGCAACTTTGGTTACGACAGAAGGTTCATGTGTTTCGCTCACAGTGTATGTAGTCGTTGTTTGCCGTGAGTCTATAGTTACGGGCCCTTCTATATTATAAATCCTTACACCTTCTTCACAAGGCTGTGAAAAGGTCGTGGCTTTTCTAACGACAGTTGGTTCATGAGTTTCAGTTACTGTGTGTGTTGTGTGGGAAGTCTCTATCCTTTTACGTTCTGGTATAGATGGTGGTTCTATTGACATGTCTTCGAACGACTTCGAACTGTCTTTCGTAGTTGAAGTAGTAAATTTAGTTACAGTTGTTGATGAGTGTTGTTCAGTTCCAGCCTTCGCAGTCGATGCAATATGTGCAGTTTCTCGTTTAAGTTGTTCTTCCCTCTCTCTGTTTAAAAATTCATTAGTGATGTCTCGGTCTTGAACGGAACTAAAACAAACAAAGTCAAATCAGTAGCGAAATCTTACGAATTATAAATATGTAAAATAAGTCACCTAACTTTTATACTAAACTTACCCAACTTCAGCAATATGAGGAAGTTTATGTATATAATCTGTCACATGATCCTCTGGGAAACCTTCGACATCATCTAATGAGTCTCCGTGAGTTAATCTTGCCAATTTTGATTCACTGGCTTTGACTGTAAATATTAACAAAAAAAAACATTGAAAGTCACTGTATCTTTTTTTAATTGTTTTTGTTATTGATATCATATTAATATGGATTTGATACTTACCCAAAGCTGCTTTCTTCTCAGCTTCAACTTTAGTCTCAATCTTCTCTTTGGACATATCTACATGGGTGCCATGGGTGCCAATATCGTCTTCGGACTCTTCAAAAGTGTAGTCCCTAGACTCAGTCAGGCTATGAGCATCAGATAGACGCTTTTCTTCCAATCGGAGCTCACTGACAGAGCCTGACCCAGCTGAGGTCACTGATTGTCGTTTGATGACATCAACTAAAATAAACAAAAAGATTTTGAAAAAAAAGTGATTTTGAATTCATTAAAAATAAAAGTTACTCAAAGACTTTACCTTTCTCAACAGTGTCTCTTAGTACTTTGACATCTGTTTTTTCTTCTTCTTTTACCATTTCTTTGACAGATTTGCACGCCACTTTTTCCTCTGACTTTTGAGGTTTACCATCTTTCAAAGGCTCTTCTTCGGAAGAAGTTTTCTTCTCAGTAACAGCGTCTTCTGAACTTATCTTGTCAGAAATACCTTCAGACGACTTGCGGTCGGATATTTCTATTTCTCTACTGCTTTCAGATGATATCTTATCAGATGGCTCATCTTTGTCAGATTTATCTACTTCCTCAGCCTCTGTGACAATCATTTGAAACTCCTGTTTAAGTTTTGAAGCTTCGATGTCCAACTGCAAATCGCTAAGCTTAGAAATAGAAACTGATTCTGTTCTAGAATGTCGTTTCGGTGTCATCTTTTTGAATAGAACGTCGGGTTCTTTTTCAGATTCTGAACTTTTATCTGAGTCAGTCCTTTTGGGTTCAAGCCTCATTGAAGTAAAACCCACACTCTCTTCAAATTTTTCATCGCCAAAACCACTGCCTGAGTCCGCTGTTTCTTCGTATTCAGCTCTTTCATCGAATTCGGATGACGATATTTTAGCTTTTACATCGGACTGATCTGACTTTAGAGATTCAGCCTCCGAATGCCGTCTCGAGTCAGATTGTTCTGAGTCTTCCAACGAGTCAGAATAAATGCGTTTGGAGAAGAAGCATTCCTGCACTGAATCATCCTCTGGCACTGTTTCAATAAACTGCCGAGCTTTAGCACTTATGACCGGAGATTCTTTAGGTGAGACCTAACAAATAATAAGAAAACAATAACAAACCATGTGAAAATAATAAATAATATAACTGCACTGGTACCTCAGTACAAAGTTTCGAAGTTCATAAATCACAAATATCAATATTTTCGCACACATTAGACAAAATCAAAGACACATGCTATGAAACACTTATCATGAAAAGTAAATACATTACTTCAACAATCAAATACCCGACAACAAGTTTAGTTATTATGTTAAGCAATTACCAGATTTTAGGATTGATTATACCCACTTTTTCGGCGTCTTTTGTATCAAGAGTTGGTGCATGTATTTGCGCACTGTATTCACTCTCATATTTCAGGAATTCTAAAGTTTGATCTCTAGCTTGTTCAGTTTTTTCCGACACGACGGTTATCGTTTTGACTTCCGTTTTTGACACTAAGTGGCTAACATCTTTGTCAATGGGCCTGTGAGCAGGGCTTGTTCCCATTTGGTCTTCTAAGTCAGAAAATTGGGAGGCCTCATCGAGGGAGTCACTTCGAATTTTTGAGTCTTTTGAATATACCTGAAATTAAATTAATGTTACGATTGTAAATTATCTTAGTAAAAAAAATGCTATAAATATAATTTTTTCGACAACATCATTGATTCATTAATTTGTCTGAAATAAAAGATTTTTATTTTTATTTTATTTTTATTTTTATTGACTTTTTTTTCGTTGATGACTAAACAATTAAATTAGTTTGCATACTTTAAATTGATACAGATTTGCCGATTCATGTTCCTACTTTGAATTTAAAATTTTAATTTAATGTTTTGTATTTACCTTAGATTCGGTTTGAGAAATGAAACTGAAATCTTTTTCAGTACTTTGCTGTAAATCGGCAAGAGAGTCAGCCTTGTCTATGCCTGATGGCACGGGTGACTCTTGAGAAATCTTACGACCTTGTACATCTGAACCCATAGAATCAGTCTTAGTATGTTTGCTTAGGTCAGACTTTGTGCTAGCTATCGAATGTTGAGTCTCAATCTATAAAAATAGTAAAATAATAAAGTTGTTTATTCCAGCTAGTAAGATGACTTGCACAACAACTAAATCGCAGGCCATTAGATGTCTAAATGATAACTACATAATCGAAATTTTGTATGGAACTGAAAATATACAAATCAACATACCTTTTCTTTTAATTTATCACTTAGTGATACGTCTTTTTCTTCTAAAGCTTCAGTAGGCTCTTCCTCGCTTACTTTAGTTCGAAGCTCTTCTGTCACTTGCTTCTTCAATTTAATGGCGACAGTATGATCATCCTTCTTGTCGTCGTCCTCATCATCGTCTGGTTTCTTACCATTTTCCTCAATGACCTTTTTGTCTTTCGATTTTAAATCAAAACCATCCTTCAACCCTTTTAAGGCGAAGGATTCTTTATAAACTTTAGCTTTAATTTTTTCTAATTTGACTGTGGTCTGAGACTCGGTTTCGGTCTCAGAGTCTGTTGACTTCTTCAAAAACTCACTATCCTCTTCGGAAGAAACTTGAACTAGGGTTGAATCTGTTCTGATTGTCTTCGAATATGGTTTACCCTTATCCTCGTGTTTTACTTTAGAATCAAAATGTTGGATAGTTTCTTTCACAGATTTGACAGTCTGAGCATGCTTTTCAGTTTCAACAGATACTTTGTGAACAACATGTTCATGAGTTATACTTGAGATTTGCTTAGATTGTTCTCTCACGAACTCTTGTGTGTATTCTATACCTTGATCTTGCTCCATGGTATGTTTTTTCAAGGCTTCTTTTGTTAGTTTGACTGTAGTTTTGGGCATCTCAATTGAAGGTTCTTTTGAAATCTTAGATTCAAATGAACTAATCTTATCACGGAGCGTTGCTTCTGCCATATCTTTGTCTTTATCATCTTCGGAGACTAGATCTGGCGATCGTTCACCGTCATCCAACTTTTCTTCAACTCTAGAACTTACTATTTCCTTCTGAGAAATAGCTTCCTTGGTAAAGGTGTCAACTTTTTCTGTGAACTGTTTAACTTCGGTTGTTTCAGTGACTGATTTTCTTGAGGTTATGGTAACGTTGGAGAAGTCACCTGATGGGAACCTCATTGATTCGTTCCTCATGTGCCTTTGCAAGTGTTTAGGTGTCGGTTTAGCAGGAGAAGATGGGTCAAATTTCCTAAATTGTTCCACTGGTCGTTCCGCTGGCTTTGGCTCCTCTTTCTTTACTTCAATGATTTCTTCTCTGTGGACTTCTATTTCGTCTGTTTCCTCTAGGGTTTCAGGAGACGTTTTCGATCTTGTTCGTTCCAATTTGGGATCCTTTTCCTTTACCTGCATAGAAAGTAACAGTGATTAATGCAAAATATTATGTTGACTGAGTAGTTAATAGACTAAAAACTTTTCTTTAAGGTTTTAAAGAAAATCTTAAGCAATGACAATAAAAACGTGATGTCTCCGGTGATCCTAATGGGGTAACCTTTGCTTTCAATGCTTTAACTAAAACAAACAGCCAGTTACCTGTTGCTCAATATCATGGAATTTCTTAATATCAGGTTTAATTTGAGTCTTAATTTCAATGATTTCTTCACGAATCTCCTTCTTTTGCTTCGATGCAGGGATTTTGCTAGAACTTAGTTTTCTGGTTATTTGTTCTTTTCTCTCAGCTACGCTTCGCTTTACATCTAAAAATTGAAATCAAAGAATGAGTAGGTATACGCATATAAAAAAAAAACACTAATAGCAATTTATTTCTGTAGAAAGAAACACAGCAACAAGAGAAACTTTTGCAGTTCCCAACATATTAATTAAGTCCACTGCTTCGGGACGATTTGGGTAGTGCTGAGAACAAGCAGCGCAACAAACTCAGTTACTATTGTCATTGCATTATTTGTAGTCAACAGTATTGTGCAATCAGCGAACAGCAATATCGCAAAATTATAATATTATCCCCATGATTATGATTCGACACTGATACTTGTTTGTGATCTTAGTGCAAGACCGTGCAACAATCCGTGATACCATTTGCCATAGCAACCTCTGCGGAAAAATGCCTTCTTTTGCAATTATCAAGCTAATGATGTATTCATACCTTCATCTTCTTCACTCTCCTCGCTGGGCGTTGGAGTTCTGTCAACCAGTGACTCGCTCTTTTCAACTACCGATTTCTCCTCCGGTGAATACTTGGCTTCATCTTCGTGGTCTTGCTCAGACTCACTGTGCAGACGCTCAGCAATTTGGTTATCGTCGTACTTCTCTTTAAGTTTATTGTCTTCTTCAGCTGCAACAGTAACGAAATAATGGTTTGTTATAATAATACCAAGATATTAAAGGCTTAAGTAGTTGTTTAGATTGTCAATTGTTCTGAAATTTTCTTCATAATCTTTTCTGCAAATTACGCGTGATTATGAGCTTTTCAACACATTGCTTACATGTGAAACGCAACAATATTTCGAGCCTTCATTCAGTTCTTTTTTTGTCATGAGCAGTTTATTTTAGGGCAAACGTTAGACACACAAGTCGTGGATAAGTTGGCGGTGTTACACCCCCGTGCCTCGAAAAGCACGTTAAGCCGTTGGTCCTGCGCCTGGTCTCTCTACGTTCATGTCGGATTGCCGTCTCACCGAACTTTTAGAGTGATGGAACAGTGAGTGCACATGTGTATTGCGCTCACACTTGTGCAATATAATATCTCCTGCGTAGTTGGCTGATCTCAGTTGAGATTTGCCGCCGTGGTCGAAATCGGCCAGGAGGACTATTATTATTATTAGATAAAAAATCAACATTATATTGGATTATGTCAGTACCTTTGTAGGCCTCGATTTCCTCAGAAGCCTGCCTCTCCTGGTAGATATTTCTCTGGATGCGCCTCTCGTTTATCACCTCTGATTGGGGCGCAATGATGTCGTCTCTGCCAATGCGGCATAGGGCCAATTCTAGTGATGTGTCTATAAAAATAATTACTTATTTATAGTTGAAGTATAATAAGTAATTATTATAAAAACTTCAAGTGATGGCAGTAGCTGATACTGTTAGTTTTCCTTATTATTTAGGGCATTCAATACAATTTAATTGCTGTAAAGTAACATCTCACGGTAAAAATGTTTTGGCAAAAAAATTCACCTCACCACCGAATTTTATCACTTTGAGCGCCATGGTGGTCACTGGTGACCGCCAAACAATATTTTGTCTAGTCTCTCGGCAGTTGAAGGCTTAAAAAAGTAGCAAATCTCAAATACAAATAGATTACGATACCTTTTAAGTGTGTGTGGCTATTATATTTTGGATTGTTAAAATTGAAGTCATAATTTTTGTATAAGAGAGTTTTAACTTAAGAAGTTCCGTGGGCTTTCCCTCTACAAGGTGAACCGAAAATCGGTTAAAGGTCGCGGTGTTCCGCTGGATGCGGGAAGCGCAGAACCTATCGCGAAGGAGGCCTATGCTCAGCAGTGGGCGTCGAACGGCTGATATGATGATAATGAACTTAAGGAAAACTCTTACCCTGCGCCTTGGTCCCCGACTGCGTCTTCCACAGTTTAAGCATGAGCTGAGCCTGCTCAGCCGTCGTGATCCTCTTCGCTTGGATCTGGTTGACGGTGGCCACGCTCACACCTAGCTCGTACGCTAATGCCACCCAGTCCTTGCCTAGGAGGTTGCAGATGTCCTCCAACCTGGAAAGATGAAAAGTGTAATTTGATAATACATTGGATTTACTAATAAATGTATGTTATTTTATAAGAGAACTAGTGGTCCCCCGTGACTTCGTCCTCGTGTAATCCCTTTGTTTTCACAATCGACGTCGAACGGGATAAAAAGTATCCTATGTCCGTTTCCAGGTTCTAAGCTACCTCTCCACCAATTTTCAGCCGATTTGGCTGAAAATTGGCGGAAAGCGGTGGTCACGCTCACACCTAGCTCGTACGCTAATGCCACCTAGTCCTCTCCACTCTCCTCTCTCATCCGTTCTTGAGTTATAAATAGTGTAACTAACACCACTTTCTTGAGTGCATGCAGCATGAAGTTTTGTGAAATTAAACCACAATTAAAGAAAAAAATTAACTGCCACAGGAATTTGCACCCACAACGTAATGCAAACCGTTTATCTTATCAATTGGTTTTAAAAATCGCTCGGCTTTAAGTGTGTTTTAATTTCACATTGTCAAGAAATTTGCAACTGAAGGAAGTTTTGTGTTGCGTAAAAGTGGGAAGCGTTTATTGTAAAAGATATATCTAGTAATACAGGCCTCGATTTTTATTTTGATCACAATATAGATTGGGCACAGCACTATTACAGTGCTGCTTTCTAAAAATCTATTACAGTCGATTGTGATTAAAGATTTTGAGGGAATTTAATGAAAGTAAATCTTACTTGTTTACTGACTATTTAGGACACTGCCGTGGCGCTAACTCCCGATCTTGGTCTCCTCAAATAAGAGGCCCTCAGAACTAAGGAAGCCTTCAGAATCACGTTAAGTTACCTCGGATCACTAAGCCGCTGCCTCCAGATAAGCTCTTGCTCCTCTGTCCTCCTCGGTACTGTGTCTGTAGGCTGAGGGCTGGTCCTCTCTACTGATGTGTCGTCTGGTACCATTATGTTCAGGACTGCGATCTGTTTTAAAAGAAAAAAATACGATATTAAGTTTCTGTAATGCGTACTTAAGTCTAAGAATGGATGCAACGTCTTTGGAGGAAAAGTGCACTAAGAATATTATAGCACAGTAATTTGAACTTATACTGAATCTGAGATATATCATTATTATCAGATAGCAGAATCCTTATATGGATCCAGGTTTGATGCATCCAGTTCTATCCTGCTATTTGTTCTTGTATTGTATAAAGCATAATTGCTATCTCATGCAAAATCCGCAGGTTATATACTTAGTAATTTATATATCTATATGTGTAACATACCGGAGCAGGCGAGGGTTCTCCCTTAGGAACCTTAGGATCCCTCATAAACTGGCAGCGGCAGATCGGCTCCAGGTCTTGAGTCTTGATCATCACAGGGAAAGCGACCCGGTTCTCCCTGAACGCTCGGAAGGGTATGGACAGCTGTTCTCCAGACTTGGCCACGGGAACCAGGTTGCCACCGAACTCCATGTAAATTGGTTTGCCTTCGTGGACCTAAGAGATTTGAATGGTGATGCTTGGATTAATCTAAAGAATTAGTGATAAGATGGATGGTTGAAAGTGTTGGAAGTCCCGGGTTCGAATCCCAGGTCGAGCCAAAATTGTTTCTGAGATTTTCTGTTATGAATATCTCAAAAACAGCTCGGAGTCGGGAAGTTGGCGGTGTTATACCCCTGTGCCTCGGAAAGCACGTTAAGCCGTTGGTCCTGCGCCTGATCTCTCTCCGGTCATATCGGATTGCCGTCTCACCGAACTTTAAGAATGATGGAACAGTGAGTGCACCTGAGTGTTGCGCTCACACTTGTGCACTATAAAATCTCCTGCGCAGTTGGCTGATCTCTGTTGAGATTGGCCGCCGTGGTCGAAATCGGCTAGGAGGACTATTATGCTAACTTGGGGCATTAATCAATCATGGTATCCATTTTGCATTTTTAACATGGTTGTCTTATAAAGATTGCCCCAGCAAATCTAAAAGCATTATTATTAAATAATTTTATAAGATTTAACCTTTTCACCACCTGACGTTTTGGGTAAGTGTAGGTAAGATTATGTAATGGTGTTGTGCCCATAATCATTATCCTTTGTTGCTAAAGTCGAAGGTTATTACCTCGACATCACGGCTCTTAGCGACCTGTATGAACCGCTCGATCCTCTCCAAGGCCTTGTCCTCCTTGTCGTCCGTCACGCAGAACATGCGCAGCTGCGCCTGACACTCGTCCGTGCGTTTCGCGTACACCACGAAGCGAGCCATAAAGGGCACGTGGATTGCCTCCCTAAAAATATTCAATTAATCTCACTTCAGCTCTCTAAGATAACAGAAAAAAGCTGCCAAAGAGGATTATTTTGCTCTAAAATAACTGAAATGCTCTGAAATACAATCAAATGTAATCACCTGAAAGTTAGCTAGAGCTAGAGCTGGAAGTCGCAGGACTTACAATACCTACAACTCACAACGTGACACATAAGATGCACCTGGAATCACAACTCTGACACCAACAAAACACTCGACACGTTTCTCCACTACACGAGCGACGTAGTCTGTCGAATGTGGAAGCTGAACAATATAATAAAGTGTTATCATCTTTTCAGGTGATTACGTTTGATTGTATTATGGTTCCTGCGATGGCGTCATTTAGTGGAAATTTGAAGCAAAATAATCCTGTTTTTCAGCTTTAGTCATGGATTTCCGCAAAGTAACGCCTGATTCCATCTACTAAAAGAAAAAAACTCAGTCATCACACGCTGGCGTGACTGCAAATAGACGGGGTATATTAATTCCTGAATAATTGAAAGCAGACGGTGGTTAACTTCCTACACACTACGCCTAAGACCGCATAGGGAGCACTGGATCTTGTCACTCAAGGCGTTAATAGTGTAATATACAATATTAAAGCCTCGAGTATTAGGGTGCTTATCCACCGACACGGAGCGAAGTTGCGTTCTGTGTTCGTCCACCAAAGCGGAGCGAGGCAGCAGAGTGGAGTTCCTAACTATATTTTTCAGAGTGCGGAGCGAGGCCACGAGTACGCCGCTACGAGTCATTTTAAGCTTCACTATCCCTCTCAGCTTGCTCGGTCTGCAAACTAGTTCGCAACTCCCTGTCCACTAAAGAGAAGCGGAAATTTTGTGCAATCCTATTGGTCAATATTTCTCGGTTTCTCCGCTCCGCGACTTCGCTCCACGCCGGTGGACAAGCACCCTAACTAAATGTAAATTCAAAAGAAAAACGCGACCATCTGCGTCTTGGCTTCCGGAGGTGTATCGCGTTTTAACTTAATGGAAAATATTGCCCGTCCAGTAGGCTCCAGCTCTTTATGGAGCCATCAAGGTATGTAACCGCCAATGGATGGATCATGTTTGTAGAATAAAGTAAGGTATAACCAGCTTTTCTAAGAATTCGTTATCGTACCTGTACAGTTCCGTAGCCATTTTGGTGGCATCTTCAATATGGCGGCAGTCGATGAGCCAATACCGGGCAGAGACGGTGGTTGTGAACGACACACAATCGTTCACAAATGTTAGCGGTGTGTTCTCAGTGACGTCCTCCCAGTGGGCTCGGTTCGTTCCTCCTGCCATCACAAATACCTCTTTACCCACTAACACTAACCTTACAACAAAGCTACCTCATTTTTATGCTGCTACTATCAAATCTCTTTCGAATGCTAATCGTACAATGGAAGCTAAAAAGGCAGTAGCAGTACCAACTGCCGTGATTATGATTCTACCTATTTAATCATCGCATGCCAAAGCAGGCCTTCTTTCTACTAAATCTTTATAGTAATAAAGAGTAAGTATACTCACTATTTCTACGCAATTAAAACTAATTTTAAGTACATAAACTTTAGTACATTACGATAGTTTAGAAGTTCATTATATGAAAGTTGTAGAAGTGTAACATAGTTTTGACAGTAAACACAATTGAACCGTTGAGGTAGTAACCGGTGTAGAAGAAAGATTGGAAATTAGAAAGATAGGTTAACGAAAAAAATTAAAACAACATAAAATGTTTCCAAAACGGCCTATAGCAAACACACAACAAGCAACGACAACACATCACACAAAAACAAATAACGTACCATTTTATATTGTTTACAAATGAAAAAGTGACTGATAATGTGGCACACTGTGTACTGTCACCTGTTTCTTACAAATAAAGTGCTTTAGTCTCAAAATGAAAACAATGAATCTACGTCATTAAACGAATCATCTAATTTGCTGTCCGGTTTTTCGAAAAACAGATCTCTCGAAGGACATTTACTGAACATAACCCAAAATCCAATTGAACTAAATCAAAGGTGTAACCAAAATGTGTTTCGTGAAATAATGATAAGAACAGAAATGAGACAAAACGGAGAGAAGATGAAATGGAACAAAACTGATAGGCCGTTTTGGAAAAGAACTTTGATTAGTACAAGCAACTAAAGAAAATTCTGGGAACATTGACGCATCAGAATGGAATGACCATGTTGTATGGCACCGCTTTAGTTATATCGTTAAACGTTACGCTTACACTAAACAAACATGTAGGTATATTGTGTCAACAACCTCATATATTGTGCCAATACAGTTGCAGGTTAAATATGTCTAGGTTTTTATTTGTACATTTGTTCTAAACCGACAACGTCCAGTGAGTAAATCGCTGTGCACTTCTTGACGTCCCAAGTCTCATGGATGGTATGATACAGAGTGAATGTGATTTAACAAAGCGTAAAAATTTCAGCCCGTGCATAGAGGAAGAATGAATGAGAAGCAAAAATGGAAAGGCATTCAAAAAGTGATAGAGGGAAGAAATCAATGTGCCTGATAGTTATACTCTTCTGAACGAACTGAAGCCTAGAGTATAAATATCAAATAGAAACAATGACTCGTGAAAAATCAATGACGCAAAATTCGTAATAGGATAAAAGAAATTTCAAACTGAAAATAATGAAACTCAAACCGACATCTTGATTCTGTTTTAAAATATTTGTATAATATTTCTAATTTTTTACCTTCGAGAGATCGTTTGCGAAATACCCCTGTTGGCGCGCCGATAGGTGGCAGCACATTATTTAGCGCCACACACGGTGAGCGTGCAACACACACAAACACACGAGAACAAAGACAATGTAGACACGCACAAAACGCACACACAGGGACGCATCCCTTTAGCTGCTTGGTGTATTTGCTATAAGCGCTTTGATGTTCGTCATGATTTTTTGGACTTCGGTTTTAGAGCTTATGTTCACTTCTTAACGTTAACCCGCGTGTAATGTTATGTTCTTCGAGATTCTACGCTAAATTTTCAAAAATAACATGCTCATCCCTTTGTCTATGAAAGTGGGAGTAATTTTCTAAGACTTTTATTTTTAACTACGTAAACTATTTCATAAAAATTGATTTAGAAGAAAAAATCTAGTCATTTAAATACAAATTGATCGTATTCGAGCACTTTTATAACTATATTACACTAGGAATTCTCAAAATGACCAAACTCTAGTAAAAACTCTACCGATCTCGTAATAGGATACACTATTCGAACCTAAACGAATTGCCTGAATGATTTGATTTGTCTATTTTAGATCTAAATTACTTATGTGTTGTAATGGAATATTGGTTTTATTCACTCAACTCTTTTAACCTAATTAAACTTAAAGCAATAATCACAAGCCTAATTACTTTTTCGTCGGCGGACTTACCTCCAGGACTTGCAAGCAAATTATTACGTCATCAAGGTAGCAAGTTCAAGCCATACTCCATTTCAACACCTTACAGATCTCAGTTATAAGTGACTATAGGAATATTTATCAATCCAAACGAAATCAAATGACCTGTCTAAAGTTTTGCTACCGCCAATTTCAGGTAAGAAAAATATTTTTTTTATTACCACCGCAATTTGATAAAAGTCCCAAGTCAGGTCCATAACTAAACAGATCTGCAGTAGTATAAAAGCAAATAATCATAGGCGTACCTGATATGGAGCAAAGAAGTCTAAGGGTCGGGGCTGAAGAGGTGCTGTACTGGTTTGTCATTCCCTGGGTATGCGGTCTTGGTGCCGGCATGCTCAGCGTGATTGCTTTATGGAACTTTCTTCTTCGTGGTTCAACTGTCACAACAGGTGATACCGCTACGCCCCGACCCAACAACTTTGCGGTCAACTCTGAATCTATTATCTGAGCCTGGAAAACGTATATTGTTATCAGCTTAAGTATGTATTTTAATCTTCAAGATATTTATTTCTAAAGACCAAACGCAAAATTTGCAGAGAAGCAACTAAGTTTGTGAATTGAAAAATAGTATGATTGTGCTTGGTAAATAATATTTGGATTTATTACTTACCGTTTTGGATGCAACTGAAATAATATTGATATTGGATGTATTTTTGTATAACTTAATTTAAGAAAATAAATTAGCATTTAACTCTACCCAGTTGTTTTTTTTTTTACTTAAGACATTTATTTTAGTAGGTGGCGTATAGAGTTTGGTGCAGAAATAAGCAAATATGAACATATGAAATCACAGGGAAAGCATTTGAAAAATAAATTAATAAGTATACGTGTGTAGAGCAGATTGATCTATTTCTCACACATGCGCTTCAAATCAAGATGCAACACACTTTAGATACTCAAAATTAATAAGCTTTCAACATCCAAAATTATACAGCAAAAGTAAATAAAATATACACCATGCAAGTCTCACGTTTGGTCTTTAGGAAATAATGTACATATTTAATAAGTTCAAAGAAACCTTTAAATGTAAAGCATAGAGACATTACCCAATAAATTTAGCCATTAACTTAAAAATACGCCATTATTTCTACTTAGCTAATAAAATCATACGTCATGTCACTCCAGAGTTACAAGTCATCTACAAAGTAAAATTCGTTATATCACACAAAATTATTTCAATTACAAAGTTCATACATGTTGTAATGATCAATACAATAATTTCTTATGATATAGATAATCATGCTTACGCTTACCTAAAGACCAACAAGAGAAATAATATTCGTAGATTAGCGTCATAAACGCAGTGTGAGAAAACCTGACTGATCAACAGTGATTTCATAATTCAATTTTGCTTACACAAAAAACAAACAATGTTACGAAATACATTTTATTGAAATTGATACATTGTTTTTGCTTATATTTTCAAGTTAATTCTAAATTTATTGGGTATGACATTGTATCGCAGTTACACACTACTTATCTAATTTTAAAATGACGCTCTATTTATTATAGAGAAATCACATCACTCCAAATATAATGATAGTAAATGACCTATAGTTAATTAAGATATGTGGTAAAGTGAGCCATAGAGAAAATGAAAATGAATGAGCTAGATAACAAACGATATACGAATATTTTTTGATGAGGCACCAAAAATTTGACTTCAAGCTATAATAATAATATGAACTTTTAGTATCTATGATTTTAAAAATTAGATTATTAGTTATTTATTCATATCATACAAAATATCGCTGTCAATTTAATGAAAATTTTATATCATTATACCTATAAAAAAAGGTTTGTAAAAAATTTGGCATTCGACTTTGTACTTTGGTTAGAAACTACTAATAAAAATTGAACACAACCATTTGGCGGTGTAAATTATGAAACTTAAGAAGACTAGATCAATATTGTTGCACCAATCGTTAAGAAAAACGACAAAAAAAAAACCTCTAATTCGTATTTTTGAAGTCAACTCTTAACTGTAGTACCTACTAATATTTCATAAGCATAACCGACTAGGTCGGGAGGACTAAATACGTCTAAATCCATTATTTATTCCTAAGATTATTGTTAAGTAATATAATCAATTTATAACGAATTAGGTCATGATTCTTAACATGAGCTTTCTCAAAGATTATTTTGTTGGAAATATACCCTGCGAATGTGTATCGAAAATATGTTAACCTTAAAAGCTAAGGCGTTATTGCTGTTCCGAAAAAAAGCAACGCTTGTAAAAATATGTCAATTTAATCTACGTGGTAACTTTCGAGTGACTAGAAACACAGCTACAAGATCCTATATTATGGTGATCTTTCAAAACTTGAAGGCAAAGTCATAGATATAGCCTATAATTTTAAATTTGGTACCTTACGTAGTCGATGAATCGTACTTAAACACTATTATATCTAAAGAAATATTTAAAGAAATAGATATCACTACATTTTTTAAAATTTTAAATGTACTACGAAGCATTAAATGAAATAAATACTATCACATCAGTGGTCACGAGTACAGTCCCTTTATCGCTGAACATAGCGGAGTATACAATTTTAAAGCTGTTTCTAAACTCTTTTAAGGGTTTATACTACCAGATGAGTGAGAAACGTTTTTTCTTGGACACATTGTTGACGGTGATCTTTTTAAGGTTTTTATCCTTGACACCAGTGCGAGGCTTGAAGAGGTTTACCTGGAGGCCAACTTTGATCTTCTTGGTGAGCGCGCCTTGAGGGAACACCGCTTGGACTTGAGGCACCACGGAGCTGGATACCATGCCACCTTGAAATTAAGGAAGGTGCTCTTTACTAATAACTCAATAACAGCTTTCTTTTTAACTTTGACTAGAATTGAATTAGGTACTTATTGGTGGCAATTTTTATGGTCAAAGAGGAAATCACATTGGAGACAGAAATCTATTAGAGGGAAAAATGGGTAATATCTTGGTACAAACTGGATCTTGCCATATATCAAGGTCGGTCCTTAACAACTCAACTCATAATCTTTTTTCGAGTTGTATTTGTGAGCTTAAAGCAGGAACATTTTCTTACTCAGCCGAGCCAAAAATTACTGATTACGGAATTGTCAGTAATCCAATAGAATATTGGACAAAATGTTATCCGACCTCTTTAGCATAATCATTTTGAAGGATTAAAAATTCTGTGCACCTTTATGCAATTTTCAACTTTTAGAACGGTAAGCAGATAACAAAGTTAAAACAAATATAAATACGGGGGATGAAATTCTACCTTCAGGGCCGATAGCGTGCACCTCCTGCCGAATGCGCGAGATGACCGCAAAGTACTGCGGGAAGTCGTGCGTCAGGATGCGAGTCACGCGCGGCGCGTCCCAGCCTTTGTCCTCTTCGTTTGTTTCTGTGGAAAAAAAAAGTGTGAAACATTTATTTCCTCAACAGTCATATATGTGCTTAATCATATTTGCAAAATAACGACTCAATATGAAAAAAAAGAAAGTTTATTTACATTAAATTTTGACATTAATGCTGGCCTGGCAGCCAATAATAAGCTCGTGCCATTGTCGGCACGTAGGATCACCATAACCCTCTCTTTGCCGCAGAGGGACGCGTAGTGGGTGACTTTTAGGATCACTCCAGGTCACAATATTAAGAAAGACAAGATGTAGGATCACTCCATATGAAGAAAAAAGTGACTACCTAGATAGTTAATGGTTAGGTAACCGTAAACCGATCTGGGGTACTGCTTGAAATCTTTTCCTCTAAGGCGCTATTCTCCCTACAAAGTCTGTTGTGTTACACCTCTCCCCGTTCAGGGACGTGAAACCACAATGACATGACTTCACGTCGGGCTGCTCTTAAAAGTTTACCTCAATTTTCAAAACTTCGCCTAGTGGTGTGCCAATGATGTAGACCAAAAATGTGACATTACCTTCAATTTCCAAAGTCTCATGCAGTATGTCCTGCACGACGTCGTCAGTCGCGTCCGCGTTATGCTCGCGCCAACTTGTCCCGTTGTCGGAGCGAAGAATAACTATCTCCCTCTCTTTTCCTCGCAGGGACGCATAGTGGGGTACTTCTAGGATCACTGGCCTATTAAGAAAAGGACAACAATATATAATGTCGAGAATCGAGATCAGCTAGGGTATCAGTTATAAGTAATTTTTACTATGTCACAGGCATAATAGCACTTTTTTTTTCAAGCAAAGCTTAATGGTTTTGGAACTTTGTATGGTAAGTACAACTTTACCTATCTAGGCTGTTTGGATGGTTAAGTAATTCATTTGTCTGTTTGTACTGGTCTGGATGTTATATGTGCTTAAGGTACTTACTACGGAATCAGATCAATGTATGTGATGTTGTTGTATATGTATGTATTTGTTATTTTTTATTTTTTTTATTTTCTTTATTCAGGAAAACAAACAGCTGTGTTATAATACATAAAGCTTATAAAACAAGGCGTCGTTCATTAGCCATACAGTTTTCACAATTAGGTATACAATTACGATGTTGACGAGTAGTAGATCGTAAGCGCGTTTACAAATTTTAATTTACTAAATTTATTTATATAAACAGAAAGTAAGTAAGTAAGAATTTTTGATCTTGACAAAATAAAATGTCTACAATTATGAACTTGGGCACGCCTACATCAGGTGGCCTCTCTTTTTAACAAGTAACGAAAGCGGTTTAATTTTTCATGAAATATATCGATGTGATTATACGCAGTGTTATATTTTCTACAAGTTCTAATAACAAAACTATTGCTTCTGTAATTTGTGGAGCAAATTGGTGTAACAAAGGTACTAAAGTGGCGGGGGTTGGATCTGGGACACTTCAAAGACATTTTACTTAGCAAGTACGGAGAATCGACCACACTATTAATAATTTTGTGTAAAAATATTTGATCTCTGACCTCACGTCGAGTTCCCAATGGCTCAATTCTACTTGTGTTATAATTTTTAAACCGATACTCTAAACGTTTGACAAATTTATTCTGAATACTCTCTAACATGTCCATATATTTTTTATACATTGGATTCCAAACCGTTGAAGCGTATTCCAATTGAGACCTAACAAACGCATTATAAAGCAAAATTAGCGTATCTGCACTTTTAAAATCCGTGCTTTGGCGAAAGATAAAGCCAAGCAGTTTATAAGCCTTGGCAGTAATTTTATTTATGTGAGAATCAAAGAACAGGCCACTGTCCAACTGTATTCCCAAATCATTAACCTTGTCTACTCTTTTTAGTTCAGTATTGTGTAATTTATATCTAAATTGAATAGGGCTTACTTTTCTGGTAAACGTGATTGTATAACATTTTTCTACATTTAATTGTAAGTTATTTAAAGAGCAATAACTGCACAGACGATCTAAGTCTGCCTGCATATCATTACAGTCATCCTCTGATTTAATCACTTTAAATATCTTAGTATCGTCGGCATATAACAATAATTCGGAATTCCTAATACAGTTCACAACGTCGTTTATAAAAACATTAAACAGCAAAGGTCCCAGATGTGAGCCCTGGGGCACACCAGACGTGATAGGAATAAAGCTAGAAGTAAAGCCCTTTATAGTTACAGCCTGTGTTCTATTCTCAACATAAGAGGTTAGCCATCTAAGAAGATCACCATGCACACCAATTGCATTGAGTTTGCAAATCATCAAAGAATGTGAGATCTTATCGAAGCATTTAGAGTAATCGGTGTAGACGGCATCCACCTGAAACCCCTTGTCCATAGAATCTAAGACCATGTCCAAAAACTCACAAACGTTAGTCTCAGTGGACCGCTTTGAGACAAAGCCGTGCTGATGTACAGTTAACAAAGGACTGATTACCGGATACATATGGTCATAAATAATTTTTTCAAAAATTTTGGGTAATACGGACAATTTTGAGATACCTCGGTAGTTACGAACGTCATGCCTATCACCACTCTTGTGAATAGGAACTACGAATGATTTTTTCCAGAAGGTGGGCATGATTCCATAAGACAAGGATAACTGAAATAAAAAAATGTGACAGGGAACGCTAACTGTTTACGACATGTCTTTAAAAATAATGGATGAAGACCATCAGGTCCACTACCCTTACATATATTTATATCCGAAAGGTACTTTTCCACGATATCTTGCGATATGTGGATCCTGCTTATTAACACACTACCAGACTCCGTACAACTCAAGTTCGCCGGACAGCCACTATCCCTCTCAAAAACCGACTGGAAGAAAGTGCCAAACATGTCACAGATAGTCTGCCCATCATTACCCACTTCTTGGTCTAGTCTAAGTGTATCTGGTATGCTATTATTATTTTTTTTCGATTTTATAAAAGACCAAAAATGTTTAGAGCACTGTTTTATATTTTCTTCAGATCTATTGATGTACAGGTTGTAGCATTCTATTTCCAATTTTTTAACCGAACGCCGCAGGTCCGAAAAGCATTCATAATCACAAAGTCTACCGTAATTTTTCCATTTTTTGTGTAACTTAGCTTTTTTCTTTAACATTTTAATTAATTTAAGCGAAAACCAAATAGGGTATTGTCTGTTTTCTTTAACAATTTTTTTAGGTATATGTTTATCGATAATATTATTAACAATTAGGTAAAAATTCTCAAGAGCCTTTTCTATGTCATTGTCAGATAGGTGTTCCTCCCACCTAACCTGTTCCAGTTCAGACTTAATAGTATCGTAGTTAGCTGCATGGAAACGACGGATTGTGACTGGCGCTAGCCGCAGGCCTACATCCTTTTGTAAGACATTCGCGACTATTGATAAAGAAGGGTGGTGGCTGTCTTCTGGCTCCGAAAGAGGTTTACAGCGGTTAACGGTACATGGAAAACTAGAGAATACGAGATCAAGCCATCTGTTATTCGAGTTCGGAATTCCATTACGCTGACACCAGCCTGTGAAATTCATAAAGGTATACAACTGAGAAGTTAATTGATTAACAGTTGGATTGAACAAAATATAACTATCACTATCGGCTAGAGACTGTGACCACAATGCAGCCCTATCATTAAAATCACCAACCACAAGAAATTCGTCAGAAGGTCTACTAACACCGTGTTCAGATATCGATTCTAATAATGATAACTCGGAGACTATTTGGTCTCGAGTTTCTGGAAAGTAACAACAGTATATATGCAACCGCTTACAATCTGGGCCACGAGACAACCGAACAGATAAACATGTCACTTCGGCGTCAGGAAGATCTGGTAGTGTTAAGATCTGCGAATCTATCATCAAATCACGCCTAACCGCTATTAAGGTACCTCCACCTTTTTCCATCTCTTGACGTACATAATCTCGGTCCGTGCGGTAAACATTGTATCGGGGGTCAAATAACTCGGCATCAAAAATGCCCGGCAAAAGCCATGTCTCACTCAGTAAAATAATGTCGTAATTACTGTTAAGTAGGTTTCTAAAAAATAATTTAGTTTTAGTTCGTAGTCCGCGTACGTTTTGATAAAAACACCTCAAAATTTTTTCAAACACTATAACGGTGATTATCTGAATTGTTACTATGCATAGAAAGAGTTTTACTGGGAAATTTATTTGATATTGCATGAAACACTACTATGACAATCGTTCCTAACAAGAAGGGCAAAACAATGTCAAAATGCCGCACCACGAAAAAAACAAGACAATAACATAGACATGAAAAAAGGAATATCTCGCTGCAAGAAGCAAAACCCCGACTTAAAATGCTTGAGTAAATAAATAAGGACACAATCCTGGTTACTAATTTGAACCAAACAATAAAATATTTCGTTAGATATCGCCATACTAATAAAACATTTACAAATACCTTCCAACAAAAATGAGCCACCGAAACATCATCGCAAGCAAACATTTTTTTATGCATCATTTCGAAACCCGACCCAACTCCGAACACATTGACGCGATAATATGAATTACACGTGCCATACATTGCTAGCGTAGTTCTCAAAATTTCAATCATATTCATAGCACACTCCGCGATAGATGCGAGCAGGTTCGATACGTCATACGCACCCCGAATACGATAGTGAAACCGCCCGAACAAAAGGACCTGCGATAAGGCAGGTGTTCTAAACATTTTATGCAAAAGCACTGCTACGTAAAAAAATTGTAAATCACATCGATATAAGTAATTACAAAAACAGCAACAATATAAAAAACATATAAAGCTAACACTTAAATAATTTTGTTTAACGATTCAACAGAGGTTATGTGTATTACAGGCGATTTCTCAGTCTTACGAACCATTATAGTACAATTACGGACCCAACAAAAAGCATAGTCTTTATCCTTTGCCCTCAATTTAGCTTTCTGGAAAAGATATTTATTCTGCGCGGAAAGATGGTCGTTGAAATACACACGGCTATCCGAACCAATAAAACCGATGTCGCTCGCTTTAACGTCTTTCATTTTGCGCAATGACGTCAGAAAATCGTCTTTTTTGTATCGCGATTGCATTTTCACTATTATAGGCCTTGTTTTTCGGCTGTCAGTATCATTCTTTACGGCCACTCTCGTCACAAAATCAACATCCCGCTCAGGATCAAGTGTGAACCCACTCCGATCTGCAAGGCTCCCTATTATTTTGAACAGATTTTCACCAGTCTTCTCGGGTACACCGTTTATCTGGATATTAGATCGGCGAACCCATTGCTCATTTTTATGACGTTCATTTTGAATTTCTTTGACTTGCGACTTAAGTTCTTCTAGCTCAGCCCCCATGTGTTCCACAGCTGAAACTCTAGCATTAATGTCATCCATACGACTATCGAGATGATCCAGCCTGGTGTTGAATGAGGTCTTAAGTTCAGCGACGTCAGACTTAACCTGTTGTAGGTCTTGTTGTATTATCTGAATCGAAGATAGTTGAGCCTGCATGCGTGATATTTTAGAAGATATGTCATTCAATAATGATAGATATGGTTGCCCGTTCACATCGTCCCTGCTTACTTGTTGCTTTGGTGTTGAGGAAGAGGGAGTCCCACGGTCCAAGGTTAAACCAGATGAAAATTTTGAGCTGCCAGGTGTATTCGGCAGATGCGCCTGCTCTTCCAGAGCGGACTCCTCAGCCACCGCTTGCGGTACATCCCTACAAGCCGTACACATCCAAGACGCCCTCCCAGCTCCAAGTCTCGCGAAACCACGTTCAGTTATGCCACCACACCCAAAATGATATTTATTTTTGCAAACAGAACAATCCGGGCCGTCTCCTACTAACTGTAAACAACTAACACATTTGGTTGTGAACA
Organism: Pyrausta despicata; assembly: GCA_963921415.1. Taxonomy (NCBI): domain Eukaryota; kingdom Metazoa; phylum Arthropoda; class Insecta; order Lepidoptera; family Crambidae; genus Pyrausta; species Pyrausta despicata. Next base: position 7,381,457 of record OY992869.1, read on the forward strand.
TGTTGTTCACCCCTGACTTTGCAATTCGCACCGAGTAAGCGTGTCTCGTCAACAAGTGCTCGCACTGAACTTATACTATTTTTAGGGATGCAGTCGTAAAAAATATTGGTGTAATTTTTTCCTTTACTGGTTCCTGTATCCTGTTCCGATTATAGCCAAAACAATGTTTGTATCAAGATTGATTCTGATTATATTTGAAAAACAAACGTAAGTAGCTTCAGAACTTACCCTAAGAACTTGGCAGCGACCGGTCCCATCTCCAGAACTCTGGATGCCAGGGCCTCGCCTTCCATCAGGGGAGGCATGTGGTTGATCCTTGACGGCTTCAGGTATCTTAAGATTTACGTATGAATGAGATGTAATATCATAGAAAAAGATTTGAAAGAGATTTCATTGGTTTGTCCTAGGACAAGCAGCTAAGTCGTCGAACTCTGAAAACGGGCAGGTATTCAGAGTTTGACGGCGAAATGTTTTAAGGCCGCTAGAAACCTTGATTTTAACCACATAAATGAAGATCTTATTTTCCACTCACTGGCAGCGTTTTTATTTAAAAAAAAATGATAGGAGCGCTTCTGTTGAGCCAAAAGCAAGATCCTAATAGTTCCCCAGGAAAAGATTTCCAAAGAGGATTGACATAACTAATACTAGTACCTTACCTGCAAGTAATCCTAGTAGGTTGTTGGGCCGAAAGAGGGGGGACGATAACTCTAACCCCCCCTCCGCGACATCCACGTAGTGCACCCCCTCGGGCGTCCACCAGGAATGACACCAGAAAACTAAACGAAATAAATATTAATTAATTCATGTGATACAAACAGTGACGTATCTAGATGACGTCGTTGCTATCAAGTTAAATAAAACGACGACTTTAAAAACGCAATTTCAAGACCCACAACATTTCATAATTTAATAAATTACGAAGTCTATAAACCTCCCACTAGATTATTTCTTAATTGAATGAGAGTTCGATTCAGAACTTCAAAAGCAAACATTTGAAATTTAGACTTACTTTTTCCATTGCAGCTTTTTCCTGATGTTCCATATTCAGATAGCGTGAATGATAATGATATTCATTAGACAATAAATCAATCTGAAATGAATTTCGCAATTAACAAAATGTACAATGTAAATAGGTATGAAGCAGATAATAAAAAAGTGACTCCAAGGAATACAGTCTTTTCGTACTTTTGTTTATCTAACTTTGATGAAACGTAGAGTTTAATATCACTTGGTTTCGTAGATTTAAGAAGGATCGAGACGACATTAAAGAATTACCAGTTGCAACATAAGGTCGCCAGCAAAAGCAACACTTGCAGACCGCACTTCACTCCGTAGTAAGATTTAAAAAAGGAAGTCTACATGGACCTTGTATTCTGCTCTTCGCGGGGGTTTGTAGTTCAGCCGCGAATAGATCGGATAAGACAATGATCAGTCCAATCCTGGGCACCTTGCTTAGGTCTTCATTTTAAACATCATGACGTTAAGCCCTATTATAAGGAAACCCTATCCCAAGCCCTCCTACAATTGCACTACAACTCAGATGGGTTTTTTCATTGTGCTTCTTGCAACAGGACTTTCAAAACCAAGTTTGGTTTTGCTAGTCACGGTCGCACCCATGCAAGAGTCCTGGCTAAGGGTGCCGCCGACGACGGATACTTCTGGGTTCCTCCTAGGGAATCATCATCATCAAATATACGGCGACCAACTTCAGTATCCGTGGTTAGATTGTATTTTGTATAGAAACAAGTGTTTCCATAGAACCTTACAATTGTGATAATAATTATGATGCTTAAAGAATATAATAACATTAAAGATAAAGGCACTGACTTGGGTTGTGTAGGGTCGACGTTGTAGCAGTACCCCTCCGGCGCCTGCGCGGTGCTGTAGCGACTGATGCTCTTGACCACCACTTCCTGCTGAGGCTGGTAGGGGATGCCGTTCACGGACCCTGGTGGAAAAAGTTCAGATTATATTAATAACCATTAATATATATGCCAGCTACACTAGTTTTATGGCGTTAAAAGAGACTATCATTTTACTGAGGTGCCCGCCCGCGTGCCCGACCACCTGCTCGCGTGAGGACTTACTTGCCGGTAACCAGAGGGTTACCACGGTAGCCGCTTTTTGGGCAAGTAAGATTTAGCCCAACTTGCCGACACGAAAGAAGAAAAAGAAGAATTTACTAAAGTGCTATTGCTCAAATATACTCGAATCCAGATATTTTTTACTCCATTCGCCATCAACACTTAGCGCTCGAGCTAAATTTTGACATTTTGTGTCGCACTTTGCAGATAAAGTTTCAAGAATCATAGATTCGTACATTCGAATCAGAGTCCTCTTGAACATCACTTTAGCGCACTTTAGGCACCAAGAGGATTAAAAATGAAAGAAGAAACAGATAGGGTTAGTAAGTAACATCCTTAATTTTGTATTTCTCCTTACCTTGAGATATTTCCATGATGTTCTTATGGCTCATGGCCGATTCTGTCCGCTCGTCTTTAGTGACGTCGATGGGCAGTGAGTCGTCTCCAAGTGACTTCATGTCGTCAGCTGTCAGGTAGCGGTAAGGCTGGTCGTTTAGTATTGTGTCTTCACCTGAGAGGAATTGAAGTGGTTAATTTCCTTTGGTAGCGTTAAGCTTTGACTGTTTTGTAACCCACGCATGGAGGGTGTAAGTAGGTATTGCATGAAGTCAACGATAGCTATGAAACTTTTCCAGGTCTACCACTGTAATTTGGATCATCTTTACTGAACATACTGCAGTTCATAATCTTACGACTACTGAAATCATATTTCTCATTTAAAACTCGATCCACGTTCAGCTTGCTTTTAAGTGACTACCTTAGGGAAAATAGAACAAGGAGCTATTTATGGATGCTGTACTTAGTATCCTGATGCACCGGTTGTTAAAGCCAAAAACAAGAAACTATCGCGAGCATGAACGTATGGTAAGGTATGTGATCACTAAGTATACTTCTTCCTCATTTTTGTGCTTATCGTGTCGACCTAGAATAATTTTAATCTTGAAGATTAAAACTCAAAAACTTGCTCATTAATCAAGTACATACGAGTATTTCCAGTATTTCCTTCACCGGTTCAAATTTCGAAGAGAAAATAATCGAAAAATAAATTGATATTTGAACCTGGCTAGTGAATCCTAACTACAAAAACCAAAACTCACCACCTTCTTCTTCCGAGTCCGACATAAAGGTCTCAAGCATCGTCTCCGGCGCCACCACCTTGTACTTCTCCTGGGAAGCTGGCGCTATGGACGGCTCTGAGACCTCCTTCAAGGTTTCCATGACGGTCACGTAGCCGAGTTTGGACGCTATGTCTAGAGGCGTTTGGCCATTCTGTTGAATGATAAGTAAGTGTTGCATAAGCTGTGATGGTTTTGGGCGTTTAAGGCTGGGTTTCCTCCAATGTAAAAAGAAGATGTTTGAACACTTTTTTGGATTTATGATGACTGTCTCGTTGGTGTAGTGGTAAAGTTTCTACCTTACATCCGAAAGGTAATCCATCCTGGGTTCGAATTCCAGGTCGAGCCAAAATTGTTTCTGAGATTTTCTGTCAAGAATTTCTCAAAAACAGCTCGGAATCGGGAAGTTGAGATTGACCGCCGCGGTCGAAATCGGCCAGGTGGACTATTCTATTGGATTTTTTTTTTCGGAAACCGTAAAGGTGTTGAATGAATATCGTGATCTGGACGGTTATTTAAATATTACACAGAGAACAATGGTCCTTTCATCTGCTTTAGTTATTGGGCACAAAGATTGTAAGGAGAAATCGATTAGTGGAAGTGGGGTGTCCACGTGCGTACTAGTGTAATAGAGCCACACGACTTAGATTCCCAAGGACGCGGGTTCGATCCCCGTTTCAGACAGATGTATTTTGCTGCTGCAAATATATTTTGTACGAGTATGATAATGAACTTACGGTAGTAGTGGCATTGGCATCTGCTTTGTGTTCAAGAAGGATATTGACGATGTTGATGTGGCCTTGTTGAGCGGCGTGATGCAGAGCTGTGTAGCTGTTAAAATACAATTGCTTAGTTAAGATCCATTACGATGAAAATCGATAGATCTGTTTGTATAAAGTCAGAAGCCGCTTATATGTAGACAAGTGAACCCGGCAGACGCTGACCTGCCCGATGTGTTGTTATTACATCATAAACCTTCCACTTCAATCACTATCTATAAAAAACTGCATCAAAATCCCTTAAGTAGTTTTCAAAATGTAAGCATTTATAAATACTTACATATTCCAGACAAAGGGACAGCCGCGGGAAGCGACTTTGCTTTATACTATACATACAAGGTGTTCTAAAAAACCTAGGACGAAATCACAAAATAAAATCGGACCTCCCATACAAAACTGCCAATCAGCTGATCGATTTACTATGGGAGAGACAACATTTTTTTTGAGTTTTGACCTAGGTTTGTATGCGAAAATTGTTCAATTTTACGGGCGCAACAACACCTTTCAGTTATTTCAGTATATTTTGTAACATTCTGTATAGTAACAGTTACTTGTGATGTGACCTCGGCTTGTGACTTAAGGGTGTTCCATCTTTTCCTCCTCTCTTCCTCCTACTTACCCGTGTGTAGTCTGTGCTTTAACAGACGCTCCATTCTCAAGTAGGAACCGCACCATATTGGCCTGCCCATAGTGGCTGGCGATGTGGAGGGGAGTGTAGCCACCTTTGGTGCAGATATCAACCTGTTTCACACATAAATATTTGTCATGAAATAATATCAATAAGCTTACTTATCTTTTCCAAGTCCCAATGTCACAACTCCTGCTTAGACAGGAAATCTAGGCGATGCAAACAATTACCACCTATTAAATACAGGATCAGCTTGTTAAAAAGTAATAGCAGGACATTGTTCGACTATAGATTTTGTATGGAAATATATGAACATGACGTCACGGGCATGTATCAGAAATCGGAGTCAATTGACCGAATATTTATTGAGTTTTGTGTGTTTAAAAATTGGTTTCTACAGCTTTTTGGAAATAGATTGGTTGTATTAACTTCATAGGGGCTATGTTTTTTAAACGCCAGGGTCTTAAAAATATTTAAGATAGGTGTCATCATGCCTATTCGACACCCTTGCAATGTCGAATTAATAAAACGATGGATGTTATTTTCATACTACGTTTGTGTAGGTATGTGGAGATTTAAAGTGTTTTCTTGGAATAGTCGCAAATTTTCAGCCTTACATCCGAGAGGTCTTGTATTCTAATCCCAGGTCGAGCAAAAAATTAATTGTCACCTATTTAAAGCGCTCACACTTGTGCACTATAACATCTCTTGCGCAGTCTGATCTCTCTTGAAGTTGGGCGCCCTGGTCAAAAGCAGCTAGGAGATTATTATTATGTAGAGATGAATTAGCATTAGGATCTTACCTCAGCACCATTCTTGACGAGCAACTGAGCGACTGGCACTCTATCTTCTTGGGCAGCCAAGTGCAGTGCTGCTAGTCCGTTCTTGGCCTGCTGGTCCACCTCCGCGGCGTTCTCCAGTAGAAGCGAGCACATTTCTGTGTGACCCTGATGGAGAAATTAGAGAATGAGAGTGATTAGAGATGGTGAAATAGTTTGAAAACAGGTGTCAGTAAAAAAGAGAAAGAGGCTCTGTTTGTACAGGGTGTTTATAAAAAACCTAATAATGGCTGAAGGGTGTTGTTGTGCTCGAAAACTTGAACAACTTTCCCAAAGAAACCTAGGACAAACTCTCAAAAAAAAATGGATCTCCCATAGTAAAACGATCATCTGATTGGCAATGTTGTAAGGGAAGTAAACCCTGTTGGAACCGGCTGTCGCGGGTTCGAATCCGGCTAAGGGCAAATGTTTGTGGGATGAGCACGTGCATTTGTACCTGAGTCATGGGTGTTTATAAATAATAGTATTTAAGTATTTCTACCCGTTATTCTAGCCACTATAGCACAAGCTTACGCTTAGTTTGGGGCTAGGTAATTGATGTGTTCGTTGATACAATTTATTATTGTTTATTATTATTAAGTCCAATTTTTTTTTGAGATTTTGACCTAATTTTCTAGGGCACAGAAAATTCGCAATTTCATTACATATTTCAGACCAATTTCACTTTTATTAACAAGCATTTAAGAAAGCGGCTATTATTCAATTGACACATTACTTAAATATATAAAAAATATTTAAACATACCTGTTGAGCAGCAAGATGAAGCGGCGTGAACCCAGCCTTGGATTCCGCGTTGGTCAGGGCTCCATACTCGAGCAGAGTGGCCGCTGTCTCCATCTGGTTCTTACGCGCCGCTATGTGGAGCGGCGTGTGCCCGTTCTTGGCTACAGCCTGGGTACATCAAATGAATGATAAATATGTGGCGACCTCTACCGTTCGCCATTACAAGCGCATGCCTAACGGTGGCAAGCACGACAGCGAGCGCTGATACGGCTCCATAGGCTAGATGGCGCTGTTAGCCTAGTACCGGCCTAGCAACGCAAATGAACCGCGGCATATTATAAGAATTAAATTCTGAATAATATAGATAGATAGACAAATCAAGATGATGTCTATCGGACCTTGGTCCCCGACCATAACACCCGGTCGGTAGGAAGCGCTTCCCTTTAGCTTCCTAACTCTGACGCTACGCCAATAATTAAAAATGAATAATCTTCAAGTAATCTTGGATACAAAATATCGCTTGTGAACATCAGTGTTGAGATAGTAAGAACATGTCACCGTAATGTTTGGGCCCTACGGTCGCTTCTAGATAAAACAAACAATTAGGCAAGGGCCGAGAAGAAACGCCGGATCATACTCAGTCACTACTAGTTGGCAATATAAAAGGGAAAAAAATATTATGGTGTTAAGAAAACACTTTGCAATAGGTCTGGATGTTCATATTTAAATTCAATATCGACAGTAAAATAATAATTATAACTTTTATTTCAGGCAACGAATTTAAACAAAATTATGGCCCATATCATAAATACCTTAAAGTCTAACATACATATTGTTACGCCGGTGGGCTAGTGCTAAAACTTTGATCGTGTTTTTCCGTGCCTTGGAGGCGTTTTCAGCAGGCTGAAATACCATTTCAGGCCGTTTCAGAGAGTGCTTTAACACATACTAGTTTATCGAAATTTCACCCAAGTTGCCGTTGTTTTCAGGCGCCTGAAACATGTTTTCAGTCCGTTTCAGGCCACCCTCTAGCAGATGACGCCATAACCTGAAAACCCGTTTTCAGGCGTTTTCAGGACCCCTTATGGACCTTTGAAGCCCACTTCAGTATATGACGTAATTTTCAGTAGGAGTGAAAGAGATAGCACGATTAGAGAGAGGCAGCTTTACTAAGAACATTCCAGAAAGGTGTGACAGAGACAGCACAAGACAAGGATAGCACTATGATGCCGAACATTCGAGAAAGGTCTAGGCTAGGCAAGACGGCATTTGGAAGGATCCCGAACAGTCTCGTACTGGGTAGTAGGTACCTACCGAATATTCGGGAGTCCTTGACGGCCGGTATATAAGGAGCCCGGGAATGCGACCGAGTTAGAGTTTTATTTGGGAAAGCGACGAGTAAACATCGAAGCGAAAACTGCGACAAGAAGATTTTGGAGTGCGATATAAGTGTTTGTGTACTAAGTGTTGTAACGTAAAGTGTGTACAATAAATCCTACTCTACTTCATCGGTTTAGAAGTGCATTTCAATCTAGATCCCACACCCCTAGAACGTAACATTTGGTGTCAGAAGTGGGATTGAAAATGCCGATTACTCCGCGAGAAGAAGAGAAGGAGGGGATGCAGACCCGAAGCCGCACCGCTGCTGGAGACTCTGCGGGCACCGCCGGAACGTCAGACACAGCGGTACCAGCTTCAAGGACGCCGGAGATAGACGTCAACGCCATTCTGATCCTCCTGAAAGAACAGGCTAGAAGGCAGGAGGAACAAGCCAAAATCCTGCAACAAGAGCTACGGGTTCAGCAGGAGGAACAGACCAGAAGGCAGGAGGAACAAGCCAAAATCCTGCAACAAGAGCTACGGGTTCAGCAGGAGGAACAGACCAGAAGGCAGGAGGAACAGGCTAGATGGCACGAGGAACAAGCCAAAATTTTGCAGCAAGAGCTACGGGACCAGAAAGAAGTCCTCCGTGAGGTACACGAAGTAGCTGCAGAATGGAAAAAGGAGATGGCTGAGGTGCAAGACAAAATTGTGGGCGTTGAAATTAAAGTTGAAAACCACGAGAAGCGCCTCAATGGACTGAACGAAAAAGTGGAGGGCCAGGAGAATCGCCTCCATAAGTTTGAGATCAAAGTGGCCAACGGCACCACCAGTGTATCAGGTGCACCAGCCACAGGAGGTGAAAAGTTAAAGGTACCTCCATTCGATGGTACCTCTTCGTGGGCCGCATACAAGCTCCAATTCGAGATGGTTGCCGAAGCGAATGGCTGGAGCAAGGACTATGCTAAAACGGCACTGAGTTTGGCGCTGCGGGACGAAGCTCTCACTGTTCTGGAAGCGTTAGGAAAGGAGAAGACATACGACCGTCTTCTTGAAGCTTTAGAGGCACGCTTTGGTGACAGCCATCTAGAGCACGTTTACAGAGCTCAGCTGAAGAATAGGACTCAGGGGCATAATGAGTCGTTACAAAAGTGGGCACTTGAGATAGAGAAGCTCGTCCGGAAGGCGTACCAAGGTTCCGAAGCGACTTTCATCGATGGAACGCTAGTACAGGCATTCATAGATGGGATTCGCGACTTTGAAGTGAGGGCTGCTGTACGGCTGGGACACCATGGGACCTTGAAGGATGCGCTCGCCCATGCCCTGGAGGTGGAAGCTGTACGCCAAGACTCAACAAAATCCTTTAGGGTGCGCGAAGTTGCGGCCAGGGAGCCGATTGCTCCACCTCGAGAAACTGGGCCTCGATGCTACAACTGCGGGGAAAGAGGACACATACAATCAGGCTGCCCAAAAAGATCTTGGAGGCAACGGGACTCGGACCGAACGGAGAGGCCAGCAAGCTCTGATAAGTTCAGAGCGGCAGCAGCAGGGAAACGAGTAAAAGCCAGGACTGAGGGACGAGTGCTGGCTGGTGGTCAAAATCTCCCAGTTATGATCTCGCAGGCGAACGACGGGAACAGTCTGGCTGTCAAAGGAGAAATTGGTGGAGTACCATGTCACCTTACTATTGACACCGGAGCTTCTCGGACCGTGATCAGTTCTCGACTGCTGAAACACCTGTCCAGGGATCATCTAGTCCGACCAATGCATCTTCAGCTGCAAACGGCTCCCGGCCAGTACATCTCCGTCCAGGGGGAGCAGGAAGTGTCAGTGAAGATTGGAGAAAAGAAGTACTGGCACAAAGTCATCATTGCTAACATCGTAGATGACTGCATTATTGGTCTTGACTTTATGAGGAAGTACGAGTGTAAGATCGACATGAAAGGAGGCGTGCTGAAATTTGGGGCTTATGAAGTTCCTATGGAAGGTGGAGTGAGTGGACATGTCTTCTGCGCTAGAAGGACTACACTTCAACCGAGATCGCAAGCTCTAGTTCCGGTGACATTGCCGCACGGTGCGAGACAAGGATCTCATTCCTGCGTGTTAATAGAGAAAATGGACGGCAGTAAACCATGGATGCCAGCTCGCAAAGTGGTAACGACGTCATCTGCAGCATTTATAAGGGTGCTAAATCTAAGTGACACTCAACACGTCATAAGTAAAGGAACCCTTATGGGAACATGCGAGGCAATCTCTTGGATACGGAGTTGCCATGGGTCGAGGGAGAACAAGTTACAAGAAGAACTTGTGGAAATTGGAAAGTTATTGGAAAACTGCCAAAATGATCTCACAAAGGAAGAACTTCTTAAGGCACTTAATTTGCTAAAGCGCTATAGGAGCGTCTTCTCTGCACATGACAGTGATATCGGGAGAACTGGAGTAGTGCAGCACGAGATCGACACCGGAGATGTCATGCCTATTCGACAACGACCGCGGCGAGTTCCAGTAGCTCGAGAGAAGGAAGTGGAAGACATGATCAAGGAAATGAGGAGAGATAAAGTGATAGAACCGTCGACAAGTCCTTGGTGTTCTCCAGTAGTCTTGGTGAAAAAGAAGGATGGAACCATGAGATTTTGCGTAGACTATCGTCGACTCAACGATGTGACTAGGATAGATGACACTTTGGACACTGCATGGAATGAAATGGTTTTCCACGTTGGATTTGAAAAGTGGCTATTGGCAAGTGGAAATAAAAGACAAGGACAAAGAGAAAACAGCCTTTTCAACCGGTAAAGGACTTTGGCAGTTTAATGTAATGCCGTTTGGATTGTGCAACGCACCAGCAACGTTTGAGCGGTTGATGGATGGATGCAGTACGTGCCTTCTTGGGACTTTGCTCGTACTATCGACGATTTGTAAAGAACTTCTCAGATATAGCAAAGCCTTTGCACCAGCTGACAGAAGAGAAAAGACAATTCAACTGGGAATCCCAGTCTGGGATGATCAGTGTGCAGCAGCTTTCTCAGACCTCAAACAGAGACTTTGTGAAACACCGATTTTGGGATATCCAGACTCAGAGAACGAGTTTGTTGTTGACACTGATGCAAGCAATACTGGCATTGGAGGAGTCTTGTCACAGAAGAAGGGTGATCAGGAAGTTGTGATCGCCTATTTTAGCAAGTCGCTATCGAAGCCGGAGAGAAACTACTGCGTCACTAGGAGAGAATTGCTGGCAGTCGTCAAAACTCTGCAGCATTTTAGTAAATACCTGCTTGGACGCAAGTTCCGAATAAGAACTGACCACGCTGCTCTAAAGTGGTTGTTAGAGTTTAAGAACCCTAAGGGTCAGGTGGCACGCTGGATCGAACAACTGCAGGAATATGACTTTGTCATCGAACATCGCAGTGGAAAGTCACATGGCAACGCAGATGCCCTCTCTCGAAGACCTTGTCCTGATGATTGCAAACACTGTTTAAGGCAAGAGGGTAAGGACTGCGTGAAGATGTTGAGAGCAGACACTGTTAGCGAAGAATGGAGTGATGAAGCAATGCAAGAAGCACAACAGGAAGATTGCGATGTAAAGCCCATTTACGATTGGATCAACGCTGGGGCTCCCAAACCAAGGTGGTGTGAGGTAGCTCCGATGAGTACCGTGACAAAGAGCTACTGGGCGCAATGGGAAAGTCTGGTTATGCACAATGGCGTACTGTGCAGGAAATGGGAGTCAGAAAACGGAAAGGATGCTCATCTTCAAGTGGTTGTACCAAGAAAGAGAGTTAGCGATGTTTTAAGATCCTTTCACGACGGCGCTTCCGGTGGACACCTAGGAGTAAAAAGGACTCTGATGAAGATTCGGCAACGTTTTTACTGTCGGAACGACGTGGAAGACTGGTGTAGGAAATGTACTAGCTGTTCGTCAGTTAAGGGACCACATACACGCAGTAGCGGTGCGCTTAAAGTTTACAACGTGGGAGCGCCTTGGGAAAGAATTACTTTAGACGTCGCAGGCCCATTCCCGACCTCTGACCGTGGAAACAAGTACATCCTGGTGGTCATGGACTATTTCACCAAATGGCCTGAGGTATTTGCCATTCCGAATCAAGAGGCAGTCACAGTAGCGGAAACTGTAGTGACTGAAGTGTTTTGTCGGTATGGTATGCCTCTTGAGATCCACAGTGATCAGGGAAGAAATTTTGAGTCTCTGGTGTTTCAGGAGACTTGCCAAGTCATGGGAATTCATAAAACTCGGACTACGGCCTATCACCCACAGTCAGACGGAATTGTTGAGAGATTCAATCAGACTCTGGAACGACATTTGGTCAAAGTAGTTGACAACCATCAAAAGGATTGGGACAGGCATATTCCGCTCTTTTTAATGGCATATCGGACAGCAGTTCATGAAAGCACGGCCGTAACTCCTGCGTGTGCTAATTTTGGAAGAGAACTACGTTTACCTGCAGACCTTCTGACCGGACGTCCTCCAGATGCACCAAAGACGGTTTCGGAGTATGCAAGTAATAATAATAATAATAATAATAATATTTCTTTAATGCACAATTACAATATTATATAAAATACAATAACAATAAATTTAACTTAATTAATTAAGTGAACTGCGAAACCGGCTTGATGATGTTCACAGGCATGTTCGTGAACATGGATTGCAGGCCAGCGAGAAGGTGAAGACCAGATACGACCGGAAGTCTAACCAGACGAGGTTTGAGGAAGGATCATTCGTGTGGCTACATAACCCTATGCGTCGAAAAGGAAAGTCACCGAAATTGTCGCCGAGTTGGGAAGGGCCGTACAAAGTAGTCACAAGGATCAACGACGTCACTTATCGGATACAGCGCAACGCACGTAGCCCCTGTAAGATTGTTCATGTTGATCGGTTGGCCAAGTACCATGGAACGAATGATGCTCGGGACGAGCATGTCTAAGGAGGGGGTAGTGTTACGCCGGTGGGCTAGTGCTAAAACTTTGATCGTGTTTTTCCGTGCCTTGGAGGCGTTTTCAGCAGGCTGAAATACCATTTCAGGCCGTTTCAGAGAGTGCTCTAACACATACTAGTTTATCGAAATTTCACCCAAGTTGCCGTTGTTTTCAGGCGCCTGAAACATGTTTTCAGTCCGTTTCAGGCCACCCTCTATCAGATGACGCCATAACCTGAAAACCCGTTTTCAGGCATTTTCAGGACCCCTTATGGGCCTTTGAAGCCCACTTCAGTATATGACGTAATTTTCAGTAGGAGTGAAAGAGATAGCACGATTAGTGAGAGGCAGCTATACTAAGAACATTCCAGAAAGGTGTGACAGAGACAGCACAAGACAAGGATAGCACTATGATGCCGAACATTCGAGAAAGGTCTAGGCTAGGCAAGACGGCATTTGGAAGGATCCCGAACAATCTCGTACTGGGTAGTAGGTACCTACCGAATATTCGGGAGTCCTTGACGGCCGGTATATGTATAAGGAGCCCGGGAATGCGACCGAGTTTGAGTTTAATTTGGGAAAGCGACGAGTAAACATCGAAGCGAAAACTGCGACAAGAAGATTTTGGAGTGCGATATAAGTGTTTGTGTACTAAGTGTTGTAACGTAAAGTGTGTACAATAAATCCTACTCTACTTCATCGGTTTAGAAGTGCATTTCATCTAGTGTAGCGACGTGCATACTCACTTGGTATACTGTTAATAATTTGTTCCGGTTTGGGTTTCCAGTCATTTTCATTCTCACAATATATGTGTCACCGGAAGATAACAAGATCCGCAAGTTTATAAATTTCCTAGGAAATTTATAAACTTTCGTAGGATTCTAAACGGGAGAAAAATTGTATTGTATTACGCCTACATTTTCGGAAATTTATCATTTTGCGACAGCTCGTGGTAAATTTATAAACTAACGGATATCCATACGTAAGATTTTAAACGGTTTGACCAATCACAGAAGAGTTTTTAATTTTACGCTTTTTCAAAACACGGTAAATAATACACTGCTTCTCTGATTGGTTCGATGTTACCAGTCTCAATGCTTGAGTCCATAGACTTTAGTACAATCAGACTTGCCAAACTATTTTATCAGTTTCGGTTCGACTGTAAGGTAAGAAGTACCTCACAGTATCTTTAATTTATAGCTAGATAGCTACACAAATTATTGGGTTCCTTTTTACGTAATATGGTAATTAACACATCACTCTACCAAAATAAATAACAGAAATTGTATTCAACGATATTAAAGGAGTTTATTAAGATAGCAAAAACAATCATAAAACATAAAATTCAGCCTTCTATCAAAAAATCGAAAATCTAAAAGTAGATTGAGGCCCTTTAGATAGCAAGAATGTGGTCGGCAAAGTAAGTCATAGAGAAAAGGAATGAAATATACAAAGTTGACAATTCGTTGTTTTAAAAAAATTGAGTTTAAAATGTATAGGTATTATTTTTTGATACTGTGAGGTACTTCTTACCTTACAGTCGAACCAAAACTGATAAAATAGTTCAAGTCTGATTGTACCAAAGTCTATGGACTCAAGCATTGCGACTGGTAACATCGAACCAATCAGAGAAGCAGTGTGTTATTTGCCGTGTTTTGAAAAAGCGTAAAATTAAAAACTCTTCTGTGATTGGTCAAACCGTTTATTATCTTACGTATGGATATCCGTTAGTTTATAAATTTACCACGAGATGTCGCAAATTGATAAATTTCCGAAAATGTAGGCGTAATATAATAAATTTTTTCTCCCGTTTAGAATCCTACGAAAGTTTATAAATTTCCTAGGAAATTTATAAACTTGCGGATCTTGTTATCTTCCGGTGACATATGCATTTTGCGTGTATTATTATTCTTTTCCGTGGAATCAGTTTTCGTTCACTTTTTACTGAAAAATAAGGAATTTCTAATTACGTGTTCATAAACGTCAAAGTTTGTATCACCTATAAATGTGATATTCCGCTGTAAAATAGGGAAAAAAGGGTTATAACTAACTTTTAAATGGTTTTCCCCTCCTTCTCAGCATAATTATTTCTTATTGTGAACACGATTTATTAGTATTTTTCCGAATTTTGTACGTTTTGACACTATGCTTGACATTTTGAGTGACGGGAGTCTTATTATTTTTTTCTGAAAATTGACAACTTTTAGCAAAGTTTCAATACAATTTCCATTACAAACTCTGCAAAGCACGAGTTTTATCGCGTTCTATCCACGCTCTAAATTTGAACGGCCGGCCCTATATATATAAGCCCATACCATCCATATCTGACTCATTCTAATCCTGGCTTCGATTACACAACAGTAAACTCTTTACTATACGATACTTCAAGAAGTACTACAGGAAGACCAGGACTTCTCTACCTCCGGAAGGCCCTCACCCTCTGCAACACTGAGGACTGACCCCTCCTTGCCTGAGGAGGGACTGCAAGGAACTGAACTCTCCTAGCCTGAGGAGGAACTGCGAGGGACTGAACCCTCCTATCTTGAGGAGGGCCTGCGAGGGACTGACTCCTCCTAGCCTGAGGAGGAACTGCGAGGGACTGAACCCTCCTATTCTGAGGAGGGCCTGCGAGGGACTGACCCCTCCTATCCTGAGGAGGGTCTGTGAGGGGCTATCCTCTCCTAGCCCGAGAGACTGCGAGGACTTGCCCCTCCTTACTCTGAGGAGGGATTATTCTTCTTTACCCCGAGGAGGGAATACCCACTTTGCTACTCGCTCCTATTAAGGAGGATTTTCACTTTACTCCCACGGAGGGAGCATTGCCTCCTCCTAAATTTATCTACATCGGATACATCAACTGCTTGCCTTTGCTGACAGAGCCATCGCGGCTACCTCTGCTGATCACCGGTGTCTTCACGGTCTCCGGCACAGCTGCGCTCCAGCTTCTACACCGCTGCGCATCGACGGACTACTCCAAGAACGCTTCGCTTCACTTCGGCGCCTCCGGACCCGCTTAATCTTGAGAAGACACCTACCCACGCCCACTCCACTCACTACACTCACTCATTTTCACTCATTCATTCCTCTCACTCGTCTAGGTTTCTTTTTATTTTTATCTGTTTTCCTTTAAATATAATTTGTTTGTTATTTCTCAATTCTTTTCGTTTTCCTTTTCCCTTCCTTGTCGCTCCACGACAAGCTAGGTCTTTTTTTTATTTTTCTTTGTCGCTTCACGACACTAGATCCCACACCCCTAGAACGTAACAATATTCTTATAAAACAAAAATTATAACATTATTTAGATCACACAAACACACGCGTCAGCGAATCGATACAATCGAGTCGGCGAGTATGTTGCAGAAATATGCAAATGACTGTAATACCAAATTGCTTCCATGTACTTTTAAATACGCGAGCAAAATCACTGAACGTTGGGTTTAACAATCTTAGCAAGATAACTGGACGTTATTTCCAACACACATACCAAAACCAAATACAAGCTATAACTTAGATCTCGGTTGGAAATTTAAGACCCGTCCCTACTCCTCTTAAGGCATCGAAGCGATCGTAGAAAGCAATTGTTGACATCGTTAGAATCGTCTAAAATGTAAAAGCAAATTTTATAGCGTACATTACTATAAGTGTTGAGGCCACCAAACGCTTTTATATAAAGCACAATAACGATCGTAATCCAAGATTTAGATCTACAGCCTTGAAAATAACGATATGACGGCGGTGCCGTGGAAGTAAAGGCTTCAGCCAGTACATGCGCCGCGGAGGTTTTAGTGGGGATATCCCGTCATTATTAGGACAGAGTAGTGCCTTTTTAAGGGCACCCGGAGCCCCACATAACGACGGTGCGTAAAGAATTTCCTACCGTGTCAACAAAAAAAGGGATATAACGATATAGTCTTTGTGGTAGTGTTTGTGGTTTTAAGACATGTGCACACAAATCAAATCAAAATCAAAATTATTTATTTACATTAAATAATCGTAGTATTATAGCTAGGGGCCAGAGTCTCCTTTTAAGTATAAAAAATACTTGTGCCAGGAGCCTTCGCTCTTCATTAACATGATTAACGTGATTACTTAATATATTGTAACATAACAACATTACTTTCCAAAGGTGTGATTTACAACAAACAAAAAGAATACCTTAAAACAAAAATAACAAATACCCACTTTATCCTTACAACAAACAAAACTGGTATGCCTAGTGTGTGCATTGTATTTATTGTAACATAAATATACCATGTTCTTATGCAAATAAAGAATTATGAATTATGTGGATCTTACCTTAGCATCGGCCCCTTTCTCCAAGAGCGTGGTCGCGACGGCCTGTTGGTCGTACTGCGCGGCTACGTGCAGCGGCGTCATCCCATTCTTCCCGGCTTGGTCAGGGGAAGCTCCGTGCGCAAGCAGGAGGTTTGCCACCTGTGGAATAAGGTTAGTTAAGTTAATCGGGTACACGAAAGAAAGAAACATGTACTGATTAAGGACATTACAAACACTGAACCACATCAGAAATGGCAGAAAAATTGGGTATGAGTTTTGACCCATAAGACAATCAAAATACACACATAAACAAAAAAAAAACACACAACAAGTTAAAAATAAGGAATTTTGACACAGTACAGTAAAACACAATTTTAACATCACAAAAAGCTGCACGTAACAGCGGCCGAATGATGGCGTTGTGTGTCTGCAATGCCCATATCAAGAGGACCTCACTCAGCGGTAAGCCAAAACCCTGAAGGTCTTGGCGCTGGTCATCAGTGAGCCCTGCTGATGTAAGTTCGTGTCGCTAGGGGCCAGGGAGGAGAGCGGAAATGGCGCATTTGCTCAGCATGACTAACAACATTAGTCGCTCTGTAGGTATCGACTTAAAAGTCATATGTTGATGATGTTGTTGTTGCTGTTCCGTTGACATGTTCGCCAACTTCTGTAGCACAATATCTGATGCCTGTAGTATCCGTGGCTTAAAATTAAGTCATTAATATCCCCACATAAATCCACGTAGAAAATATAATACTAATAAATATAAATCTGGTTACTGAAGACATCAAGTGCTCGTTCAAGCCTTACCTTCAAATTCCCGTATTTTGCAGCAAGGTGAAGTGCAGTAAAGCCTTTCTTGGTAGTCGCAGTCAGGGGTGCGTTATGTTCAATGAGTGCTGCTGCGACCTGTAAAAAAATCTTGTTTTAGATAAAAGCTACCTAAGCTACAAATAGTTATTGACGGCTGTAGAACAGGAAAAGGTTACCTGTTTTGACCAGAGCCAGACTAAACAATTCGAACGTTTCAGTCATCACAAATTCCAATCAATCCAAACTTTTTCTAGTTGGAAATTTAGTCGGGCTTGTGGTTTATCTAGATTTTATTTTATCTAGATTAACAGTTAAAACGTTATTTTTTTAATTTAACCTCAAATACCTTAGACATAACTTACTCATTCATCGTCATCATTATGATAACCGGCCACAAGACGTTCTCTGCTGATCATTGGCCCAATGTTTGGCCCTGCGATCTTTTGAGGTCGTCAGTCCATCTTGTCTTCTTCAAATCTCTTACCATGGGGTGCGGACTTCTAATTATTTATACACCTATTCTCTATAACTCTTAAGGTCCTTACGTCATGATTATGTTGCTTGGCAGCGATGTGCAGTGCGTTATAATGGTCCGCTGTCATCGCCCTCACGTCGGCGCCGTGTTGGAGCAGCAGCACGGCGATGTCGACGTTGCCCAAGCGAGAGGCGATGTGCAGGGGTGTCTGTCTCTCTCTAGCTTTAGCTTCGACTGCCGCGCCGTTGCGCAGGAGTATGCGGATTATATCGGTCTATGGACAGAATGCAGCTTCATTATTTTGATCTTTAAAATATCGTATAACCAGAATGATTTTATTAAGAGAACTACTTAGTTCTCAGAATTTAATTATAAGAATTGAGCGTAGGTATCGTGCAACCTACATCATCTGTATTGTAGTTCTTCATTTTAATAACCACTCGTAATGTGGACATAAAGTCAAAGTTAGAAAATCCATCACGATTATGAGCATATTCTTTCTTTCATATTGAAAGTCACATTACTGGTAAGCGTCCACAAGCCCGCATCAGACACATCGCACGTAATGGAATTTGTTGTGTGTTGAGTGGAAGCTGTTGTATGACCTTTTATACAAGGCACACTAAAATCCGTCCAGTAAGGGCCTGTGGGCGCTTATCTTCATGGTGCTTATGCTACTGTCGCCAAAAAGATGTAAAATGTCATTGACGACCACTTTCGTGTAATGGTCAAGAAGTTGACTTTTAACCAAGAGGTCGCGAGTTCGATCCCCGCACTGTACAAACATTTGTGTGCTCGAACAGGTCTGTTTGTACTGGTGTGGGTGTTATATGTATTTATTTAGTTTTGTTTGTAATACCACTGTTGATTCTGATATCTGTAACACAAGTGCTTAAGCTACTTACCACGGTGTCAGATCAATGTATGTGATGTTGTAAATTTTATTTTAAAAAATGACAAAATCGAAATTGCCTTAAAGTTGCAGTCCATCGATAATTGATAACTGATAGGCTTTAAGTCCACCTTTTGTACAAAGTTTTGTTGTGTAATAAACAAAAATAATCTTAGGGTCCAGGAAGATGTTCTTCGAATTACATTATCAGCGTTTATGTTACTCTCTAGGTACAAAATATAACGGTCACATCCCTACCTGGTTAGCCCTGGCAGCAAGATGCAGGGGCGTCTCCCCCCTGACAGTAGGCACGTCGGGGTTGGCCTCATGCTGGAGCAGATATATGACGATGTTCATGCACCCCATGAAGGCCGCCACGTGGAGGGGCGTCAACCCTGACTCTGTTGTTGCTTGGATACCTGTGATAAAATGACAAAGTGAGTTTCCAGATATTCGCTCTGTTTCAACCAGGCTTTGTTGATTTTTATGCTAAGTTCGACATATTATTTGACTATCATGTTAACGTAATTCGCGTAACGTAAAAATAAAATATAATTGAAATGATCAGTAATTATTCCGTATTCTCTGTGTGGGATTTTCCTTTTGTCAGGTAAGTTCTCGAAAAAAACGTCGAATTGAGCACAACCCACACTATCATTACAGTACAATAAGAATACATTACAATATTTTTAATGAGACTGCAAAGAATTAGTGAGACTACGAGTAGTCCAATATTTTAGCACTGTTGCAGGTGACGTGATCACGGAATAACTGAACATCTTGCGGGTAAGATGTTACTAGCAAACATATCGGTCTACCCTCTTGCACTATTTTATATTTTGTTGTAATTAATTTTTAATGCCAGTGTAGTTTCATTTTATAAACAAAACAAGTCTCACAACAAGAATCACTTGTACTTTTGTCGAGTTCCTTAAAATATTACAATTTATAAAGAAATCTACAAGAGTATAAGTGAGTCTTAGACTTTGTTAATGTGTGTAGTTTTCGATCGCTTATAAAGATATTTCATTATATCAACCAACATTCGTCCACTGCTGGACGTAGGCCTCTTCCAGGGTGCGCCACACCGTTTTTCTCGCCTCAACTAGCGACCTTCACTAAGTCGTCGGACCTGACCGAGGATCGCCCTATACTGCACGTGCCGACAAGTGGTCACCAGTCTCCGTCTGCTCCGTCGGTCATCGGTCCTTCGACGCACGTGACCTGCTCAGCGCCTCTTCAGCTCAAGATACTTACTGGCTCCATATTTGAGTAGAAGCTCGACGACCTTAATCCTGTTCTTCTTGCAAGCGATGTGCAGAGGAGTGAATCCGTTCAAAGCGCGTGCGTTTGCGTCAGCATTTCTGCAAGATAACACTTTTGTAGCTGATCTACTTTTGGGAGATGTGACGTGGAAAGGACGAGAGGGCAATTTTTGAAATCAACATAAGAATCTTGAGTACAAATGAAAAACAAATCTTGGGTACGTTAGGACGTGGGTCGCCAAAGGTTGTAGGTACTCCCTAACGTTTTGTTCGTGTTTTCGAGTCTAGCTAGCGCAGTCGCTCGCACGGTCAAACTGACTGTAAGTGGCAGGAATATATTCGAAACTATTCATTTATATTTCATACACAACTACGGACAACGGCTTTGAGAGTAGGAGAGCTGGCCCCCTTTGCGCCTTTGCTACCTCAGTAGGCCATGGGCGGGCTATATCCATTTTATTTGTGATGGTCGGTGTTATTGTATCTAAGATGTAGATTTTGGCTTAATCAGGGGGGAAGTGGAATAAGTTCCGTTATTTTTTAGCAGAATTTTTGGTAAAACGTTTCGAGATTGTATGAAATTGCTGTAGCTAGATTATCATTTCGAGAGAAAAAGTATTGGAAAACGTCGGTAGTAAAATTTCAACCTACACTTTACTTGTAGCTAGCTAGCTTTTAACTTTTGTCCAAAATAATAAGATCTTCAGGCTCAGGCCACACCTGAGCCTGAAATCGGTAAGACTTAAGCTTTACGGGAGATTGATAAGGTATACCTAATTCATTAACACCTCCGACAAATTCGAGCTCACAGCTTCTGTCGAAAAAAAACAGAACATCAACATTCGTTTCCGAGTCTACCAGGAGTTGTTTTAGTCAGAAGACATCTTCCCACTTACCGATCAAGCAGCAGCTTGGCGACTTTAGCATGTCCACAATGAGCGGCCACGTGCAGCGCCGTCAGATAGTCCACAGTGACGTCATCGACGGGTGCCCTGCGCGAGAGCAGAACTCGAGCTGCCTCCGCGTGGTCACCTTGCGCCGCCATGTGGAGAGGGGCTAGGCCGTTCTGGGGAGAGAAGATGAGTAAGACATCCAATTGTTGTGCAAAGTAGTGCACTCTCTTTGTCTGGGTGACCACGGAAGACCAGGGTCGTGGCATTCCTGAGATGCTACGACACATGCTAAGTGGCTCACCTTTTCAGTATCTTGTGTATGTGCATTTGAATATGTGTTTTTCTATTTCGTAAAGTATGTGATACTGTATGTATGAGAATAAACATGTTTTCTTTCTTTTCTTTCTTTCAATTGTTAAGTGAAGCTAAAACTAACTTTTCTGTTGAAAAAAATTGGTTGCCTGTAAAGTCGGTATACGGGCGAAAGTTTTACGTGACAACGACTTTGAGTGGTAAAATAATTTTAATGTGAATATTCATTCGTATAACATGAACCGGTGTTCATGTTAAAAATCTCTCTCACTCTCTCTCTCTCGCTCTGTCTCTCTCGCTCTGTCTCTCTCGCTCTTAGGCGGGTTAACTGTGCTCGAGTGGAAGGGACGCGTGCCTTTCACTTTTTATGTCTGTCTCGCTCTTAGGCGGGCTAACCATGCCCGAGTCGAAGGGACGCGTGCCTCTCACTCGCTCTCATTGTGAGCGCGGAACGTGAGCGGAGCAGCGTAACGCAGTTTCTTGAAGTGTAACCCGGCAAACCAATTTATAAGACGTTGTCACGTCAAAAACCGAATGAGCCAGCTAAATCGATATTCTATGCTATAGCTAAGAACCACCATGATTAAATTATCTTTCGAATAAATAAAATACACTTTGAAATCGTTCCATCCGTTCGGGAGCTACGATGCCACGGACAGACACACACAAACAGACACCAGGGTCAAATTAACAACACCCCTCTTTTTCGTCGGACGTTAAAAACGCATTCATAGTATTAAGGGAAAAAACCGCGAGAGTATGTTCTCAAACATAAGTTAAGGTTGGAGAACGTTCGATTACAAGCGCCGTGAGCACCGAAAAGATGGACTGACAATGTAAACATCACAACATTGAACTGGATACAGACCCCTAGTAACTCGTCCATCAGACAATCTGATGGGCTGTCACACGGCTTCATTAAGCGAATAACTTCTCCCTTTACTGTATATAAATAAGTGAGTAACATGAGTGAGTCCAGCTTTTCTGTATTCATATGTAGGTATGAATTTGGAAAACTATTGTGAAGATTTAGTCTTATTGAATTAGATTTTGCAGAAGTGTAGGTAGCACGAACTATCACCATACCTTGCTCTTGCTAGTGATAGGTGCCCCGCGGTCCAGCAGGGCTTCCGCCACCCTCTCATGTCCAGACCGGGCGGCGCAGTGTAGGGGCGTGAGTCCATCCCTGGTGCGAGCTTCGACGTTTGCACCGTTGTCGCAGAGGAGGGATACCATATTTTCTTTGCCTGGTTGAAAAGGATTTTCGTTCGGTCAGACGTTTTTGGAAACACATCTCAGAAGTCAGATTGTTTTGTTAAAGAAAAAGAAGGTTCACTTTGATTTTTCGCTTTAGATGGTAAATTTTTTACTTACAGTAAACATTTTACACGAGAGAAATAACTTTCCAAAAATTCAAAGGCAGTAATTATAATTTCAAATGTTTTTTCAAAGGTTCAAAACAGTAATCAATTAAACATAAAAACAAATAGATAGGTATTTAAACTATTTGCAAAACCTGGGCATTTTGCACCGCACATTTGCCTAATCCGAGCAATGTCTGAGTTTCCTCGGAAACTTCATGCGCACATTGGATCAACTCAAGGGCGAACCTACGACTTTCTTCTACTCTATAACTTACCCCACTTGGCAGCAACGTGCAGAGGGCAGATGTTATGCTTAGCAGCGCAGTTGACGTCGGCTCCCTTAGCCAGCAGCAGCCGAGCGACCGATTCGTTGCCGTAGTGAGCCGCTATGTGGAGTGGAGTAAAGCCTGATTTGGACGTCACGTCTGGGTTGTGTTCGTTCTAGGGCAAGAAAGTTTTGTTTAGTAAATTAATCATGTATGCTCTAGTATATCGGCTACTCAGTTATCGTTATGCTGGTGCTTAGACAACGAGAGTGCTTGTTCACTCTGACTTTGAAGTGTATATTTTAGGCAAATGTAGGTCTAATAATTAATGGGTTCGTTCTCGACTCCTCGACTAAGATAAAAACAGGTAATTATAGGGTAATGCCTTCTTTTGCTAAGTTTTTCTGAGCATGTAACTTTTTAGTACAGGTAAATTCATTCTTAAGACCCTTAACGCCAGTGAGATTTCCACTCCTTTTGATCAGTATGGACAGAATGAACTGACGAATTAATTTGTACATCTGATAGCTCCTACAAAACAACCGTAGGAGTCTATCAGAATACCTGCCTATTTTCATTATTAATGCTCAGTAGACAAGTTATCATCCCTCATATCAGCCGTTCGACGCCCTCTGCTGAGCATTGGCTTCAAGGATTTCCACTGCGGTCGGATCTGCGCTTCTGGCATCCAGCGGCTTCCCTTGACCTTCACCAGATCAGCGGTCCACCTTGTAAGAGGCTAGCCCACGGAAGCCATTCCGTCCTCGAATAGAGACATGTCCTCCTCCTAAGCTTCTTCAAGTCGTTCCCTCATTGATGAGGATCGTGGCTTCGACGGAATCGTTTCTGAAGACTTCTCCATGCACTTCAGTCGTCGCTTGGTGGACAGCTTGGGACATCGTTGTATGCAGTTTCTCGGTAACCTTACCATCTTATAGGACTGGTTGTCTCTGTTGGTTTCCTGGCTTGGTCGCCTCATGCACATTGCCGGTTATGATATTGACACGTACCTCAAGTAAGAGATTTGCAGCCTTCACGTCGTCCTTCTTAGCGGCTATGTGCAGCGCGGGCAGCCGTACGCGGCCGCGCGTGTCCGCCTCTAGAAGCACCGCGACGACCTTCTCGTGACCTTGCTGCATCGCCACCGCGAGGGGTGTGAAGCCGTCCTGGTGGGAGATTGGCAGATTAAAAATATCTTACTAATATTATAAACGCGAAAGTTTGTAAGTATCTATGGCTGTTTGTTACTTTTTCACGTAATAACTATTGTTACGATTTTAATGAAACTCTACCAGAATATAGCGCATCAGAATAACACACATAGGCTTACAATTTATAAAGAATCATGAAGACAAAATGTTTCCACGCGAACGATTTTGCGGGCGGGCGACCATGAACTATGGATATAACTTTCATTTTCAAACTTCATGAACAATTTTTCAACCTCCTGTTGGAAAATATCTATCGGTGTTTATTTTAGTAGCGTCTACTTTTAAATTGTCAAACTGCTAAGTTCACCTCTTCTTTTCTCAACGGCAAGTTTTATTTAGACAGAATGTACAGTTTCTGTCTGGTAGTTTCAGGCTGAAACTATACCTCCTATCAGTTTATTAAGTAAATAGAAGGAGGAAGCACAAAGACTTGATATTCCATTGCAAAATTTGGGTCAATGTGTAAGGAAGGATAAATAAAGACTACTACTTGTTTTTTTTTCTTCAAAAAACTCAAACAAATCAAAAAACAAAAAGTATTTTAATATTTTCCATACAAAATTAGTCAAATTCAGTCTTACAAAGTATTCAATCACGTAATGTATTATTTACTACATAGGTATAAATGCGATATTTGGCATAAGCGCCGCACCCGTACTCATCGGTCAAAAGGAAGAAAGCGAGTCAAAAGAAGGATTCGTAGGCGAATATCTGCATAAAACATTGAAACTCATGAGAACCTATTAATTTCTCGATGTCGCCTTCCTGTAAAATAATCTCTCGTTGATATGTACCATTTAAATACCATTAAATACGATTTAATTACTACATTAAATACGATTTCATTTCTATTTGTTGGTGGAAACGAAAACTGACATGGTCGTTTTGTCTGAGCATATCAAAGGTACCAACCTCAGTGGCGAGGCTCTGGTTGGCGCCGTTGGCGAGCAGGAACTTGACCACACCGTCGTGGTTCTCCTGCGCCGCCATGTACAGGGGGGTGAACCCATTCTGCGACTGGATGTTGACCTGAGGGAGAAAATATGATCGTAACAAAACGTTTTGTCTAATGAGTTTGTGTATGACTGACCTGGCCGATTTCGACCACGACGACCAATCTCAACAGGAATCAGCCAACTGCGCAGGAGATATTATAGTGCACAAGTGTGAGCGCAATACACACGTGCACGTGTTTATTGCGCTCACTAATCTCACTAATCCATCACTCTCAAAGTTCAGTGAGACGGCAATCCGACATGACCGGAGAGAGATCAGGCGCAGGACCAACGGCTTAACGTGCTTTCCGAGGCACGGAGGTGTAACGCCGCCAACTTCCCGACTCCGAGCTGTTTTTAAGAAATTCATTACAGAAAATCTCAGAAACAATTTTGGCTCGACCTGGGATTCGAACCCAGGACCTCTCGGATGTAAGACAGAAACTTTGCCACTACACCAACGAGGCAGACAATGTCTCGTCAATGTGGATGTCTAGTACTGTAGTAGACAAAGAATAAATCACGTAAAACTTACGACTGAAACGGACTGAATGCTTATTATGAAAATGATCTAAATTGGTTTTATATAACTTGGCAAACTATCGAGCCAATAGCCATCTGTGAAAATAATCGTGAAAGTTTCCGTTTTGAATGTAAACAAACTGCTAACGTCCATCGATCGAAGTGCTCCGGATAGGAAGGCAGAAGATTTGTTTTGATCACTGTCAATCTAAAATACTGAGTTCCAACTGTGCATCGAGACGTTTTATTTTCATGTTCGAATCTTCCATCGTATCTCGTGGTAGGCTTCTTGCCGCCATGTTTTTTTTTTTGCTGAGTAAGACAAAACACAGAGCCACGACAGAGCCAAGAGTTCCCCTTGTTGGCTCTGTGTTTTGTCTTATAATTTCAGTTAGGTTTTTTTATTTGATTTACGAGTATATTGTGATTGTTATTTTTGATGTTTGTTTAATGTTTTGTGTTTCATTCATTCAATTTCAATTTGTTCATTCAAATACGACCACTTTGGTGTAATGGTCAAGAAGTTGACTATTAACCAAGAGGTCGCGGGTTCGATCACCGAACTGTACAAACATTTGTGTGCATGAACATGTCTGTTTGTACTGGTCTAGGTGTTTTATTTGATGTTTTTGTAAATTAAAAAAAAGCTGTTCATCAGGGCCCCTTGAAAAAATAACTTTGAATAGTCAGGAAAAACTCACGTGACTTAGCGCTGGTGAATTTCAGTTTCATACAGAAATACGCAATTTGTAATTTCATCAGGCAACAGAGTAGGCCCCGTAATTAGTTATTATTACTGTTAAGTGTATTCCTGATTTCTATTGTGCTTTAGGTAGTAATATGCAAAAATAAATCGATTAAAAAGTATTTTAACATTGTATTTTGTATACAAATATGCCTACGTTATTTAGCGATGAATTATTTTCTTTTGTTTGGTCATCATGCGCTATACACACTCTTAAGGACTTTTCCACTAGGAAATCTTGTCTTCAAAAAATCTCGTTTGATTTATATGCCGATATAAAAGTTTAGCTAAAAAATACTTATGCTTAAAAATCCTAATTTTGGGGTTATCGTTAAAATGTAATCACTCTTTTTACTCAAATAAGAAGTTTGAGCATTTTTTTTTGTTTTAAAAGTGTTGCAACGTTCAATTTATTTTAGAACTATTCTCATATACTGAAATATAAATAGATGTGGTTTCTTTTGATTTACTGATCCACTTTGCTAACTATAATATTGATCTAATAGATCATTATTTCTACTCGGTAAAATAAGTACATAGCGTTAAATATGACGAATGTTGTTCTAATCGGCTATTTCTAGCCACGGACGTTAATGTTGGATTAGCGTACGGATGTACTAACTCTACTCTTAGTAGATGATAGAATAATAGTTATTTTTATTGTAAGTAGGTATGCATCTAGTTACCTACATATTTAGTTCCCTGACTGCTTCGTTGGTGTAGTGGCAAAGTTTCTGCCTTACATCCGAGAGGTCCCGAATTCGAATCCCAGGTCGCGCCAAAATTGTTTCTGAGATTTTCTGTCATGAATTTCTCAAAAACAGCTCGGAGTCGGGAAGTTGGCGGTGTTGCACCCCCGTGCCTCGGAAAGCACGTAAGACCGTTGGTCCTGCCCCTGATCTCTCTCCGGTCATGTCGGATTGCCGTCTCACCGAACTTTGAGAGTGATGGAACAGTGAATGCACCTGTGTATTGCGCTCACACTTGATCACTATAATATCTCCTGCGTAGTTGGTTGATCTCTGTTGAGATTGGCCGCAGTGGTCGAAATCGGCCAGGAGGACTATTATTATTGTTATTTAGAGTTCTGTAAGTTGGGTTACGAAATTGGTAGGATTCCTTTTTTTAAATAGTTTTCAGGTAAATACCTCAGTAACTATACTAGCAGTCGTTGTTAAAAAAACCTAGACTGTTCTCAAAGATTCGGTGTATTTTTCGTGTCATTCTGAAAAAAAAGCTGGACCACTGCCTCCTGCCCCGCCTAGGGAGTAATGTGGAGAGAAGCGTTACTCTTATGCTCTTTGGAAAGATCTATTAATGTTATAGATAATTATGTCTTACCTGAGCTCCATTCTGGACCAGCAGCTTGACAACTGGCTCCTGCCCAGCCAGGGAAGCGATGTGCAGGGCGGTGTTGCCCTTCTTGGTGGCCGCATCGATGGCTGCCCCTCGGTCCAGCAGCTCCCTGACCACCTCCACGTGGCCATGCTTAGCCATAGTTCTATTAAGCTAGTCTTAGCTAGTACCAGTAAGTGTTGGAAGTCTGTGTTATCCTTCGAGAACGTTCTAGACGTTTCTGTTTTACCTGAGTACGATTCTGGACCAGCAGCTATCTGTACAGCTCTCAGGCACCTGTATGCCTGTGTTGCAACGTTCAATTTATTTTAGAACTATTCTCATATACTGAAATATTAGGTCCTTACATATGAAATTGGCGTTTTGTCGTACTGGCCACTTTGATCACAAATTTTTCCTATTTGGTTAGGAATTCGAAATTCAAATTTATACAGCTATTTCCACATGTAGTTGTGTTTCGTAAACCGTCATTCATTTGTTTTTTTACTTATCTTTTTTCTGTTTGCATCGCTCAATTTACAAAATGGAAAATTTGAAATATCGCGTTATTTACGAGTACGAGTTCCACCGTGGCACCAGTGCTGCGGAAACGGCTCGAAGGGTTAATGATGTGTATGGCGGTTGTGTCGCAAAAGAAAACACAGTGCGTTTTTGGTTCCAACGTTTTCGTTCTGGAAATTTCGACCTGCAAAACAAGCCCCGTGGACGGCCGGAGACCCAAGTTGATAATGAAGAATTGAAGGCTATTGTGGAAGCGGATCCATCGCAAACCACGTCCGAGTTAGCTGCAGGCTTTGGCGTTAGTGATAAAACTGTTTTAATCCACTTGAAGCAAATTGGGAAGATTAAAAAACTTGAAAGGTGGGTTCCTCACGAATTGAGTGAAGCAAACCGGCAAACGCGCGCCAACTGCTGCGTTACATTACTTGACCGGCACAATAACGAAGGGATTTTAAATCGAATCATTACCTGTGATGAAAAGTGGATTCTCTACGATAATCGGAAGCGCTCATCGCAATGGCTGGACCCTGGCAAGCCAGCCAAAGCCTGCTCCAAGCGAAAATTGACCAATAAAAAGTTACTTGTAAGCGTTTGGTGGACTAGCGCCGGTGTCGTTCATTACAGTTTTCTCAAATCTGGCCAGACGATTACGGCAGATATCTATTGTCAGCAATTGCAAACCATGATGGAAAAGCTAGTTGCTAAACAACCAAGGCTGGTCAATCGCTCTACGCCACTGCTGCTTCACGACAACGCTAAACCACACACTGCACAACAGACGGCTAGCAAATTAGAAGAACTTCAATTGGAATCTCTAAGGCATCCACCGTACTCCCCGGACCTTGCTCCAACAGATTACCATTTTTTTTGAAATTTGGATAACTTCTTGCAAGGGAAAAAGTTCAACTCAGATGGGGCAGTCCAAGTCGCCTTCAAAGATTTTATTGATTCCCGTTCGAATGGTTTTTTTAGTAAAGGGATCAATGAACTACCTATGAGATGGCAAAAGTGCATAGATTACAATGGATAGATTACTTTGATTAAATAAATATGCTATATAAAAAAATTTCGACTTTTTGTTCCTCCCATACAAAACGCCAATTTCATAGGTAAGGACCTAATATAAATAGATGTGGTTTCTTTTGATTTACTGATCCACTTTGCTAACTATCAAATTGATCTAATAGATCATTAATTCTACTCGGTAAACTAAGTACAGCGCGTTAAATATGACGAATGTTGTTCTAATCGGCTATTTCTAGCCACGGACGTTAATGTTGGATTAGCATACGGATGTACTAAGAGTAGATGATAGAATAATAGTTATTTTTATTGTAAGTAGGTATGCATCTAGTTACCTACATGTTTAGTTCCCTGACTGCTTCGTTGGTGTAGTGGCAAAGTTTCTGCCTTACATCCGAGAGGTCCTGAGTTCGAATCCCAGGTCGCGCCAAAATTGTTTCTGAGATTTTCTGTCATGAATTTCTCAAGAACAGCTCGGAGTCGGGAAGTTGGCTGTGTTGCACCCCCGTGCCTCGGAAAGCACGTAAGGCCGTTGGTCCTGCCCCTGATCTCTCTCCGGTCATGTCGGATTGCCGTCTCACCGAACTTTGAGAGTGATGGAACAGTGAGTGCACCTGTGTATTGCGATCACACTTTATCACTATAATATCTCCTGCGTAGTTGGTTGATCTCTGTTGAGATTGGCCGCAGTGGTCGAAATCGGCCAGGAGGACTATTATTATTATTATTTAGAGTTCTGTAAGTTGGGTTACGAAATTGGTAGGATTCCTTTTTTAAATAGTTTTCAGGTAAATACCTCAGTAACTATACTAGCAGTCGTCGTTAAAAAAACCTAGACTGTTCTCAAAGATTCGGTGTATTTTTCGTGTCATTCTGAAAAAAAAGCTGGATCACTGCCTCCTGCCCCGCCTAGGGAGTAATGTGGAGAGCAGCGTTACCCTTATGCTCTTTGGAAAGATCTATTAATGTTATAGATAATTATGTCTTACCTGAGCTCCATTCTGGACCAGCAGCTTGACAACTGGCTCCTGTCCAGCCAGGGAAGCGATGTGCAGGGCGATGTTGCCCTTCTTGGTGGCCGCATCGATGGCTGCCCCTCGGTCCAGCAGCTCCCTGACCACCTCCACGTGGCCATGCTTAGCCATACTTCTATTAAGCTAGTCTTAGCTAGTACCAGTAAGTGTTGCAAGTCTGTGTTGTCCTTCGAGAACGTTCTAGACGATTCTGTTTTACCTGAGTACGATTCTGGACCAGCAGCTATCTGTACAGCTCTCAGGCACCTGTATGCCTCTTATCTGCGATGTCAAGGGTGTTGTCTTTTCTTGAGACTTGCAGTGATGTTATTTTTAGTTTTCTGGCTTGATTCATTAGGTTCTGTCTTACCTGTGCTCCATTCTGGACCAGCAGCTTGACAACTGGCTCCTGCCCAGCCAGGGAAGCGATGTGCAGGGCGGTGTTGCCCTTCTTGGTGGCCGCATCGATGGCTGCCCCTCGGTCCAGCAGCTCCCTGACCACCTCCACGTGGCCATCTTTCGACGCCAGGTGTATTGCATTTAAGCCGTTCTGAAAAAGAGTCTGTTTAGTAAACTTTTACTTTGTGGTGTCAGAATTTTGTACTAAGTTGGTGAGAAAAGAATAGGCACGATGACAGCTATTAAATGTTTTCAAGACCATGGCGTTTTTAAAAATTGCCCCTATTAAGTTTCCAAAACCTGCAGAAACCAATTTTTAAACAACGAACTTTAAACGCACAAAATCAATAAATATTCTGTCAATTGACTCCGATATCTGACACAATACCATGACGTCACGTTTTTGTATTCCCATACAAAATCTATGAAAGCAGACAATTTTGACAGATAATAAAGAGTATGTCAACGATTGGTCGTGTCATCTAGCCTATTGTATGTTATCAGAAGGTAAACATCGCATATCTTTAAACTTATCGAGAAAAGTTTTATAACTTTTCGTAATTCACGTTGCAAACTTATGAAAATTTGCTATTTTTGATAAAAAAATTACTGTTTAAGGCGGGGATGGAACCCGCGTCCATAGAATACCACCCCGTGTGCCACTCGGCTAGCGAGGTAAGGTTAGTACTGGAAGATGTCCCCCCTATGGGATCTCCAACTTGTCGTGGTGGGGGGGGGCTCAGTAACCGTGGCTTCGCCACCCACGGTGAAGCTAAGCGGGATCCAGGGAGGGGACGCTCCACGTGGGCTTGGGACGGCCTGCGCAGGATGCGTCCAAGGGTGCGGGTGTGGGAGACAGTTCTGGCTGTCCCTCGCAGTCGGGTGCGGTCGCGGGAGGAGAGACGTCTCGGTGTGTCGTTGCCGTGCGGCCTATCTCCCGCGACCAAACGGGGGCGCACCTATGGATGGCGCTGCGGTGGGTGGCGCTCCGAAGAGGAAGAGGAGATGCGGTGTGTCGTTGCCGTCCTCCCTATCCTCTGCGGCCGGGAGGTGGCGGAGCCCAACACCTTGCTCCGCCGCCAAGGAGTTTGTGGCCCTCGGGCTATCCGCCGGGGTGCCGTGGTGAATGCTCACGCGACCCCATGGCACCCCCCACAATGGCGGAATGGTGGAATGCGCTGTGGTTTTAGTGGGTATTACGGCCTTGCACACCAGCCGTTGAGTCCCCACATACCCCCCTGCAGATGTGTGGGGGGCATGCGTAAAAGCATTTCCACAGCGAAAAAAAAAAGTACTGGTAGATATGTGTGAGATCAGCGTGTCTTTTTGATTTACAATTTTACATGGATTTATTTAACTTCGTTGCCAACAATCCCAACGTATTAAACGGGTCAGCGATACTTTACGCCAACAAAGCCAGACAATACATATACCAACCCCCTATGACGAAGGAGCAGGGAAACTCAGTTAATGGGTTGAAAATCCGCACCTTTGGCCGCCGTCCAAGTGTTTCAATATTTGCTTGGCCATAGCTGGCAGTAAATATTTGCTAGCCTTTGCTGGCAGGAGTGTTACAAAATGTCTTGGACGCTCAGCACTAACCTTGGAAATGTGTTTAGTTTTTTTTTAGCTGTTCTCGTGTTGTGAAAAGCTAAGGTTCTTTTGACTGCTTGAATAAAACTATTCAGCAATAATAAAAAAAATATGATGATGTAATTTTTATTTTAAAACTTTCAAATTGCCTTAGAAGCTATTCCTTCATTAGTTACTCAATCTGATTCTGTTTACAAGATTATAAAGCGATAAAGATTGACATGGGTTCTAGGATTATTTTTGGATCAGTTTGTTACATTGAATATATTGGCTTTTATATCACATTACAGCGAGAATAAATCGCATAATTAATGCTGTTTGCTAGATTTCAAAAAAGGGGGTTTGAAAGCCTACTTACTGAATTCATAAATCATAATGGTCTTTCAAACCAAAAAATAATTCTAAATCGCCCTTTTACAAATAAACAAAACAACTAAT
This sequence comes from Pyrausta despicata, assembly GCA_963921415.1. Lineage (NCBI taxonomy): Eukaryota > Metazoa > Arthropoda > Insecta > Lepidoptera > Crambidae > Pyrausta > Pyrausta despicata. The sequence continues at coordinate 7,414,227 of OY992869.1, forward strand.
CTAAATGTCAACAGTGAATTAAATATGCAAGTATGTTTGTTCTACCTATTACCCCCACCCCTCGCACGCGTATAACATTTGATTAAAATAATTCGGAATATGAGTACTATGTTACGTCTTTAATATAAGCATTAAATAAAATGGTGGTTCTTTGTCAAGAAAATATACAATAATGCTGATAGCGAGACAGTAAGACGAAACATCTTCGCAGTCCGTTCGCTTTATCGGCTCATAAACGCCCAGGTGGCATATGTTCCTATTTTTTATTTTAATCATAGCTTAACACATTATTCGTGACTCCAAAATGGCGTGCCTCGGTCTATATCCGGCACGAAGGACCAAACTTCACGTTACGGGAAAATAGACTTTATTAATAAGTATAAAGACCTCAATTCGGCGGGTCGAGTCAAAGGTTTGTCGTTCGGAAGGAATTTTCGCAAATTGCCGTGGATTGTGTTATAAAGGCTTTTAAACTGTTAATTATTTTGACCAAGTTGCTGAAAGCAGAAAATTTTGTGACGAAGTTACTGGGTTAGGAAGGGTTAGTTAATGTAAAGGGATTTTTTGAATATTCGTAATGCGACTTCTTAGGATTATTATACAGGGTGACTGGTGACTCGACGTATTCCTTCAAAAGAGTTTATAGTAAAGGTGATTTCCTACAAAAAAGGACCCATCAACGAAGAGTAGGGTAGGGGTCGAAAAATTACAAAATATTGCACTTTAAGCCCATTTAACAAGAAATTTCGCAATCTTAAATGCACGATATCTTAAAAAAATGCTTCTCACCTCTACTCGATGGAACCTTTTTTGTTGCTGATTACCTCCTCTTTATCTATTTTCAAGGAATACGTCGAGTTACCAGTAACCGTGTATAACGATGCGGCGTAGTATTATATTAGTATATAAAATAAGTATATATTACTAGTGGCCGCCCGCGACTTCGTCCGCGTGGAAAGCCTTTATCTTAAAAATTCTTTATGAATTGTAGCCTATATGTTATTCTGATGTATAAGCTATATTGTGGTAAAGTTTCATTCAAATCCATTCAGTAGTTTTTACGTGAAAGAGTAACAAACATCCATACATCCATACATCCATACATCCATACTTACAAACTTTCGCCTTTATAATAGTAGTAGGATATCCTACTACTATTATAAAGGCGAAATTTTGTAAGTATGGATGTATGGATGTTTGTTACTCTTTCACGTAAAAACTACTGAATGGATTTGAATGAAACTTTACCACAATATAGCTTATACATCAGAATAACATATAGGCTACAATTCATAAAGAATTTTTAAGATAAAGGCTTTCCACGCGGACGAAGTCGCGGGCGGCCACTAGTATACTAATATAATGCTACCATGCTATATTGAAGAATGATTCTGGTTTTCTGAATGCCCGATCTTCAAGGGCCTCATATTTAGTAGCAAGAAGTGGTGCATTTTCACGTGATTAAAATCAAGTACTTAGACTGATACGAGTATGACTGCGTCGGATCCTTCCACCAGATCCTATTTGTTTCTTAGTTTTGTTGTTTTTTTACCATACAGGCAAAGCGATTGCCATTATAGCACAATGATCCCTATTTCGCATTCCGAAGGTAAACGGCAAAAACAAAATGTTTTCAACCTAAAAAAAAAACAGTGGTTGCCTGTAAAGTCGGTATACGGGCGAAAGTTTTACGTGACAACGACTTTGAGTGGTAAAATAATTTTAATGTGAATATTCATTCGTATAACATGAACCGGTGTGTATGCCTATCTCTCTCACTCTCTCTCTCTCGCTCTGTCTCTCTCGCTCTTAGGCGGGTTAACTGTGCTCGAGTGGAAGGGACGCGTGCCTTTCACTTTTTATGTCTGTCTCACTCGCTCTTAAGCGGGCTAACCATGCCCGAGTCGAAGGGACGCGTGCCTCTCACTCGCTCTCATTGTGAGCGCGGAACGTGAGCGGAGCAGCGTAACGCAGTTTCTTGAAGTGTCACCCGGCAAACCAATTTATAAGACGTTGTCACGTCAAAACTTGTATAAGCCCTTAAGTTTTCTATCGATCAGGGACATGGTAAAATTTACCTAGTCATCACACGAATGTTACAAGTGTGAAAGAAAAAAAAATGTTTATTAGTATATTTTCCCATCAGGAACTACTGAACAGATTTTGGTGGAATTTGTTATACAGACAGGATAAGCTGACTTGGGTTTGGGTGGTAGGATACTTTCATTCCGATTAAATGATCCCTTGGGATAAAAGAGGAAGCTTGGCAAGTCAATTTTTTTTCTAAAAATAAAAGGCAGGGTCGTCTAGAAAAATAATAATTGTGATGAATTAGGTACTTACAGCATTACTAACGTTGATGTCGACTCCTTGCTCGAGGAGGCTGATGATCTTCTCGATCTGGCCTGCGCGCGCGGCGCGGAGGAACGCCGTGCTGGCGTCCGCCTGTGGACAAGCGGAAATGTGCTTTAATACAAAGGTATACAAGTCAAAAACACTGAAGAAGACCCTGAGCCTGATTCCGCCAGTAAATCATAACATATTTGTAATTGAAGTAGATTATATTTGACTATTAAATTTGAAAAAAATTGAGCCAAACACTAATCATAAATGAAACATGTAAAAAAACCTTTTTTTTATTTAGCTGTCACAATGTGTATGGGTGCGAATCATTTTCTTTAAGTTTTCAGACCAAGGAACTTACTTGTACAGCCTACAGATGTCGCGTGATTGTTAAAAAAAATACATGAACGAAAACTTGTTGTGCAGTAGCACAGCCAATGATATCGTAAAAATAAAATAAAAACTTTATAAGGCTAGATTATGGAAAGCCGTAAAAAGTTACATAAAAAATATAGGACACTAGAAGGGTACCTGAATTTTATCTTTGTCATTTGTGCTTATTACCAGGGTTTCAGAGACAATAAGTCGAAGTACTAGAGACGCAGTACAGTTTAATTATTTGATACAAATCCTATCCTATCAATATATATTTTTTTAGTTTAATTTAGAATTATTGCCGAATGTTGACTAAATATGGGTTCAGTGTGAGCAATTAGTATTTGTTTTTGAAATGTAATGTTACAGCAACTTCGAAGTTCAATATAAATGAATATTTTTGTAGTTCATCATCAGCATCACTGAAGTGTAGGTAACGTCGAGGCTGCGAGCGTGCAAACTTTTTTCTATTTGAGACGTTCTTAAGAGCAGTGACAAACCAACCCTAGCAACACCAGTTATATTCGCCCCTAGAGGGACTGAACACCTATACACCTGAACTTATATGCATTTTGAAACTACCTTTTTTATGGCAGCATTTTCTAAAAAAAGAATCTTACAATTCGATAGTGTTTACTAATGATGAAGATAATAATAATAAACCTGAATTTTGATTGAACCTTTATTCTGAAAAATAAATATTGACAAAAATCGACACTTTTTAAAGTTGTCTGATGAAATAAATTGTTTTGAAAACAGATAGAAGCAGAGAGACTTTAAAGGAACGTAGGAGAGGAGAGCAAAGGGAGCAAAGGAGGAAAAGTGAGAGAAACTAGGAATCATAGTAGGAATCAATTATAAATGGGAAAACATTAAAATAAGTGCTATTTTAGTGTTTTGCAGCGACTAGTATGACGCTTGTGTATTTTCTTCTTCAGCAAATGGCTTTTATAAATTGCAATAAAAATCATAAAATAGTTATTCGAATCCTAACTCAAAAGCTTTTTAAAACCAAATTAGCACGTATATACGAGCTCTTGTAAACACAAGGACACTGAACTAACTACAGGCGGATACGCCTGTAGGTTCAGCAGACCGTAATTTAGTGGGAAAGGCTGAAGGGGTTCTCTATCAGTACGTAGCGTATGAACGAACACTTATCTCAGTACGTAGATTGGTGGATAGTGCAGTAGCCCGCCAGAGCAGTGTACTGTTGTTTTATTCATGGGAGGCGCAGGATTTTCAGGACCCAAATGAAACTCGGTACTACTGAACTGACCGCACTTTATATATTCCTATATATATTTATGTATTCTTCACAAGTGCTTTTAAGTTAGAGTGAAGACAGTTATTAAGGGTTATAAATGTGGTTCCTGCGCTGGCGTCGTTTAGTGGAAATTTAAAGCAAAATAATTCTCTTTTTCAGCTTTAGTCATGGATTTCCGCAGAGTAACGCCTGATTCCATCAACTTCTTCTTCGATCTTAATTTAATTCAACGTTCCTGCCTACTTTTGCTCTTCAGTACCTTAGACAAAGACTACCAATTAACAGAGACGGAGTGGGCAATGAAGTGAATATTTTTAATGACTGTTTGAAGTGTTAGACCTGTACAACCTAGCACTGAGAACCCTTTGAAAGTGTGCTTGCTCAGGCGGTAGGAGCGATCTAGAAAGTTGTTATTCATAGGACTATGGTTTTAATGGCGACCGCATTCTCAATTTAAGAATAATAAGATAGTGTTAATGTATAGGTACCTGAATGGATTTATAAAAATAAATAAATTGCCTTTTTTACTGAACTTTGAACAGTTTTTGTTTTGTTTATAATATGTCACAATATAATATGCTAAGTATGCCTTACGGCAAAGGCCTCCTTTATCATCTATAAATCTATGTATTAACTTTCTGGTAAAAAGTGTCCGTGCCGCTTTTTTGCTCGACTTGGCGGGGTCACTACCGTGCCCTCAAATAATGAGCGATACCTACTGCACAACCAACACATAAAATATTATTGCAACGACAGAATGTTTTTGGAAACTGACTTAAAAAATACAAAAATCAGCTAATGAAGTTCTAAAATTCATTTAATGCCAATAAATCCGGCCCTAAATCAGTGCTATCTAGATATCACTTACAACAAATCCCATACAAACAAACAAGGTGCAAACGAAAAATAAATCTCAAAGCACACTCCCTAATTTACCCTATAAATAAAATATTTGTCGTCACTATTATTGCCCTAGTTATACAACAGCCACGTGTCGAGAGTTGGGCCCCCTGGCTAATGTACCCTTAAAAGAATTGGGCCCTATAAAATGCATCGGACAATAAAAATATAGCGCGAATCTAATGATAGTAGGGGGTGCCACTAGTTTCCTTTTTCTATGGGGTGCACAGTGGTCACGTCTATGTTATAGCTGTGAGGAAGAAGTGGGTAATGGACATAATATTTATAGTGATTTAAGGCTGAGTCCATCGACTTTAAAAGCAATCGGCTAAGCGTCATCTATCACCTGATTGGTATTTTTTTAGCATGGAAACTGATACTGCAGCTTATTTCTTTTACAAGCCGGAGAATTTTAGGCTCTATCTATTAAATTTATAATGTGCAAAATTATAATGTGTGGGATTATGCGAAACTTTCATTTTTTTTAAAAAAAAACCTCGGTGCTTGAAGAATCCGAAGTAAAAAAGTCTTAGTTCCCTATCATTTGTTTAAATAATAGTATTGAGAAGTAATGGAAGCTTTATTGTCAGAAACAATATGCGAAAATTTAAGAAACTAGTCGCTTTTATTGATAAAGTATTCACTATTCTAAAAATTTCATTAAATAAATCAAAATTTTTGCTACATTTAGTTCTGAAACAAAATCCCGCAAACAAAACCATTTAATGTCATTTACGCAGTTCTGCAGTTGCACAGTGGGCAGACACGGCGTCCACTGCACAGTGGGGTGGCGCCCTCTAGAGGGGGGCCGCGGTGATTTGTATGCCCCACGTTTGTCCCGATAATTCGAGTGAAAAGTACCACTGTGCAGTGTTTGAATTATTTCCAAAGTTCGACGGCTCTGGTGTAAAAGTTCCATTTGTATTTTAAGTGGTGGAGGGCTATAATAGGATAGAAATTTAATACCTTGGGAGTAAGTGTCAGGCGATTTTATTTTGTGTTGGTGAAAATCATATCAAACGAGAAATGATAGAGGTTACAAACCAAGGCTGTATAATCTTTACAGTCACATATGATACCATCTTTAAATTACAGAAGACTTACAATTATTTGAGTTAAAGAAAACGTGCGCCTTTTTAACTTTTTAAGAAATCTTATTTATTTGTTCAAATGTAAAGTATTGTTTATCCATTTATTGGAAAATTCACAAAAACTTTCAAGCGCAAAATAATTTTCCAATCTCCTATCTTTAATTTATTTATTTAAGCTTTATTGCAAAAGAAATTTTGTACAAAAGGTGGACTTAAAGCCGCATAAGGACATTCTCTACTAGTCATGCCTTGGGATTAAACAGAAATAATAAGTGTGATACAGGACAAACTAAACTCAAAAGAATAATACGAACATTTCTCTAAGTCTAGACACAAAATGCTTACCAAAACGGCTATACCGAAAACGAGTCTACAACATTATACCTCCCCTCTATATTTACTTATCAATACATCTCCCCCGAGGGGGGTGGGGATCGATGGACACCCTGCATCGATGCCGTGACGTCATAGAGCGTAGTTGATCATTGACTTGGAAAGTGAAGCAGTCACTGTGCCACTAAGAGGGTCCTTAGAAAAGGGGTCGGTGTGCCATTTTTTTGTGGTGTCAGGTCTAAAATCGGCATATCCTACTTTATACGGAATAATTAACTTAATAGTAGGTATAAAAAGATTTTCTTATCATTATTACGTTTAAATATTTTTAACAAGAACAATGTCAATTTCTTTACAATGTGAAAATAAAACACACTTAAAGAAAAAGTCGACTGCCACAGGTGAAAATCAGATAACACCACCAATCGTTGACATACTCTTATATCTGTCAAAACTATCTGCCTCCGTAGATTTTGTATGGGAATACTATAATTTGATGTCATAATTAAGTATCAGAAATCGAATTCAATTAAAGAAGTGTAAATTAAAATTGGTTTATACAGCTCTTTTAAAGCACAAATTGTTTTTACTAGCTTCATAGAGGTTATTTTTTAAAAAATGGTCTTTGAAATATTTAAGATAGGTGTCATCATGCCTATTTAACCCACAATACATGCACAACCTCTCGCCAGGCGAGTGCTATTTAAGAGTGTAAACAAGATTTCAATTAAATTTAAACTCAAATATTTTGATCCAGGTTAAATTCGTGTCGCTTCAAGGGAATTATTAACCTCTGTGCAAAGTTTAAGTCACTTTTTAAAATAAGTATCCAATTTTCAAACCCCATTCAATCGGTTAGTTGGAAAGTTCGATGTAGACGAACAGAAATACGAAGTTATTTTCGTATTTGTGATGTTAGTGAATAGACATCTATTCAACTTTACTGTCTGGTGCCTAAAGTTAACATAGAGGAAAAAATAGGCTAAACTTACGTACAAATGGTTCGTGTTTTATAGTATTACTAGTGGCCGCCCGCGACTTCGTCCGCGTGGAAAGCCTTTATCTTAAAAATTCTTTATGAATTGTAGCCTATATGTTATTCTGATGTATAAGCTATATTGTGGTAAAGTTTCATTCAAATCCATTCAGTAGTTTTTACGTGAAAGAGTAACAAACATCCATACATACAAACTTTCGCCTTTATAATAGTAGTAGGATAGTAGGATTGAAAAGAACACGCCATTTTTATGCGGTGATATATAATCAATCATTATCGTAGTATTGTATTGTACCTATAAAAAGTCAGATACAAAGTAATGGTAAAAGCACAGATTACTAAATAGTTACTACGTAACTGTTGGAGGAGTAGATAACCTCACGCTGCAAATAAAAATAGATAGATTAACACTTTCTTTATTGTACAACACAAAACAAAATTACAGACAAGTTTACCAAGGACATATGTACAATTTAGTCGGTCTTATCGCTTGTAGCGATCTCTTCTAGACAACCTTTGGTTAAAGGAACATTTAATAAAAATAATAAATTAAAAAGATTCCATAAATCAGACAAGGTACTCATTGACTTGGCGTCTCATACTTTTCTAAGCCGTATTTTTGCTTCGACACTACAGCCTAACCAAACAACTAACCCTCCCTTTTTGAACACACCAATGTTGATTTCTTTCTCTTTACTTACTCGGCAACTTTGCACCGAGTAGGTACCGTCAGTAAAACAAACAAAACAGCCCTCGACGCGTCTAGCCGTGCTTTTGTGCACCGTACTCGACAAATAGGGGAAAGGTGTGTATATGAAATGCGTGCTTAGAGTCGGGTATTCTGGTATTTTTAATGATATGGCTTGGTTCTTAGTTGAGTTTTAACCCTATGTTTCTTTGTTTGTCTTTTTATGTGTGTGTCTGTCTGTGACACCTAACGGATGGACCAATTTGCAAACGGTTTTTTTTATTCAAAAAATAATTTAATCACAGTGTGTTTATTTGGTATATAGCTGTTCAAAATTTGTCCAGCCGTTGAAGCTCACCAGGTTTTTCTTGCTGCGCATGCGTTAACTTTCGGTTCTTTTTTTAAACCCTTATCTTTAGAAAACCAGTGGTATCACCTATTTTTGAGTATGGATTTGCAATTTAAAGACTTGGTTTAGTATTTAAAAAAAAATTGTATGTACTTAACCGCTTATAACCTGTCAAAGAACTACTTTTCAAAAAGCCTGATTGATTAGGTGCAAACATCCTTTCATTAATCTAAAATTGCAAATAAATTATCTTATTAAACAGAAAAAAAAACAAACACTTTAGTCAGTATTAGTTTATATTAAACACTACAGACAGATATAAACTTGTTAAACTATGTTTTTAACTTGACTTGGTCTTTGGGTTGGGTTTGATGTTAAATAATTACCAAGATGAACTTCTAATTGAATAAACAAGTTTCCTGCTTCGAAATTTCATTTCCAATATCGATACCAAACGGAAACATGTCCTTGGAAACATTTAGGCCTCTACTCTCTGACGACGCCATTTTCCGTAGTTTCGAATGTAGCCATCCTTGTTACTCTTATAAGATTGACTGTGCGAGCGAACGCGTTGGCTAGACCCGAAAATACAGGCGAAACGTTAGAGAGTGCGGCATCTGATCCCTTCGACCTTCGCACCGGCCTTCAGGCCTGGACTCGTCCTTGGCCCGTTTAGGAAACATGAGAAAATAATTTGACGTGTTTCAGGAAAGATTATTGAAACTCATAAAAATCTTACACTCGGCGCTGGCTAGCCAGTTCATTTGCTTGAACTTGGCTTAGCGTGTCTAGATAATACATGTTGTGTGTAAAAGGTAGTAACTATTTAGTAAGCTGTGGTAAAAGTAAGAAGGTGGAAGCAATAAAGTATGAAACAACTAACGATATACTAAAATACCGGGATTAAACCATCACATATCCCGGATATAAACACACATTGAATACATAAATATTACTTGTAAATAACTTTAAATGAGACTTACTTGATCATACAGACGAACTGTGTAAATAGTTTTGTAGGACTTTATTTCTAAAAATGCACCATGTTGTTTTCATAATCAATAAAAACCGGTCAAGTGCGAGTTGGACTCGCGCACCGAGGGTTCGGTACAAACCTGTAGATAAAAAAAAAAAAAAGATAAGGAGTAGTAACTTTGAAATTTTCATAATTGTCAAGAATATTTTTTAAAAAAAAAATTTTTTAATGATTAAACTGATAATTTACGGTTTTCGTAATTTTTCCTATATCTGTACTATAAGACGTCACTTCGTACTAAATTTCAAGATTCTAAGTTTACGGGAAGTACCCTGTAGGTTTTGATTCCCGTGCGAGTTTCGAAAATTTGCGGAAATTTGCGGCCTAAATGGCTGTATCTTTTGATTGCGTTGGCTTAGAAGGTTGATTTTTATACAGCTTCCAGGGACAGTAGACCGAAGTATCATATAGAAATTTCAGTTTGATACCTCCACGCGTTCCTGAGAAAAACGGTCTTGTCAGACGGACGGACGGACAACAAAGTGATCTTATAAGGGTTCCGTTTTTTTCTTTTGAGGTACGGAACCCTAAAAATAAATAGTGTGAGTAAACCTTTCAAGGGTGGTTTTATGTCGATAAAACTAAGCTTAGTTTTGCATATTTGATTATGCACACTTAATACAGACTCAACTGTATGTATTAAATTACATCCAAATCGGTCCCGTAACTTAGATGTAATGGATATAATTACTATCTTGCAAAAATGGCGGAGTTGTCGAGTTGTTATGGCAATCCTACGGTGAATGAAAATGGTGTCTTCTTCTCAGTACAGCAAGTGGATTTCGAATGTAACCATCCCTGTCACTCTTATAAGATTGACCGTGCGAGCGAATGCGCTGGTTAGAACCCGAGAATACAGGCGAAACGTTAGAGAGTACGGCATCTGATCCCTTCGACCTTCGCACCGGCCTTCAGGCCTGGACCCGTCCTTGGCCCGTTTAGGAAACGTTAGAAAATAATTTGACATGTTCCAGGAAAGTAAAAACTTTGAAACTAATAAAATCTTACACTCGGCGCTGGCTGGCCAGTTCCTTTGCTTGAACTTGGTTAGGCGTGTCTAGATAATATATGTGTATGTAAAATAAGAAGGTGAAAGCAATAAAGTATGAAACAACTAGCAATATTGTAAAATTCCGGGATTAAACCATCATATATCCCGGATATTTACATAGTGTGAGTAAACCTTTGAGGGGTTTTAAGTCGATTAAATTAAGCGTAGTTGGGTCAAAATCACCAAGGTGGCAAATAACATTTTGCATGACTTAAAAGTATTAAATAGTCATAAAATTTCAAATATCTATCTTTCGGTCTAAATGATTGAAATTGATATCATCTATCCATATATTAATATTTTTGCATTATTTCGTTTATTATATATTACCTATTATACTACAAAAATTTTGTGCTAATCGTCATTCCGAGTCTCCGAGAACGCGTCCCGAAATGCTATTGCCGGAAAACACGCATCTAAATCACGAAGTATTTAATATCATTTTATTAAATTATTGGGCTATATAAAATACTTGTTTTCTTAAAAAGGCACAGTTGAATTTAATGGTAACATTATAAAAAAAAATGTTTAGAGCATAAAAAAGCATAAGCATTGACAAAGAGTTTGTCAGTTTTTTACGTTATTTAACCTATTATTTAAGTAGGTACGTAAATTGATTTTACCCAGAACACCAATGGGGGCACAAGTTTTAACCCTCCAACAACCACGGGAATTACGAACATATAATAACCCGTTATTTATAAAACGCAATCAGAGACCCACAGCCAACCGCAGGGGGCACTATCGGTCGAATCTAAGGGGTATATTCGCTGTCGATATAATATATAATTCATTATGATCTCACTAACAGTGGTGTGTGGAGTGTTAAGTAGGTATACAGGGTTACTACTTACGTAATAGGTAATTATTAATTACGTAATTTATGTGCTGATATTTACAAACTAAATCGTTATGGTCGAATTTTAACTACTTTTGCAAAGAGAGATGGATACAATTTTAGTAAGTAAAAATTGAATTCTTAACTAAATAATAGTTTAAAAAACTAAAAAAACACGCTTTTATTGCTGACTAAAACGAGAAAATATTTTCTGCCAAAGAATATATATAACAGTAGAGAAAAAAGCGTGGGTGCACTTTATGTCGTTTTCATAGTTCTCTTTTATAGTTACCAATAATAGAATGATTTTATTATATATAAGCTCCCCACGCTTTTTACTCTACTGTAATATAAATTCTCTGTACTCAGACATTATTTTATGTATTTTTAAAGTTTTTTAAACTATTTTATTTTGTTTTTTTTGTTTATAAGGATATTGGAAAACTCTTATCAAACCATTGCATTGTCATAGGTACGTGTGCAAAGTTGTAAATTAATCCGATTTCTAATAGTTGGTGAAAACTGAGCTCAAAGATTGCGTTACATACATACATACATACATACAGCCCGAGCTAATAAAAGCCTGTTAAAAAAAAGTTTTTTTTTTACATAAAACCTTGTTAAAATACAAAAAATCGACATTGAATTTTCAATTGGAAGGAAATCGCAGACCGAAATTTAACGCCAAAATCTTAATCTAAAATTATGGAAGCAGTTGCTTAAGAAATGTATAACAAGCTCCATGGGATCAAACTGATCTTAAACTCAAATACAGGGTGTTTAGAAATTCAGCCCGATTTCAGTTTGGCTTCACTTCACATAGCTGTGAAGTTTGAAACAAGACCGGGCATTGTTCATTATTAGCGAAATGTAGCTTTGATTAATGCACAATGTTCTAGAATAACCATGCTGCTGCGTTTATTCTGTTCATTAATATTGCGTTAGTTTACCTACTATACCTAATCTAAGTATATACATATTTTAAAGCAAAAGTTCACTTACTCATCACAAAATCTCAGAAAATAATGGTGAAGTACTAGAGATATTTAAAATTTCGACAACTCTTCAACAAAAAATTACATAGCATCTACCGCCATAGAACTATCTTTTCAATCTCTTGGGGTGCATAATGAATCATGACATGCATGTCACGCGTCTCAGAGCCTTAATAATATTTAAATTAAGCTCTTTCATATTTAAATTTTCAAGCTGATGACCTTTTTTGCTTTGAATAATAAACCTATTTACTGCCAATGCTACTGTAAAATAGCTAAAAAGTAAGAACTAGAATGGTCACGGTAGATTTAACTACTATTGTAATGTGATGAAATTTTGATTCCACCAATACAATGAAAACCACCTTGCGTTACAAAATTATTATTTGACGACCACTTTGGTGTAATGGTCAAGAAGATGACTATTACCAAGTGGTCGCGGGTTCGATCCCCGCACTGTACTGACATTTGTGTGCATGAACATGTCTGTTTGTACTGGTCTTTGTGTTATTATGTAGGTATTTGTTTAAGTTTATTTGTAATACCACTGTTGATTCTGATATCTGTAACACAAGTGCTTTAGCTACACACATCAAAAGTGTCTAGGGATCAACATATATTTTTGCAATAACTTTTCTCCTGATTGATATTAATTAAAATTTTCTTTAAGGATTCATCAAATAAAGTGTTTTCGTTTGTCTACAATAACGATAAACCAAGTCACCTTTGCATTAATAAAGAAATTTGCCATTTTCCTAATAAAGGGATTTTTGACATTTGAACCACTAAAATTAAAGTTCGAAAAAAAGACTGAAATAACAGTTTTCTTTAAAATTTTATTGGGTCACTTAAACAATTAATAATCCGTATTTCTACCGCGAACACTAACAACACAAGAACATCGGTTTGGCATACTCAAAATGAGTTCATCCAAATCACGCTGTGGAATGGCCGCCCATGTTCGTTGCAACAACAAAAAAAGGTCTTCTTGCGACTGGATACCCTCCATATTCAGCAGAGCTCTTCTCTGTAGTAGCGCCAGACGGACCAGTAGGACGGTATCGCTGCACCACACGGAGACAAGACCGATACATTCAAATCACAACTCGAAGAGCTCCAACAATAACCGCCATGATGTTAGCCGTGAGGCTTCATCACTTTTCAGGGAAATTAATTAGCGACCAAACAGTCAGAAACCGCTTGCATGAAGTGAATCTTCATTCCCGAAGACCGCTAAGGGTACCACCTATAGCAATGCACAATCGTAGGATTCGATATCAATGGGCTCTTGAACACAGAAATTGGGCAGAAGAACAATGGCGTTTCGTGTGGTTTTCTGATGAGTCTCGTTTTGGTATGAGACCGGATACAAGACGTATACGACACTGGAGAACCCCTAGACGCCAACAGCGATTAAAATCCTGCCAGGAAGTCCATCCTTATAGTGGTGGAACCATCATGGTATGGGCGGGTATTTGGATCGGCGGAAGAACTGAGTTGATTTGGATCAGAGGCAACCTCAACGCTCAAATTTATGCTGAGACGATTGTATCAGACGTCATCGTTCCTCTACAAGTGCAAATCGGTCCCTTATTTCAGTTAATGCATGATAATGCACGACCGCACACCGCAAGAGTTGTAAGACAGACTCTCGCCGCAGCTAACATCAATGTCATGCCCTGGCCTGCTCAGTCGCCAGACTTGAAACCGATTGAGCATGCATGGGATATGCTACAGAGAAGAGCTCTGCCGAATATGGAGGGTATCCAGTCGCAAGAAGCCCTTTTTTTGTTGTTGCAACGAACATGGGCGGCCATTCCACAGCGTGTTTTGGATGAACTCATGTTGAGTATGCCAAACCGATGTTCTGGCGTTGTTAGTGTTCGCGGTAGAAACATGGAATATTAATTGTTTAAGTTACCCAATAAAATTTTAAAGAAAACTGTTATTTCAGTCTTTTTTTCGAACTTTAATTTTAGTGGTTCAAATGTCAAAAATCCCTTTATTAGGAAAATGGCAAATTTCTTTATTAATGCAAAGGTGACTTGGTTTATCGTTACTGTAGACAAACGAAAACACTTTATTTGATGAATCCTGAAAGAAAATTTTAATTAATATCAATCAGGAGAAAAGTTATTGCAAAAATATATGTTGATCCCTAGACGCTTTTGATGTGTGTCACGGAGTCAGATCAATGTATGTGATATTGTTGTATATTGTATATTTTTTTCTAGCATGTCCTAAAAGTGTTAAGCGCTAAACTTTTGTCTCTTTTACCCTTTTTGCCCTAAGCAGGACAGTGAACCATAAACCATATTCGTGCCTTTCAGCTGTAAAAGTTTCAGCCTTGGCACAACCGCGCCTATATGACGGCATATCATGTGCCGCATCAATTGTTTTAATTATTACGACCCGTATATTTTTGCACATTATTAAAAGTTTGTTAGAGTGTTATCGAAACGGGAGTAGCTTATAATGAAGGCAAATAAAAGATATGTTTTTGGATAATAGTCCTCCTGGCCGATTTCGATCACGGCGTTCAATCTCAACAGAGATCAGCCAACTACGCAGGAGATTTATTGTGCACAAGTGTTAGTGCAATACACAGGTGCACACACTGTTCCATTACTCTCAAAGTTCGATGAGACGGCAATTCGACATGGCTCAAGAGAGAGATCAGGCGCAGGGCCAACGGCTTAACGGAATAACCTGGGATTTGAACCCATGACCTCTCGGATGTAAGACAGAAACTTTGCCACTACACCAACGAGGCAGTCAAGTTTTTGGATACAAAACCAAAAACATCATACTACGTCGGTATTGGTAAGGTTGATTTATTGGTCTACGACGCACCCTGGGGCGGCATATATAGCGGGCGTACCCAAAACTCAAATTATATCAGAAAATTAATATCAATGTATAAAACTTAATAAAAATAACTTTTAAATGCTCGTAAAGATTATAATTCTCCTTCCAACATATTTAGTACATCACAAAAAAAAACTCATAATTAGGCAATTTGCGATTAAGTGTTATAATTGGATCTGAAGAAATTAACAAACGATTAATTATATCGGTTAGATTATCCGTTCTTTATGTCATAATTGAAAAATTTCCCGATATGACTTGAGAGTTTTTATTTTGAGCTTCTTGAGCCTCCTCACTCAGCATCCCTATATGTAGTAATGCATTGTTAACAATTTCAGAGCTGTGAATTAACTTTAGTTGATTTACGTGCTGCCCTGAATTGCATTTGAGTAGCATATGATAATTCATATTATGGCCCTGCTACTGACCGTAAATGTGCTGTCTTTCTTCGCTTGGTATTTTCACTACTCTCTTCCAGTGATAATGTTGGCCTACCACCTTTATTATTCGAATATAAAGTGAAATTGCAGTAATCGTTAAGCCAGGCCTTTTCAGCATTCTAAAACTTTTCTTTGTGTTGTTTAGTCCGAGCCATTTAGCTTTTAGATGATTTTTAAAATTACGTAACTCTTTCGCCAAAATATGGCGATTTTGTGTTGTACATTTTTTTCATTTGCAACGAAATCAATAAAATCTTCAAAATTTCTATCAAATGGCTTATAATTACTATTATGAAACACGTCGAACAAAATTCCTCGTTTTATTTCAAATTTGGGGAGTAAATCTGAAAATAACATCGAGTTTATGAGATTTTCGCACGGCAAAAAACCTCGATTATTTCGATTTAGCGCAACGGGCTTTCACTTTGGACTTTAGACTAAATAAATAGGCAGTCTAGACTACCTATCTGTTAATTTACTTTCAAAAGCCCGTTGCGCCTTTTTAAAATATTAAGCCATAAAGTATAACTATCAGTGTCTTCAGAAAAATATAAATAACCCCACTTATTACTAACTGATTGGTTCAATGAGAGTAGTTTTTAAATAGAGCTTACCATGATCCAAACTTGACATGACAAAGTTTTTATGTAAACACAACAATAAAATACGTCAGGGTCTTGATTGAGTTCAACTAATCACGGAATACGGTAGTTGACACCACCAATCGTTGACGTACTTTTTATCAACTGTCAAAACGCTTTTCTTCATAGAGCTTGTATGGGAATAACACACTTTGACGTCACCGCGTGCAATGCCGACTGAGTGACTAATTATCATTTGAATTCCAATTAAAAATCAAATAATACGAACTGCAGAAAAATATTAGTGTGAAATAAAAAATTACTGAAATTATGAATTATTTTAGAGAAAATCAGTTTTTGAATATTTCTTTCATAGTGGAAACAAGCCTATTGCAATAAACTGATAACAGAGTGCTTTTTATGCGTGTCAATCCGGTAAATGACTAACTTCTCAGTGATCTAAAATGTTTCTAACAGTTGTAAGAACACCTACCCTACATATATAAAAAAATCATACTAAACTACCTCCATTTAAAGTTTTGAGTTTTGGGCACGCTCGCCATATATACTGCCCCAGTGTGCGACGCAGACAAGTTCGAATGACGTAAATTCTATCCATCAATTACTCGTATCATCAATCAAACTGATTTATCTTAATATTTCTTTTCATTACCTAATTTGTAATTCATGGAGTATGGCTGAGTGTGCACAGTTGAACTAAGGTATAACTTTATATTGCAATTACCTTTTGTAAAATAGGCAAATCAAGAAACAGGACGGTTATGACAAATAAAAGAATCTATCAAAAAATTGCAGGCTTTCCAAAAACAAAGGAGAATCTTACCAAGTTGCCTCTTTATCATGAAACAACATAAATTTCATGGCGTACGAAACTAGGTACGACGAAATAACTTCCGTGGTTCTTAGTTAAGTCCAATGTTCCTAGGTCAGCTCAAGAATGATTTGGCCTTTACAATACAACTCTTAGTGTGTTAAATCTACCACCAACAAACACCGTTAAGTCTTATGTCTGCGGTTATAAAATTTAAAATTGTCTACCACATTGGGACTTGTACGAAGCCATACATGCTCCCGAGTCAAGGTTTGTGGATCGCCTTGCAATCTCGGGGTAATCGTATTAGCTTAATAACCTGTTAGATCCCACTGCTGGGGTTGGATTACGACCTTCAGAGTTCAGTGGGTTTAGTGGGTAGGTTGAGTGTCGCTATAGTAGAAGACTCTTTCCTATCGTTGAAAAATTCAAACTCCTTTATGGCATGATGACACCTATCTTAAATATTTGAACCAAGACCAAAACCATGGCATTTAAAAAACATAGCCACTATGAAGTAAATACAACCAATATATTTCCAAAAAGCTGTAGAAATCAATTTTTAAACACACAAACCTCAATAAATATTAGGTCAATTGACTCCGATTTCTGATACATGACCGTGACGTCACGTTCATGTATTCCCATACAAAATCTATGAAGGCAGACCGTTTTGACATATAATAAAAAGTATGTCAAAGATTGGTGGTGTCATCTAGCCTATTCCGACTAATCCCACTAATATTAGGTCAGCATAGATCTGACTCCCACACCGCCTGAGTAACATGATCATCTCTGTAGTTGATTCTATTTGAATTTGTTCCACATGTATTTTCCTCTTTTTTCATTTGTTTTATCAATACCTACCAATTTCATTTCTCTTTAAGAATCTCCATTACGTACCGAGAGGTTCTTGAAAATTCTTTCCTAGCTTAATCAGGTTTTAGATAATTTTCCAATCAAAATTCCCCGATATTACCAGAAAAATCAGGTAAAAAACTGAGTTATTCAATCGGTTGGAGGCTTCCTTGCTAATTGATTCAATTATCGTTAAAGTGGAATGTCGAAGACGGAAATATTCCCGGCAAATAATAAAACTAGAGCGTAACGGAATAAGCTACGATTGTGACGTTTATTGGAAACTTGCGAATACCAGTGTTAGTGTGAATGGGACCCTTTCAGGGTTAAATGTGAATTCCTGTTTCTTTGCACGTTATATTTGGTGGTTGAGGGTTATATCATTAACCCTATATTTCGTTTACAGGGCTTTACTATTTCCGCGACTGAAAACTCTGCAAAATATTATCTGCTTAGTTCTTTGCATGATTACCGTGCCTGTGTATTACTTCACCACAGGGGTATGGGTAACTATGACCCTCTACCAGTATAAAGATAATCTCTATTTAATGTGTTTAGGTCACTGTTTTACCCACCGTTTATACTTCCGCTTAGCGGATGACGCATATTTATACGCCATTTGCAATCAAAATTAATTTGTTTGAGGTTCAAGTTTTTTACCTTCAAAGTTCCCTGGGCTAACGTAATGCGCAGGCACCAGTACTCCTTTACGGTAAGGGCTCAGCTTTTTATAGATTCTTAAAATTTTCATATAAGAGTTTACAAAGCATTTTTTTAAAGCCGGCACTGCGTCAAGTTAAGGTCCTACATACCTTTATCGCACCGCCAACAATTAATTTCTACTGATCAATAGTATGACTGGTGCAATGTGTATCATGGCGTTAAGTCCGCCTTGTGCAAATTGTGTTGCGCAATACATTTTAAATAAAAGATTTATGTCTTGCAGATGATGGTGGTGAGTAAACCTTTAGTGGTAGACCTGTATTCTAAATTAATTTGGATTTTTGTGTGATTCACTACTCTTAATGACAACTTCAAGTTATGATGGATTTGGATCGAAATTGACTATCTGTATAATAAGTAAACAAATTCTTAAATATCTGGGACTTTGTAAAACCTTCCAAAATAAACCCAGTCAAAACCTGGTGCAAACTTACAGCATAGGCTATTACGAACAAATCTCTATTTATAAACTTAAAAAAAAAGAAATTACATTTCCAAATCATTATGAGAAAATAACCCAGACAGAAACCTACTGGTTACCAAAACATTGAAAGCGCCGACATCATAAATAATCGCTTCTCGGGTGCATTGATCGCATAAGAATCTACCATTGATTACCTAAAATGTTGATTGCATTCTGAATGCTTAAAGTAATTTAAGAAGTAAGTACTGGGAGTAGTACTCGTATTGTGATTTAATAACTTTCCTGCATTATGCATAAACATGCAGCGATCGTGGAAACAATTAAAAAGCTATTGATTTTTCGTCAAGCGACTATTTATTACCATTCAACTACATTCAAAGCGTTTAAATATTCAAGTACCCAGTCCAGACGTTCAGTTATATAACTCTAAAATCTGAAAGGGCACTGGCCTTGACACCAGGCGCCCGCTGCGGCAAAGATTGTAAAATTCGACTTACCTGGTTGGGCGACGCCGACTCCGTCGTCATGTCTTCGGCGGACGCAAACCTACTCCTCTTCTTTTTCTGACATGAACAACAATCCCCGAAACTAACCAGCGTAGATATACCTCACTCTAAAACAGTCCGGACATTATCGATTTCGTGTCCTTGCACTCACGACAGCCTACCATAGGTCCTCACCAACATTTCTCCAAAATCTTTAAAAAACGTCTAAGTCGCGTCTAAACGCGTTTCATATTTACACTAATAACACTAACGTTTAAAGCTGAAGCGAAACACAGGCATTGGCGTAATGAATAAATGTTATATCGAATTGAAACTAGTTGTTGCGTTTGGGTCGTCACTACTAGGGTGTAGGAGGATTTGCCGGTCGGCACAAGTGCGGGTGGGGTGGGTTCGCGCGCATGCGTGATTTCGTCCCTGTGTGCGTGATTCGCGTACACCTTGGCAAATTATGCTGACCTCCTCCCCCTTGTTTGGCGGCTTTCGGGAAAGTGGTATAAAGCTAATTGTGTAGCGTCTAACGGCTCAAGTTACAGTGGTCGCGTTCACAAATACAATCGATAATGCAGAAAGATGTCGGGAAATGTCAGACGCGGCGTCGGCCGTTTCGGCAAACACGTTTATAATTGGCACCGTTTGAACAATGGACTTCAAAATGAAATGGATTCATTTAATTTTTGATGTCCCTTTTACCTGATTTTTATTCCATGATTAAATAAACAAACATATAACTAAAGGATCTTTTTGTCTAATTGCATTGTATGTACGTGCCTTTGTTACTTATTTATGAACCCATTTAATTTGTGATGACTCAATTAGTCTGACGATTCTATGTATAAGTAATGTAATGTTTTAGAAACATTACGGAATAACGGTTTTCAGACTACATAGACTGATGATTCTATGTACATATATCTCCATGTGAAATCGTTATGTTTTAGAAACATTACGGAATCACGGTTTTCAGACTACGATTGATGGACGCAATAGCTGATGGATGTAGAAGATTTATGAAACGGGTCATTTTAACAAAGAAATAAACAAACAGAGAAAACTAAATAAAACCGTTTAAAAACGATATAGGAAAAAAACAATTGTAAGATAATTCCCACGTCTAGTTGTCTGAAATTGACGCAGCTTACCAATAACTAAATAATTCCCGAAGCAATCGAGGATTTCTTTCTTGGGTCGTGTAAGGCTCAGACCACACCAGTGACTGTATGTCGCCGGGAGTCGCTTCTAACAGCGTTTCACCCAATCGCCGCGCCTCAATCGCTGTCAGTCGCGGCGACTGAATCTCGCATGTGTGCCAAAAGTCAAAGTAAAAGTGCTCCTGGCCGATTTCGACCACGGCGGCCAATCTCAACAGAGATCAGCCCACTACGTAGGAGATATAATAGTGCACAAGTGTGAGCGCAGTACACAGGTGCATTCACTGTTCCTTCACTCTCAAAGTTCAGTGAGACGGCAATCCGACATGACCGGAGAGAGATCAGGCGCAGGACCAACGGCTTAATGTGCTTTCCGAGGCACGGGGGTGTAACACCGCCAACTTCCCGACTCCGAGCTGTTTTTGAAAGATTCACAACAAAAAATCTCAGAAATAATTTTGGCTCGACCTGAGAATCGAACCCAGGACCTCTTGGATGTAAGGTAGAAACTTTGCCACTACACCAACGAGGCAGTCAAAAGTCAAAGTATTTTAGTGCCATTAAGTGTGGTAGCGCAGGTCTTAAAATAAAATAACTTAACTCAATGACCCCTGAGGGGGATTGCAACACATAATACTGTGGAACTCACTACCTCTGGATCTCAAAAGATCAGACTCGAAGCTATCGTTCAGGAATAAAGTTCTAGTTTTTTTAAATTAATAAATTGCATCTATATTATATTTGTATATTTTTATTATCCATATGAATTAATTGATTGATATTTCTTTATTTAATAATATAATTTAATATTTACTGTTATTTATTGATATTATGATATTATATTTACATATGTATTATGTTTATTTATTTTTGCGTTATTAACCACAATTTACCTTTCTCATTTAATTTTCACTGCACCCATTCATTGCCTTCTTTCTACATGACTTTGAGGTTGACTAGCAGAAAATGCTTTTAGCATTAAGTCCACCCTTTGTACATTTCTTGTGCAATAAAGGTTTAAATATATAAATAATGTGTCTAGGTAGGTCTCCTCGTATGTGCAGAAATGAATTACATTCAGGGCTTATCTCGCCAGTTGCTCGTCAGTTTTCTACCAAGTCCCTTTTCTAAACTAACCACATCAATCGTGGTTTGTTGACACCTATCATCATATTGGAAAGCTATTGTGGTATTTCGTCGCAATATCCGTTCCTGTGATTACACACGGGAATTCATTGTGTGCGGTTATCGCAAGGCACAATCGCGGAACCGTGAAGTTAATTGATTTGGTTTGAGGTTACGACTCGGAGTTTCAATGTGGATTTCTATATTAGAAAGCTGGCATTGAGAACTAAATGAGAAGTTCACTTGGCATTTAACAAAGTGCGAGACTGTTAGTGAGTGGTCATTAAATTATACAGGGGTCATATTCAATTTTTTTGTACCTTTTGTGAACCACGAACGTCCTTGGTCTATAGTATCAAAACTATTCCTACACAGTTATTTTGTTATATATGGTCGTGTAAGATATTGGGAGTTGAATTATTACTACTTTCTCATAACCCGAAGTCGTATCGTGAGCGATATGCGATAAATATCCTTGTAATGTTTTTTTTTTTTTCAAATTATTACATGGATTAATATAAGATCTGACATTCTTATGTCATATAGGTATAATTGTGACCATTACAAATATTATAATCACTTATGTGTTGTTTTTATATAATTGTGAAATGACCCTAATGATTCCATTTTGTAAATTTTTTGTTACGGTTTTCATTTCTGTCATACAATTCATTTTTGTTTCATTTTGCTAATGGTACAAAAAATTTGAATATGACGCACAGCTGAGATAATATCAGTAAAAGAAAGTCCCTGACGTTAGCCAGGAGAACAGCTCGAATGCTTTAATGGCTAGACCGATTTCGACCAACCATAGCTAAGATCCACCGTGATTAAGTTGTGGCGACCTCTACCATTCGCCATCACAAGAGCATGCCTAACGGCAAGCACAACAGCGAGAGCTGATACGGTTCCATAGGCTAGATGGCGCTGTTAGCCTATTACCGGCCAAATGATACCGGCCTAGTACCGCACATGAACCGCGGTATATAAGATTACGATCCAGAATAATATAGATAGACAAATCAAGATGATGGCTATCGGACCTTGGTCCCCGACCATAACGCCCGGTCGGTAGGAAGCGCTTCCCTTTAGCTTCCTAACTCGAAATCAGTTGCGCCAAAAAGTTATGAAAGATAATCATATAAATAAAACTGCACCGAGATCGGTCGATACGTTCCGAAGCTACGATGCCATAATAATAATAATAATAGTCCTCCTGGCCGATTTCGATCACAGCGGGCAATCTCAACAGAGATCAGCCAACTACGAAGGAGCTATTATTGTGCACAAGTATAACAAGTACAAGACTGCCTCGTTGGTGTAGTGGCAAAGTTTCTGCCTTACATCCAAGAGGTCCTGGGTTCAAATCCAAGGTCGAACCAAAATTGTTTCTGAGATTTTCCGTCATAAATTTCTCAAAAACAGCTTGGAGTCGGGAAGTTGGCGTTGTTAAAGCCGTTAGTCCTGCGCATGATCTTTCTTCGGTCATGTCGGATTGCCGTCTCACCAAACTTTGAGAGTGATGAACAGTGAGTGCACCTGTATATTGCGTCTACGATGCCACAGACAGACACACACACACATATGCACACAAACAGAAAATGGGTCAAACTTATATATAACACACCGCTTTTTCGTTGGGGGTTGATTACCATTGTCATAACTTTTTTTTAAATATACAACAACATCACATACATTGATCTAACTCCTAAGCACTTGTGTTACAGATATCAGAATCAACAGTGGTATTACAAATAAACTTAAACAAATATATATAACACCCAGACCAGTGCAAACAGACATGTTCATGCACACAAATATTTGTACAGTGCGAGGAGCGAACCCGCTACCTCTTGGTTAATAGTCAATTTCTTGACCATTACACCTTAGTAGTCGTCGAATTTATTACTAAGGCTGCCCGGCTGGTATGAATGATATCACCTGAAACTTTTTGCCAGCATAGATCAAACAAGTATCGACCTCTAAATACAATAGCAATGAATTTTCCAAACCTTAATTCCTTTTTCACCGCGCTCTTGACTCTTTGTTACCGAGCTCTATGACAAGTGCCTGAGGGTAGGATCGTATTAAGATGTCTGCCCCGAAGAGGCTGTGGGTCCTACTCTAAAAGTCAACAGTTGTAGGTATTTAAATTTTTAACGTACTTTTTCCTAACACGCATGCAATGAACGAGGTTGGCAGTAAATTTATCTCTATTGCTCTTACTAAAACTGAAAAAAAAAGATTTTTCTTTTCCCTTTTTCAGTGACTAAATTCACTAAGTGTCTACTTACAGTCTACTCTAAAATATGAATAAAGAGAGCAGAAAATAAGAAAAATCACGGTAGAGCATTTGATACTCGTAGTAGATGGTTGTAGGTTATAGGTGAGGAGTCGCCAGCTGTGTAAAGGAAATTGATATCAAAGTGATATTGGTCTGTGGTTGACTGGTAGAGACTGCCTCCGGCATTAACCCCCCATTCCCACACGTTTTTAAAAAAATAAATAAATATTTTTATCAGTTTTGTTCCTAGTTAGCTAATACAGAATACTAAGTTCGTTTCGTTTTGCTTGTCAAACGAGATGAATCGAAACCGTACATAACTTATCAAATAATATGAACGTAAAATGTTAACTTTATTAATGTACCTATTTTGTTTAAAATCTTGCTTGCTTTTGAAAGCTTGTTTTCCTTCCAAAAAAATTGCTTGCTCGATATCGGCAGCTACCGAAAAAATAGCTTTTATTTACAACAAACATATCCGGGCGCCTCATTAATCGAACGCAAGGCTAATGATGGAGCGGCCTACTTACAGATGCTTACTGCGTTCCGCGTTCCGAAAGAAATTTGTTTAGTACATTTAGCTTGTGATAAACAAATGTAGTTCCGTACATCGTAAACATTTGCAAGTAAAACTAACTTTACAGTTAAAAAGCCAGGATTATAGCTGGTGACCTATAGCCAAGACGAGCTGGTGTGCTGCAACGGCAGGAGCCAAGAAGCACCGTGATTTTTTTATCTTCCTAACTAAAAAAACTGCACTGAAATCGGTCCATCCGTTCGGTAGCTACGATGGCACAGACAGACACACACAATAACATAAAAACACAAACATACTCAGGGGTCAAACTTATAACCTCTCATTTCTGTCGGCGTTTAAAAAAAACACAGCACAATGTACACCGTCCAAGGTAACCTCATAGTAACTAGGTGCCATCCCGCTTTAAAATACGATATTTACCCAAAGTATTGATATACATCCAGGATTATCTTTGACCTAGGTTTAGAGAAGTTAAACTATGTACGAGTATAGTTGGTTAAACCTAGGAGTAACTTATGGTTAATACTACATGTCACCACTTATTAGGTTAAACCAGGTCTAGTCTTTTTTCAGCGGACTTAAAATAGAGGTGATGATGATTATGACGATGGAATCCTGCTATCCCTCATTAAGGACACTTATTTCCCTACTTTTCTCGAAGTTAGTAAAATAAAGGTATCCAATCCTAATTTCGCAATGTGAAATTAAAATATTGCAAAATAAGGATTGGGCTGATTCATACGGATGTTGTAGGTATTAACCTCAACAGAGATGATTAATCATGACCAAATTATGTTTGATCATGGCTGACCGACGAGTAATTGTCACAGTACCTTAATTAAGAGAGCAATTGCCCGGTTTGCGAGAGGTTGCTGGTTTGAGTCCTGCCTGTGGCAGTCCATTTTTCTTTAAGTGTAACGCTAAAAATAAAGTTACTTACTAATTTCGCATTGATTTCCTGAAGCTTAATTTAATTACCCATTCATAAATAAATCGCGGAACCCCACCACATCTGCACAGCGTTATCTTTCAATTTTCAACTCCGGCGCATCCCAATGCCTGAATCTTGCACCGACCGAGGTAATTTTAGCCAGTCTCAACCGTGACTCCGGCGCCACCTGTACTGTACCACGTTCCGTATTTACAATGTTCGATGTTTTCGCGTTATTTTTACGAAAAAAACGCGCCACACTAATCCGAAAGCCAGCCGCCTCGTGGTTTGTTTAAAATGTGGAGTGAAGTGTTCTCTTTTCGGATTTGGTTTATCGGTTGTAAAATACGGTGAAGTGAAGTTTTGTTGATTTTTTTTTGTGATAAGTGTGTCTTTTTTGGATACGGTGACGACAATTTTCGAGTAGCAAGGTACGTTTTCTATGTGTCTATATTTTTTCATGTGTTTTCAAATTAAATTTCAGGGATCATGAGATTGGTAAGCCAGGTCAAGATGGTAAAGAGTTCTTCAACATCTACACTTCTATAAAAAAGTATATCCTTGTTCGAAATAAATAAGTATTTTAATAACCGTTTTGTGTCACTTAGACACTTTTCCAAGTGCATTGAAATGGTCATTTGACTCCAATTACCAACTTTATTCCTGCAAGACAAAATCAAATTAGATAAACTTACGTAAATTTTCAAATTATTTTTCAAGTCATATGTACACGGCAAAAAAGGCGTACCTACCTAAATGTTTTTAATCATTTGGATACTTTTTTATATAACAGGCATAAACTTTCTTAAAGAAAGTAGTTCATGCAGTTTGTTTATAGGGCATAACTAACCTTATCTCCTTGGAAGCTTGTAACTTTTACAAATCCATTTTTCTTTACTTTTTTGCATTCACGCTACCTCAGTTTGGGTACAGTCTACAGAAAACTTATGAAAATGGGCTACAGTTATTTTTCGAATTGAGAGGAGATCGTCATATTTATGCTCCATATTATTTATCAATAAACAAATAGATATTTGGTTTGAACAGTAGATAAATCTTAATAAATAAAAAAATACCAAAAATTACTTGTGCAGGTACTCTTAGAAAACCCCGGAAAGGATGCATTTTATCATGTCCATATATCAAGCTACAAAACAAAACTATATACCTACAGGGCTTTAACACAGTTACGTACCTATTTTTTGGTATAAAAATATATTTGCCCCATCAAGTTCTTCTCGTTCTCTCCAAGAAAAAGTGGGGTGTATCGTATTTGATCGGTGGAATAAACGAAATACATAATGCAATCTTTTGGAAGTAAACTTATTTGTATACGTTACTTCATATTCAATGTATTTTTTAAATACTGATATATAAATTGATGATTCTAATGATTTATTACTCAATCACTATAAAAGATAATATAAGGGTTGTAAGTCATTCAGTCAGGTTAATAAATAAAAATGAGTTGGACTGTACAATTGAAGGAAATAAAACGATTTTAGACCGAAACCACAACAATTTAGGCGAACATTAATCAAATTAACGTTCACCCTTTAATGTTTTCAATTTCACGAGCAAACGTAAGAAAGATAAAAGATTTTCGCCACTGTTTTTGAACACACGTGAATAATAAACTGAAATAAGGATTAAGAATGTTTGCTTCATTCGGCTTTATGGAAACAGCAACTAAACTGAAAGAAATAACTGAATCATACTTACAACGTGGGACGAAAATAAGGTAATACTAGCAGCCGCCCGCGACTTCTTCCGAGTGGACTTTAGATTTTGCCACGCAGTTTCATACATAGGTATTTGCAACCCTTATTATATCCCTTATATTTGATTTAGTCCTGCCTTATATTTACACAATAGAAATAGTCATCTATATTATTATGTAAGAGTTGATTTTTCAATTTTTACAAAAGATTAAGATGTTTTGTCGCGGAAAAAAGTAGCCAATGTTACTCTCCAGCCTACCTTCACACAAAAATCATAACGTAACATTGCTCCGTTGCGTCGTGAAAGAAGGACAAACAAATAAACAAACAAACAGTCTTTCCCATTTATAATAGTAGTAGGGATGTTTTATTACTTCACTAACAAACGATGCATTATTGACGACTTATAAATAAATAAATAAATAAATATTTCACAACAATCACACCAATTCTCAAGTCCCAAAGTAAGCTACGAGGCTTGTGTTATGGGTACTAGACAACGGAGAAACATACTTAAATACTTTTTTTTTGTAAATAAATACATATTAAACATAGAAAACACCCAGACCAGTACAAACACACATGTTCATGCACACATGCTTGTACTGTGCGGGGATCGAACCCGCGACCCTTGGTTTAGAAGTCCGACCTGTGGACCACTGCACCAAGCGGTCGTCAAGTTATTATTGCAATAATTATACGAAATGGGTGGCATTGGTGCAATATTTGTTCATAAATTGCGTTTTAGTAAGTATTATACATAGGTTCTATTATATAGGTCTTCATTCTAAGATATTTTACCAAACACAACCAATCTTTATACATAAGGTATACCAGTATAGTAGGTAAGCCAACTACAAAGCTTTACAAAGTAAATGGACAAAGTTTCTCAAAGGGTTGACAAAGGAAAATAATTTGCTGAGATTGTCTTTTCAAAACTTTTTCAAGCTCTACTTTACCTTGGAAACTGCTTTTGTGAATTCTTGAATGCCTTACCCCCCAAGACACATACACGACTTTCCGTCCCCGCAACCGGCGTCTGACGGCGTGTCAATCGCCGCCACTAATAAACTGACAGTTACGAGTCGCGGCGACTGCTGGGAAAGTGTGCCTTGGACAGTCATATATATAAATAAAATAAATAAATAATACTAATATCTGTGATAAATAATATATGTTAGAACTTGCACTTTATTTTACAAGGAAATATGGTATCGAGTATCGCTACTGAGATATCGAATCCCGATTCGATATCTAACCGTAAGTATGGGAACATCGAGTGAGTGGAAACACTATCTTGTCCATAGTGAAGTTGTACCTTTCATCTGTCAACTGTCAGTAGTGCGTTTGGTCAAGTCGGAAGTTAGTTCGTTCGTTCACTTGCTTCCGAGACTGCGCCAGCGCCGGGTGTGCGCACTGATTGTTATTTTACAAGATGGCGGACAGCAACGAAGACCATGCGGATTCTAATCCGTTTGAATCCGCGACATATATAAGATAGTAAATAATATCTGTGCACTAACAAGATATCTATTCCAAACAATGGTTTGGTAAACACTTAAGAACTATTTAAGAAGCTAAGCACTTGATTTTCTAAAGTATGTACGTAGAAATTCCGAAAACTGTCGTCACAAATCTTTAGAAAGGGTGGTCCACTTCTACTCAGTAAGCCAGCATATCGGGGAGTTGGTTCGATTCCTCGCATAATGTGTCTCTTTACACTAATTCTTCTTAGTTCACTAAGTCTTTATGTAATGTGTTCGAAATCCAACCCAAGATTGAAAATGAACCTAACCACCAGCGCACCATTGACTCGGTGGCAACCATTTACTACAGCCAAAGCGCTGATCGTAGCGAACGTAGTACTATTATATTTTCTGTGGTAGCGATTCGCGGCGACATATAGTAGCAGGTACGCCCTTAGCCTAGTAGTGAGCTTCTCTATCTCATCAGCCTATATACGTCCCACTGCTGGGCACAGGCCTCACCTCAACTATGAGGTGGTCGGAGCCATACTCCACCACGCGGGCTCAGTGCGGATTGGTGGAGGGGTGTGTGTAAGGTAAGTGACCAACCTTACTGTCAGATGTTATCAAGCCGCCCGAGGGCCTCTGACTAGGCTTAATGACTAAATATCTATCGATATTAACCGGGACCAACCGCTTAACGTGCCTTCCGAAGCACGGAGATGCTTGTAAATAGACGTCACTTAAATGGTCAGAATGGTCACCCATCCTAAACATGACCGCGCCTTAGGTTGCTTAACTTTTGGTATCACTACCAAAGCGCTGCAACCACTGCGCCACAAGCACCTCAAGCTTCTCTATACGACAATTTAACAGGAGATATATGTAGAAATGAGACACTTAACTGATTATTAAGCGATTTATTTACA
The DNA here is from genome assembly GCA_963921415.1 of Pyrausta despicata. Lineage (NCBI taxonomy): Eukaryota > Metazoa > Arthropoda > Insecta > Lepidoptera > Crambidae > Pyrausta > Pyrausta despicata. Next base: position 7,443,864 of record OY992869.1, read on the forward strand.
TTTTGGTTTAAACTGACTTTTTCAGCGTCCATGGTCACAGGTAGACTAAGATGTTAGTTGTCATTACATAGTTTTGAAAAAAAAACTACCTTCACTCAAAAACGTCCGATTAATACAAAATGAAAAAAAAATCGCGAAATAATCCGTAAAAAGTGTTTCATTTCAATGTGTAATGTTCGCGTAAACTGAGGAAACAAATGTAGGAAATATATGTGCTATGAAAACCTGATAAGGAGAGTAGAGATTTCTTAAACTACTCAGTTTCCCGAAATTGAATCATGTTGGGTAAATAAGTTATATGTAAAAAAAATTAAAGAAACTCATCTATCATTAGGTCATTCATCCTAAGGTAAACATTAAAAAGAAAAGTGGATCTCCTAAATAATTATGCCATAACTACATTAACACAAGTTAAACTTTCGACATAAATAATATCTTTCGGGAAAATTCCGAAAGCATTATATTATTTTTCGCATTTTCAGAATTCGAAGAAAAACTTACGCTATCTGTTTTAATTTATTGACATGATAGTTTTCCTGGTATCAGATATTATGATTATTTTTTTCTGTATTCCTTACACGAAAGGAATGATTAGGTACTATTCTCTTCCCGAAAGGCAAATTAACAAAGTTAACTTTAAAAAGAACCGCATTTAAATCGGTACATCCGTTGGAAAGCTATGATGCCACAGAAAGACACACACAAAAACCAAACAAAGACCAACACATATACACACACAGACAGACATTGGGGTCAAACTAATAACACCCCTCTTTTTCGTGTCGGGTGTTAAAAAAAACTCCTTTTCTATTTACATTCACATGCCGTCTGTCTGTCTATACTCAGCTATGCCGACTAGTTTGGACGTGTCGCAAGCGAGTCAAGGGCGCTACAAATAGATACGCCTGTCGCTGTCTACTTACGATGCGAACAGGGGTCAAAGTTCTCCAACTTTAGATATCTGGTAATGTTGATGTTTAAATTGAATGACGTGGTAGAATCCAAACGAGATACAGGAGGCATTCCATCATACGAAGTGGGTGTCGCAGAAGAAAAGGTTCAGCCAGTATTCGTAATAATAATCCTACTGTCCGATTTCGACCATGGCGGCCAATCTCAAGAGAGATCAGCCATATACGCAGAAGATATTATAGTGCACAATTGTGAGCGCAATACACAGGTGCACTCACTGATCCATCACTTTCAAATCGGTGAGACGGCAATCCGACATGACCGGAGGGACATCAGGCGCAGGACCAACGGCCTAACGAGCTTTCCGAGGCACGGGGTTGTATTGTAACACCGCCAACTTCCCGACTCCGAGCTGTTTTTGAGAAATTCATGACAGAAAATCTCAGAAACAATTTTTTGGCTCGACATGGGATTCAAACCCAGGACCTCTCGGTTGTAAGGCAGAAACTTTGCCACTACACCAACGAGGCAGTCGTAATACTGCCATTTGGCAAAGACGGAACGTTGCTGAGGTTTAAGTGGGTATACCCCATCCCTCTCAGCCCCTTCTTATTGCGCCATGAGTCCCACACACCACCCTGTCTCCTAGCAGTGGTGACGGTGCATAAAGCATTTCCTACCTCGTCAAAAAAAGGCCACACCCACGACTCGCTTCTGACAGCGTGTCAACCAATTGCTGACAGTAGGTATACTGCAGGTGTGGCCTGTACCTTAAGCTTAATTCACACTAGTCAGTAAAGCTTCAGTTCCTTTCGTTATACACCTCCATAAAACCAAAAACCTAATAAACTACATTTGACGTTAAATCCCGCCAATGCAACAGCAAAAAAAAAGAAAGATACCATGGCATGTCTTGAAGAAAGACTAAAATAAATACTTCGTAAAGTTTGACCCAAGGAAGACATAGCCCGACGTCCACAGACACAACCACAATCTAGAGCTAAAATATTTATTCCACAGAGAAGGCTATAGTTGGGCTATAGATTGAATCTGAAGTAAGTTATTTTGACGTGACAACGTCTTAAATTAGGTTGCGGCTCGGAGTCACTCATGAAAAAGTGTAACGCCCGGTAACGTAACGATGAGTCACCGAACGAGAGAGAGGCCTGCCGGACCGGCGAATGCCTTGCGTCTCTCTCCCACTCAAACATGATCGGTGTCACGTAAAATCTTCGGCCGTAAAACCGACTTTACAGGCAACCGTTTTTTTTTAACTTTATTGCACAAGAAATGTACAAAAGATGGATTTAATGCTAAAAGCATTCATTGCCAGTCAACCTCAAGGTCATGCAGAAAGAAGGCAATAGGTGCAGTGAAAATTAAATGATAGTGGTTTAGTATTGTTATGAAATACTGTTAAGATTACATCAAGTCTATTTTGAATTTATAATAATTTTTAAAAAGCGTTAATAATATTATTTTCATTATTTATTACTAAACCCGTTGCATGTGCTTGGCATGATCGGCTTCCTCCGATGGACATAAGTAAGTAAATATGTAATAGTTTTTTTGCAAGAATACAGTTTCATTACAGGTGTACATTCATAATAATCCGGTGTATTCTACAAATACCATGGTGTGCAAAACGTTATTCATTTGCAATTTTTAACAATTTGAATTAAATTAATGCATTTATTTTTATAATAAGCTCCATGCACGTTTTTTATCTGACTAATACGTACTGAAAGCTCCGCAGTTACCTTAAGCCCGCATATTATTAGACACTTTTTGTGTTAGTCCGCTTTGAGCAAACAAGTTCATTTCAGGTATAAATACAAACCGCCTTGAGTGTAACCACAAGGACCCAAAACGTGGACCAAAAAGTTGCCGAAACCAGGGATTGAACCAGGGACCTTTAGATCTTCAGTCTAACGCTCTCCCAACTGAGCTATTTCGGCTGATACTGGAGTTTGCAAAATTACCGAATCAGTTATCTTGGATGCCTACGCTTTCCTCAGTAAGTGGGTAGAAGATAAGAATTAAGATTATAATTACTCGCTAATTACATATAAAATTTAACACGCTATTCACACAATTTAAAACATGGCAAACGTTTATCCGAATAAAGTTTAAGCATAATATTTCAATTAGATAGAATAAATATAATTAGTTTTTAGTTCTCATACCTACAACATAACCCCAAAAATCCAAAAAAGGCAACCAAAGAGGTTTCCCTGGCGCTATTACGCGCATGATTTATTTGAGGTCACGAACCTCTCGCCTCTTACCTATAGAAGCACCTACACTTGTCTCTCGCTCTTATATTTTGAGCATCAAGATCCAAAATCAGAATAAGCAGAAATGGTCATGTATTTTCTCGGAAAATGACTTGTCTGCGAGGCGTTCGTACCTAATTTAGTGAAAGCGTGATGAAGAATTTAAAGTCGGAAAAACGTTGGCAGAAAGCATTGTTATTCTTGTTTATTTATTTATTTAATAAGGTTCACCTACAATTAGTACACTAACACTTATAAGAAAATAAACATAAGATAAATTATTGCTAAATGTACAGTCTCTTACAGGAGAACACAGCATGCACAAATAAAAAGTCACTTAATCTAATAAAGAAGACAATAGTCGCTAAAAATATTTTTTTTTTTTAAAATAAGTGCCCAAAATTCAAAACTAGAACAATAGAAAAAAAATATAAATCTTTAAATAGTGTGTGGGAATTCTTAAAACTATAATAATTTAAAAAGAGACTTGCGAAATCTGGCCAGTGACATGGAACACAGGTCAATGTCTGTCGATTGGTGCAGCAAGTTATATTGCCTACATATTCTTGGAATAGGAGAGTTGGCACCCATCACTGTTCTCCTAAATGGAACGCTGAACAGGCCCAGAGGACGACGAGGAAGACGTAGAGGAACTCTAATTTGTAGGCGTCGTAGCAGGTCGCAACTTTTTGTATGGCTGTTAAAGGCTTTATAAAGAAAAAAAATTGGTTGCCTGTAAAGTCGGTATACGGGCGAAAGTTTTACGTGACAACGACTTTGAGTGGTAAAATAATTTTAATGTTAATATTCATTCGTATAACATGAACCGGTGTGTATGCCTATCTCTCTCACTCTCTCTCTCTCGCTCTGTCTCTCTCGCTCTTAGGCGGGTTAACTGTGCTCGAGTGGAAGGGACGCGTGCCTTTCACTTTTTATGTCTGTCTCACTCGCTCTTAGGCGGGCTAACCATGCCCGAGTCGAAGGGACGCGTGCCTCTCACTCGCTCTCATTGTGAGCGCGGAACGTGAGCGGAGCGTAACGCAGTTTCTTGAAGTGTCACCCGGCAAACCAATTTATAAGACGTTGTCACGTCAAAACCAGGTCGAGAAGGTTTCTACGCTTCTTAAGGCTTGTCATTTTAAACAACAACTTGTTATTTTTTGCTGACAAAAAGGATTAACTATTTAAAGTAAAAGAAAGTAAGTTCTAAGTTTCAGTCTTTATTGTGATCAAATAATGGTCCCATGGTTATTAGACTTTTCGTGCTCCTAAAATTGACTTCACATCATTTTGGCAGATAGATGTTTAAAAACTTATCTACAGCAAAAGCATAGGCTTACAATATGCAAATAAGGCCCAGAGCACACCGTCGCATACTATCGTCGCAACTCGCGGTGCAACTGTCAGCGATTTGGCCGTGGTTATTGGTTGACACTTTGACACGCTGTCAGTATCGCTGGCGGTAGTATGCTGTGGTGTGAGCACGAACATTATCGTAACGTCTTCGTGTCGTCCAAACGCAGAAACTGACAGTTTCCCTATACAAATTGACAGTGAGGTGAGCACGAACAACTATCGTAACGTATTCGTATCGTTTACCTATCGTTAACTTGTCCATATGTATGGAGAAACTGTCAGTTTCTGACGTTTGGACTACAAGAATACGTTACGATAATGTTCGTGCTCACCCCACAGGTTAACGATAGGTAAAAGCTGCCAATACGGTACGATGTGTGTACACGCTCACCCCACTGTCCGCTCGCGGAAAAGAAGAATCTACAGGCACTAACAATAGACAGCATCTCGTTATAAAATACTGTAACAAGGATGAATTCCAGCCTGTTCCAATAGATTCAATTTTATTTACATTTTACGACCTCGTTCTGCGGAACTACGTAACGTCATTCCGGCGTTAATGAATGACGTACAGAGCTATCATTGTTTTTTACGCTCACAAAGATATCTAGTGATAGTATGTTTTTTTATGTCAGTTTGCCTTCTGAGGGTCAAAGGCCATCGACATTAAACCACTGATTAAATGACATAATCTTGTTAGTATATTTTTAGTTCGAAAATCGTCACTTCACTGTCTCTGATCAGCCGTTTATGTTTTACTAATTAGTATCCAAATCGGAAACCACTAAGCAAAAGTTTGACTTCGAAAAAGGATCATCTAAGGCTCCGTACAAGTACCTATTCGGTGGAACTAATTAAAAAAAGAACGTAAAAAGGGTAATGTGTGAAGATATGATTGTATATTTATGTAATATAACTGTAATGAAAAAAAAACAGGAATTGGAAGTCTGTCGAAGATTGCTAGATTTAACCTGCTCGTAGATAAGGCTATCTACGATATATATACTTACATCTTATTGAATAACACCTAACCTATTACTTCCCCGAAAGCAAAACTACATCGAAACGGTAAAATCAATCCACTAATTTACGTAGTTACACGTAACCTGACCTAAAGAACAATGGCTGCCAAAATAGAATAACTGTAGAAACAAACAGACGATTCATTATGATATTAGTGATGATGTGTGCCTAATCTCGTTTCCAGATGAAAGATGTTCGTTTGGAGAAGCCCGGTAGCATACTATGAGCGAAAATATTTGATTACATTTATAAAATTGACGACCACTTTGGAGTAATGGTCAAAAAGTTGACTATTACAAGAGGTCGCGGGATCAATCCCTGCACTGTACAAACATTTGTGCAAGTTTTGGCTGGGTGTTATATTTATTTATTTAAGTTTATTTACCACTGTTTATTCTGATATCTGTAACACAAGTGCTTAATTACCACGGAGTCAGATCAATGTATGTAATGTTGTTGTATATTTATATACTGTTGATTGTTACCTGTTGTGTATGCCAATAAAGTAAAGTAAAATAAAATAAATATATTTATTTATAAATTTAAAGAAAAAAAACATTGCGTGTCCGTATGAGCACGCTTAAATCTGTTGATATCTGTTTGCCATTTGTTTATGTTTAGCAAGATGTTACGAAGTTTGGATGAAAGAAGTTTGCTGAAGTTGAAATATCAAATTATAAGTTACTAGCGGACCCCGCAGGCGTTGTCCTGCTGAAGGTGGACAATCCTTATCACTAAGTGGTATGAAACATAGATGTTGGCCGATTCTCAGACCTACTCAATATGCTCACAAAATTTCATGAGAATCGGTCAAGCCGTTTCGGAGGAGTACGGGAACAAACATTGTGACACGAGAATTTTATATATAAGTTATTAGTAGAATTATAAATACATTAAAAAATTAATTGTTTTACCTTTCGAGTACCGCTGTTAGATATGGGTGTCCCAGAACTCAACGTCAAACCGAAACGGGGTGACAGGATTGATCGTAAGCATCATGACAAAAATCAGAAAAAAATTATATCCCATGCAGTTTGAAAATTATGGGCATTTTAAGAAAAACCTAGAAATTTAGTCAAACTGTAACAATTTTTCGGTTATTATGGTTAATTTTTTTATTTTTGTTCATTTATACTTTGGAACCATAACCCTAAATAGCATTTCAGAATGACAGTCAAAAATGATGACACAGTTGCCCCAAGTTTCCTAGAAATAAGACTGATTTGTTAAACTAAGAATTTAAAATTTTCACAATTTGTCGACTTTGGAAGGCCCTCCTTTAAAAAAAATGTACTAGAGTGCCTTGGCAAGTGCCATTAAAAGTTGGCGCATTTAATCAGGAATCTAAAATGGTACAATACTTGTTAGTTTCATACTAAAAAAAAACGAGTAAAAAATAAAAACCTCATGTTACCCGATTTTTGCTAACCAATTTTACTCTGTTAAAATAATTTTTGATTCGCACAAACTCATGACAGGATCTTAATTTTACGGCAAAATGATGACAGAGATGGATACTGGACATGTTGGCCATGAGTGAGCGAGTGACGCCACTTTTACAAAAGGTAACAAAAATAAGTAAAATTAACCATAATAACCGAAAAATTGTTACAGTTTGACTAAATTTCTAGGTTTTTCTTAAAATGCCCATAATTTTCAAACTGCATGGGATAGAATTTTTTTCTGATTTTTGTCATGATGCTTACGATCAATCCTGTCACCCCGTTTCGGTTTGACGTTGAGTTCTGGGACACCCTGTATAAACCTTACAAGAAAGAAAGCATTCCAGTTTTTACATAGTATTACATTACAATTAGTAATAGTATTACATACATTAAAAAGATTGGGGCTCTTTTTACCCGACTACGGCGAAGCAAAAGGAGGGTTATGATTTTGACCTGTATGTATGTATGTATGTATGTGGGTATGGATGTTCATCTGTTCCCTCGTAACTTCTAAACTACTTATCAGAATTCGACAAATGACATATCATTAGAAGCGTCTTAATTGTCCGCTGGTTATAGGCTATATGGGATTTCACAAAATCTAATGTGGCGCCCTCTGGCGGACAAAACATACGAAGTAAAAAAATAAAGTTAAGATAAATATGCCGTGTTTGGTATCATTTGAAAGCGCTTTACTTGTACATTTTGAATATATATATATATTACTAGCATTTGCTTGTGACTTTACCTGTATTCATGGGCTGATTGTATATAATTCACATCTTTTTTACCCGACTATATATGTGGCTCTTAGCAGAGTAAGATCCATAGATGGATTATGGATTAGTTCACTGGAATCTAGCAAATTACTAAAGAATCCACATGACCAAAGATCGTTCGAGGAGTTGGAAAGATTGAGAAATCAATGAACCCAAGATTAACCTATTTAGAACTTCAAAATATGTTAAATAAAAATAAAGTTTAAAAACTAACACCCGACTACTTAAAAACACGCTCTAAAAAGTACGAAACAAGAAAACACTCTCCAATGAAATTACTTAGTATGTACAAACTATTAAATATTTACCGTTATTAAATAAACTAACTTACACATATTATTATATTTTAATATATTTTCAATTTATAATATTGATAGAGAAATGTTTTAAGGATAAAGCCGTGGTCGTATACCACTTTTTTACCCGACTACGGCGAAGCAAAAGGAGGGTTATGATTTTGACCTGTATGTATGTATGTATGTATGTGGGTATGGATGTTCATCTGTTCCCTCGTAACTTCTAAACTACTTATCAGAATTCGACAAATGGCATATCATTAGAAGCGTCTTAATTGTCCGCTGGTTATAGGCTATATGGGATTTCACAAAATCTAATGTGGCGCCCTCTGGCGGACAAAACATACGAAGTAAAAAAATAAAGTTAAGATAAATATGCCGTGTTTGGTATCATTTGAAAGCGCTTTACTTGTACATTTTGAATATATATATCCAAAATATGTTAAATAAAAATAAAGTTTAAAAACTAACACCCGACTACTTAAAAACACGCTCTAAAAAGTACGAAACAAGAAAACACTCTCCAATGAAATTACTTAGTATGTACAAACTATTAAATATTTACCGTTATTAAATAAACTAACTTACACATATTATTATATTTTAATATATTTTCAATTTATAATATTGATAGAGAAATGTTTTAAGGATAAAGCCGTGGTCGTATGCCATAAAAATAATAAATTAAAAAAAGTGGTATACGACCACGGCTTTATCCTTAAAACATTTCTCTATCAATATTATAAATTGAAAATATATTAAAATATAATAATATGTGTAAGTTAGTTTATTTAATAACGGTAAATATTTAATAGTTTGTACATACTAAGTAATTTCATTGGAGAGTGTTTTCTTGTTTCGTACTTTTTAGAGCGTGTTTTTTTTAATAGAAACTGTAAAACCAAGTAACGTAGCAGTAGATAGATGTCGATCTACCTAATTTTTTTTGTTTTTTTGTTCAGCTAACTCAACCTGAATGAAATGTTTATCTTCCGTACCATATTACATCTTCTAGTGTACGCGGTGCGTAAAACAGTTTGCAGATGAAACATCGCGACGTCGGTAGTTGAAGTTCATTGAGCGAACTGACTCACCGACTCAGTAGCATGTGATTCGGTTGAGCTTTCAAGTGGTCTGCTTTCATTGATAATTGTGGCATGACACAATGCTTTGGCCAAACAACACTTTAATTACATGAGTAAAACGGAAATAATTAGATTTGTCTATCAATACATTGAATTGAGTTTTTCTTCTGTTCCATCGTTCTGTACTATCGCGGTCCGCACCGCATGTACACCTTTAAGAGGAAAATCATTTGCACATCGCGCGCAATCCCGCTTGCTGATTGCTCCGCGTGTGTCGAAGTGCATGCAAACGATTTTCGTTAGACAGTGTTCACGCGCCGCTGACCGCTACCGTACATTGACAATGTATTTACGCAATAGATAACCTAATGAACATGGAATTACGAAATGCCTACTTCATAGCGGTCTCCGATTTTGATATATCCTTTGAAAACCAATTTTTCGAAAAAAACTACTTAGCCGTCAAAATTTTTGATGGCTCTTGACCTTCGCGATTGACAACCTGTCAACTATCAATCAACCAATGGCCGCGGCTAAATTGCTGACAGTTGCGAGTTGCGGCGACAGTCAGCCGCAGGTGTGCCCTGGGACTAAAGGTTGAATATATTATTAATAATACCTCAATAGTGCAGAGATAGTATCCGCATGGTGTACACATCCCTACACATTAATGTATCACTTAGGGGCCACTTCGTGTTGGATCCATATCCCCACGTACGCCTTCCAAACGGACCGGCTTTGTGCTGTGATTAGGGTTGCCAGATCGATTCTTCCTGTTATCGGGATCAAGTTCAAGATCAAGTTTTAGTATAACAATTACTTTCATGAATAAACAACGCATGATAAGGTGAACACTTCAGACACGGCATTATCATAAAACGTGTAAAAACCTCCGCGTTATGAATAGTGAGCTTACAGTGTCGTGCTCCAGTCGTTGTACGGTTACCAAAATAAGTGTAACTAACTAAAATAAATATTTTTTGCGGATTTAATACCAAAATGCATTCTCTACCAGTTAACCGCGTGGAAATGCAGAGAGATAATAAATTAGTTGGCGAAAACCAAATAATGCAATCTAGTGAATTTTTTTAAATATTATTTAGTCAAATATTTCGAATGCAACAAAATAACCAAGTATTCAGTAAAAACATAATATAGTTGAAGAATATTCCTATAGGCTTTGGTCGGGAGAAATAAAAAAAAATAGTTAATAATATTATTTACACATAATACATTAAGTAAACAAACATATTTTCGCATTGCACTGTAGATATAAGAAATATTATGAAAAATGTGAACTTAAAATTATCGAACTTGTTTTTCGGGAGATTATTTGCTTTGCCGGGAGTTGGGAGGACATACAAAAATTCGGGAGAACACCGCGTATTCCCGTCCGTCTGGCAACCCTAGCTGTGATACCCTAAAGGATACTACAATAATAATAGTAATAAATCTTTATGTGCTTAAAACATGGTATTTGTAGGTGGTACAATAAAAAAGTGCACATGGTTTGCTTATGATTAGCATTCAAATTTAAATTTTCGTTACGTACAATTTCTATCTACCTATTTATTATTTCTGTCCTGGCACCTACATTCCACTTTTCAAGTACCTTACTTCATAACTGACGAGATTTTAGACGAACTTCTTCTCTTTAAGAGGTTACTTTGTAAAAATCATCTTGCTGCCGACTTGCACCATTAAGGTATGTACTTAAAGTTTTAATAATTTTCTAACCCTGTTAAGTAATTTGGGCATACATGAATGTGTAAGTCAGTCTATCAGTCAAATACTAGACCTTATAGTAATCTGTAGTCCAGTCAGTGTCATACCTTTGCTAAGTCATTTCGAAACACACCACGAAATATCTGCTTTTGCCATCATTAAGATAAATTGATACGACCACTTTGGTGTAACGTTTAAGAAGTTGACTATTAACCAAGAGGTCGCGGGTTCGATCACCATTTAAACATTTGTGTGCATTAACATGTCTGTTTGGTACTGATCTGGGTGTTATATGTATTTATTTAAGGTTATTTGTAATACCACCTTTGATTCTGATATCTGTAACACAAGTGCTTAAGCTACTTACCACGGCGTCAGATCAATGTATGTGATGTCGTTTTATATTAAGGTATGCGTTTGAAACCAACTGTAAAGCTCAAAAAGGTTATAAAAACGTAAAGATCAAAGAATCCCAAGGTTGCCTTAGAAAGAATCCGCAAGTTTAAACCTTGCCAGATGTAAAATTGTAAACAGACAAAATAATTTATATATTTGCGTTATAGCGATGCGATGAGGCCGAGGTTGATTGCAGTATTTTATGATACGAATGTTATGTTTATTTAATTTTTAGACGATCCCAGATTTTCGACGTGGGATGGATGGAAAATTTTTAGGGTTAGGCTATCATCGTCAAATTATCATTTATCATCGACTTTTCATGGCTAATAAAACAAAAAAGTAAGATAGTAAATACGAGTAGTAGTCATTACAATTGAACTTGACATTTTTGACTCTAGCTTGGCTCACTTCAGAAATGTTTTGAAAGATATCCTCAAAGTAATCTCCCTCACTGATTAGTTTTTCTGATTAGTTTTGATCTATTTGCATAATGTTGGTTAAAAAAACTTTTTATACATAAAAAAACCTATTGTTTCTCAGTTTTAGCATGCCGTGATAGAACGCTTAAGGATTATATCTTGTGTAGCTCCTATAGTTCTTAGTTACTGCTTTACATGCCATGATGTAATCTTTTGTGTTGTCCAATAAATAAAATAAAAAATTACGTAGTACGCTTTTGTTTACCTGTGGCACGTGTATATCAGAGAATCAGAAGTATCAAACAAAATAACTTTCCAGTTTAAAAATCCAGGAAAACAGCTGATCTGCTTGAACGCCTAGACGGATTTTAATCAGCCATAGCTAAGAGTCATTTAAAGAAAGAAAAGAGTTTTATTTATCACTGGACATCACAAACACAACCTAATATATTTAAAAAAATAAGGTGACAAGAAAAAGATAGGCACAAAAGAGAGGAAAATAATCTTTAAAAATAATTAAAAAATTATATTTAATTATCTTTCAAATAAAAAAAGTTATAACACGGTCCATCCGTTCGGGAGCTACGATACTTGCGACAGACAGACACACTTAAATACACCTAGATATAGATGTCAAACTTATAACACGCTTCATTTTAGTCGGGGGTAAAATGTTTTTTTTTTTTGTTTTCGACACAGCTTTTAAACTCCAACTTAGCGTTTCTTTGTAGTTAGGCTTATGCCCCTTTTAAAAGCGTAAGTAAGCACTAGTGCCAGGTTTTTTAATTTACAAGATTGCTTTTTTTAGGAAGAAATATTTATTACTAGTTTTTCCCGCGACCTCGTCCGCATTAGGAAGTTTTTTGGAATGCCTTGTTTTTCCGAATACCAATTTTATCCAAATATAATTCAAATCTTTGGTGATTTAGGAGTGAAAGCGGTCAGATTCCTCGGAAAGTATTTTTTCCTATGGGAATGCGTTGTTTTCCCGCAGTCAACGGTAACTTATGTCCTTTTTCAAATCTCAAACTATCTCCTTATCAAATTTCATTTAAACCTGTTTAGTAGTTTAGGCGTAAAAGCGATCGGCCCATTTAATTTTTTCCATGGGAATGCGTAATTTTCCCGCGATAAAAAGTAGCCTATGTCCTTTCTTGGGTATTAAAATTTCATGCAAATTGGTTCAGTAGTTAGGGCGTGATTGAGTTACACGCAGGCAGACAGAGTTACTTTCAAATTTATAATATGAGTACGGACGATGTCATGCTGTTCTTCCTTCTGTGAAAAATAAGGTAAACAAAAATATTTTCTGATGATTGTTATTGTTACTTCAGTAGTTTTAGTATAAAAAATATTTCATAAATAAACAACGTATGATAAGGTGTACACTTCAGACACGGCATTATCATAAAACGTGTAAAAACCTCCGCTTTATGAATAGTGAGCTTACAGTGTCGTGCTCCAGTCGTTGTACGGTTACCAAAATAAGTGTTCGTTATTTATTTTTGCTGATTTAATGCCAAAATGCATTCTCAACCAGTCAGCTGCGTGAAAATGCAGATAAATAATTCATTGGTGGCGGTAACCAAATAATACAATCCAGTGATAAATTGAAAATATTATTTTATCAAATATTTCTAATGCAACTGTAAAAACAAAGTAACAGATTATTGAGTAAAACATAATGTAGTTAGTGCGACTGCCTCGTTGGTGTGGTGGCCAAAATTCTGCCTTACATCCGAGAGAAGTTACCGGTGTTACCCCCGTGCCTCTGAAAGCACGTTAAGCCGTTGGTCCTGCGCCTGATCTCTCTCCGGTCATGTCGGATTGCCGTGACACCGAACTTTGAGAGTGAGTGCACCTGTGTATTGCGTTCAAACTTGTGCACTATAATATCTCCTGCGTAGTTGGCTAATCTCTGTTGAGATTGGCCTTCATGGTCGAAATCAGCCAACCTTATTTAGGAAGTTTTAGCTAGCAATAGAAATTTACAAATCATATTGTTCGTCACTTAGGACTAAGAATATATACGATATTTTTATTCCCAAAATAAGAATCGCCATAAAGAGGACGCTTTTATTGCCCGACTGTACTTGTTTTGCACACTTCCACAAAGGAAACTTTATTTCCAGTAGTGGAGAGACCAAAGTTCAATGCAACCACCATTATTTGGACATCTCTTCAGGTCGACGCACCCAAGTGCTGAAGTGAGGCTGCGTGACTCATTTCAGTCGTGAATTTTCAGGCTTTTTTGCAGATACAGAGATATTAGAAACAACTACAAAGATAGATAAATATTAGATTAACACTTTATTGTACGTACAACACAAAACAAAATTACAGACAAGTTTAACAAAGAAAGGTGTACAATTTAGGCAGTCTTATCGCTTGTAGCGATCTCTTCCAGACCTCCTTCGGTTAAAGGAACATTTAAATAACAGGAATGAGGAATTGAAGCAAAAAAAATATGGATAATACAAAGCACAATTTTTACGAAATAACTAAGATATATAGGAGTAAACTTTAATACATCTACATTAAGTAATAATTCTATTCAATAATGGTGACTATAATCGACAATTGCATAAAGGTTTTTTTTATGAGCCTTCGGAATAGACAAAAGTAAAAAGGATTAGATGACTTCCGTGGTGTAGTTGGTTGAGTACCGCTGCCAACGTAACACCATCTATGAAGTCCCGGGTTCGATCCCCGGACGGAGACAATATCATCAGCCTTTACACGTCCCACACGTCACGCTGGGAACAGGCGTCTCCTCAACTGTGATGTAGTTCGCGTGGTGCAGTAGCACCACGAGGGCTCAGTGCGGACTGGTTGAGGGGCGTTTATGAGGTAAATGACGAACCATACTGTCAAATGTTATTAAGCCGCCCGAGAGCCTCTGACTGGGCTTAACGACTAATATCTATCGATATTAACAGAGACACACCGGTTCACGTGCCTTCCGAAGCACGGATATGCTTGTAAATAGAAACGGACGAAAACAATGTTGGAAATCAATTTTTCAAGGTTGTCACGGGTCACGCGTTAGTGGTAACTTCATTATTTGCGCCCACTGTCCGTGCTCTGCGGTTCATCGGGGACTTGCTCGCTCGGCACAATGACATAGATATTTTTTATGACCTTATTGGGCATCTGTTTGACCAATTCTGTGTGCTCCTTAACGACATAAGTACCTAGTTAAATGAACTCGATTATTGACTTATTTATATTTTGTCATATTATTATTTACTTTGACATTGAATTTTTACCTAATTTATGTGTGTATGTACTAACAACGAATTTATTTGTTTTATAATATTTGACTGATATTTTACTTACTACTTTTCATTGATTTCTTGTGATAAATAATTGCTCTGTTAGCTTGCACGTGTTTTTAATAAATAAATTGACATTGAAATGTCTGCTTTCAATAGGCTTGTTTCCACTATGAAAGAAATATTCAAAAACTGATTTTCTCTAAAATAATTCATAATTTCAGATGCCTTTACACTAATATTTTTCTGCAGTTCGTATTATTTGATTTTTAATTGGAATTCAAATGATAATTAGTCACTCAGTCGGCATTGCACGCGGTGACGTCAAAGTGTGTTATTCCCATACAAGCTCTATGAAGAAAAGCGTTTTGACAGTTGATAAAAAGTACGTAAACGATTGGTGGTGTCAAGTCAACTACCGTATTGCACAAGTGCTTAAATTACTTACCTTCGGATCAAAGCCAAGATCAAGTATGTGATGTTGTCCCCATTTTAAAAAATGCTATTTAAATATTCGAGAAATATTGTCACTCGTGAAAAAGTGCCACGGGGTTTGTGAGGTTCAGTATCATGGTTGTCATGGTTCTGTGGGTGTCAATAACCTATCACCTTTCATAAGAAATGGGTTTTTTATCGTCATAAATAAAATGCGTGCTTATCATGACAAACGTTAATTCATTATGGAATTTGAACCGGCTACTGTTAGCTATATACTACGTAGCTGACGTACGTTCTCACTCTTGTTGCGTTATGAGCTGGGCACCCATCGTTTTGCAGCCACGAAACATCTCCTAGTAGGCCGGATAATTCGTTTTTCCAAAAAAAATAGGGAAAATTTAAAAAAAACCGAATGAGACAGAACGCTTTTATCTTTATCAACTCTGTGACCCGTCATAAAACTACTCGCAACCGCTTTATATTTAGGTAAACAGGAACTTAGAGTTACTATTACGTCGAAAGCAAAAGTTTTTATACTTTAACTATTCAATTACCAAGTCATAAAATCGAAGTATGCAAGTTTTTAAGGTGATGGGCACGATGAGCGCCATACATTTTTTTTATCCCGTAGCTTATCAAACCTGACTAAAAATCGATTTATTTTTTATGTTTTTTGGGTTTTAATTTTTTTAAGCACTTCAAGTCTAGGTTTCATAAATTTTATTTATTTATTTTGAAAGCTGAACTATCCCTTGTGAAATTAAAAAATACTACATCGAAAAACCTCTCCATTTGTATAAATGGCACTATAAAATCTAAACGCACGTAGTAATTTTTTGAAAAATACAAAAATATTAAATATCTTGGAGACCTATTTTTACTAAGGTCAAAATTTGAGACCAAGGAAGCCATAATGAAGCCTATCGATACTTACAGGGTTATCCATTGTTTTAGGGACACCCTGTATACCAAGACGACCGTAGAACTATAGACAACCTTTGCGTTCTATTCTTACTGTTAACAAACAAAGAAAGTAGCCCAACAAAGCCTAGTGTTGGGCAACAGTAGCTTATTGTTTAACACTAGAGATGCCAAGAATATTCGGCAAGTTTTTAAGGTGATGGGCACGATGAGCGCCATACATTTTTTTAATCCCGTAGCTTATCAAACATGACTAAAAATCGATTTATTTTTTATGTTTTTTGGGTCTTAATTTTTTTAAGCACTTCAAGTCTTGGTTTCATAAATTTTATTTATTTATTTTGAAAGCTGAACTATCCCTTGTGAAAATAAAAAATACTACATCGAAAAACCTCTCCATTTGTATAAATGGCACTATAAAATCTAAACGCACGTAGTAATTTTTAGAAAAATACAAAAATATTAAATATCTTGGAGACCTATTTTTACTAAGGTCAAAATTTGAGACCAAGGAAGCCATAATGAAGCCTATCGATACTTACAGGGTTATCCATTGTTTTAGGGACACCCTGTATACCAAGACGACCGTAGAACTATAGACAACCTTTGCGTTCTATTCTTACTGTTAACAAACAAAGAAAGTAGCCTAACAAAGCCTAGTGTTGGGCAACAGTAGCTTATTGTTTAACACTAGAGATGCCAAGAATATTCGGCTACTATTCCGTATGCGGCCAAATAGCATGCAGTACGAATACTGCCGAATACCGAATACATAATTATGGGACATAAATGAATACTTAAAATCTATCAAAGGTAAGTTAATCAACTTAATTTATTCAGATAAAGACACATTTTATGACATTTATGAACTTCAAAATTACATTTTAACAGGCTTGAACAAGTCTCTTTATCTTTTGGGCCCTAACAAGGCTTTGAGACAGAACAGATTCGAATAGGAAAAGTTTGAGAAGAAGCGTCACAACGAACTCAGATTTAAATTAAAACAAGTTTTTCAGCATTCGTTAAAAGCAAACGAGTGCGTGTTTTTCATCAATAATACCGGTTTGAAAGAAACCCATTAAAAAAATTGGAAAATTTTGTCAGGATTTGGTCTTTCAGTCAGTTTCTCATAATTTTGCGTTTGCTGATTACCATTTGTAAAGCTCTGCAGTCTGATTAACGCAAATGGTGTTCAAATAAATAAAAATTACGTTCGCGACAGTTTCAAGTGACTGACACAAGTCTTAACCTGTCGCACGTGAAGTGCACATCATTTGCCGAAAATTCAGCCCCCGAATATCCGGCGCTTCGGCCAAGTACGTAATCGAATATTCGGTATTTGGCCAAATCACTATTCGTGGTAACACTCAGCTACATTCAGAGGTCCTACTATGGACGACATACTCCTAATTTCTGCTCTAGCCATTTCACTCGGACTCACTCACTCTCACTTATTACTCACGTTGGAAAGTATAACGGTGACAGGTAAAGTTGGAAACTTGAAACTTTATTAACCTCCGACGAAAGAGAGAGGTGTTAAAATTTTGATTCATATTTTGTTTGTATGTGTATGTGCGTCTGTATGTGGCATCATAGCTTCCGAACGGATGGACCGATTTTAGTGCGATTTTTATTCGAAAGATAATGAGGTTCATCACAGTTGTTCTTAGCTACAGCTGTTCAAAATCCGCCTGTCCGTTTGTTGATTACTGATTAAGTGGCGCTTCTTTGGCGAGGACTTGTGCGAGAACAGTGGTATTACAAATAAACTTAAATAAATTCATATAACACCCAGAACAGTACAAACAGACAGATTCATGCACACAAATGTTTTGTACAGTGCGGGGATCGAACCCGCAACCTTTTGCCGCAGTGAAAATTTATTCCGTTACGTTCGATGCGTGCAATGCATCCGATGCGTAAGATACCGACAGATGGACACTTGCCTTTGCACGCCGTCAGTAGCGAGTTGCGACGACAATTTTCTGTAAATTTAAATACACTCGACGTACAAGCTACATGTTCTACGTTTCCTCGATCCCCGGCGTGCAACAATCGCGGCTGCCTGCATTCCGGCGCACTTCCGCGGCGTGAAATAGATGCGGCCGGTGCGGTGACCCCGCGGTATCGTGTATGAATTTATTGTATGTACTAGCTGTGTCCTGCAATTTCACAGGCGTCGCGAAGTTTTACGAGATAAAAAGTACGCTATGTGTTATTCCAGGCTATAATCTGTCTATGTTCCAAATTTCAGACAAAACAGTCAAGTAGTTTTTGCGTGAAAGGGTAACAAATATTCTTACAAACTTTCACGTTGATAATTAATCTTACTAGGATAATAGTATTTAGAATTTACGCTATCGCTAACACGTTGACTTAGTGCGCGACTAAGATTGACACAAACTTAGAAGAAGGAACCATTGACACAACGTAAGTTCGAATCGGATTTTGAAGGACACTAAACAACCGAATAAAACAAAATTGCCGCTCTCTGGGAGAATCAGCGTCAATTATATTACCATTCTTAAAACACTAAACGGGCATTAATTAAGCCATTGCGTACACTTCCTAGGAATCAGCACATAATAAGAATGTTCTTGTCTTATTTGTTTTCGCAACGAATGTTTAGTTAGAATTACAGCTGAATATTTTCGGGTCGAAATCTTCAGTTTTCAGACGTTGCCATCTCTGTGGTCCTATATACAACACATCTCCTGATAGGGTGCGCAAAAGTCTTGGGTCTGATTTTATTTTATTGTTTCTGATTGTCATAACATGATGTTTTATTTACTCACTTCGGGATCTGGATCTGGATCAAAAGTTGTAACATTTGCGTTTTTAGTATATTTTATATGAATGTTTGTTCATGTAATATGTAATAAATTTTCGACCAACAAAACCGTTGCACACACATAAATCCCACTATTATCTCATTAAACGTTTTAGTGTCGAAATGAAAATAAAACCAGAATAAAATACGCTTAGAAATAACACGTATGTACTCACTTATCTTGTACTAGTATCGTGAACAACACAATACACTAACGTTCAGTAAAGCTGGGTTGCAGCAAGTGAAATGAACCGAACTCTTAAAAAAAAACCCCAATAGGACAAGAATATGATTTTGTTTTGTTAAATAACTGTTTATATTTTTTTTATGTATAGATAAGGAAGAGCGAGTTCCCCAAACACAGGCATGCAACTTGCTTAAATCGAGACCATGTAATTAGGATTAGGATTAACTTATTCCTAAATAGGTTATAAACGAAATAAATTACGTATATAAACGAAAAAAAACGAAAAAACTACTTTTTAATCAGTCCTTCCTTTCGGGAGCTACGATGCCACAGACACAAATAAAAAATAAAAACAAATAACTTATAACAACCCATCTTTATTGGCGGGATTTAAAAATGGGGGACATTTTTGTAACCAGATCGATAGATTGGTATGAGTCCCAGGTATGAGTTGACAGGGAGGGGGGGGGGGGGGGGGAGTAAAGAGATTTGGGCAGTCTCTCTTGTATGAAAAGATCGCCAATTCAATTCCTGTACAGATTCTGTGCCTGAAATTCTCGAATTGTAAGCTACCACACATTTGCATGATCTGTGAACTAAGGCCTTTCTAAATGAAGTCTTGAACTCTTATGAATTAAAAAGATATTTGCCTCCTTATCATAGCTTATAGGGTTAATGCGTTATTTTATAAGTGTTACAAATATTCGATCCATAACATCATTGAAACTACTGTCATATAACTATACTGTGCTATTGTACACTGGATCAGCTGACGAATGATTTACAACATTTCACATGCGGTCTTGGCTGCCAAATGCTGGGCCTATTTCATTCTATTTTTACTCGTTTATTTAGATGATTTTTTACTCGGAAAATTTGTGAGATATCTAATTTTGTCGCATAGAGCGCGATATGGGCTGCTTCGAAAAAATAAAAATGATCTCTCTAGTTCTTAATAATAAATATAGGTCGTCACCTATATTTTTAAACGACTTAAAGGAGGAGGTTATATTGGGCAGAGGAGGTGATTGTAAACTCCTAAATTCTTAGTTCATGACCATTCTACTGGGTTACGATGATACCAGTAATGATTCATACGTGGCTACTCAAAAGATATAAAAATAATATTAAATAATTAACCTCCTTCAAAAAGTCTTAAACATGTAATTTTACTGCCCAATTTATTCTGAAGTCTGTACTACTATTATCCTTCGCACATGTAATATTTTTAACATAGTTATTATGTCCGTGCTGGTATCGTCTTCAGAATAATTTTGAACATTAACTAGTTAAGTAAAATTCCTTTAAAGATATCCTTTTTTATTGTTAGAATTTTTAGCACACACACATATCAAAGATTTAAAAAAGAAAACATACTATATTTTATGCAGAATCTTTCAACAGTTTTGTTAGAACTCTCCAAAGAGTACATTCACAAGCATGTTTCATTAAGTTAATAATTACTTTCTTATATGTCAATACAATTATAAATTTCGTATATCATGACTAATATAATGTTAGTGACTATGGGTTCCTGGGGCATCACCTTCTTCAGAGACCTGAAGAAGAGGTTAGCTCAACCCACTGGTGACCATAGGGCTGGCAGCTACCTCGGCCAAAGGATCAGCCTTGCCATACGGAGAGGAAACGCCTTTTATGATATTTTTTCTATATGTATAGTTTAAATTTTTGTTTCCTTTTTTATTTATCTGTTTTTATACTTTTATTTGGTTAGTTGTATTATATAATTTAAAAAGTATTTATTTAATTATATTCACGAATATTTTAGTTAAATGCGATATAGGTATGCTAGTCATATTACAAAAGTTTTGACATGTTAGAGACCATGTAAGTTTAAAACAAATACTTGTAATTGTGCTCATTAGGTACCCACATTATTATAGAACTCCTTAGGCTACCTACCTATGTTATTTTTCAGCGCCACGCGCCACCGAAAAACACATTTCATAAAATATTCCGCAATGATTCACTCCTCCATATTTTTGTTTTGTGTGTTTATTTCGTACTTTTGTTTTGTTATAATCTGCAATTTGCCAACTCGTTAAACATCGCGGCTCAATATATCATCAGAACACATGTTTCCTCCCACGTTGTAGATTGAGAGGTGACAAGGCCTGTCTCACCCAGAGGCCCGAGGTGATATAGAGGACGCTCGTCTCACTTAGAGGCCGTGGTAGTATATCTAAGAGTAGGTATGTGAGTATTTGACTGCCTGTCAATGGGTAAAACTTCAGGTACTAGGCTACTAGAGGTATGGAATAGGATTTTTTGCAAATTGCCCTCAAATATCTTTTGGCCCTTATAACAAAAATGCTCTCATAACGTTTGCTTTGTTTGTGCTTGAAGACCTTATTTTATGTATGTATTCTTAAAAATAAATTTCTGGTTTCTGAAAGAAAGTCATAAGATAAAGGGGTACCAAATTATATCTTACTCCGATTTTAGTCCAACATGCTATTGGCCCAGTTTATTATTTATTTCACTCAAGAAAAACATTGTAAGTGTTTTTTAGCTTACCTCTTCTTCTAGTCTCCGAGTGAGAACGACACTCGTCGAAATAGAGTTATACAAGCAAAAATATCAAGCAAAATAAAATTTGTGACATCTGCCCAGATACCCACTGCTTGTGTTTCGACTACTCGTATTTGTGGCGCGACGCGAATAGATGTGGGCTATTCTCAAACGTCTACAGATATTAGATCGATAAGAGGAATTCGAATGTTATCTTCAATCTGTGACACCCTTGTGCTTATGTTTGTAAACTTAATTTTTATTTTTTGATCTTGCAATTGTCTTGTTAACCATTTGGTCACCCTAATTAGTTTTATCAAACACAGGCAGTACCTAAAGGCTTGCAATTGAAGTCCAAATATTCGTTTGACGCTATTGACAAATTTGGTATGCATTTAAAATAATTTCATGCCAAAATAAGTTGTAGGTGAATATTTCTACAGACATTAATGAATCGATTAGTAACCAACAGGTCGCGGGTTCGATCCCCGCACTGTACAAACATTTGTGTGCATGAACATGTCTGTTTGTACTGGTCGTGGTGTTATATGTATTTTTTATTAAGTTTATTTGTAATAAGTACCCCTCTTGATTCTGATATCCGTAACACAAGTGCTCAAGCTACTAACCATGGAGTCAGATCAATATGTATATTTATTTATTATTAGTGAATTCATCAACATCAATCGTATTACTAGGCCACGAAGAAAACTCTTATCTCGAATCATTTCAAAATAAACCTTTCTTAATCACATTTTTGCAGGTGTCAACAGCAATTCTTTATTATTACTTGTTGTAACGTCGCCAAGCACTCTCGAAGTGTATTTACTGACAGTTTTTTGTGGTATCATTCCGATTTTTAAAATGAATGACAATAATACGGTGTAATAAGGTTGTGACACAATAGAACAAGGCTTTTGTGTTATTCTTTGAAGTACAATAAGCTTATTTAGTTTCTTAATTTTTACTTTGCAATACCAATGCAAATTTCTTTACAATGTGATATTAAAACACACTTAAAGAAAAATGGAGTGCCACAGGCGGGACTCGAACCCGCACCTCTCGCAAGCCGGGCGACTGCCCTCCCCTCTCCTTGAGCTACCGCGACACTTACTCATCGGTCCGAATCAGTGTTGCCAATTTAGCTCTTTTAGAGCTAAATTTAGCTCCCTTTTCAATTAATCAGCCCAAAAAAAAACATTTTTAGCTCTTTAGCTCTTTAATTGTAAAATTTTAGCTCCATTCCATAACATTAAACGTAAAATGTTTTCTTTTTCTTTCAATACAATGAAGAATTGGCCAGTAAAATATAACTGCAATGAAACAGCATACTCCTGGTGCCATGGCAAAAGAAGGAGAACACAATTACATTTTGGTCTGAAGTTTTGCAGTACAAAAATGCGGCTGACATAAATCTTTTTAAAGAACTTTATTCTTTTGCTCTTACAATGATTTCATTTAAAGAACAATGTTCTTTTGCTCTTACAATGATTTCATTGCCATGGTCAAATGTAGAAAGAGTTTTTAGCCAGCTAAATATTGTCAAAAACAAAGCTAGAAATCGATAAAAAAATAAGAACACCAATGCGATTTTAACTGTCAGATCGATTACGACGGGCAAAAAAATTCTGTCACAACTATGAACTGCCAAAAGAAGTTCTTAAAAAATTGGTACCATGGCTAGTTATGATGAGGAAAATTCAGGACCAAGCACAAGTGGATTAGAATTAGCAATTCTGAGACCTAGTTTTGATAGTTCAGACGACGAATAATCGTATTTTTTAATACATTTCTCTACTTCTTTCTATGGTATAATATCAAGTAGTGTTTATCGTTATCAAAGATTTGAATTGTAATTTCTCAAACTGTCTATTATTTTAGCTCTTTTTTAGGGTTCCGTACCTCAAAACAAAAAAACGGAACCCTTATAAGATCACTTTGTTGTCCGTCCGTCTGTCAAGACCATTTTTCTCAGGCACGCGTGGAGGTATCAAACTGAAATTTCTATATGATACTTAATTCTACTGTCCCTGGAAGCTGTAGAAAAATCAACCTTCTAAGCCAACGCAATCAAAAGATACAGCCATTTATGCCGCAAATTGTCGAAACTCGCACGGGAATCAAAACCTACAGGGTACTTCCCATAAACTTAGAATCTGGAAATTTAGTACGAAGTCACGTCTTATAGTACAGATATAGGAAAAATTACGAAAACCGTAAATTTTCAGATTCATCATTTTTTAAAAATATTTTTGTCAATTTTGAAAATTTTAAAGTTACTACTCCTTATCTACAGGTTTGTACGGAACCCTCGATGCGCGAGTCCAACTCGCACTTGACCGATTTTTTTTCCAAAAATTTAGCTCCATTTTAGCTCTTTTTCGAAGGTGATCTAGCTCTCTTTAAGAAATTTAGTTGGCAACACTGGTCCGAATTCCTTTTAGTGATCCTCAGGCTGTA
The DNA here is from genome assembly GCA_963921415.1 of Pyrausta despicata. Classification (NCBI taxonomy): domain Eukaryota; kingdom Metazoa; phylum Arthropoda; class Insecta; order Lepidoptera; family Crambidae; genus Pyrausta; species Pyrausta despicata. Next base: position 7,468,222 of record OY992869.1, read on the forward strand.
GCCAGCCATGATTCATCGATGTTGTGTTAAGATACCTACAATACGATATCTAAAAGAATCGCCTTTAAATCAGCTGTTTAACAATCGGTTAAGATCAATCGGCTAATAGATTAAGTTACTTTATTTTTGGCATTAACAATGCAAATTTCTTTAGAATGTAAAATGTAAACATTGTAACTGAAATTTCGTCCCTGAAGTATACCCGACCACCAAAGATTTTCGAAGACATTATTCTTCTCTCTACCCGTTCCAATTAGCTTATGACTAAAATTTTCCCCAGCCCATCCTTATGTGTTTGTAAACAGAACCGGGTTACGAGCATCGTATGGCGAGCAAGGCCGGCAGTGTTTACCGCCGCCATTTTGATTAGCTGGCGTCCACACTGCCCCAGTCTTTGGGTCAAGTTTTAGCGGTTGTGTCATGTGGTGTTTCGTGTAGGGATCTTTGAAGTTTTGTCTATGGACTTACAATAATGCTTACAGCAAGAAAGTGTGCGTCTGTGCTGTACAGATGTTGGCAGGGACGAGATATTGTATTACTGTTAGGTGAAGCTATTCCGTGGTACTTCGATTTTTGACACAGACAGCCTCGCACAAACTTGTTGATCTACAGTCCCGGTCAACTGCGTCCGACCCGTTAAGATTAAAAAATAAAAATCCAAAAAAATATTTTTTGTGCCAACGATGTCAAAATGACGGCCATTTTAATTTCGATATCGACTAAGCCGTTAGCACGGATGCTTGCTCTTAAGCAATCTGGCAGACCTACAAATACAAAACTTATTTACAGTTCATACCTTAGAATGTAGCTAATAAAATGGTATGACAAAAGGTGTAAAAAGTACAAAGGGTGGACTTAATGCTTAAAGCATTTTCTGCCAGTCAACCTCAAGGGCATACAGAAAGAAGCAAATGGGTGCATTAAAAATTAAATGTGATTCTTTCTAGCACATTTACTAGCTTGTTAAAAGGAGGATACGGTGAATTTTTCAACTGCGGTCATCGCATCGGCTTCCAGACTAGGTCCGTGCTAAGTAAAACCGAACGTTACATCCTTACATCGTTATTTTAGTTAGGTGCCTAAATATGCATTAAATAAGCAATAACACATTGCGTCCCGGAACTCAGGGCCATTGTGAAATCATTGTTTCTTTTTTTATTAACCAAAACACCTACTGAAGAAATCAGTTATATTTAGAAACACCACAAATTCTCCAAAATATTAATGTTATCAGCATTTACGCATTCTGGGGAGTTGTCTTACGTAATACAGGTTCTTTATTAAGGCAAAAATCTCATGAATAATAAATCATATCAAAGAGTATCGCAATAAGCAAATGGAATCCGTCCTTAGTTACCTACCTAGCTTGTTATGTAGCTGTATAGCTACCTTTTCAGTGGTAAAAATATATTTTAAGTATGTACCTACATAGGTGAGCTCAATGTTGTTCGTTGCTCAAATTAAATTTAAAGTTCGGTTTATCTCTCGTATGTAGGTAGCTGCTGGAATTTGGCATAAATGATATGTCAAAGTCCATAAGGCAGAGTTTTTTAAGAAAGTTTTTTTTGTGTATTTCAATTTTTACGTATGGGAAAAGTTTATTTAAAATTCTTCTTACTGTCACCTTCAAAGGGCTTTGGGGTATGGAAGCCCGCGGCCTTTTTAAAGAGTTAGGGCACCGTTTCAGAGAGAAGTTGAATCCCCGATCCTGCTCCTATTTTATTTTATCACAAGTCTCCATTGCATTCAACGTGGCAATGCCACATGCGCAATGGGGATAGGGTTGCCAACACTACTATATAATATAGTATTCTACTATTTTAGGACATCAAATACTATAATTCTGAAAAATATATATAGTGGGCGAAACTACTATATTTTGCGTACAGCGGAACTAAAGCCCGCTATGGCCTGGCTGTGCTGTGTGCGTGCCGCGCGCGTGCCTAGAATATTTTTTTTTCATTTTTCTGCCATCTACTATATATTTAAACGCAAAATATGTACTTATACTATACTTGATAGAAAAACAGTTGGTAACCCTAAATGGGGACCTGTAGATCAGGTGGGTTGCGGAACGGGCATGACCTCGCTTTTTTATTAATTATGTAATGTTCTTTTTTGCTAAATAGTGATAAATTATTTACACTAGTTTTAAGTTAGATTTAATTATTTATGTACTGTTTGATACGACTAACCAGCAATCTTTTATAATATTTAAAAAAAAATACAGATTCTACTTGAAATTGACATTACCCATATACCTACTAGGGGACCGTTCAAGTATTACATAAGCACTATAGGGGGCCGGGGGGGTCTTTGCTTTGCTTATTTTGGATGACATGGGGGGTCATGATGACTACGTCATCAGTCTTTTTTTCCCTTTTTTTCACGAATAGCAACCCTCACATTGTCTTTGCTTGAACACAAAACACATTATCGGGGACTCCCGGAAATAAATGCATACGTTTAGTAGGCACTCGCTTTAGATCCGACTATGGAAATTACCGCGCGTTATTCACTTGTCAAAAAAATCTAAATTTCCCAAATAATGTTTACGTAAGCATGGGGGGAGGGGGTAAGAGCTTTGCTTACTTTTGTAAATAATTGTTACAAATCTGCTTACGTAATTCTTGAATGGCCTCTAGCTATAAACCCGTAGAAATTATTATAAGGCCTAAAGGTTCAATCTTCAACTCTAAATGAAACAGATAATTAATCCATATACAAGTGACCAGGTTCCAAAATTGTTCGTAAAATCAGTCCGCAAAGACTCAATTTTTCACTCACCACGGATCCCTAAAATTTGTAATAACTCTCCCGCCGAAACGACGCCAGAAAACGTAAAACAATCAGGACTCGAACGCTTAACGCTCGTTGTACCGATAAATAATAACGAATGGGATTATGTTTAGCGAGATGCATGCGGATTGTAAGCTTGGAACGCAGGAGTGCACCTGCAAACCATTCTTTCAGTTTGGTAACTATGAAGCTATCATCTTAGTTCTGAGAAATATGCAAGCAGGGCATATGGCGTGAAAACTAACTTTCTAATTAAAGAAACCCTTGAATGAGCCCGGTAAACCGCTGGTGAGCCTCAACGGCTACACGGATTTTCGATCAGTTTAGCTAAGAACCACAGTGATTAAATCACAGAGCTCCTATTTGGCTAGAGCCCGCAAGTGTATGTACCTCGCGTGTAAAAAGGGAGCGAAATTCGCTTCCTTTAGCGCGACTTGATTCAGTCCGCGGTTGAACGTTCTCGCTGTCGAACGTCCGACGAAAAATTAAAAATGCCTTAATGCGCCGTATTAAATTGCAAGAACTATTCAAAAAATGTGGGACGAGATAAAGGAAACGTTTCATTTCATGGGTAAATCATTTTATTATTAAAACAATCCTTTATTTATTAAATACGAAACATTTTATGTTTCTCGTGGTTTTACAATGAAAACTGTATATAAAATATGTAACGGAGATTTTATAATACATTGCTTTCTTGACTAGATTGTATTGTAGGGTTTGCCTGTTAAAACACGTAATGAACATTAAAATGAATTAATTTTCACATTTGGCTCAGCTTCGTGGTACGGTCACTATTCTCATTTGTCTGTCAAATAGAGCAAATAGTGTTGTGTCGTACACTCAGTTCTTATCGATTATTTATAACAATCGATTTTGCGGGCAGAGGAATGAGATTGTTCCCTTTGGGGACAGAGGAATGAGACTGTTCGCTTTGGGGTCAGAGGAATGAGATTTTTTTATGGCATTTTTTTTTTTTAATTGCAATTGTCATATTGAATGCTTTTGTTTAGATTAATACGAATTCTAATTACAGATTTCCAAGTGACCAATATAAGTAGTATTAGAAATTTTGATAGTTTTTGCAGTACACTGCCTCAGTTGACTGAGTTAAGTGAGCAGATTATAGCATACATAGCCGGATATGTGGTAAGAACACTTGGTAAAATTATCAAATGCGTAGAATGTAGCAGTTCGTTGTCATTATCAAAACCAGGCTCAAGTCATACATACGAGTTTGTCAAGTTCAGAGATGTAGGAGGTCTCGTGTATCCTTCAAAAGATGCTGTTCAGATTTGCAGAGTAGCTGAATTCGAAATTCGTCAAACTATTGACGAAACACAAAAATTCTCAACCAAGCCATCACTTAGAAAACCTCACTTGATTAATAAAATCCTGCGTACTTTTGTAAATAGTAACATTTTTAGTAGCATCGCTATTCATCAATATGATCAATCACCGACAGAGAACCATTTGGTACATTTAATTAAGGCAGTGGCAAACACATATATCGATGTGCGTTTTCATTATTTAACTAAGCATAAAATATGAAACCTACAACGACCAAAAGACAATTGTATAACAAGCTTATTTTATTCCAGGGACAGTAAATACTTTTACGTGTAATGATTAATAAAACATTGTTTTTATATTAATAATTGTTTATTAAGCAAATCAGACTAGAGTAAATCAGACAATTTTATTAGTTGAAGAAATACAATTTTGTATTAATTTTTTTTAACTTAATATCTAAACTTACCTAATCTACTAGATTTAAGAAAAACATTTGTCACTAAGTGACATACTATTACTATTGAAAGAAAGACACTGCGAGCACGAGCACTTATCTACAATAGTAAGATTTTTTTCTTTAATAAACTAATGAAACTTAAAAAAGATATTTTTTGTTCCTTTTCCTAATAAGAACTTAGTTTTTAATATTTATTGATGAATTAATATTTCAAGTCTTTAACTATTTTTTATTATTATTATTACTCATGATAATTTATATGGAACAATAATCAAATCAAATTTCAATAATCAACTAGACAATAATTACAAAACTATCTACAGTTTTGTAATTTTATAATACATCGGTGCTTGGCATATCATCTGAACTAGATGATAGGTACCTACTTATTAAAAACACCGGTGTGATTTTTTAAATAATAAATTATCAATTTCCTAATTCCTTAAAATCTTTGGAAATGTCCAATGAAGAGCAATTATATTCCCATTTTTTTTCTGGTAGTACTGGTTCCGAAGAGCTTCTTCAAATCGTAATTTACCTTTATATCAGAGAGTATTGTAACTTTCCGATTCATTTTATTCGCTACGCTATGCGATCCATTGCTACACGATGGTTCTAAAGGATCCATTTCATCATTTGGATCCATTTCATCATCTGAAACATCAATTGATGGCTCATCGCCATTAATATTTTTATTAACATTTACATGCTCTACTTCTTTTTGCTTCTTTTTACGTAAGTAGTATGCTCTGGAATTCCGACGCCACATCTGCCGCTGTTTTTGTTTTTCGATTTCAGTTTTTTGCCCAATACCAACTTGTTTATTTCTCTTTTTCTTCAAGTAATTTTCTTTGTCTTTAAGTTTTCTCAGCTTATGTTTTTCTGGGTCGGATTTTATTTTCCCGTAGCGTTTTTTACTTGCCTTTCTTTATTCAGCTAAAATTTTTTCTCGAGTTTTTTCATTCATATTGATTTGCAAATTTTTCTGCAACAAAGTAAAAAGACTCTAATTAGGTGATAATCTACGCAAGTTATTTAATGATATAAAAAAAAAACTTCTTTACATATTTTCAGCTAAACAAAATACATTTGATTTATCATTCCTCTGTCACCTTATCATTCCTCTGTCGCCTTATCATTCCGCTGTCACATCTATCGATGAAATCGAATAATTTTATTGTATGCAAAAATCGTAGTCTAAAATTGTTTACTTTCGTAACAAATTATAAATAGGTACCTACTTATCTACCACCTGAAAATAGTTAATTTACCGTACTCCTTCTTCTCTGCATTCGAAATACCTGAGCAAAGTCGCACACACACTTAAACATTAGATACCCTACCTACTTACATCCATTCAGCGAATTTACTCTGCTAGAACCTACAACGAAACAATAGGTACGTACTATAATACAATTTTTACATACCTGATAATGACAATAAGATATGGGGCGGCTAACTCAAACAATAAAACGCCAGCGGCCGGCGGACCGCGCGCGATCTCTCCCTCCAAAGGCTGATGGCGTACTGATGAACGTTACGATCGGCGAATCGCGGGCGGCGTGGACGGGAGTTCCCATCACTAGATCACTGCTGTGACGTCACAGTAGGTATAAAAATATTGACACGCTTGGTTTCTACGCGGGTAATGAGACTTGCGGGATCTAGTCAAATAGAAATCTGTGGATTAAATTATCTTTCGAATAAAAAAAAACAGTGGTTGCCTGTAAAGTCGGTATACGGGCGAAAGTTTTACGTGTCAACGACTTTGAGTGGTAAAATAATTTTAATGTGAATATTCATTCGTATAACATGAACCGGTGTGTATGCCTATCTCTCTCACTCTCTCTCTCTCGCTCTGTCTCTCTCGCTCTTAGGCGGGTTAACTGTGCTCGAGTTGAAGGGACGCGTGCCTTTCACTTTTTATGTCTGTCTCACTCGCTCTTAGGCGGGCTAACCATGCCCGAGTCGAAGGGACGCGTGCCTCTCACTCGCTCTCATTGTGAGCGCGGAACGTGAGCGGAGCAGCGTAACGCAGTTTCTTGAAGTGTCACCCGGCAAACCAATTTATAAGACGTCAATAAAAACTTTTAAATCGGTCCATCAGGTCGGGAGATACGATGCCACAGACAGGCACACACAAAAACAAACATAAACACACAAACAGATGCAAGGGGTCTTATAACATCCCACTATTTTGTTGAGGATAAAAATATGAGGTCAGTAAGCTTATGTTACAGTGGGCAGAGAAAGTGATGAACGTTCTGTCTTGGTAAAAAAGTTATGTTCTAGATTGGAGAACTTTTGATTAAATGCACATGGCGTCCACTGGCAAGAATCATTAACGTAGGATCTGTTGCTTATCACGCCATCTAGCGGCTAACGCATCAATCCAGTTAGAAGTTTTCGACCTTCGTACACAGATACTCCAAATCTCCGTGAGATGGCGCTGTCGCCTTCTACACAACGCTGTGACAATCTTTTTAGAATAGTCATCCTATTATTCACTTCTTATTGTAATTTTAACTTCATACACATATACAAACTTCGTTATTAAAAAATACCAAGTCATTGAAGAGTTACCTGCTGTACCCTGAACCTGAAGACTATCGAGTAGAAGAAACAAATCAATCTAAAAAATGTATGGGGATATTGATAATGATGAATTGACCCTTCATTTGATCACACAGCAATGATCTGTTGTGGTTCTATCTAGCTATTGCTCTAGAAAGACTTTCTTATATTCTTTGGTTTTAAGACTTTAAAAAATATTTTAAGCAGTCATGAAACTTTAAAACAGGTAGTTTTATTCGAAATCAGTCAGTACATGCAAATTACGTCAGAAGCGGGGTGAGCGGTCAAGTATTATTATAATAAATCAGGGATGGCGAACCTTTATGCGCCAACATGCCATTCTCAATGTTTAATGAAGTTATAAACGTGCCAGCAAATAATTTTGGCTTTTGGATTAACTGCTTCGTGCCAGCAAAAAATAAAAAAAGAACACTCTTAGGCGTAGGTTCGAGATCAATCGCGTCGCGTTTTATCGTCAGAAAATACTTTTTCATTTCTCATACTCGGAAAGTAGTGTTTGTTTGATCAGAGCAGCGGGTCGAAACCCTTAGGCGGGAAAGACTCATAGTAATTGCTTCCCTCCCTAGGGCGGGAATGAATTTTAAAAATAGAACTAAAATTGGTTATTTAGTCGGCTATATTTTTTTTACATAATTAAGAAAAATATCGATTAAAAAAAATGCTGCGGTCTTGTGAGTGTATACGGCCAATGTGAATTTAAAAAAAATACCTATTAAAGTGGGATGGCCCGCGGCGGTGTGTTCCATATTTGAAATTTAAATTAAAAAAGACTATTTTTTACTTTCCTTATATTTGAAATGAAAAGTAGAGTGTTTAACACGGGTGAAAGTCATCAATTCCCACTCGGACTATATCCTCCCTCGCTTCGCTCGTGCGTCTAAATACCTCGTATGGGAATTGATTTCTTTCCACCCTTGTATAACAATCTACTATTTCGTTTTTCTCAGTTCAAACTCAGATGTCATTTTGTCGACCACTTCGGTGTAATGGTTAAGAAGTTGACTATTAGACTAAAAGGTTGCGGGTTCAATCGCCGCACTGTTTGCCTGTTCGCCGCATTTGTGTAAGTACATGAACATATGCGTGACTGTGTACTGGTCTGAGTGTCGTGTTGTTGTATTTAAGTTTATTTGTATGTATGACACATATATGTTGTTGTATTTCATCTGTTGATTCTGATTTGTGTAACACAAGTGCTTAGGCTACTTACTATGGAGTCAGTTCAATACATATATGTGATGTTTTTGTTTATTTATTTATTATTTTATTGTTTTTATAGATGGCACGCGCGCCATTGGTTCGCCATCCCTGTAATAAATGCATCGATCGTCAGCAAATAATAATAGAGAGGGTATCGAATTCCGAGAATGCACTTATTAGTTAACGGCACAGGGGTGACAAGGGAATGGTGATGAATGAATCATATTTTGTACCTGTGTTTGTTCGATCTCCCGTTTAACAACGCTGCGTTAATATCAAGATTTAAGAAGGTGCAAAGTGACATTTTTACAATCACCCTATTATACATATTATGTTATACTAGCTGTCCCGGCAAACGTTGTTTTGCCATATAAATTATTGTGGACAACCCTTATCACGTAGGGGTATGAAAAATAGATGTTGGCCGATTCTCAGACCTACTCAATATGCTCGAAAAACTTCATGAGAATCAAGCCGTTTCGTGGGAGTACGGGAACGAACATTGTGACACGAGAATTTTATATTTATAAAGAGATTAGTAGGTAAAGTTTCGTGAAATGAAAATGTGAAACTGAAAACAAAAGTAAGTATGTGTTTTAAAAAAAAACATTGTTGGCTAATTTAGTTTTGCTCTAATTTTCCATCTGTGTTTGGGTAGAACACCTAAAAAATTTCAAATTCCATGTATTTAGCTATCAATATGTATATACGTATTGTACCTTATCAATCAGGAAATAGTTTCGCCACATTTTAAAATTTTCGTGCTTAATCGAGAACAATAGGTTCGATAGAGTAGTTGGAAACTACCGTATTACTAATTTTGTAATTGTGAAAGTAACTCTGTCTTTATGCCACTCTGACACGCCTGAACTACAAAACCAATTTGGATGAAAATTGGTACGGTGGACTTTATTTATTTCTTTTAAATTTATTGCACCGTGATAAAAGTTCTGTTTTAGATACAATTGACGGTCTTAATGCCAAGAGGTCTTAATAGTCAACTTTGTAGAAATGCAAAAAAAAATTTGAACTTTGGGAAAGGATATAAGATATTTTCCACCCCGGAATTCACCTTGGAACCTAATTGCAAAACCACTCGTGGAAAGCTATTAACTATTATTCCTAGAACCGTTCGGTTAGCGCAAACATGGTGCGAATTACTAAAACATGCGTGGGCGCCGCGTACCGCACGTTTCTTGCCGGAAGTTACTACACCTACGAGTATGTTAGAGATTTCAATCATCAATGAGGCCGATTTACAATAACTATTTACTGTACCGTTATCTACCTCTATATTACAAAGAATATAAGTAACTTTAACATCTTGAATTATAACTCCGCATTCGGCTGCAGGTAGGTCCATAACAATAGAATATCAATTGTCACTGTGATTTGCGGCTTAATAAACTCTATTTATTATTATTATAAATAAGGCAAGAAAATCTAGTTACTTTCAAACAGCGTGCAGCAGGGTTCGAAAAGACGACGAAAAACAAATGAAACAAAATAACAAAAAAGTCAAACACCATTTCTAGATTAAACTTACTTTATTGAGGGCTGAGTTTTCAGTACTCAGGTAAATAGTTTTCGGTCTGTTAAATAAAAGCCAACCTAATTTAATAATGAGATTTGTTTAGACTTGCTACTTAATGCAGTTGGACTTCGTAAATCAGCCATCTTGTAATTTTATTGGACTGTTAGCGGTCGCGATAGCTGTCTATTGAATAACTTCAGCAAAATACACGTGCAGATTTTTATACAGCCTAATATTTTTATAGAACACTTCTACTTTTCTGTCTCCAACTTTCTATAGTGTATGACGCATCTCTTCTCATATAAACAAATGTAATCTAGTATTTAACGTATTGGACGTTTAACATCTATTTCATTCCTACCTACGCTCCCGCTAGTACATTCCAAAGCAATAAGCAGCTTCTCAGGTTTAAGATATTTATTTTCTCACAAATAATTATAAAAAATCACTTACAGAGACCACTATACAAATATAAAACAATAATAAACAAAAAGCATAGCAAGCGCATACAAATATTCAACAAATATGGTGGGTAGGTCGAAGTTACTGACGCGTTCGGTTCTGTTCGCCGTCTATAATCATAGCTCATGAAAAGTTTACACTAGCGGTTGAGCTTCACAAAATCTTGAAGTGCACATCCGGTGTTTTGTGAAAGCTTTGTAAACTATTTTGCAAAGCTCGCACATTGATTTATAGGAAAGGAACTACTACGCTGCGACGCTTGGTAGTTATAAATTTTGTGGGTAGTCGCACATCTAGTTCTTTAAAGTCATTAATGTCAGAAATTAAAAAAAATACGATCTTTAAAGGTGGGTCTACGCTAGACGAACCGAGCACGAGCGAAGCACGAGCGGAGCCGTTCTTGGCTTCGTCGTTCGCGGCGTCAAGTGTGGGCGTACAACGAACCTGCAACGATGACTTCTCTCCTGGCGAATATGGATGATAATAATATTGCGGCAACCGCTGCTGTTGGAGCGATTATAATAGCAGTAGTCAGCAAAAAAGGAAAAAGGCCAAGATGATGGGGATCTACAAATCTATATAAAATGAGATCCAAGCTACAAAATTTAGATTTGCTAACCATTTTGAGACGTCTAGAAGAAACTGGCCAATTTTATGTTCTGGGTCCCATATCAATGTATTATTTTGATATAATTCAATTAATTGCAAGGAACCATGATGCTCGGCTGGAGCGACCGACGTCTGTCACTAAACACGTCCACGAGCGCACTGCGAGCGCGAACAAATCCCTTTGTGTTCGTCATAAAACCGACAACCGGCGGGACGCAAACAAGCACGAACGAAACGCTCGCAGCGCGCTCGTTCGAGGCTTGTACGTCGGTCCACATTAGACGAATTGTGTTCGGCTCGTGCTTGGCTCGCCTAGCGTAGACGCATCTTTAGCACCCAATAGATTCGTTTAAAAGGAAAATTGTGACATAAGTAGTTCTCTCAATTATCGTTTTTTTTTTACATTTATGACTTTAAAGAACTAGATGTGCGGTTTGATGACCATTAATAGGCTAGATGACACCACCAATCGTTGACATACTTTTTACTATCTGTTAAAACGGTCTGCCTCCATAGATTTTGTACGGGAATACATGAACGTGACGTTACGGTCATGTATCAGAAATCGGAGTCATTTGACCGAATATTTATCGTATTATTTTTATTGAAACACACAAGACTTTGTGTGTTCAAATATTGGTTTCAACAGCTGGAATTTTGGAAATATACTGGTTGTATTAACTTCATAGGGGCTATGTTTTTTTGAACGACATGGCACATAAAAATAATTAAGATAGGTGTCATCATGCCCCATTTTCTTGTTTTTGTTTGCGATTGATCGAAATTTGGGCTGCATTGGGCTCACTGGTTCTGCCAACGTCACGTGAGCATCATTTACCTACACGATCTCAATTATCTCGATCGCTAAATCCTGATCGAGGTAATGCAAAGGTGCTATCAGAAAGCTTTTGTTCAGCTTATAGATAAGAACGTTGGCCTGCTCGTCACGGTAAACACAGCTGTATCTTATTTGGTTGTAATACGGGCGATTTTACATAAAAAATGGGGAGCCTGATGCGCTGGCCACTGTACAATGAGTTAAAAAAGGTACCGACGGCACTGTAACTTCAGAATGATGGTATAATATTGATAGATATTGTAAACAAATTTCGAGTCAGCCAGTATATTTTGAGGCGCGGTTTGTAAACAATAACATGGGCGTGCGTACTGGTCAAGTCATAAAAGTCAATAATGATGTAGCAATTCAAAAACGTTTGTATTTAGGTTAATTATTGATTAGGCTTTGGTTTCTAAAGTTCTAATTATAAATCCATACTAATATCATAAATGAGAAAGTAACTCTGCCTCTTACTCAATCACGCCTAATTTACTGAACCGATTTGCATGAAATTTGGTATGGAGCTATTTTGATACCCGAGAAAGGACATAGGCAACTTTTTACTGCGGGAAAAAATTCATGTGTGCCGATCGTTTTTAAACCTAAACTACTGAACAGATTTAAATGAAGGAGATAGTTTGAGACTTAAGAAAGGAAATGAGTTACTTTTGACCGCAGGAAAACAACTCATTCCTTTGGGAAAAATTACTTTCTGGGGAATCTGATCGCTTGCACTCCTAAATTACCAAAGATTCGAATTATATTAAGATAAAATTAGTATTACGAAATAACAACGCATTCCAAAAAAAATAGGTACATAACGCGGGCGAAGTCGCGGGTAAAAGCTAGTTTATGATATTACGTTCAAATCAAGAACCTAAAAGTCAAATAAGAAGTTTTTTTTTTCAACAAAGTACTATTACTTTGATAAGATATAGCAAAGATAATGGGAATCCATTATATTTGGAGATGGGCAGGTAGAAACCACTAGCAAAAACTACCACTTCCAAAATAAATAAGTAAAGCTGTAGGATTATAAGAAGAAAAGACATGTCATTGATAAATTTCGAATCGTGAGTAGGTACATTTAAAGAATAAAAAATACCTAATTAGTGCTTTTGTCAAATAATAAAGCAAAGGTTACTAGAATATAGCTTTAATTTTCACAATCATGATGTGTTCTTAAAAAATCATAAAGACAAACATTTCTCCTATTGTTACTCTTAATGTTTATTGGAATGATAAAAAGTTCTAATTTTTTTTGTTCTTATTGGTCTCGTAATAACATGCCTTCTTATTTGGCCAAGAGTTTTAAAAATACGACGATTCATTTTTTATTTTTAATAAATAATAAGCAACCAAATATACGATCCTTTTAAATAATATTAACTTAGTATGTTAATCTCGTATCAAAGCATTATTTTTACCGAAATTGGATTCAACAAGAATTGCACGTTCCTTCAACACGTTTAATTTTAACGTTTCAGAATTCACTTAGTCGATTTGCGTAAACATTTATTCAAAGAGGAAAGATTTATTTTTACATCGATATGTTCAATCAATATTAACTGCCTACATTTAAAGATCATTTTAAAGTTGTACTTCAAACATTAGACAAGTTTTAAATTATAAGTTTTAAGTTTAATTGAACCAGTTTTTTACTGAGAAAGATGGCTGATATTAATTTATCAAAGCGTAATTTGATTTTGGTTCGGATTATGACTGATTTCAAAACAAGACAAGACAGAGTTCTGAGAAAAAATGACAAAAATTCAAAATGACAAAACTTATTGAAGTTGTGTCAAAACTTCAATATGTTTTGACAAATACCTAATCGAACTCCGTACTCAATAACATGTACATACTTATTTGGAGTACATTAATTATTAATACTTATTAATCAGTCAATAACGCAAAATCTTCTAGACCTTCTACATTCCAAATCAATCGTTTAAAAATAAGATCATGAAACAAAAACACATTATTATGCAAGATGTACAAAAATATTGTCTTGAACAGTCTGTAGGGTTTTGTAAATGTTTTGGCTACTCTAAACTCAGTCGCCGCAACTCGCGACTGTCAACGATTGAGGATCGGGAATTGGTCAGAAGCGAGTCACAGCATCAAAAAGTCGCAGGTGTCACGACGTCTTTAAGTCTCACTATAAACTGTGTTGTACACCAACTCTTGTATCTTCATCCTCAACATCAGCTTCTTAGCTGGCCCCAGCTTCTTGACATGTGGCAACAGACTGTGGAAGAAGCCAACATCTTCGTCTTTACTGGTCGTGTCTCCAGCAGCTTCGGGTGCATCAGCGCTTCTTTGGGCTTCTTCATCATCATCATAGAAGTCTGTCTCTAGGATTATCGGTTTTGTATCAAACTCGTCAAACTCCTCATCCCTTATTGGCTCAGGGTTTTGCTGTTGTTCTGGTGGTTCTGGTTCAGGCATTGGAGGGTCTATGTTATAGTAACTGCTTCCCTGATCACATTCATCGAAGTCAGCTTCAGGGTAGTCATCATGAACTGCGTTGTCTTCGTAATCGTTAAACTGGTTAGTCAAGAACTGGAGCTTGGGGAGGAACTCCCATTCAGAGTCTTGCTTTCTGACCTCTTTTCGCGCCTGATCGCGGATGTACTTCCATTTTAGTCTCGCTTCGTCACCTGGAATAAGAAATAGTTTTTACTTTAATATGTACTCTTTGTGTGTTTGTGAATCATTCTTCTTTCTTTCTATTAATTGCTTACGATTTATTGGTATGCATTGTATTTTATTTAGCCCAACACGTGAACCCTTCAAGGTAGGTATAGGCGCCTACGTAAGCAGCTATTTTGTTATTTCAAGTTTTTGTAAAGTATTTATAATTTTATGAAGATTATTCAGTTCCCAAAGCTCTTTAGTTGAAATACATAAACACGCAAACGTACTGCTTGTTAAAAAATCATTTTAGCAATAAGACCGCCAAAATTATGCATTTTTCTTTGTATGTTGATTTGTTGATGAGTTATTGAGTTGATGCAATAAAGTGTACTCTATCTATCTATCTCTTCATAAGATTTTTGGGAGCTTCTAGGTACCAATTTCGAGAACTCAGTTATTGATAAGATTGTGTAGGATTTAAGTACTATAATAACAAGTAATTGAAATAAATCGGTAAATATAGTGTGTTAAAAGTGCACTAAAAATTTTAAGTTAAAATGCACACTTACGCGTAACCCCCAACTCCTGCGCAATCTCCTTCCAGCTCTCATCCAGTTTATACCAGTTATGGTGTCCCTTTAACTGCCTATTCCAGATAATATCCCTAACTTTAACCAGCTCAATCAACTTTATCGAATCCACTTCGATCGTGCGTCTTTTGTTCATCAGGAGCTTTTTCCTCATTGTGTACCCCAGTTTTGGTGTTTTTATAGACTCGTCTAAAGCATTGAAGACTTCGTCTGTGGTATCCTCGTCTCCTTCTTCATCCTCCATCAGAAATTGGTTGTGGATGAACTTGAGCTTCTGGAAGTGAGGCCATTCGGATTCGTTGGGGTTTTTCTTCATCTCTTTCCGACATTGGTCCTTTAGATTCTTCCAGCGTTTGCGACAGTTGAGACCTGAAAGTTTTTGGTTGATAGTAAATGCTTAAGTACATAAATAAAAAATCTGTGGTGTCTGGGAGAAACCTGATAACCCCATTTTCGTCATTTTTTAGTTTGGTACTATGTTGTTATTAAAAAAAACATATTTTATTTTGGTCTATTGCTGGTAAGTTGCTGGCACCTGTTTAATAAATAGTTACTGCAGCAGTGGTTGGCTTTTTTTACTTTGACTAACTGATTTTTAAATTAAACTCGAACCTTAAATGCTTATATTGAAAAATTACGTTTTTGGATTTAACAGGTTTCTCCCTGACAACACAGAAATAAATATACAAGAACATCAAAATATTGAACTGACTCCGTGGTAAGTAGCTTAAGCACTTGTGTTACAGATATCAGAATCAACAGTAGAATTACAAATAAACTTAAATAAATACATTAAATACCCAGATCAGTACAAACAGACATGTTCATGCACGCAAATGTTTGAACAGAGCAGGGATCGAACCCGCGACCTCTTGGTTAATAGTTAACTTCTTGACCATTACACCAAAGTGGTCGTCACATGTCGTCACATGGTCTTCCAATGTACAGACGTCAAGATAAACAATGTGGCATCATAAGCACCTGTGATAGGTACTTAGTGATTTTGTAACAAAAAAGTGTAGCCAGATGTGCTGGCTACCGTACAAACTTCTGAATGGAAAGTTAATAAAAAAATATAAGTACATTTAAAAATTATCAAAATTTTTGTGCTCACTCAATTCTGTAAAAACTCAATATAAAAAGTCTCGAATTCAAATCTTGCATTCAACCAAAGAACAAACTTATATTTGCTCGTCCATATACCATTCCATTCCACCTTCCATATGCTTATATTTTAAATGCGATGCGTTTCTTTGTTTGTCCGCCAATCACGCTGAAACTACTGAACGGATTTTGATGAAATTTGGTATTGAACAGACAAGGAAACATTACCTTGTGACTTGGGTGATAGGATACTTTCCATCCCAATAAACAAAAATTATAAGTGCAAAGGTTTTTTGGATTGGTGTTTTGGAGTGCAAAGGATTTCGACCACGGCGGCCAATCTCAACAGAGATCAGCCAACTACGCAGGAGATATTATAGTGCACAAGTGTGAGCGCAATACACATTTGCACTCACTGTTCCATCACTCTCAAAGTTCGGTGAGACGGCAATCCGACATGACCGGAGAGAGATCAGGCGCAGGACCAACGGCTTAACGTGCTTTCCGAGGCACGGGGGTGTAACACCGCCAACTTCCCGACTCCGAGCTGTTTTGGAGAAATTCATGACAGAAAATCTCAGAAACAATTTTGGCTCGACCTGGGATTCGAACCCAGGACCTCTCGGATGTAAGGCAGAAACTTTGCCACTACACCAACGAGGCAGTCATATGAAACTACTGAACGGATTTTGATGAAAAATCCTACGTTTGCGCGGACGAAGTAGCGGGCGGGCTACTTTAAAATACTTTGTAACTAAGCATGAAAAGCATTTATTTTAACTTGTTGATACAATCTAAGCAAGTTTACACAACTTGTTGTGCTTTAACTAATTATAAACTGTTTAACACCACGTCCTTTTAACCTACTCAAAAGTTAACAACAATAAACTATTCATCTTATAAAATCCGCTATCACTCTCGTACTCCCACGCCCCGCCACGACCGCGCCTCGCAACATACCGCTCCGCTATCGAGCCAACACAATCTGTATTCACAACAATGCCGATTGCAGAGCGGAAACGCTCGAACACTCGCTAAGCGCAACATGGCCGCCGACAAAAACAAAACTGTACTCACTCGTAGTGCCCACTTCAGCCGCGACTTCGTTCCAGTAACGCTCCAATTTGAACCTGTTTCGATGTCCACGGTAACTTTTATCCCAGAGACACTCTCTGGCCTGCACGGCTGCGATTAATTTGTCCATGTTTTTGGAACGCATTCCCTTCACTTTGGTCTTCATCACGGGCGCGAGCGACAAGCGGATTGAGCGAGGTATGAATAGCGACTGACGCTCCCCGCCCGTCCGCCATTCGCTACCGCTCTCGCTCACGCTTGCTCAACCGTCCTCTTCGTTCATCGCGTCGCTCCCCTCTCCACGTTTGCGGTCCGCTATTTCGATCGGGCGGCAACCATTGATGCAACAATACGTTGTTTCATTCGCATCTTGGTTTAAAAACGTCGATGGTTCGTGAAGATATTGATGAGCGATGGATGGTCAGGGCGTGGCTTCGTCGTCGGCGGGTTGGGTATCAACAATGGTGGCAGCGGGTTAGCGTAACGCTTGACGGATTGCTGATACAACGTGAAACAATAGCGGATACAAATGTTACGCCTTTGGGATGCTTTGTTTGAAATTGTGTTTTACGCTGTTAAGACGACACTATCGGGCGATTATTATTTCTTTCTCTTGCAAAAAATCATGAAATCTTTCGGCATTGGGGTAAAAAAGTTATGTGAGTTAATTTGTTTCGTGAATCAAAGAACTAGTGAATAACTAATACATTAATAACGGAAAAACATACCTACCTCATTTTTTCGGCAATGTCGTAGACAGACAACTAGAATTTTTCGTAGCGTTTTCGTAGCAGTTACACATTTTCGTAGTTTTTCGATATCACAATGATTTTATTGCATTAATAAACGGGTTACTACCGATAATATCAGAAAAGTATATCCTAAGTAGATAATTGCTTTTATATCCGAGCAAGTCTTTGCCCGGATATGAAAACAAAATTTTTTCGGAGCCCTGGCTTACCTTGCAGGATCAGATAAGAAGAAATCTTAACATCATGGTTAACTTAACTATTATAAGTACATATGTGTAAAAGTACTACTATTAAATAACCACTATGTTGTTATGGTATCATGTGCAGCACATACCCTGAGAAGTCTGAATCCGCTATATCTCGTGAGGAGTAGCGCCGAGGATAGCAGCATGGTTCCAGGTTCATCACTATCACTTATATCCACTATCTATTAAAAAACTTATCACTGAAAATGCATTTTTAAATCTACTTTTAAAAAAATACAAAGAAATAAATATTGTTACGTTCTAGGGGTGTGGGATCTAGATTGAAATGCACTTCTAAACCGATGAAGTAGAGTAGGATTTATTGTACACACTTTACGTTACAAAACTTAGCACACAAACACTTATATCGCACTCCAAAATCTTCTTGTCGCAGTTTTCGCTTCGATGTTTACTCGTCGCTTTCCCAAATTAAACTCCAACCCGGTCGCATTCCCGGGCTCCTTATATACCGGCCGTCAAGGACTCCCGAATATTCGGTAGGTACCTACTACCCAGTACGAGACTGTTCGGGATCCTTCCAAATGCCGTCTTGCCTAGCCTAGACCTTTCTCGAATCATAGTGCTATCCTTGTCTTGTGCTGTCTCTGTCACACCTTTCTGGAATGTTCTTAGTATAGCTGCCTCTCTCTAATCGTGCTATCTCTTTCACTCCTACTGAAAATTACGTCATATACTGAAGTGGGCTTCAAAGGCCCATAAGGGGTCCTCAAAACGCCTGAAAACGGGTTTTCAGGTTATGGCGTCATCTGATAGAGGGTGGCCTGAAACGGACTGAAAACATGTTTCAGGCGCCTGAAAACAACGGCAACTTGGGTGAAATTTCGATAAACTAGTATGTGTTAGAGCACTCTCTGAAACGGCCTGAAATGGTATTTCAGCCTGCTGAAAACGCCTCCAAGGCATGGAAAAACACGATCAAAGTTTTAGCACTAGCCTACCGGCGTAACACTACCCCCTCCTTAGACATGCTCGTCCCGAGCATCATTCGTTCCATGGTACTTGGCCAACCGATCAACATGAACAATCTTACAGGGGCTACGTGCGTTGCGCTGTATCCGATAAGTGACGTCGTTGATCCTTGTGACTACTTTGTACGGCCCTTCCCAACTCGGCGACAATTTTGGTGACTTTCCTTTTCGACGCATAGGGTTATGTAGCCACACGAATGATCCTTCCTCAAACCTCGTCTGGTTAGACTTCCGGTCGTATCTGGTCTTCACCTTCTCGCTGGCCTGCAATCCATGTTCACGAACATGCCTGTGAACATCATCAAGCCGGTTTCGCAGTTCACTTGCATACTCCGAAACCGTCTTTGGTGCATCTGGAGGACGTCCGGTCAGAAGGTCTGCAGGTAAACGTAGTTCTCTTCCAAAATTAGCACACGCAGGAGTTACGGCCGTGCTTTCATGAACTGCTGTCCGATATGCCATTAAAAAGAGCGGAATATGCCTGTCCCAATCCTTTTGATGGTTGTCAACTACTTTGGCCAAATGTCGTTCCAGAGTCTGATTGAATCTCTCAACCATTCCGTCTGACTGTGGGTGATAGGCCGTAGTCCGAGTTTTATGAATTCCCATGACTCGGCAAGTCTCCTGAAACACCAGAGACTCAAAATTTCTTCCCTGATCACTGTGGATCTCAAGAGGCACACCATACCGACAAAACACTTCAGTCACTACAGTTTCCGCTACTGTGACTGCCTCTTGATTCGGAATGGCAAATACCTCAGGCCATTTGGTGAAATAGTCCATGACCACCAGGATGTACTTGTTTCCACGGTCAGAGGTCGGGAACGGGCCTGCGACGTCTAAAGCAATTCTTTCCCAAGGCGCTCCCACGTTGTAAACTTTAAGCGCACCTCTACTGCGTGTATGTGGTCCCTTAACTGACGAACAGCTAGTACATTTCCTACACCAGTCTTCCACGTCGTCCCGACAGTTTATCCAGTAAAAACGTTGCCGAATCTTCATCAGAGTCCTTTTTACTCCTAGGTGTCCACCGGAAGCGCCGTCGTGAAAGGATCTTAAAACATCGCTGACTCTCTTTCTTGGTACAACCACTTGAAGATGAGCATCCTTTCCGTTTTCTGACTCCCATTTCCTGCATAGTACGCCATTGTGCATAACCAGACTTTCCCATTGCGCCCAGTAGCTCTTTGTCACGGTACTCATCGAAGCTACCTCACACCACCTTGGTTTGGGCGCCCCAGCGTTGATCCAATCGTAAATGGGCTTTACATCGCAATCTTCCTGTTGTGCTTCTTGCATTGCTTCATCACTCCATTCTTCGCTAACAGTGTCTGTCCTCAACATCTTCACGCAGTCCTTACCCTCTTGCCTTAAGCAGTGTTTGCAATCATCAGGACAAGGTCTTCGAGAGAGGGCATCTGCGTTGCCATGTGACTTTCCACTGCGATGTTCGATGACAAAGTCATATTCCTGCAGTTGTTCGATCCAGCGTGCCACCTGACCCTCAGGGTTCTTAAACTCTAACAACCACTTTAGAGCAGCGTGGTCAGTTCTTATTTGGAACTTGCGTCCAAGCAGGTATTTACTAAAATGCTGCAGAGTTTTGACTACTGCCAGCAATTCTCTCCTAGTGACGCAGTAGTTTCTCTCCGGCTTCGATAGCGACTTGCTAAAATAGGCGATCACAACTTCCTGATCACCCTTCTTCTGTGACAAGACTCCTCCAATGCCAGTATTGCTTGCATCAGTGTCAACAACAAACTCGTTCTCTGGGTCTGGATATCCCAAAATCGGTGTTTCACAAAGTCTCTGTTTGAGGTCTGAGAAAGCTGCTGCACACTGATCATCCCAGTTGAATTGTCTTTTCTCTTCTGTCAGCTGGTGCAAAGGCTTTGCTATATCTGAGAAGTTCTTTACAAATCGTCGGTAGTACGAGCAAAGTCCCAAGAAGGCACGTACTGCTGTCTTGTCTTTCGGTGTCGGCCAGTCCTTAACTGCACTTATCTTCTCAGGGTCTGTCTGGATGCCATCTGATGAAATCACATGTCCCAAGTAGTTAACCTTGCGCTTGAAGAATGAGCATTTCTTCGGACTTAGTTTTAAGTTAGCATCGCGCAACTTGGACAAAACTTGTTCCAGCTTCTTGAGGTGGTCATCAAAATCTTTGCCTACAATTATGATGTCATCCAAATACACTAGGCACGTATCACCCAGGAGACCAGCCAGTATTTGCTCCATCAACCGCTCAAACGTTGCTGGTGCGTTGCACAATCCAAACGGCATTACATTAAACTGCCAAAGTCCTTTACCGGTTGAAAAGGCTGTTTTCTCTTTGTCCTTGTCTTTTATTTCCACTTGCCAATAGCCACTTTTCAAATCCAACGTGGAAAACCATTTCATTCCATGCAGAGTGTCCAAAGTGTCATCTATCCTAGGCAATGGATAACTGTCTTTCTTAGTCACATCGTTGAGTCGACGATAGTCTACGCAAAATCTCATGGTTCCATCCTTCTTTTTCACCAAGACTACTGGAGAACACCAAGGACTTGTCGACGGTTCTATCACTTTATCTCTCCTCATTTCCTTGATCATGTCTTCCACTTCCTTCTCTCGAGCTACTGGAACTCGCCGCGGTCGTTGTCGAATAGGCATGACATCTCCGGTGTCGATCTCGTGCTGCACTACTCCAGTTCTCCCGATATCACTGTCATGTGCAGAGAAGACGCTCCTATAGCGCTTTAGCAAATTACGTGCCTTAAGAAGTTCTTCCTTTGTGAGATCATTTTGGCAGTTTTCCAATAACTTTCCAATTTCCACAACTTCTTCTTGTAACTTGTTCTCCTTCGACCCATGGCAACTCCGTATCCAAGAGATTGCCTCGCATGTTCCCATAAGGGTTCCTTTACTTATGACGTGTTGAGTGTCACTTAGATTTAGCACCCTTATAAATGCTGCAGATGACGTCGTTACCACTGTGCGAGCTGGCATCCATGGTTTACTGCCGTCCATTTTCTCTATTAACACGCAGGAATGAGATCCTTGTCTCGCACCGTGCGGCAATGTCACCGGAACTAGGGCTTGCGATCTCGGTTGAAGTGTAGTCCTTCTAGCGCAGAAGACATGTCCACTCACTCCACCTTCCATAGGAACTTCATAAGCCCCAAATTTCAGCACGCCTCCTTTCATGTCGATCTTACACTCGTACTTCCTCATAAAGTCAAGACCAATAATGCAGTCATCTACGATGTTAGCAATGATGACTTTGTGCCAGTACTTCTTTTCTCCAATCTTCACTGACACTTCCTGCTCCCCCTGGACGGAGATGTACTGGCCGGTGGCCGTTTGCAGCTGAAGATGCATTGGTCGGACTAGATGATCCCTGGACAGGTGTTTCAGCAGTCGAGAACTGATCACGGTCCGAGAAGCTCCGGTGTCAATAGTAAGGTGACATGGTACTCCACCAATTTCTCCTTTGACAGCCAGACTGTTCCCGTCGTTCGCCTGCGAGATCCTAACTGGGACATTTTGATCACCAGCCAGCACTCGTCCCTCAGTCCTGGCTTTTACTCGTTTCCCCTGCTGCTGCCGCTCTGAACTATCAGAGCTTGCTGGCCTCTCCGTTCGGTCCGAGTCCCATTGCCTCCAAGATCTTTTTGGGCAGCCTGATTGTATGTGTCCTCTTTCCCCGCAGTTGTAGCATCGAGGCCCAGTTTCTCGAGGTGGAGCAATCGGCTCCCTGGCCGCAACTTCGCGCACCCTAAAGGATTTTGTTGAGTCTTGGCGTACAGCTTCCACCTCCAGGGCATGGGCGAGCGCATCCTTCAAGGTCCCATGGTGTCCCAGCCGTACAGCAGCCCTCACTTCAAAGTCCCGAATCCCATCTATGAATGCCTGTACTAGCGTTTCATCGATGAAAGTCGCTGCGGAACCTTGGTACGCCTTCCGGACGAGCTTCTCTATCTCAATTGCCCACTTTTGTAACGACTCATTATGCCCCTGAGTCCTAATCTTCAGCTGAGCTCTGTAAACGTGCTCTAGATGGCTGTCACCGAAGCGTGCCTCTAAAGCTTCAAGAAGACGGTCGTATGTCTTCTCCTTTCCTAACGCTTCCAGAACAGTGAGAGCTTCGTCCCGCAGCGCCAAACTCAATGCCGTTTTAGCATAGTCCTTGCTCCAGCCATTCGCTTCGGCAACCATCTCGAATTGGAGCTTGTATGCGGCCCACGAAGAGGTACCATCGAATGGAGGTACCTTTAACTTTTCACCTCCTGTGGCTGGTGCACCTGATACACTGGTGGTGCTGTTGGCCACTTTGATCTCCAACTTCTGGAGGCGATTCTCCTGGCCCTCCACTTTTTCGTTCAGTCCATTGAGGCGCTTCTCGTGGTTTTCAACTTTTATTTCAACGCCCACAATTTTGTCTTGCACCTCAGCCATCTCCTTTTTCCATTCTGCAGCTACTTCGTGTACCTCACGGAGGACTTCTTTCTGGTCCCGTAGCTCTTGCTGCAAAATTCTTGCCTGTTCCTCCTGCCTTCTGGTCTGTTCCTCCTGCTGAATCCGTAGCTCTTGTTGCAGGATTTTGGCTTGTTCCTCCTGCTGAACCCGTAGCTCTCGTTGCAGGATTTTGGCTTGTTCCTCCTGCCTTCTAGCCTGTTCTTTCAGGAGGATCAGAATGGCGTTGACGTCTATCTCCGGCGTCCTTGAAGCTGGTACCGCTGTGTCTGACGTTCCGGCGGTGCCCGCAGAGTCTCCAGCAGCGGTGCGGCTTCGGGTCTGCATCCCCTCCTTCTCTTCTTCTCGCGGAGTAATCGGCATTTTCAATCCCACTTCTGACACCAAATGTTACGTTCTAGGGGTGTGGGATCTAGATTGAAATGCACTTCTAAACCGATGAAGTAGAGTAGGATTTATTGTACACACTTTACGTTACAAAACTTAGCACACAAACACTTATATCGCACTCCAAAATCTTCTTGTCGCAGTTTTCGCTTCGATGTTTACTCGTCGCTTTCCCAAATTAAACTCCAACCCGGTCGCATTCCCGGGCTCCTTATATACCGGCCGTCAAGGACTCCCGAATATTCGGTAGGTACCTACTACCCAGTACGAGACTGTTCGGGATCCTTCCAAATGCCGTCTTGCCTAGCCTAGACCTTTCTCGAATCATAGTGCTATCCTTGTCTTGTGCTGTCTCTGTCACACCTTTCTGGAATGTTCTTAGTATAGCTGCCTCTCTCTAATCGTGCTATCTCTTTCACTCCTACTGAAAATTACGTCATATACTGAAGTGGGCTTCAAAGGCCCATAAGGGGTCCTCAAAACGCCTGAAAACGGGTTTTCAGGTTATGGCGTCATCTGATAGAGGGTGGCCTGAAACGGACTGAAAACATGTTTCAGGCGCCTGAAAACAACGGCAACTTGGGTGAAATTTCGATAAACTAGTATGTGTTAGAGCACTCTCTGAAACGGCCTGAAATGGTATTTCAGCCTGCTGAAAACGCCTCCAAGGCATGGAAAAACACGATCAAAGTTTTAGCACTAGCCTACCGGCGTAACAATATGTATGTATGTATGGCTGTGACATAAGATAAATGTTAGGACAATTTTCTTTTTCTAATTAGTCGCCAGTGGTGCGGAAGAAATTAACGAAATATTGAACAATAAATTTCACATCCCACTACTAAGCTTAAAACCTTGTGGTTTTCTCGTTTTTCTAATCTACTTCTGAACATGAAACTATGAGTTTTATAGTGATTTTATGAGGCGAAGCTGCATGATAGTCATCCACAGAATATATAAGGAATAGGGTGACCATATCCATTTAATTTTAAGTACAAATGAACTAGTAGTTTAGTGGAAACCATGTTGGACGTACAACTATAGCTTTTAATGCGCGCTCATCTTAATCCAATATTTGAATAGGTACTTAGGTTTGGACTGGATACATTTATCATGCCAAACGTTGCAAAGATGCATATTGTACGATTTTAAAATTTAAAGTTGTAATGGATATGTCGAAACAAACTAGAAAGGACAGTTTTTTTATAAATCGTGTTTGAATTGAGGTAAAAGAGAAGAAAATTTACTTATTTAGTGCTTTGCTTACTTTCCGCGCAATCGTATTTATCCCAAAGGAGAATTTAATCGGGATAAAAAGTATCCTATAAACTTAAGTCGGCTTATACCCTGTTTGTATACCAAATTTCATCAAAATCCGTTCAGTAGTTTCAGCCTGATTGACGGACATACATCTAAATATCCACCTTTATTACGCACCACAAAAAATCCAAAAATCATCAAACACAGAAAGATTAAGGTGGTTTTGTCGCTAAGAGCGATCTCTTCCAGACCACCTTTGGGTTAAGGTTATAGTTTAACAAGGTTAGGTGTTGTTCTAAAAAAAAATTAATCCATTATACCTTAAAATCTTTTGTAGCTACCCTTAACTGCATGTTTTATATGCGTTCCGTGGTTTATTACACGTTAACTAGCAGCTTTAGTGCAACTCTCGTTTAGCAATGAGGTTAGTGGCTGGATGTTCTAGAGATTATGACTTTTATAAAGAGAAATAGTAACTTGTTTCATATCCAATTTAGCACCAAATGCTTAATTTTTAGTGTTGAGTATTTTGCATCACCACCAGTCAATTTATATTGCACTAGCGGAGCCGCAGACATTGTCCTGTCCGTTGTTTTTTTTTAATCCTGTAAACCTTCCCTGGGCTTTCACGAATATTAAGAGACTAAAATTAGAGTAATTAGTTCAGCCGTTCTCGAGTTTTAGCTAGACTAACGAACAGCAATTTATTTATATATAGGGTGTAAAAAAACCTTAAAGAAGCCGAATACCACATATTCTACCAATTGTTACGATCATTTTTTTTCTTTACACCATACCTGGGAAGTTAACGGTTACTGAGATATTGATGGTTAAACTTGGATTTTTTTTAATGATTTTTACAGTAATGACTTCTGCCCGTTATAACTTAACTTTTTTCCAAAGAAACATAATACAAATTTTCACTAGTTTTTGCATAAAAAGCCTTATTTTATTTCTTGTAACATTTGCATGCTAATTCCTGTAGCCTAACATGTGACTCAAGTTATAACGAATATCTATTTATACCATGTTGGATGCAAATAAAGAATTATTATTATTATTAATGGCACACTCCGCAATGAACAGCGCACACTCGAACCGAACTGCGTCGCGGCGGCGTAAAGCAACACGCCCCGCGGTGACTTTTTCGCGTGCGCGCTGTACATTGCGGGTTAGAATTAAATTATTTTTTTTGATGTCAAAAAATAAAAGTTGTTTCCCAGCCAAAATTTTTTTTTCATACGATTTGGTTTGATGTACAGAACGCGTGGTTGACGGCTTGGTTAAGGTTTTTTTTACACCCTGTATAAGTATATAGACCAGCCGCCCCGGCAGACATCGTCCTACCCGCTGTTTTTTTTTTCACTATTTAAACCTTCCCTGGACTTCCACAAATAATTCCAAACCATAATTAGCAAAATCGGTTCAGCTGTTCTCGAGTTTTAGCGAGACTAACGTAGAGCAATTCATTTTTTTATATATAAGATGACGTAAGTTTACGTTTGTCAGTTTTATTTTGAATAACGATATGTAATTATCAAGTTTTCTCACAAAAACACAATAGTGCGTTGCCTACGCTACACATACCTTCTAAAATGTATATTTTACCAAAACTTGGACAAATTAAGTCTGGGAAGAGAGACAGATTTCGGTCGAGTAACGATTAGGGTGTACTTTAAAGAAATATTTTAGCCAGCCAAAACGTCGAGCAGTGAGTACCTAATACTCATTAAAATATATCGCGTTTAGACCCGATAACCTACTTCGTGTTAAAATGCAACAGTCAAATGCAAAAGATTAAAATCATATAAATATTTTAGTGCTAGGTAGACGGTTGGCACTTCACTACAAATGCAATTTTATTGACCCTCACTCACGGAATAACTTTTAAAACGTCACTTAAAGTCACAAGCACTAAACCGATCGTAGTGCAGTGCACATTTGTGTCAGCAAAGTGGGACTGTAAGCGCCACCTTGCACTTTGACACCAAGACGCGATGCACTTACTGTAGGGTGACCATCTGGATGGAAAAAGTAGGACCAATCAATATGTTGTTCGCGGCACTCATTCAATATTTAAACATACCTGGATCCTTTATGCAAAGAGAGAGTCTCTATGCAAACACGAATCAGTGTTTAGTTTTCATTTATCAAATCTTGAAACTATCTATATTGTCAAAATAGATGTCAAAAAAGTGACAAAAACTTTCGGACTCATATGTAGAGATGAAACATTAAGAACTTAAATTGGTAGCTGTCTTTTTCTGCCTTCCATCGTCAAATATTCAAATTATCAAGCGTAATTAATTAAACCACGCTTCAGTGTGTCTGATCTGGCAAACACATTTTTTATTTTCATTAAGTATGTAATACTTTCCTGATTTAGTATGGTGGTCATGGCCACTCTAGCTCCTTAATTGCATTAAGGGATAATAGTTGTCCTCCCAGGGCATAACACACACCTACGTAATTAGCTCACCTACTGCGCAAAACCGTGACTGACGCGTGCTGTACTTTCTCGTAAGAACTGGTAACAAAGGCGTTCATTCATAATATTGTTACAGCACATATTATTGAATAGGTATGTGGTACAGTTGCCAGCGCATCATTCTTCCCATTTTTGTTGGAATATCGCCCGTATCACAAACACATAAGATACCATGTTTACCGTGCTTACTGATAATGATGTGCTTGGTCTCTAACGAATTAACTTTAGGTTTTTATTGAATTTACTCTTACTCTCATCACTCATCAGCCTTTATACGTCCCACTGCTGGGCACCGGCCTACTAGCTAGCAGTAACTAACAACAAAACTGCATTACGCTGTAGTCTTCAGTACTTTACAAGCTAAGTATTATATTTTAGGCCCTCTAAGTGCTTATACGCACAAAAATCTTTTGATTAAGTTACAACACTTGTACCTACTCTTCTTATACGTCATGAAATCTTAATATTTTTTAATTTTGCGTATATAAGTTTGCATAATCTTATAATTTTACTAATCTCGTAGCGGGAATAATGTTTTCGTATACAATTGAAACTGCCGTTTAATTTCAAGTAGATTTACTGTCACTAAAGTAGTCTGATACTATTACTGAAGTCATTTACAAACAATAAAGATTGGATTTCCTTTTCAGAAGTGATCAACTGATATGGCTTTGACGAAGTCATTGCAAAGTCCTTCATACTTGTATACATTTAAAAGTTGTTTCATTAATAAATAAATAAAAAATTAAGTCCAGGCCACAAAAATCTCATCAAAATACGACACCACGCTTCGCATTAATTACATTCAAATTCGTTCAACAGCGCATCATGCCAACCACTCTCTCATAATTAGAGATGTAAAAATACCGTATTATACCAAATGGTACTGAATCATACCGGTATTTTACAATAGAATACAGTATTTTTCGTATTATTCGTATTTTATTATTTCTTATCACAAAGCAATTGAGTTGAGTTTTTCACGTATTAATGGAGAATGAATTGATATATTCTGAAATATCTATACATAGTATGGACATAAACATTGAAAACAATGCTTTCTTAGTATTTTTTCGACTGAATTCATGCATATAAAATATTGCTTGCACCATCACACGTTGCACGAAGTAGCAACGTCGGATTTGTTTGCTGACAAGTCTTACGTTCGCACGCTTATGTGTGTGTACATGTATTTATCACTACTATATTAATAGCCAAACGAGTGAGTGAAATAGAATGACTTCCTCTCTTTCCCCCCGTCTACGCACACGCACGCACGCCGCGCTGGCGCTGGTCATTTTGCTATCGCCCGCCGCTAGTTCCGTCCGGAATGTTGTTGCTAGTTGTCGTTACTATATTTTCTTAAAATGTCTCGACGGACCTCGGACATTTTAGACATGGAAATGGAAGAAGAAGATCCTCTTCATAAACACTAAACATTTCAGCAGTATATTATACCTATATGATTATGTTTGCGATTATGTTAAAATTATCTTAATAAATCATAATATCTGCATAACAATTTTCATTTATTAATTACTAGCTTTGCTCTTCTATTAAATCACCTAACAGACTAATTTTTGCCATAAAAAGCAACCTTTACTGTCGCTAACGCCGACTAGTGTGGGGCTAATGAACAGTTTTTTTAGATACATATTAGTATTCTTTGTAAAATAAGAATCGAATGCGTAATCACTTTTCCAAGGAACCTGAAATATAAAACCAATTACGATTTTCTGAAAATTTAATATCTGCTATCTTGGATTTATAAATAGGTGCCATTTTCGGAATCAGGAACCCTGTAAACCTGATTAATGATACCCATATCGTTTTTACTCCATACATTTATCTGTTAATTTCCACGTCTTAGTATTATTTTAAACACAAAGCATAATATACACATATTTTAAAGTGTCTATCTACAAGAGTAACGAATTTCACACGTTCTTTCAACCCATATTTTCCCCCATCAGGGATGACTTAATAAAAATTACACTTTTGTAAACACATACAATGCAAAACATAAAATACCAAAAATACCAAAAGTACCGTATGAAATAGTATAATACGGTATTATTGGTATTTTACCTTCGAGCACATTTGGTATAATACCGGGCTTACATCTCTACTCATAATGCGGTAATAAGAGCGATTTTTCTACGCGTAAGTAAAAAAATCTTTTTTTGTAGACTGTACATCATCATAGCACTTGTGGTCTTATGACCACTGCGCATGCGCTGGCTGGAGTGGTTCTGGGGGTGCTCACAGACGAGCGACAGAGTATAGGCGACTGCTTGCGACTTGAGTCCGGTCGCGGATAGTCGGCGTTGCTCACGATACGTCAGCAGGTTTGGAGGCTGATTTCACAGCTATCCGAAAGGCTCGTACGGTCCGCCCGGAGCGGGAGCACACATGAGACGCTAGAACACCGTTTCACAGCGACGCGGATGGTGCGCACGCTGCCCGCTCCGGGTAGAGCACTGAGCTCTAAGAGAACTGAACGCACGTTTCACAGCAGTGCGGGCGTGACTCATACGGGTCTTCCGTGCACGGACAAGCCGTACGGGTGTCCCGGATAGCTGTGAAAGCAGCCTGAGTGTCTTCTTCTTCATCTGATATTATTCCGTTTTAATTGGGGTCTACTCTCTAAATCAGTTTTCTCCACGGGTTGCGGTCCTGTGTCGTCATTGGGTCAATAATATTCTTCATGTCTTTGTTAACGGTCTTAATCCATGTGAGTTGGGGTCTCCATCGTTTTCTCGGCAATGGCTCAAGTTCCAGTGCCTGTATCGGGTGTCTGCCGACGGCAATGGGCTAGATGACACCACCAATCGTTGACGTACTCTTTATCATATGTCAAAACGATCTGCCTCTATAGATTTTGTATGGGAACACTATAATTTGACGTCATAATATAGTATCAGAAGTAGAAGTCAATTGATTGTATATTTATTTTATTCAATATAAATAAAAATCGGTTTCTATAAGTTTTTGGAAATAAATTGGTTTTACTAACTTTATAGAGGTTATGTTTTTAAAACACCATGGTCTTGAAAATATTTACGACAGCTGTCATCAGGCCTATTGTCCGCGTCTGTCGCCAACCCGAACCGCAGGCAGCCGCTCATACATTGTCGCATGTCTGTGCCCTTCTGGGAGGCAGCGTGAGCGCCTGACTCAATCTAATTAGCAACGTGTTTCAGATAGCCGTGTGCTAGGATTATCCGCGGTAGGCGCCAGGTGAGTTTAGTTCTAAAAAAATACATACGCCTATCGATAGCCCAAAATTTTATGACCCAATAAGTGGACCAAGAAAAAAGAGCTGGCCTCAATGTTAATTGGTGCTTTGTTAGTATATTTTTCTAATTGCCAATAGCATCCGTTTTCGGCCCAACTGCTCTCCCAACGTGTGGAACAGACTATACTAGTGACACAAGCCATAAATACCAGGATTCCAGATACAACTGTCATCAGTTGTTAAAGAAGTTATTTGTTTGTACTTAGTATTCTTAAATTTTAGATGGGCAGTTTTCGTGAGTGAAAGTTTTGGATTCATTTATGTTTTTATGGTAAAGGTATTTTTCATCCCATCTATTCGAAAAAGACGATTTTGGTCGCCTTTAAGTGCGCCCAAAGGTGATGCTTCTAAGCGACATAGGTACTATTACTCTACTCTTTGCCACAGACTGTCCAGCGGGCAGAAATGAGATTTTGGTCCTCTTTATTGAAATAAGTGCGACCAAAAATCCTTTTGCTCGCACTTATTGAATTTGGAACATCTTAGAGTTTCCCGCCGAACGCAAGAGACTGGCTGGTTAGACGGCACGTCCATCGACCATCGGCGCCGCCGCCGCTGGCAACTGAGTAAAAAAAAAAAACGCGCGAACTACGGCCCGCGTTTTCATAAATTTTCACATTCAAGTTCTTGGTTTTGATAAATTATATTCTCATAGAGGGTGATGAAAAGTAGAGTGTATCATTTGGACGCAAATATATTTTTGGCTCGGGCGACGTACTTTGAATCCCTCGCTTCGTTCAGGATTCTACTTTAGAATCCCTCACTTCGCTCTGGATTCAAAAAAGCGCCCTCGCCGTAAAAATATTATTTTGCTTCCTCATGATACAATCTACTAATTTTTATGCCTAAAAATATGTTTGGTGACTATTTATTATTTACTAGCTTTTTTGTAGCCCTGTCAATTATTAAAATAAGAAAACCCAAACTTACTTATCTGGCGAAGTTTTAGAACTGATATAAACGACCAAGTACTATTTCTGTAAATGTTTAGGTAACCTTCAACAGATTAATGTAATAACGTAATTTTTAGCAAGGTACGAACGACCTACATTCATAATTGGATTTGTGTTGCGATCAGGATAAATATCCGCCTACGCAAAATATTAGGTGATTAGGTATAGCTTCTCAATTTTTTCTCCGTTGAAATTTCGTTTTCCAATAGATTGCACACCGGGATAAGTCCTGCTGACGGTGATTTACGGCACCTCTCAAGACTTAATACCTTCAAGGGTAGATTAGGCAGGTACTTGTCACCTGTCTCTCGAAGATTTGCTGGAGTTATTCAGTTGTACGCACAATTTTTCGGATAAAAATTGGTTGCCTGTAAAGTCGGTATACGCGCGAAAGTTTTACGTGACAACGACTCTGAGTGGTAAAATAATTTTAATGTGAATATTCATTCGTATAACATGAACCGGTGTGTATGCCTATCTCTCTCTCTCTCTCTCTCTCTCGCTCTGTCTCTCTCGCGCGAAACGTGAGCGGAGCAGCGTAACGCAGTTTCTTGAGGTGTCACCCGGCAAACCAATTTATAAGACGTTGTCACGTCAAAATTGTTAATGTATCCAACCATAACAGAACATTAATAACTAACTTTCCAGCTCAAAACCCCTGAATGAGCCAGGAGACCAGCTGGTTAGCTTCAACGGCTGGGCGGATTATAACCAGCCATAGCTAGGAACCACCGTGATTAAATTATCTTTCGAATGAAAAATTGGTTGCCTGTAAAGTCGGTATACGGGCGAAAGTTTTACGTGACAACGATTTTGAGTGGTAAAATAATTTTAATGTGAATATTCATTCGTATAACATGAACCGGTGTGTATGCCTATCTCTCTCACTCTCTCTCTCTCGCTCTGTCTCTCTCGCTCTTAGGCGGGTTAACTGTGCTCGAGTGGAAGGGACGCGTGCCTTTCACTTTTTATGTATGTCTCACTCGCTCTTAGGCGGGCTAACCATGCCCGAGTCGAAGGGACGCGTGCCTTTCACTCGCTCTCATTGTGAGCGCGGAACGTGAGCGGAGCGTAACGCAGTTTCTTGAAGTGTCACCCGGCAAACCAATTTATAAGACGTTGTCACGTCAAAATCCGCTTTAAAATCAGTCACTCCGTTCGGGAGCTATGAT
This sequence comes from Pyrausta despicata, assembly GCA_963921415.1. NCBI lineage: Eukaryota > Metazoa > Arthropoda > Insecta > Lepidoptera > Crambidae > Pyrausta > Pyrausta despicata. The sequence continues at coordinate 7,501,416 of OY992869.1, forward strand.
GCCACAGACAAACAAGCACATAGACAAACATAGGGGTCAAACTTATAAAAACCCTCTTTTTCGTCGGGGTTGATTAAAAAACTGTAGTACTTAGAACTTTTCCCACGACATAGGTACGCCTGCAAAAAAGGGCGCAGAGGTGACGCGGAATTGGCTAGACGACACCACCAATCGTTGACATACTTTTTATTATCTGTCAAAACGGTCTGCCTCCATAGATTTCGTATGGGAATTTATGATTGTGACGTCACGGTCATGTGTCAGAAATCGGAGTCAATCGACCGAATATTTATTGCGTTTTGTGTGTTTAAAAATTGGTTTCTACAGCTTTTTTGAAATATATTGGTTGTATTAACTTCATATGGGCTATGTTTTTTAAACACCATGTTCTTGGCAATATTTAAGATAGGTGTCATCATCCCAATTAGATTGAAATCTTCAAACATATCTTGGGTACGCTACAATCATCATTTATAGGATCTGCTTTAACGGATCCGTCACTACTGGAGATAGCATTCACACCGAACAGCACAGCACTAATCCAAACGGATAAACGGATTCAGTATACTGGACCCGAAATACAGTGTGAACTCGCTTAGACCAGTAAATCGGATTACATATAAACGCGCCCTAACTGAATCTGCCTTTCACCAGTGTTAAAAATTTGCGCTGACTGACTAGTAACTAAAGTTTATATTCCAGACAAATTCACTAAATAAAGCTGAAAAAGAGAATGATATTGCTTTAAATTTCCACTAAACGACGCCACCGCAGAAACCCAAACATCCAACTGTAACCACTTGAAAAAACTAGAGCTGGAAGTCGCAGGACTCACAAGACAACTCACAACGTGACACAGAAGATGCACCTGAAAACACAACACTGACACGTTTTTCAGCTTTCGTCATAGATTTTCGCAAAGTAACGCCTGATTCCATCAATTTACTGAATGACGTCATTCCTTAACTGTAGTCGTACAATGCAATACCTTTCTGATTGCTGCTAACAGCTGCAAATTAGAACTAGGTGTGATTATTTACTTAGTAGTTACAGTGCGTGAATAGAAGCAAGTTGTTTAGTATTGTAACCAGCAAGCTCTGTACTAAACACGATCGATGTAAAACATTAAAATCGCTTTTAGAACCATTACAAGTCAAAAGTGGCTCTCGGTTCTGTAAGCTAAGCGTAGATTCTAAGTGCATGTGTATTAAAATTTTGTTATAAATAAGTTTTGTTTAATAAGGGAGTATAAATTAGTGAGTATCAAACCTACTTAATATTATGAAGAAACAAGTAGACTGTTTCGTTTCTTTGCTCAGAGACTTTATTTACAGCGATGTACTTACCTTTTGATGGAATCAGGCGTTACTTTGCGGAAATCCACGACTAAAGCTGAAAAAGAGTATTATTTTGCTTTAAATTTCCACTAAACGACGCCAGCGCAGGAGCTCAAATACATCCAACTGTAACCACCTGAAAAAACTAGAGCTGTAGAGATGTACCTTTTTTACGCTAAAATTAAAAACCCCCGCCATAAGCCTGGAAAGCAGCAGCTTAAACGGCTGGATTAATTTTTGACCAGCCATAGCTAACAAACAGCGTGATTAAATTTTATCTTCCGAATAAAAAACGCACTAAAATCGGTTCCTTCCGTTCGGGAGCTACGTAGACAGACACACACATAAAATTATGACTAACATCACCCCTGATGCTAGCGTAGTGATGTGTGCCGCACATTTAGAGTCAGGAGGCCTTACAACGAACGAAATCCGTCAAATTGTTGATCGTTTTTTCGTTATAATAATAGTCCTCCTGGCCGATTTCGACCACGGCGGCCAATCTCAACAGAGATCAGCCAACTACGCAGGAGATAATAAAGTGCACAAGTGTGAGCGCAATACACAGGTGCACTCACTGTTCCTTCAATCTCAAAGTTCGGTGAAAAGACGGCAATCCGACATGACCGGAGAGAGATCAGTTACAGGACCAACGGCTTAACGTGCTTTCCGAGGCACGGGGGTGTAACACTGCCCACTTCCCGACTCCGAGCTGTTTTTGAAAAATTCATGACAGAAAATCTCAGAAACAATTTTGGCTCGACCTGGGAATCGAAGCCAGGTCCTCTCGGATGTAAGGCAGAAAATTTGCCACTACACCAACGAAGCAGTCAATTTTTTGTTATATAACACAAGTAAACATGACATGACAGCACGTCAAGGTAAAAACTGACATCTTGCGCATGTATAAAGGGCGATGAATTTTGTAGCGTGATGTTCTGTCGTCTGTACACGTTATCGTTTTGACGGATATCGTTTTTGGTAGTAGGCCTTCAGTAGCGACTTCTATAATGCTCCAACAACATAAACTCAACCGAAACTTTTTTAGCACCTTCGACCAAAAAATACTCACTACCTCACTACCCGCGTCAGTGTTTCCCTGTGCGTAAAGTGAATAGGCATCATCTAGGCGAGCTCGTTCCATCGTCGACTCAGTTTATGCCTCGCTAGGCTTAGTTTTGGGTCAAGAGCAAACCTATCCTAAATAAGTAACTTTTTTTCTTTATTTCCAGGTGCCCGGCGCATGGCGCCTTCGAGGAAACATGTCGGGGATGACGGGAGCGAGTATGTTGCGCGCGCGCCGCAAAGATGTCAACGTCAAGCCCAATCGCAAGTAAATACCGCTACGCGGCGCTAGGGTCGACATTTACATGAACCCGCTAGACACGAAAGAGAGAACTCGATTAATACAAACAACACTATTTGGAGTTCGTCAATTTTGATATCAATAACAAAAGTGTAGAGATGTTTTGTTATCAAGTTAATAGCTTATAGATAGTCAAATACAATCATGACTGCAAATAACTTAATTTAAGACAACGATAGAAAGCTCTTACATCAAAAAAAGAATTACCTAACAGAAATTTGCAGTAAAATCATATTTCACGCTGTACAATACCTAAACTTTTTTCTTACAAACCATCATAAAAAACAGTCACAAACGTTATAGCGAACTGACTAAAATCTATATGCCACTAACGATTAAAATCATAGCCTATCTTTTTTAGTGAAGTTTCTAAATCATGTTAAGTAGTCACTAACGAGCAAAATGATAGGTACTTACAATTTGTAGTCATTTACTGCAAAATGTTTTTTCTAAAAACGTACGTAGTTTAGTATTTTTCATAATAAATCTATTTAACAAACTGGTTGGGCACAGCGTTGCATTATTTTTACTTTTCAATTCATTATATTCGAGGTGGTCCTTTTGCAATCGTTGGAAGAAGCATTAAATATATTCAAAATTTATTTACATGAAGAGTTTACAGGGAGAAAAACATACCTGGTTTTCAGTAATGCTCTAAGTAAGGTTCAGTCACGGTAAAGCGTCTAAGAGTGCGAGGGATTGCTACATCCGAAACTACGGACAACGGCTAAAGAGAAGGGGCTGTTCATATTTCAAAAGCCGCTTTATATGTCTAGTCCCAAATACAGTAGTACAGTAGTACAGTATACATTCCAGATTATCCGAATCCCAATTATGGGTATGGCCGTTTAAAATTGTCGATTTTCAAATATTTACATGCCCGATAAAATCATATTTTAATAACTTAATAATTGTTTACTAAAACAGGTTTGCCTGGTCAAATTATGTAATTAGAAGTACAACTTACGATTTAACTTACTTAAATTCAACTATTCCTAACAAATTTTAGTCATTAACTTTAATATAATATCTATGTTCCAAAGTCCCCAACCCAGTTTTGATATGGCAACACAAATGCTCGTCTTCTCAATGATTAAAAACAAGGAAATTTTACAATCATCCGCCAAAACTCGGTATATTCGGTGTGACAGTGAAGGTGTCTTCTTTATTTTATTGCATTTAAATGGTGAGTTTGAAGTTTAAAAGTGCTCAATTCGTGTTTTTATCGGTGTTACTTATTGCTAACTACTCTAACTGTTATGAACTATCAATGAATTGTGGCGTTACATGTGCAGCGGCTTCATTTACTGACAGCACAATTTTAGGTTAGAGTGTCAGGATTTTTCTGTCGCGAGAGTTACCGAGTGTTACTACGAGAGTTAAAGAGTGTTACCTTAAGCTGGGATCACATGAAAATAAAATTATTAGTAACTGTTTTGTTCGAATAAACGAAGGTGTTCGAAAATTTTTATTTTTAAAAATAGTTGGTAGGAATCTCCTCGTATATGTTATAATTTCTAGACTTTCACAAATATTGTGCAATTCTTTTAATAATTCAATATTACGTACTTACGAGTCGAACTGAAAACCTCCTTTTTTGCAGTTGGTTGTTAAACATGTAAACTTAGCTTTATTAGTCTTGCTTGAGAGTTACCACTTGTCGCGTACGTTACTATGTTACGATCTCGAGAGTTACTGTTTACAATTTTACACGGCCATACCCTTATCCGAACATCCGATTATCCGCACTCGCGTCACGGCTCTAGCTGCTGCTTCTAAATAACATTGGTACATTAACAATGTCATTCATTATATTTTAACCACATATATAATTGTTTTTGATATCGTTTTGTCTGAACAACGTAGTTGCATATGTCAAACTTATTACATAATATAACACTTAAACAAATATTGTTTGATTTGACTACGAAATCGATTATCCGGATTTTCGATTATCCGAATTACCACTGGTTTTAATTGATTCGGATAATCTCTACTGTACTTCAGGGATCCTATTTCCGCTCAGCAGCAGTCCTGTCAATCATAACTGTCTGTAAATAGCAGCGCTGCTTTCGTGCTTAAAGCACAACATAATAGTCCCCAATTTATTTCTTCCAATGTTTTCCGACGATTGCAAAAGGTCCAACTCCGCCGACCAACGTCCGACGTCTTAACTTCAAAATCCGCAAAACTGTGTAGGTTGGACCGGAAGTCGTCGCGGGGCATGATCTACGAGAACGAGGAGCTGCGCCTGCGCACCATTAACATTAACGCTGAAGTTGAGAGAGGTAAGTTAATAATGTCATCATCATCATCATATCAGCCGTTCGACGTCCACAGGAGAACCACCGCGATCGGACCTGCGCTTCCCACAAACAGCGTATTCACGCGACCTTCACCAGATCGTCGGACCACCTTGTAATAATAGTACTAATAATAATACAGGGTATTACAAAAAAAACTGTAATAACTGAAGGGTGTTGTTGTGCCCATAAAACTGAACAACTTTCGCTAAGGCAGCTAGGTCGAAATCTCAAAAAAAAAATGGCTCTCCGACAGTAAATCGATCAGCTAATTGGCAATTTTGTATCGGAGTTCCGATTTAATTTTTATTTTGATCTAAGTATCTTTGGGAATGTTGTGCAGTTTCCGGGCACAACAAACAACACCCCTCAGTTATGACGGGTCTTTTTTGTAACACCTTGTATCAGGGATTGAATAACCGAAAAAAAAACGGTTGAATCGGTTAGCGGTATGACGTCATACCTTTAAATTTATTTATTTACAAGGCTTGTATACACATAACTTTTTTTCTGGTAAAAGAGAATCGGAAAGAGTAGGTAGATCCAGAAACTGACACATCTAGACAGGCCTAAAGGGATGAAAGAATACAAAATTCATTAAGGCAATATATGTCTTCATACAAAAATTGAACGAAGTTAGTCACAGATTCAAAAGTGTCTGGTTTCAGAGGTATAATACTGTCGTACATATATGATAATAAATAAACAAGTGGTACTTTGTACGCACTAAATTTGTACGTGACACGATTAAACTACCTGCATCTAACCGAAGAGTTAGAAGAGAGAGAGCGAGAGTTAGAGAGACTTATATGGTAGAGAGTTAGATGAGAACTCCAGAAGACTTATACAACATTACATATTATTAAAAAAATACCTCAAACGTCGATTCGCACCCACCAAGATGTGGGTGCAAAGTGTTAGGTACCTTGTGCAACTTAATTTGACTAATTTTATTGTATTAATAACCATACGAGTGAGTCAGAAAGACGGGTGCACTGTTGAAGAAATGACTATGTTACAAGTGCATGAAAGGATGTACCAGGCATGTAAGTACTATTAGGGTATTATAATTTACCTTACGCGTAAGGACCGCGGCTTACTTTACTATTATAATTTCCGTTTTATCAAGGTACCTAATAGTACGATGTCTGTTATATACTCCTTTCATGTTTAACATAATCAATTAGTTCCTAGCACTTAGTTATCTACATTTTGTTTGTGAATTCTTCTTTTCCCTTGTTTTTTGTTTCCGCCAGCAATTATGTTTCTGCATTTCCACGCCGTTGACTATTTGAGAATTCTTATTAGCATTAAGTCCTCCAATTGTATCAATGTGCTATAAAGTTTAAATTAATAAAAATAAAATAACATTTTATCAATTCTGCAACATTACACCCGTCATTCTGAATCACACCACAAATAAAATTATCAAAACCACCAAAAACCATTTGTCATTACAGGACAGTCAGACATAAAAAAGCTGAAACGCGAGAACGAGCAACTGAAGAGAGAGATATCAGCGCTGAGATATGAGTACGACCGGCTGGACAGCATGCTGAGGGAGCGGAGATCTTCGCCTGAACATTCGGACGTACGTCACATTTATAGGGCATTGCGATCTTGCTTACCGCTCAACAGAAGCGCTGTTAATCCATCCGTACCGTATCGATATTCCACTGATACGAACCAAGCGCTTCTCATCTAAATTCCCGATGCGCACTGCAAAGAGATGAACTTACTACCTGCGTTAGTTGTACCTGCAATTACTTACAACCTTCAAAGCTAGAGTGAACAGGCATCTTCTAGGTGAGCTCGCTCCATCGAGCTCCGACTCATCGGCTCAGTCTGGGGTCAAGAGCAAACCTATTCAAAATAAAAAAAAATTGACATATTTTGAATTTGAAGTCCGTCTGTGGCATCCCATTTCCTGAACAGATGGACCAATTTCAGTATGTTTTTTTATTTTATTCGGAAGATAATTTAATCACGGTGGTTTTTAGCTATGGCTGGTCAAAATCCGCCCAGCTTTTGAAGTTAGGGCCTAGCTAGGACATCGGCATCGTGTCAAAAACTTTCTATCGAAATGGGTGCGAATATTAGTAATTGGATAAAGGTATGAACATGAACCTTGATAGATCACAAAACGCAATAATTTGTTGCTAGCCGAGCCAAGCCGAACAGTTGCACAAATGGTGGACTTAATGCTAAAAATCATTTTCTGAAGCAAATGGAAAGGAATAGATTGGGAGCAAGATGTGACTCTTGAACAGCCCCCAAAAACTAATTTCCACATCTTAATAGTATCTGCTCATTGTAAAATGCGCGGTAACAAGCAGTAAATAAGTAGCAGTATCGTTCGGCAGGACAGCGCGTCGTGCGGCGCGTGCCCGGAGTGCGCGAGCGCAGATGGCTCTGCGCGCGTCGCGTTCCATGACCTCAGCGTGGTGCCCGAGGAGGCAGAACTGGACGCTAATAAGGTATACTTAAGTCACTTTATTTTTAGCCTTAACAATGCACATTTCTTAACAACGTCAAATTGAAACACACATCTAAAGAAAAATCGGACTACCACAGACGGGACACGAACTCACATCTCTCGCAAGCCGGGCGATTGCTCTTTGTAAAGTGTGTTTACAATTCACAAGATTTTTATTGAATCAAAAAATGGTCCCGCCTGTGGCAGTCCGATTTTTTCTTGGAAAGGTATGGAATTTGAAAAAAAAACTGATTATTTAAACGTGGCGGCTCCATTCCCATAAACAATCTCCCAGCACTAACATTTTCTGGAAATGGAGCCGCCATCGCCAAGTCAAGTCAAGTCACTTCTAAAATGTGCCAACAGATGGCGCTGTTCATAGTTTACTCGCACTGTCGTGAAGCGACAAAGAAGGGAAAAGGAAAACGAAAAGAATTGAGAAATAACAAACAAATTATAATAAAAGAAAAACAGAAAAATTAAAAAGAAACCTAGACGAGAGAGAGGAATGATTGAGTGAAAGATGAGTGAGTGTAGTGAGTGGAGTGGGCGTGGGTTGGTGTCTTCTCAAGATTAAGCGGGTCCGGAGGCGCCGAAGTGAAGCGAAGCGTTCTTGGAGTAGTCCGTCGATGCGCAGCGGTGTAGAAGCTGGAGCGCAGCTGTGCCGGAGACCGTGAAGACACCGGTGATCAGCAGAGGTAGCCGCGATGGCTCTGTCAGCAAAGGCAAGCAGTTGATGAATCCGATGTAGATAAATTTAGGAGGAGGCAATGCTCCCTCCGTGGGAGTAAAGTGAAAATCCTCCTTAATAGGAGCGAGTAGCAGAGTGAATCCCTCCTCGGGGTAAAGAAGAATAATCCCTCCTCAGAGTAAGGAGGGGCAAGTCCTCGCAGTCTCTTGGGCTAGGAGAGGGTAGCCCCTCACTGACCCTCCTAAGGTTAGGAGGGGTCAGTCCTTCGCAGGTCCTCCTCAGATTAGGAGGGTTCAGACCCTCGCAGTTCCTCCTCAGGCTAGGAGGAGTCAGTCCCTCGCAGGCCCTCCTCAGGATAGGAGGGTTCAGTCCCTCGCAGTTCCTCCTCAGTCAAGGAGGGGTCAGTCCTCAGTGTTGCAGTGGGTGATGGCCTTCCGGAGGTAGTGAAGTCCTGGTCTTCCTGTAGTACTTCTTGAAGTGTCGTATAGTAAAGAGTTTACTGTTATAGAATCGAAGCCAGCAGTAGAATGAGTCAGTTATGGATGGTATGGGCTTATATAGGGCCGGCCGTTCAAATTTAGAGCGTGAATAAAACGCGATAAAACTCGTGCTTTGCAGAGTTTGTAATGGAAATTGTATTGAAACTTTGCTAAAAGTTGTCAATTTTCAGAAAAAAAATAATAAGACTCCCGTCACTCAAAATGTCAAACATAGTGTCAAAAAGTACAAAATTCGGAAAAATACTAATAAATCGTGTTCACAATAAGAAATAATTATGCTGAGAAGGAGAGAAAAACCATTAAAATGTTAGTTATAACCATAGATTTAGAATTTTTTCGCTACGCAAAAGATGCATGAAGCGTGGGAGCGAGAAATTCTTATCAAGTTCAAACCTCCCGAGAGAAAAAGAGATAGCGAATAAAGTACCGTTATGTCATTATTTTCGCGAGTAAGAGGCCATAGCGTCCAAGTCTGTTTAACTTCGTGGTGGAATTTGTGAATTTCCAAAGTAATCTTTCGATACAATTGTGAGTATTGAAAAATACAATAATGGTGACGTGTTCTGTACGTGAATGTGAAGTTACAAGACGAAATAATCCGAATCAACACACTTTTTACAGGTAAATACGATTTTGATATTGGAAGTTTTCGAACCATATTTTGTGTAATTTCTGATAGTAATCGGCTCAGAAAAAGATGTTTATAATAGTATATTAATTTCCATTGATCTGTTTAAATGTATATTGCGATAAAGACAGAATTTACAAAGAAATTATGTAAAATAATAAATTGTTAGATTACGCTAGTGCTTGACAAAGCGGTGACGTCATGTCATGAGTATCGATAAAAAATACTTTTTAGTGACATAAAAAAATATATTTTTTAGGATAACATACATTTCCGTTAACATAATACAATGTTTTTAATATAACCCGATAATAAGGTGAGTAGTGAATCTGCTTTCTGAGCTGAGGGTAGCGAGTTCGATTCTCGACCGTACAGATCTATATACAAATATATGTAATCATCGTGTCTTGTGTATGTAGGTACCAACTTACAAAAAAAGTATGTATTTATCACGTGTGAATCCGCGGTGGCTCAGTTGGTTAGAGGACTGCTACGGTACAGCAGAAGTCGTGGGTTCAAATCCCGCCTGCGGATTGAATTTTTCGATCTTAACGTTTTGTAATATATCAGTTGTCTAGCACTCTTAGTACAAGCATGCTAGATAATGTATGTATTAAAGGTACAAGGTAAATGTATTGAATTCATAGACAAGTACGAGTAATAGGAAGGACAGAATACTAGACTAACATCATACATTTTCTAATGTATTCCTGAAATATAGTTGAAATTGAATAAGTATTCACATTTGGAACACATTATTTACGAAAAGGATTTCAAAACTTGTTAATCTACTATTATAATTTTTCTAGGTTTTCAAGCAATCCAGCATTGCGTGAAAAATGGATACGGATTATAGACAGACCAGATTGGACTCCTAATAAGAACTCTACTATCTGCAGCAAGCATTTTGAGAGCATATATTTCATACAAAGGAAACATAGGCGTGTATTTATGAAAGACTCAATACCTACAAATTACATTATTACTTATGAAAGCTAATTGCAACTTATTTTGATGTCAGATTAAAGCATGAGAATAAATTGTTAAACGTCACGAACACAATTAAACAAAACTGTGATATTTCTTGGGCAATAAATAATTAATCAAAAGTAAGGTGTTTTAATTATTTGTACATTTAGTATTAATTATTGATTTGGCCGAATCGTGTCCACTATATTAACAGAGCATTGCTGCAAAATGAGACAATCAAATTTGGTGAATTCTATTTTACTTCTACTCTTCCTTTTCTTCAATCCATCGTCGCTAGTAAAAATAAATAATTTACTCAGGCTCAAGGATTTGAATCAAAATCTTGGTTAATAGTTAATTAACAAATGCATTACCTACCAATAATCAACTTCTGACTGACCATTTACGCAAACCTAACTTCCTTATACAAGCTATAAATATTAAAAAAATGTACTTATGACGTTTTTATTGTTTATTATAATGTGACATCTAATGTATGGAACGATTTTGCTGGCTTAAAATCACTACATTAATAAAATTTCGTATAAATATTGCTGCACAGATTTCGAATAGCGCAGCAAATCCTGCTTTGCTCGAAGAAGTTTGTTGAAATAATAAACAAATTACGAGCGTCTTTGAGTAGGTAAAGCTTTCTTATGTGCCTGCATTGAAATAAAGGATTTTTATATTATATTGTTATCATGGTGTGTTTTGCTTCCTGTATAAAAATGCCTACCAACTGAAACAATCGATAATATAAAAGTATGGCATATTTTGCCTAGACAACACTATTTTTAACTCACACGTAGACATTCACCAACACATGAAAAAATATTTTTTCGTCACATCTCCATGTCGACTTCGTGTATCTTGTACATTCTAAATCTATGGTTATAACCCTTTTTCCCTATTTTACAGCGGAATATCACATTTATAGGTGATACAAACTTTGACGTTTATGAACACGTAATTAGAAATTCCTTATTTTTCAGTAAAAAGTGAACAGAATCCACGGAAAAGAATAATAATACACGCAAAATGCATATATTGTGAGAATGAAAATGACTGGAAACCCAAACCGGGAACAAATTATCAACAGTATACCGAGTGAGTATGTACGTCGGTACATTTCCCCCACGACCCCAGAAAATTTTCGACTCAGAGAAAATTTTATGAAAGAAAAGCCTAAAGAAATCCTAGGAATCCTACTTCACCAAGCATACAACCTTTAATACAAATGTTTATTCTTCTTCTAACATACCATCATCTTCAAACTGTTAGGGTGGAGTTCACATTCAATGACTGCCACTCTAGAAGGGAGTTCCTCAACGACGACAGGCTTATTTAGGGAGTTGTCAACCGCTCCATATATGGAGAAAAAAATACGACTTAGGCCTTCGTTACGAGTAGTCAACCGCTCGAACTGAAGGCTTGTTTAACGAGTAGTCATCCGCTCGGATTGATGGCTTATTTAACGAGTAGTCAACCGCTCAAAAGAAAGTACTAGTTAGTACTAAGAAGACCAAGTAAAGATCCTCAAGTTAAGGGGTTTAGAGTCCCTAAAGAGATAAGGGGTTTAGAGTTTAAAAGAGGAGTTTAAAGTCCCTCATGTTAAGACAAGGGGTTAAGAGTCCCTTAAAAGATTAATATAAAAGGTTAGAATTCCTCATTAAAAGAGAAATGAAAATAAATAAAGAGAGGGATTAATTAAATGTACCGACGTATATAAGTTCGGCTTTGTTAAGATAGTCAAATTTAATTAATCGAGACATTGTAAAGATGTTAATTAGAAAGAAAGTCAAGATTCAATAAAGCTCAAAAAAAAAAATTAAGTACCTCATTTTCTTCTAGATTGTAGAGTGAAGTTGTGTTTTCTAATTTGAAGGGGTTAAGATTCGAGATGACAGATTAGGGGTTAAGATTTAGGATGACAATGAAGGGGTTAAGATTTGTTAAAAGAAAAAGCCAAATAAGGATGATTAGGTAAAGAACACTAGAAGAAGTGTTGTTTTAGAATTTAGAAGAGGTTAAGATTTGAGATGACAGAGTAGGGGTTAAGATTTAGGATGACAATGAAGGGGTTAAGATTTGTTAAAAGAAAAAGCCAAATAAGGATGATTAGGTGAAGAACACTAGAAGAAGTGTTGTTTTAGAATTTAGAAGAAAATAGAGAGTGAAATGAATGAGGAATGAAAAGCAATATACTAAATAAGAGAAAGAGAGAAAAGAAAGAGAGACTGAAGACTTAAACGTTGGGCGCCAATTTGTCGTGAAGCGACAAAGAAGGGAAAAGGAAAACGAAAAGAATTGAGAAATAACAAACTAATTATAATAAAAGAAAAACAGAAAAATTAAAAAGAAACCTAGACGAGAGAGAGGAATGATTGAGTGAAAGATGAGTGAGTGTAGTGAGTGGAGTGGGCGTGGGTTGGTGTCTTCTCAAGATTAAGCGGGTCCGGAGGCGCCGAAGTGAAGCGAAGCGTTCTTGGAGTAGTCCGTCGATGCGCAGCGGTGTAGAAGCTGGAGCGCAGCTGTGCCGGAGACCGTGAAGACACCGGTGATCAGCAGAGGTAGCCGCGATGGCTCTGTCAGCAAAGGCAAGCAGTTGATGAATCCGATGTAGATAAATTTAGGAGGAGGCAATGCTCCCTCCGTGGGAGTAAAGTGAAAATCCTCCTTAATAGGAGCGAGTAGCAGAGTGAATCCCTCCTCGGGGTAAAGAAGAATAATCCCTCCTCAGAGTAAGGAGGGGCAAGTCCTCGCAGTCTCTTGGGCTAGGAGAGGGTAGCCCCTCACTGACCCTCCTAAGGTTAGGAGGGGTCAGTCCTTCGCAGGTCCTCCTCAGATTAGGAGGGTTCAGACCCTCGCAGTTCCTCCTCAGGCTAGGAGGAGTCAGTCCCTCGCAGGCCCTCCTCAGGATAGGAGGGTTCAGTCCCTCGCAGTTCCACCTCAGTCAAGGAGGGGTCAGTCCTCAGTGTTGCAGTGGGTGATGGCCTTCCGGAGGTAGTGAAGTCCTGGTCTTCCTGTAGTACTTCTTGAAGTGTCGTATAGTAAAGAGTTTACTGTTATAGAATCGACGCCAGCAGTAGAATGAGTCAGTTATGGATGGTATGGGCTTATATAGGGCCGGCCGTTCAAATTTAGAGCGTGAATAAAACGCGATAAAACTCGTGCTTTGCAGAGTTTGTAATGGAAATTGTATTGAAACTTTGCTAAAAGTTGTCAATTTTCAGAAAAAAAATAATAAGACTCCCGTCACTCAAAATGTCAAACATAGTGTCAAAAAGTACAAAATTCGGAAAAATACTAATAAATCGTGTTCACAATAAGAAATAATTATGCTGAGAAGGAGAGAAAAACCATTAAAATGTTAGTTATAACCCTTTTTCCCTATTTTACAGCGGAATATCACATTTATAGGTGATACAAACTTTGACGTTTATGAACACGTAATTAGAAATTCCTTATTTTTCAGTAAAAAGTGAACAGAATCCACGGAAAAGAATAATAATACACGCAAAATGCATATATTGTGAGAATGAAAATGACTGGAAACCCAAACCGGGAACAAATTATCAACAGTATACCGAGTGAGTATGTACGTCGGTACAGCACCACCGATGTTTCAGCTTGAAGCATTTATTCATTTCAAGTATACATACAGATTACCGTTAATTCTTGGTCAACATACAAATATTAATTAAATTTACGGAATTACAATCCACGAATTCTATACACAACATGACTTATCATGTTGTGTATAGAATTGTTGTGTATATAGAAAGAAAAACAATTTTATTTTGGATGTAAGTACTTAACTAAAATAAAATTAAAGCAATTTAGACAAATAGAGTGAGCCTATTTTAGATTCGACAGTGCATAGAGTGTCAGATATAGCTTTCTTGAACCAACGGAAATTGCCATTAATAATATCTATATCAATGTCTTTGCTACTCTTGGCCAATTCATTGTACGTGCGACACATTCTCACAAGGCGGTTATAAAAAGAATAAAAAGAAGTATTATTCTTGTAGACCTGAATATCAAATACATTACGTTTACGCGACCTTTTTTTTCTCGCCGTGGAATTGCTTTTACGCATGCCCACAGATCTGCAGGGGGGTATGTGGGACTCAACGGCTGGTGAGCAAGGCCGTAATACCCACTAAAACCACAGCGCATTCCATCACTCCGCCATTGTAGGGGGTGCCATGGGGTCGCGTGAGCATTCACCCCGGCACCCCAGCGGATAGCCCGAGGGCCACAAACTCCTTGGCGGCGGAGCAAGGTGTTGGGCTCCGCCACCTCCCGGCCGCAGAGGATAGGGAGGACGGCAACGACACACCGCATCTCCTCTTCCTCTTCGGAGCGCCACCCACCGCAGCGCCATCCATAGGTGCGCCCCCGTTTGGTCGCGGGAGATAGGCCGCACGGCAACGACACACCGAGACGTCTCTCCTCCCGCAACCGCACTCGACCGCGAGGGACAGCCAAAACTGTCTCCCACACCCGCACCCTTGGACGCATCCTGCGCAGGCCTCCCCAAGCCCACGTGGAGCATCCCCTCCCGGGATCCCGCTTAGCTTCACCGTGGGTGGCAAAGCCACGGTTACTGAGCCCCCCCACCACGACAAGGTGGAGATCCCACAGGGGGGTCCGTATACGCGACCTGTGACAAGTACTAAAATTAAGGGATGAGAGTAGATCGGGCGCGTCCACGGCGGAGTGCACGTGGAGGTAAAGTAAGTCGTACCTTTTGCGTCGTTGAGCAAGTGGGATGACACCAAACCTGGACAATCGTTCTTCATAGTTGTTAAGAAAGTAGGGTTCCGTAGTCAATTTTGGCACCGCGCTGTTTTGCATTTCTTGCATTATCATAAATCTATCTCCCTAGCCGTCAATATCATCATTGTAAAGCTTATATTTTTATATTATTTATAATTTCGAAAGTATTCATCACAGGATATACGAAACAATTTTTAAATAGGAGTTCCCGTGCCTGTTTCTTTACGTGAGAGATTTGAAGTTTATAGGTCCAAGACTTTAGGAATTACAGGGGGGGGGGGGGACACCGTGTAAACGACTTTAGCGGGCTATAACTCGCAAAGCTGATAAAATAGTGTTGTATGAAAACCCTATCTTATTTTCATAGTCCTTTTCAACGATACCCCACAGAAGGGGTGTATAGGGTGGTATACCTTTAAAAAGGGGTATCCTCGAACCATGCAAATCAGTCCATAAACGTAGAAGATATTCTGCTGTGACAGACTAGGACGGACTGAACTTCAGTCCGCTGAACGATCTTATAAGGGTTCCTTGTCGGACTACGGAACCCTAAAAAGGAGTTATTGTGACGGAACTGTTATAGTTAGACATATGTTATTGCGGACTTTATTGTAGATAATGATGTCCTCTACAAAACTGTACAACATCACTTTGCCCTATTGTCAATAGTTTTCGCAGCGTTCGCAATTTAATGATTTTCCTTGTACACCTTTGGCAACATAATCGAAGTTTTCATACGGAACCCTAACTTTTTGATAATGTAATATAGCCTATGTCAATCGCAGATAATGCAGTATTCTAATGGTGAAAGAATTTTTCAAATCAGTTCGGTAGCTTCGGAGCCTATTCATTGCAAATAAACAAACAAACAAACAATCAAATCTTTCCTCTTTCTATTGTAAGTATAGATTCGTTCGTATCTTGCGTTTCCTGATTGATTCGATTTTGTATCATCAGGTTGTACCATCTACAGGGGTGATGATCTTATCAGATATCTTATCCTAGACAAGCCATAAACCATGCCAGTCCGAAACAAGATTTATACTCGTCATCATCATATCAGCCTGTTGCAGTCCACTGCTGGACATAGGCCTCCCCCAAGGAGCGCCACAGCGCACGATCTCCCGCCCTTTGCATCCAGTCACTACCAGCTGCCTTCTTCAGGTCGTCTGTCCATCTAGCCGGGGGGCGTCCCACACTACGTTTACCTAAGCGTGGTCTCCATTCAAGAACCTTCCTGCTCCACCTCTCGTCGGTTCTGCGACAGACATGGCCAACCCACTGCCACTTCAGCTTGCTACAATTCATACTCGTAATTGTGTTGAATTATATTAGGAACTGAAATGAATTTAACATAAAAATATGAGAGAAGAGAACAAAGATTTAGTTGATTTTTTCGTAGTTGAAAAGTAAAACTTTATTTTTATGCTTTTTTGTTTTGTCTAGTACTGTTTGTTTATGTAGAGAAGATTTATAATATTTATTTATTTTATTTATTTATTTTCTTTATTCAGGAAAACAAACAGCTGTGTTATAATAATACATAAAGCTTATAAAACAAGGCGTCGTTCATTAGCCATACAGTTTTCACAATTAGGTATACAATTATGATGTTGACGAGTCGTAGATCGTAAGCGCGTTTACAAATTTTAATTTACTAAATTTATTTATATAAACAGAAAGTAAGTAAGTAAGAATTTTTGATCTTGACAAAATAAAATGTCTACAATTATGGACTTAGGCACACCTACATCAGGTGGCCTCTCTTTTTAACAAGTAACGAAAGCGGTTTAATTTTTCATGAAATATATCGATGTGATTATACGCAGTGTTATATTTTCTACAAGTTCTAATAATAAAACTATTGCTTCTGTAATTTGTGGAGCAAATTGGTGTAACAAAGGTACTAAAGTGGCGGGGGTTGGATCTGGGACACTTCAAACAAATTTTACTTAGCAAGTACGGAGAATCGACCACACTATTAATAATTTTGTGTAAAAATATTTGATCTCTGACCTCACGTCGAGTTCCCAATGGCTCAATTCTACTTGTGTTATAATTTTTAAACCGATACTCTAAACGTTTGACAAATTTATTCTGAATACCCTCTAACATGTCCATATATTTTTATACATTGGATTCCAAGCCGTTGAAGCGTATTCCAATTGAGACCTAACAAACGCATTATAAAGCAAAATAAGCGTATCTGCACTTTTAAAATCCGTGCTTTGGCGAAAGATAAAGCCAAGCAGTTTATAAGCCTTGGCAGTAATTTTATTTATGTGAGAATCAAAGAACAGGCCACTGTCCAACTGTATTCCCAAATCATTAACCTTGTCTACTCTTTTTAGTTCAGTATTGTGTAATTTATATCTAAATTGAATAGGGTTTACTTTTCTGGTAAACGTGATTGTATAACATTTTTCTACATTTAATTGTAAGTTATTTAAAGAGCAATAACTGCACAGACGATCTAAGCCTGCCTGCATATCATTACAGTCATCCTCTGATTTAATCACTTTAAATATCTTAGTATCGTCGGCATATAATAATAATTCGGAATTCCTAATACAGTTCACAACGTCGTTTATAAAAACATTAAACAGCAAAGGTCCCAGATGTGAGCCCTGGGGCACACCAGACGTTATAGGAATAAAGCTAGAAGTAAAGCCCTTTATAGTTACAGCCTGTGTTCTATTCTCAACATAAGAGGTTAGCCATCTAAGAAGATCACCATGCACACCAATTGCATTGAGTTTGCAAATCAGCAAAGAATGTGAGATCTTATCGAAGCATTTAGAGTAATCGGTGTAGACGGCATCCACCTGAAACCCCTTGTCCATGGAATCTAAGACCATGTCCAAAAACTCACAAACGTTAGTCTCTGTGGACCGCTTTGAGACAAAGCCGTGCTGATGTACAGTTAACAAAGGACTGATTACCGGATACATATGGTCATAAATAATTTTTTCAAAAATTTTGGGTAATACGGACAATTTTGAGATACCTCGGTAGTTACGAACGTCATGCCTATCACCACTCTTGTGAATAGGAACTACGAATGATTTTTTCCAGAAGGTGGGCATGATTCCATAAGACAAGGATAACTGAAATAAAAATGTGACAGGGAACGCTAACTGTTTACGACATGTCTTTAAAAATAATGGATGAAGACCATCAGGTCCACTACCCTTACATATATTTATATCCGAAAGGTACTTTTCCACGATATCTTGCGATATATGGATCCTGCTAATTAACGCACTACCAGACTCCGTACAACTCAAGTTCGCCGGACAGCCACTATCCCTCTCAAAAACCGACTGGAAGAAAGTGCCAAACATGTCACAGATAGTCTGCCCATCATTACCCACTTCTTGGTCTAGTCTAAGTGTATCTGGTATGCTATTTTTTTTTTTTCGATTTTATAAAAGACCAAAAATGTTTAGAGCACTGTTTTATATTTTCTTCAGATCTATTGATGTACAGGTTGTAGCATTCTATTTCCAATTTTTTAACCGAACGCCGCAGGTCCGAAAAGCATTCATAATCACAAAGTCTACCGTAATTTTTCCATTTTTTGTGTAACTTAGCTTTTTTCTTTAACATTTTAATTAATTTAAGCGAAAACCAAATAGGGTATTGTCTGTTTTCTTTAACAATTTTTTTAGGTATATGTTTATCGATAATATTATTAACAATTAGGTAAAAATTCTCAAGAGCCTTTTCTATGTCATTGTCAGATAGGTGTTCCTCCCACCTAACCTGTTCCAGTTCAGACTTAATAGTATCGTAGTTAGCTGCATGGAAACGACGGATTGTGACTGGCGCAAGCCGCAGGCCTACATCCTTTTGTAAGACATCCGCGACTATTGATAAAGAAGGGTGGTGGCTGTCCTCCGGCTCTGAAAGAGGTTTACAGCGGTTAACGGTACATGGAAAACTAGAGAATACGAGATCAAGCCATCTGTTATTCGAGTTCGGAATTCCATTACGCTGACTCCAGCCTGTGAAATTCATAAAGGTATACAACTGAGAAGTTAATTGATTAACAGTTGGATTGAACAAAATATAACTATCACTATCGGCTAGAGACTGTGACCACAATGCAGCCCTATCATTAAAATCACCAACCACAAGAAATTCGTCAGAAGGTCTACTAACACCGTGTTCAGATATCGATTCTAATAATGATAACTCGGAGACTATTTGGTCTCGAGTTTCTGGAAAGTAACAACAGTATATATGCAACCGCTTACAATCTGGGCCACGAGACAACCGAACAGATAAACATGTCACTTCGGCGTCAGGAAGATCTGGTAGTGTTAAGATCTGCGAATCTATCATCAAATCACGCCTAACCGCTATTAAGGTACCTCCACCTTTTTCCATCTCTTGACGTACATAATCTCGGTCCGTGCGGTAAACATTGTATCGGGGGTCAAATAACTCGGCATCAAAAATGCCCGGCAAAAGCCATGTCTCACTCAGTAAAATAATGTCGTAATTACTATTAAGTAGGTTTCTAAAAAATAATTTAGTTTTAGTTCGTAGTCCGCGTACGTTTTGATAAAAACACCTCAAAAATTTTTCAAACACTATAACGGTGATTATCTAAATTGTTACTATGCATAGAAAGAGTTTTACTGGGAAATTTATTTGATATTGCATGAAACACTATTATGATAATCGTTCCTAACAAGAAGGGCAAAACAATGTCAAAATGCCGCACCACGAAAAAAACAAGACAATAACATAGACATGAAAAAAGAATATCTCGCTGCAAGAAGCAAAACCCCGACTTAAAATGCTTGAATAAATATAAGGACACAATCCTGGTTACTAATTTGAACCAAACAATAAAATATTTCGTTAGATATCGCCATACTAATAAAACATTTACAAATACCTTCCAACAAAAATGAGCCATCGAAACATCAACGCAAGCAAACATTTTTTTATGCATCATTTCAAAACCCGACCCAACTCCGAACACATTGACGCGATAATATGAATTACACGTGCCATACATTGCTAGTGTAGTTCTCAAAATTTCAATCATATTCATAGCACACTCCGCGATAGATGCGAGCAGGTTCGATACGTCATACGCACCCCGAATACGATAGTGAAACCGCCCGAACAAAAGGACCTGCGATAAGGCAGGTGTTCTAAACATTTTATGCAAAAGTACTGCTACGTAAAAAAATTGTAAATCACATCGATATAAGTAATTACAAAAACAGCAACCATATAAAAAACATATAAAGCTAACACTTAAATAATTTTGTTTAACGATTCAACAGAGGTTATGTGTATTACAGGCGATTTCTCGGTCTTACGAACCATTATAGTACAATTACGGACCCAACAAAAAGCATAGTCTTTATCCTTTGCCCTCAATTTAGCTTTCTGGAAGAGATATTTATTCTGCGCGGAAAGATGGTCGTTGAAATACACACGGCTATCCGAACCAAGAAAACCGATGTCGCTCGCTTTAACGTTTTTCATTTTGCGCAATGACGTCAGAAAATCGTCTTTTTTGTATCGCGATTGCATTTTCACTATTATAGGCCTTGTTTTTCGGCTGTCGGTATCATTCTTGACGGCCACTCTCGTCACAAAATCAACATCCCGCTCAGGATCAAGTGTGAACCCACTCCGATCTGCAAGGCTCCTTATTATTTTGAACAGATTTTCACCAGTCTTCTCGGGCACACCGTTTATCTGGATATTAGATCGACGAACCCATTGCTCATTTTTATGACGTTCATTTTGAATTTCTTTGACCTGCGACTTAAGTTCTTCTAGCTCAGCCCCCATGTGTTCCACAGCTGAAACTCTTGCATTAATGTCATCCATACGACTATCGAGATGATCCAGCCTGGTGTTGAATGAGGTCTTAAGTTCAGCGACGTCAGACTTAACCTGTTGTAGGTCTTGTTGTATTATCTGAATCGAAGATAGTTGAGCCTGCATGTGTGATATTTTAGAAGATATGTCATTCAATAATGATAGATATGGTTGCCCGTTCACATCGTCCCTGCTTACACATGGTTGCTTTTGTGTTGAGGAAGAGGGGGTCCCACGGTCCAAGGTTAAACCAGATGAAAATTTTGAGCTGCCAGGTGTATTCGGCAGATGCGCCTGCTCTTCCAGAGCGGACTCCTCAGCCACCGCTTGCGGTACATCCCTACAAGCCGTACACATCCAAGACGCCCTCCCAGCTCCAAGTCTCGCGAAACCACGTTCAGTTATGCCACCACACCCAAAATGATATTTATTTTTGCAAACAGAACAATCTGGGCCGTCTCCTACTAACTGTAAACAACTAACACATTTGGTTGTGAACATGTTGTTCACCCCTAACTTTGCAATTCGCGCCGAGTAAACGTGTCTCGTCAACAAGTGCTCGCACCGAACTCCTGTTATTTTCTGTTTTAATTACTTAAAATAACGCTTTTTTTTTGTTAAAAGACATTTGCCTGTCAAATATTAGATAATAAATGTTACTTAAACACCCCTGTCTTTTATTTATTCCATGTAATCGAATCAATCGGGAAACACAAAATTAGAATCTCAAAACAACTGAACTGAAAACCTTGTTCTAGCCGACGATAAAGGATACACCTAAGTTTAACCACAACCTGTGTGCAGCTGTACCTAGTTCTAGCCGCTGTAATGAAGGCTAAACCTAGTTGTAACCGAAGATAAGTAGGATACACCTAAGATTAACCGCATGTGTCGGGCTGCACCTAGTTGCAACCGGCTAAAACTAGGTGTAGCCGCACTTCGGCTATTAACCGTAACGTGTATAAGAAATTTACTATAGTACCGTACGTACTTTGACTAACTGTCTACACGATATACCGTTGTCCGTAAAGTCGGTGGAGATAGGCTTACCTACGTTAAATTTACTACGGAATTTTATCAAAAAAATTTGGACACATTTTCGCTATTCAAAATTTAGAGACACCAAAAACTGATTTACTGAGATGTGAATTATGACCACTTTTAATGACAGTGTTTTGACGAAAGAAATGATCGGCAGTTAAAAACAATTCCGTTTCCCTGTTTTAAGATCACCTGCAACTCATACACATTTTTATTTTAAAATAGGTACCTACAGGGTCAATCTGAGTTCTATTTTCTTTAAAGAAAGCCAAGTCAGCCAATAACCCTTCAATTAGCATGCTAAATGACCATCCAACACATCACATCACAAATCTACAGTCAATAAAATTATATTGCGCCTATCTAAACACGTAGTTACATCACGAATCTCTTTCATCTAACAGACTAACTCAATGAAACTCGCTTTTTACCGTACTGGCCGTTTATTTTTAAACTCTCTTACTGATGAATGTTTGACGGGCTATCGAAAAGTACCACCCACCAGTCGATTTTTATTTTGCACTCGCAGAAAAAGTGTGGCAAACAACAGTGTCCATTCTTATCTATAGTAACGATAAGTACCTAAACTACACCATCTTTATTGTATACTAGTGGCCGCCCGCGACTTCGTCCGCGTGGAAAGCCTTTATCTTAAAAATTCTTTATGAATTGTAGCCTATATGTTATTCTGATGTATAAGCTATATTGTGGTAAAGTTTCATTCAAATCCATTCAGTAGTTTTTACGTGAAAGAGTAACAAACATCCATACATCCATACATCCATACTTACAAACTTTCGCCTTTATAATAGTAGTAGGATAGTAGGATCTAAGCATTTTGTGTTTTTCAGAAAGTTTGTTCGGTCTCAAAATGTAATTTTATCTCCAAATCCAAATGTCTGAACTTCATCTTTCTATCATCCATCATTCATCTTTTGCACCATCATAAATCCACAGCGAACTAGTAAACATAAATTATACAGAACATTACAGAAAAATACAAACAAAAAATAAAAACGTCAACAGCTCGCAAATAAGCGGACCTCACTGAGCATAACCCAAGATCCTATCGAATGCAAGATTTCCGATGTTTACCTGTAATTGTCTTCTTATACAGCTTTTCATAATTGAATAAAGAATCTTAAGAGAAAGCAATGTACCACCAATTCATAAATTTGAGGATATGAGTCAAGGGCGGGCATACCGGCTGCTAGAAAATATTGTTACACCTAATGTACAGTATATAAATAACCTCAGTCTCCGTCCGCTTGTCGCTCAGACGACTACGGCTCACAATTTTTGGATATATTGTCGTTTTTGCGTCAATTCAAAAAGTTTACTTCACCAGCACTCATGTCAAGGTACCATTTCAACCAGTATACGTACGTAAAAAGAAATGGGTGAAAAAAATGTGTGTGCAAACTGTGTCAGTGTTATTCTAAAAACAGTTTACTTGAATACGAGGACGCAGTGAAAATAAATCAAAAACGTTCTCGGGCAGTCGTGTGTGTTATGATAATGTTGTGTAAATATATTTTTATGAGCTGTAAGCCAATTTTAATTTCTGCTTTTGAAATTGTATTAAACTAATCTATTTTCCCTTTTTGATATTATTTACCAGTGTTTATGTTTGATATTATTTACCTATGTTTATACCAACTATTATTAACGTTATTCTGACAGTTAAACTAACAAATCTAAGAACACCCAGTAAGAACAATAAATCGTGATATTGGAATAGCATTTTAAGCAATACTTTAAAGTTTTAAGTAAATCAATTTTCTTTTATCCACAACATTTATGTCTACTGCCTTCCGCAGCACACGTTTATCATGCAAAAACATTCCTATATTTGTCAAGTCCAAAATCATAACGCGTCTAGGAAACACTAACGTTTGTGTATGCAAATTTTCAAATCCTGTCGCTATTTTATCGCCTCATAACGCGTTAACTACGTGACAGAACTTTTGGATGACGTGTTGGATATTTCCGAAGCACCAGATGGTCGGATGTACCGCAGACCAGTCGAGGTTAACCGACTTGACTAGAAAGTAGTTAAGACCGAGGAGTTATTAAACCAAAATAAGAGGCCGGTGATTTTGGTGGGAAAACAATCATTATAAACAAGTCTTACGAATAGGGTGAACGAAAGATTTGTGGAATATAATTTCGTCAACTCTATCCCACACAAACCCAAATATCATTCTAATGATTCACAACATTACAAATAACCATTCATTCCTTTCAGAGTGGCATCGAGTCCCCGTGCACTTGCGAGGAGTGTCAAGAGGAACACAATAGCTCATCCAAGAAGATAGACATCGAACGCCAAATGAGCGCTAACAATAAGTACGCATCGCCAAAAAAGGCGGACAAAACCCACGAAAGGACTGTAGATGTGCTCGTTCACGATGCCCCTGCTGATATGCCAAGGTTCTCCGAATCTGTGACGTCACCGCCGTACCACGTTGCCTCTCCACCGCCACCAGGATTTGTTGTAGCCCCTTACCAACCACCCCGGTTTCACACGGGAGGCAATGTCGAGGATTTACTCGGAGAGTGCCAGTCCACACCGACTATACAAACGACATTCATCCAACAGAACTCCGTATTTATGTGCAATACCAAACGAGTGATGCAAAGACAGTGCTGCTGCCAAAAACCTGAAATTATACCTCCATCTCAGCCTAATGGAGACGCCATTCCACCGCCTAAACAATACGTCACAGAGAAAAACATTGAACTGACTTACGATTACCCCAAATCGACGCCTGTAGCGAGTAGCCCCAGTCAGAGATCTGGTGAAGAATTGACAACGACAACCGAAGTCGCCAGCACTGTCGTCTTCGTCGAAAGAAGAATACCAGTCAAGCCGAGAAAGTTCGATTTCTTCTTTAGATCTCGCTCAGCTCCGGTAGGAGACAACGAAGAACCAATTTATGCTACTGTGAACAAACTGCCAAAACGACTCAGACGTATGGAATTAGCGAATTTGGAGAAAGAAGTTGCATATAAATCTGGCGAACCAGATTCTTCAACACGAACCGACTTGACTTTAAAAACCGATTCAGAATCTCAACCAGCACCTCCAGACGATGACACTAGTCGATCTGAAAGAGAAAAATCTACTGTACCACAAAGACCGGAGACTCCAAAAGCGAAGAAGCGGAAACGGTTTTCCCTAACGTTTAAGAAGCGAGATAGAAAAAGAAGGGAAAAGAAGAAGGAGACGAAGAACGGGGCGACCAAGAACGGGACAGCAATACACGCGGAGACTGAGAACGAGAGGTTAATAGAGGAGATTCATGAGAAGCCGAAGCACTGTACGAGGCATCGGCCGAGGAACACAATGTCGTCATCTAGCTCGGGCCCGCGGTACAAGCGGGATAGCTATCAGGTGAGGTTCAAGAACATTATTACGGTGAGACAAATTTTTTGAATTTATTCTTCTGAGGCTGCTCTTCTTGTAATTTTTAAAGTATGAAATCTGAGTTATTGATAGTTATGCTTCTATAAGGCCGTAGTCAATATTACTTACAAAATGGTTAAGTTAATGGTTAAATGAGTTAACCTAATAACTCCATGATCATAATAATATGTGGAATCAAACACTAATCATAGTTCTTAGCAATGTAACTGGAGTTTCATAGCATAAGTCTTGCCTGCCTGGCAACACTAAATAGAAAACATTGCCGCTATAAAAAATGACACCAGATTACCTCATTTCCAGGAGATCACGACCTCCCACTCCGAGCACGAGCGAACGAACAGCATGTGCTCGTCCGTCAATTCGCTCGCGTCTGCGTGCACGCACAATACGAGGAAACTATCTGCAGCGCCGGCCGACGGCTCCATACCCTGGTGCGGGTGCTGGGGCGCCGGCTGCGTATAAAACTGATGGATGATAAGCACACTATTAAATTTAAATAAAATTGTCTATTGGGGGATTCTTACGAAACTTAGTTTGCACAGGATAAATCGAAAATCGGAGGCTGCTATTCAGTAGGAATTTCGTAATTGGCATGATGACACACCTATCTTTAATATTTTCAAGACCATGGCGTTTAAAAAACATAGCCCCTATGTAGTTAATACAACCAATATATTTCCAAAAAGCTGTAGAAATCAATTTTCAAACACACAAAACTCAATAAATATTCGGTCAATTGACTCCGATTTCTGATACATGACCGTGACGTCACGTTCATGTATTCCCATACAAAATCTATGGAGGCAGATCGTTTTGACAGATAATAAAAAGTATGTCAACGATTGGTGGTGTCATCTAGCCAATTATGTACATATTATGTAACCAAACCGAATAAGTAGCTATGTCACCAAGACAGACTTCTATTTAAATAATAAGATAGTAAAATAAACCTAACATGTAAGCGAACTTAGGAAATTCTTGACACTAAGGTACTTTTATTCATTTCTAGTCTTTAAAATTTGAAAATCTAACTTGCTTTCTGTGATCTAATTTCGTTAAAAAATGCGTTAATTTCAGAGTTCTTAGTTATTTAGCATTTACATATTTTATAATGGTAACTTTTGCAAAGTTTCTTATCATAGTTTAGCTTGTAATGGCTTAAGGATAATGTAAATATACGTTTGATATTTATCGCGTAAATATACATTATGTATAACTTCACATCTTGTACAAAGAAAAAGATCTATAAACTTACCATTATTCGATTGATTTTAGAATATTGGATCTCAATAATAACGATTATTACTAAAGGACAAGACTCATATGGCTAAATACTTCTTCTTCTTCCTAGCGATTTTTTCGTCCGGTGACGGGAATCATACGGCTAGCTTACCAAACATAAATTATTATTCATTTTGACACTTATTTTACAAATATCAAATCTGGAAACTATGTACAAACAACATTACAATAGCCAAATATGATTTCATTGAATGTTTGATTGTGTATAAAGAAAAATATGTAAATATAAGGTAAAACTGTGATTTCGTACGCGTTGTATTGAAATGTTTATATCTGTTGAATAATTATGTAATAAACGTTATTATCAATTATATTTATAAGTATTTTTATTTTGATTTCACCTCAGTATTTCACCTGACGGTAATTAAATCTCAAAAAAAGGTTTTATAATTTAACTATTTATCCATAGACCACTAGATTTGAGCATGGTAGAACATATCAAACAAACTTCATTACATAAATACCATAAATACTGACCACAAAAATAGACACCTACATGCGGTTAAGGGACATAACGTCAAAATAAACAATATCTCAGCCGAATAAAACACAAAGTCATTACATAGATGGTTATTTATTATAAAATATGACACATTCCTTTGAACTGGGTTTTACAGTAATTGAGACGCACATAGCAAAATTTACGTGCCGGGTGTGCGCTCGCCCGCGGCCTGACCGAATATATCACAACATTGATCACACTCTACATTACAATTGGGAAAATAACAAGCAAGCAAGCTTTGTGTGAGGGAGAAAAGGTGTGAATCTAGCCTATCAACCCACTTTAAATACAATGAGTATTTACTCAAACTGATTTCAAAGATAACAAGACTTTACAGACAATTGTAAGTCAAATTTAATACTTGCATAATACTTAAACCATTATTTTAGCACTTAATAATTGTTAGTAAGGAGCATTATATTGAATTGAATACGTCACCATAAACCATAATGGTTAATTTAACCCGACCACTGAAACGAGGCACGATTTCGAAATTATTGCTCCACCAACGGAAGGGCGAATGAATGAATGAATGAATGAATGGTTGAATGTATTGGCTTCAATACCCTTTTATTCTTCACACAAAATATTGCCCTGAAATATTACTACAACCTTCCATGTATCGTATCACTAACGACCAAGGCAACCCCCTCAGAAAGGCCAACACCGCTTACAACCATCTCTCTTATCTTCCTAAACCTATACAAGCGACTTTCACCGACTTCCGTAAGTAATCTAGCGACGTTAAGGTCATTATAGCGCGGCGGGCAAGACGCACCACCCAGCCAAGCGTACATTGATTCTACTTTAGAACATTCGAGAACCTACAAGAAAAAACTTCGGACGAAAAAACCGAAAGAACAACACAATTTTAAGGAATCTCCATACGTTTTTACACACATGGCACGTAATTAAAAAAATACAGAAATGTGTGCTGGGAAATAATAAAAATCGAAAACCAAAAGAACACGGTGTACCGTGTAAATTAACAAACATATGGCTTAAAACTCTTTCATTAATAAAAAAAAACTCAATAAATAAATTATGCAAAATAAATGAATGAATGTACAATATTTACATCGAATATTTATATAAATTGCATTTTAAAAATCATTAGGGGAAGTCTCGTAAAATTATAAACACTTCTCCACTTGAGATCTAAGAAAAGCGAAACATTTTCTAGAAAAATAAAAAATTTAAACACAGGTAGGCTCTATGTCTTTTTCGATTCATAGTAAAATATAAAAAATTCCCTCACATCATTCCCCTAATGGACATGATACTATCTGTCTCGCTCACTTACACGCGTCCCTTATTTGTATGGGAGAGTGTGTGAGTGAGAATGACAGTGATATAATGACGTTATTATATCGATAAAAACTTACGTAAATACATCTTAACTATGCTTAATGGAGACATCTAATATATATTAAATATACTTATAAATAATTTAATTTTTTGGGTTATACTAACACAAATCAATAATGTGGTTTGCAACCGGAAAGCCACGCAATACATTCATACAATAATAAAAATTGCACTTCGAATGAGTAATATACGTTTCAAGATAGTGTAAGTTTTTTAAAACTCAATTTAATAGTACAAAAAATGTACCTACTCTAAGATGTGCGATACTAGAGGCGGTACTCCAGGATTTGGAATCCTCTATGAAATAGTGTCTTTTTTCAACTATCATTGTATAGAACATCAATAGCGACTATTGATTTGCGCCTGATAAAGACTTCTGGAAAAGTTGAACGAAATGCAGATGAATTCAACTAGGTAATGCTTAAGTGTTTTCCGACAAAGTGACGGTACTGGACAATGAAAAAAAAACTTATCTGTATTTATGTGTAGGAGATTCTTATTTATAGAACCACTTATAAAATAGGCATCACCAAAAGTCTATATATAGAGTAGCAAACACAACTCCAATTTCGCTGGTTGGACAAAAAATGAAAATAATCTAGGTATATTAGTCTATCTAGATGCTTATACAAATAGGCCATTCACACATTTCCTCAGGAATTAATATTCCAACATTTATATGTATTTTTTGGAAAAAAATAAAAGGTGTGCAAAAAAATTGGTTGCCTGTAAAGTCGGTATACGCGCGAAAGTTTTACGTGACAACGACTCTGAGTGGTAAAATAATTTTAATGTGAATATTCATTCGTATAACATGAACCGGTGTGTATGCCTATCTCTCTCTCTCTCTCGCTCTGTCTCTCTCGCGCAAAACGTGAGCGGAGCAGCGTAACGCAGTTTCTTGAGGTGTCACTGTAAAACTGTATCTTTCAGTTGTTTCAATGCATTGGAAATAGAATGAACAGTGGCCAGCTCATCAATATACCTATTTTTGTTTCAAAATCGCCCGTATCACAAGCCGATAAGATACCGCAGTAGTTACCGTAACGTGCTGGCCTCCGTATAATGATTATGGACCACTTTCGAACAACGTAATCAATTGAAAGGATAATTTAATATGCATTTTCTTTATTCATCAATCAAAGACGCAAACAAATAAAGGTATTAATAAAATTGCAATAATTTAAAAAAAACCGCTGTGGAAATGAGATCAATCAGTATCAATTTTAATTGAAAGCTGCCGTTTTTAAAACAATACGTTGTAAAACAATGAGAGAGCAAAAATGCTATCTTTGGAGTATTTACCGACAAAATTATAATTACAAACTGTTCATTGAGCTATAAATGTTAAAATAAATCTTTTACAAATAAAATATGAAGATCATAGCATGGAATCCATTATATCCGGAATATTTTTTTAATATTAGGTCCTTACATATGAAATTGGCGTTTTGTCGTACTGGCCACTTTGATCACAAATTTTTCCTATTTGGTTAGGAATTCGGAATTCAAATTTATACAGCTATTTCCACATGTAGTTGTGTTTCGTAAACCGTCATTCATTTGTTTTTTTACTTATCTTTTTTCTGTTTGCATCGCTCAATTTACAAAATGAAAAATTTGAAATATCGCGTTATTTACGAGTACGAGTTCCACCGTGGCACCAGTGCTGCTGAAACGGCTCGAAGGGTTAATGATGTGTATGGCGGTTGTGTCGCAAAAGAAAACACAGTGCGTTTTTGGTTCCAACGTTTTCGTTCTGGAAATTTCGACCTGCAAAACAAGCCCCGTGGACGGCCGGAGACCCAAGTTGATAATGAAGAATTGAAGGCTATTGTGGAAGCGGATCCATCGCAAACCACGTCCGAGTTAGCTGCAGGCTTTGGCGTTAGTGATAAAACTGTTTTAATCCACTTGAAGCAAATTGGGAAGATTAAAAAACTTGAAAGGTGGGTTCCTCACGAATTGAGTGAAGCAAACCGGCAAACGCGCGTCAACTGCTGCGTTACATTACTTGACCGGCACAATAACGAAGGGATTTTAAATCGAATCATTACCTGTGATGAAAAGTGGATTCTCTACGATAATCGGAAGCGCTCATCGCAATGGCTGGACCCTGGCAAGCCAGCCAAAGCCTGCTCCAAGCGAAAATTGACCAATAAAAAGTTACTTGTAAGCGTTTGGTGGACTAGCGCCGGTGTCGTTCATTACAATTTTCTCAAATCTGGCCAGACGATTACGGCAGATATCTATTGTCAGCAAAAGCTAGTTGCTAAACAACCAAGGCTGGTCAATCGCTCTACGCCACTGCTGCTTCACGACAACGCTAGACCACACACTGCACAACAGACGGCTAGCAAATTAGAAGAACTTCAATTGGAATCTCTAAGGCATCCACCGTACTCCCCGGACCTTGCTCCAACAGATTACCATTTTTTTCGAAATTTGGATAACTTCTTGCACGGGAAAAAGTTCAACTCAGATGGGGCAGTCCAAGTCGCCTTCAAAGATTTTATTGATTCCCGTTCGAATGGTTTTTTTAGTAAAGGGATCAATGAACTACCTATGAGATGGCAAAAGTGCATAGATTACAATGGCTCATACTTTGATTAAATAAATATGCTATATAAAAAAATTTCGACTTTTTGTTCCTCCCATACAAAACGCCAATTTCATAGGTAAGGACCTAATATATAACTACCTAACATTAATATATAAATGCGTTAAAAGCAATTTGCGTGATGTTAGTATTGTGATTTCCGGTAAACTTTATACCCAATAAAATATAAGATATTACGTGGCCCAAACGATAATAGTCACATGAGACGCAGTTATGTAGCTATCTCTTTTTGAGCTATAACGTTGAATGCTGGTGCGAGAGAGATAGCAATACTTTCAAGTTCTCGTGTCTTTTAAGGTGATTCCACTATTAATATATTTTTGTGCATTATAACATAGACACTTAAAAGCAATGCTGTGGATCATTCTTATAAATAGTATATCAAATAATATTCATCATTTAGATATGATTACAGAGTAAATCAATAATACATGACGTTATAGCTGCCTCCCTCGCACATTAAAAATATAACAACAAAAAATGTACACAAGCGTCCGCGTCACGTACTTAAAAAATTACGCGAATATCACTATAATATCCATAATTTAACAATTTAATTCATAATTACTTTTCGACTGAACGGAATGTCCTTACGTGGTGTTGCCATTGATTATACAAATATAAACGTTACGTTACCGATAATACTTTACTTTAAAAACATTGTTTTTTTTTAAATAATATATCCCGTTAAATACTTTTGTGCACGAATCCCTTAAGACTATCATGATGCTGATACAAGAACACCTAGTCTTTAAAATACTGTAAACAATCGGCGTTACAAAAATCGTCTGTTTTAAAAATTAACGTCAAAAATGCAAGCAATTTTCATTCTTTTGCGGTAACACTAAGCGTTTATGATATGAGAACAAGTTTCGAAATGAAAATCCTACCGCCGAGTACACTACTAACAATAGCGTTGATAACATAACACTCCATTTAGCACGATTGCGTTCGAACCGTATACGATACACTAGTATAACCGAGACGAGAGTCTGACACTGCAAACGCGTCCGTATTGCAAGGCCGTAGGGTCGGTAATCGCGACTTGCAGAAGTCATGGCGGCCATTTTGCGTCGGTGACGTCGTTTCGTTGACGTCAGACGTCGTCCATCACGAATGCAACATGCATTGTGGGTTCCTGGAAAGCAGCAAGAAAAAGGGTAAGAGATCGTATGGTCCATAAAGTCATTTCAATAAAGTGTATTGTTTCGTGACTTTCATTGTGTGCGATTATGCATTAAAAATAAAGTGTATTGTTTCGTGACTTTCATTGTGTGCGATTATGCATTAAAAATGATGTATACCAAACTTTACACATTGTAAAATCTAAGTAGGTGTCTCCTTAAATAACCACTTTCACTTCATTATTCCAAAGGAGAAGATAAACTGTATGCGGATAAGGTGTAGGTCCCACAATGAATGACGTACGACCTGACAAAAATCCCCAGCTCTCGCTTGACAAGTAATACTTCGCAATGGCTTCACTCACGCTTCAATTATAAGTGTTTTCATTCAACGCTAATATATGTAGCCTGAAATTTGAGGCGCTCGCATACCTACCTTAATATGTAAATGCCTTGATGTTCAAACCATGCCTTCATTAAATTTAAAGTTAAAAATCCTCCTAGTCGATTTCGACCCTTGCGGTCAATCTCAACAGAGATTGACAAGCCAAGGACGAGAGAGACATTATAGTGCCCAAGTGTGAGCGCAATACACAGGCGCACTTTCTGTTCCTTCACTCTTAAAGTTCGGTGAGACGGCAATCCGCATGACCGGAGAGAGATCAAGCGCAGGACCCACGGCTTTACGTGTGCATCGAGGCACGAGGGTGCAACACCGCCAACTTCCCGAGCTGTTTCTGAAAGTAAATCTCAGAAACAATTTTTGGCTCGACCTGGGAGTCAAACCCAGGGCCTCTCCGATATGAGGCAGAAAATTTGCCACTACACCAACGAGGCAGGTAGCATGCCTTCATATTAAACAATAATTTATTTATTATCCTCAGAACAAGGGACATATGTAGTTATAAATGAGGTACAACGATCATAACCGAAAAGTATGTACTAAGGAGTGAGACTGGTGCCTGAAATTGGTTAAAATAACCAGTGCTACAGGTCACCAGGTCATATGATTGTGCTAAACACTTATTGAGCCCAAACCGACTCACCCGTTGCCCTCACACCATGACGAAGGCCTCCTTCCCGCGGAACAGGAACGGGTGCTGGTCGATCATCGTCTGCACGATGTCCTCGAGGTACGGCCGCGTCATCTCGAACCGGCCCATGTCCGAGAAGTGCACCGGCAGTAATGTCGGCCACCAGCATATGGCCAGGTTCTTGCTGTCCATCGAGTTCAGCTTTGAGTTGTCCGCCACCCTGGAATGATGAGAAATTCGATAAATAATCTCCCTGTTTCAATGTTCTATCTACGATTGGTCGAAGTTTAAATAACTATCAGTTTTATACTAAAAGCTATCTAAGTATGCAGCGATTCGTATAATACCAGTTGATACCAGCCGTAACACAGGATCAAATACCTTGATACCTACTTGATCAGACTTGACTGATTAAAAATTGATCTACCTCCTTCGCTGCTAAATATAACGCACATAAAACAAAATGATGCACTTTTTAAACCTTAATTATTCCGACTTTAACCTTTTCAGGACCATGAGGATTACAGGACAATATTGGAAACGTAAATTCAAAATATCTATTGCGTCTCAATACCGCGACTTAAAGGATGAAATATGTATGTATGGAAGTAAGCATTAGGAAACAGGGGCGCAGGAAATCAGTTCTTTTACTACACTGTTGAAACAAACACCTGGATTTCTCGTTAACTTTGGAGACAGAGGACCTTTATTGTAACTTAGCCCCGTATTAACTAGCGCAAGGACCGCGGTCGCTCACTAGGTTACGAAACCACGCAAGCCATGGGTAGGCTAAATAAAAATATAATTATCATCAGTGGAGTCTATCAAAAAAAGGTAAAAAAAATAAAAAAAAAACACAACAATCACACCAATTCTCTAGTCCCAAATTAAGCTACGAGGCTTGTGTTATGGGTACTAGACAACGGATAAACATACTTAAATAATATAGTTTTTAAGAATTACTAACATAAAATGGATCAATGTAATCTTTTATCTTAAATAAATAATAATAATAGCGGGTCCTATAGCGGGGTCCCTGGTGTTTGTGAATTGTGCAAATGATTTGTTAATAAAGATATTTGATTTGATTTGATTTGAATAAAAACTTTTTTTTGTAAATAAATACATATTATACATAGAAAACACCCAGACCAGTACAAACACACATGTTCATGCACACTTATGCTTGTACTGTGCGAGGATCGAACCCGCGACCCTTGGTTTTAGAAGTCCGACATGTGGACCACTGCACCAAGCGGTCGTCAAAGGTGTTACCTTGCAAAATGATCCAGCACGTAGTCAAGTGTAGCCCGCGCGAGCGGCGTGAGCTGCGTGTTGAGCAGTGTGCGCAGGGCCAGCAGCCGCCAGCTGCGGTCCTTCAGCTCCACCCCGCCGGCGATGCAGCCGCGCATGGCTGCTAACAGATTTGCTAACATTAGACTTATTGACTTAAGAATAACCAAATATTACAAGATCTCGTCGCGCGATAAAAAGCTGCTGCAGCAGCTTCGTCATGCTGGCGCCGTCCAGCAACGGCAGCTTCTTGGAGAAGAAATCCTTCAGCGCAATCGCTACCTTGGACCTCACCGAAGTTAAAGGCAACTTACCACCTAAGATAACCTAAGTTAAAGGCACCTTACCGCCTAAGTTAAAGGTACCTTACCGCCTAAGTTTAAGGCACGTTACATCCTAAGTTAAAGGCACCTTACCGCCTAAGTTAAAGGCACCTTACCGCCTAAGTTAAAGGCACCTTACCGCCTAAGTTAAAGGCACCTTACCGCCTAAGTTAAAGGCACCTTACCGCCTAAGTTAAAGGCACCTTACCGCCTAAGTTAAAGGCACCTTACCGCCTAAGCTAGAGGCACGCAACTCACCGGCAATGTCCTCCAGCTGCGTCATGCTGGCCTCGTCCAGCAACGGCGGCAGCTTCTTGGAGAAGAAATCTTTTAGCGCAGTCGCTACCGCGTTCACGGGGATGTCTAAGGAGTCTAGATCGACGTTTGGATCTGTAGAGTAAAAAATTATTAAGTTATTATTACACCTTTAGTACCTACCGGCCATTTTGGCGTTTTACTCAAGGCGTAAGGCCATCTCACGTAAATATTAAGGGACGCAAATTTGCGTTGTACAAATCAGAAATTGTAGTCGTGAAAATAATAAGTCTAGAATTAGAGTTGTATTGTGGAAACCGAATAATAATATAAGAATAGAAAGAACGAGAATAAGTAACATATTCACAGTCATAGAAGGAGAAAAATACCAATAAGGACAAATTGTTTTTTGTAGAGAAAATGCTTTTGTTTTTAGTAAAAGATAAAATGACAATTTACCTTCATAGAACTTGTTGAACAGCATGTCGACATGCGCCCTGTTGCCGGGCACTCGGTACAGGCCCTCAGACGCGAGCCCCTCCCGTTCGATGAACTCCACACACTTCTCCACGAAAAGAGGCACTCCGTGCGGTCCCTGGTTGAAAAAACATGCTTGTATTTAATAAAGATTGATGATAGATTTTTTTTTAATTACGAAAAAATAAACCAAAATTTTATCCACAAGGACTAAAAGTGAGTCACAGGATCAGAAAAAAAAGACGATTATTCGTA
The DNA here is from genome assembly GCA_963921415.1 of Pyrausta despicata. NCBI lineage: Eukaryota > Metazoa > Arthropoda > Insecta > Lepidoptera > Crambidae > Pyrausta > Pyrausta despicata. Next base: position 7,537,348 of record OY992869.1, read on the forward strand.
CCTGCGGCCCCCAATTCTGCTGCGACTGTGTATTTTGCAACTGTGACGAGTTCTTTTTCGAATCTTTGCTTTTTGAGAATTCCTGAAACAAAAATATTTAATTTAGACATTAATTCGTTCGTTATTGAGAACATGTTAATAGAGTATCAATAACAAAATCGATATCCTATAGTTACGGAGCCGGATTTGGCCGAACAAGGCTCAATGGGATGACAGAGCTAGAGATATCGCAATGTGTTTAGATTTTTGTTATTAGATTGAATTCGAGTTATTAATTATTTTCTGTCCGACTAATATTTGTTTATATAACACGATGACTGCTGAGCACCACAATCAGGTCGTTAACATAAAGATTAAACAGGGTTGGAAAGGTCAAGCCACCCTGTCTCACTCCACACTCCAGCTGATATGTGTCTGACATTGCGGCCGCCCACCTGACGGTGTTAGATTGGAGTGCGTACCAATACTGGAACAAAGTGATGAGTTCCTAAGGAAGATGTATGTCCCGAAGCTTGTCCCACAACAGGTTGTACCCGACACGGTCAAAGGCCTTCGACAAGTCGAGAAAGCACGCATAAACAGGGTTGGAAAGGTCAAGCCACCCTGTCTCACTCCACACTCCAGCTGATATGTGTCTGACATTGCGGCCGCCCACCTGACGGTGTTAGATTGGAGTGCGTACCAATACTGGAACAAAGTGATGAGTTCCTAAGGAAGATGTATGTCCCGAAGCTTGTCCCACAACAGGTTGTACCCGACACGGTCAAAGGCCTTCGACAAGTCGAGAAAGCACGCATAAACAGGGTTGGAAAGGTCAAGCCACCCTGTCTCACTCCACACTCCAGCTGATATGTGTCTGACATTGCGGCCGCCCACCTGACGGTGTTAGATTGGAGTGCGTACCAATACTGGAACAAAGTGATGAGTTCCTAAGGAAGATGTATGTCCCGAAGCTTGTCCCACAACAGGTTGTACCCGACACGGTCAAAGGCCTTCGACAAGTCGAGAAAGCACGCATAAACGGGCGTTTTTCGATCGGTGTAATGTTTGACGGTCTGCTTTAGGCACAGTATGGCGCTTTCAGTGGACATCCGAGGACGAAAACCGAACTGATTGTCGAGGAGCTCAACGTATTTATTTAAATAATACATGTTTCTTTCCTTCTTTCTTAGATAATAGAATTACCTTGTGCCTCCTATCGTGTTTGGAGAAGGGGTGCGCCCGTCGCCGCGTGTCTGCCGCGCTCGACGACGAATTGTCCTGAGCTGACGACGGGTACTCGCCACCCAGCATCTGCGACAAAAATTGAGTTCATCATCATTACGAGCAGTTCGGTTTGATTCACACATCAAATGGGAGATGTAAAACAACAGATGGGACGGAAACCGAATTTGTAGGGAGCATAGTTGTGGACATTTCTAATGGAAAATATTTGCAACATCGAAGTAAATTCACAATTTTTTTATTGAGTTTTATCATTATTTTAAAACAGTTTTTGTTAATTATATATATTTTTATTATTTTATAATAATTTTTGAATCGGGAAGAAGCAAGTTTCATACCTAAGTTATGTTTTAAAGACGAAGTTTTTAAAATTTTATAAATATTTTTATCATGCTATTTTTACTGCCGTTCACTCTTTTCCGGAATCAGCGTCATTCAATTTCAAAGTTTTTATACGTACATCAGTCGATAATTAGAAACAATGGAAAAAATACTCTATTCACCTTATGCGTGGGCTCGTGGTGAGGCGGGACAGGCAAAGGCCTCGGCCTTCTCGTTTCGCCGTCCGAGCTGCCTTCACTCGACTCGCTGGCTGCTGGGGAAAAGATAAGCTATGAGAATGATTTGGCCACGCTATTTTTTTATGAATTCGTTTTTAATGAACACATTAATAAAAAAAATCATCATACACACACAGGCATGTGTTTGTGCACTGCAGATAAATACTCTTTTTTATTTTATTTTTTTGGGATAGGTTTGCTCTTGACCCAAGACTAAGCCCGAACGAGGCAAAGACTGAGTCTACGATGGAGCAAGCTCACCTAGAAGATGCCTGTTCACTCTAGCTTTGAAATTTTCTAGGTTGACATATAAGAAGTAAGACAGCTCAGCGCATCAACATAGCGCGAAGAAAAAAAGGCTATTTCGCCATTACAGTTCGTGATTGGCTATAATTAGATGATGGTAAGAAAGATGGTAGGCAAGGTGATCGAAACCGAAAACAATATTTTTGAGTCCAATACGCGAACCAATGGGCCATAATGATATTTGGTGATGATGGTTTAACACTTGAGTAAACTAAACTTTTTTTGTTTTTTGGGATAGATGAAATGTCACGCGTCGAATGTTTTCTATTTAATTTATTGGAGAACACAACAGATTACATGAAGTCCTAATGAAGGAGTACATAGTTAACAGTTCAGCACAAGAAAATAATCCTAAAACGTGTTTTTTCTGCATAACGTGAATGAAAGGAAGACATACATGCGCTAACATAGGATAGATTTATGTAATGTTGTTTATGATTAATATATATAGTTATATAAACGTGAATGAATACTAACACTGATTATTCAATGAATTTTTAGGCATATTGTTAGTCTGAATAAATAAGATTAGTACCTTTGTCTTCCTGCGCACGCGCTCTAAAACCAGTAGGCAGCTCCGGAGGTCCGACGAACATGCCCAGCTTGGGTACCCTTGGACTTTGCACTGCTACTAAGTTGCCTAACGACCTGTTGGGAAATTAATAAATAAATAAATATTTCACAACAATCACACCAATTCACTAGTCCCATATTAAGCTACGAGGCTTATGTTATGGGTACTAGACAACGGATAAACATACTTAAATATATTTTTTGTAAATAAATACATAGAAAACACCTAGACCAGTGCAAACACACATATTGATGCACACATATGCTTGTACTGGGCGACCATTGGTTTTAGAAGTCCGACATGAAGACCACTGCACCAATCGGTCGTCAAATAAGGTAAATGTCACTTATTTTTCACAGAAAATCGGTATTAGTTATGTTATCAACACCAACTTCGATATGTTTTAGACACTACTGTATAGGCTAAGCAAACAAAATGTAAAATGCAAATGTAATCTATGTGAGTGTGTAGACAACTTACACGAGTAGCATCGGTCAACTTGTAAATCGACGAATATGGTCTCATATGCTTTTCAAACTTTCGCGTTGCATTTTAACACTAACTATTGGTTATTTAGTCTAAACACGATGTCAGCTCGTGATCAAGGCTGTGTGCAATCCAGCCGAAACGTCGAGCATTGAATACCTAAATCTTCTTATATATAAAAATGAATTGCTGTTCGTTAGTCTCGCTAAAACTCGAGAATGGCTGAACCGATTTGAATAATTTAGTCTTGAAATATTCGTGGAAGTCCAGGGAAGGTTTAAAAGATCTAAAATTAAAAAAAAGGAACGGGCAGGACAAAGTCTGTCGGGTCAACTAGTACTCATTAAAATAGATCGCGTTTAGACCCGATAACTAAACGTTAGAATATGGTCTAAGTTGAGCAGTTAAATTAGCTTATACACGAACCTTTTTTTGTAGTGCCTAGGCGCATGGTGGGCGTTGTGCCGGCGTCTCGCGTGTAATCTCGCTGCGCCGGCGCCGCCTGAAGCCTCGCTTGATCCTGAACTATCCGTTTCTGAGAACGCTGCAAAAGGAACATCAATTGGAAAATGTCGTTGGAAATTTCCAAACTTCTTTAATTATAGAAGTTTAATTCTGTTACTTTACTTAATGCATCTGGCATACTGTTATATTTTGTTGACGCGGTAACAAATAAGATGTTAAGAAAAATACAATTTTGGGGATACTTGGTGCTAGGCAGAAGCACTACAAGGAGGTTAAGTTTAATGCCGAAATCCAAGAGGCCGACGTCAAGTCACAAAATTTCAGTCAATTCTGTATATCGCACAGCTAGCTGTTTCACACTTATCCCACAGGTACCGTGCAGTTTAATGGGATAAAATATAGATAATCGGTCCGGTAGTTTTGACATTCTGGCCCGTTTCTGTACAACTATCGACGCAACAAAATTTTCGAATTTTTTTTTTTCAATTTTTCATGCTTAGGGTTTTTTTGCCCATTCCTAGCCAAAAACAAATTATTCGAAAATAAATAAAAGGCATATTTATAAACACTATTCTCAGCTTTCATTTAGGTCAAGTTGAATTTTCAACTCCCACCAAGTCCGAAGATATTCAAGTTCACATAGTTACAAAAAAGTTAAAATTGCAATTTCAGTAGGATCAAAAACGTTTTACATGGCAAATTAGACGATGGGCCTTTAAAATAAGGGTCATCATCATCATCAAATTTAAGAGTTATGCTCTTGTCGGTGGACTTTTTTCCATGTTGGTCTATTCAATGCAATGTCTTTGACTTCCTGATATAACACAACACTAAACTTTTCTTTTATCTGATCCATGTGTGACCTTCTAGGTCTTCCTCTCTTCCTTTTCCCTTCTATTTTTCCTAATAAAGACTAATGAAGAAGTTTTGAACATCGTGGGAGAAAAAAGGGAAATCCTAAAGACCATTGAGGATAGGAGAGGAAAGATGTTAGGACACCTGATAAGACGCGACGACCTTATAAGAACGATAATTGAAGGAAAATAAGGGTGCTGTACAATAAATGCTAAGTGATTTCACAGATCTTTTTTTGTTTAGTAAATGTATTGTAGCAGGCAGCACGTCGAGTTACCCATGTCAACTACGAAAATTGATTTTATTTTCAACTAGCGGCCGCCCGCGACTTCGTCCGCGTGGTTAAGTTTTCTTCAAAAGTAGCACCACCTATCGGTAAGCTTTGAGTTGATACTTTACCTTCCAAGTAATGTTGAGTCAAATAAAAAAAAGTCCCATTAAAATCGGTTTAGTAGATTCTGAGATTCAATTTGCTGCCTGCCCCCTAAGTTCATCGGCGTGATTATTTATATCCCAGTTTACTCTCCAGGTGATACTGAGTCAAATAAAAAAAGTCCCGTCAAAATCGGTCCAGTAGATTCTGAGATTAGCCCGGACAAACAGACAGACAGACAAAAATTTTAAAAATTGTTGTTTTGGCTTCTATTACGGTAATTAAGACCCCCTGTAACAATTTTTCATAAAAATCTTCAATGTACAGAAATCGATCTTTTACAGTCTTATTATTATATATATGTATAGATATGTATAGATTGGAATAGAGGCGGTCACAAGGTCAAAGTGGGGTCACCTGATGAACATTAACAGATATGAATTAATGTTAAATGTGTTAAACTTTTAATAAACTAACAATTAAATAACATAATAAATAAAGGTGCGGACCAAGAGTCTGCAGTTGTAGGCTTATATATATATATATATACAGAAATGAATAGTATGTCACTTACAAGGTTGGTGTAACGGCGTCTTTTCATGCCTTCGGTGTCTTCTTAGCCTCATCATTGATGGCGCTTCCATGTATTCGTTAGGTTCCTTGATCTGTAAACAACATAAATGTTTAGTATTATTTTTTTAATAAACTATAATACAAAGGTCAGAGACTATGGAGAGATGGGTGTGGCTGAATACCAGCGCTGTTTGGGATCATATGCCGAGGCAGCACAAGATGATCCACTTCCAATTGTATTTGCTGATTTTGTTTCATTGTATGTTAGTTTTTAAGATGTATGCAATAAAGATTTTTTATTATTATTAAAGGTAAATTATCGATTTAAATAACCATTTACAAGCCATTGTTATTACAATTGATTCGAGCAAGAAGTAGGCTGTCACTAGATCATAAGACAAGCCTCGGTTCTAGGACCTGTCAATTTGGAATTCCATGACGGTAGCCTTTGTTCAGCATGGAAAGTCCTTGAGCTGATTATGTTAATGATAATTATGGGTCATCAACAATGAATTATCATTATTACTGACAATGTGATTTATCAGAATATACGCATTTGAAAACCATCATAATTTATTTATTTCCATTATTTTAAACACTATTCCGCGAAATAGATAAACGGTCGCAGACCACTGACAACGGATTGACTTGGAAATCTTTGCTGTATGTCTATGCTAAGCAGTGCACGTCTTGCGGCTGATTATGATGCTAGACTATTTCATTCTACTATGTTCCATGGTAAAGGCATATTACCTGTGCGTACTGAACGTCCAGTTCCGTTTCCGAGCTGACTCCAGACGGGTGATGGTGGTGGCCGCTCTGCTGGCTGCTCGAGTGCGACCAGCCGGAACGCTGCGACTGAAAAAAGATTTCCATTCAGATAAGTACAACCATAGGGGCGGCACCGTGGTCGCATGCAACCGGCCCACCCACTCGGGCCAACCGCACTTACTCACGGTTCTGTCCCACTTGTACAGGTTTACCGCACAATAGGAATAATAAGCTAGATGACACCACCAATCGTTGACATACTTTTTATAATCAGTCAAAACGGTCTGCCTCCATAGATCTTGTATAATAAGATTTTGGGAATACAAGAACATGACGTCACGGTCATGTATCAGAAATCGGAGTCAATTAACCGAGTGTTTTATTGAGTTTTATATGTTTAAAAATTGGTTTCTACAGCTTTATGGAAATATACTTTTTGTATTAACTTCATAGGGGCTATATTTTTTAAACGCCATGGTCATGAAAATATTTCAGATAGGTGTCATCATGCCAATTAGCTAAGTCAATGACTCCTTAATCTAGGTCAAACTGCCTCTACATTAATAACGTTAAAATAAGTATTTTATTTATGCACTTTTGCCAATGCATCATATTGGTAAAGTTAATAAGTTTGGTACAGTAAAAATAAAGGTCAGTGTTAGAACGGCATACAACGGGTTTGTTTCTTACAATAACTTCCCTCTCAAGTCGTTAGCACTCGACACATCCTTCAACTGTAGACACACCCTACACCACTAATGGCACCGGAGGGCACCGTCTAGTGTTTATTAGGTATACGAGCTCTTATCGAGTTCGGAAGATAAGTACAACCTGTCTGTCACCTTCAGAATTTGCTTCACCAAGGTGACGGCTTATAGGAGACCTCTCAAGTGTGGAATCGTGATTATTTTTAGGATTCGTAGTTATTTACACTTGCACGTTGCAGGCTAATAAAATAATAAATAAATATACAACAACATGTTATAGATATCAGAATCAACAGTGATATTAGCAATAAACTTATAAATACATATAACACCCAGACCAGTACAAACAGATATGTTCATGTACACAAATGTTTGTACAGTGCGGGGATCGAACCCGCGACCTCTTGTTTAATAGTCAACTTCTAATAACACAATAGAAAATAGCAAATAGAACATATCACTACATATTGGACTGCTATTTTCAGTTCTATCGATTTTTAACTCAAGTCTATTTAAGAAATTATAAGTCCTGAATTGACAAAGGGGAAAGGAACGGGAGTTTTTGGTACATATATTTTTTCAAAATAATCTTACTAACGGATGATAGTACAACTTACCCTTTTTTCTCTGTGTGGTGGTCCAATAGTAATGTGTTGAAGAGCGTCGCTCACCATTGTATAGTTGTTCATATCTAGCTTACCAGGTGCCTATAAAAACATTATACACATTTATAAAAAATGTTGACGTATAAATGCAATATCCTTGGGATGGGTGTCCATTCAGACTATGTAAGTGACGTCTATTTACAAGCATACCTGTGCTTAGGAAGGCACGTTAAGATGTTGGTCCCGGTTTATATTGATAGACTAGCTGACCCGGCGAACTTCGTACCGCCTTAGCGTTGCAACGATTGAACAATGTCATCGAATGACATTGATATTAGTTACGCGCGTTTTTCAAAATATGCAAAATTAAATGTATATTTTTCAATATTTCTGAGAGATTTTCTTAATATTTTTTTTCCATAAGAACCTTTCTCCTAATAATAACAAATACAACAAAAAAAGAATTAGTGAAATCGGTCCAGCCATTCACGCGTGATGCCGTGACCAAGGAAAACGGGTTTCATTTATATATACTAGTATACTAGCTGTCCCGGCAAACGTTGTTTTGCCATATAAATGTTAAGGGTAGACAACCCTTATCATTAAGGGGTATGAAAAATAGATGTTGGCCGATTCTCAGACCTACTCAATATGCTCACAAAATTTCATGAGAATCGGTCAAGCCGTTTCGGAGGAGTAAGGGAACAAACATGGTGACACGAGAATTTTTTATATATATAGAGATATATAGAGATAGATATTAATTGTAGAGCCTAGTCTGAAGCCCTCGGGCGGCTTAATAAAATCTGACAGTAGTATTGGTCACTTACCTTACAAACAACCCCTCCACCGCATCGCACTGAACCTGCGTTGTTGAGTATGGTTCCTACGACCTCACAGTAGAGGTGAGGGCGGTGGAACGTTACAGGCTAATGAGATGAGCAGGAACCAAAACCGGTATGACCAATGCCGGTATTTTTTTGGTTACAATCTATTTTTTTTTACAAATATTTTTAAAGGGTACCTCAATTCTTAAATATTGAATACAACCTGTATTAATACCGGTTACCGAAATATGTGAAGGTGGCTGTGGGTGTGTTTGTTTGTTTGTGCGTTTCCGCGTTCCGTGCGTGTTTTCTTTTTTTTTTGAGATGAGAACAATACGAAGTTTTTTAATGAACAGTGAACTCAAGCAATACTCACGTGCACTTTGAGTGTCTGCGAGTGGCGCGTGCGCGGCGGGGGCGGGTGCGGGCGCGCGCGGCCCGTCGTGAACGCGCGGTGCCCGTAGCTCCCCCCCTGCCACAGCCCTCCGCCATCTGTTCAATACACGTTGCCTTCGTATATAAATATCACAACAATTCTCTAATTCTCTCTAAGCTGGTTTTCCATAAGGCCCGTATAGTACACCTATAATATGTATATATGAAAGTCTATATGATAGTCCTTGTTTAGAACGCAGAAGTTCTTAACATTTAGTAGCTAATTAGTATGTGTACCAAATAACGTAAACCATGTAAGCCTTTACATAGAAAAAAAAATTTTTTTTTTTTTTATCATTGGATACAGAGGACCTTTACAGTAACTTAGCCCCGTATTTACTAGCGCAAGGATCGCGATCGCTTACTAGGTTACGAAACCACGCAAGCCATGGGTAGGCTAAATAAAAATATAATTATCATCAGTAGAGTCTATCAAAAAAAGGTAAATAAAAAAAAAATCACAACAATCACACCAATTCTCTAGTCCCAAATTAAGCTACGAGGCTTGTGTTATGGGTACTAGACAACGCATAAACATACTTAAATACTCTTTTTTAAAACAAATACAAATTGTACATAGAAAACACCCAGACCAGTACAAACACACATGTTCATGCACACTTATGCTTGCACTGTGCGGGGATCGAACCCGCGACTCTTCCTTTTAGAAGTCCGATCTGTGGACCACTGCACCAAGCGGTCGTATATAATTCGCGCCATTTAAAAAGAACGCTAACGATCACCTGCGCTGTAGATGATACATGGATCTAATAGGCTAGATGACACCACCAATCGTTGACATACATTTTATTATCTGTCAAAACGGACTGCCTCCATAGATTTTGTATGGGAACACATTAACGTGATTACGGTCATGTATCAGAAATCGGAGTCAATTGACCGAATATTTACGGAGTTTTGTGTGTTTAAAAATTGGTTTGTTCAGCTTTTTGGAAATATAGAGGTTGTATTAACTTCATAAGGGCTATGTTTTTAAACGCCATGGTCTTGAAAATATTTAAGATAGGTGTCATCATGCCAATTAGTGGAACGAAATGGGGTGGAAACGAGGTTTTTGCGCGCCGTACCTTCTCGCCGTCGCGAGCAAACGAGACGACGACTGCTCCCGCAAAAACCAGGGTCCAGCGTTCTTTTTACGTGGAGCGAGTTATACAAAATGTTGGTAGATAGGCATCGAATGCATAAATACCGAGACTTTGGTAAAATCATAGACAATATCAATTCCTTGTATCACTTCTTTAAACATAATGCTGCGCATTTCAAATCTTGATTTTTAATCTTCAATATTTTGTTTCGTCTTCAATAAACAACCTTATTATTTCAAACCTGCACTATGTAGAGAAATACACATATAACGTATACACACCTACCGTTAGACTACGATAGTTATTCGTGCTCAACCCAATGTCGCCGCGAATAGCGACTGCCAGCGTATCAAATCGCAAACAGTCGCGAGTCGTGACGACAGTATCCACAGGTGTGCCTTGGGCCGTAAATACCATCATATTTGTACAATAAGTTCTTATTCATAAAAGAAAACAGAATTTACAATTTAAAAAAAATACAAAAATTACATGCTGTATTCTATTCTAAGGACTTCAATAACAGAACGAAACAAAATAAGTGCATTTATTTATAAAACCGTAAGCTCCTCTACCATCAAAACATAACAAAATTTAACACAAAAGACGAAAATCTATCTACAATTGAAGTTTTCATGCAAAACATTAACATTCATCTGTAATTTTAAACATAATGAAAATAAAACGCTACTAAATCGCATATTATGTGTCTTCCAACAGAGTCTATTAATTCGTATCAATAAATCAATATCTAATCTATTTAGGAAGACCTTAACATACACTTAATACAGGGTGTAAAAAAAAACCTTAACGAAGCCGTCAACCACGCGTTCAGTACATCAAACCAAATCGTATAAAAAAGAAATTTTGGCTGGGAAACAACTTTTATTTATTCACATCAAAAAAAAAATAATTCTAACCCGCAATGTACAGCGCGCACGCGGAAAAGTCACCGCGGGGCGTGTTGCTTTACGCCGCCGCGACGCGGTTCGGTTCGAGTGTGCGCTGTTCATTGCGGAGTGTGCCATTTAGAGCCTTTTTATGAAAGAACTAGTGAAAATTTGAATCATGTTTCTTTGGAAAAAAGTTCAGTTTTAACGGACAGAAGTCATTTCTGTAATAATCATCAATTTTTTTTTCAAACTTTAACCATCAATATCTCAGTAACCGTTAACTTCCCAGGTATGGTGTAAAGGAAAAAAATGATCGTAACAATTGGTAGAATATGTGGTATTCGGCTTCGTTAAGGTTTTTTTTACACCCTGTATAAATGGTACTTCTATACAAAAGAACGGTGCGCTGCATAAAACTTGTATATATGCAACATGACATGCGTTTCAAGTACGTAGGTTATTATTTAAATAAGCATAAACACTACCCAATTATTTCCTAGTAGCTTTTAGTGTAAATATTTTTTCTAAAACATTATTATCGATGACACAGTTCAACTCTACGACACTTTGGTCTTATATTTATTCTTACCTTAACAACCATTTGGTTTTAGTAACCTACTTTGTTAAAAATTCTATTGGAAGACACACAATCTACAAACAAAACTGAACCCTCTCCATGTCGAAATAAGATACGTATACGCTTCATGCAATCACCTGACTCGTGCGTGCTGAGTGAGTCCTCCGAACAGTTGAGGTCCGCTGCGTTTGTGTAAAACGTATGGTTTATTTTACGAAGTCAAAAATTTATAGGAACAGTTCATACAATTTAACAAAGTATTTCACATTGCATCATGAAAACGGCCAAATTTCTACTATTCGGCTGCATTGATCAGAATGTAATGTGCGCGCGATAGCAAATATATTTTTAGAGAGAAAAACTCAATATTATTCGTGCAACGTACAACATATTGTGTTTCTTCGGCTTTCGCAAACAGTAGAAAATTAAAATGATACACTTTTTTACGGATTTATTCGCGATTTATTTACATTTTATTTTAACCCGACGTTTCAGACCCTTTTCAGCGTCCGTGGTCACATGTATACTAAGGTGTTAGTTGTTATTACATAGTTTTGAAAAAATAGTAAACTGCTATCACTCAAAAATATTAAGTTACGTTCCTATCAACACAAAAAGAGCTAACAGTATCTTGAGGTCTTGCAGTGCGGGGTCTAGACCTCGAAAATACGTAGAATGTCAATGGCCTCACGGAGCATACGAAGAAGAAAACGACGTTCTCTTGCAACGACTTTCGGTTGGTTAAAGTGTAGGATGTGGTTAGGTGTATCTAAGCAAGTTCACAAACTGTGTGTGCCATTGAAATTAGAAGACACCCTTTTAATAGAGAAGATGGTTGGATCCTGTTTTAGCCAAGACTCAAGCTAGACCCGGCAATGCAAGACCTCAAGATACTGTTATCGACTAGAAAAAAAAGAGTCATCAGGTATTCGTAGTAAGTAGTTAAAGAAATATCACTTATACCAAAAAAAAATTTATCTCATTTTCTCTTTGGCATATAGATAGTAATAAACGAATAGTGATCGAGTCAAACTTACGTGATAGATCGGCGTGCATTCTGTGATCTGGCGGCGCTGGTTCGGGCGGCGTACTCGGCGGAGGGTACACACTGAAACCTGAAACAAACATCATCACTATGAGTGCGCATTATGTTTTGGAAACATACAGTTTTAACAGTACATAACAAAATAGGTAATTAAAATAACATATAAACCAATTAAAAATTCACATATTGTGATGTAGGTAGTCACTCACACATTAATATTAATTATTGTAAGATAGAACAGAAGTATGTGCTTAGTAATATTCGTCTCTCAGAATCGCGTCGCTGAGGATACTCTCGAAAGATTCCGCGAATGTGTGCATCGTGATAGAAAATATTACGACGGAGTGATCTTTTAAAAAATAAAATCCGCATGTCTCGCCTTCCTTTTTATAGCAAGTGTATTTATATACTAAAATAATTACATCTTTGATCACCACGGGACACCGTGTGCATGCAGTGCACGTTTCCTTACCTTTCAAAAATCCTCTGTTCTTGTTGTTCATCGTGTCGGAGTATTCAGAGTCGATATCTGCGCGCGAGTCGGGGCCGATCAGCAAGTCCAGCGAGTTGGTTAGCTTGTGGTCCATCCTGGGAACACAATTAAAATATAAAATATATACTTCACAAATAAAATTTTAGCCTGTTTCATCTTAACCGATTGTAAAAATATTTCTCTCGGTTGATTTGAGGGTGTCTCCCACAATCATTGATGAGACATACGCTGGCTCAAAGCGTTAAAAACCACTTACAAAACTCAACGACTCCATTAAGGTTCTCGGTAGCTCAGTGTTCAGAGCATTGGACCGGACTTCCAAAGGTCCTCCCCGATGACCGGAGCCGAAAAGATTTTTTTAAGTGTTATGTCTTTTCGAAATCTATATATATATAAAATTCTCTTGTCACAATGTTCGTTCCCGTACTCCTCCGAAAAGGCTTGACAAGTTCTCATGAAATTTTGTGAGGATATTGAGTAGGTCTAAGAATCGGCCAACATCTATTTTTCATACCCCTTGTGATAAAGGCCTTAACATATAAAAAATAGCAACGAAGGACAACGTCTGCGGAGTCCGCTAGTAATAATATAAAATTCTTAAATTTTTATGATTCTTTCCCATTTTTCTACTGATAAAGGTAAATAGTATATTTATTTAGTATATTTAGTATATTTATTTATTATATTTTTTCATCATATCAGCCTGTTACAATCCACTGCTGGACATAGGCCTCCCCCAAGGAGCGCCACAGCGCACGATCTCCCGCCCTTTGCATCCAGTCACTACCAGCTGCCTTTTTCAGGTCGTCTGTCCATCTAGCCGGGGGGCGTCCCACACTACGTTTACCTAAGCGTGGTCTCCATTCAAGAACCTTCCTGCTCCACTTCTCGTCGGTTCTGCGACAGACATGGCCAGCCCACTGCCACTTCAGCTTGCTACATTTTTGGACGACATCAGTTACCTTAGTCTTATGTCGTATGACCTCGTTCCGGATCTTATCCCTTAATGAGATCCTCAACAAAGAACTTTCCATAGCGCGCTGAGTGACGTGTAGTCGGTGAGCCAGCTTGACTGTCATGTTCCACGTTTCGGCTCCGTAGGTTAAGACTGGTAAGACGCATTGGTTAAACTCCCGGCTTTTTAGGCATTGCGGCAGGGTCGACGTGAAGATATGACGCAATTTCCCAAATGCTGCCCAGCCAAGCTGCACTCTTCTGGCAATTTCCCGCTCAAAGTTGTCTCTACCGAGCTGCAGTACTTGCCCAAGGTAGACGTACTCTTGGACAACCTCGAGCGTAGTGCCCTCGACGGAAATTGGTTCTGGGATGACATGATCGTTGAACATTACCTTTGTCTTGTCCAAATTCATCCCAAGCCCCAGACGTCTCGAGGCAGCATTGAGACTGAGCAGCATTTTTTGCAAATCCTGCAGCGATTCTGCCATAATAACTATGTCATCGGCAAAGCGAAGGTGCGTAAGATATTCGCCATTTACATTGATGCCCAGTCCGTTCCAATCCAGCGTCTTGAACACATCCTCCAGTGCGTTGGTGAACAGTTTTGGAAATATGACATCTCCCTGTCTAACACCTCGGAGCAGCTGGATGGGTTTTGTTCGGTGGTTTTGTACTTGGACGGACATTGATGTCATACTGTACAGGCTTCTTAGCACCTTCACGTACCGCCAATCGACTTGGCATCGCTGCAAGGATTCCAGAACAGCCCAGGTTTCGACCGAGTCGAAGGCTTTCTCATAGTCCACAAAGGCCAGGCACAGGGGCTGGTTATACTCTTCGGACTTCTGTATAACCGGCCGCACCGTGTGAATGTGGTCCATGGTACTGTAACCTTTGCGAAACCCAGCCTGTTCCGGTGGCTGGAAAGCGTCAAATATTGCGGAATGACGGTTTGTGATGACCCTCGAAAACAGCTTGTAGACGTGACTCAGGAGCGTGATTGGTCTATAGTTTTTCAGGAGACTTTTGTATCCCTTCTTGAAAAACAATGCCACCACGCCCCTTATATTTTTTAGTATATTTATTTCACAAAATTTCATGAGAATCGGTCAAGCCGTTTCGGAGGAGTACGGGAACGAACATTGTGACACGAGAATTTTATATACAATATTAATAGACTGCAGACTAACGGATAGAGCTGCGATAAATCAATACATATATCGAGTTCACCGAATCTTACTTGTGGTCAGTGTGGTACGAGTGGTTCCTTGGCGGCGGTGCAGGCCTGGCAGCGGCAACGTCGGGCAGGTTGTGTGCGTGCTTCTGCGGTTGTTCCATGCGGAATGCGCGTTCGATTTCGCCTTTTCGCTCCCACACCTCTTTGAAGAAGGGCGTGTAGAATGCCGCTGTTAAAAAAATATCACAATTATCATTTTATAGTATTAATGATTCAATGTGAAATTAAAACACACTTAAAGAAAAATGGACTACCACGGGCGGGACTCGAACCCGCACCTCTCGCAATGAAATTTGCATTGCTAATGCTAAAAAAAAAAGTAACTAAATTAATGATTCAAAGGGTCTAGACCCCGCGCTGCAAGAACTCAAGATACTGTTCGCTCTTTTTGTATAGATAGGAATGTAACTTAACATTTTTCAGTGATGTAGTTTTAATTTTTACAGAACTATGTAATGACAACTAACACTTTAGTCTACCTATGACCACGGACGCTGAAAAGGGTCCGAAACGTCAGGTTAAAATAAAGTAACTAAGATCGAGTCGGTGCCGAAGAGTGCCGACGCCGCTACGTACGAGTGTAGAGCTACTCACACTTCCCCTCGCCACTAGTAGAGTAAGTGGTGAAGTGTGCGGCGAGGCGGTCGGCGGTGGCGTTGCCGTCGGTGATGAGCGCGTGCCCGAGGTCGGTGCCGAAGAATGCCGAAGCGGCGGAACCGCCACCGTCGGTCACCGCCACCATTTGTATGGGCAGGTTTGGGATGTTCATTGAGAATGCGCTGTGGAAATAATATGTTTTTAGTGACCATTAAATGGAAAGACATCTTCTTTTCGCAGACACTTTGCCTACCCACGAGCCTGGCATTTGCGAAAAGTTGGCCTGTGCTCTTTTAAAGCCCGCGTTAAGCGAACAGTTAGTCCGAAAAGTGACGTTATTCGCTATTAGGAAAAAAACACCAACAAAGAATCAATGAACGTTGAGGTCTACGATTTTTTCTCAGTGCATTCATTGGGTGATAGGTTTTGTTTGCCCAACGTTTGTAACCCCACGGATCTGGGGTGCGTGTCAAAAACAATCCCAGTCTCATACTATTGTTATCTCCAACGCAGAATTAAACTTTTCGGAAAAGACAACACAAAACTGTCGTCGCTTCTACCAAATTTATGATGCATTTATTATGAAAAATGATTGATCCATAAAGAGTCACCTACAAGGTACCCATGGTTATACCTGCCTTACGGCATACGAACCGACATAACAATATATAAGGTCACTTTAAATTAAGCACAAATTTTTTAAGGGTAGTTTCTATGCATTAAGACAAACAGTCATCTAAAAAAATGTGTTAATACGGTAGTTTCTTAGTTTAGCGTCGTGATAGCATAAAGCCATATTAAGGTTCTCCTGGTCGGAAAACCGAAACGGCATTTTAGCTACGCGCCGCGCATACGCACAACTCGGCGAAGTGATTTTGCTTGGCGGAATAAACTCTCGCGGCACGCGCGCTCGACGCAGTCTGCGCTGAAGGGGGCGGGAGAGGCTACGGGAGTAGCAATCCCGGCACGTGTACGCCTTTGAGGCATTGCCGCGCACTGCCGCGGATCAAACGAAATGTAAACAGTAGGTTTAGGCAAGGAGCCTAAAGCTACATTTACTACACCCAACTTTATGTTTCTTTCTTTTCAAATAATTTTTAACTGCGCCAAACGATACCTAAGGATATTGAATAACAAATCGATTCACTTAACATAGTGATAAGTTTCCATCAGTATTTTACTAGAAATGATTAATAATGAAATACCACTTTGAGGACCGTCTACCTTAGTTGGCTCATTATATGAATACGCATAACACCCAACAATGACATAAATAATTTGTTATGCCCATTGATGATATTCTTTTGCATACTGCAATACTGATAAAACCTTAATTTGATTTATAATCCCTTAGGTTAGACGGCACGTCCACAGTTTGTTTTGATTTAGGCTTAGCGGCACACAAAAGTTGTTTTTATTTTAAATAAAGGTGAGGTAATAGGAACGATTTACTTTGTTACAGTTGATTTGCGCACTAATAATGTTTTAATCATTGATCATGAAGGCATTAGAAGGCGTTGTAAATAATAATGACTGGATTTTAGCTAGATTTTCTTTATCGACTCGGGTTTGGGTGTTGTGGTACCGTCGTTGTTTCCGATTTCCATATCACAACGAAATAGCTTTAGATGACTTCCGTGGCCGGGTGGTTAAGAAGCCGTTTTTAGGTCGCCATTTCTGAGGTTTGATTCCCGGTCGGGTCAATGTCGGAACTACTTTTTCGTTATTGACTCGAGTCTTGAGTGTTGTGGTACCGTCGGAGCTTCTGATTTCCATATCACAAGTGTTTAAGTTACTTACTTCACTGTTACTTTCCGATTTGCACAGAAACTATCATAACATTATCGTATGTTTTTACACTAGCGAGTAGGTATTCATTAGTATCGCACTTTTACGATGTGTTGGTTTGAAATTGTAGTAAGTAGATCAATTAGTTCAAACGTCACGTCGATCGAATGCATTTATCAATCGGAATCGTATTTTTTCGGGAACATCACGCTGCGAAATGTCTTGCAGCGAATTGACTGAGTTCGTTGACCGCACTCATGCGGTCAGCAGTTTCCCGCCGGAGTACGCGCCCACGCGCCGCCTTTCATTGACCGAGTTTTCTCTCCCTCTCGCACGCAACGTAAGTTAGGCGTAAGTTAGTTAAGCGCGTAGAATTCGCACACTTTTTTTGCATTTCAATAAAAACGTTTAACACAAAAACTAGCGTACAAACACCATTTTTTGTAGATTATTTTTGACTTAGTGCATAGAATCTACCCTTAAAATATTTGCGCTTAATTCGAGGGAAATCTAATTTTCGATTCTTTTCACAAATAGTAAAACAAAAATTAAATAAACGAACTCACTTTAGCGTGGCAAGGCTGGCCTTCCGTTTCGCGGAGTATATGAGAATGAAACCGTGTATTAGCTCTTCTCTGAATTGAGTTGCGCCGTGAAAACTTGATATTATAACCTGAAATAAAATCAAATGCTAGAGAATTTGAATAAACATTAGTTACCTCGTGATCATGCCTCATATAACAGAGCCGAAATATCGGAAACTTATAAACTAAAAAAGGATATACATATTAATTAAGTCTCATTATAAGTTCTACTATTACTTGAACCGAAGATATTATTTTTTGTAAGTGTATAAAAGAGGAATTTCAGATCTGCAAGAGCTACAAGTTACGGACTGGCAAGAGGCGTCGCAAGACCGAATCAGATGGCGTTATCTTGTGTCAGAGGCCAAGACACACTTTGGGTCGCTGCGCCAAAGAAGTATAGTTCTTTCAAATCACGAAGTCGAGCAGAATTTACTTGTGGTAAATATGTGTCCGTATATGTGTCGATGTGTGCGTGAAAACGAAAGCGGGTATGGTTAGCATAAAAATAATACCAATATTTTTGTATGTTCAATTGATAATAAAATAAAACAACAAAACTTTTAAACTAAAATGTTTATTATTTAAAATAAATAATAAATAAGGGAATGTATTAAAATAAAATTATGTTCTTCTACATTTGGGTTTAAGTTTTAATTTAAGCGAAACATAAGACTTAAATAAGGATATACAATTGAACTCAAGATATGGCAAAATTATGAAAATAAGGCTAGGCTGGAACTATTTAATAACAAATTTCTATCTATTTTTACGTATGTGAAAAATGTGTCGCCTTAATCTTCTTCGGAAAAACTGTTGCTTTCGTTAGTTTCAAAGTCAGTCGTGCTGCTATCACTTGATTCACCCACATTAATTACAAATTCAAAGTCATAATCAAAATATTTCATATACTCCTTTTCAATTTTTTCGACATGCTTGCATGTATTAAGCCAGATGTTGTCATCGATACTGTTTAAACCTTCAGCTATTAAATTTTGAACTTCTGTCATATTTTGACCAATATTTTTCGAGGCAATCTTATTTTTCAGAATACCCCAGATGTTTTCAATGGCATTTAATTCGGGGTGATATGGTGGCAGTCGTAGTATTTCGAAACCTTTGCTTTTTATTATCTCGTCAATTCTATATGAAATAAAACGCTGCTTATTTCTGATTATTAAATCATACAATTCTACATTGCGGGACAGTGCATTGAAAGGAATACCGTGTTCCGTCAGCCACTTTTGCATGTCGCTCTTGCGCGAATTTGACGTAGGTATACTACTACTTCGAGTATTATGGTAGGATGCGTTGTCCATCACTATAACAGATTTATCTGGTAAATTTGGCAGCAGCTTTTCATTCAGCCATTTGCTATAATTATTGAAATTCATATTTGAGTGATAGTCTCCAGTTGTGGATGATGCTTTGTATATTAACGAAGCATCTTTAATAAATCCACTACTGCTACCCGCATGCACTATAATAAAACGAGCACCGGTACTCAATTTTTTTAAAAATGACTTGTCTTTTGTCTTAGTATCTAGTTTTTTTAAATTCCACGTGTTTTGACGTACGTGCGAAGTTAGCACATATGTTTCGTCTGTATACAGTATGTCCGGACATGACATACCGATATTTGAAGGGGCTGTTCTCCAGGTATTTTTATCGACAATTCAACCCCTCTACAGTCCCCTACCTCACCCCCCTCAAAATGGCCGCCATTTTAATCTTTACTTAACAATTCTGATAGTGAATTTATGAAAATTGCAATAACTTCGAAAGTGAGTGTCATAAAATACTAAATTTGGTTTTATTTGAACAATAACAAGTTGTTCTAGGGACCACTAAACAAATTTAATTGATAAGAGTGATGAAACATACTTTAAAAAATTCGAAAACCGCAAAAAAACATAAAAAATTCCGAAAAAAAATTACATTTCTGCACATAATTAAAAAACTAGCCCCTTATGATGGTATTTTTTTATTTTATTTCAATGGTTAGTTATGTTAGCTACAAAATGACACCAAATTTGTAAGTAATAAGTAATCCGCTTTAAGAAAAAAAATTCGGCGCCGTTCCACGAAAGACATTATCATAAGAACTGTTAAGTGCTTATTATGTAACGGCGGCCATTTTGAACAGTTTTCAATTTAATTTTTAGTTAGTTTAGATACATAATTTGTTTATGAATGATTTTTAATAAATGATTGTTAATTTTAAATCAAAATTTAAAAATAATGCCATATTACTTTTATTTCGACCTATGTCAGAGTTTTAATAATGTTTTTTTTTTCTTAAAGCGGATTACTTATTACTTACAAATTTGGTGTCATTTTGTAGCTAACATAACTAACCATTGAAATAAAATAAAAAAATACCATCATAAGGGGCTAGTTTTTTAATTATGTGCAGAAATGTAATTTTTTCTCGGAATTTTTTATGTTTTTTTGCGGTTTTCGAATTTTTTAAAGTATGTTTCATCACTCTTATCAATTAAATTTGTTTAGTGGTCCCTAGAACAACTTGTTATTGTTCAAATAAAACCAAATTTAGTATTTTATGACACTCACTTTCGAAGTTATTGCAATTTTCATAAATTCACTATCAGAATTGTTAAGTAAAGATTAAAATGGCGGCCATTTTGAGGGGGGTGAGGTAGGGGACTGTAGA
The DNA here is from genome assembly GCA_963921415.1 of Pyrausta despicata. Taxonomy (NCBI): domain Eukaryota; kingdom Metazoa; phylum Arthropoda; class Insecta; order Lepidoptera; family Crambidae; genus Pyrausta; species Pyrausta despicata. The sequence goes on from OY992869.1 coordinate 7,558,057, forward strand.
GGGGTTGAATTGTCGATAAAAATACCTGGAGAATAGCCCCTTCAAATATCGGTATGTCATGTCCGGACAGATTGTATATAATGGGACGGCCTTCTTCACGGTATTCATGAATTTTTTTCAAAAAATTAAATCTCCACAATTGTATTTCATGCCTTTCTTGTAAAGATTTACGATTGTTTTCAATTTTGTTCCATTCGTAGCCCATTTTTATAAGCAACGAACGTAATGTGCTCAAACATCCGTCAAAACCAATTTTTTCTCTTAATGCTGACTGAAGTTTTGCCAAAGTTGGAAGTTCATTGTGTTCTATATGAAAATTTTGAATTGTAGTTCGAATAATTTCTCGATTCATATTATCTAAATTAAATTTACCGTCTCTTTTTCGTCGCTTTTTCATGGGTGAAGTAAACTTGGTTGATGAAGATGGCAACTCTTTCTCTTCTTTTAAAATCCTACTTACTGTGCGTTCACTGACGCCTGTTGCTTGGGCAGTTCGTTCTAATATGTTTGCTAATGGACTTAGGTCACATCCATCAGTGTTATTTGCTTTCATAAAATTATATTCATCTTTTAGAAAGTGAAAGACTTTAGCAATGATTGCTCGACCCTAAAAACAATAAAATATACAATTGAATAAGTATCAAAAGTCAAAACTAAACTATTACTTAAATTAAAAAATAATCATTTTTATTTAATGTCAAAACTAGAAAAAAAATATTTACCTCGCTATGGATAACTTTGCGCTTTGACATGCTGACAGTACTTCACGGCAATTAGCGTCCGGAAACAATAAACACAACTAACCTGAGCGACAGCGCGCTCGCGACTGTCCGCGTCGTCATACACGCACACTATTGCATTATGCATGTACACGTTTAAAAACAAATAAAGACTACTCGCCTTCGTGAAATGCAAGAACTGTAAGTATAAAAGGGGAATTGTTAGCGGAAGATGATACAAATCAAATCAAAAATCAAGAGCGGCAAATTTAAAAAAAAATCTAAGGCGAGTTACTTTTCAAACAGAACTCTTTTTTCAAATACATTAGTTTGACAATCCTAATCACTCATCAGCAATCAAAAATTTGGTCTAGTAATCTGAGGTCCAGACTACAAAACCGGCTGTCGCGGGTTCGAATCCTGCTAGGGGCAAATGTTTGTGTGATGAGCACGAGCATTTGTACCTGAGCAATAACGCTTAGTTTGGGGCTAGGTAATTGGTGTGTTCGTTGAAACAATTTATTATTATTATTTGTATCCTCCAGGGTACCACAGCACAAGGCCAGTCCTTTTGGAAGGCGTACGTGGGGATATGGATCCAACACGAAGAGGCCCCTTAGTGATACATTAATGTGTAGGGATGTGTACTCAAAGCGGATACTATCTCAGTCTGCACTATTGAGGAGATACAATCAAAGACAGCACCCGCTAGGTGCAAGGACTATTGCAAAATATGGGAACTATAATGGGTCTATGGTGGGGAAATTGCTGGACTGGTTGATGGGATATTGATGAGACAACGGGACGCCTGCCATATCAACTGTCTCATATTATAATTATTATTAACTATATATTAATCAACTAAGAGAAATGTCTTCAGCGGATTTACCTCGACTTTCCTCTTAGAGTCGCCCAAGAAGGTTTCTATGACGATGGACCGGTCCCCAGTCAAGAAACACGCCTTGTGCATTAGTAGTGGACTCAGGACACGTTCAGGCGAGTACGGGTCGTCGCAAAACATGCACACCATTATCCTATAATCAAATGATAATTATATAAATAAATAAATATACAACAACATCATATACATTGATCTGTCTCCGTGGTAAGAAGCTGAAGCACTTGTGTTACACATATCAGAATCAACAGTGGTATTATAAATAAACTTATATAAATACATACAACACCCAGACTAGTACAAACAGACAAATGTTTGTACAGTGCGGGGATCGAACCCGCGACCTGTTAGTTAATAGTCAACTTCTGGACCATTACTCCAAAGTGGTCGTCATTGATGATTGGCAAGTAATTGATGAAAAAAAAAGATTAGGTGTCCGTAGCATACCGAAAGATATATACCAGCGAAAAAATCTGGAAAAAAAGTATGAATTCACACATTGAACGGGCATGGTTTAAATGTGTTCATATTGTTTAAGTGTACAGAAATGATTGTATGTAAAAAATAAAACGAAATTAAAATTGAAAAAGGGGGAATGACAATAGTGACTACACAGTCAACAAACACTTCTAGCGCTGTTTCTTCTCAGTACTAGCACAGATTACTAAATAGTTACTACGTAACAGATAAATCACTCCATAGAAAAATTTCGATACCTACAGCGTTAATAGACTACTTTTTCTGCCGCGTACAATAATGCACCTGCAGCTCTGAGTATAAAGTCACTATTGCTTTACAGCTGCGCGAGACCACGTGACGTGAGACCGAGTGACAATCGAACTAGGGTTGACACTTTCGGTAAAAATATTTCAACCACATTTTTCTAAAATGGTATTTGATTGACTGTTGTTGAAATAATATAACATTATTAAATAACAAATGTGAAATAAGAAATTCAGCCTGTATAAGGTATAACAAGCGAATTATGAGCTACTTAATTGTGACTCTTGCTATCTCTTTTTAAAACGAATCTGTCATTTGTGGAATCTGTCGTTTGTAGATTATTAGTAGGTACATTTCGAGAATCGCTCAATTTTATTGTCAACTACGTAGGTACCTACCTACCTACCTAGTCATTTCGCTAATTAATTTGTCATTAGTCGACTAAACCACCACGTCCAGTAGATAGGTAGGTAGGTAGGTACACACAGTTCGTAGGTGGTGCGCAGCCCATAAAAAGTAGACTTATAGGTATAATAGGTACTTAGGTATTATTTCGATAAAGTAACTGACCTATATTTCACTGTAGGTATAACATTTTAATTCAATAGAGCCGAACCCCAATTTACCTGAATTTATCCAATTTACCTACGTAGGTACCACCTACTAATTTGTTTATTTTTATACTTCGTAAATAAATTACTTACTCACCGGGTAATAATTACATTTTCTTCATTAGCTGGTAGACTAAAAAAAGAAAGCGTTTTATTTCTCTTAGTATTCGACCTACACCCATCAACAGCACATAAATTTCCACCACCAGAAGTCATTTTTCTTAAATAAAGCTAACGTTTAACAAGCACAGATTACTTATTTGCGTCGTGAGCGCGTCCGACGGTTGTTGGCAGCCCACTGAATTCGCACCGACGTCGGTGCGGGCGAGAGTAGGCTATTACCGCGCGCAAGTACATCGAGTGAGAGAGGCCTGGTACTAAATTGTCCTCAAGCAATGGTAGGGATAATTTATATTTGGGGACGTATAAAAGTGCCCCTTAGGTCTTTTTAACCCCCGACGAAAAACACCCTTCGTGTTAAGTTTGACACCTATGTCTGTATGTGTTTGTGTGTCTGTCTGTGGCATCGTAGCTCCCGAACGGATGGCAGGCCTCTCCCACTCGATGTACTTGCGCGCGGTAATAGCCTACTCTCGCAGCACCGACGGCGGTGCGAATTCAGTGGGCTGCCAACAACCGTCGCACGCGCTCACGACGCACTATAATTATTCGTGTTACGCTTACGATCAATTCAGTTTTCATACGAAGCAAATAACTAATCTGTGCTTGTTAAACGTTAGCTTTATTTAAGAAAAATGACTTCTGGTGGTGGAAATTTATACAGGGTGGCCCATTTATCGTGGATCAAACGAATCAGGGTGGTAGAAGAGGTGATTTCCAATAAAAAATCTTTCTACAGCATGGTCATAACTTAATTGCATAAATGTTATGGTCATTTTTGTTTTTTTTTTAAATAAACTACCGTTTTTTGTACAATTTAATGAATACAGAATAAAGTTGATAAAAAACAACAAAACAAAAGGTGTTGTATTATGACTAGATAATGTATCATTACAAAAAAAAATGAACTGCAGCTCTGGGTGCCAAATTTAAAAAGCAATCCATTTTTTCTTGTCAATTTTGAAGGATTACAAAAAATTACTACTCTCTTTGAGAACACCCTGTGAAAAAAGAATGTACTACAGAAAAGTGACCCTGATTAAAAAAAACTTGCTGATAATGCTGATTGAAATGAGGTATTACACTTTAGTGTCAGTTTTTTATTTCAGGTTTTATGCGAGTTTTTTTCATGTCAAGGAGCAAATTTTACGAGCAAAATTAACGTAATTGTCTGAAGGCACGTCTGTTATTCATGATTTGTACTTTAGCAGTCTCGAGATTTTGTCGTAATTCTTGTTCAGTGTTGTTCTCTCTTTGATATTACCACTTCTTTGAAATAGCCCCAAATAAAAAAATCTAATGGATTAAGGTCGGGCGACCGGTTTTAGTTTATCATAAACGGCAAGTTGTTTGTGCGTTGGATTGCTAGAACTGCTTTGTACTTCTCAAACTTGCTGATTTAATGCTGATTGAAATGAGGTATTACACTTTAGTGTCAGTTTTTTATTTCAGGTTTTATGCGAGTTTTTTTCATGTCAAGGAGCAAAGTTAGAAAGGAAAATTTGAATAAAAATTATGTCGGTAATTAAAAAACCATATTGAAATAAAAGAACAAGAATTATGAGTTGATAATTTTATTAAATATTTTTTTTACATTAAATGTTCAAAATTTCTACCTCTAACTATTATGCAAAGTCTGCACCGCCTAATAAAATTGGCACGTAATCGTCTGAAGGCACGTCTGTTATTCATGATTTGTACTTTAGCCGTCTCGAGCTTTTGTCGTAATTCTTGTTCAGTGTTGTTCTCTCTTTGATATACCACTTCTTTGAAATAGCCCCAAATAAAAAAATCTAATGGATTAAGGTCGGGCGACCGGGGTGGCCACGCAATAGCTCCGCCTCGAATCGAGTTGTTAGTAAACTAAAACCGGTCGCCCGACCTTAATCCATTAGATTTTTTTATTTGGGGCTATTTCAAAGAAGTGGTAATATCAAAGAGAGAACAACACTGAACAAGAATTACGACAAAATCTCGAGACTGCTAAAGTACAAATCATGAATAACAGACGTGCCTTCAGACAATTACGTTAATTTTGCTCGTAAAATTTGCTCCTTGACATGAAAAAAACTCGCATAAAACCTGAAATAAAAAACTGACACTAAAGTGTAATACCTCATTTCAATCAGAATTAAATCAGCAAGTTTTTTTAATACAGGGTCACTTTTCTGTAGTACATTCTTTTTTCACAGGGTGTTCTCAAAGAGAGTAGTAATTTTTTGTAATCCTTCAAAATTGACAAGAAAAAATGGATTGCTTTTTAAATTTGGCACCCAGAGCTGCAATTCATTTTTTTTTTGTAATGATACATTATCTAGTCATAATACAACACCTTTTGTTTTGTTATTTTTTATCAACTTTTTTCTGTATTCATTAAATTGTACAAAAAACGGTAGTTTATTTAAAAAAAACAAAAATGACCATAACATTTATGCAATTAAGTTATGACCATGCTGTAGAAAGATTTTTTATTGGAAATCACCTCTTCTACCACCCTGATTCGTTTGATCCACGATAAATGGGCCACCCTGCTAAACCTAAATACATAAATATTACCCGTAAATAACTTTAAATGAGACTCACTTGACCCTACTATGTTGATGGGTGTAGGTCGAATACTAAGAGAAATAAAACGCTTTCTTTTTTTAGTCTACCAGCTTATGAAGAGAATTTAATTATAATCCGGTAGGTTTGTAATTTATTTACAAAGTATAAAAATAAACAAATTAGTAGGTGGTACCTACGTAGGTAAATTGGATAAATTCAGGTAAATTGGGGTTCGGCTTTATTGAATTAAAATGTTATACCTACAGTGAAATAAAGGTCAGTTACTTTATCGAAATAATACCTAAGTACCTATTATACCTATAAGTCTACTTTTTATGGGCTGCGCACCACCTACGAACTGTGTGTACCTACCTACCCACTCGACGTGGTAGTTTAGTCGACTAATGACAACTTAATTAGCGAAATGACTAGGTAGGTAGGAAGGTACCTACGTAGTTGACAATAAAATTGACCGATTCTCGAAATGTACCTACTAATAATCTACAAACGACAGATTCCACATTTGACAGATTAGTTTTAGAAAGACATAGCAAGAGTCACAATTAAGTAGTTCATAATTCGGTTGTTATACCTTATACAGGCTGAATTTCTTATTTCACATTTGTTATTCAATAATGTTATATTATTTCAACAACAGTCAATCAAATACCATTTTAGAAAAATGTGGTTGAAATATTTTTACCGAAAGTGTCAACCCTAGTTCGATTGTCACTCGGTCTCACGTCACGTGGTCTCGCGCAGCTGCAAATCAATAATGACTTTATACTCAGAGCTGCAGGTGCATTATTGTACGCGGCAGAAAAAGTAGTCTATTAACGCTGTAGGTATCGAAATTTTTCTATGGAGTGATTTATCTGTTACGTAGTAACTATTTAGCAATCTGTGCGGATGGGCCGATTTCAAAGCGCTCTTTTTTATTCGAAAGATAATTTAATCACGGTAAATTTAAGCTATAGCTGGTCAAAAATCCGTCCAGCGTTGAAGCTGTGTTCTTGGCACATTCGGGGGTTTTTTATCTAGGAAGTTAGTTTGTACTGAAATAAATTTATTTTATTGATTTTATTATTGAGCTAGAAACCTTGGCTGTAAATATTAAATAGTTTAGAAGTGTGGAGAAACGTTAAAGAACTAACGTAATTAATTTGCACGAAGAACTAAGAACTGTTGGTGTCGATAAGTTTTAGATTGGACTGGACATTTGACCAAAACACGCGAGAGATGAATCAAGATGTTGCTCTTGAGTAACTTCTTACGAATCTGCTAATTGACACATTACTTATGCCAAGAATTTCCTATTTTGCGACTCATTTTATGCTGAAAAATAAAATAACGTAATACAGGTCCCCCTTATAAAGGTCGTAGGTTTATAACACTACTATCTCACCGTATATCGGAATCGAAGCACACGATAAGGTCCCTGTACAGGTGCGCGTAGCTCGCCTTCTCGCGGTTCGCGCGGATCAGTTCTTGTATCGCGTCTGCGGTCAGAGCTTCCGTTCCCAGCTCGGTCACGGACGCCTCCATGTAGGAGCAGTGGAGACTGGAAAAGTGGGCAAAGGTTAGTAACAAAAGTCTTATCTGAGGTTTCTCAGTTTTTGATTAGGGGTCGTTTCGAAATTAAACAAAATATAAATATATAATATACATATATAGTTTATTATATAGCTTTGAGTTTTTTAAACCATGCATAAATTAAACATTTTACTATAAATAAATAAAAATGTGGCAGCGTAAAGGCGTTTGTCCACCACGGCTCTCACTGTCACGTCAACGATAAAAAGTAGGAACGATATGACGGCGTCGAAGTAGCGGAACGGTATTCACATACATTTTCTCGTTGACGTGACGATGACGGCGTTAGTGGACAAACGCCTTAAGCGTTGAGTCGATTTGGTTGCTCGCGAGTGTAATTCGCCCGAAACTTTGTTCTGATATCAATACCAAATTTCAGTCAGTAGTTCAGCAATTTTAGCGCGGTTGACGGACTAACATCCAAACAAAGAAACTTTTACATTTATATTATTAGTGTGATTTTGAACATAAACTATTGCTTTTTACGAGTACCTTCATACACTTTTGAGGTATTTATGTTGCACAGTATTCTAGAAACTATAAAACTAATATCATGGTGACGCCTTTAAGAATTTTGATTGTCTGAATTTAATAAATAAACTCACTTGTCTGCAAGATTCTGTCCTTCCTCCTGTAACCTGGCTAGTTCCTTCTTATCCATACCTTCGTCTTGGACGAACATGACCACTAAAGGCAAGCCCTGTAAATATTTTTTTTAAAGTTAGACTCATATTACATTTCAACTGTCTAATGGAGTGTGGGTGGGATGAATGGGTAATGGAGAATTTTCACGTACCTGAAAAGGTAGTTTGTCTTCTTGCTCCAAGCTGGACAGTAAGGTTTTTTCAGCACACCCTCTGATGTACTCAAATGATTCCTGGTCTTGATAAACACAGAAGTAGCCTGAAATAAAATAATACATTGTTTTAGACACTCGACGAGTATAACATATGGCCAATGGAGTAATAAAGTTCGAGTATTCAGACTGTTTGATAAGAAGTTCAATGACTTTCATCATGACAGACCCAATCGCAAACCATAGAATTGTATTGGATGTGTTGATTGAATTAGAACCAGAAGAGGAAATGGGAAAATGGCGTCTTGAGACGGTCTGCAGATTTTAAAATGATAATAATATCTGCCTTGTTTATTCTTATAACGCTGGTCGGGAGGAGATTTACCTGCGACTTCAAGCTCTAGTTTTTCAAGTTGTTACAGTTGGATGTATTTGGGTTTTTGCGCTAGCGTCGTTTAGTGGAAATTTAAATCAAAATAATTTCCATTTTCAGTTTTGGAACGATTTTGATATATTGACCCTCGAACATCTATGGCCAAAGACAAGCAGTGTGTACAATTACCGTCGCCAAGCGTCAACCCGATAATCTTGAAAAGTTAGTCGTAGTGGGCAAAGCGGACGAGAGAAGAACCCGCGAAAGATCACCAAGCCGCTGGTGTGAGTGACCGCACTCACTGTGCTATCGGTGACAATATCGTCGATGGCGAAAGATTTTGAAAGAGATGAAGGGCTTTCATACAAGACACGACCTTCAGTAATGTAGATACGAAAAAGAGAGACAGTTACCGTTGGGCGCGAACTCATTTGTTATTAGTCTTGCGCGTGCGCAATCGCCGTCGAAGTCGTCGGCGATCCCAACATTGCATACACGATGACCGAACGCTCGAGTCCGATACCCTGACGATGCGACTTATATAATGTAGCGCCTTACAATAAGATTTAAGATGCATTACATTATATAAGATTACATAAGGGCTAGAGATGCAGGACACTTACTACTTTAGAGGTATACGTTTCAAATTGGTTGGATATTATTTTGACAAGGGATAAATACTGCCTATTTCTTTTGTAGTACAGGGCCTCACAGTCTTGAGGCAAAGGTACATGCTCACGTACCGTTCGGCGCGAACTCATCATGCGCGTGCGCGTCGCCGCCGAAGTCGTCGGTGCGCACGCGCTGCTGCACGCGCCACGTGCGCGCGGACACGTTGACGCGCCGCTCCGAGTCGCACCCGGCTAGCAGGCGTTTCCCGAACTCGCCCGCTATACCTTCAACCTGGTGAAACAATATCGTATTCGCATTTCACATAAAGTCATTTATTCTATAAACAATAATAAAATCGTATTGGAAATCATAAGCATAAATTTACCATATTATCATGTCATATCATAAAGTCAATACAGGTTAAAAGAGGTTATTTGTACTTATTGACACATCTTTTCGAATTGGGTATTTGACAATCATTCATTCATTCATTCACTTGCCCTTTTCCCAGGTTCTGATCTGAGGACGGCGCAGTATGTTTTTCTACCTCATACCATCCTATTTTTCGTCACTGTAATTATACAGTGTATATCAAAATAAATTCCAATACCCTATTTCTCTAAATTAACACCTTAATTAAGCCATCATTTCTTGTTATTCGCATAGTTTGATTTTTCATTGATCAAAAATTACACCGAGCGACGAGTGTGAATGATGACGTCACAAGTATTATCGCCATACAATATTTATGGCAGACGGGCGTTTTGATATCCAATGTGAAGACATCTATCTGTGTAAAATTGCTCCGTACATGTTTTTATGGTGTACAAAAAAGTGTTATCTGAATAAAGCTTTTTAAAAATACATAATATATTGTTCTGTACTCACCCCCAAAATAATAACGTTTATCTGATTGGAGTCGGTAGTCAAAGCCCAGGGCGCAGCCGGTGGGCCGGCAAGGCATTGTGATTCGCCCGTCGACGTCAGTGACCTAAAACAACAACTTATTAGTATTAAGTCAATTTTGTACATAACATAAGGGTTATGTTAGAAGTAGTGATGTTCCGTATATCCGTATCCGTATACGCGGATATCCGGCAGAAAATAAATCCGTATCTGATACTTTTCTCGCGGATCTCTTAACTTATTAATTTTCAAATGATAGGATGAAATGCTATAATTATATTGTTATAAGGTAGATAAAAAACAAATAAAATTCAATTCAAGTATTTTTATTTTAATATTGCAAACATTTAACGTAGTAGGTTACTATACCAATAGTGGATAGCTGAAACATGTCCTGCCTGTCGTACCAACGGGCGTGACGTTAACTATCGTTTAATGTCTCGCGCGCTGACACCGGAGTTTGAGTATGGAATTGAGTGAGGAAATAAAGATCCGTATCCGTATGCGCGGAAACCTACACATTTTTAACGACCCGGCACATCACTATTAGACAGGTGGCGCAGGATTGACAAACATAAAAAAAGGGCAGTTTATTGTTACTTGCAAACATTGTTTCTAAATCAACTCCTAAAATCTCTTTCGCGAAACCATAAAGCTACGGTTTCCTGGGATAGCGTTGCCGTCATATAACGGCCGTAAAACAGCGGTAAATGACGTCACTAGAACGTTGTCTATGTAAACGAAATGACGTTATGGTGTCAGTTACTGCCCTCTAGGATACCGCACCATTTAGTTTTAGTTAGTCCCAAATGTTGAAACAGCATCAGCTTCCTGTCCTGCTTCAATCGGTCAAGCATCTTGTTTCCATGAAAGTGTAATAATAATAATAGTCCTTCTGGCCGATTTTGACCACGGAGGCCAATCTCAACGGAGATCAGCCAACTACGCAGAAGATATTATAGTGCACAAGTGTGAGCGCAATACACAGGTGCACTCACTGTTCCATCACTCTCAAAGTTCGGTGAGACGGCAATCCGACATGACCGGAGAGAGATCAGGCGCAGGACCAACGGCTTAACGTGCGCACCGAGGCACGGGGGTGTAACACCGCGAACTTCCCGACACCGAGCTGTGTTTGAGAAATTCATGACAGAAAACCTCAAAAACAATTTTGGTTCGACCTGGGATTCGAACCCGTCCTGGTCTCTCGGATGTTAGTCAGAAACTTAGCCACTACACCAACGAGGCAGACATGTTAGTGTTCCACTTACCCCACTCTTGTGTTCAATATAACAGGCAACGTCGCGTCCAAACAGTTAGCTCCGGCGGGACAGTGCTCCCTCATAGGACAGTGGACGAACCCCAAATGTTGAAACAGCATCAGCTTCCTGTCCTGCTCCATGCGGTCCAGCATCTTGTATCTGTAAGAAGACGGTATGTTAGCAATTCAGTAAGAAGAAGCAAACGTTGGGAAAATCCAAAGTTATAAAAGCACTACGGATGTAATATGTGGCGTAACACATAACACAAAAATTGTATTAATTTAATTTCATAAAACTTAGTTTTCATAAACTTGAAATTAGTGAATAGACTTTATTTGTTTTGTAAAAGACATTTTTTGTTTAATATCTCCCGATAGGGTTTCCCATAAATATAACAAAAAATACTAAAGTTTTTGTACATAAAAGTAAAAGGGTATGCTAGTAGTGATGTTCCGAATATCCGTGTCTGCGGATATTCCACAAAAAATAAAGATCAGTATCCGTACCCGCTACTTTTCTTGCGGATTTTTTAACTTTTCAATTGATAGGATGAAATGCTATAATTATATTGTGGTAAATATAAAACCAATCAATTTATATTCAGGTATTTTTTATCTTTATTGTAATACACAAAAAAACTTTGGTATTTATTAACATGAAAAATAGGAAAATTTGACGAGGAATATCATCAAAACTTTTGATTTAAAGTGCGAAATAGAGCGAACACCAGAGAGTTGGATAGACAACTTGTGAACGAAGCAATCAGGTCTACTTGGAAACCTATACAGGGTGGCGACCACAATATAACAATTGAATTTCTATCTGTTACTCTCTCACGCCTAAACTACTGAACAGATTTGGATGAAATTTAATACACATACAGAGTGTTGACGACCATATATGTGTACAAAATTTCATCCAAATCCAATTTCATACAAAAGTTCAGTAGATAAGATAAGTTAAGTCTAAATAGGCTGAGGACCCAGGTTGGTCAAGGTAAAGACAACCTGTGTCGGTGGGGGTACTTAAGCAGCGCAGACGTCAGCTATAAATGTCGAGAACCCCTTCAAGCCATGGTCCACCACATTAACTGTCCCGCGTGCCCGACCACCTGCTCGCGTGAGGCCTTACTGGTCAGTAACCAGAGGGCTACCATGGTAGCCGCTTTCAGGGCAAGTAAGATTTAGCCCGTGTTCTTGCCGACACGAAAGAAGAAGAAGAAGTAGTTAAGACGTGAAAGTGTAACAGACAGAAAGTTAAATGTCGTATTGTCGTCGCCACCCAGTATACGGCAGGTGATAATAATATCAGGCTGTAAGCAGGCTCCCTACAAGGTGGACCAACGATCAGGTGCGCAGTCGCGGGAAGTTGCTGGATGTGGGAAGCGCGGGACCCATCGCGGTGGAAATCCGCAGGGGAGGCTTATGCTTAGCAGTGGGCGTCGAACGGCCGATAATGATATCGCGTTAGCTACAATATTAGAAAAGTAATTAGTTTCTCGTTACCTTGAATCGTCCTGCAGTACGTCAGTGATCTCTTTTATGTCCTCTTGAGTGATGGTACCCGTCGGCGATATACTCTTAAAATGGTAGAACAAATCCGCATGTTCAAGCAATAATTCCTGCAAATAAAAATTATGGTATTATGCTGTATTATGTGCAATAAAATCTTATATGTAAAAATGAATTGCTGTACGGTAATCACGCCAAAACTCGAGAATGGCTGAACCGATTTTAATAATTTTAATCTCGAAATGTTCGTAGAAGTCCAGGGAAGGTTTAAAAGGTCAGAAAATAATAAGCCACGGGCAGGAAAAGGTCTGCCGGGTCCGCTAGTAATTTTCTATTTATCTATCTATAAGATTTAATTTGTTGAAACTATGTCTAGACTAGGTGATAAAAATCTTATGGACAAGTTTCAAGATTCCGTTCTCGTGGTTTCGCTGGACATTCCGAATACGCTCGGAATCTCCAGCGAAACCACACGGCACGCACGTCTTTTTCGGAATCCCACGACACGTCCTACAGCAATTCGCCTATAGTGGTCGTGGCCTTAGCATGTCATAATAATCGAGTTTTACCCATTAAAATATCATAATCATCTACGAACTCCAGTAGGCCAAAGTTAGGAGAACATGCAGGGGTGGGGCTACAGCTCAGAGAGCATATGTCTCTATGGTGTTTCCCCACAGACAATGGCACATTTTTTTTCCAGCACCTGAACACGAGAGGATCCCTACAAGGCCACTGGCAACGTATTGACTGCGTTATGGTCTTCAAAATGATTATTATGTCGACACGATTCTTATCGTGTAAGAAGAAGAAGATTATAATCTACATCACAAAATTGTTTAAAATGTCCAATGTACTTTCGGGGAAGTCGAAAAATAGAACTTTCAAAATGTAATTATATCAACAGCTAAGTAAAAAGAAAATGGAAATAAAGTTATCGTACTTTGTATTGTACAATGAGATCATTTAGGGTACATGCTGATAGATCTTCTTACCTGAAGGTTATGCTTCGCCCTCTTCTGTATCTGCCTCTGGTGCTGATCGTAGACCCTCTGCTATTGTTCCTCAGCTAGCGCTTCATAACATTCCCGTCCCGTTAGCAGAACTTTCGCTTCGGACAGCTTGAATTGTTAACAACATCTGTTATAGATCTTCTTACCTGAAGGTTATGCTTCGCCCTCTTCTGTATTTGCCTCTGATGCTGATCGTAGACCCACTGCTGCTGTTCCTCAGTCAATGCCTCATAGCAATCCCACCCCTTGATAAGAACTCGTTATCCGGACAGTTGTTTTCCGGAGGTCACGTCGCTAGTCTCTACTAGAAGACACTTGAATTGTTGACATTATCTGTTATAGATCTTCTTACCTGAAGGTTATGCTTCGCCCTCTTCTGTATCTGCCTCTGGTGCTGATCGTAGACCCTCTGCTGTTGTTCCTCAGTCAGCGCTTCATAGCACTCCCGCCCCATGAGCAGTACTCTCACTTCGGACAGTTGTTTCCCGGGGGTCATGTAGCCAGTCTCTTCTAGAAGACGCTTGATCTGTTGACACCATCTATGAAAGATCTTCTTACCTGAAGGTTATGCTTCGCCCTCTTCTGTATTTGCCTCTGGTGCTGATCGTAGACCCTCTGCTGCTGTTCCTCAGTCAGCGCTTCATAGCACTCCCGCCCCATGAGCAGTACTCTCACTTCGGACAGTTGTTTCCCGGGGGTCACGTAGCCAGTCTCTTCTAGAAGACGCTTGATCTGTTGACACCATCTTTGAAAGATCTTCTTACCTGAAGGTTATGCTTCGCCCTCTTCTGTATTTGCCTCTGGTGCTGATCGTAGACCCTCTGCTGCTGTTCCTCAGTCAGCGCTTCATAGCACTCCCGCCCCATGAGCAGTACTCTCACTTCGGACAGTTGTTTCCCGGGGGTCACGTAGCCAGTCTCTCCTAGAAGACGCTTGATCTGTTGACACCATCTTTGAAAGATCTTCTTACCTGAAGGTTATGCTTCGCCCTCTTCTGTATTTGCCTCTGGTGCTGATCGTAGACCCTCTGCTGCTGTTCCTCAGTCAGCGCTTCATAGCATTCCCGCCCCATGAGCAGTACTCTAACTTCGGACAGTTGTTTCCCGGGGGTCACGTAGCCAGTCTCTTCTAGAAGACGCTTGAATTGTTGACACCATCTGTATATGAGTAAAATGGTTGATTATAAGGGCTAAATAGGCTTAAACAGCACTGCTAAAGAGAATATTAGTACAATGTGCTATTTTTATTAAGAACTATACGACTAACGTCTGCAGCGTTAAACCGCCCGTTGTTTTTAAGAAAGAAAAAAAATTGTGACTCCGGTCTGCAAAGATTCCTGTTTTATCCCAAGGGAGCATTTAATTGGGATGAAAAGTATCCTATCACCCAAGTCAGCTCATACCCTGTGTGTATATCGAATTTTATCAAAACACGTTCAGTAGTTTCAGCATGATTGAAGGACAAACACAATTATAATAATGAGACAGAAGCAGATTGGATCCGCTCCTCTACTTTCTAACTAAGCTAGTTTTTGACGTAATTCGTTTGATGTAGCGTCACTCTTGCAAGCTTGGCCGTGCAAGCAAACGCGCTGGGTTGGTAACCCAAAAATAGGAACGAAATATTATAGAGTACGTACGGCCTCAGTCCACATTTGGGTAGATTGTAGCCCTAACTAGATGTATTAAGGTAGATATGTGTTTTTCAAATTTTCAGTTTTTATTTCGTTTATTAGTAAAAATTAAATAATGACTGTAGCAGTGGTGGATAATACTTTCATGAAAATCTAAAGTTACTTAAATTAATCAGTAGCTAGAGTGTACAGGCATCTTCTAGGTGAGCTCGCTCCATCGCAGACTCAGTCCTAGCCTCGTTGGGACTAGTCTCGGGTCAAGCGAGTCACAACAACAATTTCCATTTTGATTCTTAGTAAAAACTAAATAATGACTGTAACAGTGGTGGATAATGTTTTTCATGAAAATCTAAAGTTACTTTAATTAATCAGTAGCTAGATTGTACAGGCATCTTCTAATCGACCTCGCTCCGTCGTAGATTCAGTCTCTTCCTCACTGATCTTAGTCTAGGGGCAAGAGCAAACCTATCCCAAATAAAGAAAGTACCTAGTTTGTAATCTATAAACTAAATGATATTCAGAAAGAACACTTACTCGTAATTTCGTTGTTCCTCCTGAGCTTCATGTAAGTATGACTTGAAAACGGAAGCTGCCTCGTTTGTTTCTAAAATTTCGTAGGGAATTTTCTGTGATTGGCCGAGAGTCTGGAACATAAAGTACAGTTAAATCGTCGTAATGAACTAGCTGTTATATCAGTAGATTTGTTGCTCGGCTTTGCTCGGAGTGTTTGATATTCACTGGCAAAACGGAATGATGACTTTGTAAAACAATCAGGCCACTCAATAGCTTTTTTTTTTTCAAATAATCCATTCTGTTTTTGGTAGTATAAATCTGCGGCTTAGCTGTAATGGGTGAGTATGAGGCTAGGCGTATGCTGAGACGCAGACGACGCAGGTTTACAGTTCACGGTTCAGTTCACAGCGCAGAGCAGAGCAGATTTTGTAAAGCATGGAACGTCATTGAACGTACGCTGCGGCGCAGGCACATGCGACGCAGATATGTGTCTGTCCTGCTCTGCGTCTCGCTGTAAAGCCGGCACGGAATTCTGCGCCACGCGTGCACGTCGAGATGTGTTTTTTAACAATAATATATTCTTTTGGCGTTATGATTATGACAGAACATTTAATCGAATTAGTTTGTTGTGAACCATGTTTGTATGATACAAATCATCCAGACAATTCAAAAAAGACATTGAAAGAGTTATTATGGGTTTGAATAGCTAGCTAGGTTGCGAATGTCAGTTGCGTCGCAGAATTAGGAGGGGGGCACATGTCTGCCTCAACTGCCCTGCCCTGCATTGTGCTGTGCTGCATTGCCTGCGTGTCATCATACGCCTAGCCTGAAGTGTCTTACTACGTACCGTGTATGATATGTGATCGTCAAGTTATTCACTCGTCATATTTATTACTTAACTGATCTACATTTACTAAGTCTCCACTCACCTGATACCTAGTAGCCCTTTCCCCCACCCGTAAAGTAGTGTCAGTGCCGAGCGGACTCTCCATGTCGGAGCCGGATTCGGAGCCCGAGTCGGGCGCGCGCGCCTCGCTGAAGTAAACGGAGAAATCGCGGTGGGAGCGCAGCTGTCGGACTACCACTGGCCAGTCGCTATAACAATGTAAAAAAATGAAATTAACTTGTATTCAAGTCCAAAAAACTCAAATGTAAAAAGGTGATTTTGTGCGCGAAATTGTTGTTTTGAATCTGCGAAAAAGGCCTGCCGCTATTAAAACTACAAATGACGTCAAAATCTACATAAAATGATAGCACTTGTGCACAGATTTCTGAAGCAACCAGTGTACAATGACGTCATCCGGAGCGCGCAAAAGATGGAACCGTTTGATCAAAACTTGATTTAAACGATTGTCAATTTATTATAAAAAATGACAAGGACATTTCTAATAATAATTATATTTTAACTATACTGAAACGAAGTAAAAGGTAGAAAGCACCAAAGTGGTCGTCAAAATTATACAGGGTGGTACAAAAAATACTGTAATAACTGAAGGGTGTTGTTGTGCCCGTAAAACTGAACAACTTTCGCAAAGAAATCAAGGTCAAAATTTCAAAAAAAAAATTGGCTCGCCCATAGTAAACCGATCAGCTGATTGTATGCGAGCAATTTTGTATGGGAGAGCCAATATTGCATATTGTGTGTGATGATACGCGTTGTAACAGTACATATAGAAGGATGTACAGCAATATCAAACGGAGAGCTCTACAGAAGTCCACCAGGATGCAGAATATACAAATTTATAATGGTCGCATACCTCGCAGGTAAGGACGAGAACGCTGGCTTACAAAAGGTCTATTTCTGAATCTAATCGACGCTTATGATCTACAGTGGCTGCAATACGCAAAATACAATATAGCACTAGACTGAGAAAAAAGGCAATTGATTGAATCAAAACTTAAATAAACCCTCTATTGCTACATTTTAACCCGAAGTCTGGGTTTCCAAAGGCCTGTGGGGTGAGCACGATCATTATCGTACCGTATTCGTGCCGTCATAACGTAAATTTTTTTTATCTACGGACATATCATTAGTGCTCTAAAATGCGTTCAGAAACCGTAGGAAATGACCAGCATTACTACAACCAATTTTACTATGAGAACTTTCTTATCTGTGGCAGTAGGTAAAATCTGTACTGTAATGTTATAACAGTATCAATTTCTGTAAGGTTATGACTTTAAATTTGGAACAGCTGTCAAAACTAAAGTAGGTCTCTATTCTAGTATCCATTGATATTAAAGCAGTTATCGATATGAAACGTCAAATTCAGTATGTTTTTTAATCCAAATCGCACGACATATGATCACGAGTGACATGAGGATAGGGACTTCATTCGTTTGTCTATGATATAAAAAAAAATCGTCGTGACGGAGGATTGAATTACCCGCCATTACTGTTGTCATTCATTCGTTTGTTGGTTTTTCGCTGTGACGAAAATATTGTGAAAAGTTAAAATATGATATGTGTGTAGATAAAGTAGTGTATGCAACTGTACATAATTAGGCCTTAAAAAACTCGTGTGATGCTATTATGAAACTCGCTGACGCTCGTTTCATAAAACCACACTCGTGTTTTAAGGCCCCTCATTATGTATCAGTTGCATAAACTACTATAATTTGTCTCATACAAAATTGACAAGTTAACGAAGAGTATGTACAACTCCTGTACTTATCGCTCGAGTAATAATATGATACCAGTATCAGGGTTAAAATAATACCAAGATTTACTGGTATTCAATGGTGGACGTTTATTACCGAAAATACTATATATGCTTGACTACAAAAAATCTACTATAGCCAAGTAAAACCATCTAGCCATCTATCAACAAAATATGGAACTAATTATATAAACAACATCGTCGATTAATAATGGACTGTACATAACATCGCCCACCGAGGACAAACTACGGTTTGTTCTTCATAAAACATTGCCCACCTAATGATACAAACAAAATCTTCGATCAATATTTTAATTTAATTTTAATATTTATGGTATTTTCAAGGTAATGCTGGGAAAACCAATTTTGTACCCCACAAACGCCGTATATAGCGACATGAAGATGTTGCGCGTCAGGCAACTGTACATCTTAACTGCTTCCATAGATATTCAAAGATCTCTCCCGCACCTGGAAGACTTCGACATCATCATGAGACGTCGTATCTATAGACTGCCTGTGCCCGCTGTAAAGACAAGTTTTGCGAAGCGATTTTCCAGATACTGCCAGGTTGCAACCTACAACAACATGACAGCTATATGTAGTCTAAAGAACTGCTCTGTAAATGAAGTAAAAAGACGCGTAGTACAGTTACTCTGCTCTCTCGATTACACACAAACTGAATCTCTGATTTGCAATAGCTAAACTTACTTATTCATTATCTCTATCACACATACACACATGCACACGCACACGCGCAAACACACACTCACACACACATACACCACGCTTACACATACATCACATATAAACTCATCACACAAACACTCATCATAAAAGTGCCACATACCCCAGATAATTAAACATAATTGGTCTCTCAAGATACAGGCATAGCCTAGTTTGAGAGCCTCTGGTAATTCTGAGATTTTATGGCTTTTTCTTTATATTATAATTTATATGAAATACATGTATGTTTTTAGTTGTTAATAAATATATTTCTATTTCTATTTCTATTTCTAATAATGGACTGTACAAAGTAAACGCTACGAATACGTTACGCGCGTCCCTTAAGCGGGTCCTGTCAGTGGTATATCAAATCTTTACTCACTTCTCCTGCAAGTCTTCCGTGGGTAGCTGCAACCGTGATAACACTTGAGGCAGTTTGGCGAGCTGCTTACGGAGCTTCTTAGCTGAGCGCTCCTCTTTCAGTCTTCTGATGTGACGACGGTACACCACCTAGCAAAGAATGAGAGATGCGAAAGATATCAAAACAGGTGACAGTTATTAACTTTTTGTCGGTCCTTTTACGGAATGACCCAAACAGTAAAGTATTTTTCTAAATAAGTAAAAAAAACCCTGACATAAGCCAGGAAATAGCTAAATAAATAATAATAAATAGGATGAGCTTCAACGGCTGAACAAATCTTGATCAGCCATAAGTAAAAACCACGGTAATTAAATTATCTTCACAATAAAAACAAACTTTCGTGAGCTATGATGCAACAGACATACACACATACAGAATAGGGATTAAACTTATAACACTCCTCTTTTTCGTCAAAATCAAATTTTTGGAACAAAAAGCAAAGTCTGATGCCTTGGCGACTCGATAGTAAACGAAAACTTTTACATTAATAAATATAAACATGCACATATTATCAATGGCATTACGTTTTCTATTCGCAGCCGAATCCAGTTGCTAGCCACCTCTCCCCTCACACGTTCTATCAAAATGTTGAATCTGGCTGCAGCTAGCACAAATGTATTAAACTGTTCAAGGGCTGAGTTCGCAAAAGTGACATTAAACATAATCCCCTTTTGTAGTACAAAAGACCAATCTGACCTTAGTGACGTCTATTTAATTTTTCACGTTTCCGTGATTCGGAAGGCAAATTAAGTTGTTGGTCCCGGTTTATATCGATAGATATTAGTCGTTAAGCCTGTTCAGAGGCCTCGGGCGGCTTAATAACATCTGACAGTAAGTTTGGTCATTTACCTTACACACAGCCCTCCACCAATCCGCACTGAGCCCGCGGGGTACAGTATGGCGCGTAACACCTCATAGTTGAGGTGAGGCCTGAGCCTAGCAGTGGGACGTATATAGGCTGATGAGAGAGAGTACAAAAGAACTGGGCAGTGATTATCCCTTGTCTAAATTTAAGCCGGCCAATGGGGATGATTACGCAAAGCTCTGAGTAGAGGGCGCTGTTCCTACTTGACCCATAACAATACACGTCAAGTTCTGTGCTGTTATAATAAATCAATTAAACTGTGAAAATCTTGTGCGTTTATCGTGTTCTTGACTCATTGTGATACAAAATGTATTCATTATGGACTGTTCATCAGCTAAGAGCTGAATTAAAGATACGAGGAGCTTCTTTAAAAGGTCGTAAAGCGGATCTGGTCAATAGGTATTTACACTCATTTTCTCAATATTTACCGAGTTTAGTGTATAGTTTTTACGATAAGTTTGGATATTTATTAGTTTTATTGCTAATTACATGATTCTATTTGTCAAAAAGCAATGAATAATTAAATGCCTTCGTTATTTCAAAAATAACCTAAAAGGCTTAACTTTCTTTATTTCTTACAGACTGGAGTCATTTGACCGAAATTTCAACTTTGGGATACCTCAGAATACTGAAACTGACGATACTAAGATGACCTTACCTCCCCTGGAAAGTTACTTCCATTTTACACGTTATTTTATTACTGTAGTTATTAAGTCAATTTTTGTGGAGAAAATAAAGTTATTATTATATTCATAAGTTTTATAAGTAATTTTTTTATTGGTAGTTACAAACCTGTAGCTTCACAGTCACCTTCATAATCAGATTCAGTAAAATGTTCTGAACATAACCTAGAATTGTCCGTAGCTTTAAAGTTACGTCTCCTTAAAGCCTTCTCCCAAAGCCTTCTCATTCGTAAACTCTTTGGGAAAGAATGTTTACCATTATTATTGCACCCTGTTGCAGCACAACGAGGCATTTTTGTATAAAAAACATAAATTTTAGATCGATGCGAAATTTTGTATGGTATATGACGTAACTTGAATGTTATTATGGGTCAAGTAGTATCAGCGCCCCTAGCGGCTTAACTTGGCAGTTTTCTTCCCCATTGAAAATGACTTAACTTACAGCGCAAATGACATAACCTAAAGGAGGCATATGTTCCAAGTTGGTTAAATATTATTTAAATAAGGGATAAATACTGCCTATTTATTTTGTAGTAGAGGGGAATATGAAACCATTTGTCAATCGCCCTGCCTGTCATAATTTTTTGTACTCAATTAATTAGTTTATTGGAACGTATTGTAATAAAATTGATATACGAGTAGTGTGTGTTGAAACCTACCCAGAACTTCCACAAATAATTAAAAACCAAAATAAGCTAAATCGGTACAGCCGTTCTCGAGATTCAGCTAGACTAACGTTTTATGTTATTTTTTGAATTGTTTAATCGATTTTGGTCTGCAACTATCGTATTGAAATTTATTCTGTAAACATAGATGTATGTATGATATATAAATAATTAAATAAAAAATTGTTGTGAAAGTACCTGTGTTCCGTCGTTGCCGAATTGTTGAACGAATTTGATCCACTCAGCGTAGTGGCATAATCTCTTGCTGGCTGCCGACCACATCTCTCTGCGAAAGACAATAATTTATTAAGATTTGACTACACCAGAAATATTTCAGCATTTCTAGATCACGTTTTTTACGAAGTTTCATGAATTTAAATATATTTTAAAGCAGAAACTAGCGGTAACTTTAGTTTTTTGCTACCGAGTTTTATTCAAACTTGCATCCCCTATTTTATCCCCTGAGGGGTGAAATTCATTGCAATCCTGTAATAGTGGATGACTACGTCATAGTAAGTATATGCATGCAAAATATCAGCACGATCGGTTTAAAATGGACAAAGTTTCTTAAAAACTTTCATCCCCTTTTTTATCCCCTAGGAAGTAGAATTTATCAGAAGCGGAATTTAGCGAATGCCTACGTCATAACATCAACCTGCATGCCAAATTTCGAAAATACATATAGATAGAAAAGAAATATACAATCAGTGAAAACTGTAACGGTCTAGCTAAAGCGTGCGTTTATGAAATACATTTCGCAGATGAACAGCCAGACAGAGAGTCAGTCAAAAACTCAGTAAGACAAATGGATATTTTAATTCCCATTGCGTTCTTTCTTCATGACCTTGAGGTTGACTGGCAGAAAATGCTTTAAGCATTAAGTCCATCCTTTGTACATTTTTATGCAATAAAGTTTTAAATAAATAAAATAAGTATAGTATTTTCTTACTTATGATCTTGGACGTGTATCCGTATGAGCTGTGTGAAAGCCTCCGTGACAAAGTCCAGGGTTTCTCTCCTTATCCTGAGCGCTTCAGCATAGTTGGCTACCTGTTGACAAACCATACAGAAATTGGAATAAATAATATTTCACTCCTAAAGTCATTTGCCAAAATTTCCATTTCCATTTTTTATAACAACATCACATACATTGATCTGACTCTGTGGTAAGTGGCTAAAGCACTTGTGTTACAGATATCAGAATCAACAGTGGTATTATTATTATTATTGGGTTTATGGGCCTTCATATCGCCAACTCGACCAAGTTTGATCTATTGTGGCAGCCCTTTGTATTTACAGTTCACTGCTTAGTCCCGTTGAGTCTATAAATTGCCGTGGTAACAGTGGTATTACAAATAAACTTAAATAAATACATATAACACCCAGACCAGTACAAACAGACACGTTCATGCACACAAACGTTTGTACAATGCGGGGATCGAATCCGCGACCGCTTGGTTAATAGTCAACTTCTTGACCATTACACCAAAATAATTGGTTTTCCTCATAATGTAAGGAGGCTTCATTGATCATCTATCAGTGCCTAGCCTAACGCAGAATCCTGTGATGGCTCAGCATTCTATCTAAGCCTATCTAGCTATAAGATAGCAATCTAAGCTAAATCCAGCTGGCGGTCCTAGCCTAGGATGTTATCATAGCCTAGTCCGCTTAGCAAAACCTAGATAACACGCTGGAGGGCAGCTTATTATTATTATTTTTTTATTATTATTTATTTAAGATAGAAGATTACATTGATCCATTTTATGTTAGTAATTCTTAAAAACTATATTAGTAAAAATAATAATGAATTGAATTAATTTATATATGCACGGTTAATTATTATTATTTAATCATAAAAAGTGTAACATTTCCTTCAGCCCCCGAGCACACATCGAGACATTATATTCCCTGCTTGATCAGGAGCTGAACGAAGTGTTTCATCATCGGGGATTCATGCCTTTCTGCAACGGTCTTCAGGATGCTGTTTGAGCTCGCCCGTATTCGTTCCAGCAGTGAAGCAGTTTTCTTGCGTAACACGGCAAAGAAGCCGTAGTTGTTCCTGTCCGAGATGTCACCGGTTTTGTTTTTAACTATAGGAGAAACTATTGTCCTCGTGAGATCCGCCGGCAAATAGCAGTGGCTCAGACAAAGTGAGTAAAACATACTCAGAACCCTGGGCAGGTGAACACCTGCGTATTTCAAGTGCTCGATGCTGAGACTGTCGTGTCCAGGCGATTTACCTCTCGACATTTTGTTTATGACCTCTCCAACCTTCTTGGCCGTAAACCGGATAGGTTTTTTGTCACTTTCAGTCTCAACATCGGTCACTGTGTGCGAGGAATCTAAGGATGTCTGGACCTTAAAGTGCTCCATAAACATATTTGCTATTGCTCTGGGTTCTGATTGATCCCCCACACTTACTGGAAGACCAGGCCAAATATTCAGTCTGCTTGTACTCTTCCAGAATTTAGAAAAATCTTTTGATGCGCGTTGTGTGGCAAGAATATCCATTTTTATTTGTCTTGATTTTTTAAACACCAATTTAATCTACTTTTAAAGACCCTCCGAGATTCACACATTTGTTGATAAATAATACCATATTTAGGCCTGTTATGCGTTAACCACGTAAGGTTTTTAGTTTTAGCATCAAGATGCGCATTCCGAACGTACTTATTCCACCCAGCCACACGCCTGCCATTATTGCCGCGGCGCTCACGAGGACAGGGTTTTTTAACTAAGTAGGTCTGCTTCGAGGCTTCCGTCAATATATTAACAATGTCATGATAAATTTTATCTAATATATTTTTATGGTCTATTAATTTACAATTTTTGTCCCCACATTGTCGAAACTGTTCTGGAAAATGCATGTCTCTAAATTTACTATTACATATTTCGCGGTATTTTAATATTTGCGCATTATCTCTATCACCCTAAATTATATTATTTCTGTCAACATGATTTTTATATATCTTATTTCTAATAACATTATAATTACATTTTATTATTAATGGCAAATGATCAGGGCCTCAATTCTGCTATTTTACTTCAATTTGCTATGTCGAAGCCAGGCTATTGATATGCCAACGCCATTGGTCTAAAAACGGTATTCTACTAATTTTGAGATGAACGTCGTCAGCATATCACTGGCACGTCGTCGGCCTCGCAACAGCCTGGCTTTATACCATAGAGTAGATTGTACTAGTGGCTATTTAATCTGTGTAAAAACATCAAACAGCCAAATTTCTGAATTCCTTTGCCAGTCTTTAAAAAAAACCGCCCTTTTTGACGTTTTTTATCTGTCATGGTCATGTTTTGAAACGTAAATTTTAAGAAATTGTTTGAAAAGTTAAGGCCAAAGTAAAGTTAAAAGTGATATAGAAAGAAAAAATGATGGCAGAGGACGTAGTGACGCTGGAGCAGCAAAGAAGCGTTGATTGAATTTTTGGAGGGGCACAAAGAGCCGCACCAAAGAAGGACGCAGTTTGTCGAAACGACTGTGAGAAGAATGCGCCGCTCTGCTGAACAGCGTTTCGGCAAGAGGGGCTGACGCCTGGCGCACTGTAAGTTGTTCTCGAAATACATTTCATATAGTTCAATATCGTTTGCTTTTGTACATATTTATACTGATATTTACTTATATACTTTGCTTATATATATATATTTACTTATATACTTTGCTTATTTATTTATTTATATACTTTGCTCTCTTTTTCAGATTACTACTCAGATTGAAAAGTCGAAAAAAAAACAAGCAGGAATTGTCTGCTACAGGTAAACAAATAATTTATTTAGGTTTAAGAAACAAGATACTATTTCATAAATCCATGAGTAATGTTTTCAAGATATATTTAATCTATCTAAAATTTTTAAAAATTTTGGTTTCAGGAGGCGGACAAAATTCGCAGCTGCCTTGCCTCTTGCTGAAGGGGATTTTCTGCTTCTACTTCTTCGGCTGTCAAATGTGGTATGGCAGCATCAGTCGCATTTGCAATGTTGTGCAAGACACAACATGCATTTATAATTCTCGCTGCCACTGTGGGCTTGTTAGCACAAGCCACAAGCAAACATCTAAAAAGTAAAACTAAATTAATTTATTATTTAACTATCACAACAATGTTTTAAAAATGTATCACACCTGAACCTTGCTTTCAACACCCCAATATACCGCTCCACAAAATTGCGGTCACATGTAGGTCATACTAATAATTCTGTGGTGTGCCTTGAGTTGTGTTTAATATAGGGGTCATCATTGACTTTCGTCAGGATAACTACTTTCTCCTGTAATGATTGATTAAAATTATATTTTGTTATTAAATAATTGTTTGATTAATAATATATAATTATACTTTGTTATAAGATAATTGGTTTTATTTGTTTTCTGTTAATTTCATCACTAGAAATAAAAGACATTGGGTATTTAGGTGTATATATGAATACACCTAAATATTGCTTTAATCTTCTACGAGTAGGGATGAGTATTTAACAGAAATATGAAGTCATTTTACTTACTAAACACCTTACTAAAACTTACCCAATAAATACCCACTTTCCTCATGTGACAGTGGCTAAGTGGATGGCTATGCCACACAGTAGAGTCATAAGCCGATCTAGGGGTACTGGGACACATTATATTGAGATCCGAGTCGCTAACTGCAAAACATAAATGTGTTTTGAGGGGTTGACTTGGACAATCTTCACAGTGGACTTCACTTGGACAGTCAACTAGTCATTTTTCACAAAAATTACAATAGGTAAATACTTACAATCATTACATTCAGGGAATGATAATGTCGCAGTAAGATAGATAAGCCATAATATATAGTAGAAATATAGTTATAAAACGGTCCAAGTTTAGTGATATAATTATATTACTAGATTTAGTTTAGTTAACAGAAATCTACCATATATAATTTAAAAAGAACAATAGTTTATTAGTTTTATCATTATTAAAAATCAACTTTATGTATCCTGCAGTCAGTTACAATACTTTGTGGCATTAATGCATATTAAAGTAATTTTAATTATAATCAAAACGATCATATTTCTTGAAATTTATACATTAACAATGCAATTAAAACTATTAAAAATTTTTAATCTTTTAAAGCTAATCAACAGTTTTGCGATATCTATGTTTCTTATCAACTAAGTTGAGATCTTGTTTTATTTAAAAGTATTTTTTAATTTTTATTCAGACAAGGAGATGATTCATGACATCTAGAATTACACTGAACCGAATGCTTCTTACAGGCACACCTTTCAGGAGAACACTGTATATTCGATTTTTACACGAACATTTTAAATAACCTTGGCCTCCAAAGCGCGACAATTTTTGGCATATTTCTCTGAGTGACAAGTTTTTATTTGGTAGAGGATCATCCAATGTAATGTTTGAAAGTTGTATTGCATTTCTGGGTAACCAATCTTTTGCGCCGCACACTCCGAAAGCTATTTCACTAAACTGAATCTAGTAAACAATTATATCACTAAACTGGGACCGTTTTATAACTATATTCCTAGTGAGATAGTAGAATCGCTTTCGTATAACTAGGTATGTTACGGTATATAATTATACCACTAGGGATATAACTATATTACGGCTTTGTCTATCTTACTGCGACAATAAGATTAGTTGGGATTGTTTTTAATGGATTAGAATACTACCTAATCCAGTCACAACACAAAGTAATAAATCTTTTTCGTTAGGTAAGCTTCGCATATAAGACTCCGCGGGTAAAAGTCGGAAAAAACGTATTGCTGCACAATCGCTTCTCACCGGCCGATTTTGACAGATGTCGTCGGGCCAGCGCGATGCCAGCGCGATCGACTCAAACGTCAAATAAGAGTAGAATACCTATTTATGTTGCCGTTCTGACGCCATTGTAACGCCATTGGTTAGTAGAATACCGAAATGTATCAATAGCGGCTGGGTAGCCGCTATCCAACTTCCAAAACAAGAGCAGAATACCAATAGTGTCATTTTTAGCAATTGCCAGGCTGACGACGTGCAAGTGAACTACATTGTATTTAGTAGAATTGAGGCCCAGAGCAATATACATTTTTATAATCAATTTCAACATTTGCAACAGTGTTCCAGGCAGACTGGGAAACAAGGCAATGATCCAACCATCGCTGGGAGCCATGAGCTTCGCTAACAAACGTGTAATTGTCCGAGCTTAACTTTAGTTTTTCCATATCGGCACAAACCCATTTCTGTTCAGCACAAAAACTTATTAATTCATTCCAAAAAAGTTCACTAGGGTGGGCGTTAAAATCACCCAACACATAAACCGCTTCCACCTGATTACTTTCCACTATAGCGCATATTTCACCAAGACAGTCGGTAAAAACAGGCAAGTTCTCTGATGAGTCGGTAGGCATATAAACACTAAAGACTAGAAAAGAATGATCACTAAGCGTACCTTTGATTGCCGTAATGCGAGGACTATTGCACTGCAACACAAGCACTGACTGGAGCTTATGACATCTGGTATTATCTTACCGCCTAGATTTGGCTACCATCGACACACATTCTACACATGGAAGTGGTGCCTTTGACCACCTCCTTTACTTATCTCTAAATTAGCTTGTAGAATTGTAGTAGAGGCCTGTGCCTGTGTCATTGTCTGTGCCCTGCAGCAATGGGACGTACAAAAGCTATTTTTACGTCTAGACACTAATAATCAAAACGGCTATTTAGTATTTGGTCTCGGCAACAGATTTCTTACGTAGTTCAAACTAACCTGCTATCCTAGCTTAGCCTGCTATTTCAGCCTATTTTGTTATCCTAGCTTCGCCTGCGATTCTAGCCTGGGCTGCCATAATATCTAGTGAAGCCTAGTCAAGGAGCTAAACCAGCTTGAGGGCATTTCGCTCTAGTCAGTCTGATGGTAAAATTAAACAATATCGTCTATGCACAGTAAGTATAACTTTGGACTCAACTCGTACCTTAATTCTCGCTTTAGACTTGTCCACCATCTGCGCCAGCAACACAAAAGCCTGGTCCACATTCACACTGTCATGGCTCGACGTCTCCACAATAGGTATTGCTCCTTTGAATTCCTTTCTCTGAACTAGACGTTCAGCCTCGCGAACTCCTTGCTCGCACGCTTCGTCGTTCTTGGATGTTACTAAGACAACAGGTTTTTTCAGCTTGATGATGTTTTGCAGGATGGCGGCTAGAACTTCGTTCTGAAAGATGAGGTTATGTATAAGTTTAGAGAATAATGTAAGATCACTTCAATTTAATTTTAAAACATGATTATATTCATGGACCAGTGTCACTTTTGATTTGATAAAATTGATTCTGGGATTTTCTGTCATGGTGCGGTCAAAAACAGCTCGGAGTCTGGTACTTGGCGGTGTAACACCCCCGTGCCTCGGTGCGCACGTTAAGCCGTTGGTCCTGCTCCTGATCTCTCTACGGTCATGACGGATTGCTGTCTTACCGAACTTTGAGAGTGATGGAACAGTGAGTGCACCTGTGTATTGCGCTCACACTTGTGGCAGACAGCGTCGAAAGGTTGATCTGATTATAATGATAATTTCACTACTAACCTGCTTCTCCCAGCTCCGGCCCGGCACCAGGCTCACGTCATAGACACACAGGAACCCGTCGACGCTCAGCTTGCCGTCCGGCATCAGTTTCTGCTCGTACTCCTTCTCAATGCCCAGCTGGTTCTTGCACACGTACATCAATTTCTCGGCCGATTGAAGTTTGGTGGCCACACACCGCTTAACGTATGTTTCCGTTTTGCCGACGGCTAAAAATAAGAGGTATTATCATATGAAATAACTGACAAAGAAGGATGGTGAAGGGAAGTAACGACTTCAGGGTTCTTGGTACGATGTTGTCTTATGGGCTTATTTATATCGAACTAGCTGTGCCCTGCGGTTTCACACGCATAGAACCCGTTTTCTACATATCCCACAGAAACTGTTAAGTTTTACGGGTTTAAAATGTGTTATTCAGTTTATAATCTATCTATTTTCGTATTTCAAAAAAATCGGACCAATAGTTTCGGCGTGAAATATTGAAAAACACCCATACATACTTACAAACTTTCGCGTTTAAAATATTAGTAGGATAGTAGAATTTTATCGGTACCAACTCGCACGGTCTCCACCGTTACCTGTTTCTCTATAAAAGCACCCTTAATAATATATGCATTTGCCCACTAAGCAATCAAATGCGCTTTAATAAATCATTTCTTATTATCGAAATAGGACAGACATGAAACGTTTAACAAATTGACCAAATAAGCCATTTCTAAAGCAAACAAACTATGGTAGACGAAATAATGAAAAACGTGTGTTTACATGTTAAAATCTCTGTAAGCTAACTTTTGACGTTCTTAATATTATTTATCGTGTCTCTTTGTCTACATAATGTAAAGCTTAAAGCTTTAGTGCTCTGAAATATATTGCTTTAGCTTATTATTATCAGAGCTTAATTTAGCATTACTTAGCTAGAGTTATGACATTAAATTCTTAATACAACATGACGATAACGAACTTGACATTGAGAGTTCATCAACAAAGACATTTAAAGTTTTTGCATCATACATGACTGCGCTAAAATTAACACGTATGCCTTACGCATGACATAAAGCCCTTTATTAGCCGCTTTTATTTAGGTCGAAGAATCTAAAGATTATTTAATATTGAAAACTCTGCCAAGTTCTGTTTCACGAAACAATATCGTTAAAAGATTAAGTATTTGCACTTATGCCGAGAAAATGTCGAATTACAGGCCTAATTCTTCTCTCTCTCTCTCTCTCTCTCATCTGAATCATGCATGATTTTTAACAGATCGCTGGCCATGCGTTATCCATTTGAAATGCGGGGGCTTACTACTAAATTTCGAAATACGTATCGTCGAATTACAATTCAACAAGTCGATTATTTGTTTGAACGATGCGTTATATACCCGAAAGACGTTAAATACATAGTTCATCAAACGTCTTTTAGCATTCAACGAAACGTATTTCGAAATGGAGTAGGGAAACCGACATGCGGTGGGCTCCCTACGGTATTAACTAGCTGCTCTTAGAAGGGGGCTCTAGAAAATACAAGTTTACAGTCAGCAGTTGTATAGTCAGCGTGAATAATATAGCCGCACTTAATACCACGTCAAAGTAATAAATTTGTCAGATTTCTAAAGATTGACAAGTGAGACTGCTCAAATTGTTATTTTGAAATGGTTCTTAAGTGCCACCATCTCACTATGGCGACCTTTGCCGCTCGCCATCACAAGCGCATGCCGAACGGCAAGCACGATACCGAGCGCTGATACGGCTCCATAGGCTAGATGGCGCTGTTAGCCTAGTACCGCACAAGAATCGCGGCATATAATAAGATTTAGATTCTGAATAATATAGATAGACAAATCAAGATGATGTCTATCGGACCTCGGCCCCGGCCATAACACCCGGTCCGTAGGAAGCGCTGTCCTTTAGCTTCCTAACTCTAAATCAGTTGCGCCAAATCACCATGTTTATGACGCTTACAGTAACGGTAACATCACATACCCTTAAACGGCTGAAAGCACGCATCGTCCACGAACTCCGTCTGCTCGACGATCTCGAAACGATACTCCTGGTCATCGTTCTCCTTGTGCACGCTGCCCCAGTATAGGAAGTGGTCGTTGTTCACCACTCGCCCGCTAAAGTCCGACTGGAATAGAAGATGATTGTGAATTTGTGCATTTGGCAACTTGAAACCAAGCCAAGATAAACTTTAAGAAGATACAAATGATATGGGACTTTTGACTGCTTCGTTGGTGTAGTGGCAAAGTTTCTGCCTTACATCCGAGAGGTCCTGGGTTCGAACCTCAGGTCGAGTCAAAATTGTTTCTGAGATTTTCTGTCATGAATTTCTCAACAGCTCGGAGTCGGGAAGTTGGCGGTGTTACACCCCCGTGCCTCGGAAAGCACGTTAAGCCGTTGGTCCTGCGCCTGATCTCTTTCCGGTCATGTCGGATTGCCGTCTCACCGAACTTTAAGAGTGATGGAATAGTAAGTGCACCTGTGTTTTGCGCTCACAATTGTGCACTATAATATCTCCTGCGTAGTTGGCTGATCTCTGTTAAGTTTAGCCGCCGTGGTCGAAATCGGCCAGGAGGACTATGGGGCTTTTAATCGAGCTAGCTTTAAATATTTCGTGCCTATAACTCTGGAACGAAACGAAATGTCTTTTGTAACGCGTACATTTGACTGAATTTGTTCAGTGGCTTGACGTACATCAAGCAATCAACCAAAAGTATACCTTGTAGTTTTAACTTAGAATTTACAATCATAAGTAACGCTTGTAAGATGTAATAGCTGCACAGCGAAGATTTCTCTCACCTCCATTACCAACTTATCCATAACCATCTTCATCTTCCATTATTATAATTCCAGAAACCAGAACCAGAGACACTGACATTAAGTCTTTAAAATAACCCATCAACATGCATACTTTTAAAAACTCGTCGTAATTAATGTTTTACGTATGAAATCTCTAATTACTTACACTCAGTCATCTCAGGTGTACTCATTGCTAATTATTTACTGACTTATCACATAATCTACATAATACCCGAGGTTACGATGATATAACGCCGTTGTTGGCAATGATATCATGTTTGCAATACACAGGTAAAGTAAATATAGTAAACAACTACATCCGACGCAAAAGACTTGATAAACAGGTGCATTATTTTATTACTATTAATATTCTTAAATACAGTAAAGACATCGACATGTGACGTTGAACACTGCCATGTTTATGCAGTTAGGAAGATTTTAGCTAATTTTGGCTTTATCAGGCCTTAACCAACACTTCTTATTAATAAATATATTAAAAATTGACAAATCTATAAATCAAACTAGTCAAATGTATATACAACAATAATACACAATACACAACTTAATAAGGTGCATTAAAATCTCGCGGCTCGGTTGTGTTTGGATGGGTGGCCATTCGAACCATTTAAGTGATATCTATCACCAGCATCTTCCTAGTTCAGAAGGCATGTTAAGCCGTTGGTCCCTGTTAAAGGCCTTAGGAGAGCTTAAAACATCTACAGTAAAGTTGGTCACTTTATAATATTGGCTCTCGGTGCTGTGGGGGACAGCACTGAGGCCGCATGTTGCAGATGGCTAGGGTTGCACCTTTTTTTGCAAATAAAGTACATCGGTTATTATAGGAAAAGTACAATTTATTTTTCTTTATTATTATTTTTAAAAACATATTCAACAAATAATAATACTTTCAGAGTATAATTATGTTAATACTTACGACTAAACTTCAAGTTGAAAATCACAAAGAACCCAAATCATGCAAAATAAAGTATTTTCATGTACTTTATGTTCTAATAAAGTACAGAGTACAATTGCCTGAAATAAAGTACAATGCTTTATAATAAAGTATGGGTGGCAACCCTAGGCTCATATTACCTCATAGTTGAGTTGAGACCTGTGTCCAGCAGTTGGATGTATAAAAGCTAAAACTTTATATTTTACAAGCACATACCTGACTCAACACAGAGATGTGGTCGACATTGTAGTCATCCGCATGGGTCCTGACAAATCTGTTGCACAGACATGACTTGCCTACACCTAGCTGCCCCTTGTCTTTCTCTGTGCCTGAAAATTACAAAATAGCATTAAATCTCTACCTGCTAATGATTTCAATGTGGACCTTTATAATCATGTTTACATGTAAACTAGCTTTACTAATTCCAAGTAAAGTAAAGCAGTATAAAACAATAAACCTAAAGGCAGAGGGTAGGGGTAAAGTAGGGGTTGACATACTCAAGAGGAGAAAATTTTACCAATCAACTAATGTCTTATTTCTATTATTTTTACTAAGCACTGCTGCTGCTGCAATCTGCTTTTATTTAAATAATTATAATTAATCAAAGAATTTTGGGTTAATGCCCATACCAACCCATGCATTGAGATATGAAGTTAACGCTAAGTACTAGCTTCGGTGAGTCTGAACTAAGACTAAAGTGGGTAGTACTCTAGTAAGTATAATTTTCTTTTATTCTAATACTTTGAAGATCAAAACACAAACCAGTCTATAATATACTTACCTACATCCTACTCATAACAATAGGATTATTACCACATCAGTCAACACATAAAAGGAAACATGAAACTATTGTTTCATTTGACCCAATTTCTGGTCAGAGAGTTGAAGGGTAATTAATAACTTGTCAGCTTGTTATCTCTTAACAAACAAAATAAACAAGTGTGACAGACCATCCAAATATTTTATCTACTTTCTCCCACAAACACGTACATAAACACCCACTCACTGATAGCAGGAAATAGAATTGATAACAATGTAGCATAACAATAGTTTGGAGTTCATTCACAATAGCAGTTGGAGACCAATTGGGGCTGGCTTCCTCCGATTCAATTAGTGAGAATTCATTCAATTGTGACATTTAGAAAGTTGTGGAATTGTGTCACTGGGTTTTAAGCATGATCATTATGTAATGTGAAACATAATGTCAGGTTAACACATTATCTAAAGAATGAGATTAATTTGAAATGTTTAGTCATAATTAATTTATGTATTTCAAAATTAAAAATTCTGTTACTAAGCAAGCTCAGCAATTAATGTTTATTGTATTGCTTCCATGTGAAATGAGCTACAAAAGAACTCTTCTATCTATCTTGTTTTTTTTTAATATTAGCTATCTTTGTTTAAATAATGTAAAGTTAAAATTATTAATTTAAAACGAGTCTGAATCAACATACAGTTTTAAATGAAACATATCAATTAGATTTACATTGATGTTGACACCAGAGTTTTTATTGCAAAAGACAAAAAATTCACCAGCGTCACTAATCCTGAGTTTCCTGAGCTATTTATAGCAACAAATTGTGACTCAAGCACTCAATGATTTAACAAGATAAACACAGAGCTCTTTACACACTTGTTGAGAAGTAATCTTAATTCTTTCAACACCACTTTGGTGCTTTTTTTTTTTTGGTTGAAGACCCAGACATGTTACAATTTATTAGTAATTGAAAAAAAATACAGTAATTGTAAATCATGTGAATCACATATCAGCATAGAATAGAATTGAGTTTCCTTTCCCTAGGTACTTTTTTTACATAAAAACTCAAAATTTGATAATTTGAGTTAAAGCTAAAAATTACTTCAAAATGTTTATAAAAAGTGGACAGAATGTAAACTATCATGGACTTACTATATACTTAATAAGCCTAATTAGAAAAAATAAAACCTATAATGACCAAAGGGTAAACCGAAAGTTTTAATTCTCACTGGTTGTTAGCAAATTCATACAAAAAACTTTTTCATGAGATTCTTACCAGAAAGTCCAACAACAGACACAGTGACCAGCTTGCCACCAGTATTTTCCGACTTCTTGGCCATTTTCTATCAACACTTATCACTTTAGTGGCGTGCAATAAACAAAAAATGCAAATTCACTTGAATAACTCATCACAACACACGCAAATATTCACTATATTACGAAGACACTAAAACACGAACGATATAACATTTATTGAGCAATTTCTGCAAATATCCTGTGTCTAGTGGACTACACATGAAGCATTAGTAAATTTCGGTCGGTCGCAATAATAACTGAAGTGTGAAACCAGGCGAAATTTCGTAATTTACAGGGAAAGCATGTAGGTAACTGTTCCTTGGTTGTATAGTGATAGCGCAGGTAACCATCGCCAGATGTGCCGACAAACAAGCCATGCCACACCTTTCCTAGCCCAAACCAAACACGAAATACATTTTTCGAATTAATTACTACAAGAAAATGA
Source organism: Pyrausta despicata (assembly GCA_963921415.1). Classification (NCBI taxonomy): domain Eukaryota; kingdom Metazoa; phylum Arthropoda; class Insecta; order Lepidoptera; family Crambidae; genus Pyrausta; species Pyrausta despicata. Next base: position 7,593,694 of record OY992869.1, read on the forward strand.
TAAGGATAAGACAGAACACACTATCAAATATGGATTAGAAGGCAATAATTTACTGTCTCTTCAAGACCCCGACACTGACACATCATATCAATGTAGCGGACCAGACAGGATATTTGGACAGAAGCTAAGAAATGCACACACCAATTTATCCATCTAGTATTTGAGCTATCTTTTAGTGGTATAATTTACATTTTATTACAATTTCATGAGATTATTTTACGAAGAAAAAGCAATAATTCTTGACACAAGTCGCTTTTGCTTTGTACTGAAATCAAAGCTGCCAACCTAAGATAATAAAATGCCATAAAACCATAAGCAAAACCGTATATTTCAATGAAAACCGGTATATCTTTTGTAATTTCGTACTGTATCCGAACGTTGCGTGATTTTAAGAATATAGTGCATGTCTCGCGGGTTTTTTCGCAGCCTTTGGGATTTCTTCTTTCATGTTAGGTATTTTTAAGGTAGTAGTCAAGATAACCTTTATTTACGATTAGGTAAGCTTAGAATAGCGATTAAGGTTAATCGAAATATTATATGGACGTTCCTGCTGATTTAAGATTTTTTTATTATAATACTAGCGGTCCGCCCACGAAATTGTCCGCGCAAAACGTTGGCTTTTACTCCTTCCTGTTTTATCTCAAGGGAGCATTAATCGGAATAAAAAGTATCCTGTCCCTTCGCCTAAATCTTCTATATATATAAAAATGAATTGCTGTTCGTTAGTCTGGCTAAAACTTGAGAACGGCTGAACCGATTTAAATAATTATAGTTTTAAACTATTCGTGGAAGTCCAGGGAAGTTTAAAAGATAAGAAAATTTAAAAAAAGCAATTGCAGAACAACGTCTGCGGGGTCCACTAGTATATTTATATAAGTGTTTATTTTTATTAGACTTGATTGAATATTTAATTTATTCAAACTTTTTTCAATTTTATGTATCAAAACACAAAATAGTTTGAATACGAATAACTCATGCAGCTGGAATAATGTGTACGGGAAGGTATAGGGGTAACTTATATACTATATCTATGTATAGGGGCACCGGAATCTGATGAAAACTTCCAAATGTCAGGTAAATACGATTTTCATTGGCAATAATGGCTTGCCATGAAAAGTCATAGATTCATTTTGTCAAATATTTTTGTCATGATTCCAGAATATTTTGGAGAAAACTATGTCGTGTTGCAGCCGTAGTTTAAACTGTTTCATGAACTGTAAACGTAAAAAATCTAATTATTCTCTCCATTTAGTGGTACCAAACAATTTTGATACTTCACAAAAAAGAAGTGATGCATAAGATTTTCGTAATATATATTTGGTAAAAAGCAAATGTTTCATCAGATTGACCGAAGTCAGTATTATATATTGAAGGATTAAGGTGTTTTTGTAACACCTTAAGAGTAAGACTATAATAAAGAGATAGGATAGCATACAAGAAACGTTTCGAATACAGTGAGAAAACTTATCTCATGATAACCGGCATTTAATAAATGTGTTTTCTCCTATTTAAGTTCTTTTATTTTATAAACATGCACTTATGATTAATTTTTTGGCAAATATTATCGTCCAAAACTTTATAATGACTAGAGTCATATTAGCCTAGGCAATTAGAAAAACTTCTTTTCCTAAAATATTATATCAGTCTTCTTACCCTCTTAATAATTCAAAGTATCAAAGTCATTTATTCCGATTTCCCCAGTTCCGAGATTCCAGTTCAGAGATGCCGGTGTTATATTTCGATATTGAAAACAATATTGGTAATGAAAAAAAAAACTTTTTTTAAGAATTACAATTTATCTATTATTTATTATAGTTACTACGTAACAGATAAATTACTCCATAGAAAAATTTCGATACCTACAGCGTTAATAGACTACTTTTTCTGCCGCGTACAATAATGCACCTGCAGCTCTGAGTATAAAGTCACTATTGCTTTGCAGCTGCGCGAGACCACGTGACGTGAGACCGAGAGACAATCGAACTAGGGTTGACACTTTCGGTAAAAATATTTCATCCACATTTTTCTAAAATGGTATTTGATTGACTGTTGTTGAAATAATATAACATTATTGAATAACAAATGTGAAATAAGAAATTCAGCATGTATAAGGTATAACAAGCGAATTATGAACTACTTAATTGTGACTCATGCTATCTCTTTCTAAAACGAATCTGTCATTTGTGGAATCTGTCGTTTGTAGATTATTAGTAGGTAGGTACATTTCGAGAATCGGTCAATTTTATTGTCAACTACGTAAGTACCTACCTACCTACCTATTCATTTCGCTAATTAATTAGTCATTAGTCGACTAAACCACCACGTCGAGTAGGTAGGTAGGTAGGTACAGACAGTTTGTAGGTGGTGCGCAGCCCATAAAAAGTAGACTAATAGGTGTAATAGGTACTTAGGTATTATTTCGATAAAGTAACTGACCTATGTTTCACTGTAGGTATTACATTTTAATTCAATAAAGCCGAACCCCAATTTACCTGAATTTATCCAATTTACCTACGTAGGTACCACCTACTAATTTGTTTATTTTTATACTTAGTAAATAAATTACTAACTTACCGGGTAATAATTACATTTTCTTAATTAGCTGGTAGACTTACAAAAGAAAGCGTTTTATTTCTCTTAGTATTCGACCTACTATGTTGATGGGTATCAACAGCACATAAAATTCCACCACCAGAAGTCATTTTTCTGAAATAAAGCTAACGTTTAACAAGCACAGATTACTTATTTGGTTCGTATGAAAACTAAATTGATCGTAAGCGTAACACGAATAATTATAGTGCGTCGTGAGCGCGTCCGACGGTTGTTGGCAGCCCACTGAATTCGCACTGACGTCGGTGCGGGCGAGAGTAGGCTATTACCGCGCGCAAGTACATCGAGTGAGAGAGAGAGGCCTGGTCACGGCATCACGCGTGAATGGCTGGACCGATTTCACTAATTCTTTTTTGAGGTATTTGTTATTATTTGGAGAAGGTTCTTACGGAAACATTGTTCAATCATTGCAACGTTAAGGCGGTAAGTTCGCCGGGTCAGCTAGTTTATAAAAAAATCGAACCGCTCAGCTCACAGAAAATACAATGCTAAAGAGTCTTGTCTTAAGCTAAATATTTTGCTGCCCATTTTTTTCTAAAGTAGGTGCCACTCATGTCGATCTTCACACACGGTTATGATTCGCGCGTCCGCTACACTAATAATCCGCTGTTGTTCTATACGTGAAAGATAAACGCGACAAGTGCGACGCGACAATATCAAATGTATGTATCGACGTTTATGTTCTACGTGACGAAGCGTGATAGACGACGACACAAATATTGGTCGCGTTCGCGTAGTATTTGTCGCGAGCGTTGAAGTTTGTTCTAGTCCAGCCATTGAAAAAAATACTTAATTCTAATATTCCTAGTCTAGGTAAAACCCCAACCAACGTTAACGGCAACGTTGTTTTAAATTAAATATTTTTCCTGCTTTGTGACATAATTTTATATAGCAACATTGACTTTGACAGCAACATTACGAAAACACAAGCGCATAAATGTCTCCCCGCGATATTTTCTTGAGAAATGACTTCTACAAATGATGGAAAAGACGTGAAAAGTAATCAAACGAGTGGCCAAAAAGGCAAATCATATTATATTGAACTTTATAAGGTGAGTTTACTGAATAATAAGCTCAAAATACTTGATTTATCATGAGACGCCGTTGTACTTCTAGTGTTCACTATGGCCGCCATATTTGTCTTCTTCATCTCTTGTTTTCGTGTATTTAGACTTATTTCTCTGATAATTGTGTTAAACATTTAGTGATACTGTAGACAAAGCTGATAGATTGGGTGTGGGTTATTTTTTATCATTGATAAGTGCCGAAACAGATGTGTCATGATACAACTTTTTGATCGTAGAAATTCCCTGAATTTTCATGTAATTTTTCCCTAAATATTGTGTATTTACTACAATTTCAACAAGTCAATGTATGATTTCTATTCTCCAAGTGGAGTAAATTATTTTTGTGCAGTAAGAAATGTTTGTACTGTGAAGTCACCATGTGTGAAATTGGTATGACAGCCATACTTCAGATCCCTGAAGTCACGTACCTACCTACCTACATAGTCGTATTTACTTGCACATACTTGCTACTTACCTATAATAATTTTACTGGTGAATGGACAATGTTTATCTTTCTTGTGTTTTTAGAACTATCACACTCTAAAGATTAAGTAATGTCTTGAAATGTTATTGTTGTTGAAAATAAAGCAATCTAAGAGAAAACAACAAGACTGAAATACATTTGATATAGGTTAGGCATATGTGCTAAACATTGTTAAAATCTTGTTAAAAACAACCTTTGAAGTTGTGAGTTAAGTTGTTTATTTCCAGTAGTCCATTTGAAGTAGTATGATTAGGATAATCATTTGAAAAATTTCTATATAGCCAGATTTACACATATAAATGTTATGTGAAATTCAATGAAAATATTTATGATGTATAGATGCAGAATGTTACAGGTGTTTCTGAATTTTTGTTTCAATAATAGTTTGTTTTGTAAACTTCCTAAATTTAACATAACATAATCAAATCATAAAGAAATAGTACCTTGTTCACCTCTGTTTTCTATCAAACTTGTTTTATATCAAACCAGTGGCAATCCTCGCTTTGGTTTGTGTCATGTATGAACTCAATATCTTCACTATTCTTTGTAAATTGTAGCCTATGTGCTATTCTGATGTAAAAGCTTTATTTTTGTTATATTTCATTAAAAAATATACAGTAGTTTACTTCCAAGCAGACGGACCAATTTCAGTATGTTTTTTTGTTCAAAAGATCATTTAATCTTGGTGTTAATTAGCTATGGTTCATCAAAATCTGCCTCAATGTTAAAGCCCACTGACTTGTGTAAAACCTTTACACTTGTGTAAAGGTTTATTGTTAGAGGTATTTAAAAATGAAGTATTTTTAATAGTTTCATCATGCCATTAGTCAATTGGCTATGAGCAGATTTGTTAAATACACATTTAATATGCGATACTTACTGTTCAGAAACATGAACCTAGTCTTTACTTACACAAGTAGTATAGAGTTGGGGACAAATAACATTGTCTATGCACTATGGTAGGGCCTAATAAATAAATAAATAAATCAATTTATTTATTTTATTTCAAACTTTTTGCACAAGAAATGAGCAAAGAATGGACTTAATGCTAAAAGCATTTTCTGCCAGTCAACTTCAATGCCCTGGGGCTTTAAGTGTCTCTAGCTAATTTGATAAACCTTTTCTATTTGATTGAATTTATTTTCTTGAACACTCAACAGCATACGAGCCCCGATGCAAAATAGTTCGTCTAGGACGAAAAACGTGTACAAAGATTTTTTCTAACTTAATTATTTTTGTCCAATTACGTAAACAGAAAAACTATTCTACCATCTCATGTTCGGTTACTTATGCACTATTAATTGTTGAAGCAATGAACTATTTCATCCTTTTAAATAAAGAGATAACCTGCTTTTAATTTGAGCAAATCGTAAGCAAAATAGTTCATCTAGTTGCTAATCGATGCAAAAGAGTTTGTCTATCATTGAGTTAAATATTTTTTTCCCTTTATTTAAGTTTGGAAAAGTAATTCTTTAGTCATTTTGAGATCGTATAAATTCTGAAAATTCTGTTAATTTCTTCAGTTTTCAACTAAAAATGGGTCGTGGCAAACCAGTGGGAGAAGAACTTCGAGAGCGAATAGTTTGTGGGATTGAGGTGGGCAAATCAAGTTCCCAAATCTCAAAAGACTTGACACTGCCCAGATCTACAGTGCAATCTATCATTCAGCACTATGAAAAGAATGGAAATACTTTTTGCTTGAAGAAAACTGGCCGACCCCGTATCACCAGTAAAGCAGAAAACAGAATTCTTAAGAAAATTGTCAAAAAAAAAATGCCGTGTCGAGCTAGAGAAGTAATGGTGCAATGGAGAGACATGATTGACAAAGATGTTTCAGTTGATACCTGCAAAAGAGTGTTTAAAAGAATGGGCTACGGATTTAACACATCTAAGCAAAAACCACTATTGACTGCCTTACAGAAGAAAAAGAGATTGAAGTTCGTGCTCGTGATCACTTAAATTGGACTTCTGATCAGTGGCGTAGTATATATGGAGTGACGAGTCTAAATTTGAAGTCACACTCGGCGATGAAAGAAAAAAAGTGGTTCGAAATAAACAATTAGCATTTCATACTGATTGCATTAAACGTAAAGTTAATTTTCCAGCGTCTCTCATGATCTGGGGCTGCATGTCTGCGCAAGGTGTTGGTGGGATGCAGTTTGTGGATGGTTCCATCAATGCAAAAAGATATCAAAATATTTTGAAAGAAAGTCTACTGCCCTCCATTCAGTCACTCAAACATCAAGATTCTTTCATTTTTCAACAAGACGGTGCTTCCTGCCATACTGCAAGGACAACAAAGACATGGCTGCTGTCAAAAAGCATCCCAACCATCGAGTGGCCATCTAACAGCCCGGACTTATCGCCGATCGTGACCCTATGGTGGAAAATGAAGAAAGTCCTTCGCGAAAATCCGTCAAGATCGAAGAGCGACTTGAAGGCTAAACTCTTGGCTGTGTGGGAGTCAATTACGACCGACGAGTGTGCAGCGTTGGTTGCGACCATGTCTCTTCGCATTAAAGCTGTAATTGAAAGCAAAGGCGACATAACTAAGTGGTAGACGAACTATTTTGCGTGAGAGCCAGTGATAGACGAATACTTTTGCGACATGTGTTTCAGTATATTTTTTTATTTATTTATGTTATGTAAGGTCATGAAAGATTTTGAGATACGTTAAAATAAACTTTGAAATGTTACTCAAATTGTGGTTTACTGTCTCCTTAACTTTTTTAGTTACTTTACCCAAATTCACTTCACATAATTTCATAATATCTTATTTTTTATACTAGACGAACTATTTTGCATCGGGGCTCGTATTAGGGTAAACACTGCAGAATCTCATGCTGTTGTAATATGGGTGATATTGCAATAAAAATGGGTGACTTTGATGTACTGTCATCTTGAATAAGATATGTTGCTATCTCTGTTCATAATTTTACTCCTGACACAAATTACAGAGATAGTAAACATTTAAGTACTTATTGTTACTTACTATAGGTTTAATCATTATTATTTGTTATTTTGGTTGCATCTTTAATTTAATGTGTCAAATAAATATTTTCTTATTCTTAATTAAATTGTTATTTAAATATTTTCTTATCTTATTATTTATTGTCCGCAGTCCCTTGACGCGCGGCTGAGCGGGGAGTGTGGGCTCGACGAGCGCACCGCCCACTTGTGCGAGGCGTGGCGGCGCGTGCACAGCCTGTGCCTGCACTCCGCGCCGGCCACCAACGATCACCTGCTCGCGTGGCTGCAGCGGCACACGGCCAACACTGTACTGCATGTAAGTGTTTCTAAGTAACAGGCTGTGAGTGACCAGTGTGTAGGAAAGCGGGTTTCCAGCCACTAACGATCACGTGCTCGCGTGGCTGCAGCGGCTTACAGCTAACACTGTTCTGCATGTAAGTGGGACAGGAGACCCTCAGAGTGTCCAAGTAACAGGCTGTGAGTGACCAGTGTGTAGGGGAGCGAGTGTGCCAGCCACCAACGATCTCCTGCTCGCGTGGCTGCAGCGGCTCACACTGCCAACACTGTGCTGCACACTCGCTCCCCTACGGGAGCGAGTGTGCCAGCCACCAACGATCACCTGCTCGCTTGGTTGCAGCGGCACACGGCCAACACTGTACTGTGTGTAAGTGTTGGAAACAGTAACAGTAGTAACAGGCTGTGAGTGACCAGTGTGAAGGAAAGTGAATGTGCCAACCACCAACGATCTCCTGCTCGCGTGGCTGCAGCGGAACCCGGCCAACTCTGTGCTGCATGCACATACATGCTGTAAGATGGTGTAATTATAAAAAATCAGCCGCAACTTGCATTGACTTTGATAGGGATGTGGCGACTTTTGCCAAACGCCATCATGAGCTCATGCCTCACACTGGCATCCTCGACAACGAGTACTGATACCGCTCCACAGACTATATAGTACTGATAGCCTTGTACTGCACATGAACTGCTGTAAAATTTTGATCCAGGATATTACAAATCAAGATCACGTCTCACGTGTAATGGACTCGGATCCCCGATCAAAACACATTCGGTTGGTAGGAAACACTTGACTTTAGCTTCTCAACGCTTAGGCTGAGGACTAAGGAGAGGTTTTCACCCGCGCCCGCCGCGCTGGAGCAATGCAGTTTTATTTTCAAAACTCACGAGACCGGAGATTTGTGTGGTTACGCAGCCGCCGCGGTTGCGATTATCGCCCGCAAACTTGGCGGTTGACTATCGCAAGACGGGTGGTTGCAAGAAACGATCAGTTGAGTCCCGAATTGAAAATGTGAACACTGATTTAAAAATATAAAATATTTAAAAAATAAATAAAAAACAGTACAGAACTCATAATAGATAAATGTTACAACTAAATAGATAAACATTAAATAGAAAATACATAATGATAAAACTAAATAAACTGATACCCAACTAATTAAACAAGAATTAAGACATGCATAATAACTAAAATAGATAAAAAAATAACGACATAAACGATAACTAAATACAAACATATAGATGAAAAATACTTAATAACCAACTGTTTATTTTTATTACTTAAGTTTTCTGATATTGTCACAACTTTAATAACCGTAAGTCCAAAATGCAATATTTGTAAGTGTTATTATTATAAGATACCTACTAATAATAATTAGATATAGCCCTCAAATCATTTTCAATATTTTTTGCAATACCCAAACTGAAAGGGTTACTAAGTTATAAGTGTAATTGTCTAGCATAAGACCTGCTATAATTATGTATGTATTTAACACTTAGTTGGCAAATAAAAGAATATGAATATGAAATATGAATTTCTGTACACCCCCCCGCGCCCGCTGCCCATGCGTTCGCCCGCCAACCGACCGCAGAGAGTGCGGCTGCGGGACCGCGACACGCGCCCGCCGGTAGAAGATGACCGCCGATGCAGCGGGCCCGCACACAACCGCACAAGCCGCGGGCGTAAAACGCGTCGTGAAAATGTGCTTTGATTTTTTACACAGTTATCTGTATTCTACAAAGACTGCGGGCCCGCAACCGTGGCCGGCGCGGGTGAATACCGCTTCGTGAGTCCTAAGCCTAAATCTGATGCGCTATGGCGCTATCTCTGAATGAGCCGCCACTGTAATCCTAGTGAGATAATGCAACAACAACAAAATAATTAAGACCTTGTTTTTTTAACACAGAACAAATGGAGTAAAGAAGACCAAGACAGCCTCGAGGAGGCAATTGATACTTTCATTAAAGAAACAGAAACAGGATGCGCCCGCAAAGGTATTCTTTTTGTTATTTATTTTATCACAGTAATATTATACATGTAAAAGTGCCTTTTTTTGGTTAGATGTTGTCTGTCAATCTCACTGAAACTACTGAACGGATTTTGATTAAATTTGGTATAAAGACAGTGTATGAGCTGACTTGGGTGTTAGGATACTTTCAATCCCGTCTAAATGTGTTGATAAGCGCATAACCCAAGAACACCTGGACCATTTTTTTAATGCTATTCCTTAAAGTACGGGGATGGAAATTAAAAAAAAAACAGGCAGGAAAACGTCTGTGGGGCTCGCTAGTTTTTAATATAGTCACATACCTATATTGATAAAAATCAAATTCGACATAATCTTTTTTCCCTACCCAGAGTGTGTGATAGTCAATTGTCTATTTTAAATCATTTCTAACTTCCCCTTATAAACAGTCTTACGGAGAAATAGCCAGATTCTCCTCATTCATAATCATGGCAGTTCCAATCAAATACTGATCCTATCCTCATTTCCAGATGGCGTCAGTCCGCCCTGGGAGACGGAGCTACTGCAGCGAGCGCAGTGGTTCAAACAGTGGTTATCCAATCCGTGGGGACACCCTGTGCTCAGGCTGCTTCTCGACCCTAAGGGGGAAACACCTAGTGACGAACAAAGTAAGTTAAAATGAATGTTGCGTTGTGTTAGAACTTACAATACCTACAACTCACCTGCACCTGGAATCACAACACCGACACTAACAAAACACTCGACGCGTTTTGCCACTATACGTGGCATCCTCAGGAGATTTTGTCGCTTTGACAGACAAGTAAAATAATGTCCCATTTCCACCAATAGGTAGAGCAGAGCAGATGAAATAAGGTCAAGGGGTATCATGCACACTGACAGACTAAATTTTATGGCTTAGGCTTTTTTAATTAAAAAGGGACTAATGAACCAGGCATATAACGTAATAAGACAATTAGAAAATAGGAAAAGGAATAGAAGTTCAGCAATATTAGACGAAAATGGTAAGCTTTTAATAGACAATAAAAATGTTGTAAAGAGATGGAAAAGGTATATTGAAACATTGTACGCGGGAGAGAGGATAACAGAATCTGATTTGGAAAGAGAGAATGAAGTTGATGCGAATGAGCTTGGACCAGAAGTACTGCGTATCGAATTTGAAAATATGTTAAAGAACATTCAAAACGGAAAAGCTGCGGGTCTGGACGGTATATACATAGAATTTATTAAATACGCAGTATGTGAACCAATGAAGGAAGAGCTATACGAACTAATTAAATATATGTATAATACTGGTGAGATTCCCTCAGATTTCAAAATAAGTAAAAAAGTCACTCTGCCCAAAAAAGCTAACTCTTTAAAATGTGAAGAATATCGTACACTTGTTTAATTTCCCAAGCAAGCAAAATTTTAATTAAAATCGTTCAAAATAGAATTAGACCAAAAACAGAGGATTATTTAGGACCGGATCAATACGGATTCAGACGAGAAAAGGAACCAGGGAAGCAAAAATAACTCTAAGACTAGTGGTGGATAGACGGTTAGATCTGGATCTGGAAACACATATAGCTTTTATTGATTTAGAAAAGGCCTTTGATAGAGTAAATTGGAAGAAAATGTTGACTGTACTAAAAGAAGCAGGCTTAAATTATAAAGATCGCAGAATAATTTTTGAAATATGTAAGAACCAAGAAACCATTATAGCCAATTCTTTAAGGCAAGGGAAGAAAAATAAAAGGCTAAAATCAAACAAGGAGTACGACAGGGATGCCCGCTTTCACCGCTTATATTCAATGTTTTCATCGCATGCGCCATTAGAAAACTAGTAGCATCTGGAAAAGGGGGGATTAGCATGAATGGTAGGAGGGTGCAGTTTATTCGATTCGCTGACGATATCGCAGCACTAGCAGAGTCCGCTGGGGAGCTGGAGTGCCTAGTTAAAGAGATGGACATGATATTTGAAGAGTACGACTTATAATAACTACGAAGACCAGTCCAAAGCATGAACCAATTAGGGTGAATGACAACACCAAAGAGCAAGTTAGGCACTTTAAGTAGGCAGCATAGTGACAGATGACTCCAGATGTACACTAGACATAAAGACACGTCTAGCACTGGCGAAGAAAGCTTTTAATGCCAAAAAGAGCCTCTTTAAAGCCCGAATATCCAGGCAGGTACGTAAACGGCTGATACGGAAACGGCACCTTGTACATAGATGGAACATTGCGTTGTACGGCAGCGAAGCGTGGATAATGAGCCAACGTGACAGAGAAAGAATAGAGGCGTTTGAAATGTGGTGTTGGCGGAGGATGGAAAGGATTAGTTGGATTGAAAAAAAGACTAATGAAGAAGTTTTGAACATCGTGGGAGAAAAAAGGGATCTCCCTTTTTTCTCCTTAAAGACCATTGAAAATAGGAGAGGAAAGATGTTAGGACACCTGATAAGACACGACGACCTTATAAGAACGATAATTGAAGGAAAAATAGAAGGGAAAAGGAAGAGAGGAAGACCTAGAAGATCTTACATGGATCAGATAAAAGAAAAGTTAGGTGTCGTGTCCTATCAGGAAGTCAAAGAAATGGCATTGAATAGACCAACATGGAAAAAACTCCACCGACAAGAGCATAGCTCTTAAATTTGATGATGATGATGAAGCTTTTACCTGTGCATCAGGTCCCAATGCATATTTTTAGACTGTCCTCATGATAACGATAACAGTCCTCCTGGCCGATTTCGACCACGGCGGCCAGTCTCAACAAAGATCAGCCAACTACGCGGGAGATATTATAGTGCACAAGTGTCAGCGCAATAGACAGGTGCACTCACTGTTCCTTCACTCTCAAAGTTCGGTGACACGGCAATCCGACATGGCCGAAGAGAGATCAGGCGCAGGCTTAACGTACTTTCCGTGGCACGGGGGTGCAACACTACCAACTTCCCGACTCTGAGCTGTTTTTGAGTAATTCATGTCAGAAAATCCCAGAAACAATTTTGGCTCGACCCAATTTTGATTTGAACCCAGGACATCTAGGCTGAATGGCAGAAACTTTGCCACTACACCAACGAGGCAGTCAATCAAAATGATTACGATATAACACTAAAGGATCGAAACTACCAGCTATCCCTTTTTTGACTCGTTCCTGCTTTGACATTTAGCAAAGCACTAAGTATCTTAACCAATCCATGGTTGGTTGAACCGAATCAAGGGAGAGCGCGTGGGTACTACGTGGGCTCTTTTCCCCTACGGCGCTATTCTATGCTTCCTACAAATTCTGTTTACGTCCCATATGTTGTTTTGCACCTGTCTCCCTTCTGGGGCGTTAAAACACCTAAGACTTTGCGTTAAGCTGCTCTTGTGACTTAACATTTTATTAATTAGGTAAATTTTTGCGTTCATAACGCTATTTTTAAAATTCTAAAAGACATTGCACTAGAAAATTCTTTTCGGCTCAGGTCATCAGGGAGGATTCGAACCCCCGACCTTTGGAAGTCCGGTCCAATAATCTCCAAACTTCCAAAGGTCGGGGGTTTTTAAGTGCAATGTGTTAGTGTCTGTTACTAACTACTTTATTTACTAACTAACTTGCTTTATCATTAGTTCTAGAATGGCTGAAAAGAGAACGCGGTATCATGTTCTCTTGCCGGCTTCGGCAGCTGGCTGCATCGCGGTGTGGAGATCTAGCAGCTCTGCTCGCGACCGCTGTCATGAGCCGCGCACGGGTACCAGCAGACGAGGCTGGAGGTAAATTTATGAATGAAAAACCAAACTTTCCAGTTAAAAAATCTCAGACCGAAGAAATAGAGGAGTGTTTCAAGTTTGACCTCTTATGTCTGTTTGTTTTGTTGTGTTTTTGTTTGTGTCTCTCTGTGACATCGTAGCTACCGAACTGATGGACCGATTTCAAAGGTTTTTTTTTATTCGAAAGATAATCACGGTGGTTAAAATCTGTCCAGCCGTTGAAGCTCACTAGGTGTTTTTCTGGCTCATTCGGGGGTTATTTTAATGGTTAAGATTATTTAATCTTCGGCTTGAGAGGAGACATATACACTTCATGTAATATTAAGTACACAAAGATACCTAAATGTATGACTAAAGGTATGACTGGTAGAGAATGGGTACTGGTATGAGAACTGGTAGAATAGGTTGGTCGAAGTAAATATAACCTTTGTCGGTGGGGGTACTTACGCAGCGCAGACGTCAGCTGTGAATGTGGTAAACCATGGTCCACCTCATTAACTGTCCTGCGTGCCCGACCACCTGCTCGCGTGAGGACTTACTTGTCAGTAACCAGAGGGCTACCACGGTAGCCGCTTTTTGGGCAAGTAAGATTTAGCCCGTGTTCTTGCCGACACGAAAGAAGAAGAAGAAGGTAGAGAATATCAAACGGCGTTAAGTCCACCATTTGTACATAGTTTTGTTGTGCTATAAAGTTAAATAAATATATTACATTTTTCATATTGTTATGTAGCATATGTATGTATAATAATAATGAATAATTATTCAATATAATTTTTTTTATCAGACAAACCCAAAGGGTCAACGGAGAAGCCGTCCTTCGCGGACATTCTGACGTCAGAGGCGGGTTTCACGTTGGACGTGTGGGAGCTCGTCACAGACATCGAGTTTGTGCTGCTACACAAGGGGGACAGCCGATCGAAATGTATAGAGTTGGTGAGTGCAAGTTGTTTAAATTTATTACATAGTTACGATGTTGATGGTGTGCTCAAACTAAGTGGGCCCATAAACAAATTTGATTAAAATGTTAAGGTCGTTAAACGCTAAGGAGCCTAGCACGAACGGTGCGCAAGCGGAGCCTCTCTGCTCTCGGCGACAAGTGTATGGAGTGTGGAATGAAAAACACGACTAACATAAAAATTATGGGTGGTATTTAACTGACAATCAAAAAATTAGCGATTTTTACATTAAAAAAATCCCCTTTTCCATCAAAAATACTGTACAGCAAAATTTGCAACTCAAACTAATGTAATCTTGGCATCAATTTAAGTACATGACGCGACTCTATTTATCTAAATGTAAAGGTTTTTTTATGAATGCATATCAAATAATAACTAGTACACAACAAACAATACACGACATAAAATTTAGGTTTTTTGCTTTAAAGAAATCCCTTTTTCAATCAAAAATACTCTTTGTACATCATAATTGGCAACTCAAATTAATGTGATCTTGGCAACCATTTAAGTTCATCATGAGACACAACTCTGGCAATGCGCATCAAATTATAACAAGTGCACAACAAACATTACAAATGTCGTTAAATTATTATTGTTAACTGCAATTTATTGAATCAAACACCATTTTATGTATCGTAATAAACTTATTATTTATTTATTAATCACAACAATCTGAGATCATCAATTAAAAATCAGGCACTTATACTAATTATTACGACACTAAACAGAATAAACAAATAAATACACGTGCTTATCCTGCGTAATGCAATATATTCGTCTCACTTACACACGCCTGGCATCCACCTCAATCCCACACGCTTACTCGCTCACTCACTTTCATGTTCTTCTAACACCTACTAAGCGGCGCATGATGTCGAAAGCGCAAGAAATACAGAAAATTAGATCAACTTTAAGAAATACTGCTCTACGAAGAGCATTATTTTGTTATGACATTTAGATAATCTGCGTAACGTGTGAAAATCTGAAATTTAAGGATTTATTTGTTTAGCTAGTTTTGAAATACAAAATGGAAAATATGTTGCAAATATAGTTGTTTTGTTACCATTGTAAGTATTCCGTATGTACGGACGGGTTAATTTGATGTACAATCAGTATTTTTTCTGTAAAAATAATATTTTTGTAACACAAACAGTTTTTTAGGTGCACATTAATTGAGGAAATTACATTAAAGGCTGTTGATGTATGTTTTCTAATTATTTATATATGTATTTTTGATAAACAATTAGTATAGTTGCAGTACAATAATTTAATTGATGTAAAAAAAGATTAATTGTTGAACATAAATAGATATATGATAAGTTATTTGATGTACACTTAAAAATTATCCAAAAATTATTAATATTTACAAAAGTTTAAATGTTATAAAAAAATCTTAAACTTGTCGATACAAATCTGTTAAACGAGAATAACTTGACATTTTGACACAGAAACAAATGTATATTCGACGTTTAACTCCTAAGCATGTTTGGTCGAATCTACGCTGAATAAATACCGATAAAATCTTGTAGGTTGATTCTATTGCTTTGCTTATTTGCATTTTTGCAATCGGAGTAACATTTTTAGAATTATTTTTTATACACAGCTAAAATTTAAGAAGTATATTGAGTGGAAAACCTACTCATGCATTTGTTTTCTTTACCTCGATAACATATGCTAATGGGACTGAATGGTAAGTATGTAACTACATTTCGGAATAACACGAAGTATTCTCTTTACTATCCAATAACTCTTGCAGTTATAAATCGTTATAAAATCGACAAGATATCAATCAAATGACAATTATTTTGCTTTGAATTTAAGCTAAACGACATCAGCGTAGGTACCCAAAGACATCCAACCGTAAACGGAGAACTAGAGCTGTATTTCGCAGGAGTTTTTCAACGTGGCATGGAAAATGCAGAAAATGCTTGCTTGCTAAGCCCTTGTTTATAGTTTCGGATGTAGCCTGTCACTCTTACCATCTTGACCGGGTTATTCCCTGAACACCTCAGTCCCTGAGGCTACTGTCCCGGAAAATACCAAAGATTTGGTCAATCCGGCTCGAAGGACCATTTGTTGGAGATCGGGGTAGCAAGTGTTGAACAAGAAGATTGTTTGTTAATGTTTAAAACGCACGATTAATAAAATGTTCTACGAAATGATAATGTTCAATTGTTATAATGTTATGAGTGTACGCGCCCGGTCGCGATGGCTCCGTGTGACACTAATTAGGTAAAATAAATGCATCGCAAAACGGGCGCTGACGACACGTGTTCGATAATATTACACGGAACAACTTTATTCGAATTAATATTCATAAAATAAATCGGGGTCCTTCGGTTCGGGAGCCTCCGGGATCGGGGTACTCAAGGAATAACCCGCATGACTGTGCGCTGGCTAGATCCGAAAATACGAAAGGTACGTTAGGGAGTAAGGAGTCTTGACACCCTCTGACCTCTTCGAGAGACAACTGACATAAATAACTGGTTCGTTTGTATAACAGGCCAAACAGACGCCCCTCCGCAGTTGCTACCAGCTTGTGGAGAGGTTGCAAGGTCGGTTGGAGGCGTCGCCGGGCGAGAAGAAGCTGTGGAAGAACGCCAAAGAGGTCGCTACGCTTATCGCCCAAGTGAGTGGAATGTTGTAACATAAGTGGCGTGTTTTGTAATATTTACTGTCTTGTTGAATAGGCTGTCTTTTGAAAGTATGCATATTGGATTATTTTGTGCAAACTTGATAGAAAATAACTATACTTACTAGGATTGTCCCTTCACGCGAACCTTTGGATTTATCACACCACTATATCATGAATATCATTGTGAACTGCCTGATTTTATTATTCGGTCGCCCTATCCTCTAGCTGGTCACTTGGGTTGGGCTCTATTGTGATGATGCTTTCCGCTTAACAGCAGTTATGCCATTCTTATTTGTTTTCATTTATGTGCAACACTGCCAGCGTTGCCATTTAGCGGAGAGAAATATCGATATTTGTTTGATGGCCTTTCCTCGCCTATTGCGGTTATGCATTTTCGCGTACTGTTGTGTTTTGGCGACAAGTCCAAAATGGCGACTTGTTTTCAATTTTTTCGGCTGCTTATTTCCTTTTTTCTGTACAAGGTGGTGATAGCCCGCTGCATGGTGGTGCCCACGTGCACGGGCGCGGTCCGCACGGCGCTGTACTGCTGTGCGCGCGCGCTCGTGCGCCTGCTGCCCGCCGCCGAGCTGCAGGCCGCCGCCGCCGCGCTCGCCGCGCCCGCCGCCACCGCGCGCCACCTGCACCAGCTCGCCTTCGCTACTCGCGCGCAGGTACCTACACAGCGTGGTGCCAGCCCGCCGCGCCCGCCGCCACCGCGCGCCACCTGCACCAGCTCGCCTTCGCTACTCGCGCGCAGGTACCTACACAGCGTGGTGCCAGCCCGCCGCGCCCGCCGCCACCGCGCGCCACCTGCACCAGCTCGCCTTCGCTACTCGCGCGCAGGTACCTACACAGCGTGGTGCCAGCCCGCCGCGCCCGCCGCCACCGCGCGCCACCTGCACCAGCTCGCCTTCGCTACCCGCGCGCAGGTACCTACACAGCGTGGTGCCAGCCCGCCGCGCCCGCCGCCACCGCGCGCCACCTGCACCAGCTCGCCTTCGCTACTCGCGCGCAGGTACCTACACAGCGTGGTGCCAGCCCGCCGCGCCCGCCGCCACCGCGCGCCACCTGCACCAGCTCGCCTTCGCTACTCGCGCGCAGGTACCTACACAGCGTGGTGCCAGCCCGCCGCGCCCGCCGCCACCGCGCGCCACCTGCACCAGCTCGCCTTCGCTACTCGCGCGCAGGTACCTACACAGCGTGGTGCCAGCCCGCCGCGCCCGCCGCCACCGCGCGCCACCTGCACCAGCTCGCCTTCGCTACCCGCGCGCAGGTACCTACACAGCGTGGTGCCAGCCCGCCGCGCCCGCCGCCACCGCGCGCCACCTGCACCAGCTCGCCTTCGCTACTCGCGCGCAGGTACCTACACAGCGTGGTGCCAGCCCGCCGCGCCCGCCGCCACCGCGCGCCACCTGCACCAGCTCGCCTTCGCTACTCGCGCGCAGGTACCTACACAGCGTGGTGCCAGCCCGCCGCGCCCGCCGCCACCGCGCGCCACCTGCACCAGCTCGCCTTCGCTACCCGCGCGCAGGTACCTACACAGCGTGGTGCCAGCCCGCCGCGCCCGCCGCCACCGCGCGCCACCTGCACCAGCTCGCCTTCGCTACTCGCGCGCAGGTACCTACACAGCGTGGTGCCAGCCCGCCGCGCCCGCCGCCACCGCGCGCCACCTGCACCAGCTCGCCTTCGCTACTCGCGCGCAGGTACCTACACAGCGTGGTGCCAGCCCGCCGCGCCCGCCGCCACCGCGCGCCACCTGCACCAGCTCGCCTTCGCTACTCGCGCGCAGGTACCTACACAGCGTGGTGCCAGCCCGCCGCGCCCGCCGCCACCGCGCGCCACCTGCACCAGCTCGCCTTCGCTACTCGCGCGCAGGTACCTACACAGCGTGGTGCCAGCCCGCCGCGCCCGCCGCCACCGCGCGCCACCTGCACCAGCTCGCCTTCGCTACTCGCGCGCAGGTACCTACACAGCGTGGTGCCAGCCCGCCGCGCCCGCCGCCACCGCGCGCCACCTGCACCAGCTCGCCTTCGCTACTCGCGCGCAGGTACCTACACAGCGTGGTGCCAGCCCGCCGCGCCCGCCGCCACCGCGCGCCACCTGCACCAGCTCGCCTTCGCTACTCGCGCGCAGGTACCTACACAGCGTGGTGCCAGCCCGCCGCGCCCGCCGCCACCGCGCGCCACCTGCACCAGCTCGCCTTCGCTACTCGCGCGCAGGTACCTACACAGCGTGGTGCCAGCCCGCCGCGCCCGCCGCCACCGCGCGCCACCTGCACCAGCTCGCCTTCGCTACTCGCGCGCAGGTACCTACACAGCGTGGTGCCAGCCCGCCGCGCCCGCCGCCACCGCGCGCCACCTGCACCAGCTCGCCTTCGCTACTCGCGCGCAGGTACCTACACAGCGTGGTGCCAGCCCGCCGCGCCCGCCG
This sequence comes from Pyrausta despicata, assembly GCA_963921415.1. Taxonomy (NCBI): domain Eukaryota; kingdom Metazoa; phylum Arthropoda; class Insecta; order Lepidoptera; family Crambidae; genus Pyrausta; species Pyrausta despicata. Next base: position 7,612,865 of record OY992869.1, read on the forward strand.
CCACCGCGCGCCACCTGCACCAGCTCGCCTTCGCTACTCGCGCGCAGGTACCTACACAGCGTGGTGCCAGCCCGCCGCGCCCGCCGCCACCGCGCGCCACCTGCACCAGCTCGCCTTCGCTACTCGCGCGCAGGTACCTACACAGCGTGGTGCCAGCCCGCCGCGCCCGCCGCCACCGCGCGCCACCTGCACCAGCTCGCCTTCGCTACTCGCGCGCAGGTACCTACACAGCGTGGTGCCAGCCCGCCGCGCCCGCCGCCACCGCGCGCCACCTGCACCAGCTCGCCTTCGCTACTCGCGCGCAGGTACCTACACAGCGTGGTGCCAGCCCGCCGCGCCCGCCGCCACCGCGCGCCACCTGCACCAGCTCGCCTTCGCTACTCGCGCGCAGGTACCTATACAGCGTGGTGCCAGCCCGCCGCGCCCGCCGCCACCGCGCGCCACCTGCACCAGCTCGCCTTCGCTACTCGCGCGCAGGTATCTATATAGCGTGGTGACAGCCCGCTGCTGCCTGCCGCGAAGCGACTTGAACCTACATTAACTAGTCTAAAGCACAGAATTGAATGAGTCCACAAGACACAAAATTCCTCTGCTGTGCGAAATAGGTTTCGCGTAAAAAAGGTGTAATTTGTGTTGTGCTCCACCCTCCCGTCGCAGAGTTGATTGAAAAATCGATTAGTCTCAAAAACTATCGGGCATTTTTGATGATGGCATGGTGGCGTGGCGTGATATATTCTTATTTTTTGCCAAATATGTCACTCAATAACCATTACACACTGTCACGCTCCAATCATCAAGTTTAACTCGCGCCCCGCCCACTTTCACCTCGTATTCTCATGTAGTAAGTTGTCCTTGTTCTGTGACGTGTCTTTGAAGCAATATTTCTGCTAAAACAGAAGCAGACTCAAATGATGTACTAGGAGTACATCATTGCCTTTAAGAAAACGTGTGTACGTTATTAGATTAAGCATGCTGTTTGTCTGTAAATCTGTAGAACAATTATCATTAGTCGTAACTTAATGTAAGGAAACATTATTGTATCAACAGTTGACAAACCTTATAAATAAAATAAAATAAAATAAATACTCGGGTGACTCGTAAATTAAATTTATCTTATATCTAATTATTATGTTGTCTGTTCCAGCGCGGTGCGGAGATGACTCCGTTCGTATGCGAGCTTTACGTGCGAGCGATTACAGCGGGCATGAACGAGTTGGAAAGACTGAAGCTAAATCGTGAGAAGGTAAGTCAACTTTTATCCTCATTATGTGTTGGCCCTGTTCTCCAATAATGTCGTGGCCTAAACTCCGTTGGATGTGTTGGTCGAGTAAAAGATAGAGTTTATGAGAAGAAAGAGTTATATTCCCAGATTCACTGACGATTCTTAACTATAAGAGTCAGACTGATGTTAGGATGAGTTGCAAGAGTTATATTGATATTAGTTTTGAGCGCGGCCGCATGATTGGGCGTCCAAAAATGCACTAATTTTAGTAAAAAACATATTATGGTTTGACGCCGCAGCAAGCGACCTAATTACAGGCACGTGAGCCGAGTAAGTGTTCGGTTGCGAGTCACCGAACAAATAATTTTATACAGCCTTATCATTTATACAGCCTAACCTCCTCACATTATAGTAACATTGCCGCCCGACCGACGTAATTTACAATATTTTTAGGTTACACTTAATGTCCAATGAGATCTGATTCCTCTGAATAAGATAACATTGGCACCTTGAATTTGGCATTTCGGCGCGACGAGCTCTTAGGAGGTTTCTTTTTATGTACGGTAAATCCAGTATGCACTATTCATTGTTGAAGCAATGAACTATTTTATCCTTTTAAATTAAGAGATAACCTGCTTTTAATTTGAGCAAATCGTAAGCAAAATAATTCATCTAGTTGCTAATCGATGCAAAAGAGTATGTCTATCATTGAGTTAAATATTTTTTTCCCTTTATAAAATTTATTTTTAAAAATTTAAGTTTGGAAAAGTAATTCTTCAGTCATTTTGACAAGTGAGATCGTATAAATTCTGAAAAATTCTGTTAATTTCTTCAGTTTTCAAGTAAAAATGGGTCGTGGCCAACCAGTGGGAGAAGAACTTCGAAAGCGAATAGTTTGTGGGATTGAGGCGGGCAAATCAAGTTACCAAATCTCAAAAGACTTGACACTGCCCAGATCTACAGTGCAATCTATCATTCAGGACTATAAAAAGAATGGAAATACTTTTTGCTTGAAGAAAACTGGCCGACCCCGTATCACCAGTAAAGCAGAAATAGTAGATTGTATCATGAGGAAGCAAAATAATATTTTTACGGCGAGGGCGCTTTTTTGAATCCAGAGCGAAGTGAGGGATTCTAGAGTAGAATTCTACTTCTACTACTTCTATTCTACTTTAGAATCCTGAACGAAGCGAGGGATTCAAAGTACGTCGCCCGAGCCAAAAATATATTTGCGTCCAAATGATACACTCTACTTTTCATCACCCTCTTTGAGAAAATAAAAAGCGGCTCCATCACATTTTTTGCGTCGGTTCTTATACTTTCAGGAGTTAATTCCATATCACTGTCACTTGACGAACTCATTTTTATATAATTTATCAAAACCAAGAACTTGAATGTGAAAATTTATGAAAACGCGGGCCGTAGTTCGCGCGTTTTTTTTTTTTTTTACTCAGTTGCCAGCGGCGGCGGCGGGGCGATGGTCGACGGACGTGCCGTCTAACCAGCCAGTCTCTTGCGTTCGGCGGGAAACTCTAAGATGTTCCAAATTCAATAAGTGCGAGCAAAAGAATTTTTGGTCGCACTTATTTCAATAAAGAGGACCAAAATCTCATTTCTGCCCGCTGGACAGTCTGTGGCAAAGAGTAGAGTAATAGTACCTATGTCGCTTAGAAGCATCACCTTTGGGCGCACTTAAAGGCGACCAAAATCGTCTTTTTCGAATAGATGGGATGAAAACAGAATTCTTAAGAAAATTGTCAAAAAAAATCGCCGTGCTCGAGCTGGAGAACTAACGGTGCAATGGAGAGACATGATTGACAAAGATGTTTCAGTTGATACCTGCAAAAGAGTGTTAAAAAGAATGGGCTACGGATTTTACACAGCTAAGCAAAAACCACTATTGCCTGCCTTACAGAAGAAAAAGAGATGTGAAGTTTGCTCCTGATCACTTAAATTGGACTTCTGATCAGTGGCGTAGTATCATATGGAGTGACGAGTCTAAATTTGAAGTCACAGTCGGCGATGAAAGAAAAAAAGTGGTTCGAAATAAACAATTAGCATTTCATACTGATTGCATTAAACGAAAAGTTAAGTTTCCAGCGTCTCTCATGATCTGGGGCTGCATGTCAGCGCAAGGTGTTGGTGGGATGCAGTTTGTGCTGGTTCCATCAATGCAACAAGATATCAAAATATTTTGAAAGAAAGTCTACTGCCCTCCATTCCGTCACTCAAACATCAAGATTCTTTCAATTTTTAACAAGACGGTGCTTCCTGCCATACTGCAAGGACAACAAAGACATGGCTGCTGTCAAAAAGCATTCCAACCATCGAGTGGCCATCTAACAGCACAGACTTATCGCCGATTGAGACCCTATGGTGGAAAATGAAGAAAGTCCTTCGCAAAAATCCATCAAGATCGAAGAGCGACTTGAAGGCTAAACTCTTGGCTGTGTGGGAGTCAATTACGACCGACGAGTGTGCAGCGTTGGTTGCGACCATGCCTCTTCGCATTAAGCCTTTGACTGCCGAGAGACTAGACACAATAGAAATAATATTGTTTGGGGGTCACCGGTGACCACCATGGCGTTCAATGTGTTAAAGCTGTAATTGAAAGCAAAGGCGACATAACTAAGTGATAGACGAACTGTACGAGCACGCTCGACATATTGATGACACGGCGAAGAAACGCTTGCGTCACTTGTCTTTTATTTCAATGTTTTATAATGTAACTTTCAGTGCAATAAACGCTCTCCTCGGTGACGGATACTTTTATTTACATTCCGCTCCCGGGCTAACATTCACATAAGTAGTACTTAACTTCAACCTTGAATCTACTACCTACTTACTTTAACTTACCTAAGTGTAAGAGGCGAATCCCTTACATTTCTTCGAGCCGGATATATCTACATCAGTGAAACTACTTGTGAAAGTGTGTGATTGGTGATAAATCTGCGGTAGCGAATCGGTTGGTCTGGCCTCCCAGAAGCGGGAATCACCAGGGCAATTGAGAGTGCGCACATATCGTAGAGGAATTGCTGTCACGCACTGCACGAAGATACAGCTCTAAGCTCACTTGAACATCTACACTACATTCTTCAACATGGAAAACTTACTTCAAAGACAGCAGACCATCAGTGAAGGGATCCAGAAAATCGTGATCAATTTCAAAAAGGATCCACCAGCTAGAAAGACGCCAGAGTACGCTCAAAAACGCCTGGATGCTCTTGAAGTCTTGTGGAGTGAGTTTGAAACAAACCATAAGCAACTCTTAGCGTTTGAAGATCAATCAGACGACTATTTTACTACCAACGCTTATGAAACTTTACGCCAGATGGTTCTTCCTATACAAGATGCCCTTCAAACAATTATCGAAGAGAAGAAGGTCATCGCACAAACAACTGAAACTGGAGGACTGTCTAAAACTGACGAGCTCATCAGCCGTCAAACTACCAACTTTCGAGCATTCTCTCGCATGCTACGAAACATTAATACCGAAACTATTACCGAGAAGTGGGAACTCGAAGACAAACTACAAATGCTACAAACTCGTTGGAAGATCATCGATGAAACTCACTGGCAGATCGATAATCTTATGATCGGCACTAACTTAGACTACGAAGAACTATTTACAAAGCATGAAGCCGAGTTCGAAAATGCCAAACGAGAATTGCATCGAAAACTAAATGCGACAACTCACCAACAACGCTCTCTACCTCCCATCGAGATACCGACCTTTGCTGGTAACTACGCGCAATGGCCTACATTCATGGACCTGTACTGCGAAGCTATTCACAACAACCCAACTCTAAGTACGGGCCAAAAAATGCAACATCTCAAGGGGAAGCTGAGGGGTGAAGCAGAACGCATTGTGCAGCATCTAACTGTGTCATCTGAAAATTATGAAGCCTGTTGGGACATCCTTATACATCGTTACAACAACAAGCAACTTCTTTTTACGAGGCAGATTCAGACGTTCATGAATCAGCCACTCATACAACATCAAACATCATTTGAGCTCAAACGACTCTATGACACTAGTTTGGAAACTATACACGCGATCCACAACTTGGGCATCGAAACAACATCTTGGGACCCCATCCTCGTTCATATTTTGGCTGGCAAACTAGACTCCGAGACTTACGCTTCGTACATGGAAACTAGAAGACATCCTCGAGAACTTCCATCGTTCGACGAATTTATGGAATTCCTACAACGCAAGTTCACTGCATTGGAGCCCATCAACAAAAGGAAGCAACAATATGTTCCTGCAACAAGGCCTGTTCCGTCAAACAAGGACAACACTCAAACATCTGCAAGAGCAATTACTCAGCCAAACAAACCTAAAAACTATTTTGGCAAAACTTATCATGTCAACATTGAAAGGAACTGTCCCTTGTGCAAAGGCGACCATTTTTTACTTTATTGCCAATCGTTCAAACAAATGCAACCCGATGCAAAGTTACAAACAATTTCGCAACTAAACGTATGCAAGAATTGCATGTATTCCCACGACGGCAAAAGGTGCACATCAACAAAGCGATGCCGCGTTTGCAACCGTCAACATCATACTTCATTACATGACTTTTTGCGAGAATCGGATTCACTGAACATGCCGACGGTATCAACTTCAACCCAGCCGGCGATATCCAACGGGCAACAAACGCAGCGTAAGGCGAATCATGTTACCAGCAATTTCAACGAAGTGCTACTTGCGACAGCGTTAATAAAAATTAGGTCAGCCGATGGGACCTACCTAACTTTTAGATGTTTACTTGACCAAGGATCGCAAGTTAACTTGATAACAGAATCAGCTGCACAACGCCTTGGCCTGCAACGACAACGACAAAGCGCAACTATCTCTGGCATCGGAGTTTCGGCAAAACAGAGCAATGGCGCCGTTCAACTTGTATGTGAATCACTCTTCGGCGACTACACATTCACTACCCCAGCTCTAGTCATGTCGAAAATGCTTAGCAATCTGCCAAATCACACATTCGAAGCACGACAGTGGCCACACTTGCAAAATATCAACTTGGCGGATCCTGAGTATAATATTTCGCGGCCAGTTGATTTGTTGTTAGACGCTGGAATATATGCCGACATTGTCATGGCCGGGGTACTAAGAGGATCACCCGAGGCACCGATTGCACAACGAACTAAGCTCGGGTGGGTCTTACTTGGCAACGTTAAAACATTTAACTGCCACGCCATACTTAACAACATCGAAGACATTTCGCGTTTCTGGGAAATGGAAGATATCGCTGAGTCATATACTGAGACATCTGAAAACAATTACTGTGAAACATTGTACAGCACAACAACTTGTCGGAATGAAGATGGGAGGTACAAGGTCAAAATTCCGATGAAACCTAACTTTGAACAAAGTTTGGGTGCCTCAAAACCGCAAGCGATAGCGCAGTTTCACTCTTTAGAACGAAAGTTCGCAAAAAACGAGGAGCTGTCTAAAAACTACAAAGAATTCATTAATGAATATCTGAAGCTTGGTCACATGAAGCAGTGTACGATAACACGTGAGCCCAGTTGTATTCTACCTCATCATGGAGTCATCAAACCCGATTCCACCACGACCAAACTTCGTGTCGTCTTCAACGCCTCTGCCAATACATCTTCAGGACATAGCCTCAACTCATTGATGGAATGTGGCCCTAATATACAACAAGACCTACAGGCTATCATTTTGCGCTGGAGAACATTCCAATTTGTCTACACAGCTGATATTGAAAAATTCTACAGACAAATACATGTAAGCGAGGAAGATCAACATTTACAAAAAATAGTTTGGCGGGAAATTGAGACGGACCCGATAAGAGAGTATCAGTTGTGTACCGTCACATATGGTACCAAGGCCGCCCCGTTCCTGGCTATTCGCACGATTCAACAACTCGTCAAGGACGACGGCGATAAATATCCACTAGCTGCAAGTATTCTGAAGCATCAGCTGTACGTAGATGATTTATTGGGAGGCAGCCACACCATTGAAGACGCACAAAATACACAAGGTCAGCTTATCGACATGATGAGGGGAGGCGGTTTCAACCTTCGCAAATGGGCCAGTAATAACTCAACATTACTCGAAAATCTGCCTGATGACCTTGTCAATCAAAACATGATAAACTTCAAACATGCTGAAACGACCAAAACTCTCGGAATTAATTGGAACCCGAGCACAGATCAGTTTTCATTTAAATACAATGCACTTGACGACACCACTGACGTCACTTCAATAACAAAACGTAACCTGCTATCTGGGATATCAAAATTGTACGATCCGCTTGGATGGCTGTCGCCTATAACTGTGAAGGCCAAACTCATCTTCCAAGAAACATGGACGTCAGCGCTAAGTTGGGACCAGCCTATTCCTGACTATCTACAAAGGGAATGGGAGCTATTTCGGCAAGAACTACCCCTAATTGACAACGTAAAAGTACAGCGGTGGTTGGGAGACACGACACAGCCTGTTGAACTTCACGGATTTAGCGACGCATCGGAGAAGGCTTATGCGTGCGCTATCTACTGCAAAACCGTAGATAAAAAAAGGAATTACGTCATCAAGTTAGTGGCGGGGAAAACCAAACTCGCGCCACTACGACAACCTATCTCTCTACCTAAGCTGGAACTCTGTGGCGCGCAACTGTTATCAAAACTGATGATGAAAACAACAGAGTCGATAAAAGGATCCAATGTTACTGTGTATGGATGGACTGATTCGATGGTGGTGCTAGGATGGTTGCAAGGCGACCCTACTAGATGGAAAACCTTTGTTTCCAATCGTGTTGTGAAGATAACAGAAACCATGCCAGCTACCTGTTGGAGACATGTGAAATCCGAAGACAACCCGGTAGACTGTGCCAGTAGAGGGCTAACCCCATCGCAACTCCTAGTACATCCACTGTGGTGGGAAGGCCCCGCCTGGTTGAAAAGCTGTGAATAACCAACATACGCCAAATCCAACTTCAACTAATTGACTTAGTAACTGACGTAAAGGATGGACGAATCGACACGCATCTTATCAAGCCTGACGAATTCGAAGAACATCTGAACATCATATCTGGGCAGTTACCAAGTGAACTCTCATTACCATGTGTGAACACACGTCACTGCACGCTAAGTCTCTATAAGCTAGCGCGAGTGCACGTGCGCCTAACAAACGAATATCTTATATTCGAAGTGAAGCTACCACTTATAAACAACGAGCAATATGAGCTAAACCGCATAATACCTATTCCGCAAATAAGAGGCAACTCCGAGCACAGTATAGCGGTGACCTCTGAATACCTTGCTGTGAACCTCAAGAGAGACATGATCATTCCTTTAGATGACCGAGATGTAACGTCATGCATCAAACTTCAAGAAAATATTCTATTGTGCATCATAAATCAACCTATTTACGACATAAAAGGAGCGAAATCATCGTGTGAGGCGCAAATATTAAACAACGGCGACTTATCTACATGCCGAACAAGAGTATCGGATTGCAGCGACAAGTGGGTGCGATTACACGTGCGCGGCGCTTGGCTGTTCTCCTGTTGCGAAGACTGCACCGCGCGCATTTTCTGCCCAGCTGGCGTGACGTCACAAAACTTACGCGGCACAGGTGTCATGACATTGGACCTTGGTTGCATGCTTAAGGGGGACAGTTTTATCATTCATGCTCGAAATGACTATCATAGCGAGCTGAAACTTACGTCGAATGAAGAACGGATGTATATAAGCGAGTCTAACATCAACCACATACTTGCCGACGTGAATCATACATTTGTCATCGAAGATCACAAGGAGGCCCTAAAAGAACTGAAAAACCGAATCGAAAAGGTTAAGGAGCAACAACAAACGCTTAGTGTACAAACACTAACACATGAGACACACAACTATGTGTTGTACACTATAGTCGGGTTACTCACTACAGTCTGCATAGTATGGGTGATGTTGCGACTAAGAAGAAGATATCAAGGCTGCAGTGTGGAACTACACAACAAACGCGACTCCGGCAGCAGCAACGAGCAGCCCACATACGGACGAACGGCGTCGAGTAACGAGCGGCGCCCGGATAGCGATAGTGTAGATGAGGTGATCGTAACTGCTGCCCGCAAACTAGATAAGGCTTCGTCGCCCTAAACTTTCAATGTTTCTTTCTCTTTTTCTTTGCTTTTAAAAAGTTGGCAGCATGTACGAGCACGCTCGACATATTGATGACACGGCGAAGAAACGCTTGCGTCACTTGTCTTTTATTTCAATGTTTTATAATGTAACTTTCAGTGCAATAAACGCTCTCCTCGGTGACGGATACTTTTATTTACATTCCGCTCCCGGGCTAACATTCACATAAGTAGTACTTAACTTCAACCTTGAATCTACTACCTACTTACTTTAACTTACCTAAGTGTAAGAGGCGAATCCCTTACACGAACTATTTTGCGTGAGAGCCGGTGATAGACGAATACTTTTGCGACATGTGTTTCAGTATATTTTATAATTTATTTTTGTTATGTAAGGTCATGAAATATTTTGATATACGTTAAAATAAACTTTGAAATGTTACTCAAATTGTGGTTTACTGTCTCCTTAACTTTTTTAGTTACTTTACCCAAATTCACTTCACATTATTTCATAAATCTTATTTTTCATACTAGACGATCTATTTTGCATCGGAGCTCGTATTCAATATTTTACTCTCTCCCAGGAAGCGGAAGCGCGCCAACAAGAGCAGACCCTAGCCGGCTGGTTCACAGAACTAGGCAACTTGTTGTGCTCGAGTGCACGTCTCCGCTACGAGTGTGCACTCACGGCCTTCAGCGTGCACCCCGCGCCGCCGCTATACGCCGCAATCACCCAGGCGCCGCTACTGCCCGGCCTGGCTAAGGTATGTGGCTGACAAGTTTGTGTGCACAGAGGGCGAAGTGCTGCTGACAATTTTGGCCAAGGTAGTAGGATGGTAAGATGTATAACCGTGACAAGTGTGTATTACTCCGGGGGAGTTAAGGTCAGACTCGAAAGTGTACTGGTACTGGCTTATAAATTAAAGCCCAACGTAGCACACATTGAGCTAATTACATCACGACACAGTCAGTTACAGCAATAAAGGATAGTTGCGTTGACAGCGGACCTCAATATTTTAAGGAAGCCGGTGAAAACAAATACCGAGACAACCCGGGCACAGCGCCATCTATTGGTACAATAGTGAACTAACCTAACTTCGTTCATAGTCTTGTGTCTAGCCATCGCGTTCGCTCGCACCGTCAAGGTGGTAAAGTGACAGAGATGGCTACAACCTAAACGACGGACAACGGCTTAGAGTGTAGGGGCTGATAAGTTTGTGTGTGGCCCTCGCAGACAGACGCACGGAGGGCGAAGTGCTGCTGTCAATTTTGACCAAGGTAAGAAGCTTACGGAAACTTGGATGGGCTTCACACACTTTCAGTGATATCAACGAAACGAAACACACGAAACTTGAAACAATTTGCATGATTTACATGATTTAATAACGTCAATAGTTTTTTTTAAATTAAATGTCAACGCTTTAACATTCTGACTACAAAGGAACACGATTGTTTTAATGATATAGAAATGATTAAATTAACCTAAAGCAGACACACATTTCAAGTTGTTTGATAATATTTAAACCTGCCAAGATCTTTTTTAGTAACACTTTTAATGTTTACTCGTGTATCTTTTCTATATAGAATAGCTTATTTACTCTTTTTCCCTCTTTATTCCAGGAGCAAGACGTTAAAGAAGAGACGACATCCGAATTCGGCAGCTGGGCGACCGACAGCCGGACGCAAACCAACCTAGTCAAAACTTCCGAAACTTTAAACATCAAGCACACGGCGTACCAGGCCAACGTGTTGTCCACGGCGCTGCTGACCGAGGGCGAAGCGCTAGGGCTGAGCCCGGAGCTGTGCCAGGACCTGGCGGTGCTGCTGTCCGGGCCGAGAGTAAAGACACTGTCGTGGGATATGGACAGGTGAGCTTGCTAGATGCAAACGAAGAGACGATATCCGATTTCGGTAGCTGGGTGGCCTAATCCGAAAAACGATAACTTGTACTTTCAGACAACAGCACATCAAGACATCAAGCTACAAATTAATCACCCTTATTACATGCACATCAGATGCTACAGTTTTTACCATGACGTACTGTCATTATGTACGAAAACGATTATTGTTTTGACGGATTTTGTGTAATATATTACAGATGTTATGTAAATTAATTACAAGTAATATAAAACCTAGTTACCCAGAAGGTATAGCCACTTCGAGGACAGTTTCAAAATGTAATACTTACATAATGACAATAGGTAAAACAGAACTTGGTCAAAAATTGGTAGGTATATCAGATACAGAGCAGACTAGATATTTTGTGAGGTGTTGCCTTACATTTGTTGGGCATTTATATCAATTTGATTCCTATACCAACGATTTGATCAATGAATTGATTCTAACTTGTGTGAGCTAGAAACACGATACACCCCTCAATCACATCTAATCATTACTCGTAATTAAGATAGAAGAAAGATGATCTATGTTATGTTATTTTGTTGCCAACTGTACGGTGGCCAGCACGTCACGATAAACACTCCGGTATCTTATTCGCTTGTGATACGGGCGATTTTGCAACAAAAATGGGTAGCCTGATATGCTGGCCACTGTACATGAAAATGCTTTCTTTGGCTGTGGTATACGAACGAGTGATCATACTATGACTAACACTACAATTCCTTGTTTCCAGGGAGCTCCTACTCGAGAACTGCCGTACGTACATGGAGCGAACGCACGGCGGCACCCGCGCGCTCACCACCGAGCTCAAATATCTGAACCTGGACCCGCGGTCTTACCAGCATCTACCTGAGGAGGACGATGCTGAAAATGACGCGTACTATGGGATTGAGAAAGGTACTATTTTTTCAATTAATCAGTGATTTATTTCATGTAATAAGATACAATTTTAACAAACATGATGACCAAAACTACCCTTTAGGAATTTAATATTCCTGTGCCAAGTAGTATGGATTTTCTATAGCTATAATCTACTTAGGATATATCAGTGTTTGTTTTTGTACCATGCATTTTTGGTGAGAAATAAATGTTTATTATTATTATTATTATAAAATGTTAAGGGTGGATTTATTAACACCGAAATATCTGCTCTTATTTAGCTGGATTAGTTAACGTCACAAGAAATAACAATAGATATTGTAGAAGTGCTGGAAAGCCTATTTGTGTTTATTGGATAAGACAGTGTGAAAAATTTGATTAGGCTGCTATGAATAAAATAAAGAAATAAATGAAAAAATAATGATTATAATATTTTATACTTTACTTTATTTTTACAGGATACGAACATCTAGTCGAAGCTCCAGAAGAAATATGGCAGGACGCGTTGTCCGACCCGGAAAGAACGGAATCTGTGAGTTCTACTTGTTCCGACATCTTTTCCGTCAAAACCAAGAAGAAGAAAAAGAAGAAACTTCACTTGTCCTCAGACGAAGACTCGGACCCGCTCAGTCACGTTGCTGAGGCCAAACGCACCGAGAAGAAGAAAGAACGACCACACAGCAAGGAAAGAAGTAAAGAGAGAAAAGAAAAGAAAAAGGCGAAACCAAAAGAAGGAGCCGAGAAGAAAGAGAGCAGTCGAGAAAGGCGGAAAGATGGCTCGGACCCAAAAGAAAAGAAGGAAAAGAAACCACGCAAGAAGAAACTTGCAGACGAAGTGGCAATACCTCACAAACCTGGATCTCTTTCGAGCCTTATCGGCTTGAAAGTGGCCAACGTCAAAATACCCGAAGGTAGATACAAGAAAATGATAGATACAATGCCCGTGCCGTGCGTGACAGACAGTGACTACGATAGCCAGGGCAAGTCATCGTTGGCATCTCTAAACTCGGAAGGCTATGACCCTGACGTGCTTTTCGATGGCCTCTACAATATGGATGACTACAAATCCCCAGAAAAACGCGATCCGTTAGCAGACACAAGCACATACACATCTGGTGAATTAAGTGTCGCCAACGGTAGAGTGGCTATCAACTCAGCACCTTTACTCAAAAAGGATGACAGACACAATCAATCTAGTTACTTAAATAAAATGGAGAGTCGCGTTTCGTCACCAAACGCTATAAGAGAGGAAGTGAAAAGAGGTATTTCGAAGCTGATAGAATTCAGACGTCAAAAATCTCTGTTAGAAGAGACGCAGATATTCAAGTCTTCAACACCGAGTCCAGCTATGTCGTATAGCGACAAAAATGCATCGACAAAATCTAGTCCAATCGTCAGACCAAACAGTGACACTAGTGCTAAAATTAAATCGCCCAGCGCAATAATACGCCCCGAGTTTCCCGAACCTTCTGTATTCAGTCCAAAAGCTGTGGAGGTTCCAGAAATACCGAAAGCGTATATAGACAAGAAACAAATTGAATCCCTGAAAGAGCTTAAGCAGGAGGTTGATACGTTACTTTACTCTCAATACTCAAATAAACCAGTCATACGGTATGCTCAGAAGCAATCCGCTCCACCAGGCGGAGAAGCCTCATTTCAGCAGTACCTACAACAGAGACAACAAATGTTCGCTCAGAACATCGGAACTCCAAATAAAAACAGTGTCAGTGTAATTCATACCTCGGTAGAGGACCCTGAAAAAGAGGTTCAAAAGAATTTCCAAGATTTTCTTAGAGAGTTGCAGGAATCTATAAACGCTGGAACGGGTGCCAGTAAGAAGGCGAAAACGCCCAAAACCGCATCAGCGAAGAAGCAATTAAAACCAATTAGCAGGGTCCCGCCTGTCATACCCAACATTCCCAAGATAGAACCCGGACCCTCATCTCAATGTGCCAAACCGACTATACAATCAACTAAGAAGGTAGACAACCAGCTGAACACTTTCTCTCGACTGAGCTACATGCATAAAAATAAGCAGAGTGATGTTAAATTAAACAAGCAATCCACTGAGTTGAGTAATAAAGAGTTAGAGCATATCATCTCTCGAAATATCGAAGACCACAAGTCGGCGAAACTCAAGTACTTACAGACCAAAGGTGACATATCCGTACTGAGAGTCGGGGAAAATGCTCATACTATGCCCAAAGATGAAGGAAAAGTCATAGTACCGAAGGTTCATAAACCTTCAGTGGCTATGGGGCATCCCTTGCTGACAAACATGTTGCATTCAAAAAACGCAATGCCAAATCAGCAGCTTAGAAACGAGAAGCAAATTGCCAGTGCTTGTCAACCAGATATTCCAGTGTCTAAAGATACAGCGCTCTCACAGAAAGACCAAAATGACTTGTTACTACTTTTGCGACAGCAAAACAAACTAAATACACCATCTACTTACCTGAATACCGACGTGAAAAGAAATCCCTACCCGAATCATACGGAAGTGAGCAACAATGCTATCCGAGACTATATTCAAGCTACTAGTGTGAGCAATTCTGTTATCAGGCCGACAGAATTTAAAGGCAGTACAGTTCAAAAATATGAAGGCTGTCGAATAAGAACTGTTAATTCTGTAACAAATACCAAATCTACTGACTGCATCTCGCAAAAAGACAGTAAAGTAATACCTAGCAGTGATAAGAAAATAAATGTCACAATCTGTAAAGTTCCAAAAGTGACACCTAGTTGCAGTCAAGGAAACATAAATGCGAGTCAAACTTACGAATCACTGGATAGTTTATTGCAGAGTAAGGAAATGAAAAAACCGAATATCATGAAGAAGGAGAGAAAAGAATCAAAGACTGGTCAATCAAAGAAATCTAGTGTTACACTAACCAAAGTTCCGAATACTGCCTTCCAAATTAAGCAACATGCTACGTATGCAGGTGCTGCTAATCCTCAGGACGGTGTTCAACAAGTAGAACCCCAAGACTGGGAGCGAGTTATGGATGCTCTGTTATCACACAAGACACCAAGCTTAGGCCCCAACGCGCTCGACGTTGCGCTGAAAAAGGATAGCTTTGCGAAGACCGCATTGCGGAACCAAAGAATCGTAAGGA
Source organism: Pyrausta despicata (assembly GCA_963921415.1). Lineage (NCBI taxonomy): Eukaryota > Metazoa > Arthropoda > Insecta > Lepidoptera > Crambidae > Pyrausta > Pyrausta despicata. The sequence goes on from OY992869.1 coordinate 7,628,098, forward strand.
GCAAGGAACTTAAAGTCGGTGAACAACCGCAAGCTCATCCTACACTACACAGTGCAGCAACTCCCGTTCATACAGTCGTGAACGACGATCAGTCAAATGTTACTGAATTGAGCAAAAAGAAACCGGCGTCAAAGGATGGAAAACTTCGAATGGAACCCCAAAAACGACCTGTCGACGTTCACAATCCAATAACGGGCGAAGCATTGAAAGGGAAAGATCCGTTTATATCAGGCATTCCCAACTCAGACTATGATTTACTGGAGGAACTGATGGATGATGAACTGAGGAAAGAAATCGGCGAACTATCGTCAGATGAAGAGACTTATAGAGCACCGATAGTTCCAAAAGTGATTAACCTCTCCAGTGCGAAAAAAACAAATTTGATCAAACAAGTACCACACACCGTGACAACAGAATCTAGATGTGTTTCTTCCGATTCTGCGCAAAATGTCCGTGAATCCATCATACAACCTAACACACGAGTAATGAAGACTTACGAAGCTCCGAAAACTAATACAGTTCCATCAAACATTGCTAAAACAAAACCACATGCGACTGATAACTTACCGAAGATCCTGGAAGCTGTTGTTATTCCGCCATCCAAAGTAAAGGCGTGTCTGGCGCCACTTATGTCCTATAAACAAAAAAGTGAGAAAAAGACATGCAATGTCAAACAGAATGACAGTAGAAGCGCGAATATAGTGGACGTGAGGAATATGTTAATTTCAGCGCCTATTGTACAAAATCCTATCGTTCAATCTAAACCAGTTGCACCAAAAGTGGTCGTACTAGAATCTGAGGTCATTTACGATCCGTATGCAGTAGCAACAGTACAAGCACCAATAAAACCGATAGTTCCAGCACTGTGCCATGTAAATCAGACTCCCTACATAGCACTGAATACTTCGCCAAATATAACAGTTTATCAAACGACGCAATCCGTAGCGCCTTTAGTCGATCCAGTCATCATTGGTAGCGCTATGACTACTCCGACATTAGAAAGGGTATCGGAAGCAAAAACTTTGACTTATCAGCAGTCCCAGAATGTATCAAATAGTCAAATTAATAATCAAAACCCTATTGTGACAGCGCAGACATGTGATAAAAAAAGTTTAGAAAATCTGCAATTCAGTGATAACAAATCAGACTCTACGACTCTAACAAAAGAAACGACTGATGAACGAATAGTTCATGACATTCCACCACGCCCAATTGAGAACGCAGTAGTAGAAGCCAGGTCTAATTTAGATATCAACGCTAACAAAAACAGTGAAAGAAAAGTCCTATCAGAAGTTCAAGAAAAACAGGCGAAAAACATCACTGATAAATTTGATACAAAAGGTGTAAAAAATCAAAAGTCTACCATAGAAAGTGAAATTAAAAAAGATTTCCCACAAGATCAGGAGGATGAGCCCGCAAGGGAAATAAAATTTCAAAAGCAAAATGTTTTACTAAACGATATCAAGAAAAAAGTGCATGAGGAAGCACTAGAAAGGATAATGATGAAGCGATTAGCTATTCTCGATAGAACTACACTTCATATTTCGACGGCACCAGCCATCGCACTTGAATACAAACCTCTTTTTAGTGCAAAGAAAAATATTTCTAATGCTTCAAAAACAGAGCGAACTATTGACACTGAAATTATCACTAAAACTAGCACAGAACCCAGCCATGATCCTTCAACAGAGAGTGTTACGAACACTCTCTGGAACAAGGAAGTGCCTAAACAGGATATAAGTAATGAGAATAGCAAAGAGAACGACAGCAAATCAACCCCGATACGTCGCATTCTCCTGCGTTCGTCTAATGATCTAAAAACTACTATTGTAACAGAAAATCATCAAGATCAGCGTAATCTTAAAGTCGGGCGTAAAACTAAAGTACGACTCAAACCACAAGCAAAAAGAGAGGACAGCGCAGAAAGCCAAAGAGATGATATACCACAAGGACAAAAAGAGGGCGACGCAGAAAGAACGTCAACAGATGACAATAAAGCCAAAGATGACAGCAAAAACTCATCGAAACGCACATCGAAGAGAATACTAAACAAAAGCAAATCGCCTAGAAAGTTTGATAAAGTTGATGAAAAATCATCAGAAATTATTCCAAGTCAAACTAAAAAAACGGGCAAGAGAAAAGTAAAACGAGTTGCTTTTATTGCAAATACTGATGTTGAAAAAACAGAATCGCCACTACCAAACGTCGATTTACCCACGAAAACAGCCTCGGAGCGTGAAGAAAAACCTTCGGTTGAAAATACATCTGCAAAAAATGTTACATCTCTTCAAAATGAGGCTGAGTTTGATGTAATTGACATTGAAGATGCCTTATTAGGATCCAAAATACCAAAAATCAGGAAATCGAATGAAAAGGCCCAAGAAGAATTAAAACCTAAAAATGATTTGCAATCTGAACAAGAGGATGTTCAGCCCAAAACTTATATAAACTTGCCGGAAGAAACAATAGGTAACGAAACTGAAATTCAGGAAGATCGTCCAAGACCTCTCAGGGCCAGAAAGAAGCCTAGAAAATTTGAAAACGAAATAACTGATGAAATCGACGATCATTCCTGTGATGAGAAACCGAGTAATAACCTAACAATATCTATAAGTAAGAACAAAAAAGGAAAGACTCTATTTGGTATCAAAACAAAAACAAATTCAAATACACAGGTGCCAGTTATAACAGAATCTGCCGACAAAGAATCAGTGCCTGAAGAAAATGTATTTGAAAGTAAAATAAAACCAAATTCAATAAAACTTTCTACCGTTCTCAAGAATGCTGCTTTCGAAAATCGCGTTCCAGTAATAAAGAAAAATGTAGAAAAACTGCCTTGTCAAGCAAATGACGTTCAGATAACTTTACCAGCGGACCAAATCGAATCCAATGATAATAGTACGCAGACTGACAAACAAACAAAACTGTTAAAATCGAAAGGCAGTATAAACCTCACATTGAAAACAAATAAACCAAGCGACTTAGTTTTGGAAAAGACTATTACATCTTCACAAAACATGCCAAAGAAATCACCAGAGCATACATCGAAACTCCCGGAAAGGACGACAACATCCGGTCCGAAAAATTCCGACTACGATTCATTCGAAGATCTAAGACATAATATAAAGATCGAAGAACTACCATCACCCCCGAATGAACCTTTAAAGAAATGTGTACGCATCAAGCTACCCAACGGAAAAGTATTTAAAGCCACTGTTCTTGGTAAGATGCAAGTCAGCTTCGAAACAATTTTCGCAGATCCCGCACTAAAATCTGTTTTGCTAAATAATTTGAGCAATACAAAAAGATATACATTAAATATTAAACAAGTCACAACAGCGGATACTTCTCGCATAGAAGAGTTGAATGTTGAGCCGAGCAACGTACCTAAGCCAGTGGAAGTCGTCAATTTGCTTAGCGATGAAGAAGAAGACACTATAGTGGATAAACAGACATTTGTTACTGAATTTGGACAATACAAAAGTGTAGCTATGGATGAGAAAGACTTCCAAAACCACCAGAAGAAATTGCAACAGAAATGCTTCGTGAAATTAATTATGCAATCTAAAACAACTAAGTTACAGGATAAGATGTTAACTTGCGATACTAACTTAGAAACTAATGCTAAAATTTTGGATATAGCTAAAGACACCATGGCTGATATTGATGCAGAGATAGCGGCTTTAGACGATGAACTAAAAGATTTTCCTGCAGTGGCAGTGGGTAGTGCAGTAAAAATTGCAAGCCCTGTGGTGATAGACGATGGTACCAAAAATGATCATCAATCGACTAATAAACCTGCCAGTCCTATTGTAATAGACGATGATGATGAGAAAGACCTGATAAGTCAAAAACCCAATGATCACACTAATAAAGATGTTGAAGACAACGATTTAAATCAAAAGTTGGAAGTTCGAACTGATTTAGAACCGAAATCTCCTATTCAGGTGGGCGAAGACAAACTTACCGATCTCTCTTCGAAAATTAATAATGCACATAGCGAAATTGCAGTGGACGATGTGAATAAAGTTGCTGATGTAACCACGCCTTTAAATAACCAAGAAGAACCAAGTGCTGTTCTGCTGCACCAAAACTGTGATCAAATCCAAGATGACTTAAAAAAGCCATCGAGCATCGAGATTGAAAGTGAGGTAAGTGGTCCTATTGTTGACGAAAAAGACAATGTCACGGTAGCATCCACGGATCTTAACCTAGAAAACCCTAATAACACAATAACTGAGTATGAGGCAAACGATCCTATTGTTGATGACAAAGACATTGTAACTGAAGCTTCTACTGATATCAACTCAGTACAATATTTAAACACCGTAACTGAAATTGAGGCTAGTCCAATTGTTGAGGACATTAAGAATATATCTACTTATCTTAACCTAGAACAGCTGTCAAACACGCAGGGCTCACTTAAGGCCAGTGTTCCTGCTGTAGATGACACAGACAATCTAACTGCAGAATCTAGTAAACTTGACCTAGTACAGTCTTCAAACACTGTAACTGAGAATAAGGCAGGTTGTCCTGTTGTAGATGATACAGAGAATCTTACAGCAGAATCTAGTGAACATGACCTAATAAAGCTGTCAAACACTGTAACTGAGAATAAGGAAAAAATTCCAGATGTAGATGATGAGGTTACTATCACTGCATCGTGCGATAATCCAATAAATAAAGAACAAAATAGTGTCAGTGCTTCGAATATCGTTGAAACTAAAAGTGTTTCTGGTGACCAAGTCAAGGACTCCGAAAATAGCACTGAAAAAATATATGAAGTCATGACAGATTCGATAAGTATCATAGAGACTCTTGTAGTGCTTGAAGGTAACATTGAAAATGAACCTACGCCGTTGAATTACCAAATTGATACAAATGAAAGCATTACTATTGATGAAGTTGACAAAAGCATGGATAATAGCGCGAGTTTAATAGATCAGCTAGATAAAACAGTAGTAGAACCAAATCAATCAAACGGAATATCATCTGAAAAAATAGAAAAATGCATAACCAGTAATGCAGATCTTCCAGTAACCTTAACAGTTCATAAAGAGTATAAAACATCGACTGAAACTTTCCATAAAGACAAAGATGTCAACAGTCCGATAGTGCCAGACGACGTATTGGATACAACCTTTAATAGTCAAGAAGAGAAGGACGCCAGTAGTCAGGAAGGAAAGGAAGTCAACTGTCCGATGGTACTAGAGGATTGTACCAAAGAAGGTCTCATAACAAAAGAAACTTCTATAGAAAATCTTATAACGCCATCGACTAGTGAAACTGATGTTGACAGCTTGATCGAAAACAAACTAGAAGTAACACCGCAATCGAATACCAAAATCGATAAAGATCAAAGCTTTACAACTTGTCAAGATGTTGACGAACTAATCGTATTAGATGACGTTGACGACAGAGACCATCTTACAGATTTAATTAACCAAAATGACAAAGACACGGAAAGTCTTATTGAAATAGATTCTGATCCCATTGATTCTTCTCCGACGCCTACACTCACAGAAGTACCTGATGTCATCGAAATTGACGATTCATCTAATGATAGCATTAATGCTCTTAACGCTACCGTTGAAGACGCAATACTGAAAAATATTGCTGACATATTAAAACAGCCCTTATTGGATAAACCAAAGGAACAAATTAAAACACCAGTCGAAGAAATAGATCACTTAAAAAAGATGTTATTGGAAGATCTCGGCGTGAACGTGAAAAAGAATTCAGTGACTATTGACTCAGACGACGATCTCATAATAATAGGAGACAATGAAGATAGCCTACCAAAACCTAAGATCGTTAAAACCAAAAAATGCTTTGTCAAACTCGTGAACTGTGACAATTTGGCTGAAAAGTATGAGAAGAAGAGAATAATGAAGCAAAACTACGTGGTTAAACTGGTCAGATGCGATCATTTGTTACCTCAAATCGCTGACGATTGTGATGAATTGGAAACTTCAGACGAATTTATCGGCTTAGAAAATGTAGACACTGGTATAGCTTTTGAAATGGATCCTAAAAGAACAAGAACTGGTTCTTTCTCCTTGCTAGACGAATTACCTATCGACTTGGAAAAGCTTGATTCATCTTTGGAGAATGGTAGAAGTTCGCCAGTAATGCAAGTTTATGACACCATAGCCGATTTGCAAAGACAAGATTATGCACAAGAAAATTCTTCTGTATTTGATAAAACTTGCTCTGACATCTATGAACTAAGTCCGTCATCTCCTGTGATGGAGGTTTTTGAAACCATCGTAGCTTGTCAAAGGCTTGATAAAGTTAGAGTAAAGAATAATGAAGAAATAAATACATGTTGTGAATGGTACGAAACGAAACGGGCCTTGGCTAGTGTTGGAAAAGGTACTTTTGTCATACAAAATCCAGTTATGGCCACAGAAATCGACGACACGCTTAGTATCGACCTTGGAGACCTAACTGCTCAAAATCAATATGATAAATTGGATGTTCATTTGGCAGTTCCTACACTGAAGATCCTAACATTAAAACTGTTTTACAGTGATGAAATTCTCAGCCGACTCAGACCTTATGCATTACATTCTAAGCAACATAATGAAAGTCCTTCGCCCAAGTTGAAGAGAAAATTACGCAACGGCGAAGATAAAGAGACCGCTAGCAAGGCTCCTAAAGTTCTGATGAAAATTTTAAATGATGTATGTACGGATTCATCTGATACTTATATAACAGAGACACATGCGGATGATGACAACGACAAATCAAATAATGCACCTAAATACGTTGAAACTTATCACCAAAATGACCTACTGCCACTTGAATCTTCTCCATTAGATGTCGAAATAACGAACCAACAAATGCATTTATCAAATGACGCTAATATCTTGCAAAAGGAGAATCTACTGCGCAGTCCAATACACCAACATGAAAAAGAAGCAACAAGTTGGGAGGAAAAGGTTTCTGAAAGCGTTGTTACAGTAGAACAAGATTCATATGAAGCCAAGGCTGAAGAAATAATCAATACCCAGGATTGTTACATAGAACAGTGTGCAACGATCATAAAAGATTCTGAGGTGACACAAGAGCCTAATGTTGAAGAAAAAATAGCAGAACTTGCCATAATAGAAAATCATGTTCAGACCACGGAAGATTCTGAAACTGTATCTAAAAAAGAATTGGTGATAGGTGGTGATTCTGAAATACAAGAAACTGGGAAAGTTTTGCACACATGCGCTTATAAAGAAATCGAAACAGCACACGAAAGAGTGGTTCCGGAAATCGGCGTAAATGATTCTTTGATAGATATCACAGAACCAGAACAAATACAAAAACTAACCAGTAAATTGGATTTAGGTATAGATACAACAATAAAAATTTTCGAAGAAACCATTGCATTACAAAATATCACGGAGAAGACTTACGAAGTTACAGAAACTGTAACTGTAAGTAAAGAAATAATTGTTCCGACTTCACATGTTGACGTCCAAAGTTGTATTCAGATGTCTCCAGAAATAAAAGAAATATTCAAACCCCACCCTAATGTGACAAATTCTGAAAGCGAAGAAAAAATAGATCAAGAATTACAATCTAATACAACCGATCCTGAAGTAAGGCATATTGAGGCACTGAATTCTTCCGAAATGCAATCCGAGGTCATGCTGTCTCTTTCCCCAGATATAAACAGCGAGCAAAACCAACAAAACAATGTTTATAGATTAAAAATTTCTGACGAGAGTAAAAGTAGTGACGTAGTTGCTGCGGTTTTGGTGGAAGAAAATACGCAAACAGCCACTCCTGTTGAGAAAGAAACATCACATGATGAATCAGTCATTTCAGAAACTCAATGCGACGTCGCTGACTCGGTACGAACGTGCAATCCAGAAACACCCATAGTTTCAGAGGCCTCGTGCACTGAAAAGATAACTTCTGAAGATGATGAAAATCAACTTCAGGAACCTAAGCTATCTGAGGAGAAATCACAAATAATTGAAGATTGTAAGACTGAAAGTCAACAGCCAAATGAAATTGTCAAATTGGATGACAGGCGGGCTTTATCTTACTCACAAATTGATAACCATGTGCCTATAAATTCGCCAGAAAGCTGCGAACAAATATCGACGAATAACTTTAAAACTGTTGAATCGGAAAGCTTAAGTAAAAAAACTGATCAAGTTTCGCAAGAAGAAAAAAAGGCAGAGAACATCAATAATAAAGACCATACTGATGCTGTTGTCCTTCAAGAAACCAAAAAAGAATTAGTAGACCAAGAGCCCAATTATCATGACACGCCGGAAATTAGGATTGTAAACGAAATTAGTAGTGAAACAAGCAAACAAAATGGAAATTTAGGAAATGATGATGATGTAACAACTGACGACAACAATACTAATATAACACAGAAATTCCACGAAGAAGATGACAAGATTAGGATTGAAAATCAAGATAAAACGAGCAGTGATGTGATTTTAATTATTGAAGAAGTGGCTGTCGATGAAAAATCTGTGAAATCTCATTTAAACTTTGAATATGAAATAGAAGTTGAACGTCAGTCTGATGATTTGAACAGTGTGTTCCCAATAGACACATCCAAACCCACTTCTTGCCATGAAAGTTGCGAATTCTCAGATATATTAGAAAGTATGAACATTGCAAAGGAAGTTGAGATTAATGCGAATGCTGATTCCAATTACTGTCACAGTATTGATTCCACCACGATCGCAATAGTTCATGCCAACTATCTGTTAAAGAAAGAAGACGAGGAAAGCCATGATTCAAGTACCGAAATGAATGAAGAGGAATCAGCATGTGCCTGCTACCAGACACTTAGTGCACAAATACTGGATCACGGCTACGCCTTCAAGATCTCTTGCTATAAACGAGAATGTAAAATTAATGACTCAGGATCTTCGGAACCAAGTCCTGTTAAGTCCGAAAAAAATAACAGTGAAGTGGTCCTAAATGGTATCGAATATGAAGACCCAGACATTGGCACTTGCTATGTCTTCCCCATAGCTGAAAGCCCCACAGACTGTGAAACTGACAATGATATCTTCAACGAAAGAACAGAAGAAATCATTCAAGTAATTCAAGAGATCGACGAAGATGGCGTTGAAAGTGTAGTGTTAAAAACCTCAGAGGTTGCGATTGAAGAACCTTATTTAGAACTTAACATTCCGAAGCACACTTACTCCAGAACTATTCGAAGAAATAGACGTCCACTGAAACGAAAAACGGATATGACGGACATCATACGTTACGGGAAAAGGTACAAAAAAGGAAGACATATTGACTATCCGAAATTCTCAGCATCGGCTATCTTGAAAGCCGCTTGCAGCAAAGAATACAAGCAAGTGTTCAATTATTGTAGCTCTTTAAAATTTTCATATTCGCAACCGTTTCACAAAGATTTTATAGATGTCGAAGAGATCCTGAAAGACTGGCCTCTTCAAGGGGAATATTCTGCTGATTTCGCAGACCAAATTGATAGCAAGGACCTTTTATTTAGTGACTTGGATATTCAACAATATATTACTTTCGACCCTACGGAGCTATCACTGGCCGAAGAGCTGGCCTCAGAATACAATCAATCGGATACGCCCTCTAGTAATGCCACTGAAACTAATTTCAGTATGGGTTTTGGTGAGGGGTCCGACAGAGTCATACAAAATTTGGAAGACGTAGGTGGCGATTCAAAAGTTTCGGCTGCGACTCTGTCGGACGTAAAACAAACTCAGCCGTTTTTACTGTCCGAAGATTATGAAGATAATCAAGAAGAAACCAGTGAAATAACGAGAGAAAAACAAATACAGCAGTTACGACGCTACATCAATCACATTCAAATGAGAGATAAAGTGCGATCTTTCTTCAAAAAGACTTCGGTGGAATTGAAAAACGATTTGATGAAAAACCAAAAGATTAAACCAGCAGACGTAAGAGAGTTGACTAGTTTTCCATTTGATCTGTACAATGCGACGGATTTTATGGAACTACCGCCAGCTGATGTCTTCGTGCAAGTCGTCCAAGTGGGTCAGCTGCCGGTCAGTGCTGCGGCTCAGAATCCAGTGACCTGCGACCCTCGAGTCACTCAAGTATCAGACGCTAGTCCATCCCAGTGCTCTGTTGACAATAGCCCCCAAGACGACTCTCAACCAACCATCAAAACCGAATACACAGAACTAACAACAGCTGATTTAAGTAATTTACCTATGGTTCAAGAATACGCACAGCAGCACCAAACCTTGCCTATGGAATCTCAAGAACAACACATGTCAATAAGTGACGAAAACATCCCTATTGAAACTGAGATCAAATCTGTTGTAAAAATCGAATTGATGGAGGAAACAGAAGTCAAAGAAGAACGACGGGAAGGTTACGATAACAACGAATCACCAAACATGGAAAACAGATATGTCAACAACGTGGATTACTCGTTTGAAACTAATGCCCCCTCAGCTACTCCCGTTTCGGAGTCGGAGCAGGACTTTCAAGTGTTATACAACTCCACTGAAAAACAAAACATTCAAGAAACGTACCCGACGCAACAACAACATCAGCCGAAGCAACAACAACAAAACGGCACGCCTGAGAAGACTGACCAGATCGCGCACGCTATGAACGCAGCGGGTATTACTACCATATCGGAAACTATGACGAACACAACAAGAGCCCAGGCTTTGGTCAATATCCTTTCCCAAAAACTACGTCAAAGTTCTGTATCTGCGTCACAGACTACGACCAATAATTTCACTAAAACGACGTCCATAAGTGCTATGTCTTTACAACAAGCTCTAGCTCAGATTCTACCGCCTCCGCTAAATCAAACCAGTTCAAATGAAAACAACCAACAGAACCAAAACACTCCGCAAGTTCTTCACATAGTACAGGGAAAGAACGCTTCTGGTAGCCAGATTACGTTGGTTGATAACTCTCAGCAATCAGTTATCAACGGTCCTAACGCTACCCCCGTGTTGCATATCGTTCAAAATAAATCTGCAACTTCAGGTGCTAACTCCAATGGTGGTGCTACGCAACAAAATAATTCTTTTGGTGGCCTATCTCTCGTAGATGCCGGCTTACAACAAGGAGGAAACCAACTACTCCATATTGTAAACACTGGTAATCAAAAGAACAGTAATGCAACCGGACAACTTTTGAAGAGAGTAAACCTTCTGACTAATCTCGCAAATGTACAAGGCTCGAATGAACAGAAAATGGTGCAGTTTGTGTGTAAATCAGCTGATGGTAAAGCTATTCAGTTGAATGCTCCTCACCAGCGAAGTATGGTGCTAAGACTACAGCCAATAGAAACACCTAATGTACAACAAACAACACCTAAACCTACTGAAAATCAGGAGCTGAGCCCCAATTCAAATTCGGCTAAATCGCTAGGAGGAACAGATAATGCTACCAATCAAGAAATCAAATCACGATCTGTATATGAAGAAAACTACGCCAAATTCATCCAGAACTCTTCCACTAAAACTACGATACCGGAAAAATCAACGAGCTTACCAAAATTCAACCAAGCATTTGGAAAACCAGTATTTCAAGACGGCAGTCAGAAACAAGACGATATGAATTCTAATAACTCTCATTTATCTGTGAACACGAACTCCGAAGGTGGTGAATGCCAGTCTTCTGATAATGCTATAAACTTAGACCATATTGGACAGATTAGTAGTCCGCCGTTACTGCTTAGGAAATCTCCTGCACAAACACCTCAGTCTCAAGCCAACATAGTCCAGCAAATCAAGCAGTCTATTACTCCTATGAATATACAAACGATGCACGGTGGAGTCATTTACACCAGGCAAATCCCTGTCAACATTGGCGGCGGACAAACTATCAATCTTATAACTGTTCCAAGTACTGAGTTAGTCGACGAATCTGGCCAAAAACAACAACAGCCAACACAAAATGAAATGGAGCCATCGATAATAAAGATTGTGCCGCAAAACCAATCTGCTTCGAACAATGAAATCTCGTCCGAAGATGGTAATGCGCAAATGAATGTCCAAAATGAGACCAATCAGAATCCCCAGCCGCAGCCTGTTCTAACTCAAATGCGGATAAAACTCCCTATGCTAAGTAAAAATCCTCAAATGGTATCTGGTGCAAGAGTTGTGAGACCATCCTTCTTCCAGATCCAACGGAATGTCATAGGGGGAGCAAACCAACCTGTATATCAACAGTTAGTTTTGACAGCTGCTCCACCTCTCGGACAACAAACTATCAGACTACCTCAAACACAGACGAGCAGGCAAATCAAAGTGCCGACCGAAAACCAATCCTCAGCAGAATCGCAAATGAGTTCATCGACCTTAGAACAGCTGAGAGAGTTCGACATGGTTCTAGAACAAGTCAAAGAAAGAAGCAGCGTTCCGCCTAACTCGAACTCGAGCAGTTCGTTTTCGAAGCTTCACACTTCGTCTTCTGACACCACTGATGGTTCGTCTGCAAGTTCCACATCAACTGAAACTACTCAACAAGTTTTATACTCCATTGGCAATAATCACCAGCCGCTAAATGTAGCCTACGTGAACAGAAAAGCAACTGTAACCACACCAACCACATCAACTTATGTAAGATCGCCAGACTCATCCGGGATTGTGGACTCTCCCACCTCGTCAAACCATGTTCAAATACCTCACACAGTCACGACAGAGTCTTCTTCGCACAGCGAGTCGTCTCAACCGAAACCAAAAGTCAGTTCGAAATCTAAATCGCGGCCTAAAGCATCTTCCAACCCGCCTAGTTCGCTGAAAATAAACACGGTACCACCGAAGACTTCTGCTCAAAAACCATTGGAAGATGAGCAGACTACACAAAGAATACTGTATATTTTGGCAGAATATAAAGAGCAAGTCGAAAACTCTCCTGATAAAGACAAGCCAGCGCCACGAAGAAGATCAAATCCACCTTCCAATCCTTCTGGGTCATCAAAGCGCAAGAAAAGTTCGAGCGGATCTCGGAGACATGGTCGTGATATGAGTCCTATTCATGGAGAAGATACGTGTCGAACAATGGGGTCCGAAGACAGCAGTTGCGGTACTTCGCAAGGGGATTGCAATGAGAGCTGTCTCGAAAGCCATTCTCCTCAAGACAGTCCGCGAAAAGTTGTTAGGAAACTGACGTTTGAACCTGAGACACCTCCGCCTCAGACGCCGCGGCCTCAGCCACAACGAAACGTCATCGTCGCTGACGGTCAAACCATCACCGTAGCCCGTGGCACCGCTGGAAAGCCGGCTACAGCTGTCTTGATGCCTGCCAACTACATTTTACCCGTATCGATGGTCAAAGGAGGGCAACAAATCGCGATAGTCACTAACCGAGGACCGAAGCTGTTGACAGTCGGCGGAGGCGAGGGTGGTGCTACTAATGCGTTACTCTTGCAACGGCTCATCGGCCCCGCTGGGTTGAAACCGGTTCTGGCTCGGCCGGGAGTCCGTCATGTGCGATTGCCTACGGCAGCGCTGCATAACCTTCAAGCATTTAACCTGGCTACTGCTACCACAGTGCAACCTCCTGATAGTACAGCCTCACCCGCCCCAGCGCCGACCCCACCTGAGCTGGTTGACACTAGAGCCACCAGTTCTCCGTGGACCGACAGGGATTGTCAAGATGTGAAGCCGGAACGGGGATCGAGCCCTGAAGGGTCCGAGCCCTGGAACCTGCCGTCGTCTGGCGACCCTCACGACTACACGTACGAAGAGACGGTTCGTGCTGACAACCTGGATCGCACTGTGCTGGTAGGTGTTAATACTTTATTATTTTTTTGCTATATTGTACTGTGGGACCATCAATTTAATTGTAAATATTAAATAGGAATCTAAAAAGGATTAAAAGGCAATGAAGTGGTTGACGTTGCCTCTCATTTGAATAAGAATAAGAGAGGTGACGAGATTAGACGCGATTTTTATCATCCCTGGATTTCAATTCGCCTATGATACTTTTAGATGTGTTTGATTTCTTAGTAAATATGTTTTGATGGTTCCAACATGCATATAACGTGGTTCTGACACATTTTGACACTTCAGGACCCGATCCCAGATCGTTACAGTCCCGATATGGAGGCGCAAAGGATATTTGATAAGATGTTCGATGTTGAGTCGAAAAAGTCTTACCTGGGCGATTCGCCGCGATGCGCTTATGACATTGACGCTTCAGATTGCGACGATAAACCATATCATCAGGTGAAAATGTCGTAGTGGCGATCGCCGTTCAGATATTAGTATGCCTTTTTAGTAGAACGTGCACGCCTCCATATTTTTATTTGTCCGCTGTTGGACCGCTTCACAGACGTCGAACTAAAGTATTCTCAGCATTACTACAATAAGTTCTATATTAACTGTGGTAAAGTTGTGAGTTCTATGGTGTGATGTTTGTAAAGTAGGTCTTTGTTCTGTGCTGGTGTGCCTTAGGACTTCACGCAATGTAGATACGACATTAAAACCATAGAATGTTATTTATTCAGAAAATAATATTTGGTTTCTACCTTAAATAAGACACTAAGCATATAGCATAGCGCTTTTAAATATGATACCAATAATGAGCACTATAATGAAAATTATACCACTTCAATTAACACATTATTAATTACTAGATTTAAAGCTCAAAAAACATGCTTTAAACATAGCAAAGTTATTCACGCTTCTGAACGCTTTTCAAATAGCAATACTTAACTGCGCTTTGCATAAAATATAAGTAAATTATGTTTATGTCTCACTGTTAAACTTTAGCCTTGTTGAGTAAGATTTATGGTTGAATATGTCGCCTCTAAATTGCTAAGGGACCTCACAAACGAACCACGGACTCTCCTAGGTCTTATATTAATCGCCCCCTCTTAATTTTGAGCCCTTTCATTTATGATTTCACATCACTTCCAAACTCTAAAAAAACGTTTTCTTTCTAATCATTGTTATAGATTAGATTTTAATTATATTTGTGCATGAGGGTATCTCTTTCCCCCGTCATTGTTGCATCTAGCCATGCATGACTCTTCCATACAAATCTCATTGTATTGAATAGTGATCTTCATTAGTTGATGTTCTTATATTAATCTTATTATGGAAACTAAACGTGTACCACCGAGGTGACGCTTTGCAGTATTGATCACGGACGCTGTTACATCAGTCATTATAGGCTTACAATAAAACCATTAAGATGGCTTCATGCTTGCCATAAATGTCGAACTCAAAATATTTAACAAAAAACATATTTATCTCGTTGTTTTCGTATGCATTTTAGTCGTTATTTTAATTACAAATGTTTCCATGTTTTGTCCATTTATTAGTATCTATACCATAGACATTTTTCACACTATACAATGACAATTTTTTAATCAATACCAAATGGCATTAACAAAAGCCCTTATAACTACACTATTTTAATTAATTTTAATGAATTAATAGCGACTTGTAATTTAACCGTAAAAGGAGTGACAAATACGGTACTCATCAAAAGCAGTAATTCTTTATATGACGTATTTCAATCAGTATCTATTCTATCTATTAATATTAATTCTGGCTAAAAGACGTCACTTATCTATGATCCCAGAAAGCATAAACATACGGACGGCAATTTTAATATGTATGTAGCATGGTGGTCCCAAATGAAGATTTGTGAACCACTCTTAATAATTAAATAATCCATTCAAGTGACCAGCCCCTAATCTTCTGTGTCATAATTAAACTACTCAAAAAACGTGTATGTGATACGTTGTTAGGTATTTACATATTTTTGCCTGACGTTACGATCGGGTTGCACCGACCGTGGTCACAGGCGGACCCATTCTTCTTCTGTATCATTGCAAAGAACTGATGTCCTATCCCTGCTTAGGTCGTGCAGAAGAAAGATGGCCATCGCCAGCACCGGCTGACACACGTCTCCGCCGCGGCCTTGAGGCACAAGTACGCCATACTGGAACACGAGTTACGTCTGCAGGTAAATAAATATTTTACCATTAACCTTGTGGCGACCTCTACCGTTTGCCACCACAAGCTCCATAGGCTAGATGGCGCTATTAGCCTAGTACCGGCCTATACCGCACATGAACTGCGGCATAGAAGATTTAGTTTCTGAATAATATAGATAGACAAATCAAGATGATGTCTATCGGACCTTGGTCCCCGACCATAACACCCGGTCGGTAGGAAGCGCTTCCCTTTAGCTTCCTAACTCTAAATCTTTTGCGCCAAAACCTCATTCTAAACTAATCCAGACATTGAGCTTAAACTTTTATAGACTCCCATGACTTGACTTGACACTCGTACTCATCACACGAGCAAACACCTTTAAAACAAGCATTATTTGGCCCTAGCGGAAGTCTAGCCTTGCTGTCCACTTCGCCTGAACTTTCATTTGCTCAAAATTGTCTTCAGTTTTTATGTTAAACATACGAAATGAATCCGCCATGCTTACATTATATATCTAATTTTAAGTGTCCTTTTTTGTCAGAAATCCCTTTCCGAAGAGTGCGAAGACCTAGGTGTGGACTCGCCGTCCGCGTCGGAACTGTTTCCGGAAGCGGAGCTGCTGTTCGCCGCGTCGCCTGCGCACGATCACACGCAGGACCAGGCGCACCACTCACACACACGTGAGTATTCAAATTGCCATTAGGGGAGGTAGTCTATAGTTTTGCTGACAGATATCACTATGCGACCTACCGTTCTTATTTAACCATTTTAAAGATGTTCTAAAAAATTGGGATATAGGCTTTTTTAAAAAAAAAACATCACATACATTGAACTGACTCCATGGTAAGTAGCTTAAGCACTTGTGTTACAGAATATCAGAATCAACAGTGGTATTACAAATAAACTTAAATAAATATATACATATAACACCCAGACCAATACAAAGAGACATGTTCATGCACTCAAATGTTCGTACAGTGCGTGGATCGAACCCGCAACCTCTTGGTCAACTTCTTGACCATTACACCAAAGTGGTTGTCATATAGTTTTTGTTTTGCAACAAAGATATTGTAAATAAGTAATATTAATTTTTAAAACTTCCTAACTGTCATTATTAAGATTCTAACTAATTGTCATTAAGAGGAAAGCAAAATTCCAACATATTCTCCGTTCTTCTTACCGAAGATAAACTTGTCCTCCCATGGGGATACGAAGAAATAGCATACCTACAGCCTGTCATCGTAACACTATATTTTTCACTTTTTATTCATACTTAATCATAATCATAATCATTTATTCCTTCATAAACATAGGTACATACAGAGGTTGTGGGTTGTTTAAATGCGAACTCTATGTTTCACCTTTTCAGGTAAATGAAGTATTTACCTACATTTTAACAATAGTATACATCATAATAAATAATAATGGTAGGACAATATTTTACAATTGAAATTATATGTACATAGGTACATGATCACAAGACATCTAATCTTTCTCGGCAAGTGGATATAGTTTTCGGCGGTATCCTGCCTATTGCGCATCCATACATAAGAACTGGTAGTTGACACGTCATGACCTCAAACTGACATAAATAGCTGAAAAAGCTGTATGCTATTAGATTTGCGCGGAGTCGTCACTCATCATACTGCTAAATTTGCTACTGCTTTTAAAGATTATTGATGATTTTTTCTACTGCTAAAATATTAGAAGGCGAACTAAAACTAACTTGGGGCCCCTGCAATGATCTCCCAGAATGTACTAAATATCCGGTAATCCTTTTCGCTGATGACATATCTATTACAATTGATAAAAAAATAAGCCTTGACTACAATACTGAGATAAACTACGAAATCACTAAAATAACTGACTGGATGGAAAGTAACGATTTAAAAATGAATACAGATAAAACAAAATAATATATTCAGTTTAGTAATAAAAATGCCAAACCCCCACAATTATCTTTGCACCATCGTGGCGAAACCATTTCAAAGGCTACATCTGCAAATTTTCTAGGCATAGTTATAGACCATAAGCTGACTTGGAAGCATCACATTGAAGCGGTATGCCAAAAAACTAGCAGGTTCGTTTATGCTTTGTATAGACTGACTAAGCTAGCCAGCATTGAAGCGGCGCTGATGGCATATCATGGATATGTGAGCTCCATACTAAGATGGACTGATTATATGGGGAAATTCAGCCGACATAAATCGTGCCTTCATTATCCAAAAGAAATGTGTGAGATCTATCTGTGGAGTTGGGCAGTTAGAATCGTGTAGACCTCTTTTTAAACAACTAAATATTCTTGCATTACCATCCCTATATATTTTTGAATCATTGACATTTGTAAGGAAAAATATGCATATTTTTCCAAAGAGAAACGAATTTAGTAATGTACGAAAAAGGTATCCATACAGGTTAGATACGCCATCATCAAATACAGCCTGCTTCAGTAGGAACAGCTACAGCATGTGCATTCAATTGTTCAATTTGCTTCCCAATTGGATCCAATGTCTTCCTTTTACTATTTTTAAGAAAACCATGTTCAAATTCTTGTTGAAAATTGTTTTTACGACATTAATGAATTCACAAAATTTTGCCGAGGCGGTCATCTAAAAAAAATATATATATATTGTTAAAAAGATCTCTAATTATTATTATTTCTTTTTTGTACTCAAATGCTCCACTGTTGTAATCTTGCTTGCACCTGAGTTTGGGCTTATGTTAACTCCCCGTTATAATTTTTTGACATTTTTATAAATATGAATTGGCCAACACTGTATGACTTATTATATTTTGATGTGAATTGACCAGCATTGTATGACTTATAGTATTTTATATTATCTTATAGTGACATTATTATTTGCTTTCATTTTGTAATTTGTAAATTTGCATGACGACAGAAAATATAATATTTGCTTATCGATAGATCGATTAAACATGAATGCTCATCTCTCTAAATGTAACAACTTTATCTGTACTACCATGTTTTATGCAAATAAAGATTTATCTTATCTTATATTTTAGCAGTAGAAAAATCATCAAAATTTTTTAAAAGCAGTAGCAAATTTCAACAGGCTTTGCCAATGTCTGGGTGGCACAGTGGTTTACGCACACGGGCCAGATTTCCATGCATGGACACAGTTTGCCACATACAGTTGATTTATTTCATTGAAAAAATCTTTATAATTATTTGTTTAAGAGCATTCCACCAGCCTGTGTCGCGGTGCTAGGGCCTAAAAATATGATTGAGGTACCGTTTTATAAATCTCGGCTAGTAGACTGGGCCAAAACTCTTCACATTTGTTCGAACTTGAACGCGGACGAAGTCGCGGGAGGCTACTAGTTAATTTTATCCTCGCAAATCTTAATTTACCCATTTCTCTTCTAGCTCAGCCCATCCTAAGCCAGAGCAGCATACCCCAGCCGGACATGGACGACCAGATCGCCACCGACCAGCTGCTCTCGCGCGAGATGCCGGACGAACAGCAGGACCTGCAGCTGGGGCTGGACGTGGGCATGGTGGGCGTGGGCGTGGGCGTGGGCTTGCCGGCCGCGCTGGACGCGGAGGAGTTTGCGCGGGCGCATCCGAACACTACGTTCCATAGCGAGCCGACAGATGATGGAGAGGTTGGTTTTTATTACGTTTCTTAAGCTTAAATTCGCCCCACACAGCTGAAGGCCGCCGTTGTAGAGGTAGAGACCCCAAAAAACTATTGTGTTACGATTTGGTTGCCTTTGCAAGGAACTAGGAGTTGCTGGAAAATGAAATGATAGGTGGAGCAGTTTGGTGGAGACCTTTGCTCAGCAGTAGGATAATAGTAATAATAGTAATAGTCCTCCTGGCCGATTTCGAACACGGCGGCCAATCTCAACAGAGATCAGCCAACTACGCAGGAGATATTATAGTGCACAAGTGTGAGCGCAATACACAGGTGCACTCACTGTTCCATCACTCTCAAACTTCGGTGAGACGGTAATCCGACATGACCGGAGAGAGATCAGGCGCAGGACCAACGGCTTAACGTGCTTTCCGAGGCACGGGGGTGTAACACCGCCAACTTCCTGACTCCGAGCTGTTTTTGAGAAATTCATGACAGAAAATCTCAGAAACAATTTTTGCTCGACCTGGGATTCGAACCCTGGACGTCTTAAATGTAAGACAGAAACATTGCCACTACACCAACGAGGCAGTAGGATAAAATAGGTTTACAAGGAGCGTTACATTTCCTTGCAATCTATACGAGTATTTGCAACTTGCAGTTTTCTAAAGCCTGTGTTATTTGATGTTCGAATTCTTCTCGTCTACTTGCCAGGCGGTTGAATAAATTTCGTATGTACAGGGAGTACATACGAAATGTATTATTTATTGTATTAGTGATAGTTGGAAAAAAACACAAACTTTTTAACAACATACAAAAAAGTAACATTAGTTGTATACCACTAGACATAAATTGCACTGACTACTGGTTATCGGGTCTATACGCGATATATTTTAATGAGTACTCACTGCTCGACGTTTCGGCTGGATTGCACTGCGCCGTGGTCACGAGCTGACTGGTGGCGCGCGGCGTCGTCAGCTCGGAGCGGGTGCAGTTTCCAGATTCACCCTCTCATTTTCATTGTTAAAAATGTTAGTACAGTCACCGCGACAAACAATGACGGTATCACTTTGTCTCTTTTTAAGTATAAATCGCGTTTACACGTATAGACCCGATAACCAGTAGTTAGTGTTAAATGCAACGCGAAAGTTTGAAATATAAATATAGACATAAATTAGTTAAACTACGTTCCTTTACTCATTTTTTTCCTTTGCGTCAGGTGCAGCCATTCACGATAGCCGGCCTGAAGGGTCGCCACATCACGTCCACCATCTTCCACTCGAACAGGGCACCAGCTACTGTCCTCATGACGGCTCCACAGACTACTGTCATCTCACAAGCCACGCCCGACGGGAGCCACGCCGTTAAATACGATATAGACAACATGATCAACTCCCTACCCTCGTCCAACGGGAATAATATCAACCTATCCTCAGTTCTCGTCAAAGACGAAGGTTTGACCAGATTCGACAGCATCTTGAATGACTCTAGAGAACTACATCTGTCTAATACAGCATCAGCAATCGTTCATTCAGCAGGAAATGCAACACAAGTGATTAGAAGAGTGTGCTATGATGAGGATAAGAGAGACAACAGGTTTTTAATGGACGAACCCGACGCACTTATAGCAGGAGATGACGCGAAGATGATAGCCGAAGACAGCTCACGCGATGCGACGCTAGAATCGATGGCGGATGTCGACGATGATCGGTCCTCGCCCGAGAGACACGCGGAGCTGTTCTGGGAGTCGAATTCGGCTTCGGAAAGGTCGGAAAGTAGACGACCGTTGGATTTTAGTAGCGACAGTGAGAAGTGCTGCAAGAGTCCTTCGTACGACGAGACGAACTCAACAGATTCAAGCGGAGTCGGCACTCATATGAGACTGGACTCGGTTATCAAAGACGCGAGGGGAATAGAACGCAGCGGCAGCGCGGACGGGTCATCGGCCGACGATACCCACCCGCCGCTGCGCACGTACCCGCCCAAACGGACCTACCACCCGCTCGACGGGGAAGAACGAAGCCTGTCCGGGAAGACCCGAGCGGGGGAGCGGTCCCCGGACAGTCTGGAAGTCAGACGGCGAGCATCAGGGCGTGGGGTCGTCAAGCGCGGCTGCCACTGCTGCAACGGATCCCCCGCTCCCCAACGCCCCAAAAAGTCGCGACAGAAAAAACCGACCATGGACTTTACGAATTAAGACTTTAAGTGATCATTTGTACTTCGGATCTTAGACTGAAATGCGATCTCCCCACTGGACGAGGATCCACTTCTTTAGGTAATAAAATTGTTGAAATTGTTTTGTATATAATTTTATAACGTAACCGGTAGGTAAGTTCGGTATCTTGAGCCGATGTATTTTGTTAATGTTTTACTTTCGAGTTTAGTAGTTCCTTTTAGGTGTTATTTTTCGCTAGGTTTTATAATTACTGACGTGTCACCTTTGAGTTCAAATTTTGTTTCGTGCGAAATCAAAGTTTTTTTTGTAATGATTGTTGAAACTTTACTTCTTGTAATATATCCATATACATATTGTATCGATAATATGTAACTGTATAAAAATGTGTTAAGTAACCTCCATTTTAGAAGTAAGCGTTTCCGTTAGTGATTACAGGCCATACTCAAATGTGAATTTAATCGTCTCTTAGCGGTATAGTGATAATGTATTTAGTTGGAATCGTAGCCCTTCATGTTAAACGACGCTAGACTGATGTTGACTCTTATGTTGCCATGCGTTCGGGCCCACACTGTTTCATATTCCTTTCGTTTCGGGTACTGTTCAAACGCTTAGCTTTAGTTATTAAGCAACTTCCAGGAGAACTGCACAAAAGTTTAAAAGACGAAGAGCTTTAAACTTGTAAACTTCAAGCGAATTATTTTTGAGAATGCCTTTTTTGGTAAACATTATGGTGGTAATGTCCGTGCCAACGTAAGTTGTTCTCTGCGCTTGTTCCAAAGGGCGTTGTCGCTGTATTATTATATAAATTATTAACGTTTTATAGTAGCAATGTGTTAAGCTAGTGTGATTTTGATATCCGTGTAAATATAACTCCCCGCTACTTGTGAAGGGGGTCTAGTCACTATAGTACCGATATGATATAGCGTTATTCCCTGGATAGGCCCAACGGCTGACTCTTTGGCTTACTGTTTGGCTCTGAGCCGTATACAAACATCTTCACGCAGTATTCTACCGCTTTTGTATATAAAAATGCCCAAAAAAATGACAACGCCGCAGCAATGTATCAGCGGCTATATAAAAAACTTCGCCAGCTAGTTGCGATACTCATTCCGAATTGTAAATATTGAAAGGGCGTGTTTAAAAACTAGTGAATTTAGTGAGGACGTATTATAGTGAAAATTGTAACTGAAATAACGCACTCGATGGTTTCGCGGATTTAAAAGATAGTTCAGAATTTCATGTAGGTGTAAGATAGAAGTATTAGATAAAGAATGGAATGCCTGCGGCCCAGCTCCTTTTTAAATACGAAAGGCTCTAATCAATCCATTGTAACAGTAAATGTATTTTATCTAACAGTTTTTCGACGATTTGGTGTACATCGTTTCATTTTGGATAGTAATTTTCTGCCATCTATTAACGTAAGATTCCAATTTTTATATAGTAATCCAGTATGATGTTGTTATTGTTCAAAACATGTAGGTAGGTGTACCTCCGATATTACTATCAAGCATACAGTATTGTGAAGCCGTTTTTGTTACTTTTTTCACTTAGAATTTATTAGCTGTAAAAAAAACTAAAGTTTAGGAAGGCTCATCATTTATTTTATTTTTGAACAGATTGTTTTGAAGTGTAAACATGATTTTTAAATATGCTGCAGACGAAATGATCATTAAAATGTATCTATTGAAGAGTCTTATGTTTTTTTTCCATTAATTTTCACACGATTTTTTATTACTTTTCTTTCGTTTCTGAGCTCCAAAAATCGGTACCATATTTGTCCTTGTTGGTTTTTGCGGGTAGATATAATATTCTTGTAAATATACACAACTTGTAGTTTAAATATTGAATTTAAAAATTGTATGAGAAACACGTGATGTTCTGGATAATAAATGATACAAGAATATAAACAATTACATTGTTTTACATTTATTGTTCCTACAATCTAACTTATTCTATGTAACAGTAATTCGACATTTTTTTTCTTGTTTTTAGCTGGCAATCCATGCATATCTTCAGCCGTCTTGACCGAGGATAAACGACTCTCCATTACTCCATCTCCTGCCATCCTTTATTTTTTTCATAACATTCAAGACCTCTATTCTAAACTCTAACCTTTCGTCTTCGTTGTATTTTACAACGGTGGGAAGAAGTGAGGCGAAAAATGCCTCATCCTCGTTCATAAGTCTTGGATCACTCTCATCTACTTCTACGAAATCTATGTCGTTGCTAGCTTCACAAACGTTTTGAGGTTCTTTGAGAGTTTCTTTCTTTTTGGACCTCTTTCTGGTACTATGACTGGTTTCCTTTATCCTCGAAAAGCTGGCTTCCTCGCACGAGTCGTCACTGTTTTGAGGCCTTTTCGACCTCTTAAGAAGTCGTGTATCCTCTTCAATCGCGTGCTCCTCTTTCGTGTAAGAGTTGTTTACCTCTTCAGGCGGGTATTCAATGTCTTCAGCCCGTATTTCGCTGATGAGGAAAGCCAGAAGGTCGTGGTAGATGTACCGCCGCTTTGTTTTGCCCATCTTCGTTCGGAGGGTCTTGACGAATGTGTCACGAATGTTCGTCCATTTGTTTACTACGTGTTCGCCTGTAAAAAAAACGATGGAATAAAAAAAATAAGTAGGGAAATTCCTACTAGAAATCACTGTAAGACAACATTGACTACGCACGACGGCAACACGTGAATAGTTTCATTACGGTATCATATGCTTACGTAATAAGGGTGAATGCTACGAAAATAAATAGCTTGATAGAGACGTGAACCTCCCTAGGTATACATACTTAAATGGACTTATAAAATGAAGCTTACTAAAAAAGTTGGGTATGTGGGGTCATTGCCAACTAAATGTTTTACAATCAAATTGTGCAATGTCCTTGAAGCTGAACGTAATACTGTAATGCAAAATCGGCCACTGGGAAGTAGGGGAGAAGAGGCACCTTTGAACAGGGGCATCTTTGAACATTTGAGTTTACGGAGCAGTGTTAGAAGTTAATTTTGTGGTGTTGTTTTTTGAGTGGTGGCAACACAATCCTACACAACTTTCACTTAACACTACTAACGTTTGACAGTCTGTCGTTTAGTTATTCGGAGTTTTTAATTTCGAGTGCAAATGGTAAGCTTTTTCAAGTATATGGAACGTTGGTTTTCTCTACTAGTCATAATGTTTCATAAATCACGCATTGGACTACAGATCAATACCATTTTTTAACATTTTCTTGGAAAGTAATCGTTTTTCATTTTACAGATACCCCTGGGACAATATTATTTGTCTTCTTTTACTAAAGTGGATTTTGCGGCTATCATTAACTTTTTATTCGTCATATAATTTATTCTATTTTAAAGCCTAATAGTTAAGACTAAGCCTTGTGAAACATTATAAATGTTCAGAACTAGAGAATCTGAAGTTATGATGACAAAGTGTAAAATGTGTTCAAAGGTGCCCTGCTCGCAATAAGTTTTCAAGATTTGATTACTAACACCGGGAATGGTGAAACTAAATGCTCGTAAAAAGCATTCTTACATCAGAGAAATTATTATAGTGGTGATTTGGGTAAGGATTTGGGACGAAGAAATATCGTGACGTCACATCAAATATATACACAACGGAACTGTTTTCATTTTACCTGTTATCCGTTTTTCCTCTGTCGACATTGTTTCGTAAGTATCGTCCAGGATGTTGAATATTTCTTCCCACGCATTTCGTCTTTCCAAACGATCTTTATACACTTCCAAACCTCTATTCCAGAGACAAGGACGTTCTTTTACACTTTGTATTAGCAATTGGACATCGTATTTGAATTCCTTCATGTTTAAAACTAGCTTTATATCCTTGTTTTAAAATTGTAAATAACCAATGAATCCACTGTTTGCACTCTCCAAGTCGACACGTCACTGAAGCTTAGCGTCATGTCGGATCGGATAAGATAAGGCCATCCCGCTCTTCTCAGGTATGGATGAAAGAGACGGAAAATCGTGTCCGAAGGTCACCGACATTTTAGCGTGACGGGTGCCATGTCGTGCGTCCAATGTAAGTTGAACTCCTTCACTCCTTGTGCTGTTGCTTTTTTCGCACCAGGCGGATGGTCAAGCTTGTTTGGTCGGATATTCGTTTAATCGTTCAAAAAATGAAATTCGAATCGGGAGTGAGTTTGTTTACTTTACCTGAATATTGAACTTGGTGTGTATGCTAGTAAAGATGTTTACATACAAGTTTTTAAGAACTAATTCATGGTCATTTATTTATTGCTAATACATAGAGCAGATTTAATAGCACGACAAGTAAGTATAACTACACTCAGCATTACATTCAATATTTTGTTACGCATCTACTATAATACTATATTTTTTTGCTTATGCAAGCTAATTTTAAATTATTAGAACCTCCAATATAGATTAAGTGAGTGCAGCTACAGCGCGCCATAAATGTTTTATTTATGTATGATGCAATGGAACAAGAATTTACCTCTTACTATAAAAAATCAACCGCCTAAAGGCGGGAATCGAACCTGCGTTCATCGAGTATCCTAATAACATTATAAATGCATAAGTATCTATGTATGAATGTTTGTTACTCTTTCACGCCAAAACGACTGGAACGACTTGGCTGAAATTAGGAACAGGTACCACCCTATGTGTGTGTACTTCTTATTTTGTAAAACTTTACGGTTCCTGTGGGATTTATAAACGGGTTCCATGCGGGTGAAACCGTAGCTTTACACTAACACAGCTATTATCTAATATCATTTTTGTGGAACATTGATTGGCGGACTTAATGCAATTCTCTACCTGTCAACCGAAAGGGAATGCAGAATGAAGTTTATGTTGAATTCAATTTGTCTGAGAAAAATCATATAACTTTAATTTAGTTCGAAGTTAGTGTGTCACTCTAAACTCTGGAGTTGGTAGTTTATAATAAATTTCCGACAAATTCAATGGCAAAAAACAAAAACGGGGAAACTAAGCCTCTACTGATTAGGGTTTTGAATTCGGTGAAGTCAATTGGTGAAGGGTCTATTACGATATTGTTTAGGCTCACCAGCAGCTCTGCGATAGCGCGTAAGTTTGTTCTTATGGTAAATAAATATGTATCTACATAATTTTCATATCTGTGGTACTAGCTGACCCGGCGAACTTCGTACCGCCTTAGCGTTGCAATGATTGAACAATGTCATCGAATGACATTGACATTAGTTACGCGCGTTTTTTAAAATATGCAAAATTAAATGTATATTTTTCAATATTTCTGAGAGATTTTCTTAATATTTTTTTCCGTAAGAACCTTCTCCTAATAATAACAAATACAACAAAAAAAGAATTAGTGAAATCGGTCCAGCCATTCACGCGTGATGCCGTGACCAAGGAAAACGGGTTTATTTTTATATATAAGAAGAAAAGATGATGAGCATAGTTATGATGAGGCGTGCATTCAATATGTTTGTTCTCGATTCAGAATGTACAAAATTATTTTCTGGTGTATTTCTACTACAGCGTTGAACAATATTCACAAATTACATTGATTTTGTTCACACACAACGTCATGAATTAGCAGAATTTTATCTGCATCTGTACCTACTGCCCAAATGAAGCTACGGCCAACCTAAAGTAATAATCATGTAATAAAATAATAATCATGTAATAATTAGGTTGTATTATGAATACTTACAAAACTGTATTGCCGCGCTTTTTGGGTGGCATAAAACGAAAATCGTAATAGGTCTCCAGGTCTATTAAACTGATAGAAAAGTAAATCATTTCTAATCAAGGAGTTTCATTCAATGGTGGGATAATTTCCGCTTCTTTAATAAAAAATAATAATAATAAATATACAACAACATCACATACATTGATCTGACTCCGTGGTAAGTAGCTTAAGCACTTAAATTGTGTTACAGATATCAGAATCAACAGTGGTATTACAAATAAACTTAAATAAATACATATAATACCCAGACCAGTACAAACAGACATGTTCATGCACACATAATATGTCTGTAGGTACAGTGCGGGGATCGAACCCGCGACCTCTTGGTTAATAGTCAAGTTCTTGACCATTACACCAAAGTGTTCGTTAAAAACTTCAAAACACCAAACAGTTCCTTGCAATAATCTTTCAGTTGTTTCAGTGCTCGCAACATTTTGCAAATGTCCTATTTATCCTCAATGAGCACCAACCCTTACATTTTCTATTGATCATGTTGCGCGCGCATTCTTTCCTGTCATATGTTTTGTGAGTGAAAAATTCTCTTTGACACTCGTTTCGAGGTTACATTTTATCAGATTTTGTGATAATTTTAATTATTTAATTTATTTATTAATAATTTATAGAGATTTTGACTAAAATCTTAATTATTTGTGTTATTTTCTGAAGAGCGATGAGCTGGGTTTTTTAGATTTCGTCTGACGAAGTGCCGGCTTGAAAATTGCAGGTAATTTAGAATTTAGTTCAAGCATTTGCTTTTAATATCTATTAAGGCGTTTTAAATATTATTTACAATCAAGGACACCTTTAATTATTAGTTGTTAATGTGGTTTTTGACTATAGGTAGGGACTAATCAATAAAGTTCATTCTCTTCAACAGTTCTGACCTACCTATTATTCCGATGATTTCAAGGATAAGTAAATAAAAACCGTTCAATCTAAGTACCTACTCATATAATTGAATTTATTAATACCCTCTTTTTAAATAGGAGCGAAATAAATTAACGCCTTATCAAAAAATAATGCAAACTTTCCTCGCTCGAAACTTTGCGCATGTTGTAAATAAATCGCCAGGGTCTATTTTAGAGTCGCGGGCCACCACCTCCTACACATTATTTCCTAAAAGTATGAGTTCTTAGTTAGCAGAGATAGTATACTTCAACGAAACCTCAGCTCTTATCGTAGTATGGTACGTATGGTAGATATACGTTGATATATTGATGATAGAATAGATAGGAGAAAAATATATTTATAGCGTTATAGTTGTTATATAGCGTTATTAAATCAGTCGCGAACATTGACTGCCAAATCATTATCAAATGAGACAGTATCTTAAATATAATGTCAATAAGAACTGGAAATTCGATCGGAAAATAAAAAGGTAGGTGTTTATCATGTCTTAGTGCCTATATAATGCTCTGAGACATGATAAACACTTATATTTTTCATTTATCGATCGGATTTACCTACCCTTGACTCGAGTGGCTGTTAACGCATTAACGATGAGCTTATATCACCCATTACTTTTCTAGTATTTGACGTCATCTAGCCAATTACTTAGTAGTATTCCATGAGTAATAATATGTGTGTGAAGGATCTGCAGTGACTGTACTCCATTGATTACTCTAGTACACTAGCCGGACTATATTAATAGATCTATGATGTAATACAACGTTAGGGATAATCTTATCTGGGTATCATAGTAGGTACCTAGACGGTGGTGCAGGTGCTAACCGACCATAGCGAGATAGCAGCATCGTTGTATCGGGAAGGAGGAATCTCCTTCGTACCACAAAGTTGGTGTGGTGGAGACATGGCACAGTACACCCTAGCGGACTGTCCGCAATGGAAGGAGCAGCGCCGTGATCTGGTGACGGCAGTCGGCGAGGACCTCTCATTGCCTAGTATTAGTAACGCAATTCTTGGCCTACCGTGTCGGCACACTGTCGGAGGTTGTAAATTACAACCTCCGACAGTGTCCATTACAACTTGTAATGGACGTGAAGGATATACCTCTATGTCACCTCCTAGACAGGAAAGGGATATCGCATGTTTTTGGTGGTTAGTCCCCGCTCCGGATATTCCCCGGAGCGGAGCCGCGTCTTTTCTAGGCGCTTGGAGTTTAACACACGGTTGAGGCCCCCCAGTCTCGGTTATGGCTCTTAAAAGGGGTTTTCTGCATTGTGGGACGAACAGCGATTGACCGTCACTGTTCTTAAGTATACCAAGGAAAACCTCCGCCAGTTCTCTCTGCCGCTATTAGCGGGTCTACGGAGGATCGCTTGTCGCATGCACTCCGTTGTCCAATTGGTAAATAGGTGCGGCTCTTTCGCCCGGCGGATGCCTCAGGAACTTTGAGGCATCTGCATTGTCTGATTGACCCGTACAGTTGGTGGGAGTCCCCACTCCCGTCACTGCTTGGTCCACAACGAGCCAGCGAGCGATGGTAACGACAACGCCGGCTCCCCTTAATAGAGGGATAGGAGATAAGAAACAGGGAAATATTGACCAATACGGTTGCACAAAATCTCCGCTCCTCTGCAGTGGACCATCCAAACGGGTGTATTATCCGCTCGGATGGTCCACATAGTGGCACAGGTGGACAGGCACCCTAAACGGTACCTGGGTATACCTTCAGTGTTTAGATAAACTACTTTAGCTACACCTCAAACATAGGATAGCGTAAAAAGCTCGTCTAAAAGATAAATACTACCCATAAGAACTGTAGATTGATACCAAAGTTAATTGTAAATTTTAACTAGCTGTCATTTACTTAAAAAACGACTGTGTTGAACTTAGACATGCTCTCAACACAGCTATTATCTACGAGTATTATTTATTTGTTGTAGGTGACGCTTACAGCTTAAGTAATTTAATCGATATGATCTCGGAGTTCAGAGAAGGTATAACACATCTCCTTTTGAAGAATCCGGTAATAGGTTGAATGTTAAACAGGTACAGACATTTAAAAAAATTGCCAGCCAGTCATAATTTTAGGAGATTTTATTAAAGGTAAAACATTGTTAAGAGGAAGGAAATATAATTTTAAAACCGTACTCACACCGTTATGCTTCTATCGTTATTGTATTCGGGAGACCAAAGTCCAATAACTACGTTATCGAATTAATATAACCCACATTTAGAACGTCATCAAAGTCCAAATTGTTACCGGAATTTCCGTGACTAAAGCTACACAAGTCCAATTAAACTGACCGCACTAAAAGACCCTGACAAAACTGGACTTTCCTCAAATAATTGTTTAGCTTTTGCGATTAGGTGGAAGTCCAATACAAGTGTACTTATAAAGTTCAATTAAACTGACCACATTAATGGGGGAAATGTCTAATTAATCTGAACCTTTCTCTAAGTCATTGTTTTGCTTTTGCGATATGTGGAAGACATATGCAAGCGTTCGAAATCCCAATGTCGCTCAATACATGAAGTAGGTAAAGTCAGTTTCAAAAATAAAGTAGCACTGTAGTACTATTAAAAAATGTTCTATTGTACTGCCAATATATATTTTACCCTGACTGTATGATCGAGCCTTTAATAAATCAATGGAATTCACATATTAATTGCTAGGAACTCACCACACGTTCTCCTGCATTCTTAAACTACAAAAAAATGTACCTACTGACCTTTGCTGAATCATTTTCGAAACGTTAAAAGACAATGTGTCCTCCTTAATGTCTCAAGGAGTTAGTCGTAAATTAATTTTCAGTATGTATACATTGCGTTCTAAATGAAATGGCCTTACAATCGATGTAGGTACTGCCCCCAATTAATCCTTAGCTAGTTGGTTACTTCCTAAAAGTAACACTATAAATAAATAAATATACAACAACATGACATACGAGTACATTGTTTTGACTCCATGGGAAGGAGCTTAAGCACTTGTGTTACAGATATCAGAATGAACAGTGGCATTACAAATAAACACTCGGATAGTTATTTTTATAATTTTCTATCTGTGTAATTACACTAAGCGTCAGTGTTTCCCTGCAGTTACAATCAAGGAATTTTCAAAGCTAGAGTGAACAGGCATCTTCTAGGCGAGCTCGCTTCATCGTAGACTCAGCCTCTTTTCCTTGTTGGGCATATTCTTGAGTCCAGAGCAAAATTATTAAAAAAAATGCGTTAGACAAAAGGTATGCAAGTCTATACGTATAAACGATGAAACCATGCCACCATCAATAATATGCCTTAAAACCTTTTTTTTTTGTTCCAAAGACTCATACCTATTATTAAATTCAATCATCAGAAATTTAAGAGATATAGCACTGCTTTTGTTACTTTGTATAATGAATATATAAAATAAAAAATAAAATGAACAAATGGACGCTCTTTCAAAATGGTAGGACAACTTTTAAATAGGCTATTGGAGTTCGTAACATACTCCGGGTAATTATAATTCCGGATAATTTTCGCGGTTTTTGTCTGGCGCTGCACGGTGGGTTATATACACGTATATGTAAAAAGTAGTAATAAGTAGTATAATATGTATTAGGTATATAGCACAATATATGGCCGATGTGGATGTCGGAAGCGGTGGCTGGTGCGGTACCAGCGTCATCTACATAAAGCCTTATGTATTAGTGAAATCTAATAACTGAGTGATTTT
The DNA here is from genome assembly GCA_963921415.1 of Pyrausta despicata. Classification (NCBI taxonomy): domain Eukaryota; kingdom Metazoa; phylum Arthropoda; class Insecta; order Lepidoptera; family Crambidae; genus Pyrausta; species Pyrausta despicata. The sequence continues at coordinate 7,660,095 of OY992869.1, forward strand.
CTTCTAGAATGTGGACAGTCTGCATCCCCGGCTGGGGTGCCGCGATGGCGGCGGGTGCCCTGCTCCTGTATGGCACCCTGGACGTGGCCTACTTCGCACGGATGATGTACACTGTGGCTAAGGCCAGGTACTTCCGGAAGAAGGCCTGCATTATGGAAACCACCGAGGTAAACTGTAAGTACCAACTTTTACTCCTCAACACATTCTAACAATTGGACATATATCCATGGAAAAGATCCAACCTACTGACACATAGTTTGAGATTTTAAGTTATTAAATTATTTTTTTGTCATTACAATCATTTAATTTATAATTATTGATATAGCTTGGACTGCTAATTACAAATGAAAAAGAAATATCATGATATAAGTGGAATGCTAACCTAAGTAGATAAATTACACTTTGGCTTGACATTTTGCTATAGCTGTTTCCGTAACGTGCAAATATATGTTATTACTAACTTATTAGGACCATTTTGGTATAATTAAGTCGTTTTGAGTAAAGTTGTGGGTTGGATCCTTTCCATTTAAAAAAATCCAATTTGGAATGCATATTCAGATAAAATCATATCTGAATATGGTAAAAGTTTCAGTCTCCGATATTTTTTGGATATTTTCGATCCGCAGGTCTAACGTATTATGCCCGCAAAGTTATTCTTGTGTCTTCCTAAGTAGTACTTATTTAGTCTTTGCACTCTAGCTTGAGTCGAAATCATGCGGTATACCTTAAAACACGCTCTTATACCTTTTGTATCAAGTGCTACACATCCACAAATTAACCTCTGGAAAAAGTACTGTAAGAAGAACTCACTACTGGTAGGTATATGTATGTATAACTATATTACTGGTAGGTATATATAAATATAATAAGTAAATAATGAATATTTTACAACAATCACACCAATTCTCTAGTCCTAAATTAAGCTACGAGGCTTGTGTTATGGGACTAGACAACGGATAAACATACTTTTTTTTTTGTTGTAAATAAATACATATTATACATAGAAAACACCCAGACCAGTACAAACACACATGTTCATACACACATATGCTTGTACTGTGCGGGGATCGAACCCGCGACCCTAGGTTTTAGAAGTCCGATATGTAGACCACTGCACCAATCGATCGTCAAAATATATCTGGTAGCGAGTTCTTCTTACAGTACTTTTTCCAGGGGTTAGTTACTATGAATAAGTATTTTCCGAATGAGTCTCCTAGTTTAACTATTTAATTACATGTTATTTTGAACAACTTGCCTAATCCGTATCACATACAACCTTGACACTGACGGACTAAAATCATCACGGTCTGTAATTGAGCAAGTCGTTAGCCTGTTTTTACAAAGTATGTAGTAATTACTCACTCAAACTTTGGTAGGTAGGTACTTGCCAAAACTAAACTACCTACTTGAATTCAGTTTTGGCACTAAAATATTGAATTTTTCATATTTAGGTACCATACCAATATTTAAAATTAGGAAATTTCTATGGGTTTTCCTATTAGATGATAACATTTTGTTTGACTGTTTTAACCCGTTATGATGTTGAGTTAAAAATATATACTTATATCGGACGAGATTGAGTTTCATAACATGGCAAATCACTGGGTCTAAAGTACTTACACAAAAACTTAAGATTTGGAAAATTACTGTTTAAAATTTTATTTCGCCTAATAAATGATAAAATTGTTTTATGCCCTTTTCTGGGTCTCACTCACGCTACTTTCAAGATCTTTTTGTACGGTTAGTAATTTTTTACAAAAGAAGTGGTAAAACTACCACCTATCATATTTAAGATGAATTGAATGAGACGCAATATCTCGCAAAATCACTCTTCACCACGTGGGGTCTAACCAGTGTCCTTAACAATCTCAAACCACCCTCTTCCAGCGTGCTGCCTCCTCACCGACATCGACACTCTCCTCTACCACATGAACAACGCCCGCTACCTGCGCGAGCTGGACTTTGCGCGCGCCGACTTCTACGAGCGCACGGGGCTGTACGCGAACATCAAGGCGGCGGGCGGCGCGGTGGTGCAGGCGGCCGCCACCATCCGCTACCGTCGCTTCCTGAAGCCGTTCACTAGGTTCACCATCACTTCTAGGGTGAGTAGCTGACACTTCTACGAGCGCACGGGCTGTACGCGAACATCAGGGCGGCGGGCAGCGCGGTGGAGCAGGCGGCCGCCACCATCCGCTACCGTCGGTTCCTGAAGCCGTTCATCAGGTTCACCATCACTTCACGGGTGAGTAGCTGACACTTCTACGAGCGCACGGGCTATACGCGAACATCAGGGCGGCGGGCAGCGCGGTGGTGCAGGCGGCCGCCACCATCCGCTACCGTCGGTTCCTGAAGCCGTTCACCAGGTTCACCATCACTTCACGGGTGAGTAGCTGACACTTCTACGAGCGCACGGGACTGTACGCGAACAGCAAGGCGGCGGGCGGCGCGGTGGTGCAGGCGGCCGCCACCATCCGCTACCGCCGGTACCTGAAGCCGTTCACCGGGTTCACCATCACTTTACGGGTGAGTAGCTGACACTTCTACGAGCGCACGGGGCTGTACGCGAACATCAAGGCGGCGGGCGGCGCGGTGGTGCAGGCGGCCGCCACCATCCGCTACCGCCGGTACCTGAAGCCGTTCACCGGGTTCACCATCACTTTACGGGTGAGTAGCTGACACTTCTACGAGCGCACGGGGCTGTACGCGAACATCAAGCCGGCGGGCGGCGCGGTGGTGCAGGCGGCCGCCACCATCCGCTACCGCCGGTACCTGGAGCCGTTCACCAGGTTTACCTTCACTTCACGGTTAAGTAGCTGACACTTCTACGAGCGCACGGGGCTGTACGCGAACATCAAGGCGGCGGGCGGCGCGGTGGTGCAGGCGGCCGCCACCATCCGCTACCGTCGCTTCCTGAAGCCGTTCACTAGGTTCACCATCACTTCTAGGGTGAGTAGCTGACACTTCTACGAGCGCACGGGCTGTACGCGAACATCAGGGCGGCGGGCAGCGCGGTGGTGCAGGCGGCCGCCACCATCCGCTACCGTCGGTTCCTGAAGCCGTTCACCAGGTTCACCATCACTTCACGGGTGAGTAGCTGACACTTCTACGAGCGCACGGGCTATACGCGAACATCAGGGCGGCGGGCAGCGCGGTGGTGCAGGCGGCCGCCACCATCCGCTACCGTCGGTTCCTGAAGCCGTTCACCAGGTTCACCATCACTTCACGGGTGAGTAGCTGACACTTCTACGAGCGCACGGGACTGTACGCGAACAGCAAGGCGGCGGGCGGCGCGGTGGTGCAGGCGGCCGCCACCATCCGCTACCGCCGGTACCTGAAGCCGTTCACCAGGTTCACCATCACTTCACGGTTAAGTAGCTGACACTTCTACGAGCGCACGGGGCTGTACGCGAACATCAAGGCGGCGGGCGGCGCGGTGGTGCAGGCGGCCGCCACCATCCGCTACCGCCGGTACCTGAAGCCGTTCACCAGGTTCACCATCACTTCTAGGGTGAGTAGCTGACACTTGTACGAGCGCACGGGGCTGTACGCAAACATCAAGGCGGCGGGCGGCACGGTGGTGCAGGCGGCCGCCACCATCCGCTACCGTCGGTACCTGAAGCCGTTCACCAGGTTCACCATCACTTCTAGGGTGAGTAGCTGACACTTTTACGAGCGCACGGGGCTGTACGCGAACATCAAGGCGGCGGGCGGCGCGGTGGTGCAGGCGGCCGCCACCATCCGCTACCGCCGGTACCTGAAGCCGTTCACCGGGTTCACCATCACTTTACGGGTGAGTAGCTGACACTTCTACGAGCGCACGGGGCTGTACGCGAACATCAAGCCGGCGGGCGGCGCGGTGGTGCAGGCGGCCGCCACCATCCGCTACCGCCGGTACCTGGAGCCGTTCACCAGGTTCACCTTCACTTCACGGTTAAGTAGCTGACACTTCTACGAGCGCACGGGGCTGTACGCGAACATCAAGGTGGCGGGCGGCGCGGTGGTGCAGGCGGCCGCCACCATCCGCTACCGCCGGTACCTGAAGCCGTTCACCAGGTTCACCATCACTTCTAGGGTGAGTAGCTGACACTTGTACGAGCGCACGGGCTGTACGCGAACATCAGGGCAGCGGGCAGCGCGGTGGTGCAGGCGGCCGCCACCATCCGCTACCGTCGGTACCTGGAGCCGTTCACCAGGTTCACCATTACTTCTCGGGTGAGAAGCTGACATCATCTTGAATTAGCGTTGATCTGACTTCTGCGAGCGTTCGGGATTATACTTCTAGGATAAGTAGCTAAGATTTGGTGAGCTTCAAATTCTGATCATGTTCGTATTCGACCAAATGTGGAGTGGTTTACTGATTGACTTTGAGCTAAGTGTGAAGTTGTTGTAATGCTATCGTCTCTAAAGCAACTGCATATACCTACGCTGAATAATAACTGCATGTACTACGTGCTACCGAATAGGTTCCGTATGTACGCATGGTAGCCTGATATGCTGGCTACTATACCTATTGCTTACTACAAATCCTCTTTCTTTATTACTTGTAAATGTTTTTGCGGCTCAAGAAAATTCTACTTATCTTCCCCTTTTTGATATTTATGCTTAAACATTTATGCAAAAGCACTTTAATGTTTAGTAAAAAATACCTGATTAGTGAGATATTGGAAGGAATGCACAAAAATTAAATTATAGCTGTATATGTTTCTATGTATACAAAGGTATCTTTGGATGGTTTGTCTTCGTGAACTAAAGTGAAGATACGTAAACAACATCCGTACATGATTTTGATTGAACTCAATCATCAGCAATAAAATTTTAACAGAATCCAACATTTTCCCCTCTTCCAGGCGATATACTGGGACGACAAGACAGTATTCATGGAGCACGAGTTCATAGGACCTGGAGGCTTCGTGCACGCGGTGGCGGTCTGCCGTCAGCGCGTTATCGACACGTCAGCTGCTGCGATAGCAGAACTGCTACTCCAGCTGCACTGCGCTGGTGCTTGCAGACCTTCGCCTGGAAAGATGCCGCCTGAGGTATAAATGACAAAGATATATGGAAATATTTAAATGTAAACAATTATTGTAAATCTAATTTGAAAAGAGGCAATGACAATAGTTACTAAGTTTCTTGTGCCGCTTCTTCTCAGCACTGGCCCAAATTGTCCCGAAGCGGTGGTAGGGTTAATTTTATATCTTGGGACGTGTAAAAGTGCTACTTGTTAGCCTACTTACAAAAATAAATTGATTTTATTGATTTTACCGCCTGAGGAAAGAGACACAAGATGGCTTCGTTCACAATGTGGCCGTGTGCCATTGGATAGTGAGTAAGTTAAGCGACACTAATTGGGAAGATTGCGTCTGAGCAATTTATGTTAGATCAGCAAATACAGTTCGACAAATTCGTGCGGGTTCCTGCGGGTGACGGACATAGCGAGGGGCGAGGTAGCACAACATTTGACAAGACCGCTTCACACGTTACGATAAACATAAAAAAAATGGAATACTACGTGTTTTTTTCTTTGAATATGAATTAGGCATTTCGTGTTACAAAATATAAACGATGGATAAAAGTTACAAGGCTAATTAAGTGAAGTGCTGGAAGTAATTTCATTATTCAAAATACAGCATTTTGTATGCTAAAAGAATTGATTCAATAAAATACAAATTCGCGTATTTTAGACAAATAGATCGTTACTATACACGCCTACTCTCCATCTCATCCTGCTTATTCGTATTTTTACTGAGTAAAGGCTTTTGCAACAGCCTTTAAAAAATCTGAAATAATATTTTATTAATACACAACTTTTACTTGTCATCTAATCTCCTGACTCATCTTGATACCGCAATCTTATGTGCGTATGAAAAAATTGTTAGGATTCAAGTCCACATGTAGCCGCCTTGACAGCGCTGAGCTGAGCGCGTCTGCGCGACAGACATTCGAAATTGCGCAAAGCGCGTTTCCTTTCCCCTCTCACTTCTTGATACCTCCCCCCCCCGCTTCGTCTGTAGCCCCGCAGGAAGGGTCCGCACGAGTTTGTCGCACTATAAAAGGTCATCTAGATGACACCACCAATCGTTGACATACTTTTTATTATCTGTCAATTGACCGAATATTTATTGAGTTTTGTGTGTTTAAAAATTGGTTTCAACTGCTTTATGGAAATATATTGGTTGAATCAACTTCATAGGGGCTATGCTTTTTAAACGCCATGGTCTTAAAAAAATTTAATATAGGTGACATCATGCCAAATGCCGCACATCATATACACCGTGGTATTAAAGGATTTCGTCTTAACTTAACACGAACAGGCAAGCTAAGCAGTAAGTGAATCCGATACTTGCACACTTGAAATCTGGAGGCAGGAAGGAGAAAAATGTACCATTCATTGAGGATTATAAATTAATGATAGACGATGTTATTCCTGTCTATTGTGGCTGCGTTTTCTTTGACTATACAATTATTTTTATTGTCATTAAAGTCATGTTGTATCTGTTCTGGTTCCAGCTGGAACTCTGGGTGCAGAGTAACGAGCTCAGTTCAGCCAAGCTTCGAGCAACAAACGCCCCCCTCCCCACTCTCCAGTCACACCCCCTCAGTTGCGGCGAAGTCATGCCCAACACGGTCACCGAGTGAGGCTACCCTCACTGCCCCAGCGATCTACGGTCTCGCTCTCGCCCATCGAACTTGCGCGAGACCGAGTGAGATAGCACGAGGGTGTCTACGCTCGGGCAGTGAGTTTTACGATAGTCGCTCTTCAAACGTCGATGCAGACGGACGTGCGTTACAAATCAACGGATCGACATCAAAGCTACTTAAATACAAAGTATGATTAAACTATACCGTAGTTTTTTGTAAGCTCAACGTACAAGATATCACACAATTAACTAGGTACCAAAGTACAAAATAAAACACTACAAAATAATTGCTTAGATGGTATGGATGATCTGTAACAAAAGTATCTAATGAGTGTTTATCTTTGTATATAAGTAGTTTACTTGATATCGAGACGGAAGACTATTTATCTCTTTCTTAGTAGGTACGTTACATTATGTGTAAGTTTATATTTTTCCATATCTCTCGTACCCTAAACATCATAAAATCATGTTATTTTTATATTTAACTTAAATTGACATGAATATGATTGCAATGTGCCTATATACTGCTATGATAGTATTTATGAATCCGTAATGTATTTTTACTTATTGTTATTTCATTTCATAGATGTATTTTCAGTTGCTTTATTGCGATTAATTTTAAACTTGATCTCACACGAATATAGTTTTTTTGTAAGAATCTATCTAAATGTCTGTAAAGAATATTAAATTTATAGTTTCAGTGCTTGTCAAGAACAGGATACGGCCCCCCCTTAACTTGGCCACTGCATTGCTTACATTCAAAAAAAATTTCTCAATAAATTTGCTACTATCCCTAAAGTTTTAAGTATTTGTTGACGTTTTAAACGCGGCAAAGCCGTATATAGATAGGCCAAAGTCAAAACAAGAGTTATAGAAATAGTGAAAAGTCCCGTGGAATAACTTCCTGAAACAATTTCACGAAAATATGTCTCACTCTCTGGTGAATCGCTGTGTTATGCCAGGAATGTTTGGCAAGTATTGTATTGATGTTTCATCATCATGGTAATATTTTGACTATGACTAATTTTAGATTATTATCCAAATGAGTCACTGTGTTATTTATTTGAGAATGTGACGAAAAATGTAAAAAATAAAAGCCGTATGACGAATATTGTATGTGTATATAATTTATTAATGTGTAACATTGTATTTAATGATTTAAATAAAGTTTAAACAAGTTATGGTGTCTTTCCAATTGTTTGTACTTATTTTGCATGTGTTTTGGGGCTTTTTGACGTGACAACGTCTTATAAATTGGTTTGCCGGGTGACACCTCAAGAAACTGCGTTACGCTGCTCCGCTCACGTTTCGCGCGAGAGAGACAGAGCGAGAGAGAGAAAGAGAGAGAGAGATAGGCATACACACCGGTTCATTATTTTACCACTCAGAGTCGTTGTCACGTAAAACTTTCGCGCGTATACCGACTTTACAGGCAACCAATTTTTGACATTGACATTGAGCTACAGAGTATGATAAAAAATAACCTTAAAAATACCTAATACAAATAAAAAGATGAGAACTATGTACCTACAAATTTTCTAAATCCCCTGACATCAGCCAAGAAAACAGCTGGTGAACTTCAACGGCTGGACGGATTTTGACGAGCTAGAACTAAGAACCACCGTGATTAAATTATCTTTCGAATAAAAAAAAAACTGCTTTGAACTCGGTCCATCCATTCAAGAGCTACGATGCCACAGACAGACACACACACAAAAACACAATAACACAAACATAGACACACAAGAGGTAAAACTGAAAACACACTTCTTTTTCGTCAAGGGTTAAAATACCTAAAACAAAAATGTATGGCCATCTCACAGTTCAGATGGTTTTAGTGTCTTAACTTATTTTTGAAAGAAAGAAAGAAAGAAAAAATATTTATTTGGCACACATTGCATTACAATATAATGAAAATTAAAACTTAGCAAAAAAAAAGAATGTTCTCGTAATAATGTGACCAAATTGGTCCCCACTCAGCATTATTGCCACGGCAAGCTATGGTTTTTTGTGGGAACCACTGAGGTTTGGAGATGTCACCACCCGACCGAGCAAACATTTACGTTTATAATACACATTACATTTATGTTTATAATATTTACAGTTTTTTTACATATAATATTCATCAAAATATATTCAAAACAGTGATACTTTATAATGAGTGTGTGTGTGTCTGTGTGTGTTTGTGCGTGTTTGTGTATGCAAAACAACTACTTGGCTTGTTGGTACTCTATTAAAACTATCATAAGTCGTTTTTTAAATAAAGCAACACATTTTGCTGCATATGATGCATTAGAATGGCTGCTGCCTTATCAAATCGTTTAGTGAAGCAGTTCAGATAATGCTATGTCGTGAATTCTTCTTTAAAAATAGCTAAGTGACGAATAACTCTTAACCGGGTCAGACAGAAATACGGCCAATGCGTTTAGTTTACCTGCGCCAGTGTTGTTCGATGCACTGTGATGAAATGTTTGAACAAGATAGTTGGCAATGGTCCAGTTGATAGTGGCCACTGACAAATATGGTAAGTAGGGAGGGTATCAAAGTGTATTAAGTTTTTTTAATAAATAATAATATAGTCCTTCTGGCCGATTTCGACCACGGCGGCCAATCTCAACAAAGATCAGCTAACTACGCTGGAGATATTATAGTGCACAAGTGTGAGCGCAATAAACAGGGCACTCACTGATCCATCACTCTCAAAGTTCGGTGAGTCGGCAATCCGGAGAGAGATCAGATTCAGGACCAACGGCTTAACGTGCTTTCCGAGGCTCGGGGGTGTAACACCGCATACTTCCCGACTCCGAGCTGTTTCGACCTGGGATTCGAACCCAGGACCTCTCGGCAGAAACTTTGCCGCTACACCAACAAGGCAGTCAAATAAATAATAAAAATATACAACAACATCACATACATTGATCTGACTCCGTGGTAAGTAACAGAAGAAATACAGATATCAGAATCAGCAGTGGTATTACAAATAAACTTTTATAAATACATATAACACCCAGACCAGCACAATCAGACATGTTCATGCACATAAATGTTTGTGCAGTGCGGAGATCGAAACCGCGATCTCTTGGTTATTAGTTAACTTCTTGACCATTACACCAATGTGGTCGTCAAGACTGAGCGTACCATACGACATACGAAGAATACAGAAGATTTTTTGAGTCAACTAATTTCCAACCAGCTACTTCGGCTCCACACGCGTGGAATTTGGTAATATTTAATCCTGGATTTTAAACTAATCCATGTCTGGATGAAGGGGACCGTATTGGGACTGTTCCCAAGTCCATTCTACGAAGATATGACAGTTATTGTCCGTTACGCTTCCACGCCTAAGTTACTGAATAGATATGGATGAAATTTGGTAAAAATACAGTGTTTTGGCGCAACTGATTTCGAGTTAGGAAGCTAAAGGGAAGCGCTTCCTACCGACCGGGTGTTATAGTCGGGGACCAAGGTCCGATAGACATCATCTTGATTTGTCTATCTATATTATTCTGGATCGAAATCTTATATACCGCGGTTCATGTGCGGTACTAGGCCGGTATCATTTGGCCGGTACTAGGCTAACAGCGCCATCTAGCCGTATGGAGCCGTATCAGCTCTCGCTGTTGTGCTTGCCGTTAGGCATGCACTTGTGATGGCGAATCGTAGAGGTCGCCACAGTGTGATGAAATGTGTGTGTTGGTATATAAAGTGGTGTACAAACAAATTTAATAGATTAGGTGTTTATAGGAAGCGTAACAGACAGTTTTAATATCGTGGGCTAATACATCATAATTAAAGGATACTTGGTTTTAAGTGAGATTGTAATCTAATGTCTGGGTAGCACAATAAAAAAAAACAAAATCAGTATGGATTGTTTGCTGTTGCTAATATATATACGAGTACTTATATTAGGTCCTTACCTATGAAATTGGCGTTTTGTATGAGAGGAACAAAAAGTCGAAATTTTTTTATATAGCATATTTATTTAATCAAAGTATGAGCCATTGTAATCTATGCACTTTTGCCATCTCATAGGTAGTTCATTGATCCCTTTACTAAAAAAAACCATTCGAACGGGAATCAATAAAATCTTTGAAGGCGACTTGGACTGCCCCATCTGAGTTGAACTTTTTCCCTTGCAAGAAGTTATCCAAATTTCGAAAAAAATGGTAATCTGTTGGAGCAAGGTCCGGGGAGTACGGTGGATGCCTTAGAGATTCCAATTGAAGTTCTTCTAATTTGCTAGCCGTCTGTTGTGCAGTGTGTGGTCTAGCGTTGTCGTGAAGCAGCAGTGGCGTAGAGCGATTGACCAGCCTTGGTTGTTTAGCAACTAGCTTTTCCATCATGGTTTGCAATTGCTGACAATAGATATCTGCCGTAATCGTCTGGCCAGATTTGAGAAAACTGTAATGAACGACACCGGCGCTAGTCCACCAAACGCTTACAAGTAACTTTTTATTGGTCAATTTTCGCTTGGAGCAGGCTTTGGCTGGCTTGCCAGGGTCCAGCCATTGCGATGAGCGCTTCCGATTATCGTAGAGAATCCACTTTTCATCACAGGTAATGATTCGATTTAAAATCCCTTCGTTATTGTGCCGGTCAAGTAATGTAACGCAGCAGTTGACGCGCGTTTGCCGGTTTGCTTCACTCAATTCGTGAGGAACCCACCTTTCAAGTTTTTTAATCTTCCCAATTTGCTTCAAGTGGATTAAAACAGTTTTATCACTAACGCCAAAGCCTGCAGCTAACTCGGACGTGGTTTGCGATGGATCCGCTTCCACAATAGCCTTCAATTCTTCATTATCAACTTGGGTCTCCGGCCGTCCACGGGGCTTGTTTTGCAGGTCGAAATTTCCAGAACGAAAACGTTGGAACCAAAAACGCACTGTGTTTTCTTTTGCGACACAACCGCCATACACATCATTAACCCTTCGAGCCGTTTCCGCAGCACTGGTGCCACGGTGGAACTCGTACTCGTAAATAACGCGATATTTCAAATTTTCCATTTTGTAAAACGAGCGATGCAAACAGAAAAAAGATAAGTAAAAAAACAAATGAATGACGGTATACGAAACACAACTACATGTAGAAATAGCTGTATAAATTTGAATTTCGAATTCCTAACCATATAGGAAAAATTTGTGATCAAAGTGGCCAGTACGACAAAACGCCAATTTCATATGTAAGGACCTAATATATATATCCGAAAGGAAAACTCCATTTTCAGAATCGAAGAAGAAAACTATCCCCTAATTAACAAGGATCATCAGTGTGATCATCGTGTCGTCCAAACGTCAGAAACTGATAGTTTTCTCGTACAAATTGACAGGATAGCGATAGGTAAACGCTACGAATACGTTACAATATTTGTTCGTGCTCACCCCACAAAAGTAAATCTACTAGCAAAGAAATCTAGCGTGCGGACTGCCCTCGGTAAAAGTGACACAAAAAGCAAACTATGAGAAGTGTGTGGATGCAAAACTTGCAGGCACTTTCATATTAACCGTTACTCGGACTAGACAGGCTCAATGATGAGAAGAGGAAACAAGTCTTGAAAACATAATTTGTTTTTAATTATAATTAATCAGAATACTAAAGTATCGATATTGCGTGCTTGAGATAGAAATCGAATCCCTATGATCTCAGGGGAAAGAGAGTTTACACTTATTACGCAAACATTAATGAAGTGGACTTCCTAATCATGATCCGAACATTACATAGGGAAGGTTAAATGTCCTGATTGATTCAATATTACAGACAATTTGGCAGCCTAGATTTGATTGGTACTCCTGTTTCCTTCTGTATCTGTATCCTGGATCCTGTATGGTTGGATTTTTTCCTGTATAGCCAGCTTTGCCAGCCATACAGTAGAGGAGATCTGGGGGCAGTAAAATTTGAAAGGAAAATTTGTTCTACCTTACTGACTCCAAGCTGCTTTCTAAAATTATCTATGACATTGTCTATGACAGTAAAGCGCTTAAACAATTTAAATTGGGACATCCCTTTGGAATTGTTGTTACCACAAACACCATCATAAAATTAAGAATTTAAATTACCATGAATCATCAAATTAACTTCTTACAAAAATAAAGGGATTGGTCAAGCTAACAGTATCTTCAAGAGTTTGGATAATATTAAGGCATGAGATCTGTGAATCATTTCACGCCATCACACAGTGAACCGAGTTGCTTCATACAATATGATGACTACCATGAAGTAAGGTCAGGTTTTTGATTCATGAAATGACTAGCCTTAAGAAGTATGTACTACATGAATGAATGATTATGACCGAAATACCTCAAACTGTTATCAAAATGCACGTGTCCGATAAAGATTTGTTATTATGCGACACAAAAGCGCATAAAATGCCAAGTTTTCTTATTAGAGTGATAAGTTTTGGCAGTTGCAAGTCGTAAGATTAGAAAACTGGAGTCAATATTGACTTTTCGTCATCCGCTAAAATCATTTACTATTACTAATTATATCTTCAGGCACCTTGTGAGGATATTTTGGCTGCAATCTTACTTAAAAATACTCGTACGTAAATTCGCCTAGTGGTAAAAAGTTTAATTAATACTGGCCACATAATTTTGGTCTGATGTCACCAGTGTTTCATCAGAATAGGCTGTTCTCAGACATGGTCAGCTGATTTCTGAACAGCCTTTTCACTCTCTAATAATCATTATCATTTTTTCTTTCCAAATAGGCGTCGAAGTCGAAGTATTGGCTATTTATAATTCGTCATCTGACTGAGAGATAAATGTTACTAGCTATGGAAGGTTATGAATCTGAGGCCTTACTACGAAAAACGAAATCTGTCTGAACGATAATCATTTTTTCGTTTTATGTCACAACACTGACCTCTATACAAATACGCTGGACCAATGATACCCTATAAAATGACAGCTGTTTTTTGTGCCTATTTGAAGCGCCCCCAATGCGTGGGAAAGGATCTAAATCTGACGTAAACTGCACAATGGCCGGTGCATGATTTGAATTGTCACCGTATTTAAAGTGATTTTAAAAGGTTTAATGAGATTTAAGTTTGTTTATTGTCTTGTATTAATAAAAATGATACATAATTTAGTGGTGATAGTATATAGATAAACCATGAAAGAGTGCGTATAATGCAAAACTCGTTACGAGAACGGAAGTGGGGTTACATTCCACAAGTAAGTAGGTAAGTGAATTTACAGCTAATATTCAACAAATTAACCTTCCATTGATATCACAGGGACTTTAAAATATGTTATTAATGTAAAATGTCCATCTAATCACAAAATAATACGTAATTACACAAACAATAAAATTCAATAGTGCTGTAAAATTCCGTGTCGATAAAACTTATCGGTGTTTTGCCTATCAAATATCTATTTGGTTTTAAGAACGGAAATTACTGACGATATATTGTTAAATATTGATTATTAATTTTCAGGTTTCCTACTGGCAATCGAAGGATGGAATTATGATTGAAAATGATTAATAAGCATAGTTGGCGTCTGAAAAAATATGATTAAAATCACTTCATCTATTCAACACACTACTCTGCTGACTGTTTTATTAAATATAATTCATGCACTTAAACAAGTGCATGAATTATATTAAAAACAACTTAAAAAAGTGCAGTATACTAACAATTGACAATCTGTTTATTGTTTCTTTTGCTGCAATTCTCTTTTTTATTTGTACTTAATATGTAGTGAATAAATAAAAGCTAAGTTGTGTAAATATGTTTATTTTCTACAAATACCTCACCTCCTTTATTCCTTTTCAAACAAAATCTCATATTTTTATCTTTAAAAAACGTTAGCCTATTGGTTTGATCTAGCTAGCTAGCCACACATCACCCCCTTACTCCCTTACCATACGAATAACCTACCCTTGCTTAGTCATAGTATTAACCAACTATTTAACTATTTTGGATATTAGCCATCATTAAATCAACCCATGAATTTATTCAAATTATAATATGATCCATTCTATTAAGTAGGAAAAGGTTTATCGATGTGTTTTATCTCACTGTGCCATCTCTATTATTAGTTCCATTCCCACCCACCGCTGCCGTAAGCGCCAAAATGGCGAAAATCAAATCTCCTCACTATGACCCGGCCTGTAGTTAGTCCAGCGTACTTGTATATATAGAGGTCAGTGTGTCACAAGTACACATGACAGGACGTCAAGGTACAAAACTTTGGCATCTTAAGCGCATGTAGGTATAAGGGCGATGAAATTAGTAGCGTGTTGACGATTTTGTGTCTCGTGGTAGGCCTTCTGGTCATAAAACTGCGCCTCAGTGTTTAGTATTGATTAATGCATTGATTTGCGCAATTTGAATTATTATTTTATTGAAATGTGAATTCGACGTTCACAATTTTCCAGAGTGGGAATCGGACCCAGAGTCTAATCTAATTCTTAGGTATTCTAGGTACTTGAAATAAATCTGGTGTCTGTTTTGTATTTGGTGTGTTTTTAAGAGCCTATATCAGGTTCCTGCAGGTGTAAGCTTAGTCAGTTTTCTGACGTATTTTAACTTAATTTTGTTAAAGGGTTTTTGTATTTCTATACTAAGTTCACTGTCAATTAAAAATTCCTCTAATTTAGCAATTCTTTGTTTCAGAATAGTGAACTCAGTATAAAGGCAAGGGAAATGAAATTCATGTTTAATTGTAATGTACACAATTTATTCATATCGTATAGTGTTTCTTATACAAAGATAATAAATTGTAAAATCCTCATTCTCGGTCCGAATAATAAATAAATACTTAGTTTAACTCCTTTCAGTCCTATCACATGCCCTTTAGGGGATTCAAGGAGTAACTTAAATACTTCCGAACTAGTCTTTCTTAGGATTCAATACATTCTGTGGCCCGTTAGTGTACTCCTGCGCACATCTCAGTCACAGTGACTCACGCAACTCATAGTCGCTCGCATGCGCACTGAGCCACCTCCGAGCCACTAACTGACTTATTTACATGGTATTCATTCAATGAAATCGCCATCTTTTATAATAAATGTACAAAAATATTCCATTAGCTATTCATAGGTAGGTATGTATTGTCAAAGGCACTGGTATCTTATCTTGATTATTAATTCTGCTTTAATGAGAATCCAAGTTTAGACTTTAGAGGACCTATCCTTAAGTTTTTTGGTTTGGAACTTAATTGGGCAATCTGATCGAGAAATACTATACACATTAATTTTATAAATAATCTATGTTGGACTTAAGTTTACTTACATCAAGCTTACGGGCTAACTTATAAGAACGTAGTCTTTAGCCATCGATTTTCACTAACGAATCTTCGAATAGATGAAACAGATCTACTGCGCTTACTTACACATATACATACATAGCTCATCACTAAAAATGCATTTTTTTTAAATCTATCACTGAGTAGACAAGTTTTATCTGCTCGAAAAGTCTTTAAACCGAACGAAATTAGTCTCATTTCAAAAGGGTCCGTCTGCCATCTTCTACCCTAACATTGACCACATACAACTACTAGGAAGGATTACGATAGGCGTTGCGGCTCAGCCGCTTACAGCTGCACATTATTATACAATATATCTTCTCTTTACAACGTGGTAACTTCTACTGGGAGGGGTAGGAGACAGTTTGTACGAACAAGATCGGCACGTCTTCGCTCCGGGGCGCCGTCGGGCGCGGTCGGCGCGGTCTCTCGGGCAGGCCCGGCTCAGTGCTCGTGCGCGCGCGCCTTGTTCTGGTGCATCATGTTCTTCAGCGTCGCCACCTCGGTCGCGAGCCGCGCCAGCTCAGCCTTCAGGTGCGCGTCGTCCTCTTCCACCATCCTGTCGTCCGGCCGCTGCGGCCTGTACTCGGCTCCGAGAGAAATACCAGAGTCTCTTTCGTCACTTGATCCTTCGCCGTCCCAGGAGGGCGACGACCGAGGCCCGGGCTCCTGTTTGATATGTTGGAGCGAGAGGAGGGCGCTCGCCACGTCCTTGTCGCCGAGGTGGGACTTGTGGCGAAGTTTGAGGGGCAGCCCGTTGTTTTCGGAGGGGTACTGCTCGGCGATCTCGTCGCCCGAGCCGGAGAGGGAGGAGAGCTCGTACGGCGAGGGGGCGCGCCGCGAGCGAGACAGGTTAAGGACGGAGCCAGGAGGCTCGTAGTGTGCAGGGTGAGGGTAGTACGCCTCGGGCGCGGGGAGCCTCTCCTGGTACTGTTCGGGTGCCCGCTGTGGTGGCGGGGAGGGGGGCGACGCCGGGGGTGGCGGCGGAGGGGGCAGCGTCGGCGGGAACACCGGGGTGCTTGAGAGTTTACTCCTCTTTGTGACGCATAGGACCTGATCGCATGTGGGCAGAGTGGCCAGCACCTGGTCGATGCTGATCAGAGTCTCGCCGCATATTCCGTATTTCTCTTTGATGGCGTCCAGCTGGGCTTTGAGTACGTGGTTCTCCTTCGAGAGTTCGACGACGCGCTGTTCCAGGACCATGTCATTGAAGCGACGCTTTTCGCGGGAGCGCTTGGCGGCCTCGTTGTTCCGCCGACGGCGGTCCCAGTAGCCGTCGTCTTTTTTGCTGTCGGGGATGAACTCGCGTTGCTTGCGTTGCCCGAAGAACTCCTTGCGTTGCTTGTTGAAATCAAAGTTGTAGTCTTGGTCGTTGGGGCCCACGCTCATGGGCGATTGGTCCATCGGGAAGTGTGGTGAGACGGAGAGGCGGCCGCGGGGAGGCGGCGGGGCCCTCGAGGGTGTAGGGGCGGGGCCCAGGGGAGCGCCCCCGGCCCCCAGCAGCTGCTGCTGGCTCAAGATGAACTCGGCGACCATGTTTCGGCGGACGACTTCTGGTCCGCACAAATCCTCACCGTGGTTCTGTAACAAGAGAGACATAACATTATAGCGTTACAGTAAAAAACGCAACGGTTGCAGTTGTCTAAATGATGTCGCGGTTACAAAACGCGACGATTGCAAAAACTCTGGCGCAACATCCCATTGCAACTATACCTTGCACGTGGATCTTTGTGAAACCATATTGCTACATTAAACGCTTTTTACTCCCTCCACGTTCGCTTCACTCATTAATAAGTAAAATTTCCTAACCTTTAGTTACACAAAGCCAATTTTAAGGTTACACCGGATTTCTTCCGTTACAAAACCCATTTCCTGGGTATTAGTCAAGTTCGCGCTTGATTGCCTGCTTAAAAATTTAACAAGAATGTATATAAAAATTTTCGTTATTTCGAGTATTGCATTTGTAAATATTAAACAATTGTACTAAACTGTTTAAACGAAAATTTCGCAACACAATCACGTGGAACGTAACATGTTTTTTTTTAATGTGCTGAAACATCGGTTTGACGTTAGCATTATTTATTTCAATTTCTGATTGTCAGATTTATGTCGATACCCTAAGGTAAGTTTCATTGTTAATTGGCAAAGGCAACTTATGTAAATTCAGATCGCCATTCAGGTTGAACAACGGCAGGAAGTTGAAAATATATCAAAACGTCGTTATCCGCGAAAAAACAATGGAAGAATCACCAATAAAGCGGCCATTGTAGCCGCGATAACCGATTCGAGTGTCTTTTTCTTAATTTTCTTTTAAACAAAGTTAGCACTGGCCAGTAGCTAAATGAAAAGAGTTTTCGCCATCACGTTTCTTTACACGCGGTACGCATGGGCGCAACGTGAGAGTTCTTTCTAAATTCGAATTTATTACTTTTCCGATCCGATTTGCATGCGTTTTTTGTCGTAAAAGCGCCCCAGGACAAACGTGATCACTCAAATTATACAAGATTATTCAGAAATTACTTCGTATGAAATTCGAAATAGTCATTTACGTTGCTGTGATGATTTTTTAATATGTTTGTATAGAATTTGCCTTTAACATATTTACTACTACATTTCCTATTTCTGATTTTGCGATTCAGATTTATGATAATTTCTGTATTTTCGTTCTATTCGCCAGTTCCATTGTCACTTTCTATAAAACTCCATCTGTCACTGTCGCATTGTCTATGGTTAGAAAAGTTTTCAAAAAATGGTATCGTCCGGATCTGTGGCCTCTAAACATTTACCTGACATTTCGCGCGCGCAATTAACCGAACCGCACAGTTAGCGTAACGGGCTCGCTTCGGCCCACTGACACGGATGCAAGATCGGGTACCGGTGCGCGGTAACAAGCCGATACTGAAGACACGAGGCGAAGGAATGTTCCTTGAAGAGTCATGAATAGTATTATTAAAGAGTTTAAGCAACTATGAATAAAAGTGGTTTGATTTTTGGGTTCTTCTATGTTGAGTTTTTTTTTTTACTGGGGATTGTGGTGTCTTTTTTGCAACAAACCATTCATACATATCGAGTTTTGCTGCCAGATACTTAAAAATTGTCATAGGTACTTAATTCGCTGTTTAAAAAAACTTCCACAACGATGAGATGAAGATTTAGGTCATTACATGTGCACAAAAAACTATTTCTTTGTAGGTGTTAAACGTACTACATCATGTTAATATAAACATGAGTAAGCGTAACAGTTATGAGATGATTTATTCCACTAACGAAGTCCGTTATGTTGGTATACTATGATTTACCGTTGCTTATTTATAACTCTTCAAAATTTTTTGTGCCATGTCTATCCGAATATTGTTAACGAAAATAACTGTTAGGAAATTTCGACGCTACCAACAAACGTTATCTTCCTAAGTTATTTGTAACCAGTTCAATCTGAACTAAGAAAAAAAAGTTTTACACTAGTTGTATCTGCATTTAATTAAAAAATCTTGACTCCGTTACGGAGTGACGCTTCGCAGAGCAGACAGTTGAACACCGGTTAAATGGAACGGTTAGCATTAGCCGTAACCATTAACATTACCTGTGTTTAATTTGCAACAAAGAAAGCTGATTCCTAAGACGATCAAAAAAGTCTGAAGTGAAGAACCTGTTGAATCGGAATCGATTCTTAAAATATTTCCAAGCAAACTTGACCTACAAGACCCAACGGCCAATGTCGACCCGATAGTAACGGTTGCACAATCACAGCTCCGACAATCGACAGTTATCACTAATCATCGTAGGTACTCTCACCGACCGTTATCCGAAATCTGGGACCGTACGGTATACAAAAAACCGTTTTTTTACGCTCATCACTTGCGTCAAAAACCCGTAATACTGTTACGAAACAGCTATTAATATTTCGTCACCGTTTTAGCGGTTAGCTATTTGCTTGATTCAAGGTTGAGAATTCATAATCTTTGTAATGGATAAACTGGTTTTAAAGCTCTATTTGCTTTCCAATTCATTTGTTTTGGTAATGTTCTGTTATGTTCATATGTGTAATGTGACGTTTCGATAAGTAATACGTTACCAATTAATAGACCGTATAGTTGTATTCAATTATAAGGCTGGACCCAATATTGCGCCTTGCGAGACACCAATCGTTTCTCAATAGCTGAGAATGCAACATGAAAATCTGTAACGCAAGTGTTGCTTCATAATCGATTCCTAAATTCAGTTCGAAACTAGATTTCGTTCGAATTGCAACATTCATCCGAGATTTCTGTGTTACAAATCAATAACAAATGTATTACCAATAGCAAGAGTTGTGGTCACATGTTGCGATGTATTTATGTGCATTAATGTGTATTCCGCACGTGACAAGTCGACTGTTCTCGCCACGTGTTGAATCCTTGCGACAAATATAATTAGATGCCTTTTTCACATTTTAAGGGTCCACGTGACGTCTTTACGCGGAATCGGAAGCCTTACCGAAATCGAAACTTTGAGAAACTGTGAAAATTGTTACGAGTTTTGGGCACCCTTTTAGCGTTGGGTAAGGCTTTATAAATTTCCACTAAAAATAGACTTGACGTAGTTAACTGTACCTAATTCTAACTATTAAAGTTGAGTTCATAAAACATGAAAATACTTAGCTATTCGCTTGCCTGTTATCAAGTTGCTTTCTGACTCATTCGTTTTTCTGATAAAGCAGTTTGAAGAGCGCATATTTGAAATGTTACGAATTCTTATAAAATACTCAAGATACCTAATAATGATTTTGTCTAACCGGATTCGTTTTATCAATGAATCTTTTGATTTACATCGTGATATGCGTAAGCCTTTTGTAAATAATTCTCTGATTCACTTTAGAAAATAACTAATCAGAATTTTAGTTTTTTTGGAGCTGCTAAAAAAGGCATTTGAGATTAATCATCCACATTACCCCTATCTTCGTCATCATCAACCAGGTCCTACATAACTACTGACCTATTAATAGTAAAACTGTAAGTCGTAAGTCCGTGACCTTCGTCTCGTCCTGCCTTCCACGTGCTTTCGTCACGCGGCGATCCACACGTGCCCCCATCACGTTGGTTTGCGTAACACGAGAGCACGTTTGCTTCCCCCCTCACCCTCTACATAACTATAACGTGATTGCGAACGTGAAATTAAATTGATAAATCAACGGTAATCACTATGCCCTTGACCGGAGAAGATGAATATTTTTAAGTCAAGTTTGAGATGCAGTAATTAAGGACCTGTAGTAGATTTTAAGTTTGAAAGATCTCTTCAATTAATGTGAGTAATAATAGAAGTTTGTGTGCAAAAGTAGAAACACAATCAGTGATTAATTTTACGGAATGTGTTTGAGATTAGAACGAAGCGGTCAGATTAGGTCATAGCTTTGCTTCATACTCTAAAAATAAATGTTTTTCGGTCGTCCATCGGACGTTTGCGGTATTAAGCGGAAACGTTTTGAATATCCACGCTTTGCTGAAGCAATTTAACTTTCGCGACTGTTGAATTTAAAATTCAAGAGCATCGCTGTATTAATAATATGCTTGTATCGATCCATTATTGCATCGCTCTTGACCTTTCTACAAATAGTAATGGATTAACCGGCGGCCATATTGGAAAAAGTAGAGAAAGTAGTGCAGCGGTAACTTTCCACGCGCACCGCTTATTCGCGGGAAAAGTAGGCCGGTCGCCATCTTTGATTTGACATTTTGCCACCTATGGCTTCAAAGTAAAACAAGCGGTGTATCCTTTAATCTCGATAATACCGACATTGCGCTGATTGCCATAACAAGTTTGTACTTCGTCACCTAACAGTTGTAGGTTGGCGCCAAATGGTCATTGTCTATGGATTATGTAAAGATGCTAATGTTTTGAAAACTTAGTCGCACCGGCATTTGTTTTGTCTTAGAGCCGTCGACGTGATCCTTCCTTGTTTAATATTTTGTCTCGGAAGGTTACGTGTGATAAGGTCATCGCTTCTGGAAGTGTTTCAAGCATTTTTGCCGGGAATTTTGTATACTTGACCGATTTTTCGTTCGCATTGAGCGTAAGACCTAATTAAACGGGATCTGTTTATTTTCGGGCGGCCTCTATCGGTCGGAGCGATAATGCTTTGGTGTCAAGGCCTCGTGTCGTAACTCTGGATTGAACACCAAACAACGAATTGTGTCAAGGGCCTTCCTCTTTCTCTAAGGTTCTCTCCGCATTAACTGATAAACATGTGTAATCTCCTACAATGACGGCCCCACTTTAAACTAACCTTGCTCCAAACCTGCTAATTACAGTATTATTAAGAAACACTTAACCCATTTTGATGCACTAGATCCAATTTAGCTTGTTACGTAACATATTCTAGGAAGTCATTGTTAACAGGATCTACGTTGCAAATCTGTTATTTGTTTTCGTACATTCTGCGCGTTATTTTTCAGCATAATTATGACTCATTGGGATTGCCTTGTTGTTGATCAAGTTATCAACAAATCTGCCGTTTTAATATTGAAATTATCAATTTCGTAGTATAATAACCTCACCATGGTATTGATACCGACTGGAATTTGAGTTTCATAGATTGCGTCACATAACAAATTGGGTCTTTATCTATCGTACATACAGTTAGGGTCTTGAAACACACAATGCACGTCACGTTGGCCCACTTCAACGCAATTGGTTGAGCACATACTCCGTAAGTAGGTTATAGTAACGCGAGCGAGATAAAAAAATGGGTCAAGTTATCTTTGCTTGTCCTCGATGAAATCGTATTGCGCGTAAAAAACTTACGTAACAACTCAGACATGTGTGTTACAAAGGATAAGAGTACAGAGCGCAATGATGCTAGAGTGGAAATTTCTTTGTCAGATGTTGTTGGTCACAGTTCTTTAACAGGTGTTCTGACTTCATCTTCGTGTTCAAGTTCGCGTGCATTACAATCAGGGGCGTTAAGATCATGCACAGAGAATTCAGTTACCATGTATGATTCGAAATACATGCGGCCTTTGCCGTCTTCCGGACAGCCTTGCGTTTTGTTCCTGTATTACATCATTCTATGCATTTCTTGCGCTTTGTTGAATTTTATGCGGAAGTATGACCTTGGCAGTTAGTTTGATAACTGTCCTACACTGCGGGTGTATATAATAGTTGCAGTCGGTTGCGCAACAGCGGTTGCGTCATACGTTGACATAGGCTGAGTGACCTTTAGCAGGGCGATCGATTCTGCACGCCCGCTTGGCATTTGTTTTGAACTACAGGGTACTATGTAGAGTGGTGTATTGATTGTTCTGGACTGAAGTGTCTTTGAATAATGTTAGCCCAGTAGACGAACTATCTTAAGCTTTGGACTTACGAAATATATTTGGATTGATCCTAAAAGTTGTCAAAGTAGAATACCAATCTGAATGTCTAAGTTTGAGACAATTATAAAAACAACGAATTTCCCTTATCGAGAGATACAAAAGACTTGCACTTAAATAATATTATTGCTAAAGATGACTTACAGAATTATATCATCTGTGGCTACGTGTGGGGTACGATAACCTTTGTAAAGAATCATCTTTTTTATCTTTCGGAAGTTTATAAAAATATTGACATAAGAAATTATTTCTACTTTTGCGTCTCAAGGGCATTTATTTTAAATTGCCAGCGAAATTCTCAATTACTATCCAATATATTTTCCAATGCTTTGATATTTTCGATATCTCGTCCGAATAAATTATCTGCCTTTACTTCTCCACAATCATCGGCAGGTGAATAAACCGACATTTAGCGTTGTTTCCGCACATCCGCGGGCGAATGCACGCCGGCGTCGAACCTTGAACCACTTGGGTCTTGTGCAACAGATTGTTTGCGACAGACCAGACACCAACCCGCACCGTACCAATTACCTCACTTGCGACACTACACCAATTAACCGAACCAATATTTAAAAATCGAATTGCGAAGCGTAAGACAGGACGTCTAAAATTCTAATTTTGATTTAAAAAAAAAACCTCTTTATCGTATAATGACTGTCTGGCCGAAAATAAAAATATAATCATAGACGTAACATAACGCGCGATAAACAAAATGTTGATTTATCTAATATCATCAATGTAGCTGGATTACCTTTGCCTTTGTGTAAAAAAGTAAAGTTCCATAGTCCATAGATATCTAATCAGTAAAGAGGATTTTTTATTGGTTATTTTATCGTTATCGACAAAGAAAAAATCCATTCATGTTTTTTTTTGTAAACAAGACGCAAAAGGAAAACATGGAGACTTTCGAGACGCATCGTAAAAGAGTTCAACGAATATAAATGATGATAGCACGAATTTTTGGCACGAACACAGAAGACATGAGTAAACACAATTTGAAGAATGAAGTCAATGACATGTGCGAACGAAAAAACAATTCTTTGAACTGCACAAAGATGTTCATGGTTCATGAAAGTTCGACTCAACTAATTTGTTGCTCGTTGAAATTTCAAGAGGCCGGAATCTGATATTTGGATTTCCAATTTGTGATTCTAATTTGAAAACTTAAAGGACGAATGATTTAACTAATTTGTTTTTAATTGTAATTTTAAGCCGATAAACTTATGGAGTTAAAAAATATATTCTAATTTTTTAAATTAAATTTTTTTTCGTATTCCAGCTGTTGAAAAATGAATTGTAGATTTAGCAAAAAAGAGAATTTATTTGAAAGCTTAATTAATTTATTTCGTTTTTGCAACCGTTTGTTTTGTTCCGATTTTGAATTTATTGAACAATAAATTGAAGATGTAATAATGAAAATTTGAATTTGAATAGTAAAAAATACTTACGAAAATATTTGCGGTGTTTATGCACTCCTTATCCGGAATTATCCAAATAGTGGGTACAATGTCATAATCACTATAAAAATGATGTTCACAACAACTGTTCCAGGTTGTTAGATCACAATAGTTAGTTTAAAAAATATAATAGTTTCACTCCCACTTGTTCACGTCCTAAAACGTTTCACTATCACAATAATGTTATGACGAAATATCCAATGCGTATGCGAAGTGGCTTGGTTGATTAAGTTGGGAACGTCTGCTCAGTGCTAGAGTTAGCTTGTGACTGAATTTTGTAGTGGGGTCGGCTGAGTTGCGGATCGCTGCAATACGCACACACCCACAGGCATTGCCGCTGTGTGAGTTCGTACGCCTGTGTGAGTGTACACGCTGGTGTGAGTAATGTATTTACGTAACTTACCCAGAGTTCGTGTAATCACATCGGCTTTATTGACTCAATGTAGTGTCCGTTTTTTTTAGCTAATTCGCAATTGAGTCATGTGTTTGTCGTTCTGTGTTCCCCGTAATGATAGTGATCGATTGATAACAGTTTTATTTGAGGCGTAATAGTTAAATTTTGGCGTTGTTTTGTTTTCGTGGTGCAATATAGGGAATTTTCTACGCTTTATTAATGTAAACGATAAGTTAATAAAGTCTTAAGATAATTTCAGTGGACATTGTAAGATTTTTTTGGGGTATGGGTTCATTAACCCGCGATTGGCAGGCGGTGTAGGTCCGTTTGCAGCAACAATTCGATTTCATAGAGGGCAACGCCCCTAACACGCTGGGATTTTTAGGGCTACGTGCTTTCAGTCAGTTTGTTATTTTAGTTGAAATAGGTTGCTGAAAAATCTAATTGTAAAACCTTAATAATATCACAAAAATCGCAAGAAGTACACATTTACTCATATAAACGTGTTGTTTGTATAGAATCTATGGGAGAAATATTGCTAAAGCTGATGGGTCGATTTTTATTGAAGCCAGTGTATTTTTTTCTCCTGCAAGAGTGCATTTACTTACGCAAAAATATTCCGGTGATTTATTGATTAAAGTATCTTCTAACTGACAGTTTATTTTTTTTTGTCATTTGTTTAAAACTCGCATTGGTCACGAAAAAACTGTAGCCTTATTCTTAGCTGATATTATATTTCAAGGTCTGTGTGTAACATTTGCATTGGCAAATTTTTGGCAATTGGCAACCGATTCAACGCCACAGTTGCGTATACCATCGTAATAGAATACGTCATGCGCAACAGCGATTTGCAATACTGCTATTAATTTCTAAATGCTGTTGCAATTTTTTTGCTCACGGTACAGATTGAGGCTATGGTAGTTTAAATGGTATGGTAGTTTCATTTAATTATTTCTCGTACTTAGTTTATCTTACTAACATAGTTTTTAAGTTCATACATTGTTACTAACAAAGGGACGTAAATTGTCTGAAATAAAAGACTTTTTTTTTTATTTTATTAAATTAAATCCGATATCGATGTTTCCTCAAAACAATAATATCTTGCGTCAAAATTCCGTTTTAATTCCCCAATTTTCGCAAAATCGTTATCAAACCTGGAAAAACAGGTTAAGTCCCTTACAGCATCCAAACACCGGAAATACCGGATATGCTTCGTAGAAACAAATGTTATTAACATGACTCACTAACAAACAAACTATTAAATTATCGACACACTCGGAACTGGCGTAACGTTATGTAAAAAAGTTTTAATACAAATGATGAGTCATGTCAGATTCGGGCTAAAACGCTGTTATGTCTGGCCGACTGGTGATCGACCAAAGGTCATTTAGCTGGGACTTTAATTATTAATACGTCATTTATCTTATGACTTCCTTTGACTATATAATTGAGAATGTGTCATCAGAATTTTATTACAGATCAGGATAAATTGTTATAAACAATCAATTAAAAGTATCTTTCTAAATCCTGTCATTTGATATATTTTTACTAAATCTGATCGAATATCACACCCTCCTTTACTACCTCAAGTCCTAGACAAAGTAAAAAAATGAAAAAAGTAAGAAAATTCTACACGTTAATTATATCTTACTTAAAATAGTAAATTTTACTACAATATGTTGTTTTTTTTTTAAATTGTCAACCATAATTGAAATAAGACCTACTTTAAGGCCCCTTTTCCAATATCTTCTATTTTTTCCTTATTACTATCTGTTTTCAGCCGTAGCCAGTCTTGCTACGATACAAGTTGCATGACCGTCGTCAACAGATGGCGTTAGGTGTCCAATGAGAGGTTACGGCGCGTATGTTTTCGCTACGAAGAGTGGAGTGGAGTCAGGGAGTTTAATGATTTTGAACAACCACGGATGGAGAATTGCGCTGCGATTCACGAAAAAAAAATCATTTTCAGTAAATTGTTTTGCACAAATTTGGTACAACGCAATTTTTGAAGTGAAAACTTCTTTAGCGGCGTTGAGCACTTTTGTGGCATGGGTAGAAACTGTGAAACTCGCGTCAGGTCACGTGATGCTGATCGAAAAACCGTAAGACGGTTCAAATAAATCAAAAATGCACAACGTTAATAATCAAGTTTTCACTTCTGCCGGCACTCCCGGAGTGCAAATTCTTTTTTTTGTATTAGCTAAAACTAATTTATTTTCAACCAGAACAGATAAAAAATATTAGTCACAAATATTTTACATAAATGTCACGTTTTCGAAGTACTTTTTGACGCGTTTATATCACGTGTTAAAGTTTTGCTTTTCTAAATTGAAAACAGAAAAATAGAGATAAGTTTAAAAATCTCTGAACACATGTTTTGGAGTTATCTAAGCACCGTTTTTTCAATTTATATTAATAAGGCGCCTGACTCAAGAAACCAAGATAAGCATAGTTAGATATAGACTCGATTGGCTAAACAGGTTGTTTATCGCTTCACCTATTTAATGGTTTACATGTTACGTAAGACGATAACACAATCTTCGTCACTAACCTACAAGACCTATATCTTCACGTGTATGTAAAACACATTAATAAATAGATATAGTTAGTATGTAACTTTAATAGGCTTCATAACAGAGTCAGTCTCATCACAAACAAATAGGACACTGTTGAAAACTTGTCTAAAGGTGAACTTTTGGTTTAAATGTCAAAATTGATCTTTAGATGATCTTTGACTGTCTACTACAAAATAAATAGGCAGTATTTATCCCTTTGTTTTAAAATTGTCCAACCAACTCGAAACTGATGCCTCCTTCACGTTATGTCATTTGCGCTGTCATTCTATTTGAATTTAGAACGGCTTATATTTAAAAAACGGATAAACACTGCCTTCAAGACAACAAGACAAGCCAACAAGATATTTTATAGTAGAAGGGGAATATTTCGCGGGGTACAAACCGATTAGGTATCCAAAAACTAAAGATATGCTAACGTTTAAAGACCCAATTGAAATGTTAGTGTCGAAATAGTGTTATCAAAATTCACAAAACCAAAACTAACACAAACCTCAATCACAATGAAACTTTAATCTAAATCCTATTAAGACAATTATAAGATGATAAGATGCCACATAATACAATGTTTATGTAGGAAAACACGTGAATGCTCTAACGATTTAACTAATAGACACACGTGATATATAAAAACTGGTATTTTTGACGTAATCGCTCTGTTGAATAACACCTTTGTTCGGTTATATAACGAATAACATTTTAAAGTTCAAGATCATTTCGGAGAGTCATACTAACAAGATTTTAAAATACGAATGCTAGTTTATTCGAAGAATCATTAGCGCAAGCGCTGATTGCTCTATCAAGATTACTGTTTGTGAAAGTCTTAAGTCCTATTGGTAATATGGTATTATCATAATCATAATCTTATATTTATTTGCAATAAATAGGGTTTACATAAAGTTGGTCATGGAATTTGGAGTCACTTATGCCTATTTAGCCGTTACACTACAGCATGCTAATGTGTGCATTTAGCACCATTCAAATAAAATCCAAATCCCTATATTCCAAAACCCTATTTCATAAATTTACACGTAATTGGCTAGACGACACCACCAATCGTTGACATACTTTTTATTATCTGTCAAAACGGTCTGCCTCCATAGATTTCGTATAGTAGTAAATGATTGTGACGTCACGGTCATGTGTCAGAAATCGGAGTCAATTGGCCGAATATTTATTGCGTTTTGTGTGTTTAAAAATTGGTTTCTACAGCTTTTTTGAAATATATTGGTTGTATTAACTTCATAGGGGCTATGTTTTTTAAACACCATGTTCTTGACAATATTTAAGATAGGTGTCATCATCCCAATTTTAATGGATTGCTCATTTTATATTATGCGCAACATTGATCCAAAATTCACAAAAAGTACACTGATTGACGCGTGTGAATGATGACGTCACGAGCGAGTATTACCATAAAAACCTGGTATTTTGATAGTTCGTAATAAGTACGTCAGTGGTTGTGTGTCAAATAACTAATCTGGTCTCTCGAATCTTTTAATCTGACCTTCGAAAATAATCTTAGTTTTACTACTCTGTCAACTTTAAAGTTCTTATGGTGCCAAATTACGGTAGGAATGAATTTATTAATGTTCTTAGCGTCTTACAACTTGTTTTCTCTAATTTTAAGTTTTTATATGAGATTCAAGTGAACCACGTGGTAATAGCTTATGATTTCATTTGACCTTTTCAATTATTAAAAAAAAAACTTAACGAACCTAAATATAATTGATACTAAATACGACCTATCGTAACAATATCTATGTATGATATCATTGATATCTATAACGTAACGTGAGTACGCCACTATCAAGTATATGATATAACTAAACGAACCGGATACGGATTTTTCCGATGAAGTTTTCCATCTTGATATTTGTAATATTTGATAACTTTATGTATAAAAGTGCCTATTGTAGGTATGTATGTTTTATAATGAAGCATTTATGGTTTTTTTTATTGTTATTTATTTTGAAAATCAACAGCGTAATACATTGTATAGATTTAAGTAGTAAATTAAAGGTAAGTAAAGCTAATAACAGGTTTCCCTTGAATTAACAATTAGTAGTGGTAAGGTAATTTAATTATTTACATAATGCAGACTAAAAACGAGAAACAAATTCAGATTGCATGCATTTAGTATTTTACTGAGTTTTTTTTAAATATTATTAATGTACAGTGTCCAATAATTTAGTAAATTGTTTATAAAATAGAAGAGTTATTACAGTATGGCCAATATAGTGAGTACAGTGCGGTCCGGTGCTGCTACATAGCATTGTGTATAAATGGATAAATGAAAGTCACAGAGCAGAAAAAAAATAACTAAAATACAACAACTATCAACTGCATTTTTCAAGCCCGTGCCTGAGCTTCAGGAGTATTTAATTTTAAGTATCTCAATGGCCTTGCTTTTTATTGTATTCTTGCTAAACAAGAATAAATCCACGTCCCCAAATATCCTACTACTATTATAAAGGCGAAAGTTTGTAAGTATGGATGTATGGATGTTTGTTACTCTTTCACGTAAAAACTACCGAATGGATTTGAATGAAACTTTACCACAATATAGCTTATACATCAGAATAACATATAGGCTACAATTCATAAAGAATTTTTAAGATAAAGGCTTTCCACGCGGACGAAGTCGCGGGCGGCCACTAGTATTATTATATGTTTTCGGTAATCGAGAGAGGATGGCATTACGTGCATAGTTAGTACTTTTGAAAGGAACTAGGAATAACGGTGGAGGACGCCGTCGAGCGCGGACGATATTTCTAGTAAGTGTTTATTTTGGATGGGGATGCACATTCTTTTGTCTAACGTAAGTCAAATCTGGTGATGGTAGCGGGAAGCCGCTGGATGCGAGAAACAAGACCAACAATAATAATAAAAATCTTTATTTACGTAATCAAATACAATCATAAGAATATAATTACAGAATGCCTGTATCAAGAAGCCACGCTCTTCCATAACGGTACAAATTACGTAACTAATCTTAACTATTTTAAACGACTTAATCTAATTCAAAACAAATTTACATGAATGTGTGTGTGTGTGTGAGTGCTGTCATTTTAATATTTAGGTACAAATTTTCTGAATATTTTCAGTTTCATCATAGTCCAGACTTTTTAACCACTTTGTAAGTACTGTTTTACATGCCTTCACTGTAAGTGCGTAAATTTTTAGTATTTTTTTTCATGTCGCGGTGAACATCTTTGGGGGAGGCATATGCTCAGCAGTGGGCGTCGAAAGGCTGATAAGATGGAGTCAAATCGGCCTTAAAGTTGTGTGTAGGTATCCAAATATCTACAACTTACAGACAAGCTAAATTACAGACTAAATGCAAAATAAGTTTACAAAAATGGCTAATGGGGAAATCATATGATGACACAGAAAATCTTTTAAAAGTAGTAGCATAATATTAATTTACCTATTTAATACATCTATAATAAGTCCTTCAGTTACATAATGTAATACGAGCATGTATTTTTACTTTCTTTAAAATGTATAATTGTTTTTGTGTTATTAATAAATTGTCATATAAGCACTAACCTTCATAATAAGAATAGATACCTAAAATACAAGCAAAATATTTGCTTAGTTTAGGTACAATCACTAACATAGTAGTAAGCATTTATTTATTATTTTACATCTGGTTCAGTAATTTTTTTTATGTAATTAGGCTATTTTTTATACAATAAATTTATCTTTATTTATTTATTTATTTTAAAAGCACTTTAAGCAATAGCGTTAGTAATAGTTTACTAGAGATTCATCACATGAACGATAACGTTACATATCTTGAATAACCCTCAGTACTAGGGCTTATACAATAGGGCTAGGACCTAGTAGTGGTTATAATTTACAACGTTAATAGGTCTCAGGGCTGCCTATCGATTCGCATAATGGTAGGTATTCTTTTGTTTAAAAATATAGCGTGATCTCATTTTTTAACATCATCATTTTCATCATTATCGCAGGACGATCGCTGGTAAGTACAGGCCTCCCCTAAAGTTTCCAGGTCAATTTTAACATTCAACTTCCCAGTGTCCGATTGAGCTGGAATTTGGTGTAAACGTATAGTTTTGATGACAATTTGAGTTTATAAGCTTGTTCGAAAAATATCCTTTATTTATTTGTTAGGTACTCGTACGAGGAGTATCCCGTAGGAGCATCCCTTAGAAGCATCCCGTAGGAGCATCCCGTAGGAGCATCCCGTAGGAGCATCCCGTAGGAGCATCCCGTAGGAGTATCCCGTAGGAGCATCCCGTAGGAGCATCCCGTAGAAGCATCCCGTAAGTGGGTTTCGCTGCACGAACAGCCGGTATTGGGGTAATACATGGATAAGAGCTGGCTACACCAGTGTAACCCACACTGAGACAGGCCTAGGTGGTTGTTTTAGTGGATTGGCCTCGCCCCACTGGAGAGGAGAGCAGAGGGTAAGCAGTTTCATCCATTTTTTCCACCATAAATAATAATAAAAAAGGTAAGGACTGAAAAATCTTCCTTAAATCTTAGATAATAATAAAGTGACAACCCTGACCGTTAACAATGATACAATGTTGTTTGTTAGGTCAACAGCAATAGGTGAATAGAACAGTTAGACAAAGAACATGATTTAGTAAACATTTGTTTTGTTTGCATGCCACTACTATGTGGAATGCTTTTTGTCTTAGTTATTTATGTCATTAAATTGTTATGTGCTGGGAATGACAGTTCGTCACCCTAAGAAAATGTTTACAAGATATTTCAGTTCGGTACGCAATAAATTTATGAAACGACTAGCGGACCCCGCATACGTTGTCCTGCTCGTTGTTTTTCTTTTTAATTTTCTCTCTGTAAGAAACATTCTTGTTCAACAAGGAATATTATAAAAAAGGTATTACCGAAATCGGTTCAGCTGCTATTGAAATGTGCGCTTCGCATCAATTTCAGCGATTCATTATTTTTAATTTTAGACTTAATTCTAATTTTCAAATACCAGTCCGTAAATATTTAAGTTTGAAGTTGAACTGGAATTTCATAAGTAAAGCCTAAATTTACCTGATTCATTTAGATGTATGGTAACCGATAATTTGACACTGTTCCTTTTTACAGGGATTGCGTTAAAAAACCTTTTGCGACATAACAATAATGTTTTCAGAGTAGGCTGTCTTCCGTGGGATATAATAACAATATAGCCAATGCCTGGGTCTGGATTTCGGGCGTAGTGCGTTTCCACCTAGCGAATTAAGGTCTTCACCGTTCATAAGAAGTTTTCAATAATTAAATGATTTTCCATCTTCTCTATCACTGTTCTCATTTACTTGGGGTCAGCATTTCTTGTCCTTAACCACCATGAATTACGGTTCGGTGCATCGTCCTGGTCGTGCTGCGTATCCTTCTATCTATCTTCTATATTCTTCTATATATCTTCTTCTCCTATCCGTCGTCTACCAGTTGGCGGGTGGTCTGGTGCTGTGAGTTGGTGCTGGTAAGTCAAGGCCAAGCTTTACCATATGGTCCTCCGGACGTGTCCGCGTGTGTCCAGACCATCCCATCGCAGGCGTCTCTCCCTGATCTTTTCGGCAATTGGAGCAACTCTAACACTACCTCTGACGTACTTGTTTCGGATTTTAGTTCGACGCTTGCTGGCTGACCAGCCCAGCATTCTCATTTCTGTCATATGCAGTTTGTTTAGGTGGTTCGGTAGGTGTGTTTAAGTATGAAAATTTTATGATTCAAGTTAATAAATGTATTGTTTTCGATCATAACAATGAAAATGATAAATCCGTGATAAAGCAATTTCGTAATATGGCGCAATAGCAAACTTGGCTTTAAATAAATAGGTATGTCCATATGAATCTTATCTAGATAACACCGGAACAAGATTACGATTATTGTAATACGATTGCGTAAGTTAATTTATCGGATTTTTGGCATCAAATCGAATTAATGTCTCTTGCTGAAAACTCTAAACTACGTATCAAAGTAGTGTCTTCTCCGAGCATTTTCAGTGGAGAACATATCCGTTATCCAACGTGAGCGACAAACACGACAAGTGCGACGCGACGCGACAATATCAAATGTATCTGTATGATAGTTCTATCGCGGTCCGCACCGCATAAGGCGAAAATAATATCAGGCAATCCCGCTTGCTAATTGCTCCGTGTGTGTCGAAGTGCATGCAAACAATTTTCCGTTTGAAAGTGTTCACGCGGTGCTGACCGCCACCGTACGTTTATGATAGTGTCATATGTGACGAAGCGCGATTGATAGTGACACAGGTATTGGTCGCGTTGCGTCCGTAGTACAACGCCATGTACTTTGTCCGTTAACAACTGAAGCAAAAGCCTGGTCGATTCCAAAGTGTAAGTACTTTCAGTTAGAATGCAACTTCGCAACTGAAAGTTGTTAAATTCAGTTCCCATACAAATTGGCATACAAATTGCAAATACAAAGTGTCATTCGGATGCATTGCGGTTTGTTTTATCACTATGAAAATAGAAAAGAATAAATTTTCAAAGGATTTCCAAAGGATAAATCGAAAATCAGGGGCCGCTTTGATGTAAGAATTCTAATTACATACATACATTTTAAGTTATCTATTGCATAAAAACCTCTTTTGTTTGTATAAAATTGTCATTGTTCAGAACGATGCACTAAACTCAATTTTCGGTATTATTTTGTTTTTAATATTGCTCGTTATTGCCTGATTAAGTGTTTCATTTAAATAAATATAAATATACAACACAATATCACATACTTTGATCTGACTTCGTGGTAAGTAGCTTAAGCACTTGTGTTACAGATATTAGAATCAACAGTGGTATTACAAATAAACTTAAATAAATAAATATTTTATTTAAGTTTATTTGTAATACCACTGTTGTACAAATGTTTGTACAGAACGGGGATTGAACCCGCGACCTATTGATTAATAGTCAACTTCTTGACCATTACACCAAAGTGGTCGAAAATTAAGAAAACCGGCCAAGTGCGAGTTGGACTCGCGCACCGAGGGTTCCGTACAAACCTGTAGATAAGGAGTAGTAACTTTGAAATTTTCAAAATTGTCATTATTTTTTTTATATGATGAAACTGAAATTTACGGTTTTCGTTATTTTTCCTATATCTGTAGTATAAGACGTGTCTTCCCCAAGAAGTACCCTGTAGGTTTTGATTCCCGTGCGTGTTTCGAAAATTTGCGGAAATTTGCGGCCTAAATGGCTGTATCTTTTGATTGCGTTGGCTTAGAAGGTTGATTTTTCTACAGCTTCCAGGGACAGTAGACCTAAGTATCATATAGAAATTTCAGTTTGATACCTCCACGCGTTCCTGAGAAAAACGGTCTTGACAGACGGACGGACGGACAGCAAAGTGATCTTATAAGGGTTTCGTTTTTTTCTTTTGAGGTACGGAACCCTAAAAAAAAGATAGAAGTGTTTCATTTGCGGTAGTTTGCCTTGTTTCGTGCCCCTTATCGTGCTCTACGGACAGATTTTTATTTCAGACAGTTAGTTGACATTTGATAATGAACAGACTGCACATCAGAGTATACATTTTTGTTTCAATATAGACCTTATTACAAGTGCACAAGACACAGCTGTGTTAAACCTTGATGCGCTGTTGTGTATAATTCCTGTCCTGTTAAATTAATATTGTCCTGTTTACTAAATTAAATGTAACAAATTAATTAACATAGCTTTGAACAATTTGGTACACAAACATCGTTATTGGTTTTAATAATCGACAGCATTTTGTTTGGTAAGTAAGTAATTAAAACAACAGACAAGTTTTTTTGCAAAACCAAGTTAGGATACTTGTCGCTAATTACTTATGTATACATGAGAAAAATTTAAAGAGATAAGCGTTTTGCTTATGTAAACATTTAGAACGATACAACACAACCTACATAAAAATTAATTGCCTACCTAAATTTAGGACTGGACATAAGTAACATTCAGGTACGTGAATACATCAATTGTTTATATAAATAATTGGTTTATCAGGCCAGCGTTACATAAGCGCGGTAACATTGGAGTTGCGTAAGGCGATCCATATACTCCCGGGGGAGTTTCTGGTCTCCTACCGGGCGCGTCCACAGGTGGCGGATCGTGGAACGTCGTACAGATATGTACGGTACCGGACTTTTCCGGCGCGGACCAAAATCAGGATCAAACCGTAATCCTCACTGAGAGGAGCGGGGGTTAGCTTGCAAAACCGCGAGGAGACAACCTCTATAAAAAACTTTCAGGGATGCAGAGTGGACCTCAGACTTCGCTGCGGTCGTCTCTGACATCGATGCTGCCCTTGTGATCAGTCCGGTGTGCGGTCATGTCTCGTGCGCCGGCCACTTGGGTAGGGGGCTTGCCTTAATTGGCCGGCCCAAGTGGAGTAAACCACAATAAAAAATCCTCAAAAGTCTCGATGTTATGGTGCGCGACATCGGGGCGCCCGGCAACCGGGTGGTCGGCTGAGACAAGTCGGCCCGCGTGCGACCAACCCTGGGGCTTTCCCGCTCCCCAGGTGTATTAGGGTTACCTCGGTAGGCGGGGCAATGCCGAGGTGGACTTTCACTTCCCTTGCGGCTCGTGGGACTACTATGGACATACTAAAGAACCCTAAAAACCAAAACAAAATTGAAGACGACGTGATGCCCGAGAAGGGCGGAGCAAATGATGACCTGGCAACCTTGAGGACTCTGAGAGACACAAGCGACACGGAATTGGAAGACTCGGCAGTAGAAACGCGTGCACAAAAGGCGCGCGTGGAAACGAACAACCCCCGAATGACGACAAGGACCTTGCGTGCGTCCATCATGCAAAAGTCTGGATCAGCTTCTGAATTAGGAAGCGCAGAGACGTTGGTTTCGGAGCCAACAAAGACACAAAAAAAGAAGAATGGGAATTTACTTCCCACTGCATCGGCCGCTTCTCAGCGGTCGGTATATTTGAAGGACGCTCGGAAGCGACCCCGATCTTGCACTGCTAGTGCCACAAGTAGCGAACAGGAGGATTTTGGCTGTGTTTCAGACACACCGGAGGCCTCAACCAAGAAGACGACAAAAAAGCGCGGCACCAATCCGGCCGCAAAGAGAGGTCGCGGGCGACCTTCGACATCGACGGCACATGGCGTCGGTCTCGCTGAGGCAAAGAGGGAGCTCAGTGCCCAAATGCGCGACCAACAACGCCTCGACTTAGAGGAAACCGTCGCCAAGCGGAACCAGGAGACGCGCAAGGCGCGAATGCTGCGAGGCTACGGGGCTGACTACCCGTATAATCTATCGAACGTGCCGGCGGACGATTTAGCTCAACTGGCAAAAGAAGACGGGGAAGAAATCATTATGTTCTCCTCGAAGTCCTCCAACATAAAGGGGACTTTTCAAAAGGGTCTAAAAGAAAAGGCCCTTTCAATGATCGCAGTCGCCAACGAATTGGCTAAAAGAAGTATCTCGAACGAGACCGAACGATTGAAGGCAATTGTAGACCGACTTTTGGTTCGTGTCACAGAGCTAGAGGAAGAGATGGGCCGACTCAAATTGAGCAACTCCACCGAAGCGACACTATCATCGGCCTCTATCTCTCTAGACCCCGCACCCACACCAATGGAGACAGGGCTGACAAGACCGGACGCAAACCTTCGCAACGACCTTGAGGGAACTATCCAAAGGGTCGTCCAAGGGGTCATCCTTGAAGAGCGAAAGTTCACGAGAACTTTGCTCTCGACAATAGAAGATCGCCTTCTGCCAAAAAAGCAGGTCCCCCGTCCGTCACTTGCAGCAGACAGGAGGGCTACAGCTGGAGCAGAAGTCTTCAAGGCTCCTACCGTGCCTAAGACTAAGGCTAGCTCTTCCACCAAGGGTAGAAAGGCCTCCTCGGCCAAGGCTACACCCGTCAGGGAGACAACAAACGAGGTTGGTCCATCTTCGGTCAATTCGTTTGCAGCTGTAGCTGCCACAAAGACAAAAGCTTCCACGGATGTTCTCCTACCTTCGACCACGCCAGCCAATGATGGCTGGAAAACAGTGCAGAAGAAGAAAAAGAAGAGAGTGAAGAAAACCGCAGATTCATCCGTAGCCTCCGGTCATATCACTCCAGCCAAAGGAAAAAACGCCAAGGGCAAATCCACCGCTGCTCCTGTGACAGATAAAAAGCCTGTCAAAAGGACACCAGTGATCCCCAAAACGTCTGCCGTGGTCGTCACTCTTACGGAGAACGCCACAAAAAATGGAGAGACATACGAATCTGTGCTGAAACGGGCTCGCATGGATATTCAGTTAGGAGAAGGTGAACTACCTCCTGCACGCTGTCGCCTGACCCAAACAGGAGCTCGACTTTTTGAGTTTCCCGGGGATCGGAGCGCAGACCATGCGGAAAATTTTGCTACAAAGCTGGCGGAGGCAGTGGCGGGTCTGGTTAAAGTAGCTAGACCAATAAAACGCTCTTCACTGGTGCTATCAGAACTAGACGATTCTATCACCGTTGAGGAGATAGTGGCAAAACTGGCGTCGATCGGGCAATGTAAACCCGAAGATATTAAAGCGGGGCAAATCCGCGTTGGTCGCCGTGGTATGGGAACATTAAAGGTACAGAGTCCCGTTGCAGCGGCGAAAGCGGTCATCGATAGTGGCCGACTCCTGATAGGTTGGAGCTCAGTCACTGTTAAACTTGAGGACGAAAGACCGCTGCGTTGCTTCAAGTGCTTCGGTGTTGGGCATACGCGTCCTGCCTGCCCGTCCAAAGAAGACAGGAGCGAGACATGCACCCGATGCGGCAAAGCCGGACACAAGTCCAACGAGTGCTCAGCCAAACTGCATTGTGCGGTTTGTGCGGAGGCAGGCCTGCCTACGGGACATTACATGGGGGGACTAAAATGCAACCCCCCATCAAAGAAGGGAAAGCTGCGGGAGGCTATTCGGCCCACTGCCAAGATGGCTACTTCAGCCACCACATTGGATGAGGATCAAGGAGAGATGTCTGAATGATGGATAGTACATTCAGACATCACAAAATTTTGGAGGCAAATATCAACCACTGCCGGCCGGCCCAGGACTTGTTGTTCCAGATCATGGCCGAGCAGTTGGTTGATGTGGCGGTAGTTGTCGAGCCTTATTCGATCCCCGGGCATTGGTTGGGCGATCGTGACGACCTGGTGGCGCTGGCGACGCGGCCTTCCGCAGATTCCCATCCTCTCTCTTTCATCGAAAGAGGTCCCGGATATGTGGCCGCCGCGTGGAGAAATATCGTCCTTATAGGAGCGTACTTCTCCCCTAATCGTCGTTTGTCGGATTTTGAAGATTTCCTTGAAGTCCTTGCTTCTATTGTAAGGAGAGTTGCTCCTCGTCAAGTGGCGGTCATCGGCGATCTTAACGCTAAATCAGTGGCCTGGGGCAACCCAGCCACCGATCCAAGGGGGGCCGCCTTGGAGGAGTGGGCAGTGTCCACAGGGTTGTCCATTCTAAACAGGGGAACAATGCACACATGCATCCGCTACAATGGTGGATCGGTGGTAGACGTGACTTTTGCTACACCCTCGTTGGCGGCTCAAGTACAGAATTGGAGAGTAGATCCTTGCGAGACACTGTCGGATCACAGATACGTGTGGTTTGAGATTGTCTCCACCCAGAGTGTTGGACATTTACAACGTAGAGGCTCATCCCATTTTCCTCGATGGGCTCTTACGCGGCTAGATGGAGGTCTTGCCAGAGAAGCAGCCTTCGTGGTGGACTGGCTGTCCCCGCCGGTTGAAGATAACGTCGACGTCTCTGCAGCGCAACTAAGAAGCTCGTTGTCTGAGGTTTGTGACATAAGCATGCCTAGATCTCGCCGGCCCCCGCCCCGTCGCGCTGTTTACTGGTGGTCGGATGAGCTCTCCACAATGCGAGCAACGTGTGTCGCCGTTAGGAGACAATACACACGTAGCCGGCGACGCGCCCATCGCGATCTTTCGGCTGAGAATCGTCTCTACGCAACGTACGTGGGCGCGAGACAAACTTTCAAGGCGGCAATTGCCGCTGCTAAAGATAGCGCTCGCGAAGAACTCCTAGAGGGTCTCGATCGCGATCCGTGGGGAAGGCCATATAAGGTGGCGCGGAAAAAATTACGCTCTTCCGGCCCCCCACTCACCGAGACGCTCACACCAAGGCTGTTGGGAGAGGTTGTTAAGGCCCTTTTTCCGGTGCGTTTGGGCTCTTTCACACCACCAACGATGCTCCCCCCACCGCGTAGCAGACCCATAATTGACGAACCACCACCCGTTATTTCCCAGGAGGAGCTCAGTAGTGCAGCCGAACGTCTACGTGCCAAAAAGACCGCCCCAGGACCGGACGGCGTTCCAGCGAGGGTAGTCTTTATTGCTACCCTCCAAATGCCCGATAGATTTAGGGAACTTTTCGGACGATGCTTTACGACCGGAAAGTTCCCTAAACCCTGGAAAGAAGGACGTCTATGCTTGCTCCAAAAGGATGGAAGGCCGGCTGATGATCCGGGTGCTTATCGGCCCATAGTATTGCTTGACGAGGTTGGGAAACTGTTCGAGAGAATAGTCTCCCAACGCATTGTTGAGCACCTATCGACGGATGGACCGGACTTGTCTGAAGCACAATACGGTTTCAGGGCAAAGCGATCCACCATAGACGCTCTAACACGTTTGAAGGAGATCGTCCATACAGCGACAGAGACAGGGGGTGGAGTAGTTGCGGTGTCCTTTGACATAGCTAACGCGTTCAACTCCATCCCCCACGCAACGATACGGGAGGCACTCATTTACCATAGAGTGCCACCATACCTATGCCGCCTCATCAACGACTACCTCGAGGGCCGCACTATACTGTGGGAGGACAGAGATCGGACACTACGAAGCCACGCTGTTGAGGCCGGGGTTCCACAGGGGTCGGTCCTAGGTCCACTACTGTGGAACATCGGGTTTAACTGGTTACTCCGAGGTAGCCTTCTCCCGGGCATGAGTGTCATATGTTATGCAGACGACACTCTTGTCACAGCCCAAGGGAAGAACTTTGAGGAAGCAGCTCGCCTTGCCTCCGTGGGTGGATCGCTCGTAGCCAGCAGGATAAGGGTGCTTGGCTTAAAGGTTGCGCTGTCTAAAACAGAGGCCGTGTTCTTTCACGGCCCCAGACATCGCATACCGCCAGACGCGCACATAACAGTAGGCGGTGTCAGGGTGGCGGTAGGGACTCAGATGAAATATCTGGGTCTCACCTTAGACTCTCGCTGGCGTTTTGGTCCGCACTTTCGCGGGATGTCAGTGAGAGTCATGAAAGCAGCGGATGGACTTGGTTGGCTCCTTCCGAATTTAGGGGGTCCCAGTGCCAAATGTCGGCGTTTATATGCTGGCATTTTGAAGTCCATGGCATTATACGGGGCGCCTCTATGGGCTGAGTCTCTCTCTAGGAGGGACAATTTAGCACTTTTACGGCGACCGCAAAGAGCTATTGCACAACGAATAGCAAGATGCTACAGGACCGTTAGTTATACCACGGCCTGTGTACTCGCAGAAACCCCTCCATGGGACTTGGAAGCGGATGTG
This sequence comes from Pyrausta despicata, assembly GCA_963921415.1. Taxonomy (NCBI): domain Eukaryota; kingdom Metazoa; phylum Arthropoda; class Insecta; order Lepidoptera; family Crambidae; genus Pyrausta; species Pyrausta despicata. The sequence continues at coordinate 7,701,275 of OY992869.1, forward strand.
TTGGATGCCGTTTATTCCTGGAGGGCAAACATGAGGGCGCGAGATGAAAATCCCGCCCCAAGGGAATTAAGTGCTGTTCGCCAAGAGGCGCGCGATATTCTCCTTCGCCGCTGGCAGAGGAACATCGCTGACGCACCCGCTGGTCGCTGCACTCTCGATGCACTCGAGCCAGTACTGGAGGACTGGCTCGAAAGACCCCACGGCTTCCTAACATATCGGTTGGCACAGGTCATGACTGGGCACGGTTGTTTCGGGGCGTACCTGCATCGAATCGGACGAGAGGAGTACCCGTGCTGCCATGCGTGCGGTGCGGAGGAGGACACGGCACACCACACTCTGGCCGTTTGCCAGGCATGGGCCGTGCAACGCAGCGCACTAATCGCCGTGGTAGGCCAGGCACTGACGCTTCCCAGCGTGGTTCAATCCATGCTGGGGAGCGAAGAGGCTTGGGAGGCGGTAGCTTCCTTCTGCGAGGACGTGATGTCGCGGAAGGAAGCTGCGGAGCGCGAGCGGGAGCAAGATCCCCTCGCTCCAGCGCTCCGCAGACGAAGATCAGGGCGGAGGAGGCGAGCGTTCGTTCGAACCCTGCCACCCTTACAAGGTGTTGGAATGCAGTTCCCGGGTGTGGGGGCACCCTGATCTGCCTACACGGCCTAACTAGGCCACTGACGAGCGGAAGCGCCTTAGTACCCAAGCACGCTTCCGCAACCCCAACACCAACAACAGCAACAACGGGGGGCAAGAAGAGCCTTTAAAGGCTTCGCTGGGTGGTTCGCGGAGCAAGGATCACTGATGCCCGTGGCCGCCCGTCAAGGCGATGACGGGGTACCGCGTTAGGCGATCCATATACTTACATAGATAACACTGGATTATTTTCTCGGAAATTGTATGACATTGTTTGTTTTGTTGCTAGCAGCTATGTAATATGTTTATGTTGCTAGTATTTTTTGATTATGTTTGCACTAATAATCATATGGTGACAGACCTGATAGTAATATGGTCATTAGACATAATATACCCAAAATTCACTGCCTCGTTGGTGTGGCGGCAAAGTTTCTGCCTTACATCCAGTCCTGGGTTCGAATCCCAGGTCGAGCCAATATTGTTTCTGAGATTTTCTGTCATGAATTTTTCAATAACAGCTCGGAGTCGGGAAGTTGGCGGTGTTACACCCCCGTGCCTAGGAAAGCACGTTAAGCCGTTGGTCTTGCGCCTGATCTCTCCCCGTCATGTCGGATTGCCGTCTCACCGAACTTTCTTGTGTTACGCTTTCATGTCTTAACTACTGAGCAGATTTGAATGAAATTTGTTACACATACATTGTCGTCAACATTATATAAGTGTATTGAATTTCATCTTAATCTGTTCAGTAGTTTAGGCGGTAGCGCGTAACAGACAGAAATTCAATTGTCGTATTGTGGTCGCCACCCTGTGTGTTTCCATGTCTTGCAAGTGCGTTCGCTCTGAGAAGCTTGTAAACATGTCATCCGAAACTACTGAAATCTGGCTGAAAGACAAGGAGTTTTTGCGCTTTTTAACACTAACTATTGGGTATTGTGTACCGAAATACTCATTAAAATAGATCGCGTTTAGACCCGATAACCAATAGTTAGTGTTAAAGACAAGGAGGCCGATTGTAGGCTGAGACAGATAATTACGGGTTATTTGATGATTATTTCATTAACACAAGTATTTGAGGCAAAGTAACACTAGTGCAAAGTATTGTCATGAATGTACATTACGATTTCGGTATAGGTACTGCATGGTTTAAGCGTGTTAGGAAAATTTTACTTCCTTATTTGTAAATCATTGTTACTAAGAAAAGTTATTAAGAAAAGCTAGTATTATATAACAGCACGCGGCAAAGATAAATTGGAGATATATTGTTTATGTAATAAGTAGCAGGTGAATGTGTTTTACCCTTATCGTAAGTAGGTGAATTCCCCGAAGTAATTCATTGGTGTGACATTGACTACCAATCCAACTTATAAATGTTCCAAATATTGTCGCGTTGTTTTAGATTATAGGAATGTTTCCACGAATGATTCGATAATCATTTCGCATGGTTTTATTTTAATTACGTTAAGGCGAAGTAAAGTAATAAATAAATAAAAATTAAAAGTATTTATTTCGGACAACTGCGATCCAGAGTGGTAGTATAATGGAATGACATAATGACTATGTTAGTAATGAAGTAGATATGCATAATTCGGAAAGCTGATTGACCCAGGATCGATTATATTTTCTACGGCTAAAAGTGATTTTGGGCATTCACTTTGATATCTTGGTTTTCCTAAATAAATGAATTAGTATGAAATATGAACGTTTGAGCTTGCTCATTCGTTTTAAGTAAGAACGAATTGGCACCTTTTCCTTTTTTGAAGTTCGGTTTAACAACGAGAATCAATGAGTCATTAATTAACGTAATATAAAGTTAAACTATAGTTAGTTTGAAGAAATTTCGTGTTATTTATTTATTTACCATGACATTGGCAATGGGACAAGATAACAAGATGGCGCATGTGTTTTGTTTCTTTTGGCGCCATTTCAATGAGTCACCGGACTTTGCTAGAATCGGTAGCAAAAATGTGTGTGAATCAATAAGATACTTCGCGAGTTTTCAAGGAAATACTCGTAGATTGACTTTCTGTGAGTCATAGGACCGGTTAGGTATAGTCATAGCTTTCTTATGTAGCAGTACGAAAAAAGTCTTGGGAATCCCCTTTCTATTTATCATATTCATTAATATTAAGCTTAAATAATACTCAGATAAGTAAGTTAGATTACAGAAGTATCCTGAAAAAGGTCGAATTCTGAGACGTATTGGTTATACTCCGGAATTTTGCACTATCACAAAAATTTAATAAATTTAATTTTAATTTCAAATTCCTAAAACGAGAACCTATACCGCTCCCTTGGTATTTATTTGGTATTTCTGGTTTGTTAAGTGTGAAAACGTACACGTGTTCACGGGTGGCCACCCGTGAACACGTGATACAGGCATTTTAGCCTACTAAGGACTGTTTTTTGTGTGTATTTCACAAATACTTACTATTCTGCAAAGCAGAGCTTATGGTTTACGGAGAACGTTGTAAATCTTTGTACATTTTTCTATTTCAAATAAATTATTTTATATTTTTATATTTGTAAGTATTTAGTATTCTAAAAAAAAATTATTATTCAACAACATCACATGCATTGTTCTGACTCCGTGGTAAGTAGCTTAAGCACTTGTGTTACAGATATCAGAATCAACAGTGGTATTACAAATAAACTTAAATAAATACATATAACACCAGGACCAGTACAAACAGACATGTTCATACACACAAATGTTTGAACAGTGTGGGGGTCGAACCTGTGACCTCTTGGTTAATAATAGTCACCTTCTTGACCATTACACCAAAGTGGTCGTCACCAAAGTAATTTATATTGATGATGCAACCGTATTTAAGGTGTAGGTAAAGTTCTAACTTCAGACAACAATAACAATTACTTATTTTTCGACCTTGGATTATCATGTGAGTAACGATAGCATGTTTCTTTATCACAAATTATAACCGATAGTAAGTGTTTCGTAATATTAACGATACGTTGCGTCTCCTTTGTCTTTTTCAATATGCGACTTACAATGGGGAATACCTTATTAAGGACAAATATCCATGGAAAGGATCGAAACCAAAACATTACACAAACGACATCCTGTTAAAAAATGGCCCATATACTTTTACGTTACGTAATAGCTGTAGCAAAATATCAAGCCACATTGTAATATTACATTAAGTTACAAATACGTACTAATAATTTATATGAAGATGCTTATTTTTCAGTTGGAACTAGCGGATCCTGCAGTCGCTGTCCTGCCCGTAGTTTTTTCTATCTTTTTTATTAGTTAGAACCATCCCAGTACTTTAAGGAATATAATTAAAAAAAGAATTGGCGAAATTGGTCCAGGCGTCCTTAAGTTATGCGCTTACCAACAAATTTTGCGATTCATTTTTATTATTTATAACATTTTATATCTTTTTTATGATATTTCTTAAATCACGTGGATGGTTCTTACAGACTTAAACAGCAACGGCCAGGACAACATCCGCCGGGTCCGCTAGTAATATTATTAATGCAAAAGTTTTAAGTACCTAAAGATGGATGATGTACGAGTATCGATGTTTGTTATAAAATTTAACAAAACTATAGGTTATACAGAATGAACATAGGCTGCAATTAGTAAAGATGAAGAGTTTCCACATGAACAAAGTCACGGGCGGTCACTAGTGAATAAAGCTGTCGTTTGTCGAAAACCCATGTAGGCAGCTCATGAAGACAGTTATCAAATTCGTTAATTTTCAGTACCTTAAATGAAAAGAAGAAGTTTCTATCTATATTATTATCGTTCACTCTAGAAAATATAGGCATTCAGGAATATTTTTCAGCATTTCAGTCGCCTTGAAATATTCCAAGGTTGAATGCAAAGTTGTCATGAGAAATTATTCATATTTCATGTCGTCGTTACCTACTGCAAGGTATTATGTTGCTCGGTTTCCGCTGAAAATTACATTTTTCAGGGCCATTCTATTGGATTTGCTTACGTAATATCTATGTAACATGAATACCTTGAACGTGTTACTTAATTTTAGCTAGCCGATGTGTAATACTATTCGTGATAGATTAGGATGTACGAAATTGGTGCAATGTCTATTTGAAGCGTAATTTCAGCACATATATACTTTTTTCAAAAACAGTTCGAAGTCGGGAAGTTGGCGGTGTTACATCCCCGTGCCTCGGAAAGCACGTTAAGCCGTTGATCCTGCGCCTGATCTCTCTCCGGTCATGTCGGATTGCAGTCTCACCGAACTTTGAGACTGATGTAACAGTGAGTGCTCCTGTGTATTGCGCTCACACTTGTGCACTATAATATCTCCTGCGTAGTTGGCTGATCTCTGTTGAGATTGTCCGCCGTGGTCGAAATCGGCCAGGAGGACTATTATACTTTTATCAATTACATAAAATAGTCTTGGTATGTAATACCAAGACTATTTTAAGGCCGGTTTCAAGTTCCTATCTATCTTTGACTATAAATTAGATGGTAACTAACTACCACTTTCATAGTAAGAGCTATCTGGAGGTTAAGCGCCCGCTACACACGGTAAAACGCAAGAGCAGCGAAACTGCAATTTCTACTTACAAAATTAAAAATAAAACAAAACTCAAATTTCTTTACTTTGCATGAATAGTGGTACACATACAGATGTCAATAATAATAAAAGTCCCTCACAATTTAGCAGGCACAAAATGTCAATTAAATCCAATGTTGTTAAATATTGTCATGTCAATATTACAGTGCTTTCGAGTTTATGCCATAGACTCCTTTGAGGGACCGCACATGACGCAAACATTTTGAAACCGGTTTGAATGGCATCGTAAAAGGTTTCTGAATTTCAAGAGGCTTTCGTCGCAGTTGCGTTTCACCGTGTCTTTGGCTTTCTATGAAACTGATAGCTATTATACTTTCAGGCAAAGGTAGATAGAATATTGAAAACGGCTAATGACAGACCTACACTTTCATAACTTACTTATTTTTTAGCATTAACAATGCAAATGTCTTTACAAGGTGAAATTAAAACACACTTAAAGATTAGGTATCTAACTGTAACAGTGATGAATCATGGCTGGCTGCAGGCTAAGGAGCACTCAAAGAAATTCGGACCGATGAGTAAGTGTGACGGTAGCTCAATTGGAAAAGCAAGCGCCCGGATTGCGAGAGGTGATGGTTCGAGTCCCGTTTGTGGCAGTCCATGTTTCTTTAAGTGTGTTTTAATTTCGCATTCTAAACTTTCATGTTTAATTGTTTAAACACTCAGAACATTTTTATTATAATAAACATTACCTACTGCGCAATTGCATATAAAAGTATGACGACACCATGTTCATCGATTTACGATCACGTGACTTTGTGAAGGTTGTATTGTTCGTTCAAGGGTGAACATTTCAGTCAGAAGTGTTGTTACGTAAAACGTAAATCTAGTTCTAAGTCTTGGCTTCGTAATCCGTCTGCATGTCATAGTGTTTTACATACGAATAAATAATAAAATACTTATTGTTATGTCAAAAAATATATTTTGTGTATTTGGACTAGTGAGATAATAGTTAGTTAGCCCTCAAAATGTTACCCTGTGCAGGGCGTCACATGTACCAATATCATTAAAACTTTTATACCAACTTGATGTCATGTGACATGCAATAAATGATTTGAATTTGAATTACTTTTACCTTGATTTTTCTCACTATAATTAAGATTGGAATAGAAAATGTATTTTTTTTAATAAGAATATGGAAGAAAAGTTATTTAAGGAACATTTATCAGATTAGAGTTTACATTGCGCAAATAATTATCCACAAATTGATGTTACATTTTATTCAATGATTCGTTCCGTTGATAATGTATCACTTGATAGTGATAAGACATCACGAATGAAGTAAAAATATCACAAGTAGGTAGGCCAGTTAGTAATTATTTTGTGAAAATTATCATGCATTCCTTTCAGTTCAATATAGTTGCAGTGCGGCGTGGAGGTTTAGGGGGTTGAATTATATTATTATTGTTGTGTATGTTTAGAAATATAAAATATGTTACTATATTATACATCGTAATGTTTAACTTTTTACTTTACTTTTTACTGCATGTGCACCGCCTGAATTTTCTCTGCTTGGCCCTATGGTTGACTGGTAGAGAATGCCTTCGGCATTAAGTCCACCATTGTACACATGTTTGTGCAGAACTTAAATAAATAAAATAAATAAATAAATAAATGTTTAAAACATTATAATGTTAGTCTTGTTGAGTTTGATTCATGTTTAAATAACTATATTAATCATTAAACAACATTACATAAATTTATCCTATGTTATTGCATGTATTTCTCCTTTTCATTTACGTTATGCAGTGAAAACACGTTTAAAGATTATTTTCTTGTGCTGAACTGATAACTATGTACTCCTTGATTAAGACTTGATGTTATCTGTTGTGTTCTCCAATAAATAAATAAATAGTTCCGTTTTCATCTTTAGTACTCCCGTCCCTTACATTAATAATAAGTATTACAAAGCTACCATCCCCTTTACACAGATCTATTTTTTATTATTGTTATTTATTTATTTGGACGACAAACGATCCAAGTAGGGTTAATAAACAATACATCTTACACACTATGTTAGTACCTAATAACTAATTTGGTGCATGTATTTTGGCTTATGTGCCACATTAAGGGACAAACATGTAGTCACCCTGTAATGACTTTCAAGATACCGTTGGAGCTGTCGCGCATGCACCCTGAACATCAGGGATGCTTGTTTCTTTCTGATAATAGCCGCGAATCTATCTGTATGCGCCTCTGCGTCCATGGCGGATGCACTACAAAAACGAGGCGGCCCCAGCAGTATCCTGAAAGCATTGTTATATTGGACTTGCAGAGCGCTGTGCGATTTTTGAGTATATCTGACCCAATTAAAAATAGCCAGTTTAAACATCCTATCTACCGTTGTCTGGAGGTTTGTTCCTCAGATAGCTTTCAGTATGAAACTGTATTAGGTTTCAGATTTAGCTATGAGAGTGACAGTTATGTAACTTTCAATCAACGGTAGATAGGATATTGAAACTTAAAACCATTAATATTGAATTTAAGGTTTATTGCACAATAAAATTTTGAACAAAAGGTTGACTAAGCCGTAGGGCATTCTCTACCAGTCATACTTGTGGGCCAAGTAGAAATTATAAGTCTATCAATATACCAATGCAACAAACAGACAAGCGTGCCGCGAGCACGTGCGCGGAGCACGCGGCGCGCAAGGTCATGTTACGTAACTATATTGAACTAAGGGCGAGCGCTAACGGTAGACACAGATATTTTATTGGGTTATAAAGTTTTCGCTTAATACTGGAGCAATTCGTTACTCGCTACAAGACTGTTGCCGCGTTAATTATATGTTAGTGTGTTTCTTATTAAATGTGGTCCTCTGGTTTCTTCGCGAAAAAATCTCACAAAAATAAGTTAAAAAACCTTCAACCTAATAAGTATAAAAATGAATGAAATAATACGTCCCTAGTCACTTGTCACTGTGTCTCGTGTGCGCGGACCCTAACTAACACTATGTTTTTGTTGCGAACCTTCCGGGTAGACTAGAGTCAAGTTTACACTGTAACCGAAACAGCATCGGTTCTCAACTCCTGCGCATGCGATATTATGCAATGTTGCGTCACGATGACTGTTTTCTTCGTTTACTAACTTTAGGTACAATGTTCGGTATATGTAAAGTAAAACTGCGACTAGCGGCTTATCCTGGCATCGCATGGGTGGACAACTTCACGCAGATCGCATTTTTTTTTGTATTAAATATGGTATATGTTCATCAGGGATATTGTAGGATTCTTATTCTTCATGGTGAAATATTTTTATTTAATCGGTCGAGTAGTTCCGGAGCCAGCCAATTCAAACGAACAAAAAAGCAAATCTTTCCTCTTGACGTATCTATTAATATTATTATTGTACATGACAGACCCGCTGGCGGGTGACACAGCGTGTATTGTGCCTCGTTTGAGTGGTATAAGAATTTGATTTCTTATCTTTAATTGTATCCTCGCTGAAATCCATAATTAAGATGATATGATATGACAGATGCTGCTACGACGCATACTATGCATAAACATTTTGGCACTAACAGTATTTTAAGCATTTTATGGCTTCAATAATAATGAACCAAAGAACTGCGTCGTCATGCCATTTTTTACCTTGTAACAGCTTAGGTAATACCCTAATTCATCAAGAAAAAGTAATATCACGCATTTGGATAAAATTAAGCAATAACAACTAAACGTTACCTCAACTTATAATAAAGTAAAGGAAATTAAACATGAAACTTAAGTTAGGGACGAATCTAAAAGTCCTGTTATAATAATAAATTAACTAAAATAATTAATAACGCCCCGAACCGACACGTTTATGACATAACACTCACGTTTCAAATTCTGAAAACGTTTACAAATTAACATCGAAAACAAAGAAAAGTCAGACATTATAAATGTATTTTTAAACGTAAGCCAATAAGATTTTCCTGTAGAGGCCGTGGAGGTTATGTAAGTGAAAAGTTTTCAGGCTATATCCGAACGGGTTTATATAAGAAGCGGTTAGGTAAAATAAGGAAAAAAGTGATGCGGTGGAGTAATAATTAGTTTTTCATTTGTATTTTTAACTAAGGGTTACGTGATCAAGATTATGTCCATTTTTTGGTATTTGTTACCTAGGTCTAAATATTGACTTTTCTTTTACCGAACTGCCTTTACAACTTCTTTAGGTGTCATCGAAGTAGTCACCTGTTAGGTAACTCAGGTGAGTACTTATTTGACACACACTAAGGGATTGTCTACTTAGAATTTGAAAAACGAACAAAAAAAATATATATTCTCTGACTAGGTTTTTTGAGTAAAGTGAAGACAGGAGTCCCACATAACCCCCAGCTGCCCCCGCGGCTTGAGGATATGCGTAACAGCATTTCCCTGACATTCAAAAAAAAATCGGCTGTCTGTAAAGTCGGTTTATTGACGATAGTTGAACGTGACAACGTCTTTGTCACGTTGCCTCTTTGTCACTCGTTCCGCGCTCTCGCTTGCACTTCAATCCTTGAATGGAACGCCTCAGAGCGAGGTAACGCCGCATGCGTCATGTTTTTTGGTGCGTGCAGCCGGCTCCATCGAATTATAAGACGTTGTCACGTCAAAAGCACATACGGTAAGTGAAATGCAAGTGCAACGAAACTGCAACTTCTAGTTACTTTTGAGTTTCATTTGAGTTTGTGCTATAGACTCCTTTGAGGGACAGCACATTTTAAAACCGTTTTGAATGGCATCGTAAAAAAGGTTTCTGAATTTCAAAAGCGTTTCGTCGCAGTTGCGTTTCACCGTGTGTTCTTGTAAGGGTACAAATTAATTAAATTTATTGACATTAATAAAAACTCAGCAATAACTGCTTTTGGGAACAAACTAGTGCTCTTTAACACATGAGTTGTCAGATAATCACTCTTCGGATGGGCAGAACTAAGTCTATTGTTGAGTTATTGACTGCCTCGTTGGTGTAGTACCAAAGTATCTGCCTTACATCCGAGAGGTCCTGGGTTCGAATCCCAGGTCGAGATAAAATTGTTTTTGAGATTTTCTGTCATAAATTTCTCAAAAACAGCTCGGAGAAGTTGGCGCTGTTGCACCCCCGTTCCTCGGAAAGCATGTTAAGCCGTTGGTCCTGCGCTTGATCTCTCCCCGGTCATGTCGGATTGCCGTCTCACCGAACTTTGAGAGTGATGGAACAGTGAGTGCACCTGTGCATTGCGCTTACACTTGAGCACTATTATATCTGCTGCGTAGTTGGCCGATCTCTGTTGAGATTTGCCGCCGTGGTCGAAATCGGCCAGGAGGACTATTATTATTGTTGAGTTTCTGGTATTACGACCTACTATTCGAAATCAACATGATATTTTCGATTCATACACGCCCACTAATTTATCGAATCACACAACAGCCGATAAGCGTTTATAGGCTGCTTATGCATAAGCACTATTACGTGGTACACACGACAGCTCATCAGGGTGAATAGTGTGGCATCTAAATTACTTGAAATAAGGGCGTTCTTGCAATCAAATAAGGTAACCTGGATGTTCTGATGGCTGTACTTTGATCAGTTACCATCAGTAAATCTTTACTTTGTTGGAATATTGCGCAATATCAATTTGTCTTGTTGCTAGCTTGATATTACGATATGGATTTAGTGATACGAGTATAATACAAGTCTAATTGTGACTTTTTGTATGGGATGGCATAGAACCTATGAAAACGCATGTTTGAAATTAATTAAACAAATATAATTTTACACAACAACATCACATACATTGATCTGACTCCGTGGTAGCTTAAGCACTTGTGTTACAGATATCAGAATCAACAGTGGTATTACAAATAAACTTAAATAAATACATTTAACACCCAGAACAGTACATATAGACATATTCATGAACATAAATGTTTGTACAGTGCGGGGATTGAATCCGCGACCTCTTGGTTAATAGTCCACTTCTTGACCATTACCACAGTAATATTATCCATACCATTACACCAAAGTAGTCGTCAAAAAAATTGCTATTCAAGATTTAACCCAAGTCGTGTCCATCCAACCGTATATCCCAGATAAATAAAAATAACATAATTATACTGCACATTTTACACAGAATTAATACAAAAGGCTTTTTTTTAAATAAGTATTTGTACAACTAGGGCAGTCTTATTGATTAAAGCAATTTCTAGCCAACCTTTAGGTACAGGACAAGATTATAAGAGTAAGATAGTTAAAGTATTATTATACAAACCAGATACGTACTATGAAGTGAAATTAGAACACACGTGAAATCATATCATATTATGAAAGAAATAAGTAATGAATTGTAATGTATCAAAATATCGTATTAGAGCCATCTATGATGTCATACTGTAGTTTATTAATATTAGTTTTTTTCTATAGTTGCCTATACTGAGATTCTATTGTTTTGACGTGACAACGTCTTATAAATTGGTTTGCCGGGTGACACTTCAAGAAACTGCGTTACGCTCCGCTCACGTTCCGCGCTCACAATGAGAGCGAGTGAGAGGCACGCGTCCCTTCGACTCGGGCATGGTTAGCCCGCCTAAGAGCGAGTGTGACAGACATAAAAAGTGAAAGGCACGCGTCCCTTCCACTCGAGCACAGTTAACCCGCCTAAGAGCGAGAGAGACAGAGCGAGAGAGAGAGAGTGAGAGAGATAGGCATACACACCGGTTCATGTTATACGAATGAATATTCACATTAAAATTATTTTACCACTCAAAGTCGTTGTCACGTAAAACTTTCGCCCGTATACCGACTTTACAGGCAACCAATTTTTTAATGTGGTTGCATTTTTTTCCAATTAAATTTAGTTATGCTATTGTCACCAAACTAAACGCGTCGTTCTATTCATAGATTGCACAAAATATCATTTAAACCTGACGTACTAACAATGAAAATCAGTAGAAGGGTGTGTCCTTAAAGCCATTTCGCCCAGTAATGGAATTCGAATGTTGGTTTTACGAAATAAGTGTAATTTTGCAACGATAATGAGTAGCATGATGTGGCGTAGTCTATATATAGCTCGTGGATAACCTAACAATATTTATAAAATTTTACCGAGAAGTTTTTTATCTAACACCATTAAGTTCAAGTTAGCATGCCAGGTATAAATGTAGACCTTTTAAGAACTTAACATAAAAAAACCCGAAATGAGCCAAGAAAACAGTTGGTGAGCTTCAATTGCTGGATGGATTTAGACCAGCCATAGCTAAGAACGACCATGATTAATTTATTTTTCGAATATTAAAAAAACCGCTTCGAAATCGGTCCATCCATCTGAGAGACAGCCACACACAAAAACATACACACATATATGTATAGACACCCCTCTTTATCGTCGGAGATTAAAAATCAACTTCACACAAGAAATTTCATCAGTACCTACCTACTTACTTAACCCAAAAAAGACCTGAACTGAAAGCACTAAAATAACACCTCCCATACTTTTCCAACCCTCCAACGCTCGTTGTAAGTATAACCCCTCCCTACCCTCCCCCTCTTTACCCCTACATCACGTGCTGTAAGTACACGAGACGGTGTCACGTTGACAATGTTGCTCAATTTTAAACGATACACAATCGCAAGTAAGTTTTGTTTTGTTTTGTTCTACAACAAAAGTTGAACGAGTTTCAGAAACGACACATTTGGGTTTTTTAACCCTTGTCCGCTCGGGGTGCTTTGGTTGGACCGAGGAACGATTTTTTATTAATATTATGTATATATGTATATATTTTATTATTATTATTATTTACTAATTTTTTTCGTATCTTTTTACCAATGATAGATAGATTCCTTTTCTTCATTTAGTTTAAATATCCGATAATCTCGTGATTTAGGTATAAAAAGGAAATACGTAATATTTTTGTGCTAGTAACGAAGATGGTATTTCAGATAAGGGATTCTCATATATTTTGATTGTGAAGCCTGCCTAGTATCATGAATAGGTACGCTTAAACATTTCCTGCATACAGTTACGTAATATGAGCATACCTATGTACTTTTAACGTGTTCATTTTTTGTATTACTGAATAAAAACCGCATGAAATGCTAAATAAAATATCATAGCGCAAACGTGATGTTTACGAGTACAAAAAAAAAGGATAAATGCACATAATTTTTATCTGCTACACATGCATGACTGACAATTTGGCTCACGTGTAGGAAGTAAAGTCCATAAAAATACTTAAAGGTCAGGCTACACGAAGAACACCCAGAAACATCATATTAAGTAATTTCCCAAAATTGACAAATTAAATGAATAAATAAAAAATAATTGTGTTGAGCACTCACTTTTTCTTTCACTTTCTTAAGTTTTCACACGTTTAAGTATTGTTCTAAAAATTAGCTACCTACTTATTCGTATATTAATTTGCACTATAACGCCTGAAGTCACGATTTCATTTTTAAGAGACAAGTAGCCTAATAACTTTAAGTGACGTTACAGCAAGCATCAAAAGTGTCTGTAGCCTTATTTCTGTCGATATTATGCGCATATCAACTCGTGTTTTGTACAAGCACAAATGATTGTATTTGCCTACATTGTTTTTGTCATATTAACATTTTTTTTAAATATTACGAGTATAATTCTGAATTTCAGGCTTTCCCATTATTTGTAGGCTGTGTGCCTTTAAGAATGGACATCGCTTCAAGAGACGGGCTATTCCTTGTCCTCTAAAATAGCTTACAATCAAATGTATTGTGTACAACAATACAGAGTCATTTGTGCGTATCTATGTTGTCTTAGGTTTCTTTACTCTCTAAATTCTAGAACCTGGTCATGCACTTGATGCGGTTGTATCAACCGTATCAAACTAATAATTTTGACCTAGAATTTTTTATTTATTTAATGAATCGCATCTTTAGGACAAAAAAGTTATGAATTTTTCAATTGATTTTTAGGATAATTCTTTAGTCCTTTCACACTATGTGTAATGTTACAATTACTAAATTAATTAGTGATTGCCTAATCGGCTAAGCTGTTGAAACATGACTATCTCGTAACATTTTTTTTATAATGTAACATCGACACACACATTAAAAAAAAATGCTTTGTTTCCGTGTAAACATGTGCCGAGAAACACGTGAATTGTGTTTGTTTACTGGAATTGTGTAGGTATAAAGTAAGTTATTTTAAATGTGACGAAATCGAAATTACCTTCTAGAAATTTCTTAATTGCATTGTTTTTAAATTTTGATAATTTCAAGCCAAAAATATACATAAGTAATTCTTTTAAAAGAATGAAGTATTATTATATGAAATTTAATGTGTATAAAATGGATATTTAAATAATAATTTTTATTTTTATATATCTGTTAAATTCTAACTATAAATTAAAATGAGAAAAATATAACATAATATTAATAGTACAGACGACGCCACATAAAGCTATGATAATGATGATCAATTAATTATATTAATAATTGGCAATTCTGCCAATGATAAAATAGAAATCGCACATTCCTTTATTGAATTGCATAAGCTCTTTAATTACGTTATTATAACGTAACGTAGTGATGAAATTTTGAATAATTAAATTTACACACATTCAGACCCCAAAATACCGGATACAACCCCAGTGATCGTCCCTATCTCTCATCAGCCTATATAAGTCCCACTGCTGGGCACAAGCCTCACCTCAACTATGAGGTGGTCCGAGCCATACTCCACCACGCGGGCTCAGTGCGGATTGGTGGAGGGGTGTGTGTAAGGCAAGTGACCAACCTTACTGTCAGATGTTATTATCTATCGATATTAACAGCTTAACGTGCCTTCCGAAACACGGAGATGCTTGTAAATAGACGTTACTTAAATGGTCAGAATGGTCACCCATCCGAAACATGACCGCGCCTAAGGTTGCTTAACTTTTGGTATCACTACTAAAGCTCTGCAAACACTGCGCCACAAGCACCTCATACCAGGTCGTCAGAGGTCGTCCCTATACCAGGCACAGATCGGCTAAGCGTCCAATCTGCCAATTAGCCACAGATTAGTCACGTGACCGGCGCACGAGTGGCCTTGACCGTCGCGCGCGTTTTCTTCCGCGGAATGCCTCTGTAAATGTTTTTTGCGTTTGTATTACGTTTGGTTTTAAAATAGATAAATGGAATTTATATTTAAATAAAAAAAAACTACGCAAAATGTCGACAAAAATGCATATTTTTATTATGCCCGGCAAGGGCATCCTTGCCGGGCGTCACTGTACTTTGACATTATTTGTAACACCTTTTACTCATGTGACTTGCAATAAAGATTCTGATTCTGATTCTGAATATTATGAGAATGTACTAAAAAGCATTTTTGTGTATTTTTTTCTTAAAGTAGTTAGCATAGTCTTAAAGTGAAACACTAAAATGGCTAAAATGGTTATAAATATAAAACTAAACATGCTTTGGTAGGTATGTAAGGTTGGTATTTTAGAAGTAGGGTACCTAAATCTAAAGATTGTCTGTATTTTGCTTGTTTAAATTATTTTTACAAGAAAGCTACAGCTTCAATAAGCCTGTGTGTGGTCTAGAGAAACTTAGATGTATTGTATGTGCCTTCTTTTCTAGCTATCAATACGTTTAAAATAAAACTGTATTGGTTTTAGATAGTAGATAAAGTACTAGTAGTAATTTTTTAAATATATATAATGTTAATGTTAGTAAGCTTTGAAAAAAAAACCGGTTGATTTGACTGCAAAGATTATCTACTGTTTGCAACCAAAATGCTTATCACGACCCCAAAATCTATAAGTCACTCAGAATTGGGGTTCACTTGACCACCTTTCATCCCTCCTATCCTACCCACGAGCATTGCAGGGTTAAGGGTTTCTAAAGAAAACAGCCCGAACGAAATCGCCCAACCCATTTTGTACAAAAACGTGACGCCTTACGTAAGGACAACGTGACCATTTATACATTTTTCAGTCAAGAATTTATAAGAATAGATAAGTAAGAATAATTAGTTTTTTTTTTGTTAAGAATGTTTCGTTGTCAAACATTCAAATTTTAGTCCAACACATTGAACATACGTGACGAATAAGAAGCTTCGCAGTCGTAATGCTTTAGCCCTGATTTCACCAAGGTAATTTAACCAACGTTTTAGTAAACAGCCGGTTTGTGTCAAATTTTAGTATAGATATTGACACTGACACTGTCAAAAATTGGCTGATTAAGTCTTAACCGGCCATTTTAAACTCCGTGAACTTGAGCCTAGTGTTTTCAATCCATTCAATATTTACAATTCAAATAGTGTTATGATTTTTGTGATAAGCATGAAAACTTATGGTCTACTATGGGAGGATGTCAAGAGACAAGCGCAGGACAGGGGGAGATGGCGACAACTCTCGAAGGCCCTTTGCACCACGGGGGTGCCATAGGACTCCAACAACAACATGAAAACTTAAGATAATACTTTTGCAGTAGAAAAACTGTCTGAGCCGCGGATCGAACCCGCGTCCATGAAAATCTGGCCCGTGTGCCTATGCCTCTCGGCCACCTTGATATTGAATTTAGAATTCATTCAATTTTAGGAGTTCATCCCTATCCTTTGGCAGTTGTCACACATCGTTGACCGTCCGGAAGTTAGCCATAGCATTTCCAAATAAAACCCAGGGCACACCTGTTGCATACTGTCGCCGCGCCGCGCGACTGTCACCGATGCCCTGCTGATGATGATCACCTGCGGTTATTGGTTGACACGGTGTACGCTGGCGGTTAGGCCTATTATAGTCCTCCTGGCCGATTTCGACCACGGCGACCAATCTCAACAGAGATCAGCCAACTACGCAGGAGAAATTATAGTGCACAAGTGTGAGCGCAATAAACAGGTGCACTCACTGTTCCATCACTCTCAAAGTTCGGTGACACGGCAATCTGACATGACCGGAGATAGATCAGGCGCAGGACCCACGGCTTAACGTGCTTTCCGAGGCACGGGGGTGTAACACCGCCAACCTCCCGACTCCGAGCTGTTTTTGAGATATTCATGACAGAAATTCTCAGAAACAATTTTGGCTCGACCTGGGATTCGAACCCAGGACCTCTTGGATGTAAGGCAGAAACTTTGCCACTACACCAACGAAGCAGTCGGCGAAAGTATGTCGTAGGTGGGCCTGATCCTTATAAGGTGGACCCGACTTATCACTAATATTGTAACCACACAACCCGTGCCTACGGATTGAACGTGCAACGTGCTTCCTGAGCGCACGAGACCGGCCCCTCACGTTTGTGAGGCCACGTGGCCATTGCGCACACAACGGTAACTGCGATTGACAGCCCAGTTAGGTAAACCAGCCTCCCCTAAGCCGTCGTCGATAGATTCGGACGTAGCTTCTGGATGTAGCCCTGTCACTCTTATAAGCGTCACGGTTTTTAGAGTGACAGGGGTGGCTAGAGCGAGCGATAGTGCTAGCTAAACCCGAAAATATTGACAAACCGTAAAAGAGTACGTCGTTAGTTAATGTTTCAAATTTTTTAATTTTTTTTTGTTCCCCGGGCTTCAGACACGGGGGTGTCTGTTGTCCGCTAAAGGGGGCCCGAGATGGTTGCGCGTGTTCCCGCGCGCCGTATGTTGTTCCGCGGTCTCGCTGTAAAGTGAGTCGGCCGAGTCCGGGGAATTGCGGTGAATGCCTGTGGCCTTTCGGCCTACGGTGAACCCGCCACGTCCCCCACCCACGTGGCACTATTTTTTTGTGGGTAGGCGGGTTCTCCTTCTGAGACATGGAGACCCACATAACTCCCAGCTACCCCAGCGGATGGTGCTAATACGTAACAGCATTTCCCTGACGTTGAAAAAAGGAACCTTTTTGTTTAGGAATCGACAAACTTGGTGATGTTTAATACCGGATTCAATTTTCGATTTTGTCCCGGGTCTGGGTGTTTGTGGTAGTATCAGATTCTCAAACACAAGTGCTTAAGCTACTTACTTTGGGATCAATACGATGTATGTGATGGTGTTCTCATTTATAAAATAAAACGAAATTGAGCTAAACGTCATCGTTACTATATAGACTGAGAGCTCACTGCATATTTGGTAACGGTCAGCTAAATGGCTGAAAGTTGTTTCACTCGAGATTATTAACATCTACCATCTAACATATGTCTGCTGTCGGATTGCCGTAACCGGACTTTGAGAGTGAAGGAACAGCAAAACTTTCAACGTCCACCCTAAATTAAAAGCATTTTCTGCCAGTCAACCTCAAGGTCATGCAGAAAGAAGGCAATGGGTGCAGTGAAAACAAAACGAGAAAGGTAAATTGTGGTTAATAACGCAAAATAAATAAATTGTTATATACAAAAAAAAAAACAATCAATTTATTAATATGGATAATATAAATATAATATACATGCAATTTGTTAATTTGGAAATTTTCAATTGTCTCTAGACAGTAGACACAAGACCAGTAGATTTCGAAATTCAGAAAGATTCCGAAATTCTTCAGATCGGGGAATATCTCCAGCCGGCTCAGTATTGAAGTCGCCCATGATGATGTGGTGAGAACACATCCTATACCAGGAGAATACCTCCTAAGTTGATCTCTGTTGAGATTTGCTGCCGTGGTTGAAATCGGCTAGGAGACTATTATCATTAATTGCTACGGAACTACGTAGAGCGCTTCCATATAACTACCTACTGTGTACTATCTAAGGAAACGTGCGGAAATATGACATCCACATCGCCCTAGTTAGATATGTGTGTGCATTATCTAATTATGTGATCATGATTAGGTTCGCTTATTTCCTCGTAACTGTTACGTGAATTATCTCTTTATTATGTAGGTAATTGATAACATTTTCTGAAGGGATACAAACGTGACACTTTGTGATGAATATTCACTTGATATTATCATGATCACGACCAACATCATCGTCATATCAGTCTTTGGACGCCTACCACTGAGCATAGCGATGTTATGAGACAGGCAATTATGTAAAATTTTCAAAGGGTGATATCAAAATTCAATTTCAGGTATTGGCGAACTGAAAAATATCTAACAAGGTATTTGACTAAAGTGCAGTGTACGAGTAGGTACAGTAAATTTATCTGATTTACAAAGTGTAGGGGTTCGTTCACAT
Source organism: Pyrausta despicata (assembly GCA_963921415.1). Classification (NCBI taxonomy): domain Eukaryota; kingdom Metazoa; phylum Arthropoda; class Insecta; order Lepidoptera; family Crambidae; genus Pyrausta; species Pyrausta despicata. Next base: position 7,720,516 of record OY992869.1, read on the forward strand.
ATAACATCCGTTTTTACAGAATCCATACTAATATTATAAATGCGACAGTAACTCCGTCTGTCTGTTTGTTACTACTCAATCACGCCTAAATTACTGAACTAATTTGCATGAAATTTGGTAAGGAGACATTTTGTCATTTTGGTAAATGACGCATTTCCATGGGAAAATTCAAGTGGGCCGATCGCTATTACGCCTATACTACTAATTAAATGACATTTGGTAAGGAGATAGTTTGAGACTTAAGAAAGGACATGAGTTACTTTTGACTGCGGGAAAACAACGCATTCCTATGGAAAAAAATACTTTCCGGGTAGTCTGATCGCTTTCACTCCTAAATTACCAAAGATTTGAATTATATTTGGATAAGATTGGTATTACGGGAAAACAACGCATTCTAAAAAAAACTACTTAATGCGGACGAAGTCGCCGGTAAAAGCCCTAGTCCATTATAAAGAACCCGTCGCCACTAGAAACAGTATTTACACAGCACAGTACTGATCCGCTAACGGATAAGTATACTAGATCCGAAAAAGTGTATTACCTATGTGTGAGAACTGACTCATACGGCTGTTTAAGCCGTTTAAATGAACCTGCATAGGCTTAAGACGCAACTTTAAGACGGATTGCTGCTTTTTTTGTTGGATCGGGATTGTTTACTAGATCCGGAATAATGTACGCTTAAAACATACACGTTTAAACGCAACTGTAAAACGGACGTTGATGTAAACGCGCCTTTATCAGAGTTACATTCAGCTGTTTGCTGATATACTGAAGTTAACTACACACATCAAAAGTGTCTAGGGATCAACATATATTTTTGCAATAACTTTTAAGTGTTTTCGTTTGTTTACAGTAACGATAAACCAAGTCACCTTTGCATTAATAAAGAAATTTGTAATTTTCCTAATAAAGGGATTTTTGACATTTTAACCACTAACATTAAAGTTCGAAAAAAAGACTGAAATAACAGTTTTCTTTAAAATTTTATTGGGTAACTTAAACAATTAATAATCCGTGTTTCTACCGCGAACACTAACAACACAAGAACATCGGTTTGGCATACTCAAAATGAGTTCATCCAAATCACGCTGTGGAATGGCCGCCCATGTTCGTTGCAACAACAAAAAAAGGTCTTCTTGCGACTGGATACCTTCCATATTCAGCAGAGCTCTTTCCTGTAGCATATCCCATGCATGCTCAATCGGGTTCAAGTCTGGCGACTGAGCAGGCCAGGGCATGACATTGATGTTAGCTGCGGCGAGAGTCTGTCTTACAACTCTTGCGGTGTGCGGTCGTGCATTATGATGCATTAACTGAAATAAGGGACCGATTTGCACTTGTAGAGGAACGATGACGTCTGATACAATCGTCTCAGCATAAATTTGAGCGTTGAGGTTGCCTCTGATCCAAATCAACTCAGTTCTTCCGCCGATCCAAATACCCGCCCATACCATAATGGTTCGACCACTATAAGGATGGACTTCCTGGCAGGATTTTAATCGCTGTTGGCGTCCAGGGGTTCTCCAGTGTCGTATACGTCTTGTATCCGGTCTCATACCAAAACGAGACTCATCAGAAAAGCACACGAAACGCCATTGTTCTTCTGCCCAATTTCTGTGTTCAAGAGCCCATTGATATCGAATCCTACGATTGTGCATTGCTATAGGTGGTACCCTTAGCGGTCTTCGGGAATGAAGGTTCACTTCATGCAAGCGGTTTCTGACTGTTTGGTCGCTAATTAAGTTCCCTGAAAAGTGATGAAGCCTCACGGCTAACATCATGGCGGTTATTGTTGGAGCTCTTCTAGTTGCGATTTGAATGTATCGGTCTTGTCTCCATGTGGTGCAGCGATACCGTCCTCCATGGCGCTCAGCCATGGTACCAGTGCTTCGGTAACGTGTCCAAAGTCGACTGATAACACTCTGACTTGTATTCAGAGCTAAAGCCACAGTACGTTGCCGGGAACCAGCTTCTATCATTCCCACGGCTCTGAGCATTTCTTCCCTGCTTAAATGACGTCGCCGCTCCATAATAACGTTGGTTTTAATCAGTACTAGGGAAACAGTAGCACTAATAATGTCTTCAATGCGTTGTATGTTTTTATAGGGAAAATATTGACAGCTGATTTTCATCTTTTACTCGAATTTGATTGACAGTTCCTGTTTCAAATTATGAAATGCACCAAAAAGGATCCATATAAATTTATAAAATCATAAATTTATTAAAAAGCCACATCTCAATCTCAAGAAATCCGCATAAAAATGCTTGATCCCTAGACACTTGATGTGTGTACTTAGCCATAGTACAGTGTAAGTGTAGTTCATAGTTAAAGTTAAAAAAAAAATTCGCGTGTGCTGATTATATTAAATTTGTTGCTTCTACTGAAACTTCCGTAGCTATGCTAGATATAGCGGCTTTTCCGAAGGCCAGATGAAGCAATTGTGACGTAAATCCAAAACAATGAAAAGCGTTTAGTATGCAGAAACGTGACTAACTACACGACTCACGTAACAGTCGAGCTATCTACATAATATAAGTAACATATGCAAAAATATCACATGGTCTGTCGCTCTTAAAGCAGATGTCTCCGTTTCGTTTAAAATACATACTGAATTTTTAAAGGTACTTAGATTGATATCTCATCAGCCTATACAATAATATAGGTGTTACAAAAAAAACCCTTGGCTTAAGGGTGTTGTTATGTCGGTTAAACTGAACAACTATCCCAAGGAAACCTGGGACAAAAAATTGGCTCTCCCTACTACATCGATCCATACTCCATACTAAATCGATCAGCTGATTGGCAATTTCGTATTCCTAAGTTTCTTTAGGAAAGTTGCTTAGTTGTACAGGCACAAAAACAGCCTTCAGGCATTACAGGATTTTTTGTAACACCCTGTATACGTTCACTGCTGGGCACAGACCTCATCTCGTCCATGAGGTAGCACGAGTCATACTCTACCACGCCGGCTCAGTGCGTTGCGGCGGTGGGGTATTTGTAAGTGACCAACCTTACTGTAACCTGTTATTAAGCCGCCCGAGGGCCTCTGACCAGGCTTAAAGACTAATATCTCTCGTGCTTTCCGAGGCCCGGGGGTGTAACACCGCCAACTTTCCGATTCCGAGCTGTTTTTGAGAAATTCATGACAAAATACCTCAGAAACAATTTTGGCTCGACCCGGGCTTCGTACCCAGGACCTCTCGGATGTTAGGCAGAAACTTTGCCACTTCACCAATGAGGCAGTCAGTAACAAAAAAATTTTATAAAAACCAGGAAAAACATGCATGCGATCGCAGCCTTCCTAGTGACGGGTTCAATTGAATGATAAACGCAAACTGGTTAATTCCGCTTTTGATGCTGCAGAAATCAGTTCTGGTTTATGTAACAGGAGGAACTGAGATACGTGAATGAGGCCATTAATAACATTGTTATTTTTATATATATATATAAAAAGAAAGTAGTGTTAGTTACACTATTTATAACTCAAGAACGGATGAATCGATTTGGCTAAAAATTGGTGGAGAGGTAGCTTAGAACCAGGAAACGGACATAGGATACTTTTTTATCCCGTTCGACCGCGATTGTGAAAACAAAGGGACTCCACGCGGAAGGAGTTGCGAAGGGCGACTAGTACATAATAAAGTTACGCTGAAAAATACCTTTTATTCTGTCTCCAATTTGGATTCCAAAATCAGTGCCTCTACTTGCTTTTTGGATAAATAAAAATTGCCTTGTGAATTTTTACCTAAAAGATTGACTTCAAGGCTAACACTTAGTTGGCAGATTTAATAACATTAGTGTACATACAAAGTTGTTTAAATATAGGTATTACATAAGACGATACAATACTCGGTGTCACATGTTATTCGCACTTTTGTTATTGGAAATTCATGGAAAATTACACTACTAGTGTTGAAAACAAAACGAGCTATTTATTTAATTTGAATAGGTACGCCTGTCAAATTTACATAAAGTACGGTAACTAAGTAGATGTTTAGGTACCATTTTAACATTGATTTAGGCAAAATACTTACTCGTACAGTTAGCTGGGGAGATTATTTATACGAGAGCTAAATTCTCACTCAAAGAAAGTCGTAGCTACTATACAGGGTGTCCCAGAATATGTGAATCAAATTGTCATGGGAGATACCTTGGACAGTGACCTTTCAAAAAAAAAAAAAAATTTGAAGTTAAGTAACCTTTGAATAAATTAATTAAAGTTAAAATTTTGGGAAATGCACGACTTTTTTCAAACTTTCGACTACAGCGCCCTCATTTGGGATTATTTTTTTATTTTTTTTAGCTATTTTTATTTGGGAATGACTGATCTCAGAAAACATCAGACTTTTTTTCTAAATATTGACGTCATTTTGAAATCTCAGCATTATTTTTAATTTTTTTTTACTGCACCAAAAAGTTTCTTGCAAATTTAAACAGTCGTGGTATAAAAAAAATGTATGAAACTTTTTGAGCAAACTAACCTGAAAAGTTGCCTATTAAATAAAGATTCTAAAATGGTATAAATTAGGTAAGTAACATTAAAAGTTTTGGAGATATTAAATTTTTAAGAGTGTAAGGGAGCATTTCGTCAAACTAAACATTTACATGTTTAAGTCACATTTCCTAGTTCGTGTAAAATTAATTAATTTTTTTAAGCTAATAATTACAATAAAAATGCGTAGAAGCGCTCATTAGAAATGATAAAACACATGCTATCTCACTCAAGCACGCATAAAATTACTTATTTTGTCACGCTCTTTCATGGAATGTACACAGGGAGTGAGACGCGCACGCAGGTAAAACTGGATCTCGATAACAATGGACACCGTATTTTTTGTTAACTACAAGTTCATTCAGTACGACGCTTGACGCCCCGTGCTACTCCTGTGTTCCGTTTTGTGCTCTGTGATTTTATTAACGAACTTTGCTTCACTTTGGACTTTGGATTTTGCATTTGACTTGGATTTCTTTGAACTGGACTCAACAACTTTGGCATTATTCTGGACTTCGATTTTCTACACGTTATGGCTAACCGTCGACAAAATGAGCATTTTTATACCCCAAGCGAGTATGCTGATATGCATCTCGTGTATGGAGAAACGAGGCGTATTAACGCCAGAGGCGGCGTTAGTTACTCTGCCAGAGAGGCTGCAAGGATCTACGCAGAGCGATATCCGAATCGACACCATCCAGCCTATGGAGTGTTTTTAAGAGTCAACAACTCTTACCGCCAAGGAAGAATCCCAGGTGGTCCTCGCAGCGAGGGAAGATACCAGGAGCACGACGTAGACGTAGTAGAACAGGAAGTCTTAAGGGATCCGTCTACATCGGTACGAGCAATAGAAAGACGTACTGGGATTGCAAAATCAACTGCGCACCGAATATTGAAAAGGTTAAAGTACCATCCTTACCATATTCAAAAAGTGCAGTCTTTATTAACACGAGATTATGCACCACGTGTTAATTTTTGTAGACGAATGATTGAAATTCATCGACAGGACCCAAACTTTTTTAATCGTATCTTGTGGAGTGATGAATCCAGCTGCAAAAAGGATGGCTACACAAATTTACATAACCTTCATAGCTGGCGGACATCAAACCCTCATTTGATAAGAGAGGAGCGTTCGCAATACCAGTTTAAAATTAATCTGTGGACTGGTATTTTTAATGGAAAAATAGTGGGTCCTGTCGAGTTGCCCGGGACTCTAAATTCTACCGGTTATTTGGATTTATTAAGAAACCAACTACCAGGTTTGTTGGAAAATGAACCACAAGAAATAGTACAGATAGTTCAACTCAGTTGTGCGCGCGGCCCTATGTGTGCGTGGGCTTGTAAATATACAACTTTCATTCGTGTGGCAGTGACGCGGCAGTCGTCGTCCGAGCAAGACGTGTCCGTGTTCGTGTGTCGTGTGGTTTACCCACACATAAGGCCGCGCGCACAACTGAGTTGAACTATCTGTACAAACAATGTGGCTGCAAAACGACGGCTGCCCAGCCCATTATGCTCGAGAAGTAAGGGCCTACCTTAATGAGGCCTTCCCCGAACGGTGGATAGGCCGTATGAGGCCAATTTTATGGCCACCTAGGTCACCCGACCTTAATCCTCTGGATTTTTTTTATTGGGGCTGCTTGAAAGACAAAGTTTATTCGCAGCCCATCACATCTCTCGACCAACTGAGATCAAGAATCTTTCAGGCTGCTCAAGAAATAAGTACAATAAGCTTGCGACGGTTAAAACGTAATTTCTTAAGACGATGTGCATTGTGCATACGCACTGGAGGACGACATTTTGAACATCTTTTATGAGTTTACTAGAGTTTTTTTTTTCTAGAGTTTCGTGGTTTTTTTTTTTAAGTTTAAAATGTTGATTAATGTTTGTGGTTCAATAATTTCTGTCTTATTATTATTAAGTGTCAGTCTTAGCTTTTAATTTTTACTAATTTTGAGTCTTTTAAAATAGTTTGAACATAAAAATCTTTGTGGAATAAAAAATTTGACCTAAAACATGAAATTTTTATTTTAAAGAAAAACGCCCTTACACTCTTAAAAATTTAATATCTCCAAAACTTTTAATGCTACTTACCTAATTTATACCATTTTAGAATCTTTATTTAATAGGCAACTTTTCAGGTTAGTTTGCTCAAAAAGTTTCATACATTTTTTTATACCACGACTGTTTAAATTTGCAAGAAACTTTTTGGTGCAGTAAAAAAAAATTAAAAATAATGCTGAGATTTCAAAATGACGTCAATATTTAGAAAAAAAGTCTGATGTTTTCTGAGATCAGTCATTCCCAAATAAAAATAGCTAAAAAAAATAAAAAAAAAATCCCAAATGAGGGCGCTGTAGTCGAAAGTTTGAAAAAAGTCGTGCATTTCCCAAAATTTTAACTCTAATTAATTTATTCAAAGGTTACGTAACTTCAAATTTTTTTTTTTTTTTTTTGAAAGGTCACTGTCCAAGGTATCTCCCATGACAATTTGATTCACATATTCTGGGACACCCTGTATAAGTATTCAATCAAATATAAAATCTTTAGCGACTTAAAAAACCGAAGACTACTTAACTATAATGGCCGTCGAATATTGCTTTACGTCAACAAAACCCGTCTATTTGGGTAATACGCCGGATAAAAAAAACGATCAATGATTTATTTATTAATTTAATTCTGCACAAGAATGTGTACAATGACGACCGCTTGGTGCAGTGGTCTACAGGTCGGAATTTCTAATACCAAGGGTCGCGGGTTCGATCCCCGCACAGTACAAACATAAGTGTGCATGAACATGTGTGTTTGTACTGGTCTGGGTGTTTTCTATGTATATAAGTATGTTTATCCGTTGTCTAGTACCCATAACACAAGCCGCGTAGCTTAATTTGGGACTAGAGAATTGGTGTGATTGTTGTGAAATATTTTTTATTTATTATCATTATTTATTAATGATGAAGGTGTGCAGATATAATAGTAGTTGACACCACCAATCGTTGACGTACTTTTTATCAACTGTCAAAACGCTTTTCTTCATAGAGCTTGTATGGGAATAACACACTTTGACGTCACCGCGTGCAATGCCGTCTGAGTGACTAATTATCATTTGAATTCCAATTAAAAATCAAATAATACGAACTGCAGAAAAATATTAGTGTAAAGGCATCTGAAATTATGAATTATTTTAGAGAAAATCAGTTTTTGAATATTTCTTTCATAGTGGAAACAAGCCTATTCTCTACCAGTCAACCACAGGTCCAAGCAGAGTAAAATTCAGGCGGCGTAAATAAAATAAAAAGGAAAAACAAACAATGTAGCTCAAGTTATTTACGTACTAAGAGAATGATTAGAAACAATAATAAGGAAAAACAAAAAATGATGACGTTATGTATTAATTAATACCTACTACGTCATGGATCTATATACTGTCACTAGTTAGATCACAACTTACATAAATGTTGGGGAAAACCCAATTTATATTTATCGACGCGTATGTTGGTTAATATCTATTTTTGTATTGTATTCTAATGAGTTGTTGTAATTTTAGCTGATTTGTCTAAGGTAGATAAGTGTAGGTATTGAACATTAAATAATTAAAACAAATACATCATGCATAACGGGATTAAGGTGGTCAAGGTATAATAGAAAACATAAATTTTTTTGGAGGGATGAAACTTGAAATAAAAATTTGCGATGAAAATCCAACGCCAGGTCTGTAAACTGTTAAAGGTCGCTGCATATGTGAGTTATACTTCGGACGGGACGTGAGCGAGACGGGCGCGTGATCACCTAAAACTGTATCTAGCTACTGTGTAAAATTTCCAAATTGCGTGGGCAGCAATAGACTGTAAACATGGCTATTGTAATGCCCGAAGCACCACCCAAAAGCCGATCAGGAGCGGAACGAGACGGGGAGATGCTAAACGCTATGCTATGCTAACGCCGACGGTATTTTTCTCGTCCACGTTCCCGCCCTGTCTGTGTACCCGTTACATATGCGATATATTTTGTATGAATCGATGTTTACAAGACTTCCTGTCCAGTCACGTATGCGGCGGCCTTTACTTAGTTTCCGATAAAACCGACTGTCAAGACAATGCAATATTCTTAAAGTTTTCATGTCAACTTAAAAGGAAAATTGCAAAAAAATAAACAGGATTTGATAACAGTTCGTCTATTTTAAGACAAAATGCGCATTGGCTCTGTTGCCAAAGATAATGATTACATCGCAATTAGAAAACATTAGTACTAATTAGTGAGTGCTATTAATAAATGAGAAAGAACCAAGACACACAAACGTGCCAACACATGTGTATTAAATAATCATATAGTTTGGAGTTTGGACTTTGGGCAGGTGAATGGAGATGAAAAAACCGGCTTTTATTGCCAACTAAAAAGAGCAAATTAGGTGCTAGTTTAAATATTACTTTGTTTGGTATGAGTTATTTAATGTTTTTAAAGGGTTTTCAATCCAACATTCATCATAGTTTGATACTGAAATAAGACATCATCAAAAATAAGCCCTCTCACTCTCGTGGCATTAAAAACCCCTGACATGAGCCAGGACAACATCTGGTAAGCTGCAACGGCTGGACGAATTTTGATCAGTCAGTTACTAAATAAAATAACACCCTTTTATTGCCAACTAAAAAAGAGAAAATATGTTTTGAGTATAAAGAATTTATATTACAGTAGAGTAAAAAGTTTGGGGTGCACTTTATGTCATTTTGGTAGTTCTCTTTTTATAGTTGCCAATAAAAGAATGATTGTAATATATACTATACCAAGCATCAAACTATTATTTATTTTTAGGGTTCCGTACCTCAAAAGAGAAAAACGGAACCCTTATAAGATCACTTTGTTGTCCGTCCGTCCGTCCGTCTGTCAAGACCGTTTTTCTCAGGAACGCGTGAAGGTATCAAACTGAAATTTATATACTCGTATGATACTTAGGTCTACTGTCCCTGGAAGCTGTAGGAAAATCAACCTTTTAAGCTAAGGCAGTCAAAAGATACAGTCATTTAGGCCGCAAATTTTCGAAACTCGCACGGGAATCAAAACCTACAGGGTACTTCCCGTAAACTTAGAATCTTGAAATTTGGTACTTAAGTCACGTCTTATAGTACAGATATAGGAAAAATTACGAAAACCGTAAATTATCAGTTTCATCATATAGAAAAAAAAATTTTTGAAAATTTTTTTTAACAATTTTGAAAATTTCAAAGTTACTACGTCTTATCTACAGGTTTGTACGGAACCCTCGGTGCGCGAGTCCAACTCGCACATGACCAGTTTTTTTTAGTTAATAAGGATAATGGAAAACTCTAATCAAAATATTGCTTTGTCATCGGTACTTGATACTTGTGCAAAGTTTCATATTAATCCGATTTCTGGATGTTGGTGAAAATTGTGCTCAAAGATTCCGTTACATACATACAGCCCGATCTAATAAAAACCTGTTAAAAAATGACAAAAAACTCCATGGATTACATTCTCCCTCGCTTAACGGTCATTTGTCCCAGGCGAGTTTTTGTGCGCGCGTCCGTGCAAACATCTGACTGGATTTTAATATTTTGAAGCTATTTTTTTTATGGGAAATATGTCTAGCAATCGTCTTATTCTATAGCTAATAAGATTTATTCCTGAAGTACTACGCAGACCTTAAAAAATACTACAAATAGTGAATCATGAAAAGCACTTGACGGATTCTTAATGTGTTTTGTTCTCAATAGGTCTGACGTTTAGCCGAAATTCATAACAAAACTGTTTTGTTTACTCATCCAGACACCAAGATTTTCACTAAATATGCTTAAAATACTTGAGAGCAATCAAACTTAAGTAATAAAAATTATACCTCATCAGTCATTAGTCTAATAGTACAGGAGCCTAGGCATATAGGTAAAAGTTATAAAAACCTGAGGACTGTCATTAAAAAAGGCAAACAAATAGTCTTAGTTATATTTATTTCTATAAGCAATAGCATCGATTCACATCCTCCATTAATTAATGTTTGACTAACTAGAAAAAGTCCCAAACAGTAAGTCGCTTTCTTTTTACTTCTTTATAGTAGTGGCCAGCACATCAGGTTACTTTTGTTGCAAAATCACCCATTTTGGAAGTGCATTAAATGCAGTGTATACCGTGTCGTTCTGCCCACTGTACGATAAAGTTTTATATTTTCATTAGCGGACCCGGCAGACGTCGTCCTGCCCGCTGTTTTCGCATTTTTAATATATTTTCTCACCGTTGAAGCCTTCCCTGAACTTCAACAAATAGTTCATAACCAACAGCAGCAGAGACTAACGAACAGCAATTCATTTTTGTATAATATAATTACTAGCGGATCCGCAGACGTCGTCTGCCCTTTGTGTTTTTCAATTTTCTTACCTTTTGAACCTTCCCTGAATTTCCACAAATATTTTGAGACTAAAATGATTCAAATCCGTTCATCCGTTTTCGAGTTTTAGCGAGACTAACGAATAGCAATTCATTTTTACATAGAGATTATTATTATTATTATGAGCGTTACTTTTTCTAACTACTTGCAGTGTTTTTGATGTTAGGCTCCTAGACTAGAAACCACCCCACTGGGTCGAGTGGGCGGGAAACGTGACGTTCCGTCTAAAGGCCCACGTGGATTTTGCGCAATTTTTTCATACTCAGACCAGTGGGCGTTTGGTAATCTTCACGAAATTGTTTTATAAATGGATTGGATCGCTATGAGAAGATTCGGCGGTTAAGTTTTTGATGGTTGCACAGTGGTTCGGATTATCGAAAGATGATTTTGATTGAACAATAATAATTATGTAAAAGTTACTGGTTCTGTTGAAGAACTTGGACAAGTATCAGCTCAGCGGGTCGGGAAGCAAGAAAGCATAAAGGAAAAAAACTGATAGGCTGTGGGCTATACAATAGGCTTGATGACACCACCAATCGATGGCATACTCTTTATCATCTGTCAAAACGATCTGCCTCCATAGATTTTGTATCGGAATACTATAATTTGACGTCATAATATAGTATCAGAAATCGAAGTCAATTTACTGAATATTTAATTAATTCTATTTAATAAAAAATGGTTTCTACATCTTTTTGGAAATAAATTGGTTTTGCTAGCTTCATAGAGGTTATGTTTTTAAAACACCATTGTCTTGAAATTATTTACGATAGTCATGTCATGTCTTGCCTATTAATATATCTAGATTGGCGACAATTTGTCAAAAAGAGTATCTTAGGAACTCCACCAGTACCGGCATTGTTGTTCAGAAACTGGATTTAGGCCACTTGTTACATGAAAATCTGTTTATCAGACGAAAATCGAAAAACCACACGGTTTTTATTTTATTTTATTTATTTATCAAAAGCTTCTGCACAAACTTGTGTACAATGGTGGACTTTATACCGATGGCATTCTCTACCAGTCAGCCATAGGTCCAATAATCCGTAAGTGTCTCATTTCAATGTCTACTGTTCGCGTAAACCGAAGAAACAAATATTTGTTTCTGTGAATTGAATAGGCTACGGTGAGATTCCTTCATTATCCCTGATGAACGTAGGTTATATACAAGGAATAATAACAATAAATATATGACCACCCGTGCGCTAGTACTTACATAATAATAAAAATGTACATACGTAACAAAACTTTTCATTACTTACGATAAAAGAGATATATTTAAGTTTATTTATAAAACCACTGTTGATTCTGATATCTGTAACATAGGTGCTAAAGCTACTTACCGCGGAGTCAGATCAATGTATGTGATGTTGTTGTGTATATATATATATTTAATCTTCGATCTTGAATTCTATTAATTAACTGAAACAAGAACACCATGCTATCTACACTGCATTGAGTAATTATCCGTTGTATTCCACATTGTGTTACACGTGACTCAATTACCGTTAACTAGTAAATACCTAGTTACTGTAAAGTAATAATTATTGTGTAATCTCTAGGTTGTGTTCACCCGTCAACGCATAAGTTGTGAAATGTAGATATTTTCATGCTCGTTAAAGAATACTTTTTGAATAAGACTTAAATGTATAACTAAAGGCATGACTGGTTAAGAATGCTCTACGGCGTTAAGTCCACCTTTTGTACATGGTTTTGTTGTGCAATAAAGCTTAAATAAATAAATAAAAAAGTCTTTTTTTATTATTATTATTATTAATTTCGAATTAAAGTTCGAAGTTTTCTAAATGAATAAATTGCATATATAAATATTATTATATGTATTTATTATCCATATTAATTAATTCATATTTATTTTTTGTATATTATAATATAATTTAATATTTACTTTTATGTATTGATATTATATCTATATATTAAGTTAATTAATTTTTGCGTTATTAAACACTACCTTTCTTATTTAATTTTCACTGCACCCATTGCCTTCTTTCTGCATGACCTTGAGGTTGACTGGCAGAAAATGCTTTTAGCATTAAGTCCACCCTTTGTACATTTCTTGTGCAATAAAGTTTTAAATAAATAAAATAAATAAATAAATTAATCTTTAATTCAGAAATAAACTTTCCATATAGTGGGTTAGTAGTTAAAGTAAAAATTGTAGCTCCTGCAAATCTGACATGACGCTGACGGCGTCCTTCCAGCGGTATCTGGGCCGGCCGACCGGCGGCCTCGAGGTATTCAAAGATACGCTGCTTTGGCGCTATGATTCACGTTCCAAACTTTATTATAATATTTTTGCAGTAAAAAAATGAACTGTCTCTGAAAAGAACGCAGATTCGATCCCTGACTAAGACTTTGTTTTCTACTGCAACAATATTATCTTCAGATGTCAAGTAAGTATGGTTCTTGGATTTCCGCATTTTCTTGCCCCAAAAGATGATCTAGGTTTAGAGAGGGAGCGTAGGTCTTTGGCGATACGAGGCAACGTGCCTCCCATGCATGTTGGCACTGCCCCGCTTCTGCAGTGCCTCTGGAATGTTTGCTCAGACCCGCTTTTATATCTTAATCCGGAAAAAGTAGCGTCGCTGATGGGAAGGGTGCGGAGGAGTGACAACAGCATCCTGAGAACGGTGGCAGAGGATCCGCATGTGATTTTTATTGTGAGGCATTTCGTGCAAATTATGAGTGATACAGTTGATGATAATACTGCACGACAGCACAATATGCTTCTTAGGTACATGACCAACTAAAGTTGTATAAAAAAATATTTATAATATTGTACTACTCATAATACTAAAATCCAGTTTTAAAGATTAATGTTATACTAACACATGGATCTTTGCTGTCCGAAATAAATAAAATTTGAAATTTGAAAAGGGTTACCAACATGACCAACATCACGTAAATAACCTCCAAAACCCTGAAACCCCGTGACTATGAATGAGACACGCGGGAACGATTCACGCGTCTACCTCACGTGCTCTTTACATACGTCATGAAACGGTACAGTGTAATAATGACACTGACAGTTAGGAAACCCCACGTCTCTGGGGGCTCGACGAAAACCGTAGGATAAAGTTTCTACGTAGGGATATGCAAAAAAAAAATAAGTTACTTTATTAACAAAGCAAATTTCTTTACAATGTGAAATGAAAACACACTTAAAGAAAAATGGACTGCCACAAGCGGGACTCGACCCCGCACCTCTGTCAAGCCGGGCGATTGCTCTCCCAATTGAGCTACCATGACACTTACTCATCGGTCCGAATGTCTTTAAGTGATGTTTAGGCTGCAGCCAGCCACTATTCGTCAATGTTGCAGTAAGATACCTAAAAACAACATCCGGAAGAAAAACACCTTTTCAGCTATTTAACAATCGGTTGAGATGAATCAGCACTATTAAATTTCTTTACAATGTGAAATTAAAAAAAAAACTTAAAGAAAAATGAACTGCCACAGGCGGGACTCGAACCCGCACCTCTCACAAGGCGGGCGATAGCTCTACCACTTGAGCTACCGTGACACTTCCTCATCGGTCCGAATTTCGAATTTGGGGTTCGAGTCCCCCCTATGGCAGTCCATTTTTCTTCAATTTCACATTGTAAAGAAATTTACCATTAATTTTAAATAAAATAACTTAACATAGCTTCTTACCTCACACTAAGGATGACAAATTATCGCCAGCCGATGTCTGTACACACGTGATACTTACGTAAACGTAACCGGAGCAATGACGTCGGGCTACGAAACTAGCGGCGCGATAAGCGGAGCGGGGGACGAGACACGTGCGAGTGAGTTGTATCAGCGGTAATGGAGATTGAACTGTGTCTAATGCAGAAACGAGTTAATTTTAAAGTGGGTATGCAATTAAAATTCTTTCACGGCGAAATCAAAAAAATGCTTTGAATAAGTTGTAAGTTTTTTTTCCATTTCGAATAACCTTCATGACCCCTCAAATTATACCGTGAGGTAAATATATATAGAGAAATACGCTCACATATTTTTTGAAGTTAATTTTTAAATCTTATTTATTCATTTTATTTACTTAAAACTTTATTGCACAAGAAATGTACTAAGGATGGACTTAATGCTAAAAGCATTTTCTGCCAGTCAACCTCAAAGTCATGCAGAAAGAAGGCAATAGGTGTAGTGAAAATTAAATGGGAAAGGTAAATTGTGGTTAATTACGCAAAAATAAATAAAATTAATTAGATTTGAAAATAGCAGAGTATTATGCATGCTGCTTATCACGCCATTATCTTCAGACATAAGTAAATATCTCGGGTGGCTACACAAATGAAGCAATTCCGAGCTATCTTCGCGTATTTACTGCCCTGCTGCCACGCTGTAATCACGATCACGTTTCAATCCGACACCCGGCCGCTGGTTTCGTGGCCCCACACTCGAACACGTGTGTACTTATGAATGTCGGATTCACGTGAAATCTTTTATTACTTACTAGCTTTACCTACTAAGCCCGTGAAATGTACTGAAATTAAATGGTTTAATCTGTTTTCAGTGTTTTAGAGTAATTTTATGGTTATTTTGGACTTTGCTAAGTAAACAGTTTGGTTAGAAATAATTGTTTTTAAATAGTTACAAATACAAATACAAATCCTGCTCGCGTGAGGACTAATCAGAGGGCTACCACGGTAGCCGCTTTCTTGGCAAGTAAGATTTAGCTCGTGTACTTGCCGACACGAAAGAAGAAGAAGAAGGATACAAATACAAATATTTTTATTGCCAACAAGATAATTGTTATTATACATATATTATATAAGGTAGGTACAGAAGATATAATACTATAAATTATATATTATTCTCTATATTTAATATTATCTATATATTATTACACAATGCAGATCATGTTATTTGTGAATATAAAAGATGCTGTGTCATACATTTTTAATGTAACTTGCAATACTAAGTAAATAAGGTTAAGTTAGAATAACACCGCAACCGTGAAGAATATAATAACAACGTTTACCTGCAACTTTTTGTTGATGCGACTCGCTTCTGAAAGTGTGGTTACCAGTCGCCCCGCCTCAATCAGTGACAGACGCGGTTCGTGGCTACAGATTGCCGCAAGTTTGAACTATACTAAATAAATATATGTATATACAACAGCATCACATACATTGTTCTGACTCCGTGGTAAGTAGCTTAAGCACTTGTGTTACAGATATCAGAATCAACAGTGGTATTACAAATAAACTTAATAAATCCCTATAACACCCAGACCAGTACATGTGCATGAACATGTCTGTTTATGTTCATGCACACAAATGTTTGTACAGAGCGGGGATAGAACCCGCGACCTCTTAGTTTAAAGTCAACTTTTTGACCATTACACCAAAATAGTCGTAAAACTGCGAACTGATAAATGGTCGGACCAAAATCTAAATTTCAGCTGGGACCATCTATTTCTTTTTAACTTTCTGACCTATTAAGTAAGCCCTCAAGACCTACCTCTCACCCAACATCTATGGAGTGATGGGTGTAACTGAAAACCAGCGATGTTTGGGATCATATACCAAGTCAGCACAAGCTGAGCCACTTCCAATTGCTTTGCTGTCTTTTTGTTTCATTGTATGTTAGTTTTTAAGATGTAAGCAATAAAGTTTTATTGTATTATTATTATTATTATTATTTTGGTGCGTCGTTGGTGTAGTGGCAAAGTTTCTGTCTCACATCCAAAAGGGTTCGAAACCCAGGTCGAGCCAAAATGGTTTTTGAGATTTTATTTCATGAATTTCTCAAAAACCGCTCGGAGTCGGGAAGTTGGTGGTGTTACAGCTTCGTGCCTCGGAAAGCACGTTAAACCGTTGGTCCTGTGCCTGATCTCTCTAAACTCTCAAAGTTCGGTGAGACGGCAATCCGACGTGACCACGTCGGATTGCCGTCTCACCGAACTTTGAGAGTGATGGAATAGTGAGTGCACCGTGTATTGCGCTCACACTTGTGCACTATGCTATCTCCTGCGCAGTTGGCTGAACTCTGTTGAGATTGGCCCCCGTGATCGAAATCGGCCAGGAGGACTATTATTATTATTTTCATTTTCACGTAAACAAAGCGCACTGTGAAAACCAGGTAAAGTGTCATCACAAACCTTCGCAGCTTCCGCGGCTGTGACTGGCATGCGGGCCTGGTGCTCGAGGTTTATCCTCTTTGACTTAAAATAAGATAACTGTCAAACACTACTTAACATTTTGCTGTTCGCTCAATTACAGCGATGCTAATTTGATTTATATATTTTCTGTATAAAGATAGGGTGACAATTGCTCAAGGTTTAGATAGATCCATAGTAGTAACTCTGTCTATCTGTTACTCAATCACGCCTAAACTACTGAACCAATTTGCATGAAATTTAGTATGGACTTAAGGAGATATTTTGATACCCAAGAAAGAACATAGGCTACTTTTACCGCGGGAAAATGATGCATTCCCATGGGAAGATTCAGTTGGGCTGATCGTTTTTTTATAGATAAAAATGAATTGCTATTCGTTAGTCTAACTACAACGAGAACGGCTGAACCGTTTTGAATAATATTAGCCTTAAAATATTTGTGGAAGTCCAAGGAAGGTGTAAACGATGTGAAAATATTGATAAATTGTGAAAACAGCGAGCAGGACAGCGTCTGCCGGGTCCACTAGTACTCTATATAACTTCATATGAATATCGCAGCTACCGGCCTCGCTTTACCGATATAACCAAAAAAATTCGTCCCCTCAAACGTATGACGCCCAATGCACTGCTAGATTAACAGATTTTAGAGAATTTCAGCTCCATATCCATTTATTCCTAAGGCAGGTCTCCTACACGATGGATCGACGATCTGGTGAAGGTCACGAGAAGCCGCTGGATGCGGGAAGCGCAGGAACGATCGCGGTGGAGATCCTTGGGGGAGGCCTTTGGTCAGCAGAGGGCGTCGAACGGTTAATATGATGATGATCTATTCATCGACCGCACAGTATCACCTACGGCACTGTTAAAAATGTTCTCACGTATTTTTTTCTATAAACGCTTCTTTTCATGTAAATATCGATATCAGATATATACGGAATACATAAGGAACGAATACGACGATTTACTCTTATGTGTGAATCAAGCTTTGGCTCGTCCTATATTTGATTCCTGCGACAAACAATACCGAACCAAAAACTATTTATTTAAGCTTTATCGACAACAAAACTTTATCCAAAAGGTGGACTTATATGGTGATAAGTGGGAAGTGCGAGAAAATAAATAAAATAAATAAACACAACAATAAAAATATCATTATTATGACACATGAGATTATATAAACATACATTTGTATATAAAATATACAATAAATTCGCTACGTCGACAGACTACGTCGCCCGTAGTCTGTCGAAGCGAAAACATCTTCTGAGGATGCCACGTGTAGTGGCGAAACGCGTCGAGTGTTTGTTGGTGTCAGTGTTGTGATTCCAGTGCATCTTCTGTGTCACGTTGTGAGTTGTAGATATTGTAAGTCCTGCGACTTCCCGTTCTACCTCTTCAGGTGATTACAGTTGGATGTATTTTGGTTCCTGCGCTGGCGCCGTTTCGTGGAAATTTAAAGCAAAATAATCATTTTCAGCTTTAGTCATGGATTTCCGCAAAGTAACGCCTGATTCCATCATTTATATAAGATTATTATTATAAAAAAATATTCATAATATATACTAAAATACACTCAATAAATAAATAAATTTGATGAACTGTTAAATCTAATGATGGTGGCGATAGAGTAAGAAAATGGGTGTGAATGAGTCTCTCGAATGATAGTTTGTAGATTATAGTTAATTAACTATCGCCCGAGTCACTACCTTAGACTTTAAAGATATTGCATTTAACCATTAAAATTAGCATGACAAGACTTACATAAACGATATCAATGCATTAGCATACAGCCATGAAACTTATCAAGTTTATCCTCACTTGTGATGTCAGCCAGGGTCCCACCTAACTTCCGATACTTAAAAGGGCGCGTGTGTGATACTAATTCCAAACTGGAGGAAAATGGATGGGTGACCTTATAGAAGGTGGCTCGGAGGTCACATGTGGATAGCATTATGATGGAAATTCCTGTTACTGATAATACTGTAGTTTTGCTTTGTTTGTAAACCAACTTTGTTGGTGTACTGGCGAAGTTTGTGTCTTCCATCTGACAGGTCCTGGGTTCGAATCCCAGGTCGAGTCAAAAGTTGTTTCTGAGATTTTCTGTCATGAATTTCTCGGATTGCCGTCTCACCGAACTTTGAGAGTGATAAAACGGAGAGTGCATCTGTGTATTGCGTTCACACTTGTGCACTATAATATCTCCTGCGCAGTTGGCTGATCTCTGTTGAGATTGGCCGCCGTGGTCGAAATCGTCTAGGAGGAGCGGCTAGGAGTTATTAATTTTGTTTTAAAAACTTCGCCGCTACTTTAATAAAATCATCGGGACAGTACTTTATGATTATCTTTATCAAACAGTAAAACTAACAATGACAAATTTTATATTCTTCATAACCCCTATACTAACTAAGCGTGTACAGGGTTACAAAAAAATCCAAAGCAATTTTCAATCCTGGAACTTAAAAGGATTGATTGAACAAATGGGGACTACCTCACATACATTGTTTTGATCTCAAAGTAAGTACCCACGCACTCGTGTTATGGGAATCAGTAAAAACAAAGTTACCATATTAAGGATTTTAGATCATTAATATTATTTATTGACGCATTTAGTTATTGATACTCATTTTCAGAAATAAATATGTAAGTCGGGCTTATATTATATTATTATTATAATAAATAAATAAATAGTAAAATTAAAATTGAAATGTGTAATGTAAATTTTATGTAATGGATTAGGTACTATGGGTCAATAGTGCCTAAAACAAAGAGTTTATTTATTGATAAACATAAATAAATAAAATCTTTTTACAAGATTTATTTTACACCCTGCACCATTTGGATTGGATTTTTGGGCACCTTAAATAGGATGATGATATTTTTTTCTACAATGACAGGTTGATAAAACCACAATGGCATCCTATTATCAACGTTGACTGATCATTATGATGATATTGATGACTTTATTGATAACATAACCCTCTTTTTGTCACAGTGGGCGGTCTGTCGAAAGCTGATTATAGAAAAGGTCAACTCAACATTAATTAAGATAGATTATGACACACGAACATTCGGTCACCAACAGGTGCTAAGTCAACTTAGTCCCGTTGACTTATTTGTGCGCCAACAAATCTTATTATGTAACAAAAAAAGTAATAATCTAGATAACACCACAAAAAATTCACATATTCTATGACTGTCCAAACGATCTCCATTGATTTTGTATGGGTGTACTCTAACGCGACGTCACGTTATAGTGTCAAAATCGGAGTAAATTGACGGAATATTTATTGTTTTTTCTTGGCAAAAAATGGTTACTTGAGCATTGTATTTCTTCAGAAAGGTTATGCTTTCCAATCGACATGGTTTTGAAAATATTTACGATATGTGTCATGTGCCATGCCTATACTCTGTGCGGTGGCGATAACCTATTTGTGTCTGACATTATGTTTCATTTTTGAAATTTCTTCAAAATAATTTAGAGTCCTTTCTGAACGTTGAAAATAGACGAGAGAGAAATACAACCATAATTCTGGACCTTCCGTGAAAAGGGAACTAAGTTAAAAACTACTTGTGTTACAGATATCAGAATCTACAGTGGTATTACAAATAAACTTAAATAAGTACACATTACATATACATAAATATTATAATATGTATATAATAATATATACAATAAAATTGTCTCTATTTGGTAAATAAAAAATATATCTTTAAATTAACCGAATCTATGTAAAAACTACATATAAATTATTAAGTATTTTTTTGCGTTCACAACGCTATTTTTAAATTCCAAAACACTTAAATAATTCCTTTTCGGCTCCGGTCATCAGGGAGGATTCGAACCACCGACCTTTGGAAGTCTAGTCCAATGCTCTAACCAACTGAGCTACCGAGAACTGAGGGGTTTGAATCCTCCCTGATGATCGGAGCCGAAAAAGATTTCTTTAACTGTTGTGTTTTCGAAGTATATCTGATAAAACCTTGCCCATGTAATTTTGGTAAAATATGTAAATAACTGTCATTTTTTGCTAAAATACCTACAAAATATAACCATTTCTCCATGAGTAATGTTTTTTCCAATAAACAAGACGTTTTCTACTCAAAATTGATATTTTGTATAAAAATTAAAAAATCAGTTGAATTCATGCCAAAATAAATAACAATCCCAGATTCTAACGCGTACCTAGATAAAAAAGAAGTGAGATTTTATCTTCTCACTTGATAGGTCTAAAATTGGAACATGGATTGAGGAACCAAATTGTAAAAAAAATTGTACAGGAAAAAAATAACGAATCATTGTTTCTTTAGGTACTCGTAGTTGCATGACAGAGCAAAACACCCTTTATAAATGTATTTCTCATACCGAATCTATAACACGTGCAAATGTTTATTTTGATCGTCAACACAACGTGTGCCAAGTACATAACCGCGTACAAAGGTAGCTCATGAGGCTACACATTTTCTGTGCAAAATCGCCCATATCACTAGTGCATTAAAGATGCCCTAGAGTTTACTTCTATATACTGTCGAGTGCACAAATCGGTATAGGTATGGTGACCAGCAAATGAGGCTACCCGTTTTTGTGGCATAATGGACCTTATCACCAGTGCATAAAGTGTCGCAGTGTTCTCATTGATGTGCTGTCGTGTGTAATCGCATACATTACGCAATGCGCAAGCGCAGCTATCGTAACATATTCAGCCGTGACATTGCCATTGGGTTACATAGTTCGAGGTTTTCACGGGTTTGACTCTTAGTAGAGACTATTACTAAGTGGAGTAATTGACTAACTAGGTACTATGACTGTGTATTAAAGTTGAAAAAAACTAAGCAGTTTAAAGAACAGGTACTTAAGAAAAACGTTTTTGAAGTGAAAACTTCTTTAGCGGCGTTGAGCACTTTTGTGGCATGGGTAGAAACTGTGAAACTCGCGTCAGGTCACGTGATGCTGATCGAAAAACCGTAAGACGGTTCAAATAAATCAAAAATGCACAACGTTAATAATCAAGTTTTCACTTCTGCCGGCACTCCCGGAGTGCATTTTTTTCAATAAACTTTTATTAAGCAAATAGTGCTCTATCATCAAAACTAAACCTGTATACTATGGGCCTGTGTTTAATTGTAAATCTGTTGTTTGATATAAATAAATTAATAATACATTAAAATAAAAAGAACATTAAAATATGCTAGTAGTGCTAGTACCCAGATGACATAAAAACCCTATTTTGATGATTATTGCACTGTAATATTATGAATATGTTTGCATTTAATAAACATCATAGGGATGTCACTTATGACTTCGGAATAACTAATTAAGACTGTAATTTTGTGATTTTTACCTTACAATCCAGAAAATTTTGTCCTTACAATCCATAGACTAAAGTTTATCCTGGCTGTCAGCGTTAGTTTCGGGTTGCCCGTAGCTGTTTGGTTTGATTTTAGATTAGCTATCAGTGTATAGGTCTAATATTTTATTTTCAAATCAAAAGTGAGTAATGAAAATGAGCCTTCACATCAATAGAAAATACTAAAATGGGTATTTAGTACAATTAAAAGAACCATGATTAATTTCTTCTACGTGTTAATACGTCAGATAAGGGTTTACGGAAAATCTTAATAATTGCCAGTCATAAGAAATACTGTAACAATGTTGTTATTACTTCACTAGAAGGATAAAAAGAGTGGCTATTATTAACAGTTACAATTAAATTCCATTATATATAGATATCTACTGCATCTAATTAGTTCAGAAATGTTGAGATAGATCATGGTTTTCTGTTTCTAAAGCTACTATGTACATGTGTTTTACACGGATTACCTATGTAGAGTTGAAAGCCGTTAGTGCGAAGAACGTTGCGTCGAAATATTTTTCGGCTACCCTGTACCGTCGAAAGCCCGTGGAGTCGAATATCCGTGGAAAAAGATGTGGAGTGGATGTGAAGTGGTCCTTTGAAAAAGAGGGCAAGGCTTCCTTCAGCAAAATTTTAGTACTCAGAGTTATATAGTTTTTCACGAAAATAAATTTAAAGTTCATATAAAAATCTCAAGTTTGAGTTTATTTTTCCGAAAAAACGATGAAATTCCGTGTGCTTAGAGACAATTAGGTACAATCCTCGCAAAATTAAGATTATGATTCCGCGGGCATTCGACTCCATGGGCTTTCGACGCTACGGGGTAGAAGAAATACTGTTCGACACGCACCAACGGTAACCCATTTTTAAACAAGTTATATCACTGGCACATTTTTAAGAACAGTAACTTATTGCTTTCGAAAATTGACCACCATATTATCATTTTTGCCTTACCTACATTTTACATGTCTCGGCACTCCGTTCTTTCAAACAGTCTTAAAAACCCATGATATTCAATAGTCCAGTCCAACAATAAATACAAGGATTATGATGAATAAGAAAACCTAATTCGCCAACAACCAACCAACTTATTGTTTAAGGTTTACAATTGTAAGTAGTTCATCTTTTTTGCAACCCAAATCCGATATAACCAATCGGCTATAAAAGATTCAAACTTGCAAACAAGAGGACCGACAAACCTTATCTAGACCAGCACAAAACACCGCCACAAAAAACCGACATAGGCACAAAACAGTTTGGCGCAAATATTATTTGTTTTGAGAACCCTGCGAGGTTCCCTACTCTCAACTCAAATTTGATGACCACTTCGGTGTATTTGTGAAGAAGTTGACTGTTAACCAAGAGGTCGCGTGTTCGAACCCCGCACTGTACAAACATTTGTGTGCATGAACACGTCTGTTGGTCCTGATCTGGGTGTTATATGTATGTATTTATTAAGGTTTATTTGTAATACCTACCACTGTTGATTCTGATATCTGTAACACAAGTGCTTAAGCTACTTACCAGGGAGTCAGATCAATGTATGTGTTGTGTAGTGTGTGTTCGTCTTTTACCTCTAATCTTGCTCCTTGGGCGAAATTGGTATGTTTCACTTAGGTACAATACTAGATTAAACAAATCAAAATAAAATAACATACATAAAGGTATTAGCAAAGCACTAGCTTCCCGCCAGCTGCTTTGCTGTATAACTTGCTACCGGAAGAGATAAAATCACTTCAAGGGCCAATATTTAAGAGGAGATTGACCAACTGGCTTTTGGACAAATGTTTTTATAGTTATAATGAATATTTTAATTGGCGACAACAATTTAAATATAATTTAATATTTCATTCAATAGTAAAATTTTACTAATGTAATTTAATTGACATTAATATATTGTAATTGAATTTGTATTGTTAATTTCTTAATTGAACTTTTGCACGTCTGCGAGCAGATTGAACACATGTGCTAATAACTTTAAAATGTAATCTTTACTAACTGTGTTCTTAGCAAATAAACGTTTGAGTTTGAGTTTGCCTGCTTGGGATTCGGTTCTCTAATATATGAAGCAAAATATATAGCCTACAGATCATCAGGGATTTGTAGGATTCTAATGGTATTTTTTTAACAGTCCATTAGTTTGAGAGCCTATTTAATGCAAACAAACAATAAAATCTTTCCTATTTATAATATAAGTATAGATTTACGAATTCATTATGCATCTTTAATTCTCAATTAGGCACTAAGACCACAATGATCTGAGACACGCGTTTATTAAAACGCGTGTTAAAAATATCTCGGAATTATCTGTCACTCAGTCACGAGCTTTAGTACTAAAACCTAATTTTAAAATTTTGATATTAATTTCACATACTCTTGGGCCGTGTCTTTTTGATTACAGATTTTTTTCTATGAACTTAAAAAAAAGCTCAAATTCCAAAATAATTATTTCAGTCCAGTTTTGCATGCGTACACACTTTATTTTAAAAAAAAACATGTAAATAATATCACTAGTCTACTACAAGATAGAAATTTAGTAGGTATTCAGAATAGGCCGCATGCGCCCGCGCAGCCACGAGACGTGCAACGTGCGCGACCACGTGCGGCGTCCCGTGCGCGCTTTATGTAACGGGGCTATTTACTTCGTTAGATAATCACGGTCTGGACGACATTTCCGCTTACGGCCCTATACAGGGTGTAAAAGAGTACAAGCCGAATTCATGGGAGTGGCTGCCTATGGAGTTTTTTTTTTAAATAAGAGCATTCTGGTTCTGTGTGCGTACCTTATTCATAGCGAAGCAGGATGCAAGAATTGTAGATGGATGACTTTAATGAGGTTTCGCTTTTATTACTATTAAATTATCTAATTACTGTAGATGGATAGACAGTACACATACTTTGACTATTGTATCTATATGTTATGTTTATTTATTTTTGCGTTATTAACCACACTTTACCTGTCTTATTTAATTTTCACTGCAACCATTGCCTTATTTCTACATGACCTTGAGGTTGACTGGCAGAAAATGCTTTAAGCATTAAGTCCACTCTTTATAAATTTCTTGTGCAATAAAGTTTTAAATAAATTACAATCAAACGCAAAAAAATTAAGCAATGAATATAGATTGTTAAATTTATTTGCACATGCGCGACAATTTACGGCGTCTCTTGCACGATTTATGTAACAGGGCTATTTACTTCATTAGATAATCACGGTCGGGACGAGTTTGCCGTCTTTGTCGTTAGTACAGATTATTAAGGTGACGGGTCCTATGTTATTTTATTTTTAGAAACAAGAAAAAAATTATTTAGAACTAGAAATCTCGTCTGACCATCGGTTGCACGGCAAAAAAACGAATACCGCACACACGTGTGAATGGATCTATGTACACTGTATGGTCACGATTTTTACCTTAAGACATATACTGCAAAAAACGTGCAGGACAAATGCCGTGTGAACAAAGCCTCAGTCAGCTTAAATCAAAATTACGATATCATCCTGTAAATTATTTAAAAAAAATATAGCGTAATAAGAAAGAGAAATTTCAATACAATCGGACATTTGGCGGAAGTCTTACTATTTGACGCTATTTTTATATAGAGAAGCTTCTTCGCAATATTATGTAAGGAAATATGACAGCTTTCCCCATTTCTTTATTCATATGGCAGTTCTCCCCATTTTTATCCTTTTTACATTATTTCCATACTTCGAATCTTCCTCTTGAATAACTCCATCTATTATGAAAAAATGCATTAAAATCCGTTAAGTAGTTTTAAAGATCTAAGCACACACACACATATAGACGTTAGGGATAAACGCGGAAATCGATTCGTAATTATTATCCCTGTTAGGCTATACTTCTGAGCCTAGAGACTATGAAGTATTTAAGTAAGTGCAGGTAACTTAAAGACAATGCTTTGCTTGTATGTATCGTGTTTAACCTGTGCCACATAGTGTAACCTAGTGCCGGCACCCCACTGACACGTGCGAGAAAACTACCGTTTTGTTGCTTACGCCGTTTGAGCGTACGAATGTCGTCTCGGTCTTATTCAAAACTAAATTTACTGGAAGATATAAGAATTGTATATAAGTTAAATCTAAGATTCAGATTCGTAATTTGTGTTTTGCTGATATAGGTACGTAAGAAATGTGTAATAATAACAGATAATGATGTTGTGTATACTAGATATTATGTAACAGGTAGTATATTTTTGAAATGTAAAAATGCAAATCATGAATATTTCTGTCGAGTAATACTTAGGTCTGATTTTGATGTGACTCATTTGAAGTACTTACCACTTTGTCATAATGACACTTAACTATTTACGTATCGTGTGATAATGACATAATATTATATAAAATTGTGATGTCATTGCAAAAAAGTTCTTGAAGTGTTTCGGCGCTGACACTAAAATGCATTCTTTTTTACTCTTTTAGTTTCTTCAGTTAGAAAAATTTAACTGTTATTCAATGTTATAGTTAGGTACATTATCAATAGAAAATCGTACAGTTTCAAATGAGGTTACTGATTTATAAACACTCTTGCATCTGCTTTACTTGTTGACAAACTTCTTTTTCTAGACATTTTCGCAGATTAAATAAGTCAATTTGTATTCGTCCTTTTTTATTTGGCATAGGTTTGCTCTTGACCCAAGACTAAGCCCAACGAGGCAAAGACTGAGTCTACAATGGAGCGAGCTCACTTAGAAGATGAGCTGTTCACAATCAGAAAAAGTCTGAACCCGTCACTAAACGCCAACATCACGTGCTGTAATAATAATAAAATAAAATAAATATTTCTTCTGTCACAACCATCAGTACATTAAGATAACATTTGATGTGATGGATGAAATCGATTTGATTATGAGAGAACTGGAGTCTGAACTAGGCTTGGCCTATAATGCTGAGCGCCAGCACTCTCTCCTCACTCGATGACGTTGGGGGGTACAAAAAGTAAATCTTACAGTACCATTACAGTAGGTTATAAAGAGTATTAACATTGAAAAATTACTTAGCTTTAGATTTCCGCTCAGTTACGCCGGCATAAGTACCCAACTACACTACCTGTGACCACCGACTATGTTAGAGAACAAGCACATGCAAAAAGCACCGCCCGCCCTCCCACAAATCGCATGCAAAACAGATAATGCAATAATTAGTACCAACACCGACGTGCAAAAGAAAACCTCAACGCGTTTCGCCGCCTCACGCGGCATCTTCAGGAGGAGATGTTGTCGCCTCGGCTGCGCTCCGACGACTAACCTGTGAACGCTGGTGAACAGGCCTTTTATACTTTTCCCCCACTATTGTTGTGACGTACTAGCGACCGATCCGGTCCTATTATTACTAATGATATTATTACTATTTTGACGGTTAGAAAAATTTGAAAAAATATTTAATAGTGGGGACGTTGTGTAACTGACCTGCTCATTCAGCAGTGTAAGCGAATTATCTTTATTATGTTTAATTATTTCTAATTGTTCTAAAACGGATAGTTTTAAACTTTTTTCGCATGTGTGTAAAATTGAAAATGTGTGATTATCAGGAATTCTATGTCCTGTGTCTAAAAGGTGTTTCGCGAAATGGGATTTTTCGGGATGGTTATTTCGATACGCGGATATATGTTCTTTATAACGTGTGTTGAAACTACGGCCGGTCTGCCCTACATATGTGGAGTTACATTCATTATAATTAAGTTTATAAACACCAGATTTCTGGTGTTTATCAAGCTTATCCTTACCATTACATAACATTCGTAATGAGTTATTTGTGTTAAAAGCTGCGTGCATATCGTGATTTTTTAGTAACTTAGAAATTCGTTCCGACACCGGTCCTAAATAAATCAAACTAGAATTATACCTGTTATCCTTTTTATCAGAAACAGCGTATAATAAACTAGTTATGATTTTGTTAATTTTATTTTTTATTAAACTGTCAATAATGCATCTCTTGTATCCGTTTGAAGTGGCGATGTGGTAAAGAATATTTAATTCTTTTTTGTAATTAATTTCACTTAATGGTATTGTAAGAAGGCGATGTACATATGAGTTGAACGCGGCCATTTTATGTTGCCACGGATGACAAGAAGATGCATGAATGACAGTGTCAGTGTGGGTTGGTTTACGATATATTTGGAATTCATGCTTACCCTGCACCTTTGTTATTGTTAAATCTAAGAAATTAATACTATCATTCTGTTCTAATTCTAATTTAAATTTAATTTTGGGGTGAATTTTATTTATTTTATTAAGAAATATGTCCAACTGACGGTTTGTTCCGGTCCAACAAATCAATATATCATCTACGTATCTATAATAATAAAGAATATTCCTATCATGTATTAAGTATTTATTTTCAAAATTATCCATGAAAATATCTGCCATTAATGGACTTAAAGGAGAACCCATCGCTAAGCCCTCCTTTTGTCTATAATATTGATTGTTGAACCGGAAATAATTTTGTTTCATACATAATGTAGTTAATAATATGAGATCGTCTATCTCCCCCGGATGCAATCGTTGTTTTTCTAAATGGTACTTTAAAATAGTTAGAGAATCTTGGTAGGGTACATTGGTAAATAAACTATCGACATCTAATGATAACAACTTTGCATTCCGTGGGAGAGAAACAGACTGGATTTTTTAATTAAATCCAAACTGTTTATAAGGGAATGTTTAGGATCGAATGACGATTTTGCCTTTAATAAATAATTTAGTTGTTTGGCTAGCTTATATGCAGGTGCGCCGATGTAGGAAACTACAGGGCGCATCGGCATATTTTCTTTATGTATTTTAGGTAAACCGTACAAAAATGGACTACGCGGATTCATTTCTAAGATTGAATTTCGAGTGGATGAATTATTTGAAAATATAAACTGAGCTGAATTTACGGCTTCTTTTATTTCAGAGGCAAACTTTTTAGTTGGGTCTGACTGTAAAAGGACAAAATCGTCATTCTGAATTATTTCCTCCACCTTTTGGATTAACAAAATCATAACTAGTTTATTATACGCTGTTTCTGATAAAAAGGATAACAGGTATAATTCTAGTTTGATTTATTTAGGACCGGTGTCGGAACGAATTTCTAAGTTACTAAAAAATCACGATATGCACGCAGCTTTTAACACAAATAACTCATTACGAATGTTATGTAATGGTAAGGATAAGCTTGATAAACACCAGAAATCTGGTGTTTATAAACTTAATTGTAATGAATGTAACTCCACATATGTAGGGCAGACCGGCCGTAGTTTCAACACACGTTATAAAGAACATATATCCGCGTATCGAAATAACCATCCCGAAAAATCCCATTTCGCGAAACACCTTTTAGACACAGGACATAGAATTCCTGATAATCACACATTTTCAATTTTACACACATGCGAAAAAAGTTTAAAACTATCCGTTTTAGAACAATTAGAAATAATTAAACATAATAAAGATAATTCGCTTACACTGCTGAATGAGCAGGTCAGTTACACAACGTCCCCACTATTAAATATTTTTTCAAATTTTTCTAACCGTCAAAATAGTAATAATATCATTAGTAATAATAGGACCGGATCGGTCGCTAGTACGTCACAACAATAGTGGGGGAAAAGTATAAAAGGCCTGTTCACCAGCGTTCACAGGTTAGTCGTCGGAGCGCAGCCGAGGCGACAACATCTCCTCCTGAAGATGCCGCGTGAGGCGGCGAAACGCGTTGAGGTTTTCTTTTGCACGTCGGTGTTGGTACTAATTATTGCATTATCTGTTTTGCATGCGATTTGTGGGAGGGCGGGCGGTGCTTTTTGCATGTGCTTGTTCTCTAACATAGTCGGTGGTCACAGGTAGTGTAGTTGGGTACTTATGCCGGCGTAACTGAGCGGAAATCTAAAGCTAAGTAATTTTTCAATGTTAATTCTAATTATGGATTTCCGCAAAGTAACGCCTGATACTATTAATTATATTAAATCAGCTAGCGTAGCTGTACAGGCACGTCTATACATTAAGCTTACTAAGCTTCACCGCTTGGCGGTTCAAAATGTCTGGTTTAATCAGCAGTGTAAGCGAGAAAATCTTATTCCAAAATACATCAATTTACGTTCCAACACGAATAATCGATCCGCGGATATAGCTATTAAAAAAGCGCAGTCTATTTGGCTTAATGAAGAATCTCGATACTGGTTTTCAGTTAGAGATAATCTCAAACTACATCTCAAAATTCTTTATTCTCAATTATCTTTCTCTTTACATAATATAGAATTCGATTTATTAGACGATAAAGCAAGGCTTCTTGCTTCTCAAGAAGCCCATCAAAAATATCTCGTTCAATGTAGAAAATTGCGTGTGTTGAGACGCGAGTCGGTCACTAACAACAATGCTAGCATGCAACGGGATCTCCACGAACAGACTCATAAATTTTACCCGCGTATTAAAAACATATCCAATGTTCAGCTGTCTAATGATGAAGTTTCCTTATTAAATAAAGGTTTAAAATACAATTTACAGCCATCTATTAATCAAAAAACGTTAGAAAGTTTAGCCGTTGACGTGGAGATCACCGTTGTATGTAGCAAAAAAGATCAACTTTGTAAAAATTTAGTAACAAATATAGCCGCTAATCAGATTAAAACAGCTATGGGACAATCAAATCGCGGATCATCTAATCCAGAGTACCATATTTATAAAACACTTAGCCAAAAAATCTCCGAAAACAATTTGATTGTCTCCAAAGCTGATAAGGGTAACACGGTGGTGGTTATGGAGCGTAGTAATTATGTCCAAAAGGTGGAGGAAATAATTCAGAATGACGATTTTGTCCTTTTACAGTCAGACCCAACTAAAAAGTTTGCCTCTGAAATAAAAGAAGCCGTAAATTCAGCTCAGTTTATATTTTCAAATAATTCATCCACTCGAAATTCAATCTTAGAAATGAATCCGCGTAGTCCATTTTTGTACGGTTTACCTAAAATACATAAAGAAAATATGCCGATGCGCCCTGTAGTTTCCTACATCGGCGCACCTGCATATAAGCTAGCCAAACAACTAAATTATTTATTAAAGGCAAAATCGTCATTCGATCCTAAACATTCCCTTATAAACAGTTTGGATTTAATTAAAAAAATCCAGTCTGTTTCTCTCCCTCGGAATGCAAAGTTGTTATCATTAGATGTCGATAGTTTATTTACCAATGTACCCTACCAAGATTCTCTAACTATTTTAAAGTACCATTTAGAAAAACAACGATTGCATCCGGGGGAGATAGACGATCTCATATTATTAACTACATTATGTATGAAACAAAATTATTTCCGGTTCAACAATCAATATTATAGACAAAAGGAGGGCTTAGCAATGGGTTCTCCTTTAAGTCCATTAATGGCAGATATTTTCATGGATAATTTTGAAAATAAATACTTAATACATGATAGGAATATTCTTTATTATTATAGATACGTAGATGATATATTGATTTGTTGGACCGGAACAAACCGTCAGTTGGACATATTTCTTAATAAAATAAATAAAATTCACCCCAAAATTAAATTTAAATTAGAATTAGAACAGAATGATAGTATTAATTTCTTAGATTTAACAATAACAAAGGTGCAGGGTAAGCATGAATTCCAAATATATCGTAAACCAACCCACACTGACACTGTCATTCATGCATCTTCTTGTCATCCGTGGCAACATAAAATGGCCGCGTTCAACTCATATGTACATCGCCTTCTTACAATACCATTAAGTGAAATTAATTACAAAAAAGAATTAAATATTCTTTACCACATCGCCACTTCAAACGGATACAAGAGATGCATTATTGACAGTTTAATAAAAAATAAAATTAACAAAATCATAACTAGTTTATTATACGCTGTTTCTGATAAAAAGGATAACAGGTATAATTCTAGTTTGATTTATTTAGGACCGGTGTCGGAACGAATTTCTAAGTTACTAAAAAATCACGATATGCACGCAGCTTTTAACACAAATAACTCATTACGAATGTTATGTAATGGTAAGGATAAGCTTGATAAACACCAGAAATCTGGTGTTTATAAACTTAATTGTAATGAATGTAACTCCACATATGTAGGGCAGACCGGCCGTAGTTTCAACACACGTTATAAAGAACATATATCCGCGTATCGAAATAACCATCCCGAAAAATCCCATTTCGCGAAACACCTTTTAGACACAGGACATAGAATTCCTGATAATCACACATTTTCAATTTTACACACATGCGAAAAAAGTTTAAAACTATCCGTTTTAGAACAATTAGAAATAATTAAACATAATAAAGATAATTCGCTTACACTGCTGAATGAGCAGGTCAGTTACACAACGTCCCCACTATTAAATATTTTTTCAAATTTTTCTAACCGTCAAAATAGTAATAATATCATTAGTAATAATAGGACCGGATCGGTCGCTAGTACGTCACAACAATAGTGGGGGAAAAGTATAAAAGGCCTGTTCACCAGCGTTCACAGGTTAGTCGTCGGAGCGCAGCCGAGGCGACAACATCTCCTCCTGAAGATGCCGCGTGAGGCGGCGAAACGCGTTGAGGTTTTCTTTTGCACGTCGGTGTTGGTACTAATTATTGCATTATCTGTTTTGCATGCGATTTGTGGGAGGGCGGGCGGTGCTTTTTGCATGTGCTTGTTCTCTAACATAGTCGGTGGTCACAGGTAGTGTAGTTGGGTACTTATGCCGGCGTAACTGAGCGGAAATCTAAAGCTAAGTAATTTTTCAATGTTAATACTAATTATGGATTTCCGCAAAGTAACGCCTGATACTATTAATTATATTAGGTTATAAAGAATTTAACTATATTGCAACTTAAATATTAGTACTAATGATTTAATAATATGTGTGTGTGTGTGTGAGAGAGAGAGAGAGAATGTGTACATCTACTCTACTGGTGGTATCATATCTTCAGTGGCATCATACGTCAACAACAGGAACCTGTTGGTGGCACTTTTGCAATCATAAATAGAGAGAGGGTGAAGGTCTAGAAGGCGATGTAATTTGACAGCCGCTTGGTGCAGTGGCCCACAGGGCGGAATTTTAAAAAATCAAGGGTCGCGGGTTGTATCCCCGAACAGTACAAACATAAGTGTGCATGAACATGTGTGTTTGTACTGGTCTGGGTGTTTTCTATGTATAACATGTATTAATTTACAAAAAAAAGTATTTAAGTACGTTTATCCGTTGTCTAGTACCCATAATACAAGCCTCGTAGCTTAATCTGGGACAAGATAATTTAGTGTGATTGTGGTGAAATATTTATTTTAAAAAAAAGTTGTAGAGAAAGGGACCTTTAAAGCAGAAGAATCGACATGCAAATCGTATAACTTCGTATTTTTATTTTTGCACTTCGTAATTTGTAGATAAATAACAAAAATACAACATTATTCGCGCATTGCCACTGTAAGGCAGTTGGTTCGTTAATTTCCCAGAAATCGCAATTTTGTACACACACGTGACTGCTGTGTGTAAACGATTAACAAGCCAGCTGTTCAGAAACGTGAGTTTGCTTGATGTAATACTGCCTTCGGGGACACTTGTTACAACATTACTTAAATTTGATTACCATATTACAATAGGTTGCTTTTGTATAGAAGAAAATAGCTAGGAAAATTCCATAGGTGTTCTGAAAATAATGTGTCAATATTTGGCTTTCTAATCCATCAGCAGGCGTAAGCCGTAGCTGAAGGTAGCCAAGGGGATTTCTTTCCTAGTATGGTGAATATTAATTATCTTACCAGATGTATCAATTTTAAAGGACGACCACTTTGGTGTGATGGTCAAGAAGTAGACTTTAACCAAGAGGTCGCCGGTTCGATCCCCGCACTATACAAACATTTGTGTGCATGAACATGTCTGTTTGTACTGGTCTGGGTGTTATATGTATTTATTTTACACATTGGGACATTTCGCCACCAGTTTTGTCGTCTAAATTAAAGCTGTAAATAAATAAATTAATTAATTTATTTATTTCAGACATAGTCCATATGTGTTTGTTAGTACATCAAATTAATAATACATTAAAAATAGAAATTTATATAATTAATTTTTGTGTCTTTGGCGATCTGGACGCGGGTCCAGTGCTGCATAATGGCACTGTCCACGTCCAGTCTCGCTGCGACCGTTTTTAGAAGGCTGTTGGCGCTGCCCCGGACTCGATGCATCAGCGATGCAATGCGCTTTCTAATGATAGCCGAAAGGCTATCGACTTCAGCTGCGGCTAGCATAGCCGAAGCACTGCAGTACCGCGGCAGCCCCATCAGCCCCCTAAATGTAAAAGAGAATTATTTTGCTTTAAATTTCCACTTATAAGTCCAGCGACTTCCAGCTCTAGTTTTTTCAAGTGGTTAAAGTTGTATGTTTTTGGGCGAACGACGAAAGCGCAGGAAGCGCTTTCGTCGTTTAGCTGAAATTTAAAGCAAAATAATTCTCTTTTTCAGCTTTAGTCATGGATTTCCGCAAAGTAACGCCTGATTCCATCAACTATGTCTAAAATAAAACTTTAAGACTCGCTCTAAATTAACACACAACTAGAAAAAGCCTAAACCCTTCACTAAATGCCAACTTCACGTGCTCAGGGGTGTACTTTGTAACTTTTCATCTGTGTTTTCGAGTAAGCCAGAGCTCAAGCTTGTAAATTTCGTGGCCTCTCAGCCTACGGTGAACCCGCCACGTCCCCGACTCACATAGCACCGGAGGGCACCGTCAGGTTTTTAGTGGGTAGGCGAGTTCTCTCTCTGAGGCCTGGAGTCCCACATAACCCCCAGCTGCCCCCGCGGCTGGTATGCGTAACAGCATTTCCCTGAGGTTAAAAAAAGAGCTCAAACTTGTAAGTGTGACTGGGCTGGCTTTATCCGAATCTACGGGCTGAGTTGGAGTTTATATATTAAATTATAATCACATTAATAACTAGGCCGTATTTTTGACATGACCACATAAGCCATACCTTCTTAATATTTTGCCAGAAGACATTCGACGAGAAAGAGATAGCATTAAACGTAATGTAAAAAAATATTACCTCAGCACATTGGATACATAAATATTACTTGTAAATAACTTTAATTGCGACTCACTTGATCCTACAGACAAACTGTGTAAATAGTTTTGTAGGACTTTGTTTATAAAAATGTACCATGTTGTTTTCATAATAAATAAATAAAAAATAAAAAATAAATATTATGTGTCAATTGTGCATGCGCGACTGACAGGTCCGCGATTATCGCTTAGGAGCTATCAAACAAAGAGGCAGACGCGGTATGAGCTTTCCGCGCGTGGTCCCACTTAACCGAGTCCGATGGACCTACTTCGCTCCTAGTCGTCGTTAGTACTGCGAATAGTTTATTTTGTAGTAGGCTAGATGAAACCACCAATCGTTGACATACTCTTTATTAACTGTCAAAACGGTCTGCCTCCATAGATTTTGTATGGGACTACAAAAACGTGACGTCATGGGAGTGTATCAGAAACCGGAGTCAAATTGACCGAATATTTATTGAATTTTGTGTGTTTAAAAATTGGTTTCTACAGCTTTTTGGAAATATAACTGGTTTTATAACTTTATAGGGGCTATGTTTTTTAAATGCCATGGTCTTGATATTTAAGATAGGTGTTTTCATGGCTGTTGATGATTGTAAGGGCGTAGTACCGTATCTTTCTTTGTTTGGTTTGATATACGCTTGAAGTCTCGTTGAAACTTGTCTCTGTGTGCCTGTGTCATTTCAAGAACTTGTTTCTTGCTATCTATCTGTTTTTATATCTATACCGTGCAACGGGTTTGCGAGTAGGGCCTTACCAAGCCGAGTATACAGTGTTACCAAAGTTACACGGAGTTGCCTAACTCTTATAAAACTGGCGGGATCTAGCCGCGTGTTGCAAGCGCGGTGCAAGGTTGGACTGACGAAATCACAATTTGTGAATGCATTTTGTGGACCGTTCACACTTGACGACCACTTTGGTGTAATGATCAAGAAGTTGACTATTAGCCAAGAGGTTGCAGGTTCGATACCCACACTGTACAAATATTTGTGTGCATGAACATGTCTGTTTGTACTGGTCTGGGTGTTATAAGTATTTATTTAAGTTTATTTGTAATACCACTGTTGATTCTGTTATCTGTAACACAAGTGCTTAAGCTATTTACCACGGAGTCAGATGTGTATGTGATGTTGTTGCATATTTATTATACTCGTTTTGTTGAGACCTATTAGAGCATCTTCAAATCAAAAATCAAAATCATTTTTTTATTGTTTCAAACTATTTTTGGGCCCCCTACTAGCGCTTGGAGACAAAACAAAAGACAATTAGGCAAGTAGTGTTACTAATTTTAACCAATCTATAGTGTCTAGTTTCTTGTCTGTGTAAGATCATTAATGATCTTACCTGGTTTTGGGGCTAGAACGAGAAATTTAGTAAGATTTTATTTAAGTTGTACTAATAATTATTTTACTGTTTGATTTGAGCAAATCGGTATTAACAAAAATGCATAAGGGATTAAAAAAAACACTTTAATTAAATTATCTGCACTGTAATAATACTGCTATACTCAAAAAGATGCGTTTAAACTTTCCTGTGTTATGTTTGTGGGTTTATTTTAAATTAACCTCATGTAAGTTAAATAAAACAAACTTTTTTCACTCAACTATTAAAAGAATTTAAAAATAGCTATTACCAAACACGTAATTTTTTTTCCATTTTCTAAGTATGTAGTTAGTAAAGTTTCCTAAATTTTCCATCAGAAAAGATGGA
This sequence comes from Pyrausta despicata, assembly GCA_963921415.1. Taxonomy (NCBI): domain Eukaryota; kingdom Metazoa; phylum Arthropoda; class Insecta; order Lepidoptera; family Crambidae; genus Pyrausta; species Pyrausta despicata. Next base: position 7,757,668 of record OY992869.1, read on the forward strand.
AAAGGGGAATGTGCGAGCTCCTTTACATTGCAAGAAACACCGTATTGCGATCTGTAAATCGGCAGTGATTACTACACCTTTCGTAATAGAGTCTAAATTGCTGTGTATTAATAAATAAAAAGTAGAATATGCACTTTGCGGTTACTTAGGGTTTTAATAAGTTACTAAAGTTGTGGAATTGTGGATTAGCTAGGATTACGGTAAGGTTCGACAATTGGCCTGAACTGATGTTACAGAACCTGTGTTTTAATAATTAATAGATAAAAAAAATACAAAAAAACACGCTTTTATTGCTTACTAAAAAAAGAGAAAATAATTTCTAAGTACAAAGAATTTATGTTACAATAAAGTAAAAATCTCTTTATGTCGTTTTCATAGTTCTCTTTTCATAGTTGCCAATAAGCACCCAACGCTTTTGACTCTGCTGCAATATCTTGTCTTCTTATTTCCTCTTTTTTAGTATGCTATAAAAGCGAGTTTTTTTTAGCTTTTTAAATTTTTATTTATTTTTTTAGTTAATAAGGATAATGGAAAACTCTTATCCAATTATTGCATTGTCATCGGTACTTGATACGTGTGCAAAATTTCAAACTAATCCGATTTCTGGAAGTTAGTGAAAATTGCGTTTAAAGCTTCCGTTACATACAGACCGAGCTAATAAAAGCGTGTTAAAAATAAAAACACCAGAATGAGAATATAGGGTCGACGGATTTGACCAGGCATAGCTAAGAACCACGGTAATGAAATTATCTTTCGGATAAAAAAAAACAGCTTTGATATCGGTCCATCAGATATGTATGATAACTATTAATTTTTTGTTAATTTAATGATAATTTGTAGACATTTTGTGATTGTTTAGATAGACATTTTACTATTTAAATTTATTATGCCAATATTAATTTAAGATTTGCATGCCATTGATAATGGTTGATTAAGCGGATGTATAATTGCTGATAAATAATTATGACCATCTCCAGTGTGCCTTAACCAAACGCAAATAAAGATTTCTATTTCTATTTCTATAGGTGCCACTATTGGACACAAGCCTCACTTCAACTATGAAGTGGTATAAGCCATACTCCACCATGGGGGTCACTGCGGACTGACCAACCTCACTGTCAGATGTTATTAAGCCGCCCGAGGGCCTCTGACCAGACTTAACGACTAATATCTGTCGATAGTAAACGGGGCCAACAGTTAACGTGCTCTCCGAAGCACAAAGGTACTTGTAAATAGACGTCACTTAATTGGTCGGAATGGTCACCCATCATAAACATGACCGCGCCTTAGGTTGCTTAACTTTTGGTATCACTACCAAAGCGCTACCATCAATGAGCCACTAGCACCTTATTTATGCATATATCGAGATAAAACTTTAATAATGCCTACCTATTCATATTTTTATTTCAACGTCTATTGCGTTAGCAGCAAATCCATTAAGTTTATCCTTCATCAACTACTCGGATTGAAATTTCACCATCGATTACATTATCGGATCGAAATATCGATTCAAACACGAAATCAACCCATGAGAGCATGACGAAGTAATTTGAAACGTATTCTTTCGAGGAATAAATGCCGTTTTCAAATGTAAAATAAAATGTCAGCAATAATGATGTTGGTGGATCATTGTTGTAGTAATTGTATTATTAATTTGTAATATTTTTATTCGAAATTGTAAGAGAGAAACAAACAACGGTCCTCAAACCTTTTGCGTATTCTATGGTGTGTAAATCACCATCGATAATTAAAAGCTTAGGTAGGCTTTTAAGGGTCGCACCGATTTTGTAAATAAAATCAAAGTAATCAGCACGTTGTTGTGTGAAAAACTACGTACATTTAGTTACAGTCTTCAAACAAAGCGATGTATCATGTATTGAAATTTTATTTTGCAAAATCTTATTTTTTTTCTCTTATTTTTTAAAATTTTTTTTTTATCTGTCCAACCAACCAACCTACCTAAATTCTTTTTGTAGCATTTCACAGAAATGTATTGAATACTTTACTTATGAACGAAAATATTTTCAAGTTCATAGTTATTTCTTCTGCTTATCTATTAGTAATTATGGATGAGATGTATACAGCAAAGACTTGACATTTTTTCTCTTAACACTATGTTAGAAATGTTAGTCGAAACACAAGTTTTTGCGTTCATAACGATATTAAGTTAATTTTAATCATAATGACATCCAGAATATATTCCTTTAACAAGAAAATTATCAATCAAGCAATACCTTAGATCCTCTGCTTGCGAAATTGTGAAACATAGCTTATTTTACGGATTTGCTTGTGAGTAGGATATATGTATATTTGTTTCTTCTGTTTACGCGAACTGTAGACACTGAAATGATACACTTTAAACAATAAATAATTTGTAGAAAGTATATCATTACAGTAAGATAGTTTTTTAAAGTAGTTCTTGGTTTCTCGATTATATAAAATTTTAGTGTCGAAATTAATATAAAGCAAGCCAAATTCAAGGGGGTGACTCTCGGCCGAGATTAGGAAACATACATCATATAAAACAAACATTTAAAAAAGATTTAATGTTTATTTTTCTGTGTTCTAGACTCGACACATGTTTACACACCCACCCTTACTGATTGATCTTATCAATCGCGTTATTTTTAAGTGGCTAAGAAATATTATATAGAATGCTAATAAAATCTTACTTAACAAAAAAGTAAAATAAGTCACAGACAGTCAAACGCAAGTGCTATTACTCTGTCGTTCTCGCTTGAAAATTGTCTGGATATTAGCTAGACAACATTAGCGCATGTCGAAACCGTATTTCCGCGGCTGTGTCAACATCAAGTTAACTAAATACTTACAAAACATACTTAACTTGAACCCGTATTCGTAAACTAAAGCATATTTTTGTTATTATTTTTCCAGACATAAATTTATACATCATTTAATTTCAATTTACTTATTTGCATTAAATATGATACATAAAAAGATTTTATACATTTTCAACGTAGATGACATTATTTGGTTTGCTATTCGTTTTATAAGTAACTTTTCATTATTTTCAAATGATACACTTTTTCACGGATGATTTTGCGATTTATTCATATTTTATTTTAACCTGACGTTTCGGACCCCTTGCATCGTCCGTGGTCACAGGTAGACCAAGGTACAAGTCGTCATTACATAGTTTTAAAAAAAAACTACCATCACTCAAAAATATTAAGTTACGTTCCTATCTACACAAAAAAGCTAACAGTATCTTGAGGCCTTGCAGTGCGGGATCTAACTTAAGTCTGGTGTAATTGTTTTTTTAAAGTTATATATCCAGAAGAAACGTAGTTTTGCTACCAACTGTCGGCGTTCGGTCCTTAGCAATTGTTTAAGTTCCAATATAGATAATTACTAAAGAAACAAAAATAAAAACAGACTGTAAAGTAACCAGGCCATGAACCTTCACTGCTGAATCGCTGAACTTGTATCATGGCTGCGGACCCTCACATAGCCGCTATACAATATATTGTTCAGTTCTTGAAAGCTCGCTATAGGAGCAGTAAGCTACATTTTAATAAAAAAATGAAATAAATTTAAGTATACAAAACATCACGTGACATGATAAGTAGCGAAAGCACTTGTGTTACAAATATCAGACTCAACAGCGGTTTTACCAAATAAAATTAAATAAATACATAAAACACCCAGACCAACACAAACAGACATGTTCATGCACACACATGTTTGGCACAGTGCGGGGACCGAACCCGCGACCTCTTGGATAATAGTCAACTTCTTAACCATTACACCAAAGTGGTCGTCAAATAATAGGACCTCTGATATCTGAATTTATCGGCTTTAAGCAACCAGCATCCAGTTCGATTCAGAGTTTGCTATTTTTCTGTTATGCGCGTTAATCTTAGGATATAAGGAACTCGAATTTCGTTTAATGGCAGGTTCGAGTTATGAATACGGCGATCATTTGCAAGTTACAAGTAAGCTAAGTGCACGACTGACTATCTGGGTCCTCTATGGAAAATTGCAGTTACACACGACCTTGATTTTTATGTAGAGCGTAAATGAGTTATGTGAAATAGGTCCCATATACTAAGGTGTTGGGATTTAGTATTAGGTATGGGAATTTAGTCGGGGTGGGTTTGATGTGAAACACACCCACATTTTTTTTTAAATTACTTCAAGTTTAATTACACTATCACATAAATATTATAAATGTGAACATTTCTTTGTTTTGTTATTTGGATGTTTGTTCGTCAATCAGGCTGAAACTACTGAACGGATTTTGATGAAATTTGGTATACAGACAGGGTATAAGCTGACTTAAGTGATAAGGATACTTTTTATCCCGATTAAATGCTCCGCGGAAGAAGTAGCGGGCGGGCCACTAGTCCTGCATATTTCTCACTATCGCGTTCGGCCCGTCCCGGTTTCGCACGTACCTATGTCCTATGTTCATCAGGAACGATATCGTTTTTTTTAATCTGTCCAGTAGTTTTAGAGCATATTCAATTGAAACAAACAAACAAGTCTGTCCACGTTATAATATTAATAATACTTAATAGTCCTCCTGGCCGATTTCGACCACGGCGGCTAATCTCAACAGAGATCAGCCAACTGCGCAGTAGATATTATAGTGCACAAGTGTGAGCGCAATACACAGGTGCACTCACTGTTTCATCACTCTCAAAGTTCGGTGAGACGGCAATCCGACATGACCGGAGAGAGATCAGGCCAACGGCTTAACGTGCTTTCCGAGGCACGGTTATAATATTAGTGTAGAACTAAACAAGTATACAAAATGTCACTAGGATTGGCGCTTGCTTGATTCAGTATTGCACAGTGCGTTGGCATTGACATGATGACAATTACCCAATGCGAATGTCCATCTCAGAAGACAAACCTGATGGGCAAATTGCAGGCACAATATCACACGTATTAGGGTTGTCGACTAAACGATATAGCCCCGATATTAGCCAGGAAACGGCTGGTGAGCTTCAAAGGCTATTTCGACCAGCCAGCATATATAAGAACAAATGTAATTAAATTATTTTGCCAATAAAAAACCCTTTCGAAATCGGTCCATGCGTTCGGGAGGTACCATGCCACAGAGATACACGAAAACACAACAACCCAAACATACACACAAACAAACAGATAAAAGGGTTAAACTTATGACACATCTGTTTTTCATCTAGGGTTAAAAACTAAAAATGGTAGTGTCATGTTAGTTAAGCAGCGCTGGAGGTGATATTTTTTCTATATACATAGTTTAAATTTTTGTTTCCCTGATTTATTTTTTATTTTTTTACTATCTGTTTCTATACTATTAGGCTAGTTGTATTATAATATCTTAGTTTAATTATTTAACATTATCTATTACAACCTCATGTTAGTATGACGGCCTACTATAAATTTTGATCTGTATCATTAATATCTTTCGTACGTGCTGTGGTGTTCTTTTTTATTAGGTTCACAAATTTACTTAGATTTCAAATATTCCGCTAACGTTTTAAACTGTGTAAAAGCTACCTACGTGACACTAGCGGAATTTCATGACATACCACCCGCACAACACTAAAATTATTGCCACGAATAAAAAAAGAAGAAGAAGAAGATGTACAGTAATTTATTAGATTATACCTGACCACGGTTACACATCAACAATAAGCCATGTTAAACATATTTATGTTAAGCACACAGCCCAAGTTTGCATGTCGAAATATGCGAAGTTTCTGCATACAAAATAACATATTTGGAGTTTCAAGTAACTCAGTCCTACTTAATCAGTTTTAGGAATGACATAAATCAAAGTTATAGAAATTTATTGATACTAAATGAATAAATTTAAACGTATTCCATATAATAATATGTTATTAGTTGTGCATGAACAACAGTTTTTATTCAGTTAGTGACTGAAAGTTTAGAACGAACTTTGTTTAACTTATTTTTTTATATTGGCAATGTTATTGTTTTTTTTTATTTAGCCTTTATCATCCCACTGCTGGGCAAAGGCCTCCCCCAAATCTCTCCACCTGTTCCTGTCTATTGCTAACGTTTCCCAGTCCCGTGTTGCATTGACCAAGTCGTCACACCATCGTTTCTTGGGTCTGCCCCTTCGGCAATAGCCGTCTGTAGGCACCCATTTGGTGACGACTCGGGCCCACCTCTCTGGATGCATCCTGCAGATGTGACCCGCCCACTCCCACTTCAATTTCGCGGAAATAATTTCTAAACTTGATAAAATTTATCTACACTTATAATATAAAGAAGAAAACTTGCTTGCTTGTTCGAATTCAATAGGCTCCAAAAAAACTGGACAGATTAAAAAAATAAATACTTTATTGTTCCTGATGTTATTGTTTAAAAAATATATATTACCTTAGAATCCTACATTATCCCTGATGGACATAAAACGTACTTATTTTTGTGTTAAGCCTGTCTGAGTTCATCATTTCATCATCAGGCATTAAATATCTATTTTCAATCAAATCACGAATTATTGCGATATGACCAGATCCATACCTGATACCTAGGTGCCATGTCCATAACATGATATATAATGTAGGTTTTGTGGGTCCTGCGACTTCCAGCTCTAGCTTTTTCAGGTGATTACAGTTGGATGTATTTTGGTTCCTGCGCTGGCGTTGTTTAGTGGAAATTTAAAGCAAAATAATCCTCTTTTTTAGCTTTAGTCATGGATTTCCGCAAAGTAACGCCTGATTCCATCAATTGTGTCGATGAATTTTCAAAAACTATCGACATGATAAGTATATCGACTTATAGATAAAATACATTTTAATGGAACATCGTTTTTTTTGTAAATCCATCTGCCGTTTAAACTTGAATTACAATAACCATTTAAAATATCTCGGTCACAAAACTGGCCACAATCTCGCCAGAGGCGTGTCTTCACCTTGACATGTTACGTCACTAGCAAGGTGAAGAGCGCGTTATGTAATAGTGTTGTAACGAGTTGCACTGTCGTGCTGGCCTGGTTTACAACAATTGTTATTAATAGTTTATCTGCAACTGTACACTCGACTCGAAATTAAGGAATAAGAAACTGGACTGTTTTGTCTGTTAATCTTATATATGTAAAAATGAATTGTTATTGTTAGTCTCGCTACAACTCGAGAACGGCTGAGCCGATTTGACAAATTTTAGTCTCGAAATATTCGTTGAAGTTCAGGGAAGGTTTAAAAGGTAAGATAAGAAAAACCGGGCAAATATATCTAAATTTAAGAGATCATTAGTTGAGAATTGCTTGAAGTATTAAGATAGTCAATTTTAATGTACACTGCTCAACAAAGTCTAGGGAACAGGTTTTTAGGGAATATTTTTATTTTTATATATTTTTGTTTTAAAGTTTATATACCAATCGATGCGCAATTTAATGCTTAATTAGTTGCGTATATAAATAAAGGATTCAGTTTTTGAATTACGAGGTAATTTTAATGAAAAACAAAGAAAGTGTATTACAGAACTAAACAAAGAAATTTAATTTAATAAAATTTCTTAAAAATTAAAACATTACAGTTAAGAACAAATATGCGGGGACTTTTTTAATAATCAGTTTGACCCCCTAAGGCATTAACAACAGCTTGGCATCGTCGTGGCATACTGATTATGAGACTATCGATTGTCTCTTGTGGAAGAAGACTCCATTCTCTGGAGGGATGTGAAAAAAGTTCATCTGCTGTGTTCAAATTTTGAGGGAGATTTCTAAAAGCCCTTCTCTTTAGTAAATCCCACGCGTGTTCAATGGGATTGAGGTCCGCGGACTGAGCAGGCCACTCCAGCACTTCGACGTCTCTACTAGGACATGTCATCAAAATGTATTAATTGCTAGTAATGTTACTTCGCCAACTGTACCTTGTATGTACGGTGGCCAGAACTCACAGTAAACACTGCGGTATTAATATACGCTGTGATACGGGCGACTTTGCAACAAAAATGGCAAGCCTAATGTTCTGGCTACTGTACCTAGCTAAATATTATAAACACATATTATAAACACATACTGCCATCTGAACTAACTAAATCCTATTAACTAGCCGATCATATGATCAGAAAGTGGAAAGTAAGGGTCTCTCAAATTCTAAAGCATTTTCATAAGCATAAAGGAATATGACGACAATCATTTTTCATTATATATAATAAATAAATAAATTGCTTCAACGAGCACACCAATTACCTAGCCCCAAATTAAGCGTGCTAGCGTAGCTTGTGCTATGGTGGCTAGGATAACGGATAGTAATACTTAAATACATGTATAAACACCCATGACTCGTGTACAAATGCTTGTGCTCATCACATAGCAGGATTCGAACCCGCGACAGCTGGTTTTGTAGTCTGGACCTCAGACCACTAGACCAAAGCTGTCGTCAATTAGGTCGCCGTTACTCAGTCAAGCACTAGAATGGGAGGTAATGGATTTGTTTTTTTTTCTGTTTGATTTGTGCCCACAATTATCTATGACACTATTACTATTATTATCTATGACAAAATTACTTACTAATGTTTTGTTTCTATGAAATCTGTTAGCTTTACAAACCAAAAACACCTTGCATACCAAAAACACTTATCCAATTTGTACACAAATTTATGGTAAGGTATTTTTGGTATGTAAAGCTACAGATTTCATAGAAACAACACATTATTAAGTAATTTTGTATGCACAATGAAATTTCGAAATTTCTGAATTTTGTTTGGTATAATAAGTGTGTTTGGTATGCACAATAAACGATTTTTTTATTTGATTTGAATTCAATTCAAACCGTAGAAAACGGATGAGAAAGACCTACAACGTTCAATGTCAATTTGTCGAGAGAGGTTATTTCTACTCTCGATAGAATTCTTCGAAAATATTAGCGAACGAACTTAAATAGCTTTTAATAAGTATCCCTCCCGTTAATCGTTTTCCGTTGATGAACCACACCACAGACAATTTTATAGAGAAACTTTTTTTTAAATCTCAATAACCTTATTCAAAATCAGTTAGCTCATTCGTACATTCTTCGTAAGGCTACGCAAATTTTTGATACTCGATGATTTGAGTCTCCAAGCGACTACCGTCATACAAATTCATGAAGGTTCATAAACTAGTTACGTCACCGAAATTCGAAATTTGTATGGCGGTATTATCTTCAACACTAAAAAGCCCCCGAATGAGCCAGGAAACAGCTGATGAGCTTCAAAGGCTGAACGAATTTTGACCAGCCATAGAAAGAAGCTAAGAAGCTAGCTAAGAAACCATCATTTAGTTATGATTGATGTGATTTAGTTATGTTTCGAATAAAAAGAACCGCTCTTAATTCGATACCTCCGTTCGAGAGCTACGATGCCTCACACAGACAGACAAAGTGTCTAAATGTATAGACCCCCTTTTTCTTAGGGGTTAAAAATTGTCGAGTATCGAAGATTTGCGTCGCCTTACGTACGAAGGTGCTTATTCTTCGAAAAGACATTACATTTAAAAAAAGAAAAACCACTCCGGTCATCAGGAAGGATTCGAACCCCCGACCATTGGAAGTCCGGTCCAATGCTCTTGCTTATTCTTTGTTGACCAACCACACCACAGACAATGAGAGCAGAGCGCGAACCATAGAGACGCAGCGAGTAGTATTGTAACCGCGCAAACGTGCCAAGGTTGCGTTGCGCTCGGATGTTCGGTTACAAAACTTGGATAAGAACGGCGGAGTATTTGGGTAACGCGATTGGTAAACGTTGCATTTACAAAGTAATTAAGTCAGACTTTTTAAAGGCCTCCTTGATCATTATGGCCAGCTTACAAAAAAAACTTATTTTTCTCCCGTCCTTTTCTTTCTTAGTGTCCGGAAGTTTTGTATAACACATTTACGGTCATATCACACAGTTTAAGACAGCAAAACAGTTTTTTGTCAAAAACTTGAATTTAAAAGGATAAATCAAAAATCGGAGGCCGCTACGAAGTATAATCTTCCTAATTAGATACATGTTAAGTAATCAATTAAGTTATTACATCGATGCACTGAACTGATTTTTCACTGAGGTTAAAAAACCAGAAAAACTTGGTAACTAAACTTTAGCTGTCAAAATTTTGTGATATGCCTCATAAGTGTCGATGACAATGCACAATTTGATTAAAAGTCTGAAATAAAATATCATTTTTATTTCACTTTTTAAATTTTGAAAAGGTTGTTATAGTTATTTGTTATACAAGAGTGCAAAGTTGCTTTTAAACCGCGTGTTCAATTTTGATGACCGAGCAAGCGAAGGATTCTAAAATTGAATCAGCGAGTGATTCCAAATTAGAATCCTGAGCGTTAGCGAGGGAATCAAAAGAGCACGAGGTGAAAAATCTTTGCACTCGAGTGCAACACGTAACTTTTCATTCCACCTCAGCGAGGAAATGACTAAATGCAAAAAAAAAAACGCCTACAACTGACACTTACAGTTTAGGTATTAACTACTAAATTATGACAGGTAAGTATTGCAGAATAATCTTTCAATTATAACAAATTAATACTTAGGTACAATTAGGAAAAATTTAGCGTAACGTTGCAACAGTTATTTAAATTGAGTGTAATATTTTTGTTTGGTACTGTAATATTGGTGTTAGTCACTAGTGTATTGTTGAGGGAGAAAGATCATTTGCGCATAATTATTAACAGTTTCAGTCAATTCTGTTGGCGTCAAACAAACTTCCTCGTCGCTAGAATCACTCATTTAAGTTTTTTCACTTGTTTTCAAGTTTCTTGTTTTTAATGTAAGGTTTAACAATGATGTGAAAAAAATGCCGCGTAAAGAACTGCCTACAAAGCAAATTAAAAAAAGAACTCCAAGGAGGTTCCGAGTCTGAGTTTTTAACAAATTAAAAAAAAGTTGTATGATATCTTCGGCACCATAGAGGTAGCAATAAATTGGTTTAATGATTTTTTTAATTCACAAACTTAGTGCACACGATGTTCTAAATTCAATTTACTTTATCCACTAGAGAATAAAAACGACTTTTGCACTCAGATATTGAAGAGCAAAAATACTCTTTCCGAGATGGTGGGATGAAAAAGATTTTTCATCCCACCATCTCGGAAAGAGTCATTTTGCTCTTCAATATCTGAGTGGAAAAGCCGTTTTTATTCACTAGAGGTTAAAGTAAATTTGAATTTAGAACATCGTGTGCACCAAGTTTGTGAATTAAAAAAATCATTAAACCTATTTATTGCTACCTCTATGGTGCCAAATATATCATACAACATTTTTTTAATTTGTTAAAAACTCAAACTCGGAACCTTCTTGGTGTTCTTTTTTCAATTTGCTTTGTTGGCGGTTCTTTACGCGGCATTTTTTCACGTCATTGTTAAACCTTATATTAAAAACAAGAAACTTGAAAACAAGTGAAAAAACTAAAATGAGTGATTCTAGCGACGAGGAAGTTTGTTTGACGCCAACAGAATTGACTGAAACTGTTAATAATGCGCAAATGATCTTTCTCCCTCAACAATTACGCGAGAAGTATTTAAAACAGAACGTTATGTTCAACACGTGGCGACTAGCAAAAGGAGCCAAAACTTTGTCAGAAAACGTTTTGCTGGCATATTTTATAGAATTATCCGAGAACAAGAAAGCAAGCACTCGAAAAACAGTACACAAGTGACTAACACCAATATTACAATACCCAACAAAAATATTACACTCAATTTAAATAACTGTAGCAACGTTACTTTAAATTTTTATTAATTATACCTAAGTATTATTTTGTTATAATTTAAAGATTATTCTGTAATACTTACCTGTCATAATGTAGTAGTTAATACCTAAACTGAAATAAAAGTAGCTATCTTGTGATTGTCAACGGTTTTATTTGCATTTAGTCATTTCCTCGCTGAGGTGGAATGAAAAGTTACGTGTTGCACTCGAGTGCAAAGATTTTTTCACCTCGTGCTCTTTTGATTCCCTCGCTAACGCTCAGGATTCTAATTTTGAATCACTCGCTGCGCTCGTGATTCAATTTTAGAATCCTTCGCTTGCTCGGTCATCAAAATTGAACACGCGGTTAAAAAGCAACTTTGCACTCTTGTATAACAAATAACTATTAACTGCAGGGAAATATACAAGAATTATTATGATCGTGAAAGTTGAGAAAATAGAAAGAGAGTATACCTAGTTTGAGATCAAGTAGATACTTTCTGTACTTTCCTATCAGACAGGTGTACTAGTGGACTTTAATAGTATAGATAGACTAGCGGTCACCCGCAACTTCGTCTGCGTATATTTCCCGTTCCCGTGGGAATTTCGAGAAATCATTTGTTAGTAAATGCCTACATTATAGTAGCTACCTGCTTGCAAAATTTCAGCCCGACTCGTCCAGTGGTTTGAGCTGTGCGTTGATAGATCAATATGTCAGTCAGTCAGTCATTCACCTTTGTGTTTTATATATTACTAGCTGTCCCAGCAAACGTTGTTTTGCCATATAAATGTTTAAGGTGGACAACCCTTATCACTAAGGGGTATGAAAAATAGATGTTGGCCGATTCTCAGACCTACTCAATGTGCTCACAAAATTTCATGAGAATCGGTCAAGCCGTTTCGGAGGAGTATGGGAACAAACATTGTGACACGAGAATTTTATATATATAGAGAAGAAGAAGAAGTTAAAGAGAGTTAGAAAAAAAACATTTGGAATCATCAGAACGATTCTATTAAATAAATTGAATCGATTAAAGGGTTACCTCATATAAAATTATCTGCCAACACGTTTTAAAAACTCTTAAGGTACTTACTTGTACAACTCCCAAAAATATCTTGAATGGTTGATAAATAAAACCACTGTTTATCAAGATGTTATATCCAAATTGTAATTTATTAAACTTAGCTCAGCAACTTAAGTAACAGTAAAAACAAGATAATATCGCAATGTAAAACGACACAGCGCCATCTAGGTAAAACAATTACGAACTAATCTTATAGTAACTATCTTTACTATGAGGCTTAAACATACCGCCCCCTATGGACCAACAGTCCATAACTTACTCCTTATGTTGACTTAATAACAAAAAAAAGAAACCAAGTCTCTTTCAATTTATGAAAAAATATATAACTTGTATAATTTATTCATGTGAATAAAAATAAAAGTTTTTGAGTAAAAAAAGAAACATAATTTAAATAAAACAACATGGTATAACATAAAAACAATAAATCTTATTGAGTAACTGGCAAAATGCGCACTTTGCAAAGTGGTCTTTTTATAATACTTGAACCCTTGCATTTAATACTAACTACTCGTGTGAGTTTATCCGAACCTGGGTGCTTCTCAACAATGATACCGTATAACCATCTCCCTGGGGGAAGATCGTCCTCCATTACTAAAACCATGTCTCCAATATTGGGTTCAGATATGGTATTCCTCCACTTATATCTCTGAAAAAACTGAGTTAAGTATTCTTTAGACCACCGACGCCAAAAATCCTGTACCATTTTTTGAGTCAATTGCCACCTTCGCAAACCACTAACATTCGATTTCTCATAATTCATATCAGGCGCTAGTACTAGTGGCTCCCCTATTAGAAAATGTCCAGGAGTCAAAGGAAATGGATCTAAAGGATTGACATCTGCCAATCGTGACATAGGTCTTGAGTTGAGACACGACTCGATTTGAGACAGCAAGGTTGACATTTCTTCAAAGGTAAGCTTTGATTCTCCAATAACTCTTTTAAGGTGATGCTTGGTTGACTTAATTCCAGCTTCCCAAAGTCCACCAAAGTTTGGAGCGTGGGGCGGAATAAAGTGCCATGTTGTATCATTGCAAGAAAACCAATCGGCAATCTCTATCGTGATTTTAGATCGTTCTTCCGCGTATAACTCTTTCAGTTCCCGTGCTGCTCCAACAAAATTGGTACCGTTGTCGCTCCATAGCTCTGCACAATGGCCACGTCTGGCGACAAAGCGCTTGAAGGCGGAAATGAAACCTTCTGACGTCATGTCACTGACCATTTCTAAATGCACTGCTCTCGTCACCATACAAACAAAAAGACAGATATATCCCTTAGTGGAGTGGTGTCCTCTGCCCTTTGTGGATCGCACTGCAACTGGACCTGCATAGTCGACTCCACTTCGGTAAAATGGTCGACATGGGGTAGTCCGAGATGCAGGCAGTTGACCCATGAGTTGGTTTGCTTGCTGTGATGAATAACGTACACAACGTACACATCTTCTGATGTGAAATTTAACTAGTCGCTTCATATCCAATATCCAGTATCTGGACCTTAAAAAGCTCATCATTAACTGACATCCACCATGTAATGTCTTTTCGTGGGCGTCGGCTATAATTAAATCAGCCAAATGTGTTTTTTTTGGTATTAGAATAGGATGTTTCATATCCACGGAAATATTTGCCATTTCTAATCGCCCGCCAACTCGTAAAATTCCATCAGTGTCCATAAATGGATTTAAAGAAGCGAGGCTACTCCTTTTATCCATGGTTGAACCTTTTTTAATACTATTTATTTCTTCCTGAAAGTGTATTTTTTGGTAAAATCTTATACACTTATGAAGTGCTTTTCTCAGCTCGGAGCTGGTTAACCACTGAGTAAAGTGTAGTTTTTTACCGGGAGAACGAGTGATTTCTATAAATCGCAAACAGAGAGCGACAACTCTGGTCAGTCTTCGCAGGTTGGAAAATCTTGTCCAAACAGTACAATCCTCAATCTCCTCTGAGGCTACATAACATGTCTTTTTAGTTCTCTCTTCCAGATTGGTATCTTGACTTTCTAGTGGACTGTAATTTAAAGTGATATCCTTTAACCAATCCGGGCCCTCCTTCCATAGTTGTGCGCTTCTCTCATCAAAGGATGCAATGCCTCTCGAAGCGCAGTCTGCCGGATTATCAATTGATCGAACGTGTGACCATTGTGCCCTGTCTGTAATTGTCAATATTTCCGAGACTCTATTGCCAATGAAGGTTTTCCATCTGCTAGGATGACTGCTTAACCAGGCCAAAACAACGGAAGAATCCGTCCAAGCATGAATGCAATTTTTAGGTATATCAAGAACCTCTGATAACTCTAAAAGTAATTTTGCTAAAAGTACAGCACCACACAGTTCGAGCCGCGGAATAGATACCTGTTTTATAGGTGCTACTTTTGTTTTTGCTGTCACAAGATTTGCCTTTACATTGCCGTCCTTATCAATAACGCGCAAGTATACTGCAGCTGCATATGCTAAATTCGACGCATCACAAAAACCATGCAATTCCTTGCATGTGTCATCGTTACGCGTCCCAAGCCATCTAGGGATTGTGAAACCCATAACCGAAAGAAGATTTTCTCTGTACTTTCTCCATTCATTAAGCAAATGCGGTGGAACCTCTTGATCCCATTGTATGCCTGATAGCCATAGCTTCTGTATAAAAACCTTAGCTGTTATAACAATTGGCGACATCCACCCCAAAGGATCAAATAATCTTGCTATATCTGATACTACTTTTCGCTTTGTTGTCATGGAGCTAAGCTCAGGGAGATCAAGAATGTATTCAAAATTGTCTGTAACGGAATTCCACGCCAATCCAAGAACCTTTTGAGTGTGGTTAGTTTCCGCTTTAATTTCTAGCCTTTCATTGTTACTCTTAGTGTCTTCTTCCCCAATCTTCTGTAACAACTCTTTATTATTGCTCTCCCATTTCTGAAGCTGGAAGCCCCCTTTATTTAACAATCCGTTCATTTCTTTATATACCTCAATGCCTTCTAAAACAGATTCACAACCACTCATTAAGTCATCCATGTAAAAATGACTTAAAACTCTTTTCATTGCTAATGGGTAGTCTTTCCCATCGTCCTGAGCAAGCTGATGTAATGCCTTAACCGCCAAATATGGTGCCGAAGCTGTCCCAAATGTAACACGTAAGTTTCTTAAATGTTGCAACTCCGACCCATTGTGCCATAATATACGTTGAAAGTCTGCGTCAGCTTTTGTCACCAGTACTTGGCGGTACATTTTTATTATGTCCGCAATCAAACATATCGGATGAAAGCGCCAAAGAAGGATTATGTGACGTAGATCTGCTTGCAATGTGGGCCCCACCATGAGTTCACTGTTAAGTGATACTCCATTATCGCCTTGGCAGGATGCGTCAAACACCACCCTTACCTTACTTGTGGTTTTATCTTCGCGGACAACTGCATGGTGCGGAAGATAAACCGCTGCTGGGTTGTCCTGTTGTTCGATGGGTACAATTTCCATATGCTGTAGGTCAATGTATTCCGCAATAACATTGGAATATTGTGTTTTTAAGTCAGGATTTTTATTTAATTTCCTTTCCAGCATTTGTAGTCTCTTAGCTGCAATATTTTTTGAGTTTCCATACTTACATTGTGGATCTTCATTCCGAAACGGTAGCTTTACTATATATCGTCCAGAAAAATCTCTAGTAGTCGTTTTACTAAACAGTTCTTCACACATTCTTTCTTCTTCAGTACACAGTCTTTTGCAATTTGACGGCTCTGCCTCTATTTCCCAAAATTTTCTTAGTATTTCAGTTTCATTTAACTGAGTATGCATACTTATAACGTTGTGGAATGCTTTGGATTCATCCAAACTTTCGCAACTAGACTGAATTGGACCAGATAATATCCACCCGAACGTTGTGTTTTGAGCTATCGGTGATCCTGCTGGACCCTTGACAACACCATCTTCTAAAATTTTACTATATATTTCTGCTCCCAATAACATGTCTATTTTGTTTGGTGTGTGAAAGTTAGGGTCTGCTAACTGTAGACCTGACAAGTTTGGCCATGACTTAATATCAACCTTGGATGACGGAATAACTGTTGTCAATTTGGTTAAAACATGTGCCTTAACGACCAATGTGGTCTTTGGATTGAGTAGTGATTGAATTCGTACAAAAACAACCGACCTTGACGTCAAAGAAGCGATATCGTCTGGTCCACTTCCTATTCCTGAAATATAAACCTTTTGAGGCACCTTCTTTAATCCAAGATATTGCACCATAGATTCTGTAATAAAAGAAGCCTCGGATCCCTGATCTAATAAACATCTTAGTGTTTCTTGCACTCCTGTTTTGTTGGCGACCTTTACTAAAGTGGTTGCTAACAGAACTTGATTACTAGCCTGAGAGAAAAAAGAAACAACATTGTTTGTCTGATCAAGTTGCTCTTCTGAAGCAGTAGTCACAACCGAAGCATTAATATTATCTTCTCCTGACTCAATTCCTTCAGTAGACGATTCTTGCTTGGAGATAGCTTTGGGATGAAGTAATGAGTGATGTTTTCTTTTACATATACGACATCTAGAGGCTTGACGACAGGTATAAACTGAGTGATTCGGACCCAAGCAATTAAAACAAAGCCCATTAATTTGAATAAACTCACGACGAGCCTCGACCTCAGCCTTCGCGAAGTTTTTGCAATTAATAATTTTGTGACTCTCGTTACAATAAGGGCATGCAAATGTCGAAACGTGAAGTGACTTTTGTACGTTAGTATTAGATGTGTTCGAAGCGCTACGAGACATAGTTGGTTTCTGTGACGTAGGACACAAGAACTCCAACGATCTAAATCTATGCTCAAGAAAATCATTAAATGTAATGAGAGTAGGCAACTCATCAAAATTTTCACTAGCCCTTGCCTCCCACAGTTTCCTAGATTCGGGGTCTAATTTTTGACTTATTATGTGAATAACAATGATATCCCATGAGCTTGTATCTATTCCTATATTTTGCAATGCATGTAAACATTCATTTGTAGTGTCCAAAACATCTTTGATCGCACCTGATGATTCCACGTGTAATGACTTAATTCCCATAAATCGCTTCAAAA
The DNA here is from genome assembly GCA_963921415.1 of Pyrausta despicata. Lineage (NCBI taxonomy): Eukaryota > Metazoa > Arthropoda > Insecta > Lepidoptera > Crambidae > Pyrausta > Pyrausta despicata. The sequence goes on from OY992869.1 coordinate 7,775,457, forward strand.
TATTGTCTGCCAAGTATTTTTTGTTGTTATACCTATGCTTCAATTGGTTCCAACATAGTTCATAGTTAGATGCAGTAATTGGCACATGACGTAAGAGGTTCTCTGCTTCTCCAGTTAAATGACTTTTCAAATAGTGAAGTTTTTGCACGTTATCCAAAGATTCATTTTTGTGGATTAATGATAGAAATAAATCTCTAAAGGAAGCCCATTCTGTATACAAGCCAGAGAAAATGGGTATGGAAATTTTAGGCAATTTGACATGAGAAATGGAAGTACTAGGTTTTTCTAATTCAAATACATTTTTCTTAGTACTATTTGCAACAATTCTACTTAATGCTTCTTTTAAATCAGTTTTGTAATCAAAATACAACTCTTCCGTTTTTTCATAAATATTGTTCGTCTCATAAGTTGTTTTTTGTATATCCTCACTACAGAACTCACTTACAATCTGCCGATGAGTATCACAAAACGTACGCCATTGTTGATCTAAATTTTCTAAGCGAGTTTCAATATAGGCAATTGTTAACCGTTCCTTAGGGGATTTCTTAAAGTTAACTTTTCCTTTTGTCATAGTATTATGGCAATCATTTTGTAATTGTATCAGACCTTCCATGATGATTAGTTTGTATTATAATTTATTATTTGAAACAATTTGTTATTTATACTATAATTAAATTTACTTTTATTCCAACTGATTATACATATACTACAAGAAAAACAAACACTTGAAAATAATAAGTACATCCATACAAAATTCTGCAAATCGACTATGTCCAACAAAACAACCTCATAAATATTCTAAGTGTTTTAAAATTGCAGATCGACTATGTCTTAAGAAAAAGATTCAAATTATTCTAAGTGTTTGAAATATTATAAACTCAGAAAAAATTGGGCATGGATTCCCCGTAGGTAAATACTTAACGTAATTATTCTAAGTCTAAAACTATCAAACACTAAAAGTCTCTAATTTCTTCAAAACACTAAGTAAAATACTCCTTGTAAATAAAGTTAAAACTTGCTTGAATTGTTCGACTCACTTTGAAATCACTAAGTTAAACTGTCTATGGAAATAAGGTTCAAATTACTTACAGTTTGTCACTTCACTCACTGTCAAGATTCTCAATACTCCTGCCGTTGTTTACTCGACCCTCCACCCGTTGCCGTAGGTTTGATTGGTTTCTCGGATGTGACGTCAGCTTCAATATGACGTCAGTTCCTATGTCGTCGTTTCCGGGTGTCCGCTTCTTCCAAATATGAAAGCTCAACGAATAATAGCACCATCGACGACAATCGGCCGCCTCATCGGCACTACAGGTGGATGTAACAAAGCCTCTAATATGCCGATCCGGCAACTAAAGGACCATGTACAACTCCCAAAAATATCTTGAATGGTTGATAAATAAAACCACTGTTTATCAAGATGTTATATCCAAATTGTAATTTATTAAACTTAGCTCAGCAACTTAAGTAACAGTAAAAACAAGATAATATCGCAATGTAAAACGACACAGCGCCATCTAGGTAAAACAATTACGAACTAATCTTATAGTAACTTAATGTAATAGATAAATTTACTACTAATACTTAATGTAATAGATAAATTTAGAAAGATAGCATACTGATTATTCAACTATGCGGGTCAAGGTTGATCGGACTATTTTTTAACGCAATAGTATTAAGATTACAGTGATAATGTTAGTGGGTGTATGGTATTCGAATGTTTATAACTTACCAATGTAGGTACCTCGTTGGTGTAGTGGCCAATTTACCAGCTAACATCCAAGAGGTCATGGGTTCGAGTTCCAGGACGAGTCGAAAATTGTTTCTTTGATTTTCTTGTGGTCGGAAAGTTGACAGTGCTGTGGAAGTAAGTTACTTCGTTGGTCCTTCGCCTGATCTCTCACCGAACTTTGAGAGTGAGGGAGCAGTAAGTGCATGTGTGTATTGCGCTCACACTTGTGCACTATAACATCTCCTGCGCAGTTGGCTATCTCTGTTGAGATTTTGGCCGCCGTAGTCGAAATCGGCTAGGTGAGACTAAGAGTATAAGACAACTACTTACCGACGTTTTAGCATAGGTGTTGAGACCATATTTCATGCTTGTATATGTATAGTTATCTTAAGTTCAATATGTAGTTTTTACATTCGCATTTTTGTGCTTTTACACAATATTCAAGAGTGAAAAACTTTATAAAAGCGAAGTAAAAAGTTTTCGCACAGTGACAGTGCGCATGAGCATCTGTATAACACTCTATTAATGCGTTGAGCCAAAGTAACGACACTGATTGATACTTATGCTACTGAGCCACACGCCAGCTCTAGATCCCCAAGACCTTAAGTCTGACATAACTTTACAGTTGAATAACATAACCCTTCCTTGGCAATCGGGTAAAAACCCCCGACATGAGCCAGGAAAACAGCTTCAACGGTTTGTCGGATTTCAATCAGTCACAGCTAAGAACCACCGGTACTAAATTATCTTTTGAATAAAAAAAAACGAATTGAAAGCGATCCATCCGTTCGAAGCTACTATGCCACAGACTCTCACCAGCCTATATACGTCCCACTGCTAGGCACAGGCCTCACCTCAACCATGAGGTGGTCCGAGCCATACTCCACCACGCGGGCTCAGTGCGGATTGGTGGAGGACTGACACTAACAAAACTCACACACACAAACAGACATAAGGGTCAAACTCTACCACTCTATTTCGTCGGGTGTTAAAAAAAAGAAAGTATTTCTCAACCCACCGTGAGATTGGATCCAATACACCAGCCGAAATCGGTCACGAAATGTGACCTGATCTGAAAACCTTGGCCACTGATGACACAACCGTTTGCATAACGCTTAACAAGCCGAGAACTACCTTTGTTTTGCGACACCGCTCGCAATGAAGACTGAAGATTAGCGAACCTGCATTTTGAAAGGTAAGTTCAAATACATAAGGATAATGGAAAAAAGATGACAGATAGTGTACATCTTAGAAATAAATAAAACTGTCAATTTGGTGGACTTTTTATCTAATGAAAAACTACGGATGTAACCATTGAAATTAAATTATCAGGATATTTGCCAAATTGCGTGCTTTGCTTGGAGGCTTGCACAAGCTTCTTACTCGTGTATGATTTTATAGTATGTCTTAGTATTGGTATTGTTTGTTATGTTTCATGTCATGTACAAATTTCTTTCCCAAGAGTACAAATACTTTGTATACTTAGTTATCAGTATTAATTACTGCAATGCACAGTTAATATAATTTATCTTATATCAGCTTTAGGTATGTATTTGATAGTGCTATTTGAAGTTGAAAAAGTTACAATTTTTCTGTCAACTTAACACAATACTCAGTATTATGCGTAGATGGCTTTCCGCCATTTTTTGCAAAACAAGCATATTAATTCAAAACACATAGGCATTTTGGTCCTGCAGCATTCTATTGTGGAAGCGGTACGTCCCAGCATCATGCAATGTAAGAGGATATGGCGACCTCCAACTCCAAGACAAAAGTCCCGTTCATCAGACTCCGCTAGCATTTCAAAATGTTACCCAACAGAAATCATACACTCCACCAACATAAGAAGACCTTCCCCGTTCCCAGCGACAAACAAATCCGAACTACAGCGGGGATCTGAATGCAATCCTACGGCTCCACTTCAAATGGTCGTGGTCACATAGCGTAATGCAATATTTGTGACCTTACAGACTTACGTAACAGCACGCCGAAACTAGGGAGCAGATGAATGGAATGTGAACTGTACAGTTTGGAGATAATGAAGATTTTGGCGTGGCGTGGTGTGAGATAGAGCGAATTAGGTTACAAAATGTACCGTTTGAAACATTTGATGCTGGACTGAAGCTGACGCTGTTTGTATATTTGATGGAAATTAGTAAAATGGGCGACATTAATGATTTTTTGAATAAGTCAAATAGATTAATAGGTTATTATTAGGTTTGTGGTGCTTGGAGCGCAGTGGTGGTAGCGGTTTGGTTGGTAGTGATACCAAAAGTTTTAATTTTCACTATATTGGGTTGTAATATATGCCAAATAAATATTTCTTCTTCTTCTTCAAAAGTTAAGCAACTTAAGGCGCGGTCACGTTCGGGATGGGTGACCATTCTCACTATATAAGTGACGTCTATTTATAAGCATCTCCGTGCTTTGGAAGGCACGTTATGTAATTGGTCCGAGTTAATATTAATAGACATGAGTCGTTAGGCCTGGTCAGAGTATAGCATATAGAGAATAACATCTGATAGTAAGGTTTGTCACTTACCTTATAAAAAGCCCCTCCACTAATATGCACAGAGCCTGTGTGGTGGATAATGGCTTTCCTCCCTCATAGCTGATGTGCGGTCTGGGCAATGGGACTTTAAATAGGCTCATGAGAGATGAAGGAAAAAAAATACATACAAACAATGATAATGCGATGTTACAACAAACAATTAGAAGTTAAAAATGTAATGCGCTCTATGTAGGCAAATGCCTGCATAATCTTGTAATTTTTACGGTTTAAGAAGAACTTTATTACATTTTACATTGAGGATAAGCATTGAGAAGAAGAAATGATGCTTCCAAGCTAACTGGCAATGAATGCCCGATTACCGCTCAGTGTCACGATATAAAATATAACACGATTATGCACCTTATCGATTTATTGAATAAAGACGTTATTAGTGATGTGGATATCTGTGCCAGTTTATCGATACTCCCATGTGGAGCAGTGTGTCAACATGCGACACAGTATGTCGATGGGACGTGAGAATAGTGTAGATATGACTTTTTGAAATTAGCTAATTTTTTTTATTAATTTTGATAAATTACAAAAGTGACAATAATTTTTTACTAATCACCTGAAACCTTATTTATGTTACTTACTGTCAACTTTTCTTGAGTGATCAAGTGCTATTTTTTATATTAGGGTGGCATTTTATCGGAAATCTAAAAGCCAGCAGGCTGCAGTGGCTGTAGTATATAGTGCTATAATACATGACTGATAATGTGGTAGAAAAGATAGGGACTGTCAAGGAGAAAACAATAAAAAATACATGTTACACACCTTTGCTAAAAATTCTATACCAACCGCTACATGCTAGCAGAATATGGGTCAGCCAATTAGAAATAAAAAAAGGGTTTTGTCGACTAAAATTCTTCAAGTCTTATCCACATAAATATATCGCAGTCTCAGTCCCGTTACGTAGCAGTAGGTTAGCGTCCGCCAGGCGCATCCCTGAGATGCTGTTTACTAGGGCTGTCAAAAACATTTTTTTTGAGGTAATGTTCATTGACGCGGGCCGCTTTCCGAGCTGCCTCGTTTCTATGACAGCGGGGTCATACAAAAGAAAGGTGAGTGAGGGGGTATTGCATCTACACACAGGGCTCACAATACTAGTCACAAAGTGGCTTGTCTACATTTTTACACGAAAATTCATTGTTTTCGTTTATACACGAAAATTTGAAATACATTTCGTTTCTACAGAAACCATTTTTGTGATCACCAGTGTATATGAGACACTGCAACAATCATCTTTAAAATCGTGATGAGTGTATATATATTTCCACTCTTTCTCGTACGAGTGCGCAGGCGTCGACAACCCTACCCGCATCCGGCTGTTACTGGGTAAGCGGAATATGTCACGTGTAACATGCTTCTAACTATGGGAACCGCGCATTGTACCTTAACTGGGAGAGCGCGAGGGCGAGCTTCTTGTTAAGTTGCCGAGCGTACAAGTCACTTACCAGTAAGTAGTAAGTGTGTCTATCCGTTATCCTACTCACTATAACGATTCGTTGCACAGATATATATTTATATAGATAACGCAAATGCATGCACTTCGCGTGTCCGAACCCCGACCAAAACCCCGACCAAACGTCAAGGTTGGTCGCCGCTAAGTTCAGTCCGCTCGCTCCGTTGCAGCTGGATGGGCCGCAAAAATTTAAAAAATGCCTCGTTGCGTGATAATTAACTGCAGTAGCTCAAAAATTTCAATCGGTTTGGATTGCCCGTCACTAAATTTCGCCTGTGACGTCACAGTAGGTGTTAAAAAGTCGGCACGCTTGGTTTCAATACAAATCGTGATACTTGCGTTATCTATGTAAATATATATCTGTGATTCGTTGACTTGATTGACTGCCTCGATGGTGTAGTGGCAAAGTTTCTGCCTTACATCTGAAAGATCCTGGGTTCGAGTCCCAGGTCGAGCCAAAATCGTTTCTAAGATTTTCTGTCATGAATTTCTCAAAAACAGCTCGGAGTCGGGAAGTTGGCGGTGTTACACCCCCGTGCCTCGGTCGGAAAGCACGTTAAGCCCTTGGTCCTGCGCCTGATCTCTCTCCGGTCATGTCGGATTGCCGTCTCACCGAAGGCTGCGGATTTTTTATATTTTTATATACAACAACATCACATACATTGATCTGATTCTGTGGTAAGTAGCTTTAGCACTTGTGTTACAGATATCAGAATCAACAGTGGTATTACAAATACACATAAAAAATACATATAACACCCAGACCAGTACAAACAGACATGTTCATGCACTTAAATGTTTGTACAGTGCGGGGATCGAACCCGCGACCTCTTGGTGAATAGTCAAGTTCTTGATCATTACGCAAACGTGGTCGTCAAAAGTAAAAGCTAGTGTTAAATATTTTTTGCGATTCATTCTTTAGTATAGTTTTGTCCACCGCGATTTTGTACCCTTCTTCCCTTTTTGTTGTAGTAGCTTAAGTCGTGCGTTAGTGAATCTTTAAAGAGAAGATTGATCGGCCATGTTTTAATTTGTTAGTTTCATATTCTAGGGCCGCGGGATATAGTACTGCCCTATTCCAAAAATGTGGAGAATAGAACACTATTATTAAAATGTGGCTAATGGTAGTAAGATATTCTCAAAAATTTCGAGCAGAATTTGATTCTGTTTGAAATTGTTTTCCCGTTCAGTATCTCGTGTGTCTTTTTGTTTTTGCGGGTTTATTAAATGGATAAAATACATATAATATACCTACACACTATTCAATTAAAATATTGGCAAATAAGATAACGTGATTGTCGGGACCATTGCCATTAGTAACCTACTAAGATAAGGCTGGTTGAGACATAATTTCCAAAAATAAAACTTTTTCGAACTCATAAACGTGACAATATTGCTTTAAAATATTTGGGTGTAATGCAATACCGTCGAATTTTGATAGCAAATGAAATAAAATGACATGATCTTCTTTTGCACATCACAGTTCAATTCACCAACATTGAAAAACAACCCTCCTTCAGTATTCAAATGGCTGGAATAGTGTTCGTTTTGTTCACAGTACTTTGTGTGAGTATTACTAATGAATATGTTTTTTTTTTAAATTAATCAAATAATCATTCATCACTAATAAAAATGTTTTATTTATACATTTTATTCCAAGTTATTGTTAACTACTCGTAGTGACGGCCCGCGACTTCGTTTGCGTGGCAACCCTTTATCTTCAATATTCTTTAATAATTGTAGTGTAGCCTGTGTGTTATTCTGATATACATATAAGCTACTAGTCAAATTTCATTAAAAATCCATTACATACTTACCATCTTTCGCGTTTATAATATCAGTAGGGTTAGGGTACCTAATTAGTAAAGTAATTATTGTTTCTTATAGAATTTTCAATGGTTTCTTTCAGACATCTACCAAGGCGTGCCGAGATGCCCTGTCCCCTACACAAACACTAAACATCGAGCTTCCCCTGTTTCTCCAACCTCTTTCCATCGGTTCTTCACTAAGTCCTGTCTACCCTCAAAAACCAGAGGAATATATTGATACAGTCTGCGCTTGCATTTCTAAGCCAAATGTTCCATTTAACAGTTATGTTTCATTATCACAGACGTCGAATTACGCGCCATCAAGACCTATCTTACAAAAGTCGAAACAAAGCTGTGATTCAAAATGTTCCTCTACCAAGTGTCATGTTCCATCATCGCAGTGTTCCTGTGTACCAATTCAACCGATACAATCCGCTGGAAAATCTTTGCCACCGACTGTACCAAGTTATTATTTGGAAAATATTTTGTGTTCAGTTGATGCGCTTCCGGCTTTGAGCTACAGTGCTAGAAACGTTGGGACACTTGACTTGGATTTAGGCGCGTTTTATCCGCAAAATAATTTTGTTCATCCTTATGGTAATAGCTTAGCTAGATATTGCTAAGTTAGATTACAATTTGCTAATACATACTTTCTTATTTGAATACTAGCGGCCGCCTCCGACTTCGTTCTCGTGGAATTAAGTTTTTTGCCACCGAGTTTTATACAAATTTGATTAAAATCTTTTCTTAGCGGATGCCTACCTACGTCATAACATCTACCTACCTACATGCCAAATTTCATCCCAATTCGAGTGGTGGTTTGGGCTGTGCGTTGATAGAAAACTATGTCAGTTTGTCATACCTTTGAGTTTTATGTATTTATAGATAGATTACTGAAGTGTTATAACTGAAATAAAATTTATATATTTTTTTATTTGCATTCCAAAAACCCTTGTTCTCACTTATAAATAAACGCCCTGACAACAAGAATTCCAAATGCTGTATTTTTGTACGTACGAGTGACACAAACAAACCACGAAATAGCCAATGCAAACTTACGTCAAGTTTTTTTAATGGGGGATTTACAGCGCTAAAATTATATTACTTTTAAGCCAAGGTTCCAACATCGTTGGTATTCGTTTTGGAAAACTGTAGAAAACAGAAACACTGTTACAATTGTGTCACAAAGTAAATTTTACCCAAGTCGAATAACTGCATTAGTTAGGAACTCGTTTCGCCATGTCTCTGAGTTTCGTTATTTGATTTTTTGTTAATTTTGAAACTATACGACCTTCAACAGAGTTGCTTAAAGTTGTAGCACAAGTAACATAGCTAATGTTTTGGTTGAACACTCCACATGCATACATAAGTTCTATAAACGAAGTAAAATAATAGTTTTATCCTGCATGGTTTTCAATCTGACTAATCATTATTAAAACTGCAAGAAAAACGTTTAGCTTAACTTCTTCTTAAAATCAACGAATTTATAAAGGTAAAAAATAGTTATTTGTTATACAAGAGTGCAAAGTTGCTTTTTAACCGCGTGTTCAATATTGAAGCCATCGAAGGTTTCTAATATTGAATTCAAAATTAGAATCCTGAGCGTTAGCGAGGGAATCAAAAGAGCACGAGGTGAAAAATCTTTGCACTCGAGTGCAACTTTTCATTCCACCTCAGCGATGAAATGACTAAATGCAAAAAAAAAACGTTTACGCGTTATTAACTTTCAGTCAATTCTGTTGGCGTCAAACAAAGCTCCTCGTCGCTAGAACGACTCATTTTTGGTTTTTCACTTGTTTATTTGTAATTTTTACAATGACGAGAAAAAAGTGCCGCGTAAAGAACCGCCTACAAAGCAAATTAAAAAAAGAACACCAAGAAGGTTCCGAGTCTGAGTTTTTAACAAATTATAAAAAAGTTGTATGATATATTCGGCACCATAGTTTTGATAGAAAATGATAGTCTTATTGCAATTCTTACAAGAGGAAATAGAAAAGAAGCAAATGTTTTGTCTCTATCACCGACCGAGCATTTTACCATGGTCGGGTTATAGGCACACTTCAAGTGTGCAAAACAAATAATGACAGTTTTCAAGAGCGCCAAACAATAAAAAGATTTTGTGACTTAATTCGCTCGCTGTGTTTTAGTATTACAGAAATAGAAATAGAAATATTTATTTGCTCAAAACATGGTTGCAATAGGTGGTAGGTACAGATACAATAATAAGTCCTCACATTTTACCAAAAATTATGGCATGCAAATTGTTTGTAATAGTAACATTAAAATATAATAATTATAGGTCCATTTAAAGTCACATTTACATTATTATTTTAGCAATTTATGAATTAAAAAAATATATATAATTGTCAAAATCTGATAAAATAATTCAAATTAAACAATGTCCAGAATAAATTAAATTAGTCATATACTAAACAAACAAAACTAATTACGCAAAAATGTCACTGATTTTATAGAAATTCTTTTCTAAAAGCCATTTCTTGAGTCTGTGCTTAAATAAATTATTTGGAAGTGATTCAATTTCATCTGGAATTGCATTAAAAATCTTAACACACATTGCATTACACTGTCTCTGGTAAAAAACCAACTTCATATTGATTTGTATGTATCTCACATAAGTGAATTGATGATTCTTTGTGGGAAATAAAATAATCTTTAACCTGAATTAATAGCATTATATCAGGAAATTTACATGCTAACGGGTTTATAGTGTTTGTGCAAAACTTAAAAATGGTTGGATGTTCGATACTTGGCTGCAAAAGCAACAGTTAACGAAAAGAAGTGGGTGTTAAATTTCATGCGTAAATACACTGTTTTTTGTATTTTGAGCCCATATTTCTTTCTCAAATCACACAGGAGTCAAGTTACCGAGTTATGGTATTAGTTATATCATATAAACCCTTGATAAAATCAGAAATATTTGAAAATTATTTTTGAAGTAACCTCGAAACATTTGACAAGCAAACCGGTCAAATTGCGTGGCATAAATCTACGATAGAAGCCAGCTTAACATTAATGTCCATTAAAACAGTCGGGTTATAATTCGATTTCGGGTTGCCTACAACTAGAAAAAATATCCCTAAAATTTACCTTAAATTTCGGGGAATTTCAAAGCACATTAATATTTCTAGATTTCCGACGGCCAATGAAACGCATAAAAATGAATAGTCGGAACTGGGAAAAACAATTGGATACCACACAAGTGTTCGCGTCTTTGTTCGAATCATTTTGAAGAACATTGTTTTCGAAAAACACAAAAATTTACTTACATAGAAAAGTTCTCTATTCCAACGTTGTTCGTACATGTAAGTTGAGGATGATGTATTTACAGTTATATTTTATAACAGAATGTCCCAGTATCCCAAGTCGGTCTCAAAGATGTTGACTGTCAAGATTAACCGGTAGGATTCCGTGCGTTTTGGTAGGCTACGATAGAGTTAAACACTACTAACGACAGGGCAAATGAAACTGTTGTTTTTAAACAATTCTTGTAAATAAATGTTTTCATAGAAATTACTTATAAAGGTTATCCTTTTATTGCAATCACACAATCTCATATTAATTAGCTGAGTTTTCCCCAGCTTATTAACTGAAAACGCCGCTTGACGAAACATCAAAACTTCAAATAGATTATCAGAAATGGTGGTCGGCTGGGATCACTCATTTTCGAGATTTCACACGGGATTTAACGTCATTCACTCCTAACAAAAATTCACTCATTACGTAATGCGAGTACCTACTTGCGAATCTAATGACTTGAAAACATTCAACTACATTTGGGGTTATTTTTTTGGGACTGTGGCAGCCCCATATTTTGACGTCAATATAAATCTTTCTCTTACGCCCGGTCGCCCGGTGGCGAATCTATAATTAAATACTATATCTATGTAAATAGGTTTAATGATTTTTTTAATTCACAAACTTAGTGCACACGATGTTCTAAATTCAATCCTCTAGAGAATAAAAACGGCTTTTGCACACAGATATTGAAGAGCAAAAATACTCTTTCCGAAATGGTGGGATAGAAATGTTTATTTTCATTCTTAATTACTAATACTTCATTTAAGCTTTTAACCTTAATTGGAAAAATAGCCAAAACTTAACTAAGGATAGTAGCCATAAATACTTAAGCAATACAAAAAATCTTAAATCCTCATATTCCAGGGAAAATAAAAGTGATAAGGATAATATAATATATTATTACTGTTTTAATATCATAGTAAATAATTATTACTATTAAATACACATAAAGTGCGGAGCAAACAATAAATAAGTTACCTTATAAACTAGCAAGTATAAATATTAGCTAATATACAAAAGGTTAATAAACTACGAATCAGTAACACTGCGTAAGATTACGAAACCAAGGACACTGGAGGCCTACTGTCAAAGCTGAACGCATATTCAACGCAAGGAATTTCCTCTCGCTGGTTTCAGCAAGGGAATTAAAATCGTCAATACTTAGTCCCATAAATATGCATATTGCAGTTATAACATTAAATAAAATAATTAATAGTTCAATCCCATCAAACCATTATTAAATCATAAAATCAATCGAACCATATCTAATAACAAAAGCAGTTCAAATAAATAACGTTAAATTTAAAAAGTACAGTACTATTCAGTCAGTTCCGTTAAAATTAAAGTTAAGCCCGAAAAGTCACCGCCCTGGCCAATAATTAAACAGTCCAGAAAGTCTACGGTTTGCAATGCGATTAAACTCACAGACCAAATTAAGTTACTATATTTTTAGCGATAACTTTTTAATTAATTCTTAATTATTCTTAAAGCTATCGGTCGCCCGGCCTAGGAGAGGTGTGGGTTCGCCTATAGAGTCCGTTTTTTTATAAGTGTGTTTTAATTTCACATTCTAAGATCATAATCGAAAATAACATGGTAGGACCCCTGTTGCAAAAGTCTTGCTCACAATAGAAATACCAAAAGCTATTCGTAGGGTGGGTTCACACAGCACAATTATAACGCGTTACTAATGTAGTTCTAATGCGTTTATTGGTATGTCTATACAGGTTTCTCAATTGTTACGCTTAGCTTAATTTATTTAGCTTTTTAGTGTAGGCACTTATTAAATAACTATATTTTTTTAATTACGGATCTTGACGAAAAAAAAAGCTGCGCTGTCTTTGTTGTTGTGTCCTTAACCACTGTGGTACAAAAATCTGCCCAAAAAATGATTACCTATGACATTTGAATACATTCGTATAAGCATTGAGCACTGTTATATCTATCATATAAACTATTTGAAACCCTAAATCGGCCGCTATAGCGACCCAAAGGTTTTGAGCAAAATATCTAAAAAAAAAATAATATCAATACTTGCAACAACCTATTTACTAATATCGCAAATAATACTCTTGAAATATGAAAGGATAAAAGAGTATTATGCCATCAAAATGTCGTTACGAGAGTTGAGTAATGTTACAAGAATACGCCAAGGATAAACTTGCAACAGCGGTTAGGAAAGGCGAGCCAGCGTTATTATGGATCTAGAAAATTCTGTGTTAGGAAAACTGTGATCCGGTTTAGAAGTTTATGAAAACTTAGCCATTCAGCAATAAACATTTTTAAAAGCTGACAAGTTACCGAAGAACGTGCTTGGTACTCGTATGAAACGGATAATGGCGCCCTATAATGAAACCTTATTTTTTATTAATCGATTGATTAAACAGCGTCACAAATTCTCAAATTTTGATGAGTGTTCCATGGTTTTTTATTGTTGCGCTAAAATGGTAACCTTCACCACTCCCTTTCAGGAAATCGTTAGTACTATTAAGAATATATGAAAGTTTTTTGAAAAGTTGGAATCTCAACACTCTTTGACACCAAATCTAATAATTCTATAGTTCTATCTTATTATGACTGGCTACATTTAATTTAACGCGATTTAAAAAAAAACAACTATTTTAATTTCCATATTTATAATTTCTACGACTCCTATGTCCCTATATGAGTTTATCCGGCCTCAAAAACATGGTATTTTAGTTCCTAACTGTATTTCATTCTAAGTATACGCACTAGAAGTAGGCAAATAAACCAGCGATTTACACAGCATTAAGTAACGATGCACAAACCAAGGATAAGTTGCAACAGAACCGCTTGCAATAGTTGAATGGTGCTTAATATTAACGTCAAGTATATAGCAATATTTGTGATTATTTCAATTTTGTAATTTTGAATAAAATCGTGATTGAGGCGACAAGGTGTTTGGTAGGATCTGAGATCTTAAGAAAATATATCCTAGCGAAAAATTACAAGGGGAACCGACTGCATCCCTGAAGGATAGAACAAGGATAAAAAGTATTCAGTGAATATATCACATAATGCCAGCCCATGTGCCAGCCTGCGTTTTTGGCTTAGTTTTATCATTCGATTTTGATGCTTAATTCGGCAAGAAAATAATGAAATAAATAAATATTTCACAACAATCACTCGAATTCTCTAGTCCCAAATTAAGCTACGAGGCTTGTGTTATGTGTAGGTACTAGGCAACGGATAAACATACTTAAATACTTTTTTGTAAATAAATACATATTATACATAGAAAACACCCAGACCAGTACAAACACACATGTTCATGCACACATACTTAAATACTTTTTTGTAAATAAATACATATTATACATAGAAAACACCCAGACCAGTACAAACACACATGTTCATGCACACATATGCTTATACTGAGCGGGGATCGAACCCGCGACCCTTGGTTTTAGAAGTCCGACAAGAAGACCACTGCACTAATCGGTCGTCAATTATTTGTAACTTTGTGATATTATGGTATTAGATACCTTTATTGACAACTGTTTAGTTCATCAATAATCGCTTTTAGGTGTTGACAGCATGGTTTAGTAAATTATCCACGTGATAAGAAATTAAACTAGATCACCGCATCTTAACTTCTAATCATACAGGTGCACACCACTGGTATTTGAAATACTGACTTCAAATACACTAAACAGGTACTGAGCCTAGACACAGACAGCACACATAGGCAAAGAATCCAGTGTGCCCTTTCGGCGGCATTTCGTCGGTTGCCCAACGCGAGAGGAAAGGAGCGAATTTCCGCTCGGCGCCTTGACACACTCTTTTATAAGGCAGGCGGCACGCTTGTGACTGGCGAATTAGGCCTGGTTTCCAACAAAGCGGAAAAGAGACGAGACGAGTGGAGATGAATTTTGAATATCCAATCAGATTTCGTTATATATTTATTTATTAAGGTACAGCAACAAAATACAAATCAAGAAAACTAGGCTACACTGGTATAGCTAGCTGGAATATCACGTTCAATTTGCACACCGATTAGAGCTGAATACAACATTTTCATTTGGCAGTTAAATACAAAAAAAAACAAATGAATAATAAACGGTATATCCATAACTTCTCAGCTTCGGTGGAAATGGATCAAGCGGAGAAGAGATTAATCTGATTGGTTATTCAAAACACATCTTATATCGTCTCCCCTCTTCTCCGCTTTTGTGGAAACCGGGTGTAAGTCCCAGGTCTGAGATTTTATTTTAGAAATAGCTCGGAGTTGGGAAGTTAGAGTACCATGCCTCGGAAATCACTTTAAGTCGTGCGCCTATAGTCTCTCTCCTGTCATGTCGGATTGCCGTCACACCGAGACGCGGATTCATAACTAGACAGGGATGGCTACATCCACAACTAGGGACAAAGACTTAAAGAGTAGGGGAGCTTGCCCCAACTGTCGGCTTGAAATCGGTGTGAAAAATTCCAAAAAAACATCATGGTCTGATTCCTTCAGTAACCTACTTAATCTTCCAAGAAGATTTCATACTATGGGATCTGCAAAATATCTCAGTGGAGCAGTCAGCTCTTGAGGCTGTGCACAAGGAACTTTTAGATAGAGGTTCTAGATTGGAGAAAGATAAAAAGCGCAGTATAGGTATCTACGAGTAGTAGCCAGATAAACCTTTTACAATCTAAATGGATCTAAATAGATGGAATCAACATTTTAAATGCAGGTCGCTTTTAGCTGGTCAAAGTAACAATTTTGATTATTAAGTATTTGAATTTTCAGTAGCAAGTCTCCGGTTGCCCTACGCGGCGTTAGCAACCGTATCCTTGGCTTGCGTAACGTTACTCTATGCGCCTGCGCCGATTGCCGCGTTTGTTCACCTCGCGTCCTTGAGGGTAGTTGGCGCGAATTGACATCATTCATCAGGCTAATGATGCAACAATATTTCCAATTAAAAATTACGTTCTAGTGACTGATAAGTAAAAAAAAAGGTAATAAGCTAACTTGTTACCTTAAGATTGCAGGTTCCATACAAAGTCTGACATAAAGTTATAATATTGCATTAACAGTGCATTTTTTTTTACAATGTGAAATCAAAACACACTTAAAAAATGGACTGCCACAGGCGGGACTCGAACCCGCATCTCTCGCAAGCCGGGCGATTGCACTCCTAATAGGCTTGTTTCCACTATGAAAGAAATATTCAAAAACTGATTTTCTCTAAAATAATTCATAATTTCAGATGCCTTTACACTAATATTTTTCTGCAGTTCGTATTATTTGATTTTTAATTGGAATTCAAATGATAATTAGTCACTCAGTCGGCATTGCACGCGATGACGTCAAAGTGTGTTATTCCCATACAAACTCTATTAAGAAAAGCGTTTTGACAGTTGATAAAAAGTACGTCAACAATTTGGTGGTGTCAGTCAACTACCGTATTGAGCTACCGTGACATTTACTCATCGGCAATCCGTTTATCTTTAAGTGTGTTTTAATTTTACAGTCTTTCAATCTATTTTTTATTTTTAAGGCGTTTCTTCTGACCACATAACATCAATAAATTCTCCAAAGTTTTTCAGCTTGTGGTAGTTCGGAAACCATCTAAACTCAGTATACAAACAAGCCAAAAAAACTCTTTTTAAAAAACATGGATGGAACCGATAGTTACCATGTAAAAGGCGTATTTCGAATCTATGGCCGATAGGTATTACAATTCACATATCACATTAGCCCTGTCTTACCAAGTAAATTTAACATAAGGTTTATTAGACAGCCGTTTTCTGACCTTTTTAGTATGGAAATTGACACTGACATCTTCAAAAACTGGCCGATTAAGTCTGAGCCAGGCAATTTAATTTCCGTGGGTTCGGCTTACATTTTAAGAACTGTAGGGGCCAATTCTCGTGCAATCGTAAAAGTTTATATTCGTAACAAGTTCGATTGATCACCTCTCGAATGCACCATGTCGTGCTGCCCAGTCGACATTTTAAATTTGTATACCAACTATCTTGTATTAATAATGAAAAGCACCTGTCAAGAGTAATTTGAAGTTCATTATACACATAGGTTTAGTTGGCTACATACGAATTACCGTGCGGAAAAAGTACGAATGCATGAGAATCGTACCTCAGATCGGAAACAATTAGTCCAATATCTATTTGCGATGTTTAAGGACAAAATATGCGTCACTTAAGTGTTATGCAAGTGACCTAACCAAAGGCTGACGTAACGTAACTCTACTGTCGCCAAGACAATGGACCACAAGGCCGCGATACTTCCTTACCTTCCAATTAATGTACTAACCTTTAATGGAAATGTCAGCGATTGACTTATACAGTTTAAATGTAACTAGGATCAGTTACATTACACGACTTTAATTTGTAATTAAATTAAACGAACAAAACAAAATCATCTTCAACTTCTTATATCTTGATTTATGACAAAATATATAGATAGATTAACACTTTATTGTACAACACAAAACAAAATTTACAGACAGGTTTAACAAAGAAAGATGTACTATTTAGGCGGTCTTATCGCTTGAAGTGATCTCTTCCAGACAACCTTTGCTTAAAGTAATATTTAATTAACAGGAAGGGGGAATTTGGGCATAATATATATGGATAATAAAAAACACGAATAGCTGTTTTGAATAAAGTTTGCAAGCAACAAATATCATTTTTTACAGGACAAAGATGCTTCCTGAAAAACGAATTGCGGTATCCTAAAAATGAACTAAGTACTTTCGTTAAACAACCGTGGCTGTTATCAGGCTATACTCGCACCATATTAACTACAATATGATGCTATACAATACACGTTAATACTTTTTTTTTTGTTTAAAAAAAATATCGTCGTAAAATCTAGTCTCATTTGCATGTTTTTTTTTTCAGTTACAGAATATGTTCCATTATTGCCCCCAAAGCGATGAGCTTTGAGGGCAAAAGGTCCATCTTTTTGCAACTACCAAACAGGCTAACAGTAATTTGCATTCAAATAAACTCGCTCATCGTTACGGTTGACATACCGTGATGGTGATCACGCGGTATCACGCGGTATAAAAATAGGGTGAGGTACATATTGACAGGTCAAAGATAAACAACAACATCACGTACATTGATCTGACACCGTCGCAAGTAGCTTCAGTACATGTGTTACAGATATCAGAATCGAAAGTAGTATTACAAACAAAGTGAAATACCGCAGATTAATACAAACAGACATGTTCATGCTCACAAATGTCTGTACAGTGCAGGGATCGAACCTGCGAGCTCTTGGTCTAATAGTCAACTTCTTAACTATATCACCATAGTGGTCGTCATCATCAAAGCGGTTCATTTTTAGGGTTCCGTACCTCAAAAGGAAAAAACGGAACCCTTATAGGATCACTTTGTTGTCCGTCTGTCCGTCCGTCCGTCTGTCAAGACCCTTTTTCTCAGGAACGCGTGGAGTTATGAAGCTGAAATTTATATCAATTACTCAGGTCTACTGTCCCTTGAAGCTGTGAAAAAATCAAACTTCTAAGCCAACGCAATCAAAAGATACAGCCGTTTATGCCGCAAATTTTCGACACTTGCAAGGGAATCAAAACCTACAGGGTGCTTCCCGTGAACTCAGAATCTTGAAATTTGGTACGAAGCAACGTCTTATAGCATAGATAAAGGAAAAATTACGAAAACCATAAATTTTTAGTTACATCACATAATATATATTTTTTTAATAATTTTAAACTTACTACCCATTTCCTCATAAACGCGTAGAGGTATTAAATTGAAATTCATACCAAATACTGAGGTCTATAATACCTTTAAGCTGTAACAAAATCAAACTTCTATGTCAACGCAATTAAAAGAAACAGCAATTTAAGCTGCATATTTTGAAACTCGCAAGTACTCGCAAGGGAATCAAAACCTAAAGGGTACTTCCAGTCGACATAGAATCTTGAAATTTGGCATGAAGCAACGTTTTATAGCACACATAAAGGAAAAATTCCGAAAACCTTAAATTTTTAGTTACATTACAAAATATATATTTTTAAATAAATATAAACTTATTACTTTTTTCCTCATGAACGCGTAGAGCTATCAAGTTGAAATTCATATCAAATACTTAGATTTAATTGCCTTTAACCCGTGAAAAACAAAAAAATTATAAGTCAACGCAAAAACGCAAAACGCAAAAGTAGAACCATTGATACCGCATATTTTGAAACTCGCAACTACACGCAAGGGAATTAAAACCTAAAGACCACTTCCCGTTGACATAGAATCTCGAAATTTGGTAAGAAGCAATAGCTTACAGCACAGGTAACAGAAAAATTCCGAAAAGCTTAAAATTTTAAGTAGTTATACCACCAAAAAAATTGTGATTGCAAACATAATTGTAGTTACAGCAATGACCGCGAGTTATTATACTATGTATGGGGAGGGCAACATTTTTCAAACGGCAAAGACGACCTCACTCATCGTCATTCAATCCCGATGTTTTGGTGAATGTAGCTGTATAATCTAAATGCGTCCTAACTGCTTAAAGTGTTATACTTATAATTAAATTCAATGACATTATTATAAACGATAAAGAGATCTTTGTCTTAAATTTATGCTCCTCCATCTTTCCCCATTGTAATGTTATGAATTTCATTTTGCAATAAAAATACCATAGTTATGACTCGATTGTCGTAATGAACGAACTTTGTAAACCTTGCAGGTTTGTACGGAACCCTCGGTGCGCGAGTCCGACTCGCACTTGGCCGGTTTTTATTTTTACTTTTCACTGTTTTGTTACTGTCTTATTGCTCATTCCGATCCGTATTACGAGTATTGTAATTTTAATTCGCACAACAACTTCTTTGAACATTCAATGTCAATGTTAAGGAAATGAAACGAATAATCGGCATTTATAATTCATTGCCTGCTGCCTAAGATAGAGCGGATTATTTAAATACGCTTACGCTTGTATGGTTGTTATCTATTATATTGCTATCGACACGGCTAAAGTAATTCATGCATAAAGTTGCTAATTATATAGAAAATTTGTGTTCCGAGTGTTTTAGAAGTAGTATTACTGAACTAACATAATAATTTGATTATTTTTGTAATTTTGACTGACTCTTATGTGTATTTTTCTGACATACGAGTATTTAATATTTGTGACTGATATGGTAATCCTGGGCCCGAATCGATAAAAGACATGAATAAAAGTCTACGTTTCGTTTGCGTTCCAGCTGTACCCGCGTTCCAGGTGAGTTCCAGTTAATACGAAATACGGTATCGCGGTAAAGTTCACGCGCAAGTTTAGACAAAGCGCAGATGGAACGTAGCTGGAACACAGAGGTAATAAAATTAAGAGATGTAACCCTAGTATTCGCACAGTTAATCGCTTTAAAAATACAATTGAATGTCGAATTTTGAGCTTTTTTGTCGCCGCACTGGCTTTGACAGCTGTTTTGGGAGCGCGATGATGACTGACATAAGTAATTGAAAGTTTGATTTGTTTATGTGGATTGTTTATAAGTTTCAAGTGGTTTCGAAGTTACGTTAGAAAAAGTATTCTCAGAATGTGTGATTCCGATGGAATTTTAAAAACCCATGCCACTCGTGGTTCAGCTATTGAAAGTGCAGCTTTGGTAAGTAATTTACACTACTCCTTTGTTAGAAATTGAAAACGGTTTTACCTTTAGATATAATCATGTAACCCAATGTTTTTTTAGATATATAATGGAAGGCCGCCGCAGGCACAACACAGTGCGCCAGCTCGAGGTGATGATAGAGTTCATGGAAGCTAATAGAGATATCGCCCTTGGTCGGTTAAGATCCAAAGAAGCAAGAGCAGTTGCAGTTGAATCTCTTAATCCTTTGGGACCGGCAAGGGGTGGTCAAAGGTACGATATTTTAGGCCATTATGCAATATATGTTAGTGTGTATACTCTGCACTCTAAAAGTTACAGAATTCATTAATAATGCACCAAAGATATTTCCACCCATTGTTGTCCACCAAGAGAATTAAAAACAAAACAAGCATTGCTTAAACAGTCTTTACAATCTTTGTAAATCACCATTACACAAATGCATCTTCTATTCAAACTTTACAATATAGGTAACAGAGGTTAAATTAAAATATATTAGTTATCCAATTCTTTTATAAAATCTTCCAGGTGTGGAATGACCAAAAAACAAAAGCAAGAGCAAAGTTTTAGACTTCTATAACTCCATAATCTTTCTCTCCATAGATGTCAAGAAATAAAATAAAAAAATATTAATAATTATTATTTACAAATTTCTTGATAATTTTTCAGCTAATACTAGAACATCATTGGAAGAGTCAAGCTATGGTGCTGCGCATAGAAGAGATAAGAGTGTAAGCTGCCCTTCAAAATTCACAAGCTTTTAATACATTAGCAGAAGCTTCCAAACTAATTGCCGATAGTGTAGACCGGCTGAGTCAACAGGTATTTTTTTTACATCAATACTGATGTAATCAGTTATAAATGTGATAATGATGATAATTGAGAGAAAATTAATGAAACACCAACTGAATTTGCAAATGAAATATACTTGTCACTAAAACAGTACTTATTGAAATCACTTTGGATATTTACAACATAATTAAGTCACAACATTTAGTAGTTAATCAATAAATTAAACAGCAGTTGATTCATGAATGATTGCAATATTAATTTAACACATAAAATTATCTTTTGTTTCAGTACAGTGCAGCACAAACAAGTTCTTAGGTCTTAACAATAATATCTAGCTAACATACATAATTATAAAATTATGTATGTTAGCTAGATATTACATAGTTACTATTCTTGTAGACACTATTCAATAAATTTTTGTTAAAATAATATACTTAATTTAATTTTGTACTGCCCTATCAGCCCACAATCGCTGCACTCTAGGGCCTGCCGGCTTGCGGCCCATTATGTTAATGTTCTACTCACATTTAAAACATTCAGGGAATGGTATCATTTTCTGTTAATAAAGCGTTCTTCATGATCCTGGGGGCACACTATTGCCACATGGGTACCATCCATACAAGCCAACAATCCCGGCATCTTATATTTCCTGTAAAACCTTAACATAACATTGAGATAAATAAAATAGAATGAAATACATAATATGATTTTACATTTTATTTAAATTTAAACTTACTCTCTTTTTACTAGTTCCCTTTTACTTTGTTGGAATGGGAAGGAAACATATTTATTGAGTATTGATGGCCTGTTTAAGGCCATTGTAACTTGCCGGATTACTTTAGAGACACTGGATTGTGACACACAGTGCCTTTGGTTGTCCTACACTAGTCTGGCTGGCAACGCCCAGAAGCATATAACGACAATGCAATTAATACCTAGAACAAAAAGACATTGACTTGAGTTATCATGTGTTGTTAGTAGTTAGTAATTTCAAGTTCAACAATAGTCAGTCAAGTGAAGGGCTCTACTTTTCTTACCTTCGTTTCCGCATCCAGAGCATCAGAACGCAATGTAGGTGGAAGGACGAGTTAATTCCACAACCAACTCACGAGTTAAGGTTTTTGATAGCCTATATCTTTTCACAAACATCCTCTCATTTAGCTTAAAAGCAGACAGACTTTGTCTCGACATTAAATTCAATTGCCGACTTTCCGAGCGAACCACTGCTAAATCGTGTGCGTACGCACATTCTAACAACTCCAAGTACATCATATTTATAGGTTTAACAATAAAATTTTCCAACAAAACACCAAAAATCCACTAACATTCGTACAACGTTTGAGAAAAAGTAGCGTCCTCCCGTAATGTAGCATAAACGTAACCTTGACCGCACTTGTGTTCCAGCTGCGTTCGCAGTTCATTTCAACCATCTGTCAAATCAACACCGCGATACGAAAACATCGAAAACTTGCGTTTCGTTCGTGTTCCATTTACGCTTCATCTCAAATTATTTACCGCGATCGGCCCCCTGATGTATCTATTTTTCTTTATTTGATTTTATACTATAAAATGTTTGTTTGACCATGTTTACTGTGCGACTAGCATGCTGACGCTTTGGGCGACTGTAAGTCAGTATGTTTTCTGTTAAATAAATAAAATAAAATAAATAAAAATAACTAGAATAAAAGCGCTTACGCCGGCACTAGAATATATATAAAATAACACTAGAATCATAGAAATCATCAAACATAGTTATAACTAATAAGAGGTCACGCACCTAAGCGGTCCTCATAAACTCTATAAAATTTCAGATGTAGCTTCAGCACGTAGCATACTTATAAGCAAATAATAAATATAAATAAATAAATATACAACTACATCACATACACTGATCTGAGTCCGTGGTAAGTAGCTTAAGCACTTGTGTTACAGATAAGGTTTCTGACTGATGTTGAAACGGCAAGACTAGTTGATTTTAGTTATTTTCACAGTATCATGTTATACGGCATCTTACTATGGGGCTCAGCTGCAGATATAGAGACAATTTTCGTATTGCAGAAACGAGCCGTGCGGGCTATTTATAAACTTAAATCAAATGAAACACTTAGAGAATTGTTTAAAGAAGTTAAAATACTTACAGTTTACTCGCAATACATTTACGAAAACCTAATTTACGTTCGAAAAAACTTACACTTATTTCCTAAAAATAGCGATTTGCATAACTTCAAAACAAAACAAAAAATAGGCTTGCCGTTTCACATTTTAGGCTTCATAAAGATGATAGACCTGAAAATTTAATTTCATTGCCTTTAGATAAATTTAAAACAGTTGTAAAAGATGTATTAATGTCGAAAGGATATTATAAAATTGATGATTATATAAATGACAAAGATATATGGAAATGTTTAAATGCAAACAATTATTGTAAATCAATTTTGAAAAGAGGCCATGACAATAGTGACTGAGTTTCTTGCGCCGCTTCTTCTCAGCACTGGCCCAAATTGTCCCGAAGCGGTGGTAGGGTTAATTTATATGTTGGGACGTGTAAAAGTGCTAGTTGTTAGCCTACTTACAGAAATAAATGGATTTTATTGGATTTTATTTATTGATATCAGAATCAGCATAAGTATTACAAATAAATTTAAATAAATACATATAACACCCAGACCAGTACAAACGGACATGTTCATGCATACAAGTGTTTGTACAGTGCGGGTATGTAATACCCCTGTTGATTCTGATTTCTGTAACACAAGTGCTCAGGCTAATTACGGCGGAGTCAGGTCAACGTATGTGATGTTGTTGTATACTTATTTATTTATTTATTACAACAATTGTAATAAATATATTGTCGCATTCAAATCGTCGCATATCCACGTCATTCTATCCTCACTTGTATCACAGGACATCCTTCTGTTTCGTAATGCGATTGCGCTGACACGTTTAACATTACCACACGCAGGAGATGACGGTCTACACCCAATTGGTGTATTTGTAGACCAGGATAATGTAAGCGAGGACTCTACACCTTATTAAAAGCAGAAGTTTTATTTTAAAATTACTCGTGCTTTTGAAAAAAAAACCACATTCAAGTTAGATAGGTTACCATGCGAACGCAACACATGGTGCTGATCGGTCGAAGTTTGAAATTCTTATAAGAATTATCTTGTATCTGTCATGAAATGCACCTGTCAACAGTAATTTGAGTTATTATTACACCTTGGTTTAACTAGCTACGAAATACGAATTATCGTGCGGAAAAATACGAATGCATGAGAATCGTGCCCCTGAACTTGAAATGGTATGTTGTCTAGGGTAGACCTACTTTACCTGGTCTTTTTTATTTTCAATGATTAAAACCTTCTTCGAAAATAAAAGGCATCGAAGCTGGTATTAATTGATTAAGCGTCCAGTGTAGTATTTAACTCAAAAAATGTATGATGTAGTACAATCACACTATAATATTTAAAGAAACTGAACCCCATAAGATTAAGAAAGTACTTAGCAAATAATGAAAACTAAATTTTTTTTTCAAGTAGCGTCGAATGTATTTCAACATTTATTTATTTACTAAAAACATTTTTTATTTTGTTATTTCTTCTCATCACTGATAATTAATAAGTTACGACTAATATTAGAAGGATCTCTGACTATAAAATTAGATGCACGAAGCTGTACTATGTGTCGTAAGATAATTAGGTACAAGAGACCTTTATTAGAACGCTATCTGGGACAGTATGGGTATATGGTACAGAGGTTTAAGATCAATTTCAGTCACACAAAGTTTGGGTCTGTTTAGATCACGAATTAGCTTCCCACCAGTGACTTCGCCCGCGTGTTATTATACATTTAAAACTTTTCTCTTGAATCACCCTATCCATTAAAAAAAAACTGCCCCAAAATCCGTTGAGAAGTTATAAAGAGTGGAACTCACTACTGGCGTCAGTGTTTCCCTGAAATTACAACCTAGAAATCTTCAAAGCTAGAGTAAACAGGCATCTTCTAGGTGAGCTCGCTCCATCGTAGACTCAGTCTTTGCCTCGTTAGGGCTTAGTCTTGGGTCAAAAGCAAACCTATCACATAGAATAGAATAGAATAATTTATTTGCTTTACCTACTTTACAAATTTTCAAAAGTTTGGCCTACTCAGCCATAAGTAATAGCATGCAAATATCCCAAATAAATAAATTAAAAAAAGATCTTAGCATACGAACATACATATTTCAGACACAGACGCGGGAAGAGACTTAACTTTAGAATATGTAGTGATAATAAATGAGGACAAAATAGTTTAAATAAACAAAATAACCCGTTCCCCATAATTTGGACCAAAATTAGGGAAACCGGTCGAAATTTAGGAATATCCCAAATTCATGTTCCAAAACAAAGGACCACACAACTAATGACCTTATATGATAATTTTCGATGGATTTTCCGATATTAAGTAAATCGGTAACGTAAATACCAATTGCGGTCAGACCACAGTGTACATTTTATTATATATATTTTTTAACTTAAGCTTATTTAATTAACTCACTAGCCCTGGATCTCAAAAGATCTGATTCGAAGCTAATATTCAGGAAAAAAGTTCGAAATGTTCTATATGAATAAATTGCATGTATATTATATATTTTTATTATCCATATGAATTATATTTTGTATATAAATATTAATATTGTATGAATGTATGTGTGTGTATTATAATATAATTTAATATTTACTTTTATTATTTGATATTATATATATATACATATATATTATTGCCTTCTTTCTGCATGTCCTTGAGGTTGACTGGCAGAAAATGCTTTTAGCATTAAGTCCACCCTTTGTACATTTCTTGTGCAATAAAGTTTTAAATAAATAAATTAATTAATTAAATCAGAATAATGTTTAAAAAGTCAGTCGCCATTAAACGATGCCGCGATAACCTTGTTTGAAAAATAACTAAGCCATGTCTTAACCTAAAATCAATACGTTACATCATCGAAACACGTTCATAAGGTATATACCAACATGGGTCAAGGCCATCCATCTATCACACCAGTACAAACTTAATCCTATGACTAACGGCTTTATCACAGGATAGTTTTAAGTCGTATGGAAGCTAAGAACAAATGCTCGAAATAAAATGCGGATAGATGTTCGTCTCAACAAGTTGCCTTGGCGGATATTCGTTGAAGGATAGATTGAGAACTCTTAACTCTAAAATAAATGCATAAAAAATAAATTATTTTTGTCAAACATGTCTACAGACAGTTTTAATTAAAAAAAAACTATTCAGACGGTCTTATCACAGGGAGATCTCTCCCAGACAACCATAAAGAGTAATTTTTATTAGTATCGCGATACCTTCCTTGAATCGCACCTCAAACATTTCATTTCTGCTCAGTCCAAAGGTAGGTAGAGAATGCCTCATGGCGTTAAGTTCTACTTTTATCCAAAATTTTATTGTACAATTAAGCTTAAATAAGTAAATAAATCCTCACTCAAAATCGTTGCCCGTAGTTTACAATTTGCCATTCTCTGTGTCTCACTAAAGAACATTGCCATTCGACGGGAAAAGTACGAATGAAACATTAAAGTATATCAGTTTAGATGTACTATCGCGGTCTGCGGCGCATGAACGATACAATACTGATACGAACCAAGCACTTCTCATCTACATTCCTGATGCACACTGCAAAAGAGTGGAACTCACTTCCTGCGTCAGTGTTTCCCTGCAATTACAACCTCGAAATCTTCAAAGCTAGAGTGAACAGGCATCTTCTAGGTGAGCTCGCTCCATCGTAGACTCAGTCTTTGCCTCGTTTGGGCTTAGTCTTGGGTCAAGAGCAAACCTATCTCAAATAAAAAATAAAAAAAAATGAACAAACAACTTTCAAGGCGAAAATCATTTGCACATCGCGCGCAATCCCGCTTGCTGATTGCTCCGCGTGTGTCAAAGTGCATGCAAATGATTTTCGTTAGAAAGTGTTCACGTGGCGCTGACTGCCACTGTACATGTATTTTTAGAGAATTCGTTCTAAGCTTCCGTACTGCTCATCTATACTGTGTCCAAATGAAGCGGTTTGTATATCGGCATTACCTTACAATAGTTGCGTAACGTAACATTTATCAAACTGTCTGTATGTGTCGAAATGTAAGCAAACATGAGATAGCAATGTTTGCATTACACTTGGTGTGGCACGTGGTTCAATTTTAACTGATAGTCTGTAAACTTTATAAGCTAAGATTACGGTTTTATTCCCTGAACAGGATTATCATGTTAGTAATTGTTCAGTAATTTTTAATATCCCTTGTGATTTTGGGTCCAATGTAGGTTATATTTAACTTTTTGGCATAAAAAAATAGTAAGCTTAGCCACAAGGCTTTTTTTACACAGGTAGAGTGAAAAAGCCAGCCAAGAAGCTTCACTGTCTGTATGACAATTTAACATCATTTTCTATTGTCTCCCTTGTATTTCCCGAAGCTCCGTCCGATAAAAATAAATCAGGGTCGTCAGAAACGAGGGCCTCGGGGATTGAGGCACTCGGGGAAAAACCCAATTATTTGGTGCAGCAAAGCAATAGGTTTGTTGATTAACGGTATAACTTAACATTTTTGTAAATAAGATAACTTTAATCAATCTGTTTTGTTGAAAAAATGGCGTAACAGAATGATTATATCACGCAATACCCTAAAATTTTCGTACCGAAATAAATCAGGTGATAAGTGGTAACCCAAAAATATTGTTTGAGATAACATTTTGCTGATAAGATAACGTTTTTAGCGCACCTCGGCCTAATCGCGGTTGTGTTGTATGTTTTATGAATGATTTCGGATACCCAAAAATAATCACTGGAGGTGATATTTTGTACGCGACTGAAAATAGCTAATAACCAAACCGTTCAGACAATTTCAATTACCGCGAATGCAGTGGCGGTAACTTATTAAAAAAATTTATGAAATTGAATTAAATTAAAGGTAAATTGGCTTTTTCGCCTTTGCGACATTCAACAAAAGATCGTTTGGACCTGAAATTGTCTAAAAGATCTTTGCCCGTGTAGGACTTGCTGTCCCGCCACTCGCGACTAACTACGGGTCAAGCAATGGCCGCGGCTAAATTGCTGAAAGAGGAGACGGTGTGCGCAAGTTTGCATTATGCCTTAATTTTTCATTTATTTTATTTATATCAGTGCCAAATATTAAAGATGGAAGGGAATTCGGACTCTATTCAGTCTGAATAATCAAGGATTCAAATTTGGAATTCTAATTCATTTATTTCAGGCAACAGATTATAAAAATACAGGCCCATAAAATAAATACCTTACAGACTAACATACATACAAATAATAAAAATTAAGTTAAATATTGCACAAATCAACAACACAAACACAAATGACACACGTCAGCGAACGTTATACCTTCAATTAATTTACAGACTTTTAAAAATTGATTACAATGTAAATAATGGCATCAAAACGAAAAAGAAGCAACTTTTTGAAACTCACAAATCACAACATTACCTATATATTATATATTTAATATATTTTTTCACAACAATCACACCAATTCTCTAGTCCCAAAGTAAGCTACGAGGCTTGTGTTATGGGTACTAGATAACGGATATACATACTTAAATACTTTTTTTTTGTAAATAAATACATATTATAAATAGAAAACACCCAGACCAGTACAAACACACATGTTCATGCACACTTATGCTTGTACTGTGCGGGAATCGAACCCGCGGCCCTTGGTTTAGAAGTACGACATGCGGACCACTGCACCAAGCGGTCGTCATATCAAACCTAACCTGACCTGTTACAAATATCCGATAAATAATCTATCTCACAAATCTTGGTACGATCGGATATTTTATATAAGAGGCGCTAACCTTGAATTATACATGTAATCTTAGTCACACTCTCCTAGTATGTACTTATTTATTTATGTAAATAAACTAAGGCTGCGGTCACACTGATTAAAAAGGCGCCAATGACTCAGAAATGTACTAATACTTCAGGAAGTGTTCGAGTACCTGACATAACTTTGATGTTACGTCAATTTTGTAATACTGTCAGTAGCATTTGCGGTTTCAGAATATTAAATGTAAGTAGTAAATTATTAGGATTTACTATGTAATGTATCTAAATTACTTAAACGCAAGCGATCAAGAAAAAAAAACATAAGGCACACAAACTTGTAAATTTTGAAGTGTTGTTTTTTATAAGTAAACGTGCAAAAGTGTTAGTTATTTTTTTTATAAAAAAAAGACAAGACTCTTCTTCGAGTATTTACCTTTTTTCCAGGTCAATCTTATTTATATTTATTTTTGTACATTGAAATCAGGATCTTATTATAATGGGTCCATAGCGCAGCCATAAAAAAATATCTACTGTTGCCTATATTTAAGTTTTTCTTCTCTCTGTAAAATACGCTTTTTTATTTTTCATATGTCTATTCGTTAGTAAATAACGACTTGTGTATTCGCCGCTTAGCCTGTGTGTAAGGTCAGCCGGACGGAACTAAGTCGCCATTGCTACCGGAAGTTTGTTAGCGCAATTTTTTCTTTGCCAAAGTGCATTCCTCTGTGATGTAAGACGAAGGTTTACCTCAACACGTATTATGAATAAATATACAAGTTTAAGTTTAGTCTTGTTCAATGGGAAAGAAATGATAGATCTATGTGAAAGAAAATAAATATTTTGTATTTTGTATTTGTATTTAATGGGGCTCTGAGGTTTAAAACATTTCCATGAGTTGTCTTTACGACTCCGCAGTGTCACCGGTGACTCGAGGGCTGGCAGCTACCTTAGCCAAAGAACAAAAAATAAAACACGGGTTGCACTCCGGGAGTGCCGGCAGAAGTGAAAACTTGATTATTAACGTTGTGCATTTTTGATTTATTTGAACCGTCTTACGGTTTTTCGATCAGTATCACGTGACCTGACGCGAGTTTCACAGTTTCTACCCATGCCACAAAAGTGCTCAA
This sequence comes from Pyrausta despicata, assembly GCA_963921415.1. Taxonomy (NCBI): domain Eukaryota; kingdom Metazoa; phylum Arthropoda; class Insecta; order Lepidoptera; family Crambidae; genus Pyrausta; species Pyrausta despicata. The sequence goes on from OY992869.1 coordinate 7,805,695, forward strand.
CGCCGCTAAAGAAGTTTTCACTTCAAAAATAAATAAGTATTTCACAACAATCACACCAATTCCTTAGTCCTAAATTAAGCTACAAGGCTTGTGTTATGGGTACTAGACAACGGATAAACATACATAAATACTTTTTTTTTGTAAATAAATACATATTATACATAGAAAACACCTAGACCAGTACAAACACACATGTTCATGCACAAATATGCTTGTACTGTAAAGAATTAGCGTGGCCATTCAGCGAGGAAACGCTGCTAGCGTTCTTGGCACCGTTGACATTGGGATGGGTCTGGAAGTGGAACCTTTTTGATTTTTCTTTTTTGTTGTATTATTATATGTAAATAATTTAATTGTGTAGTTCATTTTAAATGATAAAACTTTTGACAAGTATTTTTTGAATCTCATGAGGAACAGCCCAGGATCTCATGAGAATGGAAAGTGCAAAAAATGACGTTTCGGTTTAATCTTAGCCCAATGCCAAACATATTAGGCGCTATTCTAAAACTTTCATTCATGTCAAACATTCGTGACATTAAAACTCAAACAAACACATATTGTTACAATGTTTTCTCTTCATTTGTAAATTGGGTTCGACGTACAAAAACAATTACCTAAACCGAGTCAACAATAGGATATCGAAATAGTTCACGTTATGCAACGGCCTGGCGCAATACGGCTTGATACAATAACTGGAGCAGGTGCGGGCTGGCTACGTCGAATTGCAGATTAGGAACGTTCGGCGTGTTTAGCGAATATTCGTCAATAATTCAGGTAAGTATAAGTGGTTAGGTTGAATATCTGGGGTAGAGATGGGCTGACTACGCTGAATTTCAGATTAGAAACCTTCGACATGTTTGCGAATGCTCAATAAGTAGTTATTCTCATAATGGAATGTGTGATGAATGTATTTTCAGTGCAGTTGGGCAGTACTATTGAACTTACAGCTCTGTGTGGAGTTCAGGTAAGTTAACTATGTAGATTATAAATGAATTAAAAGCTTTTAAATGGTTATGTTCAGTACAATGGAGACAGAATCCTCTTTCCTCTTAAGTGCAAAGGTATTACTTTCAGTAATATCCGTATATTATATAGCATTCCAGTGATGAATGCTAAATGGCATCTGGACCACTACAAGTCACTTTTCGTTAAATGTAATGTGCTGCCACTTTCTGCATGCACAGTGGCTAGTACATCCGGCTACCCATTGTCGTTGCTAAATCACCCTTATCACAAGTATATAAGATACACAAGTGTTTACCGTGACGTGCTGGCCACCGTAGTACATTAGAGACGTTTGCCTTTTTCTCTAAGCTACTTTTTAACGATGTGACGTTATATTCCGTCAAGGGGGGTAAATATAAAAATTTTCTGTATCAACCGCGAGGTAGTAAAGATATCTGTGAGAGAAATGTTTGTAACATGGCAATAGAAATGTATAACAAACTAACTTGTGCTTGACGGAATTGCAATAAAAAAACAGTAAATAGTTGGTTGCTGACTAATTGCTTCTAATTCTATAGCCTCAAAAAAGATTTGAATTATGACACGAAATATCACACATTTATTTAATTATTGTAATTGAATTTGACTTATGTTTTTTTTTTGTATTTTACTCGTAACATTGTTTATATATATATATATATATATATATATATATTTTTTAATATTGTATAATAATAGTCCTCCAGCCGGTTTCGACCACGGCGGCCAATCTAAATAGAGATCAGCCAACTACGCAGGAGATATTATAGTGCACAAGTGTGAGCGCAATACACAGGTGCACTAACTGTTCCATCACTCTCAAAGTTCGGTGAGACGGCAATCCGACAAGAGCGAAGGCGCAGGACCAACGGCTTAACGTGCTTTCCGAGGCACGGAGGTGTAACACCGCCAACTTCCCGACTCCGAGCTGTTTTTGAGAAATTCATGACAGAAAATCTCAGCAACAATTTTGGCTCGACCTGGGATTCGAACCCAGGACCTCTCGGATGTAACGCAGAAACTTTGCTACTACACCAACGAGGCAGTCAATATTGTATACTCGTACTACTAATCATTTAAAATTATGTCTTGACTAATATTTGCATGCCTGCATGCAGGCTGAATACACTTTCTGTCTATCTGTAAAAAACTTTAAGATCTGCTTTTGCATAAGATGTATGCTCGCAAATAAATGATTGATCATGATTATGATTTTGTAAGTTTTAATTAGATTGATCTCAAAAAATATTCCTTCTTTGAGATTAATCTAATAAAAACTTACTACTTACTAGCTCTGTAACTATAAAAGTAATGGCCAATAGTTCTACTTTCAACATCTGAACCACCTCTATTGGCCCATGAGAGAAAAAAAGTAACCTCGTCTTTGCTATTAATAATAAGAGTTACTAAAATGCATTTTTTTTCTCTGTTAGTTTTTCGAAGTCGACAAAAAATGAACCTAAACAACCCATTTCCCAGCCGCTTATTTTTCAATAAGACCTAAATCGGTACCGTCTACCACCACCGAACATTATCCAATAAACGTGAATTGATTTAAAAATAGGTCATACTCGACTCATGCATTATCGCTTGACACACATATAGTACGCAACGTTACGACACAGATTACAGAATTAGTCGCTTATTTGATAAAGTCATACGTAACGAAATGTACGTTTTTGAAACGCAATTGATAAGTGGTTTATATGTTTGCGAAATCCTTTCGATAACTAAACTACAAAGCATACTTTTTCAGGGGGCGTGTATTTTTTTTAGCACTAATCACAAATTGTAAGCAAACATGGCGGCTCTATTTCTTTGAACTATGTTAGTGCTGAGAAAAACTAGAGCAATTAGTTAATTAAACACATTATTTGAAGGCAATTTTGTTCATTGACATTGTAGTTTACATTAATTTTGTGCTTAGTGCTAAAAAAGACTATGTGTATTAGATTCTTTAACACTTTTTACTGATTAATTCTAAAACCATGGTAAGGTGATCGATGTTTCCAAGCACTCTGCAAGCTACAATAAAAACATGTTTTTTCTTTTCTAGCCAATTTAACTTTCAAAATAAGACATAGATTACATTTCATCAACACCTTTACATTCGAACTTTTCAGATTACTTATGAAAAGTATAAGTTTATACAAGATATTATATAAAAAAACCGTAATAACTGAAGGGTGTCGTTGTGCCCGGCAAACTGCACAACATTCCCAAAGATACCTAGGTCAAAATCTCAAAAAAAAATCAGACCTCCCATACGAAATTTGACAATCAGCTGATCGATTTACTAAGGGAGAGCTAAATTTCTTTTGAGATTTCAACCTAGGTTTCTTTGCGAAAGTTATTCAGTTTTACGGGCACAATAACACCCTGCAGTTATTAAAGTTTTTTTTTGTAACAGCTTGTATAAAATAGGTACATAAAAGTATATTACTTATAGAAGTATAATCAATCAACCAAACAAATGATATACTTTTCCTATGACCAAAGATATTCCAAGATTCGACTTATTTTATACCCATATAAGTAAGTACCTAAGATTCAAAACTGAAACTTGCAAGTGAATGAGTCACACGTCGCGACGCCCCCCCCCCATGCAGTTCCCCCTCCATGACTGGTGTTATTGACTTGATGAGTCACAGATTATGCAACGACGGTGGTGATGTCAGGGTCTGCAAGTAGCTAAAATTAAAGGATTCACAATTAGGAGTTTAAAAAAAGTTACAAATATTTTATTTTTTTACCCTTGATGAAAAAGAGGGGTGTGTGTGTATGTGTGTGTGTGTGTGGCATTATAGCTACCAAAAGAATGGACCGTTTTCGGTGCTTTTTTTTATTCGAAAGATAATTTAATCTCTGTGGTTCTTAGTTATGGCTGTTAAAATCTGTCAAACCGTTGTAACTCACCAGCTAATTTACTAGGTCATATAAGCCTTTTTAGGGTTCCGTAGTCCGACAAGGAACCCTTATAAGATCGTTCAGTCCGTCCTAGTCTGTCACAGCAGAAAATCTTCTACGTTTATGGACTGATTTGCATGTAACTTGCATCTCATTTTTTAAAATACGAAAAATTAAAATTACCCCTTTTTCGAACGAGTCGTCATCAAATGGGTGCCTACAGACGGCTATCGCCGAAGAGGCAGACCCTAGACACAATGGTGTGACGACTTGGTCAATACAACACGGGACTGGGAAACGTTGGCAATGGACAGGAACAGGTGGAGAGATTTGGGGGAGGCCTTTGCCCAGCAGTGGGATGATATAGGTTAAACAAAATAAAATAAAAACCTTTTTAAGGTTACCTCCCTAGATATGTAAAGGGGTGAATTATTTTTTTGAGTGCACCCCCTTGTGTGGGGTATCGTTGAAAAGGACTATGAAAATAAGATAGGGTTTTCATACAACACTTTTTTATCAGCTTTACCATTTGCGAGTTATAGCCCGCCAAAGTCGTTTACACGGTGTCCCACTGTGGGACAACGTGGGACTCCCACCCCCTGTAATTTCTAAAGTCTTGGACCTATAAACTTCAAATTTCTCATGTAAAGAAACAGGCCCGGAAACTCTTATTCAAAATGGTTTCGGTTAACCTGAGATGAACACTTTCGAAATTATATATAATATAAAAATATACACTTAAATATAATATACTTTACAATGATGACATAGACGGCTAGGGAGATGATGATGATGCAAGAAATGCAAAACAGCGCGGTGCCAAAATTGACTACGGAAGCCTACTTTATGCGTGGTCCGACACGCATTTGGCCGGTTTTTTTTTTAATGTTGAGGAAAACCACGCACACGGCTTGGTATCTGAATTAAAGAAAGACACTATGACAATGTACCCAAACTTCTATAAGTACGACAACTCTACCTAGACAAAGTGGTTCGGATCAAAACTTAAGATGATGAGATTTAAGCTTTTATGTTTCTTACGCTTAGATCTGTATTTTATTATATTATTTATTTCCATATCAAAATCAAAAATGACTAATTAATATAATAGCAGCTGGTTTTTAAAAAATTTTACCTAACCTAAGGTACGAGTGTGTGTGTATGTGTAAATCAATTGAGTATTTTAATGGATCGCCACAAAGTGCTTGCGCAGTTTGTCAGATTCTTATTTATGCAATGTGATGTAATACTTGATTAAATAGATTTAAAAAATGCATAGCAGTGTTTAAGTGCTGTCATATACTAGCTAAAGAGCAAAATTTTAAAGCTGCATAAAGAAAATAAATTGATGTTACTATTACGAACACTTTGCATGCCATAATTTTTGGTAAAATGTGTGGATCTGTACCTACCACCTATTGCAACTATGTTTTGAGCAAATAAATATTTCTATTTCGATGGTATTCGGTGTTTTAAGCTACTATTCCTAACTTCGCGATACGCCACCGATAAATATTAAGCTTACGTAAAATCAAATATCTTATTTTCGTCTTATTCCATCGCATACTGTCTATGAATACATTGCATTTAAAATTTTCCTGTAGGTAGTACCTTTAGTTATATCTGACCAGACGTCTGGGCTGGCTCGTAAACTGAGTCACATGACATTACCTCTATACTATGTAAATATACAATATAAGTAAAAAAAATTGCGTTATTAATTTTTGGTAAGTTTTTTTGTTTTATTTAAACGATATATATATTTCAAAATACCCCAAAAATTACTTTTGTAATTTTTAGTTTTAAGCAATTAAAGATATTAAACAAAATACTTTTAATTTTTTTACTGTTACATTTCTTACTACACATTTACTTTTAACAAACATAATACTTTTTAAGTTTTAGTGTTATTGGTGTATTTCAATAATGCAGCATGTGCTATCTGTGGATTATCTCGAATACGGCAGGTTAATTTAATTTTATTAATTACCACGTACCTATCACCTACTCTTTGACGTTTGTTGAACTGTCATTATTTGCTTAATCCTCTGGCTTAATCCATTTATGACGTTTAAAGCCCCTTACAGTCAAACGGAACAAAAATTGCATTTACGAGTACTGTCGTAATGAGTAATGAGTCAAGTTTATCTAAAAAATTTGCACTCTGTGCAAATGTCACCGTGTTTACATGCTGAAATGTGAAATCAGCAGCTAATTTGTTTTCACCAGCTCAATTTTCACCAACTTCGAAAAATCGGATCAATTTGGAACTTTGTAGACGTATCAAGTACCGACGACAATGCGAAAATTTGATAAGAGTTTTAAAAATAAAATAAAATATGTATATTTCGAACCAATAGTGTGTTATTGTGGTTAAGGATACATTAAAATCATTCTTTTATTCGCAACTATAAAAAGAGAACTATGAAAACGACATAAAGTGCACCCCACGCTTTTTACTCTACTGTAATACAAATTCTTTGTAATCAGAAATTATTTCCTCTTTTTAGTTAGCAATAAAAGCGTTTTTTTTATATTGATATATTATAATCAGCGCACCCGATTGCTTGAGACCGGCTAACGCAACGTTTCGTAATTACTTCAAAAAACTTTATACAATTCACAAAAAAACTTAAGAAATATAAAGACTTGCCGTACAAATTTTGAAAAGGGAGTTTCACAATAGCTTTCCAACGGTAAAAGACGTTTTCCCTTACAAACCATACCCATGGTTTCGGAAGCCTTACACTTTGGGAAGTTTCCACCAGTCAGTATAACCTTGGAAATTTCCAAGGCAGTGAAACGATATCTTTTATAAAGTATTTTGCTATTGTTTCAGTAATAATAATAAGTTATTCATTCCAAGAACAACAACTATGAAAACTTAAAAAAAAAAGTTTACCCGCTCGCACCATCAAGCTACAGGGACAGGCAGGGATGGCTACATCTGAAACTACAGACAATGGCTTATAGCCGGTTCCAATATCCTATCTACCGTTGAATGGATGCCATAATTTTTAGCAAATAAATAAGTTGAGCAATGGTTTGTTTTGAATAAACCGAATACCTAATAATAGTGATATTAATTATTAAGGCAGTAAGTTAGCCTTTACTTTACTTATGTAGCTTTATGGCCGATTTCAATATGCTTTCTCTCTTTCTTTCTCTTTGACGACCACTTTGGTGTAATGGTCAAGAAGTTTTCTTAGAAAACTGACGTTTTGTGTCAGAAAAAGCTGAGCACTCAGATAGATAGAGAGATAGAGATAGAGAGTAAGTAGAAGTAAGTAGATAAGTGTATTAATGTCCAACTCTACTGATTGTTTTGTCATTTTATTTTTTGATTATTATTCCAAAATGCATAGAAGTCATATAGAATTATATATGGAAATACGTAAATAAATGGTGTTTAGTGACGAGTCTAGCGAATAAATTTAGTTTTTAAGATACTGTAGTGTTTTCCTAATAAAATAAAATAATAAAATGTATTTTAGTATAAAACCAATAGTTACTTTCAGTCGATCGTAGATAGGATAGTACGACTTCATCTCACCGCCCCACACCCATTAAAACTACGACATTTTAATCTTTACGCAGCGATCGGCTTAAACGACATAGGTAGAAGAGAAGGAAGCACTTTGAACAGGGGCAGTGCTAAACATTTGAGCTTACGAAGCTATTTTATAAGCAAATCTTGAGGTTATTTTTTTGGGAAGAGGCAGCACGAGGCCGCACAACTGTCAGTTGTCACTACTGACGTTTGACAGCCTGTCTTTGAATTATGAGGAGTCTTCATTTTCGGGTGCAAATTTCTTTTTTTTTTCAATAAATGCGTTAGGATCTTGGTCACCCAATTTCAGAGATGTGAAGCGTTCATTCCCTCTATAAGTCAGAATGCTTCAAATATCACGCAATAGACTGCAGATCAATCCGATTTTTAAATTTTAACTTGGAAAGAAAATGTTTCATTTTTAAATATCCCTTGGCAGCTTCGAACACAATTAAGGTGAAAATACTAAGAATTGCTTAAAATAAATAATAAAAAACTGCATGAGAAATTTCCAAGCAAGACATAAAGACTGCTGATCCAGAAGTATTTATTATTCCAATGAGACTCGAAACTTGTTTATTTTAAAAGTTATGTCCATTTTCTTTTTTATTTTATGAAACAAGTACTTCGTATTTTTTTATTTAATACTTGCTATTTATATATTTCATCTCTATGGTAATGTTGAGTATATTAATGTTGTTACTTTAAAGTTTGAGAAACCTTGAAATTTCGTCAAATTTAATGATATTTCAAGACTGCGTGTTGAAATATCGTGCACGTGCACACACAAACATGCTGAAATAGATATTTCTGCTATAATTTGCATATCTGTTCTTCGTCATATTATGATGTGATGTATTGCAATTTTTTGCAGAATAGTCAGACTAAGCACTGGAAAAAAGTAAATTGGTCCAGAACAAGAGAAACCGAAGATATTGGAAGTTATTGGATTTGGTGGTATACTTTGGTACTTTGTTTGCTATTCTTCCATATGAGTCGCGAGAATAGTGATTAAAATTGCAAAATGTTTAGGTTTCAAATTAAATTAATTAAACCGTGGCGTAGTAAACAAGTGATAAATATTAAATCATAATTCAGTAAACATGTTTCGGATTTAGGAAGTTTGAATAAGGAAATATTTGTTTATAATCAATTAGTTATGTTACATCACGTGCAATTTATTTTCAGTGTTGAGCAATGGTTTGTTTTGAATAAACCGAATACCTAATAATAGTAATATTAATTATTAAGGCAGTAAGTTAGCCTTTACTTTACTTATGTAGCTTTATGGCCGATTTCAATATGCTTTCTCTCTTTCTTTCTCTTTGACGACCACTTTGGTGTAATGGTCAAGAAGTTGACTAATTAACCAAGAGGTCGCGGTTTCGATCCCCGAACTGTCCAAACATTTGTGTGTATGTACATATCTGTTTGTAATGGTCTGGGTGTTATATGTATTTATTTAAGTTTATTTGTAATACCTCTGTTGATTCTGATATCTGTATCACAAGTGCTTAAGCTACTTACCACGGAGTCAGATCAAAGTATGTGATGTTGTTGTGTATTTATATTTTTATAGACTGAAAGTTAGGTAACTCACTTTTATAGAAAAATCTAAAACTTCAGATAGGTACCTTTTAGTATTAAAATGTTATATATTAATATCATGGTAAGACAATACAGGTAATGCACAGAAGACTAGTAACTAGTCTTATGATTACCTTCAAAACCGTGGAAGTCTTTGACATACTTATAAATTGTGATCGAACAATATTTTTTCGTTGTAAGCAACGTTGTTCTTCAACTTGTTTGTTTTTTTTAATATAGTTTAACTTTCGATGTGACCATAAATTTAATATCGTAAAATATTGTGCAAAACAGATTTAACTAAAGCTCATTACTGGTAAATAATATAATTCTTGATTCCAGTCAGTTCAGTAAAAAAAAAAAACTTTCAACCTTACAATATTAGTCTAGATTCGGAAAATTATAATTTATCTATATAATTGCCTATAAAGTTACCAAAAAACGAAATCGCCGAATTTCTCAGCATCATTCCTTTTTTCATCCGCATTCGGCTGGGGGCCCGGGTCAACAAACTCCAAGGTGACCGCTCTGTCATTACGACCTGCCTCAACAGAGTCCTTGGTTCGGTTCCTAGAAAGGCACAATAGTCTGGAAACCGTCCGGTCGCAACAAAAAGATGCATAATATAAACCATTATGCTAGGGTTACGTAAAGATCGCGGCCCCCAAATTAAATGGGAGGATAGCGTGGCGGCCATGTTTTTTGCAAACCCTAAGCGCTAAACGAGAAATCATTGTGTTTAGAGAAAACAACTTATTATCTACACTTTTTAATAAAACGATCAAATTAAAGAGTTTCTAAACGAAAAACGACTTAAGTAAGTATCAGCATTAATTTCACAAGTGAAAGAAATAATAAACAATAATAAATAAATATTTCACAACAATCACATCAATTCTCTAGTCCCAAAAAGCTACGAAGCTTGTATTATGGGTACTAGACAACGGATAAACATACTTAAATACTTTTTTCTTAAAATAAATACATATTATACATAGAAAACACCCAGACCAGTTCATGCGCACCAGAACACACATGTTCATGCACACTTATGCTTGTACTGTGCGGGGATCGAACCCGCGACCCTTGGTTTTAGAAGTCCGATATGTGAACTACTGCACCAAGCGGTCGTCAAATAATCAATTGCGACTTTACATCAATAAAGTACAACAGGTATTATATATTTTTGACAAAATTACTTCCAAATTCTATTATAATGACGGAATAACTATGTAAAAGCGCTTACGACCATATGACCTTAACAAAATGGTCACCTACGGCCTACGGGTCAATACACCGTTGTTTACGGATTTGGAACATGCGGCCGATGTAACGTCATGGGTCGTTCAAAACATAGTAATAATAACTAATGCGAAACAAATAAACAAATGGGGTTTCCAACAACGAATAGACATAAAGTAACAACACCACTTTACAACAATTGGTAATTGAACTATAAATACTATGACATGACAAATTTTCTAACCAGCGATTTCAATATTCTATCCACTTTTGACGAAAAGACTAAACTACTGTCAGTTTCAAACTAAAAGCTATCTGAGGATTTAGATTTTTTAATGAAATGACAGTCATCTATTTGATGGAGTTCTAGTTGATGGAATCAGGCGTTACTTTGCGGAAATCCATGACTAAAGCTGAAAAAGAGGATTATTTTGCTTTAAATTTCCACTAAACGACGCCGGCGCAGGAACCCAAATACGTCCAACTGTAACCCCCTGTAAAAACTAGAGCTGGAAGTCGAAGGACTTACAATACAACTCACAACGTGACACAGAAGATGCACCTGGAATCACAACATGTTGTGATTCCACGCGCTGGCGTCGTTTAGTGATTTCCATTAAACGACGCCAGCTCCACTAAAACAAAACAGTCGTCTTTTCAGCTCTAGTTATCTATCTTTCAGTATCTCTAGGATATTGAAACCGGCCATAAGTAACGATCACATTATTGTAAATATCAAAAGTACGAGAACGCAAGCTACAGGATTCTACTTATAATAAATTTGTGAGTTATTGTTTTTTTTGAAATGTAAAAAGTATGGCTCAAAATTATAGTAGCTCGGCTTACCAAATTTTCATAGCTAATAACATTGAGTAAGTAATGCAGTAATGACTTTTTTTTAAATGTTATGTACCGTTTTGTAACTTTATCTCGTTATGGTTCTTGCCTTAACTTAGAAATTATAACTGAATTGCAGTTATAATTTCTAAAATAAAATAAAAATAAATTTATTCTTAGTATATCGTGCAAGGCCCAGACATAAGCCCTTAAAGCCGTAAGGGAGATGCAACTTCCACAAAACAGAGAATCATTTTGGTCTTATAGAGGAAATGCTCAGGGCATAAAAGGATATCCTGAGCTAAAATTTATAAATTGATTGCTATGCTATTTCATGATATTCGTACGAAATATTGAACGATTTTTTCCTTGGACTGTTAATTTATCATTAATAAATGAGTTGAAAAACGAAGTACGTAATTAAACGTTACTCGCTTAAACAACGTCACAGTATCAATGTAAATTAGTGGAGTTATTTCCCTTGTAAGTATTTAAAAACACTTTACAAAGTAAAACTGCGGTATTCGTCACGTCCCAAATGATCGACAAAATACACCTCTAAGCGATCAATGGCCATGTATCCATACTAATATTGTAAATGCGAGAGTAACACTGTCTGTCCCTTACTCAATCACTCCTAAACTACTAAACCATTTTGCATAAAATTTGGTATGGAGATATTTTGATACCCGAGAAAGAACATAGGGTACTTTTTACCGCGGAAAAATGCCGCATTCCCATGGGAAAATTCAGGTACGCCGATCGCTTTTACGACTACAGTACTGAACCGATTTAAATTAAATTTGTGAAGGAGATAGTTTGAGACTTAAGAAAGGACATGAGTTACTTTTGACCGCGAGTAAACAACGCATTCCCATGGGAAAAATGACTTTCCGGAATCTGATCGCTTTCACTCCTAAATTACCAAAGATTTGAATTTATTACATATTAGATATTTGGATAAAATTAACATTATGGAAAAAAACGCATTTAAAAAAACTACCTAACGCGGTCAAAGTCGCGGGTAAAAGCTATTTTCTACATAAAGCCAAGTCCAACAAGTAGTGTGGGACGCCCCCCGGCTAGATGGAGAGACGACCTGAAGAAGGCAGCTGGCAGTGACTGGATGCAAAGGGCGGGAGATCGTGCGCTGTGGCGCTCCTATGTCCAGCAGTGGACTGCAACAGGCTGATATGATGATGATGATGAAATCCAGCCTACATTTAATCACCCGTTTTAGGTGCCTAAACAAAATGGTACCAAACACCAAAGTTCTCACAAACACTATCAGGACAGAGGGGTCACCTTCGGGTCGTTGGTCGCTTGCATAAGTTTTTGTTCGGCTGTTTATATCCAGAGCTTAGGTAGACTCAGTAGATTCACTTTTGGAAGTAGTGGTTAAGACATATTCTTCATATCTTATGTGCTCTAATTCTACCAGTGGAGACATGTAAATTGCCTTCTTATTATTTGAACCATTATTTAATATCTTTCTAGCTGTAAGTCTTCCAAAAATGTAAAATAAAATAAAATATATCCAGCATTTTAAAGCGCTCAAAATCCTTTTGAGAATCAAGGTGAAGAAGCTGATATCGAAGATCGTTGTAACTAGGTACTTAATTTGTGGTTTAATCGATTGAGTTACGCAGCTAATTAACAGCTTTACATGTTTTTGGAAGTAAATAAAAAAGCTATACGGAATCAAGCTGAGTGTTGTTAAGTTTCTTTCTCATCTGATATAATGTGGTATTTCAGTTATTACAATTTAAGTAAGGTAGGTAAAAATAATAAATAATCCACACTAACTGATAGAGTATACTATGATCGTGGCTTCTCTCTAGTTTCAGGGTAGAAAACCCTGTAACTTCGGAACAGATTTTTATTTGTAACTAGTGGACCCCGCAGTCGTTGTCCCGTTGTTCCTTTTTATTTAATTGTCCATACTTTAAGGAAATCGTATTACCTCTATAAAAACAATTTAAGATTTACGTTTTTATGTTTCACCTGTCCCGTGTCTGTAATCCCCCGGGCACACGGTAAAACGCAAGTGCAACGAAACTGCAACTTCTAGTCACTTTTGCGTTTCGTTTGAGATTATGCCATAGTCTCCTTTGAGTTCTCCTCCTCGTATTGCAGAAACGAGCCGTGCGGGCTATTTATAAACTTAAATCAAATGAAACACTTAGAGAATTGTTTAAAGAAGTTAAAATACTTACAGTTTACTCGCAATATATTTACGAAAACCTAATTTACGTTCGAAAAAACTTACACTTATTTCCTAAAAATAGCGATTTGCATAACTTCAACACAAGACAAAAAAATAGGCTTGCCGTTCCACATTTTAGGCTTCATAAGGTTGGTCACTCATTTATGGGTAGATGTGTATCATTTTTTAATAAATTACCTGAAAATTTAATTTCATTGCCTTTAGATAAATTTAAAACAGTTGTTAAAGATGTATTAATGTCGAAAGGATATTATAAAATTGATGATTATATAAATGACAAAGATATATGGAAATGTTTAAATGCAAATAATTACAATTATTGTAAATCGATTTTGAAAAGAGGCAATGACAATAGTGACTGAGTTTCTTGCGCCGCTTCTTCTCAGCACTGGCCCAAATTGTCCCGAAGCGGTGGTAGGGTTAATTTATATGTGTAAAAGTGCTAGTTCTTAGCCTAGTTACAGAAATAAATGAATTTTATTGAATTTTATTTTTTTATTTTTATTGAGGGACCGCACATGATGCAGCCATTTTGAAACCGGTTTGCAACGGCAAATCAGTTTCTTAATAACTAATAATTACAAAAGGGATTAATTTAATAGTAATAATTAAAATAGAAGATATTTTAATAATTCTCGAGGTACTCGAGTTTCACCGTGTGTGCTGCTGGGGCTTCGTTTGTAATCAAATCCCGTTAGCTAAATTTCATCTACTTCCCGGTGTCGGATTTAGCTGAAATTTTGTATACACAATTAGTTTCAATGACGATACACAACTTTCAATAAATATACTTTACAACAACATCACATACATTGATCAGACTCTGATGTAAGTAGCTTATGCACTTGTTTTACAGATATCAGAATCAACAGTGGTATTACAAAATAATAAACTTAAATAAATACATATAACACCCAGACCAGTACAAACAGACATGTTCATGCACACAAATGTTGGTACAGTGCGGGTATCGAACCCACGACCTCTTGCTTAATAGTCATTCTTCTTGACCATTACACCAAAGTGGTAGTTTTCATTGTAAAAGCTTGTTGAAAAAAATATCTTTATTCCTTATTATTACTATAGACGTGTGACCATATTCCTACTGTATTGACGTGCATTACACAGCGTCAGTCCCTCCAACGCCTCCGGAACGCTTATTTGGGTCGGACCAATTTTTTTAATCGTTCCAAAGAGGTCATTTTAAATTCTACATCGTCTGGAGACTGGTAATCCAAATAGTAGATTTTTTATCGTTCTTTATGTAATCGTTGCTGCATGCTGACTGCTTGCATTGCTTTTAATTAATATTAATAATTTTCATTCAAATTGATTGACTGTCTCGTTGGCGTAGTGGCAAAGTTTCTGCCTTACATCCGAGAGGTCCTGGGTTCGAATCCGAGGTCGAGCCAAAATTGTTTCTGAGATTTTCTGTCATGAATTTCTCAAAAACAGCTCGAAGTCGGCAAGTGTGTGTACACCTGTGTATTGCGCTCACACTTGTGCACTATAAAATCTCCTTCGTAGTTGGCTGATCTCCGTTGAGTCCGGAGGTTAGCCGCCGTGGTCGAAATCGGCCAGGAGGACTATACTATTCTATATTCATTTTCATTGGAAATAAAATTTAGTTGTATAGGTGTAATCACTGACGCGTGACGGTCGCCGTTGTTGTAGAGACCCAAAAAACGATGGTGTGACGGCTTGGTTGCCTTCGCAAGGGGCTGGGAGTTACTGGCGAAAGAGAGGGATCGGTGGAGAACTTTGTGGGAGACCCATGCTCAGTAGTGGGATTACATAGGTTTAAAAAAAGGTGTAGTGAATTGTCAAGGCTGAAAGTGTATACGGAAACAATCCGTGGAAAATTTTAAAATTGTTATGATATGATAATGAATTTTAAATTTTGAAATCATAAGAAAATATTATATATCATCAATTTATTTGATTTTAAGTATTTATAATAGTAATATTTTATTTAAAAAAACACACACGTTATTAATAATTTGCTTTGAAAAAGAACAACACTTGAGTCACGTGAGTCATATGCATTGTTATACAAATTGGCTATACAAAATATGCTAATACAAAACACTCATACGTAATATTACGAATGAGATATTACTTTTGAAAATGTAAATGATTACGGCACGTCAAGGCAAACACTGCAGTTTCTTATGTACTTGTAATAAGGCCGATTTTTTAATACATATGGGCAGCCTTACATTCTGTCGTCAGTACATAAAAATAAAAAGTTCATAATAACGTGACACACTCACAATACTTTGTTACGTAAGATAAATTGCTTGCTTCCTCTTTCATGAGAATCATAAGGTAGTTTTCTTTTTATGTTATTTTTTTAGGCCTTATAATCAGGTAGGGTACTCTACGACTATTTTTTATTTAAATAAAAAAATTGGTTGCCTGTAAAGTCGGTATACGCGCGAAAGTTTTACGTGACAACGACTCTGAGTGGTAAAATAATTTTAATGTGAATATTCATTCGTATAACATGAACCGGTGTGTATGCCTATCTCTCTCTCTCTCTCTCGCTCTGTCTCTCTCGCGCGAAACGTGAGCGGAGCAGCGTAACGCAGTTTCTTGAGGTGTCACCCGGCAAACCAATTTATAAGACGTTGTCACGTCAAAAATAAACTGAAGTGAAATAGTTAGCTATTTTGTTGTAGCTGATAGATAATGTAGTTGATAATCAGACGTTACTTTACTTAATCCATAACCTAAGCTGAAAAAGAGGATTATTTTGCTTTAAATTTCCGCTAAACGACGCCATCGCAGGAACTCAAATACATCCAACTGTAACTTAAAAAGTAGAAAAAAAGAAGAGTAGCTTAATATTTATTTATTTAAGTTCTGCGCAAACATGTGTACAATGGTAGACTTAATGCCGAAGGCATTCTCTACCGGTCAACCATAGGACCAAGGAGAGAAAATTCAGGCGGTGCATATAGGTAAAGTTAAAAACAAACAATTTAACTGAAGTCATTTAAGTACAAAATAAATTTATAAACATACAAACTAATTACTTACATAAAATGAAATAAAAATACATAATAATGATTGATTTTGCGTATTATTATGTGTGTATTCTTCCACTTTCACTTACATTGTTCTAATAAATTTGCAAAAGACGGTTATAATTTTCCCAATAATAATCTGGATCCCATTATTTTGTATCTAATCCGAAAATCTCGCCATTGTTTTCGAATTCGCCCCTTCGTCCTTAGGGCCAGGTCACCTTGGGGTCGACGACCTCACGTTGCGTCACCGCGCAGAAATGTGGGCGCGTGTGTGTGTGGACAACTTTTTGTAATTGCACAATGTCATGTGTGTGTTTTTATGTATGATTTTTAACGGAAAATTGTCGAGTTTAGATGAAAAATAGTAAGCTTAATAGTTAAAATGATGGTGAACGTGTACTTTGTGAATCGTTGAACAAGAGATCTTTAATCTCTTGTTGCTGTTTTATTAGTGTTAGCTTTTCGTTACATAAGGTTGCATCATTATTTTTGTTCATCATAATTCACGAAAAAAACGTCCATACTTGCTACCCTGAAAGTATAAGTATAGTCCAAAATCAAAATATATTTTTTCAATAGATTTGACAAGAAATATTAGTATAAAAAAGCAACATGATAAAATACCATCTTTTGTTAGCTAGTAAGACCTTCTAAAAAACCATTATTACGTATGAGCTGTTAATAATACATATATTGTGTACATTTAATTTTAAAAATCCTGAAAGTAGAATTTTAACACAAAAAATATATATCCCGTGTGCCTGTAAGTTAACGATACTTTCATCGACCATTTCATTCACCGAACAAATCTTTTGTTTTCTATTTCAAATTAAAATCTAGAATCGTCCATGAAAATATATTTACAAAATAATATTTGGAAAAGTGAAGGTGTTGATTTGTGGAGAGGAGATCCTCTCCACTTTTGGCTTCGACGCCACTAAAGAGTTCAAGAACACGCGTGAAACGCGTAAAGTTATAATAATAACGTTACAAAAATATTTTCCCCACAGATTGATGCAATATTCATGTACAGATAACAGCACATCAGGTTACTAAATTTTATTGCAAAACCGATTTTATTACAACTGCATAAAATAACTCAGATTTTACCGTGACGTACTGTCGTATGTACAGACGTCGGCCAGTTTAAAAAGGCCTCCAACGCATCCCATTCCTTTCAAAAGTGGGAAGAGTCTGCGCTTTTGAATGCAAGACATGAGGTCAATGGCGGCTGGGCGACTGTTTTCGTACAAGTCTGCAAATGTGTAGAAGTAAAGGTGATGGTTTATTTATGCGGTTTTGTGACCAAAAGTTAGATAGATAGATTGATATACATATTCAGCTTTATTTTTTTCTTTAGATAATAAAATATTTCGAGAAGTAGGTTCTTTAATTGCTAGTTGTTTAATTCAAGAACCTACACAAGTTCAGGTAACTTTTTCAATAGGCATGATTACACGTATCGTAAATATTTTCAAGACTATGGCGTTTTTAAAACATAACCTCTATGAAGCTAATAAAAACAATTTACTTCCACACAATAAAAAAACAATTTTTAATTTCATGAAATTCAATAAATATTCAGTCAATTGACTCCTATTTCTGGTACTCTAAAATAACGCCACAAATTTGTGGAGGCAGATCGTTTTGACAGATGTTAAAGTGTAGGTATGTCAACGTTTGGTTGTGTCATCTAACCTATTGGCTCCTTAATACAAAAATAATAACCATAGATACAAAAAATAATTATGAAGATGATTGAAATGATTACCTATATCATTGACTTATATATTTTTTCCTTGTAATGGCCGCATTAGGAGCCGTCCTACTCCTGACAATCAAGTAAAAGTTTCCCAGATAAAAGCATTTCCAGCGTGCATTAAAACTTATTAATTCAATAATATGAGAAACCAATTTTTATCCAAATCAGTTTTTTCATCTGTAACATTTATATCATTCGAACAAATTCAAATGCTCGCACAAGCCAACGCGTTCCTTTACTGCACACACGCTCACAGCGACCTTGGTGCGGGTTCGGTGCCCAGACGAAGCAAGGGCAAGCGATGGGAAGTGTTTATGTAATTTCACTTTTGCAGCTATAACGGTGTGTTTGCTTTGTTTCAGTTTATGTTATACTGTTAATGAAATTGAGGCTAGTGACTCGGTTTTTTCTGATGACCTTGTAGTGGTATCAATATTTAGAATTCTAAATCATCTGCCTGTTAATGAAGTACGTTGTAAAATATAAATATGAAACGAAAAATTGAGCTTTCTATACTTTTTTTTTTCATATTTCATAAATTTTTGAGTTCTTTTGAACATCTGGCATAATCTATTCAGGTTTTATTTGTTGAGTATTTTTTGCGTTTACAACGCTTAGACAAGACATATCCTCCGGTCATCGGGGAGGAATCGAACCCCCGACCTTCGGAAGTCCGGTCCAATGCTCTATTCAGGATGGTAGTTAATTATAAAACCTATATTTTGATTAGTTAAAGTTTTGAATCTTACTCATCAGACATTTAAGTATTTAAAGATACAAAACTTCACAAAACCAAAGTAAGTACATTTTTTTTCAATATGTTGTGCTCGAAAACAACAATATAGATAGATAGATTAACACTATATTGTCCAAAACAAAACAAAATTACAGACGAGTTTAACAAAGAAAGATATGCAACCATGAAACAGTGTCTAACGATGGGTTAGAGCAACAAACTATCTATAAGAGTGATTTTAACATACGAGTATGAAATAAATAAAGCTTGTCGTCTTTTCCTAAAATATTGTTTATAAGGGGTCCTTGGAACTATAAAATTCTGTAAAGGGGACCGTGGCTGCAAAAAGTTTAAGAAACCCTGCACATCATCACTCACCAAGCACATTGTACTTACCTTCAAAAGTGGTAAAATGCCCTTTTGATCAACTATTGTATAACTATGTCTTGCTTAGACGGATCCCATACATCTTATCCTTCCCGAGCACATTATTGTACCTTCAAAAGTGATAAAATGCCTGTTCCATAGTTACCCACTTACGATCAGCGAGGCTTGCTCAACCAAGCAGGTGTGGTATGCGGCATACCTAGGTAAGGGCTAGGCCCGTCTACATGACACGATGTATTTTTTTAATTACTATTTATTTATTGAGGGTTTTTACAAAACATTATATATAATGCCACCCTCATTGTGGCTACATTTATGATTCTATCTTAGCTTAAGACCTTTACAAACCATTTTGTAAAGAGCTCTGGCTTCCCCAGACAGCGGTAAATCCAGAAGACTGTTAATGACACATTGATAATTTTAAATTTGAAAAACTACTAAACAGGCATTTACTCGTCCTATAGTAGAGCAATATAGGCTAAATTTTACAGTGTCATATCTTAATTATTATTTTTTGCCTTGCCTTACTACAACGTCTTTAAAACTCCCTCCTCCTGTGAATACTGTTAGGTCTTGAAGGCTATAATTATAATTTATTTATTATTATTTTGTATAATTTACGAGTTGATTAGTAATAAAAGTATTTATTTAAATGTTAACTTGAAAAATATTTAGTCTTTGATTACTGTTTCCGTTTTTAGTTGTCAACTTGACTATTTTGTAAAAGCCAATCAAAAACGTCGACCAATCGGAGGCATCAGCCAATCACAGCCCACCGCTATGTGGTGGGGTGACTGAGCGAGGCTTTCGGTAGGCGGTGAGTGTGGCAGTCGAGGTTGAGCTTCGAACAGAGCAACAGTGTTTTGTGAGAGTGTTTTGTGTCAGGCTGATAATAAGTAGTGCTGATTATATTTATGCTGATTGTACATAGACTATGGAAATAAATTGGTGAAATTATTACTGAAGCTTATTTTTCTGACCTAGCCCAATAGGTCAGAAGTGGGATTACCGTGAAAATTTCATATTTTCTTGCGCCCACATCACAGTCCGTAAAAACGTAAGTAATTTTTTATTCTGTCTATATTTCCTCCCTTTAAATGCAATCACTGAATACTAGAACTTTTCCCGTTATTTTTTTTTTAAAGTTTTAATAATGCTATTTCGCACAAAAAAAAATGGTATGAGGTGATCCTTTTTATAAAAAAAGGTGTTTAGGAATTTCACCTATCCCTAAAGTACATAACTAGAGCTCAGTTTTTTTTAACCCTATGATTAAATTACCAACCTCATTTTTTATACTTAGTTTGGAACTGGTACGAATGAAATAAATATTTTAAAAAAATTGTGAAACTTTATTAAACTGGAATTGTTTAAATGATATTAATACTTCATAATCCTTGATACAATTTGACTTAAATATTAATTTTGACGTTTTGCCATAGACTCTAAAAAGACCGAAATATTAAATTTTAATTTTTATTTACATTGGAGCTTTTTTAATATTTTTTTTCTCAGTTTTATATTTATTGGTATTTGATGAATATATTTCATTAAAATACGATTGAGTTTATACTATACTGCTCTACTTTAGTAAAGTTCAATAGCACTTTATGCAGAAAATAAATATGTTGCAATGAAAGCTTACGTATTTTTTTTTTATTTTAACCCAATATTAAAAAGGAGAGGTTTTGGCAGCATTCTAAGCTATTTTTGGAAGTTTCAGATAAAAGGAAGATGAGTGAATCGAGCGATATGTATGCGCTAAATGGAGGACGTGAAGCGAGAGGTGCCCAAGGTAGAGGGCGTAAAGGTAGGAATGACCAAGGCGAAGGGTCTGAAGAAAGAAGTACCCTAGGTGGAGGGTCTAATGGAAGGGATACCCTAGGTGGAGGGTCTAATGGAAGGGATACCCTAGGTGGAGGGTCTAATGGAAGTGATACCCTAGGTGGAGGGTTTAATGGAAGGGATACCCTAGGTGGAGGGTCTAATGGAAGGGATACCCTAGGTGGAGGGTTTCATGGAAGGGATACCCTAGGTGGAGGGTCTAATGGAAGGGATACCCTAGGTGGAGGGTCTAAAGGTAGGGATACCCTAGGTGGAGGGTCTAAAGGTAGGGATACCCTAGGTGGAAGGTCTAAACGGAGAAATAAAACCCAAGGTGGTGGGTCTCGGTACGAAAAAGAACCAAAGGAATGGATTAGAGGAGGAAATTCAACGGAAGAGGAGGGATGTAGACAGTACCAGAAGCTGAGACACCCTCAAGATCAAGGACGTAGTAAGAGGAAGCGTCTGTCCCGGACAAGATCGGAAAAGCAGCACGATTATACGTCCTCTGAAACAGAAGAAGAGTTTGTTCCCGCTCAGATGCGGAGAAAACGAAGTTTACAGAGGAAACACGAATCTGTCGCCATCAAACGCAGGGGACGCGTGGTTCTCTCATCACCTGATTCGGACAGCGAGGTACCACGTCCAAAAGGAGTCAGACTATCGGAAGGTAAGGAAGAGGGGCGGGATGGTTTATTTTTTGATAAATTTATGTCTTTTTTAGAAACGTTAAAGGGTTGTGAAAAACCAAAGATGATGTTTAACTCAAATGTGATACCGGAGTTCGACCCCCTTACCAAAGATCAATCTATATTGACATGGATTAATAAAGTAGAGGAATCCGCCGAGATTTATGGTTGGGAAGAGAGGGAGATCATCCACTATTCCTTGCCGAAATTATGCGGTGTTGCTAAGACTTGGTATCAGGGTCTAACTTCGATATTACACACATGGTCTGAGTGGAAAAATAAACTCATAGAATCTTTTCCATGTAGAGAAGATTATGCCGAACTTCTTACCGAAATGTTGGCTAAGAAGGCAAGGTATGGTGAGTCATTGGAGCATTATTATTATGCCAAGGTTAATTTGTTGAATAGGTGTAAGATTACCGGTAAACAAGCAGTAGATTGTATTTTGTATGGGATAGAGGACCGAGCAGTAAAAGTTGGCGCCCAGGCAGCTCAGTTTCGAGAACCAGAACAGGTACTCAACTATTTTAAGACCGTTAAAAGTGGGCCAAGCAGGGACCAGCAAGATGTCATTCAAAGATTTAGGTCCGATAACATTGCAATTAGGAATGAGTCTTCAATAACAGGTTACACTAACCCCACGATTAGGTGCTATAATTGCAACGAAATCGGTCACCCTAGTTTCAAATGCGATAAAACAGCTTCTTCCGTGAAATGCCATAACTGCAATGTGGTGGGTCATCGTAGTTATAAGTGTGATAAACCCCTTTCCAAGTGTTCTTTATGTAGTCGCATCGGTCATTTAACTTCTAACTGTTTTAAAAATACAGATAAATCTGTTACCGACACCGAAAAAAATTCAACTCAGGCTTCTTTAGACGCTTTATAAAGGGATATGCCATAATGACTGCTCCATTAACGGATTTATTAAAAAACACTATTGGTTTCGTCGAACCCTACGGTATAAAATATATTCAAAATGCCGTTGCTACGCCCAGGGCTAACGGTCAGGTTAAAAGATTCAACCGAAATATTTTAGATGCTCTATCTACATCCATGGCGAAGACGACAGGTCCTGGGACGAGCACATTCCGCATTGTAAATGCGGTATCGTAGGTATCAACACAAAATGACACAAAAAAATCCCTTCTGAATTACTTTTCGACTTCAATGTTCTTAGAAAAACAGAAGGTAAGTTAAGTAAATAAATCAACGAAACGTTGAACCAAATCCCGGCGGAAGAGTTGAACGCGCTTAGACTGGTGACTGGAGAGAAAATTAAGCGACATCAGGTAAGAGATGCTACTTATTACAACAAGCACAGAAAGCCGGCTACGCAGTATCAGGTGGGAGACCTTGTACGGGTTGAGAGGCAGATTCCACAGGATGGTAAATCTCAGAAACCTATTGTCAAGTATCAAGGACTTTACCGCATAGTAAAAATGCTCGATAATGACAGATTTTTGATTGAGGACACACCCCTGACTCGAAAATGTGGTCGACGATAAGAAGCCGATGTTGCTTTAGATAAAATCCAATCTTGTATGAATTTCAATAGGAACTTTGAATGTGAATCATCTGAAAGTAATAACAAGATAGATGAGTAATAGTTAAACAGGGTCGGGTTGTGTCTTCAGTTTTCGTATAGACCTTTATAGTATCCAAAATGAAGTAAAGAATTGTAGAATCACTTTTACTACTCATGTCAGTTACCATATTTAATAGAATGGATCGAATGTAGTTGTGATCTTACGTTACGCATATTCTGTAAACATATTTTAGAATTAGTTACATTCTTTTCGTCTCTTAAAGATTATATAAGTGTATTTATACATTTTTAGCAAAATATAAAATAAATAAAAAAGCGATGGGACTCGCTTTACGTAGGATGGCCGAGCTGTTAGGTCTTGAAGGCTATAATTATAATTTATTTATTATTATTTTGTATAATTTACGAGTTGATTAGTAATAAAAGTATTTATTTAAATGTTAACTTGAAAAATATTTAGTCTTTGATTACTGTTTCCGTTTTTAGTTGTCAACTTGACTATTTTGTAAAAGCCAATCAAAAATGTCGACCAATCGGAGGCATCGGCCAATCACAGCCCACCGCTATGTGGTGGGGTGACTGAGCGAGGCTTTCGGTAGGCGGTGAGTGTGGCAGTCGAGGTTGAGCTTCGAACAGAGCAACAGTGTTTTGTGAGAGTGTTTTGTGTCAGGCTGATAATAAGTAGTGCTGATTATATTTATGCTGATTGTACATAGACTATGGAAATAAATTGGTGAAATTATTACTGAAGCTTATTTTTCTGACCTAGCCCAATAATACGAACTTCCTAATCCCGAGGGTTGATGGACCGCTGGGACTCCTCTGTGCTGGCACGCTGGATTAATGAAGGCCGTTATGCATCCACTAACACTAGTTTTTTTTAAATACTGTATATGTACTAACATTAATTTTATTTATTTATTTAAAACTTTATGAAAATGTACAAAGAGTGGACTTAATGGTAAAAGCATTTTCTGCCAGTCAACCTCAAGGTCGCACAGAAAGAAGGCAATGGGTGCAGTGAAAATTAAATGAGATAGGTTAATTGTGGTTAAAAACGCAAAAATAAATAAACATTATTGTTTCTTAATTTTTGTGATTTATTTTATGGTGTGCAATAGAGTTATCTATCAATCATCGTACCAGTTCCATCCCGTGATTGCCCTACGTCTAGAATCTTCTTTCTTGCCTTTGATTTATGAAAGAATTTGAAAGAAAGACAGTTGAGAGTTTTATTATCAGTTGACAACACAAAGACACAAAGAAACAAATACAACATAATACAAAGATTCATTAAATAATGATAAGGTGACAAAAAAATATAGACAAATTAGTGGAAAATATATATACATCTTTTAAAAAAAGACACGCTGACAGCCGCGGGCCGCGGCGACTATTTTTTGTGAAGCACCTTCCCGAGGTCTGTGAAATACTCGCACGGTATAAACCGCCCTTGCCACAGATTATTAACAGGCCGTGTAAC
Organism: Pyrausta despicata; assembly: GCA_963921415.1. Lineage (NCBI taxonomy): Eukaryota > Metazoa > Arthropoda > Insecta > Lepidoptera > Crambidae > Pyrausta > Pyrausta despicata. The sequence continues at coordinate 7,830,491 of OY992869.1, forward strand.
GGTGCGGCCAGGTGCTACGCGGAGGCACAATTAAAAATAGAAAAGTCATTTCAGCCAACATCCAGGTTTAGTTGCGCTAAAAATGACAGATTGTATAGATTTAAATCGCTCTTGCGTGTCTTTTGGTGGTTAAAGGATTAGTGTAAATCGACCTAGGTTAATTAGATGGTAATCTTGGTATTAAGAGAGTAAATATGACCTAGAACTGTTGTGAAAATATCAATCAACCATGCTTTTCAAAGAGAATATTGCTTGCACCTAGTTCCTTCGACTCGTCCATTGTAAAAATGCATTCGGGTTGAGGTGTTAGGCTTCGTTTACATGGCATTACGACTTAGCATATAAATAGTAACCATACAATGTACATAAATCCATTCACACGTCGATTGCACTGCAATAAACCTATACGGCATGCATGGTTACTATTTTTGATTTTAAGACGTATACCTACTGCAAAAAAACTAACGAAGCTTCAGGTTTTTGACTCCCTACGGTCAGGTCCGGTAAGAAAACGCTAAGATATAACCTCCAAATTATTTGGAGTCGAACAAAAATCTAAAAGTCGGCTAAATAATTTGACTTTTAAGGATATTATGCTTTGAGTGGCTCTATAAAATAGTTTTTGGTTTCCCGATAGAAGAGCACATTAACTTGTAGCCAATATTGTTATATTTTCTTTGGTTCATTAAATTAAAAGAAAAGCGTTAACCGACTGCGAAATAAAACACATCCATACTTTCTGATTAGTTCCCCTACTCAATAGATCCGGGTCCAGCTAATGCGCTAAAGTTCGCCCAAAAACCTTGATAGGTTTGGTGATACCCAATGTGTGAAACCCAAACCTAGAAAAAAGCGTTGGATTCAACGTTGATTGGTGTTTTGTTGGTGCTTTTTTCTAATGTCCAATAGCATTAGCTTTCGGGACAATCAATGTTCGCCCAACGTGCGGTGTCGCCGGCTTAAGAACGACACACACTAGCTCTGGCTTATTAGACAGATGTTATCCTACATCATTTATTAAGTAAGGGTTGTTCAATGAACAGAAATGTATAATTTGACAAGATGTTCCATGGTAGTTTCACGCATAATTTACTTACATTATTGAAATAGGACCACTTTTTATGCAAAATATACATCTTGTATGGCTTGGTGGATGAAAACTAATTATGAGTTTTCGTAGAGTGTGTTATTATTACCCAGTGTTTAACTAAACGTATTCATTAGGTTTTAAAATTACTTCAGATACGTGATCATTCTTAATGAAGTTATTTTTGGCTTAAAAATTTATTAATCGCCAGAATTTTCTCTTCAATAAAACAATTCACTGATAAATCCCATTGTTTTTTTTAACAAATACGTATAATAAATAAAGCAAAATACCGTACTTTCTGAATGAATTTTACCTACAGTCTTTTAAAATTTGACAGCTGGTTCTGAAATATGTTATCAATATACTCGATGTCTTTTTTTCGACGTGAATCAGAAGTAGACGAATGTACAGGATTTAGTGGAAAAAGTTCAAAAACATTGCATGTGGTTTTAAATTCCTTAAACTTGAGCTAGATCACACTTTGACAAATAATATTAAGATTTAAGGGCATACTATTTTACCTGAAATATAAATTTATATAATAAACTAGCTGACCCGGCAAACGTTGTTATGCCATATAAATTATTATCACTAAGGTGTATGAAAAATAGATGTTGGCCGATTCTCAGACCTACTCAATATGCTCACAAAATTTCATGAGAATCGGTCAAGCCGTTTCGGAGGAGTATGGCAACGAAAACTGTGACACGAGAATTTTATACAGGGTGTAAAAAAAAACCTTAACGAAGCCGAATACCACATATTCTACCAATTGTTACGATCATTTTTTTCCTTTACACCATACCTGGGAAGTTAACGGTTACTGAGATATTGATGGTTAAAGTTGGAAAAAAAAATTAATGATTTTTACAGAAATGACTTCTGTCCGTTATAACTGAACTTTTTTCCAAAGAAACATGATACAAATTTTCACTAGTTCTTTCATAAAAAGCCTTCAAATGGCACACTCCGCAATGAACAGCGCACACTCGAACCGAACCGCGTCGCGGCGGGCGTTGAGCAACACGCCCCGCGGTGACTTTTCCGCGTGCGCGCTGTACAGTGCGGGTTAGAATTAAATTATTTTTTTTGATGTCAAAAAATAAAAGTTTGTTTCCCAGCAAAAAATTCTTTTTCATACGATTTGGTTTGATGTACTGAACGCGTGGTTGACGGCTTCGTTAAGGTTTTTTTTACACCCTGTATATTAGATAGCGGTATATGTCTGTGACATCATACCTCACAAACGGATGGACCGTTATCAGAGCAGTTTCGAAAGATTTGTATCCCGATGATTTCAGCAAAATCCGTCCAGTCGCTTACCAGCTACTTTCCTTGCTCATTCGGGGTTTTTTTAAACTGAAAAGTAAGCTTTTTAAAGTTTACAATTGTAAGGACGTACTGTATCTTCCTCTCGAGTTTCTTCTAAGAAAGACCTGCGCAGGCGCAACCGGTCGCGCACCTGGCTCAGTACAGTTATCCGCTGGCCCTACTAACATAAAAATGGACATCTGGAAGGATACATGATTGTGTTGTTAGTGTAAGTGTAGTGTTTTTTTTGCGTCGCTATTAATTGGGTCTATTGATTGCTGGGTCAGTGTGGGTTGTAATTTGATGTGTAATTTGAAGAATGGGAGTTAAAATATGGATTGAATGCTTAGAGGATCTTTCTTTTCGTCCAAGATGATTTGATAAGTAATTTCTAGTCCCGATGCCACGATTTTGCAAAGCTCGACGTTAATAATCATACTAAAATTCATAAATGTTTATTACAATTTTGTGTAACAAGAATTTTAGTGTACAACAAAACAACAAAAGTGCTATTACATTAATCACAATACATTCATTTTTGTTATTTTTCATAAAATCATTGTCTTCAACATTTCAAGCAAAATAATTAAATATTTCAGTTCAAATTTATTCATTTATTTATCTTAAGAAAACATACAGCTTTAATAATAATAATAAATAATAAATATTTCACAACAACCACACCAATTCTCTAGTCCCAAATTAAGCTACGAGGCTTGTGTTATGGGTACTAGACAACGGATAAACATACTTAAATACTTTTTTTTTGTAAATAAATACATATTATAATAGAAAATAGCTTTATAATAGCACATAGTATGAGATACAAAGATACACTAGCAATTTAAAGTTAATAATGTTAGTTTGTACGATTTTGCCAAAATTTCATAACTTTCATTCTTTTACAATAAATTACCACATGATTCTGAAAACAATCAATGAACATTCATGAAAGTCACACGTAAAAATTTAAATTTACAATCAGTCACCAAATGCGTTATGAGAATCTAAATAAAGATAGAATGTACCACTTAAAATATCTTCAACATTGACTACCAAATCTATTTATAAATATTAACAACCCTGTTAGAAAATAGTTTATCACGCGGAAACGCATGTGCTCAGGTTCGATTCCCGTGTTATATAAAATGTCGTTCACGACATGGCATCCGGGCAAATGGGACAATTACCACTTATAAATAAAGCATTATGATCTAGTTCTGAAGGCACACTACTCACTGACGCCGGATTGTGTGAACAATTATGAGTACACTTAATTAAGCCTGTTTTATCAGCCGACATTATTAAATAAATAAATATACAACAACATTACATACATTGATCTGACTCCGTGGTAAGCAGTTAAGCACTTGTGTTACAGATATCAGAATCAACAGTGGTATTACAAATAAACTTGAATAAATACATACAACACCCATACCCAGACATGTTTATGCACACAAATGTTTGTACAGTACGGGGATCAAACCCGCGACCTCTTGGTTAATAGTCAACTTCTTGACCATTACACCAAAGTTGTCATCGTAATATATTATATATATATATATATATATGTTTAATACGAGTTTTTGGAGTGAAATCAATCTGTATCTTGTCCAGTTGCACAATAAGACAACTCATGGTGTTGGACATGAGTCCACACTCATGGTGGTAATCCACCAAAGCTTACGAGAATATACTTACTATACTTACACAGTCTGTTCAAACTCTAAATGAGTCATATAAGCTTGAAATGCATTGATTAAGTTCTCCTTTCTTGATTAAGCCCCGTGCTCAGTCAAAGTTAAATAGATTGCCGTGCCGTGCCAATAAAACCTAGATTACGAGAAAACACTATTTAGTACATGTTTTTTTACGGTCAAACTTCTCCAAAAAATTACACAAATTATTTGTTTGGTTACGTCAACATTTACATTGCATTTCAATAGGCAATGTTGCATTACGACCCATTTTGCATTGTTCGCCAAACTAACTAGCCGTGTGTACTCGTAACACATTTCACTGACAATGTCTGGTCACGTTGAGTCTCATGCGTTTTTCACCGAATAAGAAAGGTGCTCTGATTCTATTGGGTTAACGCCTACTAAGGTTGTTTATGGTGACTTTCAGGGCTCTCTGTATATGGTTACTTGAAGGAGAAAATGTTGTGTTATGTGAAATGGTTAACTTTAGGTCAAAGTAGAAAGGAGCTTTGTTAAGAATGATGTAAATTAGGTTTTTCAATTAGTAATGATTGATTAAAGATGACTTTTAGTAATATCTTTGTAACTATGACCACGAATTTTATTTCTACTTAACTGGCAATGTGAATGTTTTGGATGCACTTTAAGCTCACATTTGCATGTGAGCTTCCAAAACATATATAATAAAATAAAAAATATATTTGAATTCAAATAATAATGAATAAAAAAACATTTCTTACTCACTATCAATTTAACAAATGTAACGATGAGATATTGAGAAATGTATTATCAAAAGTGGTGCAAATGAAAACGATTTTAGATGTTTCATTACACAAATTATTTGTTGTTACGTCTTACGTAACTACGTTTATGTTACGTCAACATTTACATTGTATTACAAAACGCAACGTTGCATCACGATTACCCATTTCACAATGTAAGGTACCTCTGACACGAGCCAAATCACAGATCTGATTAGTCGTGGTGTGTGGGTGTTCGCGCGAACAGGGATTAAGGTCCACACACACATAATGAGTAATATAATTTAATTCAAACAAGTCCATAAAAATACAGGTATAATGAAATTATTTTAAATTTTGAATTCGTTTAGTCATTTTGTGTTTTATGAAAATTGAAATAATATTAAAATGAAATAAATGTACTAATAGCACATCAAACACACATCTGAATAGAAGATATTTCTAGAATAGTTATCCTAAAATCTTTGTTTGGAAGCAAATTAGGTGCTACTAACTGTTGGTTATCGGGTCTAAACGCGAACTATTTAATGAGTATGAGTTAGTGTTAAAATGCAACGCGAAAGTTTAATCATAAATTAGGTGCTAGTTCGAATATAATTTCATTTTGTATGAGTTATTTAATACCTTCAAAGGGTTTTCAATCCATCTTCATCATAAGACATCATCGAAATTGAGCCCTCTCACTCTCTCATTGAATTATTAAAACCCCTGACATGAGCCAGGTAACATCTGGTGAGTTTCAACAGCTGGAAGGATTTTTATCAATCATAGTTAATCGCCGCTGATTAAATTAACTTTCCATCCGTTTTGGAGCTACGATGCCACAGACAAACATACAAAATAACACTAACACACACACACAAACAGAAAAGGGGTCAATCTTTAAAACGGGGGTTTTTCGGGGATTAAAAAGCACAATGTATTGCACCAAAAGCGTCCTAAGTCCGTAAGTCCCCGCTTTACGCTGGGGATGCGTTCCGAAAAAAATAGTAAAAATTTAATTGATAACAAAAAATACGAATTTATCAATCACTCTAATTATGAAAATACTTTATGCAATACATACTATTTCTTCTAAGTACATACTATTATTTTTACATTAAAATACATTTATTGAAATGAGACACTTTTATGGATTATTTCGCGATTTATTTACATTTTGTTTTAACCTGACGTTTCGGACCCTTTTCAGCGTCCGTGGTCACAGGTAGACTAAGGTGTTAGTTGTAATTACATAGTTTAAATTTTTGAGAAGATGGTTGGAAAATTCCACCAGCTTGGGATCCTGTTTTAGCCAAGACTCAAGCTCGACCCCGCACTGCAAGACCTCAAGATACTGTTAGCTCATTTTGTGTGGATAGGAACGTAACTTAATATTTTTGAGTGATGGTAGTTTAATAATTTTTCAAACTATGTAATGACAACTAACACCTTAGTCTACCTGTGACCACGGACGCTGAAAAGGGTCCGAAACGTCAGGTTAAAACAAAATGTAAATAAATCGCAAAATAATCCATAAAAGTGTCTCATTTCAATGTCTACTGTTCGCGTAAACCGAAGAAACAAATACATTTATCGTCTTTTGGGTAGCGTTTTTTTACGTTCTTGTTACGGTTTTTATTGTTTGACACATGTTCAAGACACGGTCATCATCATTGTCTATACTCTGAAGATTCTGATATTTTGACGACCACTTTGGTGTAATGGTCAAGAAGTTGACTATTTACCAAGAGGTCGCGGGTTCGATCCCCGCACTGTGCAAACATTTGTGCGCATGAACATGTATGTTTGTACTGGTCTGGGTGTTATATGTATTTATTAAGTAAGTGTAAGTTAATTTGTAATACATACCACTGTTGATTCTGATATCTGTAACACAAGTGCTTTAGCTACTTGCCACAGAATCAGATCAATGTATGTGATGTTGTTGTATATTTATGTTTACTCTGCAATATGTCCAAGCCCGAAAAAATTTTTGTAACAGCAATTTGTATTCTCTCTGAATTTTGCGTTATAGTGAAACCGCGCATCACGGTGTCGCGTAAAGTTAGGTATTACTCTTAAAAGTTCTTTTGAATTATAAGTCATTCCTAATTATTTCTATCGTGTGCGGTGAGTCTTACACTAACGGTTAGTGTTGCGGTGCCTTATCTCATAATGAATAAGCTTATGATAACTGCTTTACCACGCCTCGATCTACATACTATTAACTGTTCTTTAAGTGTTACATGACGTAGGAAACCGGTCATGTGTGAGATCTATGATCTATCGATTAAAATGGATGCTGTTGGTCTGATAATTACGTTGAGAAGATTTAATCAGTAAATTCAGAATCAGTTGACCAGTAATTTACAGTTCTTTTTTAAATCTAAACACAATAATAGTGAAATAAATTCAAATATTTAGAAATTTTAAAACGTTGTATATAGTTTTAGTAAAAATATGCATTCAATATATTTTGTTTTCGTTTCACACGCTATATTATTCAAAATATATACATACTTTCTCAGTGTTTGACTCACCGAAATATATATTTGTAAGGAGTATGTAATTTAGGTATTAAAAATCCGCAATGAATTGTGCTTAAACGCTTAATTAACTTTCCTAAGTATGTTTATTGAGTTTTTCATTTACATATATACTTAAAATAAATCTGTAGAATAACTATCAGGGGGTGATTAAGGATCGATACTGATGCCAAAAATGCAATCAGAATTTTTGTCTGTCTGTATAAACGCTATAGAAACAAAAACTGCTCGACGGATTTTAAGGAATCTTGGCACAATTATTTCTCACACTCCTGAGCTGGTTATAGTATACTTTTCATCACGCTACAATCAATAGGAGCAGAGCAGTGAAGGGAAATGTTGGGAATCCGGGAGAACTGACTCCATTTTTTAAGCTTTCGCCGCGTGTGCAATCTTAATGAAATAAAGTTAAATGTTCTCCTAAAAATTATATAGAAAATACTTTACGACAGCATATGTCTATCTTTTATGGTTGACTCACAATAACACGTGTAACTCCCGATAGCTTAGCAGTTCGAAGCTTTCTGATTATATTTGTCTACTCCTACGTTTATAACACTTTCAGCCATCTATATATAAATATATAAAACTCAAAGATGACTGGCTGACTGAATATTCACGCAAAGCCCATACCATTGGTCAGATGAGGCTGAAATTTGGCATGCAGGTAAATGTTTTAGGCGCTGAGATAGGATTTTGATAAATCCTACACCCAAAGGGATAAAATTTTCAACCCCTCCAAATTGTGGATGAAATTCAGTGGCAAAAAACTAAAGACCACGCGGACAGAGGCGCGGGCAGCCGCTATCTATATATATAAAAATGAAACCCGTTTTCCTTGGTCACGGCATCACGCGTGAATGGCTGGACCGATTTCACTAATTCTTTTTTTGTTGTATTTGTTATTATTAGGAGAAGGTTCTTACGGAAAAAAATTTTTAGAAAATCTCTCAGAAATATTGAAAAATATACATTTAATTTTGCATATTTTAAAAAACGCGCGTAACTAATGTCAATGTCATTCGATGACATTTTTCAATCATTGCAACTCTAAGGCGGTACGAAGCTTGCCGGGTCAGCTAGTTATTAAATAAAGAAAAAAAGGTTTGTTGTTATGACAAACAGCAAACACGTGTCAATGGCGACGATGTATCATTTACATAGGTAAATAGAGAACACTTTATTGCACACCACAAAAAATAATACAAAATCAACATACAAAGAAAGATAAAAAATAATAAAAAAAAAATTGAGTTTATTACTTCCAACAAACAAATGATGCAACACTTAATAATAATTACAATAAAAACAAAAAACACGGGTTGCACTCCGGGAGTGCCGGCAGAAGTGAAAACTTGATTATTAACGTTGTGCATTTTTGATTTATTTGAACCGTCTTACGGTTTTTCGATCAGCATCACGTGACCTGACGCGAGTTTCACAGTTTCTACCCATGCCACAAAAGTGCTCAACGCCGCTAAAGAAGTTTTCACTTCAAAAACATGGAAGCAATTGGAAGCGGCTCAGCTATTGCTGACATATGACAGCGCTGATTTTCAGCCGCACACACTCCTCTGAGGTCTATTGTGAGGGTTTGGTAACGAGGGCTTTGACAATACGTTTAAAATCACACTGCATAACTCTGTGTGTGTAAGATGCACAATTTAGGTGATCTTATCGCTAGAAGCGATCTCTTCCAGACAACCTTCGGGTTAAGTATATTGTTGTTTGGATGCATAAGTCATATTAATATTACTATAACGTGATAAACATCAACCACAAAAAATACATACCGTTTTATTTTTTGCCATTTTAGCGTTATTTTTATTGACGTAGTTACTGCTTCCTAAATTTCATACTCACTCCCAAGCAAAACCGTTCCATTCAATAACTGAACTAATCTTCGCGATCGATAAACCCTGTAATACGTCCAGTATTCGTCTGTATATCGACATACAGGGTGTAATCGAATGCTAGAAGAGATATCAGAAATATTTAATCTGATATGGAAAGTTAGCCACCTTGAGTAAAATGACGTCATAAATTATATTTTCAAATAAACTTACATAGGTATCGAATACATAACAAAAATAGGAGACAAGTTTAACAAAGAAAGATGCACAATTTTGCAGTCTTATCGCTACAGAGCACTAATAATAAGCAGAAAGTCGTTTTCATACATCAATGGCGTGTAACCCAATAAGCAATGTACTCTTCGCAGACGACGACCGCTTGGTGCAGTGGTCCACAGGTCGGACTTCTAAAACCAAGGGTCGCGTGTTCGATCCCCGCACAGTACAAGCATAAGTGTGCATGAACATGTGTGTTTGTACTGTTTTTGGTGTTTTCTATGTATAATATGTATTAATTTACAAAAAAAAAGTATTTAAGTATGTTTATCCGTTGTCTAGTACCCATAACAAAAGCCTCGTAGCTTAATTTGGGACTAGAGAATTGGTGTGATTGTTGTACAATAGTTATTATTATTATTATTTATTATTTAGTTATTGTTTTGAAATTCACGTTAATTAGTAAGTTACTTCAAAACTAGCTCAAAGTGACCCAGCGAGGTACGCTCGTAATTTTTCTACGGGATCGAATAAGGAACCGGGAAACAAGTAGAAGAATTAATGTAACGGACGTAACCTAGCGGTTTCGTAAGCTCATAATATTTATTTATTTTTTTCCATTTTGATAAAAGCTGAAAATTCTCATACTGCTAACGTAAGGCTAAAGGACACAATAGGCAAAATAATTAGTTGGCTCCGAGACCATAACCTTTTTTATAAACTTTAAGAAGACTAAAATTATACAATTCCGAACTCATAAAAAACCCCCATTGATCATTAACAATACTTTCGCTGGCAACAAAATAGAATCAGTCGACACATTTATATTATATAGACTCACACCTTAACTGGAAGAAACACATCGAGCATGTTAAATCAAAATTATCCAAATTCACCTACGCACTTCATGCATTAGTACAGAGCACCAGCATCGAAGCTTCTCTATAGGCCTATTACGCGTTCGCATACTAACAAATTAAATATGGTATAATACTGTGGGGAAACAGTACAGATCTGAATGAACTCTTTATAATGCAAAAAAATGCCTAAGAATTTTAGAAAAAATTGACAATTTTCAATCATGCAAACCTTATTTCATTAAATTCAATTTACTTACCTTACCATCTATCTACATATACGATATGTGCATATTCACTTATAAAAATAACAAAAACTTTACTAAAGTCAAAGATACTCATAACATCAACACTAGACATAAAAATAGACTCTTCTTACCCCCTTCAAGAATCAAACTGTTAAATACTAGCCCATACTATATGGCAGTCAAAATTTTTAACAAATTGCCATCTCATATTCAAAAAGAGCCAAATGTTAAAGTTTTTTTAAAAATCCTACGAGCTCATCTTGTATCAAAATGTTATTATTCAATAGATGAATACTTTGACAGTAAATAAGAAGTTCTGTCTGCTCTATACGTTTAGCAAATACCTACATTACTTACATTAATTTTGAAAATAATTGGTCTTATTTTTTATTTTTAAATTCATTAATTCTCAAACTTGCCACACCTTCTTGGTAACTAGGTCAATAAGTTTGTTTTTAAGCATAATAACTACCATCCATATAATGTAGTATTTGCACACCTAGTATGCAAATGTCAATAAATGAAATGAAATGAAATATGTAATCTCTTGCAGTAACGGTATAATCGCATGTGCACAATAAACGATTACACACAAAACGATTACACCCTGTATACATGCACTATACGATATAGCTCCCGAATCCGTCGCGACGGGTGATTTAGGTGCCTTTGTTGTCTGGTCGAAGTTTTTTCGCAATAAAACATTTGTTGCCATTTTAATTATTTGTATAAACAGTGCTGAGGGTCTTAATTTGGAGTACTTGTTGAAATTTTAAGCTGGGCGACGCGTCGATTTACTTTCATAGAGTTTACTTATACTATTTCGAATAATTGGCATGATGACAGCTATCTTAAATATTTTCAAGACCATGGTGTTTAAAAAACATAGCCCCTATGAAGTATTTATAACCAGTTTATTTCCAAAAAGCTGTCGAAACCAATTTTTAAACACACAAAACTCAATAAATATTTGGTCAATTGACTCCGATTTCTAGTGACGTCACGTTCATTATTCCCATACAAAATCTATGGAGGCAGACCGTTTTGACAGATAATAAAAAGTATGTCAACGATTGGTGGTGTCGTCTAGCCAATTCTGTAAATGTATCGGTCAAGCTGAAATAAACTCTTAACTACCAGCTGGACTAGCCATTTAACTAAGAACCTCCGTGACTAAATTATCTTTCGAATAAAAAAACACTAATATCGGTTCATCCGTTCTAAAACTGCAGGAATGCCACAAACAGACACACAAACTGACACCAGGGTCAAACTTATAACACCCCCTTTTTCGTCGGCGGTTAAAAATCAATTACAACCTAGGAACCTTCAAAGCTAGAGTTAACAGGCATCTTCTAGGTGAGCTCGCTCCATCGTTGACTCAGTCTTTGCCTCGTTGGGCTTAGTCTTGGGCCAAGAGCAAACCTATCCTAAATAAAAATTGGTTGCCTGTAAAGTCGGTATACGGGCGAAAGTTTTACGTGACAACGACTTTGAGTGGTAAAATAATTTTAATGTGAATATTCATTCGTATAACATGAACCTCTCTCTCGCTCTGTCTCTCTCGCTCTTAGGCGGGTTAACTGTGCTCGAGTGGAAGGGACGCGTGCCTTTCACTTTTTATGTCTGTCTCACTCGCTCTTAGGCGGGCTAACCATGCCCGAGTCGAAGGGACGCGTGCCTCTCACTCGCTCTCATTGTGAGCGCGGAACGTGAGCGGAGCAGCGTAACGCAGTAAATAAAAACATAAACTTTTCTGTTTTCCTGTTTAACTACCAACGTTATAAACAGTCTGTCCCTACAGCCTGTTAAACTTATCCCTATAAGTTTTATATAAACGACCTATGTCACGTGCCACATCTAAATTAACAAACTGTAATCATATTGAATTTATCATTTCCGTCGTACGAAATAAAATAATTACTTAATTCGGTCAGCGCGTGACACTGCGGAGAACTTATCGCGAATTTACACTGACACAAAAAAATTAATAACTCAATGAGTGTTATCGTACGTTGACCTTGCGATAGCTTATATAGATATTACATCGTCGTTAACTGTTACTATGTTTATGTAACGGATCTTGAGTAGTTATTTAAACTAACCAATGCCTAAAGTTTAGTAGATATTGGGATTCGCACGTTACATGACAAAAGTTGAATTCACGAAAATGCCAAATGATTGTCACCGTTAGAAAATGTGATCGCTTAAGTGTTTGTCAAGATTAATAACAAAGCCAACTCAAGTCGAAATGTATTTTACAGCTAAAGGAAATATTACTGGGACATATCGTTACAGAGATCTGTCTGTATAGTGAATAATAAGTAGATTCAGAAAAATCCGTTCATAGTTATCAACCCTTTCATAGTTACACAAATTGACGTTTGACGACCACTTTGGTGTAATGGTCAAGAAGTTGACTATTAACCAAGAGGTCGCGGGTTCGATTCAAACATTTGTGTGCATGAACATGTCTGTTTGTACTGGTCTGGATGTTATATGTATTTATTTGAGTTTATTAGTAATACCACTGTTGATTCTGATATCTGTAACACAAGTGCTTTACCTACCTACCACGGAGCCAGATCAATCTATGTGATGTTGTTTTATTAACAAATAAAATAAAAACAAATCGCTAAATAATAAATTTATTACAAAATTCTTGAGCAATACGCATAGTGACTATCACCGATCACGCATTCGTAAACTTAAATTACACACACGACCCCAAACAGTGTTATCGGTTGTATGTAATGAGTGAGTAAACTCAAACCAATGACCCCGACCTCGAGGTCACACGACCCAAAGTTCAGAGGCTCGGCGTTCGATCCTAAGGCTGGTTTTTCAGTAGTAGTTCAGACATTTAAAGCTGAAGTTTGTTAAAAAAATCGTTAGACAAAATGTTGAGTTGCTCATAAGATTTTAATTGTTGTTGCTTACTAGATTTGTGAAAATCTCAATTTGAATTCATAATCAATCAATGAGGGCTTTAGAAAAATCTTCATCAAGTAGGAAAAATACTTACAAGCAAAATTCCTATTTCCGAATCTCGCTTTAAAATATAAATTTTGCATTTTCTCTTAAAACAACAATAATAACGAGAATATTTTATTCAATACCTTTTATCAATTCGCTAATAGAACACGCTACACCTTCACGTAAGTTAAATTATGTTTATCATATTCTGTAATTTCACTTATTTTTTCATTTACTTGTACATCTATGCGCCTATCCAACAACCGGCCTAATATTGCGTAAGAATTTTCGTAGCAAGGTTCAACGGCCGTAGCGGCTACGGGCGTCGACTCGTAGCTACGAGCCTACGAGGCTACGAACTTTGGCTAGGCCATTCTGCGGGTAGAGCTATTGGGGTTGTAAGGATTGGTTCAAAACTTAGTTAAAGAAAATGTGAATTTTGATTACAATTTTTGATTGTAATTGTTAGGCAGATTAGGGCCACGCATATGTGTCTCCAAAAAAAAAGATTGACAATTTTTGATTTTTAAAAGATTGTCATTTCGACCGACCGCTTGGTGCAGTGGTCACGTTGACCACTGCACACGTCGGACTTCTAAAACCAAGGGTCGCGGGTTCGATCCCCGCACAGTACAAGCATAAATGTGCATGAACATGTGTGTTTGTACTGGTCTGGGTGTTTTCTATGTATAATATTTAATAGTATTTAAGTATGTTTATCCATTGTCTAGTACCCATGTAAGCGACGCGTAAATTTCCTTAGTTTTTTGTACACATAAAACAATGTTTTAATTTTGTTTGTCATAATAGGCACCCGTTTAAATAAAGTGTCAAGTTTTCGCGCGGGCGACGCAAGTGGAGTATGAGGTCCGCGGGAGGGGTGCGTGTCACCCGCCGCACGTAACCCGATAGTTAAAAAATTTAGTTAGTCATCTTTACGAATGATCGCGCGCGCTCGCACTGCGTCTCCTAACCGAAATTGCGTTGTTTTTGATTATCCAACCACTATAACCCATAACACAAGCCTCGTAGCTTAATTTGGGACTAGAGAATTGGTGTGATTGTTGTAAAATATTTATTATTATTTATTATTTAGTTATTGTTTTGAAATTCACGTTAATTAGTAAGTTACTTCAAAACAAGCTCAAAGTGACTCAGCGAGGTACGCTCGTAGTTTTTCTACGGGATTGAATAAGGAACGGGAATAAAAGTAGAAGAATTAATGTAACGGACGTAACCTAGCGGTTTCGTAAGCTCAAGCAATATGAACCGTACATGCCGCGAAATAACCTTAAAACAACAATTGCTTCAAAAGCTGCTCATATCTGTGCCAGAAAAACAGCTGGTGAGCTTCAATGGCTGCACGGATTTTAACCAATCATGGCTAATAACCACAGTTTTGACGTGGCAACGTCTTAAATTAGGTTGTGGCTCGGAGTCACTCATGAAAAAGTGTAACGCCCGCTCACGTCTGTTACGATGAGTTTCCGAACGAGAGAGAGGCCCGCCGGACCGGCGAATGCCTTGCGTCACTCTCCCACTCAAACATGATCGGTCAATTCGTTCCTAAAGACGTTGTCACGTAAAATCTTCGCCCGTAAAACCGACTTTACAGGCAACCATATTTTTAAATTATTTTTTCAATACACACACAAAAACACATACACAAAAAACACACACACAAACAGATTACGGGTCAAACTTAGAACACCATTTTCGTCGTAGTATAAAAATAAAGGAAAATATCGTCCTAATAGGTCCTGATAGCTGATAATGGTGTTATTTGAAGAAGTTTTTTTTGACGTGACAACGTCTTATAAATCGATGGAGCCGGCTGCACGCACCAAAAAACATGACGCATGCGGCGTTACCTCGCTCTGAGGCGTTCCATTCAAGGCTTGAAGTGCAAGAGAGAGCGCGGAATTTTTTAAAATATATTTGAAATCCAGCTTAATCGTCGTTTCCGATAGATCTAGACTTCAAAAATTGTATCTATTTAACCAATGCAGGTATTAGGTGTAGTTGCAAGTTTGCACTTGAATGAACTTTCAGCCCGGAGCTTTCAGACGGGGCGCGACCTGCCACACGTGCTCAACAGCCGACACCTACCCGCAGACGCTATACAGGGTGTCTGGTAAAGGGGTTGCTCGTGTTAAAGAGGATATCGTTTACACTTGAGAGCCTTCAGGGTCACAGGTAGTGTATGTGTTATGTGTTAGTCAAAATTAAATAAAAACACTCAATATACAACTTACCTTATCTTTGACGACCACTTTGGTGTATAATGGTCAAGAAGTTGACTATTAACCAAGTACAAACAAACTGTACATACATTTGTGTGCATGAACATGTATGTTTGTACTGGTGTGGGTGTTATATGTATTTATTTAAGTTTATTTTTAATACCACTGTTGATTCTGATATCTGTAACAAGTGCTTAAGCTACTTACAATGGAGTCAGATCAATGTATATAATGTTGTTGTATATTAAAAAAAGGCATGTATTCATCTTACGTTTTCCTACCGGAAGGCGTAGCTTAGGTCTTCTTTAGCTAATACTGATTGTTAGGTAATGATTTTGATATAAAGAATGTGAACAGCTTTAGCCATACATATCATTATTTGTCCCCAGCCTCGTGTACCTAAAGCAATCATTGCCACCGAGTGGCTGCGACTCATAATGTCACGTCACGTTGAAAGCTATCTTCAAAAAAAAAAGTCGCATGACGTCACGAGTCGTGGTCTCGTGGTAGCATCTTGCGGACCCCACTGATATACCTATTTTTAGATACCCCGTATTGTATGAACTTCATACTATCCAAGTCTAGCCTCTTAGATATTTTAATTGCACCTAGAGTGTAACACCCATTCAATGATATTATTCCCAGCTAAATACCTAGCACACCTTATGTGATGCGGCACCTAAAGTACGACCTCCGTTGACGCTCTTTAAAATTCTCCGAATCTCTGCTTAAAGATGCACTATAATAGAATACTGTAATATTATTGTTTACTCTCTCCTGAACTCTGTCTAGGGCCCAAGTTCGCCAACCCTCAGGGTCTAAGCCAGGTGAACGATCGCGATTCGGATTTTATTTCAGACACCGACCGGCCGAAGTAAATGAACTTTCCCTTTTACACCAGGGCTGGATTTGGAAATGACAAAATGAGAAACACGTGTATTAGTCTCTGGTTTTGTTGATTTGAAACTTGGAATTGGAGAGAGGGTTAAGTTTACCTTGGTTGATATAACAAAATGATAAAAATAAATTAACGAATTCCCCGTTGCCTCTTCACATACGTTTATTGTGACTTACAATCCTTTAATTGTAAGACAATACGTGCAGATTAGGTAGGTAAGACTTATGATACTTTGAAGAGTATTTTTCACGAATGTTTAAATAAATGAACATATTTATTTATTTATTTATTAACAAAGGGAAGACTTAATGCTAAAAGCATTTTCTGCCAGTCAATCTCAAGGTCATGCAGAAAGAAGAACAAAATTACTACGCAATTTTTTTTGTTGCGTTATTTTATTCATAAATCGCTATATTCCATTTGAGTTCGAAACAAAACTTGCATTGTGTTTCAACATCCAAAAAAACTTCAAGTTCAAATCAAATGAAAACTACTGTTATTTCTTGAGTTCATAATTCTTTAGTTCCACCTTAATCCATCCCTGCGCTAACTCAAGGTCCAAACAGCATCCTAATCGATCGGTCGTTGACCCCGCCCGTCTGCCCTAAGCAATATATTATGTACTCTTATTCGTACATAAACAGGACATTGACCTTCCTGCAGAAATTGAGTTTTATGACACTAAAGTTATGACTGATAATTCTTGCCTTGCTTTAAAGGTTTCAAGTGACAAGTGATTTGATAATGAATCTAGTAGATTATGGGACGTAAGAAAAGTATGTGAGGGAATTTGGGCGAATTTTTGACACTTCCAAGGCCGAATCATACGACATCTCGCGTGAGTGATGTCAGACGATTTGGCTTCACTGCTAACGTCACGTGAGATTGTTAAACCTGCGTATTATCAGTATACTTCGTTCGCATTCAAGTTCGAACAAATGATAAAGTTTTGATCCAATCTACTCGCCGAGATCTGTAAAACGGACGTCAATCATATTTTTAGGCCGCACCGTGACACAAGCAGATAGGAAAGGAATGCTCTTACACAAATAATACATAGAGATACTCTTTAGGCTCACGACGACGATATATGACGATATATCAACGCATGCGCAATTTTTTTTTATGCAAGGCTATTAAATTATTAAAAATCGTAAATTACTTCTTCTGCAACACATTTTAATTTTGATTCCTATTCCGGTCTTTTAAATCAATAAGAATTAAAACACTTTTAGACCATCACAATCGTTTAAAATGTTTCACCAGTATATGTCAGTATTGTTATTTTGGGTGTTAAATAAAGGGGTGATATGACATCAGTATTGACACTCAACAACCTACTTAGCCTTGTGGGCGGCAGAAGGTCGCACGTTCAAAGCCCTGGCGTGTCATCGAACCGTTTTTATGGTTACACGTACTAACTGTTTACTCGTTACTTAGCCAGACAAAGCACTTGTGATTCTTAGATTCTAGAATCTAAGAGCATTACTGATCTTTATTTTTAGGTAGTACTTACGAAACTACGGTTTTCAAGATCAAGGCCTGTGGCCTCAGGTCCATTCCCGGATGGAAACAATGTAGGATACAAAGTTTGCTTAGTGACATAGATTTCGGTGTATTTTCTTTGTTTTCTGATTCCCATAACACAAGTGCTTTTTTTGGATCACAGCATTATAAATAAAATATGCTTATTTCGAACCAGAGTCCATAATTATAGTGTTAGTAACAAAGCAAACTTAAAACTATGTTAGTGCAATTCAATTCCATTTCATATTAAATTATAGCGAAATTAATAAATATTAAATTTATTATAGTGTCTTTGACGAGATGGATGCGTGTCCAGTGCTGCATAATAGCACTGTCTGCGTCCAGTCTTGCCACGACCGCCAATGTTGTGGGCATTATGTGTGATGTTGCCCTATTAAAAAAATGGAGGTATTCTAGATTTCAAAGAGAAGATTACTATGATTTCCTTACGATATAACTATGTGCTTATATGCACAGTTGTCCCGATAATGTACACTGCGATACGAATAATATTGTTTCGCATTGCGTAAATTAATTTATTGATTCTTGAATTTTTTTGCTTTTGTTCCAAAAAATACAAAAGTCATCACACGACTGGTTATAAATTTACAAAAAACAACAACAAAAGCTTTTCATGAATCAAAGTTTGCTCTTATGAAGTCAACAATTCCGTATTTACATCACCAAGTTCATTACCAGCTAACCAGAAGCGTTGAGCGTGCGCCAGAGTTTATGACTGGCTGGTTTTACGCCAAATCATCTCGATGCAACGCGATGACGTCATTGGGAGCGTGTGTGGCCGTGAAATGTTTTGCGCAGGGGCTTACTGCATGTTTGCCTGGTTGGTGTAGATGTTCTTTCATAAATCTCTCAGATACAGCTCGAAAATCACGTTAAACCGTTGATTCTGCGCCTGATCTCTTTCCGGTGATGTCCGATTGCCGTCTCACCGAACTTTGAGAGTGAAGGAACAGTGAATGCACCTGTGTATTGCGCTCACACTTGTGCAAACAAAATATGTCCTGCGCAGTTGGCTGATCTCTGTTGAGATTGGCCGCCGTAGTGAAAATCGGCTAGGAGACTCATATATTATTTTTGTAAGAACATTCTGTTCCCACCAGTCTGTAAAAATATGATTGAGGTAGATACCGTTTTAAAGATTTCGGCTAGTAGACTGGGCCAAAACTCTAACATTTGTTCGAACTTGATCGCCGACGATGTCGCGAGCGGACGCTAGTTATTATTATAACTACAAGCTTTTTCTGTCATTCTAAAAATCTTTGTTTCAAGATACTCCTAGTCCCACAAAAATTAAACATTGCATTTAATTTGCAGCAGCATATGAGTTTGATAGCTGCAAACCAACGAAAATCCAATCAAAGGACTGAAATTCTTTTATTCTGTTATTATCACACATTTTTAACACTTTTGTGTGAACTGGGTCTGCTTTTTGATAAACACACATGCATGATTATTTTATTATACAGAAACCTGAAACATACGTAAATTTATGGTTAATTGCGTCACACTGTTTGTTCAAAGTTAACAAGATTATCTTAGAGTAAACATAAAGACGAGCTTAGTATTATCACGAATTAACATTTCTACCATACTGGTTTAAAACAGTCAACCTTTAAAAGCTCATTTATTAAACATTGAAACTGCATTCTGAGGATGGTTAAGATAAAAATCTGCAAAAGTTTTAACGTTAACAGTGCCAAGGAACATGACATGTCTTTTTATTCAACAATCATTGTTCTATTTAGATACTTCTTTTTCATGCAATAGCAGTGTGAAAATCGTATAAAGATTAAACCGCATTCAAAAAAGATCAATAGGTTTTATTTTAAAAAAAAAGTCAAAGTCAGTTGATATTTAAAAATAGAACAAAAGTATGATGAGTGCCGCAATAGACCTACAAGTAAGAAGCCACACTGTTAGCGGACCCATAATGCGCAGACGTCGTGTCAAGTTCAATTAGCGCAGTATGACGCTCGCCGGCGCACAGGCGGAATCACAGCGTTTTGTTTTTGTTCTGGTATTTGCGAATTTATCGTCGCCACAGATTTAGGAAGCGTTAGACACTGGGCCTTGTTGTTATTATTGATTGATCACCAGGGTTTCAAAAAAAATATGGTCTTAATTATAAATAAAAAAATATTCGCCGCGTTACGTGGCTGTCAGCAATTGAGCCGCGGGGATTGATTGACACGCTGTAGAAACCAGTCGCGGTAGCAGTATATCGCGTTTTTTACGCTTAACTGCAGCGCTGCTGTTGTACGAAAAAACATTGCCTTAGGGCGCCATAATAGACATCTATCTAGATGTCTATTATGTTCATCATGACTGTTCATCTGAACAGTCATGGTAGATTTGTAAATAGCAACACTTTAAGCGGAAGCATAAAGCGCAGACGTCGTGTCAAGTTCAATGTCAGGTATGTGACCTAAACCTCATTATCATAATAGGTAAATCATGATTGTAGCTCTGCCGTTAAGTGAAAAGCAGTAATGGCGCCATAGCAGACATCTAGACCTCTAAATAGTCGCACTTTTAGCGGACGCATAATGCGCAGACGTCGTGTCAAGTTCAATTAGCGCAGTATGACGCTCGCCGGCGCACAGGCGGAATCACGGCGTTTTTTTTGTTCTGGTATTTGCGAATTTATCGTCGCCACAGATTTAGGAAGCGGTAGACACTGGGCCTTGTTTTTAATCCAACGTGTATTATTTATTCATCTCTAGGCTTTAAAAAAATAAAACGTGTTACTAACAAATAATTATTAAGAGCATGCATGACCCTTATTATTTAAGTACAGCATACATATACAAACCTTACCTTTATGGAAAATTATTAACAACGATACAATATTGGCTCCCAAACACGAATTCTTAATTACTATGAGCGTCAGACTCTACCCGACGAAAAAGGGGTGTTACAAATTTTACTCCTTTTCTGTTTGTGTGTGTATGTCTGTGCCATCGTAGTTCCCGAACGGATGGACCGATTTCAGTGCAGTAGTTTTTATTCGAAAGATAATTTAATCACGGTTGCTTTTAGCTATGGCTGGTCAAAATTCGTTCAGCCATTGAAGTTCACCAGCCGTTTTCCTGGCTCATGTCGGGGGCTTAAATTTTTTAAGCATCCTTTCAACGAGTCACACAAATTCCTTATAAACAACTAACGATTTTTTTTAAATATCAATTTTCCCAGGCACTTAACTCATTGTAAGCGACCATAAATTCATGTCGTCTAAACTTCTACAGGAATGAAATAACTTTTGCGGTCCTCAATTGTTTAATTCGCAAGTTCGACGTCTCTTTCGGGCTCAAATTAGTTAATAGTTCTGTCTGTGAGTCAATACACTCTTCGATAGAAATGTGACCTGTATAACCTACCTACTACATTGCAAATTTCGAACATGTGTTGCATATTTTAGATTGACCCTTCATGGAAAATGAGGTTAAGAATCTTATATAATGAATGCAGTTATTCTACACCCATAACTGATGGGATAACCTACAATAAGGTGCAAATTCTCTTCGCGATGACATAGGATTCCACATATATTTTCTTAATAATAGATCGCTTAGAATAAACAAAGTAAATAATAAATAAATATACAACAACATCACATACATTGATCAGATTCCGTGGTAAATAGCTTAAGCTCTTGTGTTACAGATATCAGAATCAACAATGGTATTACAAATAAACATAAATAAATATCAGACCAGTAAAAACAGAGATGTTCATGCACACAAATGTTTGTACATTGCGGAGATCAAACCTGAGACCTCTTGGTTAATAGTCAACTTCTTGACCATTACACCAAAGTGGTCGTCAAAACTATCTATTCACTAGCAGCATTACTAAGAACGCTACCATTGAGCGGAAAGCAAAATCGCAATGTAGCCCTATAATCGTCAGTCCTTCCTGCGCTTTTAATAAATTTGATTGATGTTAGTCCTAATATCACAAACACAGGCAGTATATCCAGCTTAAAAAAAATTGATTGCCTGTAAAGTCGGTATACGGGCGAAAGTTTTACGTGACAACGACTTTGAGTGGTAAAATAATTTTAATGTGAATATTCATTCGTATAACATGAACCGGTGTGTATGCCTATCTCTCTCACTCTCTCTCTCTCGCTCTTAGGCGGGCTAACTGTGCTCGAGTGGAAGGGACGCGTGCCTTTCACTTTTTATGTCTGTCTCACTCGCTCTTAGGCGGGCTTACCATGCCCGAGTCGAAGGGACGCGTGCCTCTCACTCGCTCTCATTGTGAGCGCATAACGTGAGCGGAGCGTAACGCAGTTTCTTGAAGTGTCACCCGGCAAACCAATTTATAAGACGTTGTCACGTCAAAATGTATGTCACATACGCTTTGTTTTTATATCTCCTAACGCCCCATTACCATGTTTAACAAAGGGTCCGAAATATTTCCATTTTTCCGTTTCCCTTATTTTTTTTATAATAATGGCATAAAGGAAAAAATCTTTGACAAACACGCTTGATTTCTTCTGTTTACGCACACGCCAGACATTGCAATGATACACTTTTTTTGATGATTTGATTGAATAATCCTTTTCAGCATCCGTGGTTACGGGTAGACTACCTATGACCACGGATGTTGCAATGATCTAAGACGTCAGGTTAAAATCAAAATACAAAAACAAATACAAAAATACAAAATGTTTATTTTTCTTTTACAAAGATAAGCTTAAACAAGATGTGGCCAGTACCTCCTTTTAGGCTTGATAAAGCCTGTGCCAGGAGTTACTGCTCTTCCTTAAAAAGATAGAACTATCTAAGTAACATGTTATTACTCTAATTGAATTAAAAAATAAACATAATGTGCCTGAGAGTGAGTACGTGTGTGTGCGTGTTGTAAAATGAAAATAATCTGGTGCTGGGCACGGCCTCACCTCAACTGTGAGGTGGTCCGATCCATACTCCACCACGCGGGCTCAGTGCGGATTGGTGGAGGAGTGTGTGTAAGGTAAGTGACCAACCTTACTGTCAGATGTTATTAAGCCGCCAAGGGCCTCTGACTAGGCTTAACGACTAATATCTATCGATATTAAACCGGGACCAACCGCTTAACGTGCCATCCGAAGCACGGAGATGCTTGTAAATAAACGTCACTTATATGGTCAGAATGGTCACTCGTCCCAAACATGACCGCGCCTTAGGTTGCTTAACTTTTGGTATCACTACGAAAACGCTGCAACCACTGCGCCACAAGCACCAAAAGCAAAATGTAAATAAATTGCGAAATAATCCGTAAGAAGCGAATCATTTTAATAAATACGCTTCGAGTCTGGAACACGTCCATGCCGTGTCTACGCTCGCCGAGGGCTGCGCAGAGCAACGGCCGGCCGCCCTTGTGCCGACCCGGCCTCCGTGGTGCAACGCTCGGGCTGCGGCTCCATTGGCTGGCTCTTAGATCGAAATTTAAGAAATACTTTTAATAATTTGACTACCGCTAGGTGCAGTGGTCTACATGTCGGACTTCTAAAACCAAGGGTCGCGGGTTCGATCCCCGCATAGTACAAGCATATGTTTGCATGAACATGTGTGTTTGTACTGGTCTGGGTGTTTTCTATGTATAAAATGTATTTATTTACAAAAAAAAGTTTTTAAGTAAACATACTTAAATACTTTTTTTTTGTTGTCCGTTGTCTAGTACCCATAACCGTGTGATTGTTGTGAAATATTTATTTATTTATTTATTATAATGACGTACCGTGACTTGGAAATAGATAAATGTAAAAAAAAAACTTACTTTAAAGCAAAGATAATGGAATTTGCTTTAAAGTTTAGAAAAAAACCCGAAAGAGCCAGGTAAACGGCTGGTGAGCTTCAACGGCTGGATGGGTTTTGATCAGCCATAACAAAAAGCAACCGTTATTGAATTATCTTTTGACTAAAAAATACTGCGTTGAAATCGGTCCATTCGTTCAGGAGCTACGATGACACAAACAGGCACACACAAACTGAAAAGAGGTCAAATTGAGCAGCTAAGAAACACTGTGATTAAATTATGTTTCGAATAAAAAAGCCGCTCTGAGCTCGGTTGCTCCGTTTGGGACAGACACAAACGGACAAAGGTGGCTAGCTTATCACACCCTTTTTTTTTCGTCGGGGGTTAAAAAGAAGACGTGCCGTAACTTGCATATAGATCAATATATAAAAAAATTAAGGCTCACGTCACACATGCACACGTCAAATACTGTCGCTGCGACTCACAACTCTCAGCGATTGACGGGCGGCGATTGGTTGACGGAAAATCACTGGTGTGGTCTGAGCCTAAATGACGCAGTAGGTGGCTAGTAGCTACTGGTTTTCAGGATGTAGCCATTTTAGGTTCGAATTTTGTACGCACTCACGATTTTGGTTGCTTGCTGACTACTATAACAATCATAATAATTTTAGTGTGAAGTGAAGTCGACTTCAAGTTCTTTTCAATATCTATCTTTAATTTAATATCTATCTTTTCCTTTGTTAGAAAGGTTTGTTTCCCTATTTATTATTATTATGATTATAGATGATATGATACGAGCCCTTCTACAATTCGTCGTACTGGCCACAAATACCTCAATTAAATATATTAAGACAAGACAACACTTGAAGTAAGACGGCATGTTTTTTTTTTACTTTTCTGTTCCCTTGTAAAATCCCTCCAATTGGACACTCTAAAATCGGATAAACGCCTGTCATCTTCAAAAGTCTCGTCGTACAATGGAAACGCGCTAAACTCCCGCCCTGGAGTTCGTCAGATCACCGCCGATTTTATCTTGTTACATATGCAAATAAAAGGTAATCTCTATACTTTATGGTGTGCGTATTATTGGTCTGACTGTGTTATTTGAGTTAATCTAGAAAATGTATATATTTTTCCAGTGCATTTATAAAAGAATAAAAAGGATTTAAAACAAAATGATTCAATATTATATTTTACCAATATTAGTTATGAAAAAGTAGGACCTTATCAACAGCACTATTTTAACAGACGCACTTGAAAATTTTAATATTTATCCAATCAAACACAATATTTTTCGAAAATGTCTTGTAAATAATATCTTTGAATATCTTTGAATCTTTAACTCAATGCTACTTCTAACAATCTAGCGTTCCTTGACTGCAATTTGTCCTCAATCGTAAGAAACGAATTTCGTATTTCTTAATAACATCTGATTATAAGATAACTAATATCTGTGCTTCAATTTCACACACCAACGATTAGGAATGCAAATCGAACCGAGATAATGGCATCAAACTTGATGAGTAAGCCATCGACCCCCAAACATGCAATCCAATGTATTTAAATCGTTCCCCAAAGTTTAACAACCTGGACGCCTGTTATACACTCATGAAGCAAGGAGGCACCATATCTCGTCTCAATAAAATCAATTTATTTCGGTAAATGTCTATGTAAATAGCACAAGGGGCACAATTACACGTCCCAACATCATCATCATCATCATCATCGTTCAGAGGACGTCCACAGCTGAATATAGGCCTTCCACACAGTTTTCCACATGGACCAATCCAGAACTTTTCCGCCCGAACGGCCATCAGTTCTTCGCGCTATGTGCCCTGCCCATTGCCACTTGAGCGTCCCAACATATCTATAAATAAACCCTACCACTGTTTCGGGACAATTTGGGCTAGTGCTGAGAAGAAGCAGCGCAATAAAATCAGTCACTATTGTCATGGCATGTCATGTGTCATCTTCGCTTTAGTGGATAACAAACTTTAAGACCGAACTCCACCTAACTGGAGACGGAAAATATGAGTTTCAGCTCGAATAAGGAAATTCTATTGGCTGTTTAAAGAAAAATATTATTTCTCCGCTTATCTTGTCTCCGGTTAGATGGAAAACAGACTTTAGTGCGTTGCACTCGTAGTCGTGCTCTTTAAGTACCATTTAATTTGAGATATTTTCTGAAAATTCTATCAAAAATATTTGATTGGAATCCGAGAGCAAAAGTATTTGTATATCTTCTACTTGACTTTAATGTTTACTGCTTATTGAAACAGTTGAATTTTTAAGATCTCTCTTTTGAATCCCTTCGGGCTTAGGGTGTTGGTAATTCAACATCTTCGTACCTCGAAATGAATATAAAAGCAATGCCTTAATTTGTACGAATAAATGGCTGTGCTGAAAGCCGTACGATATTTTCGCTTTGATATTTATTCTGTTGTTATGACACGGATGGCACCTAATAGTACTTAATAGTACTCCTGACCGATTTCGACCACGGCGGCCAATCTCAACAGAGATCAGCCAACTATGCAGGAGATATTATAGTGCACAAGTGTGAGCGCAATACACAGGTGCACTCACTGTTCCATCACTCTCAAAGAGATCGGGCGCAGGGCCAACGGCTTAACGTGCTTTCCGAGGCACGGGGGTGTAACACCGCCAACTTCCCGACTCCGAGCGGTTTTTGAGAAATTCATGACAGAAAATCTCAGAAACAATTTTGGCTTGACATGGCATTCGAACCCGTACCCAACCTCTCGGATGTAAGGCAGAAACTTTGCCACTACACCAAAGAGGCAGTCATAATAACGTTCATTGCATTCTCTTTTATTTATTATCTTTATCTTATGATGACATAGTTTCATGTTTCTGTATGTGACACGTTAAGTGTTCAACTCCAAACTACAAAGTCAGTGAAGAGGCCAAGGCCTAGTCAAACCTAAACACTTGGCTTATTTTTATTTAGTTGAAAACTTCTAGACATACTTGTGTACAGTGGTGGACTTAATGCCGAAGACATTCTCTTCCAGTCAACCATAGGTCCGAGCAGAAAACACACAGGCGGTGCACATACAGAGAAAAAAGCTAACATCCTTTAGATTTGCCTGTGTTTTTGAATTAACAGTCGCTAAAGCACATAAAGTTTCCTCCGAATAATATGTTCAATAATCAAATAAATAACAAAATTACGGGCTTAGAAAAAATAACGAACAAAGGAAATAAACCTGACTTAATAAATAGGTTAATCATAACCTTTAAAACAATAAAACAATAACTATAGCAACCTACCTACACACACGTTATCAATAACAGCAAAATTACAAAACAACTTCTCGAAACAATATTATTATGACCACTTTGTTACATCACGCATACATGTGTAACCGTGTCCTTACAGGACAACTGTGTACACACGCACGCACACAAACTTATTTTTCCCTGAAATGTTCACATGTGTGTGTCCGTCTGAGAATCTGTATGTCAGTATAATTGTTAATGTGTGATGCTTGAAGCTTAATTTGTACTAATAAATGGCTGTGCTGAAAACCGTACCGTATTTTCGCACATTAGTACATAGCAGGTCTTTTAAAATCCACACAAAGCCGTCAATGTGTGCAGCCAGACTGCATTCTGTGTCTGCATTCGTATGTGTGGGTGCACCCTTTGCAGTCTGGATGTGTCGTTTTTCAAAAACCGACCGTGAAACTCAGCGAGGAAGGTCCAACACGATTCCGGCTATGGCTGTGTGTGAGATATTATTTTGAGACGCGTATGCACAGTGCACACGCTAGCATGTGTGCGTTCACCTTGAAAAGTGCTAGTTCTTTGTGCAATGGGTTATTCGGTTAATGGCATCAAGAAAGTCAATGGCGCGAAGCTCTCGTACCGATGGCAAAACAAGGCGATAACATAAATTAATTATATTGGATGGTTATGCAGAAAAATACGGTATCATAATCTAATCCGATATGTTATGATAGGATCTTGTTTTCGTATCGTAAAGTTCGGTGCATCAACCTTATAATTCTCCGGAAAGGTTGACATGTTTGTTGATATGTCTTCGACGGCAAATATAATGATTTTGTGGATGGTTCTGGATTCTAAATTAGATACTTGTTGTGTCTAAATGTCAATTTTTAATCCCCGACGAATAAGGGCTGTTTTTAGTTTAAACTATTGGGTTCAACATACATAGACATAGGTCTGCCTGTGTATATGTGTTCATGTTTTTGTATGTGTCTGTCAGTGGCATCATAGCTTCCGAATGGATGGACCGATTTTAGTGTTGTTTTACTTTTTTTAAAGATAATTGAATCATGGTCGTTCTTAGCTACAGTTGGTCAAAATCTGTCTAGCCGTTTTAACTCACCAACTGTTTTGCTGGCTCATTCGGGGGCTTTTAAATGGAAAGTTTTACGCAGTGTTACGCGAGATCTCGTTTATGGTTTTCTTCTTCTACCTGTCGATATTACCATATTATTTTTTGGAATTTTCTCGAAAATCTTAGGAAAACATATACAACATATACAAGGTGTCCCAAAAATGGTAGATCAAACTGCCATGGAAAGAAGCACGAGACATGACGCTTATTAGAGTGAAGCTAAAACTTCATCTTACGTCCTTTTTTAACAGGACAACAACGTTGGAAACTCCAATAATGTGAAAAAAATTAAGTATGATTTGTGGTTTCATTTCTTTGTTTAAGATCTGCACAAACATGTGTACAATGGTGAACTTAATGCCGAATTCTCTACCTGTCAACCATAGGGCCAAGCAGAGAAAATTCAGGCGGTGCACATAAAGTAAAAAGGAAAAACAAACAATTTAACTTAAGTTATTTACGTACAAAATAAATTTATACCTGTTTTTTATACATAAAAAAGTGCGCCAATCTGGGTTTTTGTGTTTCTAAGGTTTTGTGTCAAGGATTTTTACTTTTTTTATATTAAGAGTGAGAGGAAACAACCCCTACAACTATCCGCAGTCCGCGTAGTCCGCTTTGTGGAGTATGGCTCTTACCACCACAAAGTTGGGGTCAGGCCTGCGGTCTGATGTCTGATGAGATGAGATTTGAGAGGAAGTACAAAACATTTTTTGCACCAGCCGTATGGCGTATTGTTGCAGGTAAGACTGTTCCTTAGATTTAGAGCAATGCATATTACTATAGGTACTAGCTTTAGAACTAAAAAAGAGTGTCGGTTGGATGTAATAAATTTAAAATTTCATGAACTCAATAAATTATCAGCTTTCTGACATTAAAAATTGACTTTACAATTGAGTTTCCCCATACAAAATCCATGGAGGCAGATCGTTTTAACAGATGATTAAAAGTGTCAACGATAGGTGGTGTCTCCATACCTTTTATATGGTGAGCAATGTAAACATTATTTAGCCTTTGCATATACCCGTCATCTTCTCAGTTCAAGGAACATAATCATTTACCAATTTTTATAGAGCGTGACGGTTTGTGTGAGACATGGCGCAAAAGTGGATGTCAGTGTAAACATACACAGCCACCGTTAACACTTTGTAGACGAGCTGCCTAAGCTAGGCTAATTGAAAAAAAAATCCTCAAGAATCCCAAGGACTCCTGCACTTCCCAACGGTACGTTACATCTCGAAATACCTCACGTCCTGTCTACACACACACGCACACACGCACACGCTGCTCGCGCGCCGGTTGAGGCAGGTCGGTTACCGTACGCCCCTTTTGTGAGATTCGGTGGTTTTTTGCTTGGGTACTAGATAGGCCGGTTCGATCAATCAAAATGGTTGCCTACATGTGAAATATCGTGAGAATTCGCAACCCGCAAATTAAACTCTATTTTTCAGTTTAGTAGAGGTTGTCTGAGAAAAAATGAGTTGTGCAATCTCCATTTTTGTTAATAATCAAAGTTAATCACATTTTTATCTAGATTTGAATTATTCCATTTTTGTGCGTAAGTAAGAAAATAATATTCAATTAAGTCAACGCTACTCCAAAGATTATAAGTTTAGTTACTAAGAACAATTTATATTATAATTTAAGAGCTGTGAACCTATTTTCGAATAAAAAAATGACCACATATGTGTGGTACAATCATCTACAAAAAATATTTAGTCTTATAAAACGACTAACACTTTTTGTTCAAACATTTGCCGCAGCTAATAAAAAATGGCAACACTATATATACTTAAAGACTATTACATTTCATCTTCATATACTTCGTTATATACAATTACCTATGAGTTAACTTACCTACACCATAATAAAAGGAAGAACATACAACTGAAATTGCACTTGAAATCCAACGACCGAAACTAGTTTTAAATTACACGAAAAACAAAAGTGGCTACCAGGAAAACCAAACACATAACCTGAATGAACTCAGGGTTGTCACAAAATAGTTTTTTTCATTTATTATTATGTATGTTCTCAAATTCCATTTAAAACTGCGCAGGTTTTTTTGCACACTGCATCATTTGTAAATAAATTTGCTGTTTTATTTATTATATTGTATTTTTTACTTATATAATGACGATAAAGTGGAGGCAATATAACAATGAAACACTTGTTTCATGATTGTTTACTTGGCAATGAAAGTAATTGTTATTTTACCGAAGTAATAAGTTGTTATAAAACGTGAATAATAATATGCTTGCATAATGCATTTTGTACGCATATGTACGTGATATGAATACAATACTGTCGTGATTCCTTATTTTTTATTTCAACTGACATGTTTTTTATTATTCTGGTAAGTGCTTAATGTAAATAACAAACACATCAAGAAAACTTTTCCATTTGCTTTTGCCTATAATATTAGTACACTTTATAGTAGTGGAAAAACATTTAAATATCATTAATAGTCCTCCGCTTTCGACCACAGCGGCCAACCTCAACAGAGATTAGCCAACTACGCAGGAGATATTATAGTGCACAAGTTTAAGCGCAATACACAGGTGCACTCACTGTTCCACCACTCTCAAAGAGACGGCAATCTGACATGACCGGAGAGAGTTCAGGCGCAGGACCAACGGCTTATAGTGCTTTCCGAGGCACGGTGGTGTAACACCGCCAACTTTCCGGCTCCGAGATGTTTTTAAGAAATTAATGTCAGAAAATCTCAGAAACAAATTTCGCTCGACCTGGGATTCCAACACCAACGAGGTAGTATATACTGAAGCGTAATATAAATAATAAATATTTTCAGTCGAGTGTACCTACGTATTATTTACTGATAAAAGACATCAACATTATTTGAGAGGAAAATTTTTTTTATCCTACACAAGTAAGATAGGATAATAATTTATTTGGCACAATAATACACAATTGAAATCAGTAAAATTTAAATTAATACTTGCAAGAACTAAAAAAATTAAACAGCCGTTAAAGTAACAGGACAATGACAAAAACTAAGTGTACCTAAATAGAAAAATACTGTTTATTGTGAATTATAACTCCTATCATTACGACTACTACTTCTATTATTGACGACCACTTTGGTGTAATGGTCAAGGAGTCAACTATTACCCAAGAGGTCGCGGGTTCGATCCCCGCACTGTACGAACATTTGTGTGCATGACCATGTCTGTTTGTACTGGTCTGGGTGTTATATGTATTTATTGTAGTTTATTTGTAATACCGCTGTTGATTCTGATTTCTGTAACACAAGTGCTTTAGCTACTTACCACGGAGTCAGATCAATATTTGTGATGTTGTTGTGCAGTGTTATAGAAGAGAAGATCCTTCTAACTTAATCTTGTCGTAGCTTAAAAGGAGTTTTCAATGTATCTATTTTTAAGTTGATAAAATTAATTATTTGTATATATATTTATTTATTTTACAACCCTAGAGTCCTGGAATTCCCCACTGATATTTTCAGCGGAAGATCGAGGACTGCGATTTCAGATTGGGACCAACTAACAATGGTTTGTACCTAGATTATTACAACTTTATATTCTGATTTACCTTACATTACGTAATTGCCATTGAATTAATGCAGAAAATCAGAAAGTAGGTAATCAATATTTTCCTTTATTTGCTTATACTCGTAGCTTTATTCTGTATATTAGTTATATTGTATATTATAATTAGTTCTTTTGCAGAACATAGTAACGAATTTTAGGAATAAGGACAGTGTTCGTGCTAACTATTTTTTCTTATTCTCATTTTTTTTGGTTTTCAGGTAAATTTTCTTTGTATTATTTCACTACATCGTATACAATAAACTAGCTTCCCCCTTCTGTTCCTATGTATCCTATATTTTATTCCTATGTATGTATGCTTAGAACTTCAAAAATCGGAATTTCAAAACGAAAGTTCAAAACTCGGATTTTGATGCAGTTTTTTTATAAGTAGAGTGATTCAAGAGAAGTGATTATATGTACGTGTGCGACGACCGCTTGGTGCAGTGGTCCACACACACACACAGGTCGGACTTCTAAAACCAAGGGTCGCGGGTTCGATCCCCGCGCAGTAATAACATACTTACTTAATATATTAAAGATCCGCGCGACCTAAAAAAAACTAGAAAAGTATTATTGAAATTTTGGTGCTAAAATATTGTGTCGTTGTCGGTCGGATTCTGTGTTCAAAATGTTTTAAACATTTTGAACACCAATTAGAGTCGAATAAATAAAAGCAAAACGTTGACATCTGCAAAGACGAATGCAAAAATGAATTGTAAAATAACAAGATCATTATTTTATCACTCGGAATTTGCTCGAAAAGTGTCAGGTTCAAAGCACGTTTTATGCGCGGGCGCATTGGCGCAAAAATATTTTATTGAGCTGTTTCAATAAGCTAGTTCGTTGAACTACGAGTATAGTGAAAATTGTGGTTTAAAAGGTTTAATTGTATATGTCTGACTTAAACCACATTAAAACTAACACTGATTAACTTTGGTCTTGTGGTTTGAGGTAGGTACTAAAAAATCGTCTCTTGAGGCCGGCATAGCACAAGCTTACGCTTAGTTTGGGGCCACCTGGCCCCAAACCAAAAAACTGGTAGTCTGTCTTTCTGACTTGTACGGTAATGACTGGGCATGGATGCGTTGGACTTGTACAAGGTTGCCAGGAGGGAACCCAGTCCAAAATGTCACCAGATTACAGCCGAAGACGACACGGCGGGGCATATGCTGACACAGTGTGAAGCATGGAACCAGCAACGTCAGACTTTAGTGGCGACCAAAGGCAGTGACCATTATCTGCCTAGCGTTATCGCTGCAATGCTCAAAAGCGAAGCGGCGTGGGAGACAGTAGGCTTCTTTTGCGAGGAAATTATCACGGAGAAGGAATGGGTTAGGGAAGAGGATGCACAGGCTGACCCGCTCCGGTGGAAGCAATGGGAGTTCGAAAGCGGCGCTATGATCAGTTGCTGGCACTTTGTGGACCTAGCAGTGGAGGGAGTGGGGACTCCCACCATCCTGCCTAGTACGGGTCAAGCAGACGATGGGGATGCCTCAATGTTCTCGAGAAATACTGCGGGTGTAAGTACCGCACCGGTTGGGGCAGTCCACCGCTGGGGCGACGGAGCGCATGCGACAAGCGATCCTCCGTTGTCCTTTTCCGATTTTCTCAACGAACACACCAATTACCTAATTGGTGTGTTCGTTGAGACAATTTTAAGTATTTATAATTTTCCCTGAAATGCATTGGAAAACTTTTCTTTATTATGAAATTAAGTTGTCTATGATTTTTTGTTTGGTAAAGCCTCAAAGTTTATTATGATATTTGAAAAAATATATAAGTCAAAACATACTCTTTTTGCGCATGCATGCCGATGCCTCCAACTGCATTTTAATTATGTTGCTTGGTTATTGAATTTTGTTTATTCCAGCCTTTTCAGTTGATTTTGTATTGTTTGTTTTTTTTTGCAGGCGGGTAGGTTTTTCTGTTTTAAATTATAACTTTTGTTTCTTCCTATCGACAACAACAACTCTGAGCGGATGGATTATTTAGGTAAAACATTTTAACATAATGGTTTCCCCACTAACTATACAGAATGAAGATAACCACACTTTTGCGACAGTCAAGTAAAGAAAATTATTTTAAGATCCAGCCAGATCTTATAAGGACAAAGAGAATTCTCAGACGTCTGTCTGTCTGTGGTAATTATTTATTTTCTGTTACGCCTTAATAAGACATGTTTGTGTTAGAAGCAAATTATTTTTAGGTTGGTAGGAATATTAAGAAAAAAGCAGATAAAAAGTTGGTAATTGCAATTATTGTCAACGCTATAGGTTCCACAGATTTAATTTTTTTTTTCAATGTAAAATTTTTAAAGTTGACAGCGATATTAAAATACAATAGTAGGGGGCTAATTCCGCTAAAATAATCAATTGTTAGAGCTCGTGCACACGATCCCGCCACCGCTCCGCCGCCGCGCCACGGTATCGGTGAACGATAAAATTACGCTTGGACAGCGCTGTGGCTGCACGGTGGTACTTAGTGCAGCGGCCAGTGTTGCCAACATAGTGGATTTTCCACTAAATCTGGTGGTTTTGGCTTGCTTTTTCGCGGACAAATATTGACTTTAGTGGCTAGTGGATTTGTCTAGTGGAATTTAAGAATTTAGTATTTTTTTTCTCAAATATTGGAACGACAACTATGAACTCCACTCGTATCGTTTTTGAAGTTTAATTCCATCATGCAGCAACACTCTTTCATCTAGTGGGGAAAACTGTTAAAAAAGATCTAAATACACAGAGAGCAGAATCTTCACTAGCGATGTTTGTGTGCGCGCATTGTTCGATTATGGCTGTCGATCATTTATCAAACTTATGTAAACACCGATTCGGTAATAGCAAAAGTGGAGACTTACGAGTCCATCGTACAAAATGCACAAATATTATAAAAAATGTTTATAAAAAATAAAAATCCACGGGTTGCACTCCGGGAGTGCCGGCAGAAGTGAAAACTTAACAACCGTCTTACGGTTTTTCGATCAGCATCACGTGACCTGACGCGAGTTTCACAGTTTCTACCCATGCCACAAAAGTGCTCAACGCCGCTAAAGAAGTTTTCACTTCAAAAAAATTTGCTAAAAATATAGTTGGTGGAAAAATTCGCGATTTTTTAAACTGGCGCGAGTTTTGTTAGTGGATTTCTGGTGGTTTCAGAGGTCGCTTCTGGTGGGTAGCTTGATACTTCGGTGGCAACACTGGCAGCGGCAGTGCGGCGGCGGCGCGGCTACGGAGCGGTGGTGGCATCGTATGCACGAGCGCTAAGAAAATCGGAAAAGGACAACGGAGGATCGCTTGTCGCATGCGCTCCGTCGCCCCAGCGGTGGACTGCCCCAACCGGTGCGGTACTTACACCCGCAGTATTTCTCGAGAACATTGAGGCATCCCCATCGTCTGCTTGACCCGTACTAGGCAGGATGGTGGGAGTCCCCACTCCCTCCACTGCTAGGTCCACAAAGTGCCAGCAACTGATCATAGCGCCGCTTTCGAACTCCCATTGCTTCCACCGGAGCGGGTCAGCCTGTGCATCCTCTTCCCTAACCCATTCCTTCTCCGTGATAATTTCCTCGCAAAAGAAGCCTACTGTCTCCCACGCCGCTTCGCTTTTGAGCATTGCAGCGATAACGCTAGGCAGATAATGGTCACTGCCTTTGGTCGCCACTAAAGTTTGACGTTGCTGGTTCCATGCTTCACACTGTGTCAGCATATGCCCCGCCGTGTCGTCTTCGGCTGTAATCTGGTGACATTTTGGACTGGGTTCCCTCCTGGCAACCTTGTACAAGTTCCAACGCATCCATGCCCAGTCATTACCGTACAAGTCAGAAAGACAGACTACCAGTTTTTTGGTTCACCCAGTCTAGAAGGCAAGAACGGAGTGCATTCAGCTTCCAGGCTCCGTATGTCCGACACTCAGGCCTTGCTTGTACTTGCTTGCACTCAAGTATGTCTTGTTGGGCTAGCTCTGTGACCTGCTACTTCTTCATGGGATAGATGCTCACCGCACTCCCGTGCTTCTACCCTATTGCGATAAACTTCAAGACAGCATCCAAATTCCATGGTATCCCACCAGACCTATATGACTCTATTTACCATAACGCAATGGGACGCAATGATTCAAGAGTTTAATATAAACATGTATGATTTAGGTGCATTCATTAAAATTCTGGCTGACCCTACGTCTCAGGCTGCAAAATGTTAAGCAGAAATGATTTTGAACCCTTGAGAACCTATTACCAGCGCAACTGTGTGTATGTAATAGATTAAGGTACGATGGGGCTGACATGTGTTTTATTAAAAAGCCCCAAAATAAATATAAATTTAAAAAATATTATAACGCAATGTGGTCTTCTCAGTGTGGTTGTATTCTTCTTTGTTAGGGCATCCACACGCCCACACGCTACTCAATTCGCCTAGATATACTCGTAGTCGGCGACAGCTAGAGTTCGGCCCCCTAAGGTTTGGAAGTAACCGTAGGTAAGGACGCTAAAGATGAAAAAGATGATTATTTTGCTTTAAATTTCCACTAAAAGATGCCAGCGCAGGAACCCAAATACAACTGCAACCTTTTTCAGCTTTAGTCATGGATTACCGCAAAGTAACGCTTTATTCCATCAACGTAGTTCAACGCTGCTGTTTTAACCAGCTTAGAGGCAAGTTGCTTAAAATGCTCACTAAACTGCCAAAGTCTATCGAAAATGGTCATTCCAAGTTTCCATGGAATTTTCTTGTTTTGTAATGCAAAATAAGCTTCAATTTTCGCAACGTTTGCAAACTAAAATCAAACATTGCACATATCGCCCGGATTAATATGGAAAAGAGCATATTTTTATAACATTTATCTTACACAGCAAACAAGATAACATTGTTAGTCCAACCACTTCTTAAACATAATCAGACTTACGAAAGAAAAAGTGGAACAAGGAGAAAAATAAACCGTTTATGTACATTCTACTTATTTGAATAATGTAATTATGTAGGAAAGTGTGTTTATCAGAGCTAGCACCGCAACATATATTTTTTAAGTTTAAACGAAAAAATGATGAATGACCTGGGAAAACGGCTGGTGAGATTCAACGGATTGATAGGTTTACTAGCTATAGGTAATAACCGCTGCGATTAAATTATCGTTCGAATTAAAAAAAACCGCACTTAAATCGGTCTGTTCGTTCGGGAGCTACGATGCCACAGTGAGTCTTTGACAGTCTTTCTCATTTTTCGTAGGGTAAGCCCCTAGGGTGAGCATGGAACTAACAAAATCTTTAATTATGCACACCCAGCTTACTAATTTAGTATTTGTGTCAGAACACCATCCTCATCATTGTTGTTTCAAACAAGGAGTCAGACTCCACCTATCTATTCTGTGATCTTAACAAGATCTTCAGTATATTTTACATCGCGTTGCGCTTTCGAGCTTTTTATTAAATAGGCTCCAATTGAAAAAAATGACCTATCAATTATTTACGTCAATAACCTTACCTTGCCAAAAAAAAAATAAACAGGAGCAACAGTTTGTCAACATGTTTTCACCAATATTCCTCTTAATTAAATAAACTATTAAGTTATTCACTCAAAATTAGAGATGGGCCGAGTACTCGGTTACTTACTCGGTACTCGGCGTACTCAGTGGTTTTTTTTAAACTTTTACACGGCCGAATAACTCGTTTCAAGTGACGAGTACTCGGTTAAATAATCTTAATAAACAGCATGTCTGGAATAATTTTGCGAGTGGCCAGCTGGAGTAATTAAAGTATGTACCTAAATGACCACATACTTAAGTCAATAAACAAGCCGCTGATCTGGCGTTTGTCGATTCCTGTTGGCTTTTTACAGGACTGCCAGGCCCCTGCGGATCGCGAACTTATATGAAAAACTGTATGTAGTTCAAGGGATATATCATAAAATCAAATACATATTAAATAAAATAATAAATAAATAATAAATATTTCACAACAATCACACCAATTCTCTAGTCCCAAAGTAAGCTACTAGGCTTGTGTTATGGGTACTAGACAACGGATAAACATACTTAAATACTTTTTTTTTGTAAATAAATACATATTATACATAGAAAACACCCAGACCAGTACAAATACACATGTTCATGCACACTTATGATTGTACTGTGCGGGGATCGAACCCGCGACCCTTGGTTTTAGAAGTCCGACCTGTGGACCACTGCACCAAGCGGTCGTCGAATATTATGTAATAATATTATGAAATATTATGTTGATTAGTAAAGTTAGGATTTATTAATCCAAAATTATAGTCAGTAGGTATTGCCCTTAACGCGTTGTGGTCATGTTCGATCTTGTTATAGGGCCCCAAATTAACCCGATTAACTCAGCCGAGTTCTGGGTATGTCAAGCTTTAAACCGAGTAATACTCGGTTCTCGGTTACTAGGTAAAACCACCATCGGCCCATCACCACTCAGAATGTAACTGAACCAAAAGGGTGAACAAAACCAGGGCAAAGTCGTTGACACAAAATTGTTTATGTTTTTATTATAATAACTTCGTGTTCAGGTAGATTCGTAATTTGTTTTATTTTCAGCTTATCGAAAACAACCCAGTTCAATTAAGTAGGACAATAAATCAACGTAATCAGTGTAATGTGACTACAAGATATAAGCGGTTGATGATTTTGGTTGTTTTGTTTTGAACATTACCTGAATTACAAACTTCGCAAATTATTATTTGTGTTTCTAGCCAGCCAGTAAAAACATGACTTACGCGAAACACTTCAGTTATTTTAAAAATAAGCCCATCAATTTTTTTTGAAGCAGATTAAAGTACTACTACATTACCCTCCCTTATCAATTGAGAAAGTAGCAAGGGCTGAACTTTCCAAACTTCGGCTAACATATACCAAACTGTTTACCAAACACGACCTAACCTAATAAATGAAGAATTAGTAAGGGATGAGTTTCCTAATTCCGGCTAAAATTTACCCAACTGCTAACTAAAAGCAACCTAACCTAATAAATTAAGAAAAAAAATAAGGGCTGAATTTGCCAATCTCCGGCTGAAATATATCCAACTCTTAACTTAAAGCGACCTAACCTAATACAATATGGCATTTGTTATGACACTGTCTACAATCGCAACAATTACGTTATATCTGACTTTCTTTTAAATTAATGCTTGAGGCCATAATAAAATGTATGTACCTATTCATTACATTTCACTCGACAGTTTCTTATATTGTCTGATGGCTCTTCTCAGTGAGGTGACATATTATTGAAAGAATGATTTATAGATCCATTATGTTTGATATGCTGTGTTTTATTATATCACTGACCTTGCGCACTGGAGCTGCGCAGAATGCAATAAATCATTTGGTATCGATGTGATGCAATATACGTTAATACTATTTCTATAATGACAAGATTGGAAAATTTAAAGCTAAAATTAATTGTCCTGAAATACAGTAGTAGTAAGTCCATCATCATACACTTTATGGAGGTGGTAAGATTTAGATCCAGAATAATATAGATTAAGATGATGTCTATCGGACCTCGGTCCCCGACCATAACACCCGGTCGGTAAGAAGCGTTTCCCTTTATCTTCCTAACTCTAAATCTGTTCCGCCAGAAAAATTGTTTCTATGTGAAATGAGCATTATATAATTTACGATCTATCTAAAGACTTAAAAAAAAACATATATGTATAATATTGTATATTGTCTCATAAATCTAATATAGTCTTATTAATAATATGACATTACACTGTCCTTGTATAAAATATAAATTCCTTATTTACTCTACCTTGACTCTTATCAACTCGACAAACATACACTGACCTAATCTTTTATTGCACAAAGAAAAACGTTTCACAATAGTGACATAAATACATAAGGAACAAAGAAGTGATTAAACATGTTTGTGTTAAAAAATATACATGCAGTAAATAGGCAGATAGCATATAATGGATATGTACAGCAGGTTGGTGTTACTATATCATAGTAAAGAATAATTCACACAGGGTATTATCCCTGAAGTAGAAATCACACTGCCACCGGAGGTAGCTCAACATCTATCCCAGAAATATACATATTTCCAAAACTTTCAAAAAGACCACATCTCAAAAAGGAGAAATTTATTTCTTCTCAATTTTCCTGAAGTTGAAACTCTGCTTTTTGCATACTTCGTTTTTTTTTGTTTTTCTATGGGTATCACGGGATCAGGATTCGGTTTTAGTGTCAGTAGCGGCAAAAGTGTGTATCTATCTCATGGTAGCTCTGCAACTGCGGCTGTATGCATTTCATTTTTCGTAAGGTCGCCCAAAAACTTTACACTTTACAGCCTGTAAACCTTGGTCCATAATTATAAGTTAACAATTTGAAATATTAAATGTAGATTATAATTTGAAATGTAGATCAAATCAACAGTTTTCAACAATCTTACATAACACCTTCACACTATCAAATTACGTAAAACCAAACTAACTCGAGGTTAACCTGCCTTATCACGTTGTGATACGCGAAATGGGTCATTGTGTTAAGGATTCGACGACCGAGTTTTTATCATTTGCTCAGCGATAGGAAGTGTTGTTGTCGACATTTTTTCAGTCTAGCGATAATTTCAGACGCCCCTCAGACGTGTTTGAAAGACAAAGGTGCAAACGTTGCACTATTGCTCACTTAGTTAAGAATAATCAGCACATAAGTACCGTCTGTACTTTAGTAACTTAATACCTAAATCAGAGCAGAGGGCACTTCTTGAATAAAATGTTAACGCGCCTCATAGTCAGAACAACATCTTCAGAGCAGTCAAAGCCAAAATGTAATGAGTTCATTTAACTAAGTGCTTATGTCGTTATGGGGCACACAGAATTGGTCAAACAGATGCCCAATATGATCATAAAAAATATCAATCTCATTGTGCCGAGCGAGCAAGTCCCCGATGAACCGCAGGGCACTAATAGATTATGGCCTGTGTCTGCAATTTCACAGGCATTTTACCTGCTACTTACGCCTTTTTGTTAGCTAGAAATGTAATACCTAAATGTACAAATCATAGTCTTGTACGTTAAAGATTATTAAAAAGACTGTGCAACCGAGCTATTTATCATCAGCCTATATACGTCCCACTGCTGGGCACAGGCCTCACCTCAACTATGAGGTGGTGCGAGCCATACTCCACCACGCGGGCTCAGTGCGGATTGGTGGAGGGGTGTGTGTAAGGTAAGTGACCAATCTTACTGTCAGCTGTTATTAAGCCGCTCGAGGGCCTCCGACCAGGCTTAACGACTAATATCTATCGATATTTACCGGGACCAACAGCTTAAAGTGCCTTCCGAAGCACGGAGATGCTTGTAAATGAAAGCGATGAGATGCGGAGATGATTGCGACCGAGCTTAAAAATATCATAATTTTAATATCGTAATAAACGCAAAATTATGATTATTTTTAAGCTAACCATTCCCAGCCCACACAGTTGAACGTCCCTTGACCTACAAGCCCGAAGGGCGTCAGTCCGATCACATGTTACGTTATCACGATAATGGAAAAACAACAATAACCGAATTAATATTGCGACGGGAAATACAGGACGTTATCAATGACATTCGAAAGACAAAGGGTAAATACACAAACAAAAAAATCATTTTTTTAAAGTGCGTAATAGCTTTTTAAAAGCACTACCATTGAAGCCATCGAAAAGGTGTATGCATCCAAAGAGGTAATGCCTACTGCAAAATAACTACTTTTTGGCTTTTTACAGTGAACAAAGGTATACTTATCGTTGCAGAATGTTGTGGATTGGTTTAACGACTTTATTTCGTTCATTAAATGTATCACTTATAAGTGATACATTATTATTAGAAATAAATAGTAGTGTCCAGTCCTACTCTATAGAAATTCATCACAAACTTTATACATTCCTTATATTTATAAAAAGATCCACCAAAACTATACGCTTTTATTCAAATAAATATTTTTAAAGCTTTAGGTATTTGTTTCTTCGGTTTACGCGAACAGTAGACATTGAAGTGTCTCATTTTAATGTCTAGAGAAGATGGTTGGAAAATTCCACCAGCTTGGGATCCTGTTTTAGCCAGGACTCAAGCTCGACCCCGCACTGCAAGACCTCAAGATACTGTTAGCTCATTTTGTGTGGATTGGAACGTAACTTAATATTTTTGAGTGATGGTAGTTTGCAATTTTTTCAAACTATGTAATGACAACTAACACCTTAGTCTACCTGTAACCACGGACGCTGAAAAGGGTCCGAAACGTCAGGTTAAAACAAAAATTAAATAAATCGTGAAATAAACCGTAAAAGTGTCTCATTTCAAAGCTTTAGGTACCATAAAGTTTGACCAATTTTTATAATACTCTCATTTACCTAGTTGTAAAATTATGATTTATTATTAATTTTTAAACAAATATTTCTGAATATAGTCTTATTCCTAGTTAGTAATTTATTTCTTAAATGGCTGCAACAACAACGTCTTTGTCTCTGAAAAAAGAAGCACAAATAAATAAACCCGCCAAAAATAAACGTCAAAAAATTCAAGATGGCCGCCGGCGCCGCGACGACCTCGGCGTAGCAGGAAGTGCATGTAATACCAACGAACCTTCAATGCTACCCGGTTGGATCCTGGTGCGATGAATGCACTGTTATAAATAATTGTTGGCCTTTAGATCGAGATGATCTTAAACTATCTGGTAGGGCTGGGCTTAAAAAAGGCAAGTTAATTATTGAGATTGTAAAGCGAATAAATAGTTCTTCATTATGGAATCGTTTTAAAACGACAAGTGAATAATAATGTGGGATGCAGTACCAGATGAGAACTATTTGTGAGTTTATTTATTTATTTTATTCCTTCAATTTCGTTAATTAACTTTCATTTTGACGTGACAACGTCTTATAAATTGGTTTGCCGGGTGACACCTCAAGAAACTGCGTTACGCTGCTCCGCTCACGTTTCGCGCGAGAGAGACAGAGCGAGAGAGAGAGAGAGAGAGAGAGATAGGCATACACACCGGTTCATGTTATACGAATGAATATTCACATTAAAATTATTTTACCACTCAGAGTCGTTGTCACGTAAAACTTTCGCGCGTATACCGACTTTACAGGCAACCAATTTTTTTTTATTTGATTTGTAATTATTAATTCTTATAATCTGACACAGCACAGCATTCTTTGAAACGGAAAAAGATTGAACATCATTGTGGTCCGTACTTTGTCAAACCAAACGTAATAAACATGATGCCACCTATCGTCAATGTTTTCTTAACCATGATGTTTGAAAAAAATAACCGAACCTCATCCAACCAACCCAACATGACAAAACATATTTCTGATGCTCTAACGTAACGTCACGTTAGTTAGAGTATTCTAATAAAAATCTATGGAGGCAGATCGTTTTGGCAGATCATAAAGAGTTACTTATGTC
The DNA here is from genome assembly GCA_963921415.1 of Pyrausta despicata. Lineage (NCBI taxonomy): Eukaryota > Metazoa > Arthropoda > Insecta > Lepidoptera > Crambidae > Pyrausta > Pyrausta despicata. The sequence goes on from OY992869.1 coordinate 7,873,820, forward strand.
GCCATTTGGTGGTGTCATCTAGCCTACTATTTCATCAGGGAAGAGAAGAAATACCCTGAACCTATCAAGCTCTGCGAAAAAACTGTAGATGTGCTACAAACGTTCCTGGGAAATAAAAATAGGCTCTATTTTAAAGACACCCCTAAACTTGCATTTTAACAATCACTAACTGTTACTATTGCATCAGCTAATGGTTGCAAGCGGCATTTATCTTAAAACTAAGAAAACACAATCTTATCCTGACCTACCATTGGACACAATCTATTCATTAGATATTTATATTAAATAGATGTCCCGTAAACGTTGTTTTGCCATATAAATGTTAAGGGTGGATCACTAAGGGGTATAAAAAATAGATGTTGGCCGATTCTTAGACCTACTCAATATGCTCACAAAATTTCATGAGAATCGGTCAAGCACTTTCGGAGGAGTACGGGACGAGCATTGTGTCATGAGAATGTTATATATAAGATCTCTATATAGAGGTATAAAAATGAATTTCTGTTTCATTAGTCTCGCTAAAACTCGAGAACGGCTGAAGCAATTTAACTGAATCGACCGATTTGACTAATTATAGCCTCGAAACAATCATGGAAGTCCAGGGAATGTATAAAGGATAAGAAAATTAAGAAAAAAGCGAAAACAGCGGACAGGGCGAGGTCTGCCGGGTTCGCTAGTATATAATACAAAGTTCAGTTAAAGCTGGAACTTGTAGGTTGACTTAAAAAGTCCTGAAAGACACAATCAACATTTACAGTAACCGCTATCGCACTTACTGCTTAAAATCACAAGAGACAGAAAGAAATATGACTTTTAGTAAGACAGTTAACATACCTGTCATACTTAGAGTCTTAGATTTCTAAACCTAATCCATTCAGTTGGTATTTTTAACTCAAGTTAAACTTGTTAGAGTGAAAGGGATGAACTGAGACCACGGACAACGGCTCAGCAGAGAGCTTAGAGAGTAGGCCTCTGTTCATAGCAACATAATACGAATGGAATGCAAGCCCTTGTAATTTGCTTAAAACTTCGCAACACTTGAAATGTTGATAAGATTGTGTACTTTGGGCCTAAATGTTAATGTCTTGGAATTCTGCTTTGCAACATTGCTAGGTACCTGATGGGTGAAATTAACCATTTTCATACAATTTATTATTAAAATCGATGTTTCATAGTTTAAATGAAATCACAGGGTTTTGAAGTAAAGAAGGTTAATAAATACATATGTATGATAAATTAATTAAAATGTTTATTGATACATTTATCATGTTTGTAGTCATCGCGAAATGTTTATTGATAAAACAATAGTACATTATGGTACTAGTTTCTAACATTGGTGATTACCGCCGAGGCGCCATTGAGCCGTAGGCGAGGGTCTTAAGAGAGTCGAGGACGGTAATCATCATCAATACACACGTGTATCATACGACGTTTTTCAACACACTTGTGAATAAAATAACAATTAAAAATCATTTTATTTAGAAGATAAAAAGTTTATGTAGAGAAACAATTAGTAAATGTGCAGTTAGTAAAATTATAATTAACTGCTTTTGATGGCATAGCGGTCTCATCAGATAAGTAGATTATTTATTGAAATACTTTCATGTTCTATTGTAATTTGAGATGGCTCATTATTCGTGTAGGTAGGTGAAATCCAATCATTGGATGTACTTGGTGTTTCGTCAGTAGGAAGCGCCTTAGAATCAAGTTTAATTCTTTATTTTCCGCGCATAGGGGTTGCGCCTATTCTGCCACGTACAAAATGGGGATTTTAAGATTACTTTTTTTAAATCTATAACTCACTAGTGAGTTATAGCAATGAAAAAGTCACAGTTTGATTATAGGTGTAATTATTAGTCTAATTGCAGTGAAATTACAACCACTTTATGAACAAGTGTGTTGAAAATAAGTTTACACGAGACTAATGCTTATAGTGAACTAAAAATATTGCATATGTCCTATAAGCAATATTTTTAGTAAGTACCTATAAAAAGTAAGTGTAAAGTATAAAACTACGCTAAAAATTACAATTCATTTGGGGAAATGTTGATAGGTGCGCAAAGTTCGGTCATAAACCAACAGTATCCGTTTTATCTATTAGTTGCCTTTCTTGCTAATAAATAATAAATCCACTATAGATACAGCAAATAACAGATACTTTACCGAGAAAATTTGATCAAATGCTTCTCGATTTTTTCTGAATTATGATTTATTTCAGTTACATAAGAACCCTTCAAGAGCTTGAATGGCCGGAACCCTAAAACTGAGTCACATAAAGATGTAGTACAGTCACAGGCGTTAAGTTTATCTCGGACTCGGCCAAGAGCCTGACCTTCGCTCTGCTTCATCTTCTCTCTGGATGAGTAAGCCATGTGCAGATAAGGTATAATATCAATTTAAGTGCCTAGCACAGGTGCTAACACACTGGAAGAATTTAGCATGAGAAAATAGATTGACCTGACCCCTGACCCCGTAAAAACTGCTACGATAAAATGTTCGTGGTACCGTATGATGGGTACAAATCGGAAATGAGCAGGGAACTTGTCTCCCAGATGTCAACTGGAATGAAAATCTTGAGTCACCCTGAAGGACTTAAAAGTCTGCTGGAAAGGAAGTACTCTATTCGGTTTTAAGAAGGTACCGTAATAACACTGGTAATCGGGTTTAAACGCGATCTATTTTGATGAATATTAGGTACTCACTTCTCGTCGTTTCGGCTAGTTTGCACACAGCCGTGATCACGAGCTCACTGGTGGCGCGCGGCGTCGTTTGCTCGGGGCGGCCGCAGTTTCCAGATCCACCCTCACATTTTCATTATTAAAAATGTTAGTACAGTCACCGCGACGAACAACACTGACGGTGTCACTTTGTGCCTTTTTAGGTAAAAATCGCAGTTTGCACTTATTAAGTAGTTAGTGTTAAATTGCAACGCGAAAGTTTACAATCATTTACTGTAACTTAATAACATTTGATCTGGAATGGTCACTTACCTTAAAAATAACCCCTGCACCAGTCTGCATTGAGCCCGCGTGGCGGAGAATGGCTCGTACCATCTCGTAGTTGAGGTGAGGCCTGTGCCCAGCAGTGGAAGGTATAATAAAGATGATGAGGAGATGAGATGATGAGATACCTATCTACAATTGTTCACATGATCACTTTTCTCATCCTCTCTCTTCGGATGACCATGTATGGTAGAACGACGACGCACCATCGTCCATTAATATTTTGATCAATATTTATTAAGTGGAAAACAATTAACTGTTATCTACCGACCTACCACCACGCCGTGTATGTCTCTCCGATATTTGTGTTAATTTAGCCCGAAGTTTTCAATAGTCAGTTAGAGGTAACAAACAGATAAAATTCCAAGATTTAAAAAGTCCTTACTGCATATGTAGAATGCCAAAACTAAATCATCATAAAATTTAACCGTCCAAAAACTATTTATCCGACTATTGAAAAATCGGCTCTCAAATTGTATGCTTGAAACTTTAAATACCTACTGCACTTTCTACGCTTATTATCTTTGCCCGCCACCGGATGACGCGACGAGTGTAAATTTAGCGGCGACTAGGTTCACGGACGCGCCGGCGCATGCGTCGTGCTTTTGTTGCGCAGGATTGCATCGGACTTGAAACGTCTCCGTTTAGCGTTCTGTTCTGTTTCGAGTGACATGTCTGCGCTCATTATCATGCGTGAGTTTGGTTGGAGAGATGGTATGTTAGTTGAGCTCATATAGAACTGTGGGTATTAGATATTGTGTTTGTTTGCAAAAACTTGTGCATTCCTTATAGATAAGAAAGTTAGCAATCTTTATCTTTATTTGACCGACCGCTTGATGCAATAGTCCACAGGTCGGACTTCTAAAACCAAGGGTCGCGGGTTCGAACCCCGCACAGTACAAGCATAAGTGTGCATGTACATGTGTGTTTGTACTGGTCTGGGTGTTTTCTATGTATAATATGTATTTATTTACAAAAAAAAAGTATTTAAGTATGTTTATCCGTTGTCTAGTACCCATAACACAAGCCTCGTAGCTTAATTTGGGACTAGAGAATTGGTGTGATTGTTGTGAATAAATAAATAATTTATTTATTTATTTATAATATCAGGCTTTCGATGCCCACTGCTATGCTAAGGTCTCCCTCCCCAAGGATTTCCACCGCAATCGTTCCTGTACTTCCCGAATCCAGCGGCTTTCGACCTTCACCAGATCGTCGGTCTACCTTATAGGAAGCCTGCCCACGGAACGTTGCCAAAGGAATGTAACCCTTACCAAATTTATTTTTAAGTTTATTTTTACTAGGTTAAGTTCTTCATTCATCAATGAACACAATAACGCTTAGAAGCCGGCTTTTCGACTTATGTACATACAAATATTTATATACATGTCTGCTTTATAATGATACTGATTGCCACTTTTAACCCATAAGACATGCCACGTCGTATCTCAAAGCTACGGCTTGAGCAAGAACACAAAATACGCGGCCATTTTTCGCAAAATAAATAAACAAAACACTGTTGAATACATAATAAACATCGCAGAAGCGTTGGCCATGAAGCCCTACTGTCAAAGTCGAGGTCTGTAGCTTCAAAACCGTCCTTTTCACTCTCCCTAGTTGGGCGGTGCACGCGAAAAGGACGGCTGTAGTCGAAAATAAGGACTTTTCTTAATGAAGTAGGAGAGGCTGAAGCGATGCGCTGACGCAAGTAGGAAGAGATATATTTTATGGGACCTAAAGAAATTACGCATTTCCTTATTCAATCCATAAGAATGCATCATTCTTTCTTCCTTGAACGCGTCATTACTCATCTTATTGTTTTCTTCTTATTTTATGATGTTCCTGATACGAGAATGAGCCTCTCTGACCTATGAGATAAGTTATTATCTTTTTACCTTTATAATTTTCCCTTTTACCCTTGGGGATCATTCATAATGGAAAAAAGCTATAATAATAATAATAAAGTTTCCCTTTGAAAATACCATGTCATATAATAAATCAATAATCATAATTAATATCATGTCAAAAACTTTTATACGAGTATTTTTATAAGTAGCATATAAGCGAAGCTTAATCACGTTGTCAATCTCAACTAATTAGTTGATATTCAGCTAGATTGGCTGTTTTAGGCTTATAGCAACTATCTTCTAATATTTGGTCTATAACTCTTAAGAACCCTCTATTACAACTTAGTACCTACCTACCTATTCCGAGCAGTCTTATTATTTCCCATTATTGAATATAAAAATACACCCAACTCTTGGTGACAACAAACCCACTTAAATCCTGAAACAAAAGCACCCCATACAAAGATCACGAAAATCCGTAAAGCTGTTCCCACTTGTTCCTTTTACGCCGTTTAAGGCGATCAATCTCACCCATTGTCGGATGTCAGACGTCCTAAAATAATAAAGGATGCTGTGCGTTTGCGCAGGATTTTATTCCGTTTTCGTATAGGGGCGGCATTTTAAATTTAGAACAGCGCGCGCGCAACGGAAATCGCTAGCGGGTGAATCATGCGCGTTGAAGTTTTAAAACGAACGTAGTTCAAGTTAGGTGGTATGGTGTAATGTTAGTCTCTTATTTAAAAGGGAAATGTATACATTCCTAATTAAGACTATTCTGACTTAAGAATCGTCCAAGTAAGATTAAGCTTATACCCAAGAAATAAAGTCTATTTTGTTTTTTTTCCTTGCGAATATTGTTTCCTGTATTTTCAATTACATAAAAGAATATCGGTCACATCCGACACAATTCATTTTTCGTTTTTTTTTTCATTTCGGACAAGCGACTCGTTAACATGCCATTGTGCAACGCAGTTTTGCTATCTAGGTATTCCATTTAATTACTTTCCTGCCGAAACAGTTTTAAACCAGCCCAAACAGTAAAAAACTAACCCTAAACGGTCGTAAACCCTGTTTACACTGTCAGATCACGAGCGATCAAGCTTGCAGTCCCTAGATTTTGTACAGATAATATTGTGCGCGGGTCGCTGCCCTGCTCTTGTAACCTTGAGGGAATTCCGCGGTCACAGTGCGAGCTATGCTATGTAAAGCGATACGGTGACTACAAAACCGCAACCACCGTGTGCGGTTTTACTAACGATGGAGGAGCCCTGTTTATTGTTTAATTGTAATTATTGGTGGGCACATCTTAGTCCTACAATTAACAGATAAGATTTCTGTCTATATTATAATTTTGCTAGAATAGTTTCATGATTTCTCGTGATAAGCCTTTCGTGATGTTGCCAACTAAAGATAATATGAACATGTCTGTTTGTACTGGTCTGGGTGTAGTATGTATTTATTTAAGGTTATTTGTACTACCACTGTTGATTCTGATATCTATAGCACAAGTGCTTAAGCTACTTACCATGGAGTCAGATCAATTTATGTGATATTGTTGTATATTTATTTATTTATTATTTTTGCGGTACAAAAATCAACAAGAAAATCACGGAGGTTCTTAGCTATATAGTTGGTCAAAATCCTTTCAGCTGTTGAAGCTAACCAGCTATGTTCCTGGCTCATTTGGCTTTTTGACGTGACAACGTCTTATAAATTGGTTTGCCGGGTGACACCTCAAGAAACTGCGTTACGCTGCTCCGCTCACGTTTCGCGCGAGAGAGAGAGAGAGAGAGAGAGATAGGCATACACACCGGTTCATGTTATACGAATGAATATTCACATTAAAATTATTTTACCACTCAGAGTCGTTGTCACGTAAAACTTTCGCGCGTATACCGACTTTACAGGCAACCAATTTTTTTACTTAACTGGGAAGTTGATTTTTTTTTAACCTAAAATTGTCTAGCATCGCGTATCTTTCAGTGTGTCGCGCGTTCGTTCGCCCTTATCCTTGAGTCTGACTGCGCCTTTGAACGTTGACTGCGCAGCATCGGAGCCTTGGACCCATAAATTGGGTTCAGAATTAACGCGACACTTTTATTTCTTTGCAATCTGAGAGAATCGTTACGAAATTGAATTTATGCAGCAAAAATTGCGCATTGAAAATGTATATTCGTTTGAATTTACATTTTCTGGAGATACTTAGTAGTTAAACTTTGATTCCCGTTGCACCATTTATTTTTGGTTTAATGATATTTTTTTACAATCAGTCGAAGATCAAAGATTATTTAATTTAAAAATATATAATAATCTAATATTTACGTCATGCATTAAAGTGGCTTAGCGCGAACCGCGTGTGCAATCTTAAATTTTGAGAAAAAATACTTATTTAAAATGAGGGATGAAAAATCAATAGCAAGTATAAAGTTAAAAATTACAAAGAAACATTTAATTAACATAACTTCTGAGTCTCATTTTAATAGTAAATATTTCTAGATCCACTGTCTTTATGACTTGCTTTTCAATTTGTTATTTCGTATGTTTTTTATTTTAAGCCAGTTTTAGTTACTGCCCCCATGATAGTGTTGAAAGCTGCAGGGGTATATGTAAAATGAAAAACGATTTATTTCCAAGTAAAAGTTTAAAAATGATATTGATCTGTAGTCCATTATGAAATATTCTGACTAATAGAGGGAACCAACGCTCCATATACCTCGAATTAAAGGACCAAGATCCTTACGCGCTTATCTGGAGAAGCTTATCGTTTGCACTCGAAATTAAAAACTATTAACCACAATTTAGCTTTCTCATTTGATTTTTAGTGCACCCATTGCCTTCTTTCTGCTTGACCTCTCAACCTCAGTTGACTGGCAATAAATGCCAAAGCTATAAGTCTACCCTTTGTACATTTCTTGTGCAATAAAGTTTTAAGTAAAAAAATAAAATTATAATAAAACTCCTCATACACACAGGCTGTCTAATGTCAGTAGTGACAAGGGATAGTTGTGCGGATTTGTGTTGCCGCTACCCAAAAAAAAACACAGCAAAATTACCTTCGTAAACTCAAATATTTAAAGGTGCCCCCTTCTCCCCTATTTTATATTTATTCAGAAGTCATAAAAAGCTCATTTAATGAATGATCGACCGAGTCGAAGACCTCTCAAGGTTCCGTACAAGGAAAACCGATTGTTTTAGTTTTGTATTGAACATATTATCACATATCTTCATCGGTCCATCTCCATAGCCTCAAGTCGTTACCTACAAGAATCTTAATTCGAAGTTTTCCATTCGATTAAACACTTTGTAGCAATTTTTAATCATTTTATAGGTTACCTTTGCAGACGTTAAACTAAAATTTCGGTGGTCATTACTTGTTTCTTGTTGCAACAAACCAAAAAAAAAATTGGTTGTCTGTAAAGTCGGTATACGGGCGAAAGTTTTACGTGACAACGACTTTGAGTGGTAAAATAATTTTAATGTGAATATTCATTCGTATAACATGAACCGGTGTGTATGCCTATCTCTCTCACTCTCTCTCTCTCGCTCTGTCTCTCTCGCTCTGTCTCTCTCGCTCTTAGGCGGGTTAACCATGCCCGAGTCGAAGGGACGCGTGCCTCTCACTCGCTCTCATTGTGAGCGCGGAACGTGAGCGGAGCGTAACGCAGTTTCTTGAAGTGTCACCCGGCAAACCAATTTATAAGACGTTGTCACGTCAAAAAAATTTTTCCGATGACAGTTGATGTGTGAAGCACTAGCGTGTCCCGGCAGCTAGAGATGAGATAGCAAGTGCCTCAACATTTGAGGATTCCCAGAGTAGCGCTTCTTAGACCCTTACCGATCGTTTTACCAGTTAAAGTTAGGAAGAAATTTGACTGCCTCGTTGTAAAGTGGCAAAGTTTCTGCCTTACATCCGAGAGGGTCGAATCCCAGGTCGAGCCAAAATTGTTTCTCAGATTTTGTCATGAATTTCAACTCATAAAAATCTCAAAAACAGCTCGAAGTCGGGAAGTTGGCGGTGTTACACCCACCCCCGTGCCTCAGAAAGCACGTTAAGCCGTTGGTCCTGCGCCTGATCTCTCTCCGGTCATGTTGAATTGCCGTTTCACCGAACTTTGAGAGTGATTGAACAGTGCGTGCACCTGTATTGCGCTCACACTTGTGCACTGTAATATCTCTTGCGTAGTTGGCTGATCTCTGCTGAGATTGGCCGCAGTGGTCGAAATCGGTCATAAGGACTATTAAAGTTAGGATTAGGAGATGAACGGATTCAGATTCAGATTCTGAGGTAGGTACCCAATTGTAAGTAGAAAAAATAAATGTGGAGATGATCACTTATTAAGTTACTCAATCACTTATGCATGAGAAAAAGATGATCATCAATAAATATATATGTTTTTGTGTCATTTTTTTGTAGCCAATTAATAATTTTAAAATTTAATATTTACTTACATATGATTTAAACGATGAGTATTGACATTACGACCAACAAACCTTGCTATCTGCTTTACGAATTGTTACAAACCCAAAGACAATACATTATGTGTAGAACATAACATCTTTAGACATGCACAGTGCGTTGCAGTCGCCGGCGCAGGCGAGCTATAACTGTTCCGACCTGCCGCAACGCGATCGCACTCAAGGGCGCGGACAGGAGAGCCGTGGAGTCGCCTTAAAACACACTAATATTATTTATGTGACAGTTTCTTTGATTGAATGTTTGTCCGTCAAAACGGTGAAACTACTGAACGGATTTTGATATTTTTTTTCTTACAGACAGGGTAGGAAATAGGTAGGCAGGAAAACATCTCCCCACAGACGTTCTCCTGCCCGTTGTTTTTCGAAAAAAAAGTGCAGCTCGCCAGCGCAGGCGAGCTACAACTGTTCCGACCTGCCGCGATCACATTTAAGGGCGCGGACAGAAGCGAATTCGAGCGAAGAATAGATAGCGTGGCGTTAACGAGCGGGCGCCTGGTCGGGCGCCAGGCAGCTGGACACTTTCGTGTGTACACTGGTTGATTGCTTTAATATTATCGAAAAATACACATTATCATCGTTATCAGCCACAAAACGTCCATTGTTTAAAATAATGTCTTCCGTAAACTTCCTGGCCAAGCAGAAACAAGGGGCTGGCGTTTAATTCCAGTTGCAATCTTCGAAAATTCCCGTATTTCTGGGTAAAAAATTACGATCGAGGCAACTCCACGCCTTCCATTGTCCGTTCGAGCGAGGAATACCAAGCGTGGCGTTCACGAATCGGGCGTCAAGGCCGGTCGGGACCACCGGGCACCGTCCGCAGCTGGACACTTTTCACTTTCGAGTGTACAGCGCTCGCTCAGAGCTGATTATTACAATCTGTGGTAAACAAAAAAAACACAAGATCTGAATGATTTTCTTTGTAAGGTATTGGGTATTATATAAAACTATCGGGCCCGACAAACGTTATCCTGCCCATTGCTTTTTTTTAATTTTCTCTAAACCTATTAATTAAACCTTCTTTCTTCATTCTTCGTTTCTTTTAAACCTTCTCTAGACTTCCACGAATATTTTTAGACTAAATTTATTCAAATCGGTTCAGCCGTTCCGGAGTTATAGCGTTAAGAAGAAAACCCCGACTTATTTTATATTATATATTACTAGTGGACCCGGAAGACGTCGTCATGCCCGCCCGCTTTTTTCGGATTTTTTCATATTTTCTTATCATTTAAACCTTCACTAGACTACCACTACTACTCGTATTTCTAAACTAAAATCAATTCCGTTCAACAGCTCTCGAGTACAAAAAGACTAACGAACCACAATTCATTTTTATATAAAAGTAGATATATGTATATATCTTTGTAGATATATCATTACAAAAGGTGTTTATAATCGAATAAAAACATTGAATTTAGAAAAGCGGTAGGTTTAAAACTATTTCAATAACTGCCACCGCCATCTAGTGACCGAACGAATAATTATTTATTACGGATTAAAGAACGCGCGGGGTTATCTTCACATGCGTAACAAGTATGAATATAAGACAACAATGTAAATATTGTGACTTTGTACGCAATATTGCAAGATAACGGCTCCTATTATATTATTCCTCAACAAAATGCACCTAGTTGTAACAAAAGTTTCAGAAATACCACTACAAGTACTATTAAATTTCGGTTCTTAACCCTGAAATAATTTTGTTTATTAGATTTTAAAAAAAAGTTTTCATTTAAAAACAGAACTCGCTAATTTCCACCGAAACACACCGCCCTACTCCCAAAGTTGAACGACCTATCATCACTCAAATCGAATAATAATAACTCAAATAGCAAACAAATCACAACTCATTCAGCCTTATAAAAGAGCAAATGAATCATTCACAGTAATTTTTCCATCGAACGCGGGGTCATCGACCATTTTCAGAGGTAAACTGTGCTACTAGAGGGCAATAACCCCGCGAAATAGAACGCAGGGTTAGAAACCTTGCGGTTATCTTTCCGGGGTGGCCAGTGCGTTGCCATGGAAACAGGTTATATATATTTTTTATATTTGTATTTTTTAGTTTTAATCCGTTTCTAAATTGGGTTTTAGTTTGCAGCACGCAATAAAGAAAACTTTTCAGCTCTGTTAATTATTAAACGACTGAATAAATATTTAAAAAAAGGGCTTTGTTGCTGTATGGGTTCTTTTTTAACATTTATTTAGTCTCACTGGATAAATATATAAATAATAACTATCCACGAGCTTCTTTCTCACTCGCTTTGTAGCTTGCTACGGGTATCGGAATCACAACAATGTGACTACGGACGTAACACCATAATATTAAGGCTATAACCGTTACGCGTTGAAAAAAATAAATATTCAAATGGAAATTATCAAGCTAACATCATACAGTATGATTCATATTATTCTTTTTCTAATTAATTATGAAGAATTAAAATAACGTCAACCACGAAAATAATACAATGAATAAATTCTTAAGGCTGTAGTTGATTTTACCTTACATACAAAATTTCAAGTAAATAGTTTAAATAGTTTTGTTGATAAGAGTCATTTAATAATTTACTAGCATAGAATAAAATCTTGATCCTACAGGCAAACTGTGTAAATAGTTTTTTAGGACTTTCTTTATAAAAATGTTCCATGTTGTTTTCATAATAAATAAATAATACTAAATCTCACCAGTCCATATTTAACATACCAGTGTCACATTTAAAAAGAAACCGCATTTGAAAATGGAATGGTTAGGTAACATGACGTCACTCGCTAGTTCCGCGTTTTCCCGCGCTTCCGACCGCTTTCCCGGACGGCGACCGCGCGCGAGCTGCGAATGTGCGCGGCAAAATAGCGAATGTGTTTTTGTGTAAGTTTATCAATTTTATTAACAAAATATATCAATCGGTTGGAGGCCATTGGCAACTCCGTCGCTTTGCGATCTCTTTGGTAATCGATGAGACACAATCAAAAAGTTAAGGGAGCTAGCTAATCTATGGGGAATGGCGGAAAGGACGGTTCCGTGATTGTTTGGGAAAAGGTTATGGGAGAAACAATTGAATTTCATGTTGATTGGATGAAAAATTAACAGAAATAACTCTCTAAACGGTGTTTGGAACGGGTGATGGAAATCGATATTCTTGGAAACAATCTTATCTGTTAGATCGATTAAGGGACGTTGGCGGTAACCAATCAAAATAAATCATCTGGTAAAGGACTTTTAAGCACTGTCTTGTTATGTTTGGTACGAGGTCGCCGATATCGGACAAAACGTTTTTGGACTAAACATGGCACGGCATGTTATTAAATAAATGAATTATTTGGCTTCGAGATTTTCGTATGAAGTCGCCGTTATCGAATAAAATATTTTTGGACTAATTATGGCAGAGCGTGTGAAAAATGAAATATTTGACTACCATATTCTGAATATACTAACCAAATCAGATGTTCTAGAAATAAGTAATTGAATGTTTAATTATTTTTTTACTTTTAAGACATAAACTACTTCAAGGTTTTTGATATGAAGAATATGAACTGCTTACTGGAAAATTTAAATTCTAAATTAATACATAACATATTTTTTCGGAAAGTAAAATCTTTAAGCAACATTAGGGCAAATTACTCAGCAGTCCAACATCGGAATGGTACCAAAATGTGTCAGTAACCTTAGATCGGTAATGTAAGACGGCGTCTGGAGTTCGCTGAGACGTGCGTGTGCGCAACTGACGTCATCACGCACTTTAGTTAGGGTTGGTATCTCTACAACAGTGCAAAAAAAGATATTAAGCGCTCTTGACTAAGCTACAGCTAATTTGGTACTGTAATACATTATGCATGCTATTATACATTATCTAAATTTGGCATATTTTAATCAGGAATGTTGTAAGATTTTAAATGGTATTTTTTTTAAATCGGTCCAGTAGTTTCGGAGCCTATTCAATTCAAACAAACAAACAATCAAATATTTCCTCTTTATAATATTAGTTTAGATATTATCTTTCGAGCCCAATCAAACTACATTTTAGGTAAAATTGTTAAAGTACAAAAGGAGGGATTCCTTTTTCGCCGCAGTCGGGTTAAAAGTGAAAAATGTAATAAGTATTATTAAACTAAAAACTGATTTACTATATTTTGATTTGTTCGTAGGAACAGAATAAATATATAGCTATAAATTTCACCAAATCGGGGTCCAAATTTTTTGAATGTAGCATGTGGCAACCCTGATAATAAGTGACCTATTTCAATAGCGTAGTGAGAAAGCAAAAACGCCTCAATAAGATTTTTATGTTCTCCTATAATAAACGACGATTTGTTAGTGATAGATAAAAATACTCTGATGAGGAGAACAACCTAGCCATAAACGGACATAGCCTAGCGAATCGGTAAGTTCAAAGGACAGTGTGTAGAATAACTGCGCAAAGAAGACCATTAGAATAAACCAAGACTTTGTAACCTAATCTTGGCAGACTTCTGAATAATTATTTGTTATTTTTTTCTTGTCAATTCATGTTCTATCATGACTAATATAAAATACCTACTTAATAAATACAATATTGAGTCTTACTCAACTACTCTCAGCCTTAGTCATACTTTTTGGAAAACGAGAGTTTTCAAATAAAAACCCGACTTATCGCAAATGAAGTCGCATTAAAACACTAGAATATATTTATACCTATAACAACCTTTCTAAAAATGCGATACATAAATAATAATTATCTCAATAAACTGTAACAGTTTAATTAGTAATACAGAGGTCATACCAGGTCATAGCGTGCGGGCATAGACCCAGATTATTTAATGTCTATGGTTTGGCCGAATTAGACCAATTGATGGGCTGAATGGTTTGTTTTGGCGAATTTATATACCGATTCCGTCTGTGTCTACAATGGCTTATAATACGATAAGTTTTTTTTTATCGCAAATGTTGCTTTATAACTCTAGTTTGCAAGCTAATTCGATCCTGCATGGTGTACTGTTGCCGCTTTTGGGAATAGTTAATAAATAAATTACCTTGCCCTGAATTAAGCGTTAGCTTGTGCAATGGTGACTAGGTATGTTTGCGCATGGAAATGCTGTACGTTTATGACTTAGGTACAAATGCTAATTGCTCATCACACAAATATTTTGCCTCTTGCGGGATTTAAATCCACAACAGCTGAGGTGCTTTCATTTGTCAAGTTAATCGTCTTCCATGATCTAGGACTAGAAACTATAAGGGTGCATTGAAGACTCCTTAGCCTCAAGCCGTACTACTTAAAATATTTCCCCTAATAATAGTCCTCCTGGCCGATTTCGATTACGGCGGCTAATCTCAACAGAGATCAGCCAACTACGCACAAGCACGTGCACAAGTGTGAGCGCAATACACAAGTGCACTCACTGTTCCATCACTCTCAAAGTTCGGTGAGATGGCAATCCGACTTGATTGGAGAGAGATCGGGCGCAGAACCAACGGCTTAACGTGCTTTCCGAGGCACGGGGGTGTTACACCGCCAACTTCCCGACTCCGAGCTGTTTTTGAGAAATTCATGACAGAAAATCTCAGAAACAATTTTGGCTCGACCTGGGAATCGAACCCAGGACCTCTCAGGATGTGAGGCAGAAACTTTGCCACTACACCAACGAGGCAGTCATATTCCCCTACATAGCAGGTGACCTGATCGATCTTTTTAAGGTCGTCGGTTAATATTGCCATAAAATTTTGTGTAAAGTCCAATCTAAAATTTCTTGAAAATAAGGCTTAAATATTTTTGTATCCTCAGCTTTACAAAGATCCGTTATGATACATCTTTCAGTTACCATGTTTACGCACAATTACAGCTAGGTGCTGTAAATGAAAAGTAGGTCTATCCACGCCCGTTCCGGGTTCAACCCCCGGCCAGCACGTTTCCAAAGGGCAATGTCCGGAAAACTCAAATGTTTGGGCTTGTTCTTAGGATAGATTAGTTTGATTTATATGTATTGCTAAACCTAGTTAAAGTTATCTGTGACCCAAAACGAAAATACTTTTCTTACTCAGGCATTATTTTTCAAACGTCTGATGAAATTCCAAGGTAACAAAAAGTGTTCATTTGTGGAAATATCATCTTAAAATAATAATAATATACCACAACATCACAATACATTGATCTGACTCCGTGGTAAGTAGTTTAAGCACTTGTGTTACAGATATCAGAATGAACAGTGGTTTTACAAATAAACTGAAATAAATACATTTAACTCACCCAGACCAGTACAAACAGACATGTTCGTGCACAAAAATGTTTGTAAAGTGCGGGCATCGAACCCGCAACCTCTTGGTTAATAGTCAACTTCTTGACCATTACACCAAAGTGGTCGTCGAAATAGAACGGTTCTTTTGGTTGATATCAAAATATTAATATTTATAATCTTACATCTTACATGACATTGACACATATTAGAAAATACTTACAAACACTAGTTTATCTTACCCAAAGAAGAGTGAGGACGAAGAAATAGACGTATATGCATATTTTTCAACATTTATGTGTCAAATATTTCAAATCATAAAATTAAATAAAAGCAACAATAATGTTTCCTTTGATTAATAAAAATCTAATAGGTTTCAAATTTCGCCGAACATTCCTAAATCAGGTAAATACCTTAATAGGTGTTTGTGGCGTGTTTGGTGCAGCGCTTTGATAGTGATACCGAAGTTAAGCAACCTTAGGTGCGGTCGTGTTTGGGATGGGTGACCATGCCAACCATTAAATAACGTCTATTTACAAGCATCTTCGTGTTTCGGAAGTCACGTTAATCTGTCGGTCCCGGTTAATATCGATGGATATTAGTCGTCAAGCCTTGTCAGAGGCCCTCGGGCGGCTTTATGACATCTGACAGGAAGGTTGGTCACTTACCTTCCACACACCCCTCCACCTATCCGCCCTGAGCCCGCGTGGTACGTATATAGGCTAACGAGACTACCTAAATCAGCCTGACGAACTACCTTACCTAAAAGTAATATTAATTGAGCTAGTATTTCCAATTTATCATGTTACTTAAAAGGGTATGACTGGTAGAGAATGCCCTAAGGCGTTGAGTCCACCTTTTGTACAAAGTTTTGTTGTTGTTCTATCTTATCTTCAAATCTTTGGGTTTGTTTGATTTATCCTTTTTTTATAAAACTTATCACATACGGACCTATGTGACATATGTGAGTGTTAGAATAAACATAATATCTATATAGAGGTATATATAAAATTCTCGTGGCACAATGTTCGTTCTCGTTCTCCACCGAAATGGCTTGTCCGAATCTCATGAAATTTTGTGATTATCTCAATAATAGCTCTGAGAATCGGCCAACATCCATTTTTCATACCCCTTAGTGATAACGATAAGGGTTGTCCACCCTTGACATTTATATGGCAAAACAACGTTAGCTGGGTCCGCTAGTTTTGATATAAAAATTACCTAAATATATCACTGTGGCTTACGGGAAGTAATATACACATACGAAAATTAATATAATCACTACAAATATTAACAGTGGATTTTAAACGTTTAAAGTTTTTTTTCTTCAAAGAAACGAGTGCTTAGTCATTGTAAGCAAACTCGGAGGCTTACACTAGTCTTGACCAAATGGAATGTTAGATAAACACATTATTAATAGAGCTTTAAATATACAAGATGGAAATAAATTGCGACATGAAAAGAAAAAGAATTTCGGCATTTTTGACACCGCCTTGGCACTGATTCAATCGACAGTAATTGTTGCTCTGGTGTAAGTATAGTTATTTAATTTTTTCTGTGTATTTCATTAACGTAAAGTACCTAACCTAGATGAGTAAATTCTAAACTCATTTGAACCATTTAAAACCATCTGTCAATTCGACATTGAAATGATAGTTAAAGTTTATTTTTGCTTGACGTAGCAAGGGTCACTGTCATTAATTGGACCCTAAGCTCAATCTGAAATTCGATCTGAAAATTATGTTGGAAGCCAATGGTTTGCAACTAAGTACATTTTACATAGACTATCCTAGGCTCAACTATTATTTTCTATTTTTTAAATGCACTTAAATATCAAAACACCTTATCGAATCGTCCTCCTCAACTATGATGTGACGACGATGACATAAGGCGTTGCCATACCCGTTATCATACTATTAGCATACCGCATAAAAACTCTTTATTAATAAATAGTGCGTGTTTTGGTCGGGGCATCGAACCTAAGGCCGTTGGACTCCCCCGACCTTGCCGGAGTCGATGACATCAGAGTATTTTTGGCCATTTTTCTGTAAGGAAAATTTCGGGGCGACCACATGGTTTGACCTCCCGCACCCCGCTAGCTTTACCGAAAATAACACCGAACCAGAGGACTCCTAAGCCGTTGGGAGTGTCTAAGAAAACTGGACGGCTTTCCCTAACGAAAACTCAACCACTACACAGACCTCCCGCGCCTCTCACCGGGTAAACAAATTCGGCCTAAAAAGGGGATAGCCTAAACTATTTCAGGGGTCTATTATTCTGGTCGAATCTGAGGGCAATGGTTTTTCTTCAACTTACACCTACATTGAACGGATTTTTAATAGCTATAGAATATTGGCGCGTTGTTTTTTATTGAATTACGGTGGAGTAACCTTTGAGAGGTATTTGTGTTATTGCAAAAGATTCGTTTGTTTACAACATTGTGATTAAATTATTTTGTTTTGTTTATCGACTACAAAAAAAACAAGTGACTTTTTCGATGGCTGTTTTAAATACTTACCAATATCAAACATACAAAAGCCATGCACCATTTATTTTGTAACAAATTTAAACACTTTCAAATACTAAACCAAGAATGCTTGTTTGTTATGAAATTACATAGCCAGTGTGAACTTGAGAATAAGCACCTGTTCGTAATGGCACCGACACCAAAAACGTGATTGGTTCGGCAGTTTCCTAATTCAAAACTTTTCAATTCGTTTTTTAAGATGGATATTTTTTTAAGTAACCAATGCCTCAATAAAATAATAAATATAAATATTCTCATCAGCCTATATACGTCCCACTGCTGGGCACAGGCCTCACCTCAACTAAGAGGTGGTCCAAGCCATACTCCACCACGCGGGCTCAGTGCGGATTGGTGGAGGGGTGTCTGTAAGGTAAGTGACCAACCTTACTGTCAGATGTTATTAAGCCGCCCGAGGGCCTCTGACCAGGCTTAACGACTAATATCTGTCGATATTAACCGGGACCAACAGCTTAACGTGCCTTCCGAAGCACGGAGATGCTTGTAAATTGACGTCACTTAAATGGTCAGAATGGTCACCCATCCCAAACATGACCGCGCCGTAGGTTGCTTAACTTTGGGTATCACTACCAAAGCGCTGCAACCACTGCGCCACAAGCACCTCCACCAAATATAAATATAAATAAATTAAATTCTCATTTTACCCTCACACTAAGTAAATTCTCAGGCGTTTCGACATGCGCCGGCGCAGCTAACGCAACCGTTTGCGAAACGACAGTTGCAGAACAGACCTTGACTCGACTGTCACTTGGGATTCGGTTAGGGCCCGCGGACACGGTGTAGTTAATGACAGGAGTAAGTACTAAGTACTGGTAAGGTAGGTACTAATATAATAATAATAATAAATATAGAGGTGCTTGTGGCGCAGTCGTTGCAGCGCTTTGGTAGTGATACCTAAAGTTAAAGCAACCTACGGCGCGGTCATGTTTGGGATGGGTGACCATTCTGACCATTTAAGTGACGTCTATTTACAAGCATCTCCGTGCTTCGGAAGGCACGTTAAGCTGTTGGTCCCGGTTAATATCGATATATATTAGTCGTTAAGACTGATCAGAGGCCCTCGGGCGGCTTAATAACATGTGACAGTAAGGTTGGTCACTTACCTTACACACACCCCTCCACCAATCCGCACTGAGCTCGCGTGGTGGAGTATGGCTCGGACCACCTCACAGTTGAGGTCAAACCTGTGCCCAGCAGTGGGACGTATATAGGCTGATGAGAGATGAGATGAGAATAAATATACAATAACACCACATACATTGATCTGAATCCGTGGTAAGTAGCTTAAGTACTTGTGTTACAGATATCAGATTCCACAGTGGTATGACAAATAAACTTAATAAATACTTAAAACACCCAGCCTAGTACAAACAGACATGTTCATGCACACAAATATTTGTACAGTGCGGGGATCCAACCCGCGACCTCTTGGTTAATAGTAAATTTCTTGACCATAATATAAAAGTGGTCGTCAGGTGGTCGTCACTAAGTGACGTAAGCCGTAGAAAAAAGACTAGTACTGCATACGTGGGCCCAACTGTGATGTTGCTTTCCGTTCCGTTCCAAGATTATGATTGACTGACCAATTGATAGAATTCCTTTATCATACTAATCTTATAAATGCCAAAGTTAGTCTGTATTTATGTTTGTTACTCTTTCACGCCAAACTACTGGACCGATTTGACTATAGATTATAGACTAGAATAACGCATTGAATACTATTTATCCCGTAAAACGTCTCGGTTCCTGTGGAAAATGTAGAAAACGGATCGATACGGGTGAAACCGCAGGATACATCCAATATTACCTATATATACAGACACTTCTACCAGCATCGTCCTAGGCACAGACACTTTTGTTAAGGACTTCAAGTCTCAGAATAGACCTGCCCGATGCCCCCATTGCAATCTAACTTTGATTCCTGTACTAATTACGTACAAACGAATAACCTAGCAAAAAGTGGAAATTATAAAAGGGTTTTTCTTTAATATGGAGAATCACCGACTTACTTTTTAATTCAAGGTCTTTTTTTGCTTGCTAGAGCTAGCTGGCGCTGCCTCTTATATTAATATATTAGGCACGCAATAAGATTTTTTGGAGAAAAGTCTCATCTTCGGCTGTAGCTTAAGTTTAAAGAATTGACAAGAAGGAACCTTTTAAGTGCCATGTAAGAGGCAGCCCATACCTTTGTGAGTATAAAATCTCCAAAAAAGGCAGCTAACGAGCTCTGGCAAGCAAAAAAGACCTTGAATTGAAAAGGAGTCGGTGATTCTCCATATTCAAAAACCCTTTTATAATTTCCCCTTTTTGCTAGTTTATTCGTTTGTACGTTTTATAACTAAGTACCGTGAGCGGCGACCTTTACATTTACTTCGCAAAAGCTTCTCAGTTATTCGGCTAATAGACAGAATTTAACACACACTATATTTTTATCACACACTATATATTTCGAAAGTGACAGAATAAGTGCTAAGTTATGCTTAGAACTTAGTAACAATGGTATTATCCTTGAAGATGATATAAAATAAAGTGTTAAGAAATCAAGATTTTTCTAACAGTAGCGTGATATTAATTTTAACAACGACGTTTCGTAGGCTTTGAGTTGGCTTAGAACTACAAAATCTTTTCAAAATACAAAATAATATGTATTAAAAAGAAAACATGATTTATTAGCATTAGGTACCCACTTAGCTTCTCTTTATAAACTAGTCTTGAATTTTTCAAGTTGTTTTAATAAAATGCCTACTCAAAATCTTGGTTTTATATGAAGATTATATCAGACGGATTATAATAAATTCTACATGAATGTGTTTTTTAGTTAAAAACATTTATGAACTGTTACATATTCATAATATTCATCCTAATTTCATTATAAAAATAAATTAATATACAACAACCACACATACATTGATCTGACTCCGTGGTAAGTAGCTTAAGCACTCGTGTCAACAGTGGTATTACTAATAAACTAAAATAAATACATATAACAAAGTACAAACAGACGAGTTCATGCACATAAATGTTTGTACAGTGCGGGGATCGAACCAGCGACCTCTTGTTTAATAATCAACTTTTTAACCACTACACCAAAGTGGTCGTAAAAAAATGATTGTAAAAAGTGGTTGTAAAAAATCATCGATTAAGCAACAATAACCACCAATTAAGATAGCAACGACTTTGAATCAGGTTACATAACTACATAATTTTATCGTTAAAGTGCGTTAACCTGCATATCTTAATCATTTACCTACACAAGCTATCAAGTATACCTACAAAACATACTGTTAGCTTATCAGTTGCCAAACTGACTGATACATAGCATAGCAACATCAATTAGCAGACTCCAGGTGATTTCTGATCATGAGATCATGTTAGGAAATTTTGACGTGACAACGTCTTATAAATTGGTTTGCCGGGTGACACCTCAAGAAACTGCGTTACGCTGCTCCGCTCACGTTTCGCGCGAGAGAGACAGAGCGAGAGAGAGAGAGAGAGAGAGATAGGCATACACACCGGTTCATGTTATACGAATGAATATTCACATTAAAATTATTTTACCACTCAAAGTCGTTGTCACGTAAAACTTTCGCCCGTATACCGACTTTACAGGCAACCAATTTTTTGCTTTTGGAAAAGGGTACATTTTTGTAGATTTGTAGGTTTGATTACGGCTCAGCTTTTCTAGCTATAAGAAATAGCATGCAAATGTTTTACAATCTTATCAAATTGTTTATTGCGAATTAAAATATTATCATCACAATGTCTTATGTATAATGTTCCGATTTAAGACACAATTTTACTAATTACATTAAAGTTACATTATAAATTAACAAATAATTAAAATTAATAGAATTCTAACAAAAATTACAATTGAAATGTATTACCTAATTATGTCAAATTTAAAAATTTATCCTTCTTATAATAACATATTTCTTGTGGCCACATATAAAGGTCACATTTGAATTGATGACGTTATAAACATAACATGACATGGGTGTCGAATCCTATATCAAGGCTTGTCAATATTCTTCTGAAGATGATTTCTTTAAACGTCCTAATCCTAGCCCCATACTTTGTCTAAATGTTGAATTTGTGATTCTCTCGTTTTGAATAGGCTCCGTCCGTATATATCCGTATCTTTAAAGGCGATCAGCATATTCTGTGATCTGTGCCCATATTTGGCTTTCCGATCAATAGCAGCGCTGCGGGTCTCTTCGGACTACGAAACTGAAGGAAAAGGATACTTAATCACGCAGTCCTAATGCGAATGGTTAGAAGGGTTTTAAAAGCCAAGAGAGAGACTTCTAACCACATTCTGATAATTCGGACTAATTTGACGACCGCTTGGTGCAGTGGTCCGCATGTCGGACTTCTAAACCAAGGGTCGCGGGTTCGATTCCCGCACAGTACAAGCATAAGTGTGCATGAACATGTGTGTTTGTACTGGTCTGGGTGTTTTCTATGTATAATATGTATTTATTTACAAAAAAAAAGTATTTAAGTATGTTTATCCGTTGTCTAGTACCCATAACACAAGCCTCGTAGCTTAGTTTGGGACTAGAGAATTGGTGTGATTGTTGAGAAATATTTATATTTATTTTATTTTATTTTTAATTGAAAAGTCATACCTGAGATAGTATGTAAAATTGTGGACTTGTTGGCGAATGACGACTAAAAATCTTCAACGTAAATGTTTTAAAGAAATCACAATATTATCAACAACTCATGTTGTTATGAGGTAACACGCTCAGTCATTTCGTGTCCTTATCAATCAAACATCATATCAAAAGGACGTGCTACTTAAAAAAATGGCGTTGCCGCGTAATTGTGCAATACCTATAGCCGAAAATTCGCGGGTCGTCGCCCTCAGACACCCACACACACACAATACATCTACACTGGCGTCGCGACGCGTCTGCTTATACGTGCACGAAACTCACACAGACGTCTGAGGGTTGTGATTGGAGATTAGATTGGTAATGTGTGCACCGTTTTTCGGATATTCGTACTCGAATGAGGACGATACGACCTTTTGATTCGCGCCTTTTATCTAGCGCTGACGTCACAGGCCGAGCAAGGGCGATTTGGGACATTGACCACGGTTTAACCACCAATGTAACTTTGTTTGTCATTCTACGAGTATGTTACTAATTTTGCAAAGGGTGCATTGGCATTTCTTTGCGTGACCAAATGATTGACTGGCATAAGGAGGAGGAAAAATCTGACAAATTAATGATGGTGCAATAAGGTTTTCAAATAAACATACAATGTCTTGCGGTGTGTAAGGTTAAATATTATACAACAACATAACATACATTGATCTGACTCCGTGGTAAGTAGCTTAAGCACTTGGTACAGATATCAGAATCAACATTGGTATTACAAATAAACTTAAATAAATACATATAACACCCAGACCAGTACAAACAGACATGTATATGCACACAAAGGTTTGTACAGTGCGGGGATCGAAACCGCGACCTCTTGGTTAATAGTCAACTCTTTGACCATTACACCAGAGTGGTCGTGTGTAAGGTTACCTATGTACCTGATGATGTTGTACTACCTTTCAACACTGACTTATTTATTACTGGTAAAGATATTGATTTTTGGTCATCATTCGGCACCGTCTTCAAACAAGCGTGTTTTCCAAATTGTGAAACTATTGAATGATAAACAAACAATATGAAGGACGTTTCGTAGTAAATAAGGGTACGCAGTGTATTACCCACCGTGTCCTGTCCTTTAAACAAGTTTTGCGCACTAAGCCAAATATTCTACGTAATATTACAAGGAGAAACAATAAGCTAAAGTTTAGCTGCATTATTTCTACATTTACCGCCGATTGGGCCATATTGGCGAATTCTTGTATAAATAATAATTAATAAATATTTCACAACAATCACACCAATTATCTAGTCCCAAATTAAGCTACGAGGCTTATGTTATGGGTACTAGACAACGGATAAACATACTTAAATACTTTTTTTTTGTAAATAAATACATATTATACGAGTACATATAAAACCAGACCAGTACAAACACACATGTTCATGCACACTTATGCTTGTACTGTGCGGGGATCGAACCCGCGACCCTTGATTTTAGAAGTCCGACTTGTGGACCACTGCACCAAGCCGTCGTCTAAAATTGTCGTCGTTGTGTCAGGAGAGAGAAGAGAGAAGCGAGGTTGGTACCTGATGGGATTTTCAAGTAAAATGGGTAACATATTGGTTTCTTCGGCTTACGCGAACAGTGGACATTGAAATAATACAGGTTAAAATAAAATGTAAATAAATCGCAAAAAAAAGCGTATCATTTCAATTAAGTAACTTTAACTCATTTTTAGTATTTTGATTTATTCCTTCTCAATCATTTTTTTTCAAGCAGTAGGCTAGGTAGATAGATAGATAAACACTTTATTGTACAACACAAAACAAAAACTACAGACAAGTTTAACAAAGAACGATGTACAATTTATGCGGTCTTATCGCTTGTAGCGATCTCTTCCAGACAACCTTCCTTAGGTAGGTAGAGACTTTATACCTAGCTCTGAGGCCAGCAGCGCAAAGCGGGCCTTAGAACTCTTCGGTGCTTAGAATGAGGGTCTGAACACCGAACACTGGAAGGTCCTCAACACGAAGGTCGATAAGGGAGGTCTAACCCTGACCGTATCCCTAGACGACCACTCGTTTGAGGCCCTGAAGGTGGCGGACCTAAAGGCCAACATTGGCTTCAAAAGGTCCAGTTCAGAGTCAAGGGTCCTGTCACCATGACTCAGAAGTCCAAGCCCCCAGCTGAACCCTCGACTTCCGCCGCAATCCCTGCCACCACGACGTCCGTACCTACACCCCCAACCACATCGACCGAAGGTACCGTGCAGGTCCGAGCAGGACCACAACGGGATAACCCTCCTCCCACTACCTCCACCACTCCACTTCCACAGGACCCAACAGGGGAAAGGGAACGCGGTTTCCTCTCCACAGGGGGACCACTAGGGGCGCACATCCGCCCAGAGGAAGGGGGCAGCACAGGGGACCCTTCCGAGGGCGGCGGGGCTTACAAGGGCGCCGCGGCTCCCAATGTCACTAGTCCCCTCCAACCTCGATGCCCAAAGGGGCTGGCGGTGCTCCAGGCCAACCTACACCACGCTATCGCAGCATCTGCGGTAATAGAGAAGATCTTCAGCGAAGGTGGCCTGGACATCGCTCTCATTCAAGAACCATGGATAAATGCCGAATCCGTGGTAGCCGGTCTGAACAACGCTGGTAAGATCCTTGTATACGAAAAAGGCCGTAAACCTAGGGCCTGTATCGTGTTTAACAAAAACATTAACTTCTTACCTGTTCCAGAACTCTGCAGCGAAGATACCGTCACCGCATACGTAGAAGTCAAAGGGCCGAACAGGTCCAAAGTACTATTCTGCTCGGTATATCTTCCTGGTGATCAGCAAGATCCCACTGAAGAACTGACCAACGTCCTAGAATATTCTAGAAACAAAAGTCGGAACTGATTGTGGGATGCGATGCTAACGCCCATCTGGGGGAGCTCGGATACTAACAGAAGAGGTGAGATACTATCCGATTTTCTCCTAACCAACTGTCTACGGGTGCTGAACAATGGCCACACGCCAACATTCGTAACAAAAACCAGACAGGAAGTAATAGATATAACTTTCGCAACAGAAAATGTGTCAAAATGCGTAACAAAATGGCACGTCAGTAGCGAAAACTCAATGTCTGATCACAGACATATACTGTTTGATGTTTCAGGGTTAGTAGAAACTCAAAATTCAAGAGTAAGAAGAAATCCAAAAGATACCTCCTGGGATATGTATAGAATCCTGCTCAGTGAGAATCTAAATTAAATACCCAAAACTATCAAAACACCAGACTCTCTAAATGCTGCGGTCAAAATGCTCAACGATGGCATAACTTATGCCTTACGAACAGAGCTGTCCCGAAAGAGAATTAAAACCCAACAAGGTACCAATGTGGTGGAATAAGAAGCTGGAAAAGCTCAGAACCATCACACGTCGTATATTCAATCATACCAAACCGTGCGATTGGGACAAGTACGGCAAGGCCTTAACAGAATATAACAAACAAATCAGAAAAGCTAAAAGAGCCTCTTGGCGACGATTCTGTGAAGAAATTGCCCAAACACACAAAGGAGCAAGAATTCACAAAGTCCTCGCTAGACCCCTAACAACTATCTTGGACTACTAAAAAAGCCAGATAACTCATTTACGAACACTGAGATGGAGACTCTGGATCTCCTTAGGTCTTCACACTTTCCGGGTTCGTACCAAATCAATACAAAAAGCTGCACCCGAAGGAATGACAAATTCCATAGGGCTAAATGCTCAGACTGGAATAAGGCCACCAATATCTTTAGGCCCAACCAAATTAGATGGGCTTTGGATAAATTCAAGCCATTTAAATCAGCGGGAGAAGACGGCATCTTTCCTGCTCTGCTACAGAAAGGAAATGACTTGCTTCTACCGCATCTGGTAAAAATATTCAGAGCAAGTTATGCCTGGGGTATAATACCAGAACCGTGGAATCGGGTCAAAGTGCGTTTTATACCTAAAGCAGGGAAAAGGGACTACTCACAACCCAAATCCTTCAGACCCATAAGTCTAACATCCTTCATGCTGAAGACCATGGAAAGGATAATAGACCAGCACATTAGGGCCAAACACTTAGTGGAAAGACCACTAAGCACCAACCAACATGCATACCAAAAGGGAAGATCCACTGAAACTGAAAAAAAAAATACAAGCACCATCAGATGGGTTAAAAGCTTGCTCTCCAACCGAGTAGCAAACATCACCCTCAATGCCACAAAGATTGAATTCCTTGCCACAAGAGGATGTCCACAAGGAGGCGTACTGTCTCCACTTCTATGGACCCTAGCAGTAGACCAACTACTCGCTAAGATGGCAGAGAAAGACTATGATACACAAGGCTATGCTGATGATATAGTAGTAATCATCAGAGGTCCCTGCCTAAGCACAATTTCATGTCTGATGCAAGGAGCTCTCAACACCATAAGTAGGTGGTGTAGAGAAAACGAATTATCCATTAATGCGGATAAAACAGTGATAATACCATTCACAAGGAAGAGAAAACTAGAAAAACTCGCGAATCCGAAGCTAAATGGAAAAACTCTTCCTTTCTCGAGCGAAACCAAGTATCTAGGGGTAATTTTTGACCAAAGGCTTACTTGGAATTCGCACCTAGACAATATCATTCAAAAAGCCAAAATGGCTCTGTGGAGCTGTTGTCGAATGGCGGGGTCAAGATGGGGACTCAAACCCAAAATTGCCCTATGGCTGTACACAGCGGTCGTGAGACCTATAGTATCTTATGCCTCCGCCGTCTGGTGCAGCATGGTCAACCAAGCGACAACAATACAGAAACTGAGCAGCCTACAGTGGCTAGCCTGCATCACAGCAACCGGAGCACTATCAACGACACCAGGAGCCGCACTAAATGCCTTGTTGGATCTTATACCACTGCATATGCACGTGGAAAAAGAAGCCAAGCAGAGCATATACAGAATCTACACCCGCTCGAAAGCCAGATGGGCTTCTCAAAATCTGATAAGACTCAAGGAATCAGTATTTGAAAACAAACTTCTAAGCATGCCTAGTGACGACATGCATACGGAATGCAACTTTTCTAAGTTATACTCCGTAAACATACCTCCTAGAGACAAATGGCTAGAAGGTCAAATGTCATTTAAGAAAGGTAGTCACGTCTGGTATACGGACGGTTCTAAAAAGGGAAATGATGTGGGCTGTGGGATCTACGGAGAGAAGCCTAGGCTCAAAGTTAGCATTAACATGGGGACTGAAGCTTCAATCTTCCAAGCCGAGGTCTTTGCCATAAACAAATGTGCAGAGATAAACCTAGAGAAGAAACTCCGGAACCAACACATCTACATCAACTCAGACAGCCAAGCAGCACTGCTGGCTTTAAAATCCTTCGAACATTCATCAAAACTGGTGCAAACGTGCACTGAAACACTAAATGTACTGGGAAATACCAACAAAGTCATACTCACGTGGGTACCAGGACATTCGAATATAGAAGGAAACGAAGTAGTTGATAACCTCGCCAGAGAGGCGCCGATAACCCTCAAATCGGCGTAGAACCGTTTTGTGGCATCACCAAGCAACGAGCCACTACGCTACTAACCATTCTCTATAAACAAGAGGCAATTGAGTGGTGGAAGTCTACATCAGTACTTGTACTTTGACCAGAATACTAACAGGTCACTGCAAACTAAACAAACACATGGCAAACATGAATATGACAGAAGACGCTCTGTGCAGATTCTGCCACACAGAGGAGGAAACGGCCATGCATATTCTCTGCTCATGCGGCCCGCTTATGAGCAAAAGAAGTATCCATCTCGGGCGGCACATCATGCGCCCGGATGAGATAACAGAAGTCACGCTCCAAAGAGTCTGGCAATTTATAGACTCAACGGGACTAAGCAGTGAACTGTAAATACAAAGGGCTGCCACAATAGATCAAACTTAGTCGAGTTGGCGATAAGAAGGCCCATAAACCCAATAATAATAATAATGGGTAGAGACTCCATTGAAAATTCTATGCAATCTCCAAAAATAATAGAGGTACATTTAATGAGCCTCTATGCTATGAACGTAGGTACGAGTATCAAGTGACGAGAAACTGCGTGCAAATACTTTTTGTGACTGATGATTTTTTGGTCGATTTACCTCATTTCTAAAAATATCCAATAGCTCCACTAATCTATGACATCATTTGTATCTAGCCTTTACCACAGTTCGTTCATCTTGACAATGATCTGACGGGTCGTTGACCCCGAGGCAAAACAGAGTACTTACGCAACTATCCATTGTCTCGTGACTTCTTCGCTAATGCTACGTAAGGTCAGCAACGGTCACAACACAAATTTTATTTGAATTTAGATTATTAAAAAAAATACTAAAAAATTAAAATGTAAAAAACAGATGAACTTCAACGGATGGATGGATGTTGACCAACCATAGCTTAGAATCACCTTTATCGTGATTATCTTTTGAACCAAAAATTAAAGCATCCGGTCCATCCGTTCGAAAACAAACATACTCGAAAACAGAATAGAGGTCAAACTTATAACACTCCTATTTTTCGTTGGTGGTTAAAAATGCCTACACTCATTACTGAACCCTTCCTTTTGATTTATCAATTTGATTTTAACATTATCAGCAACCATAAATAAATAAATCAGCTTCACTATGAAAAACAAAACCAAATTTTGTAGCAACATGAGCACTATTGCTATTGCTTTGTTGCCCTCGATAACTACTTTAATTATTCTGAATTTAATGGAAAACAAAAGTTATTCGAAGTTTAGTTTTCAAATCTTCACTACTTATTTTCGGCATACTGTGCGGGTCAGGATAAACACATAGGCGGCCTTGGGGAAAGCGCAAAGCAAGCCCGCGGTGCGCATTGAATTGCCACCTCAAGTCGAGTGTGAATGAATGAATGATTGAATGAAATTTATTTGCGAATGAAAAATAATACATTTAGGTGTTAGGTTTGACATTGTGGTTCAGCTTTTTCAGCCATATTAATACAGCATGCAAATTATATTAAATCATTTTTAAATACAATATTCAAGTTCAATAAAATAGATATTGAGTGAGGCTCAGATATTTCATTTGAGTCTTCACACTGACTCTCACGTCCTCCGCCGTTGCGCAGACGTTTGAAGGAGTGCGCTGCGCTACCTGCGCCATGGATTAGAAGACCTAGCAATTTAGAAATTAAAACTTTGGATATCTTTTTTCGCCAAGTGAATCTAAACATACCGTCATTTAAATAACTGAAGCATTTAATATGAGCAATAAATAATTAAATAAAATCAATTTATTTTTGTGAAAAGAAAACTCACAAAGAGCACTTTTACACGTCCCAACTATAAATTAACCCTACCACCGATTTGGGACAATTTGGTCCAGTGCTGAGAAGAAGTGGCGCAAGAAACTGAGTCACTCTAGTCAGTGCCTCTTTTCAAATTTGATTTACAATAATTGGCTAGATGACACCGCCAATCGTTGACATACTTTTTATTATCTGTCAAAACGGTCTGCCTCCATAGATTTTGTATGGGAATAGATGATCGTGATGTCACGGTCATGTATCAGAAATCGGAGTCAATTAACAGAATATTTATTGCGTTTTATGTGTTTAAAAATTGGTTTCTCCAGATTTTTAGAAATATATTGGTTGTATTAACTTCATAGGGGCTATGTTTTTTAAACGCCATGATCTTGAAAATATTTAAGATAGGTGTCTTCATCCCAATTGTAATTATTTACATTCAAACATTTCCATATATCTTTGTCATTTAGCAACTAATACTGTAGGTATCATAATGCTACAATTGACTTCGTGTCTGGGCCAGTTGTTTAACAATATCCGTTGAAACCTTTATCTCTATTGGATTGTAGTGACGTCAAAAACGATGTAATAATAAATAAGATTATTTATTAAGAGAGTCTTTCAACACTGTCATATTTACTCGTGACGACATTTTTAGTTAAGGTAATTTTTTTGTAGTTAGTACCCTTTAGTAATCTTTAGTAAATAAACATTCACATAATGCACACACCTGACAATAATAAATCACACAAAGTTACGAGATGCATACTTATGAAGACAGATTAAACTTAAGCTGCTAATTTTCGGACTAAATAACTATAATCAAACCAAAACAAAACGTCAAAAAGTGTATTTGAGAGAATCAGGCGTTACTTTGCGGCAATCCATGACTAAAGCTAAAAAAATATATTAATTTGGCTTTAAATTTCCACTAAACGACGTCAGTGCAGGAACCCAAATTAATCCAACTGTAACCACTTGAAAAAAGTAGAGTTGGAAGTAACAAGACTTACAATACAACTCACAACGTGATACAGAAGATGGACCTGGAAACACAACACTGACACCAACAAAACACTCGACGCGTTTCGCCACTACACGTGGCATCCTCAGGAGATGTTTTCGCTTCGACAGATTAATCTCTTTTTCAGCTTTAGTTAAAAAGTGTATTTTGATAGTTCCATTAAATCACAGCTACTTTGTTGGGGCGATTTAAAATTTTGAGTAAGGTAAGTCACTTTCCTAACAAACACGCGTCCACTAATCTATAACAACAAAACGATTTTTATGAAAGGCGAAGCTGATAAAATCATTGCATGAGAAAACCAGTCAATCAAGCTTCCGTCACAAAAAAACATTATAAATTTTTAAGGAAAAAAGGAAAACAAAACCGATTCCATTTCATCATCATTCGATCGTGCCATAGCTTACTCCTATTTTCAGAAATAAGTCTACTCATACAAATAATGCAGGTCATCTTTACGCTAAAACATCGGCACTTTTACGTCATAGTGAGTAACTTTTGACTCATTTAGGCAAGTCTCTTCCGATATTCGACCTGACCTCTTTGGTAAGCCGCAGATAATTAGAATGGGAGCTATGAACTGTCATAAAGTGAAGATGATACAAGTCACGTAAATTCAAACTACACGTTTGTTTCCTGTAAGGTTTCATTGTAACTTTTGTCATCGCACGGTTCCAATTTTCCCTTGGACTAAAAGAAAGCTAAGAGGGGAGTACGTTATACTACAGCTAACGTAATAAAGTCAAACCGACTTCCGATTTCTGAGTAAATAATAAACAACTTAAAAATATAATAGGCTTGTTTCCACTATGAAAGGAATATTCAAAAACTGATTTTCTCTAAAATAATTCATAATTTCAGATGCCTTTACACTAATATTTTTCTGCAGTTCGTATTATTTGATTTTTAATTGGAATTCAAATGATAATTAGTCACTCAGTCGGCATTGCACGCGGTGACGTCAAAGTGTGTTATTCCCATACAAGCTCTATGAAGAAAAGCGTTTTGACAGTTGATAAAAAGTACGTCAACGATTGGTGGTGTCAACTACCGTATTATACAAGGTGCTACAAAAACTGTATAACTGAAGAGTGTTGTGCCTGTAAAACTGAACAACTTTCGCAAAGAAACCAAGGTCGAAATCTCAATAAATTTTTGGCTCTCCCATAGTAAATCGATCAGCTGATTGGCAATTTTGTATGGGAGGTCCTTTTTTTAGATTTTGACCTAGGTATCTTTGGGAATGTGTGCTGTTTTTCGGGCACAACCACACCCTTCAGTTATTACGGGGTTTTTTGTAACGCCTTGTTTACCCGACGAGAGGTCAATACTTTTTGATCTCTAGTTAGATTGTATAATTCTACCAAAATACAAATCTTTAATACTTCCCAATACCTACGTGAAAATGTTCGTTGATCAACAAAACTCGTTCTTACAAACCCTAGTCATTGTACTCGGATTGTCTAATAGAGTCATCATTATTGGTCAATATCACGAACCTAACAAAGCTAGTCACAAAATAAATAAAAAAACAAGTGTTATTCTAAAACAGAAGTTTGACCTACAGTAACCCATTTGAAGGTCTTGCACCTCGCCACCGACCTGTCAGTGTCGTCATGTCTATGATGGATTGATCAATCATACTGTCAAAAAGATTCAACCAACTATACTTGCGAGCAAACAAACCGACTCAAACTGCAAGCGCATGTTGTGATTTTTAATTTAAAACAAAATATCATCCTACCTAAATCATCATTAGTGAATTATCTTTTGATATTCGTGTTAACACTTGAGCTTTGGAACCATACATAAATGTTATGCATAAATTTTAAAAAATATACGAAAAAGACATGTAAACGTGGGTGGTAGCGTAAGTGTTGAGTCGATTTGGTTGCCCGCGAGTGTACATCATCGCATGCTGTGTTCGCCTGACCGTACATTTAGCATAATTATCTTAAGTTCATTTTCTCATAAGTACCAATGTACTAGTTGCAGGTGAACCTTAATAAATAAAATTAAAAAAAAAATCCTTGACAGGGATCGGTGGACAGGTTTGGGGGAGGCCTTTGCCCAGCAGTGGGATGATGTAGGCTAACAAAAAAAAACATCTTACCGCTGTATTAAATCTTAATCCAGAAACAGCAATAATTTAACGTGTCTTTTCTTATTAAAAGTTATTTTTATAAAATAGTTTTTATTAAAGCAAAACAAACTTTTATTTAATCTTGTGATCGTTATAATGTAGAAGGTCGGTGAACAGTGTATCAAACGTGAAATTAAAATACCCTTAAAGAAGAAACGGACTGCCGCTGACACTTACTCATCGGTCCGAATTTCTTTAAGTGCTTCTTAGGCTGCAGCCAGCCATAATTCATCATCGTGGTAAGATACCTAAAACACTGCAGCAATCGCCCGGCTTTCGAGAGATGTGGGTTCGAGTCCCACCTGTGGCAGTCCGTTTTTTCTTTAAGTTTGTTTTAATTTAACATTGTAATGAAATTTGCATTAAAATTCTAATAATATAGAAACTTAGTGTATCAAACACTAAAATCCTTAAAAGCCAAAAAAAATGTCAGCCACTAAAATCGACTCGACAGAAGATAAATTAGTAATCCTAATATTTTTTTCAGAATTAAATATAATTAGTAGCTAATGCACCCAAAATACATTACGTTTTTACATTACTCATTCACAACTGGACTGAACTGATTCTTAACCTCATATTTTTACCTACTATTTTTGTAATCTATCAATGTTAACAAAAAAAAACTTACAACGTTTAGAAACACAAAACTATAGGAAAAAATCAAGGTTATAAATGAGTCAATGGCCATTCTATCCTTTGCGGTTATGCATACATGCGAATGACCAACGTTTTTTAAGATCTTTTGTATTCACTTTTAATTAGAAATTAAATAGCATTTACTCAGAAAAACGTATAGGGAAGTTCTCACCAAGTGCAGTTTTAGTAAAAATATGAATCAGAAAAAGTATTCCGTTCTGCTCGCACTACTCGTAGCACCCAAGTAATGTTACCGCCATGCCCGTATGACGCAGGAATTAGCTTTATGAAACAGAGATTTTAACGTCATTTTCACACCAATTAAAAACTAATTTAAATCTTTACATCATAATCAATTGAAATCCCCTGCGCATTTTTTTCTATTTATAGCTTGAAGCTTGTTTGCAATTTGTTACCACATAGAACCTCTTTTAGGTACTATCCAACCAGCCAACAATTTGCCCCGAAGCTGTGGTAGGGTATTCTGGGACGTGTAAAAGTGAGTCTACATATTTGCATAAATATATTACTTTTATGTGTTTTATCTACCTACCAAAGTATAGTGTATACTGGAAGTAATGCTACGACTTGGGAGTGGGACCCGCAATAAAATTAATCCAAAGGCCAACTTATGATGTAAGTTTTGAGATTTATGATGTAAGATCGATGGACCGAAAGGAAAATTTTGCTCAATGGATCGATCTGAACATTGACAATGTTTTAACGCAATTGATTACTTAACATGTATTTATTTACACAGATTGTACTTTGAAGTGGTCTCCGAATTTTGATTTATCCTTTGAAATTCAAGTTTTCGCCAAAAAAACTCCCCAGCTGTCAGATTTTTTGTGATAGGTCTCTTGTCTCTTAAAAACTTAAAAACTCTAAAAAATCGTTTAAGGACACATTAAGACTTAATGTGTCCTAGAGGGCGCCACATGCAATCAATTGCAATACAAGCATACTCCTATAACCAGCAGTTAGCTTAGGCGCTTCCAATGACACCTCATTTATCAAAATACGATGAAGTGTTTAGAAGTTATGAGGGAACAGATGAACATACAAACATACATACCGGTCAAAATCATAACCCTCCTTTTTGCTCCGCCGTAGTTGGGTAAAAAAGTTGAAAATCTCATGCAGTCTTGAAAAGGCAGGGTTTAACTTGAATACCTACTTTGGCACAAAAAACAATCAGGTGAAATATCTTCTAGAAAATAAATATATCATTCTATTGATTTTCCATAAAATCTCTTACAGAGTCATTGATAAATATACGTTTTGACGTGACAACGTCTTATAAATTGGTTTGCCGGGTGACACCTCAAGAAACTGCGTTACGCTGCTCCGCTCACGTTTCGCGCGAGAGAGACAGAGCGAGAGAGAGAGAGAGAGAGAGAGAGAGAGAGATAGGCATACACACCGGTTCATGTTATACGAATGAATATTCACATTGAAATTATTTTACCACTCAGAGTCGTTGTCACGTAAAACTTTCGCGCGTATACCGACTTTACAGGCAACCAATTTTTTTTACATCATAATGATGAAATAATATAAACGCACACAGTTTTCAGGGCATTGTTAGGACTTTTACCTATTCTAAGTACGGTTTAGTAATGAATTAAATTGACAAAACAATCGAATCTAAATTATCCTTATTTAGTGGGAATTCCACCATACAGTTTTTAAGGAAATACAGAGAATTCTGGACAGGATTTGTTTTCCAGATTTAAAATGGTCTTATCTGTCTGCAAAGGTCATCAGTTACAGGAATGTAACAGTTTCTAATGTGTTCATTCATACTTTTATATTTTTGTAAGTATTCGACGATTGTCACTGATAGATAGATAGACTCAACTTGGTGGTTAAAAACTGCCGATTTTTCAATAGACAGACGGCGCTAACAGTTCGATAAAATTCCAAGATGAGTGATTGCTGGCTGACATTTCATGTCAAACTTGATTAAACAGATGGTCAAACCGAATGTCATCTTCGCTTATCTTATGTTAAACATTAGCTTATGTTATAGATTAGCTTATATGAAACAGTCGGATAACTATTTATCTGACTATCGAAAAATTGTCCCTTACTCAAACAATTTTTTTGCCATCCGACAAACCACTTTTGTGACTTGTCTATTCAGTTTGCACAGTTTCTGACCAATGTCAAGACAAATAATTTAATATCGCATCACATTGTCAAAAACCAAAACAAACAAAAGCCCAAAACACAATCGCGACATTATCGCTGCGCGCGCGCACGTGCTCGGAAGGTCGGGCGGTCGGCGACCCGTTGCGCAAGCGGCGTGTGAGGTGACTCAACCGTCGAATTGCGGGCCTCTGAAACTATTTGCTATGATTCGCACATGCTAAAACTCTTTTGACCTTTGATAACTTTTCTGATAGTTTTTACGGTTCTTAACCCCCGACAAAAAAGAGGAGTGTTGTAAGTTTCAAGAAGTGTCAAGATCCTTGAAATGGCAAACGCCGTATCAGGGGATCTGTCAGAAGGCAAAAAACCGGAGCACTGGACCAAACCAACCATCTCGTGGGTAAATTGCGTCCCAGGGTGAGGGAAAACAACGTGGGTAATGTCCCAAATAGACACCGAAAGGGACATTATAGTGACGACAACCACTGAGGCAGCGAAAGACCTCCGTGAAAAACTGGAACCGCGAATTGGAAACAGAGCCAAAAAGAGAGTGAGGACTATGGCATCCCTACTAGTTAATGGCATGAGTGAGGGCGAATCGTGTACACGCCTGTTGGTGGACGAAGCCCTCATGAACCTTTTCGGATCCATAGTGTTTGTCTTTTTGTTTGTGTTTTCATATTTGTCTGCTGTGGCATCGGTAGTTTATTTATTTATTTATTTAAGCTTTATTGCACAACAATACTTTGTACAAAAGGTGGACTTAACGCCGTAGGGCATTCTCTACCAGTCATACCTTTGGGCTAAGCAGAAATGATTACGTAGTTACGAACGGATAGACCGATTTCAGTGCGCTTTTTTTATTCGGATGATAATTTCATCACGGTAGTTCTTAGCTATAGCTGGTCATAATTTGTCTAGCCGTTGAAACTCGCCAGCTGTTCTTCTGCCCCATTAGGTGATTTTTAACTGAAAAACTAGTTTTTTTTTTCCCTAATAATCGCAATCGCAAGATAAAATAAATATTTACTTTGGATCACACATGTATTGAAGAGTAATTTTATGAGTTCATCAACCCTTCAATTTGTTTTTTTTTTAAATACTAAGAGGTGGTCGCTTTACATTGCTTTATGTATGTATTCCAAAATATGTTTAAATCTGCGGTATAAGCTTAAACAAATAATATTAAATCTTTCTCATGTAAATTGTGTAATTTTCTTAAAAGTGAGTCTACTCGTACTTAAGTGAGTCATGCTATCACGACATTAGATCATCTAAAATGATGAATATCATGTCTTGAACATTAAGTAACAATAACTAAGTCTTACTCAAATATTATGTATATTGCTGGCGTCATAACGACTTATCAGTTATCTTTCGCGTGACCATGACGTAAGAAAGCAGGTGTTTGTAGCATGCTAAATGAGATTATCATTGTTACATGTTTATGCGTCATAATAATACAAGCAAAAGACATAGGAAAACACCTGAAATACATTTCAAATTAAGAAAGAGATCTACTTACATTTCGCATAAGTAGTTGGCTTATTGAGATCAGACAGAATTAAAAAACTTAAAAATACCACTGCAAAAAAAAACTTAAAAACGCATTTCAATTCTCCGAGGACGGTGATTCGGAAATGACCAATTTTGACGTCATTTCTTACTGAAGGACTAATGATTGAAGCAACTGTCATTCACCTATATGAATGACAGTTACCTAATCATTTAAGAAGTCATTCAATGATACAAACGTTGCAAATCACCATCTATGTAATCGAGTACTTAACTTAACGTTTCATAAAGAATGACACTATAATTTAATGTAAAGTTAACAAATTCATGTAAAATCAGAAAGATTTGTTTATTAACTGCTAGTAATATTCGTTTCGTTGAAACAGGAACAAGCGCTACTTACATTCACACTAATATTATACATGCGAAAGTAAATCTGTCTGTCTGTTTCTCAATCACGCCTAAACTACTGAACAGATTTAAATAAAATTTTGTAAGGAGATATTTTGAGACTAAAAAAAGAGCATGAGTTACTTTAGGACCGGAAAAACATACTTTCCGGGGAATCTGATCGCTTTCACTCCTTAATTACCATAAATTTGAATTTTATTTGGATAAAATTGGTATTACGGGAAAACAAAGCATTCCAAAAAAACTACCGAACAAGTCTCTTAACTCTTAACAAGTAGGTAAGTCACGAGTTATCTTGTTCGGTCCACATGACTTCACTTAACATCGGCCAAAATTCGTTTTGCATCACTAAATATACAAATAACTGCGTCATTACCGAATAAATGACTACAACTTATGCGGAATTATACAGGAAAGTTATTCAGCAAGTACATTTGTCAGTGTATTTTGTAACGTTTCATGGGCTCTAGATATTGAAACCTTGCCTCATTTTAAGATAGTCAACTTAAAGACCATTACCTACCAAAAACAAACTTACATTTGAAATAGCTAGGATAAGTAGGTATATCTACATATTTAGAAAACACCTGCCTTAATATTGTTGGGTGGTGGTAGTTTAATTTTTTTTCAAACTATGTAATGACAACTAACACCTTAGTTTACCTATGACCACGGATGCTGAAAAGGGTCCGAAACGTAAATAAATCGCGAAATAACCCATAAAAGTTTCTCGTTTCAATGTCTACTGTTCGCGTAAACCAAAGAAACAACTATTACTTCGCATTGTGATCTAATAATATCCCTATTTATCTAATTGTTACAGATCAGGCCTACTCATATTACTTCGATTGGCTCCAAGGCTAGGCGTTTGACCTCAGGTGTATGACACGAAACTATACGAGTATAATATAAAAATATATTAAAGTTTCGGCATCACTGCATATAATTGGGTAGAATAATATTTTGGTTAGTGGAATACCAACTTGTCTGTCTGATATAGAAAAAGCTGCTTTGCACCAATAGGCATCGGGAAAGTTCAAACCGTTTTGCCTAAGTACACAAAAAGTGTTACAACATAAAAAAAGCCTAGCATAAATAATGAATTGTCTGTAGTTTATGATGACACCTATAGATATTTTCTTGACTTAAAGAAAAATAACCTCTAAGAAGTTAATATAAACCAATTTATTTTCAAATGGTTGCAAAAACCAATTTTAAATTACACAAATTAAATAAATATTCAGTCAATTGGACTCATATTTCTGATACCTACTGTAATACTCTAACGTGGCGTCACGTTAGAGTACTTCTTCCCATACAGAATCGATTGAGGATGATCGTTTTGACAGATGATCAAGAGTAAGTCAACGATTGGTGGTGTCATCTTGCCTATTATCTAGCACCTTCATAAAGGCAAACCTATCAATTAATATTTTTTTGTGTAGAAATAAGAGGAAAATCATTTGCTAAACTAAAGGGCTTATCTGTTTAGAATCTATTTTAAACATTATCATTAAAAAAAACATTCATGTAGGTATTCATAATTTATAATTCTTTATTTGCTTAAGAACATGATATATGGATGTTACAATAAATACAGTGCACATGTCTTGCCAAAATTGTTAGCATACAAATACAATAGGGTAAAATAA
Organism: Pyrausta despicata; assembly: GCA_963921415.1. Lineage (NCBI taxonomy): Eukaryota > Metazoa > Arthropoda > Insecta > Lepidoptera > Crambidae > Pyrausta > Pyrausta despicata. The sequence goes on from OY992869.1 coordinate 7,913,359, forward strand.
ACAAAAATTAACAATGTACTGTAGATAACAAAACTTCTAAATTTGCAGCAACTAAAAAACAAGACGGAAAAATACCTAACACGGGCTTTTTCGAGTACATTCAGTATGTGGGGTTAATCAACTGCGAATCTCTAAACACCTACGACGCTAGAATATAAATAGCGATGGGCAAAGATAAAAAAACAAACAGTGCGGCGCCTGCGCATGTCCGTTGACCCCGTTGGCGTGGTGCCACGGAAGCTGAAGGTCTCGGGTTCGATTCCCTGTCGAAACATATTTTTAAGCACAACAGGTTAGAAACAAGCTGATAACACGTGAATCTTTTAACAATTTTTTATTGCATAATCGATGACTGCGACCGGCTTTTTTAAATAAATAAATATACAACAACATCACATACATTGATCTGACTCAGTGGTAAGTATGTAGCTTAAGCACTTGTGTTACAGATATCAGAATCAACAGTGGTATTACAAATAAACTTAAATAAATACATTTAACTCCCAGACCAGTACAAACAGACTTGTTCATGCACACAAATGGTTGAACAGTGCGGGGATCGAACCCGCGACCTCTTGGTTAAAAGTCAACTTCTTGACCACCACCAAAGTGGTCATCAAAATGACATACCACATAGCTACATGAGGTGCTTGTGTGGCGCGGTTGGTGCAGCACTTTGGTAGTAGTGATACCAAAGCTAAGCAACCCTGTGTTCGTGTGGTCGTGTTTGAGATGGGTGACGATAGGTGATGGTAAAGTGCGCGAATCTTCGTGTGCTTCGGAAGGCACGTTAAGCCGTTGGACCCTGTAACGGTTCGTTACATTCTTATTAAATAAAAAAGATAGCTAAAATTACCAACATAAACTTAAATATAGCATTAGATTAAATATAATAAACTACAACTATTAACAACTAAAATTAATTCTCTTTATATACAACCTAAATTTAGAACTTAATCTTATAATAACGAAATCACTAACTCACAAATTCGCACCCAATTGCTAGTTTAAATTTATCTTGAAGCGCGCGAATATGAGTGAACACTGCGTTGAAACTGGTTTGGCCGAATGTGTGACGTCGCCTTCAGAACAGACATCGCGAAGTCCGAGGGAGCTATCCGAATGCGAGGACGTACTGCGGTCACTAAAAACGGCTAACTCACGGCGATCTACGAATTTCTAAAATCAACGTTGTTTCATAGTTTTCATACTTCGACCAATTAATTAACTTCAGTGTTGCCCCGATATCGGGGTCCCGGTTTCCAGTTGGGATTCTTCGTCACTGCGGAAGCCTAGCTTTTTCTATACTACCGAATTCACTCCCCTACTGCTACTTCCTCCGCCACGAGTGCTGAGTCATCGCGGTGCCACCGGACATCAGTGAACCAGGACACTGGTGTTGATTAATTGAAGACGCATATCGTTCGGTTGCCAATTATGAACCTACTCCCTGTTTATTTAAATTAGTTAATTTCCATTTAATTCTATTAAATAAGTTAACCTTATAATAATTCTTTCTTTTATAAATCTAAGTTACCTCCTCACTAAAAGGGTACGGTACAACCCTGTTACTACATGATAATCCTGTCCGACAATGACATAGTAAGGTACATTAGGTATTTACGTAAATACTTAAATCCACTTAATTATCTATTTAGTCACACACCATGCAGACATTCCTACATTCCTCTGCTATCATCATAAATTAATATTGTAAACATCACTCATCATTTTGCGTTATAATTGTATTAAAGCATAGGAAAAGGGGATTTATTTACAAAATCATTTATTTCTAAACTGACTTATATTATGGGAAAATACGCTACTTATTAGGAAGACGGAAAACCCGAAATACCTTTAATGTACCTTAATACATAAAAGCATAATTACTATAAATAAGGAAACTGTTTCAATTTGGTGGCATTGCCCTAAAAATAATCATACACTTTTACAAGCTTTTATTAAGCTTTACATGTCCCGTGTCTGTCTGTAATCTAATCTTTCTAGCCTAATAAACACATCAGTCTAGAGCTGGGGTCGGCAGACCGCAACTCGCGAGCCGCATGCGGCTCTGCCATAGGATTAATATGGCTCTTCTTACACTCACTCACTGCCTGACTGTACCGTACAAAATCGGTATTAGCACAAAAATCGGTTGTCTGTAAAGCCAGTTTACTGACGATAGTTGAACGTGACAACGTCTTTGTCACGTTGCCTCTTTGTCGCTCGTTCCGCGCTCTCGCTTGCACTTCAAGCCTTGAATGGAACGCCTCAGAGCGAGGTAACGCCGCATGTGTCATATTTTTTGGTGCGTGCAACCGGCTCCATCGAATTATAAGACGTTGTCACGTCAAAAAATCACCTAATCAATTCGTTAATTTGCTCGCTCGCGCTCTGTTACCCCGCCCGGCATGTCCGGCTGCTCTTGGAAAGTATGGGAAAATCTACATACTGGATATTTAGCTTATCTGATTGGTAAGACTGCCGACCCCTACCCTAGAGAAACTTTTTCGATTCTTACGGTGTTCGCTGTTATGACAGATACAAATTAAAAAGCCCAACAAATCTAAAAAAGCTGCCTGATCTTAAAGCTATTTCATTCTAAATTTTGAGTTATTCCTGTCACTTTGGGTGTACACGATCAAACCCATATACTGGACACAATTGGTCTAAAAAGTTTTCCACACGAGGCATCACCCGTTACTAAAAGCCGGTGATTCGAACTTCATTGTTTATTACGTGTTTTTCTAGGAATCAAACCCGAAAAGGTCCACCTCACATACCAGTGAACCACAAAGTCGTCAATATAGGTTCCCTAATTTTCCTCCTAATCACTTCACAGAAATCATCAAACCTGTCTGACATTGCCGCAATGACGTAAGTGTTCCGTTTCTCGGAAAATGCGCATTTCATCACCAGAACCCCTACTCTATATCTTATTTTAACATTTCGATTAGCCATCCCTGTCGCACATGCAGAACTGGCGTGCAACCAAACGGGAGGGATATAGTCGAAATTTGTAAGAGGTTCAAGGTAGGGGCAAAGTTCAAAAATCGTCCTCATTCTTCAAGGTCGTGTTACTGCGCATTTGCCCACTTTATTACGTTATAGTTTTGTTCTTGTTAATGTGTTAATGCATGCGCTGTCTGTTTTTTGTGGCGAAATATTGCCAATTGTTTTCGAATAATAAACTAAGATGATTCTGACTTTCAGACCCAGAATAAGATTTACAGTTCCTTTAGTGATCCTGCAGGACAGAACAATCTTTATAAACTTGCTAAGCCTCGTGAAAAAAAAAGAAGAGCCGTAACCCATATAAAATGCATCAAGGAAAATACAGAACAAGTTCTTTCTGATGATGATGCTATAGAAGAGATGGAAAGAGTATTTTATATATTGAAGGACTTATGAATAAAGTGAATGAGTGGAATGGACATTTGAAAAATGCCACTATGAATGTTAGGTTGGTACGACAGGTGAGTCTGGATAAAGTAGATTAGGCAGTTTAGTGGTATGAAAAGAGGGAAAGCAGTGGAGCCTGATGAAATACCGGTAGAAGTCTGGAAGTTGTTGCGAAAGGGTGGATGGGAATGGCTGACTTTATTTTTAAATAAGTTTACGAAAGAAGAAAACGTAGCAAATGAATGTAATAGCCTACTAGTGCCAGTTTTTAAAAGGGTGATGTGCAAGAGTCTACCTCTTTCTTTTGGTAATAGATGCTCTGACATATGACATACAGAAAGAGGTTTCGGTGTATGCTGTTTGCCGATGACATTTTTCTTGTAGCCGAACATGGCCTCGAGGTCCAGAACAGATTGGAGGAGTGGTGGCAAATATTCAGAACCCAAACTGATGAAACTGACCTTTAATTATCAATCAGGCATTGAAATGGCACAGTCCTCAAATATTAAATCTTGGCAAATCGTGTCAGCAATGCAGTCCTACAGATATTAAAAGGCTTTCCACAAATTTAATTATGGAAAAGTGTTAAAGCTTGTTTAATATTAAACCTAGTAATTAGGTTAACAATTCTAATTATTAGGCAAGCTTTGTAACACTGTCGACATGACGACCACTTTGTGAAATGGTCAAGAAATTGACCAAGGTCGCGGGTTCGATCCCCGCGCTGTACAAACATTTGCGTGCATGAACATGTCTGTTTGTACTAGTCTGGGTGTAATATGTTTGTAATACCACTGTTGATTCTGATATCTATAACACAAGTGCTTATCTAAGCTACTTACCACGGAATCAGATCAATGTATGTGATGCTGTTGTATATTTATTTATTTACATTTACTGTCTTATTTCATAGTTTTAGTATAAGTCTTACAAGTAATGATTCGAAACGTTTCTTCTTATTGCGTAAGATTCAGGCGCGCGCGCTACGCATGTTTCTTTCCAATTCGTCGTAGCTACTACGAAAACGTGCTACGTCGTAGCATGCCCCAAAATAGGACTGAATTAGCTAACATAATATTTGAGTGACAGAATTTTAGAGTAATATTGAATGAAAAGTATGTCTCTACAATAGTACAGTTTTCAGTACAGTGAAACGTTTAAAGAAAACTGTAGTAATGAAAGGTAACGAGAGAGAAAGAGAGATTTTATTTTTCTACATTTTTACATTTGGTAAGTAAAATTGCTAAAAATTAAGCAACTTTTTTATTTTTAAAAACAAGTTGTAGCTGCAGTAACGACTGTTTCAATTGGCCATAGGCATTTTATCAGTAAGTTACCGCTATTTGACTTTTAAAAAATAGCCCTAAGACTTACATGAATCACCAGCAAAAATCGTATACGACCAATATATATGATGAGTCGAAAATAGTCGATGTTACATACACTTACATGCTAAAACGCCTGTGAGTCACTCGCAGTCACACCAAACACTTGTTTGTCAGGGTGAAAGTATGAGTCACATGACTAACCCAATGCTTTTGCATGTTGGCAGTGAGTCATCGGGGGTACCGAGTGAAAGAAATGGTTAGAAAATGTAGCTTTTACTTAGACCTCAACCATGTTAAATAAATAAATAAAAATTGAATTCATTACTTCCAACAAATAAATGGTACAGCACGTAATAATAAATACAATAAAAATAGAACATGGACCATGTTCGTCATTTCTGTTTGTAAGTTTAACTAGGATCAAGAATTAACTGAATAACTGAACTTGGCTCGGTAGGAATTTAGACAGGTTTAAAAAAAAAAATTGGTTGCCTGTAAAGTCGGTATACGGGCGAAAGTTTTACGTGACAACGACTTTGAGTGGTAAAATAATTTTAATGTGAATATTCATTCGTATAACATGAACCGGTGTGTATGCCTATCTCTCTCACTCTCTCTCTCTCGCTCTGTCTCTCTCGCTCTTAGGCGGGTTAACTGTGCTCGAGTGGAAGGGACGCGTGCCTTTCACTTTTTATGTCTGTCTCACTCGCTCTTAGGCGGGCTAACTATGCCCGAGTCGAAGGGACGCGTGCCTCTCACTCGCTCTCATTGTGAGCGCGGAACGTGAGCGGAGCGTAACGCAGTTTCTTGAAGTGTCACCCGGCAAACCAATTTATAAGACGTTGTCACGTCAAAAATAGAACATGGACCATGTTCGTCATTTCTGTTTGTAAGTTTAACTAGGATCAAGAATTAACTGAGTAACTGAACTTGGCTCGGTAGGAATTTAGACAGGTTTGAAAAAAAACTTCAAGAAAGAAAAGGTGTTATGTAGTATATATAATCAGGAAATAAGGCTTTGAAGATAATCATAAATAAAGCAATATTTTTATTTTGCATTCGGTCATGAAATAACCGAATTGGGATGATGACACCTATCTAAAATATTGTCAAGAACATGGTGTTTAAAAAACGTAGCCCCTATGAAGTTAATACAACCAATATATTTCAAAAAAGCTGTAGAAACCAATTTTTAAACACACAAAACGCAATAAATATTCGGTCAATTGACTCCGATTTCTGACACATGACTGTGATGTCACAATCATTTATTCCCATACGAAATCTATGGAGGCAGACCGTTTTGACAGATAATAAAAAGTATGTCAACGATTGGTGGTGTCTTCTAGCCAATTGTTTTATACAATTTGTTACAAAGTATACATGTGCATACACTTGAAATCTGTATCGTCACTTTATCATTTTCTCATTATATATTGTGCATTGTTTTAGCACAAAACAACAGTATTAATAATGACTCATTCCGTTTGCAAAAAATTGATGTACATAGATAGAGAACACTTTATTGCACACCACAAGGAATAATACTCGTAAAAAATCAACATACAAATAAAGATGCATAATTTAGGCTGTAATCGCGTTGATATTATTATGTGACTCACAGCTACTTATGCAAAAAAGTTACCACCCTTAAGCTATAACCAACATATATATAAATATATAACCAACAGCTTTTCAAATAGATTGTCTTAAACATAAGTATATGATGTACATTCAATAACCTTAAATTTAACAAATAAAACTCTAATAATCTGCTACAATACTAATTGTAGTTATACACTTATTACACCAAAAAAAAGAAAATGATTTTGAATTTTAGTTGACGACAAAAGGTTACAGTGAAATTAAAGGATACTGTCAGATACGACATAAATTAAACTGATTTAAATAAAAAGTAAAAAAGGCAATCTGAATCTGCGACATACTGACAGACAGAGATATATCTAATACATGAACCTTGAACCTAGAGTTCTGCTTCACCACACTTTTGTAAAAAGTTTTTGTTAAAAATGTAAGTAACATAATTTTTATAATAACTTATAATTTACAGGCAGGAATGAGAAAGGGATATACAGATATTGCTATCTCCTACGGAAATTGTATCGAAACATACAAAACGAAAGTATTACTGAACCTTACAATACAATACGGTTGCATTCAAAAAAATTTAGATTATGTTAGTAATATTAGACATTGTGTTTTCCCGTTGGGTCGATAACTTGTGTGAGATGAATCAATGAACTCGATTTTGCTGAGTCACCAAAGTGAAGTATCGTTAGATCTGGCTGTGACGTCAGGCTTATTAAATAATGACTTCTTATTTTATTGTCTACCTCGTTGGTGTTGTGGCAAAGTATCTGCCTTACATCCGAGGAGTCCTGGGCTCGAATCCCAGGTCGAGGCAAAATTGTTTCTGAGATTTACTGTCATAAATTTCTCAAAAACAGCTCGGAGTCTGGCGGTGTTACACCCTCGTGCCTCGGAAAGCACGTTAAGTTGGTCCCGCGCCTGATCTCTCTCCGGTCATTTCGGATTGCCGTCTCACCGAACTTTGAGAGTGATGGAACAGTGAGTGCACCTGCGTATTGCGCTCACACTTGTGCACTATAATATCTCCTGCGTAGATTGATCTCTGTTGAGATTGGCCGCCGTGGTCGAAATCAGCCAGGAGTACTATTATTATTACTTATTTACTACGTAAAACCTTAAGTATCATTATTGTTAGTTTAAGATGGGAGCCAAACCCCTTATATAAGAATACGATCAGTTTTCAGCCCGTATAACCCTTATTTTACATGAAAATCTTCCATCGGAATGGTTATGAACTGCCTGTGAAACTTTTCAATTAGGGGCCCGTCTATGACCTCATACAGCAACCTTTAAATATATTACAACGCGAAACAACAAGAACAAACACCATCCAACTAACTAAATCGCCATTTTCGTTACAAAGGTCTGTTACGTCGCGCGTTTACAATGGCGTCAATTTAGAAATGTGTTTGTGGCATAACTTATAAAAGTATTCAATCCGTCACGTTTCATCCGAGCAAAGGCTGCTTCCAGCGTCACGCGATCTTCATCACACGTTTGTGACGACATAGGAACTCACGTGAAAAGCTTTCCAGAGCTTATTGTTCACCTACTTATAAAGTCCTAAACACGCTTACAACAGAATTAAGTCTCACGTGCCGGTGTTATAATGGAAATCACGCTTCTGTTTTGTTGGCGTAAGAATAGGAATTCTTTTTGTTTGTCTGTTTCGTGTCGTAAGAATAAACTTAGAACTTTTTACTTGCATACATAATTAGGTCTCCATAACTCGTGACCAACAGTGCAGTTGACAATGGTGACAACGACTATCTGAAAGATAGATAGGCAAAGACTAGCTACCAGCAAAACAATTCATCTATCTACATACCTTGTCTAATCAGTTTTCTTAGCACCAGTCCACAAATTGTCCCGAAGCTGTTGTAGGCTTTTAATGGGACGTGTAAAACAAAACCCAGACCTACAGGGAGCATCCCCGTGGGTCTATGACTTGTATGAGTTCCTTGCGCTTCTTCCCAGAATCTGCCGACAGATTGTCTTTTAGTATTGTTAGAGTTTGCTAGTAAGTAGCTAAAGCACTCGTGTTACAGATATCAGAATCAACAGTGGTATACCAATAAACTTAAATAAGTACATATAACAAACAGTACAAACAAACATGTTCATGCACACAAATGTTTGTACAGTGCGAGGATCGCACCCGCGACCTCTTGGTTAGTAGTCAAGTTTTTGACCATATCACAAGAGTGGTCGTCGTAACTCTCTGTAAGTCGATAGGAAATAAGGGACAGTTCTATTTTTTTATTTCTATATGGCAATGACTAGTAGACAATAAAGTCAAACAACCACATAAAGCACAGTAGATGCTGTTGATGGCTAGCAAAAACCCTCCTATCCGAAAATAGTGTTTAGTGGCCTTCCCCAATATCTTTATTATCAATATCTTTATTATTTATTATCAATATCTTTATTATTATCTAATCTTTATATTTTATGAATAAACCTTTCTGAGATTCGAAGCTTGTCTTTGCTGAGCAAAGTCTCGTGAGCAGCAAAGTCTTGCTCACAGATTATTTGGTAAACGAACACATCAATTATTTTCTAATTTCTCGTAGTACAAATTGCTCGTAAAAAATAAAATAAATGTTAGAAAAGTACTCCAAATCAAATCACGTAATTTTACGTACATACTCGTACATGCGAATAGATAAAAAGGCGCTTCCCCTCATTTGCTTTTTTTTTCAATACTCCTGTCTTAGATTTAGGATCAATGTACATTAGACCTAAGCAAAGATAACTTTGGACTTAAGAATAAATTAAATAGCTTTTGAAGAAATACCACTTACAATCAAATCGAACAATTATTTTCTCGAGACTATGTTAAATATCACGTGATTTCCCAGAGAACTTTATATATAAGAAGCCTCCTTACCAATCACCAAGGTTGCTCGTCACGATATCGTAAATGCATAACAGGGCTATGACGTCACCTCTTGTGTGTATTATTTTCTTGGGATACATAGACTTACTATGTTATATATCACGTGATTTCCAGAGAGCTTTACATAAGAAGCCTCCTTACCAATCACCAAGGTAGCTCCTCACGTTTATCGTAAATACATAAACAGGTATATGACGTCACCGCTTGTGTGTATTATTTTCTTGAGATACATAAACTTACTATGTTAAATATCACGTGATTTCCCAGAGAGCTTTACATTAGAAGCCTCCCTACCAATCATGAAGGTAGTTCGTCACGTTTATCGCAAATGCATAACAGGGCTATGACGTCATGTCTCGTGTTTCCCCTTATGTCACAACTGCACTACGCATGCGCGGAAAGCGCAAAACGTAACTCACTCCACAGGCTTATGGAAAACTTGGAAGGATATTTTTAACTTTAATGAGATTGGTACGTCATCAAAGTCTTACATCAAATATCACGTAATTTGTCCAGGAATTTTGTCATAATTTGTATTAATTAGTAATTAGGGTGGTACTTGTAACTTGTGATTTTATAAGTGTTCCGTGCAAACTTGGGCGGGGTTGGATAATATTATTAGAGTGGTATGTAACAGTTACATTTCTTGTCTGGAGTTCCTACTTTGACAAAGTGTGACTGAAAAATGTTCAAGATTACTAACTTGAGTACTAGCACTTTTCATTGCGTTTCCGATGACATGTTTACTTTTAAAGCAAGAGGCACAGATATATATTTACATAGATAACGCAAGTATCACGATTTGTATTGAAACCAAGCGTGCCGACTTTTTAACACCTACTGTGACGTCACAGTCGAAATTTAGTGACGGGCAATCCAAACCGATTGAAATTATTGAGCTACTGCAGTTAATTATCACGCAACGAGGCATTTTTTAAATTTTTGCGGCCCATCCAGCTGCAACGGAGCGAGCGGACTGAACTTAGCGGCGACCAACCTTGACGTTTGGTCGGGGTTTTGGTCGGGGTTCGGACACGCGAAGTGCATGCATTTGCGTTATCTATGTGGCAAGAGGGAAACATACGTAATTAAGTAACGCTATACAACCTATAGCAAAGCGAAACGTATAACCTTTGTACATTTATGTTTAACCAAGCTCAAAAATGGTATGACTGGTAGATAATGCCCTGAGGCGTCCAGTCCACTTTTTGTACAAAACTTTGTTGTGTAATAAAGCTTAAATAAAAAAATAAAAAAGGAGGAGGTTCTCAAAACAACCTTATTTAAGTAGTTTTTATTTAATTTGTCAAATTATTCAGTGGCTGCGATATTTTATCTTGCGCTATTTCTTTTATCTTATTCCAGAAAGCTTCAATTTCTATCATATTCTCACTTATTTAAAAAAAACATTTTTCAGGATACCATCATAAAATACACATGAATAGCATTTGTTCATAATTTCATACACCCTTAAAACATTACATTCTAAAACTCTATGAAAAACAACTAAATACTCAATCATATAAAATTAAATAACATTTCCCCATTTCTCTAATAGCCACTGACTGATTAGCGGGTGGTCTAGTCCGGTAGCGGGTTCGCTTCCCCGTTCGTTTCCGAGGTTCAAGGCCCGTGTCACTTCCGGTATCGATAGGTTATGCAACCTTGTGCAATGATATTGCTTGTTGCTATTATATGGTAGGCACAGTGTTTACACGATAAGTATTTATTACTAATAAAGTCATTCTTAGAATAACTGCGTTCTAGAAGCTCGAATTTCGGTTAATAAGGGTATACTTTGTTAGAGGACAACAAGTTGATACAACTTGTTGTTCTAGTAAAAATATTTTTCTCGGATGATTTGAGCGTGTCTCCCACAATCATTGATGAAACATACGCTGGCTCAAAGCGTTAGTAAGCACTTACAAAATTCAACGACTCCATAAGGTTCTCGGTAGCTCAATGGTTAGAGCATTGGACCGGACTTCCAAAGGTCGGGGGTTCGAATCCTCCCTGATGACCGGAGCCGAACAGAATTTTTAAGTGTTATGTCTTTTCGGATTACAAATAGCGTTGTGAACGTCAAAAATACTTAATAAATAAAAGTTGAAACAACAGTTTTCTTGGTAATATTTATCTGTTTTCATTTATATATTTATATATTTAAATTTATATGAAAAACAATTTTAAAGATCTCTCAAAAATCATAAATGTGTGAATCCTGGTGCTTGTGGCGCAGTGGTTGCAGCGCTTTGGTAGTGATACCTAAAGTTAAGCAACCTAAGGCGCGGTCATGTTTGGGATGGGTGACCATTCTGTCCATTTGAGTGACGTCTATTTACAAGCATCTCCGTGCTTCGGAAGGCACGTTAAGCTGTTGGTCCCGGTTAATATCGATGGATATTAGTCGTTAAGCCTGGTCGGAGGCCCTCGGGCGGCTTAATAACATCTGACAGTAAGGTTGGTCACTTACCTTACAAACACCCCTCCACCAATCCGCACTGAGCCTGCGTGGTGGAGTATGGCTCGGACCACCTCATAGTTGTGGTGAGGCCTGTGCCCAGCAGTGGGACGTATATAGGCTGATGAGAGTGAGAGAGAGTGAATCCTGACTGGAAGCTTAACAAATTTCCTGTCATTCAAATTTTTCGTTGCTAGCTTTCTATATGTATATTAATTATGTTAGTGCATTCCTTTCCCACCAGCCTGTGTCGCGGTGCTAGGACCTAAAAATATTGAGGTACCGTTTTAAAGATCTCGGCGAGAAGACGGGCCATAACTCTAACATTTGTTTGAACTTCAACCGCTAGTCTAGTATTAGTCTCCAAACCAATAACATGAGGTCAACCACCTCAGATAGGAGATCATAAGTTCAACAACCTCTTATCCAACATTTTTCCCAAAGTCCGCATCCGGTCGGAAAGTGCAAACTCTTTCTCTAAACAGATGGCGCGCGTGTCGCATTGTAATGCGCATACGCATAAGCCCTACTCTGTCCGTAGTTTGAATATAGTCGTCCCTGTCACTCATGCTAGCTTGACCGTGGGAGCGAACGGGACGGATTGAGTTGAAAAGTCTAATAACGTAATACGGAGTAGGCCTTTAAATGCGAAAGCAGCGCATGCAACGAATGGTAAACATTACTATTTTGGTTTACTTAATAGTGATCAGCGTTGGCAATCGTTATATGGTAAATTAAATAAGGCGCCTTTAATTCTCATTTATTCACTTTGATGACTGATGAAAGAATAGAAATTCAAAATTCAAATCATTTACGAGTATTTGTGATACACAGGTGAATAAATGTCAATGTACAAATACAGGTTATAAAGAGTGCGCTGTGATCAGCCTTGTCGGCATACAAATGTAGTGAAAAAAAAGAATAAAGAAATACATGTCAGAATTAATGATAAATGTCTGTATCCAAAAATAAATAACATAATACAGCTTCTCCATAATAATAAAGCCAAATTAAATTACATGTAACATGTCAAATAAGTTACTGGCAGGATATGTAAAACTTCATTTATGAGGTGAACGAGTCTCTAGGAATTCCTTTATACGAGTAGAATAAAATGATTGCGAGATCAGAAACATAGACTGAAATTAATTCGCAGTTGTAGTAAAGAAGTTGGCGGTGTAAAGCTTTTACTGGACCAATCGATCGATGGAAGTATCAGTTTAGTCAACATAGATTTTAGATCGGCGGCGTCTGTCGATGGAAGAACGGATTAGTTGTCGTCGACCGATAATTTTTACCCGCGATTAAATGCTATTAAACCGATGCTATCGACGGTAATAATTAATCGATTGATTGGTGTAAGCTCAAAAGGTAATCATCGATCAACTAACTTCATCGGGCAGCGCTCCTTTTAAATTTTCGGTCTTCAATTTTTCCTGACTATGTCGCGTTGTTATTATTGCACAAGAAATGTACAAAAGGTGGACTTAATGCTTAAAGCATTTTCTGCCAGTTAACCTCAAGGTCATGCAGAAGGCAATGGGTGCAGTGAAAATTAAATGAGAAAGAAGAAAAATAAAAGAGAGATTTTGAACGAAATTGTATGTATGTGTGAAGTTTTGTATTTATTGCAAGTAGCCTACATCATTAATTTATGTAACTAAGCAAGATATTGTAACCTGAAAACCTTCCGAACTGGTTGTTCATTTCCCTTCATGTATTATGTCAAGATTATATATAATTTTACCGTAACCTCAAGACATTTACCTTCAGAGGTTATGAAAAGAATGTGCTATTTTGCATAACATTGTATTTTCTAGTAGTCATTTCCGTAGAAATATATTCTAACTATTTTTAAGTAACAATGTGGTTATGATAAAAAGTGTAAAGAAATACCAGTAAAGTGTTTTAAGTGTGTTTTGAAATGAGTGTATGTAATTAGATAGGTAGTAATAATAATAATAATAGTCGTCCTGGCCGATTTCGACCACGGCGGCCAATCTCAACGCAGGAGATATTATAGTGCGCGAGTGTGAGCGCAATACACAGGTGCACTCACTGTTCCATCACTCTCAAAGTTCGGTGAGTACAGATAGGTAGTACCTAGGAAATAAACAGATTTAACTTTCCTTTTTAAGCAAAAATAGCAGTAAATTTCAGTCTTTCAGACGTCAACGGCATAGATTATTTAACTTTTAAGATTATGCATCTTTTTGTACTTGACACTCGCAAAAACACAAACCGATTAGGGGTCAAACTTATAACACACCTCTATATCTTCGGGGTTTAAAAAGAATAATTGTCAAAGGGTCATTAACTTCTAGACGTGATCTACGAGTAACAAACTAGTTCGAGTGTAAACGCACTTTCTTTGACCAGTGTACCGTTTGAATCTTTTATTAGACAGTTAGAGTTTCTTTCAAAATCGAAAATAGAAAAGAAAAAGCCGGATTACCTATACATACTTACATAAATATTAGCTTGACCCCTTAAATATAAGAGAACCCTTTTAAAGGCTCTCATAGCAAAATTTTAAAACGATTTCGTACCTTATTCTACAGTTACGGTGCGTACCGACTAAGCAACATATATTTATACTTGTGTTTTATAGCCAGAGGTAGACCACCTTTTCAGGTACTGGTATCTGAACCAGGTATTTGTACACTGGCAGTCTTTGGGTCTGATATACTCAAAAATCGTACAGCGCTCTGCGAGTCCAATTTAACAATGTTTTCAGGATACTGCTGGAGCTGCCTCGTTTCTGTAGTGCGTCCGCCTAGTTCGCAGAGGCGCATACAGATACCTTCGCGGCTATTATCAGAAAGAAACAAGCATTCCTGACACAGCGACAGCTCCAGCTCCAACGATATCCTGAAAGTCATTGCAGGGCGACTACATCTTTGTCCCTTAATGTGGCACATAAGCCAAAATACATGCATCAAATTAGTTATTAGGTACTTACTAGTGTGTAAGATGTATTTACTAACCCTACTTGGATCTTTCGTTGTCCGAATAAATAAATAAATTATTATTATTTTTGTTTTTACACTTTTGTGTCTCAGCATGTAGCTGGTATTCCAGAGATGTATGGGCCAAAGCCAAAATAAAAATACTTATTTTTTTCTTCATTTATCGGGCAGAAAAACTTTTGCCGAGGCTCGCTAGTAGACTCATTAAAACACGAAATTATGATATGTATTCATTTATTTATTAATATTTGTCAAAAACTTGTAACTTAACAAAAATCTAAATTGCTTTGAACAAACTAAAAAAAACAATAAATTATGGATTATTGTTATCGTCCTGTGAATGTTTCATGTTTATCGATTTGTCGTCCAAATCGTCTGAAAACTGTGAAATGTCTGTGTCCGTGCAAGGTGAATCAGCTGGGCCAGAACTATTGTTTTGTAAAGAACCTGTAAAATCGCTTCTGTTATAGCTTGTACTAGCGTGAGCGCTGTACAAACTCATTTCAGCTTGGAATACAATGTTGTGAATTTGATTTTGTACCGTAGCAATAGTATATCGATTCCTTAAATTGCGCAATCTACAAGCAATATGCTCCCCAAAAACTGTAAATTCATCTCGTGATTTTCTCTTAGCATGCAACTCTGTCATTACGCCGGCAACGTCTTCCTGAGCTTCTGAACTATCGAAGGATTTATTCTTTTCCTTTTTTGGAGACACACGGTTTTCTTGATGATAGGCCTAGAAATAAAATAAACAATTTAATATCTATCATGTCAGATCTGCAGGAGATCTACAAGTTGCGGACTGGCAAGAGGCGGCGCAAGGCTGGATCAGATAGCGTTCGCTTGTGTCGGAGGCCAAAACACTTTTGCGCCAAAGGATTAAGTAACTAATGTTGGCAACCGTGATAATTTATCACAATATCCGGTAGCTAATAACGTCAGTGCTGCCGGAAGTCAAGACGAAGCCTGAAGTTGACGTTGTCAAACAGATGGCGCTACTGGGTCGAGCGGATAAAACTAGCTGCTGAGTCGTTTGCCGTGTATTGGACTGCCGAACTCCGAAGTGTTAATTTGCTAATTGTTATTGTAACTGTTTCTGCTAATTAAAATTATTGTTCTGTGAGTGCGTTGTTCATGTTTTGTTAATACTAATATCTTTTCCAGATGACAGAAGAACGCCTGAATAGTGAAATGACATTTCAGATGACTTATATAAATTCCCACATTGTCTTGGTTCTATGGATGGAAAGCATGCCATGATACAAGCACCTGTATATCCAGGAAGTGAATTTTACAACTAAACTCTTTTGCAAAAAAAACGGGCACTTTAGATTTTTTCCTCTACTTTAATGAAGAAGAACAAGAAATAGGTTTTATTAATTTGACGATGTATTGGCATGTTATTTGAAGCATCCTGGCATGATTCTTTACGTTCCAAATTTAAAATTTGAAATTAATAAAAGAAAAATAATGATTATTGTGGATTATTCTAAAATTGCTTTACTAATGGCGCGAATTGCTGAAACGATTTTTAACTGATTACGATATTTTAAAACTTTTTGGACATTTTCTGCAAATTAAACAATATAATCTTTATTTTTACATTAAATACCACTTTTTGATATGAGTGATAAAGCGATAAGGGCCGGTAAAATTATAGCCCTACTTGAAGAAGGTTGTTCGCAAACTTACGTGTCTCAGCGGTTAAATGTGAGTCGTTCAACTGTCCAGAGGACTTGGCAACGGTATCAAGAGACCGGTTCGGTCAAAAGAAGACCCGGTTCGGGAAGAAAACGATGCACAGAACCAAGAGATGACCGCTTTTTGGTGAGTCAGGCGTTGCGGAATCGTAAGGCGTCAAGTGTGGACCTGAAGAAGAGCCTTGAAGAAGTAAGAGGAGTAGAAGTTAGCTTGTGGACGGTCAGGAGGAGGCTTTTGGCTGCCAATATCAGGAGTTACCGCCCAGCTCGGGGCCCTAAATTACTCCGTGAGCACCGTGTTGCTCGACTTCAGTTTGCTCGGAACTGTGCTTCATGGACTCTGGAGGACTGGAATAAAGTTTTGTTTTCTGATGAAGCTAGAATCTCTTTGTGTGGAGAGGACCGACGCCGGCGAGTGCTGCGAAGACCACGGGAACGCTATGCGGAAGTGTGTTTCGAAGAAATCACTCCTTATGGCGGAGGCTCCGTTATGTTTTGGGCAGCAATTAATTCGACGGAGCGTACGGAGTTAGTTTTCATACAAAATGGAACATTAAATGCACATCGGTACATAATGAAAGTCCTAATTCCATATGCACAACCCACATTGACTGCACTTGGTCAAGATTCCATTTTTATGGACGACAATGCTCGCTCGCACCGTTCTGGCGACGTGGAAGCGTACATGCAAGAAGTTGGGATCCGTCGTTTAGATTAAGTCCTGACCTCAATCCAATTGAGCATGTCTGGGATGTTCTAAAGAGACGTGTAAGATCAGTGCAACCTGCTCCACAAAACATCAGGGAGCTAAAAAGAATCATTGCAGAAGAGTGGGAACGAATTCCTCAAAACGTTATTAAAAACATCGTGGAAAGCATGCCCAGAAGGATTCAAGCTGTGATTTTGGCAAGAGGAGGTCACATTCGGTGTTAGGTTTTTACATTTGTAACTTTATTTAATTAAAAAAAGTAAAAAAAATCTTATCTTTATTGCCGACCACTTCTTATTGTTTGGGCGTGTACATCGGTTTTAAAGAATCCATCGTTTTTTTTTTCTTTTAGTTGCCCGAACTCACTTCACGCGCATTAATTTACACGATTATAAGTATACAGACTACGTCAAAGAAATAAATTTCATTTAATTAACTCAAATCGACCTTAGAACGTAAATTTCCTTAGGTGCCCGTTTTTTTTGCAAAAGAGTGTATAAGGGATTTTTAGCGTTGTACTTTTAGCACTTGTCGATGTAAAATATTCTTGATGTTTATTAACGTTATGGAGGTGTGTTTTCAAATTCAACACTAAACACCATGTTGGAAAACGATTCTCTTAATATGCCTGTTGCGCGACCACTTCCAGGAATAATCTTACTCTCACTCTACGTATTTTTGTCGGGTACACTACTCCATTTCGATATGAGTTTCGTCGAATCATCGATGACAACAAGTCGATTACTTGTTTGAACGATGCGTTAGATACCCGAAAGACGTTACATCGACGGTTCATTTTAACGAATGTCTTTTAGCCTTCGATGAAATGAACAATCCATCGCAATGAACTTGTTGTCATCGATGAATTGTAATTCAACAAAACGTATTTCGAAGTGAAGTAGTGAACCCATTTTTGACAGATGAGTCTCCAATTATCGACTAAGAGACCAAGCAGACTGCAGACTTTCTGTCGGCCGATAGTATCTTTGTCTGTTTTTCTTATCATGCTGCTAAAAGAAGACAAATATAATATCGGCCGACAGAAAGTCGGCAGTCTGTTGGGGTCTAAGTCATACAAGACGGTTTGTAAAAAACGTTTTTGGGATTATTTCTGCGAAATTCAGACTGTTAAGAAAACCCCTTCTCCTGAATTTTAAAAAATCGTCTGACAAAATACTTATCTACATGTTAGGCACATTTACATATTTTTTATTAGCAAGTGATTTAAATCACGATTGTTTTATGTTGGACACAGTATGGATTTCAACAAAAAATCTTGACTGTAAATCAACTTTTAGGTAAGGAACCTGGGAATGATATTACTGATTATCTACGTAGAGTCCAAGCCGTGCATAAGAAGGACGTAGTGTCGAAACGAGGACCATAAAAACAAAACTTTAAGTTGACTATAAATATTTTGTAATCACTATAATTTGAGGGTTTCAGGTAAAATAAATATACGATCGATGCCACGAGCATTCGAATCCACGGGCTTTCGACGCTACGGGGTGGCTATAAAATAATTCGACACTACGTCCTTCGCTCCAACGACCATCGACTCTACGTCAGTAACCCCGGTAAAGGTACCCTGACAAACAAAGCACTAACTTTTTCGTCGTTTTCACACAAAATTTACCTCGTCTAGTTTAGAATTTAAAATAAATAAAGCATTTTAATTGCGATGTACTTGTTCTTTTAGATACCATAAACCTAATTAAAAGAAAAAAAGGAAGACGCCTGCCACCAAGTTTGTGATCCCGCTCACTCAGACTCGCAAGAGCGAGACAGACAAACGCCACGCCGCAACAGCCATAACGGCTTCTATCATAAGAGCGATTAATATTATAAAAAACAAGTTATTTTACCTCTGGAATAATCCCCTCCGTCGTAGAACGATCCTTATGTTTATCCTTCAAAAATAATAACAGTTGGAAACCAAACCATTTTGAAGGAATTTCTTCCGCTCCTGCGCTTGATCTAGACTTTTTCAATTCTCTTTGGAATTGTCCAATTAAACTTCGCATCTTCTTTTCTATAACATTCTTTTCTACGTCAAACTTTTTAGCCAATTCCATCCAGGCGTCATGTTTTTTGTTGCGATTCTTAAAATGTACGCTTGTTGAATCCCACAATTCTCTTTTTTCTTTAAAAAGCTTAATCAGTAAAGTAGTGTTCTCTTTGTTCCACTCCATCGCAAAAATCCATTAAATAAGCACGTTCGTTCTTCATGAAGTTTAGTTTGACACTGCCATCTTCGCTCGCCGGCCTCCACGCGCGCCGCCATTGTTGCAGTCGTTCCATCTCGCTCTAGTCGCCGCAGCGCCGTGTTTTCGTGCTTCCTAAAGCCGGGTCCACAGCGCCGTGTTTTCTAACATCATAACATGTTTGCAAAACAAAATAGGGGCGTGACTTAACAGTTTTGTTAGAAAACACATGTTTGCCGAGACAAATGGATAACATCCCCGCGTTCGCATGCGGGGAGAAGAGCGTCGCATATTTCAGTCGTGCTCATTAAAAAGACAAGACGTCAAGCTACGTTGGTTCACTCATAAAGTTAGATAATGATTTTAATAATCAAATAATTGTATGATTTGAATACATTTTTAAATCTTTTGTGTGATAAGTTGAAAACGATGGAGTGGAAAAAAGAGAATACTTTGTTTTTATTACAGCTAATAAGAGAAAGACCTGTGATAAGGGGTGTGAGTCTTAAGGAGCACAAAGACAAATTTAAGAGACTGAATGTTATAAGAAATAGAAAACATTTTCAATATAACAAAAACAAAACTCTACGGACGGGCTGTTACTAAAACATGTTTTACTAACAGGTTTTGTCATCATGTTTTGTTAGAAATTTGGCGCTCCGGGCCCAGCTTAATACAATGTGTACGCAGATATGGTGTTACTTTACGGCAATTGACGTTATTGCTTAATTAAGAGACATACTACAAAATTTTTATAGCTTAGCGGTTTTTGCCAAAAACTAGGTTTTACAAACGGAATTTTTCTTTTGCACCTGCGTTTTAAACATTGACAATGTGTTGACGCAATAGATTACTTAAATTTATTTATTTACGAATTTCCTTCAACATACGAGAATGTATCGGCCTCCTTTTTTCGATTAAACCTTTGAAATTCGGTCTTAGTGCATTTTTTATGCTAAAAAATAGAGTGACTTAAAGAATATTTACAAACCAAACCAAAGTCAACGAACTCGGACGTAATTTCGCATTCTAGCCCACTTTCTTCGATAGGTATACCGTTTGCAGTTTTATTAGTTTGCACTGTTATACTAACTGCAAACGGAGAACGTCTTCGTGATTCGGCGAGTATAATGCAGCAATAAAAATCAGCTCTCAATAATTTAAATTTTTGTGTGATATTACGTTATTACATTATATCACGGTCAAATAAATATACAACAACATTACATACATTGATCTTACTCCGTGGTAAGTAGCTTAAGCACTTGTGTTACAAATATCAGAATCAACAGTGGCATTACAAATAAATAATTACAAATGCTAATTCAATAGTCATTAAATTAGCATAGTTATCCTGAAGTTCATGTTATGATGATCAAGATCACAACTTCAGTTTGGAAAGTTTCTTTGGGGAACCCGATTTTTTTTCATCTTGATGAACTGAATCAAAAGTCATCTTCAGGGACGGGGGCTTCAGGGAATAACTGAAGTTGTGATCTTGATCATCATAACATGAACTTCAGGATAACGATGCTAATTCAGTTACGTCAGCGGTCGACGCCCGCGCACCGGCCGTGGAAACCCAACCAACCTTGCTTGAATGCAACTGATTTGTTTACAGTTTTCAGTTACCTTGATTACCTAAAAGTGTTTTTGGTTTAAAATTGTCTAACATTCTCAGGTTAAAGGAGTTGAACATCCTTGTTATACAAGGTCGAAAAACAAACATCCAAAATGTTTCAGATTAGATCTAGAATAAATAAATACCTTGAAACATAAAAGAAAACTCACTCACACGCCGTACACTTCACACATATGATATACTCGTAGCTACCTACAATGCGATGTCCTAGCAAAAAACTGTTTTTTCGGGTCCCGTAAGTAAGTCCCGGGTAAGTACGTAATTTCGAATACTGTTGTTGCTAAAATCTCTATTGCGAATTTTTTTTTGCCCGTCTCATAGCTTCGAATGCTCATGGTCACGAATTTTCGTATTCAGAGTTTTAGCAATCCTTCAAAATCTTACTTTCCAGTTTCCAAAAAAACCGAACTGCTGGTTTAGCTTCAACGGCTGGACGGATTTTAACCAGCTTTAGCTGAGAACGACCATGATTAAATTATCTTTCGATTAAAAAAAAGACTTTGATAGTATTTAGTGCCTTAGTGAAGTACTGAATCACTGCGCTAACTAATTACAAATAAACTTAATTAAATACATATAACACCTAGTCCAGTACAAACAGACATGTTCATGCACATAAATGTTTGTACAGTGCAGGGATCGAACCCGCGACCTCTTGGTTAATAGTCAACTTCTTGACCATCACACCAAAGTGGTCGTCGAACAAACACAATTACATCCCTATTTTTGGTCAGAGATTAAAATCCACCGTCACGTCTTCACATTAGCGAACATTCCTACCGCTTGCAGAACCAGACAAGGTTAGGTTAGGCGGCGCGGTCGTCGACCTGCGCAGGCGCACTGACGTAAGAAGAAAGCTTTACACAACCGGGCCTTGAACTGCGGATGCCTGCGGAGTTACGTGCGCGGGGAAATGCATTCGGAAATACGGTTTTGCCATTTATGTGTAGTTAGTATTCTTTTGTTCAATTATAATGTTTTTTTTTTGCACTTTCCTCTGCAGCTCCTCCTTACTAGCTCGTAGCTGGTAACTTACTAGTACTACTACTAACTAGTTCAAAAGTAGAGATAGCAGGAGAGGAAATTGGCGGTAATTTATACAAGAGTATGGAAGTTGGTGGCTCTTTATCCCAATACTTGGCACGTTAAGCCGTTTGGCCTGTGAGGTGAGCACGAACCACTTTAATAACTTGTCAATTTTGTTTTGCGATACGATAACGTTACGATAATGATCTGACTGTTATCATTCGATGTTCCGGGTTGTCGTCTGAGCACTTGCTAAATTGACTGTATCGTGTTTAAAGCGCTTATATGGGTCAAAACAAATAAGACATGATTTAACACTATCTACTTTAGTTCAAGTTTAAAAGTAACTGTCGTTTTGCTTTCAAGATTGAATAAAGATTTGTTATTTCGTTATAAAATTAAGTAAAAATGCTTTTTTATGTCCTGAGACGCAGAGACTTACATGCTTTCGTGTTTCTTTCTGTTAAAAAATGAAAATAAATACGTAATGATGACGCTAAATTCTTAGAAAAACTGATGTACAAAAAACATGTTTAAACAAAAGCCTGCGCTCGCCAATATTAAAATACGGCAGACAGTTTGGAAAGTGGCTGGGTTGAAGTGGGACCAAAGACCCGACGGTACGTGGGGACGTGACCTGCATACTAAATCATAAGAATACGAGGTGTGGAAGATATTACAAGGAAAGTCATAGAACTTGAACTTTCTGCTGGGAGTATTCATTTATTTGAGACGTAGAAATCAACACGGAGCCATTGTTGAAGTACACTGGCCATCACAAAAATATACTCACCTGCTTTGCAATATTGCTCTCATGGATTCTGTAGAAACTACATGTTAGTACGTCAGTTAAAATGTAAAATGAAGTGGACCGTTTTGTTTGACAGCCAATATTATACTGGGTGTTTGGTGAAAATATGTAGATATTTCAAGGGTTGATAGAGGATACTTATGCGAACCTTTAAGCTCTATACTTTCATCAGTCAACTGCGCAGGAGATATTATAGTGCACAAAGTGTGAGCGCATT
The DNA here is from genome assembly GCA_963921415.1 of Pyrausta despicata. Lineage (NCBI taxonomy): Eukaryota > Metazoa > Arthropoda > Insecta > Lepidoptera > Crambidae > Pyrausta > Pyrausta despicata. The sequence continues at coordinate 7,936,341 of OY992869.1, forward strand.
ACACAGGTGCACTCACTGTTCCATCGCTCTCAAAGTTCGGTGAGACGGCAATCCGACATGACCGGGGAGAGATCAGGCGCAGGAGCAACGGCTTAACGTGCTTTCCTAGGCCCGGGGGTGTAACACCGCCAACTACCCGACTCCGAGCTGTTTCTGAGACAGTAAATCTCCGAAACAATATTTGGCTTCACCTGGGATTCGAAACCAGGACCTTTCGGATGTTAATTGTTAAAACTTCGTAACTGTCATTAGAACGATTCTTTGGTTTTACTTTAGTAGAAATATCTTGGAAAGGGTTTAAATTACGACGGTAAGTCTTAGAGTGATATCTGTTATACGTAATGTCCCAAGACCCCTTACGGCTCCGCCACTAATTACCAGTCGCACTGTATACTTCACAAAAATGGTCCTCAAAGACCAACAAATCATATTCACCACCCAGTCTAGCCCCTACCACGCGCATCCCCGCCCAAACAGGAAAAGTGATGTCGTTTCATAATTTCCTATGCAGTAATTATTGGTACGTGAGTATACGCGTAGTTCCGAGGTTCAAGGCTCGATTACGTAAACGTTTCCTCGGTGAAAACCTTACGTCACGTCACAAAGACGTACTCTGTCACCCTGTATATGTACTTGCGATTTGCCTTTCTCTATCACTCGAACTAAATGGAGTGTAAGAGATGGGTAGATCGGAGGATGTTGATAATGCGTAACGCAGTAGGACGTTTGAGTAAAGTGCAACGAACTTTTGCGAATAGTTCTGATTTTGTGACAGATGAAGATCACGGGCACGAGAAAGGGTCACAAGTTGAGCATACAAATTATGTAAACACTCAAAATAAAATGGCTGTCACGGGCAGGACTCGAACCCTCACCTCTCCCTAGCCGGGCGATTGCTCTCCCAATTGCATTCAAATTATTTTTATTTGAGAGCGTTATAGTTACATCGTCATCGTCATACACAGGTAACTAATTAACAATGTTAATTTGAAGTGAAATAGTACATCCGGTAGTATTTATTGGTTACTCTCGTATTAGCCCTCCCTTTACAGTGTACCGATGTTTTTGAAGTAAACTCATCCATTGATAGATATATATACGTACCTAACTCTTTATTGATCATCGTAAAAAACAAAGTAAAATAACCAGAACACAGAAGTATGTACAGTAACAGTCATATCGCTAAGAGCTGTCTCTTTAGGACTACCTTCAGTAATAATAATAATATACAACAACATCACATATGTTGACATCTGACTCTGTGGTAGGTAGCTTAAGCACTTGTGTTACAGATATCAGAATCAACAGTGGTATTACAAATAAACTTAAATAAATACATATAACACCCAAACCAGTACAAACAGACATGTTCATGCACACAAATGTTTGTACATTGCGGGGATCGAAATCGCAACCTCTTGCTTAATAGTGAACTTCTTAACCATTACACCAAAGTGGTCAAATAACAAAAATTTAAGTAGGTACCTACGTCCCTACGGGCAACAGTCGCACGAAACGAGTAAATAAGTAATTAATTAGTAATTTCCTTTATTATTGTCCAATTCAATTATTGTCGATTGTCCATAAATCAGACCACTAGATAACGACAATGTCAATATCACACGATCTTTCTTACGCGTTTCTATTGAAAACGTAAGGTTTTTCCAAACCTTACTCATGGAGCTCGTGACCCTGACCTTGGGTCCTCCAGCCGAAACCTGAACAATAAATTATACTGTGACACACAGACCGCAGACAAAATGTGCCTTATACAGGATGGCTACCACAATACGACAATTGAATTTCTGTCAGTTACGCTCTCACGGTGGTGCTTGTGGCGCAGTGGTTGCAGCGCTTTGGTAGTGATACCCAAAGTTAAGCAACCTACGGCGCGGTCATGTTTGGGATGGGTGACCATTCTGACAATTTAAGTGACGTATATTTACAAGCATCTCCGTGCTTCGGAAGGCACGTTAAGCTGTTGGTCCCGGTTAATATCGACAGATATTAGTCGTTAAGCCTGGTCAGAGGCCCTCGGGCAGCATAATAACATCTGACAGTAAGGTTGGTCACTTACCTTACAGACACCCCTCCACCAATCCGCACTGAGCCCGCGTGGTGGAGTATGGCTTGGACCACCTCTTAGTAGAGGTGAGGCCTGTGCCCAGCAGTGGGACGTATATAGGCTGATGAGATACGCTCTCACGCCTAAACTACTGAACAGATTTGAATAAAATTTAATACTCATACAGAATGTTGACGACCATGTCTGTGTACCAAATTTCATCCCAATCTGTTCAGTAGTTAAGACGTGAAAGCGTAACAGACAGAAAGTCAACTGCTGTAATGCCATCGCCACCCTGTATAACGAATGATTTGCACCTGTGAATTTTCCGCTAAGGGTAAAACCCATAGTATTGGATTAATTTCCGCGTATGACTTATTTAATTACATGCAAGCTTAGATTAAACCAAACAGAGGACGGTACAGTATATCGTCAATTTAAAAATAAGCGGCACACGAACTTAGACAACTCGCAGTACTGGAGACGACCAGGAGCGAAGCAGTTCCATTGGACTCAGTTTAGTACGACCACTATTAGTATTAGCTCGGCCTGTATGTATCTATGTATGTAACGGAATCTTTGAGCTCAATTTTCACCATCTTCCAGAAATCAGATTAATTTGAAACGTTGCACACGTATCAAGTACAGTCCCATGACAACGCAATAATTTGATAAGAGTTTTCCATTATCCTTATTAACTAAAAAAATTATATAGTTTCAAAATCACGCTTTAATTGCTAACTAAAAAGAGGAAATAATATCTTAGTACAAAGAATTTATATTACAGTAGAGTAAAAAGCGGGAAGAACTATGAAATCGACCTAAACTGCACCTTTTTACTCTGATTACTAAAATTACTACTAAATTAATACTAAAATTACTGAAACTAAACGACCGCGAAAAACAATCACAATTTTTTCTACACTACTGTGCCATATTCACACACATCCACTTTCGTTGCGTAACCCAATTCCTACGATTGACATTAGGGGTCGTCGAACCCACTTTCGCCCCTTCCTGTGGCGCAACCGAATGTGACGTAGCGGCGCGTGCGCTGATTCGAACTTGATTGAACGGTTCATTCGTAGTGTGTTGTGTGTTGCATTATTGCTATGCGAATTTTGGCGGCATGCAGTCGCCGCAACTCGTAACGTCGTAACTGTCTGCGATTGATGCACTGTTGCTGTCAGAAGAAACTCGCAGGTGTAGCCTGAGCCTTAGTTGTAAGATAGTCCAGCTCTAGATGAGTGTCTAGCTAGAGCAAGTGACTCTTTTGGATGAAATTAATGAAAACGAACTCTCTAGTTTTAAAAAAATACCCGAATGAGCCAGAAAAACAGCAGATAAGTGTTAACGGCTGGACGGATTTTCACTAGCCATAGCTGAAAACCACCGTAAATAAGCTATCTTGCGAATAAAAAAAAACGGTTTGAAATCGGTCCATCCGTTCGGGGGCTACGATGCCGCAGACAGACACATATAAAAACACAAACAAACATAGGGGTCCAATATTAACACCCCTCTCTTTCGTTGGGGGTTAATAGTCCTCCTGGCCGATTTCGACCACGGCGGCCAATCTCAACAGAGATCAGCCAACTGCGCAGGAGATATTATAGTGCACAAGTGTGAACGCAATATACAGGTGCACTCACTGTTCCATTACTCTCAAAATTCGGTAAGACAGCAATCCGACATAACCGGAGAGAGATCAGGCGCAGGACCAACGGCTTAACGTGCTTTCTGAGGCACGGGGCTGTAACACCGCCAACTTCCCGACTCCGAGCTGTTTTTGAGAAATTCATGACAGAAAATCTCAGAAACAATTTTGTTTGACCTGGGATTTGAACCCAGGACCTCTCGGATGTAAGGCAGAAACTTAGCCACTACACCAACGGGGCAGTCGGTAACGTTGGGGGTTAACAATGAATAGTGTTTAGCGGAAGTGGAGACTTTCGTTACTCATCTTCTAATCTAGGATACAATAGCAACAGTGATAAGGGGTGAAAGTGGGGTCGACGGCCGTCGCGAATGTCAATGCGAGCGCGCAGGAAGTGGGTTACGCAATACGCAACCGACGCGAGCCGTGCACTGTGATAGTTTGTAGTTACGCTTCTTGCCTACAACCGGGGAATGTTGTTAATAAACAAGTGAAGAGTTGGCTGTATAACCTATGTTGTTTAAAAAGGTTATTTTTGACATTTCAATATTTATATTTTTTTGGAAAGGTTGATCTTGATTTAACAATTGCTAGAAGTATATAAAAGGCGTGAAGACATCCCGCGCCGCCTACAGGACCTTTTGAGGAATGAAGCGTGCTTCATGGTACTATTCAAATTTATATGTTCCACATTGGAAGAAATTTAAACTACCACAGCACAACATCAACACAAGTCTTTTCATCTCTATTTCTAACCTTCAGCAGATAATATACTCAAGTCCAGGCTGTATGATAGAATCCTTTGCCTTTTCCAGAACGGAAAGACAAAATTCATGGTTTCTCTCTTTTCTTCTGCTTAAAAACGTATTAAAACGCGGTCAGTTTTAATACGTTTTTACTTTTATTTATTTCTATTACGTGCATCTCCTATCATTGTGTACTTGAATATAAACAGGTTGCTATAACAAGACAAAGAAATTGTGTAATCTTTCATCTCTTTTCATAGAGCTCTACGTGAATCTTCAAAACGTACCTACGACTTGTTACACAACTCAAGCGCTAAAACAGGCTGAAAAATTTGAGGCTAATTTACTATTTTTTACATATTGATGGTATGATGGATTGAAGGCAGAAAATTCTACTACATAACATACATTTATTTTAAAGAATTAGCAAAAGCGCATCAGTTTTTCGTTCGAGTATGTGTAATAAAAAGCATCATCATTAATTTCTTGCTTAGCTAAAACAACAACTCCAACCTAGGCTAGGGTACCATCGACTCACCCACGGCCCGGATAACTTTTTTAATTGCCAACATACTGGTATCACAGTAAACAAAGGCCCAGTAGACTTAAAAGGATAAAAACGAGCGTTCGAGCCTTCTTTCTGACATTTTTTTTATTAATTACCTAACCATGATTGGATTGAATTTGTCGTGCCTTATAGCTGTATTCTGACTTTAAAAGAGCTGCTGAGAACTTAGAGGTACCTTCACATCTAATAGAATCACTATTGTTCTTATAAAAATATAGTTGAATAAAGAAAAGTAAAAATCTACCGAATAAATCATGTTTTCATTACCAGTCTCAATACTGACGTTCACAAGCTTATTTTGAAACCAAGTTTGAAATAAACATTTTTCTTTACTTTGTGAGTATATAAGGTGAGTATCATTTAAATGCATTTTGCAAACGATAACGATCGTTTGAATAGATATAATTAAACTTTGGCCCTAGATGAATTGCCCGTAGTCCAGACGTTTGTAGCCACCGGAACTAGACACAACTACAATAAAAAAAAAACAAATCGTTCAAAACGATCATTGCTTTTGACGTGACAACGTCTTATAAATTGGTTTGCCGGGTGACACCTCAAGAAACTGCGTTACGCTGCTCCGCTCACGTTTCGCGCGAGAGAGACAGAGCGAGAGAGAGAGAGAGAGAGATAGGCATACACACCGGTTCATGTTATACGAATGAATATTCACATTAAAATTATTTTACCACTCAGAGTCGTTGTCACGTAAAACTTTCGCGCGTATACCGACTTTACAGGCAAGCAATTTTTTTATGACACAAGTACACATAGCACGTCAAGGTGGAAACTGTGGCATTTTATGCGCATGTAAAAAGAGCCATGACATTCTTAGCGTGAAGTGCTGTCCCCTGTACACGTTTTCGTTTTAACGGATATCATTTCTCATAGTAGGTCTTTAGATCCGGGAACGAGCCTGCTGTATCCCGACTACACTACAACCTGCATGTAGTAGACCAAAGCACCGTTAGCTCTATACTCTATGGCCGCGGCGCCATTCGGGTCACTTTCGAGTTTCACTGGCGCATCGCGGTCACCTCGTTTTGACGTAAACGCTTGTCTCTGGATTTTTCCCGTAGATAAACTTTTTAATTGACTGAATAGATGAGATTTTTAATTAGATATTCCGTTTGTTTAGAGCGCCACTGCAGCTGATGAGCTTATGATGTGGATGGATTTATAGACAAATAAAAGTTTTTCTTCAACTTCTGATTTAATGCTCTAGAACTTTCTCGACGCCTACTTTAACTGTGCTTGTCTGATAAAATATTATTTTGAACACTGTAAAAAACTTGGTTTAATATAATTTACGGACAATTAATAATAATAATGATATTTTACAACAATCACACCAATTCTCTATTCCCAAATTAAGCTACGAAGCTAGTGTTATGGGTACTAGACAACGGATAAACATACTTAAATACTTTTTTTTTGTAAATAAATACATATTATACATAGAAAACACCCAGAAATCAATGATAATGACAGCGCAAATGGCATAACCTAAAGGAGGCAAACGTTTCGAGCTGGTTGAATATTATTCAGACAAGAAATAAAAAGTACCTATTTATTTTGTACTAAAGGGTTTACTTACTACATAGTTCTATACAGGCTGTGAAGCACGCAGATAAGTAATTGCGAATATCCCCTCCTTAGCAGTCGGTAAAGTCAACTGCTCTTAACTATACAAGAGGGGGCTTCTAATTTTTTTTTTAATTTAAACGTAGATACCCTGCACTGTGTATCATGCTTTTGCAGAAATAAAGAAATTTTGATTTTTTTGATACAAGGCTGGTTTTGAACGACACACAATACTCAAATAACAACAAATAAATAAAAAACCTACAGTAAAAAAGCAGCCATAGTGGTAAGTACTTACTTATGTAACAAATATAGCAATTAAATAATCTTACAGTTATACTCTCTCCCTCATTATTCCATCAGCATCTCATTGCTCAATCCCAGTAATACCAACCATGTCAGCGCGTATATAATTTATATCATTTTCCGTTCGGCCGCAACAAAAAGATCTGGAAAGTGCGTGCCAGGAAAAGTGGTGAAAATTATAGAATGCTTCCCGCGTGCCGTCTCACGATTAGAAAGTCGTCTGCTACACTTAAAGATATGATATTACAAGCTAAACTATATAGCTCTGCATGTACAATAAGTACATTGTTATTATAATGAACAGGAACATTATAACTGCGATGCATTGAAGGTTGCTTACACTCAACTCTATAAAATGTGTGGAGATTTCTTCTCAGCACAAGTCTTCGCTTTACATAAGTTCTGTTTGAATAACTGAAAATTGTTTGCGCGTGTAATCGAATTAATTGTGTAAAAATAATCAGTCTGATTCATTAGGTACTTACCAGTTAGACCATTATAATAAATTGTTTCAACAAATACACCAATTACCCAGCCCAAATTTTAGCTTATCTTCTTGTATGGTGACTAGGATAATAGAAAAACTTAAATAGATTTATAAGCACCCATGACTAGGATGCTCACGCTCATCACAAAAACCAAGCAGGATAATAACCCGCAACAGCTGGCTTAGTAGTCTGCTACACTACACCTAAACGGTCGTCAAGTTAGTCGTTTGCCAGTTAGTTGTTGTTCATTGCCTACAATCGGTAAAAAACTAAAAAACTTAGTAATCAATTCTGTGTATTCTGCCATCTCCTTATCATATTTTGAATCCCAAGCGACGTCGCTACCACAGTATAATACTAATGCTAATTAGATAACCTGTATATTTTTATTATTAAATTTTTGATGTAATGTAATTTTTTTTGTAATGTTTTATTATTAATTGTCTTTTTTGTTTTTAAGTATCTATATCCGTTTTTCTTACCACCACAGCACAAGCTTACGCTTATTTTGGGGCTAAGTAATTGGTGTGTTCGTTAAAATTATTTATTTATTTTATTATAGTGTAGCAAACTCAACCCTAGCGAATCGGAATGTTCGCCTCGCTTGGTAATGTGCTACAACCTTTACCGGTCCGTAATTCTGTATACACCCGGCATTTAATTTTGTAATCACACCAGACAAGTCCCTATTACAACTGGTGAGGTGTTATTATCGTTTACTTTCCTCTAACATACACTATGATATATGGAGACTGTCTGGCTATATCGACCGGAACGGTCTCCGAATCTTTATCAAGAAAGATATTTCTTGCGCTTTTTGTCAAGACATTTTTCGCCTCTATTGGTCTGTTATTGCTTTTTAATTCTAATAAGTATCTTTTTCTAGACGATATTACTATTTGACTAACGAATGATGTAGATTTCCCTATACGTGGGTTATGTGGTAGAATATGTTAATATTTGCCTATATGTGGGTTATGTGGTAGGATATGTTACTATTTATATTACATAAGTATATATTCAAGTCATCTAATGTAACATGTTTGTTTATAATCCCAAAATAAATAAATAAATAGATGGCATCAACCAATTCAAGCATGTATCTTCCAAGGCAATATTAGGTACTAACTACGAAATTGCCGTTTTTACTTTTCATTTGAATATCTCCGGACTGGGTGGGAGTTTTTCCGAAAATTCAAATTAGTCTTTAATTAAAGCTTGGAATAAATTGTTTAAAAATATGCATTTTTGTTTGTTTTTAAATAATGTGGTTTAGTCAGGATTGAGCTACGACCACAAGGATCAAAAACTTTAAAAAAAATTGAAAATGTTCCACAGAGTCAGTAGTGTTGCAGAAACACTTGAAAGTGTTTTGCTACGCATTGCATGGCTTTTGTTTAATTTTGTTACCTAAGTTTGAATTTTCGGATTTTTCTATGGAGTTGCTTTTTGTATGGAGAAATTCGTAACTTTGATTGTTTACAAAGATAAGTTTTTTTTATCAAAATATGGTATCTCTTGATGTACGGTTGGATTTCTATAGTGTAAAATAACCTTTTTCAGTATTTCAGTAATCCCAAATTTACGATGCTTTTTCGTTTTTCAATTTTGTTAAATGTAAATCTTTCTATGGTTATATGCTTATGGTTTTAAACCATTCCTAGCTAAACCGAATTATTCGAAACTAAATAAATAGTTAAACTATTCTTCTAGCTTTCATTTAAGATTTATTTTTTTCATTTAAATGTGTATAAGACCGCAAATGTAGGATCAAGAGAAAATGTCGTGTTTAAATTTAAGATCTTTTGTTAACCTTTTACCCATACAAATAAAGAATTTACTTACTTACTGTTGAATTTTCAGCTCCCTCTCAGTCAGAAGATATTTAAGTTACAAAAAAGATAAAAAGGCTATTTCATAGACCTATTATAATAGTACGAGAGCCCACGACCAAAATTTTTGTCTCATAGCAATACGGCCAAAACTGCATCAAATCGATAGATACGATTATCCTGAACTCGAAAATACCAATATCAGACATTTTCCGCGTAGCGTTTGATCTGACCGAATTTTCAAAATTGTCAAAGAATTTTACCGAACTGCATCATAGCAATATGTCTGATTTGCAGACTGTAGTTGAATGATAGTTCTGAGATACCGAAAACATATTTTTCAGACGTTAGTGGTGTAGCGCAAACCCGTAAAATCACTTAAAAAAATTAAAAATGAGACAAAAAAAATGTGTCATAGCAATACGTCTGAAAATCTTTTTTATTAGTAAATTTTGGTTATTTGATGCGAACAAAACAATTTTCAGACGGAAATGTGAACGCATTAAATTTTGAGACCGTTTTGAAAATGTTAACAAATTTTACCGATCGGTATCATAGCAATATGTCTGAAAATTGTTGGACATGATAAAATAAGTTGTCCACATGTGCAAAAAATTTATATCAGACAAATTAAGTGTAGCACCTTCTCTATCAGACAACTTTTCGATACTCAGATATCATTTAAAAATCGTATTGAGGCATCTTGAATTTTCTGTTACAAACCAATGAATACGTTGCGACCCTGAATTTATTAGATGATAATTAACAAAGAATTTACCCGAAACCTTAACATTGAAGTTGAAGGACTGAAATAAATCGCACAAAAGGAAACTGGGATGAAGGGAAGGGAAGGGGCAGGAGCGTAACAAGCGCTGAGGCTGTTGAAATTAAATACTGATTGATTTGATAGTTTTGGTTTTATTTAAAGCACACTTGAGTAACTTTTACAAAAGAAATAAGTAATGACATCTGTCATCTGTCAAAGTACATATAATAGACAAGGGAGATTCTTGAATATCTATGAAGGCTGTAAATTTAAAAAAAACATTTAACAGAGGCGTCGGCCAGGCGACTCCGAAACGTTATTTTCGTTTTTGGGAGTATATGCTACACTTAAAGTGTCTGAAAACAGGTTATTGGTAATCATGGCAGCAATAGGAAAAGTTGAAAAAAAAATTTATCCGTATTGCTATGATACAGGTCGGCTAAATTTGTTGACATTTTCAAAAATGCGCTCAGGCTATATGCTACGCGCAAAATGTCTGAAAACAAACTTTTTCGTAATACAATTATAAAATCTATGTACATTTTCACTATCAGACGTATTGCTATAATACCGACTGTCTTTTTTTTTTGACACAGCAGAAATGGCCTCCCACGCAGTTGCTACACTTTCGACCGTTACTACACACCTAGTCGGGTTCAGAATCATACAATCTAACGATTTTATAGGGTTTTTGCCGTATTGCTATGAGACATGGTTTTGGTCGTGGGCTCTCGTACTATAAGTTGCTGGTAACAGATTTTATTTCATGATTTAGTTTGATCTTCTTTGCTTACTGACTCTGACCTCTGTCTTGCAATAACAGAGCCCTTGACGTTTCATTATAAAATTATTACCTTATGTTAATAATTTCAATTGGACGCTCATGGTGAATCACACTGCCTTCCTCTTGACTCCACTAGATAAAAAGCAGAGGCCGATGCCAACTTAAAAACTTACTAGAAAATTCTAGCACGTATTTCCGTGAACTCGAGATGTTTCCCCGACATCCAAATAACTAAAAACCCCAAACAAACACAGTAAGTGTCACGGCACACGTAACTCCAGCGGCTGACCAGGTTGCCTTTCTCGACTTTCTCTTCGGTGACCCACATCGGGCGCATAAACCACGCTTTGTTGCCGTGGCCGTGACATTACGAGAGATAGATGTTTGGTGCAGCCGGCTTCTGCAATTGTCTGCTCTACAATGTCACAATGTTGCCATTGAAGCCGTAGAAACGCTGTAGAATGAGCTGGGTAAATATCGTGACCTTTCAAAGGCTTTAGACTATGTTACAACCCCTAATACTTCCTCATCGACAAATGGTGTGTTAAAGGTTTTTATTTCACAGTAATGTAGTACTTTGAAATAATAAAAATACAGCAGCGCAATATTAACAAGGTAACAAAATCGCTACTAGAGGTTCTACCATTTGTTGGAGTCCTGCAAGGGGGCGTTTTAGGACTCCCGTTAAAATGTTTGTGTCATTCGTTGAAAGGTTAACATCATATTAGATTGGCTACGTCTCACAAAGCCATAAAGAAAAAAAAACATAAAATACGCTTCCCAATGCTTAATTATATTGACATCTTTGAAAAAACGAAAAACCGGTCAAACTCGGAAATCCGGAGAAAACTGTTTTCTTCGTAGCTTTGGACTCCCACAGGGTAGAAAGTGCAAGAATGACTGCCATGTCTTAATAAACTTAGACTAGGCGTCCTATAAAATGAAAACCTTTAACTTTGATGATAGTAGTTAGAAAATAACCAGCAGCGATTGGGGTCACTAGCACAGTTTTATTGCAATGAAGTTTATATGGCACTTATACATGAACTGGGTTGAACATGATATTTTCGATAAGTGTAACGTTTTGTCTATTATTCTACTTATGCGTTACTAGTGACCGCCTGCGACTTCGTCCCCGTGGATTTCAGTTTTGTTCCACCGAGTTTTCATCCCCAAGTGGCGCCATCTATCGATAACCTAGGAGTTGATTTTTCAATTATTACGTAGGACTGAAATGTTTTGTCGCGGAAAAAAGTAGCCTATGTGCGCAGTGAAAGAACGACAAACAAACAAACAAACTGACTTTTCTATGTAAAGGGAGCAACGAAAAGTAAGGCTTAAAAAAACTGATTCGTTACTAAACCATTACTTTATCTATTGATGAATTTTTAAACCCGGCAGGTGAAGGTGCAGTGCCTCGTTCTAAAAATTTATGAAATAATAATAGTATCCTAGCCGATTTCGACCACGGCGGCCAATCTCAACAGAGATCAGCCAACTGCGCAGGAGATATTGAGTGCAATGCACAGGTGGACTCTCTATTCCTTCTGTCTCAAAGTTCGGTGAGACGGCAATCCTACATGACCGGAGAGAATCAGGCGCAGGACCAACGCTTGACGTGCTTTCCGAGGCACGTAGGTGTAACACAACTTCCGACTTCGAGCTGTTTCTAAAAAATTCATGACAGAAATTATCAGCAATAATTTCTGGCTCGAACTGGGATTCAAACCCAGGACCTCTCGGATGTAAGGCAGAAAATTCGCCTCTACATCGACGAGACGGTCAAAACTTATGTAAACTAGCAATCATTATCATGTAATCGCCGTAATGTAACCGGCAAATTACTAATTAATCCGAATGGACAATAAATCATCCAGCTCATAACTGATCAATATTATAATTAATCCGGTGAAATTTCAATAGTGTTCACTTGTCAAAGCCGCAGGGAAATGCATTTTCTTATGCAACGCACTCTAATGCGATGCAACGCGTATAAAACGACGTTTCTAATAATACACACATACATTTCAGCTTTCTTTGACATACTCTCGAGCAAAATGGTCGCCGGTAAAAAAACAGTGCTTTCTTTTTCAATGTCGCGCGGTGAGCAAGACAATAGATGTAATACAAGGGATAGAATGAGACGTCTCTATTATGCTACTTCGCGTAAGCCGTTCGAAATCCGAACCGGTGCATACGTCAAAATTCGCGCCAAACGATTTTGGTAGTTCGCGCAGTGGCTTAAGATTTGAAAATGGAACGTAGTGTGGTGCCCATTGCGATTCGCGTGCAGTGAAATGTGGGACAATCGAAAGCCTTTCTCCGCGCGGCGGTTGTTCGGTATTTTATTCCGTTAGTTTTTTTGTGGCCGCCATTACACCAGTGTGGCGGGTGGCATCATTTTTTCGCTTTGTCACGTTAGATCATTCTTGTTAGACGCTGTTGAAAGCTGCGTTCTGCTTCTTAGAATCTGAGTCGCATAACTGTACTCGGCGAGGAGAAATGATGTAATTGTAATAGACGCTCTCTTTTTTGCTCCATTTAGTTTTGTGGTTACTTTATCTTTGTCATTTTGTTATGTCCCTATCATTTTTTTATATTAATTTAATCACTAAGTTTTAATACTTTTGGAACTCATTTTTTCAACAACAGTATTGTTTTTTTTCTTCTTTTTTGTGAAGTAAGCTGAAAATGAGTCAAAATAATCTTTTACCTATTTTCATTGCTAATTGAATCTGTTTTTAAGCAATGTAAATAGTGATTAATTTTGTCTGCTAATATAATGATAATGCATTCCAAAAGAAAGAATAGTGTGACGAAACTGTCGCTAGCAATAGCTTGGAATGTGAAAAATTCGATTAGGGAGTGTGTTGGCCTTAGTATCACCATATTTATGTGAGGTGATAGAAAGTGAACCTACCGCGAAAACAAAGCCATAAGGAAGTTTAATATGCACTAGGTGTAGAGGTCATTGAACGTGGGGGATAAATCAATGTCAAGTCCACAAATAACCCCATGGATATATAAAAAAAATTATGTCTAACAAAAAATACCACTTATTTTATAAACGCATATAAAATTTAGCTTTAAGTAATCAACAAAAAAATATATTACCTATTTAAATAAGTATTTTATTCTTAATACGGTATGGTATCATTTTAAACTAATTATACTGGACCAGAATTAATAAACAGCATTTTTTTCTGTACATCTTAAACATTTTATCTTAAACATCTTTTATCTTAAACATTTGACGACCGCTTGGTGCAGTGGTCCACATGTCGGACTTCTAAAACCAAGGGTCGTGGGTTCGATCCCCGCACAGTACAAGCATAAGTGTGCATGAACATGTGTGTTTGTACTGGTCTGGGTGTTTTCTATGTATAATATGTATTTATTTACAAAAAAAAGGATTTAAGTATGTTTATCCGTTGTCTAGTACCCATAACACAAGCCTAGTAGCTTACTTTGGGACTAGAGAATTGGTGTGATTGTTGTGAAATATTTATATTTATTTATTATTTTTAATGTTTGTTTTTTTAGCTCCATTTCTAAATGCAAATTCATTAGTATTATCAATCGTAATTACCTTCTCATAATCTAAATCACCATAACGGTTAACGGTTTTAACTAGGTGACGCAATGGATATACGCAATACGCATTCACAGTTACTAACCGCCATCACAATTACGTCGAAGAGAAAACTCGGATTGCGGGAAACTCGTCCGGTGGCGCCCTCCTCGCCGCGGCGGCGTTCGGAAACATAATTGCATAATTTGCATAGTCGGTGCAGCGCGCGTGGCGGCCACTTTCTCCGGCTAAATAACGGGACACAGATCTGGGACATCCGTTGGCCGCACTGGTTGATATTGTAACTTTTTAATTTTGAGAAATGACCGAATGTTGCGCTTGAAAAAAAAACACTGGCTGAATGGCTATATCCAAGGGACGCAACTGAAAAGCCGAAAATTTCTCGTATCTGTTTCATGAAGCAATCAAAGTTATCATTTGGTAATTAAAAGTAAAAAAGTATTTAAGTATGTTTATCCGTTGTCTAGTACCCATAACACAAGCCTCGTAGCTTTAGGGACTAGAGAATTGGTGTGATTGTTATAAAAAAAAATTAAAAAAATTTGGCACAGCAATTAATTTATCAGTACCAGCTAGGTTCAGTTAGCCATCATTAAAAAAATACCTTATTCGGGAAAGCTGATATGACTGTTATTGTGTTCTTCGGCAGAGCCAAACATTTTGTTAGATTAGGTAAAGCTTCATTTATTATTGATGAAAAATCTTTAAAAAGTACCTAAACAAAAAGTTTGTAATTGTCGAAAGGACAAGCATTAATGTTGTTTCTGACGTTAACTATGATTTTCGAAATAAATAGCGACGACATGTTAATAGTATTATTCAATTACTAAAATGCATGCTGACCCCTAATTCCTCCAAACTTTAACAGTTACCCTGAACTTGACCCGGACGATCACGAGGCAACTTTCTTCTCGGTAAGTGTGGCGTGGCCTCGAATCGCGCTCCAGTAACGAAACCAAGATGGCGCTCCCGCGCAAACTGACAGATGTCACGAGTGTCACGAAGCTTTAGAAAGGAGGTTGCAACCTCCGACATAAAGCTTAATAAGTCAATTGTGTTGTTAGTGGAAAGGCACCTAATGAGTGCGGATGCCAATCAATTATAGAAACTAATGTTTTCTCCAATCATTTTTCCCTATAGATAGCTCAGAATTTTAGAGTCAATATTTTTATACGAAAATAAATTATTAATTAAACTATAGCATGCAAACTACGGCGGCACTGTTCGCCAAATTTTGTGCCCTTAGGTAGAGCTTCATTACAATTACTTTTTTTCATGCATTATTCAGCCAAAAATTTTATACCTAAATGATTTTAATTCAATAAGACGAATAAAAATTCTCAAGCTCTTGTTATTTGAGTTCACCAAAAAGAAAGTCTGCGCGCGCGCACTGACCGCCATATTGACGTTGCCATGGTGACGCGCGCCAAATTCGACATAACAAGGTTAGGATGTTATCCAATCGCCTGTAACGGTACTTTCGCGCAATTATGCGAATTGCCACGCGAAATGCTTTGTTGAACTTTTGACATTTGGGTCGCTATTTTATGATGTCATCGTTGTATTCTGATCTAGATTTATTGTAACGCCGTTACTTGAACTATATTCTTTGCTTTACTATCTTTTGTTTAATGAAATGATGCAAAGTGGCGCCAAAAACACTCCCTATATTTAAACGCAGACAAAATATTTAACTGTTTAATGTACCTAACCGCATATGTACCTACATTTTGGTATAAGAAAACAGGAAGACATTTTATTAATACGTCATGTACGTACAACACACACATGGGGCAGTTTTGAAATTTCAATAAATTCAACGAAATTTTAAGGATTCTTACACTTTAAGTAACAACAATAATAGACCCACTATTAGATACGACGGAGCTAAAAAAAAGAATATGTTAAAAATTACAAAGTTCTTGTAAAGTAAAATGAAAAATTGAAAAAAATTGCGAGTCTCATTTTGATCAGACTGATTCTGATTTGACTCTTGCAAGTCAAATTCATATTCAGATTTTTTGAGATTTTTAGTCGGTTTTAGTCCTGCCCCCATGATAGTGTTCATAGCTGCCTCAGGGGTATCTAAAAAAAGAAAAACGATTTCTTTCCAAGTAATAGTTTAAAACTGGTATTGAACAGTAGTTTATTGTGTGATATTTATTTATTTAAACTTTATTGCACAACAATACTTTGTACAAAAGGTGGACTTAACGCTTATATGAAACATTCTGACTAATAGAGGGAACCAACGCACCATGCAATTTATAAAGCTGTTGGTTTTCTAAATAAATAAAAAGAAATCGGGGTCCTCCAGGACGGGGGGCCTCAGTGATCCCTCTCAGGGAGTAACCCAAATCTAACGTAACATCAACTTTGACACAGTTCAACATATTTGTTTCTTCGGTTTACGCGAACAGTAGACATTGAAATGAGTCACTTTTAAGGATTGTTTCGCGATTTATTTACATTTTGTTTTAATCTGACGTTTCGCACCTTTTTCAGCGTCCGTGGTCACAAGTAGACTGTGACAGTCTAGAAAAGGACGACGCTGAAAAGAAATAATCCGTAAAAGTGTCTCATTTCAACAGTTCAACATCCACGTCCTCATTGTTCCCGGATGATGAACGCACTCGTGAGCGCAGGCGCAGCGTTTGATATTACCATGTTGACTCACGCGCCCGTCGGTCCGGGTAACTGTATCTTGGCGGATTGAGGTAATGTTAGGGTTGGCGACGACATTAATAATATCACACTAATATTATAAATGTGAAAGTTTGTTTGTTTGGATGTTTCAAATGATCCATTAATCATGCTGAAATTATTTGGTATACCGGCAGTGTATCACCCAAGTCGGTGATAGAATTCTTTTTATTCTTCACGAAGAACGTCACGTTAAGAAGTTGACTATTAACCAAGAGGTCGCGGGTTCGATCCCTGCACTGTACAAACTAAATTATGTCTGTTTGTACAGGTCTGGGTGTTATAAGTATTTATTAAAGTAATATTTGTAATACATACCACTGTTGATTCCGATATCTGTCACACAAGTGCTTAAGCTACTTACCACGGAGTCAGATCAATGTATCTGATGTTGTTGTATATTTATTTATCCCGATTGAAAGCTCCCTTGGGATAGGACAGGATCTTGGCAAGTCACTTTTTTTTCTAAAAACAACGGGCAAGACAACGTCGTCGCGGGATCGTCTAGTGGTCACATTAAATTGAAATGGTACACTTTTTACGGATTACAACAATATGGTCACATAATTTGCAACCTTCCTGATTACCTTCCAAAATTCGCGTCCGATCCTTTTGTAATTAATTTGATAATCAAATTAATTAGAAAAGGACCGTTTCTTCGTTTTACACACACACACACAAGCCGATTACACACACGGCTTGTGTGTGTGTAAAACGAAGAAACGGTATTATATAGTCCTCCAGGCAGGCCAGGTAGAGATCAGCCAACTACGCAGGAGATATTATAGTGCACAAGTGTGAGCGCAATACACAGGTGCACTCACTGTTCCATCACTCTCAAAGTTCGGTGAGACGGCAATCCGACATGACCGGAGAGAGATCAGGCACAGGACCAACGGCTTAACGTGCTTTCCGAGGCACGGAGGTGTAACAACACCGCCAACTTCCCGACTCCGAGCTGTTTTTGAGAAATTCATGACAGAAAATCTCAGCAACAATTTTGGCTCGACCTGGGATTCGAACCCTGGACCTCTCGGATGTAACGCAGAAACTTTGCCACTACACTACCGAGGCAGTCAAAACGGTAAACGGTATTATCAATTGGTCGATCATGCTTCGAGGCCACGATTGAGACTGTAGAAGCTCTGTAGCAGCTCGGTAGAAGCTCTGTAGCAGCTCGTTACAGCTCTGTAGCAGATCGGTAGAAGCTCTGTAGCAGCTCGTTACAGCTCTGTAGCAGCTCGGTAGAAGCTCTGTAGCAGCTCGTTACAGCTCTGTAGCAGCTCGGTAGAAGCTCTGTAGAAGCTCTGTAGCAGCTCGTTACAGCTCTGTAGCAGCTCGTTACAGCTCTGTAGCAGCTCGGTAGAAGCTCTGTAGCAGCTCGTTACAGCTCTGTAGCAGCTCGGTAGAAGCTCTGTAGAAGCTCGTTACAGCTCTGTCGCAGCTCGGTAGAAGCTCTGTAGAAGCTCGGTAGAAGCTCTGTAGCAGCTCGGTAAAAGCTCTGTAGAAGCTCTGTAGCAGCTCGTTACAGCTCTGTAGCAGCTCGGTAGAAGCTCTGTAGAAGCTCTGTAGCAGCTCGTTACAGCTCTGTAGCAGCTCGGTAGAAGCTCTGTAGAAGCTCGGTAGAAGCTCTGTAGCAGCTCGTTACAGCTCTGTAGCAGCTCGGTAGAAATTCTGTAGAAGTTCTGTAGGAGCTTGGATGCAGTTGTGCTGCCGTAGTGATGCAGTATTGATGCAGTAGAGATTCAGTATAGGCGCAGTAGTAATGCAGTAGTAATGCAGAAGAGATGCAGTAGAGATGCAGTAGTGATGCAGTAGTGATGTAGTAGTGATGCAGTAGTGATGTTGTAGAAGCTCTGTAGGAGCTCGTTAGAAGCTCTGTAGAAGCTCTGTAGAAGCTCGGTAGAAGTTCTGTAGAAGCTCTGTAGGAGCTCGGTAGAAGTTCTGTAGAAGCTCTGTAGGAGCTCGGTAGAAGTTCTAAAGAAGCTAAGTTTTGAAGGCTATGCGCAGTTAATTTACATTTACTACACGACCGAAGCCACAGGTAACAGGCTAGTGTTACAAAATCTGTACGCACTTTACGCTTTTTGCCATTCAATTTAGGAATTATATAAAGTTACGTGACAACCCTACCGATTCAGCAAGTATAATGTTTGTTTTCGGGTTCACCAATCGGCTTGTTTGCTATTACCGCTCTTTATCGATGTCATATTACTGTGCTTTTGTTGTGTGTGCACTGTGCGTATGTATTATGTATGAGTGTGACGACGCTGGTTTTGTAAGCGTATGATTTGAGATCAGAATCCCGTTGATTTTGTTAATGTAGTTATTTTTTCGTTGTAACTGTGATTGGTTCGAATTCTAAAGTTCAACCTTTTTAAGATAAATATAGTAGGTTCATTTGCATTCATGAAAAAAACTTAAATTACTCTTTTTTTGAATTGAACCAAGCTTAGGCACAATAGAGCAACAATGATATCCGTTGAAATTAATTAAAAAAAGCAAAAGTTCCTAAGCTAGATATCCAATTTAGTTAGACCTATTTTCCGCGCCATTGGACTAGCAAAGTCAATGGCAAATAAACTACATAATAAATAATTGCTGCATCCTACGTAACAACCGATAAGTAGGTACGTGACTCCGGAGTCTCACCACAGATAATCTCTCGGCTCAAAATCAGAAAGCGCAAAACTTACACCGGCTGCTAATCTCTACTGTGTAAGCCAACAGACTAGAAAATAAACATATAGTCGCATGTCCATTGCAGCTTCATAACGATACAATAATTGAAAAGTTAAGTAAAACCAGTGATGTATTCAATATTTACCGATAAAAACAATAAGGTTAGTGACATGGATGTGCTCGTAATCGCGGCAAAACGCTGTAGAGCCAATGTAGGTCACTGCCGCGCGTATAACGGCCTGCGCTCGATGTCCGCCCGCGTAACGTTACGTGTGGGAAATTATTTGAATTTGGAACACCACTTTTTTTTCTACTTTTATCAGGCTGCCAGTTGCCATTGTTCTTTTGCATTTATTGTTCTGTTGTGAAAGAGTTCTGTTATACATTACATTGGTGATACCAAATAAATAACAGTTTTCCGTTAGTTTAGATACCTACATTTTTATCTTTTTAACGAAAATTCCAGCTCAGCTTTTGCGCTCTACCTAACTGTATTTTTTCACAGGGCATTGGATTTACTATGTTTAATTGCAAAATAAATAAATATCCGATAAAAGATATGACAAACAGTTACATCAATTCTGTAACAGAATAATTTACGTTTACCTACATAACCGTGAGGCGTCACTGGCAGCACAACTTTCTTTTTAACTGTTTCGCCGTAACATTTTCCAACATCGGGGCTTGCTCTAGAAAAATCATGAACCTTTGTAGTTTCATTGTAGCCAATAGCACAGTAAAAGAATCTAAAAGTTAATAAGACATGTAAAATTAAAAATACAGTCTTTATCTCCCACAATTTTACAGGCAGTGCGCTACCTGCTAGTTTTTTTTTACCATATCGGTACTTAAAAGAATTGGACACAGGCCAATTGAAGTCCAATTCTTCATAGTCGGTTAGTATTATGACTTACTAAATATGCGTTTTCTTTGATACGTTCATTCTGTTTATTTACTCGTATTTTTACTTTATCGCACATCAAACTTTGCACAAAAGCTTGACTTAACGCCATAGGACATTGTCTTCCAGTCATACGTATACATAAGCTAAGCAGAAATGACAAGTGGGCGGTGCGAAATAAGAAAACTAAAACTCAAATGGATTAAAAGATTAATACACACAGTACATTATTAATTTATTTATTCATAATCACGGTACCCTAACTTGTCGTAACCGTTACGAACTCAAGTATGAATACTTCTCTAATTAAGAAATCGTTAATTTACGATGATTAGTAAACGTCTAACGGTTTTGATCATAAACTTTCAGCCGTTAATTTAACCCAACGAATTCCATGTTAATTTAATTTAACAGCCGCCAACTGTTAATAAATCGTATTAAATGCGGAGTGAAAACGGCGCGAGCGCATCGAGCCCTTAGTGACGTCATAGAGAAGGCAAATCCATCATAGACAAGCTTAACGGTAAAGCGCGCTAGAGACAACTTTCCCTGCTCTTAGATCGTGTGTTAGAAGTGCAAAAGGTTTTGATACTTTTGGCAGTATATAATAAGTAAGTAAGTAATACCTATAGATTAAGAAATTGTAATAACATTGAAACATTTATACAGAATGCAGTTAGCTCTAGGAGATCTCAAACATTTGAGGTTAGCTTTCATAAAAACAAGTTTTTTCACTCTAACGATAAAAAGACTTAAGCAATCGCACTGACCACTAAATAATAATAATAAGCTACAGTGTGCTGTGCAGCCCGTCAATTCTTTTATCCGTTGTTCCGTTGTTATTCGTAGTTTATCCATTCCTGTCATCCTACGAGCTTGACCGTGACTATGACAAGGACAAAAAACGCGCTGGCTAGACCCGAAAATCTGAACATAAAGGTAAGTTAGAGATAACGGGCTCAGAGGCCGTACTCCCTAGCGTTTCGTTCGTATTTTCGGATCTCAGCGCGTTCGATCGCACGGGCAAGCTTGTTAGAGTGACATCTATGGGTACATGAGGTTGACTGGCAGAAAATGCTTTTAGCATTAAGTCCACCCTTTGTACATTTCTTGTGCAATGAAATTTTGACAAAGGTTGACTGGCAGAAAATGTTTTTAGCATTAAGTCCACCCTTTGTACATTTCTTGTGCAATAAAATTTTGACAAAGACAACGGCTTAGAGAATAGCAGGTGTGGATAATTGCATGATAAATTTTCAATAAAAATAAGTTCATAGTCAATAGACGTCACTGTTACTCTACCTAAGCCCAGAAGTACCGACTGAAGTAATAATTACCAAAGAAATTAATACGATTGTATTACAAAATATCAAGACTGGTCAGTCGCCGTACATACATGCAATGCACTGAGCAATGCAGCTTTCACTGCACTGCAGCCGCTCGCTGCGCCACCTAGCGTGCTACTTAGCCTATTTTCAGTCTAGACTAGCCTAGTGTGTGAATAATCCTGGTGCAAGTTCAAGATCTTTCTAAAACTTGACGAACATTTTGGTGTAATGGTCAAGAAGTTGACTATTAACCAAGAGGTCTCGGGTTTGAACCCCGCACTGTACAAACATTTGTATGCATGAACATGTCTATTTGTACTGGTCTGGGTGTTATATGTATTTATTTAAGTTTATTTGTAATATCACTGTTGATTCTGATATCTGTAACACAAGTGCTTAACTTATCACGGAGTCAGATCAATGTATGTGATCAATGTTGTTGTATATTTATTTATTCATTTAAAATAAGGTATATTATTTTAAAGGCACATACGAGATACCCCAAAATTCATATAACAACAGACGTAGGGTGTATCTTGTTAATTTTTAAGTACGAAAGACAAATCCTGCTAGTGGTCGATATTCATTAAATATAAGAATTATTTAGTAACTTAAAGCTAATTCATTTATGTTTTCACCGATCTGCGGCGAAGTCCAAGGTGGTTGTGTTTTTAGCGGGTATTTATTTAAACGTTTTTCTTAAAGTATGTAATAAGTACCTACCTATTTACTTATTTCTGATCCCCTGTTAATTTAGCGCCAGGCAATTGGTTT
Organism: Pyrausta despicata; assembly: GCA_963921415.1. Taxonomy (NCBI): domain Eukaryota; kingdom Metazoa; phylum Arthropoda; class Insecta; order Lepidoptera; family Crambidae; genus Pyrausta; species Pyrausta despicata. The sequence goes on from OY992869.1 coordinate 7,959,117, forward strand.
GATCGGTAAAAAATAAATATTTACCTATTTAGGTAGCTACCTAAGTTTTGATTTTTATATTAACAATAAAAATACCGAAAAAATATACATACATATACCTAAATACCAACATAACACCGTTGAACGGTGCGGACACTGATGTGTCGCATTTACATAAAAAACCGACACACGAACATAATAAAAAGCATATTTCCTACAATTCAGGAAATTTTCCGGTCTTCGTAATGTTACAGACATTTTTTACAGAACCGCCCCGTAACTGGCATTGGCATTGCGTGCGTATACGCAACACTCACACTGGTACACACGGTTTAACATCAAGCTACTCATTTTCGTTGTAAAATCACCTTTATTACGAGAGCATGAGATACCGAAGTGATTAGCTTTACGTGTGGCCATGCGTACGGTTAAAGTCAGTTAACAGACGACACGCACACAGACGAGATTGCGTACTGCACACGAAAGTGTGACATCCCCCTCTACCTCCGCCCTTCCTTTACTTTTTTTTAGATGGGTTCAAAGGCAATTTGTTTTTTAATCCTAACACTTATTTTTTCGTAGAAAATCTGAATCAAAAATGAAAAAAGACAGTAAAAATGGAATCAAAATAAAATATAAACGTATGTCCTGAAACCATCTTAATTTAATTTACATCTAACATCAAAGCTGTGTTGTACTTGTATGCATGATTAACGAATGATAAACATGATTTAAATATACTGTGATGATGAGATGAATGAGTCTTCAGAAAGGAATAAATTATTTGTATTTAAACTATCAGTTATATTTAATAACAAACACATTAGAACCTTGAAAACAACAACATTTGGCAAACATTCTCTGACCTCAAAAACAATTTCTCTAAAACCATACACTATTCACACACACAGTCACAAACTTTTATCTGTACACGGCTTGTATATACACAGTTACACACAAACAAAAAATAATAAATACGCATAACTTTGCCTGTGTGGGTAAAGAAAGGTGGCTAACTAGGTGAAATGGCACAGTGATAATAAGAGACTCAGAATCAGTAGACTCAATCGTAACAAAGTTTTAATTGCTTGGCTTCTTGTGTTCATAATAAGATGTGATAAGGCATAGACAAGCAAGATGAACTGAGGACCTTTTAAAAATCGCACGATCGACACTACATGCATCGGCTATTAAATGGTCGACCTGGAAATAGTTGGAGGATGTTCAGCTGTGGGCCAATGTTTGTTTTGCAGCTAAATATAAATTGATAGATGATGATAAGATTGTGGCGGCTTCTTCCTAAAGTTCATACACATACACGTATCTAGCTTTCGGTCTCACTGCAGTTTTTGACTATCTGTCTCTGTAGAATTCGTCACCAACGACTGAATTAAAGTGTTAACGAAGTACCTACCTGAATTGTTAACTTCAACATTGCATGGTTTAGAATATCTAGTGCGTCTTATTCGTCGCCATTTTAACTGCTAATGTTGGTTGACCTGCTGCTATTACTTCCATTATATCTGAGCTAAGTGTAAGCCGAATGACCACATAAAACGACTCTTAACGTCATCCGTCGAAACATTATCGACTTGATGAAATATATCGATTGAATTACCGTTATTTATTGCAATGTCAATAACGATATACGGCTGTAAATGTTATCGTTATTTTAATATGAACCAATCGTTGAGTAAAACGGGCGAGAACCATAACATAATCGAGGGATATATTTTGCGGTCTGTTAGCGTCCGATTCAAGTTTACAGTGGATTATATTATCGTTTTTTTAAGTTAAAAGATCTTCATTTTGTCGTACTGTGTCGTCAATTATATTATGAAAAAAATTAACCCTGTACAAACCTAAGAAAAATCTGTAAGCCTGAGGTTATGAATAAATGATTACGATTACTCGTATTATAGTCGACAATGAGCTTTACACTTTTCCAATAAGCATTTATATGCTTTATGAATAAAAATAGAAAAATTCAACTTAAAACAATGTTTTACTTAGCTTTTTTAGGTGCCTTGGACGCTCCGGATTTTCTTAGATACCTTCTAAGCTTCTTTGCAGTTATCTCTTTGTCTTATGTTAGCTGCCGCAATTGAACCATTTTGAAAATGTTATCTTTTCACTTGATAATGGCTACGTCTTACAAAGCCATTAAGAAAAAAATAAACTGCTCCCAACGTGTTTAATATAATTTTACAGGGTGTCACAGGAACCATGTGACGTCGTTAGGATACTCATAGCCAACTTTTGACACCACTTGTATTTTTTTTAAACTGTACATAGAGAGTGGGATCGAGTGTAAATTTAAATTCTGCTGGTAAGATAGCATTTGGCTGTTTTATTATTCTACAGGTGAAAACACATACCAGCCATAATACACATAATTAACACCAACACTACACAGAAAAGTTCATAGCTAAAACCCCCAGAAAAATTAAAAAAAAAACAAAAAAATATCCTTCTAAAACTATTAAAAAACGCGGAACATACATTGAGGTCAAACGTTTGGTATTAGTGTCCCGAAAACGCAGACCTTCGCTGGTACAGGTTTCCTGAGACACCCTGAAGTAGGTATCAGCTTACAAGTCCACAATCTATCATCAGCCTATATACGTCCCACTGCTGGGCACAGGCCTCACCTCAACTATGAGGTGGTGCGAGCCATAATCTACCACGCGGGCTCAGTGCGGATTGGTGGAGGGGTGTGTGTAAGGCACCTAAGTGACCAACCTTACTGTCAGATGTTATTAAGCCGCCCGAGGGCCTCCGACCAGGCTTAACGACTATCGATATTAACCGGGACCAACAGCTAAACGTGCCTTCCGAAGCACGGAGTTGCTTGTAAATAGACGTCACTTTTTTATTTTCAGAATGGTCAACCATCCCAAACATGACCGCGCCGTAGGTTGCTTTCGGTATCATTACCAAAGATAATATCTTTGTCATTACCAAAGCGCTGACACCACTGCGCCACAAGCACCTCCAAGTCAACAATGGGTGATGATATCTCCGTGTGGTCAAGCCCAGATTTCGCCGTTTCTCTAAACTCTAAGGGAAAGGGCCCGCGCCCGCGTAGAGACTAGAACATTCGACGAACTACAGCCAGAGAATATCGTTTTAGCTGTACTTTCTAGTTGTAAAATTATTCTACCTATTATGATGCTAGAAATTGTACAGTTCAGTGAGTGTGCTTATAAATGAATTCTATGACATGGCTTTGCGTACCTTATTGAAACCTAGATTAACTCCTATTCGTCGTTTTTGTTCAATATTATAATGATTTGGTTTCATTAAAATTGGTCTTAATGACTTTAAGGAAACATTGTATCAATACCCGTAGGTACACATACTCGTAGATAAATCTCTCTAATCTTATCTATGCAAAGACAAATCATTTGCACTCGTGTCTTAATAATAGCAAATGCACAACAAAAAATCATATGCTACTATTTAATCACCTTCGTAAAGCTAAAGAAGGGGCCGAATTGCTATTCGCCGAAAAAACGTTAATCATCAAGTTCAGTCATATACAAGTAATACAAAAATGGCGACCGCAACGAATGCAGATGTAAAATGTAAGCATAACTTACATAAACGTTGACCCAGAACTTGAGAGAAAGGTCTAGTGCGCCCTCCCCCCCTGCCTTCCTCTTACAAGCGCAGAGGCAGACACTCCCCCCCTCTAATGCACCAGACTTTGTCGGTCCGCTTTGCATCTCAATTTTATGACGCTGCGAACGGTTACGCTATCTAGAGTTGTTAAAACCACCAAAAAACACAAACAAACAGACATAGGGGTCAAACTAATAACAGTTTTTCTGTCGGGGGTTAAAAAGGGGGAATCGCACGTAATTCAGTCATTCAGTGGTTTCGTGCACTTTTGGCCCTTCGTGCATTTTATGTTCTAAAAAAAGTACCTACAAGGGTCTTGAAATACGGGTGTGACCCGTGCGAATTTTCCATGAGCACACAGTGATATTTTCGAAATTCGCACGAGAATCAAAACCTACAGGGTACTTCCCGTAAACTTAGAATCTTGAAATTTAGTACGAAGTCACGTCGTCTTATAGTACAGATATAGGAAAAATTACTAAAACCGTAAATTTTCAGTTTCATCATATAAAAAAATATATATTTGAAAAATATTTTTGTCAATTTTGAAAATTTTAAAGTTACTACTCCTTATCTCATGAACGCGTTGAGATATTAAATTAAAATTTATATTAAATACTTAAGTCTATAATACCGTCTATAATAGTGATGGGTGAACTTTTACTTATATTCCTACAGGTTTGTACGGAACCCTCGGTGCGCGAGTCCAACTCGCACTTGACCGGTTTTTCTTATTGCTTCGCGTACCTACGGAACTGAGGGCGAAACGGAGGACGCTGTCAATTTGTATCACTACATAGTACCTATAGAGCAAAGTCGCTTCCCGCGTCTGTCCCTAAGTCTGTCTGTATGTCGGTATTAATGTATGTATGCTTAGATCTTGATAACGGTATGACTGGTAGAGAATGCCTCATGGCGTTGAGTCCACCTTTAATGAAGCTTAAATAAAAAAGAATCATTAAAACTACTCCACGTATTTTGATCTAGTTTATTAATAGATAGAAGACGGTTTAGTATAAAAATATGGAAAAAATGTGAAACAGCGGGCAGGATAGTGTCTGCCGGGTCTGCTAGTCTGTCACACAAATATGTACAGTATCACAGTATAAGCCGCTCTCAAAAGCCGTGAAAGTAGCCCTGCGCCTGCGGCTTTCATTTCACGGCCTCGTTGCAGGAGCGCAGCCAATCGCCCTTTTGCAATTTGTATAGTTAGTACTCCGTTCTATTACCTACTTGTGGTGTGAAGACCTACCCAGTGAAACCCTTTCCAATCTTGTGACCAACGCAGTTAAGATCTCATGTCTAATACCTGAAGGGTGACCAATAAATGGAATGATGTAATAGTCCTCCTAGCCGATTTCGACCACGGCGGCCAATCTCAACAGAGATCAGCCAACTATATTATAGTGCACAAGTGTGAGCGCAATACTAAGGTGCACTGACTCTTCCTTGACTCTCAAAGTTTGGTGAGACGGCAATCCGACATGACCGGAGAAATCAGGCGCAGGACCAACGGCTTAACGTGCTTTCCAAGGCACGGGGGTGTATCACCGCCAACCACAGAGCTCCTATTTGGCAATCTGTGCCGCCAACTGTTTATGTATGAATGAATGATGTAATTGCCATAGCCTAAGAAGAGTCTGCGTCCATCGGGTATATATTAATACGGAAAAGGTAAGATATGTATGCTATTTCATATGGCTAAATAGGTTAAAGCTCTATTTTATGTATTTACGACCACATTTTTAAAAAATGTTCCCTATTTAAAAGCAAATAAATAAATTTGAATTTAATACATTTCTAAAAAACTGAGACACAATCAATCACAAAGGGTCACTTTTTACTGTTCACTTTTTACTTTTTATTCAAACATTACCCTACTAGTCAGCAAGAAAACAAAATAAAAGAGGAATAGAGAATTAATTTCTGACAAGAAAATGTATTTTCTTAGCGTTTCCCTTTTTCCTTTATCTTTGGCGCTTCTTGGAAACAGGCTCTATCCTGTTTTAGCGCCCTCCCATGGCAACGTTGGGAACTAGACGGCGAACTACCCCGCAAAAGCCTGCAAATTGCTTTTCAGAGTTGCCACAATTTGGCTGGCAATTTTCATTAAGGCTTTAGTAATGTTAAATGAAATTCTGATTCAGATTTGACAAGATTTTAATTATCATGGATGTTGGTTATCAATTTTTAAAATGATCTGGCATGCATTTCCTTATACAAAATAATTTTATGACCTTTTCTAAAGTTGAATTTACGTCATAGAGTTTTTTTAAGCTGGTAACACAAAACCAGGTCAAGGAAGTGCAGAAAACTGTTCGCAAATATTTTTTTGCTAAATTAGAACAAATGCAATTATGTAAATCATGTAATAATTATTCCCCCAAGATGATAGTGAGATAACTATCCAAGTTATGGTAGATCTAAGTGTGTGTGTGTTAGAAAGGACAAAAAACTAAGGTGGTGTGTGATGTGACAGAATACCGCATAGGATTTATCTGGAAATTAATTGAATTTAATCTAATTCCGCCGTTTATTTTCTTGTTGTGACCTTCCATGTAGTCGATAAGGTAATCGGAGGTGAGACTACAGCTGTTTTCATAAAATAATAATCGTCATAACATTTGACCCAGTTACGTACGGTGTCGTGTGCGTTGACCTATGGAAGTGAATGCGGACAAGCTCAGGATGTTATTTTTAGGATATGTACAGCTTTGCAGATAATTAAATATTTATAAATGCCGTTCTTGATGCTGGATTGCGAAATAAACTACGAACTTACGCTCCTCTGTGTGATATCTCTTGGATTGTGGTGAGTTCTTTGTTCAAACTTTTGAAAGATAGTGTCAAAAAGTAGCCACTGACCAAGTGTACATGGCCAGTTAAGTAATCATTGTTGTTTAGTTTAAAATTTTCTAAATGCTTTTTTTTAAACCAAATTTTTTTTTCAGGGTAGATAGAATAAACGAAAATACCTAAGTAAAACATGATTGAACTGCTCTCATCTGCTACAGTTATCAACAAACCAAACCCATTGCAAAGACATGACCTTATCTAAAATATGACTTCCTTCATGGGGATCAATTTATGGGTAGCATTTCATTTATAAAAACTATTTTTATGAGTTTTCCCTTGAAAAAACTGCCACTTGTGATTTCACTATGGAGATCAGGATACCTGACTAAAAATAGCAAATTATTAAACAAATAAAGCAGGAAATCATATCATATACAGTAGCTACCTGACCATAGAGGCTGCATGATTGCCAGAACTGTGCCAAAGATAAAAATGGGTTCCAAATTTGAATGTTTGTGAACTTTTTTCTGTAGCTGAGATGGTGACCTAGGGTTGTCATCAATGAAATAGATTTAAGGCAATATGGTTTTATCTAACTGAGAGAGAGAGAAAAGCAGAGGGATTCACCTGGGCGTTCTGCCCTAAGGCCGGGGTAGCCCTCGGCAGTGATGAAGAAGCAAAATGTCCGCACTCTATCGTTAATTGTGTGCACATTTACATACTTGTTAGTTGGTGCAGCAGTATTTGACGCATTGGAATCAACCACTGAAAGGCATAGATTTGAAGTATTACAAGGTAAACATTTTTTTGAATTAAAAACTTCAAGCAACTCAAAATTAATAAAAAATGGTTTATATTATTTACTGCCCATTTTGATTAATAATTACTCCAATTACATACTTAACTTTTCTTTCAAGGACGGTATACAAGGCACAAAAAGAGTTTTATTGTGATAACAGTTAAAGCTGTTCACCGTTAATGTTTTATTGAAAACAATTCCAATTTCACATTACAGCAATTGAAGGCATAATAATAAGGAAGTACAACATCACTGAAGAGGACTTCCGTGTGATGGAGACAGTGGTGCTGAAGTCAGAGCCACACAAGGCTGGCCAGCAATGGAAGTTTACTGGAGCATTCTACTATGCCACTACTGTGCTAACTACTATTGGTATGATATTTAAAATTGTACTTTATTTTACAACACTACCAAGCTATTTTCTGTACAAATACTATTAGTTTTACAATGGTAATTTATTTATTTATTTATTTCATACATACATCTATCTTTACAGAAAAAATCCAAAGCGATAGGTGCAGGCCAGAATAAATTAATCAATTAAAATATACAATAATTACAAATAAATCAAATTCAAAATAAAACAATACATTCATACACTCAAAAATAATAATAATAATTTACAAACAGGACAAACTACAGATGATAACATATTATTTTTAATGTCACTTTTGAGAACTCAGCCCTCGAACAATGAAAGAGGTATTTAAGAGTATTCAATTAGATTTGATAACTCTTTATTGCACACCATAAAACTACAAACAGAGCTTTTTTAACAGTAAACTGAGAAATGATAGTGAAATTAATTATACAGTCTCTATTATTGCTAAGACTTATATTTTTAAACAACCATAAACAAAAGAGAAATGCAGAATTTTCTTACAACCTCATATTGGCGCCCAACGTGGGGCAAATGAATGACGCAAAAATGTATTGTGTTCAATGTTTATAAAAGCAGGAATAGACTTAAAATTTGGTTATTTGCAGTCACTGCTAAAAAAATTATGCAAACAGTGTTGTAACATGTCAAAGTAAGAACTTTGTTAGTATTTAAAAGTTGATTTTAGCTTGGTATATCATATAGCCATTAACATTGATAATTTGGAGAATGTTTTTGCAGAAAAATCATGAGTCTGAACCAGGAATGGAACCTGCTCCTATCGGGTCCCATGCGTAGCCTTTCCATATCCCAGATATTGGCAAAGCGTGTTTAAATTTAAACATAACTGTGCCACAGCTTAGCCGCACGGTGACCTGCGATCCTATCGCGACTTATTTATGCTAAATAGATCGTAATTATGTTCTATTTTATTTATTTACACATACAGTGCGGGGATCGAACCTGCGACCCCTTGGTGTAATAGTCAACACCATAACCATTTACACCAAAGCGGCGGCATTTATTTTGCTTTAAATTTTCACTAAACGACGCCAGCGCAGGACTCATTTGAAAAAACTAGAGCTGGAATTCAGTAGAAAAAACTAGAACACCCACACATCACTCGTCGAGTCTTTTGTTGGTGTCAGTGTTGTGTTTCTAGGTGCATCTTCTGTGTGACATTGTGACTTGTATTGTAAGTCATGCGACTTCCAGCTCTAGTTTTCCAGGTGGTTACAGTTGGATGTATTTGGGTTCCTGCGAGTGCGGTGCCGTGTGTGTAAAATATAGGCCCAAATCAAAATTAAAACTGAACTGGTTTATTGCAATAGCGAACAAAAAATATTTCGGCACCGAACCCTTATTAGGCGATAGTAAGATCCAAACGTTGTCACGAGTTAAATAGGCACAGCGCCATCTATCGGTAAAACTATGAACTAATATTTGTACACAACATTGTGTTAGCTATTTGACTCTTAACAATCTGATTACAAATTGGACAGTGTGATCACTGCCTAAATACTTTATTGAATCGTAGGCTGGTCTCACCAAAAACGCTCTAACCATCCATCAAAGGATTTTTTTTCTGTAAATAGACTCACTTTTACACGTCCCATACAATCCTACCACAGCTTCGGGACAATAGGCATGATGACACCTATCTTAAATATTTTCAAGACCATGGCGTTTAAAAAGCATAGCCCCTATGAAGTTAATACAACCGGTTTATTTCCAAAAAGCTGTAGAAACCAATTAAAATGAAAATAATTAATTAAACACACAAAATTCAATAAATATTCGGTCAATTGACTCCGATTTCTGATACATAACAGTGACATCACGATTTTGTATTCCCATACAAAATCTATGGAGGCAGACCGTTTTGACAGATAATAAAGAGTATGTCAACGATTGGTGGTGTCATCTAGACTAGTCGGGGCAAGTTCAGCTGGTGCCGAGAAAAAGCTGCGCAGGCGACTCAGTCACCATTGCCATTATAATTGATGGAATCAGGCGTTACTTTCCGGAAATCCATGACTAAAGGTGAAAAAGAGGATAATTTTATATATATTTTATTTTTATTTTATTTTTATTAGAGCTATAGTTGTGAGTTGTAGGTATTTTAAGTCCTGCGACTTCCAGCTCTAGCTTTTTCAGGTGATTACAGTTGGATGTATTTTGGTTCCTGCTCTGGCGTTTTTAGTGGGAATTTAAAGTAAAATAATCCTCATTTTCAGCTTTACCATTGCCATTGCCTCTTTAAAGTATTCTTCTTATTTGCTGTCGACAGGCTACGGCCACTCCACGCCGGCGACGATCGGCGGGAAACTGTTCACGATGTTCTACGCCATCGTCGGCATCCCGCTCGGCCTCATCATGTTCCAGAGCATCGGTGAACGGGTGAACAGGCTTAGCAGGTCAATTGCCTATTATTTCATTATCAATGCCATTTTTCTCTGGGGAAAACATAAATCAAATGCAACTACAATTATAAAGTTAATAAATAAAAACTTGCTCTCAAGTTGATGGTAACTACAATGTAGGTTACCTACCTTTTGACTGTGTTCTACTCGTGTCATCACGTAAAGTAATGTACCGCTATATTTAATAGCTATTTACGTCATGGATGTTCCAAGCCTTAAAATGTCTCAAGGGTTAAACAAGGAACCCGCGCCGCACGGACCGTAATTTAATGATCCCCTCACAATAGTCAAGAAAATACACTTTCCAGAAATTTCATATTACGACATGAAGTCATAACGATATACCTTCTTGTAATTTGTCCACAGTGTTATAATAAAGTCCATAAAAAAAGCGATGGAATGCGAACAAACCAATGCAACGGAGGTGGACTTGATTTGTGTGGTGACCACGCTGTCCTCGCTGACCATCGCGGGCGGCGCCGCGGCCTTCTCCAAGTTCGAGGGCTGGAGCTACTTCGACAGCGTCTACTACTGCTTCATCACCTTGACTACCATTGGTGAGTGCACCTACCTTGTCTTTGTGCCTACTGTGTGGTGACCACGATGTCCTCGCTGACCATCGCGGGCGGCGCCGCGGCCTTCTCCAAGTTCGAGGGCTGGAGCTACTTCGACAGCGTCTACTACTGCTTCATCACCTTGACTACCATTGGTGAGTGCACCTACCTTGTCTTGGTGCGTACTGTGAGGTGACCACGATGTCCTCGCTGACCATCGCGGGCGGCGCCGCGGCCTTCTCCAAGTTCGAGGGCTGGAGCTACTTCGACAGCGTCTACTACTGCTTCATCACCTTGACTACCATTGGTGAGTGCACCTACCTTGTCTTGGTGCCTACTGTGTGGTGACCACGCTGTTCTCGCTGACCATCGCGGGCGGCGCCGCGGCCTTCTCCAAGTTCGAGGGCTGGAGCTACTTCGACAGCGTCTACTACTGCTTCATCACCTTGACTACCATTGGTGAGTGCACCTACCTTGTCTTGGTGCCTACTGTGTGGTGACCACGATGTCCTCGCTGACCATCGCGGGCGGCGCCGCGGCCTTCTCCAAGTTCGAGGGCTGGAGCTACTTCGACAGCGTCTACTACTGCTTCATCACCTTGACTACCATTGGTAATGCACCTACCTTGTCTTGGTGCCTACTGTGTGGTGACCACGATGTCCTCGCTGACCATCGCGGGCGGCGCCGCGACCTTCTCCAAGTTCGAGGGCTGGAGCTACTTCGACAGCGTCTACTACTGCTTCATCACCTTGACTACCATTGGTGAGTGCACCTACCTTGTCTTTGTGCCTACTGTGGGGTGAGCACGAACAACTATCCTAACGTATTCGTAGCGTTTGCCTATCGTTAACTTGTCAATTTGTCTGGGGAAACTGTCAGATTCTGACATTTGGACGACACGAATACGTTACGATAATGTTTGTGCTCACTCCACTGCTTCATACTGGATGCCCGCATGGGACTACACCTTCGGAATAAAGGAACATGCTCATTGCATTTTACTAAATTAAGGAATTCGTAAAACATAAAGAACCTTAATATAGTCGATGCAAAATCTAATTTTATAAAATCTTATTTAATAATAATTTTGTGATTGAATTGACGAACAAATATAATTTCTACTCTTGACATTTTAATAAAATCAATTAATCAAAATTTTTTCCATAATTATTTAAACATTTGCATGCTATTTTATATAGCTAAATAGGGCAAAGCTCTATTTTGTGTATTTATGACCACATTATTATGTAATCTACCCTATTTATAATAAAAAAAGAAATTTGAATTTATAACGAAAACAAACAAAAACAAAAAACAGACAAAAGTTCGGTAGTCACGTCAATATCACCATTGTTAAGTGTACTAAATTGTGTCTTCCTTGCAGCACTGCTTCCTTCTTCATACAGAAACAATATTCCTTCTAGCCATTTCATTCAGGGTATCTAACAGGGGCGGCTCTGACTCGTGTAGAGCCCGTGTGCAATGAAACCCTTGCGACAATATTCCTGCTAGCCATTTCCTTCAGGGTATCTAACAGGAGCGGCTCTGGCTTGTGTAGAGCCCGTGTGAAAGAAAGAAAGAAAAATATTTGCAATGTAACCCTGGCGCGCCCCCTGGGCCTGACCCCTCCCCTCCCCCCGCACCCAGATGGGCCAAAAGCAAAATTCAGTTTAGTGTATCGATCTGTACATTGACAATGTTTTTACAAAAAAGATTGCTTAACATGCAAAAATATTAAGTTACGTTCCTATCCACACAAAAGCTCGACCCTGCACTGCAAGACCCCAAGATACTGTTAGCTCATTTTGTGTGGTAAAAACGTAACTTAATATTTTTGAGTGATGGTTCTTTACAATTTTTTCAAAACTATGTAATGACATAAGTCCTTAGTTTACCTATGAGCAGAGACGCTGAAAAGTATCCGAAACGTCAGGTTAAAATAAAATGTAAATAATCCGTAAGAAGTGTCGCATTTCAATGTCTTCTGTTCGCGTAAACCGAAGAAACAAATATATGACCCTTAATTCTGATAACTTTTTGTCTTGTCCCCAGGCTTCGGCGACATGGTAGCCTTGCAGCGAGACAACGCACTCAACCGCAAGCCTTCGTACGTGATGTTCGCGCTCATCTTCATACTATTCGGGCTGGCCATAGTGGCTGCCTGTCTGAATTTGCTGGTTCTGAGGTTCGTCACCATGAACACGGAGGACGAGAAGCGAGATCAACAGCAAGCGGAACAAGTAAGTAACATATTTGTCTCTTTCTCCCACACGCTAAGGCCGAAGTTAGTGACAATAGACTAGAGACCCAGCATTTTGTGTTTCGGGCAACATATTATGTACCAAGCGATGTGGTGCGTCATCTTTTCCTAGTGACACCGAAAACCTTGTGTCACTAGCAACGTGTATCAGGCGACATGTTTTTCTGGCAACGGGTAACCATAGATCGCCAGAAAAAGTGTAGAAGAAGAAGAAGAACCATAGACATAAATATATTGTAAGTTTTTGATGGTTGCTGACATTGAGTGACAAGACGAGTGTGTTCCTTGCGATGTCGCACGACAAGCTGTGTAGCTAGCGACGTCGGGCGGTATGTGTCACTTCTCTAGCATTTGGGTCGGGTGTCATTAGTTACCGAAATAGGTGGCGCGACATCATCTCAACTTGTCAAGAGACAACGCGCTCAACCGCAAGCCTTCCTACGTGTTGTTCGCGCTCATCTTCATACTATTCGGGCTGGCCATAGTGGCTGCCTGTCTGAATTTGCTGGTTCTGAGGTTCGTCACCATGAACACGGAGGACGAGAAGCGGGATCAACAGCAAGCGGAACAAGTAAGTGACATATTTGTCTCTCTCTCCCACACGCCAAGGCCGTAGTTGGTGACAATAGACGAGAGACCAGCGGCATTTGTGTCTTTAGCGATATCGGGCAACATAGATAGATAGATAGATTAACACTTTATTGTACAATACAAAACAAAACTACAGACAAGTTTAACAAAGAAAGATGTACAATTTTGGCGGTCTTATCGATATAGCGATCTCATATTATGTAGCTAGCGATGTGGTGCGACACTTTTCCTAGTAGTAGCGTTGTCTGGCAACGGGTAACCAAAGACATAAATATATTCTAAGTTTATGGTCGTGGCTGACATTGGGTGACGAGACTAGTGTGACCCTTGCGATGTCGAACGACAAGCTAGCTAGCGACGTCGGGCGAAATGTGTAACTTCGCTAGCGATATTGGGTCAAGAGATAACGCACTGGACCGCAAGCCTTCCTACGTGATGGTCGCGCTCATGAAGATGAGTGAGTATGAAGATACTATTCGGGCTGGCCATAGAGACTGCTGTTTTTTTTTGCGTCTGGAAAATGCTTTACGCACCCATAGTGCCTCTCAAGTTAGTGCTGAGGTTCATCACTGTGAATACAGAGGATGTAAACGGAATCAGCTGTAGCCCAAACAGGTACACTATCTGTCTCTTTTTCTCCCTTAAAAAACCAAATCGTCCATGTACGGTGCCTAACACGTCACGGTATACACTGTGATTTCTTATGCGCTTGCGATAATGCTGTTGCAAAATCACCCGTACTATAGTAGGTACTGATGTGACGGCCACCGGCAACTGTACTCTGATCTCTTTTCATACCACCTTAGGAGCACTTTTGAGACGTGTGGCCAAATGCGTGAATCATTCTATGCTTAAATCTTAACCTTCTTTCTTTATCTTCTTCTTCGTCGTTCCTGACGACGCTGAATATCACGACCACACAGAAAGTTCCTCCGTCCATTTGGCCATGGACTGCTTTGTACAGACTTCCGTCCACTGCTTATCCAATGGCGTCAGACTATCTTGTTAGCGTCCGTCCTCTAGCGCGTTTACCCTCCACTTAACCCAGTGTTATCGATACGTTTCGGACCCTTTTCAGCTTCCGTGGTCACAGGTAGACTAAGGTGTTAGTTGTCATTACATAGTTTTGAAAAAATTGTTAACTACCATCACTCAAAAATATTAAGTTACGTTCCTATCCACACAAAAAAATAGTGTTGTAGTTTTTTTTTTGGGATTGGTTTGCTCTTGACCCAAGACTAAGGCCCAAAGAGGCAAAGACTGAGTCTACGATGGAGCGAGCTCACCTAGAAGATGCTTGTTCACTCTAGCTTTGAAGATTCCTAGGTTGTAATCGCACGGAAACACTGACGCAGGTAGTGAGTTCCACTCTTTTGCAGTGCGCATCAGGAATGTAAATGAGAAGCGCTTGGTTCGTATCAGTGGAAATTCTCAATACCATGGTACTCCAAATATGATAATAATGTGATCGGATAATGTGACCGAAGAAGTCTAGAATCTTCCTGTGGCATATTGTAGAAAGCCGTTTGGTGATACATATAGCTCGCTCAGAATAATATAGCTCGCCCTTTTAGCAGCACCATTTTCTTACAAATCCTCAATATCTCATCCTCGTTTCCTTTCGCAGGCGCAGCAAGTAGCAGTCCGCTTAGAAGGCGACGTGATCACGGCGGACGGCGCAGTCCTTCGCGGCGTTTCGCGCGGGACCAGGCTCCCCGCGGATCCAAGACACCGACCGCCTGGTAACTAAGATAACTGTTTTTTAAACTAAATCTATATATATACAACTCAAATGTGACTGAATAATTGATTAACATCACATACATTGATCTGACTCCATGGTAAGTAGCTTAAGCACTTGTGTTATAGATATCAGAATCAACATTGGTATTACAAATAAACTTAAAGAAATACATATAACACCCAGACCAGTACAAACAAACATGTTCATGCACATAAATGTTTGTACAGTGCGGGGATCTCTTGGTTAATTGGTTGGTTTATCCCACGACCTCTTGGTTAATAGTCAACTTCTTGACCATTACACTAAAGTTGTTATCAAAACATGACACGGTGATCTATCAACGCACAGCCCAAACCACCGGACGGATACGACTGAAATTTGCAATGGGTCAAAATACTTATGCAGGTAGATGTTATGACGTAGGCAAGGATTTTGATAAATTCTACCCCCAATGCAATAAAATACGGAATGAAAGTTTGTATGAAACTCGATGGCAAAAAACTAAACTCCTCGCGGGTGACCCCAGGAGTCCATTTTATACCGGACGTCCAAAGCTATTTATAAATCTGAAAACTTCAAAACTTAAGACCTCCTGAAAACTTGAGATCTACTGCTAAAACCTAAAAGAGATCATGGTACCATTTTTCTTTTACATTACAATTCCTTAAATTTTTAAATCTATTGATGTTGTTATTTTAAGACCACTAGTGGGGTGGAGGACTGATAACCTGAGATACAGGAACCATCCTAGTACAGGTATCAGCCCACCATAAATTATTTTTACCTAATTTATTTGATGTTCTTGATATCTGTGTATTTTGGTGAGAAATAAATATATATTTTAAGTTTAGGTAAAGTATTTGACCCCTTGTTTGTCCGAAACAAATAATTAAAACATTATGTTCATCTTGTTTCAGGCGACGCGTCCCTTATGCCTCTCTATGTAGATGAAGAATATGCTCCGAGTGTGTGCAGTTGTTCGTGCGGCTGCTGGGGTGCTAACAAGTAAGTTTTATTATATAAAGACAAAATACATACTATTTATATAAAAAATGTAGTTGGATTGAAGTTTTGGAACCTTGGATGACTCCCCCGGTTCATAGTGTATCCCCTTTGATAACCTGCAGCTGTGGATATTGTTAGGTGATATATTAGTATTTGAAAAATAAGTCTTCTTATGACAATATATGTGTTATTTGGAAAGACATATTGCCATGATAATTCCGTATTGAATTATTTGTTATAGACCTTGTGTACTTAGATCTTGTTTTTTTTTACTGGGTGCTAAGATCTACAGGTTCAATTTATAAAATTTATCCTATTATTTTAACTGTGATATAGAAAACTAACCACACTTGTTTGAGAAATCATGTTTTAGTAACATTTACGGAACCTGCAAAAGTAATTTGGAATGATACAATATTATTTAGTTAAAATACATACTTGAACAGTACGTACGAGTACCAGATATTTAAGACCTTCAAACAGATATTACAGTTAGACTTAAGATTGGCCCAAACCTAGCGAACCTAACCACTAGAAAAATGTGACTGTGTGATAGTGGCTTTTTATGAACGTTTAAAATACCTCTTAAACAAAAATAAATCCAATACATGTGAACTACAGTAATCAAAAAATAAAAATCCAATTAAACAGCTTTACCAACGTTCCTGATTAGTCAGTAAAAATGATAATGGTTTGTATTGTAGTGCCCTGTGTGAGCCCCTTTAGTTACCTTTAATCAAGCAGACGACTTATACTTAAAAAAAACTTTTTAAGAAACAAGCAAGCGTGTGTCAGGTACCCTAACTTGATAGTACGATTAAATATTATGTGTACGATCAAATGTTTTCAAGAAGAAATAAAAATTAACTGTCAATTTGAATAAAATAAAAAAGTATCTAATAAAAATCGAATTGAGAACAAAATAAAAAATTGTACAGTAACTGAAAATAAAACGATAAATCAAGATTAAAACGTTCAAAAATACCAATAGCAGTTGACCATATCAAATTGGCTTCCCTCAGCTCAAGGCATGACTCCAGAAGATCATAACGCTGGTTTTCAATGGAGTTCACAAAAATTTATGACTTCCGAAATCTGACACACCGCTTAGCCCTGTCGTCTGCTCGAGCCCTGCAGCCCCCGCCGTTTGCAGATCAGCGGCGCCCTACCGCGACCCGCTCTCGCCGGTCCCCCCAACCCACATCCGGCGGGTCCGGAAATCCGGCTCGAAGGACCGATTATCCGGCTCAAAGGACCGGGAATCTTTACGGCTGAACTCGGCGTCCGGATATCTGTACATGAACGCGAGAAACGATTTCCAGTTTGATCCGGAAGATTTTAGGGAATTGGTCGCGAAGAGACGGGAACAGCTGAGGAAGGGAATGATGGCGTACGATATAAGGTAAGGGTGTGGGGCAAGGTGGCGTATAGGGGAACATTTTATTCTATACAGAATACATACGTATTCATTGTAATCTGTCTTATTTACCACGCACAATCTTAATTACTAGACGCTAGACCTTGACGTTAATGACGGAGGTCATTTAAAATGAAGGATCCTGACCAATGAAAAAAAATGTTCCCTTCGCGCCAACTTGTCCAAAGCCAGGTACAGTTGGCTTGCATCTGCAAATATGTCTTTATTCACAAGCAATTTATTTCAATCAGAAACGCCAAATAAATATAAATAGTAATAATTAAATAAATATTGTTTTTTTTTACATTAAATATGCTAATGCCAAGATAGTGTTTGAATGAGGATATGTTGTATTAATTGTTTGTGAATAAGCATTATTTAAATGTAAGTTATAAGTACATTAAGTAGCTTAGTAAATAAGCTTATGGGACACACAGACGCACTGTAGGACTCCAAATGTAGGTAGTAACCTCTCCTAGAATGATACTGTTAGCTAGAAATTAGTTACTTAGATTAAGTTTCCTATAAGTATTTTGACCCCTTGCACCATTGTTATTATTTTAAGGTATCTTTGCACTTTTTTAACGGGTTATATTTTGATATTTGCTTCCTATGCCCACGCGAAAAATAATTTAATTTTGTCAGTTGTTAAGCTTCTTGAAAAAGCGGTGAATGTTTCAAATGGCAGCCATTTCAAAAATAACAAAAAAGTGTTTTATGCGTTTATAATATTATGTTTAGTTTGTTGCTATGATGTCCGTTAGCAAAAGAATGCTGTTATTTTTTTTCCAGGCTAAAGTTACCAAAGTTAATTGTTTGAAAAAGAGTGAACCGCAAACATTTTATTTCAACATGATAGATAATGGTAAAAAAAGCATTTGCATTTTTTATGCACGATTCACCACGCAAATTAAGTAATATGACAAGGAAATGGGCTTATTAAGATGGCTTCTAAATTTTTTCCCACTTAAGGTGCCTTTTCACTGACGCGGAGCAAGGCGGAGAAACGGAGAAATATTAACCAATAGAATTGCACAAAATCTCCGCTCCTCTTCATTGGGCAAGGAGTTACGTGCTACTTTAAAAATCATATAATACCGCTAATCGGAACGGGGACGCTGACTCGCAGCCTAGGTCCCGCACGCTGAAAAGTACAGCCAGGAATTCTAATCCGCTGTCGCGCTCCGCTTTCATGGACAGACAGTAACAGTAATTTATTGTCTGAATAAAATAGCACATGAATACGTAAATAGCATCAATTCGCCAGAGTCAGCAAAAACATAGTTATAATGGTATGGGTTCCTGGACGCCCATACGCTTTCTTGATATATGTAGTTGATAATAGTGAAAGCAGTAAAAACACTTGACACTTGATACTTGATTCATTTATTATTTATTATTGATGATGATGTGTGCACACAATGAAAATTGAACATAAACTGAACTAAAGCAATTAATAAAATAAGCGCCTAAATTGTATAGACAAAGATAAGCAATTATAATGACGTCGCAATGTGCGATGTAATCGTACAAATGGAGCGTACATACTAGACTTAAGCTAAAGAAGCATACACACTATAATCGACACACTTCACATTACGCATCACGGTTCTCCGCTCCGCACCGGTGGACAGACACCCCTTATCAACCCCTATTTTCCCCAGAAACCCCTAACTGTAGTGGCACCTGTACCCGCAGGTACAACAACAACTCGCAGCTGCTGACCCCGTACGCGCGCGAGTCGCCGGCGTCGTCGCTGTACTCGGGCGCGCGCTCCGCCGCCCGCAGCCGCGACCCGCTCGTCGACGACTACGACTCCGAGAAGAGCTCGTACGCGAGGAAGAAGCTGCTCAAGAATATTGCTAGGTGAGTGCTTTGCAGCCCCCGTCATCAGCAATCTACCTCGATCAATGGCTCGAAGGACCGGAAATCCGGTTCGAAGGACTAGGTATCCGGCTCGAATGACCGGGTATCCGGCTCGAAGGACCGGGTATACGGCTCGAAGGAACGGGTATACGGCTCGAAGGACTATGTATCCGGCTCGAAGGACCGGGTATCCGGCTCGAAGGACTAGGTATCCGGCTCGAAGGACCGGGTATCCGGCTCGAAGGACCGGGTATCCGGCTCGAAGGACCGGGAATCTTTACGGCTCTTACGGAGAACTATTTCCATCAGTTTTGTCCCAGCTAGCGCAACGGTCATTCTAGCAAGCCAAGGACGCCAATACAATAGTAGCTTGGTAATACTTATAATAGTCCTCCTAGCCGATTTCAACCACGGCGGCTAATCTCAACAGAGATCAGCCAACTGCGCAGGAGATATTATAGCACAAGTGTCAGCGCAATACACAGGTGCATTCACTGTTCCATCACTCAAAGTTCGGTGATACGGCAATCCGACATGACCGGAGAGAGATCAGGCGCAGGGTCAACGGCTTAACGTGCTTTCCGAGACACGGGAGTGTAACACCGCCAACTTCCCGACTCCGAGGTGTTTTTGAGAGATTCGTTTTAGAAAATCTCATAAACAATTTGGGCTCGACCTGGGATCCGAACCCAGGATCTCTCGGATGTAAGGCAGAAACTTTGCCACTACACTAACGAGGCAGTCATCCTAATATTACAAATATTTATAATATTAATATCTGTATGTGCTTATTCCAGGAACACGGCGAACAAGCGCGTGGAGAACTACTTCTACGACGACGCGGTGTTGCATTTCGACGACGAATACGCTTTCGACGGCTCCATGCTGTTCGCGAAGAGGAGAAAATCGCCTCAACACAGGTGAGTGTTGCCGGTATAATCCCGGTGCGCACGCCCGCACTGCTGTGAAACTATCATTCAAGATACTCATTCGAAGTAAGAAAGTAGGTACTTTCTTACTTTATCGCAACCGTCATTATAGATATTTCTTTAACAGTTGGTCATATTTATTTTTATTTAGTGTATATAACTATATACGAGTATAATGTGTATTTATAAACATGTGTTCTTATATACCTAAATTTATTTTATTGTTTCATATTTAATGTCATGTGTCATATTATTTTTGTGTTTTCTCTTTTATTTATTTTGTCGCACCGCCCACTAATCATTTCTGCTTAGCCCAAAGATACGACTGATAGAGAATGCCCTACAACAGTAAGTCCACCTTGCGTGCATATTTTTGTTGTGCAATAAAGCTTAAATAAATAAATAAATGAAATGTGCGTTCAGTACAATACATGGTAAGTGCTCTACTTGAAGGGGTCCCGTGCGAGGTGTAGTGGGTAGGAGACACATAGACACTTTATTGTACAATACAAAACAAAATTACAGACAAGGTACTGAACTTTCATACATCTACTTAAACTCATAAATACATACAACATATGTTCTACTACATAAATAACTATTCGGTTCGTATGACGCAAGGCAGGTACAACCATTAGTTGGTGGATTTGTAAAACCTGGCCCAAGCACTTCGACGGTGAGTACGCATTCCACGGCTCCATGCGCGATTTAGGCAAAATATTCATAACACAGGTGACTAAGCCTTCTTATTAAGCTAGCGAGTGAAAATTAAGTCCACTTTTGTTTGAACGCACAATAAATTTTTTTTACAAACCTTGTAAAGAGGTGCAAATGCTTTTAAGCGGAAATGCATCATATGGGCCCAGGCTAAGACCTAGGCCTTCTTTTTCTACAACAAAAATCACTTCCCCAGGTGGGAAGACTACACGTGCCAACTGCCGCCCAACCCGCACGCGGACACAGTGTCCAACGACGGCAGCTACGGGTACTACCTGCCCGACGACGAGGAGCAGGACCAGTACTTCGTCAACGACACGCTCACCTTCAGCATGCCCTCGACAAGGGCCAGCGTTTAGGGGGTATACTGCGTTCAGTGTTATGTTGATGACTAGCGTCTCTACTACAAAATAACTAGTTCGGTATTGTCCCTTGTTTCAATATAAACCGGCGAAATCAAAGTGAAGGACAGCTCTGATGACATAACCTAAAGGGAGCATGTGTTTCAAGTTGGTGGGATATTATTTAAGCATGGTATAAATACTACCGATCTATATATTTTGTAGAAGAGAGTGTTTGAGTGGGTTTGAGAGTGTTGGCGGTTGTGCTTAAGCGAGAAAGATGTGGTTAAGGCAGTTTGATGTTTTAACCGACTTTAAAAAAAAGAAAGAGGGTTATCAAATCGTCCGTTTTCTTTTATGTAAGTTATCGGATATCTCCAACATGTGTAGCCCGATTTGAAAAAATATTGTTTATAATTAATTTATATTTTATTATTATTTTAATACTGAATGTATGTACTGTTTTATGTTAGGTCCCAATTCACATTTTTTGAGGGTCAATATCAATTTCCATACAAAAAAGACAATAACAGGCTATTTACTTATTATAGTAATTTTTAGTATGGAAATTTAAACTTCAATCGGTCAGTTTAGAGTCATTTAAATTACCCAATTTACTAATACAATAATTTTAATTTAATTATAAAAGACCCTAATGAAATACTTATCAGCTGTGAAATACTTATCATTGAACTCTCGCCTTATCAAATTGGATTATCGATTTTTGTTGTTAAACAATTGTTATTAATTTACCAAACATTCGGTATACTTAGATAATTGTTTTCTCGACCAATACAATCGTCAACACATCTCAGACACCATTAGTCGCGGGCTTAAAGTAGTCCACTACAATTGTACTGTGGGGTGAGCACAAACATAATAATATTCGTAACATATTCGGG
The DNA here is from genome assembly GCA_963921415.1 of Pyrausta despicata. Taxonomy (NCBI): domain Eukaryota; kingdom Metazoa; phylum Arthropoda; class Insecta; order Lepidoptera; family Crambidae; genus Pyrausta; species Pyrausta despicata. Next base: position 7,981,443 of record OY992869.1, read on the forward strand.
TCGTCCAAACGTCAGAATACATATAGCAATTAACTGTGGGCCCCACACTAGGAAATTCCTGTGTCGTGGAAACCCGATGGTTCTTACATGATTGCGACGGATGCAAGTAACTATGTGTTTTGAGTGAATTGATGATGATGAAGTGTGTGCGTGTGTATGTGATTTCCAGAAACTGACAATTTCCCCATACAAATTGACAAGTCAACGACAGGTAAACGCTACGAATACGTTACGATAGTTGTTCGTGCACACCCTTACTGTAGTCCAAGACTACCAAAGTGAAGCCAGACTACTTAACTATAAATCGAGCTATAGACTGCCCTACGCGTAGTCACTCCACGAGCCAAAGACCAGCGTTTAGTCAGAGTGATCACTCTTTCACGAATTTGGTGTATAGGTTCTCCTTGGATGAAAGTTCTGGTGTCATTGATTTGTTTACAAATATCACTATTGCTCACGATATAACAAATACAAAATAATTAATACAATAGAAGTATTTATTGATGGTCCCCAGATAGATAAACAGCATTTATTTATTTGGATCTCTTTATTTGTATTTTTTATCTCTTCATAACTTTATTTTCTACTGACTTGTAGTTTTTTTTTAATTACAGTATGTATCTTTTGTTATAGCCCCTATATTACAGTAACTATAAAAGCACTACAGATTTTTTGTCTCTAGTACTTTTAACTGTTAAAATGTACTAAAGACAAAAAAAATGTTTTAACAAGCCAAACGTGTAAACAGAATTTTAGCCGAGTCAGACACCTGGAAGTGTATGAAATTTAGCTTGCATGATTTGATTACATACAGACACGGGACAGGTTAAAAAAAGCTTGTAAACAGTGATGATACAAATCAATGGCGTCAGATTCTTGCTATGTAGCCAAGTCAAGGATGACTACGCCATAAGTAGTGATGTCAATCGTGCGTAACTATAGCTTGCTGACCAGGTTTTTTGCAAGTACGGATCCCTAAGATAGGTTACCTAGCTAGTAGCCTAGTAGCTATTTCTATCGACCTAGTAACTATTTCAGTTGTGATACCTTGTAAATGATTTGCACAGAATACATTTTTACAGTATAGGAAAAAGAACTTCTTGGAACTTGGAACTATCTGCGTTGAATGTATCATAAACTTTTACCTTTTGTTATCTTATTGTAATATTGTTTGAAGACCCAAATAATGAAAAAAAAAAACGATTTTTGACATGACAACGTCTTATTAATCGATGTAGCCGGCTGCACGCACCAAAAAACATGACGCATGCGGCGTTACCTCGCTCTGAGGCGTTATATTCAAGGCTTGAAGTGCAAGCGAAAGCGCGGAACGAGCGACAAAGAGGCAACGTGACGTTGTCACGTTCAACTATCGACAGTAAACCGACTTTACAGACAACCGATTTTTTTTTCCAAATCGAAATGACTCAATTATGGGGTCTACCTGAATTTCGAGTTTAAGTTGGTCATAACGATTCCTCTTACAAAATACTCGGACGCAATTGTATAAACAAATCCTTAAATACAAATGAAACCCTTATATTAAAGTTGAAAACAAGCTATAGTAACGCATCAGTGACACAACGGACTGCGCCGACCTAGGTTAGTGTTAGTACGAAACTTATAAATGGGCCAATTAATTAAAAATAAACTAGACTTTTACAAATTCGCGGTAGAGTTTGAGGATTTAGCTTTTACACGTAGGTGGATAGTGACGTTTTTTATTATCTAATTCTGAGCTTCCGGCTTCGTTGTAGATATTGTATAGGGGCCGCTTCGCTCCCCTCGGCCGTAGATAGGTTACTTTAAGATGAAATTCTGAAATCGGATATCTCTTTACTTTACAAACCCGTTCAAGAGAAGTTTACCCGATGTTCTACGTGAGCCAAACGCGACAAGTGAGAAGCGACGCGACAATATCAAATGTATGATTGATAGTTTACTACGTGACGAAGCGTATGTACGTCTGTGAGTGTACTACGTGACGAAGCGTATGTACGTTTATGAGTGTACTACGTGACGAAGCGTATGTACGGCTATGAGTGTATTACGTGACGAAGAGTATGTACGCCTATGAGTGTACTACGTGACGAAGCGTATGTACGTCTATGAGTGTACTACTCGACGAAGCGAATGTACATACAGGGTGTGTCGTAAATAGTGGTCCATAGTAAAGGAGTCGATACACTGTGTTCTTAGGTATCACAAACCGGGATTTTAATAATTTTTAAAACAAAGGGTTTCAAAATAATAATAATAATATTTTTTTTAAAAAATCGTACCTTGCATTACTAATTGGGCTGTATTTCGGACAAATATTATTATTTTTTCATTATTTTTTTTTAATATTACTGCTGAATACATGTTCTATTTTATCCAAATGCTTTTTTGGTTTTTAAGTTTAAAGGTAATCAAAAATTGAGTTTGTTTTGAATTTTCATTACTCTGCTCTAGCAAATCATGTGACTTTAGGTGCGTATGGTGTTAAAAAAATGTACTACACTGTCAGGGCCCATTATTTAAAAAAAACATTTATTAAATGCAGATTCTAAAAAGGTACAATAATAAGTGGTAAGACTAAAAAAAAATGTAATTGCCATTAAAATCGAAAAGGAGCTGAATTAAATTAAAAACTTTTTTTTTTCAGTTAAACATTAAAAGTATTGCAATTTTGTATTAAATCATTCAATGTAACATTTAACATCCAAAGAGGGTTTCTTTAATTTACCATAGACGTACCTCAGGTAAAAAAAGTCAATTGTGTTCCTGGAAATGAATACCCTTGGTACCGGAGCGGATAATAAAAATCCATTGAAATAACTCGGTGTATTACGTCACGGGGAGTGAGAAGGAGCGCTTCCGGTTTCTTTACGATTGTCCTAAAGAAAGAAAGAGACAATGTACCAACTTAAACAATAAAAAATTGTCCAGCTAGCTAGCCAGTGTGATTCCGTACGTCACATGCGCTTCTCGTCTTTTTGATATCTCTGCCGTTGAACTGTTTCTTCTTTCTGGACTTTGTTTTGCTTGTGATTTGGACTGCTGTTGAACTGTTTTTCTTTCTGGAATTTGTTTTGCTCGTGATTTGGACTCAAGTGCAGTGCAATAGCTAATTAAAGATGTCTCGATTCACACCGCGAGAATATGCCGACATGCATCTTATTTACGGCGAATGTGGATGCGTCGGAAGAGAAGCGGCCCGAGTGTATCGGGAAAGATATCCCGATCGTCGCCACCCAGATCATCGTGTGTTCGGTAGAGTGCGTTCCGCCTATACCGAGGGGAGGATACCCGGCACCGGCGTAGGCGGCGCAAGTGAGGGACGGCCAAGGGTCTACAATGATGAAGAAATATTAGAATTAGTAGAAGAAGACCCAACCACGTCGGTTCGTGTCATAGCACGGAGAACAGGCATATCAACAAGGACGGTACATCGGGTTCTACAAAGACATGAGCTCTACCCTTATCATTTTCAAAGGGTACAAAGTTTGTTGCCACGAGATCGGCCGTTAAGAATAGAGTTTTGCCGAGGAATGCTGCGTAGAATGAGGGAAGACCCACAATTTTACAATAAAATACTGTGGAGTGATGAATCATCCTGTAAAAAAGATGGTTATTTTAATATGCATAATCTTCACAGCTGGCAGTTAGAAAACCCAAACTTAATAAGGGCAGACAGGTCCCAATACCAATTTAAGATTAATTTGTGGACGGGGATCATTGGCGGACAAATAATTGGTCCTTTTGAGTTACCAGAAACTCTAAATGGTGAAAGATATTTAAATTTTTTGGAAAACGACCTGCCTGAATTATTGAGAGACGTTGATCCACAACAGCGACAAACAATGTGGTTGCAGAATGATGGCTGTCCAGCTCACTATGCTGTTATCGTTAGAGAACATTTAAATGAAACATACCCACAAAGATGGATTGGGCGGCTAGGTCCAATATCGTGGCCACCTCGTTCACCAGATCTCAACCCCCTGGATTTCTTTTACTGGGGGTGTCTGAAAGAAAAAGTCTACAAAGATGAAATAACTTCTGTAGATGAACTACGCCAAAAAATTCGGTCAGCAGCCGAGGAAATAAATGCTAGCGGATTTGCTCGCAGGCTGAAGCGATCTTTTATTCGGCGGTGCAGAGCATGCATCGCCGCTAATGGTGGCCACTTTGAACATTTAGTTTAAAATAATGGTCATTGGTTTAAGTAATAAATGGTTTTTGGATGATTTTAAAACGATGTTTTATTTTAAAAATCCATTTAGAAGTTAAAATTACTGTAAACAATTCAAACAACAACAACAACAATACTTTTAAAGCTTAATTGATTTTTTTTTATTAATTCATCTCTTTTTCGTTTTAAATGGCAATAACATTTTTTTTTAGTCTTACCACTTATTATTGTACCTTTTTAGAATCTGCATTTAATAAATGTTTTTTTTAAATAATGGGCCCTGACAGTGTAGTACATTTTTTTAACACCATACGCACCTAAAGTCACATGATTTGCTAGAGCAGAGTAATGAAAATTCAAAACAAACTCAATTTTTGATTACCTTTAAACTTAAAAACCAAAAAAGCATTTGGATAAAATAGAACATGTATTCAGCAGTAATATTAAAAAAAAATAATGAAAAAATAATAATATTTGTCCGAAATACAGCCCAATTAGTAATGCAAGGTACGATTTTTTAAAAAAAAATATTATTATTATTATTTTGAAACCCTTTGTTTTAAAAATTATTAAAATCCCGGTTTGTGATACCTAAGAACACAGTGTATCGACTCCTTTACTATGGACCACTATTTACGACACACCCTGTATATGAGTGTACTACGTGACGAAGCGCGATTGATATTAATACAAGTATTGGTTGCGTCGCACTTGTCGCTCCCGCCCTAGATAAGGCTTGTAAAATGAGATATCACACAAACACAGTGCCAAAAATGTAACTCATTTCATTAGACATGCGCAAAATCGTTCACTGAACTGAAAGGAGTGATATAGTTCAGTGGGAGTTGAAGATATGTATCACTCATCTAGTTCAATTAGTTCATTTAGTTCAGTAAATCTATAGAGGCTTTTATAACGTTCTATTGAACTAAATATATCTGTGCCAATATATTTGCCGAAAATGATTTTATGGAACACATTTTACATAGGCGTGATGACAGCTATCGCTAATATTAAAAGACCATAATTAAAATTAACTTAAACCAATTTATTTTCAAAAAAACTTTTTGATACACAATTTTTCATAAATATTCAGTTAATTGATAACGATATCTGATAACGTGACGTCACTTTAGAGTATTGCCATACAAAACCTATAGTAGGCGGAAGCAGATCGTTTTATCAGATGATGTAATTATCTTTGTATTTCAACTATTGGTTTAGTCATCATGCCTATTCTCTTACAAGCAAAAAATGCTATGAAATCTTAAACAAGTTAAGATTCCAATAATCCCAAATGTAAAACTGACGTTACATTGGTAGTTAAATTTGTCTTGAACGGGGTTGCAAAGTAAAATTATGAGATTAATGCTTAAATGCGAGCCTTTGCACTTTAAATAATCGATATTCGATAACTCGTTTATTTAACTTTACGAATCGTTAAGCTTCCTTAAGGGTCGCACGTAAGCTCGCGTAGACACTCGTAGTAACTACAAAAAAACGAGCTTACGAGACTATTCACTATTCAGTGAAATCTAATTTTAATATTAGTCTTCTTTTGCGTGCCAATAGCTAGTACCTACATAAATAAAATTTAGTAAATGAATGAATTTTACAGCCGTAATTTTTTCGTGCCAAACTGTTATTTATTGTTGTACTGAAATTATGATTAAATCAAAAGTCTAATATTGTTCAGGCCCAGCCGTAAAAAGGAAATATTATTTCGAAACTGAAATGTTTAAAATTGTTTTTAAAATATTGTTTTTGGTATGACCAATAAATTTATTGGGTTAACCCTTATTCGTTATGCTGTAAGCATGGCACTCCAGTGAAATACTTTATTTACCCCATACTTTTGTATGGGGTAAATACCCCATAAGTTTGTTAAGTATGTAAATCATTAATTAAGTTGAAAACTAGTCACTAATTAATTAATAATGATCTCGAAACTGATATTGAAAGTGAGTGATATGTATATGTGAGATAGTAATAAAAGAAACGATTTCCATTATGAATAAATCATTTTTTTTTTAGGGCTTGTTAATTTAATTGTATAAGTTTTGTTATTATGCCATTAAAAACCATGAATACCATACATGTATGCAACAACTTTAACAGGAATTTCTTAATATTGGAATAATTTTCATTAGAAAAGTTTTATGAGTTACATATTCCTATGGTTATGTACTAGTTTGGTATGATTTTAACTTATATTAATATTTTATAATACCATATTATGCAATGCATTAGTTAGTTATCATACCTTCGTGAGTATTTTGTGGTTTACCTTAAAGTCTTCCTAGAAAAGACACTCGGCAGAAAGTATTTGTAAAATATTTTGGGGTTATATTGCAAATAAATAAATCTGATGTAATGCAAAATAATTATGCAATTTTTTTACTAAGAATCGTTTGTGCCAAAAGAAAATAAGACCTAGAAAATACGTATAAAGAAAATGAAAAAGTAAATTGACATACACAAATTCTTAAGTTATTATCGAGGATCAAAACTCCTTATAACATTAAAACCCTATTAAGAACAAATTCCACTATCTTTCAGTATTATTTTGCTGTGATATTCGTATGTTGTAAACTTGTACCATATAATGTAATTGAGTAGATCTGATGTATGAACTGAATATGTAAGTTTGTAGTCCAGTATGTTACGTGTACAATATGAATGCGAAACGATTAATTTCTACTGGTTTACATTGGTACTTGGTACTACATTTTGTGTTGCTGCAATCCATTATTTCACTTTATCTCAAATGATGTAAGGATTATTACCTACCAAAATTGTTACATATTTTTCATTACTGCTCTTATCTTCAAAGTTAGTAGGAGTTGCCGACCTCCGTTGTGTAGTGGCGTGTGTACTTGTTTTATGGTGCCGCCATCTATAAGGTCCCGGGTTCGATACAACAATGTTGTAAACCAATTTTCAATGGCACGGGTCCGGGTTATTTTTGTGTATTCGTTGTTTTCTGACGGTCAAAAATCTGTGTTTTGGCGTGCCGGGTTTAGCATGTTACTTATTTTTCCAAGGTACAGCATTGGCCAATTAAATATCTTAAATTCTTACATCATTTGATATATAATATTTTAACTATCAAATTCATCAATTTGATGATTTTAAGTGTGGTGACAACTTGTGTGACCTCCCAGAATAAGTCGGGATATGTGTAACGACTGCTAGGGAGCGCTAATAAATCGAATTAAACAAATTGTAAACTAAAAATGTAATTTATTGTATGATAAAATTCGTTAAATTTTGGCTCTGCCTTACACCAACCAGTATGAATCACGAATACAAGTTTCCTTTAAAAAACCCTGTATAACTGCCACATCTTTGGTATATTTTATATATGATTTTTGTAACCAAAATTTTGATGGAAGTTGACTCAAGGCCTTCTCTACTAGTCAACTTTTTGGCAGAAATACGAACATAATGGTTGGCGTGAGGCAAAAATTTTCGAGGAACGCGCGATACTAGAGATAAAGCGGGTAAATTGTAATTTTAAATGAAACTGTAATATAACTTCGGATTTCATTAAAAAATACATACGAGCGATAATTTGTTTTTTTTTTATTCATGCCTAATTAAAGGCAGCTTATGTAGTTAAAATTATTTAGTAATTCTACTAAATAAGCTATATAAATGAACTTTAGCATCAATAAAAGTTGTGCAAGTCACTAAAGCAGAGAAAAGACAACTAACATAATTAGTACTCAAATAAAGAACTAGAGCATTATATGCAAATTATATTTTACTCAGTCATATCATATCACATGTCAATAGTATTCTAATATCACAAAAATACTATTTTTAATATAGTCTAGAGTAAATTCGAAAAGACATTACACTTAAAAAATATCGGTCATCAGGAAGTATTCGAACCCCCGACCTTTGGAAATCCGGACCAATGCTCTCTGATCCGATCAATTGATTCAATTCTCCCTGATGACCGGAACCAAAAATATATTTTTTAAGTGTAATGTCTTTCCAAAAATAAAAATAGCGTTGTGTACGCAAAAAAATACTTAAGAAATAAAGTCAAGAGTAACCTAAGTTTTTGACAAGCCTTTAATTACACAATTCAATAAAGTCTTTTATAGTTATAATGTCTAGACTTTTTTAACTACTAAACTGTGATTACTGAATCGAACCGGCAACTTTCTGGCCCTGCCACTGCGGCCCGGCGGCAAGCTGACTGGCTCGCTCGGTTGCACAGCTTGTAAGAACTTTTTATTCTGCGATTTCTTCCCCTTTCGTAGAGTCTTACCCTTGGCCATTTCGATCATTTCACGATAGTCCCTCACTGATTTAAACTTCCTACGACTTGTACTAGGGCACTTTCCAGTCTTAACACCACTGTTACTTGTAATTAACTGACTTTTACAAGTAGAAGGCATTGCATTGTTCTTAGTCTTACCTTTATCACTTGAAGGTAACCGCTTTTGATTCGAGGAAGTATTCATTGCACTATTTCCACTGACACTCGAAGTAACCAAACGATTTCGACTAGAACTTGGATTCACTGCTCTGTTCCCAGAAGTAACTTTAGACAGCACCAAGTTTGCTCCTTTCATTTTCTCCGATTCAATTGCTTTCTTCAATTGTCCAAATCTCATGTTCTGTTTTTGAAATTCTATATCCGCCAAATCTTTAGTGCGCAACAATTTTTTATGTATTGTCTCAAACTGTGCCTCTAATTTGGAATTCGTTACTTTGATATGAGGAAATATTCGAGTGAACGCTTGTTTTATACGCGAAAACAATGCTGAGCGATTTTTTTCTGTTCTTGACATTAGCGTGTGTAATCTGAAGAGGTGTCTGTTCATTTGATTAGTCCAGATGATTTTGGATTGCTTGATCGAGTCTTCATCTTGTTCGGAGTCAGACAAAGAAGATTCACTGGCGGTGATGGTCGAGGAAGATGAGGAGACACTGTCTTCATCTTCAGGGTCTGCTAAACGCACTGTTTCGCCGTTTGGGTCCAACGGGTCCTTTTGTAGTAGCTGAAAACATTAACAGGATCCGATTAGTTTAGCCGATACATTCCACTTTAACCTGTCAATTATTAAAATCACAGACATAATTGATATTGTATGGACTTCTAAGCATCTCCGTGCTTCGGGAGGCACGTTAAGCTGTTGGTCCCGGTTAATATCGAAAGATATTAGTCGTTAAGCCTGGTCAGAGGCCCTCGGGCGGCTTAATAACATCTGACAGTAAGCTTGGTCACTTACCTTACAGACACCCCTCCACCAATCCGCACTGAGCCCGCGTGGTGGAGTATGGCTCTGACCACCTCATAGTTGAGGTGAGGCCTGTGCCCAGCAGTGGGACTTATATAGGCTGATGACACGGACTTCTATAAGGTCGAATGTAAAAAGGCATCCGCTCAATGGCGAAGCTGCTATTCCAAGAAAATCCTGAAAAGCAGCACTGCTGTTGAGCGGAACGCAAGTAAGCTCTTGACCTCTCTAATATATCTTGGGTTGTGTGTGAGTAGGAGTCTCAAAGGAGCGATTGTCATGAGATTTTGTGTGGTCATAACTATGGTCATTCGATTATGTGTCGTAAGATCAAGAGACATCGCGTATTGTGAAAATATATAAGCATTCTTAATAGAAAATATGTCAAATGCAATCTTTTAAATCAATCCAATATATTGCAAGTAAAAGATGGAAGTTTTAAGTCATTTTTAAAAGTGACAGTATCTCTATTCCTTCTTCCTAGCTCCCTTGGAAAACTGAAACTCTAGTAGTAATATGTGTAAACAAATTCCAAACTCACTGCTAAGTGCTACATAAATCGAATAGAGTTTTCAATAGTTATTTTTGTAAGTAGCATAAAAAGTATATTTCTGTATAGTGAAGAATAATTTTAGAAAATTTTCTCTGGTTCGCGCGGCCCCCTACAAGCTGGCCCGGCTGAGCAGTGGGCGTCTGATACGATGATGATGAACGGCTGATATGATGATGATGAACGGCTGATATGATGATGATGAATGACTGATATGATGATGATGAACGGCTGATATGATGATGAACGGCTGATATGATGATGATGAACGGCTGATATGATGATGATGAACGGCTGATATGATGATGATGAACGGCTGATATGATGATGATGAACGGCTGATATGATGATGAACGGCTGATATGATGATGATGAACGACTGATATGATGATGATGAACGGCTGATATGATGATGCTGAATTTTTATAAATGCACAATCAAACTTATGGGTATACGTTGAAGACCACTTTGGTGTAATGGTCAGGAAGTTCACTATTAACCAAGAGGTCGCGGGTTCGATCCCCGCACTGTACAAAACATTTGTTTGCAGGAACATGTCTGTTTTTTTTCTTCTATTTATTAAGGACAAAAACAGTCTTACAATGCATTATTATTAATACGGTAAGTTACAGAATATATTGTAAGTACTGTTTGTACTGGTCTGGGTGTTATATGTATTTATTTAAGTTTATTTGTAATACCACTGTTGATTCTGATATCTGTAACACAAGTGCTTAAGCTACTTACCACGGAGTCAGATCAATGTATGTGATGTTGTTGTATATTAATAAATATATATGTATTCACTTTACCTGATCTGCAGCCGACGCGGACGTAGTGTGAGAGAGCACGGGCTGGTACACCTCTTCTTCCTCTTCCTTGATCTCCATTTTAATCACCCTGCAAGCAACCGTGTAAATGTGAAATAGAAATAGAAATCTTTATTTGCGTTTGGTTAAGGTACACTGAAGATGGTCATAGTTATAAATCAGCAATTATACATCCGCTTAATCAACCATTATTAATGGCATGCAAATCTTAAAGTTACATTGGGATAATAAATTTAAATAGTAAAATGTCTATCAAAACAATCACAAAATGTCAACAAGTCATCATGAAATAGATAAAAAAAATATTAGTTATCATCTTTTATTGCAATTTAAATATTCCTGTGTAGTGTAAAAAGCCTTTTCACTAAGCCAGTGAGTGAGTAAGTGTGGGTTAAATAATAATAAAAATAGCCGATTCTTTATCTTCTTATATATAAAAATTAATTGATGTTAGTTAGTCTCACTAAAACTCGAGAACGGCTGCACCGATTTCAATAATGTTAACCTTGAAACATTTGTGGAAGTCCAGTGAAGCTTCAAACGATGAGAAAATTTGGAAAAATTGCGAAAACAGCGGGCAGGACCGCGTCTGCTGGGTCCACTAGTCTTAATAATAATGAATTGCTGTTCGTTAGTCTCGCTCAAACTCAAGAATGGCTGGACCGATTTTGCTAAATTTGGTTAAAAATTGTTTAAAATTTGTGGAAGTTCAGGGAAGGGTTTAAACGGTGAGAAAAAGTTGCAAAAAACAGCGAGCAGGACAACGTCTGCCGAGCTCGCTAGTCTCACATGTCCCCATTTATATGGTGCCAAGATCTGCGGATATAAATATCCAAAACCCTGTAGTTAAAGGAGCCCCTATATAAGTGGTAGATAATGTTTTAAGGCGTCCAACTTTTATACATACATGGTGCAATAAAGCTTAGATAAATAAGTAGAAGTCAACTCACTCGTACTGGGGCTCCGTATCCACCTCCAGATCCATCTGCGGCGGGTCCCGCAGCGGCGGGGCGGGGTCGGGGGGCAGGTGCGGGGGCGGCGGGTGCGGGGAACGCAGTTTGCGGATCATCGACTCCAGTTCATTCTGAAATACGGATAACAAATCACTACATTTTACGCATAAAGCAAAGTCGCTTGCCGTGTACGGTGCGGATCGGGGATTAGAAGGGAAACCACTGAACTCGTCTAAATCCGATATAGTATTGCCCCAAATACATGTATTCACAGACTTGTACTCGTATACTAAATAGCGTATAGAAATAGCACAGCCGCGTCTGTACCTGTGTCTGTAATATGTATATATCCTAAGAACTTTAAAAGTACTCAACGTACTTTGATATAGTTTTTTTTTTAATAAATAGAGCCATTTAGGAAGGTTTTTGTGAATGGGTAATGGGCAGGACAACGTTTGGCGGGTTCGCTAATCTCTATATATATAAAATTCTCGTGTCACAATGTTCGTTCCCGTACTCCTCCGAAACAAGTCATTCGATTCTCATGAAAGTTTGTGAGCATATTGAGTAGGTCTGAGAATCGGCCAACATCTATTTTTCATACCCCTTAGTGATAAGGGTAGTCCAACCTTTACACTTATATGGCAAAACAACGTTTACCGGGTCAGCTAGTCTTATATACATATAAAATTCTGGTGTCACAATGTTTGTTCCCGTACTCCTCCGAAACGGCTTGACTGATTCTTATGAAATTTTGTAAGCATATTGAGTAGGTCTGAGAATCGGCCAACATCTATTTTTTATACCCCTTAGTGATAAGGGTTGTCCACCCTTTACAATTTTATGTCAAAACAACCGTTTGCCGGGTCAGCTAGTTTATATATATAAAAATGAAACCCGTTTTCCTTGGTTACGGCATCACGCGTGAATGGCTGGACCGATTTTATTAATTCTTTTTTTGTTGTATTTGTTATTATTAGGAGAAGGTTCTTACGGAAAAAAATATTAAGAAAATCTCTCAGAAATATTGAATAAATATAAATTTAATTTTGCATATTTAAAAAAAAACGCGCGTAACTAATGTCATTCGATGACATTGTTCAATCATTGCAACGCTAAGGCGGTACGAAGTTCGCCGGGTCAGCTAGTATGTTATAAAAAAGAATAGTTTTGCACTTAGTCCTAGAGTAGTCCTAGTCCACCTAGTCTGAAGATATTCATCTTCAAATAGGTCAGTTGTAATATATCAGTTTAAGTTATCAAAGCATTTATTGCACTTTTCTTTCTATTATCATCTATCATTTAAAGGTGTCCCGTACACCTTCATAAAACAGACTCCACTATTGTATGTTTTTTATTTTATTTGTGATGCAAAGCACGCTAAAACAGGAACAATTCTGCATGACCCTGAGGTTGACCGGCAGAAAATGCTTTTAGCATTAAGTCCACCCTTTGTACATTTCTTGTGCAATAAAGTTTTAAATAAATAAACAATTAAATAGAACAAGCCTACCGCCGGGGCGACCGCGGGCGCGCGCAGCACGTAGTGGCGCTGGTGGCGCGCGTCGCACGCGCCGCACGCGCGCGCCCCGCACGGCACGCACGCGAACACGAACCTGCGGCGCACAGACAATAAATTTGATGGCACATCTATAACTCCTTTGAACATTCAGTAGAAAGAATGGCACGTTGGTGCAAATGGTTTGCCATGTCTAAACTAGCTATAAATAATAATAATAAATTTTTATTTTCTCATCACAAACATACATTTACAGTTGGACAACAATTGAGATACAGTTAAATGAAATGTTTGTGTGAGACTGGTGCCTATGCTAGGTATAAAATGCCTGTGTTAGTGTCCTAGGTGAACAACGCAACGCGACAAGTTACGGCGCGACGCGATTTGTCATAATTCACACACACAAGTCATTGCAGGGCTACTACATGTTTGTCCCTTAATGTGGCACATAAGCCAAAATAAATGAACCAAATTAGTTATCAGGTACTAACATGTGTAAGATGTATTGTTTACTACCTACTTAAATCGATTGATGTCCTAATAAATAAATTATTATTACGAGTATAGGCTGATGAGATTAATGCGAACAATACTTCAAACGACGTGTCATATGTCAGACACGTTTCGTCGCAGACAATGAAATTTGTAAGTATGTGGTCGAATGTCAAATGATAGCAACTTATAAAAAACTGACCAACGCAACGTAAACACCGTCGTAGTTTGTCTCTTTTGAGTACTGTGTACTTGTAATGTACTGTGATTGTGATAGAAGTAATAAATATTTTATTATTATTATAAGTATTTTCACGCGTCGTGTCGCGTAACACCGCTGTGTCGCGTTTGTCGCTCACCAAGTACGCGTTACTTGTAAGTCGCGCCATTTAAAAAGAACACTAACGGTCACCTCCGCACTAGACGTAACACGGGTCAAATTGGCATGATGACACCTATCTTAAATATTTTCAAGAACATGGCGTTTAAAAAACATAGCCCCTATGAAGTTAATACAACCAATATATTTCCAAAAAGCTGTAGAAACCAAATTTTTAAACACACAAAGCCTAATAAATATTCGGTCAATTGACTCCGATTTCTGATATATGACCGTGACGTCACGTTCATACAAAATCTATGGAGGCAGACCGTTTTGACAGATAATAAAAAGTGTGTCAACGATTGGTGGTGTCATCTAGCCAATTGATGGCTCCACCGCGAGCAAGCGAGATAGCGACTGCTCTGCTCTCATGCGCTACTACTTTAAAATTAAAATCTAATGTAATAATAAGTAGTATTAATATACTACATTAAAATCTAATGATTTTAATGTAAAATCTTCCGTGTAAGAACAAACTCGATTCTTATGTGCATAGTGACAATGACACATAACTGGAATCACTGCGTTATCCATAATCATACCTCATGCAAAGTATTCACTTAATTACTCAAAACTGGCCTGTACCTCCCAATAAATAAGTAAGTAACTTGCAAAGCTATTGAATTAAACATGTTCTTACCCAGATATAACTTTAAAGCACTCACTGCACCGGGGACGACCATAAAGTACATGTTCGTCTTTAATTTTAGTTATTTCTGGATCATCTGAAATATCATTAAAATCATCTATTAAACATGTAGTATAAAAATGAATGGCTGAATGTGTTGCTAAGCTCAAATCTCGAGAACTATTAAACCGATTACTCTAATTCGCTTTCAATATGATGACCACTTTGGTGTAATGGTTAAGATTCGCGTTCGCGGGTTCGATCCCCGCACTGTACAAACATTTGTGTGCATGAACAAGTCTGTTTTTACTGGTCTGGGTGTTAATGTATTTATTAAAGTTTATTTGTAATACCACTGTTGATTCTGATATCTTTAACACAAGTGCTTAAGCTACTCACCACAGAGTAAGATCAATGTATGTGATGTTGTTGTTTATTTATTATTTAATAATGTACCTTGAAATATGAGGATGGTTCTTAAATATAAAAAAATTAAAAACGATGGGCAGGACAAAGTCTGCAGATGCGGAGTCTGCTGGTACCATATAAAAGTGAGTAGCACTAACAGCATTGGTCACCCACGATACTTCTCATTTATTCATCAGATTTGGTTTTTCCGCTTTCTAAAATTAATTCAATGTTAAACTAAACATGAATTGAGGACCTTTGTGATGTAGTGGCGTGACTACCAGTTTTACAGTGCCACCATCTATCAGGTCCCGGGTTCGATCGCCGGACGGAGACAATGTTGAGAAACAGTTTTCAGAGTTGTCACGGGTCTGGATGTTATTGGTAACATTAAAAAAGAATAATAACATTAAAAAGAATATCATAAAAAAGAATTGGCCAAATCGGTCCACGCATTATTGAGTTATGCGCTTACCAACACATTTGCGATTCACTTTTATATTATACATTAGATATATCTTACCTAATGCTTCTTGTTCCAAGGCTTTGGTTTGTGTGTCCTCACTGCCTGCATCTCTCTCGCATTCTTTAAGAAATATCACCGCCATATTTGATTTTGGATCCGACTGGGATCCAATTAGTGTGGAACTGGAAGCTGCTGGCTGTAACCATTGAGTTTTCTGGTTATACATTGCAACTGGAAGTTAGTAATGGAGCTGTTAAGGAAAGGTAGACTAGGGATATTTTGACAAATATCACATTATAAATCAGCAGGATTAATTGAAAAATCCAGTTTAAAAAAAGGTTTTTTTTTATTTGTAATGGATTTGACACATTAATATTATCTATATATATAAAATTCTCGTGTCACAATGTTTGTTCCCGTACTCCTCCGAAACGGCTTGAACGATTCTTATGAAATTTTGTGAGCATATTGAATAGGTCTGAGAATCGGCAAACATCTATTTTTCATATCCCTGAGTGATATGATAAGGGTTGTCCACAATAATTGATATGGCAAAACAATGTTAGCCGGGTCAGCTAGTATTATATAACAGCAAGATTAATTTAACAATCCAGTAAAAAAGGTTTTTTTATTTTTTAATAGATCTGCCAAAAACATTGTCAACCATTATATGACATCATACAAGAAGTAAACAAACAAATGTCATCTGTGGGTGTCACTCTTTTTTAAATACATAAACATAGCCTGAAAATTTAAAAAATAGAGACTAGTCAACAAGTAGCCGCTTATTTCTCTATAAAAAGTAATGAAAACCTTAAAAAACGATGATGTTGATGTTTCCATTGGGCAGACTGCAAACCTCTTCTTTTTTTCTATTCCTTTTTTCTTGTCTTTATCTTCTGGCTGATCCAAAGTTGAGGATTTTATTTCGTTTTTATTACTCTGCTGACTCGGAAATTTCGATGGTACACAATCTGGTTTCATTAGAACTTTTTTTACGGAGCCCATTACCCTGTATCGTATGTAATTCTCCATGTCCGTTTCTAACTAAAAGAAGAAGAAGAAAAGTTCAATGACACGATACTTAACTCTTAAAAAAATTAACTATGTGGTAAAAAGTTTCTGTACATTGTCGAGTAGGTACTTACATCAAAGTGATCTTCACAAAAATAAATGGAAGATCCAGTCGATAAAGATTCAGGATCCCTTTGAGCAAGTCTTAACCAAGTATTACGTTTATTTGTTGCACTGGGCACTCTAATCCACAACTTTCCAGGGGTCTTTATCGTCGTGTTTTTGCAGTCTCGAACGATGCAGTAACGATAATAATTACTATATTTCTCACGTAGACTAGTTGAAGTCATGTTTTTCAATTTAAACTGTGAGGTTATTACTCGTGGTACTGACAGTTAAACAAATGTTTGTTTACTTACAATATGCATGTATGACGTATGACGTCAGAATACAGACTAAAATGGCGAACAAGGTTTTTATGCCCTCGAAATCATAGATATAGGCTCGGAACAATAATAACTAACATAGAAACCGCACTAAAATAGCAACAAATTTACATCAGTTGTTACTGTTTTTACTTATGACATGGATAAGGTGTTAGAAAGAGATGCATATGCATTAAGATTTTCCCAATTTCGAAGGTAGTTTTTATAATGTTAGTGATGTAACCGTGTCGATTGTGGTATCGATAAATGACAAAATAAATTATTAACTTGTCAAGTTTATAGTTTTTATTTGTAAAATTTTTAATTGTTTCAATTCGTCAAGCCTATTTTTAGTTCTGATACGTCAAGTCTCCAAATTCAACAAGTTTCGAAGCTGCTACTAGTGCTATTAATTAGACATACTAAATACCTACAGGATCTGTACCTAATAGGGTAATTAAGAAAACGCATTCGTTGTACAAATCAACTTTAATTTTAAATTCTAGTCTAGAATTACACAATTGCAATATTCATGTAACCATTTGTAATTATTATTCCTGCAAAAAAGAAAAACATAAATATCCTTAGAGACGATGATATTTTAATTTTCTTATCACATGCAAACACCAAATAATTAAATATTTTAAATTTAACACATTTTTTTAATTCTTTTTTTTTAATTTAGTATTACATAATCAACACTATTGCCCTTTAAATAAAATACTTTTGGTTAGATAAGATCTTAATTTTTTTTTGTTTCGTGGTGAATTCTTATATTCAGATATGTCTGACATATTGATTTAATTAAAAGAATTCTGTGATTTTGTTCAAAATCTTGCTCCAAAGAAAGGTCTAAAAGAACATTAAATATTTCTTTGTCAACAAAAGACGAATTATAGCACGAATTATATCTTTACGGCCCAGGAAATGTCTACCAGCTTTTGCAATTTGCTGCCGTAAAACTTTCTCTGTCGTACATATTTTTGACGTAGAATTAGATGGCTTAATTAAACCACCTCTGTCTTTGACAATTATAAGGGTATCGGCTTTCTACCATATTTGGAGATAAACTCCCTAGGCAAACTTCACATTTTAAAACGTTTTTAAGCGTTCTTACAACGTAACCCGCAATATAATGTATTGCATCTGTTGAATACTCAGTAAGCCGAGATGATGATATGTAATCGTGATCGTCATTAATTATTGTCATATCGAATCCTGTCGAATCAACGATTTCGTCGTTCAGCATGCGTACATTTCCATTACTTTTGTTAATAGTATCTATACATTTCGATGGTGAACAATTTAATACTGAAATTCTTTCAAGTGGCACGCAATTACCATTGGACCCATCTTTAAATTGTGCATAAACTAAAAGTATTTTATATGCTGCATGAAGAATACGTGCTGAAGGATTATTGTTATAACCGCATTTTGATCGAATAGCACCGAAAAACAGTTCTAAATGATCCTGTGACATCTCATATGTACACAAGTATTGTAAACAATCGCTTACTACTACATCGTTATATATTTTTAATAGGGAATTCATGCACACCAGAAATCCGTTAAACCCTGTCTTTCTATTTTAATTTACAATTTTAGTAAAAATATGAAGTATCATACCAATTCATCTGTTTGATCCATAATGTTTACAGTGGGAATAGCGTCGTCTCGGAGACGCCTCCATTTATTATTTGTAGAACAATTAAATGAATTTACAGTAAAATGCTTAGAACAAATATGGCTGTGTTTCTTTGGGGTCCAATTACGTCTACCGATGCGATTAACCCATTCCTTTTTTTTATCGTCATCTACAGGAAATCTAAAAATAAAAGTATCGATACTATTAGAACATTAACTCGTATGAACAAGTGAACAACATAACCTTAAAGCAATTTCATTTTAATCAACAAAACTTATTTTTTTACCGATAACTCAACTGTTTTAGGCGCCAAAGCTGATAAACAAAACAAAATACGTAATTGTTTTGCCTCTGCAGGTCACTTTTTACGTAAAATTGCAGAAACTTACCGATGAAATGACAACAGCTCTTTACTATTTTCTTTCCTAGATGAATGTGATTTGCAGCCCCAAACCACGCAAGACATTATGTATAAGACTAACGGCACTAATAATTTGTAGATTGTTATGAGTTTTTATGCGATATAATCACGGAAATATTGTCAAAATAACACGATAACGGTAGGAGCACCAGACACTCGAAAAACAACAAACACACGACTACGTCAAATAGTTCATTGAAAGAAGCGTCAGTCTTCAAAGTTGTGTTCTCCCGAATTTAGCCGATTAAATTAGAACCAATATAACCACAATAACCAAATGACATCTCTATCTACTTGTGACAAACGGCATGTGATATAAAGAGCAACTAGTTTTCCTTTTCTCACTCGTACTTTTTATCGTATGCTAGAGCAGTACAAATGTTAGATTCTGAAGTCTTATTTTAGGCTTCTTTCTATGTTATGGTTATTGTTCTGAGGATATAGGTACTTAGTTATACGAGTAGATTCGCCACCGAGCGACTGGGGTAAGACAAAGATATACATTGACGCATTGACTTATTATATATTTACTGCGTAAAGGACGCGGCTAACGGGCGCGTCTGATGGCACCAGCGCGTTGGCCCTAAAATGTTAGTTTAGGGCAGTGTTTGCACATTGAGGGGAAGTTCCCCTTTTACGGGGAAATTAGGATCCAGAGGGGAAGGAAAAGGGGAAAGATTATATGAGGGGAAATTGCGGGAAACCATAGATAAAACCTATCCAGATGAGAAAAAATGGCTCTAACTGCTACCTACGTGATTGGTGAATTTTGGCATT
Source organism: Pyrausta despicata (assembly GCA_963921415.1). Taxonomy (NCBI): domain Eukaryota; kingdom Metazoa; phylum Arthropoda; class Insecta; order Lepidoptera; family Crambidae; genus Pyrausta; species Pyrausta despicata. The sequence goes on from OY992869.1 coordinate 8,001,385, forward strand.
AAAGTATCAATGTTAGTTCCATTCTGTGGCTTAAAATAAAACTTATGCGCTGACAGCGTAAACTGACTTGGAATAAAAGTTAAGTATACACCTTCTATTACATTTTTGGTTAGGCTATAAATAAAACACGAATTGTTTAGTTATACTTTATTCATGCTAAGTCTATTTTTTTAGATTCGCTGACCTATTTACCTATTTTCTACCTGATTGTTCATTACTTGTGTATAGATGTTAGTTACTCCCGTTCTTTTCATAGAACAAGTGTTACCAACATTAAAATTGAAAGCTAGCGATGTGCATACTATAGCAAAGTCGTCAAATTTTGCAGATGATTTTGTTGACGTATTTAGTGTTAATAATATTAATATAGCAAGCTACACATTAAAAGGCCTTATTTTGGATGTAGCGTGTAGTTTCAACTTTTTCATAACTTTTGAGGGGAAAAAAAGTCCGGAGAAGGGGAAATCTAAATTGAGACGTGGGGGAATGAAATAGGGATGTGGACTATTTTGAGAAAGTGTTTAAAACCATGCATAAGTACCAAATAGAGCCCTTGTACCTTGTTTGAGTACCTTGAAAATAAGTTAATTAAAATTCAATTCCAAATTTCGCCCCAAAACGTGGAAACCAGTCAAACGCCCGCTGTAACGTCACTTGTTGGCAAACATTGTCGAAGTTGTATGTAATAGAAAGTTATTTCGTAGTTTTGAGTTAATAAGATGGATTCTACATTTTATAAATGTTTTGCGGTGCCATAGTGTGAAAGTACTACTATTAAAACACCTAAAATCTATCTATTCACGTTCCATGTACAAAAACGATGCGGAAAATGTGGCTTCAACTAGCCCGTCGGGATCCAGCACTAGTATCTTGTGTCTGTGATTTCCATTAATTAGTAGGTACTTTCAATAATAAAGGAGCTGGCTTTACTAAAAAATTCTTACAGTCAGCATCCTTGTATTTCAAGCACAGTTGGTCCATTGAACACATTATAACAATCTTTGTAGAAATCTGACTGGTGTTTCAACAACTGAACATTTTTAATTGTTTTTTATTTTATTCCTTTTCACATGATGAATGCCACAGAATGCTTGCAACCTCCTTGAGAAGCAGCACAATCATGACACTCGGCACTCACTATTACACCGTTTTCTTTATCCACAACCATAGTGGCTGAATATGGTTTACTACAAATTTTATACTCCGGGCAAATTTTGCACTTAACTGTGCACAATTTTGCATCTCGTCGAAGTTGTATATATCCCACAGCATCGTCTCCAATATGACTGCCTGCTGAGCAACTAAAAAGGAATGAAACAATTTGTTAAAAAGACAGAACCTCAAAATCCTATTATTTTATATAACATTCAATTTCATTTTTGGACTTTATAAATACCCACGATTACTATTGTAGTGTATCCTGAGTAATACTGAGTATATTACTTACATAGAGGTCTTCACATTTTTAAAATCAGCAGAGCATCAGTTACTATTTGTTGCGAAGAAATTAGCCACCGTAAAGCAATCAATTCATGGCAAATTTGAACTATCTGCCTTAATATATCCGCTTACCATGATAGGAAAGCCTTTAAAAATTGATTCAATAAGATAGGTAATTGAACGAATTTCGAAGAAATTTTATGGGAATCAAAATAATAATATTGTCCAAATATCAACAAACACATACCTAGTACTTGACACTTTACAGTGAAAATTCTTGTTTGGCAACAAGTGATGCATTTTGATTGGCGTTGATTGTCACGTGACTTGAGGATGCAATATTTAATTACATTTTATTAAATAAAAAATTAATCCTTTGGTTTTTGAAGAAAACATTGTGTTTTTTATTATAGAAACTACCTTTTAATGGTAAAATTATAGACTTATTTGAGTACAGTCCACATCCCTATTGTTATAGTGGAAACACTGGTTTAGGGCCAACGCGACTCAGTCGTCTCATGCGCGAAGCAGCAGAGCGCGGTTGTGTATGTCGGTGTTAGAAAATACCTATTTGCGACATAAAAGGCTGTAAAAATTATGATACAAAATTTTAAAAGCGACATAGGATATCGTAACACAGGTAATTAATCCTACTTTATATTTGTTTCTTGTTGAATATTGAATAAATGCATTTTTATGCGAAATTTAAAGGTTAGTGACGCGCTATCACCCGCGGTGCTGAGGTAACCTTGTATGAACGTATTTTTTACTTTCGAGTGAAAGAAGTAAATATGGGAGTTAGTATTGTAATCGTAAAAAAATCGAGGTTGAGATTTTTGGCGCCACTCTTTCATTCCTTCTATAATTTTTACAGTATTTATCTTTAATGATAAAAGAAACTGAATATTTCAAAATAGGTAGCCTTATTTTATTTTTCTTTACAAAACTAAGTGGAGTCGCTTGTTTCATCAAATTCTTAGTAAAATTTATATAAATATATTTAGAAATTGTAATAAGTGTTTATATAAATAACTAATATATAATAACTAATAATATTACGAATTGTGATTAAATAAATATTTAAATTACAGATTTCCTAATGATCCAGTGCGTAAAGAGATTTGGAGTCGTATTAGTCGAAAACAACGAAACGAGCCTTATTTCAAACCTCATAAAAATACAAGAGTATGCTCTGATCATTTTTTGGACAAAGATGTTAATATATCAAAAGCTGGACTACGGAGACTAAAAGGATCGGCTATACCATGTAAATGAATATCGATAACAAAAACTCTATGTAAATGTATAATATATTACTTTGGTTATAATTTTTTGTCTTTTATTTCATCATCTTAAAATATTTTGTTTTCGACATCAACAAAATATTAACTTAAAAGTTGGAACTAAAATAATCTTGCACGCTCGTACAAGGTTACGTCAGGCCTCTCTCACTCGATGTACTTGCGCGCGATAATAGCCTACTCTCGCCCGCACCGACGTAGGTGCGAATTCAGTGGGCTGCCAACAACCGTCGGACGCGCTCACGACGCACTATAATTATTCGTGTTACGCTTACGATCAATTTAGTTTTCATACGAACCAAATAAGTAATCTGTGCTTGTTAAACGTTAGCTTTATTTAAGAAAAATGACTTTTGGTGGTGGAAATTTATGTGCTGTTGATGGGTGTAGGTCGAATACTAAGAGAAATAAAAAGCTTTCTTTTTTTAGTCTACCAGCTAATGAAGAAAATGTAATTATTACCCGGTAAGTTAGTAATTTATTTACAAAGTATAAAAATAAACAAATTAGTAGGTGGTACCTATGTAGGTAAATTTTATCCAATTTACCTACATAGGAACCACCTACTAATTTGTTTATTTCAGGTAAATTGGGGTTCCGCTTCATTGAATTCATATGTAATACCTACAGTGAAACATAGGTCAGTTACTTTATCGAAATAATACCTAAGTACCTATTATACCTATTAGTCTACTTTTAATGGGCTGCGCACAACCTACGAACTGTGTGTACCTACCTACCTACCTACTCGACGTGGTGGTTTAGTCGACTAATGACTAATTAATTAGCGAAATGACTAGGTAGGTAGGTAGGTACCTACGTAGTTGACAATAAAATTGACCGATTCTCGAAGTGTACCTACCTACTAATAACCTACAAACCACAGATTCCACAAATGACAGATTCGTTTTAGGAAGAGATAGCAAGAGTCACAATTAAGTAGCTCATAATTCGCTTGTTATACCTTATACAGGCTAAATTTCTTATTTCACATTTGTTATTCAATAATGTTATATTATTTCAACAACAGTCAATCAAATACCATTTTAGAAAAATGTGGTTGAAATATTTTTACCGAAAGTGTCAACCCTAGTTCGATTGTCACTCGGTCTCACGTTACGTGGTCTCACGCAGCTGCAAAGCAATAGTGACTTTATACTCAGAGCTGCAGGTGCATTATTGTACGCGGCAGAAAAAGTAGTCTATTAACGCTGTAGGTATCGAAGTTTTTCTATGGAGTGATTTATCTGTTACGTAGTAACTATTTAGTAATCTGTGGTCACGTCGTCGTCCTCGTGCAATGTAGAAACACGTAGTCAGCAAGATATTCACGTAGTTCCAATAAATTTTGACAGATGGCGTTATTTTTTCTTTGTATGAAGATGGTTCATGGAAAAGTCGCTAACGGGCGGATCCTTCTTTTGAAATCATTGCATTGACGTCAAAATATGGGGCTGCACAGTGGCAAAAAAATACACATAATGTAGTTGAAAACATTGCAACTATTGCAAGCCATGATTCGCAAGTAGGTACTCGCATTACGTAATGAAATCTCGAAAATGAGTGACCCCAGCCGACGACCATTTCTAATAATCTATAAAAAGTTTGATATTTCGTCATGCGGCGATTTCAGTGAATAAGCTTGGGAAAACTCAGCTTATTGATATGAGATTGTGCGATTGCAATAAAAGGATAACCTTTTTAAGTAATATCTTTATTGAAAACATATATTTACAAGAATTGTTTAAAAACAACAGTTTCATTTGCCCTGTCGTAAGTAGTGTTAAGGTCTATCGTAGCCTACCAAAACGTACGGAATCCTACCGGTAGGATAAGGAATGCTATGGCATACTACGTAGCTTTCGTAGATAAGGTTTATTATGAAATTTGCTATAACAATAAATCATGGTTGAAGCATGGTACAAAATAAATTTTGCGTTTAGTTGCTAGTAGTAATCATACTACTATGCAGCATACAGTTGTATGCATGGGCATACCAGCTTCGTCCGCAGCTTGTGAAAGAAACTAGAGTACATTTAGAAAAGTACCTAATGTGACATACCAAGCCTCGCAATCGTTTTAAGTTGAAAGAAAATCCTGTTTGACTTCCTGTATAACATTTTTGCGGTAATTATTTATATTCAAAATCATTATTTTTTATTTTATGTTTTAAAATGAAACTTATTTAACTAAAAATAAATAATAATTACCGTTTTAGTAAAAAGACCATGATTTGTTTCAAATTCAGATAAAAGAACATTTATTTCTAACAAGAATTAATGTGTAATACAATTAAATGAAATCTACGAAAGCTACCGTATCCTATGGTAGGACTCCGAAGTCTACCGTGCGTAGTCTACCGGTATGCTACTGCATACTTCTGTAGGATACATTGTCAAGTCACCTACTACCAGACAAATCCATCACACAATAGATAAACGCCACAAGATGATCGATGTACAGACGAGGGATTTGAATAGAAAGAGGTAACAACTGAGCAATTAAAAAGGCATATAATGCTTTAATTGACTCACGACTACGCTACAGTATAAAACTTTGGGGCAATAGCTACCAATATAAAAAAAATAAAGCTTTTATAGCACAAAAGAGAGCTATAGGGGTAATTTTCCGTCTACATCAAACTGAGTCCTGTAGGAATTATTTCATTAGGCTTGGTATTATCTATTTTCAAAAGGAAACTAAAATTATTTCTCTTAAATAAATGTTTCTACTCGATGGTTGAATACTTTAAGGATGGACATAGTAGGTAAATTGACATAATTTTAATATATTCTGTAATGACTCGGGCATGATGTGATTTAGTTATTGTTATTTGACTCATTCATTGTATGTTATTTTAAATTCTGTCCATTTTTTTTAATCCTTTATTTTGACATTTTTCCTTTATCATTTGTGGGTATTTTTATTGATTGTTTAGTGTATTTTTTATTAATTAATTAATATTTATACTTAATTTTAATGAAATGTTCAACGCAATATGTATTTTGCTATGAATAAATGAATTGAATTGAATTGAAATACTCTCGAATGTAGGTACTGTAGTAATGGTGATAATGCTCCGTCAATGGAACACCCCCTTTGCAGCCCTACGACAGTAGTCTTGGGATCGGCAAACCACAGCAGAAGAGTGAGCTACCCGCCTATCTCACATTAGGTATCACAACTACTGACCTTTGAATAACTTTGAAAAACTTGGTGTGCATATTTCGTATTTTTTCTCGTTTGTCTAGTATAGTCTTGGTATTGTAGTGAATCATTAAGATTAACATTTACTTCGTAAAAGGCGATGTAAAGAAACAAAGGCCAAATAAAGGGAAAAGACCAATACAAAGAAGACGTAACAAGCACTCACGGATTTTGTTTTCATGCTGGACTGTTGTTCGTGTGTGTCAGGTTGATTTGGGCAGTCCATGGATTCAGTAGATGACAGCTCTATTGGAACTAAATGAGGAACAGAAACATTCTGAAAGAGTGCATAAAAATTTATACAATATAATAATTTATTTTTGAATAAAAACAAAAAAAAATCAAACAATGTTATATGTATATTAGGTAGGTATAGGATAGGTAGGTATTTTCTTATAACTTTGCAACCATAATTACATTACATTCGTATTTAAATCTTTCATAGCGCTCAGGATGCAATATCATGACATAGAATCTAAAATCTATATTTTTATGCTATACAGGGCAAAAAATATTTAGTCGATCTTGACAGTCAACATCCATGGACGCATGTTTGAGACCGACTTTGGAAGTACTTTAGTATATGCAACACCTCAAAAGGGGGGGGGGGGGGGAGGGGGGAGGGAGGGGGGGAGGGGGGGGGATGTACCACCCCTCCACCCCCCAAAGTGCGGAGACGCATAGTTTTTTTTTTACAAGCAAAAATGTATTCTAACCTCAAACTTATGCATTTACATCAATTTCTTGTGGGAAGGGTGATGGGGGAGGGGTATAAGGGCAAGGAAAATGAAATGAAACCAATAATTAGATTTTATAAACATATTTTATTGATTTTATCAATTCTTCGAAGCTATCTAGGTGATGTTTTCTTAAATCTTGCCTCCACGAGTACTCGATTAACCAATCTTCAAAATTTTCTTTGTAGTTTACTTTGTGAAATCGTCTTTTCAAATTTCGCCACTGGCTTTCAATATGCTGGGTGTGTGTCCCATCCTCAGCTATAAACGGATTCTCGGGATCGCTGTGGTTAACTTTCTTATGGATGTAACCATGGTTCGGCAGGGAATCATATGCACGCCAGTAGTCAGTGTGGACTATGGATCCCTCAGCTACATGCTTTTTGATCAATGGTATGAGTACCTCTGCCGACCTTTCATTATTGGGACACACTTCTAGTCTCAATTCGTTTGTTTCATCGTCGATCATACCCAGCACCCAGTGACCTTCAACTCGCCTTCCTTTGTTATACTTCCTCTTTCCAAATTTGCTTTCATCGATCTGAACTACTTTGCCAGGTCCACCAATTTTTGGTCTTAATGGTTGATTTTCCAACTGGTGGACCACAACAGTTTCGCGGCAATAATTGAACCAGTCGCAAATTGTTGCTTCCGAAACCGCTACCCCACGAGCTCTGGAGCTGCACTCAATTCTTGCCGTATAATAATCGAAGTCACGGGCATAACAATACATTAGCTTGAATATGAGTGGCAGTGGCAACTTCGTGTTTTCAAACCATGTCCCCTTTGACCGTGCCACAAATCTTGTTTTGCAAGTTTTGCTCTTGCAAACAAAAGTCCCAACTGAGCCCCTTGAAGCTAAAACTGACATTGCGCTTCGATGATGTCTGCAATTCTTCGAAGATAGTATCAATCCCCGTTCTTCACAAAAAGCAATGCATTGCTCTGTTGTTCCGAGTTCAGCTGAAATAAAAAAAAGGAAATTTTTAGAACAAACTATCAAAAAACCTAAGTTACTTCCAGGTTTAAAAAAAAATAACCACGAAGGTCAAGGCGTGAGCTCCGCTTCGCTTCGCTCCCGCCTTAACCTTCTAACCTAATCTATCCAAGTCGGATCTGCCCCAAAATTCTATAAAAGCTAAGTGTCTTCCAGGTTTAAAAAAAAAATAACCACGAAGGTCAAGGCGTGAGCTCCGCTTCGCTTCGCTCCCGCCTTAACCTTCTAACCTAATCTATCCGAGTCGGATCTGCCCCAAAATTCTATAAAAGCTAAGTGTCTTCCAGGTTTAAAAAAAAAATAACCACGAACCTAATCTATCCGAGTCGGATCTGCACATTACAATTTCATAAAACAACTTATAGGTTTAAAAATAGCAACATCATACATACATATTAAACGCTCCATATTCCACATGTTGAGCACTTCCTCTGAATAGAGGTGAATGCGTTGTGGAGCACGGCCTGATGAAGAAGCTGGTGGCTCGTTAGAGACCAACACTTCACCACTCCCTGAAGGAGCCGGTGGCTCATTAGAGTCCAACACCGGCAACACTTCACCACTCCCCGAAGGAGCCGGCGGCTCATTAGAGTCCAACGCCGGCATCACTTCACCACACTCCGAAGGAGCCGGCGGCTCATGAGAGTCCAACACCGGCATCACTCCACCACACACCGAAGGAGCCGGCGGCTCATTAGAGTCCAAAACCGGCATCACTTCACCACACTCACTGTCACCAGAATCAGTCGAAGACATGATAATAGTAGCAGCAGTATTATTCACATACAAAGACTCAAGCGAAAACACGGAAGACCGACGTAACGCGAATCAAAGCAGTGAATAAACAACAAAATGGCTGACGTCTTGTCTAGTCACCTAGTGTCAATTACGTTCCATTTTGCGGATTTTTTTCCGCACTAAGTTAAAAAAAAACACTTAAACATGCAAATTTTAAATACCAGAACGCGTGATTTATGTTCCTAATATATGTGCAGTACGTAATTTATTTTTTCTTTACAACACCTTCTTTTTTTTAATCATTCCAACTTATTTGAATAATAAAGTTTTGGCTGTCTGAACATAAGTTCCTTTGCCTCGCGAAAATGACAGGATTTTATGAACAGAAAATGTCATTTTTATTCAATGTCATTACTTTTAGGTTAAATTTCTATGTAACTTTAAAAATTTATATCTTAAAAACTATTGAACTCCGCACCTTCAAATTTTGGGAAATTACATATCTGTAATACCCCTATCTACAAAAAAAATATCAACCGAATATTCGGTGTTGCATGTTCTAAAGCTGAGCCTCCAATTGTTTTTTCCAGTTCCAGCTATCCATTTTTTACGTGTTTCCTCGTCCGTCGGAAATCTAGAAATATCAATGTGCTTTGAAATTCCCCGAAATTTAAGGTAAATTTTAGGGATATTTTTTTTAGTTGTAGGCAACCCGAAATCGAATTATAAGCCGCCTGTTTTAATGGATGTTAAGCTGGCTTCTATCGTAGATTTATTTGTGCCACGCAATTTGACCGGTTTGCTTGTCAAATGTTTCGAGGTTACTTCAGAAATAATTTTCAAATATTTTTCCGATTTTATCAAGGGTTTATATGATATAACTAACACCATAACTCAGTAACTTGACTCCTGTGTGATTTAAGAAAGAAATATGTGCTCAAAATACAAAAAATCTGTGTACTTACGCATGAAATGTAACTCCCACTTCTTTTCGTTGACTGTTGCTTTTGCAGCCAAGTATCGAACATCCAACCATTTTTTAAGTTTAGACATCCGTTGGTATGTAAATAACCTGATATAATTATAGAATTATTTAATATTTCACAAAAATTAATTAATTAATTCACAAAATCTTTTGTTTGGCACTCTTGCTTGAAATCTTGAAAACTGTCAATACTGTCAGTCATTTGTTTTGCTTACTTGATTGAAGCAGTGTTGCCAACGCAAGTTTTGAGGCGGCCGTGTATGTTAGATAAAACAGCCGTGTTTATAAGGAAAAGCATCGACTGTCGGCCGTGTCATATACCGATCTTATCTAATTGTTTAGAAAAAAATTGTTCATTTTTGTGGAGAAAATAAAATTACTCTTATTACATATTTATTTAAGTATACAGTTAAAATATACTCAGAACAATAACTAAGTGATATAGCATAGTAACTATGAAGTATGATGTGATGAATTAGTGATGGAGGATTATTCTCGATCCAAGTATGTATTATAAATCCCAGATGTATTCTAGAAATGCTTCTTCATTATTATTCAAAGAATATTTTTTTATCTTTCAATAAATACGTTTTAAAAGACTGATGGTTAATTGTTCCGAGTAATTGCGATAAATGAAACAAAATATCGATTAAACAAGACTTTTTTTTGTTCTCTCTTCTAGCATGCGAAGCGAAATGAGATGCAACATTTGATGTGAGAAGTCGGGAAATCCCCGTCCACAGACTTTGTAATCTTGGCATTCGGAATAATTCGGATACATAGTCGAATCCATCCATCCATTTGTAAAATCGTATATAGGTCTACCACAATCTCATGGCACAGAAAAAAATAAAAAAATATGACTTTCGTTTCTTGTAAATACTGTCATCACATTTTATCTATGGATAAAATGTGCGCACGCCTTGCAAAGAACGTGAAAATCACACAGTGAACAATTTGACAACAGTCTGGACCGCTTTTGGCTAGCTACCGCTTATAAGGAAATGGCAATCTTATTCCATTGAAAATAGATTCGATTTTAGCAAAATTTATATTTTTGGTACACCTTCTAGGTAGTAAGTACAATGCCTTTGTCATACCCTCGAAATTCAGTCATACTATCGATAAGTTTATCGACACTATCGACCCCTTAAGATGTCATAGATAGATTCGATTGGTAAAAATAAGCAATACTATACTATTGCAAAAGATCAATAGTATCGATACTATCACGCATAAAAACTAAATAAACCGGTAATATTGTGCTCAAGATCGCAAACGTAACCAAAAACTATAAGGTGAAAATAGGCGTATCAGTAGGCCTACTCTCTAAGCACTTTAGCTTAGTTTTGTCTTTGTTTTGTTTGGTGAGTTTGGTTGAACTAAATAAAGAATACCTACTTGACATTTGCGTATCCTCGAAGGGACATACTCAGAGTACATCACACTTTCGGGGTTGCCATAGGTATTAAGTAAATTTAAATAATTTGAACAGAATAGATATTATGAATATTATCAGATTTTACTCGTATTCCATTACATAGCACACATAAGAAAAAGATTAACGTCTTTACCCCGCTAGGGTAGATAGAGCATATAACATAAAGCCAAAAGTTTGGCTTGATCTTAAGCGATCTACAAAATTTATCAATTACTATTAGTTAGTTAAAGCGTAGCATTTAATAATATCGAGTGACTGTCAATTCAAATTTTAAGTGTTAGAAAAAAAAATGTAATCCAAAAAAAAACTATTTTTTAGACACAGTTCCATCATTATTACCAAATAATATTTATTAACCGCCTATACAACAATTTAAGATTGTCTCTTTCTAATTATGTGTTTATCTACACTAATGGGAAACCTTTGTTTGTGTAAACTACTGGAATGATTATAAAAATTATTTAACCATTCGAAAGCTACATTATCCACGAGTAACAGGCTATGTAAGTACCACGGGCGAAAATGGCGGACAGCTAGTTATTTACACAACAAAAAGATTAAAAACCAGAATATTCTGTGAATGTGTTTGTGATGAGAAAATAAAGATTTATTATTATTATTATTTTAGCTTTACTTTTCTCAAGGCAAGGTATGAGCCTCGTCTTGGTAAATATAGTGACTGTGTCACGGGCCTAAGCCAAGCGAACAGCACTTTCTGAATTGGTTGTAGAGTTGGAATCGTCGGACTATTCGACATGTGTGGAATTATTATTATTATTATTCATTTTATCTCAATAATCAATTAATTTTATAGGAATAACGACAGGTCACAAAGGTTTGTCTACTTACATGAATATACAGAGTTGGTATAGAGATTTTTTCTAGATAAACCTTTTGTTCTGTCCTGCGGAAGCAATGATTTTCAAAATGTATGGAGCATATGCGAGAATATTTAGACGGTATCCAATTGAATCGCCCAGTAGCGCTCAACCAAACCTTACGAATATCTCCTTCTTGGGGAAATCTGAAAATATACAAACGAAATATAATCATAGTATCTTTATATTAGATACTTGATGCCACCAGTTTCTTTGAATTGTTTAATTGATTCTTAAGAAAGTAAACAAGTTCAAATAAAGAATACTAATCTTCATAAAGAATTCTTAGTAAAGAAAAAAAAATTTGTACCGGCGCGGCGGTGAGGTCGGAGTGTCGCAAAGGGTTGCACGAAAAATGGCACTTTTTTTTTCACAATAGTTCGATAGTTGAAAGACGTAAATACGTCGCTCCTTAAATACAAAAGCACCACAAGTCAAAATAACGAAATTGTACAGGAGAGGCCTTTGTAAAAATAGTTTTGATAGTTTTATGATTTTTGTATGAACTATATGTATTACGTAGACGTTTTTGGTATCAAAAGGTGCTCCATTAAAAGACCTATTTTTCAAATAAGCAATCTTAACCATAATATGAATGGACTTTCGACAAAATGCAAATAAGTTAGTTTTGTATATAAAACTTTAACTTCGAAAAAAATAATTTTTAAATATTAAAGTACCATAATTAGAAAAAAAAATAGTTTTATTTTCAGCTTTCAACCTTACAAAGCAGCAATAAAAGAAAAAAATGGCACAGACTTACTTACTTTGTGGTAAACTCATAACAAATAGTTAAATCTTATCATGAGATCATCAATGAAGCTCATATTATTGCCTATTTTAGTAAAGAAATTTAAACAAAATTGCATAACCACTTCAAGAATCAACAAAACAAACAAAATAGTTATAATAAAATTAATGCGCATTGTATTACTAAGTACTTTGCTAGTACTTTTTACTATTCTCACAATGAGCTATCGTTCATTAATATTTGCAAATAAGCGACTTTTTTAACCGCAACTAAAAGTAACTAAACCTATTTTAATAATTGAGATGTTAGATTTAATCAAATCAAGCTATAATTATAGTAATGTGCCATATGAAATCACAATACTAAGTATCTTCTCTAAAAAGCAGGTGTGTAAAATCCTTTTAAAATCTCTCTAAACACTTCAAATACTTTAACAATAAAACACACTTATACTGAAATATCGCAATTGAATAAACCACCACAGAGTTACGATATGACCTAAGACAATACTTCTTTGGTTAAGCTATGTCATGGGTTCATAACATTACGTTTGAGAAATAAAGGTAATCATTTGTATCATTAACAGGTATTATCAGTCTTATAAAACAAGGCACTTCTGGTGTAAGACGTCTTTAAAATTAATCATATCCATGGTCTTCATTAAGAAACAGTACCTATACAGCAACCAAACGTCGTGTAGATAGAGTTCTCACAAAAAATAGTTATAGATAAAACGTTTACGTTTAAATACGTGGAAAGTACACTGAATCTTGCCCTGGAAAACCTCCATGAATATTACGAGCATAACGCTCTAAGGCCCAATCCAGGCAAAACCCAATCGTGTGCTTTCCACCTACATAACCGCGAGGCAAACAGGGAGCTGAACATTTTCTGGAAAGACGTCGCCATTCAACATTGTAACTTTCCTAGATACCTGGGAGTGACACTGGACCGCTCTCTGACTTACAAGACCCACTGCAGAAACACAAAACAAAAGGTTAGTTCCCGTAATAACCTTCTGCGCCGTCTCTCCTCCACCAACTGGGGTGCAAACCCAACGGTCATGCGCACTACGGGACTAGCTTTGTGTTTCTCAGCAGTAGAATACGCGTGTCCAGTGTGGGCTAGGTCAGTACATTCCAGAGATGTGGACGCAGCGCTGAACGACACCTGCCGCATAGTGACTGGCTGTCTCAAGCCAACCCCGGTCGGTATGCTGTTTCCTCTTGCGGGAATAGCTCCACCTAGAGTCCGTAGAGAGGTGAATGTTCGCTTGAAAAACAAAAACAAGAGAGCGACCCGAGACATCCACTCTACGGGCTCTTTTCCCCCACAGGTTGGTTGCGAAGCCGCAAAAACTTCCTGCGATCTACGCAGGTCTACTGACGAAATCCCCGCTGACATGAGGTGCAGGCTTTGGGCAGGCGAGTATCATCCACTGTACCCCCCCAATGAAAATCTGCCTTCAGGCTATAAGGAACCTTGGCCAACCTGGAGAAGTCTAAATAGGCTGAGGACCCAGGTTGGTCGAAGCAAAGATAACCTGTGTCGGAGGGGGTAATTAAGCAGCGCAGATGTCAGCTGTGAATGTGTAGAACTCCTACAAACCATGGCCCACCTCATAAACTGTCCCGCGTGCCCGACCACCTGCTCGCGTGAGGACTTACTTGCCGGTAACCAGAGGGCTAGCAAGGTAGCCGCTTTCTGGGCAAGTAAGATTTAGCCCGTCTTGCCGACACGAAAGAAGAAGAAGAAGAAGACTTGAATATCTTCATCATCTCCGCCGGAGTTCAGAATACCTAAAGAAAATGGACTGTCCGATAGCGAGCTCACGTCGTCATAATAATATTTATGGTAAATAATATTGTCAGTCTGTATATCACTTGAATCCACTCTACTAGGTCGTATTATTGCCGGAAATTGCCGTCTCTCTGGAGAGTCATTTACTGGCGATATCATGTTTAAAATACGGTGCGCTCTTGTTGTCATTCTAAAAATAGGAAAAACAATTTAGCTAAAATGAGTACCTACTTGCACTAACCATATTACCGTCTTGTGAAAAAACGCTATCAGGTATAACGTTAACATAGCTATGTGGTAACGAAAACTTTTATTAATCCATAAGATAGTTGTTACATATACTAACATTTTCAGTAAAATCAATTTTTAATTAATATAAATTTAATATATTTAGAATTACTTTCAAATGAAAACTACCATATTTAAAAGAAGTTACTAAGTAAATAATCAAATAAATCTAATCATTTTTGCAAAACAGGCTTAATTCAAAATGAGGTACTTTTACACACAAAAATAAGAAAAAGCATCATATTTTTAAATACAAAATGCATCCTATTTCGAAATATGGTACTTTAGTATAAAGAAATAAAAAAAAAGTACTGATATTTTTTTGCAAAACTACATGAATTCTAAATATTACAGTATTGCATACAAAATTATGAGAATCTTTAAAACTTATATGCAAAACTAACCTATTTCGAAATATCGTACTATTGCACATAAAAATTATAAGATACTTACGTGTACGTTGTCTGCAATACAAATATATTTTTGAATGTGGCACTTTTGAATATATAATTTCACCTGTCTTTTCGCAGTTATTTGGAATGTGGCAGTTTTTCACAAAAAATGTTTGCGTTCGCGCCGAATGTCTGTGGGCAACTGACAATATGGTACTATTGCGCCGAAGTCGGTAACAAAAACGGTACAAAACAAAACTGAAGTTTGTGCGTTCTCGGGTGTTTTTGATCATAAAACGACGGGTGTTTTTGCAAAATATTAAAGTTTCATCATTCCAGATACATTTTAAGCAAAAACATCATATTTGATATTTTTTGAAATGTGTGACTTTTGTATTTAAGGAGCGACGTATTTAGACAAAGCCATGCATTATTAATTTAGTTAAACATATTTTAGCCATACATACTTATTCATGTAAGTATCAAAAGTTACATCAATTTAATTAAAATATATATTATAAAAGAAAACGACAACATCCAGAAATTAATTTCATTTCATTCAAGTAATATGATTTTTTTCCCATGATTCTGGGTATCGTTATTCTTTTTCGACTAACACCACTGAGATATTTATAATCCGACTTAATTGCAGATCTCTTTCATTGTTAGACATTTTTGGGGAGTTTAACCTTCTTAAATTGGGTGGATAATGCGACAAACCTTGTTTATTTCTCAAGCTACAGAGATCATTTATCTAAGATCTAAGTCGATTACTATGTGTTTATTGTAAGCCACATCAAAACGGCTTTGTGTTGCGTTTATAATGGTTTAATGAATAATTTAAAGGATATTATTTCTCAGATATCAAGCAGAAATATAAGAAAACACTGTACTTACGTATGAAAGGTTATGTTTTCTCTTTGAATCTCGCTGCGGCTTTTGCAGCCTAACACAGAACAATTCACCATAGTTTATGCTAAATCTCGCACGACTAAAGCTAATTCCAATGAAAGTTCACCTATCCAGAGCACATGAATTTTCACAAAAACCAATATTTGTCGAAGGCACAACACAACGTTGACGCGGTATGTACTCCACTGTTGGTTGGCCACAAACTTTTTTGGCAAACAATGAAAAAGGCGAAACTATGACAAAGATAAAAAATATCAGTGCCTCTCTTTCACGCTTACCGAGAAATGCATATCACTGTCTCATTCTTTCATGGCGTGACGTAGCAGATGTGAAGTCTAGGATATTCTTCGTGAAAGCTTTGTATTTCTATGCATTTTATTGTCGATTCGAGGGCGTTGAAATCGATTTAAGTTCAATTCGGAAATGTGTGACAGTGACTTAAGAAGCGATTTTTAAAACTTCAGTACCTACACCTCGTCGACCCAAGAAAATATAAATACTATTCCTCGTCGACTTCAATACATGCGTCAATCAATATCAATTCACAAATGACAATACATGTTTCTTTCTACTCTTTACTTAGAACGTTAGCCGAATGTTAGTGCCAGTCTGGCGAAGCTTAGTATGAAACGCATGGAACCTTTAATGGCGAATTGGCGACAGAACCCGTCAAAGTAGGGAAGTAAGTGCACATTCAAATGGTTGCTATGACTCTCTGAAAAGTATGTTGTCAGGGGTTTATTATGACTGACTGCATTATACTACTCTATGCTGACTGCCTTTACAAGCCAACAATCAACATTGAATTGGAAGTTACCGAAGATGATAAAGTATTTACTACTGTAGATAAGGAAAGGCAAGCGTAGGTAGTCTCGCTCTCTCGGTATATCGGAGACCCACCGTCTAGTACGTTAATGACTTTCTATTCTACAGCTCAATCATATTTCAACAGAATCCAATGGATACTCCCATGAAGAGTAAACCTGGAGACCCTCATAGTTCTAGTGAAGATAATTCCACAACCGATGATGCAAATGGCTTGGATCAAATAGCAATTGTTAAGCATAGGTCAAAAAAAAGCAAAAGGTAAGTTAATTTTTTGTGAAGTCAAAGTCATTGCAGGCCTGGCCAAACTATTTTATAATAACTCATTTAAACACCATTTAGAAACTTTTACCTACTTTTTAAAAGGTAGGGTGGCCAGCACATAAGGCTACCCATTTTTGTTGCAAAATCGCCCGCATCACAAACACAAGATACTGCAGTGTCTACCTTGACATGCTGGCCACTGTAAAATAGTAGCTGACTATTTTAGTGTATCACACAATTAGGCTGTTTTTGTTAATAATATAGAGAACTACCATTTATTAAGATCACAGTGACAATCAGTATTTTAATGTTTCCAGAGCCTGATTTAAACAAACAAATAAATTGATTACTATTTTGTTTTATTTAGAGCGAGGCTACGACAGAGAGACAGATGTCGGTCCCCAGTAAGGACAGAAAAATCAAACAATGTCCTGTCAAGGTGAGGAAATAAGTATTTTTTCAGATTTCCATTGAAATGAATTCTGCTCCTATTGTGTCAATTAGCACACTTCCATTTGCCTTAAAACTCCAAGAAATAAACAAATTAATTGTTCAAAATACTGGTTAAAAAAATTCAAAAGTCTTTAGTAATTATTTTTTTAAGCTTTTTTGTACAACAAAACTATGTACAAACGGTGGACTTAACGTCGTAGGGCTTTCTTTACCAGTCATACCACTATGTACTAGTGGTTTTAAATATTTATCCATATTGTAATAAACAATGGTATTGGCAAGTTCTTTAATAAAAATGCATTTAATAGTTTAATAGTTAGTGTTGTAAGGAGTCACACCACTCCTAACTATATATTATACACTTACTACTAGCTATTGCTAGTATTTAATTAGTTATAGAAACTTTTGTAATGAAATGTATTTATTTCCAAAACACAATGTGCACTCATTCCCAACTAGCATTGAAAAAAGCCAGAAGCGGGAAAAAAAATTGAATCTGATTAATGAGCAAGATTAAATCACCTTACAATATGCATCATTGTTTTAAAAATTGGTAATAAAACTGTTTTTTTCCCCAAGGTTTTATTCTGATATATTTCAATGTAACAAACCAATAAAACAGTAAAAAACGTTTCTTTCACCGAAAAATACAATTTGTTTCTTTCGGAATTTTCAACGCTATTCCCAATCATCTCACTTACCAAAATTTCCATTACATTTCAGTAAAACTTCAGAAAATGAATGTACCACCGACTACGATGGATACTGCAACCCCCTCGGCCTTGTGGAGGTAGACCTCGAGGAATACCAGGACCGCGTCTCCGGAGCGGACTCCATGTGGAACGAAATATACTCTTCAGATGAAGAAGGTGCTGATGCTTACGATGCTGAAGAGAAAGATGGTGATGAATACGCAGAGCCCGAGGTAGACAACTTCCAACCTGCCGACAAACAATTTCAATGGTTTCCCGTAGACAGTTTCGACGCCACCGAAGAACCGTTCAAACCAACGCGCACTGGCTGCCCCGAAGCACACCGGTCCCCATACAGCGCCTTCAGATCCTACTGGGACGACGAAATCCTCGAATACATTGTGCAAGAGATAAACGCATACGCTGCAACAAATTTTCCCCAAAAATTCAAAGCCCAATGGGTGCCAACAAACAAAGAGGAAATCTTGGTTGTGTTCGCCTTCTGGACGATGTTAGGGATCATACCCATGCCGACGATCCATTCCTGTTTTAGCGTCAACCCGCTGTTGGAGACCTCAGTCTTCCGCCGCATGTTTAAACGACAACGGTACCTGGCCTTAGCACGAGCTCTGCACTTCATAGATAGCTCAAACGAGGATGGCCTGTCACGAATCGGACCCATATTGACGCACTTAAACGAAAAATTCAAATCCAACTACATACCATCGAGAAATGTCTCTATAGATGAGTGCCTCAATCTATGGAAGGGCCGGCCGGATAATGTAGCGAAATACAAAATACTAGAACTGTGCGAAAGCAGCACTGGATACTTGTGGTCTTTCATCGTTACCACGGGAAAGTACTCTTCTCTAACCAATAGGTATTCACCTAAAAATACAAGTGCAGTGATGACGTTGATTGAGCCGTTATTGAATAAAGGTTACCGAGTGTTTATGAGCAAATGGTTCACCTCGCCGCCTCTCGCGCGCTACCTCAAGCGAAACGGGACCGACTGCGTTGGGATTCTACGCTTTGACCGGGTGCATGTTCCATCCGACTTAAACCAGTGCAAGTTGAAAAAAGGGGAATTTCTAGCTCGTCATTCCGGTGACATTTGCCTTTTGGTGTGGCAGGACACGAAGAAAGTCACCATCATGTCGACGTGCCACGGCGTAGATCCGCCGGACGTCGTGTCAAAAGTGGGGTACAAGCCGCAAGTGGTGATTGACTATAACAAGCACTGCGGGTGCGTCGACCAGAAAAACCAGGCGTTCGAAACCACCCAGCCGGATAGGCGAAGAAACACTAATTGGTACATGAAGGTGTTCAGACGGCTGATAGCGTGTTCGATACTTAACGCTCGTGTGCTGTACCAGTCGTCGACGGATCGCGTTCAAGACCATTTAGAGTTTCGTTTGAGTTTAGTGGAGGATATTCTCGCGCGGCACCAAGCCCAGTGTCCTGACGGCCGGACGATAGCTGTGACGTATCCTAGCCGTAAGACGTTTACCAGTGCGGGTCCTCATTTCCCGGTGCGGGTGCCTCAGCTGCCGCGCGATGTGGAGATGGGCAGGTCAAGCAGAAAGAACTGTTTTTGGTGCGCTCGCTATGGAGAGAAAAAAAGAAAGTCACCGTACCAGTGTGAACAGTGTGATGTGGTGCTATGCATTGAAGGATGCTACAAAGCTTTTCATCTTTCACTCAAATAGGAATAATTATGTGATTAATAATTTATTTGTAAATATATTTTATGTTAAGTTTATTTCTGTCTTGCCACACCAAAAGGCAATGTTAGTTATTCAATGTTTACTGCAGAATGAAAATTTAAAAAATATCAGTCAGTCAGAGATAAGCCTTTATACTGAGTTGCTTACTTACCATGTAGGTACAGCTTTGGAACAAATAAATCAAAGGAGTAGCTCGAAAGTTTTATAGTTCTTTATTATCAATTACATATCTTTAAGTATCTTTTGATCTGATTTCATGTTTAGGCATTAACAATGTATGTACAATAAATGTGTGACCATTTAATTATTTTTCGCAATATTTTGATTGATCAAAAATTTACAAAAAGTACACTGATTGACAAGCGTGAATATGACGTCACAAGCTAGTATCGCCATACAAAATCTATGGGAGACTGGCATTTTGACAGTTCATAAAAAGCATATCAACGATTGGTGGTGTGAAATACCCAATTCGAAAAGCACTCGCCCGGCTTGCGAGAGGTCCTTCTGATTTTCACTGACTGTGTTTTGTTATAATACCATGAGTAATATAAAATTTGTGCATACTAAAAAAATTACAAATTAAGGAAAAGTTACAATAGTGATAAACGATAGGTACAGCTAGAACCAAATATATTTCTGACACCTTTCACAGACTTATCTTGACCTTTAGTGAAAAGGATTTAGTAATTAGTTGATCAAAATGCTAAGTGATCAAATAAATCATTCCACCATTTTGATATCTTCTATACATTATGTATGAAGACAAATTTAATAATTACTAGTAATAATAGTAAGTAATAGCTGTGATATGTTAAGTATTTAAGATAGTTGTTAAGTAAATGATGAGTTATACTTAGTGTACCTAGTTTAAGTTTTAAACTCACGAGTAAAAGACCTTACTGTTTACCTCTTGTTTAAATTTTTACAGCACATCACACTACTTTATAAACGGATCCAGTACCTATACTGTTTTTATTTATTTATTTAACATATTTATTGCAAATATACATACAGCAGGCTATTAATAGTACAACAAATAAGTATACCTCGTTTATTTTGGTGTAGGTGCCACAACATTAGAATTAACAGTAGGCATAAAAGTGCGGGCAGGTACGGATGTGTGTTGTCGGATTTCCTAAAATAAAATTAATGATAAAAAACTAATAAAGAATTAGCGAATCCAATCATGGATTATCATTATTCCTTTACCCAAAAAGGCATACTTAACATCTAAATATATAAAACTCAATGGTCACTGACTGTCTGACTGACATAATGATATATCAACGCCCAGCCCAAACCACTGGACGGATCGGGCTGAAATTTGGTGTGCAGGTAGACATCCCTACATTCAGGTACAGGCATAACCACCCTCAAGGGGAGATAAAATAGGGGTTCAAATTTGTATGAAATTCGGGGGCAAAAAACTAAAGTCCACGCAGAGGAAGTCGCGGGCGGCTGCTAGTTATAGTAAAGCTATTATTGTCAAAGTTACAAGCAATCAAAGGTAAAAAAGCTGAAGTGGCCGGTAATTGGTGCCTCTACCCTATATGCTCCTTGATGGACCAGGGACCTAACTAGAAAAATACGATCCTATCTTTCATAACTAGTATCGATTCACAAGTTCTACGCCGAATCGAATGCTACTGTAGCATATAAAATACGAAAAAAAAGAGTAGATCGTTTTGAATTATATCGATACTTCTGCCTCATGAATCGGATCGAACGAACATCCTTATGCCCGACGACCGAGCGAAGTTTGTTGTTCTGTCTGTCATTCTACAATCTGCATTATTTACACACAACCAACAAAGTTATTTATCGCTGTCATAGAAATTAGTTTATCGCGTATGTAATGTTGATCATATTTTTATTTACTATTCATTACTATTATGGTAAATACGACATGTGCTGTTAGCGAGTGCAAATCTTCATCTCGCTTAAACAAAGAAGTAAGATTTCATCAATTTCCTCATGATGAAGAAAGGTGAGTTTATTTTATTGTATTTCGCAGTATCGTGGCCTGGCTGCTGCCTACAAGGAGCATATGAGTTTAATCACTAAGTTCCTGTGCGAATTAAGATTAGACTTACTATACTTTATGTGTACTTAGAGTAAGCTTATATCAAATTCTAAATCCAAAACAAATATGAATGAATAAAGATCGTGCCGTGCGTGACAGCTCAACCAACAGCTGTGCGCTGTCATTCACTGCAGGCTTAGGGATGTGTGTTTTGCGAATCGGTACGAATTTTTATCAATACAAGCCGGTACCAAAATATTATATTCTCATTGTTACTTTTGATGAAACGTAGACCACACAAAATATAGTGCGAACCAAGATAAAATCATAATTATGAGAAAATTTTGTAACCGATTAATCGAGAAATCTTGACGAGAAGATATGCCACCTGGGGGTTAAATATGGGTTGAAAAATATGTAGTCCTCTTTATAATATCTTACCGAAACGATTGCGCATTTTAATGCTTTGTCTCCTTGCTCGCTCAACCATCACCTGTTAGTAGCATTGTTTGTTTGTTAGTTATTTGTTTTGTTGTTGGCCTCGTATGTGCTTAACCATTTAGAACCAATATTTGAACGCTAATTACGAGAATGAGAGCGTAATATGCATCACATATCTTTGGCTATTTATTTTATTTAAAAGGTGTTATACAGTGTGTATCAGGCGGCCTGTAGTTAAATTGAGGAGTGAACTCAGTAAACGATTCTGATCATAAATCAATAAAAAAACAGTACTTTTTTTCACGAAATTATCCACATTTTCGTTGCATTTGTAGTCATAGCGCACGCGGCTTGTCGGCGACTCAAAGCGCCCGCGCCGCCTATTGTTCTCCCCGAGCCCGGCGATAAGGCGCGCAGCGGCACACCGCGCTCGTCCTCTCGGCTCTCAGCTCAGCAGTTGCCGACTAGACTCGCTACTGTTCGTACGTACGTAGGAGAAAACGGTCCACGGAGGTCCAAACGTCCAACGGAGTTTGACGGTCGCAATACAAAACTTCGTGGGTGCATCATGAGTGATTTAACAAACATTGAACTAAGTGACTTAGTTTTAATTTGTGGTGAAAGTGGTGGTAACATGGGTGCTACCATACGTTTCTGGAGAGAACGTTACCCAAATCGCAGAGGGCACAGCGAACATTTGATACAGTTAACATAAGTTTTACATGGTGGCAAACGTAAACAACCCAATCCTTGTAATTAAGTTGATTCATTTAGTTTTCCGATAGAGACGGTGAGGTCAATGACCGTGATTAACTACTTAGACGTTCTCAAAGTAAAAAAGTAAAAAAACAGTGAACTGATTTTAAAACAACTTGTGACATGTATTTAGTTCAAATTGGACGTCATTACAAACACTAACTGCTTGCAAAACGTAAGTTTTGACTACAGGTTTTTAACTACAGGTGATAAACTAAGTAGATAATTAATTCAATGATTGTTAACAAGTTGATTCAGTTTTTTATCTTCTCCAAAGCATCTAAATCGAGTAAGTGTTTTTGTTTTGGAAATTTTCTCTTTTCATCTAATTTATTTCTAAGATTATTTAAAATCTAAATGACAGATTTAAAGATGAACGTAGAGTTTGAGATTCTTTGCCGGCCTTAAGTCCGGAAAAAGTACGAAGGAGAAACTGAGTCAAGTAAACAATCACGGTCGCGTGGCGCGGACGGCGTGTGCCCATGATTTTCTGTCGTTTTGCGGAATTGTTCTCGGTAAGATATTTTTATGTCCGTTCAAATTTATTCAGTAAATATTTTTTGTCTATTATCTAGACTTCTCATTTAACCTCTACTTTAATTTACCTACAGTCCGCCCGATACACCCTGTATAATTAAGGTTTATTTATATTCTGCTGTATAAGCAAATAATTAATAAAAGGAAATATGTATAGGTATTCGAAAATGGAGCCCACAGTTAAATCTATTTTTTTCTATTTTTCTCAGATGCAAACTTTGGTTGGAAGCTTGTAAGAGACCGGATTTAGCAGGGAGAAGCAGTAAAAGTTTAAGAAATGTACATATTTGTAATTCACATTTTGAGAGACGCATGTACGGAAAGAATTCATTGAAGAAAACAGCGATACCAACTTTACTTCTACCCTCTAAAGAATATCTGTCGACCCTTACGCAGACCGATGCGAAAGTTAAAAATTTGACTGGTGCATTGTTTAATACCTCACCAAACGTGCCATGGGCAGGTCCTTCTTTGGTAATTTCATCAGATGGGCCTTCCACACAATCGACAGAAGATAACACATGTACCGGTATGTGTCGTATCCTAAAGGTGCTTTGATACGGAAGCAGGCTACCGGTACTTGCGATACATGGAATGCCATGTTTTCTGATGCGCTCACTTGTAAAGAAACAGGATCGGTTTCGTTATAATATAAAGTAAAGTAATCGCAAGTACCGGTAGCCTGCTTAATAAATTTATTAAATTAAGCCGAGCCGACTCGCACACGCTCGTCCGTACCGGTAACCTGTTTCTCAATAAAAATCAACAGCTATACGTATAGCTAAAATTAAACTTCCACTTCCCCTTAAAAATTAAATGGCAAAAAGCTTTGTCATTTGGCACGTGAGCATGGGCCATAAAAAATATGTGACCCAGCCTCTGGCAGCGACGATTCTTTCACTTTCGATACTACCGATAGACTTTCGATTCTATCGCTTTACGGTGTACTTTCGATAGTCTATCGATGTTCATTCGAACTATATCGCAACACTATAACGTTACCACCAAAGTTATTTAATTATATCCTGCACATTAATATTTAAATTTAACGATACCTACTTAATGTAATTTGAATGAAAATTTTGATTAAAATTTAACTAAAACTAGGGCCAAAACGCTGTTTATGTGAAAGTGTGATGGCAGTTGTATTGTAACGTGACGTGTGTGACGTCATTCGCAAGTAAACAGTTTGACAGTTTAAGGTTAATACTTGTAAACATTGCCATTGAAGAAGAAGAAGAAGAAGAAAAATGTTTATTTGGCTTTTAAACTATACTTGTTAAAGCGTATTATATTATTTTGCTTCATAAATTTTGAACAAAATGGTGTATAAATGGTGCGTGGTGCCCAATTGTACAAACACAACTATAAAAACTCCACAAAAGCTATTTGTTTCTGTACCAACAAATATGGAAAGACGAAGGAAATGGTTACAGCTAGCTCGAAGAGACCCTGATAGCATTGTGCCGTATTCAAATGTTTTTATGTGTGAAGATCACCTTGATGTAAGTATTTTTTGATTTGTATTTCTGGATAACTGTTTCTAAAAGTTTTTATATTTTTAAACAACAAAATAATATTTTCAACCCTGCCTATGTATTTTTGCATTTTAATCCCATACTATAGAAATCCAATGTTTTGTTGTTATGTTATTCCTATGTATGCGCAAATCTGAATCCTGTATTTTTTTTAAATTACAGATGGCAAAAGACACAGTTAACTACATGCAGTACAAATTGGGTTACAGTAAGAACATCTCGACATGAGTCGTCTCATCAGTTTCAGAGATTCTGGCCGAAATCGAAGGCTTTTACGGCCGATTGTACGCAACGCATTCCCTACAGCCGCAGCCCGACGCGAACGACCCAAGAGCCAAGCTTACGCGCCACTATACTGAAGATCTCCCAGACGTGGAGGAGGATGAGATTGAGGCGGCCCTCGGACAGCTTAGAAATGGGAAGGCTCCTGGCGAAGACGGAATCACATCTGAGCTCTTAAAAGCTGCAGGCCAACCTGTGCTCAGCGAACTTAAGAGGCTCTTTAATTCCGTCATAGCCAATGGGAAAACTCCGGAAGCGTGGAGTAGGGGCGTGGTGGCATTGTTTTTCAAGAAAGGAGACAAAAGTCTCCTGAAAAACTATAGACCAATCACGCTCCTGAGTCACGTCTACAAGCTGTTTTCGAGGGTCATCACAAACCGTCTTTCCGCAAGATTTGACGCTTTCCAGCCACCGGAACAGGCTGGGTTTCGTAAAGGCTATAGTACCATGGACCACATTCACACGGTGCGACAGGTTATACAGAAGACCGAGGAGTATAACCAGCCCCTGTGCCTTGCCTTTGTGGACTATGAGAAAGCCTTCGACTCGGTCGAAACCTGGGCTGTTCTGGAATCCTTGCAGCGATGCCAAGTCGATTGGCGGTACGTGAAAGTGCTAAGAAGCCTGTACAGTATGGCATCAATGTCCGTCCAAGTACAAAACCACCGAACAAAACCCATCCAGCTGCTTCGAGGTGTTAGACAGGGAGATGTCATATCTCCAAAACTGTTCACCAACGCACTGGAGGATGTGTTCAAGACGCTGGATTGGAACGGACTGGGCATCAATGTGAATGGCGAATATCTTACGCACCTTCGCTTTGCCGATGACATAGTTATTATGGCAGAATCGCTGCAGGACTTGCAAAAAATGCTGCACAGTCTCAATGCTGCCTCGAGACGTGTGGGGCTTGGGATGAATTTGGACAAGACAAAGGTAATGTTCAACGATCATGTCATCCCAGAACCAATTTCCGTCGAGGGCACTACGCTCGAGGTTGTCCAAGAGTACGTCTACCTTGGGCAAGTACTGCAGCTTGGTAGAGACAACTTTGAGCGGGAAATTGCCAGAAGAGTGCAGCTTGGCTGGGCAGCATTTGGGAAATTGCGTCATATCTTCACGTCGACCCTGCCGCAGTGCCTAAAAAGCCGAGTGTTTAACCAATGCGTCCTACCAGTCTTAACCTACGGAGCCGAAACGTGGAACATGACGGTCAAGCTGGCTCACCGACTACACGTCACTCAGCGCGCTATGGAAAGGTCTATGTTGGGGATCTCATTAAGGGATAAGATCCGGAACGAGGTCATACGACATAAGACTAAGGTAACTGATGTCGTCCAAAAATGTAGCAAGCTGAAGTGGCAGTGGGCTGGCCATGTCTGTCGCAGAACCGACGAGAGGTGGAGCAGGAAGGTTCTTGAATGGAGACCACGCTTAGGTAAACGTAGTGTGGGACGCCCCCCGGCTAGATGGACAGACGACCTGAAAAGGGCAGCTGGTAGTGACTGGATGCAAAGGGCAGGAGATCGTGCGCTGTGGCGCTCCTTGGGGGAGGCCTATGTCCAGCAGTGGACTGTAACAGGCTGATATGATATGATGAAGAACATACTTTTGACAGATGAAGCTGTACCAAGAAAATTTTATTGTCAGGGGGATCAGAATAAGCGGCGGCAGGATTATAAACCTTCTCGAAAAGCTTTAATTAAAAAACAAAGACATGATATTGTCAAAGAATGTCTGCAAAGCCACAATGCTAGTGATATTCATGATAAAAGTTTACAAAAACATATGAGTATGTCAAAAGAAATTTTTAAGTTTCAAGGTATTTATTTATTTTGTTCATAAGTTGCTTCTTGTTTGTTATCAACACATGCTTTTATTTCTGCTGGACATTGGCTTATTAAAAAGCAGTTCAATTAATACTGCAGTACACCATAATGTGATCTAATTCTATTTATTCATAGTTTGATGATTAACGATTTTTTTTTGTATGAACTGAGAATTTCAAAAGTGGGTCACAATGTTTCTGGCTTGCTGGGTTTCGTTTGTCTTATTAGAATTATTTATTTTTATTTTGTACTTACTAACATATGTTAAGTTTGTAAATTGTTACTAACAAGATTATGGACCCCGGTCTGAAATAAATTCTTTCATTCATTCATATGTTTACCAGACAAACAGTTCACCAGCAGTCAACTGCAACATTTCAGACATTCAGTTATGAGACCGAAATTGTTTCTACTGAGGAAATATGTATATTAGTGAGGCATTATACCAAATTGAAGAGGTTGGATGTCAGTTGGGGTATACAATGTAGAGTCAAAGACCATTGATGCAAAGGATGTAGTGTCAAAATATTTTTTGGCTACCCCATAGCATCAAAACCCGTGGAGCCAAATGCCCGTGGGATCAAATCCAAGGGCCAAATTTACATAGGGAGTAGGTAACCTGTCAGTTGGGCTTAGAAATAAGGAATTTTGTTTAAATAAATATTTTGAAGCAAATTGTCCAAACAAAACGTATGGCTTTGTGGTCTCCGTGTGGCGAGCGAGTCGCGCTATTATAAGTTTATTTCAGTTGTTCCAAGTGTGGTCCAGGTGGACCCCCAGGGGTCCATTGGAGACTCGTCGATTGTGTTATAAGTTTAAGCAATTGTAAGTTTGAAATAAATAATTAAAATGATGTTAACATTATTCTTACGTGTACCTACCTGCCCTACCCAAGTGTTTAAAATGCGTCCTAAATTCTATGTACTATCGGGGTCTGCGCTGCATGAAAATCATTTGTGCAATCCCGCTTGCTAATTGCTCCGCGTGTTTTGAAGTGCATGCTAAGAATTTTCGTTAGAAAGTGTTTACGCGTCGCGGACCGCCACTGTACATACCAAATTATTCCGTGTGTGTACCGATCCAAAAAAAAAAGATGTTTTTTTTTACTACAGGGGCGGCGGAAACCAATGCCGAAATAAGCAATATACATGACGACGACCCAGCTGGTTCTAAATGTGATAGTTGCGGATACAGATTCTCACAGTAAGTTCTATTCAATTTCTAATACAACGAAATAGAGCAGCCATGGCCCTGCTACTCTTTACTAAGGCGTCTTACTGTCTTGCTGGCCACATCACTCACGAATATTAATGATAGGAAGTATCCTATCGTTCATCATATCAGCCTGTTACAGTCCACTGCTGGACATAGGCCTCCCCCAAGGAGTGCCACAGCGCACGATCTCCCGCCCTTTGCATCCAGTCACTACCAGCTGCCTTCTTCAGGTCGTCTGTCCATCTAGCCGGGGGGCGTCCCACACTACGTTTACCTAAGCGCGGTCTCCATTCAAGAACCTCCCTGCTCCACCTCTCGTCGGTTCTGCGACAGACATGGCCAGCCCACTGCCACGTATCGTTCAATTGACAGTTAAACCAGTCATGCGAATTCACGCCCACACACGATAAGTTTTATAACTGATCCAATCGGTTGCGTCATGTCATGCCAATTGGACGATAAAAAGTATGGTATGTGGCCTGCACAATCCTGGCAATGAGCGAGTTCACACATACCATCCAATATATTGGATCCAGTATACTGGATCGAATCGGTACCATGATGTACTATGTGAATACTATCTCGTAATGAACGGAAAAAAACAGAAAACGGATCCTGTAAAACGGACGATGGACGATTAAATGGCTCATTAGGGGATTTTAAAGTGGAAAGTTAGTTTTTTGACGTGACAACGTCTTATAATTCGATGGAGCCGGCCGCACGTAAGCGAGAGCGCGGAACGAGCGACAAAGAGGCAACGTGACAAAGACGTTGTCACGTTCAACTATCGTCCGTAAACCGACTCTACAGACAACCGATTTTTTTTGCTATTAATTTGACGTAAGCGTTATATTGTCTGCACGTAGGTTCGTGTTCGCGTGCGCGCAGTGCGACGAGCGCGCGTGCGGAGCGTGCGACGCGCGGGAGGCGCGCGGCCGCCACGCCACGCACTTCGTGCTGCGCGCGCCCGCCGCCGGGCCTGAAGTATGTATATCTTCTCTGTGAAACCCCGGGTTAATTTACATCAAAGAACATCATTCAATAGCACAATTTTCATTAAACGAATTACAAAAACACAATTCATCCCTGACAGACTCACTTTTAGCCAAGTAAGAGCTGCTATTAATGAGTGCAATTCCCAAAATATCAAAAATAAAATAGCGGGTTATGGACCGAAACCCAGATTTAGATCCCCACTATTGGCGCCATCGTTTGCAAGAAAATCTATCATCCAATAAGTGGACCTAGAAAAAAAGCGATGGGCTTAACGTTGATAGGTGCTTTTTTCTATTGGCCAATAGCGTTCGTTTTCGGGCCAACTGTTCGCTGAACGTGTAGAGCAGGCATTAAACCACTAAAATCTGCCTTACCTAATTGGATTCGACCAAAGACTTATAATAGCTCAATAAATACATCCAGAAAATAGCGTTGAACTCAACGTTGACTGGCATATTTTTTATTGAATTTTTGTAGTTGGGTTTTATAAAGAAATATAGTTATTAAAGACTAGCGGCCCGGCTTCACACTGGTTTACAATATTTTTTACACATACATGTACAATATATCCTGCGTTCATTAGGGACCGGGACAGGTCCAGTATCCAATCGGAGCGTAGGCAAGTATTCGATTCAAACAAACTAGTACTTGTAAAAAATTGTTCCAACACTCCTTTTTATTAGTAAATAAATAAATATTTCACAACAATCAAACCAAATTCTCTAGTCCCAAATTAAGCTACGAGGCTTGTGTTATTAGTATTTGTCTATAGAATTGAATACTCGACGTTACAGGAGCAACTGAACTCGGTGCTAAAGCTCATCCAGTCTGCGATGCAAGAACCGTCACCGGAGCCGATCATGTGAGTCGCCCGAAGTCGTTTAATTTGTCGCGCTGCTTCTTCTCAGCACTAGCCCAAATTGTCCCGAAGCAGTGGTAGTGTTAATTTATATGATGGTACGTGTAAAAGTGCCTCTTATGAGTCTAGTTATAGAAATATGTAAATTGATTTAATTGAAGTTTTTTTCATAATGACGGTTGCCGT
This sequence comes from Pyrausta despicata, assembly GCA_963921415.1. NCBI lineage: Eukaryota > Metazoa > Arthropoda > Insecta > Lepidoptera > Crambidae > Pyrausta > Pyrausta despicata. The sequence continues at coordinate 8,031,878 of OY992869.1, forward strand.
CGCGTTGATCCGAATGCTAGCTATAAACTATTAAGCCTTTAGCACACCGACGCTATCGCATGCGAATCCGAAACAACGAAAAAAGTGTAAGTTGTATGGCAGCGTTTAGCATATGCTTTGACTCTTCTATTAACGAACATCAAATTGCCGCTACAAACGCATAAATTTCTTTGTTTGTTTTGTTTCGCAGCGCGAAACTTTGTTTCAGTCGGAGCGGACATAATAGAAAAAATATTAATTGAGCGACAATCCATTTTTATATCAAAACTAGCTGACCCGGCGAACTTCGTACCGCCTTAGCGTTGCAATGATTGAACAATGTCATCGAATGACATTGACATTAGTTACGCGCGTTTTTTAAAATATGCAAAATTAAATGTATATTTTTCAATATTTCTGAGAGATTTTCTTAATATTTTTTTCCGTAAGAACCTTCTTCTAATAATAACAAATACAACAAAAAAAGAATTAGTGAAATCGGTCCAGCCATTCACGCGTGATGCCGTGACCAAGGGAAACGGGTTTCATTTATATATATATAGATAAGCTGACCCGGCAAACGTTGTTTTGCCGTATTAATGTTAAGGGTAGTCAGCCCTTATCTTTAAAGGGTATGAAAAATAGATGTTGGCCGATTCTCAGACCTACTCAATATGCTCACAAAATTTCATGAGAATTTGTCAAGCCGTTAGATTGATCAAACTGACCAAACTCACTAGATAGATTTTGACATCTCTAGTAGGGTAAAACTGGCGATAGATAGGTTATTGGGAACGATCTGTTATCGGGTCCCAAGAATAAGCTTTTTTAAAAAAAAGGAATTTATTAAGCTATAAGGAAATACACGACACGACAAAATTGAGTGGGACCCGGGAGCGACCGCGCTCTATGACGGCTGGCGATAGACTCGCTGAAGGGTGCAGGGAAATGGTCTGGCTTGGTTGCACAATACATAGTCAGCAATAGTTATGATTGCTCAGCCCATCTCCAGGCATAGCCCAGGTGTAACACCTCCCCCTTGAGAATGAACTTCGGGGAAGATCTGGAAACCGAAGCTTCATTTTACTTTATTTACTTCATGATTCTTATGGATGGAAGGGGTATAACTTCCTCATCAGTTGCAGCAGCTGATGGCTGCGGTTGCAGCTGTGGCCTTGAAGGCTCAACTGAATTTACTTCTAAATCATATGCTTTCAGCGGGCGGCTCCCAAGTTTACAGGAAATAAAATAGTATCTATATAACCTAAACGCTAAATATCCTATTATAACTATGCTAATACAAACAGTAAGGATTGAATAATGTGTCCCGTAACGAATTATGTGTGATTCTTCTGTTAATTTATCAATATTGTGAAGGATTTTCGAAAGTCGTTCACTTTCCCAATTTATATTATCCAAATCTATGTTTTGCAGTCGAGTAGGAGACACATTGTTCGTTATTTTTGTAAATTTATCAATACTACAACACGAGTCATTTATTAGATTGAAATCGAACATTTTTATTGGTGACGTAATATTTAAAACATCGCTGTATTTCGGTACTAACGTTGTTGTTTTACAATAACCTTTACAGTGGCGCGGTATGGTTACGATGCCCACGCCTAGTATGTTTATCTCAACTAGATTTGAGTTTACACAATCTATTGATAATTTAGTAGGTTCGGTTTGAACAAAGATCCATTTATTATTAGATAAGTAATGCCAAATATCGAGGTGTCCGAAAATGAATTTAGTTTCGCATTGTTCCGGGATACCACTTTTAACTTTTGTTAAGAGTTCACTTTCACAACTGGGTTTTACGTCGGAGGTGAAAACGTTTGTGACGTCACAGATGTAATTGCCGGGAATCACTATATCACACACTCCTAAATCATTTAGATCGCAGTACTGGGACTTGTCCTTGGTCATTGCAATATATCTCGTTCCAGGTATAATAAGACTGAACTTACTGGGTTCATTTACATTGTATGGTATTGGTAGACCTAGGTTATGGTACAGTACAAACTGTTTAGTTGATACTAAAGGTATTTGCAGTACAAAAATTACCTTATTATTAGAAAAGTAGCAAATAATTCTAGACAATCTTAAAATTACGTGTATATTATTTAAATCTAGGCTTATCGGTAATTCTAAGTTACTAGGAAGGTGCCTATAGTTATCGGCGAGCTCTCGGTGCAGGAGCGCGGGTGTTATCACGGCTGGATGCAGGATGTTTTGACTACACAACGTGATAGCGCTTATGATGTCTTCCAATTGAAAGGACAAAGTTAACACTGTAATTTCTAAGTTATTGAATATAAAATTAAACTCTGATTGCAGTTGAAGTTCACTGGAGGTCGAGGTCAAGTTGTTAATATTAATTGAGAGCTTGTCGATAGCTTCTAACAAAGTGGCTTCGTTTGATCTTATTTTATGCAAAGTTTTATTATAACTTGAAATTACAGACTTAGTTATCAGAATGTTTTCTTTCATGTATGTGGCCAATTTGTCGTAGTTATTTTGTATGGATGTTATGGCTTCGTCAAACTTAATGCCATCGTTTTCATCCAGGTTGCCAAAGATGGTTTTAACGACAGTTCCTAGCCCACCTATCCATGCTCCGCGCCTAGGCCGGTTATCTACCAAATAGGAAATGGATTCAAATTGCACCAAAATGTCGCGGTGTCGCACGGTTAAGGGTTCCAACGCGTTATGACACTCAAATTCTTTGTACACTCGGGATTGCTGGCATAATTGTAGTAATGTGCCTAATACAGAGTCTATGCTTTCCAGATGGGGTTTTATGTGAGAAATGTCTATGGGTAAAATTACATTAAGTAGACTGTTTCTAATTTTAAGGTCGCCTAGGTAGTCGAAATATACGCCGGATCCGGATGAGATAGGTTGAACCAACTGTTGATTGTCATCGGTTGCAGCCGACCTGTTACAAGCACAATTGATTTTTATCAAATCTATACCTTACTTATTAATTTTATAATAATATGTGTTTATCCTATAATTACGTTATATTTATGTAAGAAAACATGTGTTCGTGTATTCCTATCCTAACTTAATTATAACACTAATCATTCGCTCTTATGTTTCAGGGTTCGAGACCTCTGCGAGCTTTATTTCGTCGTAATGATGACGCACATGGCGTCGATTGATAAGAACGGATAGGTTGTTACTTCCATGAATCTTGACTACTTTATAAGGGCCTTTCCACACTGGGGAGAGTGCCTTGCGTAGTCTCAAGTGATTTTTAATGTAGACGTAGTCACCTACTTTAAAGGTTTTAGATGTACTTCTTTTATCGTAATACGTTTTAGATACTCCCTTGGATCTGAGTATGTTCTCTATTGCTTTTTCGCGGGAGAAATTCAGCCTCTGTTGGAGGATGCGAACATAGTCAGGGTACGTGACTTCTTGAGGCGTATCGAAGATGGAGTTCGGTATATAAGGTTTATTGCCGAACACCAGTTCGTAAGGCGTAAAATTCGTAGTGCAGTGAACAGCTGTGTTGTATGTCAGCATGGCAGTATATACATATCGGGGCCAATTATCTTGGTTGTCATTTACGTATGATTTTAAATATTCCTTGAGAGTGGAGTGACTTCTTTCTAGCGCCCCTTGCGTCTGAGGATGGTATGGAGAAGACCAAAGCTGTTTTATTTTCAGGAAGTCACACGTCTTCTTAGACAAGTCTGCCGTAAAGTTGGTGCCTTGATCGGTAAGTATTGTTTTGGGAATTCCGAATAATGATATAAAATGCACGAGGCAATCCGTTGTTTCTTCAGCCGTAGCGGTGCGTATTGGATAAGCTACTGAAAACTTTGTGAGGTCGTCTTGTAGGGTCATAATGTATTTCAATTTGGCGGTACCCGATTCTGGTAGCGGTCCAACTATATCAAGTGCTACCCGTTGGAATGGACTCGTTGAAGTAGTGGTTATCTGCATCGGGGCTCGATTGCATCTCCTGAGCGCCTTGTTAGTCTGGCACTGACTGCAGGATTTTACATAGTGTTCTATATCGGATCTCATGTTTTTCCAAAAGTAGCTCTCTTGGATTCTTTTGAACATTCGATCAGAGCCCAAATGTCCAGCGATTGGAATATCGTGATTCTCTTTGAGAATCCTGGGTATTTCTGAGAGGGTTGGGTATTGGAATTCGTCTTACCCTTCTTGTACTGGATGTCATATTCAAACTCTTCTAGCTTAAGCCGCCAACGAACGAGCCGAGAACCTGGGTCTTTACAATTGAAGAGCCACTGAAGAGGCTTGTGATCCGTTATTATCTGGAAACGATTACCGTACAGGTAAGGCCTGAATACTTTCGTCCCGAAAACGATAGCTAAGCACTCCTTTTCGGTGACGCTGTAGTTAGTCTCGGCTTTATTCAGCGTTCGGCTTGCGTAAGCTATTGGGAGGTCATGTCCTACGGGACCTTGGGATAATATTGCCGAGATGGCGTGATTGGATGCATCACATGTCAGAAGAAACGGTTTGGTGAAATCAGGGTACGCGAGTATTGGGGCCGTGACGAGTTTATTTTTTAGGGTTTCAAAGGAAAGTTGCTGTTCGTTCTTCCATTGAAAAGGAACATCCTTTTTTAAGAGGGACGTTAAGGATTTTGCGTATTTCGAGAAGTCTGGGATAAAACGCCTGTAATAGGAGACTAGTCCCAAGAAGGATTTAATGTCTTTTGGAGATTTTGGTGTTGGAAAGTCGGTGACAGCTTTCACCTTTTCAGGGTTAGGTTTGACGCCGTCTTCTCCTATGATATGTCCGAGATAGGTTACTTCTTTTCGAAGAAACTCACACTTTTCGGGGTTCAATTTAAGGTTGAAGTCCCTGAGTCGGTCAAAGACAGCTGTAAGGTTCGTAATGTGGCCGGAAAGGTCGAAAGAATAAATGACGATGTCATCTAAATATACAAAGCATCTTGAGCCCTGTAGCCCTGATAAGCATGTATTCATTAATTTCTGGAATGTAGACGGAGCATTCTTGAGACCAAAAGGCATTCTGTTGAATTGAAAGTGGCCTTCGGGCACTGAAAAAGCTGTTTTAATTGCGTCTACGGGTTTTATTAAAATCTGATGGAAACCGGACACTAAATCGAGAGTAGTGAAGTATTTACTGCTACCTAGCTGGTCGAGGATTTCAGAGATCTGCGGAATTGGGTAGGTTTCTCCTATAGTGATATCGTTAAGTTTCCTGTAGTCGATAACGACTCGCCATTTTCGTTGTCCCTGTGAGTCGAGTTTCTTGGGCACAACCCATATGGGTGAACTCCAAGGTGATGAGGATGGTTCTATAATATTTTGATTGAGCATGCTCTGGATCTGCGTGGATACTTCCTTTTTGTGGCACTCCGGGAAACGATATGATTTTGTGTGGACGGGAACATCAGTACTAGTTTTGATTTCATGCTGCAATGCGTTAGTGTAGGAGAGCTGATCTTCTGCAAGGTGGAATATATCAGAATATTTCGAGCACAGGTCTAAAAGGGCTTCGGATTCTTCTCCATTCAGGTGAGCAGTCCGGAGGAGTTTAACAACCTCGGCGGTTCGGCCCGAAACACTCATGGGGTTAGTTTCAGCGCATTGGAAAGCAGCATGATTTATTGGTGCCAGGTCGAGATTCAAGTTGGTACTAATATTGGCCGGTTTTTCAGAGATATTCGCGATGGTTATGATGACACGGTTGTTGTTCTTCACCTTCGTTATGCAGTTAGATATTAGCAGCGAGTCTGACAGGTGCTGGTCAATTATCACACCTTCTTTTACTTCAGGGTTCTTGACAGAGCACTCAATCACTGCTTCAGTTCGGGGTGGAATGATGTAGAAAGGGTCAGTGAAGTATAATTTCAGTGTGTTCTTGAAAACCTTAAGGGTGTCACTGGTGTAATTTATGTTACAGTTGAAAGCGGTAAGAAAATCGGAACCGATTATGCCATCATAAGGCAAATTTATGTTTTTAACGATGTGGAATTTGTGGGAAATCATTTTACCTTTCCCTGGTTTAAGCTTTAGGTTGAAATGACCAAGAGTGGATGTGGTTTCCTCTCCTGGATCAATTCCTTTTAATTTGATAGGTTCCTTTTGAATTTTTGGGGTTCTCTTTATGCATGATTTTTTCAGGAGACTCACAGCAGAGCCGGAATCTACCAGCAGGGATAAAGGTAGGTCGGAGATTTTCGTGTCAACGACGATGTGAGGTAGGATTCTCCTGGTGGTATCGATGTTTATTTCGTAGACCGGATTAGGTTTCTCTTTTACAGGTTTGTTTGAGTTAGGTTCCTTCTTTTTCAGGTCACATCTGACTTGTTTAGGTCTGTTTGAGTCAGGGTCGTTTGCGTCGTCTTTCAGGGGCCGTCTCGTGCGACGCTGGGGCGAGACTCCTATTCGTTTTTTGGTTCATTATCCATGTCGTCGTAACTATAATCTTCCTCTTCTCCTTCGTCGTCTTCTGTTTCTTCTTCCACAGCTTCTTCAACATGGTTCACTCTTTTAAACGGAGTGAATGGGGGTTTAGAGTCGGAGTCCCGTAAGCGGTTGTTATATTCTCTCTTTTTACAATCCTTTATGGAATGGCCTGGTGTCTTGCAGTAGTGACAAACAGTTCCAGATGAGGCAGATGTTCCAGGTGTAGAAGTAGTCGAGGAACCTGGGTTCAATTTCGTTCTGGACTGAAAGCGGTTCGGCATCTTCTGGTCGTTGCTTGGAGCCTTTTTATACAGGCTCTGTTGGATTCTCTCCTCGGAGATAGCTAGATTCACGGCTTCGTTGAGATTTTTGGGGTTCCTGCACCTCACGATGTTCGAAATTCGTGGATGTAGTCCCATAACGAAGTGGTGCATAGCAAGGTCATTCATGGCTGCCGTACGGCCGGGCAGCTCCAGTTTCTTGGTTGTGGACAACGAAACTTCGGTCAACAGCTGTGAAAGGCAGGTCTCTACCCGCAACGCGTACTGGCTACAATTCTCATTCGATGCCTGCTTGCTTTCTTGCAGGTCCATTAATAAATGAGAGTAATGTTTACGCTCACTGAACTGTGTTTTGAGGAATTCCTTCAGTTGTTCCCAGTTCGCAAATTCTTTAATGGAGCAGGCAATTTCAGCCTTGCCCTCCAGCTGACTAAGGATATATTTAAATAAAATGGGGGCCTGTGGCCCAGATGCCATTTCAAAGGCATTGTCACAATTTACTAAAAAGGAGTTGAGTGTTTCCCTGTTGCCGTTATACGGTTTAATAAATTTAAGCAAAATATTTAAATCAATGTCGGACATTGTGACCGCAGCTTTATCTTTAGAGCGAGTTACGCGCGGCGAGAGCTTAATGGGTGAGCTAGGTTCTGGAACAGTTACTGGAGGGATCTCGATACTTAAAGGTTGTAATTGTTCAGGTTGTACACCCGAGTTCTCTTGGCTCATATTAATACCTTCCGGTAATTATAAATTGACTTAATGTCGTACACAAATTAATCATAAAACAATATTAAAACACAATGATACAGTGGGATAGAGACAAAACAATGACCAAGGACTTACTGTATGGATGCGTAGGCGGCGATAAGGGACAGCGCGAGCAGCGACTGCATACCGGAGCGATGACGCACAGGGTCCGTTGGTCGAACTCGATGATTTTTTCAGGATACAGTGGAGAGGTGAGCTCGCTGTCAACCTTTCCAGCCGGTCGGGCTGGTGGTGCACGCGACACACCGGATACAGTGGAGAGGTGAGCTCGCTGTCAACTTTTCCAGCCGGTCGGGCTGGTTGTTCATGCGACACACCGGATACAGTGGAGAGGTGAGCTCGCCGTCGACTCGTTCAGTCAGTCGAGCTAAAGGTCTCGGCGACACACCGGATACAGTGGAGAGGTGAGCTCACTCGACTCGTCCGGCCGGTCAGGTCGGAGGTCAGGGTGACACACCGGATACAGTGAACACGATGCAGTGGAGAGTGGGATCACTCGACTCTTCCAGCCGATCGGGCCGAAGGTCTGGGTGACTCACTGGATGCAACTTCTAATAAGTCGCGGTGACACTTCACGTTGCACTATGCGACACTTGCACTACTTTGGTGATATTTGATTTATACAGGCACTGGGGGATATTCGTATCCCACCGCTGCCACCACTGTTATCGGGTCCCAAGAATAAGCTTTTTTAAAAAAAAGGAATTTATTAAGCTATAAGGAAATACACGACACGACAAAATTGAGTGGGACCCGGGAGCGACCGCGCTCTATGACGGCTGGCGATAGACTCGCTGAAGGGTGCAGGGAAATGGTCTGGCTTGGTTGCACAATACATAGTCAGCAATAGTTATGATTGCTCAGCCCATCTCCAGGCATAGCCCAGGTGTAACAGATCGTTAACCGTTAACACACTGGTTAAGAAGTTTATTAAAAGGGCAATAGGGGTCTTTATTAATATTTAAGATTGATTTGTTTTATACGTATCCCCTTTATGATTTTATTAGTAATTGTAAGTTTCCCCAAAAACTTGCCAATTTTGAGTATTTTTAAATAGTACATTACGATACGAGTGACCTAAGTTGCCCATTATTGTTGTGCATTAATAGGCAACTTAGGTCGCGAGTATCGTATACTATTTTATAGCACAAGTGACCTAAAGCCGCCCCGGACGGATGGCGGGGGGGGGGGGGGGGCAGCAGGGGGGTTAATGAGATTGCTATTTTAAAAGAAACATTGAAATGATTTTGATTTCGAATTGATTTATTGAAAAAAAAAACATTGAAACCAGTCTTTGGATCATCGAACATTGAAACATAGGATCATTCATTGGATCAAACATTGAAAACATTCAAAACGGAACATTGAAAGTATTTTTCTTTTGAATTCCTGTGCATTTTCAAGCTTCAAATGACATTTCAAAGGGTTTTGTTTCATTTTTTATGCATATGCGAAGGTAGTCGATTCATTTACGCACCGTGCAGAAATAGACAACTAAGGTCCCGGAAAAGCGTGCGTAAAGTGCGGGTTTAGGTCACGCTGTGCTATAAAATATTTTTTGTATGGAAAAAAGTGAGTAATGCTTATAAAGCTACTTTATTTTTTAGCATTAAAAAAGCAATGTTCTTAACAAGGCGAAGTTAAAACTTAACCTTGTTTTAATTTCACATTAAGTAATGCTTGTATTGTATCTTCTTGAGTGAATCAAACTTCCACTTAGTAGGCATTAAAGACCGTGTTATTACCCTAATTTCTGGAATTTAATTATACCCTTTACCACCGCAACCTTGGGACAAACAGGACTTGGGACCTAGAGGAGCTTAAACTTCGGTCATAGATTTTTTTTCTGTATTTCTGAACCAGTATGAGTCGTCCGTATGGCCATGTTACTCTTACAAGGTCGATCGTGCGAGATAACGCGCTGGCTAGATCCGATTATAAGAAAAACAACAAAACGTTAAGGACTATGGTCTCAAAAGATCTTGAGCTTGACCCGTTATTAAAGTCATTTAAAAGGTTCAAATCAAATTATTTTATGCTGTAACCAGGTTGAAAACGGAGATCAAGGAGGAGTTCGAGGATCCGCTCTCCGCCGCGAAGTGCGAAGAGCCTCAAGCAGGGCACTCTATGGATACAGCTGAATTGCAGGTAAATTAAATACACTAGCGGTCGCCTGTGACTTCGTCCGCATTCAAGTTCGAACAAAAGTCTAACATTTGTTAGTTTTGGCCCAGTCTACTCGCTGAGATCTTTAAAACGGTACCTCAATCATATTTTTAGGCCCTTGCACCGCGACTCAGGCTGGTGGGAAAGGAATGCTACACCAATAATATACAGGGGTGGTCCGAAAGATGACACTAATTATTTTTTTAAATACTTGACATCTAGGTGTACTTGACAATATCACATGTATGTTCCGCGATTTTTAGTAGTTTTTGAGCTATGATTTTCTTATTTAAATTTGAGAATTTTCGACTTGACTCACTGAAATAATATTTTTTTGGAAAGTATATGTTTGATTTAACAGTTAAAATTAAAATTTAGTTAAAATTTAATTTATCCTTTTACCCAATAAATATCCAGCTTCTTTTAATATAACTTTGACCCGACTGCGTTAACAGATATCATCCCACGATATATATTGCTTGCTTGTAACATTGTTATATACAAACTGAAAAAGTTTGGTCATCCACCGCCAAGATAAGATATATATTGCTTGCTTGTAACATTGTTATATACAAACTGAAAAAGTTTGGTCATCCACCGCCAAGATAAGACACCATTCGCCTATACAAATCATTCATTGTTAAATGACAATGAATGATTTGTGTAGACGAATGGTGGTACATGTGTTTGGTAACCTAAATAGAGTATCATACCCTACTGAAGTTCGAATAGATGACAACAAAAAAAAAATTTTAAGACCTGACATAGTTTTGGTTTTTATTAACATGTAAGTTTCGTTTCAGATGGTACCAGAACAATCGCCAGGTCCTATGGTGCACTTCATCTCATCGCAGGCGAACACCTTTGGGATTGTACCTACTGGGAATATACCTACAGGAATTGTACCTACGGGTAATGTACCTACAGGGAGTGGACCTACGTGGAAAGTAGCTACGGGAAATGTACCTACACGTAATGTACCTTCCGAGAATGTAGCTACGGGGACTGTACTACCCGTTAAACAGGAATTTAACATCACATCTCAAGACAAGACAGAGACCGACACATCGTCTTTTTCGATTCACGAGTCACCAACAAGTGTACCTACAGGAAATGTACCAATAAAACAGGAAGAACTTATAGTCCCATTAGATATAGTGGAGACAGAGAACGACATATCAACTGCTCCCTCACACACTAAGCCGTTACAACTTACAAACTTGACAGTGCGAGCGACCGCGCCTGAAGAATTGAACGAAACGTCACGAAGTACGAACTCGGAACCGTCACTAGGTCCTCAAATACACTTACTACATCCTATTGGGAGTGCATTCAATCGGGAAGGGATTTTCATAACACCAGATCATGTAAAGACAGAAATAACACCCGTCCGTGTAGCGACAGAAAGAGAAATCTCTTCTGAAGAGACAGAAATGGACGAATCGGATCCAAAACCCGAGATACCGACAGCAAATCCACCAACTAAGCTGACTAAGACAATACACGTAAACAAAAACCGCAAGCCACGTGCGAGAATAAGACGAAACAACAACATAGATATCCCCTCGGAAAGAAATGACACGAGCGAATATAAAAGAAAATGGCCTATGTTAAGAAAAGACAGAACAAAAATACCTAAAGGTCCGACAGGCTTTAGAGAAATGCTCACAGCGGTAGAAACGGAACGCGAAAGAATTTCTTTAACAGATTCTGTGTAATTAACATTACGCACGTCTTACTTATTTAAGATTTATTTAAATAAATAAAAAAACGGTTATCGGTAAAGTCCGTTTACTGACGATAATTGAACGTGACAACGTCATAAGATTGTGCCTCTTTGTCGCTCATTGCGCGCTCTCGCTTGCACTGCAAACCTTAAATGGAACGCCTCAGAGCGAGGTAACGCCGCATGAGTCATGTTTTTTGGTGCGTGCAGCCGGCTCCATCGAATTATAAGACGTTGTCACGTCAAAAACAAAGCACAAATATCTATTTTTTGGAGTTTACTCCTTAAGAATCGATTTTCATATATATAAGGCCGGGGTATGAAAATATACGGGAGTAAAATCAAATTCCCGATGTTATCCGATGTCACGCAATGTTACACGATGTTACCCGAAGACGCATCGGTCATTTTCTGACCCATTCAACCGAGTATTGTATAGGTTTATTGTAGAATGTATGTAATATGAAGAAAATTGTTTATATTTCTATGCTTATGCAATGTATTTTAACAGATTCATTGTATAAATAATAAAAATAAATGTATCATACATGCTTTAAATATCATAAAAAATGCATTCATTTATCCTTATTCCCTTATCTATTAACTTTTTAAAATCGTTCTATAGGATTAAACTCCAGTCGTGCGTCGGAGCTGACACACACTTTTTTTTTAAATTTTATAAGCCGGTGCCACATTGGTTGATCTAATTTTACGTGACTAGGATAGCTTAACCCGTCCCACGGCCCGCGCACACACGTCTGTAGGTACATAAGCGGCGAATTATTGACGCGTGCTGCGTGCGTGACAGACGTCTGTCCAGATCCAGAAGCGAGTTCGTTGTCGTTGGAGCTTATGTTCACTCATCCATCATTATTTGCGAACATACCTGATCTCTGTCCGGTCATGTCGGATTGCCGTCTCACCGAACTTTGAGAGTGAGGGAACAGTGAGTGCACCTGTGTATTGCGCTCACTTGTGCACTATAATATCTCCTGCGTAGTTGGCTAATCTCTGTTGAGATTGGCCGCCGTGGTCGAAATCGGCCAGGAGGACTATTATTATTATTTGCGAACATACATGGGGTATTTTCGGGTTAACCTAGATGTCAGGTATTTTAAAAAAAACGTGTCACCTTTCGGGCCACTGTATGTTTTTTGTGTAAGAGCATTTCTTTCCCACCAGCCTGTGTCGCAGTGCTAGAGCTTAAAAATATGATTGAGGTACCGTTTTAAATATCTCGGCGAGTAGACAGGGCCAAAACACGAACATTTGTTCGAGCTTGAACGCGAACGAAGTTGCGAGCGGCCGCTAGGTGGTTGGCCGGGCGTAGTAATTCGCCAACCAATTGATCTTACTTCTTGATATACAGGGTTACTGGTAACTCGACGTATTCCTTCAAAAGAGTTATAGTAAAGGTTATTTCCTACCAAAAAGGTCCCATCAACGAAGGGTACGGTAGGGGTCGAAAAATTACAAAATGTAGCACTTTAAGCCCCTTTAAAACAAAATTTCGCAATCTTAAAGCACCAAATCATACAAAACTATTGCTTTTAAACCATAGTCGATTGAACCTTTTTGTTGCTGATTACCTCTTTTTTGTCTCTTTTTAAGAAATACGTCGAGTTACCAGTAACCCTGTATTTCTAGTTCTCACCAATCGGCATTGTATTACTATAGGTGTGATAAAATATAAATAAATAAATACATAGCACGTCTAAATAAATAAAAAACATATGTAATTGTAATTTCGTGTAATCGAATCATCACTTACAATATGAAGATGAGAAAAAACTTTGCGGAGAGATCAGGTACGATCCAGCAACAGTTTGAGATCCAGGGCTCGAGTGTGGGACTGAAACAAAAGAATTCACGTTTAATTTTACGTTACAATAACGTCTCTATAAGTAAATGTCGAAAGGAAACCTTTTTACATGTTTGCAAAAATCAAAACATTTTTGTATATTTAGGTATGCAGCTTGGAGCCGTTAAATAAAAACGCCCAAATTTGAATTGGTATATATAATAGAAAAAGTGATGTTTACATGGCGAATGTACGAATCGGAATGAAAATGAACGAGAGTCGAGACAATGTAAGCATTTTAGAGTTCTTAAGGCAACATAGCCGCAATTCTAAGAAAGAGTGTAGATTTGCTATAAATAACTGTGAAGGCGTTGTGCGCCGGAACATTTTATTTATTTATTTCAATCTTGTATAAAATATGGCCTTTATAGCACTCGGTGATTATCGGCAAAATTTTCTATAGGTGAAAGCAGATTTAAATGTAGTACAAAACTTTCCTTTAGAATTACTCAAGCTTAACAGAGTTTTGTTAGTATTTTTGGACCAACTTTATAAATGATGATTTCGTGATGCCTTTTTATGCACTGGCCATCATTCAAATGGACTCACCAGTTTGCAATATTTTACCCTCATGGTTTCTATAAGAACGACCTGTTGACACGAGTTATCATGAAAAAATTAGGTGGGCTGATTTTTTTGATATCCAGTGTAGTTTATTCATCAGTGGGGTGAGCACGAACTTAACAACTATCGTAACGTATAGCGTTATCTTGTCAATTTGTATTGGGGAACTGTCAGTTTCTGACGTTTGGACGACACGAATACGTTACGATAACGTTCGTGATCACTCCATAGTTATTCAATTTAGAAAATGGGTGAAGCTGTAGCTAGACTCATTATGATGATGAATTATGAGATGCAACTTACTCTCGACTAGACAGCGTCACCTTCAGTTTTTAATCTCTCCAGCGTTTTCTGTAATGTTTTATTTGAGCTGTTGGTACTTCGTTTTCTCTTCACCACTGGTTGATCTTCCTCACTGTCACTCGCCGCTCGAGACTTGCGGTGTATTGGTAGCCTTGTATATGTCAAGTGTAAATTTTGAGGAGGTCGACCGGCAGCCTTGGTGTCGCTCGCCACTTCTGACGATATGTCTCTTCTTAGCTGTTTGTTGGTAGCCTTGGTAGACTTGTGACTTGCTGTTAGTCGGTTGGTAGCCTTGCATGTGTTACGAGAAGTTTCCGTTAATATTTGACTTCCTGAAGGTCTATCAATCGTTTGGGTTGTGTCAGTAGTAAGTTCTGTCGATGTGTGACTGCTTGTTTGTGGCTCTAGTGTCTCAGTATCGTCATACGGATCCGCGAATAGATCGTAAACTGCCTCGTGGTCTTCGCAAGCGGAGATGGGTTCCTGTTTCATTTCAACTGTCAGTGGAACAATCTGAAATTATATTAATTGTTTGAGGAAATTGCAGCTTTTTTTAATCATAATCATTTATTCCTTTATAAACATAGGTACATACAGAGGTTTTTGGTTGTTTAGATGCGAACTCTATGTAAATAAATAATTCTTGGTAAATAAATAATTTTTATGAGGCTGAAATCCTTAAATTAGCCGTCTAGTGTCCGGGAATGAGTTTAACTCTTTTAACTTAATGTGGTAATAGAGGGACCAACAAAAAAAAAAACATTTTGGTAATTTCTTTATAAAAACTATTTGTGTTTGTTAGTCACTATATTCCAATGTCAAAAAGCAAAAAAAAGGTTTATTTGATGGAAATATTGGCTATATTCCCGGAAATTTAAGTTTTGGGAATATTCCCAAAACTTCCTTTCGGCACATCTCTAGAAGGTCTAACACTGTTCTCGACTACGAGCTGATTCTGAAATATTCATCACCCCTGGGATTCAAACCCGGGACCTTTCGGATGTAAGGCAGTAATTGGCTACTACACTATAAGGCAATCAATGTATTGTTTGTAACTTACACAATTACTAACATTAGGATAGTTATTGAATACAGGATTTTTACCACGTACCATTTTGTTCTTTATTTACCCGTAAAATCTTCTTTATATAATGATCATTAATTAAAAAATATACCTGAGGATCCAGAGAGTCAGCAGCGCTATCGGTGGAATCTCTTGCAAGTTCGTCAAAAGGCGTACTGCGAAGCGGGTCATCGCACGCGTCGAATTCCACTTTGATCTCCGACTTCAATCTGTTGGCAATCAATGAAAAATTATGTTATAATTCATATTACACATTTCGGAGCCTTTTTCGTTCCTTTCTACACAAGAGGTTTTCATAACTTGCCGCAATAATAAGTAATTGTTGTTTCTTTGGCATTATGTCATCTTCTTATAATTTTATAGATTCACATATTTTAATGTTTTCAATAAAATTTTAATTGGTTTACTCTTTGTATTATTTAAGCTAAGGAAACTTAATTGGTTTGTGTTATTTTAAATACTTATTTGTAATGTAATGTTATAACTGTATGTTTTCAAAAAAAAAATAAGATAAATAAATAAAAAAGAGCTTAATATCTTGAGGACTTGCAGTGTGAGGTCTAGCTTGAGTCCTGGCTAAAACAGGATCCCAAGCTGGTGGAATTTTCCAACCATCTTCCCTATTGAAATTACTCACGTAGCATATACGAGGAAGAAAAGGTACTCTTGCCGTGAGCTAAAGAATTAATCCGTAAAAAATGTATTATTTCAATTCAGTCTTACGGCGTTAAGTCCACCTTTTGTACATAGTTTTTTTGAGCAATAAAGTTTAAATAAATTATTAAATATGGTATTAATTCCCGTTTTTAACCCAAGACGCTTTCGTCGGGGGATTATAAGTTTGACCCCTATGACTGTTTGTGTTTTTGTGTGTGTCTGTCTTTGGAATCGTAGCTTTTTTGTTGTAGTGTTTTTTTGACGTGACAACGTCTTATAAATTGGTTTGCCGGGTGACACTTCAAGAAACTGCGTTACGCTCCGCTCACGTTCCGCGCTCACAATGAGAGCGAGTGAGAGGCACGCGTCCCTTCGACTCGGGCATGGTTAGCCCGCCTAAGAGCGAGTGAGACAGACATAAAAAGTGAAAGGCACGCGTCCCTTCCACTCGAGCACAGTTAACCCGCCTAAGAGCGAGAGAGAGAGATAGGCATACACACCGGTTCATGTTATACGAATGAATATTCACATTAAAATTATTTTACCACTCAAAGTCGTTGTCACGTAAAACTTTCGCCCGTATACCGACTTTACAGGCAACCAATTTTTTTATATTCGGAAGATAATTTAATCACGGTGGCTCTTAGCTATGGCTGGTCAAAATCAGTCAAGGAAGCTTACCAGCTGTTTTTCTCACTCGTCAGCGGTTTATTTTTTACTGGAAAGGAATTTTTAATAAGTTTTAAATTGGCTTCGCTGCTTCTGCGATAGCCAGCCTATGATCTCTTGCTCTGATGACCTCATGCTGCGCCTGCTAATGGTCCGCCAGCGCCAGCTCTAGCACCGCGTCGCTCACTAGAGCGAGCACTTGCCTTAGCTCGTCTTGTAACGTGCTCAACTACTAGTGATAGCCAGCCAGAGTAACGAACTCACATTATCTCTTCCTCGTGCTGCCCCTGCGCCTGCTCGACATGGTCCGCCACGGCTGGCAGCGCCAGCGCCAGCACTTGCGTCAACTCCAGGATTTTTTTACGCACCACCACTGCCCGGGGGCAGTCGGTGTGTGTGACCCTCGGCTAGCGATGAAGAGACTTAGCCTTTTTAGTCCTTTTAAAAAGACTAGACTCATTTTTAAAGCCTAACGGCTAAATTAGTCTTGAAACCCTTTAGTCTTTAGTCACAAGACTACAAAGTAACGACTAATTTTATTCGTAGTCTTTAAAGCTCTAAAAAAGGCACTTCTCTGTCCTGTCAGGGACCTCCTCCGGTAAATCTCCGCAACATTAAGTCTTAGCCGAATGGCAGTTTTGGCGCTCGTGCAGATGGGGCCGTCGCCTCATGTACATGCGAGTTGCGCAAAGCCCGACGCGCCGCCACCGCGCTGTCTAAGGCCGGCGCACACTTGACGAAAGCCAACACATGTTTGTTATTGAATATAAATTGCAATTTCCGACGGCGGCGGATAGCGGTCGCTATTTTATGGGTGATGACATGCATCGGCGTTTCAAGGTGGAACTTCCGTCAAGTGTGGCGCCGGCCTAAGTGTTCAACGATACAGTGGCATATACATTGTTAGTTAGTTGAGTACTCAGCGTTACGTGCGATCTTCGTAATCAGTAATGTATATGCAACAGTATCGTTGAAGGCTTAGACAGCGCGGTGGCAGCATCGTGTGGACGAGCGCTAACGAATACTGGCCGAATCCTGACGTGAACCCCTTGTGGAAGGTCACTCAGCTGCTTGTCTTGTACACAGAGATAGCTCCTGTAGAAGACAGAGAAGCGAACTCACATGATCTCCTCCTCGTGCTGCGCCTGCTCGACATGGTCCGCCACGGCCGGCAGCGCCAGCGCCAGCACCGCGTCGCGCACCAGGCCGAGCACTTGCCTCAACTCTTCCTGTAACGTTCAAGTTAAAGACGATCACCAAAAACGTATGAAAATCCTAATGACTCTAGGCATTCCATGTGGTCCCCCCTGTGGGATCTCCACCTTGTCGTGGTGGGGGGGCTCAGTAACCGTGGCTTTGCCACCCACGGTGAAGCTAAGTGGGATCCAGGGAGGGGACGCTCCACGTAGGCTTGGGGAGGCCTGCGCAGGATGCGTCCAAGGGTGCGGGTGTGGGAGACAGTTTTGTCTGTCTCTCGCAGTCGGGTGCGGTCTCGGGAGGAGAGACGTATCGGTGTGTCGTTGCGGTGCGGCCTATCTCCCGCGACCAAACGGGGGCGCACCGATGGATGGCGCTGCGGTGGGGCCGCAGAGGAAGAGGAGATGCGGTGTGTCGTTGCCGTCCTCCCTATCCTCTGCGGCCGGGTGGTGGCGGAGCCCAACACCTTGCTCCGCCGCCAAGGAGTTTGTGGCCCTCGGGCTATCCGCCGGGGTGCCGTGGTGAATGCTCACGCGACCCCATGGCACCCCCACAATGGCGGAGTGGTGGAATGCGCTGGGGTTTTAGTGGGTATTACGGCCTTGCACACCAGCCGTTGAGTCCCACATACCCCCCTGCATATGTGTGGGGGGCATGCGTAAAAGCATTTCCACAGCGAGGAAAGGAGGAGGAGGTCGGTCGGGTCTAGCTAGCGCGTTCGCTGGCACGGTTCTACTAGGCTAGATGACAGCACCAGTCGTTGACATACTTTTTATTATCTTTCAAAACGGTCTGTCTTCATAGATTTTGTATGGGAATACAAGAACGTGACGTCACGGTCATGTATCAGAAATCGGAGTCAATTGACCGAATATTTATTGAGTTTTGTGTGTTTATAAATAAGTATAATTTCTACAGCTTTATGGAAATATACTGGTTGCATTGACTTCATAGGGGCTGTTTTTTAAACGCCATGGTCTTGAAAATATTTAAGATAGGTGTCATCATGCGACTTGTAAGAATGACAGGGATGGCTTCATCTGAAACTACGGACAACGGCTTGGAGAGTAGGGGGCCTGAAATAAGTTGACAGCACGGTCCCCGGAGCATGCAAGCTTATGTTACCTTTTCGTGCAAGTCGTATCGTGCATTATCGCTCAACCATCAAATAGCTTACTCGGAACGTGACCCGCCTACCCGAGTCGCACCTCAATCCACAAAATAGAGCGATAAATTGCCTTACGGTGTGTTTAATATCGTGCGGATTTCATCACTCACGCGGGATTGTCCCGCATGCTTAACCCGCAAAGGTCTTTTTGTACAAGTATTTATTGTAATGCGTAAGATACACACGTGCAACGCGGGGTGTGATACGTGGCGACGGCCCCGCATGCGAGCCAATCCCGCGTGCGTGATGAACTGATACAATAAATGTTTGTGTACAAAAATTTAATTGATTGATTAATTGAAATCCGCACTATACAAGGTGTAACAAAAAAACCCGTTATAATCTCAAAAAATCTTTTGGCTCTCCCATAGTAAATCGATCAGCTGATTGGCAATTTTGTATGGGAGGTCCGTTTTTTTTGAGATTTTGACCAAGGTATCATTGGGAATGTTGTGCAGTTTTCCGGGCACAACAACACCCTTCAGTTATAACGGGTTTTTTTTACACCTTGTATAATTAACACCCTTAAACGTAAGATTGACTGTTATCATAAATCATTAATTTTTATTGCATCAGTTATAAGGTACAGCAGATGGTGATAAAGCTTAAATTAAGAGCACTATAACTTGCCTATGATGCGGCGTATAATTTTT
The DNA here is from genome assembly GCA_963921415.1 of Pyrausta despicata. Classification (NCBI taxonomy): domain Eukaryota; kingdom Metazoa; phylum Arthropoda; class Insecta; order Lepidoptera; family Crambidae; genus Pyrausta; species Pyrausta despicata. The sequence continues at coordinate 8,051,379 of OY992869.1, forward strand.
TTTTAAACATTCACAGAATGTAATGAATTAAAAAATATATTTTTTACTTGTACATTAATATGCAAGATCACTTAACTAAATTATAAACATCTACGAGTATTACCAAAAGAAAATAAAATAGTTTGAGCTATAAGTTACGTGGATATTTTATGCGTTTCTTTCACGTGACGCGATCTGTTCTATTGCCTCAACGTTATGTATGAAGAATTGAGTTGGATGAGTCGTATGAACGTATGAGCGCAGCGTAGGACGTCCACCGACAAGATGGACAGACGACCTTGTAAAGATCGCAGGTTCACACTGGATGCAGACCGCTTGTGATCGGTCGATGTGGAAAACTGTGGGGAAGGCCTATGTTCAGCAGTGGACGTCCTTTGGCTGATAATGATGATGATGGATGATGAGTCGTATGAAAGTAATATTACTTACCTCGGACCTGTCGGTAGGCGCGCGCAGCACGAAATGCTTCGCGTGCCGGCCGCGCGCGTCGCACGCGCCACACACGCGCTCGTTGCATTGCACGCACGCGAACAGGAATCTACGGCAAGACACAATAGTGAGGGTTATTTATTACAAACTAGCGACCCGCCTGCGAATTCGTCCGCGCATACGTTGAAGTTTCCCTCTTTCCTGTTTCATTTTAAAGCAGCGTATAATCGGGATAAAAATCTTAATATACTATCACCCAAGTCAGCTCATACCCCGCCCATCTGTACACTAAATTTCATTATCAGTAGTTTCAGCGTGATTGACCGACAAACATCCAAAAAAAGAACTGCACCCATTGCCTTCTTTCTGCATGACCTTGAGGTTGACTGGCAGAAAATGCTTTTAGCATTAAGTTCACCCTTTGTACATTTCTTGTGCAATAAAGTTTTAAATAAATAAATAAACTTTCGCATTTTTAATATTCTAGGCAGTGATTATACCTTGATTAAATATTATCCGGCTATATCAAAGAGAATGATAGCACAAATGACACAACCTAAAGGAAGCATATGTTTCAAGTTGGTCGGATAGTATTTAAATAAGGGATGAATACTGCCTATTTACTTTGTAGAAGCGGGGTCTCTTACGCACTTGTGTGTCATAAAAAAGATTTTTTGGTTTTGTGATGTTATATTGCATGCAATATTAAACGTGTTATATATAATTCAAAAGTTAAAAAGTCTAAACTCAAACTTATTTGGCACATTTTAAATACCTATATAAAATGTTGTACACATTTAAGGTTCCGCTTTTTTTTTAATGCGGTTGAAAAAAAAGGAAACAAAATAAAATAAAACATTTGTAATTTTCTTTTCATTTGATTTCCTACAATTTGATAATCGCCTTTAAATAAACATATCTATTGAATAATAATTTAATAATTTAAAAATAATTTAAAAATTGTAATAATTTATTGAAACTCTTACCCTGAAATGTTTTTACTGCAGATACTGCATTTGGAATAAGCTTTGAGATCGGGTTTCACTGTTTTTTTCGGTACGGACTCTGTAACAAAAGAAAATATGATTTTAGTGCATTTCAACATACTAAGATGAAAAGGGAGGAGGTTATTAATCCGACCTAAATGTGTCACACAAATTGTCCCAGAAGTAGTGAATTTAACTGCCACGGCAGGTAGTAATCCTCCGTTTTATAGCGGCACAAGGGAACTCGCGAAGATTTTAGTGGGTATACTTGATAATGGTGACGAGTAATCGCCGTTCTACAAGGAGTCCCACATAACCTTCTATCTTCCCAAACGTCCACGACTCTATTGTTTTCAAAAATAAGGTTTCAATACTTTGATTCCCAACGGGTCCATGAGAATGTTAGGTACAATCAGCATAAAAAGCAGGAGGGTTAAAAAAGGATAGACATTATATTTATTATGAAATAAAAGACCGTGAATAGATTAAACAAGGAGTCTTTATTTTGAATGTTTTGGGACTGTACTTAAATTTAGAATAAACACTGTAAATCATCTCAATCTTAGATTAAAATAGAATTAACATGAAAAATCATAATTTTAAAACAATCACAAGAAAAAAACGCGTAATGCGGATCATAAGACGCATGCGATTTGTAAGATTAAATCTTATAAAAAAAAACTTTATTAAGGCCATTAAATTTGTTAAGAGCATCAATGATACTTATTGTATTTTGTTTATATTTGTCATCGATGATCTTTATTTTTAAATACTTATTATCTGAATGTTTGGTTCAATTTTGTTTAAATTTAACCAATGTGAATAAGCACAAATAAATAAACTTTTTTTTGCAAACGAGTATGATATCAAAGCGAAAGCAAATTTGATAGCGAGGTGTTCCTCATCAAAGTGACAACTGCTAGACCGCAGATGAACTTGTTGAATTTAATCATTTCAATAAAATAAAACACTTTCTACGTACCTACTCGCGTTTATTTTATGTTTATTTAGTTTCTGGTGGTACTAGCTTATATTAAGAGTCCTGACGTTTCGAACCCTTTGCAACGACCAACGATATTAAAACGATACAACAAGTTGTTGTTTTACGTTCGTTCTTTGCGATACAAATAGCACAAACCATCTTGAATCGTTTTTGTTAATTGTATCTCGGATAAGTCTCGTGGACCCGTTGGGAATAGCAGAACCATAGAGTCGTGGACCTTTGGGAATAAGCCGTCCATCCATAGTGTAGTATGTATGCGTAACGCATTTCCTCCGCGTAAGAAAAAGGTAGCTTGCCTAATTTACTATCACAAATATATATTTTGAGTTAGTTTGTATACTTTTCTTGCTTTGGTTGACATCAAATAGGTACTGAAGTAGTTGAAAAATTTATACAGGAAGGCAAGAAACGGAAACTTTCTGTGAGTTAATAAAATTTCCAAAAGATTATGTGAGTGATACAATAGATACATTGTCCATGCACAAATTGATCTTGAAATACAAGGGAAACTCATGTGACGATAGTGTGTAGAGATAGTATTATTGAAATTAAATGTCCAATAAGGGCTAAGACTTATAAAATTCATATTTTGAAGGGGAAACCAGCTCCAAAATACTATAGCCAGATGCAATTTCAAATGAGTATGGCAGGTCTTCACAAAGGCTACTTCTGTGTTGCTAATTGGAACTATAGCATAAAGCGTAAATAAAAAAGTAGAAGTGATAAGTGTTAATTTTGATGACAAATATGTTTTAGAGTTCATGGAAGCTTTATTATCTTTATGGAAAGACAATGTTTACCCTTTGTTATGCCAAAGTGTTGTGTAAATAAAACAGACAAGAATAAAAACAAATACCTATTTTTTATTTAATCAAAGAATCCTGCAAGTTTATTAAACAACAAGCAATAGTTATTATATCATCAAGTACTTTAACTAGATTAAGGTTCACACAAGAATGGGGCTTTAACAAACTAAATTCTCTCAAACGACGAATCACTCTCGAATGTTTAAGTAAATAGATTCTACATGCTTAATACCTCTATCTGCCATTACATGCATACCTGGTTGTAAACACTTAATAAAATAACATGATTCTCTCAAACATGTATCAGTTATTCTGCCTCCATATCCTGGTGAGATGTAATTCACTAAATCATTTGGTGTACATGATACAAGATACTTAACAGTGATTGCTTTTTTATATTCTGACCAAGAGAAACTTTGATTCAATGCTTTGGAAGGCTTTTGTATCTCAATTTCTAAGCAGTCAATAATGCAACTTACATGATGGTTGATGATATTTATGTCTAAAAGCCATGAGTAAGTGGTTTTTAATGCAATTTTTATCTAGATTTACTATAAAAGATGCATTGCACTAGCCAACAAAGGAATATGTTTAAAAATCTTGCTAGCATAACTTGGGGTTATAGAAAAATCAACACCAAGTTCTCTGAATGAGTTATTTAATCTCATTTTTTTTAAACACATTAGTATATTAGTATAGTAGGTATATTTGTATTTTTTTTCAAGTATATCTATTAAAAAATAACAGTCTTTAGGGACACCAATGTAAGAATGTGGATTTCTGCAAATTTTACATAAGGTGGAATGCAAAATTTGAGATGTTGCTTGCTTTTTATCATCTTGTATCAACTTACTGCAATCTGAAGTTGATGTCATTTGAAAAGATGTTGCAGGTGATGATTCTACTTTCATTATAGACAGTGTATAAGAAATATCACTATCGGATTTGTCTTCTGTTGCAAATAATTTCCTGGTTGATGTTGTTCGCTTAACATGGGTAGTGATTTTTGAAACCTTAAATGGTGATGTAGAAACAGATTGGAGATCAGGTTTCATTGGTGATGATATCTGGTTTGCAACTTTAATTTCTGTTTGAATAGCTTTACCTGTGAACTTATGTGTCATGTAAACCTGGATTGATTTGTCTGCTTTTTTATGTTTTTCTTGACTATTTTTTTCTTTATCTCCATGTAGAACTGAAAAGCAAGAGTATTGATTAAATAATTGACCTTTCTCATTTAATTTTCACTGCACTTATTTCCTTCTTTCTGCATGACTCTTTTGAGGTTGCCTGGCAGAAAATTCTTTTAGCATTAAGTCCACCCTCTGTACATTTCTTGTGCAATAAAGTTTTAAATAAATAATATAAAGGTTACACTTGTTATACAACATGTGATTTCCAACCAATGCTTAGGTAAGTAACATGGTAAAACGAAATTAAGCAAGTCCTGATTTTAGTACTCAAGCAAAATGACATACATCAACATTTGTTAAGTTATGATGGTCAGCTAGTAATTACTACAAATATCCATCACTCAAAATTACTCATGTGCATCCCATATTATGTTGTTAGTATTAACAGTCACTAGCTAGCAATGACTAGTTGAGTATTGGCCTCCTCCATGATGAGGGAATGATTAGAGCATACTCCACCACACTGCTTTAGAGTGGATTAGCGGAGTATATTGTTATGAATCAGTACTAAATGTACCCTACTTCTCCACCAGTTTATTAATGAACGCAGTTGATATCCACTTAAACATATAGATAAGTACCTGTTGCACTTCTGGATGATGTTTCTCCGAGCTCCAAAGCCTTGGTAGTAACACTGCTTTCTTTTATGCATACCTCAGTTAATGTCCTTCTTTGTTTTTTCTGAGTATATCTTTCTGGGATGTCAGACATTCGTTTTCTTCTATTTGGTTGACATTGAAATTTGGAAGGTACACATCCTGGTTTCATGCGAACCTGCGCCACGGAACCCATAACATGATACTCCATAAAGTTGGCCATATCATTTGGTAACTAGAAAATGAATAATAAATGATTAAATTTTGTGTAAGTTTTATTTTGCATGTATTTTCTAGTTTTAATCGGTGTAATGGCCGTAAAACGGTTGTATGTCAATAAATGACAGGTCACAGTGAATCAAGACTGTTTTACAACTACCTGTGTTCCACAATACACATTTGATTTGATTAGTTTTTATTTCAGACCCAAATATAACCTCAACTTCAAAAGCGGTTTGAAGATATAAAAGTAAATTAAAGCCACATATCATAAATATATATGAAATAAAGTAAAAACTTACATCAAAATGATCTTCACAGAAGTAAATGTGAGAGTGTACATCAACATCTTTTGGATTTCGCCGGGCAAGATTAAACCACTTAAATCTCACCTTTTTGTTGTTTGGCACGTGAACAAACAATTTATTAGGGTTCTTTAGTGATGAACTATTGCACTGAGGGACCCCACAGCTCTTATAAACTTTAGAATTCATATTTAAATTCGATGTAGTACCTAGACTCCTACTAGGTAGCAAAAATAGCTTTTGTTTATGTGATCGTGACGCGTCGCGCAGACGCCATGACACTAGTGTCACACTAGCCATCCAACCGTTTTGGCGCAAAAATTTTACTTTTAAATTAAAATCGCACTTTTCCTAAATAAACCGCTGCTTATTACAGAAATATTAAATTTTATAGTTAAATTATATAAAGGAACATTAAAGAATAGTTTTTGAAAATTAGTTGTCTTGCCTATTGTGGGATTTGACTCAAATTTTACAACAATTGCACCTGAGCACCTGACCATACTTTTATGGAAACTATAAACTCTAATGTTGTGTTGTGGCACCCACTCCAATAAGGGGTACGTAGGTACGGAGATTCGAAGGACCCCGTAGCGTCGAATGCCCGTGGGCTCGAAAAACTTAATTTTGCCAATGGCTGAATTTATAAAGAGAACCTTTTTATTGGATGAATCCATTTTTTGAGGAAGTGGATTGGACCTAAGGCGTCTTTGAGTAAAATTTCAGCACTCAGCTTTCAGCAATGAAAACTATGATTCACTTTAAGAACAAATTTTTTATAGATATTTAATTAAAATTTTTAGATATAAGGTAACTCTACTCTAATGAGTTTCAGTTGTGTGTGACTATGCCTAAACTTCTTGATTTATGTCTAGCCGACTTTTGAATGGTTTTATAAATAGGTACTTTATTATTTCTTTTGGAACATTTTTTTCAGCCAAATCTGAAAATAAATATTGTGTTCTATCTCAAATTTAAAATTAAAATTTTATGTTTGATGTTAATAAATAGCAAATTTCTTCTTCTTGTTAGCAGCAATTGAACAAAATGTCCTAAATAAAATAAATAATTTTTGACTTTGAAGTAATAATTAAAAAAAAAAAAAATTTGCTTGACTGTTCTCTGAACTTCTACTGTACATGAAAGGTAGGTAGTACATACCAAAAAACCACTTATATAACTACAAGAGTTATATAAGTGGTATTTTTGGTAGAAAAGCTTGGTATAAAATGTTCATCGCTTGCTTTCTTTATTCTTTTTTGCTTCAAGATGCATGGCTGTTCTTTAATGCTGCTAGAACATTTCCTTCTGACTTCTTGGCAATCAAATTTAGTTGGAATGCAACCCGGCTTCATGATAATTTTTGATACTTTCCCCATGACATGATATTCCATATAGTTAAGCATTTCATTTGGCAACTACAAAATTTTTAAAAAATCTGTATTTAGCAATAAATACAATTAAAAAAAAAACTTTAACTTAAGTTCCCAGGAAAACAGCTAAGCTTCAACGGCTAAACGGATTTTGACCAGCCATAGTTAAGAACCACCATGATTAATAATCTTTTGAATAAAAAAACCCGATCAAGTGCGAGTTGGACTCGCGCACCGAGGGTTCCGTACAAACCTATAGGTATATAAGTAAAAGTTCACCCATCACGGGTTTTATAGACTTAAGTATTTAATATCTCAACGCGTTCATGAGATAAGGAATTTTCACTTTGAAATTTTCAAAAATGTCAAAAATATTTTTTTTTGTATTATGAAACTTTACGTTTTCGTAATTTTTCCTATATCTGTACTATAAGACGTGACTTCGTACTAAATTTCAAGATTCTAAGTTTACGGGAAGTACCCTGTAGGTTTTAATTCTTGTGCTAGTTTCGAAAATTTGCGGCCTAAATGGCTGTATCTTTTGATTGCGCTGGCTTAGAAGGTTGATTTTTCTACAGCTTCCAGGGACAGTAGACCTAAGTATCATATAGGAATTTCAGTTTGATACCTCCACGCGTTCCTGAGAAAAAATGGTCTTGACAGACGGACGGACGGACAACAAAGTGATCTTATAAGGGTTCCTTTTTTTTCTTTTGAGGTACGGAACCCTAAAAACCGCACTGAAATCGGTTCATCTGTTCGGGAACTACGATACCACAGACAGACACACACAAGCAGAATAGTTATAGCGCCCCTCTCTTTCGTTAGGCGTGAAAAATAATTCAGAACTCAAATAACCTCAAACATTTCAATACACATAGTTTATCACTGTGTATTTAATTAATTAATGATTTTATTAGACCTTACAGGTACTGGACTCACATCAAAATGATCTTCACAAAAATACATTCTCGGATTTAAAAACAAACGATGGGCATCATCCCTGCAAGCCCTGCATGCAAGTTCCAACCACTTTCTCCGTTGTTCAGTGTTTAGAACTCACACAAATAATTTATTTGGTGTCATTACCGTTGTACTTTTCACTCGCGCACTATACAATTCTTGTAAAATGTATTCATTGTTTAATTGAATTATGTATAATATATATATATATATAATAATAAGGTAAAACATGTGTACACCCTGCTAGTAACAACTTTAAAATTCCATGTTTTGTGCAAATAAATGTATTTCTATTTCTATTTCTATGTTAATAGTTGCACTATTTGTCTGACACGGGCCACGGCTTGTTTTGATTGTTGTTTGTGCACTGATTGAAGTCACGCTACCGCCAATGGATAGTTTAGTAGAGAGCGTTTTCGCGGCAAAAAATTCAAAAGAGTTTTTAATAAGCAGTGATTGATAATAAATTTTTGGGCAAACCGGTCGCTCAACGTGTGCCATAATAAAATAATTGATATAACAAAATGTTGCTTGTACCTAGGGATGGGTAAGAAAGATAATGGTCATGTGGTCAGTCAGCTCGTAACCACGGCTAGGCTGTGTGCAATCCAGCCGAAACGTCGAGCAGTGAGTACCTAATTATTCATTACATTAAAATAGTTCGCGTTTAGACCCGATAACCAATATGTAGTTGGTGTTAAAATGCAACGCGAAAGTTTAATATAATATATTGCAAACTGACTAGAGTAGTCTTTTAGTAAATAATGAGTTATTTACCATATCAAGTGAGTATTTACCATCCCAATCGTAAGCCAAGTCCAGCCGAAAAGCCGAAAGATGAACCTAACAAAAGGTGAAAAATTCAAGAAATCTTCTTAGTAACTATCATAGATTCAATTAATTACAAGATATCATTTACCTATAAAAATAAACAATACATACCTAAGCCCAGTGATCCCAGCCATAAGACGTTATATAAAAAGTTGTTAAATAAAAAGACTAGGCTATTGGTCGATTGCACGGCTAGGTAGGATTATTATTGAGTGTATTAAAGAGTAGGAGGAAAAGTACTACTTACCTTCTGCTGAAGGATCTTTACTGCTACAGTAACTCGAAAGGTCATCTGAAAAAGAAAACTGCTGTCAGCTGAAGAATATAAATTGACTGCTGCCTTATTTTGGTGTTTTAAATGAATCACACCAATTCTTTTGTCCCAAATTAGACTACGAGGTTTGTGTTATGGGTACTAGACCATATATAAACCGACATCATTTTTTTTGTAAATGTTTGATCTTCTACACGAAGGGTCAACTACGGTTATCTATCAGGAAAATTGACTACCAATTTTTGGGGCATGGCAATATAACATTTAAACAAATTAATATTGTTTTATTTGACAACGAATTCGATTATCCGAATTACCACTGGTTTTCATTGATTCGGATAAGAGGGATTCTACTGTATTTCATTGAACTAAAGGACTGTCTTACGCCACGGGCGGTGGATCTTGAGCTAGCGATCGATGTTGTTGAGCGAAGCTTTTATAAGGAGTCATATAGTCCTGATCAAGGATGGGATTCAATCACCCTAGACTACGACAGTCTTTTACTCCAAAAGTGAATAGGAGAGATGGGGGGCTCCTTTGAACAGGGGCAGCTAAGAACATTCCAGTTTACGAAGCTATTTTAAGAAGGAAATTTCGGTTTATCTGTCGTAGCTGCCAAAATTTTGACACAATTGACATAAATAATGATATGTCAAACTAAAGTCCGTTAGTCAAAGCACCCATTAGAAAATTTTAACGTACCTAATGAAGAATGTTACTAGGTATGCCAAATCCCTTGAAATTGTGTCTCAGTAAGGCCTGTATGTATACAAATTACACTAGTTTTTGTCGTAGTCAAAAATACCAAGTACTTTTGATTTTATACGCATTCAAAGTTTCGAAAAATATCGAGCCCCGCTAATAGTCACGTGACCGCTTGTGACGCCACGTCACAACGCGCCGCGCCCCCGCGCTTAGTAGGTATCAAGTCGGTAGTAGTATGAGGTTGATACAAGCGTAATTTTTAAGGTTATCATTATATTTCGCGGAGTACATTTTGTTGTTTCAGATAACATATTAATACAAAAATAGCATTCTTTAGGTAAACCTAACAACAGTTGTGGTTTTCTAGATATGGATAAAGACCAGCCTTTTGCATATAGTTTTAAAAAAAAGTGTTTCGCTTTCCTGTTCCGAATATGAATCTTCATTATGATTCTTTGATTCTTGATCAAGGTTAAACATTTCATGTGAAGAGGCGTTTCAAGATGTGTCGTTCATACTACCAAAAGATACTGGATCTGGTGAAAATATTATTTTCCTATTCTTTTTTAAATATTTGCTAACAGTCATGGTTGATTTATTTACACCTTTAGGTTTCAGGTTTACTTGCACTCCCTTAACTTTTTTTTGACATTTCTAAACACTGATCATTATTTCCAAAACTTAATGGATCTTCTATTGCTATTTCGTCTTCACAGCTAGCAACAAATGTCTCTTCTGGTTTTTCTACCGCCAAAGTTTCATCTTTGTTAAATAGTTTCTCAAAATATTCTATACGTTTACGTTTTTGCACTGCTGATGCTTTATCTTCCTTTTCCTGTTGACATTTGAATTTGTGTGGAACTATACCCTGTTTTAGTTTAATTCTTCCCCCGACCAACTTATATTTAGTATAGTTCTCCATATCATTCTCAACCTAAAACAAGAAAAAATCTTATTAGCCATCTACCTACACCTAGCCCATAAGAGCAGAGCAGAAGCACAGTCTAGTATAGATTAAAACTTGTATAGAAAACAAAGTATAGCGCAAAACAGCTGCAATGTTCTCAAAATATTATAATATGTAGTACTATGTAAGAACCTATGGTAAGAACACGGAAAATTCTGACACCAAAGGTTTTGCACCTCTCTGACCATTTTTTGTTTAAAGGTAGATATTAAAAGAATGTAAACTACAAAAGATTATAATAGTAATGTCTAAGGTATTCACGATCACTGTAAATTATATTGAAACTATTTTAATCCGGATTAATCGCGTACTTAATGATTTTGCATTTTTGCTGCCAATATAAGATCAATAAACACGCGATTAAGATGAAAATAATTATTATAACTAATTTACCTTTATAAAATATGATCACTATACTTACGTCAAAATGGTCTTCACAACAATAAACTGTACTTTTATCTCCAAAAGGATCTAACCTCTTCATAGCTTTTATCCAATTTTTTCTCATTTTAACGTCCTTTGGAACTATAAAAAACAACTTATCCGGCGAATTGGTAGTTGTATTTTTACATTTAGGCACAACACATGATTTTCTGGTATTTGGATTGGACATTTTTAAAAGTATTTAATTATAATTTTGACGGCAATTGTGCCGCGGCACGGGCGCGCGATCGCTAGCGGTAAGCGGACTGAGTGAGCCAGATCGAGCGTGTTGTGTTGTGATGTCACACCGTCACCGGGCGTTTACAACTTGTTTTACTTCTAAATCGGAAACTAATTGACGTATCGAAATAATTTTTTTCACTAGTATTTTTCATTTTTGACAGAGAAAATGGAGTGCTAATAATCAAAATTAGTTAAAATTCTTTATTTGCACATGCAGTTTTATTTTTAGGTAGGTAATGGGAAAAGATATTAATTTATTTTGAAATTCTTCTAAATGTTTACTTTAATTAAATTTGAGCAACGAACAGTTGCTTCGTCGCTATTTTTGCTTTGAACTGGTATGATGGTATGTATTTTCAAGACTTGTTTACGACCAAACTCAAAGCATCGATCAGTTAGTCGATGTCCGGTCAGAATAAGTGCACCACTGGCGCAGACTGGCGTTTACATGGCAAAATCTGCTTAACCAGGACTAAACAAATTATTTTTGGTCCTGTTATTTTTTTATTGTTTTAATAGAGATCAGACTGACGAATGTGACTAGGTATGCCAAATCGCTTGAAATTTGGCTCAGTAAAGCCTGTATGTATAGAAATACACTAGTTTTGGTTCATATTACTAAAAGATACTGTATCTGGTGAGAATATTATTTTTCTCTTTTTTTAAATATTTATTAACAGTCATGGTTGATTTATGGACAAACAGTGGACACCTTGAGCTTTTAGATTTTGATTTTCTTGCACTCCCTTACTTTTTGATGTATTTCTCAACACTGACCATTATTATTGCTACAATTTAATGGATCTTCTATTACTTTTTCGTTTTCACATCCCGCAACAAATATCTCTTCATGTTTTCCAAACGCCGACGTTTCATCTTTATTTAATAGTTTCTCAATATAATCTTTACGATGACGTTTTTGCATTGCAGATCTCTAAGGTTTATCTTCGTTATCCTGCAGTGTGAGCACAAACAACTATCTTAACGTATTCGTGTCGTCCAAACGTCAGAAACTGACAATTTCCCCACACAAATTGACAAGTTAACGATAGGTAAACGCTACGAATACGTTACGATAGTTGTTCACCCCACTGTTGACATTTGAATTTGTGTGGAACTATACCCTGTTTTAGTTTAATTATTCCCTCAACTAACTTAAATATAGTATATTACTTATTTATACGTCTCCATATCATTCGCAATCTAAAACAATAAAAAATCTTATTAGCCATCATCACCTAGCCTACGCGAGCAGAGCAGTAGGCACAGTCTAGTATAGATTAAAACTTGTACCTATAGCAACTTACATACTTATAGAAAGATAGTCTTCATACAAACGCCCATTCAAGTGACGCACTAAACCGATACCGAACCGACGATAACGTGCTTACGCTCGGCGACACGCACACATACACTTGTGTAATGTTGTCAGTGAAGGTCCATTTTGCTCGAAAGTAGGGTAATGATTCGGTCGCTGATAACCATTTTGTTTTTTGCATTAATTGTAAATAGTTGTTTGGTAAAGTGTGAATATGTTAATGTAAAGTTGTAAGATAAATAAATTTTCGGACAATAAATTAGATACATCATTACATTACTAATGAATCTCTTTTTTTGTAGTTCACTTAAAATTCATTTTTTAGTTTTTATATGTTTTCTATGTTTGAGATTAAGTAATGAGATTTTCTTTAACTTTTTTTCGAAGGAGAGCCTTACAAGGAGTGTCCAATATATAATCGAATTCGTCGTCTGATGGGCGCCTAAAATTCCCGCGTGTCGTACTCTGTAAAATAAAAATTCTTATAAGTTCAGACCACAATATTCACAAAATTCTGGGTGCAAAAAGAAAATTACCAATTTAAAAATCTAAAGTAACATTTAAATACCCAAATTCAACACTTTTAATTTGAATTTTTGACAATTACTCACATGTTGCGATGAACTTTCGGTAAATAAATTTATATTTGAAGTTTCAGGAACTTCTTCTTTAATGTCTTCAGCAGCATTTAAACTCTAAAAAAGTCGGGTAAGTTAGTTAACTACAAAGTCAGTGTGTCTAAAATTAAATAGCTTTTAACACCCTTACTGTCTACCAAAATATTTATTTTGCTAAGAGTCACATGTGACTCATTTGACAGCCATGTTGTTCTATTAACAACGACACAACTACACTCACCGATATCCCATGAAAAGGTGAAATCTCATCCACATTATCTTCAAATTGATCATCTGTGTCTGTGCATGAAATATGTAAATGCTGAAAAAAGTAACTTTATTATCATTTGCGCCACTAACTTTTTTTTAAACATCGTGTCACAAAATCTAAAAACACATTAGTTTTAGTTTAAATAAGTACTAAATAATGCTTTGATTATAATACCTTATAGTACGAGAGCCCACGACCAAAATTTTTGTCTCATAGCAATACGGCCAAAACTGCATCAAATCGATAGATACGATTATCCTGAACTCGAAAATACCAATATCAGACATTTTCCGCGTAGCGTTTGATCTGACCGAATTTTCAAAATTGTCAAAGAATTTTACCGAACTGCATCATAGCAATATGTCTGATTTGCAGACTGTAGTTGAATGATAGTTCTGAGATACCGAAAACATATTTTTCAGACGTTAGTGGTGTAGCGCAATCCCGTAAAATCACTTAAAAAAATTAAAAATGAGACAAAAAAAATGTCTCATAGCAATACGTCTGAAAATCTTTTTTATTAGTAAATTTTGGTTATTTGATGCGAACAAAACAATTTTCAGACGGAAATGTGAACGCATTAAATTTTGAGACCGTTTTGAAAATGTTAACAAATTTTACCGATCGGTATCATAGCAATATGTCTGAAAATTGTTGGACATGATAAAATAAGTTGTCCACATGTGCAAAAAATTTATATCAGACAAATTAAGTGTAGCACCTTCTCTATCAGACAACTTTTCGATACTCAGATATCATTTAAAAATCGTATTGAGGCATCTTGAATTTTCTGTTACAAACCAATGAATACGTTGCGACCCTGAATTTATTAGATGATAATTAACAAAGAATTTACCCGAAACCTTAACATTGAAGTTGAAGGACTGAAATAAATCGCACAAAAGGAAACTGGGATGAAGGGAAGGGAAGGGGCAGGAGCGTAACAAGCGCTGAGACTGTTGAAATTAAATACTGATTGATTTGATAGTTTTGGTTTTATTTAAAGCACACTTGAGTAACTTTTACAAAAGAAATAAGTAATGACATCTGTCATCTGTCAAAGTACATATAATAGACAAGGGAGATTCTTGAATATCTATGAAGGCTGTAAATTAAAAAAAAAACATTTAACAGAGGCGTCGGCCAGGCGACTCCGAAACGTTATTTTCGTTTTTGGGAGTATATGCTACACTTAAAGTGTCTGAAAACAGGTTATTGATAATCATGGCAGCAAAACGAAAAGTTGAAAAAAAATATTATCCGTATTGCTATGATACAGGTCGGCTAAATTTGTTGACATTTTCAAAAATGCGCTCAGGCTATATGCTACGCGCAAAATGTCTGAAAACAAACGTTTTCGTAATACAATTATGAAATCTATGTACATTTTCACTATCAGACGTATTGCTATAATACCGACTGTCTTTTTTTTTTGACACAGCAGAAATGGCCTCCCACGCAGTTGCTACACTTTCGACCGTTACTACACACCTAGTCGGGTTCAGAATCATACAATCTAACGATTTTATAGGGTTTTTGCCGTATTGCTATGAGACATGGTTTTGGTCGTGGGCTCTCGTACTATTAACAGGGACAGCATTTCGATGCAATCTACACATTCCACCCAGTGTCATGTACTTATCATCATTCTTAAAATGTTTTGAACATATTCGTGTATTTTTGGTTGGCTTCCAATATACTTCTCCACGACTAAGCCTTATATTTTTCACCCACTTGTCAGCAATGACAGGGTCGGTAGGAATCCTTTGAACAATAACACGCAATATTCCTTTAAGTTGTCATTTTACCAATGTGGAAAAAAAGTTCGTTTACTTCTCAACTTCCAAGTACAAAATTTTCAGGTATATGATATCTCTAAATAACACAAACATCTAAATTAAAGAAAAACAGTAGCAACTGTTTTAAAATTAACTTGTCGGAGCAATAGTCAGTTAAAATGGGAAAATATTATGACAATCGGGCAACACTGAGCATTGAATCTGAACTTTTTTATTTTGACATAATTAACTACAAAATATGAAAATACTATGAAATCCTGAAAGCTTACCTGTGAAAAGTGATGTTATCACATTTCTTATGTTTTTCAGAGTTGTTGTGACACAATTTAACTGCACAAATCGTCATATTTTTTTGCGAGACACGTTCTGCTTGCGTTGACGTTGAACACTACGGAGCGGCCTGGCGTTAGGAGCCATTTATGGCTCCATTCAAGGTGCTTCAAAATGGGCGCGGACTTGGTTTCTATGTATTATTATTTTAAGTACCTATAGAAAATTCTTAAGGACAACGCAAAACAGCGGCATTGTTCTCAAAATATTATAGTAATGTAACACGATGTAAAACATAACGGAAAGTTCTGACACCAAAGGTTTTGCACCTCTGACAAGATTTTATGTTTATAGGTATTAAATAAATGTGTTTTACATGTCTTAGGTATTAGGTACCTACCTGCTTAAAATATGATCACTATTCATTAGACTTACGTCAAAATGGTCTTCACAACAATAAACTGTACTTTTATCTCCAAATTGATATAACCTCTTCATAGCTTTTATCAATTTTTTCGCATTTAAACGTTCTTTGGAACTTTAAAAATCAACTTTTCCGGCGAATTAATAGATAGTATTTTTACATTTAGGTACAACACCATGATTTAGATTTAGAACCTAGAGTTTGGATTGGACATTTTTAGAAGTACCATACATATTTATTTCTCATATACGTCCCTCAGACGTATCTCAGCCTATATACGTCCCATTACTGGGCACAGGCCTCACCTCAACTATGAGGTGGTCAGAGCCATACTCCACCACGCGGGCTCAGTGCGGATTGGTGGAGGGGTGTTTGTAAGGTAAGTGACCAACCTTACTGTCAGATGTTATTAAGCCGCCCGAGGGCCTCTGACCAGGCTTAACGACAAATATCTATCGATATTAACCGGGACCAACAGCTAAACGTGCCTTCCGAAGCACGGAGATGCTTGTAAATATCAACCCAAACATGACCGCGCCTTAGGTTGCTTAACTTTAGGTATCACTACCAAAGCGCTGCAACCACTGCGCCACAAGCACCTCATCATCTTCATCCCATCCTCATCTCTCATCGGCAGCCCGCTACGCATCGTGCAAACAAATTGTTTTCGAAAAAGACATCACACTTAAAAAAATATTTTCGGCTCCGGTCATCAGGGAGGATTCGAACCCCCGACCTTTGGAAGTCCGGTACATGCTAGCTTGTGGACGCTCGCCTTAAATCGGAAACTAGTCGACGTATCCAAGATATTTATTACACTAGTATTTTTTACTTTTTACAGAGAATATGTAAAAAATACTACTAATAATCTAAATTTGTTAAAATTCTTCATTATTACCATTATCACTAACAGATATAACATAGATCAAATATGTACTGCGCTAGTGTTTCTATGTCTGCACCAAGGATAATAATTTATTTAAGATTGATGAATTTTGACAATTTTAAAAAGGAACTCAGAATTTTCATCATTCCATTTTTATTACAAATTGACTGAGTTTATGTCTCCATGAGACTGTAGACTTTACACCTATAGACTTTGTTTTATTTAACCATAATTTCATCAAACACATCAATTTTTTTTTGTTAGCCTACATCATCCCACTGCTGGGCAAAGGCCTCCCCATATGTCTCTAAAAGGTTTGTTTTGAAATAATACATACTATACATACATACAATAATAGCAACAATTAAATACCGCTCCACTGGTATTCTTATTTAGTTTGGGATTTTTTTATAAATCTTTTAGTGAGAAAGTTCTGAAAATTTATCCAGAACCATCCTCGTACTTTAAGGAATATCATAAAAAAGTTACAGAAACATCTATAGAAATCTAATTAATGTAGATTTAGACCTAACAATCACAGCATGGGTCTGTTTTGATATAAACATACATTTTCCCAGATTTAGCCTTCAACGCCACATTGATCGGCGCTTTTATCTAATGCGTTCGTTTTCGGGCTAACTGTTCGCCCAACGTGTGGAGCCGACTTTAAGGAAAAAAAAACCTTACAAAAGGCGGCAAATCTTCACATGTCTACACTTGCTATTGCAGAAAGGCGAAAAAAATAATTGCGAGATTAATTAAACTGAACCCCTTTCCCTTACGTTTATTCATTATTTTGAATTATACAAAGTGTTCTTCCAAACTTAAACAATTCAGCATTATTTCTTCGTATTTCCTCACGAAATTCCAACTGCAGTCTCAAAAAAGAATCACATTTCAAAACTTGGAAAGATGGATGGCGTTAAGGCAAGTGCTGCGTGGGAGTGTGTTTGGGCTACTGGCTGGTTTCTTGCTTGTAGAGGTAGGAGTTCTTTCAAGCTTCTAAAATTGCGTATTTTTCGACTTGCATTGAGACGTTTAAATTTAATGCTACTTGCAATTATGTTCGCTCTTGTATTCGATTCAGAGCTGGCATGCTGTCCTTGTTGTGCCTGTCCAGATTTATTACTACGACCAACAGCTGATTTCGGCTTCTTCTTTTTTGTACTTTGAATTTTTGCATTAGCGAAGGATTTGGCCTGCGCAGGCGTCTCTATGGCATTCAATACTTTTTCTAATCTCTTCATGGCTGATAAAGTGCTAGGCGAAATGTCTTGAGACAGTACATTGGTGACTCGTAACAGTTCGTTGTTTAAACGACTGAGTTGGGTTTGGATGCAGCTGTTTAGTTTCTCTTTTTGAGGACCATCATCGTTGAGGGAGACAATAGGTGTGATGTAAACGTCTTGTGGATTTTTGATGCGGTTAGCCTCTTTTAATCGCCTCCTGACTGTATTAGCCGATATCTGGAAAAATGTAAACAAATTTCTAAATATACTAAAGAAAAAAATAACAAGGTGTGTATTGTATTAGAAACTAAACGTGTATACAAAATTTCAGCTAAATCGGACACCGGGAAGTGGTTAAAAGGAGATTGACCAAGTGACTAAGGGAGTTGGTATCGCTGTCAAATCTGTTGTGTCATAATCTATTAAAGCTTAATGTATAGTATGTTTATTGGGCTTTTTGGTACAGTTATATATTTTTTTGTAAGTCTCCGCATTTTGTCGTAATTCTGTTTTGAATTATAGCCTTAAATCGACTTTGCGGCGCTGCAAATCCGATTTTATAGCGTTATCGTTTCCACTGCCGACCTTCGTAGCCTAGAGGCGAGTATGACGAAATTGGTGTCGCCTTCTCTCAGGGCCCTGGGTTCGATTCCCGGTCGAGCTAAACTAAGAAATGAAGTTCTCACGACCATCTGAACGTAACCTACATAGAAGTGATTTAGCTATGTGCGAATTATGTGATCTTGTGTTATATTTTATTTTCGACTTTTCAATTTATTAAGTACCTACTAAGCTAGCGTCACCTTAACGCCCCCGATCAGTTATGAACTCAAAACAAACTGGCGTATCTTTGTTATGTTGTATTATTTTGCAAGGGGAAGGAGTATTCCTTTAAAAAACGTATAGATATACATATGAATTGGTTTTATTTCATTGTCAATGCTTCTGGTACATCTTTGCACGGCTGAATCCTTAAAAGCGTTTGGCCAGAAAGGTATGCAGGAATGTGTACATCTTCTGTTTCAGCAATCCCTCGATGTGCATCCTGATGTGATTGTCGTCCTTGCAGCCATCCAACCAGCTCAGCACACTCTCTCTAGATGCGAGACCTGAAAATAAATTAATAGTATTCTAAACTCAAAATCTCTTTAACTGCATAGAATATTCAATGACTACTTACAAATAGTCAACATAAAATAAAAGTATTATGAAATTGGTTGCCCTGAAGAGGCCTTTACATTTGTTCTTAGTTTTGGGTTCTACGAGTGCTTCGATATAAAACATAGACAATTAATTGCTGAGAAGAAACCCTTGAACCACTAGATACTTTGTGATTTTTTTGTATGATAGTAGCTAAGGATGATGACGTCACATACTCTCAGCTTAACATAATCAAGTGACATACTTGTTATAATTTTTAATGCAATTAAAAATAAAGTAACTAAAAATAATAATAGCCAATTATGTCTTAAAAAAGTTTTTTCATTATGTTACATTAATACTTATTTTAAATGCATTTAAGTAAAATCACCATGACAGAATAATACTCAACATAAACCCACTATTACAAAACATGGACTATGCTTAACACTAGGTTTAAGCTTGGTTTAAACCAAAGATTCTATTGTTCAATCCAAGTTTAAACTAGGTTTAAGTATAGTGTGTGTTTTTGTATTAAGGAATAAATAGTTTGAAGTAAAGGTACTAATAACTATCTAAATAATTTTCAAAGTCACAACAATTCTTTAGAATCATTACTATTGTAAATTAATACTGACCAAATGAGGGGATATCCAACTAAGAATGACATTCCTTTCTTCGCAATCTGGAGGCACTCTTGAGGTATGCATACATACAACAGATATTCCACATGCTGAGCATACACTGGTATGCCCTAATGTAGGAGATAGTGTAGGCCTTGACTGGAGAGCATTTTGCAGTAAAGCAAAACACTCTGTGCAGATGACACATTCACTGGAAACCTAAAAATTAAAATCATGAGTAAATATATCAATTATACTTAGCATAGTTTATTAAAACTTTTCATTATCATTTTACCAAGTGCGATAAGTTTATTATGAGGGACTAGTATTATATATTGTAGTATCTTTTTAATAAAACTATAAATTATAATTGAAGACTTATGGTAACTATTTATATTTGCATGATAACACAGTATTACTAGCAATGTCTAAGACATCAAAACATGTGTTAATTCAAATGTACGATTTTAGGCAATTAACAACCTACTCAGGTTAGTGAAGGATATAACCGTAATTAGATGAAGGTAGGTATATATTCGCACAGTGATTGCTGTACCGTTGACTAGAGAAATTCAATATTTATACAGAACTAGACTTACAGCAGTTGATGAAATCCAAGATGCCAGGGTATTGTAGGTTTCATCGTTCACTTCCCGCAAGGACTGCCAGCGTAAATGCCGAAGTCGAAGGAAACAAATACACTTTCTTCCAGGATTTTCCATGATTAACTAAACTAGTAACAGTTACTGAATTACTAACAAAATAAACTTAATTAATGGAGTCTCTGTCTCGCTACTTTGGTTTATGATAAATTGAAGAAAAACAACTAGACAAACACAAAAATGTGCGCCCAAATTAATATTTTTGTGCGCCGGTCGTAACTGTCTAAGAGGTAACGAACGATAAGAGCAGACATTGACATTTGACATCCAGTGCTGCCAACTGTCCACAATAATTAGAGTATAAATCAATGTAATCGATTCTTAAATCGGATGTTTGGGGATCGCATCATTCGTATCTTTCACAGAAATAATTTTAATGTTAAAATGCACTTAATTAATGTTTTTTATAGATTTTTATATATTATGTAAGTAGGAAGAAATTGTTCACTCAAGCCGTATAATACATGGGGCGTACATACACCCGTAGAAAGCTGGTTCACAGTGTCGGTTTACTAACGCTTATCGTATCTGAAGCTGGCTTTTGCAGGGTTGACTATGAGTTGTAGTGTGCTTTATTTATTTATAGTACATACATTGACCCTGTCAGGGTATGGCAAATCAAAACAATAATTAAGTAGCAGTCATTAGAATTACATGCTAGCTTAGTAGTATAATATATTTATTTGTGCTATACTAACATTTTTCTTTATTTGGTAGAAGCACAGTTTATTTTTAATTGCATTGATATTATTTTAATATACACAACTCATAGTAGTAGTCATTTAATTAACAGAATCGGACATATTGACAATCGTTTTGACTGAATCGATGTTAATGAAGTTTTATTAATGAATATTTTTTACATCTGCAACACTGAACCCGACCTCGCATTCCGGAAAATAAACAAAGACTTTTAAGTCATACGTTTTTATTCCGGAGAAGTTATGTTTTTATTTTATTTACAAAAATAACTATAATTAAAAAGAAGAATTATAGGTGTCACTTATTGATGACACAACTAAGATTTCAAGCGATACCGTCTGTGGTCATTCTCTTTTAACTTGCAAGATTTGATTACCTACAGACGGACACGGGACGGATGAAATTAATATAGTTTTTTTTTGTAACTAGTCAATTCGACGGTTTTAACACACATTTAACCCAGTATGGTGTTGTTTGAGCTAGCATAAGGCTGTTTAAGATCTAATCACAAAACTTTGACAGCTAAGCAGTTTTTTGCCCCAAACTTGGATATCAAAGGATAAAAAAATCGGAGGCCGCTACGAAGTAGAAATAACACGTAATAATAATAAAATATATATTAAGTAAAATCTATTGCGTAACAACGATGTCAATGTACTACAGATCCATGCACTGAACTGAATTTTCCTTTCGTCCCATCGATCTTTACATTGTTTTTATGCAATAGATTAGTTAAAATGTACGTCAATAATTGTTGTACGTGATTCATACTTCGTAGCGACTTATGATTTTCGATTTATCCTTGATAAAAACTAAATTTAAAAAACTTCTTAGCAGTCGAAATTTTATGATATGCCTCTTAATTATTAATGTACTCAATTGAACAGTTTTAACAAACATTGCCCCATTTACCCCTCAAGTGGTGTTGTTTAAACTGGCAAGAGGCTGTTCAATAGTTTCTTCAACTTACTTTATATTTACTAGACGTTGCCTTGGTGCTCAGGTTGGGGTCGGCCGCATGGGACGCAACGATATCCGCATCTTGGGGTGCTGACGTGATCCTGCGGTAGTTCTTCCGACGGTGGGCAGTTATGTCCCCACACTCCTCCCACCTCTTTAGCCAGAGGTAAATAGTTTGCCGCTGCAAAATGAAACAGTTTCACGATGAAAATATTATTTACATCTAAATAAGTTTAAAAAAAGAAAACTTTGATATTATACCCTTTCGATTTGCTTGGTTAATGAGCAGAGCCACTCATAAATATTCCTATCATTTAATGAGGATCATACAATAGCCTAATACTATAAAGGAATTGTGTGTACCTACTGGGCTTACACTCTCCAGAAAGACATACCTACATTTGTAAGTACTTCAAATAATATTTATATGTGGTACAGATATACATAGACACCTGTTTTGTGATTTTCAAACGTATACCGTTGGCTGTAAGGTCTATAAAAAGTATGAAAAATTCAAGAGTTTGGTAAAAAAGTAATGATTTTTACTTACTGTTATTCCGGTTAGACGATTTATATCAGCAATCCTGTGACCACTTAACTTCAGTGCAACTATTCGTTCTCTGTCATTTGGAGACAGTTGCGGTGCCATTATTTTTATTATACAGTTCTTTTGACACAAAACTCACACACAAAGATCTATAGCATTACAGCCACAAATGGTAGAAATCCATTTCATGTCATACAAACAACAGATTACGCATGCGCTGGCAAAACTGCGTCGGGCGAGATCGTTAAATGTCGGGGATCTTCGTCTGCGGGTACGAAACTTGCGACGAACGGAGCGACGGCGGGGCGGGGCGGTGCGGCGCGGAGCGAAGGGATAGCGGTGTCTTGCGTGTGTACGAAACAAACTTCCGCGCAGTCGCGCTCACGTAGTGTTGTGATAAACATGAATTCGCGTCGAAGAGAACTATTGGAGCCCAGTCTCCTAATGAGAGAATTTTTATTACCCAGAGATGGTGTTCATCCAATAAATCAACGAAGACGCAGTTTGGGAGAATTTTCTACACTTTATTACGAGCTACGTTGTCATTCAAGAAAGTTCTACAATTACACAAGAATGAGTCTAGAGACATTCGATTATGTTTTACAGAAAATTAGAAGTAATCTGGAATCTTTCGAGCGGCGAAACCAAACTAGTTTGTTCTCGTCGCTCCGCGCCGCCCGCCGCCCGTGCATCGCTCGATCGCGCCGCTCCGCCGTCGCCCGTTTCGTACACAGCGCTTAATGTTTTTAACATTTGATTACATCGCCGTCGCGCCGCCCCGCCGCCGCTCCGCCGTCGCCCGTTTCGTACCCGCAGACTTCGTGTAGCCACTATCAGAGGCGCTTCTCTGTAGCACGACGCACATACTTTCGAGTCAGGCCTGCACTCGGTCCGGTCGCACTGGGTAGCAGGCATGAGGAAAAGGGACGGAAGAGACACAGATGTAAAAATCGACTAACAATACCTCCTGGGGCGGTTCCCAAACCCGCCTGTTGTAACTAGTGCGAGTGACCGAGAGAGAAATAATTTCTTTCTCGTCAAACGTCAAAGAAGGGTCGTTTTATCACGTCCACGAAAGTTGCGGACATCGGAATAACGATGTCTGGCGATGTTGACTGCACCTTGTAGTTTATTTGAGACAAATCGGTAGCTCCAGTTTAGAAATTAATAGTATGTTTTATTTGAGAAATAAACGGAAATGAAGGATGACTCAAAAACAATATTTGCTACCGTACCCCGTTCTCCTCTTTTTGTCTATACATATTTACGTTGCATAAAAATCATAGCAAGAATAAAAAGAATAGAAAAGGAGTAAAAATAAAAAAACAACACTTGTTTCAAAGCAATAGTATTATTCTTAATTTCTATTTTTAAAGTAGTTTTCTAATTTATGGACATCTATCAAGTTTCAAAGTGAAAATAACATAGTAAAATCACTTAATTAATATAGAATACTAGTATTATAATTTGCATAACATAAAATCACACGCGTTTTCCTCCATTACACTCTAAACCACGTAAGTAATAATTTTTGTCCGTCATGATGAATTATTATAACAATCTACATCTTCACATTCATAGTATTTTTATAGTTTTAATTTCAAACAAATCAATTGTTATTACATAATGGATGAATTGGCGGATTGTAATTTTGCGCTAAGTTTTGCGCATTATTCGCAGCCAAATGGTGATATTTTGCGAAGAAATTCTCAGTGAACGGAATAGACACCGGCGGAGGAGGGACTTCTTTCACATTGCGGAAATTGCGTATTTTTCGCGCACCAGCCTGGCGTTTAAGTTTAACGCCATTTTCAGCGTTTTGTGTTGGTTTCGCTCCAGAGCTCCCAGGCTGTCCGGCTTGTTCTTTCAGAGCTTTAAGTAGGTTCAAATCTTTACGACTCACAGCCGGTTTGGGTTTTTTCTTCCTTTTTCTACTTTGAATTATCGCGAATGATCTCGCTTGGAGTGGTGTCTCTATGGCTGTCAAGACTTTTTCTAATCTCTTTAAAGCCGATAGAGTGCTCGGTATTACTTCCGTGGACATCATGCTGGTGACTCTTATGAATTCGCTGTTGACCCGCGCTAGACTGGTGTGGATGCCGTGGGCCAGTTTCTCTCTTTTCGGACCATCTTCTATGGAGACTAGAGGCGTGATGTAGTCTCCCCCTTGTGGTGCTTTACCACTTTTGGCCTCCTTCAATCGCCTTCGTACAGTATCAACTGATATCTAAAAAAGAAAACAATAATTAATGGTCTAAAAGTTGACTATTAACCATGAGGTCGCGAGTTCGATGCCCGCACTGTACAAACATTTGTGTGTATGAGCATGTCTGTTTGAACTGGTCTGGGTGTTATATGTATTTTTAAGTTTATTTTAAATACTACTGTAGATACTGATATCTGTAACACAAGCGCTGAAGCTACTTACCACAGTGTCAGATCAATATATGTGATGTTGTTTTATATTTATTATTATTATAATTAAAAGAAGATTCTCAACACAAAATGTTGATGGACCCTGGGGAGCCTAGTGCCGTTTTGCTTCCCCCAGGAGAGGCACAGATAATCATCACAATATTTTTGGTCTAATTTTTTGAAATAAAAACACACCCTGGTTGCTATTTCTGCAACTTACTTTGTATTTAGATGATGTTGCCTTAGGGCTGAGGTTTGGGTCAGCCATGTGGGCGGCGATGATATCCGCATCTTGGTTGTCTGTGGTAGCCCTTTTGTAGATTTGACGGCGGTGCGCAGTGATGTCCCCGCACTCTTCCCATCTCTTCAGCCAAAAGTATATTGTGTGCCGCTGGAATAAAGTTACTATATATCAGTAGGTAACGGCTGTTTAAACATTTTTTTTTAAAATACCATTTCTAGTTATAAGGTGATCAACATCACCACCGACAGTACCAACTTAGTAAGAACTTGAATGTCTGTGTGCTATTTATTTGCATATTCTATGGTCGTAATATCTTCTAACCCCAGATCCAAAAATTTAATTGGGGGAACAGTTGGCCGAAAAACTATTTAGCCAATGACTGCACTTAGAAAAAAATCGTCTTTTTGCCCAACGTGTGGAACCGGCCTAAGAATTTGCATGACGTTATTTTTATTAAGAACAATAATAATTAATAAAATAAAAACTAGGAGAATACACGATATTTTTATATTTTTTTCTGTATGTTAATGTGGTTTGCTCTGATAAAAAATGTATATACCAGTGTCGTAGTGTTTACTTTGAGTGCCGTCCTTGCGCACAGTAATAATTTTTTAAGTAGGTTGGTACGGCGGCGAGCACATCACGGTAAACACTGCGATATCTAATTCGCTCGTGATACGGGCGATTTTGCAACAAAAATGGGTAGCCTGATGTGTTGGTCACTGTACTTAACACACACACACACATACTCACTATTGTATTAAATCTTCTAACAAACCACCTTTATTGAGCTTTTTGTTTCACGGTAAGTATTTAAATCAAAACAAAAACAAAAATGAACGATTGAATACCGGCCGGCTACAAAAAAATATATTTTTACTTACTGTTATTCCAGTCAGACGATGTATGTCAGCAATCTTATGTCCATTGAGCTTCAGTGTGACTATTCGCTCCCTATCATTGGGAGATAGTTGCGGTGCCATTATTGATACGTATACGCAACTCCTTCAGACACAAAACTCACGCATTACATCGTTAGATTTATGATATAACCCCGTAAAACGAACAAAATCATTTCATGTTATACAAACAACAGCAGGTAGACATATTACGCACTCGCCAGCCATCTCACTTCGGCCGCTCGGAAGGGCTCGGCGTCGGTCGGGGCGATTCGTGAACGTTCGTCATCTGCGCGACGCTCTTCCAGTTCGAGTAACGAGTGCGAGCTGGAGAGCGAATGAATACAAAACGTTGTCATAGCAGCAAGGCAACTTTACTATGTAATATCATAGAATAGAACAGATGTTTAGCGCCGAACGGGCTCTTGCTTATCACATTTAGCTCGTTTTATTACGAAGGGACGATTTTCCTATCGACAGATAAAGCTTACAGTCAGATAAAATTCTAAGTTGGCTAATTTTAAATGTCAAACTTGATTATGCAGAAGGTCGAACCCAATGTCATAAATTCGATCAGCTTATATTTGACAGTCCGACAACTATTTATGACTATAGCAAAAATGAAGAAACACTCATTTGCAATCCTTCAGTTCTTGCCCACACCTCATTACTTTATTGCCTAATCCATGCCGACTTGACCTCCCTGGGATTATTATAATAAAATAATTAATATAGAGATGGTGTCTTCTTGTGACATAATGGCTCTAATCTAGCCACCAGTAGGTATTCGTAACATAACCAGGCTTTGTATTAAATATTTAGGTACAATCGATTCTATCGAAATACCACGATTTTTATTTTAAGAGAAAATAAAGAAGAATTTAAAAAGATTTTTATCAAGTCAAATAGAACTTAACAATAGGTACTTTGAAGTCAATATAATACTAAAACTTAAACCGAAAATAAAACAAACATGTTTTTTTGTACATAAGTACCTTTTTTATTCATATCAGCAGCTTATTTGTATTCGCACACTAAGTCATTTTATACCTCGAAAGTAGCCGATTTTTTAAAACATAATGATGACACACTCAACAGTTCACCACTAACACCGAATGATTTTCGTAAATATTGAAGGTAGGATGTAAAAAATTAATATCCTCGCTGACCTGAATATAGGACAGTAGGATTATATGGGTTAAAACTTGCTATTGATATTTCACCTTCATCGTTTCTAATATTGAGTAGGATAATAATGTTGTTACTTAAATTAAAAGAAAATTTAAAATTTTATCATATTTCAAAACCGCCCCATGAGCCATCCATTTTAGTAGAAGAATATAAGAAGAATATATATTTGGATAGTTCGGCCATAATTTGTATATTCTTCGTCATATGATGTATTGCGATTCTTTTAGCCGAATAGACAGACTAAGCATAGGAAAACAGAAAATTGGTCCAGAACTTAAGAATCTGAAGATATGACAGGAAGTGTAAAACGTGTTCAAAGGTTCCCCCCTCTCCCTTATATCTGATTTTTGTGGTCACTATCGCTACGGGCCACAGTGGCCATAGCATCAAAATAGATTAAGGCAATGGTGGACCGAAAGAAAACCATAAATTGCAGCCCTTTTAAAAGATGTCAGATTTTCAAAATTTCAAATTCAAATTATTTATTTTCAGATAACTTTAGATCCATATTGTTAGTAACATTGTTCTTACGTCTAATATTAGTAAACATAATTAATACTAAATAAATTCAATTCAAAATTAATTAATCAACATAATAAATTTGCTTCGTTTGGGTTAGTAAGGGCAGTGAACCAGTACTTAGCTAAGGCACTATCCCATCTTAAGGCCAAAAAAAATAAAATATTAATGGGACTACCGAGTATTCTTTTTTGTATAGAGATAATGTTTTTACGCATGAAAGCAGTTTACGTGAGCGTCGGCAAACATGCCTGACGCGCTGCAAAACCTCGGCAGTCCCACCGGCTTTGATTCCGATTAATCTAGGTAAAATAAAATTATGTTTACCTGTATCTGTCGCAATATCTTCATCCTCCGATTGATTTGACTCTGCAACAATAAATACACAGATAAAGTTTCATTCTCACTCCTTAGAATAGAGCTGTTGACATTATGAAAGGAAAAATAAATAACAGTACATCTGTAAGAGAAATCGTAATCCAGGAATGTCTCTCACAGATATTTTTTCTGCAGTTTATAAGGGGGAGGTCCTATCTTCAGATTTTTACTGTTTCACTAGTCTTAGTCTAAAAAATCGCAATTAATTTTATTACGAATAATTTGCAAATTATAGCCGCGATATCCGTTGTTAGACTTTAAGGTATTTATGATATGGCCCTTAATTATGTTGTAATTCGTTGCCTGCAATAGACGTTATTATTATTATTGTAGTAGAAGAAAAATGTTCGAAGCTGCCCCTGTTCACTGGTGCTCCCACCTCATCTAATATTTGATTTAAAATTGATCTTTAAACAAATAGTCTGTCAGTTGGCAAAGCACACAGTAACGCCAGTGTAATTCCTATGCAAATTATATGATTAACATGGTTTTCACCATTGAACTTTTTATTTTTTGGTAGGGTGCACTTTTTCAATTAAATGCAATATCATTACATGCCTCATAGAGGTAAGATGTGATCAATTAGAGAGTACAAATTGTGACGCCCTGCAAGGGTGTTGTAAAGATTACGAATTAAGCTAATATACAACAAGCACTGCAATTAGTCAACAATTGTATTACTATGCAATGTCAAGTGTAATTATACAGGGTTACAGGTTATGTCGACCTTAACCCTTTAAGACGCGGTAGTTTACATAATTCCTGACTAATTTGACTATGCCATATCCCAAACTTAACCGTTTACGAATTATAGGTATTTTAATTTATTTGGTAAAATTACCGATTTTTTGCCTATTTAATTGTCCCCTTGTTTTGTCTTTCGTGGCTACATTTCGTTTCGATTTTGCTTTTTTGTGTAGTAGATTAGTTCCTTAATTATTTTAAACACTCAAACTGTAAGTAACTGTACCAAGTTGTAGTAGATGATCGATTGTAAAAAAATAAATGAATTTGTGATACGTTTTTTTTCTTTGTAAGATGTTTTAAAAATCTGTGATGTGCGTTAAAATATCTACGATTCTTTAGATAGTAACCTTTAAAACTTGTTATGTTAAAAAAATGTTAGTCGCCAATATGGAACAGTGGAGGGGGAAACCTTTGCTCAGCAGTGAGATGACATAGGTTTATATAAAAAATAAAAAAAAAGGTTAAAAAAATCATTGCAGACATGCCTACCACCAACCAAACATTACTAAAGTTAAATAAAATGAGGCTAGTAACAAATACTGGAGTTACTGATCATAATGAAATAAATTAATGAAAATGTTTGATTAAAAATCTTGAACATTTTATGGAAGTTTTTATTATTTAATAATTCAAATAGGTATAGAGGTACATTTAATTTAAATAAAATCTTAAATAAATAAGGGCAGTCACCAATCAAGCAAGCTCTTTGGTTACAAATCTGTCACATAATGCTCTTCAATATAATCTTGTTTTGTTCTTAATTTTCTATTTTACATTTAGTTCTTATAACATAGAATGTTAGTTTTTTCTTACGTGGTATATCCAATGTACTGGGTCCAGTAGTTTTAATAACGACACTCGCTAAATGTGCGGGTGTATAATCCCAGTCCCAAACAAAATCTGTTTGTGTACAGGCATCAAGCAGTAACATGGGTGCTTCGGTTTTTCTTTGTACATTTGGAAGTTGGAGTGACGGTAATGCATTCTTTTTTAGCGTCTTGCGATGTGTTCCTTGTAAAATATCAGCAGGATCAAAATGCGCCGCACAAACTGTATAGCCATCGTGCGGCCTGTTAATCAATTCTTCTCGACAAATAAGGCGAAGCCATTTGGAACGTCTGAAAAAAAAATCAAAATCTTAAAGTATTAATATGAAAACATTTAATTTTCAAGCCAACATGCACCTTTTAATTTAGTTTTTCATGATGATTCTATGATTTAGTTTCATCATAGTGACTAACGTTTGATTTTTTGGGATAAACATGATTTTTTATAGAATATTTTATTAATATTTATTTTATAAATTTCTACATATTTTAATAGATTATTTAGTTGCGTGAAACATTGGTAGGTCCCAAAAGATAAGGAGATATGTTCAAGCTTGATAAAACAAATGATAATTCATAAATGGTATAATATTATGTCTCTTATCCTGAATGAATGATATTGAGGTTAATTATTCCACAAATATTTGAAGTTCAAAATCAGACAAATTTTCTCAGATTTTTTCAAGAAAACTAAATTATGACTATCTATATCTATTATGCTTCTATTTTTTATTAAAATCAATCTTACCTTACAAATTCGGCAGGTAGCTTAAACCATGACAGCCCTGGATTAGCATAAGCTGAGTTTGTACAGCCATATACTGCACAAAATGCTCGCGGCATGATTACACTTTTTGGTGCCTATGTTGGCCATAAAGCCTATCACCCAACGACTGGAGTAATGGACCTAGAAATGTTTGCCTTTGAGGTTGTCTCAACGTTGATTGGTGGTTTGTTGGTGCTTTATTCTAATGGACAATAGTGTTGGTTTTTGTTTGCCAAACATGTGGTGGCGCTTAACTGCAGTTGAAATGATCCTGAACCTGGAAATGACAAGTGGTTTAGGAAGGCCGGAGCAGAAAGGCAATAAAGATTACCAAATATAAAGAGCTTACCTTCAATATTTGCGTATTAAATATTTTCCACACCAACACATTCACATAAATAGCAATGTTGTTGATGTGGCAAAGCATACTTTTTAAACCCAAATATTCTTGCAAAAATGTTAAGCTTCCAATTTACAATCCTGGAAAATTTTGAAATTTTAATGAAACACACCTTAATATATAGTACGAGAGCCCACGACCAAAATTTTTGTCTCATAGCAATACGGCCAAAACTGCATCAAATCGATAGATACGATTATCCTG
The DNA here is from genome assembly GCA_963921415.1 of Pyrausta despicata. NCBI lineage: Eukaryota > Metazoa > Arthropoda > Insecta > Lepidoptera > Crambidae > Pyrausta > Pyrausta despicata. The sequence goes on from OY992869.1 coordinate 8,082,733, forward strand.
AACTCGAAAATACCAATATCAGACATTTTCCGCGTAGCGTTTGATCTGACCGAATTTTCAAAATTGTCAAAGAATTTTACCGAACTGCATCATAGCAATATGTCTGATTTGCAGACTGTAGTTGAATGATAGTTCTGAGATACCGAAAACATATTTTTCAGACGTTAGTGGTGTAGCGCAAACCCGTTAAATCACTTAAAAAAATTAAAAATGAGACTTAAGAAATTTTACCGATCGGTATCATAGCACTATGTCTGAAAATTGTCGGACATGATAAAATAAGTTGTCCACATGTGCAAAAAATTTATATCAGACAAATTAAGTGTAGCACCTTCTCTATCAGACAACTTTTCGATACTCAGATATCATTTAAAAATCGTATTGAGGCATCTTCAATTTTCTGTTACAAACCAATGAATACGTTGCGACCCTGAATTTATTAGATGATAATTAACAAAGAATTTACCCGAAACCTTAACATTGAAGTTGAAGGACTGAAATAAATCGCACAAAAGGAAACTGGGATGAAGGGAAGGGAAGGGGCAGGAGCGTAACAAGCGCTGAGGCTGTTGAAATTAAATACTGATTGATTTGATAGTTTTGGTTTTATTTAAAGCACACTTGAGTAACTTTTACAAAAGAAATAAGTAATGACATCTGTCATCTGTCAAAGTACATATAATAGACAAGGGAGATTCTTGAATATCTATGAAGGCTGTAAATTTTAAAAAACATTTAACAGAGGCGTCGGCCAGGCGACTCCGAAACGTTATTTTCGTTTTTGGGAGTATATGCTACACTTAAAGTGTCTGAAAACAGGTTATTGGTAATCATGGCAGCAATACGAAAAGTTGAAAAAAATTTTTATCCATATTGCTATGATACAGGTCGGCTAAATTTGTTGACATTTTCAAAAATGCGCTCAGGCTATATGCTACGCGTAAAATGTCTGAAAACAATCTTTTTCGTAATACAATTATAAAATCTATGTACATTTTCACTATCAGACGTATTGCTATAATACCGACTGTCTTTTTTTTTGACACAGCAGAAATGGCCTCCCATGCAGTTGCTACACTTTCGACCGTTACTACACACCTAGTCGGGTTCAGAGTCATACAATCTAACGATTTTATGGGGTTTTTGCCGTATTGCTATGAGACATGGTTTTGGTCGTGGGCTCTCGTACTAATAGTCAAATTCTGGGATTATGTACAACTATCTTATGTCTTTTTCTGAGGCTACTCTATGTGTACCATATTTCATACAAATCTGTACAGTAGTTTAGGCAGGAAGCGTAACAGCCAGACAGAAAGTTACCATTGCATAATAATAATAATGAACAACAACATCACATACTTACATTAATGTGACTCTGTGGTAAGTAGCTTAAGCACTTTTGTTACAGAAACCAGAATCAACAGTGAGAACAGTAATAGTTACAGATAAATTCAAATCAATAAAAATAACACCCAGACCAGTACAAACATACAATGTTTGTACAGTACGGGGATTGAACCCGCGACCTCTTTGTCTACAAGTCAACTTCTTAATATATACATACATACAACTATTATGTGTTTCAGGTACATTAATTCCATTGTAAGTTACACATACCTTCCTCAGATGTGTCTTCACCTATTTTGTACAACATATCCAACAAAACCATGTCACTTATATCCGAATCTGAGTCGCTCATGTCCAACATCACTCCTAAAATGTTATCGTCCATTTTCACTTAATTTATAATGATAAGGTACGTACACCCGTTGAGCAATGAATTAAGCAAGCAGACGCTGGGACAGCAATGATTGCTTATAATAAGGGAGCGTAAGGCCTATCAGAGAATAAAGAGTTTTTATTTGAACAACATAACCTCTTACGAAATTTGTTATGATTTTATTTGGTGCCTTATATGAAACTTATGAGAAGAAGACGTGATTAACATTTAGGTATAATGAACGAATTAAACTAAACACAGCACGAATTGATTGTTTGTTATTTATCATCCGGCGGTACTGGTACACCTAAACCAAAAACAACCAAATAATAATCTGTCTAAAACAGAAATGTATTGTATGTATGTTTAAGTACTAAATCTGCTGACACTGACAGTTGTTGATGAAGATTCCGAATTTTCCCACCCAAACCCCAAGAAAATATAAATACTATGTAGAAGAAGAATATCTCTGGTACATTCATCCATTCAATTAAATTGTTGTCATGTCCTGTCAATCTTAAGTGCTCGAGTTAAAAAAAAAGAAAAAGAGTGAGTCATTTTAGTGATGTCCTTGCGTATTTCGAGGGTAATCAATACAATCTTATTCCATAAATCGATAAAGTTATCGACTAATCGATTAGCGAATTTCGATTCCCTAATCGATATGCAGTATTTCGTTGCTAAAGCTTCAAAAATAAAATTATACTTTCAATTGAATCAAAACTTTTATTCACTAAACCATTCCAAAAATACTTATTCTGCCATAACAATGTAGTCTTAGACCTCGTACCTCTCGCAAGCAAGTGTGTTTTAATTTGAGATTGTAAAGAAATTTGCATACTTAATGCTAAAAAATAAAGTAACTTATTATCATAGCTTCTAAAATTAACTAGAGCAATTTATTAAACATCTAACAAGGATGGTTATCATTCTGATGAATATAAAAGAAATGTACTAACCGTTACAAACCTAATCTATACTTCTATACTTTAATATTATAAAGCGGAAGAGTTTGTTTGTTTGAACGCGTAAAGCGGAAGAGTTTGTTTGTTTGAACGCGCTAATCTCAGGAACTACAGGTTCAAATTGAAAAAATATTTTTGTGTTGTATAGACTATTTATCGAGGAAGGTTTTAGGCTATATAACATCACGCTGCAACTATAAGGAGCGAAGAAATAGTGGAAAATGTGAAAAAAAACGGGGAAAATCATTTATCCTTGAGGGCTTATGCTTATGCTTATATATGTATGAAAGAATTATTCCTCTTGAAATGATCTAAAAAAAATGTCTGCGACAGTATATATCTTTTAAGATTAAGTGACTAGAACCGAGAGAAACTTAAGAGTTGTATCAACGTAATAATATTAATCTTTATCCAAATAAATGTGTTGTTGATTTAATTGTGAACAAAATTGTCTTTGACATCACTTAATTTCAATGAATATCTAAGAAGATATTACAATTTTAAGGAACACCGATAAAAAGTTCACCCGCGCCGCATGATGTGCAAAACATGACGCTGCAAGGAACAGGGGCGTTGCTTGCGAGCGACGCGGAGAGGGGGGTGTAGCTCTACGAGGTACCATGATGAACCAAAATTATTGAATGACCAGGTGACCGCGTATAATAATCTGGGATGAATGTTCCATGATCCATAGAGCTCTTGTAGAGGCTCTACATAGTACTCTTAGAGATAAGAAGCTGTGATACAATCATCATCATAACATTACTGTTATGTTTGGGGGGGACTTTCGACAAACTGTACCAGTAATAGTAAGGGGAACTAGGGCAGACATTGTAAAGTCTTGCCTTAAAAGTACCCCATTATGGAAGTTTGTGAAAATCTTAAAATTATCTATAAATATGAGAGCACGTTTAGGGGGAGGTAGTAATAGTCCTCCTGGCCGATTTCGAACACGGCAGCCAATCTTCACAGATATCAGCCAACAGACTACGTAGGAGATATTTTAGTGCACAAGTGTGAGCACAATACACAAGTGCACTCACTGTTCCATCACTCTCAAAGTTCGGTAACGCGGAAGTACTTTAACATAATTATGTTCTTTTTTGAACTTCAAAAATAAATTGTCTAAAATAATAATAGAAAAAATAAATGTACAAAATTAAAATGATGACCAAAATAACTATTCCACGCGGACGAAGTCGCAGGCACAGCTAGTTTATAATAAGTGTTAAAATAATCGTTGAATTCAATTTGCTTGCGACAAAAAAAATATCATTATTAGTAAAATAAAATAAAATAAAACCTACACCTGGTGAGCAAAATGACTTGATTCCCTACTGTATTCCTAAACACTAAGTTTGATTTTTGGGAAAAAAGTTGAAGTATAAGTGTGATAATTTAATATCACAGGGTTTATACTTCAACTTTTTTTCACTTTGATTTCACATTTTCACAATTGGCTTTGTTAATGATAAAAAAATAGAAACTCAGTATAAATCCTCCTGAAAAAATGTTTAAGAAATTAAACGTTACGTGCGCGGATTGGAACCCTATGTACGCAGGTTCGATCCCTGCCTCTGATAGTTGACTTTGTCTACACTAACATTTTCTTAAGTTGGCAATGATTGGAAGGAACACTTATACCGATAAAATATCTTCTATTCCTTTAGGTATCTGGTCCGTAAGGTAATGCGTGTAGAGGCGAAATGCGCTTTTAATAAAGATCACGCTAAACACGTCTTCATATTCTATCACGCACATGATCCTTACTGGTTTAAGGCTATAAATTCTTTAAGTCCATCTAGTCCACCTAAATTCACTTTTCCATTAAATGTTTTATACCAATAATTCACACTTCTTTTCGTCGCTGGCGTTCCCCAATTCCAGCAAACTGCGAAGTTGGTTTCAAACTCTATTTTATTCCGATTGATTTAGGTATCTGTAAAAGGTTCACAAATTTGTTGTAACAAGTCGACTTGCTTAATTATCGTCTATAACTCTATAATAAAGTAAATAATTGGTGATATTCACATAACATAGAAACCGTTCTTAACATACTTAACATACATATTTAACATACTTTTTTAACATCACTTCTAAAGGCTTCCAAGGCTTGAAAACAAACAGATCATATCTTTATTTATTTTGAGGCCATATAATTTCTCGTGCTTTTCCAGATAAAAATAATTAAACTAAAATAATAATTTAAAATAATGAAAATTAACCAAACCATTTTTTGACAGAATTAAAATGACATGATTGATTTGAGTCATCAAGTCAAATTGGCATTACATATATACCATAGACATTTCAAAGTAGGTTCCTATAAATAATAGTAATTCTTGGGTAAATTAATGGGTACAATAGGGATGGGTAAGCACTGTAGTATTTACTCAAGTTAGAGTAATACTCAGTGAAAACTATTTAATTTACCTTATTTATGTATTAACTTGATTATTAATTAAAACTATTGTATCAAATACTTTTTGTCCAATGTTTATTCTAAAGATACTTCTGCTTTAAACGACGCAAACGAAATTTTAAAATTGAACCAAAAACCAAATTGAACCAAAATTTTATGTATTATTACTGCAATAGTTATTTATCTTAAAGGTTTTTACGACAAAGATGCTCACGCTGAAACCAAACGAAACTTAAAACTTGCCACTTTTGCCGGCTAAACAATAAAATAAATTCTATCATTTCGTTACATTTAATGCTTTGTATAGATATATGGCTATCTCTTGATAATTTACCTACATGATTCTGGTCAAAATATTTGATTTGTTCAACATTCTGTTTCGAGGAAAATGATTGAAACCAATTTGTAGCGGACATTTGATCAGGCTACTAACTTATGTTGCAAAATTGACATTGATAACGCAGATTTTATCTTAATGTTCCGTCGTGTACACAATAAAAAGCTGTTCGGAGGACAATGACAATCATAATTTGTTATTATATATTCAGGGACAGGTCAAGGGAGAAATTTCCACCCAAATACTTTCGTCAACCGAGGAAAAGCTGGCATCAACATTTGAAAAATTGTGAAAGTCCACGAAAAAATAAATTCAAATTACTTAAACACTGGACTATCGTATTTTTTTTATTTGTCCAGTTATAAGTCGTACATTAGGTAATGGTTATATATGAAAAAATAAAAAGCCTTGAAGTACCTAACCTAAATTGTTCATTTTTTTTGTAGCGTTAATCTATATAAGTCTTACCTTAATAATTAAGTTCTAAAAGTTAACTGTTTCAGTTTTTATGTATTTTTGCTTTAACCTATTTGTCTTTTAGTTATAATATACATCGTCCTTTTAAGATCTTATGAGAACAAGGTAAAAAGTCTAGGTAATTATTCAGACTGTATTTAAAATTATAGTTACCTCCTAAGAACGAACATAGAAACTTATCGCTAGTGCTTCATAGTAGAACCTACATCACTGGAGTACGCATACATGAACAAATACAAATTGGTTTCACGTTTTCGAGCTGTCAGTTGATCTTTACGCTAGTGTATTCTAAATCTATTGTAAATACTCACTTGATATGGTAAATAACTCATTATTTACCCAAAAACTACTCAAGTCAGTTTTATCTGTCTTACCCATCCCTAGGTTCAAACGACATTTTCTTAATCAACTATTTTAGTTTAGAATTCACACGTTGAGCGAACAGTTTGCTCAAAAACCTATCGCCCAATAAGGAAAAAGTAATGGGGTCAACGTTGATTGGTGAAATTTTCAATAGCTGTACTTAATTGGCCAACTATTGGCCCGATTAGTGTATTATTAACCAGCTCCAGATCGAGATGTTGGGCGAATAGTTGGCCGAAAAACCATATCCAATGAGTGGACCCAGAAAAAGCGTTGGCCCCAAATTTGATTCGTGCTTTGTTCTTGTTATTTTATGGCCAATAGCCTTAATTTTCGGTTCGGCCAACTTGTGGATTCAGTCCTAAGCATTGTTAAGAATTTTATGTTATTTAAAAAATACGAAGATGATCAATCCGAGCCAGTGATTTAATAATTTTACCTTCTTTCTTACTCTAAGCTATGAGAATAATGTTAAATTAATAATACCATGTAGCCTGATTTCTGAAATAAATAATGAACATTTACATCTGGTGGTCTTCTATCTTTGTTTTCGTACGATACGATACTATCGATTTGTTTTCATTACATGAAGTCACGTTAAATCGATTAAATGAATTAATTCGTTCAATCGTAGGAATCGTAGCTTTGTCATTTTTTGTCCAGGCCTGAGAAAAATGTAAAATATATTGACATTTCAAAAAAAAAAATAAAAAAAAAAATCGAACAACTCCTTAGCAAATTTCATAGAGAAACATAGAGTAATATTATGTTTATGAAACTTGAAGTCAGGTCCGCGTGCCCAAACCTGTAAACTACGATCCACATATTGGCCCTAAACACTACTCGCCCAACGTGTGGATGGGGATTTCGGGCGATTCCAACGTTGGCCCCACAGGTTGGCCCGAACGTTGGTTGTTCGCTCTCCTTTGTCGGTATGTTCATGGGATTCCGCGTTGGCCGCGACTGCGCGAGCCGTCCACACGTTGGCGATATTCTCAATCTTTATAGCAGGCGATAGCAATACTTTATTTAGCTACTAAATCTGCCAAAAAAATTGTTTCGATTGGAAGAGGAGCACTCATACCACATGCACATCAGCTATCACCATCGCAAAATAAAATGGGGCTATGAGCGTCGCAGACTGAAAGTTGCATTCCAACTCCCATTAAAAAGTGATATTTTTACTATGTTTCTTATTTAATATATTTAAAAAATATGTTTACCTGTATCTATTGCGATGTCTTCATACTCCGATTGATTTGAATCTATAACAAAAGCATACAGCTGAACAAACAATGGCATGATCCCATAGGTACATCAAATTGTTCAATGCTCATATCGAGAGTAGGGGAGAAAAGGCAACTTTGAACATTTGAGTTTGCGTAGCTATTTTAGAAGCATACATAACTCAACAACAGGATGTCAAACGTCAGTAGTGACAAGTAACAGTAGTTTATAGTAGTGCAGGTTTGTGTTGCCTTTTCTCAAAAAAAGTAACCACAAGATTTCCTTCTCAAATAGCTTCGTAAACTCAAATGACACGAGTCTCGTAATTGAATTTTTGCAAGGGTTGTCGTTGGTTCACTCGATGCAAATTTTAAAGATTGAAAATAAACCATCTTTTTATTCTTACCTTCTGGGGCTAATTGTTGTAATTTATCTTGCTGCTCCAGATTTTTCTTTTGCAACATTTTTAGTTGTTTTTTCAAACGGCATATTTCATTTTCAGATGATGCTGTGTTTTCTGCACTTGGATCGTCAAGGCTCGTTGACGAAGATTTACGCCGTCGACCATAAACCCTTTGCGGAGTTTTCAATTCTAGACTTTCTAGTGATGACACCTCATGATCTAAAATTACATTCATGTTTAACAAGGACCAATCTGGACATATGGCATACAGCTGTGGTCGACGTCCGGTAAATCCAACATTATGTGCCTCCAGAGAGCCCAAAATAACATCCTAAAAGTACTCTCATCAGTGCCCTGGTATGCTCGCAACTCTGAGATACACAAGCATTTGGAAATTCCAACAATTCTAGACGAAGCCAAACGATACTTGGCCAACTATAAGGACCGTCCAAATAACCACCCAAACCCACTATCTACTGAGCTCTTACACAGAAAACCGATTAAAAGACTCAAGAGAGCCGACATGCTAAATAAATAAGGGGACATGGAGCAATGGCTTCGACTCGCCAAATGCCTACCTCATACATCTAACCTGATTATAGTCTAGCGACTGATCGCAGGTCTTACCAACAAAAAAAAAATGTTTAACAAGGACAGACAACATTGAATTGTTTATTTATAGATGCCATTGTACATGTTCTTTTGAGTTCTAGAATGTGAGTGAATCATAATGGCACAATAAAATAATCATTAAATAAAAATATCTACCTATTTCATTTTATCTTAATCAGACTATTTGTAAAAGATTTTTTTTTGTGAATTGGAAAAAAACTCACCTGTAGTTTTAACATACTTTATAGGTACAACTTGATATGCAAGTCTTTTTCTTTGAGAATGTCTCAATATATCATTGGCATGAAAATGATCCTCACATATAAAATGATTTATCCAACTTTGGCTTGGCAAGTGTAATAGAGACATATTTCCTGGAACCAAGTGATTTTATTAAACATTGACTTGGTAATATTAATAACTTAAAAAAAGTATTACAGCAAAAAGTATAACGGAACTAAAATTTTAAAAAAATAACAAAAATGCATCAAATGTGTTTTCATACCTGAATTTTCTATCCATTTTTTTAAACGAAATTGTTCCTTGACTGGAAATCTGAACACAGACTTTGAAGCACTTGTATTCTTACAGTCCCGATAACAACACCTTACTGGAGCCATTATGCACTGTAAGTTATAAATTATAACCATTATACCATAATTTAAAATATTTAACTATTAAGCAATTTTATATTAAATTTTAGACATCCCATATATTCAATGTGACAAAAGTAAGCATAGTGAGTCTTAGACTTTGTTGATGTACCTAATGTAGAAGGTGTGATATTAGTTTGCTCAAGATATTGTGTTCCAGTGGAGTAACATCCTAAGGGCACGGAAATATATAAAACACTTGTCTTATCAATATATCGAAAATATAAAAAAAAAACTACGAAAACCCGTTAAGGAGTTTTATCCCTTTCCGTTTGGTTGACAAAACCCTGTTGGTATTTCACCGTAATTCATAAGAGTCTACATAAAATAACAGCAAAATAAGTTCAAATTAACTCACCCAACGAAAGTTTATGAAACAAACTGATACAACACAGTTGAGAATTCTGAGACTTGCGAAGACCGAAATCATGAGGCGAGATGCTGGGAGGATGATTGCTTATCAATTAGGGAGCGTAAGGCTTATCATAGAAATAGGTAATATAAAGTTTTAATTTGAGAAACATAACCTCTTAGGAAATATCTGATGATTTAGAAACTTATAGGGAGAAGACGAGATTCATGTTAAAAATAAACGAATAAAACTAAACACAACTCGAACTGTTTGTTTTTTATCGTTCGTAACTGTTACACCAAAACAAATTTGTTTTATACTAAGTTTTTTGATTTGCAAATTGTAAACAAACCTCGGGTAAACAACTTGTAAACAACCTACCACCAAACTCCCAAAATCTGACTGACAGTTGACATTGACAGTCAGAGGGGTCAGCTCTACCCAAGAAAATATAAATTGAGCTCTACTACAAGCCATAGCCAACACTTTGTCTCGGCATGAATTGTTAAAACGAGACAAAGGTCTAAAAAAAGAGAAAGATTATGGCTGACTTAGCTCTTCGTAGGATTTGGAGAATATTAAAATGGAAATCGTAATGCACAAAGTTACACTGGAGTAGAGCCATTTTAATATTTAGATTTAATTTACATAAGTATTGGTGTTTACTTTTAACTAGGCAAATAGAAACAGAGTAAAAAAATTGGAATAAAATTTGTGTGGTTTTTCTAAGGACACAAAATTAATGTTTAGTTTTATTGCAGGATAAAAATAGGAAAGGGGGAGTTTTAAAAGATTTGGACGTTAACAGATCCATGGAAATTAATCCAACAATACAAAACCTACATTAACAATGCAGAAGAAAAGTGTTTATAATATTAAAACCGAGAAGATAATTCAGAAATTAAAAACAGTCCAAAAATCTTTATTAAGTTCCCTGACAACCAGGTTAAAAATAACTGTAAATTATAAATTTTCTTCTCGTTTGCTTTCCTCTCATTTTACGTTGCTTTTGTTACTTAACGTAGCTTTGATCAAAAATATCCCTACGGATATTGTTGATCAAAGGTATGTGCTTGCTTATATTCATGAGTAGGGTATGTGTATATATTTTAATAAGATCATAATATGATATTAATAAAAGCAATAAAACAAACCTTGATTTATCATTAATAAAGGCGCCAAAAACCTGACATGGGTCCACGTCAATTTTTTGGCGCCGACTTCTCACAGACACATATTCTGTGAACGACTCAACGCACATGCATTACATCACATCCTAAAGTGACGGGCATGTTACGTTGACTCAGTGGAAAAAAACCTGTCTTTGGTATATTTATAAAAAAACGAGTTCAATTCTACCTCGTGTGTGCATAAGTTTTGAGACGAAATAAAAGTTGCATAACTTTTTTTATAATTAACATATATTTCTAAAATTTTCAGTAAACAACTAATAGATAATAATATAAATATATATATTTAAATAAAAAAATATAAATAAAAAATAATTATTATTATTCAAAATGACCACCCTTGTTTTTAATACAGGCCCTTAGACGATTTGGCCAGTCATCAATGACGGCACGAATCTTTTCCAGCGGGATTCGCTTTGCTTCTCGGACAAGAGCTCGCTTCAGCGATCAATTTCAGAAATTTATTTTGGTATTAGCTTGAACTTAGTTTTTTTGCCAACAGACTTGAATCCTTCGACTAGCATAGGATCTTTTTGTACAATTTGACAAACATATTTGTATTCTTGCTTGCCACGTTTAGTGGTATAGAATCTCACTAGCACAAATCGTCAAACTGTACATTCTGCTTCATCATCTTCCTCTTCAACTATATTTGATAACTCTACCTGGTCAGTCTCTTCTTCGTTTGGGTCCAGTTCAGTTGATTAGTTTCATTCGGTTCATGAACTTCGCTTAGCGTAGCTGTATCACTATTATCTTGACGAGTACCTAGCTGAAGCGAAGGAACAGTCGTGCTATTGCCATCTCAAAGTCATATCAAAGTAACCCCGCATGGGTGATCAATGACACCCCTATAAAAAATACCGGCAAAAACTACTAGCTATCAAGGTTATAATTAAAAAAAAACAGTGTTCAAGATGAAAATACGTCTAATTGACTGAACCACATAACATTTATGTATTTGCAAAAAAAAATAATATCATTCAATACATCTACTTACATATTTTTAAAATTTTCGTATCGATCTGCCAAGTAGATTCCTCAGAAACTGTCTAAACGCAGGCATTGACAACCAATGCGGCCAACCGAAAAAAAAAACTAATGTTTGCGATCCGAAACCGTACAATTTGAGTTTTACTACGAAATGAAGTTTTTATCAAAGTAACCCCAGCATTCAAAGTAACCCCATTCCACGGTAGCCGCTGGAGGTCTAGCTTTTAGAGCATCGCGCTTGTTATCTAAGTCAAGTTTTCGTTGCTCTTCAAAGTCATTGACTTTGCTAAGAATTCTGGATCCTACCTAAAATGCTAACCACCTAACTTGATAGCGCTGTTAGTGCCCTCAGTATTCGATAGATGGCGTGAACTAACAGTAATTTATTCTTCAGTATCGGTATTTTTAACCAAATGCGGTGAAACTCTGCTCGCCGAGGTCTCGGGTTCAGGAAGACTACGAGAAATGATATCCGTCAAAACAACGTGTACATACGACAGCATATCACGCTACGAATTTCATCGTCCTTTATTACATGCGCACAAGATAACACAGTTTTTACCTTGGCGTGCTGTCATGTGTAGTTGTGTCACAATAAAAATGCCTCAGTCGCAGGTGTGCCGCCAAGAAAATATAAATACTATGTGTGCCGCAGTGACGAACGGAGGCAAATTTGGTATGGTTTTTTAATAAAATATATAAATCAAAAAACAATTTGCATTTTTATTGAACACTTTCTATTCAGTTATACATAGTATATATACTTATATTTTATATTGCTACTAAGTGTCTGTGCTAAAAAATAAAAAGTAAAAAAATTACAATCTCAAAAATGTACATAGAAACTCCAAGTAGGCACATGCAATTAAAACGCTGTAAGTGGGCGACAGCCCAGTCTCATGCTTACGTACCTACCGCGCGGCACTGTGTAAACGACTTTGGCGGGCTAGAACTCGCAAGTAAAGCTGATAAAAAAGTGTTGTATGGAAACCCTACCTTATTTTCATAGTCCTTTTTTGTCAATACCCCACACAAGGGGCACACAAAAAAATAATTCACCCCCCTTTACATGTATGGGGAGGTACCCTTAAAAAGGGGTTTGTGTGTGTTGTGACATTAAAATAAAATCAATATATTTTTGTGTTTTTATCAATATGTAGTGTGGGACGCCCCCCTGCAAGATGGACAGACGACCTGAAGAAGGCAGCTGGTAGTGACTGGATGCAAAGGGCGGGAAATCGTGCGCTGTGGCGCTCCTTGGGGGAGGCCTATGTCCAGCAGTGGACTGTTACAGGCTGATATGATGATGATGATGAATATATTTTTGTAAATAGACTTAGGGCTGAGTTCACCAACAAGTATTAAACAAACGATCAATTAATCAGCCACTTAAATTCTAAACGCTGTTTAAATAACCGTTTAAATATTTACTGTTCACCAGTTAAATTTTACCGTGGTTACAAAATCGGCCGATTATCTGTCGTTCAGAGTAAATGAACGAATGGTATTAGGCTAACGATTTGCGTAGGTAGCACTGTCATGTTCATAAACACGATCTAAGTTGTCATTTTATCTTAGTAGCATAATATAATATGCTACAAACTTTACATGTTCGATGGGTTGTCAGGATTATTGAAGAAGCGATGTATCTAATAATTGGTCGGCGTTTATCTTTTACCGTCATGTCATGTCAAAAAAGTAAATGTGTCTAAAGTGTGATTTTGTTTTATTGCGATGATTTGATAAAATGTATGTTGGTTTTGTTGTTTCCTGAAATTTGTTTTAGATAAACGAAATCGAATTTTAGCGTCGTCATGATATTCTTCATAATAATTACGACGCGCTTGATAAACACGAGGTTTTCTTGCAATTCGTTCCAAATCGTCCAGATTTTCAAGAAGTCCTATGTAACGGTCTTGGTAGTTATCTATCATAAAATTAATACAGACTGCATTTTACCTTTCTCACGGCGATAAATCCGTTTATGTTGACGCAAACTCAGACACAAATGTCAAAATGTTAGGTTAATCGACTGCTAAACGATGCTTCAGACCTCGGTTAAGTTAATCGGCTGATTAAGTACAATAATCGTTGGTTTACGTGTGGTGAACACGAAAATATCTAAAATCAGCTGATTACTAGTTAAACAACTGTTTAGAAAGTTGGTGAACTCGGCCCTTACAAGTAGCACTTTTACACGTCCCAACATATAAATTAACTAGAGATGGGCCGAGTAGTGATTTTACCGAGTACCGACTGAGTACCGAATGTTACTCGGTTTAAAGCTTGCCGAGTACCGAGTACTTGGCCGAGTTACTCGGTTTAATTTGAGGTCCTAAAACAAGATCAAACATGTCGTTTACGTTTTGTTTTACGATTACTTAGATTCGATTACAATTTCGTTTATTATTTCATTTGACAACTGACTTGTATTTACTGAATGTGTATTTGATTTTATGATATATCCCTTGAACTACATACAGTTTGTCGATCCGCAGCGGCCTGGCTGTACTAAAATTTACCAATAGGAATTGACAAACGCCAGATTAGGGGCTTGTTCATTGACTTAAGTATGTGGTCATTTAGGTGCATACTTTAATTTCTTGGCCACTAGCAAACTTATTCCAGACATGCTGCGTTAGAGAGTAGGACTATCTTTAGAAATAAAGCAACCAAAATTAATGTATTTTTTTAGCAAATTAACGTGGTATTTATTTTTTAACTTTTGACTGCACACATACCTATATTTAATAACATGGGCTGTTACCCCCATTTTATTTTAAGTAAATAAATAAATTCCTTTCCCACCAGCCTGTGTCGCGTTGCTAAGGCCAAAATATATTATTCATCATCAGCCTATATACGTCCCACTGCTGGGCACGGGCCTCACCTCAACTATGAGGTGGTGCGAGCCATACTTCACTATGCGGGCTCAATGCGGATTGGTGGAGGGGTGTGTGTAAGGCGTAAGGTAAGTGACCAACCTTACTGTCAGATGTTATTAAGCCGCCCGAGGGCCTCCGACCAAGCTTAACGACTAATATCTATCGATGTTAACCAGGACCAACAGCTTAACGTGCCTTCCGTAGCACGGAGATGCTTGTAAATAGACGTCACTTTTAAGGTCAGAATGGTCACCCATCCCAAACATGACCGCGCCGTAGGTTGCTTAACTTTTGGTATGACTACCAAAGCGCTGCAACCACTGCGCCACAAGCACCTCTTATATATGATTGGACGGAGGATAATATTCGGCGAGTGGACTAAGACGAAATTCCAAAAATGAAAAAAAAACCTTATTTTTTCTACATTTAACGGGCAGGAGAACTTATTTATTTATTTAAAAAGAACACCAACAGTATACATATATATACATTGCTCATCTCAAAGTGAAACCTTAGTATTAAAAACTTAAATATATACCTATTATAGGTAAACACAACATTCGTAACAAACAATTACAGTAAATATTATGTTGAAAACTACATGGTAAATTATGAACAATTTAAATACATATTGGAATAACAAAAAAGAGATAAAAAATATATATTCAGCTGAAATACTGTACAGACCAAGTAATTTAAACCTTCCTTCTTTTGAACTTCTGCCGGGTTCCCGCTAGTTTGAATTTTTTATTACAAATCAAGGTTAAGTTGACTTCATACAAAATTGTCATGCGTTAGTAGGTACTCGTTCCCATTGGTTCTGGAATATATGAAAAAAAACTTTTTTCAACACACTTGCTCATAAAGTGGTTGTAATTTCACCGGACATGCGCGGAAAATAAAGAATTAAACTTGATTCTAAGGCGCTTCCTACTGATAAAACACCAAGTCTTCACCTACCTACACGAATAATGAGCCATCTCAAATTACAATAGAACATGAAAGTATTTCAATAAATTATGTATCTGATGAGACCGCTATGCCATCAAAAGCAGTTAATTATAATTTTACTAACTGCACATTTACTAATTGTTTCTCTAAATAAACTTTTTAACTACTAAATAAAATGAGTTTTTATTGTTATTTTATTCACAAGTGTGAAAAACGTCGTATGATACACGTGTGTATTGATGATTACCGACCTCGATTCTCTTAAGACCCTCGTAATCACCAATGTTACACACTAGTACCATAATGTACTATTAGACGTCTAAGTTCTAGTATTAAACTAAATATTTGTTTCTATTGCCAGACAGGGGGTGCTATACTAGCCCTGTATTGTGGGTATCCAATGAACCACATAAACTATACAAATACAGTCGACAGCACATCAGGCTATCCACTTTAGTTGCATTATCACTTTTATTACAAGTGCAAATAATGCGACATTGTTTACTTTAATGTGCTGTCGTGTGTACACCGCTCTATATTATGTAACTTCTTTTTTCAGCTTAGATATGTATCTCTAAGTAAAATAATACTTCTTAAAGTAAATATTCCCGACTCTCGTCCTTTAATATTCCTTTAAAGATAAACCGGTCCAGATAAAAAACAAAGCGAGTAGAAATACTTGAGTAAGACTGAAACACTTTTCTAGCAATTCATTCCGAATGGATTTAATAAATGCTTAAGTGGGGAGAGCACTGTTTCCCTTTGAGACTGCCCAAAGAGAATACTCCAAGAAAAATGGACGCCCACCACCCCCCCTCCCCCACTCGTAGGGAGTATCGTTTGGAATAAAGAAAAGTTAAAATTTCTTAAAACCCCCTTTTTAGGGGTGGCTCTATCTATCTTCGTTTAAGTATTGGCAAAAATGACCCCCCTTGCCGACTCGCCTTGTCAATTAAGGTTTTATAAAAGGACGCGCTGCTTTTTCAACGCTATTATTTTAGCGATGTCTCAAAAGGCGATTATGCCTACGCTGCAATAACTGGTAGGTATCAAAAACGTATTTTGTCTGCTCGGATATAGGCGGCAGGGTTTTCGGGAGAGAATACAGTCATATCATACTCAAACATAAGTTTGATTGCTGAGCTTAGCGTGTCATAATAACGTATTAAGCAAAGAGAACTTTTTTTTTCATTTTAACGTTTGAGCCACAAGGCAACCCATTTTCTGCCGTAAAGAAACCACAGATTTGGAGCTATAATTTGTATTAAAGCTTGAGTGTATTTAAAACTTGAATCAAAACAAACAAAGCCAGTCACATCCTTTCAATCCTCAATTTAAAACTGTGTCAGCATCCTGAACTATATTCAGGTCCATACGTGCGTGACGTGTAAACAACTTTGCGGAACTTACCAACTGACGATGACTACGAGCGGAGTAGGTCCATTGGACTCGGTTTAGTAAGACCACGTGCTAGCTCAAACCGGTCAAGAAGTTGACTATTAACCAAGAGGTCGCGGGTTCGATCTCCGCACTTTACAAACATTTGTGTGCATGAACATGTCTGTTTGTACTGGTCTGGGTGTTATATGTATTTATTTAAGTTTATTTGTAATACCACTGTTGATTCTGATATCTGTAACACAAGTGCCAAAGTACCACGGAGTCAGATCAATGTGTGTGATGTTGTTGTATATTTATTATTATATCGTGGGTTTTTTTTAGTTTGATCTACAAGATCGCTACAAGCGATAAGACCGCCTAAATTGTACATCTTTCTTTGTTATACTTGTATATAATTTTTGTTTTGTGTTGTACAATAAAGTGTTATTCTATCTAAATATGTAAGATTTGAGATCGCAAGAACAACAACCCGGTACAAATATGCCTGGAACAGCGCTACCGTGCCGTCTCGGTCGCTGTGTGAGAAAACCTTAACCGATAAAAAGGTTAGGAGTTTAAGAAGTGATTTCAATTTTCGCCGCTGACCCGGCAAACTTGTAAGGCCAGCACGTGTTATCAACAGGTGGTTTACTATGTAATAAGTACGATCAGCAAAAAAAAAAAATGAATCTTCGTGCAATTAGTCATTTAAACTGAATTTAATAATAATGATTTTTCAACCGACGTAATAATACGAGAAGAATCTATGGCGACCTCTACCGTTCGCCACCACAAGCGCATGCCTAACGGAGGCAAGCACGACAGCGAGCGCTTATAAGGCTCCATAGGCTAGATGGCGCTGTAAGCCTAGTACCGCACATGAACCGCGGCATAGAAGATTATGATCCAGAATAATATACGAGTAGATAGACAAATCAAGTTGATGTCTATCAGACCTCGGTCCCCGACCAAAACACCCGGTCGGTAGGAAGCGCTTCCCTTTGGCTTCCTAACTTTTAATCAGTTGCGCCAAAAATCAATAGTTACACACCCATAATCGATTACACAATAATACTAGCGTAGCGGACACCGAAGACGTTATCCTCAAAGCTTCAGCTCAATTTGATTACAAACAAACATAATATAAGCATTGGACGGGACAGGTGAAATTAAATGAAAGCCTGTAAAAAGCGACGATTGACGTCCAACGCTCTCCTTCACACCCAGTTAAAGTGACAATTACAAGGTGACAAGACGACCACTTTGGTGTAATGGTTAAGAAGTTGAATATTAACCAAGCGGTCGTGGGTTCGATCCCCGCACATGACAACATGTCTGTTTGTACTGGTCTGGGTGTTATATTTTTATTTGTAATACCACTGTTGATTCTCATATCTGTAACACAAGTGCTTCAGCTACTTACCACAGAGTCAGATCAAAGTATGTGATGTTGTTGTTTATTTTTTGTATATTTATTTTAAAAAAAGTTTTAATACACAAAAAAAGATAGATTTAAAGTTAAGAAAAAAATTCCACAAAATAAGACATGTTGCACTTGTTTTGCTATCGGTACAGGCACTCAACTAAAGTTAACCCGATTTAAGTTGGGCGAAGTGCGAACTTGCGGGTTTTCGCGGCCGGGGGAAATCGCCACGGAGCGGTTAGATTGCTTGTGTCAACTAGTATACTACTAGCAGCCGCATGCGAGTTCGTCTGCGTTCAAGCTCGAACAAATGTTAGAGTTTTGGCCCTGTCTACTCGCCGAGATCTTTAAAACGGTACCTCAATCATATTTTTAGGCCCTAGATCTCCGTGACACAGGCTGATGGGAAAGGAATGCTGTTACACAAACGTTGGAATTTTCCTCCTTCCTTTCCTTATTCCATGGGAGCATGTACTAAATTTCATGAAAATCCTTTCATTCGTTTCAGCGTGATAAGCACAACAAGTGGAACAAGCATCCCGAAAAAAAAACTTCCGCATTTATTGAATTGAATTGATTTTTATTTATTTCAAGTAACGACTCATTGTTTTAGTAGAACTTATAAACTTTATACATATACACTACTTATTAATTTTACATTATAAATTCCTTATTAATTTATAAACATTATAATTACTGTGATGAG
Source organism: Pyrausta despicata (assembly GCA_963921415.1). Lineage (NCBI taxonomy): Eukaryota > Metazoa > Arthropoda > Insecta > Lepidoptera > Crambidae > Pyrausta > Pyrausta despicata. The sequence goes on from OY992869.1 coordinate 8,101,792, forward strand.
GATTTGCTAAGGTTAATACATTGGTGTTTTGAAACAAGAACTCGAGCTGTTTATGAGAAATTCATGACAGAAAATAGCGGAAACAATTTTTGTCTCGACCTGGGATTCGAACCCAGGATTATGACTATGATGTAAGGCAGAATCTTCGCCACTACACCAACGAGGCAGTTACACGTTTAGATAATATATTACCTACATAAATACCTAAGCAAGCTTTCTTGATTCTTTTTAGTAAGTAGGCAGTAGATATACTTTTATGAGGGGTTGATAAATATAAAGTAGGTACCTACAAATATTAAAATACAAAAGTAATTTGTTCAAAAAGTTTATTCAAAATTCAACCAGACAAAACCCAAATAGACAAAACAATAGCCTAATTAAAATTTCAGATTAGCAAACGTAATTATCAACAAAAAATACATTCGCAAAGCGTCTTTTCAAAGGAATCACAAAGAGAGAACTCTTTGGATGAATATAATTTTGTATTTTACGCGAATTGAAGGCGGCCCAGTTAAAATTTGTACAAGAAAATACAAATTTTAATACGGGGTGGTGGATAGCTATTTATATTTTTGCTCCCAGTTCTTTTGGCGATTATTATTCTGTATTCCGATGGGCAGGGCGGGGGCCGCCCCCACCGGACTCTTTCCTTTTTGCTTCTTAAGTCCATCGCGAGACGGAACGAGGGTAGGATGGAGTCGACACCATAAAAAAATATTTTTCCCTATTATATATTTAGTCCGAAAATTATGAAGGGCGGATTTAAGACACAAATACCGGAAAAATCTTGTAAATTGGCAAGTAGAAGAAACATTTCCTACCAAGTGCAATATCTAATGTTGATTGAATTCATATTGCCAATTGTTATTATTTCAATATGATTTTTTTTATGAGCGCGTATTGTGTTTTTTAATGTTGTATTGTATGCGTATTATAAGGACCCTTATCTGTAATGAGTACAATGGATTCACAATTATTGATCAATTTTGTTTCGCAAGATTTTTATCTCATGGCGTCTTCGCTTTTCTTGCAAGACGTTATTTGCTGAACACAGGTTTCCCCCAAACATTTTCAGGTCTCCTTGTAATTATACGTACAAATCATCACCAAGACGCTTCCACGCCATCCCCTATTCCCTGGTTCTGTCACTTACCCCTTTACTGGAAAAACCGTGGCACCTACCCGGAAGGGGTTCGATATTTAAATATAAGAAGAACACCCCCTTTTTTAAGGGGGCCTGCCCCCGAACGGATTTATGGATCTGCCCTGGAGTGGGCGCGTAATTACTTATCTAAGGGAATACAAATCAATCGAGGTTCTCAAAAACGAGCCGCTGAAAACTGAAAACTTGGAGATCTGTTTGCGTTGCCATTGAGATTCACCTCGGTCTTCAATATTACGCATAAAAAGATGGGGTTCAAAAGTGCTGAAACTGTTGAGATTGAGATCTGAGTGGTAAGATGGGTGCGTATGTAGACTTGATGTTAAGTATGTGTACCAAGCGTTGAGAGGTATTTTAACTGATGTTCGTCTCGGTACAAACTTAAACAATGAATTCGCTTTTAAATAAGGAACGACTTGACTGTGTTGGTTAGTGACTTAAAATAAGTAGGTATGAGTTAAGGTGCTTGTGGCGAATTTGGTGTGGCGCTTTGTTAATATTACCAACGTTAAGCAAATATAGGCGATCCTCATCCCGACCAATTAAATGACGTCTATTTCAAAGCATTTTCATTCTTCGGAAGGCATGTAAAGCTGTTCGTCTAGCTAGGTTAATATCGATAGTTAATAATCGTTGAGCCTAGTCTGAGGCCCTCGGGTGGCTTAATAACATCTGGCAGTAAAGTTTGTCACTTACTTTACAAACAACCCCTCCACCGCACCGCACTGAGCTCGCGTGGTGGAGTATACAGTATGGCTCGTACTATCTCATAGTTTAGGTAAGGCCTGTGCCCAGCAGTGGGACGTATATAAGCTGATGAGAGAGTGTTGTTAAGGGGCCGTATTATAGTACATATTGATTTCCGCTTGCTGTCGTTCTTATTTCAAAACGTAAGTACAAATTTAGTTGAATAGGTGATTGGTGTGTTCGTTGAAACAATTTAATTATTTTAAATTATGATTCCAGCCTTCTATTAAACCAAACGCAAGTTCTGGCTAGGCTTCAAGAACCATTGGAACAGTCACCAGCTAATTTATAAGAATATTTAAGTACCATTTAAAAACAATATGGAATATAGACATTGAAAATACTTTTTAAACTATCAATTATATTGCTTTGACAAGGTATTTTAGCTTGTACATAAATTTCAGATATTTTAGCTTGTACCTAAACTTACTATACTTAAAGTTAGCGAGCAGTTTCATGCCTGCTGTTTTCGAATTTTTTCTATATCATAAATCTTCGTCTTAATTCGTTTAAAAAACTTAATCAAAATCCGTTGTGTTGTTTTAAAGATCTTAGCGTACAAACATATATAAAGACGCGGAAAACGACTTCGCTTTAAACTATGTAATGATACGTGTTGCCATCTATCTAGTCTGAATCAGATGGAAATAGGCGAGAAAAAAAAACAGTTTTCAAATTGAAACCAACCGGAATCTTCTCTTATAAGTAAATTGCTATTTCTCTGTTTCCCGTACCCGTTATTCTACGTGAGTGAAAACACGACAAGTGCGACAATATCAAATATGTACGATGAAATTGACAAAAGTATGGATTGCAGCGCGTCGCATTACGACGCCCAAGTAGGACAGCGCCTCAGGCATTGACAGTCGCGAGCCTCGGCTATGTCCACGCCGCTGGTGTGCTTTGGGCCAAAGTGTCATTGGCATATGTTATTATAGTTGTTTTTATTAAGGACAATAATAAAATATACTAATGTTCTAAAACAAGTTATCAAGGAACATCATAAAGATATACTTACCCAGACAAATATGCATCGTCTTTGTTCAACAGACCGAGTATTGGCAAAGGAACCACGATAATTGTGCCAAGAAACATTTTTTTATTTGCCATTGTTCTTGAGACTTTTTATAAGATGTCTGGTAACGTCCAGTAAAGCGCTCTTGTGCCAAAAGATTTTCTTATACTCGTTAAAGATATTAACTGCATTTTTACTTCGAAAACTAAAAGATCGCGTAGATTACAAAACTTACAAAGTTGGTTTGTTATTATTAAGAGGCGTGTGACAAAATTTTGACAGCTAAGTAACTTGGATATCAAAGGATAAATCGAAATTTGTAATCACGAAATACAACATTTTGAGATATGGTTCTTAAGGTAAAGAAGACATGTGATTAATGGAGAGCATTTACTTTACAACCAGTTTAACATAATGGTGATCTACAGAGTAATGCACTATCTAGCCTAAGTACTAACACTTTGTACAAATTCATAATTTTTACACAATTTGTTAAAATAACTGCAATCTAGACACTATCATGCACTTTACGCTACGAAAACGCTACGAATGCCTACGGCGATCGTCTACGTCTACGTAGCATGTGTGCTACGATCACATTGAGGTTGTGCTACGGTGCTCCATGCTACGGCTAAGCAAGCGCCTACGGCGGCGTAACCGGTCGTAGCGTTTTAGTGGCAGTAGTAACTATTTAAATATATAATATGTAAATGGCCTTTGTGCTGTTCGTCCTCCGATATTAGTATCTATCTATTCGATAATAGACATCCGAAATTAGTATTTGTATGAAAGTTCCTTTAATTAAAAAATAATCGCGCGTCTTTTTATTTTTTTCATTTATGTGGGCCTCTAGATATCGTTACTTGAGACACCTTCACAATGATTATGTCAACTCAAAATACCTTCTGATGTCTATTAAAAAAAAGTCAATCCCAACAAGGTCTACGAAGAAACAAATATTAATAAAACTTATCCATCATTGAGCAAAGGCAGATATTAAACTTAAGGAACAACACTCAAAGGAATAAGGCGAAGCCGGACAGGCACAATGCTAAGAAAATAAAATAACATCTTATAAAATAACAGCGAACCTCCCTTCCCCACTCCTCCCGCGAACCACTTTTCTTTCTCTCGCCAAGCCATTCTGAAAAGGATTGGGAGATAAGTGTGGATAATACTGTTTGAATTATATACATTTTTTTAAATCGAAAAATAAGTAACCTTACATTTCAATTAAGTTATTTTAGTATTTTTTAAGTACTATTCCTTTACCTATAGTATGTCTGGAAGAGATCGTTCTTATTTGTGTAAATATTGCTTCGATTTGTTATTTTTTTATGGCGTGTAATAAAGAACTTGCTATCACTACCATTTAGCAAATGTGTGTTACCTTATGTGTATGTCCTAAGCTGAAGGTTTCAGAGCTTGCTTAATCGTTATTAGTAAACAAATCCTTGTAATAAGAAACCAAATGTAATTTAACTGAGAAGTTACTATAATTTTAGGACAAAACATAAGCGTTTAATTTGTAGTTGAATTACAAAAGCCCCTAATCTAAGCTGTTGTCCGTAGTTTCGGATTTAGCAATCCCTGTTACTCGCACAAGCGTCCTCGTCCCGAAAACACGAACGAAACGTCACGGAGTATCAACTTATACTGGTATACCTACTATGTTCCCTCCCGACGAGAAACGAAAAAGAAAGGCGTTTTAAGTTTGACCCCTTTTCTGCTTGTGTGTGTGTGTCTGTTTATCTATTGCTGGTCAAAATATGTCCAGCCGTTAAAGGTCACCAGAGACACCAAAGAAGTTATCGTGGCTCATTTTCGGATTTTTTAAACTGACAACTTAGTCATCGTCTTATCCTCCATATTCTTTCGTGTACAGAAGCCGAGCGGTGTTTTTTCTCGTTTTATATTAAAATCGGGCGGGCCAAGGAAATTGTCAGTCGGATGGGAAATTGCCAGCGCCTCTCGCCGCGTGACCTGGGCATTAGACAGCCACATTGCCTTTTGACGTTGTTATTTAACGATTGATTAGAGAATTTATGTGATTATCTACTTTTTTGAGCTGTCGAAGTAACGAATTTCGAGGAAAATTTATCAGTTAAGGGCCAATTTCGCCGTTGGTAAACGAGCGGTTTATGACATTTTTTAGTTTGCAAATCGACACTGACTCTGCTACCAATTGAGTAATCAATTCGGCCATTTTAAAGTGAACTAGGCCCTAAGATCGATATTATAAATTAAGACGGTCTTACCGCTACAAGCGATTGTAGCGCGAGTGCCTAAATTGTACATCTCTCTTTGTTAACTTGTCTGTAATTTTTGTTTTGTGTTGTACAATGAAGTGTTAATCTATCTATTAATCTATATATATATAATATAGATATCTTTTGAAAGGTTTGTGACTTGATTAAGTAACGAGTCTTAGACCTAAGTTATGCTGTCGTCATTATTATTCATTTCTACTATTTTCATAAAAGTCATATACATCAGGGCGCAACACGGGGCGATTCTAAAAGATCTCTAGTAAGTCCATGTGCGACATTGCGTTGTGAAACTTCTTTCTTTTATAAGTAGCTTTTGTAATTAGTAAACTGATTGAACTTGGAAAATGAACATTCAGTATATATTTTTTGTAAACAAAATAGGGTATTTTCAACATCAGCAAATAACAACTAACTACGCATGTGTTCTCGGTCTTTTCGTTCGGTCATGTCCTGCTGGCACCTACCTGAAATTAAAATTAGAAACTGTTACATTTATGTTAACAAACCATTCGTGTATTTTAAAGACCTACAACCAAGAGGGTTGGGTTGGAAGGTTTAGTGGGTTGAGAACCGGTTTAAAGGTGCCGCCATCTTTGAGGTCCCGGGTTCGATTCCCGGACGGAGACAATGTTGGAAACTAATTTTCAATGTTGTCACGGGGGTGGGTTTTGTGATACCTTCGTTATTTCTGATTCCCATAACACAAGTGCTAAGCTTCTTACTTTGGGGTAGGAGCAATGTATGTGATGTTGTTACCATTTATTATTATTTTGCATTACATAATGATTAGCATCTGCATAAGAAATTATGCCTTTATTATGTGAAATTAAAGAACACTTAAAAAAAATAGACTGGCACAGGCGGGACTCGAACCCGCACCTCTCTCAAGCCGGGCGATTGCTGTATATTTATTTATTGCTCTATATAATTTTTTGCATTGTTAATGCTAAAAATGTAGTTACTTAATAAATTATGCCTTTTAGAATCAGCCTTCTTGAAGCTCTTCAGAATTTCATAGAACTGTATCGTGCTATTTGACTTCTAATAGAGGGCTTAGTCTAGTTTCTAAGGGTTTTTTGGATTACACAACCCTGCCACGTCGAGTAAAAGAATCAAAGTAATAATAGGCCCAAATAATGTTTAAACTTTTCTAAAGAAGCCGTTAAATTTCGCGAAATGACATTATAAATATTAACAGCGCAATCACCTAAAAGCTATTGTTTCTTACCGATTCATTTTTGCCGCGTAAATCTTTGCAAGCGCTTTCCATAGCATGAAGCACCAATATAGTGAGACCTCCGGCTCTGTTAGCTATTTCCTCTTTTTCTTCGAGATAGTTGGCGCCAAAAGAGGTGGAGGAGGTCTGGGCAAAGTGGACGGGTGTATATTTTATTCGGAGCGTCATTTTTGCCACGTTTCCCCTCCGCGAGTCGTTTTTGTAGGGAGTCCGGCGAAGACAATGTTGCTCTGTAGTGGCCTGGAAATAAAAATAGTTAAGTTATTTACTTTGAAGTTGTAAATAGTGTTACAAGCGGCTTTAGTATTGAATTACTAACTAATAATCATATATTTTAAATTAATTCAATTAATCTTTCATTCTTATATCTAATCTGTTCTAATACTTTACGAGCTTTTGAGGAAAAATCGCTGCTGGCATTTCAACTTAAATTTCTATTTTAGCTCTCAACGTACGAAAGCTTTCTATTGGAAAAATAGTAGTAGATTGATAGAAATATATTTATTGCACACGACACATGAAGAAGATTACAGAACAATCAGTTTGTAAAATTAGGCGGTCTTATCTAAGCTTAAAAGTAAAGAAATAAAAAAAAAACAATTATCCTTCCTTTTAATAATATTATTGCAGATGTGTACAGCCTGTATTTACCTTCAGTAAATTAAGGTAGGAAATAAAGTTACTGGTGAAGAAAAGTGTTTATGTTTCATCATATTGTAATATAATATGTGCCAAATAAATATTTTTTCTTTCTTTCTTTCTTTCAAAAGGCGACGGTCCCATCCCGGAGCGTCCAGCCTTCCTATCTTTTTGCGAGACTTTACTTTCTTCAAATAATTGTATAGATAACGGGAACAAAGAAACGCCCCCCTCTCCCCCTGGTGGGGGACATTTTTCGCAGTCCCCTTTGATCAGACGTTTTGACGTCGCCATTTAATTATCGGGAAAAGAAGACATTTTTAGAAGGCCATTTTAGTACTTGTTTGTTAAGATCTTTACTTTTGTTTGGCAAAAAAGTCTTATTGGCGCTATCATGGACACTTTGCCAGTCACATTATAAGACTTATAGACGCATACTCTGCATACGCACGTGACATAGTGCCTGCGTATTTTTTCAGACCAGGGGGTAACTTTGACTCTTTACTAGCTAAAATTTATTAAACAGTTTAAGATGACCGTTTATGACACAATTATTATTTATTGATTAATTGATAGAAAATGGCGTATTCGGACCCATATACGTCCTTCGGTACATTTACCGTATAGGTACGAATACGCCATTTTCTATCAGAATAAAATTGCTTATAGTTCACACGGAATGGGTCAAAGTTACCCCCTGGGCTAAAGTATATACACCGTACAGACACCGGTCCATAAGTGGTTTTTATGCGTATATCAAGGTAAGTGCAGAATGTACAGACTTTAAAACAGCTAAGTGCTGATTTTGCCAAATTACTTAAACGGTTGGTTTAATAACTAAACAAACGGTTAGTGTGACTTTTTCGAATGGAAATAGACAGTGAAACGTCAAAAAACGGCTGATTAAGTTTTAATGTAATTTTCAGTTAATTTTTCTAATTTTAAATTTATTAGTGATACCACTGTTGATTCTGATATCTGATATCTGTAACACAAGTGCTACTTACCACGGAGTCAGATAAATGTAAGTGACGTTGTTGTTTATTTTATTGTGGTAAGTGTCACTTTTAATGTGGATATTGATTCTGAGACATAAACAGCTAATTATGGTCTACATGAGTCGTTTTGAAGGTGGTGAAATCGGCCTTACATATGACCAAAGATAATGGAAAAAACATCATCTTTGATATAAACTGCACTATATACACTATATATACAGGGTTACCTCAAAATGTTAACTTTTTCAAAGAACATAAATTTCATTCATCATGAAAAAAGCATATATCCCGGTCTAAATATTAATTTTACGGTTTAAACAGTTTGCCAACACATGAATTCTTCCCTCAGCGTATTCTTTACTGTAAGTGATGTTGAGTAACTTTTATTTTTGTTTGTAGAACTAACTCATTCCCCACATCTCGATTTCAGTTCGAAAACTACTCATCTAAGAGTAATTTCCACTTCAAACCGAGGAAACAATCTTCGTCCAATAAGAAAAAGAATTCAACGTAAAACTGTCGTTCCCTCAGGACTCGGAGATCACCCCACCGGCAATAGCGTACCAATCGCTCCCTTTTTTTGCTCCCTAAAAAGAGAAAGACATACAAACTTGCCACAGGAGTGAGCGAGAACAAACAATGACCGGTCCCGCATTTTAATTTTCTTACGATTTGAATCTTAATTTTTCTCGGGGTGATAGTCCGTCTTGCTCTGGCTTGAGAAATTTGTTGTCTGTTTCATTCTTTTGTTTTTTTTTACCGAGGGGTGGTGGGTTGTCTATGGCACCTTAATTTGTTTTCTTTTGACGCTGCCAAGACTGCTGTGTTCTTAACAAGTCTTTTTGATGAAAATTTTAATTCTCTCGCCGTAAGCTTTTTGTGGACGACATTATTTTGTTTTGTCAAAGAGAATAGACTTAATTATTAAACTTTGTTTTTACTATTACATATTAAGAAAATTTTATAGTTATTCTTGATAGTACGAGTATAATTAAATTTAATGATATGTTTAATCATTTTATTTAACCTAATTTTGTAATTCAATTTAACTTAAGTTGCTGTGCCCTAGCCGGGCGTCACTGGTTTACTCATGAGACTGTAACGCGTTACTGTAACGTTTGACTTTGCAATAAATATTATGAATATATTATTAAAACTAATTGACTCTACATAAAAAAGAGTACAACGGGTCATTTCAAATTGCGGCTTCAGAGGTACCATAACGTAAATTGGGTCCGACTTGTAAGTTTAGCGGGAGGCGTATAGCAATGTAACGTCTGGCGGTGTATTATAATGACTAGCGGACGCCCGTGACTTCGTCCGCGTTCAAGTTTGAACAAATGTTAGAAATTTGACCTAGTCTACTCGCCGAGATCTTTAAAACGGTGCCTTAATCATATTTTTAGGCCCTAGCACCGCGACTCAGGCTAGTGGGAAAGGAATGCTCTTACACAAATGATATATAGAGATGATGCATGTAGTTATGTTAGACATTATAACTGACATACAAAAGTAGGTGCTTGTGGCGCAGTGGTGGCGACGCTTTGGTAATCATGCCAAAAGTTAAGCAACCTAAGGCGCGGTCATGTTTGGGATGGGTGACCATTCTGACCATATAAATGACGTCTATTTACAAGCATCTACGTGTTTCGGAAGGCACGTTAATCTGTTGGTCCCGGTTAATATAGATAGATATTAGTCGTTAAGCCTGATCAGAGGCCCTCGGGCTGCTTAATATCATCTGCCAGTAAGGTTGGTCACTTACACACACTCTCCACCGCACCGCACTGAGTCCGCTTGATGGAGTATGGCTCGTACCACCTCATAGTTGAGGTGAAGCCTGTGCCCAGCAGTGGTACGTATATAGGCTAGATAGATAGACGTTGTTGCATTTGCCACTGGCAATAGATAAGTTAGTTTGACAGTCTCTATTTACATAAGACGTATGTTAAAATTTGCTGTAATGAAACTTGGCTCAGATAATAGTAGTCAAATATGGACATAACGTAACATATCACGTTATTTAAGATCAACATGTGATAAACTAGACTATACAGAGAAAATTCAACGTCAGCCAGATTATTACCTACCTTGACTTGTCCAAATGTTTTACAGAAAAAGTGGCTTTATAGGTATGACTGGTTGAGAATACGATAGTAAACTTTAGGCCCATCTTTTGTACAAAATGTATTGTGAAATATATCCTAAATAAATAACTCAAAACTTATTACGAAAACTCGGAAAATTAATATGATATAATATATAACAACATCACATACATTAATCTGACTCCGTGGTAAGTAGCTTAAGCACTTGTGCTACAGATATCAGAATCAACAGTGGTATTACAAATAAACTTAGATAAATAAATACATATAATTAACAACCAGACCAGTAAAAACAGACATGTTCATGCACACAAATGTTTGAACAGTGCGGGGATCGAACCCGCGACCTCTTGGTTAATAGTCAACTTCTTAACCATTACACCAAAGTGGTCGTCATAAAATTAAAGCCGACACATTAGTGTTCTCGGTTCTTCTTTATTTTCTCCACAATTTTCGTTGAACAACTTTTGTAACCGGTTATGACCAGTATCTAAGCTATCTATCCAAGGGCGGTGTTCAAATTGTCTTAATTTTTCATCTCGACGACCGCCCAACTCCCCCCCCCCCTCCCCCTCCATAATTGTTTTTAATTTAAAGGAGGGAATGGAAAACGCTACAAGACTTGTTACAAGAAAAATAATGGCTATTTTGTAAAGGTGAGTTTGTTGGAATTATTTTGTCGAGTTTTGTTGGCGGCTGTTTTTATTGTGGATGTTTTGGGGTTTGTGATGGTTGTTTTTTGTTGGAAATGTAATAAATGGTGCTTTGAATGCGATATTTATTTTGTTTTTGTAGCGGAGTGTTCAATTTTTTATACTAGGTTTAAGTGACTTTTGGAAATAAGTACTAATAGGAAATAGACGGTTTTTAAGTGTTACTTAAAAACTAATTATGACTAATTAGGTAATATGTTGTTTGGGGTCCAGACAGGAAAACACGCTTATTTCACAGTTAACTCGTTTTATTGAATTTATGTTACAATCGCACACTGTTCGGTCAAAGCAGCCAAGGAGAAGAGAAAAGAACGTCGATAAAACCAATCGAACGCTTATTGCATGACACGTAGCGCCATCTATTACAATTATTAGGATTTACCTCAAACAATTAAAACTACAAGCTTATCAGTTTAGCGCTATACAGAAAGTACCTAATACATACGAAAGGTTTCGTATTTACCACTAATTAATAACTAATTGATGTAGTTTAGAGACCTAAATGTATAGATATAGTCACAGACATAATTGGGATGATGACACCTACCTTAAATATTGTCAAGAACATGGTGTTTAAAAAACTATGTTTATATAGTAAATACAACCAATATATTTCAAAAAAGCTGTAGAATCCAATTTTTTAAACACACAAAACGCAATAAATATTCGGTCAATTGACTCCGATTTCTGACACATGACCGTGACGTCACAATCATTTATTACCATACGAAATCTATGGAGGCAGACCGTTTTGACAGATAATAAAAAGTATGTCAACGATTGGTGGTGTCGTCTAGCCAATTAAAGAAATAGTCAAAAATATGTGGACCTATTTCACCTCTTTGATACGCATGTGAACTTGACATCTTGTACAGTCTGCGTCAAGAATATAGTAGCATATGTCAAAATAACACTATGAGCATTCTTGATGTTATTTTGTCATAGTTGACATTGACACATTAAGTAACTAAACATTTTGATGACCACTTTGGTGTAATGGTCAAGAAGTTGACTATTAACCAAGAGGTTGCGGATTCGATCCCCGCACTGTACAAACATTTGTGCGCATGAACATGTCTGTTTGTACTGGTCTGGGTGTTATATGTATTTATTTAAGTTTATTTGTAATACCACTGTTGATACTGATATCTGTAACATAAGTTCTCAAGGTACTCACTACGGAGTCAGATCAATATATGTGATGTTGTTGTATATTTATTCATTTATTTCTTTATTTTTCAATGCTCATTGCGCTATCTCAGGGTTAGGTTCTTCGCACACACTTATTATTTGCAGCAGAAATACATTTCCTTTCTACTAAAAACATTTATAACGTCTGTATTTCTATATCTCCTGGCTAGCCTCCAGACGGCCGCGACTCCTGAAATATGGCTTCATTCATTTATAATTGCTACTTTTTGTCTTCAGCATGTTAGAATCATATAACTCTGCATCTAGTTTGAGAAAATGATTTAGTTTTGTAGATATAATTTGTAACATAGACCAGGAATCAATGATGGAAGCTATCTTAACTAATAAAAAAATATATACCTAAGTATCCAACTTTAACAACTGTTATTTATTATTATTTCAGTATTCGCATTACTTTTCACTGAAAAGGCAGAAAAAAAAATTGATACCGGACGTAAATCACAGCTGTTTAGGTTAGCTGTCGTCGAATTTTGTAACACAGAAGTAATATAAAATAAATAAATATTTCACAACAATCACACCAATTCTCTAGTCCCAAATTAAGTTACGAGGCTTGTGTTATGGGTACTAGACAACGGATAAACATACTTAATACTTTTTTTTGTAAATAAATACATATTATACATAGAAAACACCCAGACCAGTACAAACACACATGTTCATGTACATTTATGCTTGTACTGTGCGGGGATCGAACCCGCGACCCTTGGTATTAGAAGTCCGACATGTGGAACACTGCACCAAGCCGTCGTTAAAAGAAGTGAATGATTTAAAGGTGTATTAGCGTAATTTAAGGTTGAATTACCTACTTATTTTAAAATTATATTACTAGGTAAACAATGTGAAATTGAAAAGCACTAAAAAAAACGGACTGCTTGAAGAAGAAGTAAAGAAATTTGCATTTTAATTGCCAGAAAATAAAGTAACTTAATGATATTACTATTACAGATAAAAGATATGTTAATTCTATCGCACATACCTAGCAGCTCCAGTTTACAGCCCCAAAACCAAATTCGTTTACATATATTTTTTCTTTTTTTTCTTACAACTGGCCAGATATAGAAGCCGAATGCTTTTTTTTCATCTAATTTCCTGCCTCCCTATAGGTTGACATTTGGAGACGAGGGGACTCGAGGAGTTTTTACTTGGGGTCCGAACCCCATTTTGTTTTTTTTTTATCTTAGCACAATTATTGTATGTACGGCTGACAGAAAGTTCCGCTCTTTGTTTTTGTGTCATCAATACTACATTTATGTGATTATACTCGTAATGTGATTTCAAAATTATATTTTGAAATTGAAATACATTAAACATAAATATTCAGTTGACCTAATCCTTCAATGATTAAATTAAATGAATAATATTCGCTTGCATTTTAAAAAGAACCTTTGGTCCTAATGGTTCTATTTCTGATTAGAAAATATCCTATTAGAATTCAAATTACTGGATTGTAAGTATAGTATAGTAACAAGAAAGATACCTAGATGTTCTAAAATCCTAAATTTAATTCCTCCGGAAACCTATTGGAAACATTTGTAATATTTTTTATTGATAAATGAAATTCACAGCTCTTGCTTTTAAACAAAAAAATAAACATTAAAAATTTACCGACTAAACTTACAGCCAATAACGAATATACTTTTTATTTAACAGAGCTTATAATGTCACTCATAGTGAGACTTATTACATAGATTTATATTCAGAGTTATTTTTTATTGCAGCTCTTAGTGGCCTATGTAGAAATTGAACTAAGGTTCTAATAGATACCTAAAATTAAAAAAAAAATTAAAAATTAATCGCCAAAAACGTAAAGATTTACAAATGTTCATTCTTAGAACTATATAACCTACATGGATCAAGATTTATTTTAAAGCTTCTCACCGTTTTAGTTGGAAAAACTCGCAATTAATCGACTCGACACCGCGAGTTTTTCCACTTAAAACAAAGTCATTCGTAATTTCCATCGGCCGTGCCACCCCGAGGTGGTAACAAAACTTTCCTCCCTGCAGGGAGAAAAATAAATCTAAATTGGCCCAATCCTTTGAAATCCCCTACTTTTTCTGGCGCCATTTTGAAGAATAATTGCCAAGGAGTAACTTAAGAAACTTAATATTGGACGACGCTTGCTACTCAGAAATCAACCTTGGTTACAAATTTTAAGGTTTCAATTTAGATGTGTGAGTAAATTTAGTTAAAAATGTTAATTTACAAACGAATTCCCAGTTAGTCGTTTATCGAGTAATTTATAAGCTTTGTTTTGAGATATTGTTTGTTTTGCTGGTTTAATGTGAACGATCGCTGTCTGTTGTTTTAATCGTTTAAAAGGATTTACTTTATGTTTTTTTACATTGGGTATTTTAAAAAAAATTTTAAAGCTCTGACGCCTAATCTAAGTGACAACATAGTGCTCACAGGCCGTATGACGTTCTTGCTTTCCGCTTATTCTGCAATATGATATTATTCCGCAGCGTTCTTATTTAAAAAAAAAAGGACCAAATTACGGTTAACGCTATCGCAGCGCTTCTTTTGAGCCCTAACAATATCGCAATGTACACCCAGGTGATATATAGCCCAGCTATTCTATCTCGAATAGTTGTTATATCATTGGAATAATTATAAGCAATAATAGCTGACCCTGCAAACGTTGTTTTGCTATATAAATTATTTCTCTCATCACTAAGGGGTATAGAAATAGATGTTGGCCGATTGTCAGACCTACTCAATTGCATACCAAATTTCATGACAATCGGTCAAGCTGTCTCGGAGGAGTACGGGAACGAACATTGTGGCACGAGAATTATATAAATATAGAGATTTAATTTATAACATGCAGTCTCGGCCAGAGGAACAGTAATATTATTAAGAGTGTATCGAAAACTATGCGACACTTCCGGCACGACAGGAAGTGGGCCATTACGACACTTCCGGGCGAACGGGAACCTACAAATTAGAGTAATTTTTCACAAAATGGCTTGCGTTAGCTACATATTTAGAGATAACGTTTTAGTAAAACAAAACTTGGTCGTGTAAAATAGTTATATTATTACGCTAATCATTAGCTTCAAATTAAAATTTATGAAGAAAAAATTTGACGTAAGTACCTACAAAACGTGTTCTGATGTTTGCGTTTTAGGTCAATTGTGAATTTTTCGTAATACGGCTCAAATCACAACAATTTTGACAGCTAAGTAGTTTTTTTGCCGAGAATTTGAATTTCAAAGGATAAATCAAAATCGGAGGCCGCTACGAAGTACAATCTTCGTAATTAGATACATGTTAGGTAATCAATTGCCATTGCAATGAATTTTCCTTTCAGACCATCGCTCTGTTTTAGGCAAAAAACTGCTTTACTGTCAAAATTGTTATGCTATGAGCCTTATAGTACCATAACCAGTTTACCCTAAAACGGTGCTGGCCGAAAAACCGCGAAGTCACACCGTGAAAATTAAAAAGTTAAAACGGCACCAAATAGTTCGAAGTTGGCGGGAAAGTGTTACTAACTTTTTAATTTGCGAGTAACGTTCGGAACTCGAATTTTTCACCGTAAAGTTCCTGCCAGTACCGAGGTGCGAAGAGGTTTAATGCTCAAACTTCGTTTTTCGAACGAGAAATTTTAGGGGCTACGCAAAAGTTAACACTCTGTAGTTTTAGTTGCTTTCGTTTGATCGATTGACATTACCATTTACGTAAGTGATGTACCTATATTACAGTGTAACAGTGACTGTATGCATTTTTGCCAGACTGTTTATTATTTAAAAAAAAAAGAAAAGTCACGACTACGCCTTAAGTCACTCAGCATATTATTATTTATTTTTATTTTATTTATACATGGCTTAAAAAAAAGTTACAGTCAGTGAATAACAAAAAGTAAAACAGTATACAAAGCTAGACTGAAACTTTAAACATGTAAGCAAAATTTGTTCCAGCTTTAATGTAATGTAAGAGGGTTATAACTTCTAAGGAAAAATAAAGCGCTATAGACAGACTGTCAAAGAGTTTAAATTATTAGGATTTGTTTTTGACTAGCACAACACTGACCGTTTTATTTCAGTTAGGTAAGGCTGAAAGGTTCCACATTTGCGCAGACCCTAAGAATGAAATGTGGAGCGATGCTGATGGAGTTTCTATGTTGACGTAGTGGCAGAAGAAAGATTTCCATTATATATAAAAGGTTTTGAAAAATCAATTTCAGGAGTAGATATAATGCTAAATACTTAATCGTCAGAAATAAACACGCTTTCAGTGACATCCATATTTTATGGCATATGCCAACACAAATGCCTTTTCTTTAACAAAACAAACATCAGAAAATATTGAGGTAGTTCTGCGACATAAGTCTTCGAAATATGAATTGTTTAGCAGATGTCTACAGTTGCGCGTATTGTACCTTCGCATAAAATCATCTATAGTTACAAATAACCTGTGGTCTTATATATAAAAATGAATTGCTGTTCGTTAGTCTCACTGAAACTCGAGAACGGCTGAACCGATTTGACCGGGAAGGACCGGGGAAGGTATAAACGATGAGAAAAAGTGGAAAAATTGCTAAAACACGGGCAAGAAGTGCGACGTCTGCCAGGTCCAATAATACGTCTTATTACATAACATTTAGAAAAATTTACACGTTCCACATAGGATTTTCAAGCGAAGATTCCATCCCTGAAAGTAGGTAGAGCGATCCATCAATCCAAGTGTTTTTGTTTAGTAAATTTTTCAACGTTCCCGCCTCGTCTGCAAGTTTCCGAAGCCAATTTACTCTTTAATAGCACTCATTTGTCGGTTAAAAACATCGTTGGGATAACTCTAAAACTTCCACACAGCTATTTGTTCCAAATAAACACTAAATGAACTTGAACGGTTTTCAAGTTTGGACGATATGTCAGGCTGTTGGTGTAATTTAGAAGTATTTTTTTATTTGACGTTAGTTTAGTTAAGTATTATAAACATTACAGTCTCTCCCAAGAGACGCAATTTAAAGTGTTTCATATTTTTTAAAGTGTCATCTCTCTGTCTGGGTGTCCACGGAAGACCAGCGTCGTGGCATTCCAGAGATGCTACGACACATGCTGAGTGGCCCACCTTTTCAGTATCTTGCTTGTGTATGTTATTTTGAATATGTGTTTTTCTATTTTGTAAAATATGTGATACTGAATAAACATGTTTTCTTTCTTCTCTTTCAAATTTTATGAAAATTTTACGGAAGACAAGCTGGTCATATATCATAGTTAAGCATTGATTTAAAAGTCTAGAATATGTATGAATGATAATAAGGATGATTTATGACAGAATGGACTCTGATGTTCTCAATAGGTTCACTGCTTTGCATGTTACTAAATGTGCAAAGAGGTGAACCTATGTAGCCTATGTACCTACTTTTGTTTTATTTTTTCTCCTAAGTTTACCCTAGTAACATAATTTTAAAGTTCATATATTGTTACTGGCAAATGGACGTAATTGGTCTGAAATAAAATATTTTTATTTATTTATGAAAGAACGACCAATGAATGACATTCGCAGAATTAGTCTAAATCAGACTACATTTTTTTTTCAAGTTACCCAACCACTAAACGAAACTCTTCTCAGAAAGTGAAAGAAAATCTTAAAAGACGTTGTAAAGATTGAGTGGTGTCTCGCTCATTACGGAGAGATAAAATTTAAATTGCAAAGCTTTCCCCCTTCGAAAAAAGGGCTAGTGGGCGCTAAAAAACTGGGTACCTTACCCCCTAGGGGGGGCAAGAACCCTCTTGGAATTAATATTTTTAACGGTTCGTCCGTTGTTATCAGCCGTTTTGGGTGTCTTAATATTTTGCGAAGGTTTGATTTCGTTTCGTAAGAGATATTTTATTAAATTGTTTTTTTTTAGAAATGGTACTTGATGTGAATTTGGTCAAGTATTTGGCTGACACTTTATCGTAATGCTCGTCTTTTTTCGTCGTTAATATTCAATAATTGAAAAATGAATCGCAAAATGTGTTGGTAAGCGCATAACTGAAAAAACAATTAGGTTAATTCTATTTTTATGATATTCCTTAAAGTATATAAAGTAAAACAACGGGCAGGACAACGTCTGCAGGGTCCGCCAGTGAAATAATAAATGCTGAATATGAATTTGGGTAAAGCAAAAAAAAAACATGTTGTCCATAGTCCTTAAGAATACTTCGTATAATTTAGTTTGAGCTGAAGTGTGTTGTGCTTAGTTAGGGAGTTTTTTTTTTTTACTTTTCGACTTGTAAAAAGACAATATTATACTCGTAGTAAATAAACATAATATGTTATAGAAATTGCTTTCTTAGTTGTACTATTAAACAGGAACTCCGGTCACACATATAGAAAAAAAAAACATTTAATGAATGTAATTTATTTCTTGTTCTCCGTATAGGTAAGTAGAGGCGATCTGTTTTTTTTTTTCAAAGGAATGTAGTAGTTACTTAAAACTGTTGCAGTGTTTTTGTTCAAAATAAAATTTACGGCGGAATATTCTGTTTTATAGAGGCATATTTGTTTCAAAACATAAACACATTAAAATAAAATGATTCCCCTTCTATTTGACTTTGAATGGATCTTAACGAATAGGAATTAAGACGAAATTGTTTCAATTACTTACTGAAAGTAAATGGAAACGAATAAGCTTTCATTTTTCGACCGTAGTTCGGAGCGGAATCAAGCAATCCAGTTTGATATCAATAATACCTTACCTACTACAGTCAGAAGCTACTTAACTTAAATATTACTTTTGTTGGCATTTTATTTAAATGTACAAATCGTAGGAAGCTTAGTTTTAAACCGACTTCAACTAAACTAAAGTTATTACTTCGACTGGCACGTTTTATTTAGAATTGGTAACTTTTGAATATATTGATTAAAGCGTATATAAAAAAGGTACCTAGCACCCCGATACCAATTTATAAATCTGCAAATTCAGAAGCTTAAAATCTTGAAGAAAACTTTTTAAAGCTCAGCAAGGCATTGAACCTTTCATTCGAGCGACTTACGCATTCAATCCCGCGAAATTAAAAACAAAATCTCCTGTCACTTAGGAATTTTGGCGCGACTTTTCTAAGATGGCGGGCTGTCATTAAAATTTCGAACCGAACTCCTTACCCCTTTAATTAAAAAATCGTGTCGACTCGCAAATAAAATCAATTCGCCCCCATTTTGAGCCCCCGAGTTTTCAATGGAGTTTTTCTTGGCCCCTTGCAGGTCGTAATTATATTTGTGTAATGATCGAAAAGTTTTGATGGACTTGCCGGGTTCTGTTTTGTCTTAAGAGCATCGATTTTTTGAAAATAAAAGAGTGGAATAAGTTGGAAGTTTTTAAGGTCTTAGAAGTTATGTCTCGCTTGAAGCGTTGGTAGGGCCCAAAATATAAGGAGACTTGTTCAGACAGTATAATATATTTTGTAATGTTTTAATAATTGACGTTCATAATTCATACTTTATTAACTATGATGATTGATTTTGAATAGGTATGCTATAAGATCAATTAACTAGTATTAAGTCTTGTAGATGCTTTCATAAACCTGAGACGCCGAGTACTACCTCGTGTGTTCTTATGTTTTGAGAAAACTTTGTGCTAAAAAAAAGAAATAAAAAATTACTGGCTGCTATTTATTTCTTTTTCTAATTTTGATTTTCGAATGTTAACTTTTAATTCCTTTGATTTTCAATATCATTTCTTTCAATTTTCTCGTGATGGAGAGAACAAAAGAATTGCGTGCGACCGTGATTTCGCTATTTAAGGCGGGAAAAAAACCAATGGAGATTGCAAACTTGAGTGAAAACTTTTGGTGTGAGCCGTAACTTTGTGTATTACACTATTAAACGATACAAGGAGACAAGTTCTTTGCAAGGAGTGGTCGGCCGCGCTCTGTAAGGACGCCTGCGAACATCAAAATCATCCGAGAGCGACTTCACCGAAATCCATGTCGAACTCAGAAAAAACTAGCTCTGCAGACTAATATTTCACGCGTTTCAGTCAACAGAATACTGAAATATGATCTTAAGGTGAAGGCGTATAGCCGTAGGAAAGTTCATTTTTTAAACGATCGCCTTCGTAAATTGCGACGCGAGCGTTGTCCAGTACTGCTTAAGAGACACGATGCGAGGAAAATACTCTTCACCGATGAGAAAATCTTTACTGTTGAAGAAAAGTTCAACCGACAAAACATTAAAGTGTATGCAAAAAGTAGCAAGGACGTCCCAGCTTCAGCACGGACATTTCTGTCAACAAGGCTTCAAGGTGAAAGCCAGGAACTATCAAACTGACAACTTAGAGCCTGTTGTGAAACCCCTGTCCCTTACTTTGTTTCACAACAAGGATAAGGGTTTTCCAACAGTTACTCAGTGACATACCATAAAGCAAAAACCACCCAAGCGTGGTTGAGAGAAAATGTGCCGGCCTTCATCGCGGCGAACGAATGGCCCTCTTCCAGCCCCAACCTCAACCCGCTGGATTATGCTTTATGGGCAGAGTTAGAGCTCAGGGCCTGCTGAAAGTCCCACCCAAACTTGGAGTCACTGAAGCAAGCTCTTGTCCGAGAAGCAAAGCGAATCCCGCTGGAAAAGATTCGTGCCGTCATTGATGACTGGCCAAATCGTCTAAGGGCCTGTATTAAAAACAAGGGTAGTCATTTTGAATAATAATAATAATTTTTTGTTTATTATTATTTACTAATTGTTTACTGAAATTTTTTGAAATATATGTTTATTATAAAAAAAGTTATGCAACTTTTATTTCGTCTCAAAACTTATGCTCACACGAGGTAGATATCTTTAATTAAGGTATTTATTATTTCAGATAGGAAGGCTAACCTCTTATTTGCAGACTACTTATCTGAAATGCCTATACATTTTTTTGGCTTTGTTCGGACTATTTAGTAGATGTTTTATGTGAAGTTTGCACAAAATCGGTAGAGCGAGTGTTCATATACATTTATTGAATCTTTTTAAAAAAAAATATGCATTTCACTTTTAACGAAGCGAAGTTACCTACGTACCGGGTCGCTAGTAATTTATATTTTTATTTTCGTTTCATTTACAATTTTTAATAAACTTTCCTCTCAATATAATTTCCGAAAAGAGTCCAATGTCTTATCTATGGTAGCTAAGAAGCGGCATTCAAACTCCCCCACCCACCCCAAGGACGCCTCCAGAAAAAGCTTTTGAATAACGAACAAAAATGTCCGACCGATCCACCAATCACAGCGCTCCTTCCTTTAAAAATGGAATCGATAGCGGGGGTGTAGCTTTTTAAAAATAGGGCAAAGACAATAGTTGGGGGATGTGAATAGTTTGCACGCGTGCACAGATAATAAATCTGGATTATGACGCGAAAAGTTGGCGATGACACGGGGGATTTTTTTTTAAATTGGGAGACGGATTTTGATTGCTTTCATTTATTTTGATATGAACTTATCTTACCTACGTTGTACCTTACCTTACCTACTTTATACTACGAAGATAAGTAGTGTTGTATTTCGAATAAATAAATAAAGGTTTTAAGTTACTCACGTCATTTTTCTTCGTTTTACTTCTGTGAACTTTTTAATCTTCTTCACTACAATTTCAAAGCAATTATCACACATTTTTACACTAACACTTCGACGGTCAGGCGACTACTGGATTAACCCTTCAAATGTCAGTGGGTCAAAGTTGTCTTACCGGTTATCTTGCCGGGGGCTCAAAAGACCAAGGGTGCAAACTGGACATAATGGAATCACCTATGCCAAAAAAAGGGACGGGTTGCAATAATAGCATGCATTATAATATTTGGACCTATTTAAGTATCCAGTGGGTACTATTGTGCTATGCGGAACTGACCTAACCGGTTTTGGCGGTTAGTTTTTGGTGTTGTACGTGTCGATATTTTGGTCATTTATCGAGGTTGAAAAAAAAAATTATATTACATCGATCGATTGGCTTAATACTCGTATCGTAGTAATAACTAAGTAAACACAAATGAAGTAATATTGAGTAACATAACTATAGTTTATAATTGTTAAACTTGTAACTTAAATAGCTTTGTTAAGGATCATTATTGGGGTTTTAAAAATGGAAATACCTACTTTTCACAAAAATTCTTATGAATTGGGTCACTTTTGCCTTGAAAATAATTATTTCTTTCCGGTCAAGTATTTTTATCCAGTATAGGATTCCGTCATAATGATTATTGAGACACTTCCTGCTTGCTTTGCAAATATTCGGTTTTTATCTTATAATGATTGAAAAACATTTGATAACCTAACCCTGTTTCCGATTTTCAACAAAACTGATAAAGTTTTATTTGTCTCAAATCGTCTCACGTTAACCCTATCGACAAGGTTCCCATCCCAGCCAGACAGTAGCCGACAATCAAACGGCGAAGAATTGTCCGATGCACAATGAATACGATTTGCATACCGGCCGGACCGGTTCTCACGAGGGTCGCACCGGGCCGCGGACACCTTTCGGACGACCTCAGCAGTTTAGGGTTAGCTGCGTGTCACGAAAACGGTTATTATAGGTGACGGATGAGCGTGGTTTGGGAGGAATACATTTTACGGCATTTGAGTCTTGTCACGAATAGTTTCACGAAGCTTATGGCGTAGTCAAGGCAGTACCAAGTCCAAAAGAGTATAGAATCTGTATTATCGCAATAAGTACTTATTTTTAGCTATAACTAGAATAAAAAGTCCATCAATACGTATGATGATGTCATAATAATATCTACAGCAAACCAATTGCCTAATCTCCAATGTGTAATAAGTATTCTCGTAATAAACTTAAAACTTTTTTTTAAAAGTATCTGCATACCAATTAAAAGCTTTTTGACATTAATCAGTAATATGAGAATATCACAGAGTTAAATCTATACTAGCTTTGATTGACTAAGTAGGTATTCATTCATGTGTGCTTTGATGGCATAAGTCTTTTACGTACTATAATTACCTACTAGTTAACAAACCATCCCTCGGATCAGTAAAAAAAGTCCGATCCAACGATTCTCTGTTCCTGTCACACGAAAAATACTTTAATTAAAAAGTTTTTAGAAAATGTTTCCCTTTTACAAGTATGGGCAGCTTAACCTCTCCAGGACCGACTTTCTAGGTGATAAACAGATATGACAGCTATGAATACCAGTTGGGACTGGATGTGTTAAGATTTTTTTCAGTTATGGAACTCTCCTTCAGTGTTGAGACTAATCACCAGAACATTTCTAATTCATTTATCGTTCATATATTGAATTTATTGGTGCCTAGGTAATTGTATTCACTAGATAAGTATTTAAAGTAGGTACAAAGCAGTTTTATTGATTAAAGGTTGTGAAATATTAGTGTGGCCCGATTCATTTATATAAATAAATCCACTCCATCAATTGACCATCATTAATAAGCTCCATCAATTTGGATGATTTAAAAATTAGTACTGATGGAGTTGATAGCTTACCTATTTCTTCTATCAATATAAATTTTATGATTTGCGAGACTTTTATTGTATACTGTTTTCACCCTTCACGCAACCGACATTTCTCTGCTTTGAAAAAGACATAATTTGTTCTTCCTAGCATCTGTCCATAGAGTATAACCCTTGTCCCTTCGCGTTCCCACAGGATGCCCACTAGCCAAACCAAGACCAATTTTAATTGCATAGTAAAAAAACTAAGAATAACGGGTCATTCTTTAGACCATTTGTATTATTTTCATACCATCAAAGGGTTAAAGAATGATTAAGAAAAAAAGATAATCAAAAGAGCTATCTCATACTGTCTAAGAAGCAGGGTCATTTGGACCACGGGGTCTTATTGTTATTCAAATTAATTGCCGCTCGCATTCACAGGTTAACGTTAGAATAATGTTTGTGTTGCGGCAAGGCAGGGGTTAAGGATGCTGGTTTGTGGTAGCCGTTGTTAAGAAACGATTTGAATTTAATTTGTAATCAATAACATTTTATCTAATTTGTAGGCTAGTTAAAAAACTGTAAAAAGTCTAAATTTGTAAAAGTGTTCGACAAGGATTAGTACCTATTAGACAGTGGACTACAAGGACGTTTGAATTCATAAGGCATGCGATGATGAACTAAATGACTGGTTAAGGGCTGATCTTTCCATTATAAGCTAAAGTATTACGAACGTAAGTTTAATAAATTATTGACCGTCCCATTAGAATAGTGTTCTGAACGCTATAGCCAATCGTGGGGACTGTCTACTAATTGGCAAACTAATTTCACGTATAAAGTCTGTTGCCAAATACTTCATTTTCTGAATTGTACTAACATAGGAGATAAGATATTGTTACTAACAATCTGGATCGTGTTGTCTGAAAAATAAATGTTTTTTATTTTTTATTACAAGATGATACTAACCATGACGGCCCTACGCGACAAATGCATTATTTAATTACTTTCTTTTTAATTCGTTTAATGCGTTAGTTACATTTTTTTTATATTACAAGCGCTCCATAAAATAGGAGCCCATGTAAAAACTTGATAAAATTCTTAAAAAAAAATAATTACCAAGAAAAAAACACGAATCTATTTAATCACTAATATAGAATAATATCACTGCGGAACAACAACCACGTAAATTTCACCTGTAGGATACTAAGTGGGTACTGGCTTAACCCAAAAAAAGTTGGATATTTATTAAGTATGTAGGTTAAAAGATGGTTTAAAAAAAACTGACGTCATTAGTTGGTTAGATAGAGTACGTACTAAGTAAGTATTTTTGTTTTATAATTAAATACTTATTTCAGATAAGTACTTACGTAACTTAATCATTATTCTTAAAATTCAGTGAACGTGACCACCTAGCAATTCATTTCGACGAATAAAATAAGTTAACGGTAATGACATTCCACTAAATGGCATATAATCTATATAGGTAATAAAATAAAGTGGTGTTAGTTATACTATTTATGATTCAAGGGCGGATAAAGCGATTTGGCAGAAAATTGGTGGAGTGTAAGTACTATTGGTAGGATTGAGGACATTAGATATTTTTTATCCCGTTGGAAAAAAAATACAAAACTGATGATGTGCAAGCACAAAGTGCGTAGACGCGTTAGAATCTGTGTGAAATTAATGTTGCATAAGAAAGAAAGAAAGAAAAATTAAATAAAAAATAAATAATGAAATAATGTTATATATTCGAGTCGATTAAGCAACCCTGTAGTATTATTGCATAAAAAAAATGTGGCAGATTAAAGTGGAAATTATGTAGGCTTATAAATTATGTAGCTGACTTACAAAAGTGCCGCCATCTATCGGGTGGTGGAACAACTATTTTGGGCAGTGACATCTAGCGATGAGAAGCCAAGTTATTTAACTCTATCTAGCGGTGAAAAGAGGATCAAACGTGTTACTGCCATCTAGTGAGCAATAGAAAAAGTACGACAAGGACGCTACCTGGTGGAGTATACACAGAGCATAAATAAAATAGAATCATTGGAGCTAAAAATCATGTGTGTGGCAGTGCCAATTGACTAAAAATGTTTGCTTGCTTTTAAGGAATACATTTTAGATGATAGCAGTTTTTCTTTTGGGTCTTAAAAAACTTACGTAAAATATATTTTTGTGTTGCGGCTACTCACCGATAGGTGGCTGTAGGAGTCTTCCAACGGGGGACCATTGAATCCTTCCCGCTTTTAAAGCGGTTTGTGCTCGTAAAATGAAGTTTAGTGACTACAATCCTCAGCGGCTTAATTATCCACGCAAGCCAAGAAGGTTTTAAAAAGTGGAACTGCCTTGCCGCTACACGGTGTGGTAATAAGAATATGTACATAATGTTTTTTTTTATTAAAGAAAAATTTGAATAATGCAACCTACCCCAAGTTCTAATTGGTCAGAAGAGCGTTTTTTTTTATTTATTTACTTATTGCTAGAGGCGGCTTTACAATTGAAATTGCTTGGTAGTTCTCGGACCAATATGCTATGTTATACGTCACTTTCTTTTATCAAGATATATATTATGTTATGTTTCACATAAGTAGTGTTAATAATATTAGAAGACAATGGTTGTTTATTCTTAAGTTTTTTGCATTATGAGCTTCGCTGGAAGACCTTGGCCTTTGAGTTAATTGCATTGCAGCAAAAAATGCGACGCCACTTTCAGAATCTTGAGCAATAAATTTTAAAACTCCTACTCATCAACTCCTATTCCGTTATTTTTCAATAAACCTCTCTGCCGTGACATGAAACATTATGTTTTTTTACATGAAAAAATTCACCCCAATTTTCCAGCGGGCCGACTGGGGTGACCACCTGTTACGTCTTCTGAGTCCTGATAAATTACTTTTTAAGTGGTCACATTTTTTTCCGGATGTCCGGTTGGGTGGCATTTACACGGGCAGTCGGGGGGAAATCTTGGAGTACCCTTTTTAGAGAACGTATGCTGTGCGAATGGTCACAGTTATCTCGAAAAGGCATGTTATTAGGATATTCATGTTAAATTAATATTTTTATGTAATTAAAAATAATTATTTAAAATTAACAAGTAAATAAATTCGAATTCTAATATACTTACTTATAAGTATATGTATTTTTGAAAGTTGTTATGAGTATAAAAATAAATAATAATAAATAAAAATATTTCACAACAAGCACACCAATTCTCTAGTCCCAAAGTAAACTACGAGGCTTGTGTTATGGGTACTAGACAACGGATAAACATACTTAAATACTTTTTTTTTGTAAATAAATACATATTATACATAGAAAACACCCAGACCAGTACAAACACACATGTTCATGCACACTTATGCTTGTACTGTGCGGGAATCGAACCCGCGACCCTTGGTTTAGAAGTCCGACATGCGGACCACTGCACCAAGCGGTCGTCGTGTCGTTGTCACGAGTAAAAAGTTTGTCGAACAGAAAAAAACACGATATTTCATCTCATCTCATCAGCCTGTATACGTCCTGTTGCTGCTGGGCACAGGCCTCACCTCAACTATGAGGTGGTACGAGCCATACTCTCCACCTGACTGCCTCGTTGGTGTAGTGTCAAAGTTTCTGCTTTACATCCAAGAGGTTCTGGGTTCGAATCCCAGGTCGAGCCAAAGTTGTTTCTGAAATTTTCTGTCATGAATTTCTTAAAAAAAGCTTGGAGTCGGGAATTTGGCGGTGTTACACCCCCATGCCTCGGAAAGCACGTTAAGCCGTTGGTCCTGCGCCTGATTTCTTATGTCGGATCGCCGTCTCACCGAACTTTGAGAGTGATGGAACAGTTAGTGAACCTGTGTATTTCACTCACACTTGTGCACTATAATATCTCCTGCGTAGTTGGCTGATCTCTATTGAGATTGGCCGCCGTGGTCGAAATCGGCCAGGAGGACTATTATTACTTTTAATACTTCCCACCACGCGGCCTAGTGCGTACTAGTGCGGTAGAGGGGTTCTTTGTAAGGTACCATTACAGGTACATTGACCAACCTTATTGTCACATTTATTAAGCCGCCCGAGCTTTACTGTACTAAAATCTAACTCGAAGGACTTTTCGATCTAATTGGATTGATACTAGAGGAATCCTTCTCTCAATATTCCAGTTTGGCATAGTGAGACAATAGAAAAAAAATCCCATGATCATTTTCACGTGATGTAAAAAATAACTTGAGTTACATTGTTTGTTTTTCCTTTCTATTTTATGTGCACCGCCTGAATTTTCTCTGCTTGGACCCATGGTTGACTAGTAGAGAATGCCTTCGGCATTAAGTTGACCATTAAACACATGTTTGTGCAGAACTTACATAAATAAAAATAAATAAATGTATATATTTATTTATTAATCAGCCAAAAATGTCTTCCATAAAGAATATCTACAAAAAGGTTATCCTCCAATAAAAAAAGCAGTCAGACTTTTTAGAAGTCACATTTTTTTTTAACTCTTTACTAAAATCTTCTTATGATTCAGCTTACCGATATAAAAACGAGAGGTTTTCAATTCAGTTTCATATACAAAGTCGTCTGTTGCAAACCCCGTTAGTCCTTAACCCCTCAGCTACTCTTTTGTGCGTTTTTTTCTCAGCTCAAGGGCGATTTGTTGCCGTAATTGGCTCAGCTTTAATTCCGAACAACAACGGGTTAAATGATTGGCTTTTAACAGTGAGTTGGCTATTTTTGTATTGGGATTTTTGGGGAAAAATCAACTAATTAGTCGATTTTTGGACAGTAATTTGGGGGCTTTGGGCATTATTTAATTCCTTTTTAATTAACCTTCTTATAATGAATAAATATAACATCAGGAATATAAATAGTAGGTATTCTATATTTATTAATCAATATTCCAAACAGGTAGCAGAATCAGAACAAAATTAAATTCTTAACTTTAAAGTTTTGATTTAATATATGTAGGTATATGTTGGCCTATTATGTAGGCATTGACTTTAAAAACACTCGGCAAGGCGAAATTTTAAATAAGAACGGTGATCGAAATTTAATCAGGAAGAACAAGCATTTTTTTCACAAAACATAATTACTTTACACATATTTTTATTTTATGAAATCAAAGATTAACAGTCATTACCTACAGTTCATAACAATTTCAAAAAATCTGCAAATTTTTAGTTTTAACCTCACGTAAAACAAAATGTAAATAAATCGCGAAATAATCCGTAAAAAGTGTCTCATTTCAATGTCTACTGTTGCGTAAACCGAAGAAACAACTCTCCAAATAAAAAATTTCGTACAAAAATGACAGAGTATAAATAACCGAGCTCAACATTCACAACACTTTTCATTCTTAATCGAAATGAACCGACGAATCGACAAAAAAAAAACAAATTCACTTCCCACTGAGAGATTGAATCATTCAGTGCAAATGACTGCAAATGAATCATTTACAGTAACGAGTACAGATGCGAGCAATTTGTAAGCGGAGTGAGCGTTGTTTTCCGCTTTTTTCGCTCCCCGAGGGTGCGTTAAGGCTGCTGGCATATCGGGCGCGGGTGATTGATTTACAACACAACTTTTTTAGCGCCCGGTCCGGTATCATTAAAAAGGTGGACACGTATCTTTTTATTTTTGTAAATGTGTAAGAATAGCGGCGCTAGATTATTTTAAAATATAGTATGACGTCACGCCTGCGTAAGATTTTTACTATGTAAGGCTTTCTACTTTGTAGCGTAGAAAGCAACATAGAAATCCCTCACTCCGTAACTTTAAGCTATGTCTTTGGATATTATATTTCTGACTTGAATAAAAACTAAAAACGGTTGCCTGTAAAGTCGGTTTTACGGGCGAAGATTTTACGTGACACCGATCATGTTTGAGTGGGAGAGAGACGCAAGGCGTTCGCCGGTCCGGCAGGCCTCTCTCTCGTTCGGTGACTCATCGTTACGTTACCGGGCGTTACACTTTTTCATGAGTGACTCCGAGCCGCAACCTAATTTAAGACGTTGTCACGTCAAAAAAACGTATTTATTATTATTAAATTCTCTAAATGACGGACTACTTGTTCGACCTCCTTATTTACAAAAATAACATATCATTTTTCAACCCTATTTCTAGAATGTGCCGTTTGTATAATGAAACTTTCTAAACCTGCATCTTTGTATATTTTTGCATGTAGTTTGTACAAAGTTTAAAAAAGAAATTACTCTAACTTTTAATTAAAGCTAGAACAAATTTTGCTTACACTGTTTGAAAATAAATGGGATTTCTTCTATTTCAATTACAGTAAACGAAGAATAGAGCTTAAGAATGTGTCTGATATCTAATAAGATTCTTATTATTTCAAATAAGAATCTAACTTAATCCTTCAAACAAGCAATATTTTAATTATTCAATTTTATAAGGATGGCAGGGTAAATAAATAGTTTGTTTTCAGATATGACTTAATAGTCTTGCTGCTGTTTAATCTAGGTATATCGCAACCTTTCTCGAATATATAATGTAATGTAACTTTTGCCATATTAGGTATGTTTAAGTACCTTAGTATAAATGTATCTTCGTTATCTTCACACTGTTGTAAATAAATTAGATCTTATTGTGGTCTCCATCCTGTATAGTAAGTACCTACTTACTCTGAAATTTGGACTTCTTATTTTCAGAAGAGACGTTAAAACGACTCTTAAACGTTCCTCCCAGTACATCCCAAACTTAACAACTAGCTTTTTAGCATTCACATCGTTTTTTCGCCCGGAGCACCAGATTTTCACGTTTTTTCCCGTTTACACCGCGTTAACCGCTTACCACCGTTTTAACTCCGTTACAGAGCTTCGAGCTGTTTATTATTCCCATTCGAGTGTTAATCTTCCGCCTTGGGACGCGTAAAACGGAACGCGCATTTTTACCAACTGTTTTTTCGGACATGATAATTTTATTTTTACACTTGTTAATGGATTTGGGGATGCAAATGTGGAGGGAATTGTGGTTTCATTGCGAGGTGAATGAGCGGTGTTCTTTTTCGGCTTGAATTTTATTGACTTCATAATATGGTATTGCTTTACGCAAGCGGCTTTACTCGTGTGGAAGTCGGTAATATAGTTCCGGGTCTAAAACTACCGTACGTCAGTTCCCAAAGTCCACTCTATAATATCATTATCTTTATTTTATTTAATTGGCATACACAACAGGTAACAATCAATAGTACATCAAGCATGTAACTAACTTAAGTAGCGAATTAGATTGCAACCTAAAAACGTGTATATGTCGTGGCCACATCGTAGAATTGATCACTTCATGAAATGCTTGAACATTTCATGATATGGTCACATTTCATGAAATGTTTCATTGTTGGTTGGCCACATCATGAAATGTATTGACCAGATCGATGATAACAAATCGTTTGTTATACACAGCATTAACAGGCAATACGTAAATAAAACACTACATAGCAATTAGCTTAAAAAGACAAAATGCTTTGCAAAAGACTTATATAGGCTGATGATGATGATGATGATGATGAAGTTTATATTTAGGTCATCTAATGTAACATGTTTGTTTGTAATCCCTAAAATAAATAAATAAATAAAATTAGTTTCTAATGCAATCAAAACACTAATTTACAACTACAATACGCCCCCATACACCCCAAAACGGGCCAAAAATACCGGTCCATTGTCTGACTTATATGTACTTACTATAACTACCGTCGCGGCCGCTAGGGGCGCTCCGATCGTAATCTATTTAATTGGAAATTTCCTTTGATTAAACGCAAAGACGTTGTTATGTAGAAGTTGACCTAATAAAATAGGTAGCGACAGCAGATTTGGTTTGTGAATATATTTTATAAATTAGCAGGCATTCTTAATGAAAACGACAAAAAGATCTCAATATTCTCAAGAAAAAAATAGCCTTCATAAGCTTAATTCGTATGTTTTATCAAATATCCAAATTGATTAAACAGTCTCTACCGAAAAAGTCACAAACATAGACAAGTACCTACGTAGTATGAGACTTATCTATAAAAACTTCTCATTTATGAGACATTACAAAATTTTGTCAGAATACAGATCAATGTACTCACGGCTACACATCAAGTTGGACACAGCGGTGTCTTAAACGGATTTAATAAGGGTACCTAATTTTGCAATGAAAATGAGTTGCTTGATGTGGTGCCGTGTGTACCTACTAAACAGAATTTTCCTTTTGGCCCATCGTTGTGTACATTGACAATGATTTTAATAAGATTATTTAATATATATGTATTTACGAAATTCCTACTCCATAGCGGCCATAAAAACCAAGTTTTCGGCAAAAAACTGCTCAGCTGTAAAAAAAAAATGTGACATGGTAATTATTAATTTTGAAATGTTCATTGGTTTCGAACCTAAATTTCAGTAAAAAACTTAAATTTTGATTTCAGAACCCTTTGTTTTAAATTGTAACCCATTTTATGTGAGACCTCGCGTGGTATGTATGAATGAACCTATGTTGTGCGGCTGAAAATCAGCGCTGTCACATGTCAGCAATAGCTGAGCCGCATCCAATTGCTTCCATGTTTTATTTTTATTGTAATTATTATTAAGTGCTGCATCATTTATTTGTTGGAAGTAATAAACTCAATTTTTATTTATTTGTTTCCGATTTAAATAACACAAGTGCTTCAGCTACTTACGTTGGGATCAGACAGAGCAATGTATGTGATGATGTCCCCATTTATTTATCAAAATAAAATATACTATTAATAAATAATAATAAAAAGATACTCATAAATTAACGAAGCCTTCGCGTGTCCCACCTTCACCGTTATTTTGTTCAAAACCTACATATCATATTCACATTCGTCAAATACCTGCCTACCCACCCAAAATTATACTTACTACCAAGAAAAGTCCTTTTTTGCTAACCATCCTCTGATATATCTTAAAATTTCGGCCCACTGAATCTTGCGGGGTAGATTATCCAATAAAATTTATGTTCAACGATACAACTACTCAACTATTTACTTTGCCCGCATAGTTCACGAATATACATGGCTAAATTCGGTGAGACGCGAGTGGAATTCGTATGGCCAATCATATTGGATGGGTACAAGAGATTGGTTGTAACGAAAAGTTACTTGAAAATCTTACCAATTAAAGTCTATAGGTATAGAAACCATAAAATAACTTAAGATTGTATTGTCAATGGTTTGAGCCGTTAAAAATGTTGAAGATTTATTTTTATTTATTTAAAACTTATTATGAGAGTGTTAATTTTTCATATTGAGCACAAAACAGTTTTTCCCGTTTATTTTATCCCTCCCTTTAGGAGAATTTATCAAAAGACAATGCAAATCATACACTCATAAGTCCCTAATACCTTCTAGTATTTTTTTGTTTTTCAAAAGTTGTGCTCACTGATAGGTAGAGATGGTCGCACGCTAACTAGAAGCAACTTTGTTTTATATTTTTATGTAAAATGTTTCGGGTAACCTGTTGGTGTACCAAATAAATTAATGAAATATATCTTAAAAACATCAATAATGACACAGAAAGTAAAAAAAATATATATCCGGACTTCGTTCAATACAAAATGCAGATTACATTAAAACTGATACATAGAACATTAAAATTAAATAATACATAGTTTGAAATCAAGAAATCAATAAATTGCGATCATAACATCATGTAAAATAAAAAAATGACAAATTACCTAAATTAAAATAATATAAATATTCTTGAAAGCAATAAATAACATGGTTGTTCCATCAATACTCATAAGCAAAGATTAGCTTAAGAGAAGTTTGTGAGTAACTGCCTCCGAGGGGCGCGTGATTTGTGGCCGACCGTTTTGGCTGTTCTCTTCGTTTAGAATGTACCTACGCGCAGGCGAAGATAAAAAATTCAGTAGCACATTAGTAGGTACCATGTCGAAATAACAATTGACAACAAATTTGACCGATTTAAACAAATTCACAAGGAGAATGGTCAAAATTTTATCATGACATGGTTCTTAAATGCCAATTTATTTTTGACGCTGACTTTGTAGTGGTCATCCTAGTATGTACAAGATATTAAGGGCAGGTTGCACAGATTTTGTTGTGCATAAATAAAAACTCACCAAAATAACTATTTATTATCTTTACCTATAGATTTCTTAGTAGATTGATTGTGGCAGAATTCCCAAAAAAAATTAAACCATTCATTATATTCCAAACTATCGAACCTGGCAGATGATTCCTGCCTTTGTGTTAGGTGTTACACAAATAAATCTTCCTCTGAACTCTATCATTAAAAAAAACTGCATCATAATCCGTTGAGTAATTCTAAAAATCTCAGCATACTTATGTACATATTACAGCACACATGCAAGATATATATACATGCAAGACAGACGCGGGGGAAGCGACTTTACTAAATACTAAGCTGGAATTACTCCAAATATCTCTTTACAAAATATGTCCAAGAAAATGCCTATTGTCAGTTTGGTGATAATATAAGTTACGTCTCCAGAGATTATTGGGGACTACGAACAGAGTTGGACGGCCGCCAAAATCCTGGTTTGTGTTGAGAATAAATATTTTGGTGAGCTAGTAAGTATATTTAATAATGATCGATTAGCGGTTGGAGCTAGCAAGGGCTGATATGAAGGTCCAGAGCCTTTTTCTTTAATTTGTTCATTTGGTGCTGAGCTTACCGAATATTCATATGACCTTAAAACCTTTTTTTTGTTAGCTTACAACTAATGCTGACAATTTACAAGCTGATTAATACAAAATCAATCGTTTTTTTTTAATTTACTCAGTTCGTAGTATTACATTAATAATTATTTACATTAAGTAATAAAAATTAGTTTCAAAAACTAAAAAAACACGCTTTTGATGCTAACTAAAAAAGAGAAAATAATTTCTGAGTACAATGAATTTGTAGTACAATAGATTAAAAAGCGTGGGGTGCACTTCATGTCGTTTTCATACGTAGTTTTCTTTTTGTAGTTGCCAAAAATAGAATGATTTTAATATGTACTATACCAAGCACCCCAAGTCTGTTTTTTTCAGCGTAGTTTTGAAAGTAAACTTTTTCACGAATTCACTTTTCAATCAATAATTTTATATCTTAAAGTATTTAAATTATCAGGCCGGTTAAAAAACTACTCATACACTAGCATGTCAACAATTTTGTTCTATTGAAACCTGCAAGGTTGGTTACAGCACTTACAGCTTAGCAATTCGGCCAATACATAAACACCACAAATTCTTCATTCTGACCATAAACAGATCGTCACTAACAATTATTAGGCATAAAACGTCACAAAGTCGTTGAATATTCGATACATCGCCATAAAACGGCCACATAAAACAAGAAACACAGCCGTAATCCCACACATACACAACATTACATATCAACATAAAACTTCGTCATACAAGGAGCATCCCAAGACGATATTAATATTAAGATAACCCCCATCCCGGGCAAAGCTAGGTGGTATTTTTGCTGGAGGAAAGTGTGTCTTATTACAGGGGGTGAAGTGTGGTGGGAATCCGCGGGGTGCAGCGCGGTGGGGTGGGTATACTTGAGGGGTAATGTAAAAACCACCCTCGATCGACTTATATGCTGTATCAAGACAGTCACGGCTCGTGGGCAGGGCGGCGTAAGTGAACATTTGAGATAACAATATTGAATTATGGTTTCAGATTTTTTGAATTGAGCCGACTGCAAAAAACCAGATAAAAAAAACTACTCTTTAGGTAGAGCTGAGCAATAGTCCTCCTGGCTGACTTCGACCACGGCGGCCAATCTCAACAGAGATCAGCCAACTACGCAGGAGATATTATAGTGCACAATGTGAGCGCAATACACAGGTGCACTTACTGTTCCATCACTCTCAAGGTTCGGTGAGACGGCAATCCGACGTGACCGGAGAGAGATCAGGCGCAGGACCAACGGCTTAACGTGCGTACCGAGGCACGGGGGTGTAACACCGCCAACTTCCCGACTTCGAGCTGTTTTTGAGAAATTCAAGATAGAGCAGAGTAGGTATTCTATAATAGGGTTTTCGCAGTTGCCAACCGGGTTATTAATGAAACCGTTACATATTTTCATGACCGATGTTACCACTAAAAATAACGAAACGTAAGCGCTTGATGTTACCTACCGTTGAAAGGTTCAGTGAGAGCGTCTGATGTTTTTTATCAATAGATTTGGGCAACAACGATTAAGTAGGTAGGTACGGCAAGCTTTTGTGCCGGTATGACATTTAATTTAAAGACACCTCTTTTTAATGTTATACTAAACTCAAGTAGAATGTAGGTAGTGACACTGTACAATCTTGAAACACGTTTAAAAAAAAAAAAAACTTTTTATTGCTGAAATTATTTAATATGAAGTTAGAATTAATATTTTTTTTTCTTTCTTCTATGTTTAAAGTAGGTATCAATGCGTAAAATACTTTTTACACATCAATCTTGTAAATTGTATTTATAGCTATGCTTTTATTGTTCAAGTAAGGCAATATAGGTGTACAGTGTAGTAAAAAAAAGTATTTGTCAAAGCAAAGGTATTTAAAAAAATTGTGATCATGATCATCCTAATCCCATCTCAAGACATCCTGCTGAATGTAGGTCGGATGGAATATGATTTTTTTATTTTATAAAATACCATCACCCAGCAACCATTCACAATTAATCCATATTAAGATGGTTAAATCCTCAATTTGCTATTTGTATATTTTAACCCGAACGAAAAAGATGTCATAAGTTTGAACCTTATGTCTGTTTGTGTTTATATGTTTTTGTGTGTGTCTGTATGTGGAATCGTAGCTCCAGAACTCACACCGTTTTTTTTCGAAAGATAATTTAATCACGGTGGTTCCTAGCTGTGGTCCGTCAAAAACCGTCCAGCCTTTGAAGCTCACCAGCGCCATTCCATTCGTAATATTTAAAACAACTATAAAAGTTCAGTTACATCCTTCCCCGGCGCGATCGCACCCACCTCGTTCGCGCTGCGCGTTATGTGCGCGGCTCCTAATGGAATTTGCGAGGCTTCTGCCTTGCTTGAGCGCGCAAAAATCGTTAATGTATGTATTATGTTGTGCAATGCAAGGTATAGATTTGAATAGTAGAAAAAATTTTGGTCGTTTGGTCTATGTGGATAGGCGGTAGTATTTCTTAAGGTCAATACCCTCTTTACCACGTCAGAAATATTTCTTTTTAAAATTGGTCTCTACTAATATTGGAATTGGATCTTGTTTTTTTCTTATATTTTATTGAATTGAATATCATTACCAGATTATATTTGTTTTCAGGTTTGCGTTGGAAGAAACTGGGTCGACGTCAGAACGAGTTTACCTACAAGACGCTTGTTCCCTCTACATTTCGAATAATGAAGATTACTTTTAAGATTATAGAAGTTACAAGAAAAATAGCATGACATCTTAGATTGTAACATGATTCTAACAGTAGCGCTATAGAGGTAAACGAGATCTGCGTAAGCAATGATAGGTAGGTACTATGTAGATACAAATAAAAGTCACAAAGTTTTACTCTATATATATGACTTATTCTTAATGCAGCGGTCTTACAGCTAAACAATCCTCCAACATCAAAAGCTTCCCGGATATTCAAAAGCAACTGACAATTCGCATTACGCAAATCTACCTGATAGTCGGATGGGCATCCTAAAATAATTTCCCATGCGCCACGCGTCGAAAAACGAAAACAAACCCGCCATTTTAACGGAATCCCACGAAATTAAAACTAAATCGCGCGACCCGAATTCAAATTCGGAACCCTCACACTACTGCAAAAACACCAATGAGCGTCGCCCGTTTGAAATTCGAACGAACTATAAAAGCAGGTATCGTCAACCCTCGGTAAGAATTTTGCAAAAATATACGAGTAGTTATACTATAGAGGTAGGGTGGGGTTATAAGGAGGCGCGGAGCAGGAAGTGGGGTAGAAGTAGTGGGGTGTTTCTGCGTCGGGTGGGGTGTCTCCTAAAAACGGTTAAGTAGCACCCCCTACCCTCTATAACTATTTTATGCGGTCCCCTCTAAAAGACGCGGAGATGGGGCCGCGCGATATGCTATAGGCGTAGAATGGGGGAAGATGAAATTTTAATATGTCTAGTCAGTTAAGAATTCATGGCGGATTTATAATTAAATGCCTAATTAGGGTATTGCGTTGTTTTCGTGCGCTGCTTGAATTTAAATTTTTGTGTAAGCTGCACTCGTGTTATGTTTTGGTTTGATATTAAGGTGCCATTTGACTGTTATGAATATTTAAATTAAATTTTCCGCATAACAAAGTTGAAAAATGAAGTTTTCGACCTGTGTAACCAAATTGTTAATGATTGAAGGAAATAATTCTTTTTTACAAAGATGTAACTAAAGTTAAATTTATTGCATATTCCTAAAAGAAAACCAAATTGAAAAACACGGCATGGAAAATATATTTTCTTAGTACAAAAGAGGTACGTACTATGTATATTTGTAATCAAAATTATCAAGCATACACTGACGTCTTTATTTAGGTGATCGTGTTTTTTTTATTTGTCACTGAGCACAGATGAGTGCGGAGTACGGATAAAAAAGGTTGCTACTCTCAAAAAGTCTATTATACTACCTTAGGTAATCGAGTTAACTTTCTCCCCCAGCCTTTTAAAGCTCTTAAGCTTTAGTCTGCTGTCCGGCTGATTTTATTTTTAGCATTTTCATTTCGTTTACCAAAATTTTATCTGAGTACTTAAAAGAATCAAGTTGAGAACTTTTAAGCTCTTAATATGGTCTTATCAAGCGAAAATTCGTATTGTAAAATGAAATGAAATTTGTTGAGATAACTACTGTGTTTTTGCTTTGCTTTGATATATTTATTTACCGACCTGGTTTTAAATGAAAGGTGCAGTTGTTTGTGCAGTTATTTCCGTGCTTGACATAACTTAGCTTATGTTCAATTGAAATGATGAAGTACCTAGGGACCTCCTGTATAACTAAGCTAAGTAATAATTATTTGGTACTTAAAAATAAATCAATTAAAACATAACAATAAATCAATCAAGAACATATCTACCGAGGTCTCAGGTCAAATATTAAGGTAAGTAAACACAATTTAACTCTTTCTTAAAATGACCTGTTTTACCACAAAATAACCACAAAACACTATATACACCTTTTAAGAGCTATTGGAACACTTAAAAAAAATAATCACTTTCATAATTGTAGCTTTTTGTTAAAATAAACCACTGTAATTTTTGTTACACGTCTCAAACTTTTAACGATTCCAAGTTTTCCCCTAGGGCCATAAAAATAGACTGACCAAAAACGTCAAGTGTACACTCAAATTCACCTGTAGCCAAGAAAAAGACAGGTTACTATTATTCTGTAGGGTAAACTCATTTAAAATATTATTATGAACGGAACCTTATGGCATAAGCAATAAGGGTCAGTAGCAGTAATTGTAACAATGGTACGATCATGACACGCGTTAAGAAACAGGTATTTGAAGAGTTGAAGAAGTTTTGATAGACGAAGTTGTTCGTGGGAACAATTTTTTTACTAACCTGTTTTATTGGTGTCATTTTATTGTCAAGTATTCGAAAATTGTTACATTTTTAATTACAGAGACATATTAAAAGGTTCTTTGTCGGTTGAATAACTAAAACGTACCTTATTAACATTAAATGCATTTTTTTTAAAATCTACTTTGTGATGACATGGCGCGTAATTGAAATTGTTAAATCAATCAAGATTGCTACATACTTTAAACATAACGTAATTAAATAGCTATCTACTTATTTCGTACCTATGCTATATAACAAATTGTACTCGAATATTATGGCGTCGTACTAAAATAAAACATTAACGCCAGGCAAGGGATCACCAGATAAAGTAATTTCAGCCCTAATCGGTAACAGATTTTCACATAACCTCTACACGTTCACACGACCTTTGTAGACTTGTCCTTACTACGTCTGCGTCACCTCAAATCCATCCAATTGTAAAAACTCGTCTTTTCGTAAACTAGATTTCAATCCCCTAGCTGTGAATACGAGAGACACGAAAAAGATAAAAATATCGTTCCCACACCTTTAAAAGATGATTCGAAACCTGTTACCTAATTATTCGATTGTCCACCCTTTCCTTCGAAATCGGACGAGTTTGTCAAGAAAGCCGAAATTTCGAACTTTTCGATTCACACTAAAGTTTTTTTTTAAACCTGTCGTAAGAAAGGGCAGTCGGCGGACTCAATTACAAATGAAATAGAACGCGATTGTCCGAAACCGGTTTGTCCAAAAGGAAAGATACACTGATGATTTTACATGTTGCTTTCTTGTTGAAATCTTTTTGGTAATCTTGTATTTTTGTTCGAAACAGGATTTTCGTGACCAATTCACTAGTATGATTTTGTTGTAACTTGTTTTGGGGAAAGGAAGGATAACAATAAAATTTGAGTGAAGGCGCGATTACCCAATTTTGAGATGTGTGAATTTTTATATCGTTTTAAAGTGAAGACAGTTTTAGTTATTCAGAGTTTTTTAAAGGGCCATACGAGTGCTTTTTTATTTTTAGATATACGATGGGTTGGAGTACGTACTTAAGTGACCTATTTAATAGTGCGAGTCAATGATTAGCCATCGAGAATCATAAGTGTAATATTATCCTCAACCAAATATTTCCTTACAATTCATCCCAACATGTAACATCACATCCCACCTGCTCATATTGAAACCGAGACAAAATGTTTAGCGCCCCTGCTCGGCTGCTTAT
This sequence comes from Pyrausta despicata, assembly GCA_963921415.1. Taxonomy (NCBI): domain Eukaryota; kingdom Metazoa; phylum Arthropoda; class Insecta; order Lepidoptera; family Crambidae; genus Pyrausta; species Pyrausta despicata. Next base: position 8,141,991 of record OY992869.1, read on the forward strand.
ACTCATGTAAAAACCCAACGTCTAAGGCGCGAGGGAGGCAGGGGTGGGTAGCCGTGTACATACCTGTGACTGTGTGCGTGCGCCTGTGTGCGGTTATATTTTCATTTCTATAGTTTTTGCAGTGCATCGGTGTGGGTGTCGGTGTGTGCGTTAATGCCGTATTGATTTACCCGGGCGGTAAGTTAGCAAGAAATTTATAATCTCCAAGATGTTTTAATAGAACGTGCAGCGTTCAGACTGAGCGGAATTGGAGAGGGGTGAATAAATGAATAATTATTAATTATTTACTTCGTGGATACTTGTCAATTTAATAACTGAATGTTCTAGTTGTTAGGTATTTTTCGCGTTTACAACGCTATTGTTTTTTTTTTAATTTAGAAAAGACAACACTTAAAAAGTTCGATTCTTCCCCGATGACCGGAGCCGAAAAGAATTTTTTAAGTGTTGTCTTTTCTAGACTGAATGTTAATATGTAATATGAGTTGTATCGGTATATAAAAACTGTTACTCATTTTGACTTTTTAAAAATCTAGATTCATCAACATTGTTCCTGTCAATTTTGGATCCAAGCTTTACTTTATAAACAATTCCTTTTTTTGCATACTTTTAGTTAAATATAAATTCATCAGGTATTACCCATGTTATGGCACTTTGGTAAGTAACTAAATATTTTGACGACCACTTTGGTGTAATGGTCAAGAAGTTGAGTCTTGAGCAAGTTGTCGCGGGTTCGATCCCCGCAATGAACAAACACCTGTGTGCATGAACATGTCTGTTTGTACTGGTCTGGGTGTTATATGTCTTTATTTAAGTTTATTTATAATACCACTGTTGATTCTGATAGGTACCTATCTGTAACACAAGTGCTTGTATCTCATCAGCCTATAGGTATACGTCCCACTGCTGGGCACAGGCCTCACCACAACTATGAGGTGGTCCGAGCCATACTCCACCACGCGGGCTCAGTGCGGATTGGTGGAGGGGTGTTTGTAAATATATATCTGTGGTTTGTAAAGTAAGTGACCAACCTTACTGTCAGATGTTATTAAGCCGCCCGAGGGCCTCCGACCAGGCTTAACAACTAATATCTATCGATATTAACCGGGACCAACAGCTTAACGTGCCTTCCGAAGCACGGAGATGCTTGTAAATAGACATCACTTAAATGGACAGAATGGTCACCCATCCCAAACATGACCGCGCCTTAGGTTGCTTAACTTTAGGTATCACTACCAAAGCGCTGCAACCATTGCGCCACAAGCACCTCTGAACTCAGTGCTTGTATATTTATTTAAAAAAATGTATCTTGTGGTAAAGACCGGAATTTGGCATTATCAGTTTGAGCATATGATTTCAGCCAAAAACCTTTTATCGTGACGGTTCAGTAGATTCTGTATTATGGAATACGCTTTCAACTTAAACTAAATTAAGTTTTCGTAAAACCTAGGATAAGGAATAACCCAACCAAAAAAAATATTTTATGAAACCCAACCCGCAAAAACCAATCAAAAAATGCATTTACATCATTTCTTAAACACTACACTCTCATGTCAAGTGGGTGTACTTCATAACTTTTACTTCATATTTTCGACTGCATCCATCCTGTTTACTCTCATGGCCGAGCTGGCATGAGTGACAGAGATGGCTGAGATTGAGACTAGGGTCTCTATCTATTAGAATAGGTACTCAGCTCCAGGACAAGCCGTCACATACTCAGCCTAGTGAGATTGAGGAGTAATTGGGCTCGTCCCAGACACAACGAGATTTATTAGATATATCGTATATGAAACGGGATATGCTTATATGTGAGAACATCAGACTACACAGGTTTGTCTTAATACCTACATTATATTTTGATGCGATGTCGTCTGCATCTGTCTATACAAAGTTCTGAACACTTATCAAGTTGTATTGTCAAAAATATACAATAATGTCGTTAGTATAATTTAAAAATGTTTTGCTTGCTGTGCTGCTTTTATGTTTCCAAAAGTTCCAAAACTTTTGGATTAAAGAATATATTAAAAGGATAATAAAAGATCTATTAGTGTTCGTATACAAGGTGTAACAAAAAACCCCGTTATAACTGAAGGGTGTTGTGCCCGTAAACCTGAACACTCAAAAAATCTTTTGGCTCTCCCATATAGTAAATCGATCAGCTGATTGGCAATTTTGTATGGGAGGTCCGATTTTTTTTTTGAGATTTTGACCAAGGTATCATTGAGAATGTTGTGCAGTTTTCCGGGCACAACAACACCCTTCAGTTATAACGGGGTTTTTTGTTACACCTTGTATATTGGTGTGGGTAGATGATTTGAAGGATTTTTTGAATGGCATCAATGTCTACACTTCTGAAAAGGTAGAACAAAGTGAAACTTCTTTAGATATACTGAGTAGGCAGGTACTCTACGCTGGAATTTTACATACTTTGGTAAAGTAACCTTATAAAATATTTAAATGTTAGTTTCTTACTATCATTATCTATCATTCAATAAAATTTAATCCTATTTAGTCCTTCGGTTAAAGTGATCATAACTCTGGCATTCACAAAAATACAACCCAACAAAAAGTTGCCCACCCCTGCGCGCCATACCGCCAGAGTTGGAAAAAGCGAGCGTCTAAGGAGGCGAGGAGCGGGGGAGAGGAGGGGGGGTGGCTCTTATATTTTAAGATGGCTTCCGCTCGCGTATCGACGCGCCCCCGCCACCCCCTACTTACGCCGTTGGATTTTGTAGCGGAAATTTTGGGCGCCTTTGAGATCGGAGAAGACGGGAATGGATTCTTTATTACGTGCAAAAAGGGGCTTTCGGATGTTTGCTGCTTAACCAACCTTTAGTTTACTTCTAAAGGTTGGTTAAGATGTCTTAAACGAGTGAGAGTGACATTTCTACTTATGATTATGGTAAAGAAAATAATTATGGCCAGATTTTTCTTAACGTCAGGTAAAAAATTCGTTGTGATGTGACCGAAGATAATTGTTGCAGTTGTTGTGGTTGTTGGAGTCCTATGGCACCTCCGTGGTGCAAAGGGCCTTCGTGAGTTGTCGCCATCTCCCCCTGTCCTGCGCTTGACTCTTGACATCCTCCCATAGTAGACCTTTAGCTGTTATCTCCTAGTTGATAATAATAATAATATAATAATAATGTCTTTATTTACTCTTTCACAAAATTGGTCTTACAACTAAACTAGATCTAAATTAAGTATACTTCCGATTGTGCAAGCTGATACATGTAGTTCCCAATTTTGTGAGAGACTGGTGCCTGATAAAGGTTTTGATAAAACCTGTTCTACAGGTCACCAGGCCCCCCCTGCGGTATATGTTATTAATTACTACTGGGCACAGGCATACATCATGATCCTGTCAACTTAACAACTCCATGATGACGAAGTAAAACATTAAATTAGGAGTTGTCTAATCAAGAATATAAGAGATAATAATAATAAAAAGATTGTTTGTATAGAATGAGGAGTGAGTTTGTGTGTTGTGTAAGTTGTGTGCTGTGTAAGTTGTGTGCTGTGCAAGTGTGTAGTGTGTGAGATGATGGCAGTGAGCGAAAGTATTGTTCAAGGCAGATAATGTATGGATAGGGAAATTGATAAGTTAAAGTAAATAAGAAAAGTCCAGGTTCTTCAGATGTACTCTTACTATACTTATTTTACTACTTGTAACAAATTTTCGGTATCATCGTAGGTCAAAAGTCTTTAGATAGTTTGTGATAAGTTTTTTACATTTTGTTTTGGTAAGTGGATAGATATTAAGTAGTTCGTTCAGTTTGTTATAGACGTATGGTCCAAAGAAACAGTAGAATTTTTTTGTGAAAGCCGTTCGAAGTCGTATTTTTGGGCAGACTAAACCAATACGTCTTTTTCCTTTCATCAATTCAGGGTCATAAACTAATTGGGAGTGCTGTTTCAGGACAACCTTGAGAATAAACGTTTGCCTAACGGTAAGAAGGTCCCAATCTTTATACAGGTTGACTGTCGGATAAAGAAAGGGGAGGCCCGCTGCTACCTTGAGAATGGCGCGTTGAGCTCGAAATCGAATGATGGTTCGTCTCCACGAATGTATGGGTCGGATGTAATTGTTGCAGTAAAAAATAATAATTGTCTGAGTCGGGGATCGAACCCGCGTCCATGGGAATGTAGTCTGTGTACCTATACCACTCAGCCACCCAGATATTGGCAAAGCCTTTTGAAAGGACTATAACCGTTTTTGTCCCCACCCACCAAGAGAAATGAAATGATATTGTAATGGTGGATCTCAGCGAGTAATTAATTTTTTAGTATGGCGACATCGAGCCAATCGATGGGGTTTCCATGATATTCAATGTTTTGTGTGAACTAACTACGTTTGGGTTTGGCGCTCATGCCAAATCCGCATTTATACCTTTTTGATTTTGTGACGCATTGTCAGTGTCTTGTGGTGCGCGTGTTTTTCATACAAACTGAGGTACTTGTTTAAAAAACATATGTAGTCCCGCAGATAGCGACGGAGCCACTGACCTCTATATATACAAGTTGTATAGAGGTCAGTGGACGGAGCGCAGCAGTGCAACATGATTTAGACACCATCAATCGTTGACGTACTCTTTACCATCCATCAAAACGATCTTTAACCAAAGTTTGTCTGGAAGAGATCGCTACAAACGATAAGACCGCCTAAATTGTATATCTTTCTTTGTTAAACATGTCGGTAATTATGTTGTATGTTGTACACTAAAGTGTTATTCCATCTATCTATCTGCCTGCATATATTTTTTGTATGGAAATTTTGAGTTGTGACGTCAGTTCTGTGTCTCAGAAGAGTCAAAACTCGGAATTCGATTGAATATTTGGCGTTAATCTGATAAATACTAATAAATTAATATAAGCTTAAAATAAGATGTATAGACCGAAGATTTTCTTTACCTAAACTATTGGGGTGAGCACGAACAACTATTGTAACGTATTCGCAACGTTCACCTATCGTTAACTTGTCAATTTGTATGGGGAAACTGACAGTTTCTGACGTTTGGACGACACGAATACGTTACGATGATGGTCGTGATCACCCCACAGAATGCTAGCGCAAGCATGTTCAGTGAAAGGCCTCGTCTGATAATGCCCTAAGTTGTATTTGGCGTGCACACCTGTGCGTTTCGATGATAGATATATAAATATATCTGACTCCGTGGTAAGTAGCTTAAGCACTTGTGTTACAGATATCAGAACCAACAGTGGTATTACAAATAAACTTAAATAAATACATATAACATCCAGACCAGTACAAACAGACATGTTCATTGTTCTTGCACACAAATGTTCGTACAGTGCGGGGATCGAACCCGCGACCTCTTGGTTAATAGTCAACTTCCTGACCATTACACCAAAGTGGACGATAAAGAATATTCAGACGTATGATAAGAATGCATGTACTGAAATTTGAAACCGGAAATTCATTCATTAGGAATAACGTCCTCGCTGAAAAATTATATTAATTTATTTAAATTAGGTTAATTGTGTTTTTTGTTAGAACAATGTGTTTCGATTTTAACACAGTCAAAGACAGATAAAGGAGGGAGTATAGACATACTCGTATATAGTTAATTTGACTAGAAACAATGCAAACTTATTCATTAAAAGTTATAATATTCCAAATAAACACGAAATGTTATACAACTTAAATTGAACGTAACAAAACTAAAATCAACCTATCAATCGCTAAAGTTAAATCTAAAACCAAAATTACTCTAAACATTAAAGATATCTAAATCAAAATTTGTAGCAAATCACTTTCCAGTTTTCGATTGGGGTTTTTTCTTATGTGTGGATGGTCTGCGTTGGTGAGCTGACAAGTTAGCATCCAAAATATAGTCAATACTTGCCAGCTCCCTGCAATCACGTGGTAAGCAGTTCCCTTCAATTGACACATTCACCAGCCCCTTAGGTTTCCTGTCTACTCTCCTCTGATACCCCAGAACATCCAGCAACTTCTTGACACTTGTATAACTCAAGCTATTGTATGACAGATTCAGGTAGCACAACGTATTGTTCCCAAAACTATACACGATGTCATCTTCGAAGTATGTATTGGATTTGTTGAACGGATCCTTGAATTCTCCTAGAATATTCTCAGCCATGACGGATGCCTTTTCTAGTAACGCCGCGTCCATATTGCTCGCACTCTTCGACTCAACCACAGACTTCAGAGATGGTTCCTTTTCTAAAATTTTAGATTTCTTTGGCATCGCTGGAGGCTTTATTGATTTTCGCTTCATTGATCTTCTGTCAAACTCACCAGCTCTCAACTCTTTTGCCATGCGAATCACAAGTTCATTCTTCTCCTTTAAGTAAGTCATGTGTCTTGATCTTGATGTGAGTAGTTCAGTAAACGAAAGAGGAAAGTTTATAAGCGTATTCATTATATCACCTGCTCCTTCATCAGTTATCATATTATCCGCCAGATTCAAATAGCAAAGTTGCCTATTCGATCGTAACACTTCTGACAACTTTTTTGCACCTACATCTGTTATTCGGTTAGAAGAAAGGTTCAAAATTGACAGCACCTTAGACGCTGGTTGTGGGTATACCAACATTTCAGCTAGAGTTTCTACCACTTCATCGCTGATACTGCATCTGGCTAAGGACAGTTGTCTGATGCAATTGGGCTGTTCTAAAAGCATGTGGTAGTTGGCTTGTTTGAGAAAGCAGTTGTCCAAACAGATGTCAGTTAAGTGTGACAGAGGTAGAAACTTGCGAATCTCATAGATGGTGTATTGGTCTATGCCCTTATTAATGGAAATCATAGTCAAGCAACTTTGATACTGGATGATAAGCCCAATGATTTTGAGGACCAGCCTTGGAATGATTTTGTTCTTTTCGAACTTGATCTGTACCAGGTTGTCGTTGGCGTCGTAAATGGCTAATATATTGAGGATATCTGCCTCATCTTCTTCGGATGGAGTGACGCTTTTGTGGTCTGCTTCATGATCAGAGTCGAAATCCTGTCGGGAAGGCAGCTTGGGCCTGCTCTTGAGCTTCGATTTGAGCTTATCTGACAAGGCGCTCACGCTGACGTATTCCTCTGAAATATAAATGAGGGTACCAATTTACAGTTGTAAATGTTTGTTTTATGGGTACCCATATAACTAATACTGTCAAGTGTCACTGTGGTTAGTTACCGACCGCTAAGGTGTTTCAATGCCCAACAGTATTTATTTAATAAGTGTTTGCTGCCAGCTGGTGACTTGAACTCGATCACGTGTAGTGGCAAAACGCGTCGAGTGTTTTGTTAGTGTCAGTGTTGTGATTCCAGGTGCATCTTCTATGTCACGTTGTGAGTTGTAGATATTGTACGACCTGCGACTTCCAGTTCTATCTTTTTCAGGTGATTACAGTTGGATGTATTTTGGTTCCTGCGCTGGCGCTGTTTAGTGAAAGTGTAAAGCAAAATAATCCTCTTTTTCAGCTTTCGTATTATCTTTGCTGCTAGAGACCAAACTGCTTTTATACCGAATAAAAAAATTAAGTTACTTTATTTTTATCATTAACAAAGCTTTTTCTTTACAATTTGAAGTAAAAACGCACTTAAATAAAAAATCGCCCAGCTTGCGAGAGGTGTGGGTAGGTTCAAGTCCCATCTGTCAAATCAGAATAGCCCGGAATCCACCAGTTGAATTGACCACATTTTACTGCGGGTTTCAAAAAACAAATCCTATGTTTTAGAAAGACGCTCTGTGGGCAGACCCCCTACAAGGTGGACCGACGATCTGGTAAAGGTCACAGGAAGAGTGTGTGTTCGGGAAGCGATGAGCAGGTCCGATCACGCTGGAGATACTTGGGGGAGGGCTATGCTAAGCAGTGGGCGTCAACAGGCTGATATGATGATCCCTTACGTTGCACAACCCTGGTGACGACGACATTGGCGTCGACCTGCAGCTGGCTGCACGCCCAGGGCAGGTACAGGTCGAACTCCAAGGGGCTGGGGTGGGCATCCTCAGCTTCGGTATTGCTGGCTTTTTCCATACTGTTAGGAAATAAATAACTTGGTAAATTGTCTAAAATTCTAAAGGGGCTTCTTAAATATATTTTGACGGGAATCAAATGACATAAGTCATAAATCATAGACAAGCAGAAGATTCAGGTATAGTGTCAGGCTATCATCATTAACAAAGAAGTAGTAATACGAGTATAATAGCCCAAGAGTCAGCGATCACCTCTCCTCCTACTCTAGTTCCTCCTCGGCCTCGCGACTTTTCCTATGAGGTTCAAATATGATCAGGCGCAAGGCATCCTTGTAGATTTATTGCTCATATGACAGTATAAATCAACATAGTTTTTCGTCCTATATTTGGCATGATTGATGATCTTTTCTTTCACATAGTTATTCCTACATGAAAAAAAAAACAAAATCCAAAAAAAAAAATAGTTTATTAAAGTTCATACATAAACTAAAAAATAACATTAGCTCTAAATTAAATGTCTACAAAAGAATATTCTATATAAAATCAGCGACCTGATTTAGACTGAGCTCGTTTCTTAGTCGTCGATTGTGAGTGTAGAACTAGCCCGGTGTCTAGAATATCATCTATTAGCTGTAGTTCTCTGCACGCCGCTGGCAAGAAGTTTCCTTCAATCGATACGTTTATAAGACCTTTAGGTTTCCTACCACATTTTTTCTGATACACCAGCACTGTTAACAGTTTTGTCAGCGTTACGTAGGTTAAGTTATTGTACGCCATACTCAGGTAACACAAACTGTTATTGCCGTGACAATAAACTATACCATCTTCGACAGTTGTTTTAGACTTATCAAAAGGATCCTTGAATTCTCCAAGAATAGCTTCAACCATTTGTTCTGCCTTTTCTAGGAACGCATACTCAACGTTTCCATAACTTTTGAACTCGCCTACTGATTTCAACGAAGGTTCTTTATCTAGACCTCTCTTCTCTTTTTTAGGCGTAGAGTTAGACACTGGTCTGGCTGATGACCTTTTCCCTCTGAGCCGTTTCTCAACATCGAACGCTTGTAGATCTTTCATTTTCATCAGTATCAAATCGTTTTTTCGCTTCAAGTAATTCATGTGCCGTGACCTCGATGCCAGCAGCTCGGCAAATGTGAGTGGGAACTTCAGTAATGTGTTCAATATGTGTTGTGCTCCTTCATCGGTTATCATGTTGCTGGATATATTTAAATAGCTCAATTGTCGGTTCGTCTTCAAAGCTTCTGATATGTATTGAGCTCCTAAATCAGTTATTTGGTTTGAAGACAGATTGAGTATCGATAAAGTGTTCGACGCCGGCAAAGGGTAGTGTAGTTTTGATACAATCTCTTCAACTACAGAGTCGTTGATGCTGCACCTAGCTAGGGACAGATGTCGTAGACAGTTAGCGTTCTCTAGAAGAATGTGATAGTTCGCTTGCTCTACAAACGTATTGTCTAAACAAAGTTCAGTGACGTTGGAGAATGGCAGGAACTTGCAGATTTCGTATACACAGTACTGGTCAAGTCCAGCGTTTATTGTGATTGTATTGAGCCAGTGATGGAAATGTATGATCATGCCGATGAGTTTGAGTATAATTCTTGGGAGTCGGCGGTTCCTTTCAAATTTAAGATGAACCAGGTTCTCATTTGAGTCGTAAAAGGCTGATATCTGGATCCCTGGTTCCGGCTCTCGAATTGATACAGATAGGGTGAAGCTTTTGTCGTCCTTAATCGGGTCGGGTGTAAGCTCTGCTTTGGACTGTAATTTGTGTTTCAGTTTCTTTGTTTTGGACTGATCTACCGCGACTACGCTCACGTAGTCAGCTGAAATTAAAAATGAACACACGTAATGCTGATGAACTAAACGTGTCTGAATAAATCAGTTAAACAAGCACACAAGCTGAAAACTATTACTAAGAGGACAGGTACTTTTACTTAGGTAAAATCAATCCACATGGATGTGATTTTGGGGTTGGTAAGTAGTTTGCATAGACATAATGGGAACCACTAGTAAGTACTATTGAAGAATGTTTAGTATAGATGAAACTTTTGGCAGTGATCGGATTGCAGACGTAAGTATCAGCAATCGGATTGGCCGGTGCCACTTTCATTCGGACTTTTATAGATCAGGCAGTCCGTATGGCGCGATTAGTATGCATTGTGTGTAGGCATAGCCGTTGGGCGATCCGTACGGTGTGGATATGTGAACGCTGTTGTTTGTTTGTTTTTTTGCCTTCTGTTGCCTCGTTCGTGTAGTGGCAAAGTTTCTGCCTTACATCTGAGAGGTCCTGGGTTCGAATCCCGGGTCGAGCCAAAAAATGTTTCTGAGATTTTCTTTCATGAATTTCTCAAAAACAGCTCGGAGTCGGGAAGTAGGCGGTGTTACACCCCCGTGCCTCGGAAAGCACGTTAAGCCGCTGGTCCTGCGCCTGATCTCTCTCCAATCATGTCGGATTGCCGTCTTACCGAACTTCGAGAGTGATGGAACAGTGAGTGCACCTGTGTATTGCGCTCACACTTGTACACTATAATATCACCCGCGTAGTTGGCTGATCTCTGTTGAGATTGGTCGCCGTGGTCGAAATCGGCCAGGAGGACTATTATGTGTTTTTTTTTGTACGAGACAAACGTAAAAACGTTACGTGCGATGCGTCCGAAATTGGCCATTAGACGCTTGCTTTTAGTCTACGATTTGTACTTACTCAGATTGATCTTTGTGACAATAACAGCATCATCGACCTGCAGTTGGTCGCAAGCCCACGGCAAAAAGAGTTCAAACGTAGCCGGACTAGGTGGCAACGGTTTCTCTACAAGGTCAGAAGACTTAATGTCCATTGCTTAATATCGTATATTGGTATTTGTTTTTCGATCAGTTATTTGTAAATACAAAAAATACGATTATCAAAATAAGAGAGGCAGTAAAAAGACATTTCAAAATGTCATTTGACGTTTCACTGAAGTGTGATGGGCTTATGACGGTTAATAATGCCAAAATAGTCTGTAATATTGTAAAAAAAAGCTAAAAAAGGTGTTTATTAATATGTTTAATACATTATCAAGATTGATTAAGGTTAAAGAAGTTTATTCTCATAAGAACTTATATCTAGGATACATGTAGTTCACTTAAAATGAGATAACAACAGTATTCTTTTAAATGTATTAATTACATCGGTGCAGCGCAAGACGTTTTAAAGATAATAAATACAACTAATACTAATTTACGGAAGAAACAAACAAAAAAAAACTTAGTAATTTATGATAAGCCAACATTGCATTCCGCAAAAATGCAGGTGGTATTCATTATCTGATTATTGATTATTTATAAGAGACTAGTGGCCGCCCGCGACTTCGTCCGCGTGGAAAGCCTTTATCTTAAAAATTCTTTATGAATTGTAGCCTATATGTTATTCTGATGTATAAGCTATATTGTGGTAAAGTTTCATTCAAATCCATTCAGTAGTTTTTACGTGAAAGAGTAACAAACATCCATACATCCATACATCCATACTTACAAACTTTCGCCTTTATAATAGTAGTAGGATTTATTTTACACTAGTGGCCGCCCGCGACTTCGTCCGCGTGGAAAGCCTTTATCTTAAAATATGTTATTCTGATGTATAAGCTATATTGTGGTAAAGTTTCATTCAAATCCATTCAGTAGTTTTTACGTGAAAGAGTAACAAACATCCATACATCCATACTTACAAACTTTCGCCTTTATAATAGTAGTAGGATATGCGTACATAAGAAAAAGGCTTACCCACTGATGGAACTTTTTATGTCGTGCTGTTATTATAAACGCAAAAGTGTGGAAGGACGTGTTTTAGGTACTCTTTCAGGCCAAAACTTCTCGACTGATTTAGAACTGGCTGGAATTTAGAACATTATATACTATCTTACTCGTATAACCTGGAATGACACATATTGGATATTTATTTAATCTTTATTGCACAACAAAACTATGTACAAAAGTTGGACTTAACGACGTAGGGCATTCTCTACCAGTAAGCTCTAAGCAAAATTGAATAGTGGGCGATGCGACAAAACAGTGATATGTAGACAACGAATTCTATGGGGTACCGCAGGGCACATGTAGTTATAACTCTACAATTGGAGTTATGTTCTTATTACTAATACTGATTATAGATTAATTTTATTTAGTTTAATCCATTGATTGATTTTAAGCTGATTAGAGTTGAACTTCTATTTAGTTTTGTTCTTTGTGCTATACAATAAAGTGTTAATCTATCTACATATCTATCTTGAAACTCAATATTAGCTTTAATCTTCATGTTATGCGCTGTAACTTGAGATAAGCTCCGTCTCAATATTCTTATTAACGTTAGAGCGTAACGCTAGCGAGAAATTATATGTAATTATGTAAATACCACTGAAGAGGCAAGAATCACCCCCCGGGCGAGGGGATGGGGGCGCGAAAACTACTAGCGATATTATAACTTCGCGTAAGTACTAACGGCGGTTTAGTGTGGAGATCGACTATTGCAGATATATTTTTTAATGACAAAAAAGTTGTAAAACGAGTCTGCTTATTTTTTTTTTCTGCAAAAATATCCTATCTACGCTAATTTGCCGCCCAAAGTATAACAATAAGAAGAAAAAACCAGAAGTACAACCTTGTCCTGTGCCAAGAGCAATTAAATGTGGGAACTTGGGACTGAAAAAAAATTATCAGAAATTTTTCGTTGTAATGTTGCTTTCTATTACAAACATAACTTCACGATAACTCGCAAGTTTTGACAAGTTCAGACCGTCGATAACAACAAATGGAGAGGCCAAGGGGAGACTTATAAACAACATCCCAGTAGGGGGCAGTTGTGAAGTACGGGACTTAGTGGTAAGGAGGATTTCTAGATTCAAACGGCTGTTCTGGCTGGAAACGAACTATTTTATATTAACTGGTAAAGAATCTTTATAACTGCTGACAGAGTAGTTACCTATTCAGTGTGACCAATGAATGATTTGCCAACGCAGTCCCCAGTTTAATGTTAAGATAATAAAGAGCCTTAAGATAAACCTAGAGGTTGCAGCGAGTCAACGCCGGGCAGCGCCGTCTAGCGACGCTTGAGGTGCACGACACACGTGCGTGTGTTACAACTTGAGTTTTTCTTGGTTCCTGAGATGAGACTTAAGCTTTGAACTAAGAGCTAGACTGGTTTGTTTTCCACAGTGTCTTGGTTTGCAAAGAAGGAAGTAAGCCACCATCCTTATAATGTACTAGCGGACCGTCACAGCTTCGCACGGGTAGACAATTATTTATTATTATTATTTCTCATATTAAAGTATGCTATTATTACATTATTTATTAGCTTATGTTCATCAGGCTTAATATAGGATATTAATGGTACATATTTATTTTTTGAATCGGTCCAATAGTTCCAGAGCCTTGGAGTAGTTTAGGTACCTGCGCTGGTGTGAAAATAATTTTCTTTTCCAGCTTTAGTTTCGGAGCCTATTCAATACAAACAAACAAATAATCAAACCTTTCTTCTTTATAATATTAGTGTAGATATAGGTTAAAGTTGTAATTTTTTTTTCATTTGTTTTTAGACAAAAGTGGTCTCCTCACTTTCCGCGCGCGCGCTCTAAGAAAGCGCGGGGAAACAGCGCCGCCATCTTGCGACTCATCGCCGCCCGCGGCTCGCGCACGTGCGCTAGCATTAAGCCCGCTTTCCACTAAAGCGGAGAGGAGAGGAGACGAGAGGAGATGTGTTGCGAAACGGGCAGGTTATTTCCACCAATACGGAGAGGAGAGGAGGACAATTGGTAGCGGAGAGGAGTTTTATGCTGTGCGCGTAGTGGATGTGATGATGTGGACGTTTCGCAAAACGAGCAGGTTATTTCCACCAAAGAGGAGAGGAGATTAGTAGCGGAGAGAAGTTTTATGCTGTGCGCGTAGTGGGTGTGATGATGTGGACGTTTCGCAAAACGGGCAGGTTATTTCCACCAAAGAGGAGAGGAGATTAGTAGCGGAGAGGAGATATAAGCTGTGCGCAGCGGATATATGAGAGCTGTGAGTCAAGGGGGTCGACGCAAACACACATCTCACTCTCTCTCTTCTCCTCTCTTTTCTGCTTTGGTGGAAAAATTTGCCTTGTTTGGCGGCGTGCCTCAGGTTGAGGCACCGTCTCTACTTGCACGGCCTCGGAGCGAGGCAGCCGCTCTCGACACGAAGTTGCCTCTAGTGGATACAGGGCACTACACTCGACGTGTTGATCGTAGATCGGAAGAATTGTGGTCATTTTCAAGGACATGAATATGGTAAAACGTATTTTAATCAAAGTCGGCAAAGGCTCAGAAGGCCTACTACAAAAAACGAAATCATCATCAACAGAACGGTAGTCGTTCTTTCGGATTTCTATTACTATAGTACTGAGTACTATATCTATCGATTTAACGCCCATGATCAGTTTACAAGTTATGATTATTTTTCATATTTTTAAAGATTTTACCGGGTGGCTTTAAAAAAATATCTCTTTTTTGGGTAAGTTTTTTTCGATATTCTTTTTTCAAATATTGATTGTAGTTTATGAGTAAAATAATCTTCTTCCTTACATTCAAATTAGATACAAAAAAAGCATCGATATCGAAAAAATTGGAAACGATGAGAGAGAACGGAATGGAATCTTCAACTGTAAAAATTAAATTTAAAAAATGTCTTTCCATAACTTCTGATTACACCCTGTAAAAAAACTTTGGTTTTGTAGCACATTCAAAGGGCATAAAAGAAAAAAAAACTATTTAGCACAAACTGTAATTGACTTCGGGCGTCGTTCGGTGCCAAGTAGGTACATATTACTTCATTTTCGATACCGTACTGTAAAATTATAATATTTTCTAATAAATTTTATAAAAGAAACAGATTCCAACAAAAACAGAAGTGAAATGGCAAAAATATTTAGAAAAACAACTTTTTACTAAAATGAGATTAATTTATTATTTTATTTTATTATTGCGGTAAAAAAAGTACATAAACTATTTATTACTTAAAAAACATAATCAGCATTGTATACATTTAACTTAAACACCCAGTTCCAAGTAACGGCGAGCTTCGTCCAATATTGAATCTGAGCGGAGCGGGCGAGCGAGCGCGCCCGTTACTTACCTACTTTGTTCGCAATCTAACTTTGTTCCGCGCTGCGCTTTCTTGAAATTCAGGGCTGGCAACACTGCAAATAACTAAAACTATTTATTTCTTATAAAACATTATCAGCATTGTATACATTTAACTTTATACACCCAGTTCCAAGTACCACCGGGCTTCGTCCAAGTCAGGGCTGGCAACACTGTACATAACTAAAACTATTTATTGCTTATAAAACATTATCAGCATTGTATATATTTAACTTTATACACCCAGTTCCAAGTACCGCCGGGCTTCGTCCAAGTCAGGGCTGGCAACACTGTACATAACTAAAACTATTTATTTCTTATAAAACATTATCAGCATTGTATACATTAAACTTATACACCCAGTTCCAAGTACCACCGGGCTTCATCCAACTCAGGGTTGGCAACACTGTAAATAACTAGTTTTCCTCTTTGGCTTATTTTTAAAATAGATATAGACACACTCAACCTAGATTCGATAGGTCCCACCATCAGGAAGTGAATTGGCGAAAATATTTAGAGAAACAACTTTTCACTAAAATATATATTTTTTTGCTGTTAAAATAATAATTTTAGCAAGTAAATTATTTATTTCTTATAAAACATAATCTACATTGTACACATTTACCTTAAAAACCCAGTTTCAAGTATCGCCGGGCTTCGTCCAAAATTGAATCTGAGCGGAGAGAGCGACTGTTACTTACCTACTTCGTTCGCAATCTAACTTTGTTCCGCGCTGCGCTTTCTTGAAACTCAGGGCTGGCAAACCTGTACATAACTAAGTTTCCTCCTTGGCTTATTTTTTTAAAATACTAATAGACACACACATACTAGATTCGATTGCTCAGGTCGGGCTCGAACCCACGAAATACTATTGTTACGGAAGCGGGTACGGGATTAAGCCGCAATACTATTCAGAATTAACTTCGCTTTGCACAGCAGCGCTGCTGTTGAGCTCAAAGCAATCGTCATTCGTCTGCAAATTCAGAATTTATGTAATTATTCTCATTATTTTGAACACTGACATAACTTTTTTGTCAGGGGCAGCCCTGCCTCTAAATTATAAACGAAGTAGCCCCCCTCCGAAGTACGTGCCGGCAACTTGCGATATTGCGCCACCTCGAGGCGTCTGCTCCCCTACTCTCCAAGCCGTTATCCTTAATTTCGGATGACGCTATCCCTGTCATTCTTACAAGCTGGAACGTGGGAGCGAACGCACTGGAAAACCGGGAAATAGAAACGAAACGTTAGAGGGTACGGTCTCTGATTTATTCGTGTTGCTGATACCGAATGCGGATGAATCGGCGCGTGAGAGTTGGTGAAGTAACAGTTGTGTCTTATGGGAGGAGTAAGAGTAATACCCATTAGCAACCGCCCGCGACTTCGTCCGCGTTCAAGTTTGAACAAATAAATAAATATTTCACAACAATCACACCAATTCTCTAGTCCCAAAGTAAGCTACTAGGCTTGTGTTATGGTACTAGACAACGGATAAACATACTTAAATACTTTTTTTTTGTAAATATATACATAATATACATAGAAAACACCCAGACCAGTAAAAACACACATGCTCATGCACACTTATGTTTGTACTGTGTGGGGATCGAACCCGCGACCCTTGGTTTTAGAAGTCCGACATGTGGACCACTGCACCAAGCGGTCGTCTTGATAATTGAAATGATAGAGTTTTGGTCCAGTCTACCCGCTGAGATCTTGAAAACGGTACCTCAATCATATTTTTAGGTCCTCGCACCGCAACACAGGCTGGTGGGAATGGAATGCTCTTACACCAATACGAAGTAAGTACATATATAGAGATTTTGAACCACAGATAGTGACAGAAAGCTCCATGAGACTAGGAAGTTTCTTAGTCGCGCTTCCGTATATCAAGTTATGTTGCGATCAGTATGAGGTAGAAAAAAACCGACCAAGTGCGTGTCGGACCACGCATAAAGTAGGGTTCCGTAGTAAATTTTGGCACCCCCAATTTTGTCATTTCTTGCATCATCTCCCTAGCCGTCAATGTTATCATTGTAAAGTATATATTTTTATATTATTTTCAACACACTTGCTCGTAAAGTGAGCCTTATTATATCGTTCTTAGGGTCATAAACCGAACTATAACATACACGTGCATAATAATATTACACACTAGTGCATAATAGAATGATCCCTAAAAAGTTAAGTAAGTACCTAACTGCAAATTATATGCGAGTAAACAGAGCATTTTCAATTTAACCGGGTAATACAGTTTTTTTTTGTAACAACAAAGAGGTTTTATGCCACCGAAAATCCATTTACATTTTTGAAATAAATAAATGTGTCCCTAATTAAGTCGAAAAAACATTTATTATATTATTATCAAATTATTTATAATTCACAATAATTTCTTACAAAATATTTGCATTTTATCACTAAAATTATCATTTTGGAGTAGGCTGTATGGCTGTAATCAATCACGTTACATTTGGCGCGTGCAAAAAAAATATTGCGCGCCATTTCCCAATTTTCCCATACTTAATTAAACGATTTATGCAATACATGTTTGTTTTTTCCTCGCAAGTGTGTTGAAAAACGTCGTATGATACACGTGTGTATTGATGATTACCGTCGTCGGCTCTCTTAAGACTCTCACCTGACGGCTCGGGTCTCAATGGCGCCTCAGCGGTAATCACCAACATTACACACTTGTACCATAATGTACTATTGTAATTTCGAAAGTATTCATCACAGGAAACAATTTTAAAGAAGAGATTCCGTGCCTGATTCTTTACGTGAGAGATTTGTACATTGTAGGTCCAAAAAATAAATCACCCCCCTTTACTTGTATAGGGAGGTTCCCTTAAAAAGGGGTAATTTTAATTTTCCGTATTTTTTTATCTTGAACCAAGTTACATGCAAATCAGTTCATAAACGTAGAAGATATTCTGCTGTGACAGACTAGGACGGACTGAACGATCTTATAAGGGTTCCTTGTCGGACTACGGAACCCTAAAAACTAAAACTAAAATTTAAATAACCTGGACTTGATCTAGGAAAACGGCTGGTGATCATCAACGGCTGGTCTAATTTTGACAAGCCATAACAAAGACCCACCGTTATTAAATTATCTTTCAAATAAAAAAAACCGCTCTGAAATCGGTTCATCTGTTCGGATACTACGATGCCATAGACAGACACACACAAACAGAAAAGGAGTCAAGCTTGAAACACCCTTATTTTATATCAGGAGTTTTAAATTCACGCAGACTGCTATTTCATGGGTATCACGATTTATCACCTTCTCCCCGTCTTTGCCACTTCAGGCATATTCCGGGAAGGCTGATGAGCTGTACTCATAGAATAGGTGAAAAGAGTTTATTATGAATCGCGATAGTACTTAGAACGTACTATTTTATCAAAATCTTTGACACAATGTCACAAAAATCAGCACCAATACATAGAAGTCGTAAATATTCCTTCATATCGGTTGATGTCTACTTATCTTTGTTAAAGTGCTGGGCTATTCGAAATAAGCTTTCTGGTAACTTAGTTACTGCATACAATGACACCACCAATCGTTGACATACTTTTTATTATCTGTCAAAACGGTCTGCCTCCATAGATTTTGTACGGAAATACAAGAACGTGACGTCACGGTCATGTATCAGAAATCGGAGTCAATAGACCGAATATTTATTGAGTTTTGTGTGTGTTTTCTTTAAAAATTGGTTTCTACAGCTTTTTAGAAATACACTGGTAGGTATTAACTTCATAGAGGCTATGTTTTTTAAACGCCATGGTCTTGAAAAAATTAAAGATAGGTGTCATCATGCCTATTATGTCTTCAATCGAAACTTAGTCTATTTCATTTAAACCTATACGTATTACATTTAAACAATCCATCAACCTATACTACACCGCCATTATAATATCGGAATATCTAACGAATCCCATCTTAAACTTTATCACCCGCAAAGCTGTAAAACTAAACTAATTAATTCAAAACTACATCCATGTTACGCAAGCGAAATTTTGAGTATGTCTTGGAAACGTCTCAGGTGGCCCCCAACCTCCCCGCGTGGGGGTGCAGCGCCCCCGCGAGTGGGGGCTGGCCCCCCGCGAGCTCTCCTGTTTTCGCGTCTCCCCTCGACGAATAAATAATAGTACATACCGCCTTATATGAATTAAGATACGTGAGGGTAAGAAAGGTATTGATTTTCTTGAGAAGCGCTAAGATGTGGCGCGAAGATATATAATGTACTTAAGTAGGTAGGTGGAGTCGCGTGGGTGTGGGTATTTATTTATTAAGATAGAATGCTTTACCAGGAAATCTGGTTTGTAGTGAGTAAGACACATGTACTGAGAAATTTTTTAGTTATAATAAATTTCTTGCAACAAAAGGTTTTTTTTCAGGTAAATGGATTTAGTCAGTCATCATTCATCACTGAGAAAAAATTGGGCAAATGTTTTTTTTTTAACTTTTCTTATATTTTTTTAGTTTGTTTAACGGATATAGTCATCAAAATATTACTCCAAAAAAATTGTAAGTTTTCTTGTTTATTTTTCGTTCATTCGATTTAAGAATAAAATAACGATTGTGCTCTGACTACTTACTTCTATACGGAATGATCATTTCCGATCAGTTATTTATCACTAATTTAAATTGTGTAATGGTTAATCAATCGTGGGTACTTATAACAATTTTCTTACATCTTGCTCTACATTTTCGCTTTAACCCTTAACTACCCACACGCTCAACTACAACATTACGTAGCATATGTTAACTAATCTCATACATATGTAACGTCTTATAGACAAAGAAAATCCACTCGCAGGCGCCTCGGTACATCATAATAATTTTAATGGAATCCTACCCCCTACCCGCCTTGAGGGTGGTTCTGTATAAAATTACATAAACTATTCTATTATTATTACATTATTATACTCAAGACGTCTCAATTTAATTTAAATGGAATTAATTCACGTATTGCGCTCCCCGTCGCGGGTGATTCGCGTTGTAGATTGCGTTTGTGAAAGCGATTTATCATTACGAATGGAAAATTGTATTGTATGGAAAATTTTATAGAATTTAGTCGTTATATTTACTAAGATAATAAATAAATAATAAATATACAACAACATCACATACATCGACCTCCGCGGATCTGACTCCGCGGTAAGTAGCTTAAGCACTTGTGTTACAGATATCAGAATCAACAGTGGTATTACAAATAAACTGAAATAATACATATAACACCCAGACCATTACAAACAGATATATTCATGCACACAAATGTTTGCACAGAGCGGGAATCGAACCCGCGACCTCTTGGTTAATAGTCATACTCTTGGGAAACGAAACGTTCCTGTGAGCAGACTTCAGTAATGGGTTTCCTATTTTTGATTTATTTATGTTGAATAGAAATGATTTATTTGGCGCAAGTTTATAAAATATTAGATTAAATAAAGTAATAATAAATTAAACGTGATAAAATGTCAAAATAGCATCATTGTGTGCCAAAACGGTCCTTGCTCAGTATTTTGATCAATTGGTGTTTCAATACCGGTTGCACCCTTGTAAACGGTTTTACCAAAAACCGGAAGGTTCACCAAGAACCGAAACGGAACCGTTAGTTACGTAAAACTACTTTAACTTCACTTTTTTTAGTGACAATTTTGTTAAAGAAAGGGCTGGCTTAATTGGGTGTAGCGAACTAAACGCCAAAAAGCACACACTACTCGTACTTCTGCTTATAGTAAACAGTGATAAAACAAAACAAAAACTTAAAAAAAAAAACTTGATTGGACGTAATGAAATATTTTGTAAGAGACCCTGAGGATCTGTTTTAACAATTTACGTAAATAACATGCCACAAGTAGCAAACAATCTCTGATGCAGTCTTCCCTCTTATTTTAGCCACTTAGCAGTCAACACGATGATGCCATTTGCCGGAGGCTGTTGGAATTTTATACACCCACTTACGCGATGGGGGTAATTTTGAAAGGCAGCGGATGTCAAACTGTGAACACCTATCAAGGCGTTAAATAATATGGTGCGAGGATATATAAAACTGAAATAGAGAATTATGTATTTTGCTTTAAATTTCCACTAAACGACGCCAGCGCAGCCAGTACATCCAACCGTAACCACTTGAAAAACTAGAGCTAATAGTGGTAGGACTTACAATACAACTCACAACATGACACAGAGAATGCACCAGGAAATACAAAACTGACACCAATAAAACACTCGACGCGTTTCGCCACTACCTACACGTGGCATCCTCAGTAGATGTTATCTCTTCGACACACTACAATCAATGGATATATATCACGATATATGAATGGATTTTACATACATTGTACATCTTTTTGTTTAAGTATGATAAGCTATCTAGCTATCAACAGTGATCATATTATACAAGTCTATAATTAGAGGTCGCATACTATTTAAATTACAAAAAATATTGGTTCTATTGACCAGGTCTGGACTTGTCAAGCCTAAATGCTACAAAAAAGAAAGTTTTCTTCTATTGGGGCGTTCGGGCTCACAGTTTGAGAACCACTAGCAAGTGGTAAGAGGCGCTGTAAGGGGCACGTCTTCGCACGGTTAATTAAAATTTTCCGTGTGGGTGTGAGCGGTGTTCGTGCTCAATAATAGGTACATATACTCGTATATGTATGAACAAACATACATCGCGAATGTATGTTGTGGAAGTGTGTGCAGTATGGAATTCTTCTTACCACCTCTACTTTTTAATAATAAGAATATTTAAGAGATCAGGAGCACGTAGATAAAATAAAACTTGAACATTAATGAAATCATAAACTAATAATAACAATTAAAACAAAAACAGGTTGTTTAGGAAATCAAAAATCTTGAACCAACTTGAACATAAAAGTGCCTCGCAAAATGTTATGTTGTTATTTGGACTAATTTTAATAAAATATTGTAATTATTATTTGATTATCTCAAAATGTATAGTTGTATGGAATATCTCAACTCTACTCAAAAAGTAGCAACATCACTAGTATTAATATACTACTATAAATACAAACAATATGCACATACACTCGTAGTATAAGGCAACGTTTTCTAATTGTTTAAACCTTCCCTGGATCCCCACGAACATTTTATGACTAAAATTAGTCAAATCGGTTCAGCCGTTCTCTAGTTTTTGTGAGAGTAACGAACAGCAATTCATTTTTATATATAAGAGAAGATAACACAGCGGGCAGGACAACGTCAACTTGGTTTCGCTAGTTTCTAATAAATAAATGGAATGCACAACTCTCCAATGTCCAAAAGCTATTTATCACAAATATTGGACAAAACTATCGGACGTTAACTCATGGCTCTAAGTGGAAAGGGGAGGGATGAAGAGGGTTGAAAAAGGTAGCTATTGGGTAAAAATTAACATGAATTAGTTCTTTCGTGTTTTATCTGTCTATGAGATATACCTAAGTTTGAACATCAGTTTTTTCGTGCACTTTGCGGAAAGACTAATTTGCGGAAATTTTGGTATACTTTAAAAATAAAACTACGTTAATTTATCGTTAAGTAAAATTTGGTCTGAGACAAATAGCAAGTATACAGGGTTTAATCATTTAAGTGTGCAAAGGCGTTAAGTCCGAAACTTTAAGAAATAAGTAGGCATCTAAAAAAATAAACTGTCAATAGTCACTTTAATTAATTCAGTTTTAGAAACATAAATTATGCTATTTGTGAACGATATCGAAAGTATCAAAATCTAATAATTCTGATGAAAACATTTATAAATGTATATTAATTTACAGTAATAGTGGTAAGTAGCGAAAGCACTTGTGTTACAGATATCAGAATCAACAGTGGTATTACAAAATAAACTTAAATAAATACATATAACACCCAGACCAGTACAAACAGACATGTTCATGCACGCAAATGTTTGTGCAGTGCGGGGATCGAGCCCGCAACCTCTTGGTAAACAGCCAACTTCTTGACCATTACACCAAAGTGGTCGAGTTTTTAAAATATTGAGAACAACTCTGTTGAGATAAAGTTCTACATACGAGTACACATCTACTTTTAACATAAAGCGGCCACATACATTAGGATGATTTTGAAAGAAAGTCTTAACTAAAATTAGAAACATTTTCAGTACTTAATTCTCACTGTACCCTCGCTTTCTATACTTTAGATATTATTAAGACCAATACTGTACCACGAAGTTATTTATTTGTAATCTATTTAAGAAAACTTTACGCCGAAGGGTGGCCCTAGGGTTGCCACCCGTAGGTACTTTATAATAAAATATTGTACGTTATTTCAGGCAATTATACTCCATACTTAATGAGAACAATAAAGTACACGAAAATACTTTATCTCGCATGATTTCGTTTCTTTGTGATTTTGAAGTTGAAGCTTAGTCGTGAGTATTAATATAATTATACTTTGTAAGTATAATTATTTGTTAAATATTTTTTTAAATAAGTTTAATAATAAAGGAAAATAAAATGTATTTTATTTTGATACTATGTACGTTTTTTTCGTACCTATAATACTACTGTCTCGTTAGCGTAGTGGCAAAGTTTCTGCCTTACATCGAATCCAGGACGTTCAAATCCCAGGTCGAGCCAAAATTGTTTCTGAGATTTTCTGTTATGAATTTCTTAAAAACAGCTCGGAGTCGGGAAATTGGCGGTGTTACACCCCCGTGCCTCGGAAAGCACATTAAGCCGTTGGTCCTGCGCCTGATATCTCTCCGGTCATGTCGGATTGCCGTCTCACCGCACTTTGATAGTGATGAAACAGTGAGTGCACCTGTGTATTGCGTTCACACTTGTGCACTGTAATATCTCCTGCGCAGTTGGCTGATCTCTGTTGAGATTGGCCGCCGTGGTCGAAATCGGCCAGGAGGACTATTATTATTAGTTAGGTACGTAAAACTTTTCTCTTCACATTTTTTTAGTGACAAGCTGGTTGATAAAGGGCTAGCTCAACTGAGAGCAGCGACCTACACGCCAAAAAGAACACACTACATCTGCTTTTGCAAATAAAAGTGACAAAACAAAACAAAATCTTTTTTTCATAAAACAAAAATAATCTTAATTGGAAGTATTTAAATATTAAAATATTTTGTAAGAGGCCTGATCTATTACTACTACTATTACCTATAATACTACCTATAATATAAAAACAATGTACTTTATTTGCAAAAAAAAGGTGGCAACCCTAGGAGGACCCCCAGGGTCTGACTACCTGTATTGTCGCGTCGTCCGTCCGTCCGTCTGTCCGTCCTGCCTTTTAGTTCCGGAACCGGAAAAAGATAGGAAGTTCCACTTTGCATAGAAGCAGGGCTCTTGGACTATAAGCAAATGAGAGTTAAATGCCGTATTGAAATCTGTTTTAGGTTTTTTCTCATTTGCTAGATAGCGTTTGGGAAAAACAAGATTTAAATATTTTCAGATTTGGTTAGACTGCATCAATCAATTCTAAGTACGATTAGACTGGCTTCTTAAAAATTGATAATCTTAGAAATGTCAGAAACATTTAGTACCTATGAATATTTTTGATTTGACATTAGGCTACTTTTTACCGCGGGAAAATGACTCATTCCTATGGGAAAATTCAGGTGGGCCGATCGGGTTTTTATATTTAAAAATGAATTGCTGTTTGCTAGTGTCACTAAAACTCGTGCTCGATAAATAATTCTAGCCTTTAAATACAGGAAAGGTGTAAACGATGAGAAAATATTGATAAATTGCGAAAACAGCGGGCAGGACAGCGTCTGCCGGGTCCACTAGTGAAAGAACCCTCAAAACAATTGCAACGTAAAACAAAAAATACATTTACCCAACCGACCCCTACACTTACGTACTACAGAACACACCACATCTTTCATCCTATTTTCCTTTCAACATCCGGAGCGCTACAAACCCGGTCCTATCTCCTCCAGAAACGAAGGAAATTAACCTTTAGATAAGAACTCATAGACATTCGCAAGAGCAATGTCCCCCCCACTTGGGGGCCCGCGGGGGGACATCTAAAAGGGCTTATCGGCCACAAAAGGTATCCCAGAAGTTCCCTCGCCCGCTTCATACAATTTTCGGGTGGGGGCGGACCCCTTTTTGCAACGTACATTTTCATTTCCTTCATCTTTCTCCGCTTTCGAGACGCGCAGGGATGGACTTAGCGTGGAAAGAAAATATTATTAAATTAGAATAGGAATACGGGATTCTTAGCTTGTATTTTTTTGTTTTGGAGTAACCGATATAACATATCAGCAAGATCTTCAGTTACCCCGATCATGGATCTTGTGACAAGGCCGAAAAATATCAGGAACTCAAAAACAAAAACTCGTTTTTTATTAACTATTCTAAATGTTCTAAATGTTAGTGTAAATGTAAGTTTACAAACCAATATATACTCGTATTTATACAATTTTGGTGTGTTTAAGGTCTTGTCAAAGTCTGACTTTAAAAATAACCGTCAATAATCAAACACTGGGCTCTTAAATACTACTTATGAATAAACTTACAACAGATATTTGATATGTTCAGATATTCATTTTTATTTTTATTCATTACAATGTTGTAAATGTGTTACAATGAAATGTAGAACCCAGCTTGTACCAAAGGCTGGTGCAGTGAAATATGTTAAAATAATCTGTGCCACAGGTTACCAGAATAAAACTAGAAACTAAAATAATTTTAGTCACTTGATCTCATGTTGAGAAATATTGATACCGAGATCATCTTTAGCGTTGTTTCTTCTAATGTTATCCGACAAAATAATGTTTGTTCCCATTTGCGATCGCGGCGAGTCTCTTATTAGGCGTTGTTCTACGTGCGTAGCTATAAGCACGACAATTGTGACCAATGTGACAAAGAGATGAGACACTGACACATGTCATTTTAAGTATCGGTCGTGTCATCTTGTCGCGTAGCTTTGCTCACGTATGACAATGCCTGAGCGACGAAACGTGACAAGCGTTACGCAACGCGATGCGACCAATACTTGTGTAAATATCGTCTAATTAATGTCAGTAACGTTCCATCACTTGGCCACTCTTATAAACGTACATACTTTTGATATTGCCGCGTCGCGTCGCTTCGCTCCGCTTTATCACGTAGGGCAAAGGGTCATAACCGGAATTCAGTGATCCGATTGTTAAATATTTGTAAAAATATTTCTCTCGGGTGATTTGAGGGTGTCTCCCACAGTCATTGATGAAACATACGCTGACTCAAAGCGTTAAAAAGCCCTTACAAAATACAACGACTCCATTAAGGTTCTCGGTAGCTCAGTGGTTAGAGCATTGCACAGGACTTCCAAAGGTCGGGGGTTTCGATTCCTCCCCGATGACCGGAGCCGAAAATATTTTTTTATGTGTCATGTCTTTTCGGAATTCAGTGCTTCAAACATATCCCTGAGTCCATCTCTGCATCCAATTCCCGTCTTACAGCAACCTTACCCCGCCTCCCCGCTACCAAACTTCCATACTTTGTAATATGCAAATGCGAAGCGTTAGGCGTCTTAAAATGAATTAATGACACAGGTGACTACCCTCAGGAGATGGAGGGCGGGAAGGGGGGGGGGGGAAGTCTAAGATGCGGGTAGGTGGGTACTTTTGTGTTTTAAAATCAATACTGGGTTGAGATGGAAGATGCGGGTATATGTTATGTTAGTTCCGTGGGTGTTTTAGATGATTGGAATACGTGGTAAGTGTGTGGTGACTGATGATTTGTGTTTTATTGGTGACAGATAAAGAACAAATACTTATAAGATAATTATGAATAATAAGTGGAATAAAATAAAACTACTAAGATAATTTATACATATACATGTTGACGTGGCTATGAATACATTATAATGCGAGACGGCATGAGTTTGTAGTTACATACTTATTTAGCTTTTGTGTGCAACGTTTGACCTCAGTATAATACACCACAATTTTTTAATTAGTACAAAAATTTCAAGGACTGATTCTTCTCCTTATACATATCAACTTTTTTTATGGGACCAACACCGAAATCTCAAAATAAAAATTGACTTCCCCATACAAAAGTGCCGATCTGCTGAGACCAGTTTGTATGAAGAAGTCGATTTTTTTTGAGACTTTGGACTTTGGTCCTATACAAAAAGTTTTTGTGTTTAAGCAGTAGAATCAGTCCTTGAAATTTTTGTACTAATTAAAAAAATTGGTTGCCTGTAAAGTCGGTATACGGGCGAAAGTTTTACGTGACAACGACTTTGAGTGGTAAAATAATTTTAATGTGAATATTCATTCGTATAACATGAACCGGTGTGTATGCCTATCTCTCTCACTCTCTCTCTCTCGCTCTGTCTCTCTCGCTCTTAGGCGGGTTAACTGTGCTCGAGTGGAAGGGACGCGTGCCTTTCACTTTTTATGTCTGTCTCACTCGCTCTTAGGCGGGCTAACCATGCCCGAGTCGAAGGGACGCGTGCCTCTCACTCGCTCTCATTGTGAGCGCGGAACGTGAGCGGAGCGTAACGCAGTTTCTTGAAGTGTCACCCGGCAAACCAATTTATAAGATGTTGTCACGTCAAAAATAGTGATGTATAAAACATAAAGATGACTGACTGACATAGTGATCTATCAACGCACAGCCCAAACCACTGGACGGATCGGACTGATATTTGGCATGAATGTAGATGTTATGACAGGCAACCGCTAAGAAAGGTTTTTATTTTATTTCACCCCTAAGCGCCTAACATAGGTGTACGAGCCACGCCGTAGATTGGATTCATCCGCACTTCAGCAGCGTGCGCCAGGAGATGGGGGCGGCATCATCTTCCTCGTCTTTTGGAGTTGCCAATATGAACGAGCTAGCATCGTAAATGGAAATTGCCCATCATCAGATCGGCGTCAGCGACCCATAGCCGATGGACACTTGGCACTCTACACCGACGGCACACGTCAACATTATCTTTACATGTATTCATAGTTTAAGTTCAATCTAAATACACGTTCATTAGCACAAATAAAATAGTACCAACCGTAAGTGTTAGAACGGCATACAACGGGTTGGTTTCTTACTATAACTTTTCCTCCTGAGTCGCTATTACTCAACACATCTGAAAACTGTAGACACACCCTACAATAGGGGTTGCATGATAATTTTGTCTGAAACTTGGTGGCAAAAAACTAAAATACACTTGGAAGAAGTCGCCGGCCCGTGTCCGTATGTGCACCGCCTGTATGTTTTCTACTTGGGCCTGTGGTTGACTGGTAGAGAATACCTCTGCATGATGCAATACATTAAGTCCATAAATTTACACAAGTTTCTGCAGAAGTTTTAAAATAAATAATGAATAAACTTAAGGAACGATAGCTTAAATAAAATAAAAAATAATTACCTAGTATTTTTTGTAACAATGTCACACCAATGCTACTTACACATTGAAAACACATTTATGAAACATATAGATAAATTATTCGTAATTGCAAAAAACCGGTTATAATATATAGTTGTACAAGATAGTCAAACAAACATAGTCTAAAGATAAGCGGGCAACAGCTGTTTGGTCACCAGACCGGCCATGAAGTCGGCATTAGACCCTCCGTATCACATATTCGGTCAAACTACCAAGGAAACTCGATTTAAAGCAAAATGAGGAAATTTCTCATTTTTCCCTCGACGTAAACACAGTTAGGTCCAATGACTAAATCAACAATAACTATTGGGAGGAAGATATTAAACCGAGAATAAGCTAAAAGCATTGAGTAATACCAAATTTAAATTTTACAATAATTTGACAGCAAAAATAATTTGATTCGACGATAATAACGCTACATAAATAATAGTACAAGCAACCCTAACCCAAAAATTTCAATAATTACAGTGCCTTTAAGAAATATATTGTTCAATGTTTTTTTTTTTAAAATAAATACGAAGTACTTACCTATCTACACTAATATTATAAAAAGGAAAGATTTGATTGTTTGTTTGAATTGAATGGTTAACTGTATTGAAAAAAAAAAAACTTTTAAGAATCTTACATTATTTAATACGAGTAAAAAGGGATCCGCGTGGAAATTTTGTCCACCCGCGCGAAGCTAGGAAGGGCCGCTAGTATTTAACATTAGTCAGTCATTGTACTTTATTAAAGGGGTCTGGGTACTTTTGTATGGACCAGTGGCGTCGTTTTTTTTTTAAGCGGCCAATGACTTTTTGCCTCTTGTTTTTAACGTTACCTTACCCAAAGACTATTTACACAAAATGATTTGCTGTAAGTAATATCGGAGCTGATTTATGGCCTTTCGAAGTTTTTTTGTAATATGTATAAAATTATAAAACAAGGTCGACAGATTGGGCATTTGATGAGTAATAACCACATTAGCTCATCACAGGATCAGTGCCATCCATAGTTTCACGTCTTTTACCTTTGTGGGATAGAAATAATCTAAGTTCACAAGTACCAATGGCCACGTTTAACATGTTATATTGCTGGTGATAATTGCTAGTGGCATCGCCATGATCCTTAAAACTGTCCAACCCCTAGATTGGTTTTTACGATCTGCGCGAGACGAGAATCAGTTCGCACATTCTTAATTTATCATTTATCCCGGACCAGCATGGAATATAGAAGAAGACCAGCAGTGCTAATCTACAAGTAATATTCCAAGCTATGTGGTACACTTCTGCGCCTACTTTTACCAATGTACCTAACAAACTGACAATCAATACTACAAACACAGGTAGGTAATCAAATAATGAATTTACAAGTATATAATACACAAAGGAGTATAAATCGCTGCCTTGTCATGCACCAGAACCTCTACAGACTGGTACAGCTAGTCAAGGAAGCCATGAAGGAGCAGGCAACCTAATGTTATGAACAGTTGCGCCACACGTTTTTACCACTAAATCATAATAGTTTGTACTAAAAACGTTAATTACAAACGTTATACACAAATGAATATTTTCAATCAACTCATCGTAGAAAATGAACTGTATCATTTTCTAAATCTTGCCGGATAATCGTGTCCAAAAATTGTGCTTGAGGAGTAAGATTTTCTTGATATCTGCCCCATCCCAGAAACCGTATGATGCTAGAAGAACTACACATGAACAGTAGTGCTCCAATATCGCCTGTGGTCCTGGGAAGCCTTTGTCCGACAGAATATAAACAAAATATTGCATTCTGTTGGTATGCCGTGATTGGATTCGGCCTATTGGTTAAAAGCCAAGGATCAATGCAATCTAAGTTTTGCTCACGGTATTCTTCTAAATTGTGTTCTTTGTAAACTTCAATTAATATGTATGTGATGTTGTTGTATATTATTATTATTATATGATTCATTTTTTATGTGCTCGCCGTAGTAACTACGAGCATGGTCAATTTGGTATGTGCCAAGTGCATATACTATGAGTTTGTCCGCGTTCATTCGCGAGAAATCAGAAAATTCGGCACTCATAGATTTAAAGGCTGTAAGATCTGTGATTGAGGTGTTCTTCTTAAACATATTTGCTAAGACGATTACGGTTGCCATCGCATAACGGGATGCGAGTTAATATTTGTTGAACCAATCTATGGTCTACTTAGGGAACTCCAAAGGCATTTTCGTGAGTCAAAAGCTTTTTTAACTAATAGCTGATATTCATTTTCATATCATGAATCACATGTCGCCTAGAAATAGCATTCTTTTAAATAAAGCGCTGTACTGATGCCCGGGCTCCATTGACGGCCTTAGCAAGATCCCGGTGGCCACCAACACAACAATATTGTATATGGCACGTACCAAATTGAAAAAGTGCGTAGTTATTATAGCGAGCTCATTAAAAATTAGTACGCCATGGCCACCCAACGACCGTCCCCTGTAATTGGCTGCGATGCTGCTACTGCAGAGGACCACGGGCCTGCCCATTCACCTCGTCGCTTCTTAAGACCAAGCAAAAATGAGCCACTATCGATATACTCGTTCATTTACGATGCAATATCATAAAAAATCGTCTATGTAAATGAGAATTTCAAAGCTAAATATCTTCGTTCCGATACCGTTTACAGAAATGTGTCCATAATAGCTTTTGCTCGCTTTTTACTGTTCTTTCGAAATATCCAAGTTTCATTAGTGGCCGCGCAAATTTGAAAACGACGCCAATTTTACCCAACCCCCTTTGGCACAAATGGTAGGGGTAGTCTATAGTACGTTTAGTGGTCATTTCATTTATTTATTTATTTAAGCTTTATTGCACAACAATACTTTGTACAAAAGGTGGACTTAACGCCGTAGGGCATTCTCTACCAGTCATACCTTTGGGCTAAGCAGAAATGATTAGTGGGCGGTGCGACAAAATAAATAAATAAATATATATATATATATATATATATATATATATGATTACATATTTAAAATACACATAATATATACAAATATACACTAAATAAGTAAATAAATTTGACGAACTGTTAAAGGAAGATCTATAATGACGGTTGCGATAAAGTAGTCATCGGACATACCGCCGACTGACCGACTAACGGTACGTCAGTCTGTAGGGGAGCGCGGGGCTTATTGTAACAGGGGTAAGTAGTAACAGGCTCTTTACACCGGGATCTTAAACGTTATTAACGTATTTTTTTGACTCGATTTAACCTCTAAACCGTGCTACATCATGTTTTTATAGCCACTGTTCCGCTGGCCAGCGCAGTGAGGGACAGTGTGCACGCGCTTCATTTTTGCCTGGTGATATAAAATTGTACTGTCGTAAAATTTTGGTTTGCGTTTTCAATATCGACTAATTTCAAATTTTCTACATCTTATTTCCATTCAAATTTATCTATCTCTGAAAATATGTAACAGTTTTTATGATTGCTAAATTATTTCAATAGTTATCTTGATCAATGTTAAAAATCATACCGTGAGGTTAGTTGTAACAAAATCCCGGGGCTTGTTGTAACGTGTTACAACATGCCCCAAGTTATGCAGTTGATACCTACTTTTGTCCTCTGTTGTAGAATGGGGGTATATAAAATACAGTAAGAGCATATTAATATATAGTCATAAGAATGTAAATTATCCAATAATAAAACTGGAGTGGGCAAAGCTAAATAAAGATCTTATGTTCAGATTCAGAATCAAAAGCAGAAGAGTGGTATTGTCTGGTATGTGGTGAACCTTACACAGATACAAAGAAAGAAGATTGGATAGATTGTTTCATTTGTAAGTTGTGGTCACATATAGTATGTGTTAAAGGAGACATTATGTCTTTTCTTTGGATTAATTGTAACTCAGATGAAGACGGAATTTAATTATAATGTAATCCACCAAATGTTGATTCTTACATAAGTATAACACTTTGTTAGATAGCTATTAAGAAGAGATAAGTTCGAAGCATACCTTAGAAGTAAATAACTTAATTACTCAGTGTGCCATGATGATTATAAGTAGTGTTTAACTAAATAAAACTGTTAATTTTCAATTTTTAAGTGTTAATAATTGAAAAAAGTGTATTTCAGTTGATTTTTGATAAGAATTACATAATACTTACTTTAGAAAGATGTCATT
Organism: Pyrausta despicata; assembly: GCA_963921415.1. Taxonomy (NCBI): domain Eukaryota; kingdom Metazoa; phylum Arthropoda; class Insecta; order Lepidoptera; family Crambidae; genus Pyrausta; species Pyrausta despicata. The sequence continues at coordinate 8,174,577 of OY992869.1, forward strand.
TTTGTTAAACATAAACAAAAAAATAAAAGATTTGAAATATTATTGTAGATAGTTTTGTCGTTACTACTTGCCCCGGTGGACGTTACAACTTGCCCCAAGCACGAGGTAAGTTGTAACAACGCACTTCTTCTAGAAAATAATTGAGTGTAAAATAATGACCAATGATTATGGTATTATTTTTTCTTGATTTGTTAGAGGAAAAGTAACAGTATCCATCCATCTTTATTTAGTAGAAATGTAATCAATAGATCTTAAGATATATGAGTTTTAATGAAAACTGTTACAACAAGCCCCTCGCTCCCCTACTCTCACACACATTATGTGGTTGACGATTACGTTTTTGTTATGTATCTTTACTAAATAAGTTGATATGTCATCAGAAGTTTTCTAAATTCTTCAGGCGCTTGTATTTACAGGTATGTGCAGATTGAAAATTTAGAGGGGGGTTTTTCCGCAGTGAAATGATTCTATCTTCATCATCATCATATCAGCCTGTTTCGCCAAGGAGCGCCACAGCGCACGATCTCCCGCCCTTTGCATTCAGTCACTACCAGCAGCCTTCTTCAGGTCGTCTGTCCATCTAACCGGGGGGCGTCCCACACTACGTTTACCTATGACAATAACGAGGTCATACGGCATAAGACTAAGGTAACTGATGTTGTCCAAAAATGTAGCAAGCTAAAGTGGCAGTGGGCTGGCCATGTCTGTCGCAGAACCGACGAGAGGTGGAGCAGGAAGGTTCTCGAATGGAGACCACGCTTAGGTTAACGTATTGTGGGACGCCCCCCGGCTAGATTCTATCTTAGCAGTTAAAAAAGATTCATGAAGGTTTATTGAAAAAAATATATATAGGTATTTAAGATTTTGTAAGGGCTTTACGAAGCCGTATAAGTACTTTTTTTTTAATTAACAAGCTGTGCCCAGCGGTCTTATCCGCATAGAAACCGTTAACTACGTATCCCATAAGAACCGCAAAGTTTTACGGGATCAAAAGTATCCTATATCCGTCTCCTGGTTTTGAGCTACATCTCCACCAATTTTCAGCCAAAACGGTCCATCCGTTATTGAGTTATAAATAGTGTAACTAACACTACTTTATTTTATATATTACTACCTGACCCAGCAAACTCTGTTCCGCCTTAGAGGCAATTAATAAGCAGACTTTGAATTTTATTCAATTCATTTTTATTTCAAACATGATAAAATGGATCCTTTGTCCGTTGCCTAGTTCTAAGCTACCTCTCCACCAATTTTCAGTCAAATCGGTTCATCCGTTATGTTATAAATAGTGTAACTAACACCACTTTCTTTTATGTAGATATTCATACATTAAATTTTAATATACAAAATTTTAATAAGATTTAATTGTTAAACGAAAGTAACATAGTTCGGCTAAAGACATTAGAAGCTTACTCTCAGGCATCTATGGTTCTATTTATACCCTAACAACCTAAACAATTGGCTAGACGACACCACCAATCGTTGACATACTTTTTATTGTCTGTCAAAACGGTCTGCCTCCATAGATTTCGTATGGTAATAAATGATTGTGACGTCACGGTCATGTGTCAGAAATCGGAGTCAATTGACCGAATATTTATTGCGTTTTGTGTGTTTAAAAATTGGTTTCTACAGCTTTTTTGAAATATATTGGTTGTATTAACTTCATAGGGGCTATGTTTTTTAAACACCATGTTCTTGACAATATTTAAGATAGGTGTCATCATCCCAATTAGGGCGAGGTGAGGTCTATCGGTCGCCCTTGACCGCTCTCACTCATTCTTACTTATCCACACTTATGAAGGAATAACACAATGTGTTGTGATAGCTTTGTGAGTCTGTTGCGGGAAAAAGCAAAATAAAAAGATAAGTAAAATACGCAAAATTAAAAAGATCAACTTTGATTCAATTTATAACTTCATATCACTTTGTAATATTACAAAATATTGTCTAAATATAGACCTAAAAATAATGATTTAGGTTATATTATAATACTTATATTTTTCGTATCCTTCTTAAACTATTGCAATTTCTTTCATCCTAGTAAGATGCTGCAATCTTTGTTTGAGATATTTTTCGCAGCAGAATTACCACGGAAAAGTTCGTAGCATGAGTTTTGAAATATAAGTGCTATTCGTTTGAGAATGCTTTCGCAATTTTGGTACTTTACTTAGCACTAAAAATAGGTTTTGGTTCTATGAATAAAATCTACTAAATAAAACTGTATGTATCGAAGGAGTTAAAATTATACCGACGCTAATACTTCGAATGAAGGACACTAGAAGATTTTTTTTCTTTTCAAAATAAAATAGGTACTCATACGACTGCTTCAACTTACATAGTACTGTGAGAAAAAATAACCAACTTTATGAGCTCCCCACATTTGTAATTTTACTTATAGGTTACACAGAAAACTAGTCCAAAACTAATATTTCACACCAATATCTATGTGATTATATTCCAGTTTGTAAAGCCCCTTTGCTATCTTCTTTACAAAAACTAACACTTTGAAGATAAGCATTCTACAATAGATAAACCTGTTTGCTCGAAGTAACAGGTCTTTAAAAAATAAGACTTGACCAAAAGGGTCGACTGGAGTTTGAACAAAAAACATTCTTATCACATTCCAAGAAAGCTCAAAATACTATGTGCCCTTTTTTAATGTCTTCTGAAAGAAAAGAAAATACACTATTCGAAATTAGAACGCAAACCGCTCGAATCCGGTTTTCGGTCGGTGTAAACTGGATATTTCTAGTTTCTATCCTTGTATTTTGTTAAAAAGAAGAGAATTGGACATTGTCGGGTGTGTCACGAGGTCATAGAAGTCATGGGAAGACGATTTTTGATGAAGCAATAAGATAGTTAAGAATCAATCTAGTTTTTGAACAGGTTCTGTGGGATATTTTTGAAGTTTCTGTAGCTTACAATTTTTATTTGATTTTTAGTAGTAATGAATTGCATTTGTAGTCCGGTACTCGTACTTACCAAGGTAGTAGTGAAAACAAAAACTAAAAATGTGATCTACACGTAAATTAAGTTCTTGTTTGAGTGACTTAACACATTAAGGTACAATCTGCCAGACACGATCAGCTTTAGACACAATAGAGGTTTTATTGTTATAACGTCTATAGGCGTGCAGTGTGTGTGCAATGACAACCACTTTGGTGTATTGGTCAAGAATTTGACTATTGACTGAGAGGTTGCGGGCTCGATCCCCGCACTGTACAAACATTTGTGTGCATGAACATGTCTGTTTGTAATACTGGTATACAAACAGACATGTTATATGTATCTATTTTTTTTTGTAATACCACTGTTGATTCCGATATCTGTAACACAAGTGCTTAAGCTACTTACCACGGAGTCAGATCAATGTATGTGATGTTGTTGTATATTTATTTATTTATTTAGTGTTCGTGGATGTGTTAATAGTCACACACAAAACCACACTAAACTTAGGTCGTATACAGAAAGACAGCTAGAACCTTATAGGCGCTTACCGGCGCTTGACAGCGCTGGTCCGATCTACGCAAAGGAAGCAGGTTGAAGCAGACCAAGCAATATGTCGGACATCGGACGATGATACAAGTAGGTATTTATAAAAAGAAAAACGTTTTCGTTCCAAATTAAAGTTTGAAAATGGAATTGATCTTCTGTATCTTGCGTGATATATGAAACATTCTGACTAACAGAGGGCACAAATGTTGAATTGGATGACCGAGATCCTTACGTTTTTTGAAAAAAGTTGTTAATTTGCACGACAGTTTGTCAAACGTCAGTAGTGACAAGTGACAGTTGTGCGAGCTTGTGTCGCTTGTGTTGTGGCGAAGATTTTACGTGACACCGATCATGCTTGAGTGGGAGAGAGACGCAAGACATTCGCCGGTCCGGCAGGCCTCTCTCTCGTTCGGTGACTCATCGTTACGTTACCGGGCGTTACACTTTTTCATGAGTGACTCCGAGCCGCAACCTAATTTAAGACGTTGTCACGTCAAAATAACCACGAAATATCCTTCTAAAATAGCTTCGTGAAAAAAACGAAAGAAAAGCTCAAACTTTCAAAGCTGTTCAAAAGTGCCCCTTTCTCTATTTATTCCATAATCCAGCGAGGAAAATCTGTGTCATGGCATGCTACCCACCTGCTGACACGACGTAGGTAGGTAATAGACCATTTTGGCACTCATTGTTAATTATTGTACCACATTTGAATGTGTCATATAAATAATTTCTTATTCATATAACATAAGTGTCATAGCACAAAACATTCCGTGGCGTGTATCTTAAAGCCACATAAATAATCCACCGCTTTTATACTAGACGTTAAAAGTCCAATTCTCATACTAAACCTAGTTTAGCGCTTCAATCGCTTAGCTGTCAAACGACCCACTAGCTACATGTACAAACACCCCACCATTCCTCGAGGAATTCGAAATTCGAACGCCTCGCACCGCCATCTTGTGCAAGACGTCGATAGAGAATAAACTAGTGCCGCGCATTTTTTTCTAGAACGTCTTAAGTTGGCCATTTTTACGCCACTATAGCTCTTACGGCGTCACCTTACGACGCCAAATCGCTCGCGTAAAAATGTTACCCGATTCCGTCTTGGCTTGTGTTTTGAAATAACCTAACTGGCTTTGACTCACGCAAAATTGTTCTTTACTCACTAATTGTTAAAGTTGAAAAATAAGTGTGCTTAGTTTCGAAATTTCAGCGTTTCGCGTTCGAATTTCAAAACTATAATCACAATGCACGCAGTCACAGTGTTGCTGTCTCGTTTTATAATGCAGCTTGAATACACGATAGAGCGAGACGTACAGATAGCAGTAACTTCGCGCGAATGGGCGTTTCGCGGATAGTGGATTAAGTTTGGAAGAAGTTTGGAAGTACGGATTTTATTGGATTTTCGTTTCGTTCGTCATAGCGCGGTGTGTTTGTCATTAGAATTACAAGATGTCTGCGTTTTAATGAGTCAGAGGTTGAGTTTGCGGTCCCGAATTTTTGGGATCGAGTAAAATAAATTTAACCGTTAGTAGTTTGCAACGAATTCGGTGATTTGAATTTTAAAACTATTCAAATCGGAGTTTTAGTAAGTTGAGAGATGGCTAAAGGTTTTTTTTTAAATAACATTAAACGGTTTTATTTAGTTTGCCAGTTTCATTGTGAATTAATTGTTTGTTTCGGTCGAATCTAGTTATTGAATTTTGACACCCTTCCTGTTGTCAGATTGGTACCTGAAAGGTACACTTTTTTATTCTGGTGCAATCTCGCAATCAAATGGCAAAAATAGCCGTTCAATCAAACAGCTCATTGACGAAACCATGCCATTCAATCACACTTCAATCTTTTTAATTGAAAAATTTGACGCGCTCTAAACGTTCAACTCCACAGATGATTCAAAAGCGGCTGTCACATTGAATTAGTTCACCTGTGACCACCGCAGTGCTAGGTGCGTTTTGTTTTCAATATGGCGTCTACTAGCAGCTGTTTTTTAATGATTGCAAGATATTTTTAGTACTAGTAGATAAACATTATAGGTAGTGTTATTTTCTTAGTAATTAATTTTCACGATGTGTTCAAAGACTCATACTTGAAGGTGATATCTAATGTAAAGAACATAACTGTGAACATAAAGGTGTCCATAACTCAGACGGATGCAGGACTTTTAAATAAACATTTAGAAGATTTTTAAGTTTTTGACGTGACAACGTCTTATAAATTGGTTTGCCGGGGGACACTTCAAGAAACTGCGTTACGCTCCGCTCACGTTATGCGCTCACAATGAGAGCGAGTGAGAGGCACGCGTCCCTTCGACTCGGGCATGGTTAGCCCGCCTAAGAGCGAGTGAGACAGACATAAAAAGTGAAAGGCACGCGTCCCTTCCACTCGAGCACAGTTAGCCCGCCTAAGAGCGAGAGAGACAGAGCGAGAGAGACAGAGCGAGAGAGAGAGAGTGAGAGAGATAGGCATACACACCGGTTCATGTAATACGAATGAATATTCACATTAAAATTATTTTACCACTCAAAGTCGTTGTCACGTAAAACTTTCGCCCGTATACCGACTTTGCAGGCAACCAATTTTTATGAAGGACTTATATTTGATGTTATTCACATTGGAAAAAAATAATAAGAACAAGGTATAGCTTATTGTAGAGGACTTGTGATAAAGACTTTCTTGGGTGATAATTTTTAGTAAGTTTCCAAGATTTATCTCCCAAAAAATTACAAATAGATTTCCTATTATTTCAAATTATAAACTTAAGTAATGGTCATTCTATTTAATTTGCCACATAACCAGTTGGCTAAGCTTCGCCTAGCTGAAGTGTTTAACGTTGCAGTCAACAAGTCGGCTCAATGACGTATAGACGTGTAATTGAATGGCGTTGTTCAGTCACAGGGTTAGCTGTTTGATTTAACGGCAATTTAAACCAGTTGGCTGCGACAACAATACAAATTCATAACCAGAAGGTATATTGTATGCTGACTGTCAACATAATTTTAAGTAATAAATATATTAATAATATTTTATCTAAATACTTAAAAAGTAACAAAAAAAGTTTTCTTTCTCTAAATAATTTTCTTTATTTAAACATTTTTTTTTGTATAGCATTTTCAAAAGTATGGTTCCCCCATTGAGACTTAATGATCAATCACAGTGTAGATTTAGAATGATTAGAAAAGATTAGCCCTCATAAAATAAAAACCTAGTATAAAATCTTCTCCCAATTGGAATTTATGCCTTTGTTTTAAATAAAAAGACGGATGCTTATGAAAGCATCCGTGAAACCACTATGAGGTTGCTTTTTAAATCATTGTAAAAAAAAAACTCATATTTACCCCATTTTTAAAATAATTATATGTTATTCTACATCGTTATTAACTATTTGCTGCTACCGTCACACTTACTTATCGGTCCGAATTTCTTTAAGTGCTCCTTAGCCTGCAGCCAGCCATGATTTATCACTGTTCAGGATAGATACCTTCAACATATATAAGACTAATAGACCCGGCAGACGTTGTCCTGCCCGCTGTTTTAACAACTTTCCCTCATTTTCTCATTGTTTCAACCTTCCCTGGACCTTCACAAATACTTATTTAAAGACTCTAATTAGTCAAATCGGTTCAGCCTTGAGACTTAGTGAGACTAAGGAACAGAGATTAATTTATATATAAATATATAGATAGGTAGCAATTCGGACCGATGCGTAAGTGTCACGGTAGCTCAATTGGAAAAGCAATCGCCCGGCTTGCGAGAGGTGCGGGTTCGAGTTTCATCAGTGCATTTCAGAGTAGCATCAGTGGACGTCCGTTTTTTCTTCCGGGTTTTCGTAATTCTTCCTATATCTGTACTATAAGACGTGACTTCGTACTAAATTTCAAGATTCTAAGTTTACGGGAAGTACCCTGTAGGTTTTGATTCCCGTGCGAGTTTCGAAAATTTGCGGAATTTTGCGGCCTAAATGGCTGTATCTTTTGATTGCGTTGGCTTAGAAGGTTGATTTTTCTACAGCTTCCAGAAACAGTAGACCTAAGTATCATATAGAAATTTCAGTTTGATACCTCCACGCGTTCCTGAGAAAAACGGTCTTAACAGACGGACGGACGGACGGACAACAAAGTGATCTTATAAGGGTTCCGTTTTTTTCTTTTGAGGTACGGAACCCTAAAAATAATGAGATACCCCCGACATGAGCTAGGAACGCAGCTGGTGAGGTCCAACGGCTGGCACAGATTTTGACCAGCCATAGCTAAAACCCTCCGTGATAAAATTATCTTTCGAATTGCTTTGAAATCGGTTCATCCGTTCGGAAGCCGCTTCTTCAAAGGAACACCCCGGTCACGGAACCTAATGGAACACGGAACTCGGTCCAAGGAACTTTCACACTGGGTTTCTAGAACCTTCTGTTTGACACGAAGTACGCTGGTATTACCAGAAGGTAGCAACCTTGGTTGATGTAGGGATCTTGAATAGGCATGATGACGACTATCTTTAATATTTTCAAGGCCATGGCGTTTAAAAAACATAGCCCCTATGAAGTTAATACTACCGGTATATTTCCAAAAAGCTGTAGAAACCAATTTTTAAACGCACAAAATTCAATATAGGTTCGGTTAATTGACTTCGATTTCTGATACATGACCGTTACGTCACGATTTTGTATTACCATACACAATTTATGGAGACAGACAGTTTTGACAGATACTAAAGAGTATGTTAACGATTGGTGGTCTAATCTAGCCTATTCTTATAGGTTAGAAAGGAGTACTAGAATTATGGGGTGAACAAACCAAAACCAAAAATTATTATAAGTAAAGTAGGTCTTATAAGAAGTTAGACTTCTCTGATTTGCCTTCCCATTAAAAAAAAGTAGGTTAAGAGAAAAATAATATTTTTCTTCAAGTTTATAATCATATTGTGTATTGCCATCGCAACTAAACGTGTTTACCTACTATTGTAAATTATGTATTGTAATTTCAGCTCAGTCGGACACTGGGATGTGGATGAAATTAAGCTTACAAGATTTTATAATAATAATAATAATAATAATATAATTACTTCAATACATACATGATCTGACTCTGTGCTAAGTTAGCACTTGTGTTACAGATATCACAAACAACAGTGGTATTACAAATAAACTTAAATAAATACATATAACACCCAGACCAGTACAAACTGACATGTTCATGCATACAAATGTTTGTACAGTGCAGGGATCGAACCCGCGACCTCTTGGTGTAATAGTCAACTTTTTGACCATTTCACCAAAGTGGTCGTCAAATAAGTAATAATCTTAAGTTCTCGATAATAAGCCAAAGAGTTCAAACTCAGCAAAGTAAGCAGTGCTTAGCCGCGACCGGCGCGTTACGGGCTAATGAAATCCCGCTCGGATTCACGGACACATACCTACGTAATTGCTACGTTCAGATTGTGGACATGCCCCGAACAGGGACGGCCGTGGAGTCGAAAGCTAAATGTGCTAAATGTTTATTATTATTATAGTTGATGGCATCAGGCGTTACTTTGCGGAAATCCATGACGCGACTCGTCGCTACGTCGCTCGTAGTCTGTCGAAGCGAAAACATCTCCTGAGGATGCCACGTGTAGTGGCGAAACGCGTCGAGTGTTTGTTGGTGTCAGTGTTGTGATTCCAGGTGCATCTTCTGTGTCATGTTGTGAGTTGTAGGTATTGTCCTGCGACTTCCAGTTCTAGCTTTTTCAGGTGATTACAGTTGGATGTATTTTGGTTCCTGCGCTAGCGTCGTTTAGTGGAAATTTATAGCAAAATAACTCTCTTTTTCAGCTTTGCTAGATGTTTTTTTTTAAATAGAAGAGTGAAAATAATTTCCCAGAGATTTCATGAAAAATATAAAAAAAACTAATTACTATCACGTAGGTAAAGGTTGTGGATATGACCCGCAGTGGATTGAATTTTATGTGGAATTTCTAATTTTCTTCTTCGATATGATTTATGCACTACCAAATGCTTGTTCGAACTATTATAAATGTCTAGTTAGCTGGAAACAACGTAAACAGTAGTCTAGCTGGATTGTTTTTAATTCTAATAAGAATAATGTTCTCATTCAGATTAAACATGATTCTAGCGTTCGTTGATCTTACATTGCTAGTCAATTGGCAACTTTCCAAGCAATTTAAGCTTTAGTCAAATTGTAGTATTAATTTACTTTTTGTTGTTTTATTATACAATAAACTGGAATATTGGCGTACTCTTGCCAAAGCGTTAATTATTCTTTTATTAATATACTATTCGTTCATTCATTCGTGTCAACACGAGTAGCTGAAGACTGTACAAACTTTTCTATTTGCGAAAATGATTTTAAGCGTAAAGTAAAGAAAATGTATGAGATACTGTCTTGCACCATTCTGATTGTGATCACGGCGGTAATAGTCCATAAAAAAAACATTGAGCAGTCGGCAACCCGTACTCATTCACTTATATAGCCTTTACCCATTATTAAGTTGTAATTGTAACAATGCCATTCGAAAGTTTAGTAAGGTTTCATTAAATGAAAACTTTATGTATAAAGTCGACTCCACACCTCCCGCTGAGGTCGTCGGCCAGTCCGGCGGCGATTGACCGAATATTTGACAACAAAACACGATCGCATTGTGTACTATCCGCTTTGTAAACAAACCTACTTACTTGAATGGATTATATTACAATCAATGGTCTTAGTGCGTTGATTGATTGGTTATGATTTAAGTTAGTAAAAAAAAACTAGATTCGTTTTAGCGGTTTCGCTGGCGTAAAATTTGGTACTCTAATATATTACACAAGTTATTATACGTATAAACTGTCGTGAAGCGACAAAGAAGGGAAAAGGGAAACGAAAAGAATTGAGAAATAACAAACAAATTATATTGAAAGAAAAACAGGAAAAAAAAAGAAACCTAGACGAGTGAGAGGAATGAGTGAGTGAAAATGAGTGAGTGTAGTGAGTGGAGTGGGCGTGGGTAGGTGTCTTCTCAAGATTAAGCGGGTCCGGAGGCGCCGAAGTGAAGCGAAGCGTTCTTGGAGTAGTCCGTCGATGCGCAGCGGTGTAGAAGCTGGAGCGCAGCTGTGCCGGAAACCGTGAAGACACCGGTGATCAGCAGAGGTAGCCGCGATGGCTCTGTCAGCAAAGGCAAGCAGTTGATGTTTCCGATGTAGATAAATTTAGGAGGAGGCAATGCTCCCTCCGTGGGAGTAAAGTGAAAATCCTCCTTAATAGGAGCGAGTAGCAAAGTGGGTAATCCCTCCTCGGGGTAAAGAAGAATAGTCCCTCCTCAGAGTAAGGAGGGGCAAGTCCTCGCAGTCTCTCGGGCTAGGAGAGGATAGCCCCTCACAGACCCTCCTCAGGATAGGAGGGGTCAGTCCCTCGCAGGCCCTCCTCAGGATAGGAGGGTTCAGTCCCTCGCAGTTCCTCCTCAGGCAAGGAGGGGTCAGTCCTCAGTGTTTGAAGAGAGTGAGGTCCTTCCGGAGGTAGAGAGGTACTGGACTTCCTGAAGTTCTTCTTAAAGTGTCGTATAGTAAAGAGTTTACTGTTATAGAATCGAAGCCAGGAATAGAATGAGTCAGATATGGATGGTCTGGGCTTATATAGGGCCGGCCGTTCAAATTTAGAGCGTGGATAGAACGCGAAAAAACTCGTGCTTTGCAGAATTTGAAATGGAAATTGTATTGAAACTTTGCTAAAAGTTGTCAATTTTCAGAAAAAAATAATAAGACTCCCGTCACTCAAAATGTCAATCATAGTGTCAAAAAGTACAAAATTCGGAAAAATACTAATAAATCGTGTTCACAATAAGAAATAATTATGCTGAGAAGGAGAGGAAAACCATTTAAAAGTTAGTTATAACCCTTTTTCCCTATTTTACAGCGGAATATCACATTTATAGGTGATACAAACTTTGACGTTTATGAACACGTAATTAGAAATTCCTTATTTTTCAGTAAAAAGTGAACGAAAACAGATTCCACGGGAAAGAATAATAATTCACGCAAAATGCAAATATTGTGAGAATGAAAATGACTGGAAACCCAAACCGGAACAAATTATTAACAGTATACCAAGTGAGTATGCACGTCGCTACAAAACCTCTACCCTTTGAATCACTATATCAATTTTTTTTTAAAACAGCATCAAAATCCGTTGAGTAGTTTTAAAAATCTACTAATACTTATTTAGGGACAGACGCGGGAAGCGACTTTGTTTTATATTGTGTAGTGATTATTGATGTTACTCAAGTTTAACGAAAAAGTTAAGGAAAAAATCATTGTTATACTATTAGGAGAATTTTCTAAACATTTTGTAAGCAATATTAAGTAGGATTTTAGTCAAAGTAGATATTTGAATAAACGTACCTACATTAAGATGGAAACGTACATTCTTATCACTTCTTCTTCTTTCGTGTCGGCATGACGGGCTAAATTTTACTTGCCCAGAAAGCGGCTACCTATCACTCATTTTTGTAGAGGGATGATAGAATATCACCTAAATAGGTCGTTTAAAAAAAATGGGGTATAATATTTCTTGCTTCCATAGAGCTGCGATGCTCGCGTGTTATTTGGTAAAATAGTAAAGCTATCCTATGTAACGGGCATTTGAAGGTCCTGTATGTGTAAATAATTTTAAATTTCATCCAAATCAGTTCAGGAGCTTAGGCGTGAAAGCGTGATAGACAGATAGACAGAATTACATAGTTTCTCAATAACAAATTACTACCTACGGATGTGAATTGTTATGTAAAGTAGTTTAGGAAAAATGTAAGTTACCTTCTAAACTAGGAAAGGCTTCGTGTTGTTGAGCCGTATAGATAGATAGATAACTCTTTATTGCACACCATATAATTAAAAAAATAGCATCACGAACAGAAAAACGATCTCTTTCAGACAGAAATATATGAAAATCTTGCAAGGCCACTTAAATAGGTTTTGTATATTACCTTATTGATACAATATTTACTCCTCTTTGCACCTTTCTGATCATCGTCCCGTAAAATCACTGCCATCAAATAATCAATAGCATCTCATCAATAGCATCAATAGCTCTAAAATGTGTTTATGGTGCCTAGCAAGATGTTAAACAAGATTCGACGTCATGTATTTTTCATTTCTTTTAAGATAAAATCATTTTTTTCTAATAAAAATATTTATGAGATCTCGAACCATATATAAAAATCGAATTTGAAAAAAAAACTTCCTTTCTTTGAAGTCGGTTAAATGTCACACATTTCATTTCAAAATCCAACTTGCTTCTATTCCGCAACAGATGGCGATGTGAGATTTGCTAGCCATCCGCTAGACTTCACTAGTTACAGTTCAACTACTCACCGATAGGTGGCGTTACTATGTACTCCCGTAAAATAATTTAACGACAACTATGTACCTTGAAAGGCAACGAATTATTACTTATATTGAGTTAGGAAAACTAAGTAAGTTTTGAAAATTAATTATGCTGCTGATTCAGAATATTTTTGAGCCTTTTCTTTGTACCTGTGTAAGACTACGCAGTATTTTCATAGATGGCGTTAGCAGTTTTAGTTATAAGTTTGGGATAGATTATTTTTCTCTAATAAGATTTTAAACATCTTTCTCAAACCTGAAGGAAACTTCCAGAGGTAAGAAACAATTCATAAACGCCAGTTCACATTCAAGAATATTATCAATTAAGTATAAAAATGAATCGCAAAATGTGTTCGCAAGCGCAAATTTTGGGAACTGACTTTGCTACGAAGGTCAGTGTAGGTAGGTATGGCTGGTATATTGTGTTTTTAATTACGTTAAATCCACCTTAAGTGCCAATTTCGTTTATTAAACGTGTATGAAAAATATGACTGATTTTAGAACCAGTCACAGCTTACGTTAGAAAATAAGTCTAGTATCTTCCATTTAACTCGGTGCTTGTCAGAAATAAAGAAACAGCAGACCTTTGTACACATCCGTTTTTTTATCGGATAACGGACCGTTTTTTTCGCCGGATTAGCGGTGGTGTATGTTTTATAATGATAGTGTGTACACACTACATGTTACAGGACTCGTTAACGGGTACTTTGAAGCTCAAGGGTAAATAACTTCTTACTGCATGTCAAAAGAACATTCAGATGATGACATTCCACACAGATGATAACTTATCAGCCTTTCGTGTAGTACCTCGTTGCCTCGTTGGTGTAGTGGCAAAGTTTTTGCCGTACATCCGAGAGGTCTAAGGTTCGAATCACAGGTCGAGCCAAAATTGTTTTTGAGATTTTCTATCATGTATTTTCCAAAAACAGCTCGGAGTCGGGAAGTTGGCGGTGTTACACCCCTCGGAAATCACGTTAAGGCATTGGTTATGTGCCTTATCTCTCTGGGCCATGTCGGATTGCCTGATCACCGAACTTAGAGTGATGGAACAGTGAGTGCACCTGTGTATTGCGCTCATACTTGTGCACTATAATATCTCCTGCGTAGTTGACTGATCTCTGTTGAGTTGGGCCGCCGTTGTCGAAATTAGCCAGGAGGACTATCAGCCGTTCGACGCCAACTGCTGAGCATAGGCCTCCCCCAAGGATCTCCACCGCGATCAGTCCGCGCTTCCCGCATCCAGTGGCTTCCCGCGACCTTCACCAGATCGTCGGTCCACCTTGTAGGGGGTCTGCCCACGGAGCGTCGTCCGACACGCGGTCTTTCCGCCCCAACGGCCAATCGGTTAGTCGCGCTATGTGTCCCGGCCACTGCCACCTCAGCTGAGCAATCCTTCGAGCAATGTCAGTCGATTTAGTTCTAACTGCTTATCTCTACATTTCTGATTCGATCATGGAGGGAAATACCAAGCATCGCTCTCTCCATCGCTCGCTGGGCGACACACTGGCTGGATGATGATGACGATGAGGACTTATTTATTTAAGCTTTATTGCACAACAAAACTTTGTACAAAAGGTGGACTTAACGCCGTAGGGCATTCTCTACCATACCAGACTTATAGGGTCTTATTGCCACGTGAGATCTCATTTTTGAAACCTTTCGGTAATAAAAGTAATGTAAAAACTATTAATTCGCCACGGATCTATTGGCACCATATTCATACTTAATTAACTTGACAACTCATATTACCTAACTAGCGAAACCGGCAGACGTTGTGTTCAAGTGCTTCCTCTTGAATCACTCTATTTATTTAAAAAAAACCTGCATCGAAATCGGTTGAGTAATTTTAAAGATCTAAGCATACATACATACAGACATAGGGACAGTCGCAGGAAGCGACTTTGCTTTAAACTATGGAGTGAAGATTCTATTGCAATGAATAAGATGTATAGGTAGGTTGTCTGCCTGTCTATGTGTGTGTATTTTGTTTTTTTTTCTAAACAGAATTCGTTTAGAAGAGGTTTTCGTGCTATGATACTAAGTAACCTAGTTCTCATAATAATAGTTTATTTTATTTCCAGAAATATTAGGTACATAGTTAAACAAATTGATAGACCTACCTAAAACACTTAAGCATTATTAAATCATTACATTGTTACGTAATGTGTACCTACGACAAAATCCTGTATTTCGGCATACAACCTATATACACACTGTAAAGCCATTTCAAAGAAATCATTCTGATGGCACGTCAATTCGATAACTTTCAAACACAAATCAAAATTTAACCCCTCCGATGACCACTGTCCGTTATATTGTCCGTGTTTCATTATTTGCCGTCCGGTTTGCACCAAACTTGTTTATCATAAGAAAAGACGCTCAAACCAGTTCTGCTCAACACGTTTGTAATATAAAATGCTACATTTAGTAAGAAATATAAGACCCTGTAAAGTCACCATGGGAATTGAGGCCCAATTCTCGTGTAATCGAAAAAAGTTCACGTTCGTAAGAAATTCGATCCATCACCACTCGAACGCAACGTGTTATGCTGACCTGTCAGAGTTTGAAATTCGAATATGGATTTGCTTGTAGCTGTCATGTAATGCTCCTATTAATAATGTTTTTTAGTTATACTCCTAGGCTTAGCTCGCTACATCGAATTATCGTGCGGCAAAGTACGAATAAATAAATAAATAAAATAAATAAATATACAACAACATCACATACATTGATCTGACTCCGTGGTAAGTAGCTAAAACACTTGTGTTACAAATATCAGAATCAACAGTGGTATTACAAATGCACTTAAATAAATACATATAACACCCAGACCAGTACAAACAGACATGTTCATGCACACAAATATTTGTACAGTGCGGGGATCGAACCCGCAACCTCTTGGTTAATAGTCAACTTCTTCACCTTTACACCAAAGTGGTCGTCATGACCACGAATGCATGAGATCGTACCCGGACTGGTAATCTGCCACTGAGGTTACACCCGCATGGAACCCGTTTTCTATATATCCCTCAGGAGTCGTGAAGGTGGGATTAAAAGTGTGTTTTGTATGATTACACACTTTTAATCCCGTTAGAATCTAACTATGTTCCGAATATCAGCCAAATTAGTCCAGTTGTTTTGGCGTGAAAGAGTAAGTTTTTTCGAATGCAATGATTAACATCTTATTTCTCTGAACATGCGAGGTGATTACCAAATTTAAGATTTCAGAGATGCTTGTTACGGTACGGTTATTAGTATGTGCCTTAAAAGACCAGAAAATCAGCCGATGTTTTTTTTTAAAGTTGCTGAACATACTAAATTCGAGATTAATTTTGTGGGATCACAATCTGTTGCGGCCGACGACAGTTGAAAATCAAACATTGCGACACAAACACAAAACAAAACAATTACCTATCAAAATGACACAGCACACGAAGGTCCACACTTGCGAACCCTTCGCTACCCCATTTTCCCACGCGGACCCGCTGACCGCTGTCCGGTGTCCGAGTTAAGAAAGGGTTAGTTTCTAAGAAAACGAAAAACCGGTTTCGGACGCTTACTGGACACAGCGACTTGTCATTTTCAAGTGAGTTGTGACAGGGTTAAGAAGTGATTTTGTGTTTAAAAATGGAAAAGTGAAGTTTATTCGTTTACAAGGAAGAACGATTATGAAAGTTGCCAAGTGTTATTTTTAAGAAAGTGGTGTTAGTTACACTATGTATAACTAAAGAACGGATGAACCAATTTGGCTGAAAATTGGTGGAGAGGTAGCTTAGAACCAGGAAGCGGACATAGGATACTTTTTAACCCGTTCGACCGTGATTTCGAAAACAAAGGGATTCCACGCGGACGAAGTCGCGGGGGGGCACTAGTATTCAATATATCAGACTTTTATAAGTTTCTTCTGGGTTAGCTGTACCTCATCTAGTTTAGTTTAGATAAAAGAGCGAAGCCATAATAATATTTAAAAAATATGGAGATATTTGAATTCAGAAATGAATACCAAACCAATGTCACCATAGCGGTAATTTACCGAAATATATTATGAAAAGGAAACCATGGGTAACATTATGTGGAGATGACATAACGGAATCGATGGAGAACCATACAGTGAAATATGTCTAAGGTTTTAAAAGTTAGTAACCCATGTGTAGGCGAAAAATGAAAGGTTTATTGCTATTATACCAGAAGAGTGTCACTCTAGTATTCTATAATAAAACTACATACGAGTACCTACTTATAAAAAATATATTTAAAAAAAAAACTTGACATGGGTCAGAAAAAACCTTTGGAAGGATTTTGACCAGTCATAACTAATAACCACAGTGATTAAATCATCTATAGACCAAAAAAAACGCACTGAAATCGGTCCATTCGTTCAGGAGCTACGATGCCACAGACAGACACACATACACACAAACAGATGAGGAGTCAAACTCATAACAAGCCTCTTTTCGTTGGAAGCTAAAAATGTATTTCATACTACAACCTGCGCTGAGCATACTATAACCGAATCAGCGTGTTGGGTAGTGGCTCTAGCAACCATTTAGGTAAGTGTATAATTTTTATTACAAAGACAAATTCATTACGGTGACATTAATTTTATTAGAATAGTTATAGTTAAGTTAAGTAACCTTAAATAGTTCGATACATATTGTAACAGAGCCGAAACATCGGGAACTCATAAAACAAAAAAGTAAAAAGTACATGCTATGACATCCCGTATATCATAATTATTCTAATATTAGTGACCATGTTACGTAAAAATGGTATTGTTTTTTCTTATTTAACGCTTTTTTTGTATCTCTCCTTTTCTTGTAATTATTTTTTTCGTCCTCTCAGCACTCTTCTCTCTTCAACTGTCGCTAGTATTAAAGACAATTTGCTTTACCTATTTCCTGTAACATGAAAATAATTACGTGTCTTATTATTCACAATTTATCACTTCTTTTATCTTATAAATAAGTAATCGCCTCTCTCTCTTCAGCGTATACGTCCCACTGCTGGGCACAGGCCTCACCTGATATGAGAAGGAACGAGTCGTAATCCACCACGCGGGCTCAGAGCGAATTGGTATAAACGCCTACCAGTAACTAATTTATTATTTATAAGATAAGAATCAGAGTCACTATTTTGGCTTAACATTTGATTGCACCAAAAAAAAAACTGTCAACCTTCCCGCGCGTTTAAAAAAAAATGTTATTTACGCGCGGTATTTCCACGTACAGCCACTGGTAACAAAGTCAAGGTATTCGCCTACTACCCGCTAGGTGTTCAGCCATAAATCGTGGCTTTCTAAACGAGAAAACGTAATGAAACGCCGTGCATTTTCTCGAGGCGGCGGCATCAGTCAGCGGGGCGGGGAAAACGGCGTAACTGAAAATTGCTCGTATTATTTTTGAACGAAAAAACATTTATTAATCATTGGATACCACAAACACACATACACATATAACAACGATAGCTAAGGTTATTAGTAAAAAAAAAGTGACAGACATTTTTTAATGGCGAGCGAACTTGACCAATTAACTCATTTTATCTATGAAGGTAAAATAACAGTCGAGCAAATATTCGAATAACTACACAATTGCCGGTTGGATGATCTTAAAAACTATTCACAACTTACGGATACTAGAAACCTCCTTCTTTTTGAAGTAGGCTCGAAATTTTTTTTATTTTACGCAATAATGCGAATCTTAATATCAGAAGTGAATGGAATTATGTTAAAAAAAGTAAATTATTGGGATATCTGAATTTCTTAATTTTAATTCCTTCACCATTTTCAGGCTTTATAACAGCTTGAACTGAGATTCATTTAGATTTCCAATGAACTTGAAAAATTTTGAAAGATCTTATACAAAACTTATAGTCTGTTCTCCTTTAAAATTTCTAAGAATAAGATCAAAATATAGACTTTACTAAATAACCTCTATCAATAGATATCAAATGCAACACTAAGTATTGATGTTTTTATTGTCACTATTTTTTGATACTTCATGAAACTGGTTAACTATAAAATAGTTCGCATATTTTTTCCCAACTGCCAAAGAAGGTTTAATTTTTTTTAAATCCAGTTTTGCAACAAAGCCTTGGATGGCCAGTTGTAAATACAAGCCCCTGCCTGGTTCAATAACCAGAATCAATGATTCTGGCCAGCAACAAAATCTCGTCTTCCTCCAAAAAGTTTACTTACAAGTTTGTGCGCCTTCGCCTCAAGCCGAGAGGTACAGAAAACAAATTACAAATCATCTGCCCCGCCAAGACACCCGCGCCAAATGACTCCGTTAGAGCTAAATTGCTCTAGCAGATTGCGCGGCAAAATTTCCTCCGCATTTAAATTTGGAACGGCGTTATTGTTGCGTTCCGGTTGTAATGGAATAGTATCGATTTGAATCGATTATATCAATTCGATTCAAGATTCGGATGTATGCAATCAACATCTATGTACCTACACGTTGGTGATCGGTTAAAGAAATGCTAGGTCTTAGGTAATGCGATTTAAACAAATCAACTAACCACAATAAAGATAAACCTGACTGTAAATTAGTAATACGATTGTTTAAAACATAAGTAGGATACTTAGAATCAAAAACTAACAACTTCCGGTAAATTAAATATCCATATAATATTAATGATGTGAATTCTCTAGTCTCTACCAAACATAAGTTTTTTTTGTTCCAAATGGCAAATGGCTTACTATTTTCAGATATCATTACTTTGTTTCCCGTGCTACCTTTGTTTTTGCTTAGCAACACCACACGAAAAACCCAAGCGTATCACCTAACCAGAATCTTTTGCCTAATCTGTGGCCCCCACCAATTTTTCCCGCCAAAACGCCGCCATGTTTGTCGTAACTCAACGTCACGGATCCACGTCTTACTATTTCTTCGGGGTCATTAGTACAAACGGGCTCATTCCGGGGCCCATTTAGATAAAATGTCAGAGATTTGAACGAAGATTCGCCCCCACAACCCCACTAGGAGGGGCTGGCGTAATGAGTCGCGAAGATTTCGCCAGGGTGCAAATGTTTATATAGAGTGTGAATTTATGACGGCATCTTGGGTGAAAAATTACGTTCGGATTGTAAATTCGGTTTGGTTGATGGCGCGGAACGATGGGACTCATTTTGGAATGGAGGAAAAGGTTCGCGTCTTATTTATTTATAAACTTTAAAGCACAATATGTAAAGAGTGTAATTATATATTAATTATAGGTACAGACAACCAGACAAAAACATTTCGATCCCTAATCAGCCCTTAATAGTTATTTTTGGAATATATTTTATATACAGAATTGAAGGTAAATTAATTTTAAAGATTTGAAATTCTAACGATTTCAAATAAGTATAGATAGATGAGATTTTTATTTATATTTTATTTTTTCGTATCTAACGAAAATTTCATATAGATTAATTTTTAGTACAACGATTGCCATATTTCTGCATGACCTTAAGGTTTACTGGAAGAAAATGCTTTTAGCATTAAGTCCACTCATTTTACGTATCTTGCGCAATTAATTTTTAAATAAATCAAATGTCATCGAACTCTAGTACTTAAATAGTTGAAGTAGAAGTTAAAAACAAAAGATATCTCAATAATCTTATACTTCAATTTTATATGCAGAGAATTATTAAGTCATACATTTAAATTAACTTCGTTGGGCCATGTACAACCAAAGTATTTATTTGGATAAACAGTAAATATCTTAATTATGGCTTAGGTCCAAATTAGTAGGTACGGCTCTTAAATTCTGCCTAAGCCTTTAATATAAGCTTAGCCCTATTTTGTACTCCTAAATCTGGATTTTGAAGATATTTCAAACTAGCTTATACCCGCGACTTCGTCCGCATCAGTTAGTTTTTTGGAATGCGCTTTTTTCTCGTGATACCGATTTTATCTTAATACTAGCTGACCCGGCGAACTTCGTACCGCCTTAGCGTTGCAATGATTGAACAATGTCATCGAATGACATTGACATTAGTTAGGCGCGTTTTTTTAAATATCCAAAATTAAATGTATATGTTTCAATATTTCTGAGAGATTTTCTTAATATTTTTTTCCTTAAGAACCTTCTCCTAATAATAACAAATACAACAAAAATAAGAATAAGTGAAATCGGTCCAGCCATTCACGCGTGATGCCGTGACCAAGGAAAACGGGTTTCATTTTTATATATCCTACTAATAATTCAAATCTTTGGTAATTTAGGAGTGAAAGCGATCAGATTCCCCGGAATGTAAATTTTCTATGGGTATGCGTACTTTTAAATGCGGGAAAACCCGCAGTCAAAAGTAACTCATGTCCTTTCTTAAGTCTCAAAGTATCTCCTTACCAAATTTCATTTAAATGTGTCTAGTAGTTTAGGCGTAATAGCGATCGGCCCACTCAAATTTTCCCATAGTAATGCGTCATTTTCCCGCGGTAAAAAGAAGCCTATGTCCTCACACATTGACGACCACTTATTTGGTGTAATGGTTAAGAAGTTGACTATTAGGTCAAGCGGTCTCGGGATCGATCCCCGCACTGTTCAAACATTTGCGTGCATGTCTGTTTGTGCTGGTCTGGTTGTAATATCTAAATATTTAAGTTTATTTGTAATTCTGTATGTGATTTTATTGTTTATTACATTTCTCCCTTTCCAATTAGATCCTTTTTTCTTACATTATTTATTTCTCAGAACACCCTGTACACAATTTTCTTTCCCCACTCATTGCTTATCTTTGCTCTCTGCAAGAAAGCCCCTCACTTTTATAATGCACTTGGGGAGTGGAAGGGGGGGGGGAGCTTGTACGGAACTCTACCGTTGGTACTGGATGATTTAATTTGTATTTAGAACGCGTTTTATGAATATCTCTACTCCATCGCTTGGGGAGGCGTCTCGCGTTAGATGTTGCAATGCCTTTGAAACACAAGTTGTGTTTTTGATAAATTCCATCTTCAATGATTTTGTGAGATAATTATCGTGTGCTATTAAAGGTGTTCGTTTTGTGCAGTATTTTGTTTTAGTTCATAGATTATTGTTTTAAGTAATTATTTGTTTTCTTGTTGCTACAGTCGTATTCATTGTGCGTACTGAATGTTTTTCGAAATCGACAACATCAAAACGCAGAAGATGAGACCAACACCTAAACAATCGTATTATGACATAATTTTACGATTCTCATTTATATTCATACTTAACACATTAGTATAATTTTTCACAGCACGTTATATTTTTGTGATTTTGTATTCAGGAAAAAATCATTTCCCAGCGGTAATGAAACACAAAAGAAAATTTACATAAAACTACAACATACATTCATTAAAAGAGCACAAAGGCAACATATTCCAACTAACCGTCTATAAACAAAACAAAGAAAATCCTTTAGCTAAAACGGACCGCGCTATCGACCGCGGAAGCATAGTTACGTTCAAAAACTCTACCCTTTTCAATTCGTTTAATAATACGAACTACACACACACACAGAGACAAAGTGCCCCCCTATACTCGTACGCCTTGGGGCAATTCTTCAAAGGGTGAAAAAAGCCCGCTCCCCCCCCTTTCCACCCCACCGGGCGGGGCCTTAAAGCGATTCTTAGGCGAAAAAAGGGGTGGATACTTAGCAACGGCAAGAATTGGTGCAGGATTGATTTTTGCTGGGCGGTAAAGGGGTTAACATTACGGTTACAGTTGGCGGTGGTAGTTTAAATTTGGAATGACTTTTTTTTTTGGCGTAGTTTTTTGTGGTCTGTTTATTGAGGTGTTGTGTTAGTTTGCGTATACATTAAAGCCGTGTTTGCGTAAACATTAAGTGTGAAATGTTTAAAACTATCGAGATATTTTATTGATAATCAATTTTTTTTTCATACTTTGGTTTGGTATTGTAAATTAGGTAAGTATTTCACTCAATTTATCCGAATATAGGTAAATTCATTCTTAAGTGAGGTTGTATTAAAACAACTTATCAGTGCAATTACTCACCTTGATTTCACAATTGTATCTGCTAACTAAACATAATTAAAAATTGTAAACGGAGAGTGATGCTATATGTTTATAGGAGCTACTATCGCTCCGCTCGCGACTTCGTCCGCGCAAACGTTGGATTTTTCTTTTTTCCTGTTTTATCCCAAGGGAGCATTTAATCGTGATAAAAAGTTTCCTAGCGCCCAAATCGCTCATACCCTGTCTGTATACCAAATTTCATCAAAATCCGTTCAGTGTGTTTCAGTGTGATTGACGGATAAGCAAACAAAGAAACTTTTGCATTTACAATATTAGTGTAATTGATTGTTTAATTTGAGTTCAAAGATATCAACAATCATTTATTAGTCAATCCCCCAACGGCAGGTAATAAAAATATCACCGTCTGTTTAACCCTACAGCATTCGGAATCGTCTTTCGGAATACAAACTCGACCCTCATCTAAAAAGCTTATCCCCACACTACTGCACTAGACGCACACAGATAAAAAATCCCCCGACGAGAATGTACCAACACACGCAAAAAAGCCTTAACTAGTCGCCAGGGCTGGCAAGATTTTTTTTATTGTTACGTTAATAAGGGTCGAATTTTTTAAACTTTTTCTCTTTCTTACCTTTGACTATTGGCAACTGGTTATTGGCAATAAGCGTCGTCAATTTTTACACAAATAGTCACAACTAATATACATTTTAAAAGTCGCTACACACTTTTGGCAATTGGTTCTTTACTTTTGACTCTTTATAAAGTCTTTTTGACAATCCATTTTTATAGATTTGCTTCGTTGAAAGGGTTGCCTGAATAATATGATTAATTTTTTGTTTAAAGCATTTGTAATTAACTTTTGTGACGGCTACTACACTTTTTGACGTGACAACGTCTTATAAATTGGTTTGCCGGGTGACACTTCAAGAAACTGCGTTACGCTCCGCTCACGTTATGCGCTCACAATGAGAGCGAGTGAGAGGCACGCGTCCCTTCGACTCGGGCATGGTTAGCCCGCCTAAGAGCGAGTGAGACAGACATAAAAAGTGAAAGGCACGCGTCCCGAGAGAGACAGAGCGAGAGAGAGAGAGTGAGAGAGATAGGCATACACACCGGTTCATGTTATACGAATGAATATTCACATTAAAATTATTTTACCACTCAAAGTCGTTGTCACGTAAAACTTTCGCCCGTATACCGACTTTACAGGCAACCAATTTTTTATCATTGAATGACTCTTTATCAATCCCAAAGTTAAAAAAAAATCTTGACTCTAAGCAAAGATGATATTTTTTAACTCTTTAGTTTTTACTAATATATTGCAGAGATTGCAATTGGCCAAGCCAAACGTTATCCCTGATGGGATCTTATGGAACTACCTCCATGCCTTTATTTCATCAGCTTATATAGTACGTCCCACTGCTGGGCACAGGCCTCACCTCAACTATGAGGTGGTCCGAGCCATACAACTCGCGGGCTCAGTGCGTATTGGTGGAGGGGTTGTATGTAAGGTAAGTGACTAGCCTTACTGTCAGATGGTATTCATTGCCAGAGCCTTAAGCTCACTTATCCCTGTATATAATTTGTGTAAAAGCATTCCTTTTCCACCAGCCTGTGTTGCGGTGCTAGGGCCGTTAAATATGATTGAGGTACTGTTTTAAAGATCTCTGCGAGTAGACTGGCTAAAACTCGAACATTTTTTCGATCTCAAACGCAGACAAAGTCGCGGTCGGCCGATAGTTATTATTTTTCGTTTGTGAAAAAAATCAAATAAGCGATCTATAAGCATTCAATAGATTCGTATAAAGGAAACTTGTGGCATGGTTAACTCAATTTAATTTTCTTTGATATTTATGACTTTAAAGAACTATGAAATGAGACACTTTTACGGAAAAGTGTCTCATTTTAATGTCTACTGTTCGCGTAAACCGAAGAAACAAATATTTAAAGAACTATTTGTGCATTTTAATGAGCCAATGTTAAAAAGCAGCAGCCCTGCCACCCCACCCCAGGGGGTGTGGCGGGCCCTCATATCCTTGCAGAAAATTTGTTTACTTCGCGCGCAAGGAGCTAGCTCCGGAACCGGAGCGGATGCGAGCGTCTGCGAGCGGGGATTTAAAAATAGAAATTCTTTATTTGAAAATGGTTAGCAGGGTTTGCTGGCTGGTTTTTTCTGACTTGAAAATAATGGATGCAGCAAATAAAAAATAAACAGCCAGAGTCTATTAATCTTAATTATTTTTTCTACTTTTATGTATAAAGGAAATTACAATTTAAGTACTAATATTTTTTTTGATTCACGGTGCTATTATATTCTTAGTGGCTTTGATAAAAAACCTATATAAATAAGCCTTTGGTCGTTCTGATAAGATAGAACCAAATCTAAAGACTATTTCAAAGGAACTCTTCAATAAATAAACGCAATGATAACTTAAGTAATCACCTTACCAAACCCATTAAAAATCTAGCTCACGTCTCGCCGCTATATTGCTTTTAATTCGCGCCAAGTCGCGTCAATTTTCGAATTTGGAAAGTTGGCGCAAGTTGGATTGGGTAGTCCGTATGCGAGGCACGGGCCGCGGCCGATTGGTTGTCGTTGACGCGCGTGACGTTATTTTGAGGTTAGGAACAGTTTTTTTTTAAAATATTTTATTTTAGAAGGCAGGTAAAGGTTTTCGAGGTTAATATGCAGCCTATTGGCTTATTAATTTGAGGTTAGCGAAAGTAGGTTTTTAAAATAATAACAGCAAAATCTAATAAAGACACCGGACCTTTAGTATGTGAACCGAACTAATGTAAGATGACATAAGTCATAAAGGAAGGAATGACTTTTTAATTCAGCTATCTTAATTTTAGCAGACATGTCGATAATTGTATCATCAAAAACCCTTATGAGGATTTGGATGGATTATCATTATCATTTCTGGCTCACACAAAACAAAGGATTGTTGAGTGTTTTTGGCACTGGCAGACTGTTTTGTTACTTAACGATATTAATTAAGACGTATTTTTATATTTGACTAGTGAAGTCGAATAACGTTACCAAATACTGACTTTGTTATGATTGTCCTAAAAAGATGTTAAAACTTACATCTGAATACAAAATCTCATATTTCCCAGAAAAAAACGAACTCACCCCGCTTTCCCCTACAAGGATACAGCAATTAAGGCGCTTACAATTTATAGCCAAGAAAACGGTACTCTTATCGCGGAACTATAGAAATTAGCTGTCGAATTAATATCCGACAATTAAATTTCCTTGGAACGGAACGGCGGGCGGTTACTATAGTAACTGTAAGTGTACCTTGTAGTTTCTTGCGAATCGATGTTGCGTAAGATATTTTGTAAATTTATATTTTTAATAATAGAATAAAATAAAAAAAAAATTTCCTTTTTACTTTTGACGACCACTTTGGTGTACTTAATGGTCAAGAAGTTGACTAATTAACCAAGAGGTCGCGAGTTCGATTCCCGCACTGTACAATCATTTATGTGTATAAATTGTTTGTCTGGTGTTATATGTATTTATTTAAGTTTATTTGTAATACCACTGTTGATTCTGATATCTGTAACACAAGTGCTTTAGCTACTTACCACGGAGTCAGATCAATGTATGTGATGTTGTTTTATATTATTTGTATATTAACTTGTCCTGGTGATCGTGGATTATGACTATAATTTTATATTTGAGTAGAATTTAAAATTCTTAGTGCAACCTCAGATTAATACTTACCTAACGAATGAAACAGATTTAAAAATTTGCCTTAATCTATAAATACATGTTAATAATTATGAATGACTGTGGCCGCCCGCGACTTCGTCCGCGTGGAAAGCCTTTATCTTAAAAATTCTTTATGAATTGTAGCCTATATGTTATTCTGATGTATAAGCTATATTGTGGTAAAGTTTCATTCAAATCCATTCAGTAGTTTTTACGTGAAAGAGTAACAAACATCCATACATCCATACATCCATACTTACAAACTTTCGCCTTTATAATAGTAGTAGGATATATCCATTTCAAATCTTATTAATACTCACGATTAACAGAGGCTGTAATGTTTTAAATATCCAATTAAATGTACAAAGATCAGTCCCAGGTCTTGTTGTTGAAGTTATTATAGTTACAAATAACAAGCAATCTTATTACAATCAGTAAATAAAGTAAGCGAAACTCGATTACCATTTCTAAAGATGTACCTTATTTATACTCAACTCAAGTTCATCACAATTTCTTTAGTTTACTCTAAATCCAAGATGGCGACTAACGAAGGGAATCGCAATTCGAATCACGAGCACCTGACAAAAGTGCTGCATCTGACTCGAGTTCGGAACAAATTCAATAAACTTAGCCCGAAACTACGCTAAGGGGAATACATAATTTCTTAGTGTCTCTTTGTGTGGGATTAAGGATGTGGGCCAGTCGATGGGAGATATCGATGTCGATACCCACAGTTTGGATCAATAATAATAGTCCTCCTGGCCGACTTCGACCACGGCTGCAAATCTCAACAAGGATCAGTCGACTACGCAGGAGATATTATAGTGCACAAGTGTGAGCGCAATACACAGGTGCACTTACTGCTCCATCACTCTCAAAGTTCGGTGAGACGGCAATCCGACATGACCGGAGAGAGATCATAAGAGTTTGGATCAAATCAAATTGTCGTTAAAACAATGATCATATTGATCGGAGGTTTTATATCCTTTTGACAAGTGATTGTGTATGTGTCAGGAGAAGGAACTATTCCTGGTAAAGATTTTGGTGATAGCAACCTATTCTCTCAAAAGATGAAGATACTGATGATTTGGGGGAGTTCGTGATAGGACAATGTTACGTATTACCGTTAAGAAGTTCCTGCTGAAGAGCTAAAGTTTAAAAGGTCTCATTATGTTTTTTTTTATAGTGTTAGGATTAGTAACAGTCAAAAATGACGTAAGTACAGGTCATTGTTCAAAATTACTAAAAACACTGTCATGAACGAAGTACCTAAAGCTGCCATGCTCTCCAGGTAGGTAAAACATGTTTGTGTCGTCGGCTCGCAAAGACTTCATTCTTACTTCATAGCTACGATTCAAATACCCTCCCAATGCATTTGTGTGCCTTTTACAATCATACTATCGACAAGCTCGTCACCTCACTAGTTTCCGCGCCAATGGCGTTACTATTTAAATCTAGTTACAAGTTCTGAATGTATTTTGTTAATTTCGCCTAAGTTTGAGCATTAAAATTCCTTCCAAGCAGGTGGGGCCGGCCTTACGGCTCTTTTACGGCGAATGCTGGGACCAAGGTTTTATGGCCTATGAACTATGGAAGTTGGAGAGTTAAAATATTGTTTCGAAGGCGACGCAATGGTAAAGCGTGTTTACGATAACTTAAAATTTAAGTATCCTCCCAAGGTGTAAAAACGTAGCCTAGCGGTTTAAAAAATAGTATTGTGTTGTTTTGTGGTTAAGCTCGTGATTGTTACAATACAGCCATCTCAATTAAAGAGCAAAAAGTATTTACCTAGAGAAAAAGAAAAACACTACAAACTTTAAACTCATGTGGAAGATGTAGGTAGGTGTGTCTTTGGGGACTGCGTTTCACTACGTTTATTTATGTATAGTACGTATATATGAATGAATATTTATTGTTTACATATTAACGACGCGTGTCAATAGGGTTGATGACACTACCAATCGTTGATATACTTTTTATCATCTGTCAAAACGATCTGCCTCCATAGATTTTAAATATTCCTACTCTATATATACCTACTTTCTCTAAAGTTTCGTCATGCTAGAGTAGAGGAAGTCGGAGTCAATTGATTTTTCGAAATTTGAAAATATAGAGTCCCTCGGTATCCACCTTTCATTTAACGTAAGTTTATGTCACCCTACACACTATAAGTTCAAACGCAATGGTCCTGAAAATATTTACGATAGGTTTAATTGCTGATCCAATTTCAAATTAAAAAGAAGTTCTAATATTAATCTGCACTCCTCGCATGCAGCTATGCAGATATCACAATCTTCATTTGAATTCGGAATAAGAACAAGATGGCGCCGCTTCCGCTCCGGGCGGATTGCGCGGGAAATTAATTTTACCAGAATAATAGCGATTGAGAGCGCCTTTGAAAGTACCGCGTGTTTCAGCGTTTAAAAAGCAGTAAGAAGAGAGGGCTAATAAATAATCTTATACTTGCATAGGTACATAAATAGTTCATTAGATCAATAAACCTTCGTAATTTTAGTCTGCTCATCAGTATGTCAGAAAAAAATACATTTCTGTATTCCATAATTTATAGCCCAATCAATTTAAATACAATTGTTTTTATACAAGGTTTCGGTTTCTGCATTTTTTATTAAAAAATTGTTATCAATGTAGTCCCAAGTATATCCCAAACGCCCCTGCCTGTATTATTATTATTATTTCTATACCCTAAGTTTGTCTGTAAGAGATCGTATTTTTCTTATCGTAATTGTACATTTCATTGTTCATTTACTATGTAATATTTCTCTTCTTATATTTTTACGTGTGCAATAAAGATTTATATAATCAAATCCAATCATTCTTTTATTAGTATTTTTGACTGTCCAAACCAGTTTAACATTCGTCTTGTCATTATCCTAATAAAGTTATCAGGTATTATTACCGTTTCCACAAAGAGTCTCGACTAGTTTTGAATTAAAACTTGGCAGATCCGTCTTCATAGCCCATTTTCTTCCACCTCCCTCCCTCCGAACTTTGACGTACTAACTACCCGGTGGTCGTGCGAGGTTTAATCAATTTTTCAACTCCATTTCCGGTTTGTCTATGGTTTTTTTTCTTTTTTTTTGTTTAGTTGTCAAATTTTTGTGATAGTAACTCAAAAGGACCGTTTGTGTGCTACACAAAAGAAAGTACGTTCGAGAGTTGAATTTTAAAATTCCCAAACCCAAATACGCAAGGAAAGCGCCAAAAATTATGCCAACAACGAAAGGGTCGGAAAGAGTTTCCGAACGTACCGCTATTTCCCAACTAAAACTATCCGACCCACAGACTAAAAAAGGTTCGCCCTAACCAAACATCGACCCTTATAAAGTGCCCCGAACTAAAAACACCCAAAAAGGCAGTAAAACTAAAGGAATTAGGCCCGAACTACTTTTCAAAACACTTTTGAACCCCTGGCCCTCTGAAATATATGAATCCCAATTTATATTTTCTGGTCGGGTCGGCCAGGGATGGATTTGGGGTACTGGAATTGAAAATTACTTAATTTTTTTTAAAGAGATATCAAGATCTCACCAAGCCAAGTCAAGTTCTGGACTCGACTGTACCCAAACAGTTGTATTTACTACAACTGAGCCAAATAAGTAGCTGAGTTTTTTTTCCTGTCGTTGTGGATTTTATAAAATAATTCAATAAACGCAAGATAGCGTCCATCACTCTTGCGTTCTGTCAATAGACTATACAGCAGAGCCGACTGTCAGCGTCATATGTTGCCCATAGCTCGGTAGTGGTCTAACGAGTCAACTCGATTTTCAATTCGCTAATATCATTAATAAATAAATAATAATAAATAAATATACGAGTACAACAACATCACATACATTAATCTGACTCCGTGGTAAGTATCTTAAGCACTTGTGTTACAGATATCAGAATCAACAGTGGATTTACAAATAAACTTAAGTAAATATATATACCAAACATGCAGACTAATACAAACAGACATGTTCATGCACACACATGTTTGTACAGTGCGGGGATCGAACCCGCGACCTTTAGGTTAATAGTCAACTTATTGACCGAAACACCAAAGTGGTCGTATTATTGTGTAATCGATTACGGGTGTGGTCGTCAAATCAATTATAAATGTGTTTCTTTGTTTGGGTGTTTGTCTATCAATCACGCTGAAACTATACTATTACTATACTACTGAAGGGATTCCGATGAAATTTGGTAAACAAACAGGGTATGAGCCGACTTGCGTGGTAGGATACTTTCTATCCCGATAAAATGCCTTGAGATATAACAGGAATTTAGGCAAGTCTACTAAATAAGTCCTAAATTGTACATATTTCTTTGTTAAACTTGTCTGTAATTTTTTATTTGTGTTGTACAATAAAGTGTTAATCTATAAAAAATAATAAAAAAAAAAAATTTTCAACAATCACACCAATTCTCTAGTCCCAAAGTAAGCTACGAGGCTTGTGTTATGGGTACTAGACAACGGACATACTTAAATACTTTTTTTTATGTAAATAAATACATATTATACATAGAAAAATACATACATATTATAATACTATCTATGTATCTTCTATAAAAAAAGGGGAGGAAGACGTCTGCGAGGTTGTCTAGTACATAAATATAAATAACCCCTACTCCGGCCCTGCATTAACACAAGGCCCGCCGTAACAGAAGTTGGCGTTGAATACGTTACGATTTCGTAGTAGTTTGGGCAACGAATAATTTGTGGATGGAAAAGTCGAAAGCAGAAAATTTAAGTAAGGAACTTTATTTGGACTAGTTAGGAGATAAACATACTAAAAGTCCTGACCCCCCCGAGTCGAGCCCGAGGGGGGGGAGCACGAAGAAGGTCCCGTTTTTTTGTTTTTTGCTTACATCTCAAAAACGGTGCGTCGTAGGAAATTTTGTTGTACTACATAATGAAAGCTGATAAAATTCTCTATAACTTTGGCTTTCACAGTTTTTATCTATCTCCAGTCTTTGCCTAGCTATGAGCTTTTAAAAATGGTTGATTTTCAAAAATGTGTTCTGCAGTCTTACGTTTTCTGTCATACAATTCTCTACAGCACATTGTAACAATACGAATTTGCCAAAATCATTTCTTATTAAAAATAACATAAGCTGGGAGTACCTCCACGCGGTGAAGGCGGAAACAGTTTACTTTTAAACTGGCTAAAACTCCCAATATCTATCAATATGCCTTCGGGCTTATGTTGTTATTACGTTCGTGACCTATTGAGTATTGTGACTGTGCACCCGGTAACGCAGGGAAGCAGTCACAAAATATTTTGCACATACGCACGTTTTCAAGATGACAGACAAGTGTTTTGTTTGTGATGAAGTGCTGGAAGAAGGTGAAGAAAATGTTACCAAGGTCGGCGAAAAAGGCATTAATTCTCTGATTTCTGCCAGTAATCTCAGAAATGATCAAAAGAGCTCACAACTTAAAGATTTGAAGTCACTGAGGGTTCACACATCTTGTCGAAAAGAATACACGAGACCCGACAGCATTAAAGCTGATCTGAGGAAAAGTGTTCCGACCGCTGGGCCCTCCGCAACTCATACTTTGAGGTCATCAAAACCGATATTTGACTTCAAAACTCGATGCCTTTTTTGTGCATGCCCATTTAAAGATGAAAACAAAAAACCTGTTGAAAAGCGACAGACAGTATACTCTGTCAGAAACGTAGCCTTCAAAGACTCATGCATTGAGGCTGGACATGCAAGACGAGATGATTGGGGCGAAGAAGTAGTGGGTCGTTTAGCGTCAATAATTGATCTGGTTGTAGTGGAAGCCTTATACCACGATGAATGCCGCAAATCATTTTTCAGACCGTTGTACAAAACTAAAATGGACTCAGACCGCTCAGACGATAGTGAAAATTACATAACTAAAGCCATGAATGAAATTTATAAGCACATGGAGAGTAACAGTGACTGTCAGTTCTCCATTTTACAATTACGGGCTGCAGTATCAGGGCAAGTGCCAAATGACAAAACGATCAAAGCTAAACTGTTGGAAGAATTTGGCGATCGTATCACAATATCGCCAGGAATTAATCAACACAAAGTTTCTATTATATGCTTTAGAGACACTGGTCTCAAACTGTTGAGAGATTCTTGGTATGAGGCTAAAGCTAAAGACGAAATTAATGAGAGACTTAGGATTGTCAAGAAAGCGGCTGAGATTATCAGACAGGACATACAGAGTCAAGTGTATGATGCTACAACATACCCTCCTAATGACGACTTCCTGAAGGATGCACATAATCTTCCTCCAAGTCTTCAAACATTCTTGGAAGAAGTTACGATGAAAAAGATGAAAAGAGTCAAAGAGAAAGAGACACAAAAGAAATGCAGTGCGATAGGACACGCCATCATTTCCATTGTTCGGCCGCGTACATTCAACTCTTCAATTATGAATAGTCTAGCCCTTCTTGTTTACAGAAAGTTTGGGTCAAAAACGTTGGTGAATCTTCTTGCTAGTTTGGGATTCTCATCATCTTATTATGAGGCTCAAATGTTAGAGTTGTCTGCTATGACCCACGTTAAGCCTACCTTTGAATCAGGGTCTTTTAGCCAGTTCGTATTCGACAATGCCGACCACAACGTGTGTACCATTGATGGATTAAACACTTTCCATTCCATGGGAGGCATTCGGTGCGTCGCTCCATCAAACTCCATCGAAAGCAGTCATCGAATACCCAGATTGTCAGAAAAGCCAGCATCAGTCGAGTGTGGAAAACTTGGAACCATTCCGCTGCAAACTTACCAAAGAAACATCACCAAAAATACGGGTCTGGAAAGCATCCGAGTTGAACACATCGATGTTCCACCTCAACTGTTAGAACCTCAGCCACGCGAGATGCTGTGGTTATTTGCAAAGTCGCAAGATGTGTCACTGCCAGAGTGGAAGGGGTACATGATTGCCACCACAAAGGGGTGTTATAGTGAGAAAACGAAAGTACTCCCCCTTCCATTCATCAATGCACCTCCTTCGGATGAGAGCACAGTGTACACTGCAATTCAGTACGCATGCCAACTAGCCACTGAACTCAAACAGAGTTGCGCGATTATTACATTTGACCAACCGCTGTTCTGGAAAGCCCGTGAGATAGTTGCAGCAGCACCATCTGACTCGATAATTTTGAAGTGTGTCATCCGTCTAGGCGGATTCCATCTACTGATGTCATTTTTGGGGTGCATTGGCTATCTTATGAATGGTAGTGGTCTGAAGGAACTCATGAGCACCGTCTATGCTCCACTCTCAGTTGATAAGATGTTACAAGGTCATGCTTTTGCCAGAGCAGTGCGCGGGCACTTGTTGGTACAAACAGCCTTGTCAAACATCATACTGAGCCAAATACCCGTCACAGACGAAGAGCAGACAGGCATAAATGAACTATTGCAGGACTTCATGGATGAGACTCCATCGCTAGATGCGTTGGAAACGAACAAACATCTTAGATCCATTGCTTCCAAGTTTGCAAATGAACTGACAAAGCTTTCTGATCAAGGTCTGACATCAAGACTCTGGATTCAGTATTTCCAGATGGTCAGTTTGATGAAAGATTATATCAACGCTGAGAGATCAGGCAATTGGCATGCTCACCTTGATTGTGTCAAGAGAATGCTTCCATATTTTCATGCAGCAGGTCATTTTCCTTATGCTAAGTCTGCCCAACTGTATATTCAGGACATGATGAATCTTTCATCCAAAATGACAGCTGATGAATATAATAGATTTGTGAATTTGGGGTATTTCACAATGCGACGATCTGATCTATTCTGGTCCGGAGTTTGGTCCGATATGACCATCGAAACCACATTGATGCGAGGCTTCAAAACCAACGCAGGCGTAACACGCGGACGAGGAACCACTGACAGTGTTATTAGCAAGTGGGTCGTGGGGATGAGCGCAACAAATGACATATGCTCTTCACTTGAGCAATTCTGCGGAACTGAATTTGCCTCATCAGAACAGCATGTAGATTTTGGGTCTGCTCGTCAAACGAGGAATGCAAAAGACGTAGCTAAAATCACTGCATGGTTGGAGAACCACAACCCTTTCCCAGTTGTGGATGGCATTATGTCATTATCCTCGGGACTAATGGGAGATTCTTCCATCAATTGCTACGACGCCGTTTTAGTCGGCTTAAAAGCGATGGAGAAAATCGAAAGCACTCCATTTGCAAATATCAAGCTATCTCGGAAGGATCGGGCTCAACCTCTCTCGGTAATGAACTCATCCATTAAGATCACCGATGAAAAAGTACCAGTAGATCCCCTTCTACTTTTTCAAAGGATCTCTATCAGCAAAAAGACGGATGAGGACTTGAAAAACTATTTGGTGTATGAACTGGCTCCATTCCCTTTAGCACTCTTCAATGAAGACGGGATGAGGAAAACCAAAAAATCAGCCCTCTACTCCCTGTTTGATGCAACCAGCAAGCCTTGTGACCTACCAAAGTTGGACATTGTAATTGATGGAGGACTCCTCATTCATAAAGTGATTTGGCCAAGAGGAGGCACAGTGGCAATTATATGTGAGACCTACATAAAATTCATAAAGCGTAACTACCCAGGGAGAACGTGTACTGTTGTATTCGATGGATACACAAACTCTACCAACAGCACAAAGACAGCTGAACAAGAGCGTAGGTATCGACTAAAGCAGTCAGCCGATATAAATCTCAATTTAGACACAGTGATCGATGTCAAGCAGGAACATTTTCTCTCAAACAGCCACAATAAAAGCAACTTTATTGCCATTCTCCGATCTCAACTTAACAACAACGGGATTGAGACGCAACAAGCTCCAGACGATGCTGACTTGATGGTGGTCGCTACTGCCATTGAAAAGTCAAAGGATTCTCTAGTTGCAGTCATTGGAGAAGATATTGACTTGGTAGTTCTGCTTATAGCAAGGACCCCACCTGACCAGGATATTATCTTTGTCAAACCTAGCAGAGGCAAAGTACCTACCACCTATTATTCAAGTCAGGAATTGCAACAGCTAGGCCTGAAAGACATATTATTTCTACATGCCTTCACGGGATGCGACACCACTTCTGCTGCACTTCGGAGAAGCAAAGTTGGTTTCTGTAAACTGTACCTAAAAAATCCTGAGATCCGTCAAGCCGCAGAGGTGTTTTCGAACCCCTCTTCATCGCATGCTGACGTAAAAGAAAATGGAAACATATGCTTTTTAAGGTGGTATGGAGCGAAACAGAAGGAAACCTCTCTTAATAACTATCGCTACCAGCGTTTTCTCCAGTCAGTATCAAATGTCAAACCAGACATTTCCTCCCTTCCACCAACTGAGGGAGCAGCGATGGAGCACTCTTTCCGTACTTACCATCAGGTCCAGGCTTGGCTTGGACAAGACCTTTCCCCTGAACTATGGGGATGGAAACGGAATGAAAGCAACCTCTTGGTTCCTGTTCAGACCAAGGAACCAGCTGCACCGGAAGAAATACTGAAGCTGATATTTTGCCGGTGCACCACTGATTGTAGTAGTGCTAGATGTGGGTGTAGGAAGGCCTCCATGTTGTGCTCTACCATTTGCCACAATTGCAACGGAAGTTGCACAAATAGCAATCTCATGTTGGAGGAGAACGACGATGACGACGACGGTGAGGATGATGTAGTTGAAGTAGTAGCCTGCGTTCCATCATCTGATAACGATTCAACAGATGAGGAGAAAGAAGAGGCAAACGCTGAGGAACCACAACCAGGCCCGTCACGCCCAAAGAGGCGGCGAGTGAAGAAGTAATTATTAATTATATTAATTGAAATATGAATATATAAAAAAGTAAAAAAATCTAAGAAGTTACAAAAATAAAAAAAAAAAAAAAAAAAAAAAGTTAAAAAATAAAATTTAAAAAAAGTTAAAAAAGTTTAAAAAAAAAATGATATTTAAAAATGCTAAGTAAGTTGAGAAAAGTTATGAAGCAATGTATGACAGAAAACGTAAGAGTGTATAACACATTTTTGAAAAACGAAAACTTTTTAAAGCTCATAACTAGGCAAAGGTTGGAGACAGATAAAAAGTGTGAAAGCCAAAGTTATAGAGAATTTTATCAGCTTTCATTATGTAGTACAACTAAATTTCCTACAACGCACCGTTTTCGAGATGTAAGCAAAAAACAAAAAAACGGGACCTTCTTCGTGCTCCCCCCCCTCGGGCTCGACTCGGGGGGGTCAGGACTTTTAGTATGTTTATCTCCTAACTAGTCCAAATAAAGTTCCTTACTTAAACTTTCTGCTTTCGACTTTTCCATCCACATGCCCTTTGTGAGCACTCATTGACCAAGCTATAGTGCCAAAGTCACGTGAAATAAATAGGCGGATCGATTTTACCCTTTTCTAGCGTTCAAAATTTTGCGTTTATCTATTCTGTTGGCCTACGAAATTCTGATTATGAAGCGAACCAATTTTGTTATAAAAATGTTGGTGAAGAATGTTGGCCTCTAGTTATTAATAAGCTCGGTTCACTGTTGACTAGGTTTGTCTATCTTTATGCGTTTAAATTGGATCATTAAAGGATTCCAATTTATTGTAAGTAGGTATGCTAATCTATGTTAATCGATTTTGACTTTGACCAAAATTGTTAAACAGCAACGAGTCTCAATAACCTACCTACTTTCTAACTTATTTTTCTATAATATTTTACAAATATAAAAATCAATTGCTGTTCGTTAGTCTCGCTAAGACTCGTGAACGGTTGAACCGATTTGACTAATTTTAGTCTTGAAATATTCGTTCGGGAATGTTTATTTATTATTTCGTTATTCATTTAATACTACTTGGTCAACTACCAAATTCTCAAAGGTTCATCCAAACTTTTTGCGAGTCCACAGACTCTTGTCTGACACCTACAAGGAGCCCCCCCCTCCTCCCCCACTCAGACTCGAGCCGCGAAAACTCTACGAACAAAGGAGGGTAATTGAAAATTCTATCAAAACTTGCGCCGAACGAGCGAACGAGGCTGAGCCAATAGTCCAAGGGACAGGTTACTTTAATGTGACAAGCGAAAAAATAAAAATATATTTCTCTCTTCTCGCTTATAATATGTTTTTCTTTTGAGTTAGTTTACCAAAAGAATATATATGAAGGAACCTGAATCTAAGTTAAGCAAATTCCGTCGAGGCCAGATCTGACGGCTGTCCAATGCAATGTTACTAAACGATTCTTAAGAGCAAATACTCATAGATCTGTGTTTTACTGAATAGGGCCAGTGTGGTTTACGTCATAATGGTTGGTATGTAAGCAGGGGTGCATGAAATAATCAGAAGAAAGTAGTATAAAAACTATTAGATACCTATGTATAACAACATAGAGATACATTGGTATGTTATGAGAGATACAATCAGGGGCATTACAATAATATTCTTTACAGTTTTGCTCGGCAGTGGGACAGTTAAATGGTTATCAAATAAATAAATAAAATAGTTGATAAAATCAGGCGTTATTTTGCGGAAATTCATGACTAAAGTTGAAAATGAGGATTATTTTGCTTTAGATTTCCACTAAACGACGCCAGCGCATGAACCCAAATATATCCAACTGCAACAACTTCAAAAAACTAGAGTTGGAACTTGCAGTGCTTACAATACAACTCACAACGTGACATAAAAGATGCACTTGGAATCATAACACTGAAACCTGCGACTTCCAGCTCCTCGTAATACAAAGAAAAAATCCTCTTTATCAGCTTCAAATAAATAGAAGTTGTATGGTTGGTATTACTGTGAGCGAAGGCCAAAACACACGTTGTACAACTACATGACGGCAGTAGATCTAATACGAATAACGAACTAAATAAAACGATACTAGTTCTTTCGTTAATTTTTTTTCTGTTGTCCCGTGTACCGTTGACAAGCGCGATTTGCTTTATTTCGAAGACGGCAAGTTTCACGTTGGGTATGGCAATTAACTCGAGTATAAAGTGCTAGCAAAAGAGAAATCTAACTTTACCCGTTAAAACCCCCGAATGAGCCAGGTAAACAGCTGGTTATTTTGACCAGCTGGACGGATTTTACCCAGCCATAGCTAAGAATTACCGTGATTAAAGTACCTATCTTTCGAATGAAAGAAACCGCACTGAAATCAGTCCATCCGTTCGGGAGTTACAATGCCACAGATAGACACACACAGACATAGGGGCCAAACTTATAACACTCCTCTTTTCTTTGGAGGTTGAAAACAAACTTGCCACACCTTCTTGGTAACTAGGTCAATAAGTTCGTTGTTAAGCATTATAACTACCATCTATATAATGTAAATACACCTAGTATACAAATGTTAATAAATGAATAAATTAAAAAACATTTGCCGCAAGTGTCCTCTGTCCCAAACACGCTGTCCCCTGGCCTATTAGACTTGTCCCGCTTGTTTGACAAGCGCGAGTCGCTTTATTTCGAAGACGGCAAGTTTCGCGTTTGGTATGCTAATACGGGCCCGTCATTTCCTCGCTATTGGTTTTTGTTATTGAATTACATAGTTTCGGATAGAGTCAGATGGATGTTTGCGGAAAAACTATTTAGGATAGTCTGGTTGTTAGAAAAAAGAAGGCGCCTGTCTTTTCCTTCATTGATTTGACGACCGCTTGGTGCAGTGGTCCACAGGTCGGACTTCCAAAGCAAGGGTCGCGGGTTCGGTCCCCGCACAACATGTGTGTTTGTACTGTTCTGGGTGTTTTCTATGTATAATATGTATTTATTTACAAAAAAAAAGTATTAAACATACTTTGTTTATCCGTTGTCTAGTACCTACCCATAACACAAGCCTCGTAGCTTAATATGGGACTAGAGAGTTGGTGTGATTGTTGTGAAATATTTATTTATTTATTGATCAAACGTTAAAACAGGTTTAGGCCGATAAACCAGAGACAATACTTTAACCTTTAATGGTCATGTGATTTTGGTGTGGTAAGTACCTACACTCGCTGATCGTCAAGAAATAAACGAACCCATCCTCCTTTTTAGAGTAAAAGAGAGAATGCATTGAGGCGTGAATTACGCCAATTTTAGAACTATCCGTGAAACAAAATAAAATTAAAAAAAATTTTTGTTGAGTAATTTTGAATGTCAAGTTGTAACGTGAACTGGATACTGAACCAAAGAAACGAATCTCTCAAAAAGCTGAAAAAGAGAATATTTTTTCTTTAAATTTCTAATAAAAGCCTATATTGTATTTCTTTCTTTGTTAAACTTGTCTGTAATTTCTTTTTGTGATGTACAATAAAGTGTTAATCTATCAATCTAAACGACGCCAGCGCAGGAACCCAAATACATCCAACTGTAACCACGTACAAAAAAAAAGTATTTTTCAGCTTTAGTCATGGATTTCCGCAAAGTAACCTTAGGGGTAACTTAATTCATCCATCAACTTTCAAAAATTCCGATCATGAGGACTTCCTCAGTGCCATCAAAGAGGTGACTGCATTATTTAAATTTATTACCCAACACTCATTCCAAACTTATAACATCCTACCTTTACCAAGTAGTGCATTAATTATACGTGTATTAGGGGCTTATTGTGTACATAAAACATTGTGATTGCCTTTGACATAGTGGGAGTGGCAAGTTTTAATAGAAATTTAAATTAGACTGAGAGTTGGAAATGCAAGCAATAGACGTTTGAGATTGTATTTATAGAGTAGAACGCTGGTTGATTTCTTGTTTGGGGTTTTTGGACGGTTGGCCTTACCAGATACTAGGTTTCTATCCGTGGCTTTGCTCGCGCAGATTTTTGTTTTACTGCGCACTTTAGGAACATGTTAATCAGGTTAAAAAGTGTATGATTATGTCATGATCATGTTCTTATCTAGTCTTACACAAAAATCACTGAAATCCTTTCAGCACTCAACCGACTGAAGGAAAATGAAAATAGTAATCACTTACTATTTTCATGATAGCTCGTATGACTTACAGAATTATGACGGAAAAAAAGATGCTTGGTTTAAATTAAGGATCCACATGGCACCTGTTTAAGAATACCAAAATTTTAAAGCCAAAATAGTCATCAATATTGGGCAGTTGATAAGAATTAAAAATTGTTTAAAAATTCGCTACAGTGCTATGGAAACTCAAAGTTAATTACCAACCCCTGTACATTTAATTGACTTGAAAACTATTTTTCAGTACAAACAGCGATCGAGTGAGAATCTTTGTACCTAATTGAATTTTAGAAGTTGAAGCGCTCCGAAGGGCTTGAATGGCGTCGCAATATTTAGTTATAATGGGTTTCTTTAAGTAAATACACTTGAAAAGTTTCTATTCGACAGACCTTTAATTAAAATTTGATTTATATCTCGCTTTTATGTATTAATTTTGAGTTGTTCAGATGGTATACAAGGTATTTGTTGAGAAATGCTTTGCTCTTTGTAATCAAAGATAAAAACATTTGACAGAAAATTACTTTAGGTTTACGAAAATCAACTTCGGTTTCTAATTCTCTCCATATAATTTAAAAAAAATCCCTCAAAGGACAACAATTTTAGGTAGTGCCTTATAACATTATGAGATAACTTTATGGTCTGATTTGGCTCATCAGGCTACTTTAATTCAATGCAGACAAGTTTCAATTAAGTGGAGAAAAAATACTTTAATATATTGACCTATGCATTATAAATGTACTCATAAAAACTAACTTACCAGTTGAACCCCCGAATGAGTCAGCAATTTAGCTGGTCGAAAACGGCTGGAGGTATTTTGACCAATAGCTAAAAATCATCGTGATTCAATTATCATTCAAATAAAATAAATAACACTTTCCAATCGGTCTATCCATTCGAGACCTACCATAACAAAGACAAACACACACACAAACAGACATCCCCTATGTCTGTTTATTAATGTACTATGTTCGCGTCTACTATGTTCGCGGAAAAGCACATAGATGGCTTCCACGCAATAATGAGAAAGCGGTGTGCAGCCCTCCTGAATCGGATGAGGAGCAGCCCGAACCGCATCCTGGGCGCATTGGCTGAACGGTGGGTCTCACCGATGCTGCGACATTGGATGCACCTGCACACCTGTCAAGGTGGGTAGATGCAGCCAATGAGCGCCGCACACGTAAATTTTGTTTTTCTTTTTGTTTTTTGTGTTTTAATGTTTAATTGCACTACTAACATTAGTTTTTAAGATACTGTGTAATACTAACAATTTATGGACATAGTCTGAAATAAAATTATTATTATTATTATTATTAATATTAAACTTATAACACGCCTCTATTGCGTTGGGGGTTAAAGAGAATTTACCTTTACTAAGCATAAAACTAAATTTTCCTGCTGTCTTCGCAGCACAATACCTCCCAAACTAAACAACTATGTAAAATATGAGCAGGTTTCGTAACGACATATATTGCGCTCCGTAATCCAAGTTTCCATATAAACTCGGCATAATTCAAAAGATGTGGAGCCCCTTTCCTGTAAGTTTTCGTTGGGAATTTACATAGGTTAAGAGACCTGCCCTGTTGGTGTAGTGGCATAGTTTCTGCCTTACATCCGAGAGGTCCTGGGTTCGAATCAGGTCGAGCCAAAATTGTTTCTGAGATTTTCTGTCATGAATATCTCAAAAATAGCTCGGAGTCGGGAAGTTGGCGGTGTTACACCCCCGTGCCTCGGAAAGCACGTTAAGCCGTTGGTCCCGCGCCTGATCTCTCTCGGGTCATGTCGGATTGCCGTCTCACCGAACTTGGAGAGTGATGGAACAGTGAGTGCACCTGTGTATTGCGCTCACATTGTGCACTATAATATCTCCTGCGCAGTTGGCTGATCGCTGTTGAGATTGGCCGCCGTGGTCGAAATTGGTTAGGAGGACTATTATTATTAGGTTTAGAGAATATTATGAATGTGTGGTAT
The DNA here is from genome assembly GCA_963921415.1 of Pyrausta despicata. Taxonomy (NCBI): domain Eukaryota; kingdom Metazoa; phylum Arthropoda; class Insecta; order Lepidoptera; family Crambidae; genus Pyrausta; species Pyrausta despicata. The sequence goes on from OY992869.1 coordinate 8,216,955, forward strand.
CATCATCATCATATCAGTCGTTCGAAGGCCACTGCTGAGCGTAGGCTTCCCTCAAAGATCTCCACTGCGATCAGTCCGAGCTTCCCGCATCCAGTGATTTCCCGCGACCTTTACCAGATCGTCGCGTCGGTCCATCTTGTAGGGGGTCTGCCCACAGAGCATGAGGGATCTTTCTAAAACATAGAATTTGTTATTTGAAACCCTCAGTAAAATGTGGTCAGTGGGATTCCGGGTTATGCTGCTTTTAGTAGAGCACAAGAATTGATGGGACTCGAACCTTTTCAGGGAAATGCTGTTACGCATACCCACCAGCCGCGGGGGCAGCTGGGGGTTATATGGGACTCCAGGCTTCAGAGCGAGAACCCGCCTTGGCATCGTCAACAAATCGTTGTAAAAAAAAGTTACGGAGAGTCGCCCGGTACGCCGTCGCCATTCGAGACCCTTTCCGCCCCAACGGCCGGCTATACGGCAACTGTATAGTTTACTGAACGATAATAAGTTAGTGCAGAAATGTAGAAGGTAAGTAAAATTTGACACCCGATTCACTATAAATTCTAATGTTATTAGATCTAAAGGTACGTTAGACATATGATTCTTACTGTTTGGAGAGTCGTGCAAAGTAAATCAAAATAATAAATTAGCCTTAAGGTACCGGCATAACTTCAAGTAACTTTTAACAAGTGATTTTGTTTTGCCTACGGCACGGCTGGCTCTGTGCAAAACCGGTCCGGCGTATATGGCTGTTAAAGTGCATAATCACTTGCCAAGCAAAATAAAATCATTAAACGGGCATAAATTTGAAAAAGAATTAAAGCAATTTTTGACTGTCAAGAGTTATTATGATTTGGATGAATTTTTTGCAGATTAATATTAATTTTAAAATTGACATACACTAATTATTAACTGTACTATAATTTATTTGACTTTAATTTTTATTTTTGACATGTTTTATTTGAATTTTAATTGTATTTAATTGAATTAGATTAATTCATTTTATTTAAATAGTACTGGACTGGACAATTTAATGTTATTTATTTGATTTTAATTTTTAATTTTGACACGTTTTATTTGAATTTTAATTGTATTTAATTGGATTAGATTAATTGATTGTATTTTAATAGTACTGGACTGGTCTTATACCTTTGATTGTTGTTGGTTTTATTATTATTGACACTGAATTATATTGCCTTATTTTATTTGCCATGCCCAAATGGGCTTCATGATGTACCTACTTAAGCTGTATTTGTCACCTACTATATACTCGTGAATGCAATAAATAAATATGAAATATGAAATAACATTTAGAATTCAGCAGTTTACCTTTTTACTTAAGCACTGACTAAGTTAAGATCAATGTAATTTGTTAACTTAAGGGAAACCTGTTGTTGGCAATGCTAGATAGAATATAGTTATAAGATATGCAATTTGTAAAGCTGTTGGTTACCTAAATAAACATAAATATTAACATTCACGCACCAAAGTCGCTTGAATACTTCGATTTCTTATAAGTATTTTTGACTTTCAAATGTGAAAACCTACTATATATACCAGGGCATGAATATTTCTCAAAATACAAAACAACATCGCTACTTACCTTTCAAAGTTGAACTTACAACTACAAATTAAACTCCGGTATTGAGTTTTCAGTAGCGTAGATAATTACGCAGGATACTTCGGGACTATACCCCCCCCAAAAGATACATGTACATATCAAAACTTTTCCTTCGCGAAGACGCGGAAAATTTACATAAATTCACGAATTTCGTTGCAAAATAAAGGAGAGCCATAGTTCCCGCGCCCCCATCGGGTGTAGTTGGGGGCGGCGTGGGGGGGCCCCCGTTTTTCATGTTTAATTTTAACTTCGCAAAACTGGCGTTTTAATAAATGCTAGCCCGTCTTTCCCGTACAGAGTTTTATGCTCGGATACAACCTTTTGCCATTTTGAAATGAGTATTTCGTTTTATGTCGCTCTGGAGACGCGCTTACAAGTTTTATTGTATAATTAGTTTTGTGTCGTTATTTTCGTGTTGGCAGCGATATTTTTTTTTGTTTCGGTTTTCATGTTTTTGAGAGTATTCTCGTTAGTTTCAAGCGAAACATGATTGCTTAGTGAATTAATAATAATAAAATAAATAATAAATATTTCACAACAATCACACCAATTCTCTAGTCCCAAATTAAGCTACGAGGCTTGTGTTATGGGTACTAGACAACGGATAAACATACTGAAATACTTTTTTTTTTGTAAATAAATACATAATATACATAGAAAACACCCAGACCAGTACAAACACAGATGTTCATGCACACATATGCTTGTACTGTGCGGGGATCGAACCCGCGACCCTTGGTTTTAAAGTCCGACATGTAGACCACTGCACCAAACGGTCGTCAAAATTATTCGAATTAATGATAGATATAATTGGTCGTCGAATTAATGATAATTAAATTATTATTAATGACGACTAACAGTTTAGAAACTGGGAAATATATATTTCAAATTTACTTATTACCTAGTTTACCTTGTAAGTATTATCATTATTATTTTTAGTAGTAATAATATTTTTTATGTTCATTTATGTTCATTTGGACACCAATCTAAAGAAACTTTGGCCAAAGTATAGTCAGATCTTTAATAAAGTTTGGGTTCATACGATTTGAGAATCGTATTGGTAGGTACACTATTTATTCGGTTTTAGCTCCATAGTTATTATTTCGATATAACGTAAGTGTTCCTACTCTCCTTACAGAGATAACAACCATTAAGATACGTGTAAAGTGTACCATCTACAGTGAGATATTACAATTAAAATCAGTAAATACATTAATAACAAAGGGTCTCCGTAGAGTACTGAGCCGTGAGCCGTAAAACAAGGAACGGAATATTAAAACCGGTACGACGAACGAACGCCATTAAAATGCGTAATTGCTGGATTAGTCGGCCCAAGATTCCTCTATTTGCTTCAGGAAGCGTTCACACTGCGATATCGAGCCCATCCACAGATTGAAATACATTCATGTTACTCAAACGCACGCTGCGCAAAACGGAACGTTGTCGAAATAAGAAGTTTTACTCTGTGGATAGTCAAAGATGGCGGGCGTTCCCAATTTGAACACGGACGCGGGCTCGACGTGCCTCACATGCGTCATGAGAGGAGGTCTCAAGATTAGGCGATTTACAACGGCTTTTTCGAATTTCGAAGCACGCCGTCTCTGCGTTTTATGCCTTCGAGCGCGGCTTCAGAACGCGCCTCTGAATTTAAATGGATTAAGCCCGGGTAATACGCGCCGTTTTGATTTAAATTTGGAACGTGGCACGATTTCTTTTTAATTTATGCGCGGTGTTGGTAATTGCTAGTTTGTTTATATGGTTAAAGAACTTAGCTCCAATCAGTAAACTAAGTCGGAAATTGGGAGAGAATATTCCACGCAATCACACAAAATAAATATTAAATTGAAAATTTCAGTGAGCGTTTTGGTCAATAGCATGATCGCAAACAGTATCCAAACTCATTCTTTCCAAACGCAATTACAACTTTAACTAATTTTACTATGTTCCCAAACCGAAATTTCTCTGTATAAAATTCCCATTTCGCCAACGGATGGAGCGCAAAAAACTACACAAAAAGTTCCCCACTAAAACATCACAAAGGGCCGTAAAAACTTTGCCCCCACTGGGCGGGACGGGCCGCGTATATCTATAAATCTATATGACGTCATTAAGAAAACGGAGCACCACCGTCTTGCGTATACCCATCCCGCTCTTTTCCACGGTTTTTTCAACAACTAGAAAGAGCGCGGCTACGTCTTAAGCGGAAAGAAAAGAAAGAGAGGTGGGGAGCGAGCGAGAGCACGCCTTACAATAGAGAAAAGACGGCGAAATTAAATAATACTTTGTCGTTTAAATTGAAATTTGGGGGGGTTGGGGGTGGAGGGGGGTAGTTTGGAAAATTTTAGGGGGTAAGAGGTAAAAAGGTATTGATTTTAGGAGATTAGGAGTTGCCTTTGTAGTATTTTGTTGTGATTATTTTGCGATGGCTTCGGGTTCTTAGACGCGATTGTGGTGGAGTTATTGTGGCTTGAGTTTGATTTGAAAATTGTTGCTCCATTTTCGATACAAATATAAGATCAATACAACAATCAATCAACAATCGAGCTTAATGGGACCATTGTTAAAAAAATACTCATTTTATTGTTACACAAAACTGCTTTAATTAAACAATATTTTTTCATATAAATAAAACCATTCATATTTTTTAAATCTCGTAAAAAACAATCACATGTCTGTTAACGAATAAAAATAAAAGAATACTTACCTACCCGAAATATTTTTTTATGACTTCGACTATTGCAGTCGAATAATGCACTGCAAAATGTTTAAGAACATAATAAAATAATGTATTTATTATTCGCTTTGAAACATTTTTAATTCGTCATCGTCACAATTAATACAATCAAGATTTCCCCTTCGGTTGTCCAGATTGATTGATTACAACCTAGGTAGATAAGTCACTTTTTTAACAAATCATTTAATTTCAACAATCCCATGTCCCAAATACTTACGTTTCCAACTTGCACTCGTGCGTTGCAGCTCTCTCGGTGCGGTAACAGCTGACTTTTTGTGCACATGTAACTTTTCCGTTTTTGAATTTTAATTAAATCCTGCATGTTTTAAGGACTGGGAGTGAGATTGCGATTTTGTTGTAGTTACGTTTTTTTAATGGTTGTAGATGATGTGTTTATTGTAGAAACTAATTACTTTTTTTTTTTAATAAAGTCACAGACGGCTAGGAATTTTCTTGTGATCGGGAATGAATGTTGAATAAATGAAATGAGAATTTAGTGTTGAAGTTAAAATTAATTTTCACTGACAGTCAAAATACATAGCAAGATCAATGTCAATAGCAGATTTTTGAACATAATTTATTTAGTCTTCTTTTTCAGAGAAACGAATAATACGTCAATTAAACTTAAAAAGTAAAACGCTACTACTAACTACTAGATAACATTCCACTCAACAATCTACAAAACTGAACAAAATTCTTTGTCTAAAGCTAAAATGCACATTAAAATTAAATACAAAATGGCGCCATTACACTGACCAGAGACAAAGCAAGGAAGACGCGGGAATGTAGACACTTAAGACAGGGCCGGATTATCCCCCGGGGCCGTCTGTGGCCAGGGGCGGACTGGGGATAAAACATTGATGCATATTAATCCGTTTTAATATTAAATGGGATTGTTGGAAAAACAACGTTTTGTTGTCGTAGTAGTAAAAGTTTGATTTTATTTAATGGCTCAAACTTTGTAATAACTTTAACTACCTATCTTGTAGAATATTTGTGCCAACTTTTTGTTGCCAAGATAAGTTCAATTTTAAAATGTTCAAGCGTTAGTTAGAAGGTTTTTTAGGGTTCCGTACCTCAAAAGAAAAAAACGGAACCCTTATAAGATCACTTTGTTGTCCGTCTGAAATTTCTATATGATACTGTCTACTGTACTGTCCCTGGAAGCTGTAGAAAAATCAACCTTCTAAGCCAACGCAATCAAAAGATACAGCCATTTAGGCCGCAAATTTCCGCAAATTTTCGAAACTCGCACGGGAATCAAAACCTACAGGGTACTTCCCGTAAACTTAGAATCTTATAGTACAGATATAGGAAAAATTGCGAAAACCGTAAATTTTCAGTTTCATCATATAAAAAAAGAATTTCGAAAAATATTTTTGACAATTTTGAAAATTTCAAAGTTACTAGGCTCCTTATCTACAGGTTTGTACGGAACCCTCGGTGCGCGAGTCCAACTCGCACTTGACCGGTTTTTTTTTAAATTGTCGTGGTTATAGCTGTCCACGGATACTAGATACAGGATACAGTTGACGTCTATTTTGTCGGATATTTCTGGTAAAACTATTGGGAAACACTCTTGGGCTAGTTTTTAACCGTGAGTTCTTGTCTCGGAACACTATGCTTTGATCTACACATAAGTTTAATGTCCTTATTATTTGTTGCAGGTTTCCGGCGAAGATAAGAGAAATGCAGCAAATCAAGAGAACATTACATTACAGGAATGCTGCAATTCAAAAGCAATAAAAATATTAATTGTAAATAGTGCAGCCTTTCATTTTACAAAATATAAAATTAAATTCAAGAAAACAAATTAAATGAGAAAATCCTCAACATAGAAAAAAAACCGTTTAAAGTGATGTCAGTATTAGATATGTAATACTTGGAATCAAAACACAAACGCGTAGAAAACGTCTTCCAAAAAACAATTCAAATTCACACCATAGACAACACCCAAAGTTTCCCCAAGACGCTATTTCGCGACCGTTATCTTTCGGTCGAATAAAATTGACAACACAAAAGCGGGCGAAGTCACGACAAAGGCCTCGCAAATAAGCCATTAAAAGCGACGGCACTGAGCTATAAAATCTGTGCTTCTTGCCCCCACCCAACCCCCCCACACCCCCGCGATAAACTGCTTTTATACCGTTCCGTACTATAATTAAAATGGCTTGACGTTTTCTGGCGAGTACACTATAAAAGACCTAAGATGGCGGCCGTTCCGATTCGAATTTGAACGTTATTGCTCGAGTTCGCGGTGTTGACCTTTCGAGACGTAATTTTAGTAGTTTTGTTTTATGGTTTGTACTATTATTTTGGTCTTAGTATGGTGCCAGTTATTGTTCAAAACACTTCAGCAATTTGAGTTTTACCAATCGTAATCATATTAAGTAGGTAATACTATGTACCTGTGTAACTTTGTTCAAACTATAACGAGAGGATTTGGTCATAAGTTATCACCGCCACACAAACTTCACTAATGTTCGTGAATCGAGTTAAAAACTCATTTTTATCAAAAACCAATTTAGCCAGTCCGTTTCAAGTTGACCATTGAAAACGAAATCAATAGTTCCAAATTCGAAAACAGGTTTTTTTTTTCGAATAACAAAATGTGGTGAAACTAGATTAACTAGATAACTTTGTCATACTGGCCAGTGGAAGGGTTGAAGCCGGTTTAAATTGAAAAATTGTGTCTATTATTCGGATTCGTTTGAAAAACTGGATTATTGAATATCGAATAGTGTCCCTGTTATTTAGCGTTTGATTTGTAAGTCCACACGTGTGTCACACAGTTGATTAAGCTGAAATACAACTTTATGTTTAGTATGATCTCTATACTATATGGAATCTTTGTACCGTGGTTATTGTTTCAAAATTACTGCTACAACCAACAATAAATAATCTTATTTCTACTAAAACCAATTTCAAATTATACCTACCTATTTTTTTGACTTTATTGATCTTTTAGATTATCAAAGTATTTTAAGAAATGATATTAGTTTGAAAACTGATATACTTCGGCCACTTTGATCAGCATTTTAAAAGGTTGTCAGTGAATTATGCGACGCGAGGCAAAGAAAAATAAAAACTGAAGAAAAATATTATTTTTTTCTTTCTTCTTCAATTCTTCTTAAAATTGAAGAGCCTAGCTCTTGTCGGTGGAGTATTCGCCAATGTGTTTTATCGTGCGCTGTCTCCTTGACTTTATGGTACAACATGACTCCAACTTTTTCCTTCAGTGGTTGCATGAAACTCCTCCTTGTTTTCCTCTTCCTCTTTTTCCTTCTATTTTGCCTCCTATCAACATCTTTATCAAGGAGCTACCTTTGTGTTAACCAAAAACAATTCTTCTTCATAGAGCGCTAGCGTTAATTAGAACGCGATCAAAGAAGCGCCGCAGCCATTGTGCCGACTTCCTGTAACGCACCACAGGGAGAAACACGAAAATGAACACTTTGAAATAGGCTAGATGACACCACCAATTGTTGACATAAGTACTTTTTATTATCTGTCAAAACGGTCTGCCTCCATAGGTTTTGAATGGGAGTACTAAAACGCGACGTCACTGTTGTGTATCAGAAATCGGAATCAACTGACCGAACATTAATTGAAAATTTGTATGTTTAGAAATTGGTTTCTATAGCCTTTTGGAAATATACTGGTTGTATTAACTTCATAGGAGCTATGTTTTTAAACGCCATGGTCTTGAAAATATTTAAGATAGGTGTCATCATGACTATTATCAGGTTACCCACGTAGAGTCGGAGGACGTAGTGTCGAATTATTTTTCAGCTACCCTGTAGGGTCGACAGTACATCAAACCATGAATTTTTGTTGCAAAAACGCCCTCATAACATTCGCACAACAATTTACGGGCATTCATCAATTTTACGAGCTGCCATGCGTACAAGTGTCATCTTACGAGAGAACTACTATCGTTTGGTCGGTTTTCATTTTTCGTAAAAGCCTTCAGAAGGCCTTCTACGAGAAGGGATATTCGTCAATACTATAACGTTAGATGTCAGACGATAGCACACCACTCTACGAATTTCATCGCCCTTATTACATGCGCTTAAGACGCAACACTTTTTGCCTTGAGGTGCTGCCACATTTGTACTTGTGCAATAAAACGAAAATATGATCATCGTTTTGACGTTTTTCGTTTTCGTATAATCCTTCAGCCCCCTTACACTGCACGGCGTAGACCGTACTTTCGGATGAGGCCATCCCATGTCACTCTTACAAGCTTGAACGTGCGAGCAAACGCGCCAACTAGGCCCAAAAATACGAACGAAACACCGTACTTCCTAAAGTACCTACCGTAGGTATCAGTTACGACGTTATCCCCGCGCACCGTCACTACACCGGCGCCATCTTGAAGGAAAACACAAAGATGCTGAATAGGGAAATTTTCTCTTGTAATTTTCGCGCTTTTCCGGTCCCAACGCCTCCCCAGGGCAATTTAGCTGACCATTTAACAAAGACCTCTCCCTCCCCTAGGCATTTTCCTTAATTGTACAGAATAGCGTAGGCGTAGTAGCGTAGCGTATTTGTAGGAGGGGCGGGTCTAGCTAAATTGGTTCCTTGATACCTATAGTTGCTTTTAATTCGGATCCGCGGGAGTGTAAGTTTTTAATTGATTTGGATTTAATTAAGACAAATAATTAGGGTAAATAATATAAACTTATGTTAATAAAATGTTTGTTGCTTATATTGTACTTGAGGTTCAATTGAGGACTGATTATTAAAAGGTATTTTTCAAAATCCAGTTATAAGTTTTCTTCGAATTTAATTATTAAGCACTAGATGAGTCTGCAGATGTTGTCCTTCCCTTTGTTTTTGAAAATAAAAGTATTTTTTATATTTTTTTGATAAGAATTCCTTGTTCTGATAGTAACGAACACAAAAAAAGAATGTATCAATTTGATGCAGTCGGAATGAAGTTATGCGCGTCCATTACGTTTTGCCGTTTTTTTTTAAATATAGTTGATGGAATCAGGCGTTACTTTGCGGGAATCCATGACTGAAGCTGAAAAAGAGAATTATTTTACTTTAAATTTGCAATATGTTTTTTAAAAGACAACTAGAACGAACTAATTATGGGAAGAAAACAGTATTGTTTGAAGGAGTAAAATTATTTAATAAACTCCCAAATGATTTAAAAACATGTGAAGATATGAACACATTTAAAAACAACAACAACAACTTAAGGCACATCTTATAACGAAAGCCGAAGAAAAAAAGTAATAGATAGTTATAATATTATGTATCTTGCTTGTATCTCATTTTAAGTGAAATGTATATTTCTTATGAGAAATAAAATATCTTTAATCCTAAATATAGATTTAGAAAGGCGGCTACTCTTGCGTTTAAAGTTAGAAGATTGAAATGGTCCCACAAATGTTCACGACGGTCTAGATGGCCTTAATAGGATGAGGGTTTGAGTAGCAATTGGATAAATATAGAATAAAATGAAGAAACATAACAAACAGCTAAATAAAATAAATTAATGTAATTTTCATTACAAAAGATTCATTGGTAATTTCCGATCACTTGCTTTTAAGCGTTTAGCAATATTTCAAATTAAATTCACACATTCAGACATCAAAAAAGGAGAGGATCGTAACGATTTATTATTGGAGCTGTCTTTTTACAAATATACATATAAATACCTACTTAGAAGAGCATTTAGACAGATTAAAAAAAATACTCAAACGATTACTTTCTAATTTTTGTCAATTTTTGATAATAAAAAAAATATACATGAGCTGATTACTTTTTGTAATGAAGAGAGAGAAGAAGATGACTATTTATCTATTTGAAGAGCTCACGATTTCGTAGGTACCCTAAGTTTTTTCAGGATTCTCAACTAACACGTTTAGTTTGAGATAACTTAATTATTTTCATCTCACATACCCGTACAAACGAAATGAGATTCCAAGAAATATTTATTGCGGAAACATGTCAAAAACACCGCTCATTAGTACAGGTATATGCCAATATACAAACACACAGGGTACACAATATATATACAAACATAAAGTACGTATGTACGTCCGCCGCGGGCTCAGTTCGCTCCTACAAGAAAATTAGTTATTAAAATTTCACTGACGCTCCGAAATTTATCTCCGGCATTCTGTACGGCGATTGAACTGTTTTGGTACTTGAATTACGTAATAATTTAAGGAATTTGTGCTCATTACCTCATAAGAAGAAGCGATATCCTTTTGAGTCTCGGAAACGAGACTGTTTCAAACTATTTTAAGCGGTATGTCCCCATTAACGTTTTGTTGGATCTCAAGAGTTTTAAAGCATCTAACAATAGATTGAACCAACGTAGTCATGCAGTAGTGTATTTCATCGGTTAGTAAAGTGATTACAATTTACACTAAAAAAAAGATGAGCCTAAACAAATTTGGAATCTTCTCACACATTTATAAATAAAAATAGAACACGTTATCACTACAAAGGACATCAGTACCGTCCAGTGTGAGAAAGCAAACTAGTTATTCAACATGTGTTTAAGTTCTTGGGTCGAAAACAGGTTTTTATCTTTATTATGAGGGGTCGAAGTGACCAAGACGCCACCGGACAGCGGTCAGCGCGTGGGAAAGGATTGAACAAAAGGTGAAACCGGTTCTTAAGATTCTATTGTTACAATTTTATATTTATGCTGAACAGATTTGTGGCTGACCGTTTTCTTTTAGTCGCAACTGGATTTTTTGAGCCATCATGAATTTCGATCTTAAAAAATAATAATAATAACTTAAGTTTGATCTTGCGTCTCACTTGTATGTGGACTGTAAAATATAAAGATGCATGCAATTAATATGGATAGCATAAATTATGAAATAATTTTTTAATAAGTTAATTATCAGCCTCAGAGAACTAATTATCAGCCGAAAGGCGTCCACTCCCATGAGTTTCAAGGTTTACCACCAACTCGTACAAGCGGTCTGCATTAAATTGTCATTAGTCCCTCTTGCCATTGTCACTGTTGATCGAAAGGTTTTCAATATAAAATATCTGTTGACAGGTAATAAACTAAACCGCCAAGTATCAACTCCGTTCGGTCGGCGTACTCACCGAAGACGCTGTTAAAGTTTTCCGTGCTACTTTCGCGGCTGTGCAGAAAGTTGTGCCCGGGCTCATTACCGAGCGGCGGGCGGTAACACACGGGCGGAAAACGGCTGATTAAGCTCCGATGAGATATTGAGACTAGGAAAGGTTATACTTTAATATCATACCTAGTTTAAGCAACTGCAAGTTCTCGATTTTTTTTTGTATTGTTATGATTGATAGAGGTGCTTGTGGCGCAGTGGTGACAACGATAGTAATACCAAAAGATAAGCAAACTAAGTATTTCAAAATAAATTCTTAAGGCGCGGTCATGTTTGGGATGGGTAACCATTCTATTTTACAAGCATCTTCTATAGCCTGCTGAGATGAGAGAGAGAGAGAGAGATGTTATGCTAGACCCTAATAATAATAAATAATAAAAATAATAAGGTAAAATAAAAATAAAAAATTTTAGTCCATGATCTGGGGCTCTTTTATGCTTGAACTTAGAACAGGTTACATGGTAAAACTTCACTGACTTATAATAATAATCATTTATTCATATAAATGGAAATGAAATTAGAAACGAAAAGGTAAAAAATCAACAATGTCTGAACTAGGGTCAAACTCTGCTTCAGACTATCACGAGCAAGATTTTCTAAAGTAATGATAATTAAACAATATTATAGCACCATGCTTCACCAATGCCACTTTTCACTGCAATCAAAACTTGCAAGCTTAATTTTACCCACTTTTCAGTGTCCGATTGAGCTGAAAATGAAAATCCATAAATTTGTTATAAAAACTTGTTGAAAAAAATAAGTTTATAAAAAAATAGTTTTTTTCTTTAGTACTTATGTTCTTTTTTTTAAATTCAAGAATTACAACACATTACTTAAATAAGAATCTGTGTAAAAATTACTCATACTCGAGTAGAAAGAGTGTTACGTGGGACTCCGTTGAATGGTGGTATACCCACTAATCCCCGCGGCATCTGCATCGTCAGAGTGGTATTGTCGCCGGAGTTCGCCAGAGCCTTCGCAATACTTACCTGGTGAGGTCACATGATAAAACCACTTACATTTCTAGAAATTCCTCAAAATCCATTTTACACGATGATGGATAGATCGATGTTCATTCAATGTCCATAGCCAGGTTCAAGGCCACTATAGCCGTAGCCAGTACCTAAAAATTTTGTTGTGTTTTTTCTTATGTTATTTTAGCTTTTTTGTAATCCTGTTTTTTAATATCTCATTTCTGACAAAATTATTTATTCTTATCTAAATCGATTTCTATCATAATTTGTAACGCCTAAGTTATCAAGCATGTTGTGTACGCCTTTAATAATAATTGATAATGCAATTAGCAACACTTTTGTTACTGCATGTCTTTTGTTTGGTCAATTGTAACTGTCGTTGGTGTGCCTAATAAATAAAATAAAAATACACCAATGCGACGTTTCATCGGCATCGCGCGGCGTGATCCTCGATCCTGCACCAACCCTTATATCCCCGCCTTCGCGCCCCGCGGCGCTTATATTATATCTGGAAGATAAGTTCTGTTATATGCGTGTATTGACAGCGGGAATATTTATTACTCACTTTGTTATCTGAGCCTAATGGATGTTGTTTTAAGTGGGGGACTTCTTTTGGGGTTGATAGTAAATAAAAGCCTTCTAATTATATCGGTTCTTACAAACTTTATGCCATTGCACGTTGTAGTTCGTATAGTCACAGCTGTTTTAATTGTAATATTAATAACGTTTATTGATAACAACATTTCTTTCATGATTTACATCATCGTTATCTTCTGTACTAGTTTTACGAGAAAAGTGTGTGACAGTCGTTAACGCAGACTTACAGGACTAAGGTAAGTTTTTGCCTTACTACTCAAATAAACAGTATAATATAAAGTATAGCACAGTATACATGAATGAAACATCTTAAAAATACAAGTAATAATCAAGTTTTAATATGACTTACCATCGTAAAGTGTGGGAGTATTTTGTCTCGTGTCTGTGGTCGTTGCTTTGCATGTATTCAAACGAAGCTGTCGCATTTAACTTGACATAAAGTTTGCTTTGAAATATTTCGCCGAACGGAAGAGACGATAAATATTTTTTTCATTTCTCATACTCGGAAAGTAGTGTTTGTTTGATCAGAGCAGCGGGTCGAAAACGATGCTTCCCTCCCTTAGGCGGGAAAGACTCATAGTAATTGCTTCCCTCCCTAGGGCGGGAATGAATTTTAAAAATAGAACTAAAATTGGTTATTTAGTCGGCTATAATTTTTTTTACATAATTAAGAAAAATATCGATTAAAAAAAATGCTGCGGTCTTGTGAGTGTATACGGCCAATGTGAATTAAAAAAAAAAACCTATTAAAGTGGGATGGCCCGCGGCGGTGACGCGGGCGGTGTGTTCCATATTTGAAATTTAAATTAAAAAAGACTATTAAATAGGTACGACTCATGTTATTACTATCAATAAATATTTTAGAAAAACTACTATTTTTTTACTTTCCTTATATTTGAAATGAAAAGTAGAGTGTTTAACACGGGTGAAAGTCATCATTTCCCACTCGGACTATAGCCGCCCTCGCTTCGCTCGTGCGTCTAAATACCTCGTATGGGAATTGATTTCTTTCCACCCTTGTATAACAATCTACTATTTCGTCATTAGTTTAAATAATGAAGTACAAAAAAAGATGATTTTGAACCGTCAGGATCTTATTTTGCTGACATTTTTTTTAGGTTAGACATGAAAACTTCTTTTAAAATAAAAATTTCAATTGTTCATTCTTTCTATTTTCTTAAAATTTATTATTATTTACTAATAATTACACTCAAGTGTCTCATACTTGTAACCATGACATGTGAATGTGTAAGAAATGTTAGCACGCCATATATGAACTTTCGCGTTGCATTCTAACACTAATTACTGGTTATCAGGTCTAAACGTCGAGCAGTGAGTACCTAATACTCATTAAAATATATCGCGTTTAGACCGGATAACCAGTAACTAATTACTGGTTATCCGGTCTGAATTTTGGAATGGCGTGCTAACACTAATGTTAGCACGCCATTCCAAAATCCGACTAAAAACTGATCCGCGAGCATAACCGTTTTCTCCAATCACCATGAGCCATCGAAGGCGGCTGTCGGTCCGTCACCCCCTCCCCCTCTCTTATCCCCACTCCGCCCTCCATTTATTCACATTAATATAACTTGACTCGTGATAAATTACCAGAGCCCGGGCCCACGTTTTCTTAGACGAATTTTGTTTGTACAGGATGTTCTAAGACGGGAGTGAAAAACAATTACAGGTCTTTATCAATTATCATATATGCTTAGTAGTAATTAATTACATATCGTGACGAGAGGTTTGTAATCGCGCAGCTCCAAAGCTTGGCTCATCGCCGCAGAGTCGCCTGCTTGTCGATCTTTTACAGTCTTTACTTCGGCTAGTGTAGTCATGAACTATACCAGCTCATTCCACCGGCCCCCTTTTACCATCGGACCACCAGAAGTAATTCAAATTCAAATCATTTATTGCATGTCACATTACATCAAGTTGGTATAAAATTTTAAATGATATTGGTACATGTGACGCCCTGCACAGGGAATAGCAACATTTTGAGGGCTAATAAGTACCGCGGGATACCATCCGTACCGTGTCGATGTTCCACTGATACGAACCTAGCGCTTCTCATCTAAATTCATTTCAGAAAATTTCTCACACACCTGCAAGTTACCATGTGCAATTACTAGTAAATATTTTTGTTATCTGTAAAACGTTGAAATAAATGAAATTCAAAACCATTAGGCATTTAATTGTAACCTTGGAGTTTGAACATCCTGTATACTATTTTCTCCGCTCAGTAATTAACGATGAAGGAGCCCTTTTCTTGGCAAAAAACCTTTCACTCTATCCGTCTTTCACAGGCTTTAAGCATGTATACTGTGTACATACACGTTACATACCTTAACTATTATTATTCGCAGAAAATTATTAGGTAAGTGTATTCAAACTCACAAATACAATATTGCTGTATAATGGTTTTCAATTTACTCAATACAGTTCATTTGTTTGAGATGTAGGTCTTAAAAGTTTAATAATAACAATGATTATAAAGTTTATTTGCGAATAAAAATAATTGAACTTTAAATATTGTACACGAAAATAGCCGCTATAGTTAAGGAAACTGTGTTGCATTAAATGCTGTAGATCTTACAAAAATACCATCGACTTTATGAAATGACTTATTGAAAAACCATTGACTGAGCATGCTTTCAAGCATTTTTTTCATATTTTGGCTCTATTAAGTTTTGTAAACTTAGGATGATATATGTTTATAATATAATAATCACTAAAGCTAACGAATATAGGTCACATGGGTCGTTAGGCATATGAAATATACCCACAATATTGTAAGCGTGTAGCTAAGAAGTATGACTATTAAAATTCTGCTAAGTCTTTATATATGTCTTTGACATAATTACATCAAAGGAATTAATAAAAACCTAATACCTATCTAGTTTTATTTTATTTTTAATGTATCCGCAATAAAACAAGTAAAATTTTCTCAACCATAGCTAGTTATACTACGACGAGCTACGATTTTGCTACGACCGGCTACGGTGATGCTACGACCGGCTACGGTGATACTATGATGATCACCTACGATTTTGCTACGATTATGCTACGACCGCCTACGATTTTGCTGCGACTGGCTACGATTTTGCTACGACCGGATATAGTTTTGCTACGAACACCATATCATCAACGAAAGTTCCACAACAAGCACACAGAAAGATAGTTTCGTACATGGTCCACGTCCAAACTTCGAAGCCAGAACCACAGATACAATGTTTTTTTATGTGCAACCACGCAGGGCCGCCGAGATTCTCATTTACCTACTAATATCTTAAACTCTTACCGACTTTTGACCTAATGAGAACTAAGAGGACGTAACAATGCTCATTTTATCTCGTAGCCGTAACCTAAATGAATAAAAATAAAGTTTTTACGCGTACACTCATAAAATATAAATAATAATTAATAATATTATTTTTATTTAATTATTAAGTAGGTACTTACCGTGAATAATGACGTTGTACGAGAGACCTTACCCTAACGGTAAATACCCCCCCCCCATCTTAAAACTGCCAACATTGTAAACTTTAAATTAAAATAGATCTCGCAACTCTTATAAGTGCTGTAAGTAAAGTAATAATTACGGGGGGTTGAAGGGGGGGGGGGGGGTCAGGGTGTGTTCGTTAAGGCCCTAATGCCGGCAGACATTAATCATTCCTTTCATAAAGAGTGGGGCCCGTAGATAAATAAGTGTAGTATGTGTTTTCTTGGGGTACCCTCCTTGAGAAGGAGAAATAATTGGGTGGATGTGGTGGATGTGACGAGGCAAGTTTAAAATTATTTGTTTGTATTGTAAAAGTTAGTCCGTCATGGGCTGTGTGGTCTGCATGTAAAAATTGTATTGTAATAAAGTTATAGAGCTTTGTATTTTGTTCGATAAATAAAATAAAATGAAAATTAGACAATTGCGTGGTGACTTGTAGTGAGAACCTGTTAAAAGAACAGTTTGAATAAATATGAAGCAGTCGAGTAAGTAGGTAAGTAAAAACCTCAGTAAGTAGTAGAGTGGTTCCAGAGAACGCCAGAGGACGATCCAAAGAAGCTTTATACACACCAGTTTTCAAGGTGTCACTATCCCTGACAATTAACTATGACTCAAACTATTTTCTATGTTCTGAACAGAGCAATGTTATAATTAATCAAGGTGCGAAAAAAACATGATATATATAGCGTGATAAATATCAATGGATTTATACCCTCAAACTTTTTAGTGCAAAAAATTTCGGTTTTTATTTAAAAAATAAACATGATATATATCCATTGACATAAACGCACCCTACATGTAATTAATTATGATGTTTTGACGTTAAATGTCTTACCACATACTGTATTTCCTGTTCAGCCGCGATTTTAAGCTTAAAAATAAAACCAGTTAATCTAGGATAAATTGTCTCGAGATAGATTTACAATTTGCTAAGGCTTAGCATCAGTCACTCGCTATACGAACAGTAAGTATATTTTCTACTTTACACAATACTTAGGTCTTATCCACATCTTTCCAAAGCATCCCGGCAAGCAAGGCGGCGTTGCCACAAAATTATTCATCTTAAACTGCACATGTGTGCGTGCGGGTGAGTGTGTGTGTATGCTCAAATTGCGCCTTTGTAAGAAAGACCCGCCTGAAAATTTATAAATTTATTAGAGAAGACGGTATGGAATTTAATTATGAGGGTTCATTTGCTTGAACGTGAAGTATGGCGATGCACACACGATGAGGTGTATTGATCTCAACACAAAGACGGCTTAAGTATGGAGTTTCTTATTACAAATCCTTGTTGCAATGCTTAGGAAGAAGATAATAAACTAGAAACGTCAAATAAAAACTGACAAGTGTGTTAAAAATGTTATGAATTTTGATATTCTAAATATAAGATTTAGGGACCTTTTCTCGGGCAAAGTTTCGCCAGATTTCAGATACTAGTTTGGTATGAGTCAATGTATGTTACACAAACTATTGTTCTTTAGTGTAGCAGGTACCTACATTGCTTCCTACTACATTCATAACGTAAGTGTTAACATCTAATTCCTAAAAACTCGTAACATGAAACTTTATTTGCGGTCAGTAATGTAAGACGTGATGTATCACACATTTTGTTTTACCGAAACAACGTGCTTTTACACAATCTTTGACGACCGCTTGGTGCAGTTGTTCACCTGTCGGACTTCTAAAACCAAGGGTCGTGGGTTCGATCCCCGCACAGTACAAGCATAAGTGTGCATGAACATGTGTGTTTGTACTGGTCTGGGTGTTTTCTATGTATAATATGTATTTATATACAAAAAAAGTATTTAAGTATGTTTATCCGTTGTCTAGTACCCATAACACAAGCCTCGTAGCTTACTTTGGGACTAGAGTATTGGTGTGATTGTTGTGAAATATTTATTTATTTTAATCCTCTCTCTAAATGATAGGTAAATGTACAATGTCTTTCCTGGAACATCACTAACTTCGGGCATCTAAGGGACTTCGCACACGCCGTGACTTGAACGTGCTTGACAGTTACCACCGAACAATATATACTTACATGAGACCAAAATATAAAGCAGTCATCAAAAGTACCTTAATGTCTTAATATAACAAACAATTATTTTATTTGTAAACAGTGACGAGCTAGCTCACAGCAGGATAATTTTATGAACCCCATCTAATAAGCATTTCTTGTAAAGCTTCTTCTCGGCACCAGGCAACCAAAAGAATGTGTAAAAGTTCCCTCTGTGTATCTATTCACAGAAATAAATGACTTGAAAGACTTTTATGACTTTTTCCTTCTTTTCTGAAATACCACGATACGCTCCAAAACTGGCATAATGGACTTAGGCGTAAAAACAGCAAAGTTGAAGTGGGAGTGGGCGGGTCACGTATGCAGGATGCACCCGGATAGATGTGCTCCAATCGTCACACAATGGATACCAGCAGATCTGTCAGAGAGAGAGCAGAGGCTATCGCCGTAAGACCCAAAAAAGATGGTGTAACGATTTGACGAGTTTTCGAATAGATTGGGAATCCCTAGCCGCCAATAGGAAACAGTGAAGGTGTTTGGGGGACCTTTGCCCAGCAGTGAGATGATATAGGTTTATAAAAAAAAAGACTTTTATGATACGCGTCAACTGCGCGTTTTCGACACGGTGGCTGAATGAAAGTTTATACGCGCGTTTGATGAAGTTCATTTCATTTCCTCATAATGCGAGGGGTTTTTTAAGCACGCAGTAGGTGTAAGTTTAAGTTAGTTTCATGACTAACTCGATTCACGTTTCAATCGCGTTTGAACTTCGAGTTTGAACGCGCGTTACGAACGTGCAATGTGCGTAGGTCGTAAGAGAAAGCTCGTCGCTCATTAGACAAAATAACACCGTTATCTCACCCTCAAGCTAGGCGCAATTATTATAATTTGTATTGTTCGGTGATTTAGATAAAACCATTCACTTTGTGACAACGTTGTAGGTAAATTAAGTTGATGAAACATACTGAAAAAACACGGTCAGAAATCAGTATTAAAGAATGGTTTCTTAACCCTTAAATTGGCAAAATGACTTAATCCTAAATTAAGCAAGTTTTTTGGTTTTCTTCTATTTATTATCACCTAAAAAGCATAAAAAAAATTATATAAAAAATAATCCATTTTCAGTTTTCGCGAAAATCAATGTACTTCACGAATTACGTTGCCCGATATTTATTAAATGATATATTCCTCATAAAGTACTACGTGGATTCCGTTGCCAAGAATGAAACAAAATATATTTATTAATTATTATATTTATTAGAAATATTAGAAACACATGTTAACTTAAAAAAGGAAATTATTTTGAGTGAAATTGAAGGAAACAATTTCTTTTGTTTTCACCAACTACGAAACAAAGATGCATATCGCATTTGATTCAATAAACTTTGGTCCTGCCCTCTTTGCAGAACCTACATCTCGACTGCTTTTCGCGTGCATCAGGAAAATGACCAACACCATCATACCTGACGCAATCTGCAGGTCGTTGAACAGTCGGTTTCAGTATTCGGCGCTTATCCTCAATCCCTATATTGTCACCGGGGTTGGCGTTCCGTCCAGCCCGACACAGTCCCACACAAAGCTCCAGGCGAAATTCTTTTAAAGATTTCTTTTCTTTCTTGTCTCGTCTATAAAGGAGCCATGCGTTATTAACGCACATGTCCACCAACTGCGCAAATATACTTAGGTACCATCTTCGGCTTTTCAATGGTGTCCTGTACAGGGAAATCAGCATGTCGGCTAAGTCGACGCCACCCATATGCTTGTTGTAAGCATGGACCACTTGAGGGCAGTCGACTTCAACTTTTGACTTGGCTTCTTTCGAATATCTTCTTATCTTTTCGATGGGATGCGAGTCCATGAAGGAGCTAATCAACGTCACTGGCTTGTTATCATTCCATTTGACAACTGCTAATCTGTTGCGATTGCATACTACTTGTGCACTGTAGCCTCTTTTCTTCTTCCTCATTTCCTTGTCCGAGGGTAATAACTCTTGGCACCCCCTGAGTCTGTTTGTTCTTATGGTTCCAAGGCTGAAAATTCCGTAAACATTTAGCAATATGTAGGCAAGCTCAGGGGAAGTGAAGAAATTGTCAGCGTAAACAATGGATGGCTTTTGTTTTATAGTTTTGCATAAATCAATTACTACCATTCCTCCAACTCCAAGCGACGCTTCTTGTGCTGTGAATTGGTGATGACGAAATGTGTCGTCCCCACCGTACATAATAAAATCGTATATAAGGCCTGAAACGCCGGCACGCACAAAATTTTTGTAACCCCATTTCTTGGGCTTGTTCTTTACGTACTGCCTCCTTTTACCAGCCTTCGTGCCCTTGTTTGGAATCATCATTTCGTCTATGGAGTATTGCCCTTCTTCTTCAAGTTTCAAAAAATTTTGCCGTATTTGCTCCATAACTGGACGAATCTTGAAGTAGCGGTCTGAAGTCTCTAAGCTGTTATCAACGAAATGAATGTTCCGACGTATTTGTTGGTAACGTTTTAGGGACATTATATCGGCTATCAGTGGATATCGCGTTTTTCTAGCCCAATAATCTGTGTAAGCAGGCATTCGAATAATACCCATCAATATCTTAATAGCAAGAAAACTCTTGAGTTCGTCAACAGTTAGTTGTATGGATTTGCCGTACTGTTGAACCGAGTACAAATTGGTATTGTGAACTATATTTTCAATGATTTCTGGAGAAAAAAATGAGGTAAAATAATCTAGAACACTCTCATTTTGCGTTTTATGGAGAACATGCACATTATAATCTATGAAGCCTTTACGGAGCAGAGGACCCTTCTTCCAGTTGTATTTTAGTTCAAGCCTAGATTTCTTTACTGTTTTTGCTACCACAGCAATTTTCTTGCGTTTAGATCTGGTGATCGGCACATTAGTAGCCTTTGATGTGCTAGGGATAGGCGTTGTAAGATCTTCTACCGATGCTTCAGGCAAATTAACTTCTGCGTGCTAGGAGTTGGTAACTGAAGGACTTCTACTGACGGTGAGGGCAGTGTTTGAATAGAGTTCAATGTGGGAATTGCATCGTAGTTATTAGTAGAAGGGGAGGGAAATACCTCCTGAAAAGTCGGCGTTAGTGGTGTATTTTCTGGAGGGCTTCTAGAGTCATCATCAAATATATTAAGCCTTTCTAAGGAAGACTCTATTGAGGGCGGATCTGAGCTAAAGTTTGATATTGAGAGTAAATCTGGTTCTTGATCGGAAGAGGAAGAATCGTCAGAGCAAGCATTTTCTGCCGGAACCAAAGCCAAAATCTTGTGCGAGCGTGTTAAAGTTAAGCACTGCAGACAAAGAAAAAAAGCATGTTCTATAACCAAATAAAACCACACCCTATATGTTAGTATGCAATCATAAAATAAATAAAATAATTTGTACAGAGCTTGGCATTGTACTTCGTGGATACCAAAGTCTGATTAGTGTTATTTACTCCTTACTTGGCAATGGCATTCACGGAGTACACACAAACATACGAGTCAATTTAGTCACAAGTCAGTAACGTAGACATAAAATAACTACTGTTTGCATTTATTTACTCTCTTATCGTGCAATGTAATACAAAATAACCATTGCTTACACACAAAAACGTCGAAAAATATCTAAAAAACTTACCCGTTTCGTAAACACAGCCGGCCGCTTCGAAGACATTTTGAATTTGACAGTTTATTGTCAATGTTACCACATCAAAAATAAATTTCTACCAATATTGGTAGTATTTGAAAGCATACCATATATAAAAAACAATATTAAACGGCTATAAAAAGTTGTATATTTTTTTCAAATCAGTGTACTCCGAGTATACCAATATCAAATTAAGGGTTAAAACTACAGTTTTGTTATAAAAGCCAAAAACTACTAAAAAACTACGTGTAGATATATAATAGTAATAAAAAAATAGTCCTCCAGGCCGATTTCGACCACGGCGGCCAATCTCAACAGAGATCAGCCAACTACGCAGGAGATATTATAGTGCACAAGTGTGAGCGCAGTACACAGGTGCACTCACTGTTCCATCACTCTTAAAGTTCGGTGAGACGGCAATTCGACATGACCGGAGAGAGATCAGGCGCAGGACCAACGGCTTAACGTGCTTTCCGAAGCACGGGGGTGTAACACCGCCAACTTCCCGACTCCGAGATGTTTTGAGAAATTCATGACAGAAAATCTCAGAAACAATTTTCAATTTTTACGTGTATATAGTGTTTCTTCTATATATAAACTAGAAACAAATACATTTTCAGTCAAAAACCTCGTAATGAGCTAGAAAAACAGCTGGTGCTGTTGAACGTCTGGACAGACAGATTTTCATTAACCCTAGCTAAAACCCACCGTGATTAAAATTATCATTCGAAAAAAAAACAGCATTGAAATCAGTTCATTCGTTCGAGAGCTACGTAGCCACAACCACACAAACAGAATAGGGGATAAACTTATAACGCTCTTTTTCGCCTGGGTTACTAATTAAAATCTTTAATGTTTTCTCCTTAGTCTAGATACAGTTTGTGCTTATTAAATAAAGTTTTGATGTGGTGGAAACAGTTTGTACAGTTTAAGAAGATACTGGCGTCTGAACTAGGCAGTAACATGGTTAGATTCAATTGTTTCTAAATAATATGAAAGGGTTTGGATAAGCATTCAAGTTCTTACAAATGGGCAATCGAGTCGTGGGTCTTTGACATAACTCGTACAAAATAAAGTTAATTAATAAGCTGATTCATCTTAACCGATTGTTAAACAGCTGAAAAGGTATTTCTTTCGCATGTTGTAGGTATCTTACCACAAGATTGATGAATCGTGGCTTTCTGCAGACAAAGAGCACTTAAAGAAACTTCGGACCGACGAGTAAGTGTCATGGTAGCTCAATTGGGAGAGCAATCGTCCGGCTTGCGAGAGGTTCGGATTCCAGTCCCGCCTGTGGCAGTTATAGTCAGGATTTTTTAAAGAATTTCAACATGATTTAAAAAAAAGTAACATGAAACTAAGCTTAGTAGATCTGTAGTTATGTCTCTTAAGACATAACTACAGATCTACTTCTTAACCCATTAACTTCTACACCATTAAACGCATCACTGCCTGAGCTCCAAGCAACAAAACACAGACATATTTCTTAATAAATGCTCAAATATCTCACCCACATATTTACCGGTAAACACATGCCCAAGTATTTAAAGTAAACTGTATTCTTCGAGGTGAAAGGGCGAATCTTGGGGTGAAACAGAAATTCACCTGCGAATCACAAAGAAAATTCCAAGGCTCTCCCCCCATGTTTGGCTGCGAGATTTAATTAAAATGGTGGGGTGGGAGGCTGAATTATCATGGGGGGGCGAAAAGTTTTTGGGGGATAAGCAAACATTGTATTAACATATTATTTAAATTCGACACGTTTCCGAGACGCCATTTGTGTCTAAGAAATGGGGGTTTGGATAAGTTGCTGCTGATTTTAATATTCATTTTGCGATGGTAAGCTATGATATAAAAGCAGCATTTAACTCAATATAAAATGAGTTGATTTCGGCAAATTTAATTTAATTCATTTATTTGATAACAAACAGCAATCACAATTCAACTAAGACATAAGTTACTTATGCAAGAAAACTTGAGTAGGTAATTTAGATTATCTACATTATTATTATTATTATATTTTATTAGTATTAGTATAACAGTTTTTGCCATCTTAAAGCCCACACCACTCTCCTCGGGTTAGTTTATGTGATATTCATTTACTTACTTATTTGTAAATAAGTAGCAATAACAACTAAAAAAAAACATTTTACGTACTTCGAATAGGTAGGTAAAGGCTAAAGTAATTAATGTTAGTTATGTTACAAAAAATATGATATTGCTCTTGTTATTATGAACTTACAGCGAAACAACACAACGAGAACTATCCTTTATGCAGTTTTCAATTAAAAACCTTAACTACATTTTTCCCTCACCGGCAAAAGTGCCAGCATTTTCATTTTCCCACGATTTTTTCCGTTTCCAACAACGGCCATTTAACCGACCATAGATCAGCACAAACACGCGTTAAATAACTTAAACTCCGGTTAAAAAGCGATTAACTGATCCGCCGCGATCACCGGACGACCACGGTAAAAAATGCTGCGGGAAGTATGGCAGGAGACTTTTTAAATTAAAAAAATAATGAGTAAAGTACCTACTTTGCTGTTGCCAAATTAAACAATATTCTAGTTTCGGACCCATGCCACCAGATGGAAATGAAGTAATCTTCAGCACGAGCGCTACATTTGGCAAGGAAATATATAGTTATGCTTGATAATACAATTTAATTAAATGATATATATTTCTTAATTTAATTTAACTTAATTTTGATTTTAAATTTGACTAACTGAGTTGTTGTGCCCTAGCCGAGTGTAACTGTACTAGTTTACTCATAAAACTGCAACACCTTACTGTAATGTGTGACTTGCAATAAATTTTATGGTTATGATTAGGTATTATGAAATTTAAGATTTAGAGATTTTTAATTGCCTTTGTGGAAAGCAGAATTAGTTAATTAGAAAGCAAAACTAATTAAACGAAAAGAAGGTTTGTTTCTTAAGTAAGTCACCTACAGATTTACATTATGAACTCTATACCTTACATTGAATCATCTCAGCAGTTTATCAGATTTGTGGGGTCACACTAGGTGCTAGTAAAAGGCAGAATTATAACACACAAAGGTGTACCATCAAGTATCGTCTAGATTAATTTTTCAATTTAAAAGATGCAAGGTGGGAAGTTAGCAAAGACTAAATAAATACCTGGAACTAAATAAAACAAAAAAATAAAAAATAAAAACATTTATTATTCCGACAACAAGATCCAGAGTGTAAGTAACAAAAGCTTATCTATTATGTTAGTTCAATTTAGAAAAAAATATATTTCGCAACAGACTTCACACGTGAAATTGGTTTGCCAATTAGTGGACAGTCCCCACGATTGGCTATAGCGTTCAGAACACTATTGCGGCTGCCGCGAGATCGTTTGAGCAAAGAACCAAAATTTTGGAAATAACAACAAAATCCATCTCCATACTGACTATGCCTAGGTGTCATCTATAAATCACTTCCTCACTTAAAAATCTATTCCCTCGCGCCTTCTCGTGGTCAGGTACAAAACACTGTTCCTGTAACGGAAGGGGTATTTTTTGTCCCGTAATCTGGTGCAGTGAGAGTTTTGGGGGTAATTTTCGTGTAATTGTGTGGTTGGATGCTGTTGTGGGGTTTATTCATTTTATTGTTATTTGTTTCCTCTTTGGTTTGAATACTGAATTTGTTATCGAATTATGGCGAACACTTTGGTGTAATGGTCAAGAAGTTGACTTTTAACCAAGAGGTCGCGAGTTCGATCCCTGCACTGTACAAATAGTTGTGTGCATGAACATGTCTGTTTGTACTGGTCTGGGTGTTATATGTATTTATTTAAGTTTATTTGTAATACCACTGTTGATTCTGATATCTGTAACGCAAGTGCTTAAGCTACTTAGCACGGAGTCAGATCAATGTATGTGATGTTGTTGTATATATTTATTTGACTTTCTGTCACCGCGATTCTGACGCGTATTAACCAATCGCCTCAATCACTT
This sequence comes from Pyrausta despicata, assembly GCA_963921415.1. NCBI lineage: Eukaryota > Metazoa > Arthropoda > Insecta > Lepidoptera > Crambidae > Pyrausta > Pyrausta despicata. Next base: position 8,243,119 of record OY992869.1, read on the forward strand.
GCGAGTCATGGAAACAGTATGCTGCAGGTATGGTCTAGTGTCTTAGGCCTGACTTTTCAAAAGGCTCCAGTTGACGGACTGTTGAACATAGAACGACATTATTTAGAATGACTTTCCAACGTATGCAGTTAAGACTTTAAAAATAAGTATTTTACCTATGAGTAAAAAAAGTTTATTTCTTAGGCATCATATGATGCACCCAGAGGAGATAGCTAACGTCATGAACATCATAGGCCTTATCCGTCTATTACAGACGATTTAAACAGTGTCTGCTGTAAGGCACTTCTTATTATGGCTGAATAAGCCAATCCGGGGGCGAAAAACTTTTCCGCATTTATGGCAAGGGAAGGCAGCGGCAGGTGGATCATCGCCGCTCTGATGCCTTCTTTCCCTCCTGTCACCCAGCACATTGAACCAGACATCGTCGTGGATTTCACGTCCATCCTTCACACGTTTACGCCACTCGTTCCTGGAATCAGCAAGCTTCTTCTAGCTAACGTCACTCCCTTAAGAATCTAGAAATTCCTGGATTCAACGGGGCTAAGCAGTGAACTATAATCACAATAGATCAACACAGGTCGTGGTTGGAATATAAGCCCAAAATAAATATAATAAATAAATAAAAACAATAAAAACAAAAAGCAATAATAATAATGATAGAATTTTTTATTTATTTTTTGCGGTATCTGACTATTGGAAATTGGTCTTTAAATAAATAATAAATAAATATTCCACAACAATCACACCAATTCTCTAGTCCCAAACTAAGCTACGAGGCTTGTGTTATGGGTACTAGACAACGGATAAACATACTTAAATACTTTTTTTGTAAATAAATACATATTATACATAGAAAACACCCAGACCAGTACAAACACACATGTTCATGCACACTTATGCTTGTACTGTGCGGGGATCGAACCCGCGACCCTTGGTTTTAGAAGTCCGACCTGTGGACCTTTAGTTGAGATTAGTCTTTAGTTGAGATGATTCTTGCTATTGATAAGAAATACCTAACAGTTTTCTTGTCTATACGAGTATATTTGTTAATGAACACTTTGAAGTGGCGTGCTTCAGATATACCGTTTAAATTGACGACAATGAATATTAAACGTAAGCTCAAGGAATATTTCCTTGATTCTTTTCCTACCGAGAACTGACAAATACGTGTTTGTACATTTCTTACACACACTTGTACCTACTTTGTATAGTTTACGAAACCAAGTGCTTTTTTATGCTAAGAGTTAGTTAATGTTTTAGAAGATCTTTTTTTTGGTAAATGTGGCAATACATTAGATAAAATAGTATAGTATAGTCAAGTCAGCATTGCTACTTACCACAAAATTCGATTTAGTTAGCAAGGGTCACTCACCAATCAATACCTGAATTTAACGGGACAAAGTAAAATTACTATAAAATATTGCTTTTATAGGAGCTATTTACATCACGCTATAAGAATACTTCTCTCTCATCAGCTTATATACTTTCCACTGCTGGGCACAATCCTCACCTCAAAATGATATAAGGTGGTACGAGCCATACTCCAACCACGCGGGCTCAGTGCGGGTTGGTGGAGAGGTGTTTGTAAGGTAAGTGACCAACCTTACTTTCAGACGTAATTAAGCCGCCCGAGGGCCTCTAACTAGGCTTAACGACTAATATCTATCGATGTAAACCGGGACCAACAGCTTAACGTGCCTTCTGAAGCATACTTAAGGCACTATAAATATTAAAAGCTTTTTAACCGCACGCGTTCAGCGAACCATTTTTGTGCCATTAAAATCAAATGAATTTCGCTTTGCACTATTTTACAGTCAAAATATATTTTTAAATGTATCTCTATGATACATGAGAAGTTTCACGTAGACAATCCTAAAATGTGTACAATTTTTAGTACTTCTACTCGACACTAGATGGCGTTACAAAAACCACGTTTTGCACTACTGCCACTACCAGCACCGCAGCGCTGGCATCGCTAACTATAGTTCCGGAAAATTCCGCCATCAACGCAGCGCTGCGAATGCTCGTATCATAAACGGTCTGACCCAAATCCAATAACATTCCCTCATTTGCGATAACAAAAGAGGAAAAAAACATTCACCTTCCAACCCATCTCACTTACAAGCCAATGAAGCGAGCAAATAAGCGAAAAATCCGCTCCGATGTGGAAAAAAAGATAAATTGAAAAAAAGGGCGCGCGGGGAAAAAGTATAAAAAATTCGTCAATGGCGCTTTGCCGCGTGTGATGGCAGGAGGTCGAAAAAACGCGGCCGCGAGGGAGTCGGGTTCCGCACGTTTTTTATTATTATTTTCGTACTTGTTGCACGAGTTTCATTCGCTTAATGGACATGAGGTTGGGGGATGCAGTTGTTGTGTTTATTTTCTTTTACCATTTCTGAAATTGATTACATAACATATTTTTTCTTAAAAAACGCATACCGTTTTCGACATTGGTGTAGTTTTTATCGTGTTCTTATAATCTATTAGGGGCGGTATATTATTTTAATGAATAAATGCCAGCTTATTCCTTATTCAACTTAATCATTTATGACTGTTTCAAATAAGACATTACCTATCTTATTAGAATATGTAAAGATTAATATATCAAACTTCACACATTTAAAATTAGAATGGGCTAGATGGGATTAAAATGGGAAAAAGTTGTCATGACAAACATTAGATACCACTTCACTACACGTCTTAAATTACGTAGAAATATAATGTTAAGTGGTGGTGATAAGCTTTGAAATATTCATCTTCGCATTAAGCTAAAGCATTTTTGAGCACATAGGACTTATACCTTGTTTATTTGCGAGACTTATTTTGACGTGACAACGTCTTATAAATTGGTTTGCCGGGTGACACTTCAAGAAACTGCGTTACGCTCCGCTCACGTTCCGCGCTCACAATGAGAGCGAGTGAGAGGCACGCGTCCCTTCGACTCGGGCATGGTTAGCCCGCCTAAGAGCGAGTGAGACAGACATAAAAAGTGAAAGGCACGCGTCCCTTCCACTCGAGCACAGTTAGCCCGCCTCAGAGCGAGAGAGACAGAGCGAGAGAGAGAGAGAGTGAGAGAGATAGGCATACACACCGGTTCATGTTATACGAATGAATATTCACATTAAAATTATTTTACCACTCAAAGTCGTTGTCACGTAAAACTTTCGCCCGTATACCGACTTTACAGGCAACCAATTTTTTTTTTGTAGATGTTACACCTCTTTAAATTCCACTGAATGTTCCAAATAATGCCAAGCAATACAAGACCCCTTGGATTGACTTCTTTGGACTGGACCCTAGTCTTTCAAAATAGGTTTTTTTTTCATGCTCGTATTAGGAAATAATGATACACTTCCCATTTCGTTATTTTAAGTAACCACAATGTAAGGTTTAAGTTGATTCCTGCGATTTCTGTTAGTTATCATTTTAAGGATTGTGCTTAAATGAAAGGGTTAGAACATATACGTAAACGGCTATACTCGTAGTCGGCATAGTCGATTGGATTTATGTTCTACTATACCAAGTACGATTTATCTCGTAGCTGATGTATGTATGAAGGCATACAGCATAAACATATTTAAATATTCTGGCGCTGAAATGGTATTAAACGATTGGTACAATTAGAAACACTTATATATGGGAGGCTTTTGCCCAGCATATTATGGCTAATTACAAAAAAAAAAACCTTGAATTAGAATTAGAAATTATTTATTTGGCTAAATAATCCATAAAATAAATAAATAAAATTATAACCTGTTAAGAGCGAGAGAGATTTTGTTAAATAACCTAACCTAAAATAAAATTACAATAGTAATGACAGAATACAAAATAAAAAAAGCACTTAATAATTAAATGACACATCATTTCAAGTCAAAATTTTTAAAAGATTTACCAATCTTTTTAAAATTATATCATATACCTAACAAAAAACAAAAATCCTCCCACGGAACGCTGAAATTGAAAAATGCGGCTAGAGGGAATGAAAGCGCTTCAATATCGAGTGCTTTCATGAAAAAACGCAGCGATACTGTCACGTTCCATCGGGGATTAGATTCCATTCGTACGTCTGATTGTTTGTACATCACTTTTGTATTGGAATTTTAAACTTAAATTCGATGGAAAATTACTTATATTATTACGATACTTTTGCTTTATTTGTTCAAAGTTGAGTAACTTTTATTCAAAAATCCTTTTTCAAACATCTTTATGGTTGACGGTATGGTTAACTAACGATAATCTTTCTGGCAGAAAGTCTTTCTGGTAACTCTTCATGGCTAAACCGATACACAGAATGTTTTTGTTATACTCAGTCTACTTACTCAACAAAACGACAAGATACCCTTGGCAAGATAATCTTATTAAGATTAACATCACAACATTTTTTTACGGCTAAGCAGCTTTTTGCCGATGCACTGGATTGAGTTTTCCTTTCGGCCCATAAATCTGTACAATGACAATGTTGTAACGCAAATGATTACTTAACATGTCTCTAATTACGAAGACTGAAATTTATTTTTAAAATTCGAGATTTCGGAAATAAGCTGCATAGCTGTCAAAAATTTTGTAAGGTATAATGTTAGGTAAGTGTAAGAATCGTTCTTAGTGGCCAGACTCCTTAGTCTCCTTAAACATATCCAGAATTGCATTAAGTATGCAAGTAAAATAAAATCTTATTAGAAAATATTACAATTATTGATTTGTTCATATCAAAGCAATACACAATGTGGGTTTTTCAATTCAAAAAATAAATATAATTTCAATATTATGGAGCTGACCATGCTGGAATAAAAAATGACAAATCTCAAAGTCGAAAATATTCCTAATGCCATCAAAATATACAAAAGTTGTGTCGAACTACAGTGATTTAAAACAACAATAAAATCGTGATGTAGTTAGCGCCACCCAGTAATGAAATATTGCACTTGTTAGTTTGTTCGCTTGCCGCTAGATGGCAGAATAAAATTATCATTGTTTACTTGAAGGAAAACAATTCATCCAGTAGAGATAAAAGTTACACCTATTTATAAAATGTGTATAAAAAGATGTCATATTTTTAAAAGTATCTAGTGTAAAAAAAAAAAGTTTTTCATTTAAACTTCTTAGGTTCCGCTACTTGGCGCTAGATGTCACTACACAGCTATCCGCAAGTGAAATACGATTTATTTTAGATTTTTTTACACTATGAATTTAACTCGGTTTTTTATTTTATGGTTGACCCTTTACAGTATTATTTACATGAATTAGGACTGTTCATGTGAACAGTCCCTAAACAAAATGATGAAATGAAATGGTTCTTGAAAAATCAACCTTAAGTTTTTAAAAAAATAGATAGACTCGAATGCGCAACTTTCGGATAAATAAAATGTGACCTGTCACCTTTGTACCATCACTGCTAAACTTGATAACCGTATTCTCTTACCAAAATATCTTTCATGAAATCTTATAACATCTCTTTGTCACCAGATAGCTATAGTTCAGTTTTATCTGGAGATTCCATTTCGGCACTTCTTCACACAAGTAAAACTTTCGGATAACGGAGTTTACCCTCAATGATTTTGTGAAACATTTAAACACAATACATACCTACCTATTAGGAAAGCTTTTTATGTAAACTCGTGTAATTGGATCTCAAATGATCAGACTCAAAGCTGTCGATCAAGAATAAGGTTCCAAAATTTCTAAATGAATAAATATAATATAATATATTTATATATTTCTATTATCCATGTTAAATTGATTGATATTTATTTTTTGCATAATATGACATAATTTAATAGTTACATTTATTTGTTGATATTGTTACGCTGGTAGGCTAGTGCTAAAACTTTGATCGTGTTTTTCCATGCCTTGGAGGCGTTTTCAGCAGGCTGAAATACCATTTCAGGCCGTTTCAGAGAGTGCTCTAACACATACTAGTTTATCGAAATTTCACCCAAGTTGCCGTTGTTTTCAGGCGCCTGAAACATGTTTTCAATCCGTTTCAGGCCACCCTCTATCAGATGACGCCATAACCTGAAAACCCGTTTTCAGGCGTTTTCAGGACCCCTTATGGGCCTTTGAAGCCCACTTCAGTATATGACGTAATTTTCAGTAGGAGTGAAAGAGATAGCACGATTAGAGAGACGCAGCTATACTAAGAACATTCCAGAAAGGTGTGACAGAGACAGCACAAGACAAGGATAGCACTATGATTCGAGAAAGGTCTAGGCTAGGCAAGACGGCATTTGGAAGGATACCGAACAGTCTCGTACTGGGTAGTAGGTACCTACCGAATATTCGGGAGTCCTTGACGGCCGGTATATAAGGAGCCCGGGAATGCGACCGAGTTGGAGTTTAATTTGGGAAAGCGACGAGTAAACATCGAAGCGAAAACTGCGACAAGAAGATTTTGGAGTGCGATATAAGTGTTTGTGTACTAAGTGTTGTAACGTAAAGTGTGTACAATAAATCCTACTCTACTTCATCGGTTTAGAAGTGCATTTCAATCTAGATCCCACACCCCTAGAACGTAACAATATTATGAAATTATATCTAAATATTACGTTTATATATTTTTGTTTTATTAACCACAATTTACCTTTCTCATTTAATTTTCACTGTACCCAATTCCTTTCTTTCTGCATGACCTTAAGGTTGACTGGCAGAAAATGCTTTAAGCATTAAGTCCGCCATTTGTACATTTCTTGTGCAATGAAGTTTAAAATAAATAAACAAATAATTATTCCGATTATATGGTCGAAACCAATCTAACTGTAAAGTAGGTAAATAACCATACCTAGCTTTAACCTTCTCTCACTGTATAGATGATGTAGTCGGCACTTAATCAAAGCATCCCTTAAAAATATTATATTTTATTCCCATATCCAGAGCTGAGTGCACAAAAAAACCCGCGCGCAGTCATCCGTACTTAATACTCCAGACAGTTCCCGAAACAAATTAATTTTAATACACCTGTATTTTTGTTGCGAAAGATTAAAAAAAGGGAAGACAAGACCCACCCACCGGGAAAATGGGAAAGCGGGAAAATAATTAGGGACGGTACAGGCGATACTCTGTATTAATATTAAAAACTTTAATGAAAAAAATATTAAAAGGATCCAACCGAATTTCATCCTTTTTTCCATTAGACGGATGAGAGTAAGGGAGCAGTGGAGTCGCCATTCATTTTTTTGTAAGATTTTTTTAAAGTAAAGTCACGTTGTGATATCGCGCGATAAGTGTCGTGGAACAGGCGGAGATGATTCGAGAATTGTCCCTTTAAATGCTTTAGCAACATCGGCCGACATTACCTGTGTCAGTCGCTTCTCATATAATCGTAAATCCATATGCAGTTACCCACAACATGTTCCCATAGCATATCTCGATATGTCCGGCAAAAAGCATTTGAGTTCATAAAGGTAAGTAGGTATATAAAATAAGTTCCAGTAAGAGTTGAACATAAATAAATAAGTTCATGTTTTCGACAATGAAACGTGAGAAAGACTTACAAGTTTTTTTTAACCGCTTGAGTAGGTACTTAGCTGAAGCATGATGTTGATACCGTAACAATAAAATTTGCATCTATTTGTGTCACGTTACCGTGACTCAAGAGACATATAACTGGTAAATACTACTTAAATTACAATAGTAAACTGTACTATTTAGAAAATAAATACTTATTGGAATATAAATAGTTTATTTGCTACATACTCACAGAGAAGTCAACAAACATTTTTAATTATACCCTTAAAATTCTTGTCTACTCCATGCATTGGATAAAAGTAAATTGTACAGTCGCTGGCAGAAACTTTATCGAAGTAAATTACCTGACGCATGAGAATCTTATTAGAAAAATGCACCGAATACCAAACATATTTGGTTAATGATTTTTTACAACAAAAGAAAAGCTGATCATTTATATCAACTGTATCTTTGAGTAAAATATAATCTTATTGTTTTTATGTGATGCGATATTTCATACGGACCTTTAATCATAAACCGTAACAATTCAAAAACTAAGATAATTGGAAAAACGCATGATTTTCCAACATGACTTAAGATTAATGTTGCGGTAGGTGCAGCTTATTTTAGTGTGATTATTTTTTAGGCTGTACTGAATAGTTGGGTATTTGACACCACGAATCGTTGTCATATTTACAAGGAACTGGCAAAATGCCAGTCGCTCATAGATTTTGTTTGGTGATAATAGCTAATAAGCTTATGACGTCGAACACTTATCAACCGATGTAATGATGAATTTGTGAATTTTTATCAATCAAAAATAAAATATGCGAACTGGGAAATGGTCACTCAATTAAGGTGTTAAATAAGGAATTAATTTTTAAAAATAGGACATTGGAATTTAGTTAAAATGGTACCACACACCCAATTTTCACGTGTTGGAAAATTTACGGTCTAAGCATTACTTGAAGATTCCAGATTATCTTTATTGATAGTGATTGATTGATTATCTTGAAAAGAGACTGCGTTCTGTCGCCGAAAGAGGCGTAAAGCCATCATCAGTTCATTAATGTTAGTTTTAGTTTTACAGAAATAAAGGGGTAACAATGACAATATTTAAAGGAGGTCATCTCTGTTTAAACTTTGAACCCTAAAAGCAAACCAAAAATTATACACGCGAGCCCTAGATATATTTTTTAAACAAAAAACAAAACAAACCTTAACAACTCTGCCAACGACTGTACCTACATACTTTTTCTTCCCAACGCAAAAATAAATATTTTAATCCGTGGGTGTTCTTCCCCCCACCCCAATTATAAAAGGGGGGGAGGGGGATCTGCCCTCAAGGGTAACTTGAAGGGATTTCGGCGATCCGAAGTAGGTAGCTTTTATATTTTCGTTTTTTGCCTACTCCCGGTAAGGTGTATTTTGAGGGATGGCAAAGGAAGATTTTTGGGGCGTGAATTTTTGTACACGGATAACGGTTCAACTGATATTAAAGAATAAAGGGTTTCTACCTACTTAATAGGGTTAAGATAAAAATAAAATTTTCTTTAGTAAGTGTGTATCAAAAATATTACTATTATATAAAAATATCACTATATATACGACTAAGTATGCTGGTAACTCTTTTTTGCCTCGAACTTGTCGTCGTTATAATAATTTTCAGACAGTTGACATTTTTGCGTCAACTTTTGTTAAGTTTAAAAAAGAAATTCATAACTTGCTGCAATAAAAAGTAATTGTTGTTTCTCTGGCATTATGACATCTTTTTAAAATTTTATAGTTTCACATATTTGAATGTTTTCAAAAATGGTTTACTCTGTGTATTATTTAAGCAGAGGAAACTTAGTTGGTTTATGTGCTATTTTAATCACCTATTTTGTTATGAAATGTTATAACTGTATTTTTCCCAAAAAATAATCATAATTAAATAAATTTTGTGCACAAATCACTAGGCGCTTAGGAAATACTTGAGGTAAAGTTTATTTGTATGACCACTGTTGATTATGATTTCTGTAAGACAAGTGCTTACTTACTACTAACTAACCACGGAGGCAGATCAATGTATGTGATGTTGTAAAACAAATAGAGAGAATAAGTAAGATATGATAATGCCGACTGACATTGTCACAGCGGAGGAAGAAGTTCAAAATTTGGTGTACCTACACTTCATCATCATATTAGCCTTTCCACGCCCACTGCTGAGCATATGCGTCCCTCGCGGATCACCACCGCGATCGGTCCTACGCTTCCCGCATACAGCTTCTTCCCGCGACCATCATCAGATCGTCGGTCCACCTTATACGACGACGTGTGGGACGACCACTTGGTGGAGTGGTCCACAGGTCGGACTTCTAAAACCAAGGGTCGCGGGTTCGATCCCCAGTACAAGCATATGTGTGCATGATCATGTGTGTTTGTACTGGTCTGGGTGTTTTCTATGTATAACATGTATTTATTTACAAAAAAAAGGATTTAAGTATGTTTATCCGTTGTCTAGTACCCATAACACAAGCCTCGTAGCTTAATTTGGGACTAGAGAATTGGTGTTGTGACATATTTATTATTGTATTATTATTTATCTCATCAGCCTTTAAACGTCCCACTTTCTTTGTTTCCCGATGGACCGGACAGGACTTTTTATGGGATATTCGTTACTTCAATATGCACTTAGTTTTTGTGAACATATGACGAGAGTCTTAAGCGGAATACGGGTAATGAAATGAAATAAAATTTGTTTATTTGCAAGAATACAGGTTTTAAAGATCTTAATGTTATCGTAAGCTAGTACAAGTATTCAACATGCATGCAGGTGTGCAAAAATTAATTTAAATAGGCAGAATGAATTTGAAATTAATTATGACATGTTACGTTAATTACAATAATAAAATATGATATGTTACATTAGGTAAAAATAAACATATCGAAAAGTTCCCCTTAATCGCATTTTGCGAGTAATTACCGGTCAGAATTTGAGTTATATGGACTCAATATAAGGAATAGTACTGTGCAAGACAAGGTTTGTGTCAGTTGGTGTTACCAACCTATTATTCAAAGTAAAATTAAAATCTTATAAAAATTACATGGTGGTCTTACTTCGGTGCCATTTTTTCCTGATTGCCATGAAGAATTTAGTTCATTCTGGACTTAAATATGTAATATATGATACTTATTTGGTACCTATAAATTAATTTTATCGCTATAGAAATAACATCAACTTCAATAAGACCTTAAAATCTTTACACCGTAAATGTTTAACTAACTAAGGTTTCCGCAACTTATAGTAAACTAAGAATTAGCAGTTCTAAAGCGTGTTTTAGTCAATTTGCGGGCTACATTGACTGCCTTAAAGCCCCGCCTGCCTAAAGCATTATCAACAAAATTCACTTACTCAGTCCTTTGCAAAAAGTGAAACAATAAACCCCCTAATATACGGGAGAAAAATGCTCTTAGCGGCCCCTGCCCGCTTGTTAGGGCGAGATCACGCTAGTACCATTTTGTTACTCGTAATTTTTGTTCTTGTTTTGAAAGAAAACCCTATGTAACAATAGAATATAGAATGTGCCTGCAATCTCCGGATGTTAAACGACATGACAAACACACACACACATACACCCCCCCCACACACACACACACATACACACACACACATACACCCACATACAAACACATTAAAAGTACAAGAGCACAACTCAAAAATATACATTGTACTAATAAATACGGTCTCCTAAATTATTGAAATAAAAAGTAAGTTTCAAAAACTAAAACCCGACTACCTACTCAAAAGTATGAAACAAGATGCATTTGATGTTCAGATGATAGCCGTGGTCTTATGCCATATTCCCTTTTGACATTAGTGCTAAGTTTGTTTTGACAGAAGTGGCATACGACCACGGCTATCATCTGTCAACATCTAATGTCTGCATGTAAACATATTTTTCATACTTGTGAGTAGTAAGGTTTTAGTTAAGAAACTTTTTTTTTCAATTTTTTTTTGCATAAAACGTTTCATATAACACGGCACAGCATTAAATAAGTTTATTTTCATGAGAAGAACTATGGTGATTCTTACGTCAGATAAGGTATTAAAAAAGGATTTATTCTTCTCTTTCGATTTTAATTTTATTTTATGGAGAAACATAGTAACAACAAATACTCACAAGTATAGGCCGAACGCATATATTTTAAGCCTTGTGAACGTATTTATTAAGCATTTTTTGCGTTTACAGCGCTATTTTTAAATTCGAAGACATAACACTTAACACTTAAGATGGTTAATTAATCTTAATGTAAAAGTACCCATATTGAATAAGCAATTGTGTGCGAAGTAGTGCTGTCTCTCTCTGCCTGGGTGGCCACGGAAGACCAATGTCGTGGCATTACTGAGATGCTACGCGACACATGCTGGCCCACCTTTTCAGTATCTTGTGTATGTGCATTTGAATATGTGTTTCTAGTAAAGTATGTGATACTGAAAAAATATGTTTTCTTTCTTTCTTTAAATTTTTGACGTGACATCGTCTTATAAATCGATGGAGCCGGCTGCACGCACCAAAAAACATGACTAATGCGGCGTTACCTCGCTCTGAGAGGTTCCATTCAAGGCTTGAAGTGCAAGCGAGAGCGCGGAACGAGCGACAAAGAGGTAACGTGATGAAGACGTTGTCACGTTCAACTATCGTCAGTAAACCGACTTTACAGACAACCGATTTTTTTTAAAAGTTTTATGTCTTTTTGAACTTGTGTACGTACCTTTACCCACCCCATCCCACCACGCGCCGATTTTTGAAAAGGTCTGATTTTCTTTTACCTGCCCGCTAAAGGAAGGGTCGGTACACATGGACGCTCTCATTGCGTTTGATGTGCGTGTTAAAATAGTTTATCTAGTTTATTAATAACCGATTGACGATTAATAAGTATTGCATTTGATACTCCTTTAATTTTCACTTACCTGATTTTTTTTCAGCGATGAACATTGATAAAACAGGAGGGCATAGTGACTTACTAAAAACAAATTTTCTAGTTTTACAACCATCGAATGAACCAGGAAAACCACTTGTGAACTTCAACGGCTAAAAGGGTTTTGACCAGCGGTATCTAAGAACCGTCGTGATTAAATTCATCATCACCATTATCATCAGCCTATATATGTCCCACTGCTGGGCACAGGCCTCACCTCAACTATGAGGTGGCGCGAGCCATACTCCACCACGCGGGCTCAGTGCGGATTGGTGGAGGGTTGTGTGTCACGTAAGTGACCAACCTTACTGTCAGATGTTATTAAGCCGCCCAAGGGCCTCCGACCAGGCTTAACGACTAATATCTATCGATATTAACCGGGACCAACTGCTTAACGTGCCTTCCGAAGCACGGAGATGCTTGTAAATAGACTATAAATACTTGTAAATAGGTGCTTGTGGCGCAGTGGTTGCAGCGCTTTGATAGTGATATATAGATAGTGATATAGTAAAAGTTAAGCAACCTACGGCGCGGTCATGTTTGGGATGGGTGACCATTCTGACCATAAGAGTGACGTTATTAAATTATATTTCGAATAAAAAAACCGCACTGAAATACGTCCGTGAATAATCCGTTCGGAAACTACCATGCCATAGACAGGCACACACAAACAGAATATGGGTCTTATTTACTTAGTTTATTATAATTGCGCGCAATTTCAATATTCGGTCCACCTTTGACAGACATATATATCGAAATTAGCCGGGTCTTACAGCTTAACGTGGCTTCCGAAGCACGACGATGCTGTTTTAATGTTTTTTTGTTTATTCATTCAATTTAATGGACGTCACTTAAATACTCGGAATGGTCATCCCAAAAAGCGACAGCGCGTTAGGTTGCTTAACATTGGTAATCACTATCAAAGAGCAGCCACCACAAGCACCTTGAAATTACTAAATACTGGCCACAAATAAATATTCATTCTCAAAACGCAAGACACCATCAAATGAAATGAGTACTTATCGGTTTTTGACTGCCTCGTTGGTGTAGTGGCAAAGTTTCTGCCTTACATCCGAGAGTTCCTGGGTTCGCATCCCAGGTCGAGCCAAAATTGTTTCTGAGATTTTCTGTCATGAATTTCTCAAAAACAGCTCGGAGTCGGGAAGTTGGCGGTGTTACACCGCCGTGCCTCGGAAAGCACGTTAAGCTGTTGGTCCTGTGCCTGATCTCTCACCGGTCATGTCGGATTGCCGTCTCACCGAACTTTGAGAGTGATGGAACAGTAAGTGCACCTGTGTATTGCGCTTACACTTGTGCGCTATAATATCCCCTGCGTAGTTGGCTGATCTCTGTTGAGATTCGCCGCCGTGGTCGAAATCGGCCAGGAGGACTATTATCACTTATCGGTTTTAAAAAGTGCGTTTCGATTTAAGACGATGTATCAAGGTTGCTCATAGCATAGCTTAACCATTTTTGTCAGGGCCAAAAGAGAAACGAGACGCTTAATAGGATTGACAGAAACCTTATTATGACCTGTTTAGTAAGGTGCCTTCTTCTGAAAGCAAAACATTTTTAACCATCACACCAAATTCGAAATTTAAAACTTGAATCGTCCCCATTTCTTTTTTATTTATGAAAGTTCCAATCATAAATCGAGGCAATCTGCGCAGACGGCATTGTACGTGTGTGCAAGGAGGGCGTATATTTTTGTGATAAGGCAGATTTATAGAAACAGTCTTCGGGCCGGAGGCCGCGGACGCCCCTGCCTCTAATGTTGGGAAAAGTGTGGAGACAGATCTTTAAATTATTTTTGTTAAATGTGTGCTACTTCGAATTTGCTACGGATGACATTTTAGTGGACATTTTCCCGCAGCAGAATGTTTCCATTTACATGATATCATGGTAGGCATGGTAGGTAGTCTACTTATGGGAAAACTAAGTATTTTTTGAGGTACTTCTTATAGAACGGATACACAAGCGTGCGCTTGCATGTGTCGATACCATAAACTTAAGATGTAAAGACAAATACGAGTAGACCGTGTGAGGGGAAAATAAAATCCCTTAATGAAAATATAACAAGATAAAAAGGCTGGGGAGTCTAACGACACTATAACAGATTTTTAAAAGACAAGTCGACCTAGTCGACCTCGATAAAAATGAGTCCTCAGCAAATTGTTTTTTTAAAGACAGAAAGAAGTTTTTTTTTATTTTGGACATTACATTACACATACACACACATAAAGAAGTTACAGTTAGTTTTGAATTTGTTTGTTATTTTTATCTAGTAATTACAATTATTTTCGACAATGTGCTGTAACATTTATCCAGCGGATCGCACGATCTTAAGTTAAATTATTTAGAATTCAAAAAGGTAAGTTAATACTCAAGATGTGATAATTTTATTAAGTGTTAATTTTTGGTAACAATTGGCCCTTTTGCCTGCAACATTCGTTTCAAACAACAAATCGTTCGTTCTGCAAACAACAAAATAATTTTAAACAATGTTGCATTTGATTCTTTGTGTAGGTAAAGGGCTTTTTTTAACAAGATTTTGATGAAAATATTTCATTTATTTATTTACTTTATTTAAAACTTTATTGCACAAGAAATGTACAAAGGGTGGACTTAATGCTAAAAGCATTTTCTGCCAGTCAACCTCAAGTTCATGCAGAAATAAGGCAATGGGTGCAGTGAAAATTAAATAAGAAAGGAAGTGTTTAATAACGCAAAAATAAATTAACTTAATATATAGATATAATATCAATTAATTAATATGGATAATATATATATACATATACATATACACATATACACGCATATACATATATATATACACTCTTTTGCAAAAAAAACGGGCACCTAAGGAAATTTACGTTCTAAGGTCGATTTGAGTTAATTAAATGAAATTTATTTCTTTGACGTAGTCTGTATACTTATAATCGTGTAAATTAATGCGCGTGAAGTGAGTTCGGGCAAAAAAAAGAAAAAAAAAACGATGGATTCTTTAAAACCGATGTACACGCCCAAACAATAAGAAGTGGTCGGCAATAAAGATAAGATTTTTTTTTACTTTTTTTAATTAAATAAAGTTACAAATGTAAAAACCTAATACCGAATGTGACCTCCTCTTGCCAAAATCACAGCTTGAATCCTTCTGGGCATGCTTTCCACGATGTTTTTAATAACGTTTTGAGGAATTCGTTCCCACTCTTCTGCAATGACTCTTTTTAGCTCCCTGATGTTTTGTGGAGCAGGTTGCACTGATCTTACACGTCTCTTTAGAACATCCCAGACATGCTCAATTGGATTGAGGTCAGGACTTCGAGCTGGCCAATCTAAACGACGGATCCCAACTTCTTGCATGTACGCTTCCACGTCGCCAGAACGGTGCGAGCGAGCATTGTCGTCCATAAAAATGGAATCTTCCCCAAGTGCAGTCAATGTGGGTTGTGCATATGGAATTAGGACTTCCATTATGTACCGATGTGCATTTAATGTTCCATTTTCTATGAAAACTAACTCCGTACGCTCCGTCGAATTAATTGCTGCCCAAAACATAACGGAGCCCCCGCCATAAGGAGTGATTTCTTCGAAACACACTTCCGCATAGCGTTCCCGTGGTCTTCGCAGCACTCGCCGGCGTCGGTCCTCTCCACACAAAGAGATTCTAGCTTCATCAGAAAACAATACTTTATTCCAGTCCTCCAGAGTCCATGAAGCACAGTTCCGAGCAAACTGAAGTCGAGCAACACGGTGCTCACGGAGTAATTTAGGGCCCCGAGCTGGGCGGTAACTCCTGATATTGGCAGCCAAAAGCCTCCTCCTGACCGTCCACAAGCTAACTTCTACTCCTCTTACTTCTTCAAGGCTCTTCTTCAGGTCCACACTTGACGCCTTACGATTCCGCAACGCCTGACTCACCAAAAAGCGGTCATCTCTTGGTTCTGTGCATCGTTTTCTTCCCGAACCGGGTCTTCTTTTGACCGAACCGGTCTCTTGATACCGTTGCCAAGTCCTCTGGACAGTTGAACGACTCACATTTAGCCGCTGAGACACGTAAGTTTGCGAACAACCTTCTTCAAGTAGGGCTATAATTTTACCGGCCCTTATCGCTTTATCACTCATATCAAAAAGTGGTATTTAATGTAAAAATAAAGATTAAATTGTTTAATTTGCAGAAAATGTCCAAATAGTTTTAAAATATCGTAATCAGTTAAAAATCGTTTCAGCAATTCGCGCCATTAGTAAAGCAATTTTAGAATAATCCACAATAATCATTATTTTTCTTTTATTAATTTCAAATTTTAAATTTGGAACGTAAAGAATCATGCCAGGATGCTTCAAATAACATGCCAATACATCGTCAAATTTATAAAACCTATTTCTTGTTCTTCTTCATTAAAGTAGAGGAAAAAATCTAAAGTGCCCGTTTTTTTTGCAAAAGAGTTTATATATATATATATATATATATATTATCCAATTTATTCATTTAGAAAACTTCGAACTTTTTTCTTGAACGACAACTTCGAGTCTGATCTTTTTATATCCATGGGTAGTGAGTTCCACAGTCGCGTTGCCGCCACAGTGAACGACTTTGTGACGTACGATGAGCGATGAGCAGGTGTGGCCAGCTGGAGATTGTCTGAGGAGCGAAGAGCACGGTCATGAGTGTCACAGAGGAATGTGAACATATCTCTAAGATACGAAGGTCACAAAGGGTTATTGAGAATGGTGTATAAGATGCACAGAATTCTGGTGTCTCTACGCTGACGAATAGGGAGCCAATTGAGTCGTGTTCTGTAACTGGAAACATGATCGTATTTACGAAGGCCGAAGATAAACCGAATGCAACTATTGAGGAGACGATCAAGTTTATCAGTCAGTGCTTCGGTGAGGTTGGTACAGCAAGAGTCAGCGTAATCAATGATAGGGATAACAAGTGATTGAATGAGAAGAAAATGTTTTGAACGATAAAGACCCCTCAGACAAGCGATCACCTTTCGACTGACCTCAGCTACGTGGACTAGGCATTGACTTAATTTTATTGTTTAATGTTTTAGTTTATTCGTCCATTTGTTCAAAATTCTGTGTTTAAACGGGTAAAATAAATTTCTGTGCCTCATTTAAAATCCTTTTGTAGTGGATATTTTATCAGCACTTAGTTTTGTCGCAAAATTGTCCGAATAACAAATGCATGAGATCCCGCAGATTTTATCTTGATGTGCTGTCATGTGTAGAGACATTAAAAAAGCTGTTTGGAAGATACAGACCACCATAATTTATTTTTAGAGACAGGTCAAAGAGAGCATGAAACTCCACCCAAATACTTTCGCCAACGCTAGCACGTCAGCAAGCGCTGATACGGCTCCATAGGCTAGAGGACGCTGTTAGCCTAGGACTGCACATGAACCGCGGCGTATAAGATTTAGATCCAGAATAATATAAATAGACAAATCAAGGTGATGTCTCTCGGACCTTGGTCCCGACCATAACACCCGGTCGGTAGTAAGCGCTTCCCTTTAGCTTCCTAACTCTAAATTTGTTTGCCACAAAAATCTTTAAACTGTGTAAGTATATCGTATTTCTGTAAAAGGATGGGACCGTGATCAAATGAAAGACGTTGTTTTAGTTATAGGTTCCAATATCCACACTACATTTCTAACCCTTATCGGAAAACACGTTACGAAAAGTCCATCTCCACGCTTACCTATCCCCTCCCAACCCTTTGTCTTGCGGCCTGGCTCCGTATTTTTTCCCCATTACATTTTCATTTTATTTCATATTTTCCTTCGGGGAGGGATAATAAAATTTTTCCCTCTGGTAGCACTCTCTTTATTTATGGGGCGGTTAAGGCAACGAATATGTTTTCTACGTTCCGTAACGAGGCGAATTATAAGGGATGTTTTTTGAGATTGCCCGCCATTTTGGCGATCTTTTTAAAGGATTTGCTTGTTGCGTTTTAGGGGTCCGACTGATTTTGAAGTATGCATTATATGTTTCGGTTTTATATTTTTGTAATAGCATTGAGTGAGTGATACAAAATACATAAAATCAGAACCTTGTAGTTTTTACTAACGAAATATGATTTATATTTCAACATGTAAGATTACTAAATAACTTAAGGTTTAGTTACGTGCCGCTAAATTAATGACTATAATTCATA
This sequence comes from Pyrausta despicata, assembly GCA_963921415.1. NCBI lineage: Eukaryota > Metazoa > Arthropoda > Insecta > Lepidoptera > Crambidae > Pyrausta > Pyrausta despicata. The sequence continues at coordinate 8,261,684 of OY992869.1, forward strand.
ACATACTAACGTAAGTAGAAAAATATTCTTTCATGAATTAATATTTTTTATTTTAATCTGAATTTTTGTAATATTTATGAACTCGAACAACTTAATTTAAAACATTGACTGGTTTGATTATTTCTTCCAACTGTTGTACCATTGTTAAAGTAATTAAAATCCAAAGTCACTCACCGGATTTAAATTTCGAATAGAGTTTGACTAAGTTAATGCTGTCTTTGGTAAAAAAAAAACAACTAAATATAAAAGCGCTTGGCTAGAATACTTTTGTAAAAGTTTCATCTTCCCAAACTAAAAAAAAAACCCTCAACTGTCACACCAAAAATTCAAATTTAGAACGCTCTCAAAGCACCACACAGCAGCACATTAACATTAGTCCGTAATAACCCTAAAAACGTCGTTCTAACGCACAATAACGGGCGAAAAACAAAAACCTCGCAGCCAAAGAGCCTCGTGCAAAATTACGCCGCTTAAAAAGCATTAGTCTCCCCCCAGAACTCCTTCCGAGTCCTTCGTTCATTAAAACTGTAGAAAAACACCTCGGGGGGTGTACCCCCCTCCCCCGGGCAGTCTAAAGAAGAAGAAATATGGATCAATAAAGAAATTGCTTGGTGCCCAATGGAGGACGCGGCGAAGGCGCACACAGATACAGCCGGTGTGTATGCAGAACCCTTTTTCGGTGTGTGCGTTCCGTTTGTGGTCGCGGAGATGTATTTTTTTGCGTCGCGCATTTTAGGGTTAAGTGGATATTTGGATTTGGGGATGGTGTTCGTCATGTGGAAAATAATGTTTTTGGAATGTTGATGTTGGTGTCTACTGTTGCAATTGAAGAGTGTCAATATATATTTTTTTTAATATACCTACACCCAATAAATAATAAATACCTGAGTAAGTAGTTTTTGAAACTACAATCAAATCAAGCTAGTGATATACAGATGAATTGATTTATAGCTACTTACTTAATTATGAATTCTAGCAGGATTCGAACTTGCAAACTCTGGCTTTGCGTGAGCGTTGACAACCACTGAGCTTACACGTTCTTGCTTGTTTTTATCCTCCATGATATCGTTAATCTAAAGATGATATTAAGAACATCTAATTAATGACATGAACATCTATGTAATACTTATTTAAATCAGCCGTTAACTGCCTATTGAAAGATCAGCCCTCTATCATTGTGAAATTATTTATTTTTTTAAATTACAAAGTACACGTTACGTAAGAATTCTTAAAACGTGCCTAAACAATAAAATTAGCTCACATTCTTACCAGAATGCAAAATTAAAACAAAACAGAGTGGGGTGAAGCTGGGGGGGGTTGAAAATAAATCTGGCAACATTTCTCGCTGGCGACTGGCAACACAGGGCGAAGTTATCGCAGTTTTAGTTGGGAACTTCCAAAAATACGATTATTTTGATAATTTATTCTCCTTGGACAATGTAGGTTCACTATTTACATGTAAAGTTTTGCATTTTGTACAATTTGTTACAACAATTAAGTTTTAAGGTTGTGTCTACGGTTGATTATTCGTTTTGTGTTGTTGAATATAGTACTTATTAACCTAATAATATTTTCGTACGCCTTGGGAATAATATTACAACGGAAACAAAATACTACCGTTACGTTATAAAAATTAAAAACCCCCGACATGAGCCAGGAAACGGTTGCTGATGGTTTCAACGGATGGACGGATTTTAACCAGCCACCGTGATTAAATCATCTTGCGAATAAAAAAAACCGCTGTGAAATCGGTCCATCCATTCGGGAACTACCATACAAAAGACAGACACACTCAAAACACAAACACATATAACACACGAACAGAATTAGGGTTCAACTTATAACCCTTCTTTTCGTCGGGGGTAAAAACTTATTTTTAATGTTTTTTTGATACAGTTACTATTGTACTACTCACTCTAATACTCAGTTTAGAAATTTTCGATACAAGAGTGAACTTCTTGTACCTATCTTAAATTTAAAAACTCAAAAAATCAAAATCTTTGCATAATTTTTTGGTCTATTTAAGTATGTATATCCGTTATCTAGTACCCATAACACAAGCCTCGTAGCTTACTTTGGGACTAGAGAATTGGTGTGCTTGTTAAGAAATATTTATTATTTATTTAAATTAAAATAAAAAAAGTTTCAGCTCCTTTCCGGGTTGCACTTTATCCAGGGACACCCTGTATACTGTGTTATGTATATTTGCTTTTTCGGTTTACGCGAACAGTTGACATTGAAATGAAACACTTTTTTTTACGGATGTCCCAATTTATTTACATTATATTTTAACCTGACGTTGCGGACCGTTTTCAGCGTCCGTGATCATAGGTAGAGTACCTGTTATAAATTGAAAGTCAAAAGGTGAGTGTATCATTTCAATGTCTACTATTCGCGTAAACCAAAGAAACTAATATACATAACACAGTATACTTACAGGGTGTCCCTGGATAAAGTGCAACCCCAAAAGGATTGTGATGTGTGATGTATTTCATGATCACAACACAACTATGGACTCCTTTCTACAGGTAATAAAACGAACAGCTATCTCCTATTCAACGTCTCAACAAAAGCCATCCTTTATACTTCGCTATACTTAAATTTCTTAAGGCTTTTTGCATCATTTACACCGAACCAGACGACCAGCGTAAGATGGACCCTGAGCCTTTTGAGGAGGGCGTTAAAAGAAGTAAATTTTGCTTTATGCAAGGGGGCGGGAGGTCAGGTTATGGTGGTGATAATAAGCTGAGTCAGTGGTGGGGGTGTTATATCTTCGTACCTTCAGATGATGACTTGTTATTTCGGTTAATCAGGTTTCCTTAAGGTAGTACGTCAGTAACGGTCGTGTCAAAATAAGTGCTTAAGTCTTGGCTACATTATTTCACGACCACTTTGGTGTAATGATCAAGAAGTTGACTATTAACCAAGAGGTCACGGGTTCGATCTCCGCACTGTAAAAACATTTGTGTGCATTAAAATGTCTGTTTGTACTGGTCTCGATGTTATATGTATTTATTTAAGTTAATTGTAATACTACTGTTGATATTGATATCTGTAACACAAGTGCTTTAGCTACTTAGTACTTACAACGGAGTCAGATCAATGTATGTCAGGTTGTTGTATATTTATTTATTTCAAGATGCAGCTCTTGTGTTAAAGCCAAATGGATACCTATACACATTTCAAATTAGTGAAATATAATTTTATGACAGATTCTAAGCAACTTCGGCTAAAGATCAAGCTTATCTATTCTATATCTTACACTAACAAATAAAGTTAAAAGATAAAATACAGAAAATCGTGTTCATGGAATATTCAATATTCGAAAATATATTTTGAATCACTGTCCCTATCCGTGCACTGCCTATCTAGAGGCCTATATATTGAGGATAGAAGGCTACAATCTTTTTTGTTTAAAACCTATATAAACTTATAGAAACACCAAAAAGTTATAAATTTTGTCACGTAACGCAACATAAGTTCCAGAGGCAAAATTAAAAAAGTGTTACAAAATGATTTAATAAAGACAGACAATATTTATTATTATACAGGGTGTAAAAAAAACCTTAACGAAGCCGAATACCACATATTCTACCAATTGTTACGATCATTTTTTTCCTTTACACCATACCTGGGAAGTTAACGGTTACTGAGATATTGATGGTTAAAGTTGGAAAAAAAATTGATGATTTTTACAGAAATGACTTCTGTCCGTTATAACTGCACTTTTTTCCAAAGAAACATGATACAAATTTTCACTAGTTCTTTCATAAAAAGCCTTTAAATGGCACACTCCGCAATGAACAGCGCACACTCGAACCGAACCGCGTCGCGGCGGGCGTTAAGCAACACGCCCCGCGGTGACTTTTCCGCGTGCGCACTGTACATTGCGGGTTAGAATTAAATTATTTTTTTTGATGTCAAAAAATAAAAGTAGTTTCCCAGCAAAAATTTATTTTTCATACGATTTGGTTTGATGTACTGAACGCGTGGTTGACGGCTTCGTTAAGGTTTTTTTTACACCCTGCATTTATATTTAGCAAGACGTTTGTAATCTCTGGGCGAACAAAGCGCGTCCAATAGTGAGCTCACAATGGCCGCCCAAGAAATATGTAAAACGGTGCGGAACCGCGCCTCGGGGCGCAGGGACGGATTCGACTCCTGAAAAAAAAGATCGGCTGTTTGTAAAGTCGGTTTACTGACGATAGTTGAACGTGACAACGTCTTTGTCACGTTGCCTCTTTGTCGCTCGTTCCACGCTCTCGCTTGCACTTCAATCCTTGAATGGAACGCCTCAGAGCGAGGTAACGCCGCATGCGTCATGTTTTTTGGTGCGTGCAGCCGGCACATTAAGACGTTGTCACGTCAAAAAAGATATCGACATGATAAAAAAATTGTAAGAGTTCAGGTCAGTCGATGGATCATTTGACGACCACTTTGGTGTAATGGTCAAGAAGTCGACTATTCACTAAGAGGTCCGGGTTCGATCCCCGTACTGTACAAACATTTGTGTGCATGAACATGTCTGTTTTGTACTGGTCTGGTAGTTATATGTATTTATTTCAGTTTATTTTGTAATGCCACTGTTGATTCTGATATCTGTAACACAAGTGCTTAGGCTACTTAACACGTAGTCAGATCAATGTGTGTGATGTTGTTGTATATTTATTTATTATATATCATTAATGGAAGGTAGCAGGCTGGATAAGTCGTTAATTTCTACCATGTATTGAAACTACCAGAGCAGTCAATCGATTGGTCTGATTAACCTTCCATTCACACAGAGACACGTTTTGATCAAATTCCTTTTTTTTCTCAAGATGAAACAAATCTTTAATCAATTTTTCAAACAGTTTTTCGTAAACAAGTGTTCAAGAGTCAATTACTACTCTTATTTTACAGCGTACGAAATTGCCTAAAAGCATTTTGTTATATTGAACCTCATGATTATTTGTTGACACTAAAACAATAAAATCAAGACTTTTACGATAAATTTATCACCCGAAAGGCGCACACTTCACTTTTATTGCGTTGATATCGTAAAGATATCAATAAATGTAAATACTTTTCAATGTCACTCACTCGTTACGGACTCGTTTTCTTGTCCATAGATTGCAGCCCAAATCAATTCAATACCTACAGTACAAATGTTGAACTTTAAAGGAAAAAAAAAACGCTCATTAATACACAAAATGAATCAGATTTTTTCATACGCTCGGCTGCACATTAAGTTAATCACTGCGTCATCTCATTATTACGTAATACGGGCGATTTTGCAACGAAATTAAAAAGCTTGAAAATCGTAAATTGTCCTACGGCAAACTTTTATCACATTATTTTTGTGGGCCAAATAAATAAACATTGAAAAGAAGTAAGCGCTTTTTTGTCTCTTGTTAATTTTCGATGAAGAATTTTAATAAAACAACAACATTGTGTGTGTGATTTAAGTTTTAATAATACAACAACATTGTGTGTGTGTGTGATTTAAGTTTTAATAATACAACAACATCACGTACATTGATTTGACTCCGTGGTAAGTAGCTAAAGCACTTATGTTACAGATATCAGAATCAACAGTGGTATTACAAATAAACATAAATAAATACATATAACACCCAGACCAGTACAAACAGACATGTTTATGCACACAAATGTTTATACAGTGCGGGGATCGAACCCGCGACCTCTTGGTTAATAGTCAACTTCTTGACCATTACACCAAACTGGTCTTCGTTATATGACGTTATACCAAAAAGAAGTTGACAATTGACATTATAGTACCACCAAAACGAAGATTCAAAAAAAAATATTTTTGCAATAGATAGAAGACCACTGATGTCAAATATTAAAATGTTCATAATGACTTCGTCGGCGTTTAAGTTCGAACAAAACGTTCAAGTTCGTCTTGGTCCAGTCTACTCGCCGAGATCTTTAAAACGATACCTCAATCATATTTATTGACCCTAGCACCGCGACACTTGCTGGTGGGAAAGGAATACACAAATAATTCATACTAAGAGACAAAAAAATAATACTGAAAAGACATAACACTTAAAATTATTTCCGGTCATCGGGGAGAATGAGGGAGGAGGAGGTCTCCGGAGCCATAAAAGAATTTTAAGTGTTATTGTCTTTTCGAATTTAAAAATAGCGTTGTGAACGCAAAAAAAACTTAACTAATAAAATAAAACTGAAATAAAATCCGTCCCAAGTACGCGCCCGTCGCTGGCCGCGGCGCGGGGGAGACGGGGGGGAGGGGGGCGTCCGACACAGCGCTCCTTTTTACGTTCCGCGCCGCGCCAGGGGTGCGAAACATTTTCTTCAAGTCTCTTTACAGTTATTGCGTTGTTCGCTTAAGCGCCGGCAATATAAGAAAAAAAAACGTTAAACATAATCATTACGGTGCTTGTTTACAACTCCTGTACTTATCCCTTGAGTAATAATATGATAATAGCATCATAGGTTAAAATAATACCAAGATTCACAGTAATCAATGATTGACGTTTATTACCGAAAATACTATATATGCTTGACAACAAATATTTTACTATTGCCAAGTAAGACCGAACAACGCCATCTATCAGCAAAATATGGAACTAATTATATGAACAACATCTTCGAACAATAATGGAGTGTACAGCTTGTATTTTAATATAATACATGCCAGTATCGTTAGTGTACATAAGAAGAATTACAACGCTACACTTACTAGAGTTAGATGAATTTAAAAATGAGACTTTCTTGAGAGGTTAAATTTTGTTTATGCAAAGATTTCCTACCACAAAAGGGATATTTTTAGAGGAATATTTTTAACACGTCGTAGTTTACTCGTATACTCTATGTTTAGCATTTATCGTTATTGTAATGCGCTAATTCTACCCTTTTAACTTTTTACGCCGAAAGTGGTGTGTGAGTGCGTAGCAAATTTTAAAACTAAGAATAATGTTTTTTTTATAATCTTGACTTATTTTGAAATTAAATATTCTTAAATCACAACAAAATGTTGACCTCCCCACTCGCAAGAAGGTGTGAGCGGGCGTCGCCTCAAGAATGCTACAATTTTCCTGAGTTTTCCATTTCTCGACCCTCTCCCCCCACCCTAGGGGGAGAAAGGGGTGAAAAAACCTCCAGTGTTGCTAGGCAACGAACTTCTTGGATGCTGATGAGGTTTTTTATGCAACGGAATTGTATGGACATATTCTGCTGCGTATTTTATTATTTAAAAATATATTTGGTTGAGGTTTTTTATTGATTTGTGGCTTACTTGTTTCACTGTAGTTTCAGTAGCTTCAGTAAATAGTGTAACATACATGATTCCTAAAACCAATCGTCAGTATGGTAATTTCTGATTCAATACAAAATAAGATAATAATACGAAGTTATTAAAATGCATTGTTTACACATTGAGCCACAGTCTCAAATAGACACATTGAGTCCATGTCACAATGAGACACATCGAGGCATTGTCTCTATGGGACACATGGAGACTCTGTCCCAATGAAGCACATTGATCCACTATTTCAATGAGATACATTGAGCCACTGTTTCAATGAGCCACATTGATCCACTGTTTCAATGAGACACATTAAGCCACTGTTTATGCATTACGTCGCTACTACCATACCTTGTATCACTCTGGCGGGCAACGTCGAACAAAGTCATGGAACGCCGAACGAATACAATAAACAAATAACAGCCAACTATCATTGAAAAAAAATTGAAAAAAAAAACAAGCTGTGTGTTTTCGTTATTTGTAAAACATAGGTAGATCTATTCTTAACAAGAGCTTGTTCTAAACCCAATGTGATGAATGTGTGTAAATAATTATGACTGAACTCACTTAAACACAGTTACCCACTTTCATACTGTGATTCATATAAAGCATAACATTGGTGTCATTTAAAGTAAAGTCTAATTTAAACACCGTCTTAGTTCTTTAACGTTTCTCATCAAAATACCGTTCCGCAAAAACCTCTTAACTCCCATCGTTTCAAAAGACAAAAAGCACGTAAAATCTGCATTCCCAAGCGTAACAGTATTAAAAAGTAATTACTACCCTCACAAAATTATTAATACCCCCCTCACAGAGGGAGCCCACAGTCCGTCTTGCCTTAAATTTTACCCCGAAAACAAATCCTTGTGTTGGTAAGAAATATAAAAATTGAATCAAAAACGGCCTATCTCCTTCGCTGGATTTCACCCAAAATTCAACCACATTGTTTTCAACCCTGAGTTCATATTCCAACGTTCTAAGTTCGTTTTAGGCGTCGCAAAATGGTGACATCATCTAGCGTAACTCGCGTTATACACGCTACTGCAATTTCAATCTTGTCACTCTAAGTGCAGAGTTAAATTTGTTTTATTCTAACTTCGAAGTAAGATGTTTCGATCCGGCTTTCTTTATACAGGGATGCTGAAGACAGTGTGAAATATCCTGGTGGTACGGCCCACTTCTTTGCCGTTAATTTACATTTTAAATTGCACTTACATAGCCGGCGAGTTGGTCTGTTCCGCGCCACCCTGTATTGAGCTGCGACTACACTTAACAGCAAAATGTCGCGCAACCTATGTCGGGAAACACTTCGAGACAATCGCGCGATGTCACTCATTTTGAATTTGACGACCACTGTGGGGTAATCGTCAAGAAGTTGACTATTAATTAAGAGGTCGCGGGTTCGATCCCTGCACTGTAAAAATATTTGTGTGTATGAACATGTCTGTTTGTACTGGTTTAGGTGTTATATGTATTTATTTAAGTTTATTTGTAATACCAATGTTGATTCTGATTTCTGAAACATAAGTGCTTAAGCTACTTACCACGAAGTCAGGTCAACATATGTGATGTTATTGCATATTTATTTAATCAGTCGAGCTAAGGTGTAGTCCAAAGTGAGCGACGCAACGCGACAATTGCGACGCGATGCGGTGCGACTTATACTTCAAACGTCAATGTTACCTGTGTCTCGTCCGAGAAGGGACGCGTTGCGTTTGTTCGTCACCTAGGATAGCGGATCAATCGGGTTACTTATTTATATTTATTATTATTTATTAATTATTTCTGTAGAGTGGTAGGGTTAATTTAAATGTTGGGACATGTAAAAGTGCTACTTGTGAGTCTATTTACTAAAAATAAATTGATTTTATTGATTTAGTGTGTTTATGTCCCATAGCATTTGTGCGGCGTTCCGCGACTTTGTCAGACGTTGCCAGCCAGAGTGATGGTTCTCTGCCTTTTCACCGAAAATTGTTTGCCGGTTTTCCACTAGCCAACCAACGTTTCGCAGGATATTATTTCGCCGAATTATCACTTGCCAACTCATCACATAAATTGTTTTATTGCTCAACCAAACAGTCTGCTCGTTTGGTCTGCCTTTTATAATTACACTTTTCAAAAGGCCAACTTTCATTTGGTATTTGATGAAGCCATTTTCATTTGGAACAAATTATATATAGTTTGTTATTATTAATGATCTCTCCATGATTTTTTTATAAACACAAATTCAAGTGCCATGTGAAGGTAAAATATACCAAAGCGTTTTGGTTCTGGCACATCACCGGCCGCTGTCGCGGCACGCTCGCTTTGCTCGTTCATTGTTGGTCATTGTTCTAACCTAACCGATTCCTTTCGATTTCACCTAGCGCTCTTTCAAATTTTGCTATTTATTCAATATATTTATTTCAGTCAAGTTCATGACCAAGGTTTAAACCTAGTTGAGATTGTGGCTCAATGTGTCTCATTGAGACTGCGGCTCCGTGTGTCTCATTCTCTCATTAAAACTGGCTCAATGGGGCTTTCTCAGACATAGTGGCTTAACGTGGTTATTTTTCAATGTTGCTGTGGCTTAATGTAACAATGGCTGTGGGCTCTTATTGCCTTACGGCATGGCCTAACGTGGACTTGGCTTAGTATAGATAGGGCCTGACGTTGACGAAGCCTAATGTGGCCATGGTGCTATGTAGAATCCTAGATGTGGCCTAAAGGCAACCGTCCACAGGCCGGCATCGCAGGAAACGTATTTTAGTTTGCCTTGTATAAAAACTCAACTGCGATAGCGTCCACTGATCCGCACCGTACGGTTTGCTCATCGGCTATGCCTAAATGCGATGCGTACCGATGACGTCATACGGTGTTCCAATCTACAAAAAATCCGAAGGAAAGTGTCGTCGGCAATCCAATCGCGCTGTGGAAGTGGGGAAAAATAAATCCATTGCGTGCGATGCGACCGATTCTTACGATACCGAGCTGTGGACGCGTGCCTTAATGCGGCCCTTGCCCAATGTGGCCTAGCCCTTATGTGGCCATGCCTTTATGTAGCGATCTGAGGGAGAAGTTTTTGAGTTAAGGCCGTAAAAGGTATTGTTTGTAACGCTGATGACGGTTAAAGTTTGTTTATTGATTTAGTGAAGTTGGGGAGTGGGCGAAGAAATGATATTTTTGGTGTCGAGTTTCTTAAATAACAATAAATTGTTTTGAGGATCACATTTTATGAAGCAAAACAGATAAAGTTTACCTCAGTCACCGAGGATTGCGAATAGATGGACATTACAAAAACTGTTTACGTAATAATTTTTATTTAAAAAAAATCAACTTTGACCAAATAAAATGTTCTTGTTTATTACATAAAAAATAAAATAAATAAATAAAATAAATATTTCACAACAATCACACCAATTCTCTAGTCCCAAATTAAGCTACGAGGCTTGTGTTATGGGTACTAGACAACGGATAAACATACTTAAATACTTTTTTTTTGTAAATAAATACATATTATACAGAAAACACCCAGACCAGTACAAACACACATGTTCATGCACACTTATGCTTGTACTATGCGGGGATCTAACCCTCTACCCTTGGTTTAGAAGTCCGACATGTGGACCACTGCACCAAGCGGTCGTTACATACCTTTGATAATTACTTTGTTTTAAACAAGTAGTAGTTTTAAGATAGCGTGACTTTTCAATACCTTAATAAAATATTTGTGCTCTCTTTAGGCTGAGACACAGGTTTGTAACCAAGTTCAGGTAAAGAAAGTCTTCGGTCTATACATCTAATTTTAAGCTTATATTGATTTACTGTTGTCTATTTGAAACGAAATAAATTATTATTATTATAAGAATTACTTACAAACCTTTATGCTTAAAATATCGACAAAGTTATTAATAAGCTTATTCATAAAAAAGTGTCAAGTGTAAAAAAAAAATCTGCAAAATCTTTGGTTCTAGACAGTTAAGTTAAACAATATTTTTTTGACCATAACACATACTTTCACTTTTACGTATCAATCATTCTTAATCGACGGAGTACCCTTTTTAATAAAAAAAAATCCCACGCCATAGCTTGTTAACATAAAAACTCAAAATCCGACCATCTGTAGCGATTATCATGTTTACAACCTTGATTTCAACTTTCCCTTTCGACAACATGTCAGGGCAGGACAATAATACCTCTTTTTTACTTCCGTTTCCAATTTCCCATGCATGACACTTATTCGTATGATAAAAGGGTTATATTGTACTGGTTGTGGATAACGCGTGATCGAGCAAAGGAAATATGTTAAAATTCAATAACTTGACTTCAATAAATAAAAATTCGACACATCCTTAGTGTGGGCATAGAATAAAACTTACGGTGGTGCAGAAGTCACTAGATCATGTTTTGTTATGACGCTTATTTGTCAGATTAATGGTAAAATTTTAAAAAAAGTAATATTAAAATGTAGACTTAGATAAAAGCTTGTGTTATACTTAGGTAAAAAAAAATTGAATAAGAAAAGACGAACTTTAAAAAAATTGCTTTAATGTGTAAGAACACAAACATTTGATATGAGCATTGCTTCAAATCAAATCAATCATGCATTATTTATATAAAGTATGCAAGTTACAACTTTGTACATAACGAGTAGAGATGAAACGGATAGCAGTTTGGCCGGATACCGGATACCGGATATTCGGCCTACCACCTGGCCGGATAGCCGGATATCCGGCCGCCGAATATCCGGCGGAACTTAGCCGTTTGGTGCAGCGCACACACACTTGGCGTAGGCGACGCGCGAACGATCGGGTGGCCTCGGTTTGATTCGGGTCTTTTCGTTGATGAGCGAAGTAGCAATTCTTTCATTCATTGACTTATTGTGTCGATTGCAGTGCAGACACGTGCGTGATTTTAGGTTATTATTTCATTGTGCTATTGTTATTTGAAAATTTCAAGTTGAATTTGAAAAGATTTAACAACGAGAAATGGCATCGGCGAAGAAAAAGTCGCCCTTATGGGAATACTTTGACATAAACAGTGAAAATAATAAGTTAGCTGTTTGTTTATTATGCAATGTTAACATTTCACGTGGCGGCGAAGGCAAAAAAGCAGGTATGTATCTAATAAATCTAATAGTCCATACTTCCATACTATCCATACTGATATTATAAATGCGAAAGTCAGTTTGTTTATTTGTTTGTTTGTCCGTCTTTCACGTCGAAACGAAGCAACGGATCGACTTGGTGGGCAGCTAATGCCAAACAATACCCAAATTTATCAAAGTTTGCCAAAATCTATCTTTCAGCACCTTTCAGTAGTGTTTATAGCGAAAGACTTTTTTCTGAAGCTGGCCTTATTTATGAAGAGAAGCGAAACCGCCTGCTGCCTCTCAATGCAGAAAAATTGGTTTTTATTCACCATAATTTGCCCTTAGTACAGTATGAGTACTAATTAATCAATTTTCTACTTTAAACAATACCTAATTATGTTTCTTAAGTCTTACTAAATAAAGTAAATAATTACTAAACAATTTTTTTTATCCAGATCTTTTTTTATTTCGGCCGGATGTCTATCCGGCCGAATAGTAGTTATCCGGTATTCGGCCGGATAGTATTAAGGCCGCCGGATAGGCCGGATACCGGATAGTTACCGGATATCCGTTTCATCTCTAATAACGAGATGAAAGCTAAAAATAAAGTTTTTTTTAAAAAACAGGTAAACTTTGTTAGGTTAAAACTATGAATCGTTTTGAAATTTTCCGGGTTGAAATATTGGATACTCGTAAACAAAAATGTACATGTTAAAAATCCTGTTTTTAATAACTATTCCAATGTTAGTGACCATGTAAGTTGAAAACAATATTTTATAAGTTTATATAGAGTAGGCACAATTTATACCTTTGTAAATTTATACCAATTTGTACCTTCTGTGCTGTCCAGTCATATACTCTATGGCTAAAGGGTTGTCTCGCGCGTCGCGGCATGTGCGTGACGTCACACCGCCACCTGTTCTCGACCCACCTATATGACATGTCGGCCGTGTTGTTTGATCTTTTTTAAGATGATATAGTGTGGGGTTTCTGTTTGGACAGTCTATTGTTTGACTTTTAGGATGTTTTGATACGTAAATCTTAACGATGAGACTTTGTTAACCAAAATAGGGAGCGTAAGGTACGCAACAAGCAATTTCAATAAAATTTGGCAGAACAATTGTCAACATGTATTACAAGAGAATATGCTATTTAGTCCATGATTTAAAAAAAAAGTCTTACAGTTTAAGGTAAATTAAACAGATATTACGGTGGCGCGGCTGGGACACAATAAGAGTACTTTGTCGCCACACCACCTCGCAAATAGTATCATAATAATAATAATATACAACAACATCACATACATTGATCTGACTTCAGCATTGGTAAGTAGCTTAAGCACTTGTGTTACAGATATCAGAATCAAGAGTGGTAATTACAAATAAACTTAAATAAATACGTTTATCACCCAGACCAGTATGAATAGACATGTTCATGCACACAAATGTTTGTACAGTGCGGGGATGAACCCGCGACCTCTTGGTTAATAGTCAACTTCTTGACGTTCTGTACATTGATTATGCATATTACTTATTTTATTACGCAAAAGATGAATTATTACGATATAGTATAACGATAGTCCTCACAAGACAACGTCGTTTCCTTCCTCGTATGCTCCGTGAGGCTATTGAAATTAGAAGACACCCTAATTTTAATAGAGAAGATGGTCGGCAAATTCCACCAGCTTGGGATCCTGTTTTAGCCTAGACTCAAGCTCGACCCTGCACAGCAAGACCTCAAGATAATGTTAGCTGATTTTGTGTAGATAGGAATGTAACTTAATATTTTTGAGTGATGGTAGTTTAAATTTTTTTCAAAACTATGTTATGACAAGTAACACTTTCTAGTCTAACTGTGACCACGGACGCTAAATAAAAAGGGTCCAAAACGTCAGGTTAAAAATAAATCGCTAAATAATCCGTAAAAAATGTACCATTTCAATATCTACTGTTCGCGTAAACCGAAACGTAATGACTGCCTCGTTGGTGTAGTGGCGAAGTTTCTGCCTTACATCCGAGAGGTCCTGGGTTCGAATCCCAGGTCGAGCCAAAATTGTTTCTGAGATTTTCTGTCATAAATTTCTCAAGATTGGAGTCGGGAAGTTGGTGGTGATGATACACCCCCGTGCTTCGGAATGCACGTTCAACCGTTGGTCCTACGCCTGATCTCTCTTGTCGGATTGTCATCTCAATGAACTTTGAGAGTGATGGAACAGTGAGTGCACCTGTGTATGGCGCTCGCACTTGTGCACTATAATATCTCCTGCGTAGTTGGCTGATCTCTGTTGAGATTGGCCGCCGTTTTTTTAGTTTTTTCGACTATTTTTTATTTATTTTTTGTTTATAACCATAATGGAAAACTCTTATCAAATTATTGAATTGTCATCGGTACTTGATACATGTGCAAAGTTTCAAATTAATCCGATTTCTGGAAGTTGGTGAAAATTGAGCTCAAAGATTCCGTTACACACATACATACATACATACAGCCCGAGCTTATAAAAGCGTGTTAAAAAGGATATCTGATCGTTTAACTAAAAATCCTAACTAGAGGTACGATCTCTGAAACTATAAATAGAAAATAGGGGTGCTCCGTATAACCGTGTAACCGAATATCCGCAACGGTGGGTATTCGCGAAATTTTTAGTGCGACGTCACCGGAAGTCCGGAGTCGGCTGCCTCTCGCCGGATGGGCGGCGTTAATCTTACATTCGAATGTGAACTGTACACGAGGAGGCGGTGGTGGAGTGAGACGGGCCTAAGTATTGCTCAGTTTGATTGCTAAAATCGCAATCATCGTATAATTGTCTTAAATCTTGTATTATTTAGACGACAGCTTTAGTCTAGTGGTCTGAGGTCCAGACTACAAAAGTGGCAAAGTTAACGCTTATTTTTGAGCTAGGTGTGTTCGTTGAAAAACGAAAAAAATGTTTAAGTTTTTATATTCATTGTTTATTGATGAAATGTACTTTATTAAATTTAAATATTGATCCACTATGTGATCTACTTTACCTGGTAGAAAAGGAATGATATTAAGTTCTTTAAAGTTGAATTGTTGTGTCTTAAGTTCACTACTACGTTCATGTCTAAATTTGTGATTGGACATTTTGGCATATATTTTTTCAATAATCGTACTTTCACCTTACCAATCTCATATAGCAACAACTACCAAAATAAATCACTTTTTGACTACTGATACAAACCAGAGTAACGTTTGGCTGGGCAGTCCAAAGAAAAGTTTATACAAATTCATTTATTGGTCATTTTAGGTTATTAACCTATTAATTGGCGAAACAGGGTGTGCATAAACTTAATTGCATAATAAACATGATTTAATGTTGTTTTAATTTACCTAATTGACATTTCACTTATTATTATTATTATGGACTTAGTCTGAACTAAAATGATTTTATTTTTATTATATAAACTCCAAAATATTTTGCTTCGCAAAAGACAATATTTACGACTAACTAATCTAATTTGAAGATCTCTCAGCCAATTAAACAAAAAAAAAGACATTCGAGCCAAAATGTCGTCCCCGTGTACCGCATATCTCAGGAAGCGGGCAATAATTCGCGGGCGTTTTCGCGAATTCTTCCGCGTCGCGTGCGCCGGTGCCACTTCACTAGCAGGCATGTGCTCCATTGCGAGCTACACTATAAGTGCTAAGTGAACAGTAGGACGCGCGGGCGCGAATAGGCTAGATGACTCTACCAATCGTTGACATATTTTTTATGATCTGTCAAAACTACTATACTTCAGATCTGTCGCCACGCCATAGATTTTGTATGAGAATACGATGATTTGACGTCATAATTTAGTATCAGAAATCGAAGTCAATTGACTGAATATTTATTGAATTCTATGTGAATAAAAATTGGTTTCTACAGCTTTTTGAAAATAAATTGGTTTCACTAGCTTCATAGAGGTTTAGTTTTTAAAACATCTTGAATATGTTTACGATAGGTGTCATCATGCCTATTATCAAACATATGAAGTGATATCCAAGTGTTCACGCAAGAAACTCGCGTGCGGTCTAAGTAGCGAGTTCGCGCCTTCGCCTGCGCATTCATGTATGTACAAGCACTAATATCACCACACCACACCTTAAACTGCGATCTTGCATCCCGATCACATGGCAGCTATCTTACTTAAAAAAAATATAACAAAAAATATGATTGAAATAGACAATTTTGTCTCGACCTGGGATTCGAACCCAGGACCGGATGTAAGGCCTACCTACTTTTTTGTTTACAAAGATTCTGGATCATTTAAGGTCCGACTCTTTTAAAAATTCGTTGACCATTTTATGGACTTGTTTTAAAGACCATACTACACATAGACCATACTAGAAAGTGTTTGCTTGCTGCTTGTAGTGGAAGGCAGGCTTAACGTCACCCGCACTCGCTGCCACCCGCATATCGGAGGTGCTAATCTAGAGTTTTGTTACAACAATCAACTTGTTACGGTCCTGGCATTTTTAACTTTGCTACCATTCAGTTCTAAATGTAGCACAAACTTTAGCTATAACTAAGTTTTTTTAAAATCTAGATCTATCTTTCACTTCACTTCTTGACGACCACTTTGGTGTAATGGTCAGGAAGTTGACTATTAACTTAATAAATACATAGACCAGCACAAACAAACATGTTCATGCACACAAATGTTTGTACAGTGCGTGGATCGAACCCGCGACCTCTTGGTTAATAGTCAACTTCTTGACCATTACACCAAAGTGGTCGTAAATAAAGACCAATTTACGGTAGTAGCCTAGTTACATAAAAAAATCTACAGACCCAGATGTAAAAAAAAAAACCTTACTACTTATGTTAGTGCTGATCGTACCTAAATAAAGCGAATATTTTGCTTGTATTTTTGGTAACTATTTTTATTCTATAGGTTACTGTTTATATGACAGTTAAATAATAACACATTAACAATGATAAGAACAAAATAAACTAAGTGTTCAAATAAAATATTATCAAACAATAATTTTGTATCTAATCCATCCACCAACATATCGACCACGTACAAAAATCTTCAAAGAATCAAAAAAAAAAAACAATAGCAACCCTATCACTGCTACTTCAACCCTTCTTGTGCCGCACATCTGCTGACCTTCGACCCGCGACAATAGCAAGGAAGGGTCACTCGCTGGTCAGACCGGACCTTACTGGAATAAACCGGTTTTTTAAAAGAATATGCTACACCGGGACCGAAACGGGCGATGTGGATGTTACAGGGTTGAGTTGAGGATTAGTAGCGTGTTTAAATGACAATATTGGATTGAACTGCATGACAGTTTTCAATATGCTTTCTGGCTTTGACTTATAACTAACTTTCTAGTCAAAAAACCGCCGAATGTGCCAAGAAAACAGCTGGGTAGATTTAACGGCTGGATAAATTTTGACCAGCCATGGTTAAGAACCACTGCAAATAAATTATCTTTCGGATTAAAACAAAAACCGCTTAAAAATTGGACTGCAGACAGACACACACACAAACAGACACAGGGGTCAAACTTATGACACCACTCTCATTCGTCAGGAATTTAAAAAAGAATGTAAACTCAGTTTTATACTAAGAATCATTAAAAAAGTTGTTAACCCTTAATGAGATGCATGATACAACTGATCCTATTATATTAATAGGCTATAAAAGTTGTTGGAGATTAACGAAGATTTAGAGATATGGGATGCCAGCACGATACAGCAACAAGATTAGATATATGATAGTTTCACGTAGTATGCCATAGTATGCCAATAAGGTACTATTAAAAATATCCACATATTGTAATAGCAAGCACAATTCATTTGCACACAAGATGTACACTGGAAAACCCTATTATTATAATATACTGGGAATATACCCTATTATGAGAATTTACAGTAAATTAGTTTTAGGTGATAGAAACAATAAATAACATGATCCACGATGTTGTTTATTGTTATTTTATTGCATAAGAAAAATAAAGGATCCTCTATTTTTATGAATGTAACTGAGCACGTCCTCACCCCCAATTATGGTCGCACAACCAACTGACCAGCCGTCGCCAATCTTACAATATCTAAAAAACATACAAAAGGACATATGGACATTGGACAAAAGGTCCAACGCATTTTTATAGTCACGTAGTTTCGTAAAAAAAGAGGGTATTTACGACCACATGTCGCATCGGTAGGGTTAAAAAGCGTTTTAGTCACGCCTTATCTTATTGATTTTATTGAAGGGTTAGTCGAAAAATATTATGTTTAGTTCGCGGCTGACAGCGATGTCCGTCCGGCCTGAAATAAACAATGTTTTGTGGTGACAGGTTAAGAAATGAGGTGTGGAACTAATAATTTGATGATTTTCGACTGTTACAAGAATTTGGGAGTCAGTAGGGTTAAATGAAGATGGTATTTTTTAGGTTTTGTGTATAAAATATATATTTTTTTAACATTTTTTTTGACTTAATGCCCAGAATATACCCTTAAAACTTTTGCGCTTAACTCGAGGTGACCTTATAATTAAAAAAAAAGTTCTAACCAAATAGGACCTACTAATGGCAAAAACTATAGCATAGCGTGTGCGCACTATACAAGCGCAATATCAGTGCTTTCTTTGCGATCGATTGATTCCAGGGACCTCAGTTTCAGACCAATCTTTAATCGTTCAATCGTGACACGGATGTGTTATATTAATATCAATTTATTATACCAATTTCTGATCGCTAAGTTTAGAGGGTCGCCATTGGGCGCGTTCCAATGCGCGCTTTGTTAACGCGCGTTTCGAGAACCAAGGAGTCCTATTGAAGTGTACACATGCAAGCGCGCTTCTGGTCAAGCGATGATATGAGAACGCGCGTTTGACGCAACGCCGAGCGCCAACTGTGATATTAGGTAATTAATGGTCCTCCTGGCCGATTTCGACCACGGCGGCCAATCTCAACAGAGATCTGCCAACGCGCAGGAGATATTATAGAGCACAAGTGTGAGTGCAATACACAGGTGCACTCACTGTTACATCCCTCTTAACTTTCGGTGATACGGCAATCCGACATGACCGGAGAGACATTAGGCGCAGGACCAAAGGCTTAACGTGCGCACCGAGGCACGGGGGTGTAACACCGCCAACTTCCCGACTCCGAGCTGTTTTTGAGAAATTCATGACAAAAAAATCTTAGAAACAATTTTGGCTCGACCTGGGATTCGAACCCAGGACCTCTCGGATGTAAGGTAGAAACTTTGCCACTACACCAACGAGGCAGTCAACTGTCAACGAGGCACTGATGCTGCGACATTGGATGCGCCTGCACGCCTGCCAAGGTGGGTTTACGTTAATTGCACTACTAACATTAGTTTTTAAGATACTGTGTAATACTAACAATTTATGGACATCGTCCGAAATAAAAAATATAATTATTATTTTTATGTTTTTCTTTTTATCTCGGGACAGACCAAAATAACTACTTCTTTCTGGCAGTCTCGGTAGAAAAATGAGACTCACGGGCCTTAGCCAAGTGGGCCTTATTAGCTAAATGTTGTGTTGTGTGGCCATCCTGTAAAGAATTCCAGACGATACGGCACGTGTTCAGTATGGCCGCTTTCTGCCAGCAACACGTTGTCCTGAAACCTATCGTGCAAGGTTTTACAGTACATTGTACATTGTTTATTATTATTATTATTATCATTTAGTGTTTCAGTCATTAAGACCAGATTAATGACTGAACTACTTAATATCTGGAGTAGATTATTCATGATATTTCTATTGTGGTCATCCGTCAGTCATTGTTTTGAAAGCCTAAAAAGTAAATAAAATAACTTTCTCTCTGAGTATTTTTGATGTTGTAGAAACTGTAGACTTATGAAAATATTAATTTTGTGTGTTGTTTTACAATTGATTGGTATTCCATTTTGTTATTTATTCGTTAATTATTTACTATCTTGGAAATTAACTTGTTTTCTGTCATAGATTTCTTAAAAAGACATAATACATAAAAAAATATTTTCGGCTCCGGTCATCTGGAAGGACAAGAAATCGTTCTCGATTGAGAAAGATTATCCGGCACGTAAATTTTACGTCGCTCGAGTGAAATAAGTAGAGTTCCCACTCTATAACAACTATTAACTATTTAAATTGTGAAAACACGATGTAAACACAAAGTTCTAAGTTTTAGGTAATAAGAATAATAAGGACCTTGTTGAAATCCACTCTTGTATTTGTTATTTTTTATTACTTTTTTTTTTAATCGAAAAGCGTGCTTACGACATTTTCACATGGACATTTATTTAATGTTATGGGACCCGCATAGTATTTCAATTTAGACGAATTAAAGGACAAAGACGCGACAATAAGGAAAATTTAAAAAAGTATTGAGAGAAGCTAACGTTAAGAAACGATATTATAGTAAGAGAAACGAAATATAAACCGGTGCATAACGTGGCATAGACTAGATGACACACACACCACCAATCGTTGACATACTCTTTATTATCTGTCAAAACGGTCTGCCTCCATAGATTTTGATGGAATACAAAAACGTAACGTCGCGTATCAGAAATCCGACTCAATTGACCAAATATTTATTAATATAATTTTGTGTTAAAAAATTAGTTTCTACAGCTTTTTGGAAATATTCTGGTTGTATTAACTTCATAGGGGCTATGTTTTTTAAACGCCATGGTCTTGAAAATATTTAAAATAGGTGTCATAATGCCTATTGCTATCTTATCAAAGTTTAAAGGTACGAGAAACTGATAACAAGAAATAAGTTAATGCGTGGCTTAGATAATTTGATGTGCGGATACAGATCAGCTGTTTTTGCATAAAAATAGCAGCCATAAATAATTTGAAAAATCAGATAAAGTTTATTGCAAACATAAACCTCGTCGTACCAGCCGGGAGAGGTGGAATTTGTAAAACAATCGATAAAAAGCGACATCTTTCGTTTGATTGAAATTTTATCGACCGATCGCGTGCTAGGCTGACTTAGCGTACTTTCACTGAACAGAGACGAACTGGGGGTTAGAAAGTATTTTTGTATGAATGTAATCAACTCAATCTATGTATAATATCAAATTGAATCGCTTTATGTGTGTAAGCCCAAATCTCTAGAACAGATGAACCGTTTTCGCCAGTTTTTTTTTAAACATTCCTTGTTCTAACGGAGAGAAAAAAAATGAAAAAAAAAACAACGAGCAGTCTATGGGGTACGCTATAATCATATATTTTTATAACATATTTGCTCGTAAAGTAGCTGTAATTATACTAATTTAAATACGTGTATTTCAATACGCACTTGTGCGTTATTGTAATGTAAAAGTTACGAGTGCGTTATCGTCATTGATTTATATATGCACGATTTTTTTTAACAAAGTAACATGCATGGTTTTTAAGATGCTCCGTCTAAGAAATGACGATACTTTTAAAATGTTAGCACAGAGTTTTACAAAAGTGGTCAATATTTAAGAATATAATTATATGGGAGATAAAATATTATAAATTAACTTTCAATTCTGTAATTTATATGAAAAAAAATGAAATATTTTTTTCCTTCATTAGTAATACTAGCTGTTTTGTACCTTGACTCAAAAAAAAATGATGCGCGCGCATCGCTAAGTAATTCTTGGTCAAGTAAAAATTATTTCGCGCGCTTTTTCTTTCGCTGTATTGTTTTTAGCGATATTGCATGGGCTGTAATTTTCAACTTACCACACTTACATCATAATGCACTATTACGATGAAAAAATCGTTACGAAATGAAATAATCGAAAAGTTTTAAATTAATTTCCAGCTCGTGTTAAATGCCGAAATTCCACAAAAATTACTATGAAATCGCTGGTTTAGCGGTTTCTGCATCTACAAATCAAAACACGGTCAACTTTTTTTTGTCAACAAAGTTTTTTATCTTTGCCCCAAGTTCGATTCTGTGGTCGTTTTGAAATACGCAAGGCCGTGTAGGTAATGACAGGCTGTAGGCCGCTTCTTATAAATTGTAACTGATTTTCTTTATTGCCGTCCAACTTAGATATCCTGTATTTCCGATAAAGCTACTTTGAACTGCAGATATTACCGTAGGAAGGTAAATATGTAAATAAGATTTTTCACCCAAATTACTTTAAAATTGTTTATCTTATTACCTTAATCAAATACTAATCATTTGAATAAAAAAAAGTGTCTAATAAATAAAAATATATTATTTATAAAAAAAGTTCAACGTTTTTTTGTAATTCGAAAAGACTTACACTTATAAAATTATTTTCGGCTCCGGTCATCAGGGAGGATTCGAACTCCCGACCTTTGGAAGTCCGGTACAATGCTCTAACCAACAGATTTTTTTAAAATGTACAACGATGCCAAAATGAGTAGCATCACAAAACTGACCGACACAAACATAATTCAACGTGATTTTTGGACAATTAAAAACTCAACTTAACAAACCCATCACTACCGCTATTTCCAACAATGCAATAAACCTAACAATAAAACACAAAGATCACAATAGATGACCAGCGGTCGCTACGGAAGCGAAACTTTTGTCGCAAACCCGTCCTGCAACAGCTGCATACGAAATCGAAAAGAACAAAACGCGAAGTAAGGGTCAACCAAACCAGATTGACCAGTTCTATTTAAAAAAAAAAAACTTTTAAACATATACAATACCGGACCTAGGATTGACCCTTGGGGCGCTCCGGACAGTCCGCGAAACCGGTATTATAACCGAAGGGGTTATGTTTCAGTGTTATTATTATTTATGGGTGTGCAAAACTAGAAGTGGCCAGTGGTCAGTTTTGCGTTAGATTCCGATGGTTGATGTCGAAGGCCTGTGCGGAGTTTTTAAGTTTTAAGTGCCCAACAATAAGTGTTTGGTGAAAGACAGCATACGGTTCAGCGCGGGACGTTGGTAACAGGTATGAAAATTTACAGACAGTGTTTTTTTTTATATTTCGAAACTCTTAGTTTTGCATCTCTTTTATTGCCAATATTTATTTTAAAAAAAACTTTTTGGCTCACACGGCTTGTGCGTAGCCGCTATCATGTAAAAACGAGGAAACGGAATTAGATTTGGAACGAACGGAGAGGATAGTACGTAAAAAGAGGAGTGATCAGGAAGGTAGTAGGTAGGTGCAAGGACGTATGTGTAATAAATAGTTATTTTTTATACATAGGTACATCATTAAAAATTAAAAAATATAAAGTAAAACTATTTTTGAAGTGAAAACTTCTTTAGCGGCGTTGAGCACTTTTGTGGCATGGGTAGAAACTGTGAAACTCGCGTCAGGTCACGTGATGCTGATCGAAAAACCGTAAGACGGTTGAAATAAATCAAAAATGCACAACGTTAATAATCAAGTTTTCACTTCTGCCGGCACTCCCGGAGTGCAACCCGTGTTTTTTTATTATTATTATGGGTCATAAAAGATGCTATAGTTCTATGTATATAAGGATATTTATTTATAAACTATGGTACGGAAGAATTTTTAGTGTTGTTCGTGCATTATGCCAATAGGCTCAATCAATAAATTAATGAATGTGGTAAAATAATGTATTGAATAACATTTTAAAGCAACAAAACACAAAAGCTCAAATTCCCACGCTCAAAAGGAAAGGATCACTTAAAAACGAAAGGGGGAACACAAAAAAAGCCTTTTTTCCTTAACTTAACCAAAAAGTCCGTAATTATCACCTCCCCGTTTTACTTCACAAATAGAATTAGGCGTGAATTAAATTAGCCAGGGAATTAACAAGGATAATACCCGGTTCTCCTCGCTTTTTCCTTATTTTTTCACCGTTTTTTGCCCGCACGTCCCACGTGACGGCTATTTACCCGCCAATTTTGGAAGACAAACGTTTTCGTGTTCGCTTTTTAAATGGCGTTTTTTGCTTTGGGGTTGCTGGCCGGTGAGATCTTAATAGGTGTTATTTAACAAAGATCCGTGTTACAACCTCTTTTTAATGTTTTGTATAGTTTGCAATTACACTCTTTTTACGTGTGTTTAATATTAAATTTAGCCTGGCTGTAAATTGTTTTGTTTTGAATGTAGAATATTGTTTGGGTTAATCATTTTTCCATTTCGTCTGACTTGAAATGTGTCTGTTTTTCCTGTTAGTGTCAGTGAAGTTCTTAATATCGTAGGTACTCTTCTCAACTTGAAAGCATATTACGCGATGAATAACCATAGTAAGGGGTGGAAAGGCAATAATGTTACCTATTAAAGAGCGATACAACTCCTTCAATCGTTCGGTAATTATATGCTTTTTGGACTAAACGTGGTGTGATATAGAGAATATTGAATCGTTCAATGTTTTAGTTTATGCAGGGACTTATTAAGAGGGCCTATATTTACATCTATCTAGTAGTATTTAATTTATTGCTAGTTAAAATTCACAATCATCGGATTTGTACCTATTATTGTTTAAACTTTTGAAAAAGTTAAAATATAATAACAATCAAAAACGTCGATTAAGTAATTCATTGTTATAGCTTGCTAGTATAAACTATATTTAAAAAAAACCGGTCAAGTGCGAGTTGGACTCGCGCACCGAGGGTTCCGTACAAACCTGTAGATAAGGAGTAGTAACTTTGAAATTTTCTAAATTGTCAAAAATATTTTTCAATAATATATTTTTTTATATGATGAAACTGAAAATTTACGCTTTTCGTAATTTTTTCCTATATCTGTACTATAAGACGTGACTTCGTACTAAATTTCATGATTCTAAGTTTACGGGAAGTACCCTGTAGGTTTTGATTCCCGTGCGAGTTTCGAAAATTTGCGGCCTAAATGGCTGTATCTTTTGATTGCGTTGGCTTAGAAGGTTGATTTTTCTACAGCTTCCAGGGACAAAAGACCTAAGTATCATATATGTAGATATTTCAGTTTGATACCTCCACGCGTTCCTGAGAAATACGGTCTTGACAGACGGACGGACGGACGGACAACAAAGTGATCTTATAAGCGTTCCGTTTTTTCCTTTTGAGGTACGGAACCCTAAAAATCTAATATAAGCTCAAAGACACTACTAACATTTTTTTAAGTAAATACTTTCTTAATTGAATGTAAAAAAAAAACACTTAAATTTGCATAAATAAGTAATTTAAGTAACTTGTTAACTGAAAAGCTAAGGAACCACAGGTAATGGATTACTCAATAATTTATCAATCAAATCAATTTCAGTGCACCAGAAATGTATTTTTCATTTTTTAACTGTCCAACGCAAGAGTATTTCATTCCATGCGCCCAATCTCTTTGTACGGGGGTTTAAGAAAAGGGTCCTTTAAAACGGCAAAAGAAGGCGAATTGCCCCAGAAGGGTGGCCGCCCCCTTAATTATATCTTTTAATGTAATGACTGAGTGCATTTTTGCCCCCACTACGCAGGGGCGAGGGAATTAATTATGAATTGGAGGAAAACTTTTTCAAAATGTCTGCCTTCCTCTGTTGTTCGAAGAACGGAGTTTTCGTATCGGAACTTTATCGAGTTTTCAATTCGGTATTGGGAGAGTTCGGTTATTTTATATTTCTATTTGAGGTGCCGGTGGATGGGCGAAAACGTTTATACTGTAATTTTAAAGTGCTTTTGGATATAATATATATTTGGATATAACTCATGTTCAATTAATATATTATTTATTTAAGTTTGAGTAAAAATATAGAATAACATGTGTTATTTATAATACATTTGGTTAGTATAGTCAAGAAAAAGCAGCGCAAGCTTACATATCCGAGTTTAATGATGCACTGTAATACACTATATTTTCAAATTAATTCTACATTATAAAGACGCATTCAACTAACACCAATATTTTTTTAACTTTTCTAGCGTTTTATACGGTTTGCTTTATGTTGGTTTTCAAAGGGTAGATCAATTATTAGAAGCAAAATTAATTTGTTCGCTACCTACGGTTACACTATCGGTCTCTTTTTTACTCGGGTTAGGATAGGCATGATGACACCTATCTTAAATATTTTCAAGACCATGGCGTTTAAAAAACATAGCCCCTATGAAGTTAATACAACCATTATATTTCCAAAAAGATGTATAAACCAATTTTTAAACACACAAAACTCAATAAATATTTCTGATACACAACGGTGACGTCACATTTTTGTATTCCCATACAAAATCTATGAAGGCAGACCGTTTTGACAAATAATAAAGAGTATGTCAACGATTGGTGGTGTCATCCAGCCTATTTCCTTGGTCAAATTTACTTTAATACAGCGAATTAGACTATTTGAAGCGTAACTTACTCCTTCAATCGTCTTGTAGTTCCTTCGCTAATCCTTGCAACAAAATACCTACGATCCAAATTAAGGGGAAAGCCCTCTTGCCAATTTAAAAGAGGGTTCTTTACTTCTTCTTTCACCCTTTTCGGTCCAAAATGCCAAGACCTCCTCCCTACTTACAACCAGTATAACCTGACCTATTTCTCCAAGTCTTCACATTGGAGTCTGGTTTGAGATGGAGAATTGGAGGGCTCAGACTCAGTTGGTCTCTTATTTAAAAGGGAGGCACCCTAAAAATGTGCCCTTCTTATTTAGAATGACGTCGTTTTGTATTGTTATTACTTTTTAGATGGCTATGTGTAATTTATGTACGGGTTTGTTTGTTTGAATTTTGATCAGGTATTCAGGAATATAAATGTTTTTGGTTATTATTGTGAGGTTAACGAGAGACGCGTGACATAAGATAGGATAATGTATGGAAACAACTATATATATGACAAAAAGAAAAATAATAATAATCCGATTTCGACCACGGCGGCCAATCTAAACAGAGATCAGCCAACGACGCAGGAGATATTATAGTGCACAAGTGTGAGCGCAATACACAGGTGCACTCACTGTTTCATCACTCTCAAAGTTCGGTAAGACGGCCATCCGATACGACCGGAAAGAAATCAGGCGCAGGACCAACGGCTTAACGTGCTTTTTGAGGCACGCGGGTGTAACACCGCCAAGTTCCCGACTACGAGCTGTTTTTGAGAAATTCATGACAGAAAATCTCAGAAACAATAAAAATACAAAAAAAATACCAGTCTAATGAATACATGATGCCTGAAGGAATATTGAGATATTTAGACGCAGTAAGGATGATCTTTGGGTATTGTTTTGTAACGGCAAGCAAAGCAAAACAACAAGCAAAAATGCTGTTAGCATTTTAAAAAAAAAACTTTATTTGTGTGTAATGACTAGCTTTAGTGTAGATAAATGAATACTAGATGATGAAGATAAGAAAATAAAGCGAAATGCTACATGAAAAAAACTGTTCTTAAAATATCTATCTGACTTCCACTACAAAAAAAAAATTGACTCAAGTCACTGTCAACGAGCCGTCACAGTGACTACGCGAAAATGAAACACAGACGGTTTAGAGGATTTTTTTTTATCCTAAAATTACAACAACTGTACTGACATTTTGGCGAGGGGACGTAGAGTTCCTTGTTATTATTAAACGACCGTATCAATAATATGTTGCATTTTCTTTCTTTCCCGATCCCTCGGTCTTCGGCGCTGCATTCGGAATAATATATGAAACCACACGCTGACACCTAATCAAACTTTAAATTCGTCTATCAAATAAATTAACGACACATGTACTTCTGTGAACTTTATAAGATTTCTTTAGAAAATCTAGATTAAATGGCAAAAATCACAATGTGATGTAACAACCGTTGGCTACTCTCGATTCCACATCGTGTACATGACATTTAACAATTTAATAAAACTAGTTTTATCATAAACTACTACTAGTATAGTGTGAAAATAAACAAAAAAATTAAAGAATAAATCAAAAAGGTGAGTAATTAAATTACTATGTAACAAAATACACAATTAATATAACATTTTTTTAAATTTTGTTCTCAGCTAAAGAATAGCTAGAAAAGAAGTCATTGACACCGCTTTCTTGGCTTCTATCGATTCCAAATTCGAAATACCCGCGAGGTTTGAAAATGGAAGCGAGTTAAACGCGTCCGCGGCATTCCAATGACGAATCGCGGAGGGTTTTTCTTGTTGACGTTACCAATTTAAATTTATTGTCTTCCAAATTCAGCTACAACTGTAATCAGTGGAAATAAGGTTGCATTTTGCCTGGCGTAGGTTTTTCAACGTGTACACTTTAAATAGGAAGTTATCTCCCGCTGTCTCAAGCAAGGATTTATCGTCTTTCAGGGGGAAAGACCGAGCGAAAAATAAGAAAGGGTTGTTTTTCCTGGGGGACTAGGGGGTGGGGGGTGAATCGGGTGATTCAATTAAGGGGCCCGCTAGGCGATTAATTATGCTTCTAAAATTATTGCGGACGAAAAAATGGCGAGCAAGTTGGGAATGGCTTTGAATTTTGAGCGGCTAATAAGAGAACTTCTTGGTTATTAAAAGTTTAAGGAGATGATCTGTCTGAAAGTTAATCAAAATCATCAAGAAGATTTTTCTTTGATAGAAACAAATTGAGATCAATTAAATATATAAAAGGCTTTTGATTAGTTAACTTGGCATTTGATTGAAATTGATTATTTTTCACTATGATAACAAAAAAGTTACAAAAGCAGCCTAGTTATTCGAAGAATTCGTTTTTTTTAATCTATGTAACTGTTTAACAGAGTCATATAATATATTTACATTTGTAAAACAGCAGTAGTTAGTTATCAAATTCCGATAGTTGCTAATTAAAAGCACCTAAAACTTAAAAAAAAACCAAATGACCAATTATTGACATTCAATGACAGGTGGCACATACGAAGTTAACACACTGACCCAAATCGGAGCCCCGAATCAAAACACCGACACTACATACGCTCGCGTCACACCACATGTGAGATCAGGGTCAGGGTTGCCGCCTTAAAGATTTGCCACGATTAAGATTCCAAAAATAAAAACTTATTTTTCTTAATATTATATCCAGAGAAACCAGCCAGCTGAAAAAACGTAAGAATGTGGTATATTTTTACGAACATTTTATTAATCATTAAATTCGCTGTGAAATAAGTTCACTTTTCAACTTTCTCGTTGCATAGATAAGTAATACCTCTATACTATAAGTTCTTTCAAATCACGAAGTCGAGCAGAATTTACTTGTGGTAAATATGTGTCCGTATATGTGTCGATGTGTGCGTGAAAACGAAAGCGGGTATGGTTAGCATAAAAATAATACCAATATTTTTGTATGTTCAATTGATAATAAAATAAAACAACAAAACTTTTAAACTAAAATGTTTATTATTTAAAATAAATAATAAATAAGGGAATGTATTAAAATAAAATTATGTTCTTCTACATTTGGGTTTAAGTTTTAATTTAAGCGAAACATAAGACTTAAATAAGGATATACAATTGAACTCAAGATATGGCAAAATTATGAAAATAAGGCTAGGCTGGAACTATTTAATAACAAATTTCTATCTATTTTTACGTATGTGAAAAATGTGTCGCCTTAATCTTCTTCGGAAAAACTGTTGCTTTCGTTAGTTTCAAAGTCAGTCGTGCTGCTATCACTTGATTCACCCACATTAATTACAAATTCAAAGTCATAATCAAAATATTTCATATACTCCTTTTCAATTTTTTCGACATGCTTGCATGTATTAAGCCAGATGTTGTTATCGATACTGTTTAAACCTTCAGCTATTAAATTTTGAACTTCTGTCATATTTTGACCAATATTTTTCGAGGCAATCTTATTTTTCAGAATACCCCAGATGTTTTCAATGGCATTTAATTCGGGGTGATATGGTGGCAGTCGTAGTATTTCGAAACCTTTGCTTTTTATTATCTCGTCAATTCTATATGAAATAAAACGCTGCTTATTTCTGATTATTAAATCATACAATTCTACATTGCGGGACAGTGCATTGAAAGGAATACCGTGTTCCGTCAGCCACTTTTGCATGTCGCTCTTGCGCGAATTTGACGTAGGTATACTACTACTTCGAGTATTATGGTAGGATGCGTTGTCCATCACTATAACAGATTTATCTGGTAAATTTGGCAGCAGCTTTTCATTCAGCCATTTGCTATAATTATTGAAATTCATATTTGAGTGATAGTCTCCAGTTGTGGATGATGCTTTGTATATTAACGAAGCATCTTTAATAAATCCACTACTGCTACCCGCATGCACTATAATAAAACGAGCACTGGTACTCAATTTTTTTAAAAATGACTTGTCTTTTGTCTTAGTATCTAGTTTTTTTAAATTCCACGTGTTTTGACGTACGTGCGAAGTTAGCACATATGTTTCGTCTGTATATATAATGGGACGGCCTTCTTCACGGTATTCATGAATTTTTTTCAAAAAATTAAATCTCCACAATTGTATTTCATGCCTTTCTTGTAAAGATTTACGATTGTTTTCAATTTTGTTCCATTCGTAGCCCATTTTTATAAGCAACGAACGTAATGTGCTCAAACATCCGTCAAAACCAATTTTTTCTCTTAATGCTGACTGAAGTTTTGCCAAAGTTGGAAGTTCATTGTGTTCTATATGAAAATTTTGAATTGTAGTTCGAATAATTTCTCGATTCATATTATCTAAATTAAATTTACCGTCTCTTTTTCGTCGCTTTTTCATGGGTGAAGTAAACTTGGTTGATGAAGATGGCAACTCTTTCTCTTCTTTTAAAATCCTACTTACTGTGCGTTCACTGACGCCTGTTGCTTGGGCAGTTCGTTCTAATATGTTTGCTAATGGACTTAGGTCACATCCATCAGTGTTATTTGCTTTCATAAAATTATATTCATCTTTTAGAAAGTGAAAGACTTTAGCAATGATTGCTCGACCCTAAAAACAATAAAATATACAATTGAATAAGTATCAAAAGTCAAAACTAAACTATTACTTAAATTAAAAAATAATCATTTTTATTTAATGTCAAAACTAGAAAAAAAATATTTACCTCGCTATGGATAACTTTGCGCTTTGACATGCTGACAGTACTTCACGGCAATTAGCGTCCGGAAACAATAAACACAACTAACCTGAGCGACAGCGCGCTCGCGACTGACCGCGTCGTCATACACGCACACTATTGCATTATGCATGTACACGTTTAAAAACAAATAAAGACTACTCGCCTTCGTGAAATGCAAGAACTGTACTTAAGTACAGTCTGCCAGTGACCACAGTGGCGCAACCCGACAAAAAAAATGAGGCATGTAAATACCTATCGCGTATCGCATTTAATTCCCATTTTAGTAAAAAGAATGTTTTCTTCACCTTTTTGTGACTGGCATTTGACTGTCAATACAATAATTCTTTTTGCGATTATGCCATAATATGTAACCGGTATGTAGTCACTTCTCAAACTAACTTCGGCACTCTTATATCTTTTGTTACTTTTTAATGCTGGCACATAAAATCCAAATAAAAAAAAGTAAAAATGTGCTGTGGTGCCAAACATTGTTGGTACTTACTGCTCCGATTTTCATACTTTATGGCAACATTGATAATGCTATTCAAGCTAAACCTAAATATTAGGTCTTGGCCACATCGTCATTTACCGTGATTTAGATACGGTAAGTGATGATGTGGCCATGACAGAAATAGCAGATGGCATACTATTTTTTTTTTAAAAAACATAAAATATGATTTATCGAATTAAAAACACATTCGATTTAGAGTCAGCCCTACACACACGCAGGTTAAAGACCTTCAAACAGCTATTGAACCAATTTAACTCTAATTGCCAAGTTACAGGATCTATATTTAGACGGATTAATTTGTGCTTAGACTTAAAACGTACGTAACGTATTATGTGAAGTTCAATGTCTTCTGAACTACATAATGAAAAGCTCGAAAGATAAGTTGTACTTATCGAGTTTATGAGATTAGGGCACGAAGCTGAAAACTCTTTGTTACATATAAGTTCAGAAAATAGTTTAAACTTTTTAATACGAAAATGCGATGTTTTTATGTGATTTAAAGTGTATGCCCAGTTCCAACCTACGAATAGGAACGCATGATTTATTCGGTGTCAAAAATAGACAATTTTTTTTTTTTCACAGTAACTACTTTTTCAACATCGCAAAACCTAACCACAATAATGACCCAACAAAATACCCTATCAAAAACACACAACCATAAAACACCCAACTCGCCGAACAATGGCAAAAACTCTATTCGAAATTTCAAAAAGCAATTTAAATTTGGAACGGAATCGAACGCCCGTCTTCTTACCCCCACCTATATCTAGCTACGGAAGGTACGGCACACTTTTATTCTTAGAGGGGATGTCCACCCCATTTTAAAGGAGCCATCTTTGGATTGGGCAAGGGTGGGCCGGGGTGGGGGAATCCACTTTTCTCTCGGCGAAGTGTTGTTTTAATTCCACCAAATATCTTTTCGTGAATACCTCAGTACGGAACTTTTGATATAATTTTCTTGGGTATTTATACGTTTGAGATGCGAGGTGTGAAGTGCGTTGGGACGGTATTGGGAATTATTGTCTTGTGTTTGTTGTCGTCTGAAATATTTTTATTTAATAATTTTTATTAAAAAACTTATTTACAATTATGGAATGTGTTTAGTAGGTACACAATATAGACTTCTTAAAAGCTATTATAATATTTGGAAGCATAAGAACAAAACGCGACCAATGAATAAACTACTTATATTCATGTTTATGTCCAGCGTAAAAAAAAAGGAATACGGCTTATGGTTGCAATTATTTGATAAGAAAGTCTTTGTTTGCGATCAAAACAAAACCTTATTTTATTGTTAAGACTATTTATTTTTACATCTAAGTTAGATAAATCACAATGATTGCCTAACTTCTGACATATTCCAATTGGAATCCAACTTCCCAATTAGAACAACTAACGGAACGCTACGTTTTTCTCGTTAAAAAGGCAAAAGTTTTAATTCCAGAAGTCCTAGTGGAAACGGCGCTGTGCCGTAGTTTTTATATTTAATCAGCCAGCTACGTGGCTTGAGTTTTTGCTTGCTTTAATTAAAAGAGAATTCTTAATTTAATGTTTGCATATCAAAAAGATCTTGTTTTGTTTTAAATCACGCTTTTAACAAACAAAAAAGTTCAAAAGCAATCAGTCAATTAAAAACATTAAAGATTCGAATTCCGAACACAAATTCCACTAGCATTCTGCTTCAAATGAGGTTTACTGCTGGCTAGTTTTAAAATTCTAATTAAAAAAAGTACCGCATTCCAAATTTGAATTGGATAGGAATAGAGAAGCGCGCGAGCCATCGGAATGGCACTTCGTCCAGTGTCGGTCCAGGTAAATTTTAATTTCTATGCAAATGTAAGCTTTCATTTAAGGCTTAATCTACGAGCTTTGCCGATGTGACGGCGCCAAATCGCGCCGAAACTTAATGAAAATACGAAGGTCCTATTCTTTGGCGTTCTTTAAGCGGAATCGATCTAGATCACCGGCGTTTTGCATAACAAATGGTTTAATTAAAATGGCGACGACGAACGGGCAGGAAAAGTTACAACGATGAAGATTGGGGACCTATATCGAATTACTGTTATCTCGATGAAGTTACGATAGTACAGTTTATGAGTTCGATATTGTTACAAGTTGTCAATCATCAAAGTACAATGAAAAAATCTACATTATATATTTATTACATTTTATTCAATTTATTTATTTTGTGCACCGAGGGCAAATAAAGGCGACTAAAACGCGACGTCAGTTAAATTAATCGTCGGGTTTGATACACAAATTTACAAAGTTTAAGACTTACTTACATTTTTGTCACCCCGTTCTATTAATTGTGAAATTTTATATTGACAGTGCCAAAAATACCGCCAGTTGATGGCTGAACTAGTTGTCTCTCCTATCTGATAGAAAAAGAACAAAGATTTCATTTTCAAGCACGACATTGCTCGAGCACTTGCAATAGGGTAAGGCCTGAGCGCTTATTATAGCAAAATATTTTGGTCCTGAGACATAGGAATGAAATAGAATTTTAAGGTTATGAAAAATTGCTTTAAACAGTTACTCCAAATTAAACGCACAGAAAATTAAGTTTTATTCATCATTCGTTTGACTTGCGTAGGATTTTCAAAGACAGAATAGACTGCCTGATTTTTAGCACACCGAAACAATGAAAAATCTTTACCGACACATATAACCAGACAACTAAAACAATGCATGTGTAACTAAACTTGTTTACCTTAAATATAAACCTGTATAACTAATTTTTTTAATGGTTTTAAACTTATTTCTTCCTTAGAAAATTTGGTTTTTCTCATTCATATTCAAGTTTGGTTTTCGTATCATGAATATGAGATAGGAATTTTATTTTCATTTTTAAATGTCCTTTACATAACGCTTATATGATAATTTATAGTGAATGGGACCGAAAATGTAAGTGAGTCTTAGACTTTGTTGAAATGTGTAGTTTTATCCCTTTTTCATTAAATTATTTTGTTTCAGATAACACCGTCAGCTTGTTATTCAAGATAAAAAGAAAACAGCATCAGCAACACACAAAAGGCAAAACAAAATAAATTCCAAACTCAAAAAGTTAATCAAACCGTTTTATTTCATACCTAACATAGATCAGACGAAAAAGCGTAGAAGTTACAAAGGATTTACATAGAGCACGGGAAAATATCCCGAAAGTCGATTATAACTCGGCGGAGTAATGGCGGAAAGAATCCAGCTCGGTTTGTGCGCCGGTCGAGCCCGTACTATCAGTTTACGAGTAGAAAAATAGTACTAGTATGGTAGTAGTATGGTACTAGTGTGTAACATTGGTGATTACCGTCTTAAGAGGGTCGAGGACGGTAATCATCACTACACACGTGTAACATACGACGTTTTTCAACACACTTGTGAATAAAATAACAATAAAAATCATAGTGTTCGTCGCACAGACAAAGGGATGAGTTTTTTTCCCCGAGCATAGGAGGTGCGCCTATTCTGCCACGTACAAAATGGGATTTTAGAGTTTTCTTTTTTTAAATCTATAACTCATTAGTGAGTTATAGCAATAAAAAAGTCA
The DNA here is from genome assembly GCA_963921415.1 of Pyrausta despicata. Classification (NCBI taxonomy): domain Eukaryota; kingdom Metazoa; phylum Arthropoda; class Insecta; order Lepidoptera; family Crambidae; genus Pyrausta; species Pyrausta despicata. The sequence continues at coordinate 8,296,975 of OY992869.1, forward strand.
CAGTTTGATTATAGGTGTCATTATTAATCTAATTGCAGTGAAATTACAACCACTTTATGAGCAAGTGTGTTGAAAACGAATTTTATTCTTTATCCTTTAACTACCGCCCTAGGTATACGTCACGAAGATGCACGACTTTTAAATTTTTCAATATTTTGTGTTGAGAAGCGCGTTTAAAGTTGTGTCTCCCGCTTCCTTTCTGAATTGCCAATTTGTAGCGTTAGTCGGCTTCACAAGCGCGAGGAGTGCACAATATAACAGAGCTATAGGTATCCGTCTGACCGATGTCAGAACGGTATTTACAAAACTTTTCTACGTTTAATAGGTAATTGTGACATGGGTACCTACATGTGTAAGTAGCTCCATAGTGTCTTATAGGTAGACTGCGAGCGAATTTTTTTATTATTTTATTGATTTGAAATTTTATTGAAATGAAAAGTGTCAGGGCACTAGTATTTTAACAAAAATTGAACATGGAACACAGATAGTTAAGGTGATTTCCCATCGCCATCTATTCTTCACAATTAAAAAACCAACCTTTTTAAGTAAAGTACAGTACCTAATTATTTTACCTATTCCATTCCATTACCGTACTTTATTATGCACCTTTTAAGTTTGACACCGTTTACTATCTCGCTTTCCGCTTACTGGCGTTCTAAGTTCAAAAAGTTAGAACAAAATTAAGATAATCCCTAAACTTCTGTTGAGCCTCAACAAGATAGTATCGGCCATAGGACCTAGCCTTATACTCGTATATAGCCTTTTCTGTCTTCGATAGTGCTAGTTTTATCCGAATCGAGAACCCCTGGTAGGCCACAATCCAGCCCGAAAAGCCGGGGAGATCACGTATACCGATAACATTACGAAGTTTTCGCATTACCCAACTTTTATTACACTTATCTTGTGAGCTTTTCACCTGCAAAAATGTAGCATTGTACATCGGAATACCTAACCCAAGATGGCGGTGGGCGGGAAATCGAACTGTCATTGAAGATTTGAAATTGGAATGGCATCCGATCATTTTGTGCCAGTATCTAAGAAATTTGGATGGATGTTCTTTTTGGGTTCGTTTTTGGATGCGTTTTTTTATGTGGTCTTAAAGCGACTGTCAATTATTTTAAAATAAAATTAGAATAATTGATTTCTAATAAAAAAATATTTTAAGAAGTTAGGAATTAGGATGATTTACTTACTACATATACATACTTTAGGGATTTCTTTTAGTCATAAGTTAGACCAGTGGTAAATAGTAATAATTTAAGAGTAGTGCCAAATTATTAATCAAGTTCCACGTCCAATGAGCGTCATACGAGTTTAGCATTCCTCAATTTAAAGTGAGACACCAATAAATATCTATCTAATCATCTTTAAGTATCTAAAGAAACCCCGCACAAAGTAATCAAATGGGCCTTAAATATAGGTATAAGCGAGCACAAATGACCGGGGCTAAATAAGAGGGAGTGGGGGTACAATGCCTATAAGAAACCGGGTGGCGTTATAAAATTTGCATTCGGCTAGAGACGGGAGATGCAGGCGGGGGGAGCGCCGGGTAAGGGAGGAAGAGGCTTTAGGAAAGTATAAGATAAGATGGAAGATTAGGAAATACGAATGAAACAAAAAATGTTACAGAAACTAACAACTAATCATCCAATTTCGCACGCTTAGTACGGTATGATACCCGAAAATCCTTTTTTTTTATTATTTCAATCGAGGATACAAAATATAGGATAAAAGATTGAGAAAAACGAAAGGGAGAAAAAAAAGTTTAAGGAATTAAAACTCAATCATCCAAGTTCATATCTACACTTAGTAAAGGAAGATACCTAGTCAAACATCAAAAAATCTAATTATTTTTTTTAAAATTCCAATCTAGAATACAAAATATCACTCGTTAACGTCAATATTGAGATTACACGAACATGTATCCTTATTTTTTTTGGCCCTACTAGCGCTTCGAGACAAAACACAGACAATTAAGCAAGTGCTGAGAAGAAACGCAGGAACTAACTCAGTCACCACTAGCTGCCATTATAAATTGAAAAATACAGAAATTAAAGGTACATCAGTTTGGTACAGGCTGAATTGAACACAGTATGAATAGGCGGACTAAAAAAAAACTCGGCAGCGTTCCGCTCCCAACAAATACTGATGAAACGACTAATGAAAGTGAATGCCAGCAGAAATTTTAAGTTGAAGTTATTTCCTATTAGATGTTATTAAGCCGCCCGAGGGCTACTGAGCAGGCCTCAGGGTCTCTCCAAACCTGGAGTAGGGATCGTAAAACCTTTTAGTCACCTCATGAGAGGTGCGGTCTGTGCTCAGCAGTGGGACTAAGAGATAAGATACAGAGACGCTGATGAGATGAGATGAGAGAGAATTTCCTATAAGAAATCTACTTTCCAATATGACACTATCACTATCAGTTTAAGAAAAGTAAAGAACAAACGCGTTCATGATAAATGCGTTTTTCCTCGCATTTAAACATTTGCGTTAATAGACATCTACTAAGTAGGTAACTCATGCAATCGAAATGTACGTCTCATCTTTTTCACCGTGTAAGTTTTCACCTTCATTTTTCAGCTGTTATTTCTCAAGATTCAGTGCCAAGTGTACATCTTCTCTGTTATTTAATGTCAGGGTTAAATCCAAACAACTACTAATAAAAGTCTAAGAAAACGCGAACAAAAGCCGCCTCCACACTAGCCCGGGGGTGTCCGACCTCGGGGGGTTTATAACAGGAAAAAGGAGGGTAGGAAAATTTCCATTTTCTTGCGTCTTTCGCCCCGACTCTGCAGCACTTTTTGATTAACGGACGGGCGCAATCGTATTATGTATTCACCCCCTTATTTACTCAGGTATTGTTACGTCTGAACAATTTTTTTCGTACTTTCTTGGCGGGTTTTGAGTTTAATGGTGGACGATGTAAGTGGTGGCTATTGAATTTTGAGGTTAATGTTGTGAAAAATATGAAAAAGATATTACAAGATTCTTCAAAATTGAAATTGTTAAACGAATTCTGTGACAAATTGACTGTTGAATAAATTTAAAAAAATATATTTTTTGGTTAAAAAAAATCCGGAAAAAAAATGCCTGCTTTTATTCTGGTTTTTTATTTTATTTTCTGATTTGATCGCCATTATCATAGGCTCATATAATGATGCTGAATTTTCTTAAACATCTAAGACAGGCAAGTGATTGTGTTGGTCACACAAACTTTTGACTCGTTCGTCATAAAGATTTTGAATGTTTGGTAAGTAGATACTCATATTAAGATGATCCCTCAGACTCTAAGGTTGTAATCCCACAAGTAACTACCAAAAAGAAGGTGAAAATTTTAGTGGTGGTCACCTTATTATAAAGTGATCGCTGGAATTAATACGCCTTCAGTTTGGTTTTTAACGAACATAGACACAAAGTGGGTACCCAAGTAGGTATTTGTGAACACTTTTTTTCATTTATTAAATCATTTAAGACATTATGGTTTTTAGTAGTGCTGCCTGCATGCACTATTTACTGCAATACTAAACTAAGACTTACCTAGAAAAACAAGACAGTGATCAAAATATTCATACTAACATTGTAAGCTTGGTCACTCATTTCAGAACTACTCATGTTAAGAAATGAGTCTTTAATCATCGACGACCACTTTGGTGTAATGGTTAAGAAGTTGAATATTAACCAAGAGGTCGCGGGTTCGATCCCCGCAAATATTTGTGTGCATGAACATGTCCGTTTGTACTAGTCTGGGTGTTATTTTTATTTATTAAGTTTATTTGAAATACCACTGTTGATTCTGATTTCTGTAACACAAGTGCTTAAGCTCCTTATCACAGAGTCCAACAATGTAATGTGATGTTATTGAGTATTAATATTTTACATAATTGCCTATAAAGTTCTGGCCCAGAATGAGAAAAACGAAGACGTCATTATTTTATCGCGGCATATCGCAATCAGATTTACTACAATCCGTTGAGCAACAATTACAAGATACAACAAGTACTTACATACCATTTTTATTTATATATTTTTATATATCACGGACCCGCATCGCTTAAAGAATCACTGTTCATTATAAAATTTAACTATCGTCGGTTGAGGACGTTAATAGGACGTTAGTCAACTGTTTATAAAGTTAGTGACATTGTTTCCGAGATATAGGTATCTAAGAATCATAAGGAAGATAGGGAAAATCGTTTTTTTTTAATCATCAATCTTGTTCGAAATCGAGGTACGTAAAAATCTTCGCAAAAAACGCATAATTTCGACGTAACAGTATTTATGAAGTTTGGTAGCAAAGGCTATTTGTTAGTTACATCTACTAAAGCGGTAGGAGCGCTTTTTAAAACTGAGTTCTACTAAAATGACGTCTTAAGTAAGAAAATCAAACTATTGCTAATTGTTTTGTAATCGTAATCAAGTGTTTTTTAATCACAATTGGTAATTTAAAATACTTACAGATATATTGAAATTGTACAAAAAACAGTGTTCACAACGAACGAGTAAAATAAAGCTTTAATTTTGTTCTGCTATTCGATACTAGATGGCGATACACGTCAGTACTTGGGATATCACTGGCCCCGACTGTTTATTTTAAGGCGCAAAAATACAGTTTATTATCAAGTAATTTGAATTGGATGCATATGATTTTCAATAAGGGAATTCAATATGTTTTGTAAACATTAAATTATTGTGAGTAATAGTTCAGCTGACTTCCGCTAGGTAGTTTCTGACATTTCTTGTTGCGTACTTAGATGGCAGCAGTGTTACCGAGTTTTGTTATAAAATTCATCTTTTAAGTACATATTATTATGTTAAACGAAAAATAATTTTAAATAAAACAACAAATTTTAACCAGCTATTTTTCAATAGTCTGCTAACAATTAAGTTACTTATAATTTAGTTCTGTTATCTGATTTTGAAGGGTATAAAGACAACAACAGTAGGGAGCTAGTACCTAATTGTAACGATGTTTTACTGCCATCTAGTGGAATTTAAGACGGATAACGAATTGCACTCGTAGAAAGGCTCGAGGTCACCGACCTTACAAAGATTGATTCAGGACTAATTTGACAGACTTTAAAAAATTACCGGTTAAGACTTAATGAGCCGATTTGTGTCAGTGTCTAAATCGATTGTGACGCTAACCGGCTGGTTAGGTACTAAGCCACCGGTTAAATTATCTTGGTGTGAAATGAACTTCGTATGTACAAGCCTTTAGGTCACAATGACTTTTAATCGGTCAGTAACAACTAATGTCCTAAGACAAGGTTCATTCAACCCGAGTGGAAAGTTTTTAACTCATTATAGGTTCTTATAATTAAAGAATTTTTTGAATTTCCATCGCATAAACGTACACTACACGTGTATGGACAAAAACAATTAGAATGGACAAGCAAATATCCTCAAGCGTCACTAATTACGCAATTTCACGTTTTTACGTAAACCAAATTAAAAACAATCAATTTCGAATAAGAAAGCAGTCTTTCTGAAGAGATCGCGAAGATGTGTGCATGAAAATTATATTTTTTCCATTAGACTGACCTCCTTTGAGTAAAAAAAATGAATTTCCAGCTTTTATTAGTAGCAATCTGCGCGTTTGGGATCGTGGAAATTACGGAGTCAAATTGTATGTATTTTTAACTTGTTACCTTAGAATCTAGCAAACATACTCTACCATTGCGATTTAAAATACAGGCAACGCCATCTTTTGATAGTTTGGGAGAACTGTTAGTTACTTTAGGCCGCTTCTTCTTCTTCTTTCTGCGCTAAAACTTTAACTGACTGGAATTTTCTGTTGCGCTGCCAGAGAGGCCATTTATCTTAAGGCAGGCTAACCGTATAGTTTGAGAGCCCTCAAAAAGTTGCTTTTAGCGCACTGGTTTCAGAGCTTTGGTAGTAATACCAAAGTTAAGAAACCGAAGGTGCGGTTGCATCTGGAATGGGTGATCACTCCGCCCGTATAAGTGACGTCCATTTCCAAGCTATTCGTGCTTCGGAAAGCACGCTAAGCGGCTGGATCCGGCTAATGTCCATATATATTAGTCGCCAAGCCTGGTCAGAAGCCCTCGAGGCGGCTTAATGACATCTGACAGTAAGGTAGGTCACTTACTATACAACCAACGTTTAACCAATCCGCATTGAGCCCGCGTATTGAGGTATGACACGTACCACCCTATAGTTGAGCTGAGGCTTGTGCCCAGAAGTGGAACGTATATTGGCTGATGAGAGAAGATCCTTAATAAGCTGTATAGCTGACAATTATCATATCTTTATATATTTTTCCAGCATACGACTTATTCTTAATCCCGCTTTCAAAAGCCCAGAACCAGCAAGCTCGCTCAAAGAAGGTTCTAGAAGTAAATCTGCCTGATCTGTTCCGGTACACTCAAAACCAGCACAGAAAGAACAGATTGGACATAGAACATTATGATGAACCAACAGAATTACCGGACATCGACAAATTCCATTATGACACCGACAGAGATGATCGTAGCCCGGATAATTCCAGATACAGTTCTGTAGGAAACCCATTCAACTATGGAGAGGACAAAATAGTTGGTGGTTTCGAAGTTGACATCAATTTGTATCCTTACCATGTTGCTTATGGAACTAATTGTGGAGGAGCCATCATTGACAAGCAGTGGGTGCTTACAGCTGGGCATTGTGGGTAAGAATATCAATATCTTTAAAATTAGGAGTGCATCAACAAGGTATAAGACAGTAAGGTTGTGGTCCGACTACACCAACCAATCCACACTGAGCCCGCATGGTGGAGTATGGCTCGTACCACCTCATAGTTGAGGTGAGCCCTGTGGCCAGCAGTGGGACGTCTATAGGCTGATGGGATGAGAACCCAAGGTAGGTTCAAATTTTTGCTAGGATAATTAATCCTTCTCTGGATAGGATACCAGTGTATGACATTAGCTAAAAGGAAATTTTAGAGTGGTAGGATAGCAAAAAATTTACTGATTAATTAAGATAATGTAAAAGAAGGAGTTCCATCGCATTCTGTATTTATACATAGGTTTACTACTAGTAATCGATCTCTTGCGTATAAGTTTATCACTTCATTTTTCATTTTCATTTTCTTGAATACTCAAACATTTCGAATTGATCCTTTACCGCCAGTATAGACCTGCGTCATTCTGTCGCAATCACTGACAGTCGCAAGTCGCAGCGACAGTATGACGCTGGCTAAGCTATGGTTGACTGACTCGTTGGTGTAGTGGCAAAGTTTCAGCCTTAAATCCGAGTGGTTCTGTGTTCGAATCCCAGGTCGAGACAAAAATTGGTTCTGACATTTTCTGTCATGAATTTCTTAAAAACAGCTCGGAGTCGGGAAGTTGGCTGTGTTACACCCCCGTGCCTCGAAAAGCACGTTAAGCCTTTGGTCCTGCGCCTGATCTCTCTCCGGTCATATCGAATTGCCGTCTCAGCGAACCTTGAGAGTGATGGAACAGTTAGTGCGCCTGTGTATTGCGCTCACACTTGTGCACTATAATATATCCTGCGTTGTTGGCTGATCTCTGTTGAGATTGGCCGCCGTGGTCGAAATCGGCCAGTAGGACTATTATTATTATGACGCTGGTGTGCCCTAGGCCTTAATCATAACAAAATAACCTAAAACCTTATTCCATAGCAAGAAACCGTACATACGAGTTGGATCCAAATACCTGAACCAGGGCAGGAAGGTCGACGTGAAGAGCTACCACGTGCACCCGAATTGGGGTGCCAAGAGTAAGGAACACCCGTTCGATTACGACTTCCAACTGCTGGAGCTGAAGGAAACACTGAAGTTTGACGAGAACATTCAGCCGGTGAAGATTGCGCACATCGAAGACATGGTGATTGGGAAGGTCGTGACTGTCACTGGATGGGGAAACACTGAGGAGAATGTAAGTTTCATTGCTACGCTTGGATTGGCCTGGGTTGTCTTTGTGTTTATCTGCCGGTTTTTTAGTATCATACGAAAATGAGGGTTGGTATAATTTTGACCCCAATTCCGTTAGTGTGTATGTAACATCGAACGGATGCAGATAGACCGATTTCAGAGCGGTTTTTTTATTCGAAAGATAATTGGGATGATGACACCTATCTTAAATATTGTCAAGAACATGGTGTTTAAAAAACATAGCCCCTATGAAGTTAATACAACCAATATATTTCAAAAAAGCTGTAGAAACCAATTTTTAAACACACAAAACGCAATAAATATTCGGTCAATTGACTCCGATTTCTGACACATGACCGTGACGTCACAATTATTTATTACCATACGAAATCTATGGAGGCAGACCGTTTTGACAGATAATAAAAAGTATGTCAACGATTGGTGGTGTCGTCTAGCCAATTTAAATTCAAATTCACCGTGGTTCTTGGCTATGGCTGGTCTTTTAGACCATCTAGCCATTGAAGCTCAACAGCGGTTTTCCTGATTCATGTCGAGGTTTTATAAAAAAAAAATGTTACTACTGCTTACTAAGTACACTTTGATTAGTCTTAGCTTATCTTTACTTTAGGATGTGGTTTTAAAAAGCATTGTGGTGCTGACCAGGTTATCACTATCATCTAAGAATTGCTTGTCCTCTTGTTTGAATACGTCTAAACCTTCATCTTAGTGATGGTCATTGATATCAGATACTAGAAGTTTTGAGAAGATTTTGAAATTTTGAAACTTGATTCTATTGATGAGCTCTATGGCATTTTCGGAAAATCATATAATTATGGGTCAAAGTCCTATAACGAGACAGCCTGGCAAAGTTCAAGACATTCTGCGCGTTGTGCAGTGGATTCGGCTGCATAATAATATAGCTTAATAGTTTATCTTTGCTGTTTTTCCTTTTTTGTGTCAAATGTATTATGTGACTTAACTACTTTTTAAATATTTTTTGCTGTATGTCTACTATGTCTGGACTATGTGGGTCTGAAATAAATGGTTTTATTTATTAAAATCCTATAGTGAGTTTTAGAAAAGTTCAAAGTTTTCACCTACAAAACGTTTATCATCTAGCTAGACTTGTCCTTAAGGCTTAAGGTACCTATTGAAAAAAAGTGACTACTATTCTCAGTGTAAAATAACACCTCAAGTTTGACGTACGTTAACGTTCTATAACCTTCAAAGCCTAATCAAACTATACATAAAGTTCATTCACAAAAAGACCAGAATATTATGAGGTCAACAAAAAAATTCCAACCACATACAACAGAAAATGTCCCTCATAATGTGATAGGAGACGATACAGCAAAATCATGCGCAGTAGCCTCAAAAAAGATAATAAGACGAAAGTGTACTTAACCAATAATGGGTTTTTTAAAATAGTTAAAACAAAATGCATATTGGTTAAAATAATAAAATGGCACACTTTTAATGGCATTGAAATCCGCAATCAAATAATAGGTAGCGGCAATGTATATTAAGGCATTTAGGTTTTTTTTTAATCCAATCGAGTTTAGTTGTTCTATGTCGCACCATCTACTTATCATTTCTTTTTAGCCAAAGGTATGACTGTTACTGAATACCCTATTACGTTAAGTCAAGTAAAGTTTGATGTGTAACAAAGCATAAATAAATAAATACATCCCTTGGTAGGAAAAAATGGTGGGGTACCTACATAGTTAAAATATTTTTTTAAAGTTTTACCATTACGATTGTAAGCTATTACGATTACTGTCAGTGTCTTCTCGCTCACAAACTGACAGCCAGATAGACGTCTAGATGTAATAATTTTCGTTTTTGTAGATGTGTATTGCCTAATAAGGCCTTTTATTGTACATTTAAGCATTCCTCCGTCCTTTAAATTAAAGAGCCTTGCTATTATCAGTGTAGCATTCACCACTATCTTTTGTCGTTTGCCTTCTCCTTGACATTTTGACCTGACTCCAACTTTTTCCTTTAGTTTTGCTTCCAGATACCTCCTAAATTCGAACCGAGCCTACTACTAACTGCTTCATTACTCTAAAGGAAATTGCATGATTAGTTTGCGCACGCGCTTTAGGCGGAACAAATGAGTTTTTAATTTACAATCTTATTTGTCTCTTCGGTATACGCGAACAGTAGACATTAACACCTGTGACCACGGACGCTAAAAAGCTGAAAAGTCCAAAACGTCAGGTTAAAATAAAATGTAAATAAATCGCGAAATAATCCGTAAAAAAGTGTATTATTTTAATTTACAATCTTGTTTTTGCCAGCTTTCTCTTTAATACTTGTTAGATCTTGATCTTGATAAACGTAGTGTTTGGGTTTATTGGTAATTTTCGTTGAAAATAATTTATTTATCCTTTTTTATTTATTAATTTACCCAAACTTATATAATAATTACAGGTTTAACCTAATGTGATCATGTAAATATAATATAACACTTTATATTGATGAAACTGCTAGAAGAATTTTTGGAAAAATATTCAAAAATTATCTTTCAAGCAGGATTAGAACTATTTCGCACCCCAGACCTAGAAGTAACCAGTCCTAGAAGTTTCACTTCTAGGTCTTGTCTAGAATGTTATTAAAAAATCTTTTTCCAGGGTCCATACTCCAATGTGCTCCGAGCGGTGAGGGTGCCCATCATCTCAAAGGAGCACTGCCAAAATGTGCCTTTCCCCTACTTTAGAGGCGGACTTACTGCGAGGATGTTCTGTGCTGGTTTCTCGGAGGGAAAGAAGGACGCTTGTCAGGTTTGTCCCTTGAAGTTTGTCTGGTGTAAAACTACAAATAGGTATATAGTTCTTGGGTTTTTATCGTTTAAAAAAGCTGGTAGCCCACCTAGTTACAGTCTTCTATTTATTCACGTATATCGAGGTAGATTTACAAGGAGTTACAAAATACCAAATAAATATTTAATGAACAACTTTCCCAAAATACCTAGGTCGAAATCTCAAAAAATAATTGATTTTCCCATTGTAAATCGATCAGCTGACTGGCAATTTTGTATGGGAGATCCTAATTCTTTGAGATTTTTACCTAGGTTTCTTTGGGAAAGTTTTTCACTTTTACGGGCTCAACAACAGCCTTCAGTGATTACGGGTTGTAGTTGAGGTGTGGCCTGTGCCCACCCAGCAGTGGGTGGGCACAGGCCACATCTCAACTATGAGGTGGTACGAGCCATACTCCACCACGCGGCCGCGCGAGTTCAGTGCAAATTGTTGGAGGGGTTGTTTGTAAGGTAAACAACTTTACTATCATATGTTATAAAGTTGCCAGAGCGGCCCTGACCAGACTTAACGGCAAATATCTATAGTGCCTTCCGCAGCACGCAGTTTGTACTTGTAGGATAGCCGTCACTTATAATGTCGGAACGTCACCCATCCCAAACACGACCGCCCTAGGGTTCTAAACTTAGGTAGGTGTCACTTCCAAAGCGCTGGCATCACTGCGCCAAAAGCACCTTGTCAAGTAGCTTATTTTTTAGTATTATTTAGGATAGGTTTGCTCTTGAACCAAGACTAAGCATGACATGGCAGAGACTAAAAGATGCCTGTTCACTGTAGGATTGTTTTTTTTGGTTGGTTACTGCAGCCAAGGAAGGTTGGCTGGTTCTCAAATGACGATCGCGTGCTGGATGACGCCCCGTGGGCAGACCCCGAAGGTGCGCCGACAATCTGGTGAAGGTCACGGGAAGCCACTGGCGAAGCGCAGGACTTATCACGGTGGAGATCCTTGGTTAAGGCCTACGCTTAGCAGTAAGCGACGAACGGCTGATATGATGATGATGATGACGAAGGAACGTTGGAGGTTTTCTACTTGACGTTTGATTACAGGGCGACTCTGGCGGACCAGCGGTCTCCTATGATCGCATCCTGGGCATGGTGTCCTTCGGCTACGGCTGCGCCACGCCAGGCTCCTACGGCGTCTACAGCAAGGTCGCGAAGGTCCGCTCTTGGGTTGAGCAGACCACAGGAATCAAATTTGACTAGAGTTTGGTCGAGATGTACAGTAGCGGCCCACGGCGCATTGACACTTTTAAACAAATATTGCACGCAGCAATTAGGAAGCGGGATTACTGGTGATGTGCATTTTTGCCTTAAAGGTGGTCAGGTGGCGCGGGTGAAATAGCACCTATACAGATTTGGAAAAAAAATTGAGTTTTTATTTGTACAGATTATATTCTTCTTCTTCATAAATTAATAAATTCCAACTTGGCCTTTGTTCTTATTCGTTTATTAAAGCGTTGATTTTGTGGCGACCTTTACCGTTCGCCATTACAAGCGCATGCCTACGGTGGCAAGCACGACAGCGGGCGTTGATACGATTCCATAGGCTAGATGGCGCTGTAAGACTAGTACCGCACATGAACCGCGGCATATTAGATTAAGATCCAGAATAATATAGACAGATAAATCAAGATGATGTCTATCGGTCCATGGTCCCCGATTATAACACCCGGTCGGTAGGAAGCGCTTCCCTTCAGCTTCCTAACTCGAAATCTGTTGCGTCAAAATTTCACTAATTATTAGACGACAAATGACTTTGCCAGCAAGTTATTTATTTATTTAGTAAAACACTTGTAGCTTACAGATGCACAAATCTCTTACACACTTAATTATAATAGGAAACTTACACATTTGTATCAGAGTCAAAGAATTTTAATTAACGGTTTAGTCATCAGCCGGTTATTGTCATTTTAGTTCCTGATTTCATTAAAGTAATTTAACCGAAGGATTAGTAACCAGTTGGTAAGTGTCTTAACCTGCCATTTAAAGTTCGTGATAATGGGCATTAATTTAACCAACGCGAACGGTTTAGTTACAACGTGGTTGTAAGGATGAACTCTTGCCCAAGGCAGTAATTTTTTTATTACACTATGTTTAAATTTACCATAGCTACACTCAATATATTTGATATGGCAATAAAATAAATACTTATATTTTTATTATGCTGATAAGTCGGGTTGATTTTTTCTTCCAATTGCATTTTCTACAAAACATTTTACTCGTTCACGGGTTAGTGTAAATAAATATTTTATATCAAATGAAATTCGAACACACTTTAATTAACTCAGTTCAGCAAACGGCTGGACCAATGTGGATCAACAGTGATTATAATTATCTTTATAAGAAAAAACCGAATATAATAAAAGCCGAATATTAAAAAAAAACCATTGAATTCGGTCTATCCGTGAGGGAGCTACAATGCAACAGACATACACCTCTCTTTTATATCGGGAGCTAAAAATAATACCCAAGCCATTACAATATATCTGTATTTGTTTGTTTCAAGAAAAAATATTTAATAAAAGTTATTTTATTAATGACTAGAATATTAGGAGGCTACAAAATAAGCATAGAAGAAGCCCCGTACCAAGTTAACTATGGAGACATTTGTGGTGGTGTGCTAATACATGAAATGTGGGTACTGACTTGTGCACATTGTGGGTAAGTACCTATAGATAAATAAATATACAACAACATCAGATACATTAATCTGACTCCTTGGTAGGTAGCTTAAGCACTTATATGAGGGCTTAAGCACTTATTATCATCAAACATCATTAAGGCTAGATGAATTGTTGTATTTAAATCGAAAAAGAAAAAAGTAAAACTAGTTAACTTTACCTTGATAAGGAAGAGAGTTGATAACAACACAAAAACACATATACACACAAAATGGCATAGGGTCAAAAATAACATCCTTTTTTTGCGTCGACGGTAAAAAGAGTCAGCTAGTATTCTTATTCAATCATAGAAAGGCATTCTGAAATCATAGCTACTAAAAATAATTATCACTTGAATTCATTCATCACAATGTGAATTTTGAAAACAGAATTTTGAAAATTTGAATTTGAAAAAAACGGACTGCCACAGGCGGGAGACTCAAACACGCACCTCTTGCAAGCCGGGCGATTTTTTATTCTTTTTTCTTTAAGTGTGTTTTTCATTTCACATTGTAAAGAAATTCGCATCGTTAATGTTAAAAATGGAGAAACTTAATTAATTCCTGAATCATGAGTGCTCATAAATGTATTTAAGTGTTTCTATCCATTACTCTAGCCACCATAGCACAAGCTGACACTAAGTTTGGGGCTAGGCAATTGGTGTGTTCGTTGAAACAATTTATTTATTTATTCATAATTTTCAGCACCGAAGCAAATTTCATCAGAGTGGGAAGCAGTCATCGCTTAAGAGGCTTGCAGGTCAAAGTTTCATTCCACAAACTTCATCCAAACTATCAGTTACACCACACTTACGACTTTGACGTGCAGCTCCTAAGGTTAAACAGAAGATTAAGGTTCAGCAGCAGGATCCAAGCGTTGGATATGGGTGGAGCTCATGATAACAACGTGTTGGTGTCCGGATGGGGATATCCGAGGGAAAAAGTAGGTTTATTCCGCTCTACCTCAGACTTAGAAGACAAGTGATTGCTTGTTCTAAGGACTTAGAAGACCTGTTAGAAAAGACGAGTAAACGCAGATTTTCTATTTATTTATGTATTTAAGTTTGGTACACAAACAGATATCTGTAAATACATATGCAATACACATAAACAAAAAAAAATTACAAACAGTACAGAAACCCAGGATCAGTGTACACCACATGTTTACAATATAATTAGTAAAATAATGCTACATTATATATAATATACACTATTATTTATAATTTACTATTTCTAAGATCTATATAAAAGGGTTGAGGGTATCTAATCACTCTGAAATATGTTTGTTAAAACTGTCATTAAACAAATCAACGTCTCTACCACTGCGGGCCAACTCGTTGTATGAACTTGCCAACTTGTGCTATGGTTTAATTCGATATCTGCAGAAAGACAAAGAATAGCACTTTCCGTCCAAGGTTTGAAAGCGGTTACAAAAATGTAAACTAAAAAAAACCCTTCACTAGGCAGGAATTTAGCTGGTGAGCTTCAATGGCTGGACGATTTTTGATCAGCCGTAGCTTAAAACCGCCGTGAATAAAATAAAAACCGCACAAATTGGTCTATCCGTTTGGTGCCACAGACACACAAACGCACATACATTACTTTCTTTTTCGTCGTGAGTTAAAAAGTATGTTGTATAATTTTTTTTTGCGTTACCAAGATTTGTATGGTTTATATGCTTTGGTACTCCGGTATATTTCTGTGACTGCCTCGTTGGTGTAGTGGCAAAGTTTCTGCGTTACATCCGAGAGGTCCTGGGTTCGAATCCCAGGTCGAGCCAAAATTGTTGCTGAGATTTTCTGTTATGAATTTCTCAAAAACAGCTCGGAGTCGGGAAGTTGGCGGTGTTACACCTCCGTGCCTCGGAAAGCACGTTAAGCCGTTGGTCCTGCGTCTGATCTCTCTCCGGTCATGTCGGATTGCCGTCTCACCGAACTTTGAGAGTGATGGAACAGTGAGTGCACCTGTGTATTGCGCTCACACTTGTGCACTATAATATCTCCTGCGTAGTTAGCTGATCTCTATTGAGATTGGCCGCCGTGGTCGAAATCGGCCAGGAGTACTATTATTATATTTCTGTGTCCTGAATCTGGTCTGCAGAATGAGAATTTTGGTCTGAAGAAAGAATAATTAAGCTTTTATAAATTCTACTGCTATTATCTACATCTAAGCGATGAGACCGCCTAATTGTACATGTTTGTTAAACTTGTCTGTAATTTTGTTTTGTATTGTACAATATACTTGTAGTGTAAATTTTTGACAGCTTTGGTCTTGTGGTCTGAGGTCCAGACTACAAAACCGGCTGTCGCGGGTTCGAATCCTGCTAGGGGCAAATGTTTGTGTGATGAGCACGTGCATTGTACCTGAGTCTTGGGTGTTTATAAATGTATTTAAGTATTTCTATCCGTTATTCTAGCCACCATAGCACAAGCTAACGCTTAGTTTCGGGCTAGGTAATCGGTGTGTTTGTTGAAACAATTTATTTTATTTATCTATCTATCTTCTATCTCAGTCGGATATCAGTAGAATATTTTTTACTTACCTGATAATGTTTAATCAATAATTTCTCCATAAATGTATTAATTTTAAACTTTTGCATGCTATTTTATATAGCTAAATAGGTAAAAGCTCTATTTTATGTATTTACGACCACATTTTTATGTAATGTACCCTATTTATGAGCAAATAAAGAAATTTTAATTTAAATTTAAAGACAGATTACTCTGAAGACCTGCACCAAGTCAGACTCAAGCTGGTGCCTATGACGAGGTGTCAGCTGGTAGACAGACCCTGGTACAACCACACCCTCACGGAGAGGATGTTCTGCGCTGGAGGTCTTGGCAAAGACGCTTGCCAGGTAATCATGCTACAGCAGTAGCAAATTCTAACAGGCTTAGCATGCCAGGCCAGCCAGACATGGATGCAGAGCAAATGCTAACAGGCTAAGCAAGCTAAGCCGGCCAGACTTGGATGCAGAGCAAATGTTAACAGGATAAGCATGCCAGGCGGGCCGGATATCCGAAAGACGCAGGTTCGTTTCCTGTCTTGAAAAGTTCATTTTTTTAAGACACACTAAGAAAAGAACAAACCATAACAAGCAGCTACTGAAAAAAGCAGTTTATCAACCTTTTTGGTTGTTAAAATATTCCTGTTTCAAATATGCGGTGTCTCGGAGACACCGCCTTGGCATTTAAAGGTCTGTTGAGTTCGACAAACTGATTTTTTACTAGCAGAACATCATTGTAGGTAGTTTCTTAACTAATGTCGTTTAAAGACAGATTACTCTGAAGTCCTGCACCAAGTCAGACTCAAACTGGTGCCTATGACGAGGTGTCAGCTTGTGAGCAGACCCTGGTACAACCACACCCTCACGGAGAGGATGTTCTGCGCTGGAGGTCTTAGCAAAGACGCTTGTCAGGTAATCATGCTACCGTAGTAGCAAATGTTAACAGGCTAAGCTAAGCCAGCCAGGCGGGCCAGACATGGATGCAGAGCAATTTTAACAGGCTAAGCATGCCAGGAGGGTGGATATGGATGCAGAGCAATTTAAACAGGCTAAGCATGCCAGGAGGGTTGGACATGGATGCAGATCAATTTTAACAGGCTAAGCATGCCAGGTGGGCCGGATATCCGATGGACGCAGGTTTGTATCCTGTCTTGTTGTTTTTTTAAGACCCACTAAGAAAACAAAAACCAAAACAAGCAGAAACTGAAAAGAATATATCATAATTCATCATTCTTTATTTGCATAAGAACAAGAATACATTATATACAGTGGAAATCATTCATCAATATCTACAGAATCTCAGAAACATAGTAGATACACTTGCAACTAGTATACTTTAGTCAAGGTTTGTTGTTGTGCTTTTGAGCGAAGGTACTTAAATATTTCACTACCATCATTGTATGATTATAATTCATTACCTTCATGACTTTTTATTTCAGAAGCCTGTAACTTTAAAATCAATCTGTGCAATTACCTATGAATTTGGTAAATTACAAATGAAAGGATCATTTATAATTTTTTCACGTTTTAAAAATTTCTCGCTCTCATTTTGCTCGAATATGCACCAAATTAGAGAATTAACCAAAGACAGTAGTAGCAACAACCCTTTCAAATTTCTGAGTGGCGGCCATGTTCGATTCCTGGCTCAGACGGTTTAATATGTACTGTGGCTAGCGCATCAGGCGACCCATTTTTGTTGCAAAATAGCACATCACAAGCGCATAAGATAATAGTAATAGTCCTCCTGGCCGATTCCGACCACGGCGGCCAATCTAAACAGAAATAAGCCAACTACGCAGGAGATATTTATGTGCACAAGTGTGAGCGCAATACACAGGTGCACTCACTGTTCCATCACTCTCAAATTTCGGTGAGACGGCAATCCGACATGACCGGAGAGAGATCAGGCGCAGGACCAACGGCTTAACGTGCTCACCGAGGCACGGGGGTGTGCCACCGCTAACTTCCCGACTCCGAGCTGTTTTTGAGAAATTCATGACAGAAAATCTCAGAAACATTTTTGGCTCAACCTGGGATTCGAACCCAGGACCTCTCGGATGTAAGGTAGAAACTTTGCCACTACACCAACGAGACGGTCAAGCGCGAAAGATACCGCAGTCTTCACCGTGATATGCTGGCCTCCCATGATCATCATAAAACCATGTACTTACGTAAAAAATTGTTTTAAATTGTGGTTTAACCATTAAAAAACGGGGATTTTTTATGTGGGTAGTTTAAAGGCTTTTTTTCCTATTTTCAGGGCGATAGTGGTGGGGCGGCAGTGTCTTTGGGCCGAATCGTCGGCCTTTCGTCGTTCGGCTTCGGCTGCGGCCGAAACATTCCAGGGGTCTACACTAACGTGTCTCACGTTGAGATCCGACAGTGGATTCGGGGGTTTACTGGGGTTTGATAAGTCTTGATTTACTTAGGTTTAAAATACATATTAAAAATAAGAAATAAAAGAAACAAGTTCTTGTCACATGAGTAATCCAGCATGGAACGAGTGTCTTAAATATCACCTAGATAAATAAATCTATCTACCGAATATTTGGTTATGAGTACCTAAGTATATAAGTTACTAGCTGACCCGGCAAACGTTGTTCTGATTCTCAGACCTACTCAATATGCTCACAAAATTTCATAAGAATTAGTGAAGCCGTTTCGGAGGAATAGAACGAACATTGTGACACGAGAATTATATATAAGAGAATTATATTAAGTTAGTAGTATAAAACTAAGTGCCAACTTCAACGACTTTTGAAAAAATATTTTTATCATCAGCATCAGATTACTGTATGAAATTTTGTGTATGAAAAATTGACCATAGACTAACCCTTTATTTAAGTCTATAAGTTGTTTTATTAAGTTTTTATTTATTTCGTTATTTATCTGATCAAACATGGATAAATTATATGTTCCTTTAACCGAAGGTTGTCTGGATGAGATCGCTACAGGCGATAAGACCGCCTGAATTGAACATCTTTCTTTGATAAACTTGTGTGTAATTTTTGTTTTGTGTTGTACAATAAAGTGATAATCTTTCTATCTATCTATCTATCTAAACAAGAAAATCCTTGTTCTCCTAAGTCATTCAAACCTTACGAACTAGATCGTAACTACATGCTAACTGGATCGAAATTGCAGTAAATACAAATATCTCTACTCTATAACCATAGAGTAGGGTACAGAACATAACCTAGGTAGGTAAGTATTCTACGCACCCGCTTAGAAGGTTGATGACGCCGTGGGGTAGGTTCTGGAACAAATATACTCAGCGGGCGTATTATATCGCGTCAATATAGGTATTTTTATTTTATTTTTTATTTGGGATGGGTTTGCTCTTGACCCAAGACTAAGCCCAACGAGGCAAAGACTGAGACTACGATAGAGCGAGCTCACCTAGAAGATGCCTGTTTGTATATTTTTAATGATAAAAGCTAAATTAATATACTAACTTCAAAAAATAAATCATAAGTAAAACACTTCATCAGTCTAATATCCCTCCCACTGCTAGGCAAAGGCCTCACCTCAACTTTGAGGTGGTAGGAGCCATACTCCACCAAGCAAGCGAGATATTACTTACATACAAGTATGTCCATTGTATGAAAGTAATTTCTCGCTAGCGTCGGATTTGCAATATTTCTGTATCTTAGTTAGATTATGAACATTGCCGAGGTATTCATTTTGGTCTAGTTACACTATTTCTAAGAGACAGACGGAAAAAGTTGAAGGTACTTTAGTAATGATTCTCGACTGTAGGAATCTTAGAATCTACTGAATTTAATACATATCCACGCAATATCCAATATTTTTAGTAAATACAAATTTGTTGCGCAGAACCCAGTGAATATTGAATTCAAAAAACTATTTCAGCTCAACCAATATCCGTTGATTGGACGCAGACCATCCAAAAAGCAATATCTACCATTCTATCAACTTTTCTATCAGCGCCGAACGCAAACTGAAAAAATAAAAAATACAGTTGCACTCATAAATCATCTGAAAACTGAAAACCAATATCGCTAAAAGCAAATGCTTTTCGTCCAAGCAATCAGACGCCATTAAACGTTGACGGTACGAAAATTCGGGCTGAAAAATTTCCGTGAAAATTCATTTTTGGAGAGCCTCCTGCCTCCTACCACCGGCTATGTACTACCATCGCTTTAACGCCGTCGCGCGGTCTATATATTCAGTTAATGTAATTATCTCAATTTTGTATAAAATAAGTTGTAGTGTGCGTGAGCAGGCGCGTGTGCGTGGCGGCGTATACATTTGTATGCGTTCATTTTATCCAAACCCTGTTTGCTGTGTATTGACGTGGGGAGGCCCCCCCTTTTGGGGTGATGACGATGACTGCGAGTCTGCGCAGAGCTAGAAAGAGACGGAAACAAAAAGTCTAGGCACAGAACATAGCCTAGGCATTCACCCCACACACTACAGCCATGATTAATACTAGGTATTTTACCGCGAATTGCCTGTTATTATGCTATATTGAAGTAACAGAGTAAATGTAAATGATTTTAACGTTGTACAAAATGGCACCTCATTTTCGGAGGGATGGTCATTAATTATAAATATACAATAGTTAAATAGTATGAGCCTGCCACCAAACTGTGATTGCAAAGCATTCTTTGGAAGTACTGATGTTAGCCTGAAAGTTTTCTATGATAATTAAGAATGCATGAAAGTTTTAATTAGGAAACCAGTAGAGAACGTAATAGGGTCCTTACTAAGAATACTTACGTAGTAATGGTTTGTTTTATTGATTTGTATAATCATGATATGAAATTAAGTGACTACAGGATATATCAAAGAAAAAAAAATATCTACTAGGCTGACCTCAGATAAATTAGGAAAAGGGCACGTCAGTCAAGATGTTAATGACGAATTAAGCTGATGACTTTCTAAAAGAAAGTCATATCATTCTTAAAATAAGTCGCAATTCACCACCCTAAATTCGGGCTACAATAAAATCAAATCTATCTTAACCTTACCCACTCAAAAATGAGAGCGTTCTTTAACTGATGTCACACGAACGAACAATCATTCTTAAGTTACGTCAAGACGTAGGTAACTTCTTTCAAGTCTTTTGCACCGAAAATTATGAAATTATAACATTTTGGAATTTTTTAATTTGGAAAATTATAAAATTTGTATTTATTTTATTATATTATTTATATGGCATAGTACACATAGAAATTAAAATAATATTTAAACTTCTATGTGTACCATGACCATGTTTTTAATTGTGTATTTGGTATTGTGTTGCATGTATGCGCTTCGGAGTGATCTGTGAGCTTACATGTTAATCTGAATAAATAAAATAAAATAAACAAACATAGTTATTTGTGGTTAGGTTAGTACATAACCTAACCCATCCTGACCCATTCAAAAACGAGAGTGTTCGGAGTAAAACTGACGTCGAGCGAACGAACGCGTGAGCGGTTAGCTCTGGGGAGATAACACTGAGCCGCTGTTAAGGGGATGTGTGCTGGGTGTTCAAATGTTGGACATGGAAATGGCACAGCTTCTTATTTTATTGTCTTTTTGGACATATGTATATTGCAACTTCGACCAGCGTTGATTTATAGTGGCAGCCCGTTATGTTTATAAATAAATATACAAAAACATCACAAACATTAATCTGACTCCGTGGTAAGTAGCTAAAGCACTAGTGTTACAGATATCAGAATCAACAGTGGTGTAACAAATAAACTTAACACGTAGACCAGTACAAAAAGACATGTTTGTAGTTCACTGCTTAGCCCCGTTGAGTCCAGGAATTTCCGGATTTCGTCAAGAGTGACGTTTTTGTTTCTACTCAAGAGCTACAAAATTTGTAAGCAGTTTTATTACCAATAAATCAATCTAGCTAGATTTAATTTTCTGGAAATATCTAAAAATTTGGACGATTTTTCAGACAGTGGAAAATATAATCAAGACATTGCCACCGATAATCACCACAAGGTTAAGATAGCCTACCAGAGAAGGGCAACGGACTCTAAAATGAGGAGTCCTGGGTTTTATTCCATTACATAATTATATAAAAAGATTGCTTAATTACAAAAAAATATCCTTTTTAATTATAAAATGCTAGTACTAAGCCACACATCCAATCACGGCCACGTCTAAACACACATTCGGCCTAAGAAGACCATCAGTCAGCCTGCACGGAACACCTTCTACACTCACAAATTTAAGAAACTACACTAAACAACTACATGGCGACACGTTTATGGGGGAAATGTATACTTGATCGGCACCTAGAAACAATTACAGACAAAAAGTTGTTCTTTTACCTGAT
Source organism: Pyrausta despicata (assembly GCA_963921415.1). Classification (NCBI taxonomy): domain Eukaryota; kingdom Metazoa; phylum Arthropoda; class Insecta; order Lepidoptera; family Crambidae; genus Pyrausta; species Pyrausta despicata. The sequence continues at coordinate 8,319,154 of OY992869.1, forward strand.
CTATTTTATTTTAACACGCTCGATTTTTAAAAACCATTGAACTTTAATTATCAATTACCTTCCATTTTCTTGATAAAGTTAATCAAAATTCATGATTCCAAAGATTCCAAATTTTCAAGAAACCTCCCCTTAACTTTTCGTAGACTAGACGAATCTAACCTGTTGCAGGCGAATTCTGCCAAAAATAGACACCCAACCTTCGATATACGAGTACTACGGGTTAAAAGATTTACCCGCCAATCGACAATTTCGGATATGGAACTCACTTATTCATAGACATTAAAGAGCAGTCGTGGAGAGTTATTATTTATGGATTTCCCTATCAATGTTCGAGTTGGCAATTTTCGAGCACTTTTTGGTATGGATTGATGATGGGCTTTCGTTTTTGCTGAATTATTGACGTGTACGAACTGTGTGTGAGTCGTCTTCCTTCAAAACAGCTGACGACACCACCGACGAAAAAAGAGAGGTGTAATAAGTTTGTCTATTTATTTGTTTATATGTTTGTTTTTTGTGTGTGTCTGTCTGTGGCAACGTAGCTTCCGAACGGATGGACCGATTTCAAGCGGTTTTTTTATTTATTTGAAAGATAATTTAATCTCGGTGGTTCTTAGTTATGTTGTTGTTGTTGTTGTTGGAGTCCTATGGCACCCCCGTGGTGCAAAGGGCCTTCGTGAGCTGTCGCCATTTCCCCCTGTCCTGCGCTTGACTCTTGACTCTTAGTTGTGGCTGGTCAAAATTCGTCTTCCGTAACGGTAAGTCACCAATGCTTTAATTGGTCTATCAGAAGAGCAAAACGACTAATTATGAATTTATTTAGGTTTTTTTTTGCGTTCACAACGAATTAAATTCGAAAGATATGACACTTAAAAAATATTTTCCAGTCCGGCTCCGGTCATCAGGGAGGATCACCGGAGCCGGACCGGATTTTTTAAGTGTTTTATCTTTTCGGACTAATTATGTATTATCTTTCAATTGTTATCACCAAATTCAGCTTCGAGTCGTCCAGTAGGTACTGAAGATGGGTCTTCCCATTGACTGGTTACAAGCAGAATGCATCTAGATTACTCCTGCTGCATTTAAAGGTCAGCCCACACTTGCGGCATTCTGTCACCGCTCCGTCAGCGTTGGCAACTGACGGCATATACAGGGTGTTACAAAAACGGGTAAAATGGCTAAAGGGTGTTGTTGTGCCCGTATAAATAAACAAATATTTCACAACAATCACACCAATTCTCTAGTCCCAAATTAAGCTACGAGGCTAGTATTATGGGTTCTAGACAACGGATAAACATACATAAATACTTTTTTTTGTAAATAAATACATATTATACATAGAAAACACCCAGACCAGTACAAACACACATGTTCATGCACACATATGCTTGTACTGTGCGGGGATCGAACCAGGAACCCTTGGTTTTAAAGTCCGATATGTAGACCTTTGCACCAAATGGTCGTCGTCATGGTATAACTCAACAACTTTCCCAAGGAAACCTAAGGCGTATTCCCCAAAAAAAAAGTTCGACCTCCCATACAAAACTGTCTATCATCTGATCAATTTACTATGGGAAAGCCATTTTTTTTGGAGAATTCGCCTTAGGTTTCTTTGGGAAAATTGTTGAGTTATACGAGTACAACTACACCCTTTAGCGATTACCCGTTTCTTTGTAACACCCAGTATTTTTTTTTGACTTTATAAATCTTCAAATCACAAACATAAGTAGTTGCAATAAATTTATTAATATCTGATATAATTTTTACAACGCCCCATTTACACGAGGCTTAGCGCAACTGTTCAAAAGTGATGGTATGGTATGCAAAAGAATTGTAAACCCCTTAAAAAATAAACACCAGAAAAAAATCATTTTGTATTGGAAAAAATATTTCTAAAGCAGGAATCGAATCTAAGTACGTCGGGTATCCGGCATGTCCTCCATTACCTCTTTACCAACCAATCTACAATCATATTACTTTATCCCACCATGGTGTTAAATGATCCCATGGGTATAGTTAGTTTTTCCTGAAATTGACAGATTCCTTAGAGAGAGTGACATATGTCAGGAAACCAAACCTTCTGGTAGGTCGATTAAAATGGAAATGACTACATATACAGGGTGTCCCAAAAAGAGCGTGCCAAACTTAAGGAGATGATTGACTAATAGATGACCATTTATATAAAAAAAACACCTCAGTAAAATATATATCACCTTTTCAGAGATACATTTTTTTTATGTTTATTTTAAAATCATCATTTGTGAGCCTACCTCTCGTTGCTGTCTGTACAAATGAGCAGATATTTTTCTTATTTTCTTTGTCAAATATTCTCGAAGAATTGATCTTTCTCAGGAAAGTTAAATCTTCTTTATTATTTTAAGGACACTGGAAGTAAGAATTATTCTGTATAATTTAATAAAAAAAAAACTAAAATGAAATTTTGAAACAATTTATCTGCTAACCTTACCCAGGCTTTTGTGCTCGCTCAGTTAATAATGACATATAGAATTTTGGGAACGCACCATGAGCCTGGATTACTTGATGCACTAACAACGCGACAGACGCCATTTTGTATGTATATATTTATATGCAGGTGACGTGATGGTGCATAAAAATTGAACGGGCTTAAAATATGAGAATGACAGACAGACAGCAATTTCGAAAGGCATTTGGGCTACGATGTAGGTAAAAATGTAAGCCATTTTGTGTTTTAAAATAGCGAATATTTTTGGGTAAATAAACACTGGAAGTCGAATAAACATTGGAAACTTTGATTCGAGAGTAAATCTTATATGTAAAAATGAATTGTTGTTCGTTAGTCTCGCTAAAACTCGAGAACGGCTAGACCGATTTGAAAAATTTTAGTCACAAAGTATTTGTATAAATGGTGTGAAACTATTTTTTTAAACATGCGGAGTCAGATAGTAATTAATAAAAATAAAATAAAATTCATTTATTTCAGGTTACTAAGACTTATAATGACCATACAAATTACCAAATTTGCAAAAACACACCATAAAAAGACCAGATCATTAGGTAGTGTTTCTAATTACTTGAGTTAGTGACGTATGCCAAGTCCACCAAAATTACAATGGTGGTGGAATATCATCTTTATTTTAAAATAAAATAAACAATTCCACAGTTAGCACAGAAAAGTGTACTTAAAGTAGGAAGGTATCAATTTTTTTTAAATTATTAGTTCAACAACAAAATTCGTGTGTAAGTGAAAGGACGTTTCCATTCCTTAAGAAGACATATAGTTTCAAAAAGACTAAAGGCGGATTACAGCCTTTTTAAACTCTTTTGTACTAAGCAGATAAGACTAAAAAGGTTTTAAACACTGTACTAAATCATGGAGGTGTGATTTCGTCATGCTTCGACCTAATTTTCCATCAATGAAACTCAAGGTATGGAACTGGCGTTAGTACTAATGATCTATAATATGTGTCTATCGGATCGAGATACAGGGTGTTTGGGAAATACGTTTGCTGGTTCAGATAAAATGACGTGGAACTGTAGGATTTGATAGATGGAAAGAACATTTATTTTGTTGCAGAAAGATAAAGGAGATAATAGAATGAAGTAGAATAAATATTTATTAATACGAGTATACTATTTAATGTGTTACAAATACTTGAACTCAATGAAGTACTTAGATATATTTTTTAAATTCATAAAATCACAGCTTGGTCTTTATTATTTTCATACTAACAGAAGACTATTCACTGGTTTTAAAAAAAATCTAATAGAAGTTCCTTATGATGGCTGCTTGGTGGCGTAAGAACAACTAATAGTGACTCTCATGGCACATATAGTTGGATTTTGTTAATTTTTTTTCAATTGTTTTGTTCAAAAAAAAAACAGAAAAGTGCCTTAGACGCCAGCTTACCGTCTTGTGTTCTGCGTTTCATTTTTCTTAAATTCTGTCGTTATTTTCCTATTCAATATATATTGTTATTAAAACACCCTGTATCCGAATCATATCGGATGTAGTTAACTACGTAACCCTTAGAATGGGAGTAAGTGAGGCTCTGTTGACCTAGTCATAGATAATAGACTGAGTTTGATTACTTGTCAATATTATATCATTATTGTCCCAAGCCAAGTGAAAGTCAAGTGCGAAAATTATAGTCAATTGTTCGTTCCTAACTACAAAGCCTCTTTAGGCCTCTCTAGGCTCAACATTTTATGATAATGTAGATTGAGCTTTTTATTTATTAAAGACCTGTCACTACTGAGGCCTTTAGCACTTAGGTAGCGCGACGCGTTTTTGGCGTATATGCTAATGTCAAATGGCCCCGCTAGCACGTAGGCTGTGCGAAGCGTCCTGTGTTGAATTTTCTATGAAAATGACAATGTAGAAAAATGCTTTAAAAGTAAACTTTTTTAAAATATGGAAATTGCCGAACCAAACCTCAGTTTTGGAGTCGGTGCCACTAATTAGTGGCATTAATTATCACTGTAGTAGGTTCTTATGAGTTACGCTGACATCAAAACTGAGGTCCCGATAAGGCTGTTTGTATCCTTCATTATCCCTATTGAACATTAGGCTATATTATATACAAGAAAATATAGGGATCTGCGTGAAAATATTGTCCACCCGTGCGTAGCCGGGAGGGGCCGCTAGTCTAGTATATTTACGGATTAAATAAACAAAATAAATAAATATTTAACAACAATCACACCAACTCTCTAGTCTCAAATTAAGCTACGAGGCTTGTGTTATGGGTACTAGACAACGGATAAACATATTTGAATACTTTTTTTGTGGAAATAAATACATATTATACATAGACAACACCCAGACCAGTACAAACACACATGTTCATGCACACATATTATGCTTGTATTGCGCGGGGATCGAACCCGCGACCCTTGGTTTTGGCAGTTCGACATGTAGAATTCTGCACCAAACGTTCGTCAAATATAATGTTAAATGCTAATTTTTTGTTTAAGAAACAAATTCAATTAAAATTCAATGCGATTCAACCAAGATGTAGCAATTATTTTTCAATTTTGCCCATACTCATTTCGCCATTTAACAAACAACACCCAATCGAGACTCGAACCTGATACTATCGCTATCCAACGAACACGCTCGCAATACATACCCGATTCGTATGCGGAATCAACTGTATTGATCAATTTTCAATAAGCTTCGTGAGAAATTGATAACTGGCAAATAGTTTATTCTAACTGTCCGAATAACAAACAAAATCACCCACACAAATGTACCGTATCAACACATACATATCGCCATCGCAGCGACGCATACAGCGCCGCGCGAGTTTTATTATAAACACACAAAATCATTATTTGATGATTCGAAGTGCCCGCGATCATTGGGACGGGTAGGGCCGAGGGGATGGGGGTCCCTCATACCCCTGGAGCCGGGAGCATCACTGCAGCGCTGCACCGACAACTTTAGTGTGGCCGGCGAGGCTCAAGGCAGCGCGTGTATAACACCTACGCGACGCGCAAAAAAAAAACGCCACCGCGCAAAAAACAAAAAAATCACAACAAAAATCCTACAAAAAAGTTCAAACAAAACGGCCTAAATTACCAAAAACGAACACACCTTTCGATAAACCAAAAAATTTTGGTTCGAAATTCAAAATTTTAGCGCATGCGTTAAAACGCCGCTACCGCCCGCCGTCACATTCAGGACTTAGATTTATGCAATAGACTATATTAAGTTTCTCACATAATCACATAGTTGTTAAGTGAATTTATAAACAATAGTATTCAGCAACACTTGAACTCTTGCCATAGACTAAACAACCGGTTTTCATTTTTGTAAACTGTAAAACTAGTGATAAGGCAGCTGAAGGCAGTTCGGCTTGGATCTGTCGTCACAGGGCTAATGTAACATCTGCGACCATCCAGGAAGAACCGCCGAGAACATAGGAGACAGAACAACTAGCAGATCCATGGGACGAAGAAACCGAAGACCATGGCACTCTAGATGCTGTTACCAATAAGTTAAATGCGCAAGAAGCTGAAGAAACCCAAGATTTCGTAGCAAAGGGGAGTCTAGGAGACAACAAATAACAGCCGGCGCCATTTGACAATAAAGAAACACGTTTTTTCGCAATAGAACAAGTTTTAAGTTTATATCAACCGTTATTACAAGGAAACAATAGAAAAGAGAATTTAAGAATTTCAGTTCTTTGAGTACATTTAAACAACACTGGTTAATTTTGGAACTTTTCGATTTGATTTACATTGAGTTTTATATGCAGACTCTCTATATATATTAGTAAAAGTAATTTAGTGAAAGACTCTGGACTTAAACGATAAGGCTAAGTGATATTTGAGACTTTTGGCGAAATAGTTTTGGAAGACATTAGACCAATTTCATCGACCGTTCCTGATTGTATGGAAGATGAAAACAAATTAAGAAGAACAAAAAACTCGTGCCTTAAATTGGCCTTAAATTATAAGTAAAAAGGTAAGATAAAATTACGCCAAAAAAAGTTACAAAAAAATACTAAATTTACCAAGTTTACCTACCTGTTGAAACAATTCTAGATTTCTTTAATAGTACAAAATTATAAGGAAATTGAAGTTAAGAATAAGTTACTGCTTGTGTTATTTCTATACCTGTAACGTTTTATATGATTATAAAATTGAACGGGCTTAAGATAACATTCCAAGAGGAGACAATTCTGAACATTTTGGATCAGACTATAAAGAATATAGAACAATCAAAGACGAAAAAGAAGAAAAAGACGAGGAACAAATAGAAGCAGATCCGAATAAGAACTTTATAGAATATAAGAACTAGAAAGAACTGAAGAGAAGAACTTTACATCTGAGTTTTCTACAGGATTTGACTCATCACCTCACGGACTTGATAAAGGTATGTAATTCGAGTATTTCATATATTAAGTCTGATATATCATGAGTTGTAGCTTACAGCCGAATTTGAGGTTAGGATTCAGAAATACGATCACTCTTGTAAGATAAACATTCAAAAGAGGGTTAATTTCGACCCAAAAATCGATATATTTAGTAGATCAGACTCTACTTTTAGTAATAAGCTATTTAAGCATCGTCATCAAAATGGTCATCGAAGCTTCACGAAATAAGCGCAAAACAAAATGGACTCCTATATTTGTCTCGCTCGCACGAAAAAATAAATTTATATAGCGCTCGAATATATTTTGTCGTGACTGTCATTAAAATGTCATATATCATCAAAATCTTCTTCAAAATCTTCAACGCCAAGACTGTTTGTAGATTTAGAACTGATTGTACAATATTCTTCTTCGTAAACACCCAAAAAATCATCGCTAAAATCATCATTACCAACTTTACTTCAAAATTTTCACGGTAAAAGTTCATGTGGCAGGCACGCCTTTGCTCGTAACCTAAGAATGACATAGAAACATTCTAGTTTACTTTCGTTTTCGCCAAGTCAAGTTCAGGTTTTGCTGATGACTCGGCCTCTTCTGCGCCTGCGCGAGTCATCGCAGTCATCGCCCAGGTTATTGATTTCCGCCATGTTGGAAAACTGGGGGGAGCAGGGGGGTAATTTACCAACGCGATAGTTTTCACAGCGCTCAATTATATGGGGTGGAGGGGGGTAAAAAATGTATGCATCGATATGTAAGGATTTTGTATTAAATTCTGATGGCAACGCCCCCGCGCGGTATTCGTGACAACCATTCGATATTGATGGGATATTTAATTATGAGTGCGGGTATGTGTTGGGCTGAAACTGTATGTAAAGACATTCTTTTGTGAGATGCATATTGCGGGGATGGGGTATATGCTTGCTGTAGGTACTTGCGTAGGCATATGATGTAGCTTGCAGCCTTTTTGTGAGCTATCTGCAGTTTTGAATGCATAAGATGAAGTTCACTGAAGGTGTTCGTGTAATACATACAATTTAAAAAAAAACCTGGGTAAATGTGGAAAATCTAAGTACAGTAGGTACATAAGTAGGTAGGTAAATGAAAATCAAATAGATACTGTATCTCATGTGGTAAGACTAGTTCTTGATCCTAATATTCCTAATCAATTATCGTGCTTTTACTATGAGTGCATAAGGTTGTCGTTGTTTGTTAATCACAAAGAAGTTATTTAATTACTATGTTAAGTGATAAGGAACTTATTTATCTGGGAACCGATTTTCATGGAATCGAGTACCTAAAGTTCACATTCGTAAAAAAGTTCCGGACTTTTTTAAAAGAAGATTTAACGTGGATTTCTCAGTTTGCGCATTCTCAGAACTTCACTACTTATCGAGATTTTTCCATCGATTACCGCTCGAACGCAACGAGTGGTCCTGAATAGATTTGTCAACAATTAATTGAGGTTAAAGCATATAATTACTTACGCTAGGTTTTTTGTTACACGTTCAAATTATTAAAAATCGTCGGTTTGCTTTTATGATATGAAAAAAGCCCATCTACGAGTATTGACACTTTTTCGTAAGAACTGTCGTGACGCAATCTTATTTGAATAAAGAATACAATGGCTTGCACATTGTATAGTTTTATTATTTACGTGGTTTCTTGGATATATTTTAGTTAAGAATTACTCCTTGGGTCCTCCCTCCTTCTCCAAAATATTGCGGTTGCCCAAACGTACGGTTCTCTAACTATTAATTATATATCTATATTTATATAATTCTTGTGTCACAATGTTCGTTCCCGTACTCCTCCGAAACGGCTTGACTGATTCTTATGGAATTTTTTAAGCATATTGAGTAGGTCTGAGAATCGGCCAAAATAGATTTTTCATATTCCTTAGTGGTAAGGGTTGTCCACAATAATTTATATGGCAAAACAACGTTTGCCGGGTCAGCTAGTTCTAATATAAAGTTCGATTGGTAAGTGTACGAAGGGTGCTTCAGAATAAAAAACACACGTACGTAAAATCCTTCGCACTTTTCAGTAAAACCGGCAAGTTCGCATGCGAGTTACCGTGCGGAAAAAGTACGAATGCCTGAGAATCGGCTCCCTGGTCTCACACGAACACTTTTGACACATTTTTTATTACTTTCAATCTTAGACTGAATGGCGTTGGTTTCTAAAGGTTTTTTTTCATCGATATACGAGTAACTGATAGCAGCAGTCAAAGTATTTATTTTTAAAAGGCTTTGCCACAGTCAAGTAGAATGCAAACTAGGGCAAGACAAACATCAATACCACAATAAGAGGAACCATACCCCATGTTTATCAGGCTTATTTTTTGTAAATCGTATTTTTTTTCAATCGATCTCAGTAGTTTCGGAGCCTATTAAATTCAAACAAACACACAAACAATCAAATCTCTTCCTTTTATAATATTAGTGTATGATATCGATAATACAGCGTCTGCTGAGTTCGCTAACATGTATTCAAATCATGACATGTATAAATACAAGATAATTTCACGAAACGACATGACATAGGAAAAACGTTAACAGTTTTCCAACAGGAATGTCACGTTATTTTTCGCTTTTAACGGTAAATTACAATACGAATAAGTAACACCGTGAAAACCGACAATCACGACTTTGCGCCTTAGAAACGAAACGCAAATGCGCACAAAACAACTGAACGTTCAACACGACATCTGTAATGTAATAAGACGCATTTTTCTTTGACAAAAAACGTGCGCGAACGCACCTAATGGTGTTAGAAAATTGATGCGATGTAAGATGTGAGTATGGCATGGAAGATGCTCTACTTCAAAAAGTTGTTGAATTTGAAAGAAATAATTTGGTACTGAATATATTTTACTTTAGCAAGTAACAATTTCAATTAAATTCACCCGCAGTTAGTTGAGCTTTACACTTATTTCATTTAAAAAGGCAACCGCATTCCGTCAGTGAAGAAGAATACAGTCTTATATTTTCCTTATTCGTATCCTGCGTCACAATATGATTAAAGTTTAATCTCTTTTTATCATTTTGACGGCAAATTACTTTGGTAAATTCAGAAAGGAAAACAATAAAGGAGTGCTATGTAAATAAGTAAAATCTTTTTTTCCATTAGATTTCGATTCGATGGTTGGAGTGCCACGTGTATCTTGCCACGTGTGATTGATAGCTAATTAAATAATAAATAAAAATAAAATAAAATTAGTTATTTCGCTCACGCACAAAATTGTAAACAATTTGGAGGCTGGGATCTACCCAGTAAGTACTCGTGGTACCTGTGGCGGGAGACCTCGCTTTTCTTATCTATACTCATCATCAATACTATAAAGCTGAAGAGTTTGTTTATTTGTTTGAACGCGCTAATCTCAGGAACTACTGGTTTAATTAAAATAATCTTTTTGTGTTGAATAGACCATTTATCGAGGAAGGCTTTAGGCTATATAACATCCCGCTGCAACCATTACGAGCGAAGAAATAGTGGAAAATGTAAAAAAAAGGGAAAAATTATTCATCCTTGAGGGCTTTCGTTGCGTACGCTGCGAAAACAGTGCAAGATACCAAAAATAGATGTATCAAAGAAATATTCGTCTTAAAATAATCTCAAACATGTCTGCAACAGTATATGTCTATCTTTTTACATAATGTCACTAAAACCGTTTTCATTGTAATCAAATTTGGTCGAAATTAATACATTATTTATTAAGGGTTGTATCAACGTAATAATATTAATCTTTATCCAAATAAATGTGTTGTTCATTAAAAGTATTTAATCGCGAACAAAATAGTCTTTGACATCACTTAATTTCAATGAATATCTTAAAATATACTCCAGTTTTAAAGTAACACCGATATAAAATTCACCCACTGACAGGACAACGTCTGCGGCGTTTTCTAGTACAATATAAAGGTACACAGTATGAGCAAACTTAAATAACAATAATATACAACATTTTGTGTGTGTGTGTGTGTGTGTGTGTGTGTGTACTACTGATGGGACAAAGATTCTCTCAGTATTTACTTCTATCAATCTCCTAGAATATCATACATAGCTATTATAGGGTTACGGCTTTATCAAAGAAAAAATACAAATACAAATTATTTATTTCATCAACTTAAAAATTATTACATCACTTTGGTTAGAAGCTCCTTTTAAGCTACGACAAGCTTGTGTTAGAAGCATCTTCTCTTCCATAACAATGAATATGTTATATCAGTAATTTAATTTAATTTAACATACACTTTTTATTTTTTAGTCAACTATTATATAAATTATATTTTATTAAGTAGTAATCTATACATATAATAAGACTGTAAAAGATCGATTTCTGTACATTGAAGATTTTTATGAAAAATTGTTACAGGGGGTCTTAATTACCGTAATAGAAGCCAATACAACAATTTTTAAAATTTTTGTCTGTCTGTCTGTCTGTCTGTCTGTCTGTCTGTCTGTCTGTTTGTCCGGGCTAATCTCAGAATCTACTGGACCGATTTTGACGGGACTTTTTTTATTTGACTCAGTACCACCTGGAGAGTAAACTGGGATATAAATAATCACGCCGATGAACTTAGGGGGCAGGCAGGAAATTGAATCTCAGAATCTACTAAACCGATTTTAATGGGACTTTTTTTTATTTGACTCAACATTACTTGGAAGGTAAAGAAGGATAGAAATAATCACGCCAATAGACTAAGGGGGTAGGCAGAAAATTGAATCTCGGAAACTACTGGGCCGATTTTAATGGGACTTTTTTTATTTGACTCAGCACACTTGCAATAATCACGCCAATAGACTAAGAGTGTAGGCAGGAAATTGAATATCAGAAACTACAGGACTGAATTTGATGGGATTTTTTCATTTGATTGAGTTTTACCTAGACAGTGAAATATATAATAACTCACGCCAAGTGACTAAGTGTTAACTGGCCTAAACTTGGGATGAATTAATCACCCTACCTAACTAAGGGAACTCATTGTGTGTACCTGTTATAGAGTCGCAGGTATGCCTGCATTTGGGTCATGTTAAACAGTAGCATAGGCTGGGAGTACCTCCACGCGGTGAAGGCGGTAACAGTTAAAATTCCACGCGGACGAAGTCGCGGGCACAGCTAGTTATAATTAAAGTGATAATAACAGAGTCAGAGAGATCAAAGAAAAAATACACATAAAAGATAGCAATATTGAAAAGTACTATCAATTGACATAGCTAGAAAGGGCCAGCGACTTCAAAAAGAAAAACTACACACAAAATATAACAATATTAAAAAGTACTATCATTTGAAATAATCAACTAGGTAGAGCAGCTACTCCTCGAGCTTAGTGCATCCAAGCATTGCTTTTTACCTTGCATTCTTCGCTCGCTGCATTCCGCGCCGTGAACCCGCTGCGCTGGCCCACTGCTGGGATAAGGTCGACTCATAGGGATGGTTGGTGCCCACTGAACTTTACAATTTTGGTACTAGTAGCCGCCTGCGACTTCGTACGTGTGGATTCCCTTTATGTTCAAAATTCTAATAAGCTATGTTCTGGTGAAATTTGATTAAAATCTATACAGTTGTTTTTATGTGAAAAATAAACAAACACCCATACTAACAAACTTTTGATTTTAAAATATTAGTAGGACTATGCTGTTTCGGGGTCTGGTAATTAGCTAAAACTTGCTTCGAAATCTTTTATAAAGTTAGCGGACCCGCAGACGTTGTCGTGCGGCCGTTGCTTTTAAAACTCAAAATCTATTAAACCTTTCCTGGACTTGCATAAATATTTCAAGGCCAAAAATTATTCAAATTGGTTCAGCCATTCTCGAATTTTAACGAGACTAACGAACAGCAATTCATTTTTATGTATAAAAATCTGAAACCCTGACTAAAAAGAGAGGTGTTGTAACTTTGACCCCTATTCTGTTTGTGTGTGTCTGTCTAAATTCTGTGTGAATTTATTGCGCTATTTTTCATTGGAAAGTTAAATTTGATCACGGTGGTTTTTAGCTATGGCTGGACGAAATCCGTCCACTATTGAAGCTGTTTTCCTGGTTTATATCGGTTTTTCTTTTAAATAGAGGTTTCATACAAAAAGGTCTGCCTCGTTGGTGTAGTGGCAAAATTTCTGCCTTCCATGCAAGAGGTCCAGGGTTCGAATCCCAGGTCGAGCAAAAATTGTTTCCGAGATTTTCTGTCATGAATTTCTCTAAAACAGCTCGGAGTCGGGAAGTTGGTGGTGTTACATCCCCGTGCCTCGGAAAGCACGTTAAGCCGTTGGTCCTGCGCCTGATCTCTCTCCGGTCATGTCGGATTACCGTCTCACCGAACTTTGAGAGTGATGGAATAGTGATGAACAGTGCGTGCACCTGTGTATTGCGCTCACACTTGTGCACTATAATATCTCCTGCGTAGTTGGCTGATCTCTGTTGAGTCAGGAGGACTATTACTATTACAAAAATGTACCTTACCTTTGTGAGACCTAGAGGTCTCACAAAGATTTCAGTAAAACTAGCTCAGATATAATGTGAGTTTCCTATCGGTGTTTTGATACATAATATTCTATCTATTTCCATGAGTTTTCCCATGCCGTACACGCGTTTAGCACTGCGACAACGAAACTGCACTCGTGCGCACTCCCCAATGTTGACAGAGAAGAGTGCTTGCTTTGCTGTCATTGACATTGTCCGTAAGGGCGTGTACACAAGCTTAGAAATTTGGCATGATGACACGTATCGTAAATATTTTCAAGACTATTTAAATTTAAAAAAAAAACTAGAAAATTTAAAAAGAAAAAGATTTAAAAACATAACATCTCTAAGAAGTTACTAAAATCTTTTTTTCTTCATAATGATTTGAAAAATTGAAAATTCGCCAAATATTTTGCAGTGTAGCGTGCAACACTAAACTCAAATTTCATAATTCATTCAAGACAGCAGACATAATTCATAAAAACCAAGGCAAGGTGACCAAGGCTTAAAAAAAACATATAAATAAATAAATATTTCACAACAATCACACCAATTCTCTAGTCCCAAATTAAGCTACGAGGCTTGTGTTATAGGTACTCGACAACGGATAATCATACTTAAATACTTTTTTTAATAAATACATATTATACATATTTTATGTCCATGAAGTTAAATCAATTTAATCAAATTTTAATCAATTGACTCCGATGTCCGATATTCTTATGTGACGTCATGTTAGTGTACCTATTCTATACAAAATCTATGGGGCAGATCGTATTGACAAATCATAAAGATTGTGTCAATGATTATTTGTGTCATTTAGCGTGTAAGGTATACAAAAGAACGCTAGAATTGACATCACAGGATAGTTACTGGAATTTGCAAAATGTATTTACTGCAAAAATGATATCGACCACGCTTTTTCACCAATGATAGTACTTATAGACATGTAGGTAGGTACTTTCTAAGATACCTTGTAAGTAAAAAGATGTACACTAGAAAAAAAAACTAAAAATATCATTCTTTTTTCATTTTCAATTTATATTTTTTTGAATATAAAGCATGCCAGGAAAACAGCTGGATAGCTAAAAATCTTTTAAATTAAAATAAAATAAAAACACTGAAATCGGTCCATCCTTTCGAGAACTACGCCATAGACAGATACACACAAAAACACAAATATACATACAAACAGACATAGGGGACTTATAACGCCGCTCTTTTTCGTCCGTGGTTAAAAATATCATTTTGTTTTCAATTTGTTATTCTTTTAATAAAATTTAAAAAAAAAGCTATTGTAGAGTTGTCGTGTAAACCAGCCCTTATGATGGCGAAAGCTACCGAACGCAACCGAAGAGTCTGATAGAAAATATTGGCAGTTGAATGCTAGTTTGTTCGGAACTTGAGCTAAAATCTTTGACTTACCACGGGCCGAGTTCACCGAGGTGAAAACAATATCAGCTGATCAGTGCCAGTGCCAGTGACGATTGTTATTAATAAAAAAAATTAAAAACTAAAAAACAAGCTTTTATTGCTAACTAAAAAAGAGAAGTATGAAAACGTCATAAAGTGCACCCCACGCTTTTTACTCTACTGTAATGTAATGTAAATTCTTTGTACTCAGAAATTATTTTCCCTTTTTAGTTAAAAGCGTGTTTTTTTTTGTTTAAAGTATTATTATTTTTTTTTGTTAATAAGAATAATGGAAAACATTTATTAAATTATTACATTGTCATCGGTACTTAATACGTGTGGAAAGTTTCAAATTAATCCGATTTCTGGAAGTTGGTGAAAATTGAGCTCAATTTTAAAAACTATTTTTTTTTAGTTAGTAACATAATGGAAAGCTATTTTCAAATTATTGTATTGTCATCGGCACTAAATACGTGTTCAAAGTTTCAAATTAATCCGATTTCTGGAAGTTGGTGAAAATTGAGCTCAATTTTTAAAACTATTTTTTTTAGTTAGTAACATAATGGAAAGCTATTTTCAAATTATTGTATTGTCATCGTTACTTAATACGTGTGCAAAGTTTCAAATTAATCTGATTTCTGGAAGTTGGTGAAAATTGAGCTCAAAGATTCCGTTACATACATTCATACAGCCCGAGCTGTAATAAAAGCGTGTTAAAAATTTAAAAAACCACCGACATGAGCATGTTATGTTAACAGCTAATGAGCTTCAACGACTGATCGAATTTTGACCAGCTATAGCATAAAACCATCGTGATGAAAATATCTTTCAAATAAAAAATCGCACTGAAATCGGTCAATCAGTTTGGGAACTACTATGCCAAAGACACACACACACACACAAACAGAATAGGGTTGAAACTTATAGCATATAGCACCCATCTTTTGCGTCGGGCGTTTAAAACACACATAACAGCTGACAAAGAAAGTAATTCACCTACTCGGTAACAAATCTGTGAATTAACAATATAACTATTTGTTTCTGCCTAAACGGCCGGTTCCATCATATCATTCCTACCTGTAATAAAAAGTTAGATAATTGTCAGTTTCATAGAAACAGCAGCAACCTCAGATAGATTTTTGTACGAACTGGCAGCTTTCTTAATTTCAGTCAAAGTTAGTTGGATATTGTAGCCGGTCTTAAGTTCATAAGTCGTTTTCAGTGAATAAAAACCCAGGTCTAGACCACGTTCATCTATCGAAATCTAGATAACGCAAAACACGTGAAAAAGTTATAAAAACCTAATCAACTCAAGAAGAATCGAGTTCAAAGATGGCGGCCGACTCAACCGGTATAAAAACTATACAAAAATATTTGCCATAATTGGATTCGCGACCAGATACTTTAATAGTAACGTTAATAGAATTGCTCAACGGGAAAAATGGCAACTATGCGTTTTTACGTTGACACATTAGCACGTAATGACTTTGAAATAAACTCGCTGTAAAAAGGTTAATAATTTACAAGTGTCATGTTGGTTTAGATTTTTTCCAGTTCGCCTGGAAAAGCCATCACACCTACATGTGGTTTGATGGATTTTTTAATGCTTATTAAAAATAACTTGGCTAACCGCACATGTAGGTAAATAATCATGAAGATAAAAGACTATGGTTAGTGATTAATAAATTAGGTATGCCATTAGCCATTTATGGCAAAGATACGTATTTCTTGTTTACAATTTATGAAGGACTTTTAATCAGCGAGTGTAATTTTCGTAGAATAACTGGATATGACTTAATCAGTCGCTTTTAGATACTGTTAATGCCAAAAAAAGCTTTTTTCTTCATAGAAAAATCAAATTTAAAATGTAAAAAACCCTCGACATATTTTTCATCATCGGATTTTGACCAGCCATAGCTACGAACCACCGTCACCAAAATTATCTTTTGAATATTAAAAGCCGCACTGAAATCGGCTCATCCGTTTGGAAGTTACGATGCCACAGACAGATACATACAAACAGAATACACCTCTCTTTTTCTTTAGGGTTTAAAAATGACATTAACTAGTAAGCAGTGCTCACTAAACCACATTAATTACATTTTAATGTAAGTCTTGTTTAGTTGGATTCATGTTTCAATAACTATGTTAGTCAGTAAACAACATTACATAAATTAACCCTATGATAATGCATGTATTTCTCCTTTTCATTTATGTTATGCAGTGAAAACACATTTTAGGATTATTTTCTTGTGCTGAACTGATAACTATGTACTGCTTGATTAAGATTTGATGTAATCTGTTGTGTTCTCCAATAAAATAAAATAAAATAACATAAACCGGCGCGTCAGTTAAATTGCCAAACGTTGATGTTTGAATTTTTCACAGCCAACTTCATCTTGCGTTGAATTAAAACTAAGTACTTATATCTTGGAAATTATGTAGGGTAAAGCCGAGATAGATGACCCGATTTTACTAATATTAATAAAATCTTATAAATTTCGCAGATAAATTCGATTTTTTTTATTTATCAAAAAAATCTCTTACTCTATATTAATTGACTCAATTGTATGTCTCATGACTCATGACATGTCATGAATTTCTCAAAAACAGCTCGGAGTTCGGGAGTTGGCGGTGTCTCACCCCAGAGCCTCGGGAAGCACCTTTAGCCGTTGGTCCTGCGCCTGATCTCTCTCCGGTCATGTCGGATAGCCATCTCACCGAACTTTGAGAGTAATGGAACAGTGAGTGCACCTGTGTATTGCGCTCACACTTGTGCACTATGATATCTCCTGCGTAGTTGGCTGAGCTCTGTTGAGATTGGCCGCCGTGGTCGGAATCGGGCTGGAGACTATTTGTATGTCTCGTTGCGACGGCATGCAATGCCAAAATGGATTCAAAGATTTTGTAGGATAGATTTTTCCGGTGAGTCATCTATCCCAAACGCAATTTACCTATATGGGTCGGGCATCTATCCCCTGCATGGGATAGATATCACAAAATTTAGAGGTCCGCAAAAGTCCCTAATACTTTGAATATATTGAAGACAACGTTTTTAACTTTTCTTCAATTAGTAGACAACATTCTCAAGAATAAGTTTGTTTCATAAATAAATTGTTTTGATTTTTATTATTAAAGTTATACAGCTTTTTAGAAAAGTGGGGCAACTATCCCGGTTTTACCCGATGGTTAGTAGAATTTTATCATCGGTTTATTACTAAAAACCAACTTTCCCTGGTTTTAGTGTCCCAACATAGTATTAAAATAGCTTTTATTTATATGGTCACCGGCTAACGGGACGTTTGCGATCTAGCTAATTAATTGAACTACTGTTTAGTGGCCATGAGATTACTTTCAGTATAGTCTACAATGTATTCTGGACTGTAGATTTAAGCCTCGTCTTTTGTGTTAAAAGATTGGCTCTCAGGCTTTTTAACGACGTTTAATCAGCTGAAAATGGTAAGCTATACGACTAAGGCGACAGGATACTGATATTTTAGTAGTGGTTTATCATCATCATTATCGACGACCGCTTGGTGCAGTGGTCCACAGGACTTCTAAAACCAAGGGTCGCGGGTTCGATCCCCGCACAGTCGAACATAAGTGTGCATGAACATGTGTTTTTGTACTGGTCTGGGTGTTATCTATATATTATATGTATTTATTTACAAAAAAAGTATTTAAGTAGGTATGTTTATCCGTTGTCTAGTACCCATAACACAAACCTTGTAGCTTAATTTGGGACTAGAGAATTGGTGTGATTGTTGTGAAGTATTTATTTATTATATCAGCCGTTCGACGCCCACTGCTGGGTATAGGCCTCCCCCAAGGATCTCAACGGTGATCGGTCCTGCGCTTCTCGCATCCAGCAGCCTCCAGCGATCTTCACCACCAGCTCTTGGCTACTACGGCGGACGTATGATCGTGGGAGCTCACCCACTGTCAATGGTAGAAAGCAGTTGAAAGCAAACTAATTCGATTTATCGAATTAGATTAATAAATAATAATCATCATCATCATTATCAGCCAAAGGACGTCCACTGCTGAACATAGGCCTTCCCCACAGTTTTCCACATCGACCGATTCCAAGCGGCCTGCATCCAGTGTGATCCTGTGTTGGAAGACGCCTTCAAACTCCTGGAATGGGAATGGCGAATACATCACATACCTCCGGTTTGCCGATGACATATTCGTTGTGGCAAAGATCTGGGCAATATGCTCGAAGACCTTGACCGAGTATCCTAACGAATGGGTCTTAAAATGAACATGGAAAAGACGAAAGTTATGTCGAACTCCCGTGTGGTACCCACTCCGGTATCTGTTGGGAACTCAATTCTCGAAGTTGTTGACGAATACGTCTACCTGGGACAAGTAATTAAATTAGGTAGGTCCAATGAATAATAAATAATTTATTTCTAAAATAATTTATATAGCTTGTGATTGAAGTCACCTTTTAAGCATAATGCCTGTGAAAGGTGACATCGCTCTACCATAACAACTTGTACATTAATTAAAATCTTATAACTAAACTTATATTTATTTTTGTACATTCTTGTACATTACAATCTTGTACATTAAAATCTAAACCTATATTTATTTTTTACATTTAAGATACAGATAATAATATCTGTCATCATAAGATTTCTTGAAATTTGTTCAAAGCGCTGAAAGCTGAACTTTTTGTGATTTTAAATATTTATTTGTAGGCACACATAATTACAGAATTTCAGCGATAAATACTATCAACTATGTACTTACAACCAACTGTAAAACTGATTTTTTAAATAAATAAATAAATATACAACAACATCACATACATTGATCTGACTCCGTGGTAAGTAACTTAATCACTTGTGTTACAGATATCAGAATCAACAGTGGTATTACAAGTGAACTTAAATAAATACGTAGGCCAGTACAAACAGACATGTTCGTGCACACAAATGTTTGTACAGTACGGGGATCGAACTCGCGACCATTCTTGACCATTACATCAAAGTGGTCGTCAGAAATAAAACAGTACATACTAACTTAAAATAAAATGATAAGGAGGTACATAAAACAAACAATATCATTTACAAGTTATCATAGATGTCATATAAACAGGTTTTTCTCGAGCAGAAAAACCAAGGGATTGCGTTCTTGATTCGCCGAGTCAGGTACAAAACATAGTGACAGGCAATTGTATACTATTGAGACATAAGCTGAGAATACACTACATGTGTCAATTGTGACGAAGTTCTTACTGAGTGACTGCCTCGTTGGTGTAGTGGCAAAGTTTCTGCCTTACATCCGAGCTAAAATTGTTTCATGTGCCATGAATTTCTCAAGAACAGCTCGGAGTCGGGTAGTTGGTGGTGTTACAACCCCGTGCCTCGGAAAGCACGTTAAGCCGTTGGTCCTGCGCCTGATCTCTCTTTGGTCATGTCGGATTGCCGCCTCACCGAACTTTGAGAGTAATGGAACAGTGAGCGCACCTGTGTATTGCGCACACACTTGTGCACTATAATATCTCCTGCGTAGTTGGCTGATCTCTGTTGAAATTGGCCATCGTGGTCGAAATCTGCCAGAAGGACTATTTTCTAGTCAATAATAAATAAATAATTTATTTCGTTTATAACTTATTCCTAATTACATTGAGGTCTCCATTAAGGCGAGTATTGCCTGTGATTGGAAACCTCGCTCTTCCTTATCTAAATACACATAACAACCTTATTAACAGAAATGTAACAAAGAAAAATTAGGTTTAATTGGTCAAAATGTTCTTTTTATACGTAAAGAAGCTTTTAGGATGAAACAAAACACAATAATTATATTTTATCATTATACTAGCCGACCCCGCTAACTCAGTCCACCTCTTTAGGGTAACGGTAAAGAAGTTGACTACGTATCAACCAAGAGGTCACGGGTTCGATCCGCGCACTGTACAAATATTTGTGTGCATGAACATGTCTGTTTGTACTCGTCTGGGTGTTGCATATATTTATTTAAGTTTATTTGTAATACCACTGTTTAAAATATCTGTAACACAAGTGCTTGCTACTTACCACGGAGTCAGATCAATGTAAATACGTGATGTTGTTGTATATTTAAAAAAAAACATTTAATAATATTATTTTATAGAAGAAGCGAAATCGATTCAGCAGAGAGCTGCTCTCTAAATTTTATTAAACAGATGAATTATTATTATTTTTTATTTCCCATATTTATTTCATTATACCAGTGCTTAAGCACTTTATTCACTCATCAATGCCCTTAAACATAGCCAAACCCATCCAATTAACAGATACAAAAGGTCAAATACAGCGCCGACTAAGCCCAAAGCACAGCAATTATACCGATACATCTAACAGCAGATTTCTACAGCTCGGGTTGTCCTAGAAACGGTCCTACGCCCACAGAGACCGACCATTTCTTTCTATACCTAAACCACCATACCTAGCTAAAATTCATAGTGGAATAAGTATAAGAACTAGCTTCTAAAAAAGTTACCGCACATATAGGTCTAAGTCCAACAAATCACGTAATCAAATCTCAACAGAAACCAGTTAATGGTAAGATGAATATTAGTTGAAGCGATATGGCGCTTAAGACAATTTTCTTTGGGAGTCCAGGACCAGTGCAGGCCAATGCACGGTGCATACAACTAAGTAGGGAAGAGAATTCGCTGTAACAGCGAATAGTGGTGGGCTTAGGAGTTATTATTAACGTTGCGGGGCATAACGTTATTTAATGGAAAAAAAATGATTTGTTTTTTTTAAATTGCTAGGTGAAATTTGGAGACTTGATAATAAAATCAAGTAAAAATTAAAACGATAAGATTATTTTTAGGCTAAAAAATATCATGATGAAGCAAGCTGTACAAATGATCTTAAGGTGGCTTTTACTAATTATTTTAATTCGGTTATTTGGAGTGATCGAACAAAACTGACTGACTATTACTGCCAGTTTGTATATTTCCATCAGCTTTGATGTATTTAACAACTTGATCATTGTATTATCATGTAACTAAATTACTTAAAAGCCTTTTTTTATCCAACACACCAGGTTTTTGATGATTTATCTAACTCGTGCAAATTTTACATACCATTAGGGTTGAACTTTCTTTATAACGAATGCTACTGCTAAAAATACCGGTACATATAAAATAACGTTGCTGCAACTCCGGCGCAGACGCGAGCGTCTGTAAGCGCTCAATATAGGCTAAAACATATTATTATATGCACGACGTTTCTTGTACCTACTACGCGAAAACTAGGGTTGCTGCGCTAGTCAAACAAGAAATGAAAGGAGTTATTTATTATTATTGCGATTGTATTGTCGGCGGAGCGCAAGCGCTGTTTTTAATGCGCGGTTTTTTATGTTCATCAATAAGAATTCTCTGTCACTTTGTAAAATTGGATTTTTTAAAAAGGATTTTTCACAGTTTGGTATTCCCAAGCTTTGCTTGATTTTTTCGGCTAAAAAATTTTTAATGAGAAATAATTTTAGACTGGGAATCACTACGAACTATTACGAACAAGATATAGTTTTAGAGCAATGGAGGCACAAATTAATTATAATCAATTATATAAATATTCAGTTTGTTTCTTAAGTTTAATTAAATTATTACTTAATAGATACTGGAGTATCGTATAAAGATTTAATTTTCCCCTTTTTAGTTGCCAAGTATAAGTGAAATATCATACAATTTACTAATACGGTAATAGGCAATTAACACTTTAAAGTTTGTTGTTAAAAACATGAACGTTTTTAATTGTTTTATAACAGGCATGAAGACACTTATAATTAAAATATGTTGGTTAGGCCATTTTATCGGAGCGTTTTCACTTAAGGCGTTTTTAATTACTGCTCACAAAGTTGCATTTGCAACGGCACGCAAAGTAGAACGTCTGGTACGGAAGAGTGTCTAGATCGGCTTAGGTTCAGCCCTACGCCCCACAGGCAAATATGAACGAATGTAAGTTGAGTTAGAATAAGTATGTTTTGCCATAGAGACTCGGGCAGTGTTAGATCATAATGTGGCGAAACAACATGTGCGCGCACCTTGGCCTAACGCTATGAGAAATAACCTAACATTTTCGATAAAGAGATTTTATTAAATAAGCCCCTTAGCATCCGATGTCGCAAAATCGCGCGCGTCTATTTTTACACCGCGAATTTTCCCGCCGGAAAATGTGACAGTTTACTTTTTAAACCGAGTGCGCGTTGAGAAAAAAACGTTTTAAGTGTTATCGGATTTTTATTAATAAATAATGTTATATTCTTAGCGATCGGTGTTGCGTGAAATTGAAAAAATGTAATAAATTGCTTTAGAAGGATATAAAAAAATGTGTTAGTATTATTGCGATAAGGTTTTTGGTGCGCTGACTTGGACGTGATATTGCGCTAAAACTGAAGAAACTTTTGCTGTAGTTTTTAATTTATTTCGTGCCAGTATTATTTTAAGTGGACACATTATAAAAAGGTTAGTGTTTCTTTTATATTTTTTACATATGTAAGTATTTTTGTTTAAGTACCAAGTGTGGTGAAAGTTTTGATTCAAACCTCATGACTTTTGATCAAGCTTTGGTTGCATTTTTACAAAAGTTTTTAAAATGACTTAACAATGCTTTTTTGTGAGCTTGGGTATGACAAACGTAGAATAAGTAAGATAAGAAATAAAGAAGACTTGACGGTAAGGCCGATTTTTAAATGAATACATTTTAGGCCGTTTTCAGCTGTAATTAAAAAAATCATTTGTCTCGCTCACGTAAGACGTAAGCTTACGCTTTCTTTCTTTAACTAATGAACCTGGTTATAAAATAACGATTTAAATTTTAATATTTGTACAACAGTTTTTTTAAATAACAATGATTAATCGTTACAGCTAATAAACAATAGAAATAAAAAAATATAAGAAATATACTTTGTATGTTTGCATGACTTTTAAAAAGCACATTTTTTTAATACAGCTTGGTATTAGGAAATAAGTCCAATTCGGCATTTAATTTATATATATATATATAATATATATATATATATAATATATATATATATATATATATATATATATATATATATATACAAGTAATTGACTTATCTCTATGGACACGTCAAGAATTCGATATTCCCTACCTGTTTAGCTTTCTCTTCACGATCAGAAAAAATCCTAAACAACAGCAACAACACAAACAAATTTTTAATCAGCATTTTAATAAGATGGAGTTGCAGATTGTATGGCATTGCAGATGGAAACAAACGATATGGTTGATTGAAAAAAATATATACTTACTTTAGTATATTATTACAATAAATTGACCATTCAACAAACTGTGAAATTGATTACATATATATTATATGATTTATATCACAAATTTGTGCCGTTGGAATACTTTGCAATGCAGAGTATAATTTTGTTAAGAAGTGTAATGTTATTTCTTACACACCCACTTAAGAACAGTACAATTTTAAATTAAAAAACTCCCGACTTGAGCTAGGAAAAGAGGTGGTAAACTTTAATAGCCATAGCAACGAATCACCGAGATTAAGTTATCTTTCGAAAAACATACCGCACTGAAATTGGTCCATCATTTCGGGAGCTATAATGCCGCAGATAGACAAACACAAAAATCAAATACGCAAACAGAATAGGGGTCAAAACAATATCACCCCTTTTTTCATCGGGGTTATTAAAATACTCCGTGACGGATGACTTCTTTTTGCAAAAAATTGCAATATTTATTTAGTAATTAGGTATATTCTCTTACATAAAAATACCAATTGGAATAATTTGTGTTTTGAAATAATTGTGGAATGTCAGGCAAGGTTTAAACGATGAATTAAATAAAATGGATAAAATTCGAAATCTAAGGGCTCGTCAGCGTCTGCCGGGTTCATTAGATTTTTTATTTCAAAAATTTAAAATGTCATGAGAAGTTCCACTAATACCAAAAATAACATGAATATTCCAAGGTTCTTCTTAACTTTGGCGCCTGCAGTGCCCGGTATCAATTCCCGTGCGTGCACTACTGATCAGTCGAAGGAGAGTTTCTCACATATTAATTGGATATCATACAAACGCTTAGGATTCGGGCAGCGTGCTACCATCTTAGTTAATTTATTAAAACATAAGCTCAACACTAGTTGAATCAATAGATTTTAAATAGGTTCTTAGTAAATCTTACGACGGTTGCAAAACATTTGTGGGAGGTCTTTTCCCAGCAGTGTGAGAGTAGGTAGGTAGTGGCTAGTTAAAAGAATTTTATTTATTTAAGCTTTATAGCTAACATCTGACAGTAAGGTTGGTCACTTACCTTACACACACCCCTCCACCAATCCGCACTGAGCCCTCGTGGTGGAGTATGGCTCGCACCACCTCATAGTTGAGGTGAGGCCTGTGCCCAGCAGTGGGACGATATAGGCTGATGATAATGATAAGCTTTATAGCACAAAAAAAACTATGTACAAAAGGTGGACTTAACGCCAACGCTTGTAGATAGTTTTTTTAGGGCATTCTCTACCAGTCATACCTTTGGGCGAAGCATAAATGATTGGTGGGCGGTGCGACAAAATAAATAATAGAAAAATCGCAAAATTAATAATACCAATAATCTGAAACATGGGATGAGATGTACAATAGACAAAGATTTATATAAGAATACACATAATATATACTACTATACACTAATAAATAAATATGAACGAACTGTTAAAGAAAGATGAATGACGGTTGCGATAAAGTAAGAAAGTGGGTGCGAATGAGTCTCTTGAAGGATAGTTTGCTGGGAGCCTGTTTTATATTATATCTATATATATATAAAAATGAATTGCTGTTCGTTAGTCTCGCTAAAACTCGAGAACGGCTGTACCGATTTTGCTAATTTTGGTTTTGAATTATTTGTGGAAGTTCAGGGAAGGTTTAAACGGTTAGATAATATATTTTTTTAATGCGAAAACACCGGGCAGGACGACCTGTCTGTCAGGTCCGCTAGTCTTCTTATACAAAAAAATGAATTGCTGTTCGTTAGTCTCGCTAAAGCTTGAGAACGGCTGAACCGATTTGAATAATGTTAGCCTTATAATATTCGTGGTAGTCCAGGAAAGGTGTAAACGATGAGAAAATATTGATAAATTGTGAAAACAGCGGGCAGGACAGCGTCTGCCGGGTCCACTAGTCTTACGTATGAAGCTTAAGCCGATTGTGTTTCATTGATTATAGGATCCGTCCCATAATCGGCATAGCTCTCATGAAAAAAAAATAAGGGTGGGGTATCATTTTGAAGAGCAGCGTCATAAAATATTTATTAAAAAAAATTTATTGGAAGGTAGAATTTTGTTATTTATTTATTTAAAACTTTATTGCAAGAGAAATGTACAAATGGTGGACTTAATTCTAAAAGCTTTTTCTGCCAGTCAACCTCAAGGTCATGCAAAAATTTTAAATTCCTACTGGCCGGCATAAGAGCAATAACCACAAATACGTTGGTATGAAAAATTTATCAAATCACATGAAATTTTAGCAGATGGCCCTGATAACTAATGGTTAATTTTATTTTATTTATTTAAGCATTATTGCACAACAATACTTTGTACAAAAGGTGGACTTAACGCCGTAGGGCATTTCTACCAGTCATACCTTTGGGCTAAGCAGAAATGATTAGTGGGCGGTGCGACAAAATAAATAAAAGAGAAAACAAACAAAAAATAAGAATAATATGACACATAAGATTAAATATAAAATATACAATATACATATATATATTTTATTAATAAATATGAATCAACAATACTGTTGCTCTGTGCATTTCTGTCAATCTACGAGGAGGTCTATATCCAGTGGTGGGCTACCACTACCACAAAACTAGGCATAAGAACTTCATAGCGTGCATAAGCCTCTTATACGTGGTTCCATAGCAAGATGAATACCTATTAATACCTTATTATTGCATAACAAACAGAAGTGTTTAATATTTTCAGATTCTTAAAATAATGCTTTAGCGATCTACTAACTGATTTGACAAATTATTATTTATAAATGGTAAAAAGTTGCTTCAAATCATTATTTAACGGTAAGAAAAGTTAATGTTTTTGATATCAATAAAAAAATTAACCTTTATTAAGTATTTCTCGGCTGTTAAAAATACATAACTAATCTTTAGTAGGTACTAGTAAGCCCGGCAGACGCTGTCCTGCCCGCTGCTTTTGCAATATTTTTATATGTTTTCTAACCGTTTAAACCTTCCCTGGACTTCCACGAATAATTCGAGACTAAAATTATTCAAATCGATTCAGCCGTTCTCGAGTTTAAGCGAGACTAACGTACAGCATATCATTTTTATATTTATGTATAAGATTAGCGGACCCGGTAATAGTCCTCCTGGCCGATTTCGACCACGGCGGCCATTCTCAACAGAGATCAGCCAACTACGCAGGAGATATTATAGTGCACAAGTGTGCGCGCAATACACAGGTGCACTCACTGTTCCATTACTCTCAAAGTTCGGTAAGACGGCAATCTGACATGACCGGAGAGAGATCAGGCGCAGGACCAACGGCTTAACGTGCTTTCCGAGGCACGGGGTGTAACACCGCCAGCTTCCCGACTCCGAGCTGTTTTTGAAAAATTCATGACAGAAAATCTCAGAAACAATTTTGGCTCGACCTGGGATTCGAACCCAGGACCTCTCGGATGTAAGGCAGAAACTTTGCCACTACACCAACGAGGCAGTCCGTCCGCAACTCCGCAACAGCAACGGTCCGCAGAGCGCAGACCCGGTAGACGTTGTCCTGCTCGGTGCTTTTTTTTTAATTTTCTAAATCTTTTAAACCTTTCCTGGGCTTCCACTTATATTTCAAGACTGAAATTATTTAAATCGGTTGAGCCGTTCTTGAGTTTTAATGAGAGTAATGAACAGTAATTCATTTTTGTATGTAAAAAGAAGATATACTATACTATTTAATAAGAATTAAGTATAACGGACGTGTCTTATAAATAGTTTCTTTTTGAATAATTCTATTAATGTCAAGTACCTACCACTTCGCTCTGCCAATGTTTCATATCTGCTTAGCCCGAATATATGACTGGTAGATAATGCCTCTAATTCCACCTTTTACGCAAATTTTATTATGAATATGAAATAAAGCTTCAATAAGTAAATAAATCTTAAGAAAACGTTATATAGTTTCTCATCTTCAAATTAAAATTAAAACAACTCAGTATTTTCCTTGTTTTAAAAGGATAAATGGTACACTTATTACTTAGATTTCCACCTGCGTTTGATTTTGGAGCTTAAGGAAAAAGGTTTTAAGTTGATAATTGAGCCGTGTATGAGCCTTAGGTATTAAGTATTCGACATACATACATATATATAAATGAGCATGTGTGCAGTGTTACGTAACTAAATATGCAATAAACTGATATGTATGTACGTCACATCTACTACTCGTTTCCATTTTACTACGAGATCCTTCCCTGCTCTCGGTGGTTATGAAAAAAAAATTATAACGTTTTTAACGTTTTCTAACGGACCCCGCAGGAGTTGTCCTGCCCATTGTTTTTTTTTAAATATTTCTATTACATTAATTAAAATAATAAAAAAACAATTAGCAAAATTGATTCAGCTGTTTTTGACATTTGCGCTTACCAAAACATTTTGCGATATATTTGCATGTATGGAAACCACTTTTTTCTGGTACCTACAGATATACAGGGGACATTTATACATGTCCCACAAAAACACTGTTGCATAAAAACCGTCCGTCCGTCCACCTGCACTAGGCACACGTCTTTGACACTGTTAAGCCCACCGCACACTAGTGAAGTAACGATCGGATGTCACTGAATTTAAAAATTTTAGCCAAAGTCAAAAAATAGTCTTACACCAGTAATATAGAACGTTAAAGAGAGAGAACTTTAAGTCAAATAACCAATTCTGACCTCACTGTTAAACGCCAGGCAAACCTAGGTAGGTAGGTGTAGGTACTAGATAGTCACAATATTTATAAAAATGTGTAGGATATTATATTCTAAGAGACATGCGAATTAAATAAATATACTGAGTATCTACTTAGGGCTAAAAACGTAAATGAGTCGGGAGTACCCACTTTGGAGTAGTGTTTGAAATTTGCAGTAACAAAAGATATAATGGAAACAGTCACTAGTGGACGAACAAGCTCACCCATTCTCAAATTTGCATACATTTCAATAAGGCCAGTTGCTCTTGGAAAAATGCCCCGAGCTACCGGGAATCGAACCTGCACTTCGCGATAAAATCAAGTCGGCTATCGCTGGCGTATCTTGTTGCGTCACACTTTGTCGCTTGTAGTAAAAAAAATGTTAGTAGAAAAATTGAGCGTGTGTTGATCTCTATATATTATTTGTGTAAGAGCATTCCTTTCCCACCAGCCTGTGTCGCGGTGCTAGGGCCTAAAAATATGATTGAGAAGCCGTTTTAAAGATCTCGGCGAGTAGACTAGACCAAAACTTTGAGCTTTCTTAAAAAAATGAGGAATGTGGTCCTATACGCATTTGTTGCATGATATTATTATATAGATGACGATTGATGATAATTACAGAGTGTCATAGCGAGGTTAATTCCTATTATTAGTAGCCTAATATTTTATACGGTCAATGAAATCCGTGCGATTGGTTTTTTTTATTTATTTATTATATAATGGGTTCGCTCTTGACATCATTCTCCCTCTAAGAGTTGGTCTTGCGCAGTCATTTATAAATAAAATAAAATAAAAATCATTTATTTCGGTGACTGGGTCCCATAATAATAACCACATAAATATTTGAATGATAAAATTAAAATTACAGCAATTACATAAATTAAATTATATATTAAGTTAATTTATTTTTGCGTTATTAAACACTTTCTTTCTTATATAATTTTCACTGCACCCATTGCCTTCTTTCTGCATGACCTTGAGGTTGACTGGCAGAAAATGCTTTTAGCATTAAGTCCACCCTTTGTACATTTCTTGTGCAATAAAGTTTTAAATAAAAATAAATAAATAAATAAAAATAAAACGATGCAATTAGAATTTGAATAATAAAATTAAAATTCATACAATGCATGAAATTGAAATGGGAACAAAAACAATACAATTTAAATTTGAATTTTATATGATTGCCTAATTATAATCACAGGCTTACTAACATAATCCTAACATCCTTTTCATGTAGGTATTCCATGGATACAAGTCGTGCGCGGCGAGTTTTTACCGGTGGATCTAACTGTATAACTGACGACATTGCGCATGTTGTTTACTTTAATTTCTTCGTATTTATTAAGCTTCCTTTTTGCAGTAATAGCTAGTCAAATTGTTGTCAGACATATTTTTGATGTTTTGAAACTACGAGTACATATTAATAAATAAATAAAAAATATACAACAACATCACATACATTAATCTGACTCCGTGGTAATTAGCTTAAGCACTTGTGATACAGATATCAGTCTCAACAGGGGTATTACAAATAAACTTAAATAAATACATATAACACCCAGATCAGTACAAAAATACATGTTCATGCACACAAATGTTTGTGCAGTGCGGGGATCGAACCCGCGACCTGTTGGTTAATAGTCAACTTTTTGACCATTACACCAAAGTATGAAATTATTTGCACATTTGACTCAACTAGGCGTATTTCCCATTCTACGATTATTCCAATAGAACCTTCGTCTAAAACTATGTATATTATTTAAACTTAATGTCAAAACTGTTTTAAAGTAACTGTTGTAAAGCAAGTATCAAAAAAATAATTACATATTCAATAAAATATAAAAAAAGAAATATAAATAAAATAACAAAAAAAAATAGTTATAGGTCACAACTTACGACTAAAATATATTTTTTTAAAGGAATAGCAAACTATCGCTTAAAACAAAGCTCCCACTCGGATACAAGTTGCGGGTAGTAACGAAACACAAACACATAGAACAATACGTGTTTTGATAATAGACGACACACGCGATGGCAGGAAAAAGGACAATAGAAATGTCTAGGAAAGTTTGTAAACTTAGCGATTATTCATTTAAGGTACCTACTTCCAAGTGACTGTGACATTCTTTGTACAAAGTTTTTTTTTGCTTTATTTAAGGCACAAAGTTCAGGTTAGTAAAAATATATAAGCTAAACTAAATGCTTTTTTTCGTTTTCATTTCAGTAAACTTTCGATTTAATTGCAGTTTTGAAAATGCCCTTCTTCGTTCCCTTACCTCAAATAAAAAGCTTGTCTAAATTTTCATATAAGGCTACCATCTAAAAATCAATGAAATTTCTACAGATATGACTAAACGGAAATCTTGTCTTTATGCAATAAAGATCAAAATAATTGTTTTTCTTTATTCTTCTGCAAACGTACCCCATTACAAAAATAAATAAACATCGATAATTTTTTTTTAAATCTTCACAATGTACTTACAACAACTACACACAAATCGCAAAACTTCCAAACGCAAAAGCACTCGTTCTGTCGGTGTAAACACGGTGTTGGTGTGCGTGCGGTGTGGGAAGCATCACATAAACCAATGTTTGGCCGCCGTGCCAAAAATCACAAAGGAGCTTACTGCGCTTGAACGATTTTAATACTTTATGTTAAATTAAAAAGTCTTAATAATAAAGTTCTTATTTTGTTCCTAAAATGCTTATGAGCAACTCGACAATATCATTTTTTTAACTACCATCAAACAGATTTATATACCATCTTGATGATGGTATAAAAATCTGTTTAATTCTGATCTAACAAATTCAGTCTTGTATTGGCATAAATAGTTGCTGATTAGCTGGCTTATTTCCTAAAATGTTGCTCGGTTTGTGAGAAAAGCGCTACTGAAGCTTACAAAAATCTATTAACTATAAATATAAACATACAATGAATCACTTAAATGTATTTATTTAAGCTTTATTGCACAACAATACTTTGTACAAAAGGTGGACTTAACGCCGTAGGGCATTCTCAACCAGTCATACCTTTGGGCTAAGCAGAAATGATTAGTGTGCGGTGCGACAAAATATATAAAAGAGAAAACAAAAAAAATCTTAGAAATCTAATAACCAAATTTATAGTTAAGTAATTTTTATTCATGACAGAAAAACTACTGCAGCACTTAAAGAGAGAACTTATAAAAATAAATCATAATTGTTCAAAAATAGTACTACAAACATACAAAATTCTCTTAGCAGTCAAGTAATTTGCGAGCCATCGTACTCTGTCCATTATCCTATTGGTCCGGTGCATCGGCCCTTGTTAGCTATGACCCACTATCGCACGCACCTACAATTTAGCAATAATAGTTGAAAATATACGTTTCATTCATGTTTTGCCTACTTACGGTATTAAAAAAAATTATATCCTCTTAGTTAAAAAGTATGGTCCTATTTAATCATTTAAAAATAAATCAGTAATTTATAATTACTTGACGAGTATGAGATTACTGCTACTATGTACTAATTATTATTCCACATGAGTCACTTGCACGGTCCATTTGAAATCTTAACAATCGATTTATAATAAATAATAAATATAAAACAAGTTTCAATCGTTTTAAAACTGGCCGCGGAATATGTTTCTCAACACTTACTAGTAATGGCTATTGCAAAAAACTTCGTGTCTCAAGATTTTTCCGTCATAATCACAAGGCTGACGAGTGCACAAGTGTGATGCAGAATTTTGCATAAAACAAGTTGCAGTTAACATTCTAATAGCTACTAAGATGGCTGTTTGGAAAACGCAGTTTATTTTATTGCAAAACATTAAGACACTTCTTTTATTCAATGCGATTTGCATAAAGTGCATAATCCTTGTGTTTTTCACATTAAATGTAATGCATATGGCCTACTTTATAAACACTATAAAATTATATTTATTATATAAAATTGAAATGGATGGATTAGTTCTTCTCTTTGTTTCGTAAAAATATAGTATTGTAC
Organism: Pyrausta despicata; assembly: GCA_963921415.1. Classification (NCBI taxonomy): domain Eukaryota; kingdom Metazoa; phylum Arthropoda; class Insecta; order Lepidoptera; family Crambidae; genus Pyrausta; species Pyrausta despicata. Next base: position 8,351,808 of record OY992869.1, read on the forward strand.
AATCAAATTTCTTGCCTTGAGAAAGAATGAAAAACGTTTACATAAAAAGTATTGACCTAAAAAGTATCAAGATCATTCGCTCCGTTCTCCAAAGTTATAAAAACTTACATCACAAAAATAGACACGAAAAATTAACATAACCGTACCGACTGACCAATCACAGTGCTCGTGTTCCATGTGTGCGTCACACATTATTGTGTGTGTCTAACATTTTTCTATGCGCAAAGGCATGAGATGCGTACACCCACAAGATTTACCGAACTACTCGACTGAATATACAAAGATTTATCTGATGATTGGTCGGTTGATGATCTTTTGTCTTCTTTTCACAACCTTGCTATTGCTCTAGAAAAATGAGATGGGGTATTTCAATGATGCGTGATTTACTCATTATTCAGATATATTTATACAATACATTTGTTATAAAGTATTTATAATTCAACATGGAAGTTGTTTTAGGCGATGTGTTGTCTTAGTATGATGTCATTTGTCAACAGCGTATAAATAAATGCAGTCTGCTTAGCTATGAATGAAACGGTAGTAGGAATGAAGTTTGAAGTGACTTAATTTTAATTACTGATTGGGTTGTGCTATGTTACATTATGGGTTGATTTACCAAAAGTCAGATAGCGCTGTGAAAATTAAACACACTAAAAGAAAAATGGAATGCCACAGGCGGGACTCGATCCCGCACTTCTCTCAAGCCGGGCGATTGCTCTCCCAATTGAGCTACTGTAACACTTATTCATTGGTCCGAATTCCTTTGAGTGCTCTTTAGGCTGTGACCAGCCATTGTAAAGAAATTTGCATTGTTAATGCTATTAAATTAAGAAACTCCGATAGAGCTCTTTGCGAAAAAAGAGAACTAATTTCAATGATCGATTATAAAATAAATTTTAAGTGTTCAAAATATATGATTATAAAAAAAAAACTAATTTAGAATGTCTCGACCAAATTAAGTCGGTTCGTATTTAATTCTCTTAATAAGTGGGTAGGGGAGACCGGGGATGGTTGACTATAGGGGCAGGTAGACTAACCGCCAAAATCTCGTCAAGGACATGAGTATTACGTCATCCTAGCGCGGCCGCGCATCACTCTCCGTCCCCCGCTCAGTCGTCCGGAGCACCGCGTCGCAGACGCACGCCGGTTTCGAGCAGTGACACGTAATTTGTTTTCGTATCAAGTAAGTAATATTTTCACATTAAATATTTTTTCGTTCGATACCTACAAAATTTATGTTATTGGTTTGCCTATTAGTCAGAGTTTTCATAAGGGTATATTAATCAAATTTCATGTATTATTTTCTAAGTCGATGACAGTGTTTAGGTTAGCCATGCCATTGAAAATAAAAATGGCGTCTGGGGTTGGTAGACTAATTTCTTCCGGGGCTGGTTGAATAGTAAGTCAACCAACCCCAATAAAATTTGGAGTTTAAAATAGCTTGGAAATTAACCTTTTATTTAATATTTAATAATTTTTTTGTTACAGTATAATGGGAACCTATAAAAGAAAGACTGAACAAGCTAATACACCAAAAGATGTTGTGGAAAGAGCTTGTCATCTAGGTAATCATTTTTGAGAAAAAAAGTATTAATGAAATTTCAAAACAATATGACAGTACCATATTAAACAATGAGACAGGTATGACAACCGTGCAAGTACCTAACAGAATAATAGCTCGACGTGGTATTAAAAGTCTAAAAAAAATTAAAAAATAGAAACGATAATCAGACTGGGAATAGGAAAGGGCAAAGGAAAAGGAAAGGGTAAAGAAAAAGGAAAGGGTACAGTAAAAAGAACGGATAAAATAAATGAAATTGCTGTTGATACCGTCGATGAAAATGACGGTAATGTGGATTCAGATGACGAGAGCACGATATGTTTAGAGTGCACTGAATCCTACGCCGATAGTTTTCCTGGCGAGCAGTGGATTCAGTGCATAACTTGTAAGTTATGGGCTCATTGTGTAAGAGGTAATCTATTGTTTTTTGAATGCAAACATTGTACTTCTGATATTGAAGACTGATAATTTGTCTGATTTTTTTAATATTCTTAAAAGATTAGTATGAGACTGATTAAGAGTTTAGTTTTAACTAAGTTTGATGATAAAACAAATACATAATATAATTAAGTTTAAATACTAATAATTGATATTAATCAATACTGTTGTTTCAATTGAGCAATAAAAATGTGCATTTAATTTCTAGTGTAAGAAAAGTTAATTTTAAAACTGTTTTATTAATAAAACGAATAAATGACTAAATAAAAACTAAGAGTTGATAGCTTTGTTAAGGATTTATAAGATGTATCTGTACCTGATTTAAATTGTTTTTGAATAAAAGCTTAAATAACTTTATAAAAAAGGTTTTATTATTTGACTCTGCTCATAATTTGTCCCTATTGATACTTAAGTCTACTTACCCCGGGCATATAGTCAATCTACCCCGGACCCGGGGTAAATTGACTAAGAGTTGCTGTTTTTTAAAATGTCTTAAATCATGATCCTTATATTGTATAATGAACTAGCTGATAAATATTTTTAAAAGTCTAATAGTTCTTCTATCCATTGGTGCCGTTTTATTGTCTGTATGTATGAAACCACCAAAAATATGTATCATTTAGTAAAAAATTAGTCAACCATCCCCGGTCTCCCCTACTATTAGTACTTAATATGGAGCTCTTTTTTGGTGATATATTAATAATAAATATTCTCAACAATCACACCAATTCTCTAGTCCCAAATTAAGCTACGAGGCTTGTGTTATGGGTACTAGACAACGGATAAACATACTTAAATACTTTTTTTTGTAAATAAATACATTAAACATACATAGAAAACACCCAGACCAGTACAAACACACATGTTCATGCACACATAAAATATGCTTGTACTGTGCGGGGATCAAACCTTGATATAATACCTAACATTCCGAATTTTAGTTTTTTTTAAATATACTATTTTAAGGCCCACAAAGAAAACGAACCAACAAAAGTAAGGGACTTCCATGACTCATGACGTATTTCACAAACCTCTATTACAGCTGAGTGTTAAGCGCGTAGGTTGGACCATTCAATTTCTTACTTCATGTACTTAGTAGGTAGGTAACTGATTAAATTATCAATGAATGAAAATGAATGACCATTTCTTTTTATTTGTATTAATTACCAAGAACATATTGGCTTTCTGGCAGAGTTCGTTATTGAAAAATTAAATTAAAGTAGTTCCGATTTCATCCATTGACGTCTCATCCTATTTCATAACTCATCTTAAATAGGAATTCCTAACTCAACCTACGACATTATTCGATTTTTTTTAAATTTATCCTAAACCATTAATTTATTATGCCGGAAAAAATAATGCTTAGTATGAGACGCCTGTGGATGATAAACAGAACTACCCAAAAAATAATTAAAAATGGGAACATATTTAAAAAAATACTGGCGTTCTACTACGTTAGTACGTATGTAATACTACTTTCTTAAAAAAAGAAATAAAACAGCAGATTTTCCCCCGCTTTCTTTTTTTTTCTTTATGGCTTTGTCGTTAACGTAGCCATTATCAAGTAAAAACCCCGCTTTCTTATTCTAATTTCAAAATTTTCAACTTTTTCTCTGCGTCGAAACTTTTCTTTTCGGGCCAGCGTTTTTATAATCGGCCAATACGGTGCCAAGTGCAGTAGGTGCATACAAAAATACCGGCAAAATTCAAGGTCGTCGGCAAAAATATCACGCGTGCAGCCGCGCGATGCGAATGCATCCTCGTTGCTGATCGTATTATTTTTTTTGATTGGGAATGAAATATTTTTCTTTTTAACACATTGCACGCCATGGTGGTCGCCGGTGACACCCAAACAATATTATTTCTATTGTGTCTAGTCTCTCGGCAGTCAAAGGCTTAAGCCTTAAGCTTAAGCTTAAGCCAAAGGTCACAATTAAAAAATCCGCTTTGTAAGTTTGGTCAGTGCCATCTTACTCTGTCTTATGTATGATTGCCATTTCTTTGTCACTTATCGTTAATCGCCAATCCAAGGGCTAATAGTTTAGGTATTTTCTTTACCTGTTGTTTATAGTGTTTTTAACTGTGTAAAATCTTAATCAATTCATAATCCATGTTCTTAAGCTCTTGCCTAGATAAAGATTTTGTTTTTTATTTATCTAAGCTGAAAACATATTTTTTTAATTTCTAAGATCATAGATCTGTCTAAGTAAATATGTTTTTGCTGCTTCTTCTGTCTCGCCATATCTCTTTGCTATTTTTTCAAGAAAATTTCAGAGGAAAGTTAGGAATATAGCAAAGTTTCAGTCAAAGGTCCTTCCTTAAATATAACCTTCATTAAGTATAGTTAAAAAAATCGATCCGAAAAAAGAGATCTCATCTCATCTCATTAGCCTATATACGTCCCACAGCTGGGCACAGGCCTCACCTCAACTGTGAGGTGGTACAAGCCATACTCCTTCACGCGGGCTCAGTACGGATTTAAAAAGAGATAGCCGCAGATGAGAACCATTTAAACAAGAGGTGTGGTCTATCCCGCCTCGTCGAAATAAAACGCGAAATTAGAGCGTGCTTCCTGCTCTAAAATTAAATTTAAAAATGGCGGCCATCCGGCGGGATTATGCGTAAAACTGCATCGGCGCATTACACGATCTAAACTTTAAAAATAGAATTCGCTAGTGTTGAGGTTGGTGTACACGCGTGACATGACATAGACGTTATTTAAAAATAAATGTTGAAGATAATTTTAATCACAGGTCGTGTCATCATAAAGAACGTATCTTCTGCAAATCAAAAGTTTAATCCCTCTACTTCAACCCCTCTACTACAAAATAAACAGGCAGTATTTGTCCCTGGCCATGTCGGATTGCCGTCTCACCGAACTTTGAGAATGAAGGAACAGTGAGTGCACTATGACTAATGACTATCATGTCTCTTTAGTAACAGCCTATTCAATATTTTCTTTAACAAGAAAGGTAAGAAGTGTCACAGTTATGTTTCTTAGGAGTAGGTAGTAGGTCTTAGTTTTTGTAATTGCTGAATACTGACGCGAGACTGTTTCTACGGATAATCTGTAAACACTGTATTAAATTTTTGAGTTGTCGTGTCATACTGTAAGATTTGGTTAACATGCAAAGTCGGAAGCTTACAGACTTTACCTTTTTTTATAGAACCGTTTCGCTTTTCTTACCTAGGCACCCAAAAGCCTGAAAAAAAACTCCAAAAATATCAACTTAAAGTAACTATATTTTTTTGAGCATTAACAACCTCGACAGAATTCGAACCCACATCTCTAGCTTGCGCTTCTGTGTCAGTCCGATTTTTTCTTTTAGTGTGTTTTAATTTCACATAATTATTTACTTACGTCATACCCCCCGTGCGCGCTCAGCCTTACAAACGCCAGATTGCCTTCTTTCAGCCAGCTAAAATAAACATTCGCGATATTTCCCAGCTCTTTCGAATGCGCTATGCACGTAGTACGTACAGACACCGATACATTAGTGCATTTATAGATCGCCTGTTGTGTGTTGGAGTGGCGTAAGTGAGGATTCAGTTTTTTGGGCAAACTAAAAAAATATCAGACATTTTTCTTTTTGAATCATTTCAACTGCTTTAATCAATGAGTAGTTCAGAATTTATAAATAAGACTTGTTGCTTTACTACACAATGTGCATTCTCTTGTACATAATGTGCAGACATATAACGGTCATCAAAATTTCCATGTAAATTTTAATAATATGGCATAGACAACTCTAATTTTGAACCTACGAATACCATATTGGTTGGACCAGTTATTGCTCAATGTAAATTGAGAAATTAGTCATATTAGTATTTTAAATAAGCGGTAGCCTGTGACCTTGAAGCACAATAGCTTCCTTTCTACTAATAAAGAAATTTTAAAAAATCCCCTTTTTCCTAACAAACTTTTTCTCTTTATCAATTTCAGTGTAGCCTAAAGTAAAACCGTTGATAGTTATTTAACTATAGTTCTCTTGAATCCGCATTGCAAAAAAGATTTAGTGTCGACATCTTTGTTCATCGTTTGACCTATATATTTTTAAATATAATCACCTATGTAAATGGCGTATTGGTCGAAGGAAGAAGTCATGGATGGCGTCACGTAATATCCAGGATCGAGAGCGCCAAAAAACTGCAAACTTGCTGAACTGTTTCACCTTGACACCAGATATTGATTTCGTCGAGATGGTAATGGCAAATTGGCGGCGAACCTTCGCTGTTGGGGAGATACTTAAAAAAATATCATTTTCCACTTACGCCCTTATACTCTAGACCGGTGGAAACTGCAAGCGCGTATCGCACAGGGTCGTAACTCGCAAAGAAATGTTTATAGTTTCAGCTTTTGATCTTGCGCTAGATGCGTCCGTTCCTCGGTAATGGCTGACGAGGGAAGGCTCAGGGTTAGAAGGGTAGTTCGTTATCATAATGAGAATCGACCTTTGTGTTGTTGTTATGCAACATACCTCTGTGCCCCTAGAAAGAGTAACATGTCTTAAGACGATGGCAAAAATCCTAATCAACCTCCTTTGTTGAATGTATGCGAATGATATTCAGGCTCGTTACTTGTCGAAGGCGAATGTCATTTCTATGCATTTTGCAAACGGTTTCCTGATTTTTGTCCATGCAATGTCATTTCGTCTAGGGTAATTGAACTGCCGATTCCTGTTCTTTGTCTCTCAAGATCGTGCTTTTAAGTTGTTTTTTGACGTTTCATCGTGCAAAGAAAACTCAAGGGTTGCGAAGATAGTTTTTGAATACAACAGACTTCACATGTATTTGATCGAATTCATGATACCTTTTTGTTACTTGCTCTTGCTTTTTTTAAAGATGTGTTTCTTAAGCGTTAATTTAACTATCAACGACGATAACATTAGTTTAAAGTTTGCGTTGTAGACGCTATTTTTAGGTTACGGACAAATTTTTGCATCAAAATAAATACATAACACAAGTTTTTTTTTTAAATAAATCGACGTATTAACTCATAAAACCTAACAGCTACTGTGTTTTTTTTAAAATTCCCAATCTTACAGCAGTTTAATTTTTTGGGGCTACGATTTCCATCTCCAAAATAAGGTATAAATCTGAAATAATACCAGGACAACATCTGCATTGAAAATAAAGAACTTTGGCTGTAAAATACGCCAATAAAGCTATGCTAATACCAAAAAATAAAGTGCCAACACAACAGCATGAAAACTGTTACACACAAAATGGCGTCTAATAATGGCATTGTCTAAACTAGTAGAATTTGGTTGCAAAACCTGCGCGCGCGCCGCTTGACTCACGCTGGTTGTGTGGGATAACAAAATAGCTTCTCGTTTCGTTCACAGAGATTTATGCGTTACTTGATCTAACTGATTTTGGTTAACAGGATCTGTGGGTTACGTTTTGGGGTGATTTGCAATTTATATTGGTTTAATATTAAGGTTTTAAGAATGTTTGTACGTTAACACCAATAATCTACCTAGTTCCAAACAAAGCATGCTTTGTTTTTTGACTCGGATTGGACTCGAACGCGAAAGCCTTGCTTTTTCAGTTTCTTGAGTCTTTCTTTGATGACAGCTTTGGTCTAGTGGTCTGAGGTCCAGACTACAAAAACGGATGTCGCGGGTTCAAATCCCGCTAGGGGCAAATGTTTGTGTGATGAGCACGAGCATTTGTACCTAAGTCATGGGTGTTTATTAATGAATTAAAGTATTTCTATCCGTTATTCTAGCCACCACAAGCTAAGGCAAAGTTTAGGGCTAGGTAATTGGTGTGTTCGTTGAAACAATATTTTTATTTATTTCTCACTTCAACATTGGATACACAATAGCTTTTTTATTGTTACAACCCCCATATCATCCTCAAGGTCTTCAAGAGGTTACAAAAATGAAGTTTGTTCCTTTGAACCATGAAACATTAATTATTCTAATGTCATATAGATTTATCAACATTTTTTCTAAGTTTAGCCAAACAGTAACCGAATGAAGGTGTACGTTGACCACAATCTAAATTAAAACTTCATGTACCATAGACAAATAAAACATTCCAGCCAGTTTTACAACACAACTGGACGTTTATATCGTGGTGTGACGTATACGAAACGCGATACGGTAAAAAACAGGTCTTACGAGGCAGACACGATGTTATTATGTTTCTTTTCAACGTTGCGTAAGCGCATCGGGTGTGAACAAACGAATCTGCGGGGATAAGTACTTTACTATGTACCTACTTACTGACAGGCCTTACGACAGATAAAATGGTTAAGTATTGTTAAAAGTTTGTCATCAATTTATTAGTCATTAGCGGTCAAAGCACATATGCGACTTTCTGGCGCCGCGCTTCAATAGGCATGATGACGCCTATCTTAAATATTTTCATGACCATTGCGTTTGAAAAGCATAGGCCCTATGAAGTTAATACAACCAGTATATTTCCAAATAGCTGTAGAAACCAATTTTCAAATACACGAAATTCAATAAACATTCGCACATGACGTCACGATCATGTATTCCCATACAAAATCTATGGAGGTAGACCGTTTTGACAGATAATAAAGAGTATGTCAACGATTGGTGGTGTCATCTATTGCTGACAGTCGCAAGTAGCGGCGATAGTGTGCTGCAGATGTACCCTGGGCTTTAAAGTTCAATGTTATAATAAATAGTCCCCTGCGAATTCATTTGCGAAAAAATACCTCCTAGAAACATGATTTTAGACAAATTACTATAGTACGGCGTTCGTCTTCGTGAACTCGTTTCTTATGGAATTAACTCAAATAAAAATTCCAATTAAAATTCTTACAAATCTAAGCTAATTTACATTTTATGTTTAGAAAAGCAATCCCTTAAAAATGAGCCTCTGATATTTATTCCCAATTAGCTGAACCTAGGAAGCAATCGGCAGTATCGGAGTGCATCATAAAAATGCACAATCCATCCAGCACTTAGTATTTAGAACGGCCACTATACCAGTCTGACTAGATTTTGTTAAGGGCCAGCTTACGCTTAGACAAATTATCTGTAAAGGAAGTGCAGAAAAAATAACTAACTTGACACTGTTATCTGCATTCTCACACGGTCACGACTGGTGGAGAATGAATTGTGGCATTAAGCTTTTGAATTGTTTTCCTATCGGTGCAGTAAAGTTTAAACAAATAAATAAATAAAAACTGATACCTACAAAATTCTATTACATTTTTAAGTGCATTGGTGTCTAGTTTAAAATCTACGTAAAAAACAGTTTTACTTCTGCTTGTACTAAAATTAATATCGTTGTGAAATATTCAGAGACGGTCATGTGAGGATTTTTCCAACGTTGTTACCGGAAATTGTCCTTTGATCTGAAATAATAAAAAAGCTGATTAATAATGGCACACCTATTTATATTAAGAAGATAAATGTGCTTAACCAACACTTATTTTGTGGCTACGCCGTGTAAGCCTAAACCGAAAAAAAAACGTACAAACCACACCTTAAAACATTTTTATATTCATAATAATAAATAAAAATAAATGAATAAAAAATAATATTTTTATATTCATAATAATGAAGAGTAGATTCAAAAACATCAAGTTCTCTATCTTATGTAAATGTTGAAGCTTATTAAGTGTCCTCTTAAGATATATCCTTTCCATATTTTGAGTAGGCGTCGCCTTAACAGCGAGCTATAAATATGTCAAGAAAAAGCATCAATTAAAAAGGCTCCTCTTATGCATTAAATCAACGTGAGACAGTTTCATTAGTGCTTTTCCATGACCCTTAACTGTATGTATATAGGGTGCATTTTAACTTTTTACTGTGACGGTCAAGATGCTGTATTCTAGGCCCTGAACACTTCATTAGTTTGTATCTAAATAATTGTTTGTATGAAGATGAAGTACTTACAAGTTTTAATAATTTCGCTGACCTCGTTAAGATAACTGTACTTTTATATTAGAGTTTAGAGGAGGTAGGTACTTCTACCTTACATTATAAAAGTTTTTTACGATTCATTAAAATTTGAAGCTTTTTGTGACAAAGCACATGGCATAGGATAGTATTGTTGCAGTAGGAAAACGCAACTGTCTGACGCGGAAATCGAACCCGCGTCCATAGGAATCTAGCCTGTGTGCATATTGACATCTTTAGTTTGCAACTAAAAATCATAAAACCGTATAGAATAAAGATACCAAGCACATTTTATATTTTAAAAGATTAACAAAAAATAATAAATTACTTAAATTAAAACAGGAACTCAACCGTGCACACATGAAACATTGTTATTTGAAAATATTTAATTGAAAAGTTTTTAGTACGGTAGGTACCTACTTTAAAATAGACAAAAGTTAACCAGATCAGTCTTTCTCTTCGCATCAAATCATTTCGCATGCGCATTCCAAGCCTGACAATCGGAAAAATGAAAAAAAAACTGTCAAAAATCTTTAATTAATCATGAATTTATGGACGTAAAAATTTGATCTCAAAAGCGTAACGTCACTTAAAATGCTATTAAATAGGCGTGAATCATCAGCACATAAAGTATTTCATTTAAATAATGTCATCTCTAATAACAAAGTTGTCGGAAAAATAAATAGGTCCTTAAATTGTTTACAGACCGAATAAGGATTAAGTGTTTACTCGACATAATAACCACGTCTTCAATATTTGTAAGCTCCACCATTAAATTAATGCACATCATAGCTCAGTGGTGGTCTAAAAAGACCGCGAACCCAAACAGGAAGACATTCCCGCGACGCGAGCGCCCCTAGCGGCACCGGACGGTACTCCCGTCGCTTTCTTTTCGCCCGTCCCGTTCGCACGTGCGCGCGCGCATACGTTTTTGGCGCAAGAGCGGGACGGCGCGAAAAAAATGGAGAACGCACATGTGGGGTGTTTCTTCTTATTTTTCGCAGTTCGTTCGCCTCGGGTATCCGCGTTTAGGTTCCGCGGTGGGATGTTGAGACTAACAATAATTGTGAGGATGTTAGATATTGTGTGTTAGCAAATTATGGGGTTAATAAATGTGCTGTGCTTTCGTTTTTTTGGAAAATGACAGCACCAAAAGCGAGCTGCACTGCAAGCAATTAAGAAAAAATACTGATTTTTAATAAAGCCCAAAATAACTTTTTTCGATGAACGGTTTTTGATCCGTATAAGCTTACATGAGAAGAAAGAGAAATATCCTTAAATTACACACATATAACCACACATCAAAAACAAAATCAGGCACCATTTTTTTTAAATTAAAAAAGCAAAAATGCTGTGATGCTGTGATTTCAACATAGATAGTATATAAAAAAACTAACATAATCTGATAAAGAAACGTAAAACAACATAGATCTCACAAAACGCACGGAACTAAAACACATTTATCCCGCTCACACTTGCCCCAAACTCTTGTTGCTCGTGATCGTGCATCCCTTTCCCGCGTAGGCCGTTGCGTGGGCGCTCTGATTTATTTTTCAACTCGGATAAGTTTTCTAATGTTGCTTTTTTGCTTCGCGATTCTAAGCGGGGAAATGTTTTCTTTTTATTTTTATTTTGAGCGAAGATATTATTAGAAATTATGTTCAGATGTGTAAGGGTTAAGAGGACATGAAAGTTCAAAAAGGTTTTTATGATTTTATGAAAGTCCTAGGAGGTATTTGTATACTTAAATAATAATTTGACTAACAGATATTGTACAATACGCAAAGAAACGGACCCAACCCAAACAAAAAATCTCTGGTAATTAGATCCCTATGCCTTCTAATATTATTAATAGGAAAGTCAGACTGTTTGTTTAAACTGAAAAAGAGGATTATTTTGCTTAAAATTTCCACTAAACGACGCCAGCGCAATAACCAAAATACATCCAACTGTAATCACCTGAAACCTCTTTTTCAGCTTTAGTTATGGATTACCGCAAAGTAATGCCTGATTCAATCAACTAGACTTTTTGTTCCTCCTCCCTGTGAAAAAAAACATGTCGTAATATTAAGGACGGATCCTTAATGTTTTTTTTTTGTTTGCACTTTGGTAAGAGGCTGGAAAGTGACATAGGCTACTTTTTTCCGCGACAAAACTACTCAATCCCATGAAAAAATTACCCATTGCTTACCGATTGATGGCGCCACGCGGTAAATTTTTGAGGGCTAAATAATATATAGCCCGGCTATATATGTATGTGGCGTCCATTGTATCAGCGCTGTGAATAAAAAAAAATAAGCATTTGTAAATTTTAAAAAACTTTAAAGTGCTCTACTGAAAAATTTACTAAATTTGAGTTAAAACAGTATCCTTCCAAAGCAGCGATATATTAAAGTCCACGTGGGCAAAGTCACGGGCGGCCGCTAGTGGTGGATAATTTGTTCAAAATTCCTCATCAGTAAGTAGGACGGTCTTATAATTAACTATTTGCTATTAGGACTTTTTGATTGTGTCGCTTGTATATGGAATTTTCGCAAGGATCCGACGAAATGGATAATTTATTTCTAATCCAAATATCTTCAAAAACAATTAAAAACTGTTCTCCGTGATAATAATAATTAAGCTTATCTGTTAACTTTAGGACTATTATTGAAGAAGAATAATAACAAAATATGATCTTGCTTCAAACTTAGATACATAAAATAAATAAAAAAATTAAATAAAATATAAAATAAAATATTTATTTATTACTCAGTAAATTTACAAGTAGTTTGGTACATATTTTGGGTTGTAATCTAGCGAATACATTTAGTTGTCTTATTGTATTTAATAACCTTACCTGATTGTAACCTGTTTTGTGTCTACATAATAAAATAAATAGGTATCTTAGACAAAAAGCACAGTGACATCAAATTGTTGTATTCCCGTACAAATTAAATTTAAGATAGCTTTTCAACAGACACTGAAAGTATTTCAATGATTGGCAGTCTAAGACCCTGTTTCCAGTAGTTAACACAGTTTAAAAAAAAACTCTGTACGTACATTGGCCTAGATACTAGGTCCCCAACCTTTGCGAAACCGGTACCTAACATCTACAACACTACAAATACTTATAGTACCTCACTATCGCCCACTTGAATTTCTAATGGAATCTATTATCACAAACTTAATATAAAATTAAGTAATCTTAATTTTATATCTCAGTGCGGAATCGGATTAATTAAGGACTCAATTAATAATTAAATTTTCTAATCAAGTTAGCAGTAAAAAGATTTATCTGCCTTAGATTACAAGACGCATTTACCGACCTATAGTGATGGGGTTATTGGAGTACCGATATCGATAAAATGTATCTTAACGGTACAAGAGTACGCCTAATTGGATCCGGAGTAACGTGAATAGATTAACAGTTGTATTGCCAGTTTGATTTATTGGTAGAGAAACAGGACGAGTTCTATTATATGCTTATTGTTTTTTAACCGTTCTCATCCCACTGCTGAGCATATTTATTTCTACAGGACTAAACAAAATGTACATACTCAACCTAAAATTACAATTGATGTTTAGGCATTGTTATTTACTGTCAAGTAAAAATAAAATATCATAAAAATAACAAAAATGTTACTTTATTACTGTTGTACCGTTAAGATACATGACATCGATATCGGTACTCCAATAATCACCATTACTATAGGTCGCTTAATGCATCTTGTTGTCTAAGGTAGATAAAGCATTTAACTTCTTACTTCATTAGAAAATGTAGTTATTAATTGCCTCCTTAATTAATCTGATACAATTAAGATTTCACTCGTAAAAAATTTCATTTTATTTTTATGATTGTACGAGTATTATTTGCGCCATACAAAAATGTGGTGAACCTATTCAACTTCACGTTTATTTAAGTAAACATACTTCTTTACGTAACACCCAAACTCCAATCAATCATCTGGCGTTCTCGAACCCGCGTTCCAAACTATCGATATATTTCCACAACACTACTACTCAAGACCCGAAACAAAGGGTAGTTACCTCGGAGACGATAAATATAAATCTTTTCTGTTTACTTTTAATGCGGTTCGATGGCAAGAAACGAGGCTGGCTGTCCATTCATCTGTTTGTGTTGTGACGTTGATGCCCCGAAACGTGGGGTTTGTTAGACTGCACCATTTCAGCAAATAGGCCGGTTTTCCACTCAGATCTGTTTGTGCAATCTTGGGTTACCTTTGTAGGGTAAAATAGGATGTCAGCAAAAGTGCAGACAGATTTCTAGACCCAAATTAGGGCAAAATGGTTCTCGTTTTTAATCCCTCACGAAAAAGGGTGTTATAAGTTTGACCTATGTCTGTTTTGTTTGTGTGTCTGTCTGTGGATTGTATTTAAAAATATATATATGAAAAACTATGATTGTCATGTCTTATGCACGGAAATTATAAAGCACCTAGCATAATAATGCTTAGTCCGATAATTAAGTAAGTTCCTATATTTTTAGCATTAACAATGCAAATTTCTTTACAATGTGAAATTAAAACACACTTTAATTTAGTCTAGATCTAGTCATTTTACAGTCACTTCTGAGGTAATATAATTAATAGTATCAGGCGTTACTTTGCGGAAATCCATAATTAGTATTAACATTGAAAAATTACTTAGCTTTAGATTTGAGGTGTTAAGGTTTTCAGTCCTGAGATTTTACTGAGTGAAAAAAATTGTTTCTAAAATAAAAGCTTACCTTCAAAAGTCTTACATTTCCAAAAGTTCTTATTTTGACCTCTTCCTATGAATTTCTTGTTCTTGCTTGCATCTTTAGTATTTGCCTTCAATAAGTTTTTCCTTTAGGATCCGTAATTTTATGTATTTTTCCATTTTCATCTTTACTGGCTACACTAAAAATTATATTAAATTTAAATTTTTAAAATTTCGTAATATATCCCACGTCACTAGATAATTAGAGCTCCTAGATAAATAAATATACCTAGGTATAGTCAAAACGATGTTTGTCTGAAAATAGACTTATCTAGACGCACACAAAGGCAGTGCACTCACACGCATGCGCTCTGATAAGGGAATAAATGTGCACTGTTTATTTATAAGAAATCCTGTATTCATAACCCGAGCACCGAATAAGTATAGTGCCTTTTTTGGGGCGGTGGACGATCAACTTTGTCAGTTTATACATAACTGCTTGTAGTATACAAGCAATTTGTAACGGGACGATATCTGTGAACTCAGTCGAGACGAAGTTATATGGGATTAAAGGTAGATATAGGACAAGGTTTGGTCATCCGCCGCCCTCGAAAAAATACACCAATCGTCCATCTAAATCAAAGTAATTTAAAGAGCTTTTCTATTTTATGAATATCATTAGGTATTTAACAGTTTTCTAAGATTTTAACTATAATGAGGCAGAGGATATAAATCCTAAAAACATATAATAAAGAATGCTGGATAAGCAAACGAAATTAAGCTCATGAATGGTCAAGGAAGAAATAACGTTTACTTAATGACTTCTTTTATCTTAGAGTTTAAAGCAGACCAAAACTTTCTACGCCACAAGTGCGCGATTTTTTTACTCCTATATTATGACGGTTGTGATTTGAAGTTTTGTAGGACAGTTAAAATAAAAAGCACATAACGAGCCGTATCAGCGTGTCAGAAAGAAGGCAGCAATATTTCTACAAAACAAGAATCGGACTATAGCTACGGCCATTGCAGCTTTTTTCCACTCGTCAGGGCGGGGTTATCGCGGAAAAGTGGTGCATTTTTCAAAATTTTATCAAAGAGCACACACTGATAACACACACATGCGTATCTAGTGATGTGCAGTAAGTGCAGCGTCAGTCGAAGATGTTCTTTACATTGTGTCGGAACTTAATCGAGAAATATAAATTATTACGGAACTTTCTTAAAGTATGTTCATAGTGTTTAAATAAATCATAATAACAAGCAGTTTGATTGGATTCGGATTCGGAGAGTCGGACTGTAAGAAAAATGTTTTATTAAAACTGGAAAAAAAATTCTTCACATTAAGAAATGCGTGTCACAAATTGACAATATTTTATCAAAGCAAGCGCATTATAGCAAAGCAGGACATCACATAAAAGGTATTGCCTATTTAAATAATTAATTAACCCTCTAATATCAAATACGAGCAATAGATGAACCTAAACACCATGGTACAAAAAGCCAGCTAACTATTTGTTTCATTACTGAACAAAACCACAAAGTTTTTTACACCAAACCTAACCCTTAAATGACGCTTCATCAAATTCTAATAACGCCAAAATCTAGCGTTTATCAGATAAAATGGCCGCTTACTATTATTAAGTCTTGCATTAGCGATTATTTTGCAGGTTTTGTCGTCGTTTCGACGAGTCCCGCCCACATACTATAATTGGTCGTGTTGAACAAAAAACCTCATTCATTATTGGTTTGAGTTTGCTCCTTGAATATGATTATTTAGGTTTTTGCACTAAAGAATTTGATGGGGGAGTGTTTAATTCAAATCCATTGAGTCTTGGTATGGCGAGGTTTTTATAGACATAGAGTATAGTAGCGGGAATGCAATTGCTGTTTTTTTTATATAATTTTGGAAAATCGAAGAAAAAGTTGAAGTTTCTTACTTGGTGTGTTCCAAGGTACATTGAATAACTTTTTTATTGTAGTTTACAATCTTTTTAGAGAACTATTAAAACTATGCTTAGCATACTTAATTACCATGATAAAGTCTAAAAGTTAAATATGGAACAACTTCAAAATAACTCACGGTGCGCACTATGAAAGTTTGTATTACACTCTTGCTAATCAGTTTGCAGTGTGAAAAGTTGCAAAATAATCCTAATAACTTTGACAAATAAAGGCAATAACAAAAAAAGCCTTCCTATGAAGTGGTAGTACCGAAAAATAATTTCTTAAAAACAAATGTGTAGAAAGTCTACTAGGTACTTGATTTAAGTTTTAAGACTTCGAATTCGCATCACTAGTCTATAAAGTAGACCAAGGAGCTTAGGTCTTAAATCATAAGAGCATAACTTCAAATAAAACATAATCAGTTATTAATTTTACTTCTCAAGCATTAGGGGTGAATGTTGAATATGGTGTAGAGGTTTTTGAAACGTATGTGTTTCGTGTAAAAATGCATTTTTTCGTTAGAAAAAAGATAATAATGTCTGATGTTTTAAACGGAAATTTTATATCTTGCCGCGGCGGAGGGCGGTTGCTTTTTCGCCATTTTGAAGGTAAAATTTTCCACTACTTATGTAATCACTTTTTTGTACTTTTTCGTCGAAAAAGTAGGCATGTTTTAGTTATAGGACGTGTTTTTGTTATATAATGCGCAGTTACGAATAATTAGGTTACTTACTTTTTTTTTAAATGTTTTTTTTTTGCTTAACAGATATTTTTCCAATATTTCTAATAATATAATAAGTACCCGAAATTTCTTAAAACCACTTTTTAAAAAACTTTTTTTATTCGCATAAGAGCAAAGTCCAAATGTTATCTTTACCAGGTCAAGAAACAGTGCTTAAATACAATACTTTATCAAAAATCATTTATTAAGGCCAATAAGACATTATTAAAATTTTCATTTAGTTATGCTTCTCGATAGTAGATGGCATTGTTGAATTAGAATATCATTAACAATTACGATAATTGTATTTAAGCTTACAAGATGATAAAATCTTATAGGAATACAATGATGACTTAACTCTTGCGATGATTAATAGAAACGTTTGGTCCCCCATTAGCCCGTAAAAAAACTCTTAACTTCTTTCTTATTGCAGCACGCATACGCTAAAAATAACTTTATAAAATTCGGTTAAAATATGATGGCTTTCAATTAAACAATTACCTAATAATGAGTAACCTACATATTTACGGAGAAGACACACTAAGATTATTTTATTTTACTAAGAATTTTATTAAATTGTGCTCCTTGAATAAAAATTATTAACTTTATTCATATATATTTTTTTACTTAACACAATATTGTTTCCAAAAAAAGAGAATTAAAAAAATGTCACAAAAAACAAAAGAATATGGCTAAGAAACAAAATGAGTTTTAATGTTAAACAATCTGTCGGCTTAACGGCTCCACGCCTATGCCTAAAAAAAGTCACCCCACAGTTCAGAGAGCATAAAAAGAACGCGGAAGTCGGTGCCATGAAAAAGAAAGAAAAAAAATAGGGCGGCACGCGCCAATTATGTTTTTTTTCGAACACCGTTTAAACATATTACTTTTTTTATTGGTACAACGCGAGGGTCAGTTTTTATTCAACTTTTTTGATACGGACTATTTTGACGCGTGCTTTTTTTTCATTGGTCGTAACGATTAGTACGTGGGATTTTTGACACGCAATGTTTAGACAGGGAGAGTTTTTTAGGTTTTTTGTTGTGTTTTTTCTTTCGATTGGTGTGCTGTGAATTGATATTTGAGCTACTGTTTAACGGGCCGTTTGATGGATGGTTAGCGTTTTTACGGTTTGGTTAACACTTTTTTTTGTAAAAGAAGAAAGGTTTTTTTTCTTAAGCTTATTACTCAAGATTTATGCATGTGCCTATGAATGATTAATAGGCGACACTTTTTTCTGTTTCCTCAAACTAAGTAACTTTAACCTTAACAAGACTTTATTTTAAGGTCAACAATTACCATATTTCGGTGAGTGGCACATAAATCTCATTTCGCATTTAATTACTTAATCTATTTACTCATGCACATAGGTATATAAAATCACGTCATTTACGCAATAAGCCAAGAAAACTTACAAAATTAACTTACATTTTTTTTACACAACACGACAATTTCTATTGATTAGCCCCGTAGTTTCTCTCCCCCTTCCCCCAAAAAAGAAAGGGCTAAATCGGTAAAGTTATCGATCATACGCACAAGAGCCTTTGTTTCGTGCCACACTTGTCACGGAATCGTACCATCAATAATATTATACTGTGGCCCCATTTAGTGGAAAAGGACATTGATTTTTTTATTTATTTATTTAAGCTTTATTGCACAACTACTAACTATGTACAAAAGGTGGACTTAACGCCGTAGGGCATTCTCTACCAGTCATACATTTAGGCTAGGCAGAAACGATTAGTGGGCGGTGCGACAAAATTAAATAAAAGATGATTGAAGTTAAAAAAAATTAAAGTTGGAGGATTTTTTGCAATGCAGCATTTTAGGGTTAGTAAAAATATAGTATAGTAGTAGGTATAGTATAGTATTTTATGTTCTAAAATTATTGGGTTTTTAACAAAAAAAAAATTTCCAAGCCATACCAGTTATTTTTATTGTGTTCCTAAATGACATCAAATATGCAACAACTGTCATAGGTATTAAGAGTAAATGATTTTTTTTCAAAAAACGAAGTATTTAATAAATAAATAAACAAAAAAATTGTCAAGCTATACCAGTTATTTATTAATGTGTTCATAAAATGACATCACTTAAGCAACTGTAATAGGTATCATTGACTAAAAAAAATATAAGAATTAAATAAGTAAATAAACAAAGCGCCTTTAAATACCATAATTTGTTTCTATAAATAACTTGAAAACAGTTACAAAATAACGCGATAAAGTTGCGATACGACAACACGGCGATCGCGTGCAGACTTATGCCCGCACACACTATAACTCAGCTAGAGTGGTTAGAGGGTCTACCCAGGGCTGTGAGACTTTTTTCCTGTAGACCATTTTCCTGGGAAATTCAACAGAAAAAATAAATACTCATAAAACGAAGACACTTTCACTTTTTCATTACTAACAAACATTGCTATTTGGGCTATTTTGCAAAAAAATATATTGTAGCCTTGATCTGTCATCTGTCAGTAAAATCATGAACCACATGAACATAAAGTCCCAAGTTATATTATTGTTCAGGATTATGTTTGTAGATGATATAGTGGATTTATTTGAAAAAAACGTACCCTCAATTTCTTCCGATTAAATTCAAAGATGGCTGATTCAAAATTAATAACTCAAAACATATAGAAAGTCAAAACTAATATTATTTTGAATTAGGTCGATTCATATTTAACAGTCGCTATTGAAAAATCATCGCTTGGGGCGCGTTCACATATCGTCGCTTGCCTCTCTAACTGACGTAACTGACATTGAGCAAAATGTTCAGGGCAAGCTTTATTTGGTTTATGGTTACCTAAAATCGGAGGCAGCTCAGCGTTTATCAGCGTGAGCAAAATTAAAATCTGCCCATATATTGATCATATAGAGTACTTCGTGTGGGCATAAATTTTATTTAAATATTATTATTATTATATAAATAATAAATTTTCAAAGCAGATACGTCTCTTTGAGAGAACTTTGTTTTCGATTTGGACAGTATTGGTTGTAACTTACGTCGGGCAATTTGTACTACAAATCATGTCATAAAATTCAGGGTATAGAATTAATCAGTTGTAATCAAATTCCAAGTTACAAATAACAAACACGTAACCATTAGGTATACTGATAGTTTAAAAATATTTGAAACTAGCTGTGCCCGCGACTTCGTCCGCGTGGAATTTTAACTGTTACCGCCTTCACCGCGTGGAGGTACTCCCAGCCTATGCTACTGTTTAACATGACCCAAATGCAGGCATACCTGCGACTCTATAACAGGTACACACAATGAGTTCCCTTAGTTAGGTAGGGTGATTAATTCATCCCAAGTTTAGGCCAGTTAACACTTAGTCACTTGGCGTGAGTTATTATATATTTCACTGTCTAGGTAAAACTCAATCAAATGAAAAAATCCCATCAAATTCAGTCCTGTAGTTTCTGATATTCAATTTCCTGCCTACACTCTTAGTCTATTGGCGTGATTATTGCAAGTGATGCTGAGTCAAATAAAAAAAGTCCCATTAAAATCGGCCCAGTAGTTTCCGAGATTCAATTTTCTGCCTACCCCCTTAGTCTATTGGCGTGATTATTTCTATCCTTCTTTACCTTCCAAGTAATGTTGAGTCAAATAAAAAAAGTCCCATTAAAATCGGTTTAGTAGATTCTGAGATTCAATTTCCTGCCTGCCCCCTAAGTTCATCGGCGTGATTATTTATATCCCAGTTTACTCTCCAGGTGATACTGAGTCAAATAAAAAAAGTCCCGTCAAAATCGGTCCAGTAGATTCTGAGATTAGCCCGGACAAACAGACAGACAGACAGACAGACAGACAGACAAAATTTTTAAAAATTGTTGTTTTGGCTTCTATTACGGTAATTAAGACCCCCTGTAACAATTTTTCATAAAAATCTTCAATGTACAGAAATCGATCTTTTACAGTCTTATTATAATATGTATAGATTGTAACAAACATTTTATATTTTTGTGTAAATTTAACAAGAGTTTGTAACTTAAGCTCAAACAACAGTTTTTTTCTATAACGTCATTGTTTAAAGTTTAAGCATAATCAACATCTGTTTAATTAGATTATCTCTCGAATCATGAAAAAGTAACTTTGCTAGACGATCATCTGCAACGGTATATAACGGAAGAATAAAGAACGGTTTGTTGTTGGCAATGGTCAGTTTTAAAGTACAGCGTTGTTGGGTCAGTTTTACGCACATGAAATGCGGTCATTTCCGTCCGATTGATTGGCAGCACTTTATCATCACTTCGAACTGAGAGAAGACTTTTTGTGTTATCAGGTAAAAATATCTGTACTGTGCTGTGCATACAAAATACAGTATTTCGGATTCAGTAAAAAGGATCCGATAAAAGTATCTTTACCTACTGTGCTGTGCATACAAAATACAGTATTTCGGGTCCAGTAAAAAGGATCCGATAAAAGTATCTGTACTATGCTGTGCTTACCTAATATAGTATTTCCTAATATCCATTTTACTGAATCCGATAAAAGTCTCTGTACTGTGCTGTGTGAATAATATCTCCAGTAGCGACGGATTTGTGAAAACGGACGGTATGTGTGAACACACCCTTAGGCGTACAACGCGCACAGTTGTTCAGATATAGAGCAGAAATACAGGAAATTTCTTCAGACTTGTAGGCACAGAATAGGGACCCTGGAATCACGTGATATGTCAGTTTGCTCCAAACTGAGCCATATCTTTGGAAATTGGACCCAGGTGTTATATCTCGGACATTCGAGCCATGATTATGAGTTATACGACTAATTCTAAACTTATAGTAGTCTATTTTATTTCTTATTAAGTGTCGTCAGTTTCAGCTTGCTAATTTTGTACTTGCTAACCAAAACAGATCAGTTTAAAATATAATTAAACACACTTAAAGAAATAAATCAAATTGCCACAGGCAACTTCACAAGAAATTGCACAACAACAATATTGAACAATTTGGAAAAAAGAGTGTTTTTGAAAAAGTTTTTATATTTTTTGTTAAAATATTCAATACTTATATTAAAATCCAGGTGGCTTATAATTGGCACTGCTCTTTACGCACTCACAAAACAAAGTAAACTGACATTATGAATTTAGATCATAGGTTGTAACCTAGGTTCTTTGTTGTTTGTACAGGTAGGGTTGGGTTTTAAAAAATCATTATTTTTTTCTGCTCTAACCAATTAGAGTAAGCTACGTCAAAGGTCAAAAAAATCAATAACAGATCATGGTGATCTTGAGATGAATATAGACTACCAAAGTTCCCTGAGTTCAGACATCTTCTTTTAGGAGTTATGTGAAACCAAAATAAGGTAAACCAAAAAAAGGATTCAAATTACATACGTTTATCTGAAATAAATGGAATCGAATTGAATAATCTAACTGATTGAATAATTGGTAAAAAAAAGTCGGTCTCCATACTTTTTGCTTTAACCCTTCACAGTTCTTCCGAAAATGATTAAAAATAGTCTACGGTGCGTGCGGACGGGGTCATTACGAACAAACTTTTTCATCGACCGAACTTTCGTTTCACTATTTAAAACTTTACCAACTACTACCTAGCTAATTTGCTATAAATTATCAGTAAAAGAAAGTCTTTACAAAAGTTAAATTGTGTATACTGATTTATTTAAGGAACGCACGAGGTAGTTTGTACGACTTTGAGCCTAGCCCAGAGGATTTACTTTAACTTTGACCCAATAAGTGAAAAGTTTGAACTCCGAACAATTTTATTTTGATTGCTATATGACACAGTCGGCATAACAATAAACACAACACAGTAAAATAAACTTTTTACTGGTAAAGGGACAAAGTTGACCCCCTGGGTTAAAGTAATACGCAGGCACGGTATCAAAATTTGGGTCATTTGGGTCAAGTTATTTTACACACTAAATTATTGACTAATCTTGATTTCCCAATTAATAATAACTTACTGACTATATTATATGAGATTTTACTTGCATAACTCATAATGTTAAAATTACTTAAATTTATCTTTTACCAAATCTTTTACCTATTAGAAGTGAAAACTATATATATTTTTATAATTTTATAAAAAAAAAACTTCCAGCAAAACCCATGCTGATGGATTTCATTTAACTAAGCAGCTTACTATCCAAGCTAAAACAATTCGCAGCACCAACTTACCTACGATATTCGTTCATATCCTGAGATTGCGCAATTCATAACCCTTTCTCACGACCAAAAAACTTCCTCAATCAAGTATCAAAATTCACCAAACAATGGGTACCTCACTATCTTACAATCTTGTCTTTGAATCCCATAGCCAACAAAAGCTAACCCTTAAATGCGAGCTGCACAAAAAGTACCCAAACCCGTTCTATGACAATCATTTGTTTTATTCGAAAAACAAAAAAATAGGCGACAGTATTAGTACCCTTGTGAAGGCATTCCAAAATTAAATTTGCATAATTTTTGAAGGGTCAAATAGGTCTTTTGTGACAAGTTTTTTCTTTCTTTTTGAGAGCGGAACTGATTAATAAAAGCCGTGTAGGTATATTGTTACGACTATTTTTGAGTAGTTGAAATCGTGATGAGATTTGAGGGTTAGTCGGGAAGCTGTGAGCTGTTCTTTAATAACCTTTGCCATCTAGATATTTACAAAAAAAACGGTTTAAAACATTTTCTTGGGATGATTCATGCTCTACAATCCATGTTTATACAGTTCAAGCTACGACAAACGAGACACCTTATGGGTATTAATTTAAAAAATATATACCGTTTCACGCAATTTATTTATTTTACTGGCCTAACCTAGCTAACCTTAGATAAATACTAAATCTTATTCGAAAATAATCACCACAATAAACATTTAAGAATTTATCACCTTTTTAATTTTATTGCATAATTGTGTTTTAAAAATAAGAACTTGCAACATATAAGTTTGTATTTGGAGCGGAAATTACACGATTAATATACTTAATACAGAACGTACGAACAGCTGTCTCGATGTGGCCATGCTACAGTGCTCGCAAAGTTTAATACAGAGATGGATGCAAGCGCTTTTACAATAAAAAAATTAAATTTGAAAAATAAAAATTTTACTTATGTCTACTTTTGACTTTTCATTGACAAAATAAAGTTTTTTTTGTAGAAAAACTGTACGCTTAGCCTTTAACATAACGGCTTGCGAGTTGTCTCTAAATTTTACAAAAAGTATAGAAATTATAAATGAAAATAAAAAGCGCTCTACAAAATATCTTATTAAGCCATTGAGAGAGAGCCTAGACACAATAGAAATAATATTGTTTGGGGGTCACCAGTGACCACCATGGCGTTCAATGTGCTCAATTTTTTTAGTAATTTAAAAATCAACCATTTCGCCAAAGACACAAAAAAAAGAATCAATTATATAAAAACCACTACTCATTGCAAGTTAGATTACCCCAGACACTTACACCGGTAATATCTTTTAATGCTAGTCTTTCCTCAGAGAACTAATAAACTAGATCTAGTCACAACTTATTTAATTTATACTAACAGACATGCAATTTAAAGTAAAGAAAATATGTTTCATTAGTTTTCTGCGCAGTCAGAGTCGACAGTGTCATCATTTTTTAAAGATTCAATCACCTATTTACACAGTGAGTTACTTTTTTAAGCTCCGTTGGCTTTGTAGCGGATCCATTGCATTCCATTAGAATCAAGTATTTTTTGCTAAATTTATAAGTTAGACACTGTGTGAGCACCACAACTAGGTATTAACGAAATTCTAAAGTTGTATTAAAAATCTAAATCTTAAGTTCACTAGTTAATTATGTAACTATAAAGTTATTTACTAAGTACCTACAACATTTTTAAATTTAAAAAAACATACTAAACAGCTTCACAATGCTTTTGCGACAAAACGTTTATTCTAAAACATTTTTTAAAATATTTTTCAAGTTTTTAATACCAGAATTCGTAATACCAGAATTTTATGAAGCACCAGGATTGCGGGCATTGTAGAGGGGCCCCTAAAGAGCGGGGTCACTCAGGCAGGGTCATTGTTTCCGATATTATTACTATAGCCGCAGCCCCCGGCTCGCCTCGGATATGTCATAACGGGATTGGTTACAAACTTCCTACATCACAGTAGGATTATTTGGATGGTATAAAATTTTATTTGGTTCTATTTTTTTAGTGAAATCAAATCTTAAATAGCATCATTTTTGCGCCACAATATTATCTTGTTGACAATACTAGTCATATTTTGATTCAATTTGCAAAATAGTATCTTTTTTTAAATTTCCAGTTTTGTTAGCTATTGCAACTAAATTCAACTAAAATTGATATGATGTAAAGAAAAAAAAAACTAGTATCTACATAATTTTCTTTTTTATTTATTAGAAAGGTACTTTTATATACAGAGAGAGTCTACAAATTTTTATTAACGGCTTTTTTGGGACTGTAAATACCAAATAAACATTTGCCAAGTATTTTATTGTGTATTATCGGATGATGTAAGTACTAATTTGATAACTCTCGTCTGCATCTTTCTATACCTTTTTTATTAATAAACGCTCTACTTCAAAAACAAAAATAAACCGCACACACTGGGTTCACAAAACACTCGGGTTCGTATTTAAAGCAGAACCTTAAGATAAAACACGAACCATTTTCTAATAGGGATCGCTACCCTTACGCGGAGAGGAAAATGGTTCGGAAAATGGCGTCATGGTTCGCGGAAATATTTAGCGCTACAGTTTTCTTAGAACCATTTGGTGAAATTTTAAGAACCATCGCTTGGATTTCGAGCTAGTGAATTAAACAAATAAAATTCGGCATTGGTTTTCTTTTGACATGAAAAAATAAATGATAAAAAAAATTGTTTAAACAGTTTTACAACCTTAAGTCAAAAGGTTCCTGCTCATACTACATAATTAATTAATTAGCTTTGGTACTTCATGACGAGAACCATGGTTTTGTTATTTTACACGGCGCTACAACCATCTTCTTTTCGTTAATATTGAAACCAAGTTTACTAGGAATTCCGAGTTATGTATTTTCGACATTTTATTAGTAGACAATATTTGTGGAATACCACAAAAAAACTTTTTGCCTCGAAAACTGGCAGAAAAAAATGTGTTTAAAAAAACCCAACTTCGCAATTTAAAAATCGAACACTTGTACTGACGTAGCACAACCGTCATGGTTGGGTGTGCAGTCACTCCCATAGACACGCCTGAAGTCTCATTGTCTTTGCCTTATGTACAGTCTACCACTGATCAGGATACCTATCTTCGTGGCAAAATCGCTTTTATTACAACTGAATATGATGGCGCAAGTTGAACTTGATATGCTGATGTGAGCTGATGATTTCTAGATAGGACTAGGTACATGGCCCGCCTATTTCGTTATTGTAACGGCATTTTTAGCGTGTGGGCAGAACTTAATACCTACTAATGATGCGATGGATACAGTGTGTATTGGCTTGATAAGTATTGTTCTTACAATGTAACCGAATGATTTGCATACCTAACCAGAGACTAACACATGACAATACCTAAGTTTTTTTTTTAAATGTAGGGTAAGATTTCTACAAGGGGAAGAATTCTTACAAACAAAAAAATATATTTTTTAAATTTGATATCAGATCATGCCATTACATTTAAATGTATTAAGCGCGTAGGTAATCTCCAGTTATATGAAGTAATAGTTAAATTTAAATCGTAAAAATGTAGAAAGACCACAGGCATATATTTTTATTTAAGCCATATTAAGTGTTGCATTAAAGATTTCCATCGTTTTACAAGTTCTAAAGCTACTTACCACGGAGTCAGATCAATGTTGTTGTTTTTTTTACGTCACATAGAATAAAATACTAAAAGACATACATAGGTAATATAGTCACTGGTATTCATATTTAAAGAGACCAAAAAAGACATCAGTCTATATTGTCAGTCTACAGAAAAAAACAATATTTTAATATTCACCCCACTTAATTTAACATCCTGTATGTTTTATGATATGTCTAGCTGATTGCCTTGGTCTAAGTGCCCGCCTAGTCGCAGATTAGATCTATTATGTTAGCAAATTTTTCATCTAGCTTCATGCATCGTTGCATACAATTTAATCTAAATACATACCGTGGCTATTGTTTACAAAGTACTTACCGATACGAGAAAAAATGTGATGTGTTGGGAGCTCTCAGAGTTTTCCATTAAAACAGTAATAATGATAAATAAATATCGAATGAAATGATTCCATTTCTGTTTTAAGGAAAGCTAAAATTAAGACAAACCTTGTCTTGCATTGTAAAAAAAATTACTGTTATAGTTCATACGCTTTAATTCATTTAAATTAAGATCTGAAAAAAATTCAAAATATTTTTTCTTTGCTACGAGATCGTAGCTAGTAACGCCATCTTTTGAGGGGTAGCAAAAACTAAACGAGCGCCGGGCGACTACGCGTCTGTGACATAATTACGAACCCTTACAAGTTTGTGCTAAGAAAATTATAAGAACCAGAAAAAGCGTGACAAAATGTGTGATTATTTATTTCCGCAGTTCAAATAGAGTTCGTGGCAAATAACTGTCTGAATAAAGCGCGTTTCTCTGTTTTAAATAACTCTACATACATAACTAAAGGCGGGGAAAATAAAAGAAAAAGTTCTGAAAGTCCCTTTCCATCAGTTTAGGTAAAGGAAAAAGCGGTACAAACCACATTAACCCACCGTTGGCTAACACCTCATAGGCTAAGCCCCGCCTGAGTGAAAAAAAAAAGCCATAATAAAAGAGGCGTCACGAAAAGAAATCCCCAAAAACCTAACCCGAAAGGGCGCTATATAAACCTAACAAGCGCGAGCGAGACAAATGCTATTAAGAAAAAATCATAAAGAAACCCATTCTTTTCATTTCCTCCCTCGATTAGAAAAAAATGGGGAGTGCCGTTCGTCTCTTTCTAACCCGTAGGGGTGTAGGGGATGCGCGGTTGCGGGAGCGAGAAGGGTGCCCACCCCGTCCTTCGCGCCCTTTTTAATAGTTCTTATACGGCCGCGGTCCGAGCGGTCCGTCACGCGTTTTTGGGATGTCCGAGCGGGGCGCGCACACGGCGGGCGCCCGCCGGCCGCCGAACGTCTTTTCTTGGCCGGACGCATTTTTCCGCGGAAAAAACGCGAAGCGCACGCGCCCGGCGCCGGTGGGGATGTTCTTGAGGACGTCTAAGGCGGCGGGGGCGGCGCCACGTCTTGCTAGTTGGTGCGGCGTCTTCACCAGGCGCGCGCGTCCGCCCCACCCCGCAAGAAAGCGTCGCGGCGCCCAAGTTTTCCACCAAGAAGTTAGTCGTCGCCCGCCCGCGTCTCAAGGTGGTCTTCCCATTTCCCGCGCCCGCTTTCCCGTTCCCGCCCGATTTGACGTGCGACTCAAACGTACTCCGTGTTCCAGGTCCGAGTCGAAGACGCGTGACGCGCATGAATCGGTTGTGACGGCACGTCCGAAGCTGGAATTCATGTTGAAATACTTCAATGAGAATATATCCCTAGCGCTGCAGGAGAGGTACCGGGACCTCCATGAGTATCGGAAGACGGAAGCGTTAGAGGAGGGATCACCTAGGGAGGCGAAAGTTCCGAAAATAGCGGAGGAGAGTGATCAGGTCGGCGGCGAGGGCGCGTTTGAGCCGAGCGCCGCGCCGCCGTTCCCGCGGTTGCTGGAGGCTCCCAAAGAAGAGGACAGTTTTGTGACCAGCTGGCTGCAGAACTCGTTTAAGATGACAGCAGCGGAAGGGGCCGAGGCGCAGGCTGCTGGGAGTGCTTTGGATTTGCGAGCAGCGCCGCTGTCTTTGCATATACCGGCGTTGCAAGCGGAGGCGCAGAGGCAGTTCAAGATGCAGGACTTCTGGGCCCGGAGCCGGCCAGGGTCACCAGCTCAGGAGCCCATGCCTGAGCCCCACGGGCCGCCGGTGCCGGCGCCTCCCACGCCGCAGCCCCCAGCCACTCCGGACCACAAGATCATGACGGAAAAGCTGGTGAACGAAATTCAGGTGAGTGTTCTTGAATTTTGCTGATAGGTTATTTTTGTGGAATTAGGCAGTGTTAATTTGTTTTAATGGTTGAATTATAAGATGTTGTGATAAGATTGAAAAAGTTTTAAAATAATGAAATTTAAATTTTAAAAATACAAAGTTTTTGGAAAATTCATAATTTACGGCCGGCCGTTCACTAAGTCACCTATTTAGAAAATGGACTATGTCCGAAGAAAAAAAAATTACTAAGTTAACTGCATATTTTTAAAGTCTAAAAAAGGAAAGAATCGTGGTGTAGTTTTCAAAAATTGTAGTGATATGAAATTTATTTTGCGGAAGTAATTTTACGCGTTTACAAACAAACACTTGCCCGACGGCACTGAACTCGCATCATAACAAACTTACCGTTTCAGTGATATTGTGACGTTTCAGATTATTTCGTTATAACTATAAACTTAATAGAAAATATTATTTTAAGATTCAGATTTTCACCCAAAAATAATAAAAAAATATCGAACTGTGCTAAAAGATTTTTGACTACAAACTAATCGCGATCAAATAATTTTGTAAGTGTGTACAATAATTTATAAATTAAAATAAAACCAACGTGTCTCTCTACCGGAGAATCTTGATCAACTGACCTCTAGATATAACGCGTTCTCAAACCAGTTCGAAATTTGAATGATCCCTGCTTCCTCAAAAAAAAGAACAAGAAACACGGCAACATATTGTAAAGCTTTTGAACCAGGGGTTAAAGGCCTTGGAGTCAAACTTATTATTAAATCGTTTTTGTCCTTCTGTCGCATCCGGCCTCACAATGGATATGTAAATTACAATAATCTGTGATAATTCTATTATTTCTGTATTAGCCCGTGATCAACTTGTCGACATTTCGATTTCTTCGACCAAATGTTTGTTTTCGACATATGGCATTTATAATTTTATTGGTGGCGGCCACCGATATCTTTTATTTCGAGCAATGTTTGTACTCTCCTTCCGTCCGTATGTAATTTTAAAAACCAATTGGCCGTAACACGGAACGTCGCATCGAAAAATAAAACAATGCGCGTTCGTAATTCAAACTAAGTCGGGGAATGAACATTAAAAAACAATGGAACTGCAATGGCTGTTCCCAATTCAAATTTTAAAAACAGAAGACGGAAGAATATTACTTTTTAAATTAGTTTCGGATTCGCTCACCTTGCATTTGTCTAGTTCCCACGGCACGGATTAGGGGCTCATTGTGATTTTATTTTTAATTTTTTTGTTTCGCTTTGTTTCACGGAAGGGGTGTTGACAGATATTTGTTGCTGCGAATCTGTTCTCTTTACGATATTTTTTGTTTTAAAAATTGTTTGAACAAGGAACCGGTTTCGATAGTTCATGTTTCGTATTCAAAACTTTTTTTGTCGTAAATAGAGATTTAACGGTTCGTCGCTGTGAAGTAGTTGCGCTTTTGTGGTTAGCTCTTTTTTTAAATAACGGTTAATTAAAATTTGATTTATTAATATTTTCTATTGCGTTGCGTTCTCGAGTCAAGGGTTAGCAATCAAAACAGATGTATCATCGTTTTTTATTTAAAATTAAAAACATAGATCGGTAATACAAAAATAATATGCCAAAAACTAAATGGAAATTCTTACAAAGCAACAGTCCACATAATTTAAAAAAAACTTTTTTGTACATTTTGTTTTATTATCTAGTCCCACTAGATTAAACTGTAGGTGTATCAATTAGTCAAAATCTCAAACGCGCCATCTCTTTCTTTCACGCCGCCGTCGCCTACGTTGGAACGAGACAGCAACAGCAGCAGTCACCATCAGCGGACTCGACAATGAGCGAGAGGTCGCTCGTGCCATTTGCACTGGTAAATTTACTGTCCTCACTCAATAATATCGATGTAATTATTTTTCATACTCACTACTTCAATGTGTGTCAAGTGTTTTTTTTTTTTTTTTTACACTTTCGCGGTTTTAGCACGCGGCCGCACTTTGATATGTTTACTTTGCGCTTGCACATTTCGATTTTATTTTTATAACCGCATGTAGTTTTTGATTGCATGGAATGGTGTGACGTTTGGGTTCTTTATTTATTTTTTTCATACTATTTTTATTAAGTACTAGCTGACCCGGCGAAATTCGTACCGCCTTAGCGTTGATTGAACAATGTCATCGAATGACATTGTCATTAGTTACGCGCGTTTTTTAAAATATGAAAAATTGAATGTTTATTTTTCAATATTTCTGAGAGATTTTCTTAATATTTTTTTCCGTAAGAACCTTCTCCTAATAATAACAGATACAACAAAAAAAGAATTAGTGAAATCGATCCAGCCATTCACGCGTGATGCCGTGACCAAGGAAAACGGGTTTCATTTTTATATATATATATATACATAGATTTTTTAGATTTATTAGATCAGTAAATGGTTTTTTATTTTACTTCCGGTATCGTTATGCAAGTATAGCAAAAGTAGTAATGGTGTCCTGTTTTTTTTTTTTCAAAAAAGGTTGTTAGTAGTTAATGATAGAACTAATATATAGAGCAAATAAAATGTTGAATTTTGTTCGTTATACTTATACTTTATAATAGTTTAATTTACTAATTTAAAAGGAACGTAAGATCAAAATATGATCTAAAGATCTAAACATTTGTTTTACATCGTCTACAAATCAATTACACTTAACAAGATGTATAAGATTTCATAATGAAATTGGTAAACTCAATACGGAAATAGAACTATTGGAAAGTCATACGCTACAAAGTGTGTAAAATAGAAAACACCGGTTTTTCCCCGATATAAGTATGTTTGTTCAAAATTATTTGCTGTAAATGCTTTTCCAAGTTACTTGCAAAAACAAAACTATCACGTTACTAGCTGATGAATTACTTAGTTATATTATGATATACCTAGAATCATTAATTTGCATGATTTAAAAAAAAATCACTCGACAATAATTTTTACCGACATTTCTCATTTAGTCGGTAGCTACCTAACTTACGTTCATTACAATTTTACCTAAAAACGGTACTAAAATAAGTGATTAATTAATTACTAATTTAGTCAAATATTTTACTAAAATTAACATTATACTTACCTACATTTAAGAATGCATGTATTTATGGTCAGATAGAAAAAAAAATTGGACATAAAAAACACTTTTATTTCATTTTGACCGCCATGTTTTTGGTCAGAGTAACATATATTTTTAATTAGTTGAATTTGACTATGCCGTGAATTTTTGGCTTAGAAAAATACTTTAAATTTTTTTTTCCATTTTTACTAATATTTTTCGACAGAGTTGAAAAAAAAAATTTTTTCGTTTTAACCCTATTCTAACCACCAAGATTTTGGTTAGTATTTGACACCGTTTTGACCGCAACATTTGTCGCACGCAGCCGCAGCAGTCGCCGACGGGGGACGGCCCGGTGGGCGACAGAAACACGATGTTGCCATTCGCATTGGTAAATTTCCTGAATAACCTCAATATTGATGTAATTATTTTCTATTTCTTTCCTGTCACCATCGTTTTTGGGGAGACTTGGGCAGTTTCAAAAAGATTTAAGTAAAATGAGTAAGTGACACGGTAGCTCAATCGGTAGAGCAATCGCCCGGCTTGCGAGAGGTGTGGGTTGGAGTTCCGCCTGTGGCAGTCCGATTTTGTCCTTAAGTGTGTATTAATTTTACATTGTAAAGAAATTTGCATTTTTTTATGCTACAAGTACAATAACTTAAAAATCATTATAAGATTTAGCTTAATACAAGAGTATTTTTTTGTGTTTCACATAAATATGTGTATTTTTCAATGCAATTTACTCAGAATACACTCATATACAAAAGCTTATGTGAACGTAAACGCTCTTGCGGTTTTCAAGTAACATTCATACTCGATCAATTAAATTGTTCTTACAGATAAACGAATATAACAGCAAAAATATTTTTTTTAACACACCATTATCATGGTTTACTT
The DNA here is from genome assembly GCA_963921415.1 of Pyrausta despicata. Classification (NCBI taxonomy): domain Eukaryota; kingdom Metazoa; phylum Arthropoda; class Insecta; order Lepidoptera; family Crambidae; genus Pyrausta; species Pyrausta despicata. The sequence goes on from OY992869.1 coordinate 8,384,974, forward strand.
ACATAAAGCAAAGGCTCACTTAATGTTAACTATTTTTTTTAAAATATAAAAACTGTTCAAGTTTCCCCGTGCTCTGCAGTGGGCTCTATCTTTTTTATTTTCTTTCTTCTAGCATGTTCTCTATCTCTTCTCTTCTCTTGTTAACTTAAAAAAAAATCGCTTTTCATTAAACATACGATAGGGTTCACTGTAATAACGTAATGCAAAAATATATATATTTGCACGGCTATAATTCTAATGGTTTCTCATGTGAATCCATCATTTCACCTAATTAACGAGCATTCTAAGTACTAACACTTGAAACGTCATTCCATTACTTCACTTTTTCTTAGTAACTTAACGCCTTATTAAGATAAACTTAAGTGTAAAATGACGACGAACGCTTTAAATAACAGCAGCTGAAACTGTTGTTATACGCTTAAGGTTCAAACCTTTTTTTTTTAAAGTAATGTCGATGGCATTTTCCTACGGGATGTCAAACGAGGCAAGTGACACGCGACGTGACAATTTGAAATGTATGCACGTTTATGATGGTGTTTTTTTTTACTATAAGTAAACATCAACATCACATACATTAATCTGCATCTGTGGTAAGTAGCTAAAGCACTTGTGTTACAGAAATCAGATTGAACAGTGGTATTACGAATAAACTTAAATAAATACATATATAACCAGACCAGTACAAACAGACATGTTCATGCACACAAATGTTTGTACAGTGCGGGATCGAACCCGCGACCTCTTGGTTAATAGTCAACTTCTTGTCCATTACACCAAAGAGGTCGTCAAACTGGTCGTCGGTGTACTACTTGATGAAGCGCAATTTACTTTGACACAAGTATTGGTTGCGTCGTTTTGCGTCACGTCACGTCACGTTGCATTGCACTTGTCACTCACGCAGGACAACGCCTAAGCTTGGAGTAAGTTACTCAATGTTTTGTCTTATTTACTCCAGTCAAAAAATGCTACTTGAAAAAAGAAGACAAAACACGGGATTGCTTAAAGCGCACTTTTTTACAAGTTAACGATAAAAGCGGAAAAAATTTAAGCAACTTTAGCTTTTTTATCGATGTAATGGATGATCCTTTTCGGGAATCAAACTTCAGTTACTGCCTTCGTTTTGCTTGCTAACATCGTCATTTTACAAAAAAAAAAACTCAACCGTGCTCATTACGTCACTCGTTCTAAAACTGCGTTCCTTTCCACAGCAGCAGGCGCGATCGGGGCAGAGCATCAGCGAACGAACCCTAGAAGAGTGTTGGTCCACGCTACAGCGAGTGAGTTGGCACCTGTTTCAATGCGTATTGTCATCTTCCAAAGAAACGGAACGCGCGGCGGCGGCTGCCGGAGTTCGATATTTGAATTTTGTTTGATTTTTTCGTTCCGTGTTTTCGAAAGAGTTGCAACTCTTTGGAGCTGTCAAATGTTTGTTTTTTTATTTTTTTCAAAAGAGTTTCAAATTCTTTGGAGCTGTCAAATATATTTTTTAATTTTTTTTTGTTCCTTTTTCATTCATGTCACTATGCAACGGCAGCCGCTAAACGCGTTACCGACATGGGGTATTGGTTACGACCAATAACTCAAAAACTAATTTTAAGGTGAGTTTTTCGCACACAATTTTTTGCTAGATTATAATCGGAATACCTGCGGGTGGCGAAGCAAACACTAGGCGGTCAGATAAGAACTTTTTCCAACAGGAACTATAACGTATCTAGTGCGATCTATAATTTGCATATTCATTAGGTAAACATTTTCGCATAGAGCCGATTAAGATAAAAAATGTCCGATAAACGCGCTAGGGGCGTGCTAGCAATTTATTTGATCGAGATTTTTGTTACTTTTTTGCAAGTTTATTTTTTTTAACAGGTAAAAGTACTGACCATCTGCATACAAGGTGGTTGTACTGTTCAGGAAGTGAAGTGTGTGCTCGTTTTGTGCAACATCTGCATTTGATAGGGTTGCGTTCAAATTATTGACACACAGGTCTTTATTTATTCCATTTTTGAACTCAAAATTTTGTAAAGATTTTTAGTAACTTACAACATTTTGATGATTACTATTAGAAAATGTTTATCATACATTTCAAGGGCTCTGCTAGTCAGAAAAGTCCCTGCTAGTTGAAATTTATGACACATGCCCAACGTAACTGAACTGAAATAACTTATTTACCCTCTTTTCTCCCGAGCATGATCTAAACAAGAAGGCAGCAAAACATTTACCAAACTCGATAATGTAACAAATAAATCTATTATCAAACTCCAAAAAGTCCAAAACGAAGCGAGCAACGCTGAAAACCTAGCAAACAATGTACCGAAAGCACAGGTGGCGGAAAAAAATAGGAAAAAAGCACAAACGGAAAGTACACTCGGCGAAATAAAAACTGCACTCTTTGTGCTGGATCGCGTACTTGATCTTTTGAGGTGAGCGGACGGAACAGAAGACCAGTGGAGTCGCCTTCTGATATTTTTATTTGAAACAAAATTTATTATATGAGTGACGGTTAACAGGTGACTGAGTGTAACAATCTGTTAAATATTTTTCTTTTGGAAAGCAAATAACGTGTCGTTGATTATTTTAGTCTCTGATGAAAATGAGTGGTGTTATAGTTTGGACCCCTGTTCTCTTCGTGTGTGTCTGTGGTATCGTAGCTTCCGAACAGCTGATCGCCTGATGCCGGTGCGGGTATTTTATTCGACAGACAATAAAATCATGGTGGTTCTTAGCTATTAGCTAGTCAAATTTATCCAGCCGTTGAAACTAACCACCTGTTTTCCTGGTTCATGTCGGGGCTTTTTAAAAATTAAAATTATTCTTGTTAATATTACGACAAATTTTAACCAGTTGAAAAATAGGATTGACCATAATTCAAATTACCTATCTGGACCGAGCTTAACTGATTTTGGCAAGACTCATACTTACATTACATTCTAATCTTTTTCCCAACGAACTCCTAAAACAAGTTTATAACTGTCTTAAATTACATTAAATTTAAATAATAAAAGAAAGCCTTACATCGGCTCCACGCTCTCCTGTCCGACAACAAAAGTACTTGACTTGATACGCGTTGTCGAAAAAAATCCCCAACATTTGCATGTCGATCGCAATGAATTTATCGTTATTGCCTCCAGATTTATTATCGGGCCCGCTTTCCGAAAAAATCCGCCCGCTATGACCGCGTTCCGAATTTAAAATTCAAATCTCAATTGTTTTTCCGTTCGAAATTGAGACGATTTTGACGTCCGCCGTCCGCCTGAGACATGCGTGTCTTTTTTATTTCGATATTTATTTCCAACCAGTGCCTTTTTTCGGTTAACTTTTTTAAAGTTTTGTTTTTGCGATAGTAAATCAATTGCGTTGTCTCAACTTTTTGTGGTGCGGCGTCTCTGTTATAAATATTGTTTTAAAAATGTTTTTAATGATGGATTGAAGGTTTCAAAGTGTTGTTGAGTAGTTTATGGCCAGAGTTAGATCTGTGGTTCTTTTCGGAGTACCGAATGTCAGTGCATACTTTCTTAAATTTTTTTTTTAACTTGTAAAAGGTTGGGCAAACGAAATTGTTTTTTTAAGGCGGGCTTGAGTAACATCTTGTTACAAGAGGGGGTGGAAGGGGTGGTGCGGTAATTATGAAAAGTGTTGGGAGGGAGCGAAAAATTGTCCGTAGCGAGGACGTTTATAAAAACCGGTTTAATGACCGAAAGGCTTTCGAACTAATAGGTTCAGAAAGATTGTCTTATAGAGAGACTTTTCTTTATGGTTGTATCATAAAAGCTATTAGGGGTGGTATTAGAATGGGGCAATATCTTTCTCGGAAAAGACGCGATGGAAACTAGTCAATAACTTAAAATATTATTAAAGTTTCATTTATTTGTTCCTTCCGCTACTGTGCTTTACATTTAATTTAGAAACAAATAGATTTTGTTGAAGTTTTTCACACACAACACTAACTAAATGATTTTTCTGAGCTATCACTTTCTTAGATTTGAGCGTACAAACCATATTAGAGTATTATTCCACTACTGGTAGAATTAAAATCGAATACTTACATGTAACCAATTAATATCATAAACCATTACCTATCTTATAAAATTGCAGTCACTGTTCAAAACTGCACGACACTCATACGTAATAAATAGCTCACATCTTAAATATGTCTTTGTTTTAATCAGTCCGGTAGGTATCTTTTACGCGAAGTTGAAAAAATCAGCTCATACCGGATGGGTAATAAAAAACCTTGTAATTTTTAAGCAACCTTATGTTGAACAAAACAAAAAACATCCCTTTTAAACAGCGAAACCCCATAACACTTAACAGCCGGTAGCCCTGAGTTGTAAATTTAAGGAGATATAAAATTAAGAGCTCGCCACACCAGCGCGTACTCGATTTTTCTCACTTTTCCTCTATCTTTTATCATTTTCTTCAACCCTTTTCGGGCCGTATTCTTAAAGCAAGCCGGGCCTATTGCGTACCCCGATCGTTATGGTTCTTATGGTGTGAAATAAGACGATCATGTTTTAGGGTCAAATCACAACATCATCATATCAGCCTGTTGCAGTCCACTGCTGGACATAGGCCTCCCCCAATGAGCGCCACAGCGCACGATCCCCTGCCCTTTGCATCCAGTCACTACCAGCTGCCTTCTTCAGGTCATCTGTCCACTACGTTTACCTAAGCGTGGTCTCCATTCGAGAATCTGCCTGCTCCACCTTTCGTCGGTTCAGCGACAGACATGGCCAGCCCACTGCCACTTTAGTTTGCTACATTTTTGGACATCATCAGTTACCTTAGTCTTATGTCGTATGACCTCTTTCCGGATCTTATCCGTTAATGAGATCCCCAACATAGACCTTTCCATAGCACGCTGAGTATCGTGTAGTGAAGTGACTTGTAATCACAACATATCATAAAGCAAAGTCGCTTCCCGCGTCTATCTCTATGTCTGTTATGTTTGCTTAGATCTTTAAAACTACTGAACGGATTTTAATGCAGTTTTTTCGTACATACAGTGATTCAAGAGGAAAGTTTATAAAGAATAATAACATGCAGGCAGGACAACGTCTTCCGGGGTCTAGTTGATAATAAAACATGTCATAAGAGAAGTAAACATAAAAAATATTGTTACCTTAAATGAGCGATTCCAATAAACAGGGTACAAAGTAGTATAGATAAGTAGTAAGTTACGTTTTTTAAAAAAATGGTAGTCAGATAGTTTTTTTTTCAATATGTCAGTATCGCACATCACACTTGTGTAATATCTCCTGCGTATTTGGCTGATCTCTGTTGAGATTGGCCGCCGTGTCGTCCGCCAGGAGGACTATTATTATTATCGCACACGAATAAATTACCTATAATAAAAAAATAAGTAACAATACCTACATCTGTTATGAGTTTATGAACTGCTTTACAAAGGTGGTGTCCCTAAAAATATTCAAAGTTTCAAACTCGGTCTATAAATACGGCCGTACTAAAGCGGTGGACATTTCTTTCGCTCGTTTTTTGCCGTAACTCATCGCTGCCGGTTTTTTGGCGGGAAACTTGAAAATTTATTTTGCAATTAGCGGTGAGGCTGCGACATTATTAGAAAACTTCCTTAGTGCTCATAAAAACGGTTTTTTCGCCTTACCCCCTTTTACACCTGCTTACATTTTTGAATGTAACAACTTTTTTGTTTTACAACCGTTTTAGTGATGCAACTTTTTATTACAAAAGAAGTTTACGCAATGATGCCTTGAGATGAGTACTTGCTTAAGGCAAAGAGGTTTTTGAACAATGGAACGTAATACTAATGAAGCCTCTTTGTATGTCCAAGAAGAAACAGATCAATTAAATCCTTTAAATGGCATTGTAGGTATGTATTATTTGTGTAGGAAAATTCCTTTCCTACCAGCCTGTGTCGCGGTGCTAGGGCCTAAAAATATGTTTGAGGTTCAAAGATCTCGGCGAGTAGACTGGGTCAAAATTATAAAAATTAAAAAAATATTTTTTATTTTATTTATCCGGCAGGAAAACTTCTTCGGCCTTGCCGCTAGTAGTATCCTTAAAAAATCAAACTCATTTTTCTAAAAAAGTCGTTTCGAAATTGTCCGACTAAAAAAAAATTTACACCAAATAGCACCTGATAAAAATATTCATATTGCAAAGTAAATAAAAAATTGTAAAAACGAAAACATTTTAACGTTAATTTTCGACAAATACACGCAAATTGGCGGGAAGAGGCATCGCCCCAAACGGAATAAGAGAAAAACTTGCCAAAAATTAGATTTCTTCGCGCTACTCCGCTTCTTGCAATTGACACTTGATTTAAGATTCGTACTTGAGAGGAGAGAGGGGGAGGGGGGGTGAATCTTCTTGTATTTAGCTTGGACTGGTTTTGTCCAAACGGCAATCGTATTGGATCTTTTGTATTGGATTCCAAAAATTGTTTATTAAACTTACCGGTGTCTAGAATTAAAATTAAACTTTTAGTTATGTAATTGTAGTCAAAATGAACGTCCGAACAGGCAAACTAAAGGCCGGAAATATCCGTAGTAGTAGTTTTTTAATATTTTTATTACGGAAAAAAACAAGCTTTACTAAAACTTGCTTACGATTATTCGTTCTAAATCTTAGGTATACCTATTAATTAGTCAGAAAAATTTGTGTATGCTAACTACTTACATGCTTTACATCACTTAATTAATATTAACTAAAAAGAAAACTTTGCGCAAAAAATGCATTTCAACGTAGTCAGTCTCTATAAAGTACCAAGATTGTATTTCGCGCTACACGGGAGCTAATGGCTTGTGCTCAGTAAAAAAGCGCCGACGTCCAAGATAAAAATTAGCTGAAATTAAAAGATGCTAACGAACGCCATTCTGTCGCGCCCCCCTCTCCTCTAGACGTCTCATTCGGATCTTATTTGTGCGATTCTGGGAAAAATGTTTTACACTTAGCAGGCTTTAATGTTTTTTTTTTTTAATTTTGATTTGAAGACTAGACTAAACAAAATGGATAAAAAGGTTATACTTTTATTGCTCTCAAAGTATTTTCTTCGTAGAGTAGTTTTATAGCTAGTACCTAGCTATAAAAAAATACTGATAACCTAAGTAATTTCTTCTGACATTCTGAAAAACGGCGAAAGAAAAACGAAATCCTACATTAACTTTGTTTTTTGTTTGTGAAAGGACATGCAATCATAATAATCTACGCCGAAATAAGATATCGAAGTAATTTGTCAATTAAAAATGTTTGTATGAAAATTACATTTAAGTACTTCGACACGCCGTCTTCATTCTGTAATATTTATTAAATTTTACAATCGAAGTGTAGGTACCTATAGCAAATTTCGCCATTGATCTACGTAATGTACTTACCTAACTATAGGAGCCCTCATTGCAATTTACTTAGTAGATTAGATATACTTGGTTTTTAACTTATAGCTATTCTTCTTTTCTACCTCCAAAAGTGTCGTAAGCCAAGAAATTCATAATTTAAAAAAATGGAACTAATAATTTCAAATTTCGAACGCAACGAGCACAGCAAACTGGAACCAATAAAATGTCCGTTGACAACCGTGTGTCTAGTGCTCAGTCGGCGGCGGTACGAAAGCCCTAATTTCTTGTTTGCCGCTCCGCTGCGTCCTAAGTGATGAACTAAAGACTTAGCCGGATACTTTGCGCTAGACTTATTAGAGATCTGTGCTTCAACTGTTTTTTTTTGTCTTCAAATGTGTATTTTTTATTACCGACGAAAAAGAAGGAAGTTATAAGTATGACCCCTATGTATGACTGTGTTGTTATATTTTTGTATGTGTTTGTCTATGGCATCGTAGCTCCCAAACGGATGGACTGATTTCGAAGCGGTTTTTCTATTCGAAATATAATTTAATCACAGTCATTTTTAGCTGTAGCTGTTCAAAATCCGCCCAGCCGTTGAAGCTCACCGGCTGCTTTCTGGCTCATATAAGGGGTATTTAAAATTTTAGTTTTGTAAATATTACCCAAAAATAAATACAATAGAAGTCCGGTCTTCCAAAGGTTCGAATCCTCCCTAATGACCGAAACCGAAAAAGTTTTTTTAAGTGTAATGTGAATGTCTTTTCAAATTTAAATATAGCGTTGTGAACGCAAAAAAAAACTTAATAAATACAACTTAAATATTTAAATCATCTTTCTACTATAAGTACTTATATTAGAAAGATTTCAAAATTGTAGGTTATGAATTGTTTGAATGATACGGATTTTTTTGATGAGTAGGCGTGTGTATGATAGCAGATAGGTAATTCATCTTTTTGCGGGTCTTAAACTCCTGATCGGAGCAATACTATTAAAGAATCCTGCGGTACCTCTCGGTCAGTTTAATAAATAGATAAAACTTTTCTTTACATGTTCTTAAAAAAAAAACAATTACTCACTGTGTACGTGCCAATGTTCCTTTGCATGCGGAACCGTCAATAAAAATGAAAGAAACTAACATAACCAATTATCGTTTCAACAAAAAAATATACACCAGGGGACATTTTTTAATAGCCGCTTTTACCAAAACTGTCGTAACACAATATTAAGCGATTTCATGCTACCGACGATGTTAATCGTAGCGATACGTTTTTTGCAAAGTGAAGTTATTAATTTAAATTGACGGTAAAACGCTTGTTTCCTTTTTTAAGTTTTTTTTTTTAAAATAAATACATACATTCGAATTGTAAGTTGTAGTTGAAATAATTTAACGCGGAACCATTTTTATTGAATGTTAGATATTTAATTAATGTTGAGTTGACAGATTATAATAACGCAAGGGTAGTGAAAATATTCGTGGGAAATATATATTTTTTATTTATTTGTCACAAGACAAATTTCTGCAAAGAAACATAATTATTTACGCTCCATAAAACACTGTGTTAATTGCATTCATTTTTTAATTTTTTTTTGCGGTTTTCAAGAACTTTAAACAAAGAGAAACAAGACCTTACCTTTATGAGATCACGGTGACGTCAGTTTTTTTTTTAATTTTATTAATTAATTGCACTAAATCTCTTTATTTCACGTATCAATGTCCTAAGACATCTTAAAACATGTGTTATCCTTTTTTTAACGCAACGAGACCACCGCGATTGCTCGAAAAAATATATTCGTACAAGAAATCATGGGCGAATAAGGCAAGGCATAAAAACCGCTTGAAAAAACCCAGCTTGTACAGAGAGCGGTGCAACGAAAAAACTGCATGTATATCTGTCTCGCTTGCACGCGAGCTATCGCCTACTAGGGCGCATATGACTTGATCCTTTAGGCTTAAGTTGAAGTGGTTAGATTATTTTAAGTTAATGTGTGATTAGATTTTAAAAGTAGCGTTATGTGAGTGTAGTCATTGCCTTATCCTTTAGAGGTCTCCAAATTTCATAACTTCAAAACATGGTATTTAAATGTCAAGATAGATACCAAAAATAGAAATGAAGATAAACTGAATTAGCAATTTTCCAAAATTTCAGCTAGAACAGTATAAACAGCAATTACTTCAAAATGATGTTAGCATCTACGTTAAAAATAGATTTGAAAGAATCAATACCGAATGTTTCTAGTCGCAAGTAATAGCAAAAGAAAGCATTTCTAAACAGCCATATTGTTTTCTTTTTCTAACTATCATTTAGCCGACTTAATGTCCCTAGACTTTTCCGTTACGTAACACAAAAAGTATCAAGACGACTAGCTCGCGGCCAGCACGCAAGCCTCAAACTAAGGAACCGCGTGGCTATAACAACTATAATAAAAAACTTAGCGAGTACCTACACATAAGTGCATTACGATGCCACACTAACTCTACAACTATAGTACTTATAAACAGAACGCCTACGGCCCACGAGCAGAGTGCACAGACATTTTTTGCTGCTAACAGACATTTGAAAAATACATTTTGATGAAAACGGACACATTTTGCGTTGTAGAAAAAAAAAATTTGTCGCTGACAGCGCGCGTTTTCTTTTTCTGAATTCGAATTGAGAATTGTGACGGCACTAGTTTCGGTAATAAGTTTTCTTTTCGGCCAGTGAGAAAGAAGTGAGTTTTGTGAGGACCGAATGAGATGAGTGCGCTCTGTCAAGTCGGTCGCGAGTTCTCGGATGAGTATCGATGCAGGTATTCCATTTTCAAACTACGTTATGCTTCTTTAGTACCTTTAGTCGTGGTTTTATGTTGCCAGTTCTATGCGAAATTCTAAAAAAATTGTGGGATTCAAAGAGACAGTTCGATACGTATCTATACGTACGATTCCATATTTAAATGGCACTATGATTAACTAAATGTACCAAATTATTTTACTTGATAGATACCTAACAGGAATGTATACTCTTTCCAGGTAATTCTAACGAAAAATTAAAATTACTTCATGCAATTCTTGGAAACAATGATGGAAATATGTTTTTAATTTAAAACATATTTCCATCATCATTTTAATCGATAAAAAACTGAGTGCAAAAGGAAAATTGCTATATATGTTCGTACATACATTTGTCTAATAAGTAGAGTAGGTAGGTAATAAATATTATTTACTGAAATATTTATCATTCATTTATATTAGGAAACCTTTTACCTTTCGAAATTCTATTCCTAACTAATAAAACTACAATTATTGACTAAGTATATTGTTGATAACTATTCCCTTTATTGTCAGAACTAGAGTTTATTAGTGCCTTTTAAAATAAAGCACGAAATATTAAAAGAACGTGTCCAGTAATTATATTAATTGAAAAAGAATTATAAAAGTAAGTTTCATTAAAACAAATTAAACATTTCAATATAGCTAACTAGGTTAAATATCTACAACACAGTTAAGAAATACTTTTTTTTTAAATAAACTTGTCTTTGAAATTAAAGCGTTTAAAACTTACACTTTAATTTGAAAACACAAAAACCAAAAGTTTATTCCATTTAAAAAAAAAACAAGATGATGCAGAAATTCTTTAAAAGTAAGCAGTTAATTTAAAAAGACCATAACCACACGTACCTACACACTTAAAATACCTCAAGCGGGTTAAAAATGTCCGACCAATGAGATAAGATAACGAGAGCACGTTTTCAAAAAATCCTTTTTTGAAAATTAAAATCACAATTATGTACACAGTGTGTTCTGTGTCACGTACGTTTTCGAGTTAAAAATAACTTGTTTTGTTATACGTTTGAGACATCCAAGGCTGGGTAAAATTCTGCGAATCTTTTAAATTGTAACTTTCATGTATTGTGCTCTACATTTTTATAAAAGTCTGATTACAGAATAATTTAACTAACAGTTTTCTGACTTCCATACACGCTTTAATATTTTTGTTACCTACGCAAAGAGATCTTTAAAAAAGTATTTTTTATAAAATAAAACTTGATCGCCGTTGCAAAAATGCGTAAATTTTTTTTTTTTCATCAAATAATTTTACTTTGTTCTTGTTATGAAACAATACAGTTAACAGTATTATAATACTTTACTTACGTAGTTTACGACTAGTACTAGACAAAGCTAATTAAAAATGACCTAAACACAGCTAAATTACTAAGGGAAACATTGGCCAACTGTCCACACCTGTTTACAGCCCCATAGGACTGGGACAATTATCTTTAATTAAACACTTAATTACCATTGACATGACTATATCAGATGGCTTAATAGGGCGTCCTGTTTATTTTGAAAAAATGACTCCAAAAAGATTTGAAAGAAGTAAGAAAACATTGCTTTTAAAAATATGTTTTAATTCCAAAGAACGGATGGCATTGCCATGTTTTTAAAGAGTTTTTTTCCTATTTGTGCAAAGAAGTTCATGCGCGTCTCTACGTACTTAATAGTATAATACATTCATAAAATATTTAAAAAAATATTATCTATACATATATTTTTTTTACTTTTCGGCGCTCGCTTTGAGCATGACTCAGAAAAATATAAACAGAAAAAAAAACGCTACAACATCAAAAAGGATTGGCATTGCGTAATTCACAGTGACTCACACAACCACACAGTGCGGTAGGTCAAGACTCACCCACACATAGCCACAGAGAGCAATGCACGCAGAATCTTACGGTATCATTTTTCGCAAATAATGACCATTTAATTTTCAAAACGTGAAACACAATTTGTGCAAAACCATGCCATTTTTAACTGGGACATTGTTGTGCTGGCTAAGTTTTTTAGAAATGTTTACAATAATAACGTATGTTTCGTTGGCGTTTGCAATAAACACGTGTTACTATTAAAGTACGTACCTGCGTAGATATCTTTAAGAAAAACTTTTTTCTAAAGTTATTAATTTAAACCCTTACAATTTTACTTAGAAAAAAGAAAAGTTTTTTTTTACAAAAAAAAGAAAACATTTTTCATCTTCTATAAAAAAAACAAAAACATCCCGCTCAAACGCGCATGGACATTTAAAACGGGCGCAGAATCAGCAAAAGCCGTACCTAAAAAGAGAATAACATTTCTTCCGTTTGACTAAACTGGCTCGCGCACGCGCTACCCGCCTCTGTGTGCGTGAGCGCTTTGCAGTGTGTGTGTGCATGCGCAGACGCTGGTGCGTCTGTGTGTGTGCTGCGTACGGGCACTCTTGTCTTAGGTTAGGGAGGTGAGCGACCTCCAGTTTTGCCGGAGTCAATTTATTTTTATTATGGCAACACGTGGACTGGCCAGATACTGCGCTTTTATTACGTTATCTTCCTCTACCAGGAATTTATGGATGCAATTTTATGCGGTTTTTAGAGTTCGAGCAAATATGGGACCCTAAAGCAAGACAGTTAGGCAATACCCATAAATATTGTGCAATTTGAGGCCTCTGTTCCGCATTTGGCCAAGTAGGTACCTAAAACTACTGTAATAAGCTTTCTAGTTATATTTATTTTTTTGCTACTTGGCTATCACTTTCCCTTATTGAAAATATTATGTAGAAATTCGAAAAGGAAAAAAAAGTACTTTGAAAACGTAATTTGAATTAGCATCGGGCTCTAAGAATTTGCAAATAAAATCAATGTTCTAATTAAAAGCCGCTGTCATTGAACGAGAAAATAAAGTAAATGAAAAAATTTACACACAATCGCTTTTTACCTAAATTGGAATACAATATCCGTCGAATGCGTAAAAACGGTATGGATCGTACGAGCACTGTCGATAGCATTATCTACCTATATAGGGTTGATATATTTATGTTTTTTTTAAATAAGCCAAATCTGAACTACCTAGGCACCTATTACTTTACTCACACCGTTTTAAACATCACCGATGAGCGTCGGCCCCGTAAAAAATACCCTGGTCATGCCGTGTTTAAAAAAAATATAACGCTTTTAAATACTTGATCGTGAATCTCTGAATTGCAAGTTCAAGCAGTAATTAGTAGCTGGCTGCATAGAATATACGAGTATAGCAAGCTTTACGTTTTAAAAAAAATTAGTTATATTTTTTTTATTTGGCTCGCAAGACAGTGTCATCGACAGGTTTTTTTTTAAATATTTAGAACTGGCCAGCAACAGCATGTTATGAAAAAGCATTCCTTTCCCACCAGCCTGCGTCGCGGTGCTACGGCCAAAAAATATGTATGATTGAAGTACCGTTTTAAAGATCTCGGCGAATAGACTGGACCAAAACTCTATCATTTGTTCGAACTTGAACGCTAATGAAGTCTCAGGCGGCCACTAGGTGTTATGATCAACATAGATTTTCCTGCCAACCCTGGTGCGATTTAAAAATGCAAGTTCGATGTCCCTGATCGTGACCTGCGCACGCATGAATACTGTATGAACGTCACATTGTGGTTTCGAGAACTATCGAATGTTAGGATGCGGCAGTTGACTGTTAGTAGTGACATATTTTTAAATATTTCTTTGTTTCCTAGTATTTGACAGAATGATATAGCAACAACTTTTTTTTAAATAAGTGACGTATGTTAAACCTTTACCAGGTATCTGAATCAAAAAATAAAAAAGGAAATTAAAAAATTACACCTGAGTCCTAGTTTTTAATAGTTTTACCAAAAGTTTTAAAAACTAAACCTTATGAAGTCACCGGTACTTAAGACGTTCGAAGCTTTTTTAATAAAAATACTTAAAGGAAAGAGTAAGGAGCAATCATATTTTCTATATACGTATTTCCCGATGCGACCAGAATAGATTTGCCATATTCGTTTCGTCCTAAGATCCACTCCTGCGCATAATGCATCGAAATGCGCTCTCCTTGGCTTACGCATAGCAATACGGAATAGAAATCTCCTTGGAACAGTTTTAAAATTAAAAAGTGAAAAAATACCTCGACTATCGTGAAAGTTGCCAAAAGAAAAAAGTATACTTTATGCCTACGTTTCATTTCTGCATAGCCCGAAGGTATGGCTGGGAGAAAATGCCCTAAAGCGTTAAGGTCACCTTCTGGACAATTTTTTGTTGAGCAATAGCTTAAATAAATAAATATTTATTTTAGCAAAAAATTGCAAAAAAAATTGTATAAATACCAAAAAAAATTAAATAAATGCTTTTTTGTCATTACAACTGGAAATAAGGATATTTTTTTATAACAAGCAAATTAATAACACAATATCACACTATCGGCGAGTGTATCGTAAAAATGACGATTTCAAGGCCCGCAGGTCGGCGACCTGGGGCAAAATGCTTATACAGTGATAGTGGCCTTTGTTTTCTTATCACCGGCCCTGAAGGTGCGTTAGCCCTATTTTTATTTTAAGGTCTCTGTGGCCACTCGATGACTGATATACCTACTTTTATTACTCATTTTTTATCAAAGGACATTTTTGCTTTTATTTGTCGAGATATTACTGGCCAGTGACACTGGAAAAGAAAAAAAAACTGTTGCAGTAAACCTTTTTCTGCGATTTGATTCGTCTCTAAACTGTGTGCATAAAAAAAAACAAAGTGAGCATTCCATTAGTTCGGATTTTCAAATTGATAAAAAACAAATGACAAAACCATAAAAATGATGTCCCTTACGTCAAATTACGACACAGGACATGGCCGGCAGTTACATAAGCGAATAAAAATGCGCAACGCATAATTCTACTATAAGCATGATTAGACATTGCATCACGAGACACGCACACATACGTGAGTGTGATGACGATGAGCCGTCGGCAAGTGTGAGAAAAAAGTGAGATTATGAGAAATAAAAAGTCGTGCTCGCATGTAGGCGTTGGAAAAAAGGTTGTGATGCTGCAGAAAAGTTCTGGAATGATAAAAGGTAAAAGACTGCAATGTATTTATTACCAGATACAAAAAATGGGTTATGTGAGACAATGACAAAACCAAAAATACTCGTAGTATACAATTGTATTTCCTTGGTTTCTGTTATCTGCAAAGTTAGATCACATATTCAATGTTAAAAATAATTTCTCTTCTGAAGATGAATCAAGATCAAGAGACTAGGGACCTATGTCCCTTGCACTACAAATAAGTGCTTACAAGTGTGTGAGTATGTTCACTCACACTAACAAGGACTCTTGTGTGAGGATATCAGAAAAATAAATGAGGTTATCTGGAATGCGTTGTAATTGTCTGCTTGGATTCTTATCTAGAAGTGCTGTTGTGGAGCTTTTTATGTTACAAGAAAAAACTACAAGAGAAATTTAAAGAGTGATCTACGCTTTAAACTTTTTCCGACAAATAAGGAATGTTTTGAAATGCACTTTAAAGAAAATTACTACTTACGTAGCATAAAACGAATAAAAAAATGTGTAAAAATATAAAGGTTACGGCAGATTAACAATATAAAATATATGAAATCATTTCAACATTATATAAAATAAAAAAATACAAAAAAAAACTGGCTTAAGAGAGGCCACGTCCTGTCGTAGTGTAGTTTACGTACTGGTCTATAAAAATAAATAATAAACTGACTTCTCCCCTCATTCTTAAGTCTACACGCATACCTTCGTGTACATATGTAAAACTACTATCTTTATTGGTTGACATAGGTCAGTGACGGCGGAATCTTGACGATCAATTAAAAAAAATGTAAATTACGATAGTGAAAAAATGCAAAAAAAAATAATAATTGTCGAACGGGAAAATAGTTTGACACCTTGTGATATCTTAATATAGCTAAATAATAACACACGAGTAAAAAAAGTTTTTTTTTGGCGGAAATATAGTCCTTTTTTTAAAACGAACAAGAATAATGAATTAGCACGCGCGTAAAAATATTGCTTCGTCGCAAACCACATTCTGCGTGCATCTCTCTGTTGACATAGGTCAGTGACGAGCGTCGTGTTATTATGTTTTTTTACTGTCATTTTATTGCACTTGCAAATAAAATAAAAGATGTTTTTTTTAATTGTGTAAGAGTTGTACAGTCGCGTGACGTTTTCAACACAGATTTTTTCTTTATATGATACCAATCGACTCAAAAGCATTCTTAACTGATATTTTAATGGGGTATTGAAATAAACTATCTCAAATATGATGTTTATACCTAGGTAGCTAGAAGGGCAAGGGGTTTTTAAAACAAATCACCCTTACTTTGCCAAATAAGAAGCCCAATGTCGTAATTTGAAACTAATATTGTATCGGATACGTAGCAATGGAAAAAAACAGCAAGCAATCCACCCTCATCGTGCTTAGTTTTTTTTTAAATTTATTTTTTAATAAAAAAGAGACAAAGAAATGTTTACGCCATTTTTCTAGTCAAGGAAGTAGGCATAGGCCGTGGGCGGTCGACAGATAGTGTATCGCCGACTATCTCCGAGGGAGACGTGTGTATGTGCTGTCCCATTCGCTCGTGTGATGCAATCGGTAAGCGAGTACTCTTGTATTGGCCGGTATAATTGATATTATAGAAACTTTGCTTTTATTTAAAAAAAAAACTGTTGAAATTGATTTTCTTTTTTTAATAATGACTTACAATTATGTGTGTGAAGTTATTATAAAGAACAACTTTTTTGCTTTCTTAAACCAATAACTAAGTTTAAACTTTATATTTCTCATGACTTATTGACTTGATATTAACAATACTAAGCAGAGAACCGTTCAAAAATTTTAAAAAATACACAAACAAAAAGTTTTATTGCCTAAATTATTCTGAATTCGGTGCCACTTACATTTTTTATAATATTAGTGATCACGCTAGAAAAAATTAGGAAGTAAAATTACTTGCGTAAGACTTTTTGAACGATGTCAATTTAAAAAATATTCATATTTAACTTTTAAGTGGCCACGCATGAAACATTATTTCTGTCATCGTAACCCAGTATAATGCTATTGAAATGTGGTGAAAAAATCCTTTAACTCCAAACAATTGAAGAGTTCTCCATCATCATCTTGCTTTGTAATAATGACATTAACAACTTTCGTATGCATGTACTTGAAACCCTCAAGATTCGGAAGCAAAAACTTAACCGCTGACCTTAACCTGTTGATTATTGAGAGGTTCCCTGGAATATCTTAAACATTGATGACCAGACTTTATTCAAATTTCTATGGGTCGATCGAACACTACTCTTTTGGATGCAAAAAGTTTTTTTTCAAATCGGACTTCAAATGCCGCAGATATGCGGTAACATACATTAAAAAAACAACGGTCGAATTGAGAAACTCCTTTTTTTAAAACGGTAAAAAAATATATTTTATTTAAAAGTTTACAAGATTCTTCCCAACAAAACAATCTAATGTTCGCTAATCACTATATCAAACAAAAAACGATTATGTTTGCAAATGGTAGAGCAAACTCGTTCAGAACCAAGGCTGGGCCGAGAAGATGTAAACAAATTTAGGGTAACGCAGGCAAATAAAAGAAACCGTTAAATTGAAAAAAAAAGAAAAAGATTTTTATCATTTTTTTCGTCCTGGCCGATTTCGACCATGAGGGCCAATCTCAACAGAGATCAGCCAACAACGCAGGAAATATTATA
The DNA here is from genome assembly GCA_963921415.1 of Pyrausta despicata. Classification (NCBI taxonomy): domain Eukaryota; kingdom Metazoa; phylum Arthropoda; class Insecta; order Lepidoptera; family Crambidae; genus Pyrausta; species Pyrausta despicata. The sequence goes on from OY992869.1 coordinate 8,402,813, forward strand.
GTGCACAAGTGTGAGCGCAATACACACTGCACTCACTGTTCCATCACTCTCAAAGTACGGTGAGACGGCAATCCGACATGACCGGAGAGAGATCAGGCGCAGGACCAACGGCTTAAAGTGCTTTCGGAGGCACAGGGGTGTGACACCGCCAACTTCCCGACTCCGAGCTGTTTTTGAGAAATTCATGACAGAAAATGTCAGAAACAATTTTTTTCCTCGACCTGGGATTCGAACCCAGTACCTCTCGGATGTAAGGAAGAAACTTTGCCACTACACCCACGAGGCAGTCAATAAATATTATTTTTTAATAGCATTTAACGTAATGCACTTTCTTCTATCATATGCTGCGAATATATGCATTTTTGAGTTAAATTGAGACCGCAAAGAGGCAGTTAGTGATTGAAGTAACTGTAAACCAATTCTAGTTACATGTATTTACAGTTGTCACCAAAGGTACTGCTTAATAAAGTCAACTGTAGTCACACGCAGACTGATGAAACAAAAAAAGACGTACGGAGTCACCCGAAGATAATTTAAAAGTCCCTTTTCTTTGTTTACCCGTATGCAAGGTTGCTTATTTAAAGAAAGACGATGAACAACGCTGCCTTGGGTCGGATAATTATATCTTTTACGATATTTTTCTCAACAAACATGCTCACTCTCTTTGTATGAGCCCTTTGAGAGATATCTCAAGGCTAAGTTAACTGGACTGATGTATTGGATAGGAATTAACTCCTTAACCTAATTAAAAAGTAGGATAGGTACTTACATACGCTGTCTAAAGGTAAAAGATGGTAGCGGGCACTTGCGGTTTCGATAACCACTTTGGTATAATGGTTAAAAAGTTAACTCTTAGACGAAGAGATCGCGGGTTCGGGCCCGCACTGTACAAACATAAGTAGCTAAAGCACTTGTGTTACAGATATCAGAATCAACACAGTGGTATTACAAATAAACTAAAGTAAATACATATAATATCCAGACATACAAACAGACATGTTCATGCACACAAATGTTTGTACAGTGCGGGGATCGAACCCGCGACCTCTTGGTTAATAGTCAAATTCTTAACCATTACACCGGAGTGGTCGTCAATAAAATGCGAATTTAGAAAACAGACTCACTCGACTCCCGGAGGTGAGACTTAAAAAATACCTACATCTCCGATTCTCAACCTTTTTTTTTATCGAACTTTGTCATAAAATTGATTTCAGAACAACAAATAACAGTTCTCAAAAACTAAAATTCCCGACCGCAAACAGCCGATGCATGTCAAAGTCCCTATCCCACAGCTCCTAACCGACAATTAGCTAACTGACAGGTGTCAAAGTGACAATTATCAACTTATCGCTTCCTTCTAGGCGTGGTTCGCGTAACTGGACGTTAAAAAAGGGTTCTCACTGTAATTAAAAGTGGCGTTTACAAACGTATTAATTTGTTGTTTTTTTTTCTTCTTTTTGTTGCTTTTTTGTTGTTTCCACTTTGCGTGTCACTCGGGGGGTTAAAACGGTGTTATGATTTGGTGGAGTCGTTAGTCTTTGTTATTAAAGCTAATTATGCAATAATTTTGTGTTTGCGTTGAAATAAGGCGTAAAACATGCTTTTACTCACTTTTACTTAATAAGGACAAAATTGCATTTCTTGTTCTAATAAGTCATGCAAACCAATATACTATTAGATATTTCTAAACCAATCTACACCATTGGTCGTGGATAGATTTTTGATAATGTTCAAAGTTTTTATTTTTAAAAAGATTTTTAAAGTATATTCTACCATTACTTTTAGGAAAACAGTTTTAAAGCACTGAAAGACCAAATTAGCTCACTTTGTGTAGATAGGAACGTAACTTATTATTTTTGAGTGATGTTAGTTAACAATTTATTAAAACTATGTAATGACAACTAACACCGTAGTCTACCTGTGACCACAGACGCTGGAAAGGGTCTTAAACGTCAGGTTAAAATAAAATGTGAATAAATCTCGTAACAATCCGTAAAAAGTGTATCTTTTCAACTTTAAATCATCTCTCAAACCAAACGAGATATCGAGCCGAATAAATCCACTTAAACGGATGAATCACAGACTTTAAAAATGCATGAACTTGGCTCCATTTCTTTTAGGGCGAACGTTTTTGAAATTCGAACGCGATGACTGTGCTGACCTCGTTTTTTTGTTATTTTTGTTTTATTTCACAACAAAGGGTTAATTTAAAATGACGCACATGTCTGAAATACATGTAAACTGTCACTGGTACATACTTACTAACACTTCACACAGCTAAGCTACTATTAAAAATGTGTTTGCGTATTTTGGGTATTACAATAAAGGTCTTGTAGATAAAGTTATAGTTAAAGTTCACTAAAATTTGCTTCATTTTAGTCAGCGTACAAATATTTATGCTTATTAATTAATAAATTACAATTATGTCAGAAAGGAAATCATCGCCACCGGACTAAATATATTTCTAGCGAGCAAAATATTCATTAATATTATAAAAAATGTAACTTTGTTTTAAATAAGGACCCTGTTAGTACTCTTATATCCTCTGATAATGCATTATATACCTGCGCTGCCATAACATATGTAAGTAATAGTCTAAACGAAATATGATAAAGCCTCTTTCTCAATCTGGTGCCTTATTCCTAAACTAGCGCACGCCCGCGATTTCCTTCGCATTTTTTATACAAATTAAACTTCGTCTGGAATCACTCGTATCTTTTTAAAGAAAAACTGCATCAATATCCGTTGAGTAGTTTTAAAGATCAAAGCATACATAAGTACAAAGACAGAGGCGAGAAGTGCCTTCGCTTTATGCTATATAGTGATTATGATTAGCAGCGCTGCTGTTGAGCCGAAAACAACATCGCAAAGGGCCACAGTTAAAATTGTAAATCTGTAAGGTGTTCCCACGCCGAAAAACACACGCTTGTAAATCACAAACACAAACATGTGAATCCACCCTTTTCACCGAAAAAAGGAGTAAAAATCTACTAAACGCAAACAGGGGAAGTCATTTTTCTTAATAGACCCGTGATGGTGGGTCCGTCGTACAATTTGTTAAAATGAACTGTGCATATTTCAAGGCGTTTTTTATGTCGGCAGCGCTCAATTTTTTATGGCGCTAATTACGCCTTAGGGCTGTCAAAGCGTGTCAACTCACTTGGCATGGACACCGAATTTTTTTTCTGATATTTTTTTTAGCTGTGTCAAAATGGTATGCAAAAACAGAATCTAGTGTTGTGTTAGTTAGTTAATTTTTAAGCACAGTGTAATGAGTAAGCTGTTGGTTTACTTAATAAATGAACAAAGGAATCAGGAACGTTTATGTATATGTTTCTGGTGGTGTCTTTAACATAGGGATTTATAGGTACTAAAAATGAACGTTTCGTAACACGAATTACAGGAAATAAGTGACCATTAGGGAACATTTATAAATGTCCCCATCATACCTGATATCAACTGTGCTAACTAAATACATTATAAAACAGTGCCTTTAATGTCCTGTAATGAACTCATTTTTATAATTGTTAATTATTTTACCTTTATAGCGTTATTCGGAAAGTCAGTAACCAGGAAAATAATAAACAGTGCATAAAACTATTTGAATACTTTACGTGTGTATTTTAAAATAATTATCAGTTATTTTTTGTGAACTAGGTTTTTATGCACACTTTTCCTGACACGTATTATCCAGATGTATTTTTCCTTAGCTCGAAATTACCTATTACCGATTACCAAAACATTATTTGTAAGCTTTCTTATTTGATATATATTCGAAATGTTTATTTTAGATTTCAACTAAGAAAGACCGCTAGTAGAAAGATCACTATTTTCATTTTTCCGACACATCATTATTTTTTCCGATGTTCAATCAAACTTTAAATGAGCTACTAAAACGAAACGAGCTTTACAAATATCCAAAAACGATCCCCATGACAACCACGGAACAAATTTTTCGTAGGATGTGTAAAACACTTTTAAAAAAGGGTTCCCGCCACTATGACGCACACTTAATTTTTATTCAGTGTCGCCCAGCGGGCCGCCCTGCGCTCTTCACTCTTTTTTATTTTTTTATTTTTATTGAGCACTCGACTTTTCCGCTTTCCCGGCCCGTTCCGGGATTTGCGTGTGTAGAATACGAAATGATTTGTATATTTTGTGGTCCACAGGTTGGACTTCTAAAACCAAGGGTCGCGGGTTCGATCTCCGCACAGTACAAGCATAAGTGTGCATGAACTTGTGTGTTTGTACTGGTCTGGGTGTTTTCTATAATATGTATTTATTTACAAAAAAAAAGTATTTAAGTATGTTTATCCGTTGTCTAGTATCCATAACACAAGCCTCGTAGCTTAATTTGGGACTAGAGAAATGGTGTGATTGTTGAGAAATATTTATTTTTATATTTTTTTTATTTTTATATGGTTACATTAGGGGCAACTGGTCGGTTATCCTTCTTGGTGTTTTTAATGTGATTTCTATTAAAACTTAAGAAAAAAATACGCGCAGTGGGTAAGAAATGTAAGGGCGTGTGTTAATAACGGGACACTTTCACATTTGAATTTAGTTGTATTTGGTTTACTCCATGTATTTATTTAAGCTAACGATACTTTATTGGTTTATGTGTTATTTGAATTACCTATTTTGTTATGTAATGTCAAAACTATATGTTTCTCAAAAATTAGTAAAATAAAATAAAAACTTATAGAGAAACTGTTAAAAGTCCAAGATAAATACTTACTCATGTTTGGCTAAATAAATAGATGTAAAAGCCAATGTTGACAAATGCAGTTCATTTGCGCAACTTTTATAGGTAAACCTTTACCTATAAAAGTTGTGCTAAAGTCGCTTACTACGCCATATCTGAAAAATTTAACTATTTGATATACTCGTAGATCGGTAGAAATCTCGGTAAGTAAGTACGTTAACTTACGTACTTTGGCATTGCACTGGCTGTATTATACGAATCCAAAGTATCACTACGTAAAGAACGCTACTGTGTATCGAATCTAGCATAATTCCCTTACATTTCGTTCGGAACACTGAAATTGCAAAAATTAAACCGCAAATAAGTATCATGTTTGAAAGACATTACAGTACGGGCTTCTCAAATTGCTAGATATCAAATTCGTGTAGTGATGTCTGTGATATCGATAAAATTATCGATATTTCAATAAAGGTAACTATGGAAAAATTGCGGTAAGGTTATAGAAAAAAAACACGCTAAGAAATTGAATATCACGGTTTGTCCTAGTTGTTGCTTTAAAATTGTTTCATTCTATCTGATGTATTTAATTATTTAACGATTACCTATAATCAGTGTTAATGATATCGAATTTTCAAATTGTTTTACAAATCTACGGTACTTAACATTTGTTTCTGACACAAATCCAATGGATTTATTTTCATAAATCAGGTAGATAAGCTAAATCAAAATTGTTAAAATGTATCTTCTGGAATTATGCTAAAATTCTTATCCTATCAAACCAGAGGTCTAGAGGTTTACAGGTCAAACATCGACAATAAACTGTCGAAGATAACACATCACTAGCATCAAGCTGGCCTTCCGGGAGTCGAACTTTAGACTTTACGCCACATCGGGCATAAATTCTTTGCAATTTCTTCGTTGCGTGATCAAAACGTCTAGTCCCACTTTCTAACACGCGTGAAAGGGCTACACTTCGTTGCAAAATTACTGGCCACGTAAAACAGGGGCAAAAATTATTTTTACACTAAATGAGGTATTTTGTTTAATAATAAGAAATAAAAAACCGGCCAAGTGCGAGTCGGACTCGCGCACCGAGGGTTCCGTACAAACCTGCAAGGTTTACAAAGTTCGTTCATTACGACAATCGAGTCATAACTATGGTATTTTTATTGCAAAATGAAATTCATAACATTACAATGGGGAAAGATGGAGGAGCATAAATTTAAGACAAAGATCTCTTTATCGTTTATAATAATGTCATTGAATTTAATCATAAGTATAACACTTTAAGCAGTTAGGACGCATTTAGATTATACAGCTACATTCACCAAAACATCGGGATTGAATGACGATGAGTGAGGTCGTCTTTGCCGTTTGAAAAATGTTGCCCTCCCCATACATAGTATAATAACTCGCGGTCATTGCTGTAACTACAATTATGTTTACAATCACAATTTTTTTGGTGGTATAACTACTTAAAATTTTAAGCTTTTCGGAATTTTTCTGTTACCTGTGCTGTAAGCTATTGCTTCTTACCAAATTTCGAGATTCTATGTCAACGGGAAGTGGTCTTTAGGTTTTAATTCCCTTGCGTGTAGTTGCGAGTTTCAAAATATGCGGTATCAATGGTTGTACTTTTTCGTTTTGCGTTTTTGCGTTGACTTAGAATTTTTTTTTTTCACGGGTTAAAGGCAATTAGATCTAAGTATTTGATATGAATTTCAACTTGATAGCTCTACGCGTTCATGAGGAAAAAAGTAATAAGTTTATATTTATTTAAAAATATATATTTTGTAATGTAACTAAAATTTTAAGGTTTTCGGAATTTTTCCTTTATGTGTGCTATAAAACGTTGCTTCATGCCAAATTTCAAGATTCTAGGTCGACTGGAAGTACCCTTTAGGTTTTGATTCCCTTGCGAGTACTTGCGAGTTTCAAAATATACAGCTTAAATTGCTGTTTCTTTTAATTGCGTTGACATAGAAGTTTAATTTTGTTACAGCTTAAAGGTATTATAGACCTCAGTATTTGGTATGAATTTCAATTTAATACCTCTACGCGTTTATGAGGAAATGGGTAGTAAGTTTAAAATTATTAAAAAAATATATATTATGTGATGTAACTAAAAATTTATGGTTTTCGTAATTTTTCCTTTATCTATGCTATAAGACGTTGCTTCGTACCAAATTTCAAGATTCTGAGTTCACGGGAAGCACCCTGTAGGTTTTGATTCCCGTGCAAGTGTCGAAAATTTGCGGCATAAACGGCTGTATCTTTTGATTGCGTTGGCTTAGAAGTTTGATTTTTTCACAGCTTCAAGGGACAGTAGACCTGAGTAATTGATATAAATTTCAGCTTCATACCTCCACGCGTTCCTGAGAAAAAGGATCTTGACAGACGGACGGACGGACAGACGGACAACAAAGTGATCCTATAAGGGTTCCGTTTTTTCCTTTTGAGGTACGGAACCCTAAAAAAAACAATTATTTGCAGTAGCAATCTTGAAAAAATAAGTGTCAACTTTTATGATTACCGACATTATTTTAATTCTTAAAAAATACGAACAGACATAACATTTAAAAAAAAATTCGGCTCCGGTCATCAGGAAGGATAAAAAAAATCTTTTTTCGAGAATTCTTAAAGAATAGACACAAAATAATACATTAAAAACTTAATATTTTTCACTCTTTCAGTGACTTTGACGTTTAAAAGACACAAAAAAGTGAAAAAGTTTACGGTTGAAATACTTATTCACAAAATAACTTTGAGGTAAACTGATGTTCCAGAAATAAAACGGTTAAACTCCACTTTTTTACGTACTAATAGTGAATCATCATTGCATTTTATTATGTTTTCCTCAACAGTCGATAACAATATCTAAATGTGTACTAATTTAAACATTAAAATTTAAGTATTACTACATAAGTAATTAATTTATGTACCAACACTTCCAATTATTAGACAAATTACAGGAAAGTAGATCGTTAAAGGTAAAAGTTGTTTTTTTTTTTCGAAAAAAGACACATTTTTGACTGACTCCCAATTAAAAAGAATTACTGCTATCAATTCAATTTACAGCACAGCAGTAATAATATGGAATAGAAATAGGCTAATTAATACTTACTATTTCATGCGGAAAAATCAATTCGTTATCTGCAAATGAAAAAAATAATATAAACGGAACACTAATGAGATAAAAAATATCAGCTTGTAAACAAGGAAGTCGGACGCTTGAAATAAAACATTGTAACAAATAAAATAATTGTATTTTTAAAATGAACCGAGTTGTTTCTCAGAGTTTTCCTTCCCTGAAAATAACGGAAACAAAAATGAATATTCTACTTAGTCTCATCCTGTAGCTTCACAAGAAAGCTTGTTTCTGTTTTTTTTTTTAATATTAAAAAGTTGTTTTACACCACGAACAACATGTGGGAGTATCCACCGAGAGCGGATTTTCTATTTGAGGTTTGATTTTAGACAACTGTTTTTTAATACAATTTTAAAACAAAAATCTTCTGCCTATATTTATCATAAAATAAGTTAAGGTATTTAAATGTCATTTTTTTTGTAATTTAAAGCTGTAAGGCTCGCGTTTTTACCTACAGTCAAATCATTTTTTACTGCAATTTGGTTTTTACTTTCTGTTCGTATATTTAAAAGTGATCAGTTTTCTTGTTCGCAAGTGTACCATCGCGTGTTCAAAGTCGTTTCTTTGCGATAGACCGAAGGGTTTTCAATAAATACACCGAACAAAGTATACAACGAGATTTTTGAGATAAAACATTTTATATGCACGACTGTATTGATATTGATAAAACTTTAGCTAACTAGCAAAACTTGAAACTTCGAAAACGTTTTCTACACTTTACTTTTCACGTCGTCCAAATTTTACAAAAAAGGTCTATCTATTGACCACCATAAGTAAGTTTAAAAAAATTCTTACTATTACAATACTATCATAATTATTTTAGATTGGAACTGAAATTATGAAGGCGAGCCGGTGAACTCAATCTTACTTTTTATTTTGAAAGCGATATCTAAAAGTCAAAATTCAACCCTTTAAAAAACGAACTTATTAGCAAAGTTTTTTTTTTCAGCAAGTTGTGCATCAAAATGTGAATTGTCATTAAAAGTAAACGCGTATACAAAATTTCAGCTAAATCCGAAACTGGAAAGAGGGTGAAATTTAGCTTGCAAGATTTCATTACAGACTAACACCCTGAGAAACTTAAAAAAATAATGTTAAAATAAAAACATAGCCAAATCCAATTCCTCTCTATTTATTATAAAATCTATACAAAACAAAAGGCCATATTGAAATCAGAACCTGCATATCTAAGCATCGTAAGTGCAGCTATAAATAATTTTAGACCCGTTCGAGTTTGCTATCTGACTTACTATTTCTTTAGCTAGTTGGCGACGGTAACCTAACACCGTCTACATGTTAGTTGAACTTATACAGGGTGTTCATAACACATTTAATACAGGGTGAGTCGTTAATGTAAAGTCGTTTATGGTACAAAGAGAACCGGAAAATAAAAAGGTGAGAAAAGTCGTTGATGGTGCAAAAAGAATTGGAAAAATACAAAAATGAAAATGTTTATTTAGAAATTGAAAAAGTAAAAGTAAAAATGTAAAAGTAAATTTGTAAAATTTTAAAAATTCTATCACAATGTATAAAATCGGAACTATAATGCTTAACCACCGAGGGAAAGAGCGAGTTATTCCCAATACAAGTGTCTGAGACAACTTACCGGGAAAACTCAGTAATATTATGTAAAAATACTTTTGGAAATAAACGAATTTATTATTATTATTTATAGCACTGGCGCCTGAAAAAATTCTACATTAAAAAATACCGGAATATAAAACGGGTTAGTCTGAAAACGGCGTCCCGTAAGACCTATGTAATGTACAAAATGAGCACATCACTTTCATATAATTTTCACACGTTTTTAAACTCGCAAGTATGGATAGGCAATTCTATCCATACTATTATTTGAGATAGGTTGAAGTTGAGGTGGTTTGAAGCAAAAAAATATCCCATCGCCTAGATGTCAGATGCAATCTGTTTACCATAGTTGAAATATTGTAAAAACGGTTGTTTTCTCAACCATGTAAATGTGTTAGGTGTATTTTTTATTTATTTTATGTTGTCCTCTTAGTTTGGGTAGCAGATGGGAGCTTTTTGTAGCAAATAACTATTTCAACTCTATATAAGGAATAGTTCAAATTACAAATCATAGAGACAACCCAACCTTCTGGTTGATATTTTCTTTTCATCAGTCTACAGCTCAACAAAGATCTATCTATCCCTACGGAGAATTAACTTACCTTCAATTAGTAATAACGGCTATACTACTTACACATTGTTTTTTAGAATAAGGTTGATTTAAGATTAACCTTACAACTTTCTTTTAACGTTTGGCATCTTCATATACAAAGAAATGTCAGAGTATGATTCACGCAAGTTTGTAGCTTTAATTTTCTACGCGGCACTTTATCCAGTTGTTTTTGTCGATTGAAGTTCCCAAAACCACTTTGAACAAGCGGCCGCCCGCGAATTCCTCCGCGTTAAAATCCGAACGATCCATATATCCAAAGTTTTAGCCTAGTATACTTTCCGAGATCTTAAACGGTACCTCAGTCATATTTTAAAACCCTAGCACCGCATCGGCTGGTTAAAAAGGAATATTCTTACACATATACATATAGAGATTGTCAGCAATTTCAACCCCACCTCTGCTTCCAGATCTTCATGCACAAGAACGCAATGCAGATGCATGCGCGCGAGCTGCAACGAGGGTTAGGCGGCGAGGTCAAGCCCCACCAGTGCCAGCAGTGTCTCAAGTCGTTCAGCTCGAACCACCAGCTGGTGCAGCACATCAGGGTCCATACTGGCGAGAAGCCTTACAAGTGCAGCTATTGTGATAGGCGGTTCAAACAGCTGAGCCATGTCCAACAGCACACGAGGCTGCATACAGGTTAGTGTTGACATAAGTAGGGTTAGTGTTTTTAATATCATGCGGATTTAACCACGCATGCGGGATTGGTCCACATGTGGAACATTTAATACGCGCGTGCAGCCCGCACGACAGTAAAATGCTTACGCATCACACTCCGCGACCTGTGTGCGTATTTCAAGCATTACAATATTTTTTTTTAAAAAAGGGACATTTTCAGTGTGTTACGCATGCGGGGCGATCCCGCGTACGTGATAAAATGCGCACGATATCAAAAACACAGACCGTAAGTTTGTATATGATGCGTCCGAAGTTGGAAAGACGAATAAGGGACTAAGTGTTTTAAAAATCATAATCGGAATCTTTGGAATATCTCGTGTATGTTGTTACTTCATAACTTTTATGACTTTTGACGTGTCAACGTCTTATAAATTGGTTTGCCGGGTGACACTTCAAGAAACTGCGTTACGCTGCTCCGCTCACGTTCCGCGCTCACAATGAGAGCGAGTGAGTGGCACGCGTCCCTTCGACTCGGGCATGGTTAGCCCGCCTAAGAGCGAGTGAGACAGACATAAAAAGTGAAAGGCACGCGTCCCTTCCACTCGAGCACAGTTAACCCGCCTAAGAGCGAGAGAGACAGAGCGAGAGAGAGAGAGTGAGAGAGATAGGCATACACACCGGTTCATGTTATACGAATGAATATTCACATTAAAATTATTTTACCACTCAAAGTCGTTGTCACGTAAAACTTTCGCCCGTATACCGACTTTACAGGCAACCAATTTTTATGATTGCACGAGTGACGAGATTTCACACTTTCTTTATGCCTTAGCTACATCACGCGTACTGCTCACGAAGTTGACGGGCTATGGTAAAGTACTTTTGTTGTTGCATTATCTTTAACATTCAACAACCAAATAGAAGTCTTTAGCATACCTATAGCGTGCATTCAATTAATTAGAGAATTAAAGATATTATGTAAAATATTCAATCTTTTCGCAAAAATCGGTATTCTTAAATTACTTACTAAAAAAGAAAGTCATTTAAGGCCTGAACTAGTTATTACATTCCTAAGGGACTCAGGTACTTACAAGGATGTAAACCTAGTTTAAAGAGCACACGTTTCTATGTATTTTTATACCATTTAATCTTGATTTAATCCAAAGAACCAAACGCATGTCATCGCTGCACATTCGTCTTGTCGATTGAATAAAACGCATCAAGTATGCCGCCGTTAAAATAAACTGGAAACTCATAAACGCACGTTCCAAATTTAAATCTGTCCGCCATTGACGCGACGCGTTCCCGCGCAAAATCTTCTGAAACGGCGGCTTTTTTTTACAAGCAATCAAATAGTTCGGGCGTACTAGTATTTATAAAACGCTTTCTTTGATGCAGTTTTGTTAGTGATCAAAAGGTTTCTAAGAATACAAAAATCCCAAGTTATAAGTTCTTATTTAAATATCTTGAACACTATTTTTCTAATTCGAAACTTTTCCTTGAAGCATACGTGCTAAAAAACCTTTTGTTTTCGGCATATAAAGCTCTTCTTGGGTGGAAAAAACACTTTTCACAATCTGTTCTTGCTTACCAACTGTAGCAAATTAACACACATAAAAAACATCAAATAACTCCAAATAAAACAACGTCGAACTTCCAATTGAACACCAACAACGTCCGCCAACTATCCAACGTAGCTCGACGCGTTAAACTTTAGCAATTAAAAAACTACGTGTCTACCATTGGCCGACGTTTTCTACGGGAAAAAATACGCGCGGAAAAGCGGGAAAAAAATGCGCCAATGGCCGCTTAGCTGGTTTACGCTGGCCAATCGCACGGTGGGCCGGCCGCAACGTACACTACGTGGCTTAGAAAAAAAAATCACGTGTTTTTCCACGTTCCAACCGGCCAATGCGACGCCCGCCCGTGGAATAATCTGTGCGTTCTTTTTTTGAATTTTTAGAATTGTGATTAGCTTAGCGTTTGGAGTGGGAGTAGTTATACTAATGAGACGTTCTTTTGTTTTGATTTGTAGTTGTTTTGATTGAGTGGATCAATGTTAAGTGAATTAATTTCTTCTACGAATGGTTAATGATAAATTTTATATAGGTACGCTTCCTTATTCCTGGTCGTACCTATTTCTTGATTAATTAAAGTTAATACCTAGTTATTTTTTACTATTGATTAGAACACTATATAATAACTATGGGAGGAATCTAATGATACATTACTGTGTTCTTTTGATAATGGATTATAAAGAGTGAGTCACTTACCGGTTTAACAGGTCGATCTTACAAATCACATTGCATAAAAGAATGATTGATTGTATTTTTTTAATAATTCTAGCTGCTGCAACCACAAACTCTTGGTCCGTGCCATTTTAGAGTTGTTTTTTTTTTATTTTGTGTGTTTTGAAATATTATTAGGAGCTCGGCGTTAATGACGCAATTTTTTTCAGTATCATAATCGATTGTTTAAAATATTTCTTTAAAATGGAAATGGATACTATTTTGTATGGCATAGAAATACACTAGAAAAGTCCCTACCAAGGTTATAAAACGTTGATGGTGACATGCCAAAGGCTGCTAATGTATACTTAAGAAATAAATAAATAAGTAGTCAGTAGCAATTTCGCCTTTGGAGCCATAACAAATTATTTGTTAAACATGCATGCATAAAGTGAATTTTATCAAGACTAGTGCCGGCCGCAGCGTTCTTGGCCATCAACATCAACCTTGATAGCACCTGGCGTTCTAAATTTGAATTCACTTAAAACAAAAATTCTACTAATGAAAATCACATGTTAGGTTTTCCCGCTCTTCATTTGTTTTTAATTTATTAAAATCAGCCAGTACCTTTTCGAAATGCATCCTTCGTTTGAAATTGGAACGACGATGTAAACCTGTCACTTTTCCCACGCTTTTTTGTACAGGCAAAGGAACAGTCGAAGTCGGAGTCGATTATTAAACATTTATCGTTCGCAGGCGACTATTGTCGGAACATAAACGAGTTTTTTAATTGTCATAATTGACACCTTGGTTGTCCACACATGACAGCGCGTCGAAAGGCGTTGCAAGGCGATATCAACTTTTTACGATACAATTTATTCATGAATGCCTGCAAGTAGTGAATAAGGTTGTTATACAACAGTTCGTCTGTTGTGTGCTTTAAATACCAATAAATGTTTATTGTGTTTCACATATTTTTTTATCTTAAGGTTGAATGCATTTTGCGTTAGTTAGTCTAAATATTAATGGTTCATAGTTTTGACGGAAACTGACCTAAACCACTTTAAAACATAACTTAGTAGCTAAAGCATCATTAATAAATTGGATAATACTGTTGTTTATAAAATTATAATAATAATAACATTGTGGTTATGATGTTTCCTTAAAATACTTAATTACAGTCTACGGGCGCGCGAAATTAAATGTTAAACGAATTAAAAAGCTGTATTTTTCTATTTATTTAATTAAAACATACTTAATTTTGTAAGATTAATTATTTGACTGTTATTTTTCACACGTCGTTTAAACAAACCACATGGTCAATTTAAACGTTTTTTTTATATTATCAGACTAATAAACTTATGATCTCAGTTTTCACCTACCATTTTGATTGTGTCGCTCTCTTTTTTGGACTCTACATTACAAACATACATTACATACATTACTCCAACAAAATAAAATGTAGTAAGTTTAAATTTCAAAGAATCGTTTAGCTATTCCGCCATTCCTCATTTCCCCACTCGTGCTTACATATTCCGCCCCCTAAGACAATCACTTTATAATAAGCCGTTATGCACGGAAAAATACCAGTTGTTCCCTGTTTAGTTTGTGAATAATTCCTCCTAACCGCACAGCAAGGTATACTTTAATAAAAGTCGAATATCTACTTATGTGAGTGCGGCGAAAAACGGAACTACGATAATAATAATATAACGATGTCAGTTTTTGACAGATTTAGTTGGAAGTGGCGCCTTCCGCAGCGATCATTTTTAAGGCTAATGGTGACATTAGTTGCTTAAGCTCACATTGAACTCATAAATTGATAAAAAAATTAATACATATTTCAATAAATTATTATGCATTATTAGATTGCAATTAGATATAAATACAAATAACTGTATTAACTAATAAATGTATTGACATTATGATATGACATGATAGTATACTAAATTTAGATTTCCAATACGATTTTATTATTGTTTATGGAATAAATGACTTTATGACTGTGTAAAATTAAAAACGGACTTGTTGTAATTTTTACAAATAACTGTATTAACTAATAAATGTATTGACATTATGATATGACATGATAATATAGTAAATTTAGATTTCCAATACGATTTTATTATTGTTTATAGAATAAATGACTTTATGACTTTGTAAAATTTAAAATGGACTTGTTGTAAATTTTAAAGAGTTTCTAAAAATAACTTTACAAATCAAAGTGGGCACAAAAGAAAGTATTTTCTTTTAAAACAAGTGAAAAGTTTGTTCCGAAGTCCCACTGAAAAACCAATCAATCGGCTATTTTATTTTCTGACAATTTATTCGACTTTGCATCACAATAGGCTAAACATAATGTTTTCACTTGAGTGTTTCCTTATTTCGTTTCGATTCTTATAAATGGACATTTTCGATAGGAAGTGTTTGAAAGCTTTTGTTATAAAGTTATTGTTATTCTTGTAGTCTTTTAACTAGACAGTCTTTGTAAAATAAAAAAATAAAATTCCTTCATGTTCCTATTTTATCAAACAATTCGCTTTAACAATAATAATGAAAAGTCGTAAATACTGGTCAAATGCTGAATAATTGAGAATAATAATCCTGGCCGATTTCGACCACGGTGGCCAATCTCTGCAGAGATCAGCCAACTCCGCAGGAGATATTATAGTGCACAAGTCCATCACTCTCAAAGTTCGGTGAGACGGCAATCCGACATGACCGGAGAGAGATTAGGCGCAGGACCAACGGCTTAACGTGCGCACTGAGACACGGGGGTGTAACACTGCCAACTTCCCAAGTACGAGCCGTTTTTTAGAAAATGACAGAAAATCTTAGAAACAATTTTGGTTGGACCTGGGATTCGAACCCAGGACCTCTCGGATGTAAGGCAGAAACTTTGCCACTACACCAACGTGGCTGTCGAATAAAAAAATTGAGAATAATGATAACTTAACTCAATCAAATGTACTCATAAACAAAAACGTCAGGTGGACACAGACTTTCAACTTTTTCCTTTTACGAGTAACTTGCTATTAAACTTCGGGAGTTGGAGGTGAAAAATTCCCAGAACGAACAAAGGCTGTCCAACTCCTCGGAGGAGATATTTTAATAATTTCCCCGCCTTTTTCCTCTTTGGAAACTGTTAACAAGTTTTTTTATTAACACGAATTCGGAATTTGAATGTTTCTTACTTTGACGGTTCTCGCGTTTCGCCTGTCAAGTAGGAAAATACTGACGATTAAGTAAGTTTAGAACTGCTGTACGTATTATGTAAACGGTAAAATGCTTAGAAGTCATGTCTATAAATGCTTTAGACTTTGGTTTTCCAAAAAGGAACATATGTTACGTAAGTTGCGTCTAGATAAGCGGAAATGCTTATAAGTCATGTCTATAAATGTTCTAGACTTTGGTTTTCCAAAAAAGAAACACATGTTACGTAAGTTGCGTCTAGAAAAACGTATGATAGTTAAGTATGATATTTTGTGTATTGCAAATTACTTAAGTATATACGTAGATATTTTGTGTATTGCAAAAATCTATGGACAACCATTAAACGCTACTCAATTTAGCTTCTTACCATATTTTTACTTATTTTGTGTGTAAATGAACTCGTAACCGGAATATAGGTATCCGTTTTACAGGATCCGTTGTAACGGATCCGTAGCGACTGGAGATTTGGATGAAATTTGGTACACATAGGTAGGTACATCGTTTTCACCATTCTGCATGTGTATTAAATTTCATCAAAATCTGTTAAGCAGTTTAGGTGTCAAAGCGTAACAACCGGACAGACAATTGTCGTATTGTGGCGTCCACCCTTTATAACTTGCTATGCTTATTCTAGTCTTAATTAATTTAGGCGTGTAATTGAGTCATACTTATCTTTAGAAGACAATGACGAATGCGGATACCTCTAATTTGGATCTTCATTTATCATCATCACGACGTATTTACCTTAGCACAATAACTGTGTGAGTGATGTGATGTGTAAACTATGAGTGAGATTACTCCACTCTGTGAAGGTACCTACTTTACACATAGGCCATCGAGATTGAACGCCTCATGGTTCGGCCACACCTGAGGCAAAAGTACTCGTACTCGTGTCGCCGCTACTCGCGACAGAAATTCGCAGATGGAGCCTGAGCCTTGGGTAACAGACACGATGGATATTTTTGTAAAATAAAACAGCTCGATTTCGTGACACGTATATATTAGTTCTTTTTCTTGACTACCTATTCCGTATTAAACTATCTCTATCATGCGTCATCTGTCATTCTTATATGATTGTTTTTACCTTCTTTTTATTGTATTTTGTTCCATACAGGAGGTTTTCTCGTAATAGTTTCCTCTACCGATATAAGCTTAAATTATCTTTGAAACTTTGAAAATCAAACTATTGTCCGCACGCATAGGTATAAAGTATTTAAGCCTATCGCTGCTATAACGCTATTATAGGTATATATCATGATAGTACCCCGGTCGATTAAAAATGCAATCTATAAAAACGTCCACCGCCTACTGGTTCGAACGCATGAAAGTCCAGACATAAAAAAATCCACACGCAATTTTGCGAAATTCACTTCGGTATATACGTAATTTGTCACATACCCCCACCCTGTCATTAATGTATTTACATTGTAGTGTGTATAGTGGGGAGGCATCTCGTGAAGGGGTGGGGGGATAGTGGAAATCGATAGAATCATTGCGCCGCACGTCCGATGATTGCGAACCGTAAAAGTATGGCGCAGCGTTGAGTGAGGTCAAACACTGATTTCGGGATAGCCAGCCATTAAAGTGATGGAAAACATTTTGAAAGATATAAGGCAAAAGGTAAAGACAAAATGAAGGCTTCTTCTCAGCACTTGCCTAATTGTCTGTGTTTTGTCTCTAAGCTTAGTAGGGCCGAAAAGATAAGGAGACGTGTTCATGGCATAATATATATCCTGAATAAACGATATTGACTTGACTTGAAGGCAGGTACATAAAAAAAACCGTTGATTGATAAATTTCAAAGTAAACGATTGACACGTTGTTACTTACCTCGTATACAATTTTTTCCCAAAAAGTATTGCAAACGAAACTTAAAAAAAAGGTTCAAAAAGTAGATTTAAAAAGCACTTGACATTGGACGCACAATCACCTGATTTAACATCAATTGATTTTTGATCACAACCAATTTCATTACATTAATTGAGTAATAATAAAAAAATGTTCCCTTTTAAGGCACGAGTCTCTCAAACGCTCAACAGAAGGGTTCAAACTTAGAAGACGATTAAAATAACAAACCGATCCCAACTTTTTCTCTTCCCAATATCACCGCTTCTTTTACCTTAATGGGGTGAAATTTTATGTAACTTTTGGTCGTTTTCCACGCCACGTCGCGTACGGAAGCCCCGGCAATATTTTAGTAAATACTAAAATGGAGCGAGCCATTTTCAAATATTTTCCACTCGCTTATTACCTGCAGTGCTGATTACGTGACAAAGACGCTGAGAAATAGGCTGTTTGTGTTCTGATTTACACTCTTACAAGCTGATTATAAAAATTTAGCGCGACAGACACGCAAACAAAATATGTTCCCAAAACAGCAGCAAGTTCAAAAATCATTGCAAATAAAATACTCCAACTTCATGAGTGAAAAACACAAAACCGATACAGAAAAAAGAGTTCATCGTTAGATTAAACACAGATGAAAACACATAAATTAAAGTAGGTAGATATTAAAATGAAGATAGTACATTTCCAAAATTCTCTATGCTGAAACCACAACGCTGCGGGTTGCACCGCTCAAATGCATTTCCTTTATACAACTAATGCGTTATTGGTCGGCAAATAAATGATAATTTGCCTACCGTAACAGTAATGCGGTCGATTTGACTTAAATACAGCATTTACATAATCAAGCGGCTAACATACAATATTGTTATCAGAAGTGTTTGTTGTACCATAACTTGCCGACTCAGAATTAAAACTGAAATGTATTTGAGAATGGGGTAATGCATACAGCTTTATTTGCATACTGATTATAAAACTATATCGATGATTGGAATATATTTGTTGTACAGATATTGCAATTGGTCATTTTGATTCTATCAATCCCTATCTGACGATTTTCTTCGTAGTTTAATGTAGTTCACACATTTTGATCCTCCTTTATTAATTTTCTCACAACGACCTTTTTTAATGGATTTTGGCAACCATTAACGACCAAAAAATTAACTTTATAAAAGCCACCGCCTACTTATAAGCCACAAGAATCATCCCCACATTAAAATTCCATAAAAACCTCAAGTCTAAAGGGGATAATGAACTAGGGAATTTCCCTCTGGGAATCGTAACTCGAGCTTGTAATCCATCTTATCATTTTGGTAAAAAATTGTCTAATGGAAAAATTTTGACGAAAGAAATCCACGGCCCACTGGGAACGGGGCGGGTTATATACGTCTACGCGCCCCCGATGTAAGCCCACTGTGCTTTTTACTATTTTTAATCTATACTTTATTATCTGAGCTATTATAAAACAAGAATCGTGGGGGAAAATTTAAAATAAATATTCTTTAACCATATACCAGTAAGTTGTCTCAGACACTCGCAATTTCCCATACGGCTATCTTAGATTATAGATTTTATAACTAGTTAACAGTAGAATGTGTGTGTGTATGTGTGAGAGTGTGAGTGTATGTTACTGTGTGTGTATGTGTCTGTGCTTGCGTGTGTGACCTTGTGCGTGTGTGTATGCTCGTGCGTTTGTATGCTCATACGGGTGAATGTGAAAATTTAAGTGTAAACTAAGCACCATCGCGCTAGTCTTTTCAGAACGAAAAATTCTCAACAGTAACAAATGTTGAGTTGTTTTCTCCTCTCTTTCTAAGCCCAGCGCACATATGTGATATACTGACGCCGCGGATCGCTTTTATCAGCGATTTAACTGAGCAGTTGCGAGACGCGGCGACAGTTAATAAGCCACAAAGTTAGATGGCAGTAAAACATTATTTATATAAAATAAAATATTTGCTACAAAAAACACCCTTAAACAGATCCTAGGTAGTTAAGTATCCTAGATTACATTGTCAGTTACCCTTCTAAGATGTTTCACCATATATCTTTACATGAAAGGTTGCTTCGATACACTTTTATATATTTATAGCTGTGAATTTCAAAGGCTGCCGGGACATATACTTTATACCTTTAGAAGTCGAGGAAAGGTCAGGCGGCCACTTAAAAATATAGCTCATAAAAGGTACTTGAATTGATTTTCTTGTTAGTCTATTTCAGCTTAGAGTAGATTAGTGAAAATTTTGGAATGAGTAGGTTTTAAAATCTTTAACTATACTTGGAATTATCACGCAAATTGTCCTACACACGCAATTGTCTAAGATCTCAGCATCTATTTAGTTTTTAAGCAAATTCGAACAAAGAATTCGACTGTTATTTAAGACTAGCTGTGCCCGCGACTTCGTCCGCGTGGGATACTTATTTTGGGCACAGACATATACTGTTGCAGACATTTCTTTAGATCATTTCTAGAGGAATAATTCTTTCATACATATATTTTTGTTATCTTAAACCGTTTTCGCAGCGCACGCAACGGAAGCCCTCAAGGATGATAATTTTACCCGTTGTTTTGACATTTTCCATTATTTCTTCGCACCTTATAGTTGCAGCGTGATGTTATATAGCCTATAGCCTTCCTCGATAAATGGTTTATTCAACACAAAAATATTTTTTTAATTCGCACCAGTAGTTCCTGGGATTAGCGCGTTCAAACAAACTCTTCAAAAAAACAATCCGAAAAAATTTCTAACTTCAGCTTTATAATATTAGTATAGATATAAAGAAGGTACATATACCTGTATTATATCTACATGAAACCTTTACCCAAAGAATCTCTAACGGTCGTCGGGGGCTACACATTAGGTCCACTGTTCAATTAGGCCATAAACAATAGAACGTTTTATTTATTAAGTTTTTTTGCGTTCTCAACGCTATTTTTTAAAATTATTTTCGGCTCCGGTAATGTAATCCGGTAATTTTCATCCTCCCTGATGACCAAAGCCAAAAAGATTTTTTTAAGTGTTATGTCACGCCAATAGAACGTTTCAAAAACGAAAAAATTCTTGTTATTTTGTAAGTTGTCATTCATTTATTACACCCAAACACTCTCCCTAATGTCTCCGAAATAAAAACGTTAACCAATAAGACGTAATTTTCATGATTGGACAGTCTCGGAGGGCTTGGTTATCTTTTTCATTTTTTTTTCATTTTCCACCGCGTCTTTGTGCCACCCTCGAGGAAAGAGGGCTCCATTTGTACAAGGCACAACCAGTTTTGATACTAAGAAATATAAATATTTATTTGCGTAAAGAGGGTACAATTAAAATTTGATTTGTTGGTCATCTTACAATAGTGATTAAACCTATTTAGCCGTGTCAAACAGTATGCAAATTTATAAACATTATCCAATATAAATTAATTTAAATGACATTTTTGATAACAGTCAAATAAAATGTAATTAATTAATTAGATAAAATAAAAGATTAACTTAGATGATAATAATCAAAAATAAAAAGGACCATATCACATACATGACTCTAATCAGTGATACTTGAGTGATCGATTGTAGATTCAGTTGTTTCGAGTAGTAGAGAACCAACCAACGAAATGGATTTTGATAAAGTGTGGATTGGATCAAACAGTTAAACGACAAGTTAAAAATAGAAAAAATAATATTTTTCTATCTTAAAGCATCAAGTTATTTTCATTTGGCTCTTTAACCTGTTCGGTAATATTTACGCCTGACGCCTGCGGTCTGGTCCAAAAACGAAATAATATAACAATAAATTTATATTTATTCAAAAACGCACAATTGCCATTTGTCCAAAGCGCGCTTTATTTATATGAAGCTTTCCAGTATCAGTGGCTTAGCAAGTGAATTAAACAAATTAAACGTTATGATCAGTGCTTATTAAGTCCTGTCAATTTTTGACTACTTAATGAGCTTTCAAACCATAAAATGGGAAATACATAATTACCTGTAATTTATTATTTATACCAACCTCTGACCAGTGCTCTATTTGTGGCGACTGCGTCCCACATACGCCTTATACCGGTTAATTGTAAATATGTATTATTTTAATGCATAATTGTAAATACGTCTTTGTACAGAATTAGATGTAAGTGCTTTGTGAATATTCGCGTGTTAATTTTAAGGCATGGTAGATTAAGTTATTTTAGTTTCTCACGCATCTGCGCCTATTAGGTTTACGATGCTAGTTATTAAGTTATTTGTAAGGTGCAATACAATATTGTCGGAATGTTTAACTTAGTCTCTTCAGTGTTTCGCCGACGTAACATTTGTTCCATTGTCAGTCTATAGGTTTATTGCACCTATTAAGAACCAACCTTTGTAATGTATTCCTAGTTAATTGTTATATTTTCATTGTTGTATTCTGTTTGTACCAACCATATTTATATTGTATTGTTTTATTCTTTTGTTAGTGTGTTTCCTCCAAAGGCAGCCGACCGCCGTGAGGAAAAAAACCAGGTTCAACCAGGTTCATGAGGCAGTCAGTACGCAACCTCAGCACCGGTCGGACGCCTTGAAGGCTCGTCCTCACTATCATTCTCAATTGTAAATAAACTACGAACCCTGCAACCCGTGTATAGAGCGCCGACAGTGGTGACCCCGACGTGATCTTACGTTTTTATTGTGCGCTTAGGGTGTATCAGGGTTCAGTTTCGCGCCGCGCAGTGAAATTTACAGACTTGCTGGTATTTTTTGTGTGAGTGTAATCAGAGTTTCTTACAATGGCTAATGAAAATCCCAATGCCAACGGGCCCGTCAAGAATGTCCCATGGCTGCAGATGGCACCGTTCAACACATCGGACCCTGAATCATGGATGGATTGCGCGGAGAGTTTGTTGAGCATGTCAATGGTGACAGACCCAACACAAAAATGCTTATACATCATAAGCAAAATGGACTCTAACGCCCTCAGTGAAGTAAGAGACCTTATAACCGGCCTCTCGGTCGTCACAGCGGACCAGTACAAAGAGCTTAAAGAAAAGATAGTGAAAAGGTTTGGCGCATCCCAGACCGTGAAAACCCAGCGTCTCCTAGAAGGAGAGGAGATTGGTGACCGAACGCCGACACAGTTCTTGCGGCACCTTAAGTCACTAGCTGGCAGCGCTATATCCGAGGATGTTTTGCGTGTTATTTGGACGAGGGGTTTACCTACCGACATGCAGGCAGCCGTCGTGGCCAAGAGAGATACGCCACTCGAAACACTGGCCGACATCGCAGATCTAATAGCTGAAAACGTTAGGCTGCGGTGCACGAGGCCATCGCCCCCGGTAGCAGCAATCTCTACACACGTCACGGACGAACGTCTTCGCCGGCTTGAGGAGAACATGGCACTTCTCATACAGAATGTGCAACAGGCGCAAGTAAGTGAGATGAATACAATATCCAGCAGGCCACGCGGTCGTTCAAACACACGCTCACGTACACCATCACGGTCTAGAACTAGACCGGCGGACTGGC
Source organism: Pyrausta despicata (assembly GCA_963921415.1). Classification (NCBI taxonomy): domain Eukaryota; kingdom Metazoa; phylum Arthropoda; class Insecta; order Lepidoptera; family Crambidae; genus Pyrausta; species Pyrausta despicata. The sequence goes on from OY992869.1 coordinate 8,426,255, forward strand.
TGTGTTGGTACCATCATCGCTATGGTGCCCAAGCAAAGAAATGCGTAGAACCGTGCTCCTACAAACCACAGCAGGGAAACGCGAGCGGGAGTCATTAACGGCGGATGACGCAATATCCCACCCACATACACGCCGCATCTTCGTTACCGACAAGGCGAATAATGCCACGTTCCTTATTGATACAGGGGCCGATCTTTGTGTGTACCCTAAAGCGCTAGTCCCTACGGCTTGCAAAGCTTCTGCCTATGGATTAGTCGCCGCCAACGGAACTCCAATAACCACATATGGTACTATCGCATTAACCTTAAACCTCGGGCTTCGAAGAGACTTCCCATGGATATTTGTGGTAGCGGATGTAGACAAACCAATCATTGGTGTTGATTTTCTCGGTCATTACAACCTTTTGGTAGATGCGAAAAATAAGAGGTTGGTAGACGCGATCACTCATCTTACGGTCAATGGACATGTAGCTGAGTGTGAGCAACTCACTGTAAAAACATTAAGTGCTACATCACCTTACCTCGATCTGCTCGCCAAGTATGTTGAAATTACACGACCAGACGGAACCATGCAAGGGGTAAAACATGGAACTAAACATCACATACTGGTAACATCAGGACCTCCGGTAGCACTCAAACCGCGACGGCTCGCCCCCGATCGCCTTAGGGCTGCCAAGAAAGAGTTCGATTCGATGGTAAAACTTGGCATCGCTCGCCCATCTAAAAGCCCATGGGCAGCGCCCTTAGTTATGGTACCAAAGACGACTACAACCTCCACGCCAGAATCCAGCTCATCATCGATTCCCGAAAACGTTAAGGAGACCGAAGAAAGACATCGCCCATGCGGTGACTACCGCGGTCTGAATGCGAGAACAGTTCCTGATCAGTATCCCGTGCGTCACATTCAAGACTTTGCGCAGTGTTTAAGTGGCAGTAAAGTGTTTTCAAAATTAGATTTAGTGCGTGCGTTCAATCAAATCCCTATCGCTGAAGAGGACATCCCAAAAACTGCTATCACAACGCCGTTCGGTTTATTTGAGTTCAAATTTATGACTTTCGGCTTACGCAATGCAGCTCAGACGTTTCAACGGTTTATGGACGAAGTGTTAAGTGAATTAGACTTTTGTTATTGCTACATAGACGATATTTTGATAGCATCGAGTGACGAAAAAGAACATTTAAAACACCTAGAGACAGTATTTGATAGGTTAAGAAAGTTTGGTGTAGTGATTAACCCTAAGAAATGTGTATTCGGCCAATCAGAGATTGAGTTCCTTGGCTATTTAGTGTCACCCGACGGTACGCGCCCGCTCCCTGAAAAGGTAGAAGCAATACGGACGTACCCACTCCCAACCACAGCGAAGCAGCTAAGACGGTTTCTTGGTATGTTAAACTTTTATAGAAGGTGCATACCTAACGCAGCTGCTAGCCAGTCTAGCCTTAACGAACTACTCCATGGCAACATAAAAGGTAAAACTCCAATTGCGTGGACGGATCAGGCGAGAAAAGATTTTGATGTGTGTAAAGAGAGTCTAGCCCAGGCAGCTTTGTTAGCTCATCCTCGGGACGACGCCGAGCTAGCCCTCTTTTGTGACGCATCAAACAATAGCATTGGATCAGCTCTGCAACAAAAGGTAGGTAACGATTGGCATCCTATCGCATTCTTTTCTAAAAAGCTTACTACGGCCGAACAAAAATACTCAGCGTACGATCGCGAGCTATTCGCTATCTATGCTGCAGTCAAACATTTTAGGCATTATGTTGAAGCAAGACAGTTTGTAATTTTTACTGACCATAAGCCGATAACCTATGCATTTCATAAAAAAGAGCAACAATGTTCACCCAGGCAGTTTAGACACCTGGATTTTATTGGTCAATTTTCAACAGACATACGTCATGTGAAAGGGGAAGATAACGTGCCAGCCGACAAACTTTCACGTATAGAAAGTATTCGTAAAGGCCTTGATTGGGAATCGCTTGCAAAGTCACAGAAAGATGACACACACCTTAAGTCGTTGCTGGATTCAAATGACTCATCATTGCAACTACGACTTTTTACTTTGCCAGATAGCGACACACCAGTGTACTGCGATGTATCAACTCAACGCGCTAGACCTTATCTCACGGAGCCTTTCAGGAAGATAGCATTTAATATTTTACATCAGAATTCACACCCCGGGGCACGAGCTACGACGAAACTCGTTTCACAACGATTTGTCTGGCCCTCAATGAACTCTGACTGCAAAAAGTGGACAAGAGCGTGCTTGGGTTGTCAGCGTTCTAAAGTATCGCGACACGTTATCACTCTTCCTGGTACTTTCGCACCGCCATCATCCCGGTTTGACCACGTTCATTTAGACATTATCGTTATGCCTTACTCTGAGGGATATCGGTACTGTCTCACGTGTGTCGATCGCTTTTCAAGATGGCCTGAGGCGATACCAATACCCAATCAGGAGGCAGAAACGGTGGCACGCGCGTTCTATTCGAATTGGATTGCACGTTTCGGCGTTCCAAGCAGAGTCACAACGGATCAAGGTAGGCAGTTTGAGTCGCACCTATTTAGAGATCTAAACGCTCTACTAGGTTCGAATCACCTACGCACCACTGCTTATCATCCATCCTCAAATGGTATGGTAGAACGCTTTCATCGGCAACTTAAGAGTGCTATTAAGTGCCATACCTCAGCTGACGAGAGCTGGACGCGGGTATTACCAACAGTATTGTTAGGTATTAGGGCATCCTGGAAAGATGATCTACAAGCTACATCCGCTGAACTTCTATACGGTCAGAGCTTGCGCCTCCCAGGTGAGTTTTTGTGTAAAAGTCCCACGCACAACCTAGTACCTAGCGATTATGTAAACCATCTACGACAGCATTTTAACACGTTAAAGCCAGTCGACGGCACGCGCCATGGCATTAAAAGTACTTTCTGTTTTAAAGATTTGATGTCGTCTAGCCACGTGTTCGTAAGGAATGACGCTGTTAAAGCTCCGCTGCAACAACCCTACGAAGGGCCATATAAGGTCATAAGCAGGTCAAACAAAACATTCGTACTCGATATACGTGGACGCGAAGTCACGGTATCGACCGAAAGACTAAAACCTGCCTATATTCTGAGAGATGCGGAACACCACCCAAACAACCATCCTGACAGCAGTATCTCATTGGGTTTAACTTTTGACAGTAGCCTAGGTCAAACAACCGGTTCCAATGTTAGTTCAGGTTCTCCACCTCCAGCTGTACCGCCCGTCTCCGACGAACCTAACGTCCCTCGCCGTTCTGGCAGACGCGTTCGTTTTCCAGACTACTACCAAGCAGGTTTGTGATATAACGTATGTTTTCGTAATTTTGATATTTCGTTATTTAGATCACTGTATAGCTTTAGTAGCGTAGCGTAGTTTTCTTATCACGATTGTTGTTGTTTTTTTTCGTGATCTAAATCACTGGTAGGGGGGTACTGTGGCGACTGCGTCCCACATACGCCTTATACCGGTTAATTGTAAATATGTATTATTTTAATGCATAATTGTAAATACGTCTTTGTACAGAATTAGATGTAAGTGCTTTGTGAATATTCGCGTGTTAATTTTAAGGCATGGTAGATTAAGTTATTTTAGTTTCTCACGCATCTGCGCCTATTAGGTTTACGATGCTAGTTATTAAGTTATTTGTAAGGTGCAATACAATATTGTCGGAATGTTTAACTTAGTCTCTTCAGTGTTTCGCCGACGTAACATTTGTTCCATTGTCAGTCTATAGGTTTATTGCACCTATTAAGAACCAACCTTTGTAATGTATTCCTAGTTAATTGTTATATTTTCATTGTTGTATTCTGTTTGTACCAACCATATTTATATTGTATTGTTTTATTCTTTTGTTAGTGTGTTTCCTCCAAAGGCAGCCGACCGCCGTGAGGAAAAAAACCAGGTTCAACCAGGTTCATGAGGCAGTCAGTACGCAACCTCAGCACCGGTCGGACGCCTTGAAGGCTCGTCCTCACTATCATTCTCAATTGTAAATAAACTACGAACCCTGCAACCCGTGTATAGAGCGCCGACATATTCAATTAATTGGATTATATCATCTGTGGTCGATTTATAAGTGCCATCGGGCGGGTGACAGACGTAATCATTTAATTTGAGATAATTTATTGCTGTTTTATTTCCGTAAATACCAGCTTAAAGACCGTTAGATCAAAAAAACACTTTTACTTAATGTAAAAGATATGTGTCGCGTGAAAAATATCAAGTATCAAGATCCCCGGTCGGTGTATGAAGAAGCCTATTTGCAGATGCCCGAGAAGGAAAAAAGGTTGTTTCGCGCGATCGCTCTTTATTTGATTCCGCCGATGTTTGCGCACAAATTAGTTCGCATCGGTACCTCTGCCCATTTTTCCTTTTCCATTTTCCACCGTCTGTTTTTACTTTTTTTTTCGGATTGTTTTTTTTTTCGTGTTTTTAACAGGTTCGTTCTGTCTTTGAATTTTTCACTCGTGTTCATGTTTCGGATGATTGGCCGGCCAGTAAATGTTGGTAACTTGTTATGTTGTATGTTCTTAATCTAAGAAGTTATAAGCTTACAAAATGTTATATTCCTCGATTGAAATTAGATAGCTGTAGTGAGTAATTAATACCATTTTTTGCGGTATTTGTAGATTAATTAAATATTATATGAATTCTGTAGAAAGTTTACATTGTTACAGGTTGTTACACATTTTTGAATTCATAGAAGCAAAAGGCAAAAAGTATTTTGATAAAAAAAAGATGTTAAGAGAAGTTATGAAAAGATAAATTTCGTGGAAACAATTTAAAAGAGCAAAGATTACATAATTTAAAGTAAACTAAACCTGAACCCTTGCTTTTTTAGAAAGAAATGAAACCCTTTTAGTTATCTTTTAATTAAGTTGGAGTGGTTTTTCTTCGCAACAAATACTTATGACTTATAACTAATTTTAGTCGCTTGGCAGTGAAAATGTAATTCTCGTTTTTTTTAAATTCCTACCCTATAATTTTTGGATTTTTTTTTATAAAACATTACTTAAACAAAAATATCATGCACGAGAATTGATAAACTTTTTTTTGAAGTTGGTCAACACTTCTTTTTGGCTATTAAAACAAGGCAATACATAATGTGTACTCAACACAAAAGTTGGAATTCGGAATCTTTTATTGGTTTCAACGTGTCCAAACTTGCGGAACCGCATACATTCTAAAAAAAATCGTCGAGAAAAACCTAACCTCCACTTGAGTCAAGGCCTAGCACGTTTAAAAAAAAAAACAACAACATTACATACATTGATCTGACTCCGTGGTAAGTAGCTTAAGCACTTCTGGTACAGAAATCAGAATCAACGGTGGTATTACAAATAAATTTAAAAAATACACAAAACACCCAGATCAGTCAAACAGACGTGTTCATGCACACAAATGTATGTACAGTGCAGGCATCGGACCCGCGACCTCTCGATCGAATAGTCAATTTCTTAACCATTAACACCATAGTGGTCGTCAAAAAACACACACACTAACCCCCTCAAAAAACCCATTTAAAAGGCTCAATCTTCAGGCACTTCAATAGTAAATGGAGAAAGAATCACGCCTCGCGTACCCTCGGGCACCAGATGGCGTTAGTCGAAATGAGCTTTTGCCTAATTTATTTTTTGCCGCCTACTTTTGCTGGGTAAATATTGACATGTCCGGAAAGAATGGTGTGGATGCGCTTTGATACCTTTTTTATGTTGCAAAATCTTGCTTTTTAAAGCTGAAAATGAGAATAAAGTTAAAGAAAAGAGAATTTAGTCATGGATTTTCGCAAATAACGACGGACTCCAACAACTATTGCTTTTTGAAGTTTTGTACAGAAAAAAAAAAACATTAAAAGATAACAAAATCAGATAGATTTTAGGGTTAGTTATTTGGCTGTTCCATGATTTGGAATGGGTAATTTTTTCATTCGAAATTACAGAAAAGAAACAGTTTTAGTATTTTTATAAAAATTGACCTTAACCGATTATGGCATCGAAATAGTGATATAATTTTTGTTATCTTGTTGATACTCGTAGATAAAAAAGATAGGCAACATAACTTATTAAGTAATAGTCATTCTGATAGTTATTGCCTAATTTATACTAAGTTCTTTAGAGTGGAGTTATATTTTTTAAGAACCACCAATAAAGCAATAGTGTTCTGAACGCTATAGCCAATCGTGGGGACTGTCCACTAATAGGCAAACTAATTCCACGTGTCAAGTCTGTTGCTAAATACTACATTTTCTAAATTGTACTAACTTAGGAGATAAGATATAGTTACTAACAATCTGGATCGTGTTGTCTGAAAAATAAATGTTTTTATTTTTATTTTTTCAAATTTTTATTTAAAGCTACCAATCTTATCCACACAAATCCAATTCTGACAAGACGCTATTCTAGTGAGGTCGTATCTTTTTTTGTCCGGAAGCGGACGTTCGGCCCAGCGATTAGGAAATTATATTGGGGACGGTATTTCTTCTTCATTTTTTCCCTTCTAGGTGTCGCTCTCGATTGGTTATTAAATCGGACTTACGGGACTTTCTTCCTTTTAATTGTCTTTTGGGAAGTTTTTGTCCAGCCATTTTGAATGGCGAGCACAGAGCACTTTTTTCATTAACATTTTTGGATACCTGTTTGCCTGTGATTATTCTACGTAGAGTGTTTAATTGTGTAGTATTCAGTATTACTTATAAGTCAAAATTATAAAGCCGACGTTTTATTCTAAGGGAAATAGACTTGATAGACCCGCTAAGTATATTTGAAGGGCTAAAGCTATATAATGCAACCGATTTTTTTTTAGTTTTCACACACTCCACGTGAGGACATCTTGTGCCACCTCACTACATAACTCTCAGCCATTTACCTGTTCGATTTTTAATCTGGGAACAAAAATCATTTTAAAGCCTACCTATTTATTTAAAAAACGCAACCAGTCCAAGCAAAGAGACATATTCAGCATCAGGGAGTTGTTCTCTATTCTATGACACCATTTTCAGATATTTAGCTGACCGTTACCTAATTGGTTGTGACCTCCCCATGATATTGATGATATTGGATATCTAAGTATCTTGTATTATGACGTCCTACCTCAAGTTTCGTCTACTTACGTACCTACAATTTTGATATGATACCTACTAGATGAAGCCTAGGTTCTGTCTTGTTGTTGTTGTTGTTGTCTCATCTTGTTGGTGTATCAATTTAATAAATTAAAGTAAGTTATGTCCTTTTCGAAATTAAAAAAAAAGCGTTGTAAACGCTAAAAAAACTTAACAAATAAAATTATAGCCTGTTTCATCTTAAGCGATTGTTAAATATTTTTAAAAATATTTCTCTCGGGTGATTTGAGGGTGTCTCCCATAATCATTGATGAAACATACGCTGGCTCAAAGCGGTAAAAAGCACTTACAAAATTCAACTACTCCATTAAGGTTCTCGGTAGCTCAGTGGTCAGAGCATTGGACCGGACTTCTAAAGGTCGGGGGTTCGATTCCTCCCCGATGACCGGAGCCGAAAAGAATTTGTTAAGTGTTATGTCTTTTTCGAAATTAAAGTAACAAAAATAATCAGACACAGACGTTCGACGCCCACTCCTGAGCACAACAGCAGGCGGAGGCCTATGCTCAGCAGTTGGCGTCGAACGGAGTCCAAGGGTCATCAGATCGGTCCTGCCTACGCTTGCCACATCCAGCAGCTTCCCTCAACCTTCACCAGATCGTCGGTCTACATTCTACCTCTAGAAGGCCTGCCCACGGAACGTACACTTAAAAACTCGAAGTATAATTGGACATTGCCTTCTTTCTGCATGACCTTGAGGTTGACTGGCAGAAAATGCTTATAGCATTAAGTCCACCCTTTGTACATGTCTTGTACGATAAATTTTTAAATAAATAAATATAATTTATCCTAAAGTGACGTAACTCCATCTGTTACGTGTTAATTTTTAAAAATTAATTAAAAGAATATAAAGACAAAAGTGAACGGAGGCGTAAGAGCGTACTAATGTAATTAAAAAAGAAACAAAGAGTCTTTAGTCTATGCGCTAGAGAAATGACGTCTTACAATAACTTTTTTTATGAAAGGGGTAATTAATTGGTAGTATTAATTATATCTTTTTTTGTTTTAACCCTTTCACTGTTCCGCATATGCTATTTTTGGGGTCCAGACGACTTTTTTCTAAATGAGATGAATATTTGTTTCTTATGATAATTACAAAGACGGAAATACGATTCTTGACATAAAAAATGTACCAAATGGATGATGATAGATAAGTAACGACCACTTTGGTGTAATGGTTAAGAAGTTGACAATTAGATGGAGAGATCGCGGGTTCTATCCTCGCACTGTGCAAACATTCGTGTGCATGAAAATAAATGTTTGTACTGGTCTGGGTTTTATACTCGTATGTATTTATTTGTAATACCACTGTTGATTTTATATCTGTAACACAAGTGCATAAGCTACTTACCACGGAGTCAGAAATGTATGTGATGTTGTTGTTTATTATTAAAAACAAAACAAAAACAATTAAGGTACCCTTAAGGTACTCACCTCGCTCTAAGCCAAACCCATTGTAATTGGGATGATGACACCTATCTTAAATATTGTCAAGAACATGGTGTTTAAAAAACATAGCCCCTATGAAGTTAATACAACCAATATATTTCAAAAAAGCTGTAGAAACCATAACAGATCGAGGCCGCCATTTGTAAAACAAAGATGTCCGACTTTACATGACAATTAAAACCGTATAATGATGAGACACGAGCTAAACAATATACTTGAAAAACAGGTTTCCTGCTTCTAACGTTACCAAAGAATATTCTAGAACGAATTTTCGCACGAACGTTTTTAAGTAGAGCAGTTAGTTTAAAATCATGCAAATGTATTCTGGGCTAGGCTTTTTAAGGTTTCGAATGAAGAAACGCAGTGAAGTTGAAGTAAAGAAAGACGGCAAAGTTATAAATGCTATGGCTAAAAGGACTTTTACTTAAGTTTAATAATTAAAACTCAAACAAATTAAAGATTGCACAACAACGAACAAGCAAGTCAATATGCGAAGCATCATCACAAAACTCTACACATTGTGCGCCATGGTGGTCACTGGTGACCCCCAAACAATATTATTTCTATTGTATCTAGTCTCTTGGCAGTTAAAAGCTTAAATTCTTTTATTCTACACGCTTGTGTCAATGAAATGAAACTCTTTGATCAGGTAAAATAACGGACACTTTGAATAAAGAATATGGATATTCAAAAAATGACCGGACACGCGTGTATGTAACCGATCAAGATTACACACCGCCAATAAATAACCGTGGAATCAATATCAAAAATCGATACCGAACAAAAACCGGGAACACATGGCGTTGCCGTCTTAAAGCCTTGTTTCCTTACCGCTCTCCAAAAAGCCGGAAAACGCTCATCAATACATCCAAACACTGATTTTTTACAAAGATTTTTCGAACATCCGAACTCACAATTACTTACAACAGATGCTTTCTACTTTTTTAAATACTACAAGCGAAGTCATTAACCTTAACGCACAACAAAGACAAAAACAAAACACTGATTCTCTACAAGAATAATTCAAAAATGGAATCCCGCAACTGACGCGGACATGCAAACTCGCTCCTGTTCCATTTTCAAATCCCCGACCGCCTTTTGTTTATTTTTTTTTCCAACTCCTAACTTGCTACTTAACCGTTTCTTTCATTCTGTTTCTTTAATTAGCAACAAAGAATGGGATTGCGTGTTCCTTTTTACTTTTTTAATTTAATTACTCGTTTTGAGACAATAGCAATAATGCGTTCCGCCATTACTTTTTGTTATGACATGCAAATTGCTGATGTTTTTGTTGAAAAATCTCACGTTTTTGTTTAAGAGCGGTTGAGCGATTTAGTCCGGGATAAGTGCACTATTATGTTATTATAGGCATCAAAAGTTGCATCAGTACCAGATGGTGGGTAACGGGACCCGAGTGTGCAATACCGCTTCAAGTCGGCCAAAACTGGTTTTGTTTAGCAAAAATATGTAGATGTATAACGCTAGGTTTTCGTTGCGTGCGGGCATTCGCGACCTTTGCGGCTGGGAGGGGTTACATTATTTATCGTCGAAATACCATTAGATTTTAACTATATTTTATTGGCAATGCTAATTATAAGACGCGAGATTTAAGCCTGACTTAGAAGTAAATTAAATCTCGTTCTAATCGAATGTAGTGAATATAAAGTGTTTTTCATTGATAACTACATGTAATTGTCTCCAAAACTCAATATTAAACATTCACAATTCGTTATTAGAAAGCCAACTTAACCGGTACATTGTCATTTTCTTTTTCAACCGATGAATTTAAAATTCTGCTTTAAAATAGCCACATTATACTAGCATAAAGTGTTGCAGCAAATTTTATATTTAAACCGTCGAAGACAGAAAGTTAACGCAACATTTCACAACTTTCCAAACTCCTTTGTGAAATCTCAGACATTTTTTTTTCTACCTAAGTATCGATTCGTCTAACCTTTGCCTCTGTTGAAAAACTTTCCGAAGTTTTTTCACTTAATTTAAACTCAAAAGATACTCGAGATAATTGCTCTCCGGTCGCCATTCAGTCGAAACGACGTTTCTCGCCATTTTCCCCATTTTTTGGCATTCTTAGCGGTAGGGAGAATCGACGGCCATTGTGAATGAAGAATCGGTGATTAAAATTCAATTTTGGAACAATCGGCCGTGTGTCTGCTAAGATGACGCGGTGCATTTTAATTGGATAGAACAATTTTGAATCCGACGATTAGAGCGTTCGATTTTTGAATTTGTAGAAAGGATTTGGCGGGGTGATTTATTTTCTTTTTGAATGCCGCAGTCTTTGTGGCCATTGCGAACCACTTACCACTGTTATTTTCACTAAGTCACTAATAAGACACCACTTATAATAAATGAAATTTAAACATTAGCATTGGCTAGAGGTAAATCTCGAGAGTCATCGATGCCGTCTCACTCTTAAAGTTATGGATATAACGATTAAGAGACTTCTACCTGTGCACTTTACAAGGAATGCGCCTCGCTTAACTGTAAATTTAATATTTTGGTAACCTATTCAAATTGCGAACACTAGCTCACCGTTGGAACTTTAACCCTTAACTGCCCGCGTCTGCCGGAACGCGCCATATGCGTTATAATTCATCAAAATTAGTCACGTTCGGCGCGGAACAAAAACTAACCCTTCAATGCCGAAAAACACAGTTCTGGACACAATAGCCGGCCGCGGAAGACACTACCTGTGAAATAATGCGAAAATTTACATAATAATAGTGTCACTACTATTATTTGGGATGGCTAACGTTACCGAATGGCCTCGGGGCAGCTGCGGAGCATTTTTTACGGGTCATTGTGGACTCAGATGCTAATAATAAGAACGTGAAAGGTCACCCTTTGCGAAATAGTTTTTAAATGCCGACGCTATCTGTGATGCAATTCCTGATATTGCACTAGGATAAAACAATGAAAGTGTTAACTTGAGAATTTCAAGATCTTTTTTTGAAACAAGCTTTGGTGAAATGTTTACTTTGTTTACCAAACTTTAAAAAAACTATTAAATACAGCGTTTATTTACTTTATCTTTAAAATGCCGAAGTCATAATGTAGACTATATGATTACTCTGCAATTTTGCGTTGCGTCGAATAAAGTAAAACAATGGTATTCATTGAAAAAAAAACAAAGATATCCATTCACACACAGTTTACACATTCGTAATAATTAAAACGCGCTTACCAACGACGAAATAATAATTAACAGTAAAAAAATAATATGGATTGACAGACCGGACCCTTCGGAGCAGGTAATCAAAGGGTTAAGTTTTAGGGACAAATAATAGAACCAAAATTGATATAAAAAAATTATGGAAGGGTTGAAAGCGGAAGATTTATAAACGAGCATTGTTTTTTTAGCTATCATTGTTAACGGTCAAGTTTGGGCATAATAATTTTAAAAATAAATTTAGGGTCTCTTATGGTTTACCTGGCTTGAGTAAAGAAAGGGTTGATTCTTATGTGTATGATTGACAACGTGAAACGTAAACCTTGACATTTAATTACTTGTAAAACATATGCTTGCATAAACATTGAATGTGTGGTGTCCTAAAAAAAAAGACTTCATAGTTCAAGATATTATTTTTGTAACTGGCAGTTCAAATTAAAAACAAAACCACTAAAATAATAAAAAACTTCATTAAACGAATTCGCTCAAAAAGAAAAAAAAACTTAAAACCAACCCTGGCAATGCAGACTCTCCTCCCACCAGCAAAAAAAAAAAGAAAGTTACAAGTAGTAAAAACCGAGCATTCAGAGAACTTTCAGTTCGCTCCGATGGATCTGAACTGAGGCGATGAAATTTTAAATCCCCCCCCCCCCCCCCTCACTGCAGACATTTTTTTTTGGACTTAAGAACTAGGGGAAAGAATTTTAGACTTAAATATTTGAAACACTTCTGTGTCATTGTATTTGTTGTTGGATTCTATAGTTGGACGTTAACAATTGTATTGCACAAATCACAAGTGTCTAAAATACGTACAACGACAAAGTTATGTTTTTCATGTATTGTATGAAATATTAAGCATGTTCACTAAAATTTCGTGTTGAACTTTAATAATATTAAATAACGGTCATCCGATACATTTGGAAGATACGTATAGATAATAGTGTGCGTGAGTACATATATGTGAAAGTAGGCAGATAAGTTTTATTTTTTCTATCAATATTATCTTAGCACTACTAATAAGCATAATTTAATAAATAAATAAAATAATGTAAATATCATTTTCATAAAACGATATAAGTAATGATACTAACTTACTTATTAGTATCGTAGATCATTCTCCACCAATCCGCATTGAGCCCGCGTGGTGGAGTATGGCTCGCACCACCACCTCATAGTTGAGGTGAGGCCTGTGCCCAGCAGTGGGACGTAATATAGGCTGATGATAATGATGATGATGAGGTTATTTTATCTCAATAGTAAGATATGATTTCACTAATTTGTATTCATATTCATTCTAAGTCTTCACTTCTTTTTTTAAAATTTTAATGTTACTGCTGTCGCTTCAAGAAAAAAATAAATCGACATTCAAATCGCAATCATAGCCGGCGTCTTTAACCGTTTATTCGAAGTTTTATTCATTATTTGACGACGACAAATAAAAGTGGTGTTCACCAGAATGATGCACTCAACGTTTACTGGCCGGATCTTCGTTGTTATTAGGGTTGCCAATTTATAAAAAAAATATATCAAAATAGTATTTATTTAAAAATTAAAATAAAACGTCAATGGTTAGTAAAAGTCATGGGATGAGGCTGTAGGGTTAAAATGAACAAGATAAAATTGTGACAGCAAAACTCAGAATACTTTGTCTAGGTATGTTTATGCTATTTTCATGGCTTTTAAAATTACCTATCTACACTGTATAACATTTTTGTAAAATAATGTCTTAGCAGTAACTATATAGTCCAATAACAGAAGCAAATTCTTAACTCAGTCAGTTTCCTAACCCTTTACTACGCAAAGCTTAAAAGTACCAACGCCAAAATTAAAAGAAAACACGCCACAGCAAAAATAAAAGTCTTAATTACAGAAGTGCAAGATAAAAGTAAGCTCGTTAGGTGGCCCTGCGCAATCGCACCGGGAAAACTTGCCAAGTGCAGTTTTCTTCTCTTTGCATTTTTCCCAGCACAAAACGCTAACTTTTTTTGCCCTCCTCTCTCTCTCGGCGGAATCTTTTTACTGAAACGTGTACCCTTTTCAGAAGTTGGCTGGCTATCTTTCTTAACTTGACTGCTTTCGCGAACGAAAGTGGCGTGGAGTCACCGTCTTGAAATGTTTTTTGAATTGGAGATTTTAATGACTGTTTATTGGTGATGCGTTTGTATTTTTACCGTTTGTAAGTTTTACTGATCAAAGTGTATCTTTCACAGCGTACACACAGCTAGATTAACAGTCACAATTCAATGGAGATTATATTTTATTTTAATAATAACCATAACGTTATGGCGATATTATTTATACGAAATTTGATTTCACGAATCATTTAGCGATTATTATTAACGATTTAATTTATGAAGACGAATTTTATCAATGAATTGGTGACACTTTAAAGATTTTTTTGCCACTTCGAATCGAAGTAGAAATATTTTAGTTATAATGTGTCAACGACGTCTCCACAGCATCCCTTGCTCCTTGAAAACTCCTTAAGTTTTTATTTGACCACTGAAGCATTCGTGAGATAGCGCCGCGGCGAAAATTAAAAAAAAGCGAAAGAAAAACGGAATCCCGAAGGAAAAGTTCGCTGGAAGGGGATTTTTTATTGTACTTAACCAACTTTGCTGGTTCTCAGCTTGTTTTCATTGATTCAATCCGCGTTAAACTCATTAAATTTTAATTTTAGTTCTTCTTTTTTTTTAAGTAGGCAGTTTAAGGGTTAAGTGTAAGCCTTTAAGGTGATGTTTGTTTGACTTTTGGATGGTTTTTTGGTTGGCCTGTTGGACTTTGACTAAGGCACAATTTATTGTTGTTATTATTATTATATACGAGTATAACACACATGCTGCTGGCATTTCTAGCATGTTGCTGGGATCGAATCTCTGTTAAGTCAAGCTTCTGTGTATTTACCATACGGGGGATTAATTTCGTCCACCCATAACTTCAGGTTATATAGCTACGACTAAGTAGTTGTGTTAAGGACTGTTTTGTTAGTAAGCATTACTCGTATTTGGTTTTTTTTTTAAATTGTAGCTCGAACTTATTTTCCTACGGCCAGTAGATAACAAAGCACTGTCAAAAAATTTATAATCTTTAAAATTCGACACTATCGTAAAACAAAAATGAACTCAGAACATTATGCCTTTGCTTTTAAAATATTGCAGTAAAAACACGCCATGCCATTCCAAATTAAACATTCGCAAACTACTCACACTAGCGAATTCGAATTTCGCACGCTCGAAAAAAGTAACACACGTCCACGTATTGATTTAAAACAAAATGGCGGCGAATAACTTGCCAATACGCGCAGGTGGAATAGTAATTTTTTTTCTGCCCGCTGCCCACCACCCCACGAATAGTTGGGGCGGCTGTGGGCGGGGGGGTGCGTGCCACCCCCGGGGGTCGCCCCCTGCACACACGCTGCACGCAAATTCAAGCCCAATGATTTAAATTTCCGATATGATAAATGCAGCATTAATTTTATGTATTTACCCGTACATAGCCCGTAATTAATATTTTAGAGGATTGTTTGAAGTGTCCGCATTTAATTCTGGGTAGTGTTTAGGATTTGAATATTTGGAATCGGGATTATGGTTAGTTTTGTTGCGTTACACCATATTTCGGTATTGGTTAATATATAAATCAGTTTATTAAGTTTTCGATTAATAGTCGGAAGACCCATTTCCGTTTTTGATTAAACTTCATTCAGCTTTGGTTAAATCATTTAGACTTTTTTTTAAATATTGTAATAATGATAGTGAAATCAGTAGTTTTGGTAGAGTTCTCCCAGAACATCCTACATGATGAATTTATTGTAGTAATATTTTCTGGTGCTTGTGGCACAGTGGTTGCAGCGCTTCAGTAATGACACCAAAAATTAAGCAACCTTAGGCGTGGTCAAGTTTGGGGTGGGTTACCATTCTGACCATTTAAGTGACGTCTATTTACAAGCATCTCTGTGCTTCAGAAGGCACGTTTTAAGCTGTTGGTCCCGGTTAATATCGATTGATATTAGTTAGTTGTTGAGGTGAGGCCTGTGCCCAGCTGTGGGACGTGTATAGGCTCGATTGCTCCTACTAACATTATCCTTTGCAGTTTCCTAAGTTTACTATCAACATAATAGTTTTATGCCAATTCAATACTTTAGACTGACCGATGGTCAGTCAAAAATGACAAATCAACAATTTTAATTCGAAATTCGAATCCGTCAATGCACGTCACATGTTTGGGTTTGTTCAATTTCTTCGTTGCGATAGAATTAGGACGCACACATTGAAAGAAATGTTTGACCTATAAAAACAATCTTGTTATTGGTGTCTTGTTTACGATGATATTCGTTTATTTCATACGTGTACCTTATTATGTTTAAAATACCTACAAAACATTCTTGCAAAGAGTAATCAGCGTAGATTCGATTAAAAAATATCATCAAAATAACCTTGTCTTTATTTAGGATACTTTAAAAAAAACTTATATCTATCAAATGGTGAAGCTTAAAATTTGAAGGCAATAAAATTTAAAGTACCTTTTTTACCTTCTCTGCATTCATACAGCTATTGAAACGAATCAAATAAACTGTAAAATGTGCGCGAATATACACGAACTCAAAATGGCGCATAAGTCTGCGTTCCAAATTCAAAAATAAATTCGTTACACGCACGCGCGCGAACGATGTTTTAAAATCGACGTCGCGAGACCGCCTTCTTCTCTGATTCGATTTTTAAAATAAAT
The DNA here is from genome assembly GCA_963921415.1 of Pyrausta despicata. NCBI lineage: Eukaryota > Metazoa > Arthropoda > Insecta > Lepidoptera > Crambidae > Pyrausta > Pyrausta despicata. Next base: position 8,442,762 of record OY992869.1, read on the forward strand.
GATACATGGTACTTTTTATTATTATAGTGATTTTAATTGCCAAAAACGTAGGTACATAAGTTCTAGAATGGTTCCGTTAAACAAAAGTTAAATGAATTATTCAAAAACAATAGATACCTATCTAATGTTTGAATTCACTTCATTGAAAACTTTGATAAGCTCATTGTTGTTTTTTATATATTAATAAATACAAGTAGAAAATCTTAAATTCTTTTCAAGATTAAAAGCTTTTGACACGTTCACAAATAAAATAAAAACAAATAAGGAACCGGAAACACAGCAATATTTTCTCTATGGCCGTTTACTTTTTAAATTGCCTGGCATGCTTTATGCCTACGCTATGCTAGTCAGAGGGTCTTGTATCGCTGGGAAGTACTTTTGTATGTAAATTCAATGCGTAGGCTTGCGGGCTTGCAAGACCTGATCCTAAGGTATACCTAGATCTTTTTAGGTTCCAATTTTGAATTTTGAATACGTAAATATAATTTTTTTTCGTTATAACGACTGCCAATTGTACGAATTGGCTGTTGTTATAACGAAAAAAAATATATTTACGTATTTTTGTAATTGTTTACGTGATATAAATGGTCACTAAGTTATTTAAGGCAATTAGATATTTATCTGTTTCAATCAATTCATTTGTGTATTTATCGAGTGGGCGTGATTTGATTGTCTATGATTCATAGACTGAGTAAGACTAGATTCATTTTTCATTACCTACCGGTATTTAAAAATAACTAAGTCATGCATTGTCTCGTCATGATGATATCAAGTAGGACATGATTCTACAACATCAAGCAAAATTGGAATTAGAACTACTTGTTTATTGAATAATTAGGTTAACAATGGCTTTTGTTAATAGGGCAAAATTATAGTCCTTATGAAAAAGTCAACAGTTTTTCAATGTCTACAGACTTTGCAGTAAGTATTTCCACTTCCAAATGTCAAACTTTTAGAATGTTAGGCCCACTATTAATACGTATCTTTAATATATAATATCTAATCGCCTCAAATCGATGAAAAAGTTAAAATTACAACTAAATGTAAAACTAAAACCAAAATCAAAGTTAAAACACCGCTCGTTTCATAGAACATCCTTTATACCATCGTGCATCATGTAAACTGTGCTAAGGCGAACGCCTTTCCCTTCTCTACATTTATTCATAGAGAAATAACAAAAATAGCCATAGACAAACCAGCCAGTATACGCTGACCCGCGCGAACCGAGCTCTTCATAGGTTTTTAAGGCGTTTGTTAGCGCGTTCGGGGGTCAAGTGTACGCTGGTCGGCCGAACGCGTAGGTTGTATAGCTTGAAAAATGGCTGCGCAGCTACAATAGTATGGAGACCACCGAACCCGGAAATGTGAGGCATAGACAAGGCTTAATATGAAGACGTTGCGGCTTTTCTTTGACTGTTCTTTTTTTTTTAATCATCCTGTTCATTTTTCAAATAATCATGCTGGAATAGTTAATAACTAGATGTAGTGTAACTTTCCGTTAATTTAAACAGATATTGAAGCGGCACTCTCTACTCTAACTGGCCAGTCACTTTTTTCGTTCGTTACTTTTTTCTTTATTCAAATAGAGAATCTTCTAGTTCATGCTGTATTAACTGGGAAAGAAATCGTCTTCTTTTAATAAGTTTCTATTGACAGTCACGTAAATAAACCTTCAATGATAAAATATCATGAATATTAATATTGGCAAAGTATTTTGGCTGCGTTGCTGCGTCTGTATTTTTGTAAGCCGAGTAACAGTGTGTTCTAGATATTAATTGATTATGTCATACAGCGAGTCTGTTGACCGTGTTTATTTAGATTCAATGTATCGCGGAAGATGTCTGTGGATGTCATTCCTCCTTCTTTTAACATCTTTTTTTTTCGATTTGCTCTTTCTACGCAGGAAGTTCTACGTTTCCACTATATCTAATAAATTTTTGAGTAAATTCTTAAAAACTCTAGCTAGATAGACATTATAATTGCTTACACAAAAAAATAATTCCAAATATCAACATTAACAAAATGATATTTAATTTACTCTACATCGAATTCTTTTTTATAATAAACACTCGGATACTATTAATTCGCAATGTTTGTGCTAATTATTAGAAAAAAAAACTTTGCTTTCAAATTCGTTTCGTGCAAATCGGTGCACCCCAACTGGACTGCAAAGCAGCTAATTATTTTTAATCTGTGGCAATATGGCTCTCCCGGGCACTCGGACGCCGTATCCCGTTTCTGGTATGTAAGATAGCCGTTTTTGGCGTGATTACCATCACCTTATAATTTTCTATGCTAGTTGCCTTTCCTTGTTAGCAGTTACACGACTTTAGCTTTTAACAGCCAATAAATAACATCTATACCTACTTGCTTGTGCAGGGAGACACAAATTTGAACGCACTGCGTTCGAAAATTGAAAATTGTTGTATTTTTAAATGGTTAGGCTGAGATATTTTTGTTTTAAAACTAGATACTTCGTTCTGTTTTCGAATCATCATATGAAATTTTTTTTTAATAATTTTCTCAGCTTCTAATTTCTTAACGGCCAGGATTCACAGAGTTAATGCAACGGATATAATTATTCGCTGACTTTATGGACAAAGCACTAAAATATTGGATAACTATTATTATGAAATAAATGCTAGATTTATGTTAGCCCGAAGCGTCTTGATTAGATAGGTAACAGTTAAAGCCTTTGGTACAGTCGTCGACTTGTAAATTTCTTTCAGTAAAATTTATTAATGTTAATTAAGTTTTTCCATAAATTCATAGCAAATAACTTTTTTTTTATTTGTGTTTCCATCTGATTGCTTGTGGCGCTGATTGAATGCAGGTGGTGCAATTTTTTTTTAAGTGCTATCCTTTTTTATCCGATGAGTCCCTTTAAAAGTTCTTATCTTAAATTGTAGTTTTACGTACAAAATAAGCGTGCATTGCATTTTATAAAACGTACTAGTAATTTAACTTACAAACAATCATTATAATATATTACTTTCGAAACGTCATCAGTTCTAATTCACAAGCTTCACTCGAATAGTTTCTAACCAAGCACGACAGAATAAATCTCTAACAATATAAACAGGGCCATATAAAACAATTACCTATAAAATACTTCAGGCCTTAACATCATAAAGGGCTTAAATAACGCAATATTTTACCCACACTTTTATCTACAAAACCAACCTAATAAACCCAACTCAGTTATAAAATTTAGTGCCAATAAATAAAGCAATCGACCGTTAGTGCCCGATTAGCTATACAAGGCACAAACCGGCAATATTTCTATGCATTTCGCTGTGTCAAGCCGCACAAAACCATATATCTAAGCTGTAGCATCTAGGAAATAATTCTACAATATCTCTTCTTACCGACGCACTGTGTTATACACACGCATTCTTCACAAACATGCAAAATCACTAACACAACCAAGGCCCAGGACTATGCAGAAAAGATAGCCTATATCGTTTGTACGTTGGCGCGTCTGTGTGCGTGAGTCAACGACCTCGCCATTTGCTTGCAATACTACAGGCTAAAAGTATGCGTTCGTTTATTATGGTCTTATTTTAAAATTGGAACAGCGGTCATCGCTTTCTTTCGTTGGGTTAGGTCGCGCACGGATTTTGGCGCGAACATACCGAAACGGGTTCTCCTCAGTAACCTTTGGGTTACCGGACTGCTCCAATTTCGAAGCCTGATTTAGGGTCTCTTCTTGGTGCCTAATTTTTAGGTTTCGAGATGATGAGTATGGTTAAACTTTGTCAAAGCTCTATAAAAACCCGATTTCTTTTTTCGTTGTGTAAGCATTTTAAAAAATCTCAGTTCGAATTTTAAAAAATTTTGATAACAAAGAATTTTCGAACGGAGATTCTGCTAGTAAGCTTGAAAATGTTAGCATTTGAAGAATGTCACGATTGAAAATTTCCTAACTGGTTTGTCCAGATGTCCGTATTTGATACTGCAATTTAGCGGACCGAGCGAATATCGCTATTATTTGTACGTAATGACTGAATTAAAGTTAATTGAGATAAAACATAGCTTGTACGAGTTTTTAACTTTGCTGTTTATTTGACGTCTTATATAAGGTTGCGTAATTTTACCGGCGATTATTATGATGTAGGAAAACATTATCTTTACGATTAGCAAGTTTCAGAAATAACAATACTTGTTAAAAGGCAATTTCATCCAATTGCTCGTTTTGGTTGAAGAAAATTGACCCCACTTTCTTCAACCAGAACGAGTCCAGAACAGATCCCACCTTCTCCAATCAATGATTGATAAGACTACATGATGACATCTACATTATACAGAAGATAAAAACAGGATAAGACAAGGGAGGTGAACCATCTTGGTACTTGGTACTTATGGAGTCGCACATTAAAGTAAAAACGGCATCGTATACACTTAAAATATGGCCAATTTCGTTACAAAAGTTGCCTGATGTGTTGTCATTAGCCCTTTTCCGGATTTTCCACCGTACAACCGGCTCAATACGTTGGCCGAAAAGATGGCCCGAAAACTAATGCTATTGGCCATTAAAATAAAACACCAACAAAGCACCAATCAACGTTGAGGCTAACGATATCTTCTAGGTCCACTTATTGGGTGATAGATTTTTGGCCAACTGTTTTCCCAACGTCTGGATCGGTGGTAACACTCTACTCACCAAGCTCTTCTCTTTCCAGGCGAGCGTCCTTACAAATGTCACCTGCCCGACTGCGGGCGTGCCTTCATCCAGCTGTCGAACCTGCAACAACACCTGAGGAACCACGACGCGCAAGTTGAGCGAGCCAAGAACAGACCCTTCCACTGCAACATCTGTGGCAAAGGTTTCGCTACGGAGAGCAGCCTCAGAACGCACACCGCCAAGGTCAGTATCTTGATGGGGTTAAAAAGTTTATAAGCAATATTTAAAAAAAAGTTGGTCTTGAAATGTACAAAAAAAAAGGATAATAATTAGATGTTAATTTTGAACACTGTCACTGATTTTTATAACAAGGCTTTTATGAAATGGCTTGAATGTACTTCAATATAATTATACTTTATTTAGGATTTAACGCAATTTGTATCATACCATATTCGGCTGTCACCAAAGTTTCAGGTGTAGCAAAATTTTATTTTAACACAAAAATCTCTTTGGCGCTTTTAATTGGTTTTCAAAATTACCCTTTGGCCGTTATTGTTATTTTTAGACGTTATCAATCAAAATTCTCTTTCGGCTGTTTCGAATATTTTCTAAATTCCATTTGGACTGTATTCTTTTGTTTTGTACTGTGTTTTTTTAAATGTGAACCTAATCTTTGAATGCTATGCCCACGCCACCGCCGGTGGAACAGGAGCTTCAGCTGCACCTTGGTGTTTTGCAGCAACACGCCGCACTCATGATTGGGGGCGCCACCGCTACACCTTGCCCTATATGCCACAAAGTCGTATTCGGTGGCGAAGCCCTAGTAGAACACATGAAGAACACACACAAGGACCCCAATGCGTCCGGCGTTGCCAGTAAGTTTCGAATTCGGTCGTTCGGTTTTTGAATTTGAATTTTTCCACCAAAAAAAGAACGTCGTCTATGGATCTCTTTCTTTTTTCCAGCCAGGATGTCTAGTTTTGAGTAGCGTAAGCAAACTCCTTTGCGTTGAGCGTAGCTGTCTCGTTCTAAATTTGAATTCGATGCGATTGAAAATAACGCTCGCGCAGATGAGATTTATTAGTTTATAAGAACAGCCACTGGAAGTTCGTAACGTTAAATTCTTTGGTCTCTCCATAAAATAATTGCAACAACAAAACATTTTGTAATCAAACATTTTGCGATGGAAGAGCTTCCAGCTGGCACAAAGCCATGAGGGGTGTTGGTTCCTTAAAACCCAACAAAAACGTATCGTTTCCATAAAATATTACCAACTTAATAAATAAGCATGTCCGTACGCCATCTTTGGAACTGTTATTGTTGTAGAATTATTGGAAGGGTAAATTGTTTTGTAAACTTGCTGAGAGAACGACAGATTCTTAGGATGGCGTTCAGACTTTATTATGATAACATGTTTTGTTTGTGTATCTAATAGCTACATTTTCCTCATTTTCTAACGTCAACTTGCGTTTTGTTAGTATTTCTGTTCCGCTAATTGGTTTCTGTTTTGATTTACCTATTGTGTTCCTCAGACAATTAGTTTGGTTATTATCATTTATATTTCGGTGTTAATTTTTGTTACTATAAGGATGACGGCGACTCTTCGCTTTGCGTAAATACGTCCCAATTTACGCATCACCCCCCATACTTAATACATTTACAAAAACTTTACTAACCTCCAATTTGAAAAGAACAAAAAGCAGTAGAGTCGTCAAAAAAATTTTGCACTAACAAATTTGACTAACCTATTTTATTTTTTCTTTCCCCCTCCTAACCCACTAACCTTCCACAATCCTGGTGATGATGGCGAAGGTCCACCCGCCACCTCACCGTACCCGGCGCAAGCTAAACCTATTGACCCTTATATAGCCAAGCGGAGGACGGCGAACCACCCCTGCCCAGTTTGTGGGAAGCATTACGTGAACGAGGGTTCGCTGAGGAAGCACCTGGCCTGCCATCCCGAGACCCAGCTCACCAGCGGGCTGAGAATGTGGCCGTGCTCCGTTTGCCAGGCTGTGTTCACGCATGAGAGTGGTGAGTTCAAGACCAAATGGCATTGGTTCTTGTGTTGTTTGATTTTCACTAACAAGCAAAACTGCTCATTCAAAAGCATTCCCAAATGAAACGTCATTATACCAGTAGCATCATAAGCAGAAAAACACAAGCTTTTGTATCTGAATAGTATTCTTATCAATAATGTGCTCATTATAACCATAATTTTCCAGGTCTACTCTCCCACATGGAACATATGAGAATGGAACCAAAACACCAGTTCGCTGCCCAATACGTCCTCTCCCGAGCCGCAGCCGAAAGACGAGAACGAGATATCCTTGCCGCAGTCTCCGCCTCCGCTGGAGGATCGGGCCTCTTAAACCTTGCACCACCTTCCCCGGCACACTCTGACTCCTCATCAAACGGCCGGTTATCCTCATCGGCTGGGTCCGAAGCAGGTGCCGCCGTCAACAAACTAACAGACCTTCTCCGATCAGCTAATAACGGACACCAAGCTTACGGAGATGAGAGAGTGGCAGCAATCGCAGCGGCAGCCGCCAACATGATGGCTCAGCCAGGAGAAGGCGCCAACGCAGTCCAAGTAGCCGCAGCAAACCTAGTCTCAGCGATGAGACAGCAACTAGCCAGAGAACCACCGCCCGCGCAACCGCCGGCGGAAGCACCACCAGCACCTTCCGAAGCTGCATTACGAATCCAACAAGCCGAGGCCTTACTCCGAAGTCAGGCCGAAGCTCTCCGACTGGCCGTATCCCAAGCGGCAGCAGCGCACAACACAGAAGCGGCCAGTCCCCTCAGACACAACGGAGGTTTTCCTCCCCAACCACCGAACGACGCGAGTGGCCAGTTGTCACCCGAGTTAGTGGAAGCGTTCCGAATCGCTCAGGAGCAGAGATTGGAGCAGGCGTTGAGGTTACACGATCCGAGGATGTTGGGCTTCAATTTGCCGTCGCCTGTGCAGCAGGCGGCTCAGCAAGCGGCTCAGCAGGCCGCCCAGCAGGCTGTAGCAGCTCAGCAGGCGGTGGCGGCTCAGCAAGCGGCCGCCGCCCAGCAGGCAGCGCAGCAAGCCGCCCAGCAAGTGGCTCAGCAGGCGGCTCAGGCCGCCCAGCAGGCCGCTCAGCAAGCCGCGCAGCAGCAACACATGCAGCAACAAGCGGCTCAGGCTGCTCAAGCTGCCCAGGCGGCCCAGCAAGCGGCCCAACAAGCAGTCCACCTCCAACAAAACCCTCAGCCATGAAAATTCAGCTATTACTAATCCGATGCGATTTCGGCTAAACTCAAAATCGTATAGCAGTAATCTAGTTATAGTAAACAGAACGTTTTGGTATTTTTTCGAGAAAACCATTTATTTGGACGGAGTGTGACCGCGAAATCGCCTCTGGTTAGTAATTTACTTGATTCGAAATTCGGTAACGTTCTTTGTTTCAATATTTTTTATTTTAGCCGGAAAAATATGGTAAAACTAAATTAACGCTAAATCTTAGATAGAACTAACTATTGTAAATAACGGAAGTCTAGTTGGAAATGTTTCTCGTGTAAATATAAATGAGGAATTCGATTAGTTAAATAAAATGAGCAAATGGAACAGAAACTCGCCCGAACAAGTAATTAGATGTAGACAAAGTGACAAATAATATTCAGTGCAATCTTCAATAATTATTTGTTTGGTTGTTATTGAGTGTTTTTATTGATTATTAATAATAGAAATGAAGTATTTATTTTTTATTAGCTTTACCACAAAGCAGTGTATTTCTTAGCTTAGTACAAAGTTTTGGATGTGCCAAACTGGTTTTAAGCACTTTTTATCGCATTTAGCGAAACTTGCAATATTTAGTTGCTTATTAAGTTTCTATAGAGTTAATGTAGATGCTACTATATTAATATTTTATTTTATCTTTTCTTGCAATAACACGTCTTATGCTAGTCACGTTTTGAACGCACAAATTGTATATTCTATTGAACAGAAAAAAATCTAAAAGTTTTTATTTTTTATATTTTCGTTCCCGTTTGAAACTAAAATGGCTAACTTTTCTTGGCGTATATTTTATTTTATATTATAATTGCCATATTAGTCGTTAAATATACTGTACATACGTAGGCCGTTACGTAATGTTGAAGCTTTTGTTCAATATAAAACCGTTTATTTTTATTATTGAATCTATTTTAATTTTAACAAAAAACAATTATTTACAAGATAATTTGTATAGTTGTATATAAAATTTATTGATTATTTTTTTTCAAAAGACTGCCGTTACTTATTCTTTTATGTATATAAATAATTGATTACTACATGAAATTGTACGTGAATAATAACAAATAGCGATTTTTCACTCCACTAACAAACAGACAAGACAATACATTAAATATAAATAATATACAATTAATTGGACATTGTTGAAGTAAATAACACAACATCTATGAACAAACTTCGACAATCATAGCTTTGAAGAAACAACAGATTGATAAAACACGAGACATTCTTTCCATCAGCACGAATGTAGACGAAATAGCCCAAATATTTTACATTTCTTTTCTTTTTATATGAAAACGCTTCTAAATGAACCACAATAGCCCAGTGAATCATTTTATATGGTTAAAAATGAAAGCACATCGCTTTCGTATAACCATCAAACAGTAACAAAGCATCTAGGATGCATAGCAGTTGCCATTGCAATAGATTTATAGTTCAAGATGAACAAAATCAAATTGCAAAATGTTGCAAAGTTTTTGCAAAAGCTGTGTGCCATTTTGCAATTTGCAACAAGAAGGTCAAGAAAGTGTTGCCGAATATTAATTCTTTTAATATTATCATCATGTATTATAAATAAGTGACAATTGTTGTGGACAGAATTGCGTTTTGTAATCCATAGTGTCCACAGGAATTGTAATATTATACGTATACTCGTAACATAGGTAGGGTATAGTAAGCTGATTTAATGTACGTAATTATTTCATTCTTGAATTAATATTGGTGTCATCGCGCCGCAGCGGAGTCGACCCCTCGTCACATTCGCCGCCGCCGTGCGCCAATGTAAATAAAGAAAAAAATCACAAATGCAATAGCCCAAAAAATCATTTTAATTTCTGTCGTGACATTTGGTTTAGGATGGGAGTTTTTATTGAACGTTCAGTTGGAATACGTATTTTTTTTTATTTGAAATACAAAACTTTTCGGCAAGTGTTAACTTATTATTTGGAGTGAAACGGCCAGTTACAACAAGACGCGAAGGTTACTCGATAAAGATTGTTTTCTAGGAAACGTGAATCTATAATTAGACTAAAACTACATTTTCGACTGACAAAAAATTAACAATTTCGACAATGCAACAAAAATCAAAAGTGAACGGATCGCTATTTATGTAAAAAAAATGTCCTCATAAATTATTATATAAATAAATTAATATAACAACAAAAGAAGTTCCTATGAATATTGTATAAATGGTATTGTTTTAAATTTAGGTCTTAGTAGAAGGAAAAATTTATGGACGTTTGGTATTTTTAAAGTTGTAATTAAAGAACCATCGTGTTAGGGAACTAAATTCGCGGTAGCGAGTTGTACAAACTAAAAAGCACGGATCGTGAATCCTAACATTAGATTTTTAGATCAAAAGTTACGTTTCCAAGAAAGTGTTCAAGCGCTATTCATGCTTACGTTTTTGTGCGGCATGTGTTTTATGTATAAAAGTATTTGTAAAAAAAAAATATAATATTGACGTTGTATTTTCGAGATCGGAATTTAATCATAAGATTTTTGAATATACGAAAAAAATAACTCGGAGAATAGATGTTAGTATACGACATGCCACATAAAAAAGTAAGCGCAATTGTAATTTCTGTGATCATCGAAAATGGAATAGTTATAAATCAGATCGTGTCTGTGAGTTGACAGAGGTTACTTTTAAGTTTTCGATGGATACATTTTTTAATGTTGATAAAAATATGAAGAAGAAAAATTTTTTCTACATTTATTTTATGACAAAAAATTCCGTAGTTAAGCTGTGTACATTTAATACTAATATAAAGCCTAATTAACAGTAATGCGATGACATTGCTTGTCGCCGTGTGGCAGAATGAAGAAAATTGCTAAATCTATCTCAATGAGCAGTTTTCTTCAGATTTGCATTTAGTATCAATAGAACTGGATTCAGTTGAAGTCGATACACACTTGTGTGGTTTTTACCATCTTCACATAACATTTTTCATTAGAAATGCGCTGTTAGTTTTATTTTTACGGAGGAATGGATATGACAATTACACAATAATGTTGTAGTTTTATTGGCTATTTTGATATTAACGGTTAAAAATATTGTGTTGAAATTTTTTTGTTAATAGAAAAGTTCGTTATGTTAAACATTTTTGACCATCATTCACATTGCTCGCGTGGTAAACAGTTTTGCCACAATGGGAGCAAACAAAAAAGGGTATTTGTCAGAAATACCCAAAATAAATTGCAATGACATCAGGCAATTACATTACATTTCTTATTTCTATGTTAAATGAGACGTTGTGAATTGTGTCCTAGCTTCAGACAGGAGTTTTGCAATTTTGCAATTTCTTTTCAAAAAAATTGCAAAATTGTGCTGCTGTTGTGTAATACAACAGCACCATTTTGCAATTTTTTACAATGTACACAATTCACATCGTTTTTTGTTGAGTTTGTCGCAATAACTTGCTGTTGATTTACATTTAAACATCCTTATTGTCTGTTAAAGCTTTACTTTGAGGCCTCGTCGTTTGCGTTGATTGTATTTCAGCTTATTTTACGATAAATAGGTAAATATACACAATTATTACACGTACTTTAAGATTAGACAGGATAGCCAGGTTTTCAATTATAACACACAGTAGTTATTATCGTATCTTATCGTAAGTTAGCATAATTAATGTAATGTAATGCAACGGGACGCATTTATAAAATATCATATTTAATACACATAGGTACAGTATCTTTATAAATGGGTCCTCGTGTGGCATAAATTAAGTACAACACTCCAATGAGTCCTTGATGTATTTTACGGAAGTAGTAAACAACGAAATAAAAAAAAAACACATAAATACCAAAAAAAATGCCGTGTACTTACTCGTACTTAAATGTCATAGATAATCAAATCTATTATTATTGGTGTTTTATGGGAATATGTGTATCCCAATAGTAAAAGTCGTATCCATTTCGAAGTTAAAGTACCATTGAGCTATCAAAATTACCAAATAAAACATATCTATTAAAACCAAAATCTGATGCGGAAAAGCATACCTACATCAAATAAAATAAAAATTCGGCAATATGTCCAAATGAAGAAATGTAAAGAATTTTGATTATAAAAATACTAGCAGCGCATTTAATTTTTGTCTATGTTGTATTTCTAGCCTCTACAATGTCACTAGGGCATATTCGTTGTTACAATGTTCTGTTACTTTTGTACCAAACTATTGCAAAAATTGTGTCCATTTCAATAGTCCTATTACAAAAATTGTATTACAAAATATGTCCTACAAAAATTGCACCCTGCAATACTGTTCCAAAATTTGTATCTACCGTTTTTATTACAGATTGGTGTATGTCTAGTCTCTTTTACGAATTGTTTAATCTTTATCGAAACAGAATCATTTTTGAAGCTGTCAAAATTAAGCGATTGGTACGAGAAAACCATTTTCGGGAATAACATTGTATAAATTGAACGTTGGAAACGCAAATTTGTAAAAGTCAAAATTGTACCTATTTCGGCGTATAAATTGTAAAGTTCAATAATGTTTAGCGGTTTAGAGAGTAAAGTTTTCATTTAGCTAGAAGTCAAAATTCGTGTTTGGCGTATATTACGAAAAGTAAACAAAATTGTAAATATTTTAGGCATGTGATGTGATGATTATAATGTACCTAATCGGTGTTTAGGCCAAAAACATAATATACCTACATAAAATTATGTTGGAGTTTCCAAATTCATAGAAGATTCTGTATCAAATCAGTGTTCATTCATACAAACATATATTTTTGTTTATTAATTATTTTTATTGTAAAGTTATTTAAGATTATTTTAAGTTTTACATTAAAAAAAACGATGCCATGTTTTTGATTAATTATTTTAGTAATAAACGAAATGTGTTTATTGAATATTATATTTTTATAAATGGTTATTTTTTGTATCCGATATGTATGTAGTCAATCTTCGATATATTGTATAGTTTTTTAGTGTTGATTTATGTTAAGAGTATTTAGTTGCGTTTCAAGCGAACAAAATAACATTTTCTTGTTTATTTTGATGTGCAGATAATTTTAACAACGGTAATGCTTATTGTGTCATTAACTGAGAATAGTGATGATTATTGCCGAAACGGTTAGCTATAATTATTTTAAAAAATAAAAAGGATGATTCATACACGCGTTTTTCTTTCCTCAAAAATATGTAAGTTTGGTCTAACTACTCGCGGAGCAGAGCTTCGACCGAGTTTCACGACTATGTCTGATAAAATTTGAAGATGGCTGATTTAAAACTAATGTTATTTTACATAATATTTACAACATATTTAATAGTGTGATAATATTTACATATTTATGTGACTGACTTGAAAATCGGCTAATCGTCATCGCAATTTAACCGACGGTTATGTAAACAGTCGCTGAGCCTACGGTATGTCTTTCAGATACGCTAAACACTCGCTGTCCATTTAAAGAAGCCTGCAAACATCTTTTTAAACTTTATAAATAATAATTAGTTTTAGCATAGCAGCATCACAATAAAAGAAAAATCAGGGAAACTTTCGTGTTACAAATTCGAATAAGAATATTAACTAACTAGAACAGACAACTCTTATAAGATTCTAAGGCTATCCAGTATTTTATTTATCATTTACATTTGCTTATGACAATTTGTTTCAGTGTTTAAATAAAGTACAACATTACAGTAAGTACAAAATTAATAGCAACAGCAAAAAATAATAACTATGTAGGTAGAAAACAGCCAAATGCTACATTTTTTATGCAGCTAGCGCCATCTAGTAGTGAGTGGACACAACAAAGCTAACAATGGTTTGGGTTTTGTACCACTTTGTTTTTTTTAAAAGTGAACGCTGACTTCATACACACCATTTAAAAAATGATTTGAAACACCTTCATTCGTAGTAATTAATAACTTTATAAAATCTTTGAATAACTTCGAGAAATTGGAAAATTGTATTTACTAGGTCCAAGTTTTATAAATTTTTTGACATAGTATACTTCTGTCTGTATATTCCTATACTAAAAATAACAAGAATTTTGTTAAATTACCATGTAGAAACAACTTTTATACTTAAACTTTTTACTTTTTAAAAAATGCAAAGTTTTTACTATTCACAAACAATAAAGTGTATAAAACCTTGAAAAAACAAGTAAAATCAAAAAGTGCAAAATCTTGCCATCTGTTGTAAAGTTTTGGAACTAGTGATGAACCACTCACGTTATACGCGCCTATTAAAACGTCATCTGTGCTCAGCCTTTTGAAACTAAATAGGCTATTGGTTCGCTCACAGCGGCATTTTTAACGATTCGCTTCGCCGTTTATTTGCGGTACAAATAGTTTCGCTAACATTGGTTAGATGACGCTGTAGGCACCATGTTGTTGTCATGAGATCCGCCAGATGGCATCTGACTCTCGTAAATAAGGGTTTCTAGTTCCCACTATCTTTTGCTTTTATACCCATGACACGGATTCATATTGTCCCGTTTTTTCATTTTGTCACGAGTTTCGAGAGTTAATTCCACTGCTATTGTCATAGATGGTGTTAGTGTACCTTTTTTATTTATTATGTAGTCAGTAAATATAGTAGATCGGAACAGAGTGTAAATAAATGTATACAGGATGTAAAAAAAACCTTAACGAAGCTGTCAACCACGCGTTCAGTACATCAAACCAAATCGTATGAAAAATAAATTTTGGCTGGGAAACAACTTTTATTTTTTGACATCAAAAAAAAATAATTTAATTCTAACCCGCAATGTATAGCGCGCACGCAGAAAAGTCACCGCGGGGCGTGTTGCTTTACGCCGCCGCGACGCGGTTCGGTTCGAGTGTGCGCTGTTCATTGCGGAGTGTGCCATTTAGAGGCTTTTTATGAAAGAACTAGTGAAAATTTGTATCATGTTTCTTTGGAAAAAAGTTAAGTTACAATGGACAGAAGTCATTTCTGTAAAAATCATCAATTTTTTTTCAAACTTTAACCATCAATATCTCAGTAACCGTTAACTTCCCAGGTATGGTGTAAAGGAAAAAAATGATCGTAACAATTGGTAGAATATGTGGTATTCGGCTTCGTTAAGGTTTTTTTTTACACCCTGTATATGATAAAATATTATAGAATGTACTTAAATAAAGGTCGTCGTTTCTGGCAGTTTCTTTAGTTTTTAAACGATTATGTTCTAGCTAGAAGAACCTACCTACCAACCTGCAAACTAGGAATCGCATTACGATTTTAAAATTTCGGCTGGTAAGCACCACACGTTGAATTCTTTCCACACGTCGACTTTTAATTGTGTAAGTTGTTAAATTTTTATAAAGTTTTGTTTTACAGTTACACTATCCAACGCTATATCTGAGGGTAGATAATAATATCAACCCACAGCGACTATGAACAGTTACAAACATGTCATATCTGTTGCATCACTTCTGAACAATCGGCGCAATCGCGAACTGCACTGCATAAATTTAACCCTCATTGCTTACTTTGGAAAGAAATGCACATCTGTTTTATTATTTTAAACGCATCAAATGTGGGATGGTGATCAGAATTATACTAAACGTAATAGATGATATGACGGGCGGAACTTTACCTACAGGGTCGTGGCCATTAAACATATTATATTAACATGAAAAAAATGACACAAACCAAAAAAAGTCTGTACTAGACACTTATCCCTTTTTCCTGACTGCTGTCATTTTCATATATTTGACAGATGAAATTCGGTCGACGAATTTTTGAAAATAAATGTCAATAACTTGCCTGTAATAGGTTTTTTCAATAAATTTCAAATTTTATATTTGAAATGAAAAATAAGGATCAAAACTTTATTTCGTGACTGTCTCTGTGGCATCTGAAATTCGTTGATTTGTACGCAAACATTCCTTTTCGTATTTTTTTCAGTCAATCATACTTATCCGCTAAATTGTGTTAGTGCAACATTGTGGTACAAAATACCTCATCAGCATTTCAGGGTTGTCAGCGCATGAACACTATTTTCCCAACGGTGTTCGCTTTAGTTGCTAATTAATATAATTTTGAAATAAATCGTTGGCGATAGAAGCGGCAAAAAATCATTAATTACTTATATGGGGATCTAGTAGCTTAGTGTGGACATGCTACGCGTTGTTTTTCTTCATTGCCTTAATTTTTTTAAATCGAAAAAAAGTTACATACTTTCATATAGTTCCATTAATATATTATTCATAATTTGTACCCTTGACAGTTTAATGTTCTTCGTAAATTAGATACTAACTTCATACTTTTGTTCTATACATATAATGAAAAACAAATTTTCCGGAGTTGAATTTTTTAAAACTTTTTTCAGCAATATAGGTAATTCTAAAGTTTCAAACAGATACTCGACAAAAAGTATCTCTGGTAAGCAGGAGGATAAATAAGTACCGACACGCTTACACTTGAATAGGTTGTTGATCCTAAAAGAATGTGAATAATGATAATAACTTATTAGGTACCTAGGAAGAGAGTCCTCAGTAATTTTAATCTCTAATTTAGTTTCAAACGGTCATACAACCCACAATTTCCGAGCCGGCAAAAACAGAAAGTGCACATCCATACAACAATACGCCAGCATCGCGTGTTCCGTTTATCACGTTGAATGCATTTTTTTCCAACACTTTTTCACGTTTTCTTATAATTTACATTCCACAAATCTGCTTTTTCACAAGTCAGGGGTGCGCCACCTAAGTTTTTTTCGCGATTTTTTGATTTGGCAACTTTTTTAACGAAAAAAAAGCATGCGATTGAATTGTAAGTTAAAGTGAACGTTTAGTGTTTTTGCTTTCAGTGATCTA
Organism: Pyrausta despicata; assembly: GCA_963921415.1. Taxonomy (NCBI): domain Eukaryota; kingdom Metazoa; phylum Arthropoda; class Insecta; order Lepidoptera; family Crambidae; genus Pyrausta; species Pyrausta despicata. The sequence continues at coordinate 8,459,421 of OY992869.1, forward strand.
TTTGAGGTGCTTGAATGATGTGTCATTATCGGATTTACGAGAATCTTTTTGTGCTGTTACAAGCGTGATTATTAACGTATTGATCTAGAAATGTAATAGCAATTTATCAAGTGTCGTGACTGTGCGTTTTGAATTGATAATTAAATGAGTGTTTAGTTCTTACCTTTCTTACACACAGGCAATAGACCCGAAATAAATAAAAAAAACGATTTGTGAATTTTTAATTGTGTTGCATTTTTAATTGTGTGCCTGATGTTCCCATTCTTTTATATTATATTTTTACTAAAATATAATTCTTACCTAATTATATCATAGCTTAGGATCCTTATAATGTAACAGCTCGGTTACATCTGAATTTCAATACTTGAATACGCAAAATAGGAGATTTTATAAGCCTATAGATATACTTATCTACATTTATTTAGAAAAAAATTACGAGATGCCCTCTAAGTTAGAAAAAAATGTGTCAATACTCTCCTACCCTGCATATTCAACTGTTCACTCAACCATCACCCACATGTAATTGTGTTGCGCTAATTTCAAATTTATTGTCAGTATCCGTACTGAATCGTAAGGGCTGAATAACTTTTCCTTAAAGGTTGGTCACGTCTGTTTTTTTTGCAGCCATTTTTCTACGGTCTGTGCTTCTGTAACAAACAACCATACGCCATCTTTGAATCTAAAGTCTAATTAGCGAGAAATGAAAATAGATGGTTATTTTTAAAACAAATACTTAGTGGTAGGAAGAATATTATATTGTATTAAGAATTTTATATTGTATATTGTATTTTAGTGTGGTTTAATAAAATGTTTTTATATTTTTTTAATTTAAATGGAAGAATCCGCAATGGCATGTCATATGCAGACACTTTGTAGTGCAGTGCTACAATAAGCCTCTTTATAAAAGCTTTTATTTAGTGTCAACTGCTTTTAATTAGCTTACAGTTTCTGCAGCCGACGCGAGGTCATGACTTGCGGTCATCCAAAAAGCTTCACATTCCTAGTCCCGTCCATAGGACGAACTATTATAAAAGCTCCCTTACAAATCATTCAGTCCACATTTGGAACTCCTTACCTCATGCACAACGACAATAAATCCTGTTAATTAAATGTTCCTTTGACCGAAGGTTGCCTGGAAGAGATCGCTACGAGCGATAAAACTGCCTAAATTGTACACCTTGCTTTGTTAAACTTGTCTGTAATTTTGTTTTCTGTTGTACAATAAAGTGTTAATCTATCTATCTACCTGTGACATGTTTGTCTGTTATCAAATCTTGCAACCTAAATTTTACCCACTTCCCAGGTATACAGTATATAGCTGAAATTTCGTAATTGCACGTTTAGTTTCGATTACAAAGCACAATTTGATAAAAAAATTTTTCGTAGCAATTTGCTTGAATCGGAAATTGGATGGTTCATCTTTCACATTAGTTTCTTTTAAGATCTAATAGAATCTTGCTATATTCAACAGCGTTTTATTAAAAACTATGTTTGTCTGTCTGACCTATAGTGCAAATCAGCCCCCCTACTCCCGAAGCCGTTGTCCGTAATTTCGGATGTAGCCCTCCCTGTCACTCTTACAAGCCCATCCATGCGAGCGAAAGCGCTAGCTAGATCCGTAAATGCGGATGTAACGTTTGGGAGTACAGCCTTAGTATTAGTTTAAAGGTGCACAGAGAAAACAAAGTACTTACACTTGCAAGCCGAATGTTTTTTTTTATTTTTGTGGTGTGCAATAACGTGTTTTCTATCTATCTATCTAGGTTTTTGTCATGTTTACCTTCTCGAAAGTAATCACAATGTAGTTGTATTCTTTTTTACAATTTCATTTAATCCAGAAGATATAAATAGCTACTGAGATGCTTTACGCACCTCATAGTTGAGATGAAACCTGTGCCCAGTGCAGTGGGCCTTATAGGCTGATCAAAGTTGAGATGAAAATGAAAAAGGCTATTTTCTTCAAAAAATATTTTAAGCATAGTTATGTCTATGAGATGAATTTTTACTTAACCAGCAGCATACGCTATATTAATGTTCGTTTATTTACAACTTCTTTTTCACTCTAACAATACACAGTTAAAAATAAAGCATTTTTATACAAGTGTCTATGACAACACCTATGTTTATGACAACAAGGGGAAAACTCGACAAAGCTGTATTAAAGACTTTTTGGAAATATTTTTAAATTATTTTATGCTCCTCAGCGAATTGGAGATACTGACCCTATTTATGTTATGTCTCGATTGCGTGTTAGTTTATAGCGGTTGCAAGTTGCAAGGGACCAGGCTCAGTTATGCTACATTTAGCAAATTGCATTTCTGTATGGCCGTTGGACGAAAGGTCACGGGTTCGATTGCCGGTTGAGACACGAACTGTATGTGTGTAATTGTTACTTTGTTGTATTTAATGATTCTTCGTTTTGCCTGTTGATTGTAAGACAAAACGACAGTGTGGTTTGAAGCCTGTGATAATAATATTCAACAACATACATTTAGCGGACTCCGTGGTAAGTAGCTTAGCACTTAAGAATCAACAGTGGTATTACAAATAAATCGGTTGGTGCAACCTTCCCTATGAAAAGTTTGGTTTTATTTATCTTCACCTTAACAGTCTAATACTGATCCGTTATATACCTACTTTAAACTCTGTGCGTTTCATTTGTTGTAAAGGTTCTCAATACCTTCTGAGTGTCGTAAGTGGTCTCATCAGCCTTTAAACGTCCCACTGCTGGGCAAAGTCCTCACCTCATATATGAGATGGTTTGAGCCCTACCACGCGGGATCGGTGCGGATAGTTTATAACTAGGTTGCTAATGTCATAAATTGTCTGATTTCGCATTTGTAATGCAACGTGTCAGTTCACGACGAATCACCAGACCATTTTTGAATCACAATATATAAATTTACGGTCGCGTTTCAGACATTTGGCATACTTACTACTTAAGTTGCGTATAAACTACATAACGTGTTACTTAGTTGGTCATAATTTTCATGGCTGAATTTATTAAAACTAGTTCGCGTGTGTGAAATGACGATTCTATTTGTAACCTATAGATAAATCTATATCGATTTAATGTCTAATTCGAGATAAGTAATGCTTCTTTAAGTACGGTTATTTTAAACAGTACTTTTAAGCCATGATTTTTCAAGAGTCTGTTAGCGCTATCAGTCAAAAAAAAATCCAAGATGGCCGATTTGAACAGTTATCGCCGCATACTTAAAAAGTCAAAAGTCGCCTTAAATTCGGCCGGTTCATTCTTAAACAGTCGGATAACTGTTTGTCCATTGAAAAATCAGCCCTTAATCAGTTCAGATAGATAACCTACTCACTATTTTTTAAATAATTATTTTCAAAAAGGACTTTGGAAAACACTGTTTTTTTCCAAGACAGGACTCTATTTTTAAGATGACATCAAATTCAGCCCGTCTAGTCCCAAGCAGTCTCGTGAACCCCTACTAACAACAATACTGCTCTTAAACATAAATTCAGCAATACAAAGCCCAAGATTGACTTTTTATTTTATTTTGAAAGTGCAGTGCTTATTTTTAGAGCACCGCTTTAATAAATACAAAAATTTCATCTGACGCTAGAAAAGTGACACAACGGGCATTCGTACATTTTCCGCACGGTAATTTCTATGAAGCCGACTAAACTTAGGTTTACAATCATAACTTCAAATGACTGTTGACAGGTGCGTTTCATAACATACAAGATATTTCGTATTACGAATTTCAAACTTCGTCTTATCAGCGTCACACGTTGCGTTCGAGTGGTTTATCGATCGATCTTTTTACGAACGTGAACTTTCTTCGATTGCACGAGAATTGGCCTGTAGGTCTGAGAAAACCTTGCAAGAGATGATGTTTTTGGGAAAAGTATACAGTTTAACATTACACAACAAAATAGGTAATTAAAATAACACATTAACCAATTACGTTTCCTACATGGAGTAAACCAATTAAACATTTTTTGAGATGTATCTTATGAGAAGTCTTATCAGATGTTCAAATAACGTGTATTACCCTCAATATCGTCATTTTATGGAATTTTACAGTAAAAGTTGTTTTCTATCACCTGCTTGCGTTCAAAGAAAAACTTTATTTTACATTCAGCCGGCATTCGTTATTCATTAGATGCTAGTCTGCCCATACGAGCATATCTGATGATAGACATTAAACTAGACTTTAGCTATTTCCCTGAGCTATTATCTAGACTTAACAACTTAAGTGGTACGTATAAAACCTTAATGTACCGGCAGCGGCTTAGTAAATAGTTAACGAGACAATCAGTTTTAGTATGGAGCTAAATTGAAGTGTGTGATAATAGAAAACGGTTTGCAATGGGTGGGCATTGTTGTAATCTGTAGGGGATTATCCTAAATGTTCCTACAAAATCATAAAATAATCCATAGAATCAATTAATTTTTCAAAATAGACTCACAAGGAACACTTTTACTTTTTATGATGGTAACAATATAAATTAACCCTACCTCCGCTTCGGGACAATTTGGGCCAGTGCTGCGAAGAAGCGGCGCAAGAAACTCAGTCACTATTATCATTGCCGTTTTTCAAATTTGATTTACAATAATTGTTTATATGCAAACATTACCATATATTTATATAATGATCATTTATATAACATCCTTTCGACATTAATACATCTTTTGCAACTGTTTTGAATTTATCTAAAGGCAATTAAATTAAATTATCAGGTAATTTATTAAAATAAATATATACATCTACCTATAAAAGAGTGACTTTATAAAGCCTAAAATGTGGAACGGAAATACTATTTTTTGGTCTAGTGTTCAAAAAACTTACACTTATTTCCTAAAAATAACATTTGCATAGGTATGCAAATAACTGTATGTATGCAAATGTTATTTTTAGAAATAAGTGTATTTTTTTCGGACATATATTAGGTTTTCTTAAATATATTACAAATAAACTCCCCTTCACAAACTTCTTCTTCTGCCAATTGTTCTTCTTCTGCCACTTCTTCTTTTACTGCTTCTTCTGCTACTTCTTCTTCATCTGACACGTTTTTTTCTTCTGCCACTTCATCTTCGGCTACTTCTTCTCCTTCTGCCACGTCTTCTTCTTCTGCCACTTCTTCTTCTGCCACTTCTTCTTCTGCTACTTCTTCTTCTTCAGCCACTTCTTCTTTTGCCACTTCTTCTGCCACTTCTTCTTCTTCTGCCACTTATTCTTGGGCAACTACCTTTTTTCTGCTACTTCTTCTTCTTCTGAATCTGATTCTTCTTCTGCTTCTTCTTTTTTTACTGTTACATCTTCTTCTGCTTCTTCTTCTTCTGCCATTCATTTTTCCATGCCACTTCTTCTTCTGCTACTTCTTCTTTTTCTGCCACTTCTTCTTTTGCTTCTTCTTTTCCTTCTGCCACGTCTTCTTCTTTTACTACTTCTTCTTATGCTACTTAATTTTCTTCCGCCAGAGTTCTGCTACTGACACCTCTCCTTCTGTCACTTCTTTTACTGCCACTTTTTCTTCTGCTACTTCTTCTTATGCTACTTCTTCTGATACTTTTTCTCCTTCTCCCTATTCTTCTTCTGCTACTTCTTTTTCTTCTGCCACTTCTTCTTTTTCTGCTTCTTTCTCTTCTTCTACTGCTACTTCTTCTGCCACTTCGTCGTCTTCTGCCACTTATTATTCTGCCTCTTCTTCTTTTGCCACTTCTTTTCTTTTGCCGCTTCTTCTTGTTGGAAAGATTGTTTACGGTTTTTAAACACAACCTTAACTTATTATGAATAGCTTAAAATGTCACTTGTCACTATGACAACGTCAACTGTCATGTTTGATAGCCAGCTCACTTCCGTTTTTTAGCTCTTACTTGGGTGTCTCGTGCGTGAATGTTTGTGATCGCTGGGAGCGCAAATAAATCTGCTGAAATCTCCATCTTATTTTACTTTTTTCACGATAATTTTTATCATAGTAGCAGAGCGTAGTTGGAAAAAGTGAAACATTTTATTATATTGTGATAGATTCATCAAACCAGGAATATTTACCGGCAACGCGCGGCGTTACCCTACATTCAAAAAAGATGTCTTCAACGGCGATCGGGCAAACCGGCATTGAGAAACTAAAAGGCACAGAGAACTACTCAACGTGGAAATTCACAATGCGCATGGTGCTTATCCACAAAGAATTGTGAGATTGCGTGGAAGCAAAACCCAATGAAGATGCAACAAGAAAAGTGTCGACAAAGCGTTGGCAACATTGCGTTTTCCGTGAAACCGGCTGTAATTCCGCACGTTCAAACAGCGAAAAGTGAACATGAAGCGTAAAAAATACTGCAAATAGCGACCGTACGAGCGACCGTGGCCTGAGCAGACGACTAGGTTTGTTGCGTAGCCTCTTCAGTACTAAGCTGTCGGAGAATAGCTCAATGGCAGAGTCCATTTAATTTTGAACAAAATAAAAGAGATTTCACAACAACTCAATGAGATTGAATCGCCACTAGACGACGAATGCGTTGCAGTTATCATGCTGTGGGCAGTGGGCCATTTTCTCTCCTTCTGCCACTTCTTCTTCTTCTGCTACTTTTTCTTCATCTGCCACTTCTTCTTCTGCCACTCCTTCTGATACTTCTTCTCTTTTTGCTACTTCTTCTTCTTTGCCACTTCTTTTTCTTCTGCTACTTCTCCTTCTTCTGCCACTTCTTCTTCTGCCACTCCTACCTCTGCTACTTCTTCTTCTGCCACTTTTTCTTCTGCCACTTCTTCTTCTTTGTCACTGCTTCCTCTTCTGCCACTTCTTCTTCGCCTCTTCTTCTTCTTCTGCCACTTCTTCTTAGCCTTTTGCTACTTCCACTGCCACTCCTTCTTCTTCTTCTGCTACTTCTTCTTTTTGTGATACTTTTTCTTCTGGTTCTTCTTCTTTTTCTTCTGTCACTTTTTTTTTCTGCCGTTTCTTCTTCGTCTTATTCTACTTTTTCTGCCACTTCTTTTTTTGCTACTTCTTCTTCTTGTGATCCTTTTTGTTTTGGCTCTTCTTCTTCTTCTGTCACTTTTTCTTTTTCTCCCGTTTCTTCTTCGTCTTATTCTACTTTTTCTGCCACTTCTTTTTTTGCTACTTCTTCTTCTTGTGATCCTTTATGTTAGGGCTCTTCTTCTTCTTCTTCTGTCACTTTTTCTTTTTCTGCAGTTTCTTCTTCTTATTTATTTTATTTCATTTTATTTTATTAGGAAAACACTACAGTATCTTAAAAACTAAATTACTCGCTAGACTTGTCACTAAACACCATTTACATTTTCTCCATGTAGGTTCTGCTCTTGTACTGCAAAAATTTCATGAACTTACGCTGTATGCATTCAATAAAATTAAATATCGTGCTGTGGATTCCAAATCTGTGGAACCCACAGTACGATATTTACACTACTCGAGGATGCTACGCACATATGTGCAATATAAGAGCTTAGCAACTTTCAAACTATGAAATTCAGAACAAGAAGGCATTATAAAACCTAATGTCCTAGTTGCCTTTTTGACTACTTTTTGACTTTCTGTCACTTCTTCTTCTGCCACTTCTTCTTCTGCCTCTTCTTTTTCTGTCACTCTACTTTAACCATCTCATCTTCTTCTGCCACTTTTACTTTTTCTGCTACTTCTTAATCTTTTGTCACTTCTACTTCAGCCACTTCTTCTTCTTCTGCTACTTCTTCTTTTTGTGCTACTTCTTCTTCTTTGTCACTGCTTCTTCTTCTGCCACTTCTTATTCTGCCATTTCTTCTTTTTCCACTTCATCTTCTTCTCCTACTCCTTCATCTTCAACAACTTCTTCTCCTGCCACTTCTTCTTCTTCTGACACTTTTTGTTCTGCCAGTTCCTCTTCGGCCACATCCTTTAGTTCTGCCACTTCTTCTTCTTCTGCCACATTTTTCCACATCTGCTACTTCGTCTTCTGCTACTTTTTCTTATTTATGTCACTTCTTCTTCTCCCACTTTTTCTTCTTTCGCCAATTCATCTTTTGCCAGTTCTTTTTTTTCTACCACTTCTTCTTTACAGTAGTTAAATTTATGACTAACTACTTTGTACTATGTATAACGAAGCCTTCAAAACGATGGTTGGTATTCCTATGTATTCTTGAAAAAAAACTTTGTAGACTTCTGCTGATACAACTTATCTCTAATACAATTAAATCTATCGCTACTTAGTTAATAAAGTAAATGGCCTTCTTTTCATATTAACTATTATTTAATATCTTTCTAGCTGTAAGTCTTCTAAGAATGTAAAATAAAATAAAATAAGTCAAACACTTCCTAACTTCACTGTTTTTAGTGAAATATAAGACAACCTATAGGTATAAAAGCTTCAACCATGTAATGAACTAACAAAGAACCATGCAGTTTTTCTTACCATAAGTTAATATAAATTCTCCCCTTATACTTAGATCTAAGATATAGAAAGCATTTTTATGACCACCATATTTTCTAGTGCTAACTGTTCATAGAAATATGTCCAGTTCGTAATTGTTGTTTTATAATTTATAGACTTGTTTATAGCTGCAGATAGCAGTTTTATGGACTTAAACGTTGTTATAAAGAAATGTCTATTTTTGTACTCACTATAAGAATTAAGAGTCGGTGGCAGTTTATTATTTAACTTTGTTTGCCTCGTTGATGTAGTGGCATCTGACTTACATCCGAGAGGTGTCCTGGGTTCGAATACCAGGTCAAGCCAAAATAGTTCTGAGATTTTGTGTCATAAAATTCTCAGAAACAGCTTGGAGTCGGGAAGTTGGCAGTGTTACACCCGCGTGCCTCGGAAAGCACGTTAAGCCGTTGGTCCTGCGCCTGATCTCTCTCCGGTCATGTAGGGTTGCCGTCTCACCGAACTTTGAGAGTGATGGAACAGTGAGTGCACCTGTATATTGCGCTCACACTTGTGCACTATAATATCTCCTGCGCTTTGGTTGCTAGTTGGCTGATCTCAGTTAAGATTGGCCGCCGTGGTCGAAATCGGCTAGGAGGACTATTATTTAGCTTTATTAAAGTCGTGTTATACGCTTAGGACTAAGATTACCTCCTGAACGAAATCAGCCGTAACCAGCGACCTTTTTTCCTAGTTCGGTTATTTTATCTTTACCTTCCTACCGTACGTCCTCCTTCCTACGTGTTTCAAAGTAAATAAATGGAATTGAATTGAATTGAATTGAACCTACAAGGTCAAGGAACTTTTTACTTTGTCTTAATACCTTACGACCATTTATTAACCAAGAGGTCGCGGGTTCGATCCTCGCACTGTACAAGCATTCGTGTGCATGATGAACATGTCTGTTTTGACTGGTCTGGGTGTTATGTGTTATGTGTATTTATTTAAGTTTATTCGTAATACCACTGTTGATTCTGATATCTGTAACACAAACGCTTATGCTACTTACCACGGAGTCAGATCAATGTATGTGATGTTATTGTTTATTTACTTAAAAAAAACCTTTGACTTTTCTACTCCATCTGTCATCAGTTCTTCGAGCTATGGCCCCCTACTCTCAAACCCTGTGTCCGTAGTTTTGAAAGTAGCCATCCGTGTCACTCTTACAAGTTTGTTACGATTTTTTTGATTCGTAATAGAGATGGGCCGAGTAGTGGTTGTACCGAGTACCGAGTATTATTCGGTTTAAAGCTTGCCGATTACCGAGTACTCGGTCGAGTTGCTCATTTTAATTTGAGGTCCTAAAACAAGATCAAACATGACCGCAACGCGCTCCAATCAATACCTATTCACTGTAATTTTGAATAAATAAATCATGACTTCACTAATCAACATAATATGTATTTGATTTTACGATATATCCCTTGAACTACATACAGTTTGTCGATCCGCAGCGGCCTGGCTGTCCCATAATGAACCAATAGGCATGGCATTTGTCAGCTAGATTAGAGGCTTGTTCATTGACTTAAGTATGTGGTCATTTAGGTACATACTTTAATTCCTTCAGTTGGCCACTTACAAACTTATTCCAGACATGCTGTTTATTAAATTTACATAACCGAGCACTCGTCACTTGAACCGAGTTATTCGGCCGAGTACGAGTATTAAAAAACCACCGAGTACTAACCGAGTACTTGGCCCATCTCTAATTCGTAACTAAAGACTCCAACCCGCTCGGAGCCCGTGTGATGAAGTATGCACCATACAACCTCAAAATTGAGGTAAAGCCCAGGCCCAGCACTGGGACGTATCTATATAGGTTGATAATAACCACTTTTGGCAAATCACATGGACTCATTTACTAGGCATTGTCCTCATTGGAATAGTTACTTGTATTTCCATACTTTATTAAGGCTAATTTTTCAAAAGTCAGATAATCAGCTATGGGACTGTTAATTATAATCTAGTAGACCGAATTTAAGATGACATTTGACATAGAGGTTAGACATTTCAAATCAGCCATCTTGGAATTTTATTTATTTATTTATTTAAACTACTGCACAACAAAATTTTGTACAAAAAGTGGACATAACGCCGTAACTGTCTTGATTGATTTATTTATTTAAGTTCTGCATAAGCATGTGCACAATGGTGGACTTAACGCCGTAGGACATTCCCTATCAGTCATGCCTTTGGGCTAAGCAGAAATGATTCGTGGGCGGTGCGACCAAATAAATAAAAGAGAAAACACAAAAATAATTATACCAATAATTCGGGAAGAGCATTCCAGAGCCTGATGGCCTGAATGTGGAAGCATTTGACTTTAGAATTGGTACAGTAAAGTGGAAAGGCCAAGGTCAATTTATCAGAGGAACGGAGTTGACGCGAATGTGTCGAACTGAGAAATGAAAATCTAGATTTGAGATAAGAAGGGGAATTTTATCGGACTGTTAGCGTTACTTATTGAAAAATCGCCCCTAAATGTTTTCAACTCCGTGTGCCAGACATGTTGTAATTAAGTAAAAACAATACGCCCATCTGTTTGGTACTGAATGACGAACAATTAAACTGTTATTAACTCATTAATTATACGGGGGACTATTACTGAGTCGAGCGATATAAGTGCATACGACAGCATATCAGGTAACACATTTTTTTGCAATACCGCACTTATTACAAGGGAATAAAATACCACAGTGTTTGTCGTAACGTACTAATGTCTGTTATTATTACACAGAATGGTGGTTAGAAGATTAAAACCTTTGGAAAATGTAAGTCTTAGTTAGAATCATTGTCACCAATGTTTTTTTGGACATAATTTCATTTATCCGTTTTGTCGTGTTTTAACTCAAGTTTCGTCTATTTCCAGTCATAAGTAAGTACATAATGATTTGACTGAAATAAGAAGTTAGTTACTTTTAATACGACCATAATTACTTAGCAATCGGAAAATGATTAAATTATTTAGTTTTTAATATTTAACTAGATCTAATCTAGCCGTCATCCGTCGCCATCGAAACTAGCCTGTGTGCCTATACCATTCGGCCACCCAGACATTGGCGAAGCCTGCTGAAGGTTGCTATTGCTTTCCTTACGCGTAGACCGCGTTCATATAACCACAGTTTGGAATTACATCCTAAACCCCAGACACAAATATTGTTGCTAATAATTTAACAGATAAAGCTGGCCATTCAAATATTTTTTTTAATTTTACGTGAGATTTCGTGATTGCAAACAAACGTTGTTTTCTACCGACACCAAAATCGTACCACAGTGTGAAATCGGCAGGGAAGCCAGCCAATAATGATATCGATTATACCTAATCACACGTAGTATTATAATTATGAGTTTTCTAAGAAAGCTGCAGTTCTCATACACTTAGTTTTCTAAAGCTATTGTTCTGACTCTGTAACATACTACCACAGTGTAAGTAAATATTAGAGTTATACCAATCGCGTAGTGACTTAGTACCGTTGCATGTATTTAGGAACACTTAACAAAATAAAAAACACGCTTTTATTGCTAACTAAAGCAGCGTGGGGTGCACTTTATGGCGTTTTCATACTTCTCTTTTTATAGTTGCCAATAATAGGATGATTTTCACATACTACTATACCAAGCACCTCACGCTTTTTACTCTACTGTAATATAAATTCCGTGTACTCAGAAATTATTTTCTCTTTTTTAGTTAGCAATAAAAGCGTGTTTTTTTAGTTTTATTAGCTATAATTCAAATTGAGCTCAAAAATTCCGTTACATACATTCAAACATACATACATACACCCCAATCTATTAGACGCGTGTTAAAAAAAAATAAAAAAAATATTGTAATTATTCGTATTTTCATTGACTTGTGTATACACAAAAAAAGTCTTTCAATGGTACTTGCTTTAAAGCACATGACTCGTTACATGTTTTAAACTTCCTCTGACTAGAAAATAATGCTTTTTATTAAATAAGTTTGTTCAGTCAACCCTGCAAATACTCTGTCCCTTATCAGCCTATATACGTCCCACAACTATTATTTCGCTAAGTACCTATTCTCAGTTTTACCGCTAATTTTCGAAAATTTTATATAGCTCTTCACCTAATCAGAATCAGAAAAATATCTATATTAGCAAGTCAATTATTAACCTAGATTAGAATACTGAACTGTAGGAAAATGCTGATGTAGATATCAACCTATTTTATTCTAGTTTTATTAATTACTTAGTGTGTAAATATTTTGTAGTTTCATGTTATTGTTTACTAGTTAGTTATTACTCAAAAGAAAGAAATATAAGCTCTTTCTAGCCTGAGATACAGGTTCAACCTAGTTCAGGCAAAAAAAGTCTTCTATCTCGGTGTAATTTCAAGCTCTAATGTATTAACTTTTGATCACTGAAACTGAATAAATGTTTTTATTTATTTATTTATTTACTACTGGGCACAGGCGTCACCTCATCTATGAGGTGGTACGAGGCATCCACCACGCGGGCTCAGTGCGGATTGCTGGAGGGGTTGTTCGTATGGACGTAACCAACTTTACTGTCAGATGTTATTAAGCCGCCCGAGGGTCTCTGACCAGGCTTATTGCTTATCTATCGATATTAACCGGGACCAACAGCTTTACGCGCCTTCCGAAGCAGAAGCCTGTAAGTAGACGTCACCTAAATGGTCGGAATGGTCACCCATCCACAACACGCCCGCGCCTGAGGTTGTCTAACGTAAAATACATAACAGATAAAGTAAAATATTCAAAGATAAATTTTACTTTATAGGCACTAATAAGGTCTTTTGTAAGAAATAGTATTTATATGTACGTTTTTTTTCTGTATGACTGTTTGTTGCCTTAAATAAAAAGAAATAAAACTTTGGTATCACTACCAGCACTGGACAAACTGCGACACAAGCATATTACCCTGTAATTGTATTCAAAAAAATAAAAAAATAAATGGGAGCATAAACTCTTGATTCAACCTACAAATACCATGTTTTAATGCAAATAAAGATTTATTATTATTATAATTATTATTATTGTTGATTCTTTCTGTAACACAAGTGCTTTAGCTACTTACTACGGAGTCAGGTCAATGTATGTGATGTTGTATACTTATTTATTTGTTTATCTCACACATTGCTCTGATCCCAAGCATGTAGTTTGTGCTATGGGAATCAGAAACAACGGAGGTTCTTACAAAAAAACCCGTGACAACATTAGGAATTGGTTTCCATCATTGTCACGGACCGGGGATCGAACCTAATAGATTGAGGCACCTTTAAACCCGTACACACACCACTACATCAAGAAAGGAGTTCCCTGAAGTTGATCTACTGCATATTGTAGATGTATACTGTGCCGCCTATTCATTCATATCAGCTTGTTACAGTCCACTGCTGGACATAGGCCTCCCCCAAGGAGCGCCACAGCGCACGATCTCCTGCCCTTTGCATCCAGTCACTGCCAGCTGTCTTCTTTAGGTCATCTGTCCATCTAGCCGGGGGGCGTCCTTATGCTTTATTTATAATCATTTGACTTTTGCAATTGAACAAACATGCAATAAATTGATCACTCGGGTAGGTATTACGAAGACGGTTATTATTACTGTCACGGTTATTAGTACAGCTGTCAGGCAGTTGTCGTCAAAAAATTGTTTGGAGATAAACACACGCCGATGTCGGACGATCAAGGCCGCCCCATGAAGTACCTGTACACCATCTCCGCGAAGATCGCGCAGTTCCCCATGAAGTTCTACCTGCAGTACCAGTGGATTTGGAGCTACTGGATGATCGGGCTCGCCGTCTCTGTACCTGTATTCTTCAAGATCAACGAAATGGAAAACTCCTCCGGAAAAGTGAGCAAATAGGCAGAGATTCGCAGGAAGGAAGCGGCTGAACACCACTAAACCAATTGTGCTTGTTTTGGGGATGTGTAAACTGTGAATGAACATTATGTTGTAAGCAAAGTAATAAAATCATTACTTTGAAAATTATGGGATACATTGAAATTATACACTTTTTTACGAATCATTACGCGATTTATTAACATTTTATTTTAACCTGACGTTTCGGACCCTTTTCAGTGTCCGTGGTCACAGGTAAACTAAGGTGTTAGTAGCCACTATAATAATATAATAAAATGGTGAACTACCATCACTCAAAAATATTAAGTTCCGCTATCTTCACAACTATGAACTAACCAGTATCTTGAGGTCTTGCAGTGCGGGGTCTAGCTTGAGTCTCGGCTAAAACAGGATCGGAAGTTGAAATTTTCCAACCATCTTCTCTATTTAAATTAGGGTGTCTTCTTATTTCAATGGCCTCACGGAGCAAACGAGTAAGAAAGCGACGTTCTCTTGCAAGGACTTTGGGTTGGTCAAAGCGTATGAAGTGGTTAGGTGTATATGTTACGCTCAAAGATCAAAAACGCTCATTGAGCGGAAAAATAGCTCACAACGCGTTGTGGTCACAGAAAAACATCGTGTTGTGGCAACCAAAGAAAGACCAAATACTTAGCGAAATTCGTGTCGTGGCTTACATGCTATTAGATCTCAACGCGTTGTGGCAATGAAGAAAAGCCATTATTATTATTAATGACCCGCCACGCGACGAGTTAACCTGTAGGATTCATCATTATCAGCCAAGGGACGCCCACTGCTGAACATAGGCCTTCCCCACAGTTTTCCACATAGACCGATCACAAGCGGTCTGCATCCAGTGTGATCCTGCGATCTTCACAAGGTCGTCTGTCCATCTTGTCGTTGGACGTCCTACGCTGCGCTTTTGGTCGAAAGGTCTCCAATCCAGAACTTTTCTGCCCCAACGGCCATCAGTTCTTCGCGCTATGTGCCCTGCCCATTGCCACTTGAGCTTACTGATTCTTAAGGCTATGTCCGTAACCTTAGTTCTTCTACGTATCTCCTCATTTTTGTAGGATTGGCGAAAAGTAATTCTCACCTTGGTGCGTCTTTCGCCCCAACGCGGCAACGACCTTCGAATCTAACTTAGGTACAACCCCAAATAATTAAGAGCCCGTTCAGACATAACGTCCGTTTACTGGTCCGTTGAAACGTGTATGTTATGAGCGTATGTAGTTGTATGAGCGAGCTCAATCTCAACAGAGATCAGCCAACTACACAGGATATATTATACACAAAATACACAGGTGCAATACACAGGTGCACTCACTGTTCCATCACTCTCAAAGTTCGGTGAGACGGCAATCCGACATGAACGGAGAGAGTACAGGCGCACAACCAACGGCTTAACACGCTTTCCGAAGCACGGGGGTGTAACACCGCCAACTTCCCGACTTCGAGCTGTTTTTGAGAAATTCATGACAGAAAATCACAGAAACAATTTTAACTCGACCTGGGATTCGAACCCAAGACCTCTCGGATGTAAGGCAGAATCTTTGCTACTACACCAACGAGGCAGTCAACACAATAATAAAATATAACGCATCACAATCCGTTTTACAGGTATAATACAGTAAGTATATCAGGTACAGTCAGTATACTGGATCCGTTTATCAAATCAGTACCATGATTAGCTGTGTCAATACTATATCCAATAGCGACCACTTTGGTGTAACGATCAAAAAGTTGACTTTTAACCAAGAGGTCGCATCGAGGTTCGATCCCCGCACTGTACAAACATTTGTGTGCATGAACATGTCTGTTCGTACTGGTCTGGGTGTTATATGTATTTATTTACCACTTACCACGGAGTCAGATCAAAGTATGTGATGTTGTTGTATGAAAAAAAAATTGCGACGGATCCTGTAAAACGAACGTAATATGTGAACGCGCCCTCACTCAATCATAACACGAAAAATGGCAGAAAATATGAGACACAAACATTGCCATACTTTCTCGGTACCATTCTACAATTCTCACGGCAAGCAAAACATATAACCTTACAAACTCAACTTATCAAGTCGTAACAATAAAGACAGCATTAAAATACCACTCTTTAATTATCTCTAATACCTTCTAATTAAGCTTAAGAACCGTGCTTTTAACAAAGAATAAAATAATAAAACAATTCTTCAACTTTCTTCAAGTGTTTATGGAGAGATTATATCTTTGCAGTGTGGTGAATACGATTAATTATGTTTGAAGTTAATTAAACACAGTCTTTAGTAATTATTTAGGGTTAAACTTGCAAATTCTCTTTGTATTTTTAATGAGGCATTTACTCGTGTTCTAATTATAAGCGTTATGGTTTTATTCTTAATTTTCTTTGGACGCGGAATGTTATAGTGATTTGAGACGCGAAATTTTGGGCTAAAAAGAAATATGAGTAGTGTTGGCGACAGACCTCTTTTTTATTGTTTATGATACTTTTAATTTTATTTTTATATATTTTGTATTTGGAGTTATATATTGTTTTTTTGCTATGACGTTGGTGAGATAGACGAGAGGTGGTTGTTGTGTTACTTAAGTGAAATATATTGTTTGCGAAATAATACAATTATATCGACCAGTAAGTATCTTTTTATCTAACAGTTGTTGCCCTGCCTCTCCTGCTTCGTTATCTTCGAAAGTTATCGTCTATAAGTAGCATTACAGATTCGAAAAAACATAACACTTAAAAAAATATTTTCGGCTCTGGTCATCAGCGAGGATTCGAACCCCTGAACCTGATAGAAAAATATATTTTTTAGTGTTATGTATTTTCGAATCTTTCGAAGCTTTACATATTATTATAACTGTGGCTTTACTATAGACACGCTACAAATAAGTGATTTTTAATATTCAAGTATAGTAGGCTTTATATAGCTACACCGTAATGAATACTTACACTCTTAATTGCTTCAACACAAATAGCCACTACACACACTTAGCTGTAATAGGTACGATAAAATCACCAGTATTACATATTAATTTATCCTATGAATAATCAATCAAACATTTTAAGTGAGGTTGATCAAATTAAAATTATCAATTCCATCTCCTGTAACATTGATGAGGTAGTAGATGCGCTACAAATTAAGGAAAAAGATTTTACAGTGATTAATCAAAATATTAGGAGTGTTTATTGCAATCTTAATGACTTCACTGTCTCACTCGCACAGCTTAACTTTGACCCAGATTTAATTGTTTTAACTGAGTGTTTTCTTTGTGAAAATAAAGCAATCCCAACTATATCTAATTATGCAACTTACTCCACTGCTCGCAACTTTAATAAAAACGATGGTGTCTTAGCTTACATAAAAGATCCTCATACTGCTATTGTTAATGAAATTCAACTAGAGGACGCCTCAGCACTCCAGATCCAGGTCCAGGCAATAACATTCATAGCTATTTACCGTTCGCCATCTACTATTAATACCGATAGGTTTATCAAATCATTAAACGATCACTTAGAAACATTAGCAACACATCCTCAAATAATTATAACTGGAGATATTAATATAAACATTATTAATAGAGAAGGAGAACCTACGTATGAACAAAAAAGTAGATCTAATTATTTAGATATGTTGGAAAATCAGGGTATCCTCATGGGACATTGCTTACCAACTAGAGAAGACAGGGCCCTAGACCACTTTATGCTTAAAATTGATAGAAATAAGGTACATGCACAGATTGCAGTGCTAAACACGACAGTAACCGATCACGCCATGGTGCTACTACATCTCCCATCCCAAAATCATAAACCAAAATGTTCAAAAACCAAACTTATGACTAATTTTGACAACGCTTTATTCGACCTGAGAAATATGAATTTAAATGAACTTCTCCTTTGTAATGACCCTGAATTTATAACTGAAAATCTTATTAAAAAACTAGCTGATTCTCTAAAAACTAACACAAAAACTGTATATATCTCTAAAAAAGCTCGAGCCATAAAGCCTTGGATAACCACAGGTATCCTTAGATGTATTCACAATAGAAATAAAATGCAAATGAAACTTCGTCACAATCCACATGATCAAATTCTCTTAATTACATTTCGCAGATACCGAAATTTCTGCAATAAGCTGATTAAAAAATTGAAACGAGACTACGAACGAAAAATTTTGAAAGACTGCATTGGTGACCCTAAAAGACTTTGGCAAAACATTGGCAAAATAACTCATATCAAAAAGACAAAATCTGATGCATCGAAACTTGACATCAAACACACTAGTAACGATTCGGCTAACTATGTTAACACCTGCTTTAGCAATATTGGTAAAAATCTAGCGAATGACATTTGTGGCCCAACTACAACTCAACCTAAGATACATCTCAGTAGCCCATCACATCCTTCTTCTTTTGTTCTTTATGACACTGACTGTGACGAAGTTAACTCCATTCTATTGAGCCTTAAGCCAAATAGTTCTCCAGGATATGACAATATACCTACACAATTTCTTAAAGTTGCTAAGTTCGACATAATACCCATTATTTCTCATCTTGCTAACCTCTGTTTTAGGAAGGGCATTTTTCCATCTCGCCTTAAAGAAGCTATTGTTACACCAATCCACAAGGGTGGTGACGAAACAGATGTCAGTAACTACAGACCGATTTCCGTTCTACCATCGTTATCAAAAATAATAGAGAAACTAATAAACAAAAGAATTTTAAATTACCTTAATAAGTTTGATCTTCTGTCTTCTTTTCAATTCGGATTCCGCTCTGGTAGATCTACTGAAGATGCTGTGGCGGCTCTGACTTCAGTGGTTGCTAATAGTCTTGATAAGAAAAAGAAATGCCTGGCTGTTTTTCTCGATTTAAAGAAGGCCTTTGATACAGTCTCCCTTCCTATCTTAGAGTATAAACTGGAACATTTGGGAATTCGAGGCATTCCCCTTAAGCTCCTAAAGAGTTACCTTTACGATAGGTCACAGAGAACGAAGCTAGGTCAGACAGTTAGCTCACCTGCTGGTGTAAGCTACGGTGTCCCGCAGGGAAGTGTTCTGGGACCGACACTGTTCTTGATATATATCAATGATCTCAGCAACTTGACGTTCCCAGACACCAACATATTCTGTTATGCAGATGACACCGCTGTAGTTTTTACCGGAGATTCTTGGAGCAATGTGAAATCACAAGCCGAAAATGTACTAAAGAATATCCGTAAATGGCTGAAGGCTAATCTGCTAACGCTAAATACTGCGAAAACTAACTACATGTGTTTCTCCATCGTCGATCGCTACCAACCAGACACGAATTTTGAAATTAAAATACATGACCACCACACTGCAGACTTAGACTCAAACTGTTGCTGCCCTGCCATAAAGAAAGTTCAATCTTTTAAATACCTCGGTGTCATGCTAGATCAGAAGCTAAATTGGAATGGTCATATAGACCTAGTCTCCTCTCGACTTAGGAAATTAATTTGGATTTTTAAAGAGTTGAGACATATTGCAGACAAAAAGCTATTGACCGATATTTACGTTGCTCTGGCTCAATCTATCACAATTTACTGCATCACGATTTGGGGAGGTGCACTTAAGACAAAATTTTTAGATATTGAGCGATCACAAAGAGTTTTACTTAAAGTAATGCTTTTTAAGAAAAGAATTTTCTCTACTCAGAAATTATACCTTAATGCAGACTTGCTTTCTGTAAGAAAGTTATACATACTACATGTTGTTCTCAAAACACATCGATCAATAGGGTATAGTCCTGAAAAAAATGCCAAAAGAAGGATAGATAAAGTGGCTCCAGTTCCAAAAGTTAATACTTGCTTCGCCCAACATCAGTTTCCGCATTTGTCCCCACAAATATACAACAGAATAAATAAAATACTAAAAATTTACTCACTTACAGTAAAGGAATGTAAAACAATGCTTACAAATTGGTTAAAGAGTCTGGACTATGATGAAACTGAAAATATTCTGAAAATTTGTACATAAAAAAAGCAGCACTAATTCACACACACACTACACACTCGCATACACACACACACTATACACACTCGCATACACACACACACACCCACACATACACACATTCATGTAAAATTTGTAAATCATTTGTTTTTAATTACAATAAGTCTTAAATTTAAATAGTACCTACATTAAGATTAGTTACGTAATTTCCACCGTTATGGAAGAGCGTGGCCTCCTGACACAGGCATTCTGTAATGCCTAATAGGAGACTACATCATCTTGTTTTTTATAGATTATTTGATTACGTAAATAAAGATTTTTATTATTATTATTATTATTATTTAATATAGTAGGGTACAGAAAAATAAAACAATCACTAAGTGATTAGATAAAGTTGATAAAGCTGGAAGTCGCAGGACTCACAATACAACTCACAACGTGACACATAAGATGCAGAAGATGTTTTGTTTGTGTCAGTGTTGTGTTTCCAGTTGCATCTTCTGTGTCCTGCGACTTCCAGCGCTAGTTTTTTCAAGTGGCAGCAGTTGGATATATTTGGGTTACAGCGCTGACGTCGTTTTGTGGAAATTCAAAGAAAAATAATTTTCTTTTTTTAGCTTTAGTCATTTAGCAAAGTAACGCCTGATTCCATTAATGCTATTATCTTATAACGGACGTTTGATACAATTTTAATGATGATTTTTTTTTAAAAAAAGCTCTACTTCATGTGTTTACTGTTGATCAACTCACTTACTTAGCTGTAGCCTGGTCAAATGATAATAAGTTATCCTTAGTTATATCCTTAAGGCGTGTGCTCACTGGAGTGGTACACGATTATTTATACCAAGTTGATTGTCTAACCAGTAATTATCTATCGGCCGTTGCCGCTGACCTTTCGCTAGGGAGACACCTGTTTTTGCGCGACAGGCAGAATTAAACGGCATATCTTTTATAGAAATGTCAAAGTTTCCGTTCCGGTCGTGTGATAGTGCACTCAGAACAGAAATGGAGTGGAGCTGGCTGTTTACTTTTTAAAGTTAAATAAATAAATAAATATACAAAAACATCACATATATTGATCTGACTCCGTGGTTAGTAGCTTAAGCACTTGTGTTACAGATATCAGAATCAACAGTGGTATCACAAATATTTATTTAAGCTTTATTGCACAACAAAACTTTGTAAAAAAGGTGGACTTAACGCCGTGGGGCATTCTCCACCAGACATATAAACTTGTAATAAGTACTTATAACACTCAGACCAGAACAAACAGACATGTTTAAGCAAACAAATGTTCGTACAGTGCGGGGATCGAACCCAAGACCCTTTGGTTAATAGTCAACTTTCAAAGTGGTCGTCAGTAAAAATATAAGTAAGCCAGTTATGTGACGCCGTATGCTGATTTTTGAAGTACAGTTCTTGAACTAGACCAAATAGAATTTTGGTGAAATATGGTTGTAAGCTTGGTATCGGATTTAAGAAAAATAAATCTGAATATATAAATATATTTTACCTTTGAATTCAAAATAGCTCCAATTCTACGTTAAGGGAAACTCAAATCGTTCTTAATTGATAATTTTGGTTCGTAAAGCATTTCTTGATGCATATTATATATTGATGACTCATCCCAAATTTGTTACTTTCGAAGTACTTAACAGTATTTCAATTTAGTTATCGGCAGTATAATTTGCATTTACAGGTTCCAATCGTTAAAAAGTAAAAAAAAAGTGCATACTAAGATAGTGAAGTGACTCCATTCCCGTCGCTAGCCTCACACTATGGTGTACGGTTCATAGCCTGCGCGCGCGTCTGATCACTCCACCTTTACGCGACCAGTTTCATTTAATGTCTATACGGTTAGATATAGGTAAGAACGGTTAAATGAGTTTACTAGATTCTATCGCCTTTGATCATTATTTAAGTACACGCAGAAATCGCTCGACGCCCTGCGTGTCTTATATAATAATATGTTCAGAGTACTGTTGGGGCTGCCGCGATACTGTAGTGCATCCGGTATGTTTGCCGTCGCCCATGTCGATAGTTTCCACGCGATTTTAAGAAAGAAGATATTGTCCATCCGGAACAGAATGACCGGCAGCTCTAATAGTATTCTGGACGTGCTGGCCGGAAGGTGGGATAGCGCTGTAACGAGGCACTGGGTAACCGCATTGGTAAACCCGAATGCTACCCGCATATATTTTGTTAATTGATTTATGTCATTGTCAGTGTATTTACTAACATAGCTAGTAAGATTAACTGTTACTAACAAAAATGGATCGTTGTGTCTGAATAAATGAAATTTATTATTATTATTATTTGATTCAGAGATCATACTTTAAAATTCAAATTCAAATCATATATTTGATAGTCACAGGTGGCATTATACAGATGGTGATGTAGATGGTAGCATGGTTTCACTATGTCTTGCTGTTATAGGCGTACAAAATATTAATAAGCTATTACATGCAATATCTAGGATTACATTTGATTACATACTTCTAAATATATATAAAAACGGCATGCATGTCTAAACAAATTACATAGCTTCAATATTCCTTTTAAAATGACAAATGTATTTATTGTATGTCAAAATTATATCTATACAATGTCAAAATATGTTTATTGTGTGTCACAAATTTAAACTACATTAATAATGTGAATTTTTATTATGATACTCATCTCAAGAATTGAAAGACCTATCTGCTAACCACAAATGTGAATTGGTTTTAAATTAAGTTAACGGTAGTGCCCTTATATGATCAGGCAAAGCGTTAAATATTTTAATAGCCAGTATGAATGATTTTTTCCTAACTAGTGATAATCTCGTGTGGGGTAACTCTAATATATTGGCTGGCCGTCTCCTTAGTGATTTCACGATTTCTAACGTATCGTTCGTATTTTCAAGTCTAGATCTAGCAAATTCAAGGCTGTGATCAATCTTCCTAGGCTTCTGTAGTAAGTGTGACATTCCCCCTACTCTCTTAGCTGTCATGGCGGTGTTACACCCTCGGTGCGCACGTTAAGCCGACGTTGGTCCTGCGCCTGATCTCTCTCCGGTCATGTCGGATTGCCGTCTCACCGAACTTTGAGAGTGATGGAACAGTGAGTGCTCCTATGTATGGCGCTCACACTTGTGCACTATAATATCTCCTAGGCAGTTGGCTGATCTCTGTTGAAATTGGCCGCCGTGGTCGAAATCGGACAGGAGGACTATTATTTTTATTAAACTGTCATATTTTCATATATGTAGCCATTCCTGACACTCCTATAAACTTGACCGTGCGAGCGAAGGCGCTGGCTAGACCCGGCTGGCTAGGTCGATATATTTAGCATCAGGGAGTTGTTCTCTATCTTGTGAAACAACTCTCAGCCATTTGGCTTATCGTTCCCGAGATCGGTGTGTTCTCTGAAATGAAATGAAATGAAATGAAATGAAATTCGTTTATTTGCAAGAATACAGGTTTTAAAGATCTTAATGCTATTGTAAGTTAGTACAAGTATTCAACCTGCATGCAGGTGTGCAAAAATTTATTAAAATACGCAGAATGAATAACTATATAATAAATTATGATATGTCACATTAATAACAATGATAAATTATGATAATGTTACATTAATGTTTTTAATTTCATGTAAATTTTTTATAATTCATAAACTCAGTCACACTGTAAAAACATTTTTCTTGTAGCCATTCAGTCAATTGTGTTTTAAACTCTCTACACTCTAAAGTTTTTATTTTATCCGGGAGGTTATTAAACAATGTGATACTCATATTATAGGCATTTATTTTATATATATTTGTGTGACATCGAGGATTATGCAACAGATTAATATACTGAGCCCTTAGTTTCCTAGTTGTGACCATGTTAAGTTTTAGAAAGAACTCTGGGTGTGACTTTACAAAAATACACGTGTTTCTTATGTACATGCAAGCCAAGGGTAAAATTTTTAGCTTTTTAAATAAGGGCCTGCAGCTATATCTGTAACACGTATTTGTGATTGCTCGAATGCACCTCTTTTGAAGCTTGAATGCCCTGTCGACGTCTACAGAGTTTCCCCATAAAATCAAGCCATAGCTTAGCACGGAAGAAACATGTCCATGATAGGCGGTGATCGCTGCCTCCATAGAGACAGTGTTTCTTAGCTTTCTTAGGGCAAAGACAAATCGATTTAATCTGCTACATATGGAGTCAATTTGAGTTTTCCAGTTTAAATTGCTGTCAATATATAATCCTAAAAACTTAATAATATCTACTTTTTCTATGTTATTATTATCATATGTTACACTCAGCGGCAAGGGCTTTGTCCTATAAGAATGGAATTGCATAAATTTAGTTTTTGTCACGTTTATATTTAAGTCATTTTTATTCATCCATATGTTAATGTCTTTTAGTGCGCTGTTAATAGTATTCTCATAAGAATTGTTTTTATCACTTTGTACAATGAGGGTTGTGTCGTCTGCATACATTATACACTTTTGACTTGTTGACTGAGGCAAGTCATTAATATAAATTAAGAACAACAGCGGGCCCAATACGCTACCTTGTGGCACCCCTGTTCTTGTAAATTGGTATTGTGATCTGTAACTTTGTTTAATGAGACTATTTTTCACTTTAGAAAGTTGTGTTATTTCGGTACATTGCTTTCTGTTTAAGAGATAACTTTTTATCCAATCAAACGCTTTTCCTCTAATTCCATAGAGTTCCAGCTTAGATAAAAGTTTAGAGTGATTGACAACATCAAAAGCTTTCGTCATATCGAGGAAAATTGACATTACGGGTATTTTCTTATTGATGGTTTCTGTTATATATTTAACGAAATCAAAACAAGCTAGCTCAGTTGAGTAGCCTTTTCGGAACCCATATTGTTCTGTCTGTAGCAATTTATGTTTTGTCAGAAATTCGTTCAATCTAGCACTCATACATTTTTCAAAAATCTTTGAGATTATTGGAATTAGTGCTATGGGCCTGTAATTATTGGGATCGGATAAATCGATTTTCTTGTACAAAGGCTTTATAACAGTTAATTTTAGTTCGTCAGGGAAAAAGCCGTCTGCAAGCGATAAATTAATTATGTGTGTAAGTGGTCGACTGATTAGTGAAGCTATTTGCTTAAGGATTTTTGTTGTAATGTCATCATATCCGTTAGCAGACGTATTCTTTAGAGACATTATTAGCTTTAAAACTTCATCTTCCCCAACTGGCTTTAAAAATATTGTATGTGGGTTGCGCGTGATATTATTATTGCTATTTCCATTGTTTGCCGAGAGGGTTGTATTAATGTCAATGAAATAATTATTAAATAAATTACAGATGTCACGTGGGTTATTAAATGTCAAATTATTATACGTTATTGAATCGATGTCCGTTTTGTGCGCTTTATTGGATAGAGTCGACGATATGATATTCCAAGTAGCTCTACATTTATTTTTAGAGGACGATATCTACCGATTATTATCTAAAAGGAGAGAGACGCTCGATTCTAAGCGTGTGAAATTAGGTGCCATAGGGTAACAGTCTTAAGGTACTAATAAAAATAGATATATAAAATAATCTCAATATTAATTCAAGCATACCAATTGCTAAACATAGCGCCGTCGCTATTCTCCCACGTGTGTAACCACAATAGTTGGCAAAAAAGGATCGATTCACACAGGTTGACTTTCGCCGATTGCGATCGCTTCGGTTTATATAACGCACAATGTTATTTTCTTATGTCAACCTACATAGTTAGTTTATTGGTGCAGTATAGTACAGTGTGTTCGCTAAATGCGTTTGCAAACAAATTTTAAAACAAAACAAATTTTAAGCTGAATTATAACTGAATTAAAACTGTTTTAGCAAAAATAAACTCCAAGTCGTCAATTATATTGGAACTGGTTTTACAATTAAATATAATTAATATTAGCGTTTATTGCACTGTTAGTTTAAATAAATATTTGACTATGAGATTGCGTATTATTTAAGCCGTGTTGTTTTTCTGAGCACCACTTGTAACAAAGATGTAAAAGTATTATGAAATGCAATAAAAAATCTACGACAGTAACAATCATTACAGGAGTTTCAAAGTTTGAAAATAGCTGATGAGCTTTAACGGTTTGCAGTTTTTGACCAGCCATAGCTAAAAAACGCTGTGATTAAAATATATTTCGATTAAAAAACCCGCTTTGAAATTGGTCCATCCGATCGGGAGTTACGATGACACAGATAGACACACACAAAAACACATATACACATACAAACATAGGGGTCATACTCATAATACCCCTCTTTTACGTCGGGAGTTAATGACTTCGGAATTCCTCTACTGCAGCTAGAAAACCCTAGCCAGAGTCAGTGTGGTTGATGGAATCAGGCGTTACTTTGCGGAAATCCATGACTAAAGCTGAATAAAAGACTTGCGACTTTTCACCTCTAGCTTTTTCAGGTGATTACAGTTGGATGTATTTTGGTTCCTGCGCTGGCGTCGTTTAGTAGAAATTTAAAGCAAAATAATCCTTTTTTTCAGCTTTAGGGTCAATGTGATCAGTCTGGTAAATAACCCAAACAGGTATCGTTTCCATCTAAGCCTTGATGCTGTTTCCCGGGTGACATAGCAACTCCTTGATTGACTACCACTTTGGTGTAATGGTCACGAAATTGACTATTAACCAAGAGGTTTCGGGTTCGATCCACGCACTGTACAAACATTTGTGTGCCTGACCATGTCTGGGTGTTATATGTGTTTATTTAAGTTTATTTTTGATACCACTGTTGATTCTGATATAAGTAACACTAGTGCTTAAGCTACTTACCGCGGAGTCAGATCAATGTATGTGATGTTGTTGTATATTTATTTTATTTATTTATAATAATAATGACGAAGGTGATCACATAATGATCAGTGCACACACTAATTATAACCAACCGTTGGTAGTCAATTTTTGTTTAGCATTAACGGTGAATATTTTCTTATTTTAACTATAAAAATGAGACACTTTTTACGGATTATTTCGCGATTTATTTACATTTTGTCTACTGTTCGCGTAAACAACCATTATTTTAACTACTTGTAAAAAATCTATACGGCTTCCCTAGGTAATTCTTAAATCCTCAACCTATAACTTAACAGGCGACTGCTCTTCTAAAACTTTTTTCTTAAATAATTGACATAAGTCTCGCATCAACAGTTTAAATCGTAGGTACGTTTAAAAAAACCGAGCTCCTGTCACTAAAATGTATAAACCATTTTTACATGCTGTTATTTAGTTTTTGTGTTTGTTTATCTCTAAACAAATCTTGCAAGTTAAAATTTACCCACTTCCCGATGTCCAATTTAGTTGAAATTTTAAATACACATTAAATTTCGGTGACAATACACAGAACGTAGTTATTTTTTCCTTAGAACTTGTTAATGCAAGGAATTAAAATAAAAAAATAAACTTTAGTTTTAATGAATCAGCCAATCTTACTTTAGAAACAATTCAACATGTCTGCCTAGTTCATTGAACAAACTGTACAGCTAAAGTAATTATTGGAGCCTGAGAAAAAACGTTTTTTTGCCGCCATTAAACAATGGCACGAATCTTGGCTGCTTTTTACATTTTGCCACATGATTATTTTTGTAATTAAAAGTTGACACGCCTTTACTTGCGAATATAGAAAGAGAATATGTAGTTTAGATATCCAATTTGAGTTTATGTGACTAAGTTTCTTCAATATTTAATTTACATAATATAATCATTTAATGTAATGTAATTAGAAAATTCATAGAGATTTTGCCTACTTTAAAAATGAATCATTCAATATTTTGTACATCAACATCCTAAAAATTAAAAAATATGTATATGACCGTGCTATACTGACAGAAATTATGAATATTGTTCTAATAAAATAGAAATCTCCGGAATACCTGGCAAGTTTTTGTTTTTAAATAGTTCTAAAAGTGTTCAGATATTTTTTATGGCGACTGTTCTTTAAACCCTGCTTATTTTGCGTGGAATGTTTCATTCTAAATAGGATTAAGGATTAAGTATAATAAAACTGAGTTCAACCTATTGTCAAACTTTTTTATCTAATTGATCACCCAATATAAATAAATGCGTAAAAATTCCTTCCCTTTGAATTAGAAAATTTTATCAGTCGACGCTGAAACCATCACACTGCTATTAGGTGCCTCTCGCTCTTTCAATACAATAATAAACAAAGACAAAAAACTTCTTACGTCACTGTCTTGCAGCAGCGACCGGTTTAAGTTGGCCTCTTCGTTGTACAGACGATTTTCTTGTTTGATACATTTTCCGGAGGTGTTGTATGGAGAGAGAGGTCAGGTTATGTTGGTTATTATGTGTTGTTGTCTCCCTCGCTCTTGGAACGTATGTGATAAAATGAACGTTTGCCGAGGACGGCCTTTTTGTGCATAGTCTGCGCGGCTAGGCGGCATATTTCTGCGGAACATAGGCGAGTGTGGAGAAGCCTAAAAACTTTTTGTTTAGGTACAGATAAAAAATTAAATAAATAAAATAAAACAAAAAGTATTTATTTCGGACAACTGCGATCCAGTGTTAGTATAATGGAATGACTTAATGACTATGTTAGTAATTAATTTTGTGAATGGAGCAAATTGTTTTGATCATGTGACCGATCAGTGGACAATCCCCACTATCGGCTATATCCTTCAGAACGCTGTGGCCGCTGCCGCGTATTCTGTGCAGCAATGATGCGGTCCTAAACAGATAAACTGAATTTTCTAATTGTTAATTGAAGTTCCGGACGTACTCGTAACGTTAACTTACTTTTGTTTTTGATCACATACAGACATTCACATTAAAGTTTGAGTCGAGAAGTAAGATAAGATAAAGATATTTTTTACCTAAATATGCATTTATTTATTTAAGCTCTTGCCGACAAAAACTTGCAATAATACAGTTTTAATTTGAGACGCAATAGAAGACGTGTAAACGACCTAAGTTCTATGGTAGGTGAAATGACTTAGAAATTAATTTATATGCTTGTTGAAGCGACCATACGTATTCCATTTAATGTGTTTAATTAAATATGCCTACAACTAATACTTTTCCTTATTGGGGCAAAAAACTATATTAACGCTTCTTATAATTTCATACTGACACCTACTTACGGGTTGTTTGATTTTATACACATTCTTTTGTAAATCTTTTCAAAAACAAATAAACCGACTCCATCCCTCCCTTAGCCCGTGCAGATGACGGGCGGCATTGCGTGGTCAGTTTTTGCGCGTCATCCGAACTGGACGTTCCAAGTTCAAATTTGAAAATTGGAACTCGAACCGATTCGATATTTGAAATTTTAAATTTAGCATAAAATACTCGCCGAGAAATGCATGGCATCCATTTCCAAATGTGGTCCTTAATTTTATTTTATAAGTTACAAAAGCTGAAGACAAACATTCATTATTCCTTTTCTTTAACTGTTATCAAGATTATTTAAAAAATATACTTATAAATATTTAAAAAAAAAACAAACGTGAAAGACCAACTTTTCAGGACGTAAGTTTTAAGAAGAAATAAGAGTTGAACTATAGACGACATTTAAACCTGGGCCTTGTTACACCTGATGTGTAGTTGGTTGAAACAGATACCTACTTAAATGTCTAATGTTGATTTTGTTTATTTTGAAAAAGCTAAGCCCGACAAGGCCAAGACTGAGTCTACGATGAAGCAAGATCGCCTAGAAGATGCCTGTGTAAGTACTCTAGCTTTGAAAATTTGCTTGAGGGAAACACTGACCTGTCATGCGCACTAATTGTGATGCGCACTACATAAGACAGTGCGCATAGTGCAGTAGTGCACATGACAAGTATTACAAGTAAGGTAAAGTGCCCTATTACCGAAGTATTTCATTTGACAGTAACACAAATAAGCATTTATAATAAACGCCGCCATGTAAAAAAAAATATGATTAACATGATTCAGGATTAGATTCTTAAGAAATCTCATTTGTTTATCAATATGAAAGGCTTAAATTATTTAAAAAAAATGATAAAGTACAGGGCGACCTGCGTCAGTGGCGCCCTCTCGATGTCTATCTCGCGTGGCGCGGGTTTCATGGCTAAACTGATCTAACCCAAATGCATGAATTCGAGAAGAATTGTGTGATTCTCTTTAAAAAAAAAAGAATCTTGCACGCGTTTTCAAACGTCTTACCAATCGACCTCTGTTCGAAACAGTTCACTCTTCTCAAATTCAGGAGTGTAAAATTGGTTTAGAGCTTAGTCGCGTGTGACATGATCCTTATGCTGCGATACTTGCTGCACTTCTGTGCCAAACCTTTACCCTTGAAAACTGGTGTAATAAAACTCATTGTTCATTCGTTCAGTATCTTTTCAGTGAAGAGTCAGTTCAAAAGGTCAGTGAGAGTGTCCACGCCGAGAAGGCCTATTGGTTTTCAGGCTTCGATCGGTACTCCGACAGCTTCCGATTCTTTATTTAGCAAATGGCAATAAGAACTTCTTCAGACGGTGGCACTAGTCCCGATTTGAAGAGAGGTCCGGTGGCTGCACTCTCGCTTTATTCATTCATCAGATCGTGGAAATATGAGCGCGATCTCTTCTCTTTGCTAGGTATTTGCTGAAGTTGCCCTATTGGTGTGGGTTGACGGCACGGAAACATTAAACATATGAAACGCGCCTTTGCATCCACACTATAGCGACTAAGGCTGGAGCTAAACGCCATATGATTTGATGTGCCCAAAACCGTGCGTTTAGTATGGATGCACACTTGGTCCTTAATAGAACAAATTAGGAAACATTTAGTGCCACTTACACTTTAGAGCAAGCCAATTTATTCATAAAGCTTTGTCCCAGTTGAATCCAGCTTGTCATACAGTGGATCTAAGTGATCTCGTTCAACTCCAGCCTCAGCTTTCTATGTGGCGCGTTTCGCAGCCCTGTATGTGTCGTAGTCTTCTGGAGATTCGTTGTCACTTTTTTGAAGAGGGCTTGCTTCATCTTAATGTTCCTTTGGACTGGATCGTTCTACTTCAAATTGTTACATTTGCGTCCACCTTTTAACATACCGTACACCGCCTTTGCTCCATCGGTGATAGCAGTAAGGATCCAAGCCCAGTGTTTCTGAACTCTTTCACTTCTGGTACCGTTGCAATTGTCACCAGTAGCAGGGATCAACTTCCAAGAACACTCAGTGTGCCCGACCTTGAGGTCCACGCGGAGTGAAACTTACAATATTAGGCGCCTTTCTTATCATTTGTCAATTACCGTGAATTGTGTCGTTCCTTCAATATGGTTACTATAATATAGTTATACTCGTAATATAGTAAATATCTTGCGTGATTTTTAAAACTACAATGGTTGTAGGGGTGGGGTTTTGAACTTTTGTAGAGTTTCCAGCGTGACCGTTTCTTTAATATAATACCAAGCGTAACGTTCTTCTGCCCTCTTCTCGACACTAAAAATCCCATCAGAGTCGTGTAAAGTCATTCGGCTCTCAATACCGAATAAAGCTGATG
The DNA here is from genome assembly GCA_963921415.1 of Pyrausta despicata. Taxonomy (NCBI): domain Eukaryota; kingdom Metazoa; phylum Arthropoda; class Insecta; order Lepidoptera; family Crambidae; genus Pyrausta; species Pyrausta despicata. The sequence continues at coordinate 8,491,099 of OY992869.1, forward strand.
CTTAGTAGCCAAGACCTCAAGTCCGTTAAAGATGTCCTCACGCGAATTGAAGTCTGACTTGGCGATGAGCCATGGTTAGATGTGGTCCTGTTGCTGGCTTGTGAGGTCTTATGTTCTATTAAAAGCACCTTCTCTGCAAGACCTCAAGATACTGTTAGCTCATTGTGTGTAGATGGGAACCTAACTTAATATTTTTGAGTGATGGTAGTTTAAATTTTTTTCAAAACTATGTAATGGCACTAACACCTTAGTCTACCAGTGACCACTGACGCTGAAAAGGGTCCGAAACGTCAGGTTAAAATAAAATGTAAATAAATCGTGAAATAATCCTTAAAAATGTATACTGTTAGCGTAAACCGAAGAAACAGATATAATACGCAGCAGCTTTGCAAAGTCGGTCAAATGCAGAAACCGACGAGTATTGGTACTTTTATCTTAGTCTTATAAAATGTAAATAATGTAAAATTTAAATGTGTTGTAAAAAGAAAAGGTTTTAGGGAAGGACTTATAAAAAGAACAGAAGAGCAGAAGGTATGACTGGAAGAGAATGACCTACGGCGTTAAGTCCACCTTTTGTAGTTTTGTTGTGCAGTGAAGCTTAAAAAAATGACCCCGCCGACGTTGTCCTGCCTGTTGTTTTCAGAATTATTGTTTACATTATGAAAACCTTGTTCTGTCAATAAGGAACACTTAAAAAAAGAATCATCGAATTTGGTGCAGTCGGTCTGAAGTCATGCGCTTACACTTTTCACTGATTCATTTTATTTGTATAGATTTACTTAAAAGAACTCCTTTTAAAAGAAAAAGTAACCTTGATATGATTGATGATCATAATTTGACAACCATCAGTGAGTCTGATATCACGACTTACCTATCTGCCTATCACCTATTCATCTTAATTGAACAGTTCATTAAACCCTTGATCGACGAAATGGTTATCGATCATGAACCCTGACATAACCTTCGTCTCGATTACATCAAACACTAGAGCCTAACCTACCACAAGTCGAATAGCCAGCCGTTTCATAGTTCAAGCTGAAAAAAAAGCCAAGACAATGCACTCGGCAAAAACCGAGAGCCCGAGCGCCCTACGGAGGCTATCACTTATGCAAACTTAGACCACTCCTACCTCGACACGCCCATACCCACATCTTCTATCCTCCTCCCACCCACACAATCAACTATTCCCCTCCCGCTCCAATGCATAACGCCTACGCACGGAGAACATCCAGTTTTTAGTCGTGGCAAAGACGCCGGGCGCGTTCGGTCGATGCCGCGAAAACGCTGGCCGAAAAAAAAGCAACAAAAAAGTGTTTTTCTTTTTTTTTAAGTAACGCGTAACGCTTTTTTTGGCGGGCTGATAGCGTAATCGGTATCTGTTATCTATGCTAATGACATGTGAGAGTGACGGGTGCAGTTGCGTCTCGCTCGCGCGTTTTTTCGAATGCGTGCGTTTTTGTGTGTGCTAGTGCTTGTGATGTGTTTTTGAGTGAAGGTAATTTTTGGTTTTTCGTTTTTAGAATTTAATTGTTAATATAGTGGTAAGGTTCTGTAATTGATGTTTCATATCAATTATTTATCCTGAAAAGTCGATTATGCTGGAGTACCCTCATGCAAAAAGGGGTATTTCCAGCTTAATTATAACTAGGGTTATGTTTTTTTAATGTTCGGATAACCAATATCCAGATATTTAATCGGCATTAAAAGCATTCAAAACCGTATTCTTAAACTAAAAATGCTGACAAAATTGCAGGGAGCTCAGGCAAAGTAATGGAATTCATTGCCATTTCAAGTGTTTCCAAAACCAATATGATTTGGTAATTTTTTGAAAAAAAAAATAAGAATTTGATAGGCATGATCCATCCTCCGGCCTTCACAATCAGGCAGATCGGCGATGGTATTCGAAATTGTGGTATTCGAAACCACATTTATACTGATTACAAAAAAATATATTACCGGAATGTAAAAGATACCTACCAAAGCTTTACGCTTTTCTTTTATGAACATTTTCTAGAAACCTAAAAGATTTCTGCAAGATCTATATCTTGCAGAAATCTTATTAAAAAAAACTATTTTTTTTTAATGTAGCGACTCCGCTACATTAAAAAAAATGGATTTTACCACATCCGCCTAAAAAATCCTGTAACTCATCAAAATAAAGATGTTCTATAGCGGTCATACTTATAGGATTACAAAGCTTTTTGTTGTTTAATAATTGCTTGAAATCGGTTCAGTAATTTCAATGGTTACTGCTTCATTGTTATCCCCTTTTTTCCAGTGTATCAGAAATTTAGGAGATTTAAGTATCTATAAAGAGGTACCTAATATTGAATAAACTCATAAACGTTTCCTATTTTCAGTTGCAAATAAAACAAGACAGACAGTCCAAATTGTGGCAAATTAATGGAATTGGTGACTGCCTTCTCCATTTAATACCTTGATTAATGGTCCCAAGTTTTCCTCCATTCGTCTTCGATGGTTTTTCTCGCATGATCTACAGAGTCAAATAATAGTAATGTGGTATCTTTTTAATAAGAATTTTTACCTAATTATCAATTGACGGTACTTATAAAGAAGTATCTTTATAAGTATACAAAAATGAATTGCTGTTCGTTAGTCTCGCTACAACTCGAGCACGGCTGAACTGATTTGAAAGAATTTAGTCTTGAAATATTCGTGGCAGTCTAGGAAAAGTTTAAAAGATAAGAAAATTAAAAAATGCTACGGGCAGGACTACGTTTGTCGCGTCCGCTAGTCAAGTTTATTAATTGTCAACTAAAACCTACCTTTAAAGATCAAAACCACAAAGTGACTTGATAAAAAGTGTAGCAATAAAATAATTAATACTTAATTATAAACAAAAGAAGCGTTTAACTGCTGCTAACGTTAAAATCGTGTTACCGGTGGTTAGTCAATTCAACCACCGATTTAAAATTATCCGTGAACTTGTAGTACTGCAAAGTAGTTAAGAAAAAACTGTAATTGTCAATAGTTTGGTTGAGAAACATTGTTGATTTCGGTTAGCGAGTTAATGGCTTAAAAATTAGGAAAAAAAAATTGAGTTTCTAAACATTGTTGATGTCAATATTGGAAAAGGAACTTTGTCCCTTTTTTTTACTGAAATGTTAAATGTATGACTTTCATTTTGTGCCACTAATACACTTATAATAATAATAATTCATTTATTTAAAGATAATATTCGATCCAAACTTATGTTAGTAACAATGGTCTTCTTATAACTATGTTAGTATTCATTTATAGTGTAGGTACCTACCTCCTAGGTACTTCCCGCCAATGGCTTTGGGACTCTCCCATCAAGGAAGTCTTTGAGCACCTGAAAACACTTTTCCATGAGATCATACAACTTTTATATGTGCAGAAGCTCTCCCAATTAGGTAAGGTTCAGTTCTTCAATTGAATCTCTCAGTAAAAAGTTTCTGAAAAAGTTCTCAGTAAAAAGTTAGAATTTAAAAAACGTCCGCCTTGAGCGAGGGAAACCGCTGGTGATCTTCAACGGCAGGACGGATTTTGATCAGCTATAGCTAATAAAAAAAACCGGTCAAGTTCTAGTTGGACACGCGCACCGAGGGTTCCGTACAAACCTGTAGATAAGGAGAAGTAATTTTGAAATATTCAAAATTGTCAAAAATATTTTTCGAAAATATTTTTTTTTATATGATGAAACTGAAAATTTACGGTTTTCGTAATTTTTCCTATGACTGTACTATAAGACGTGACTTCGTACTAAATTTCAAGATTCTAAGTTTACGGGAAGTACCCTGTATATTTTGATTCCCGTGCGAGTTTCGAAAATTTGCGGAAATTTGCGGCCTAAATGGCTGTATCTTTTGATTGCGTTGGCTTAGAAGGTTGATTTTTCTACAGCTTTTAGGGACAGTAGACCTTAGTATCATATAGAAATTTCAGTTTGATACCTCCACGCGTTCCTGAGAAAAACGGTCTTGACAGACGGACGGACGGACAACAAAGTGATCTTATAAGGGTTCCGTTTTTTCCTTATGAGGTACGGAACCCTAACAACCGTGATTAAATTACCTTTCGATTAAAAAAAACGCACCAAAATCGGTCCAACACAAATAGAAAAGGGGTCAAACTTATATAAAACGTTTATCGTTTGCGAAGTTAAAAATCCAAGCACAACCAAAAGATGCATATGCCAATGACTCCTGCAAAAAACGCTGCATCATCGGAAACACATTTGCATAGCAATTAAAGCCATTAATTAACATTGGCATTGACTAGTTTATACCAGTTTTTTCTGGTATTATCTAATACTTGATGTGCGTAGACGAAAAAACTCGCACATGCGTAGTGCGTACGCAGCGCACGTGAATATGTTTTGCATGTTTGTTTGATTGAGTTATTAGTCTCTTAGCGATTGTCGAAGAAATAGGTTATCTGTATGGGATTAGAACTCTTCAGTTAACAGATGTATGGACCAGCTAGGCCATGTATTCGTCATCATAGGTGGTACGAAGTTGGAAAAAAGGGTGCAGAAAACTCCATGATGCGCCTTGAATGGCATACAAAATAAGTTTTAAATGTCACTGTGAACAACTCACAATTTCAAGACATTCACGAACTTTTTAGTCAGTAAAAAAATGCTTGTTGCCTTCTTTACAAATTTCAATATATTGACCATGTTATATACTTTTAGGGGTTGAAGTTAAAGGACCTCGAAAATTAAAAATAAATTTAGTATATTGATTTTTTTTTTCAAGGAAGAATAAAAGTTGCCTACAAATTTTATTTTTATTTTACAACTTTTATTTTATTATTTTAAAAAAATGATACATTGTACTACAGGAAAATTTTAAACTTAAAGCAGGATTAGAGAGCTCAAATCAGTTATCATGCGTCTTTTAACGACTCATTTTTAAAGAAACACCAACGGCATTTGTAAATTTTCAGTGGTGCAGTTGCAAACAAGCTGCTATTGAGTGAACGTTCAGCTCCATCTTTAACCCCCTACGAAAAAGAGGAGCATCGTAGCTCTCATCAAATTTAAAAAAAAACGCACAATCGGTCTATCAGGATCGATTACAGTGCGGTTTTTTTTTAAATTTGATAGATGATTTAAACTCGGTGCTCCTTAGCTACGGCTTATTAAAATCCGTCAAGCCGTTTAAGCTCAACAACTATTTTCCTGGCTAAAAACGCGTTTTGTTAAAAAAAAAATGTTACAGAATTCTTACATCATTTGAAAAATACATTTCAACTTTAAACACCGCCCAACGACATCACGCCACCTGACATGTTTACTTTGATTAATGTTTGTCAAAATCCAAAAAGATTTGGTATTTTACAAGGATTTATTTAGTTTCACTTATCCCGTGTCAGTTCGTCTGTGAACATATCTTGCAAACTAAATTTTACTCACTTCCTTGTGTCCCATTTAAATGGTATATAGAAGAACCTACGTTTAGTTTCAATAACAATACATACACATTTTAATAATAAAAACTTGTTAAAAAGAAAAAAATAGAAAAAAAAGAAAAGAAAAATCTTTAGCAATTGTTTATGCTCGGTAAAGGTGTTCCAATTGTAGGTTCTCAGTGCAGTGATTAAAGCATTATTATTTAGTAAAATTTTATTATTTTATATTTCATACATACATCTATCTTTACAGAATAAATTCCAATGCGATAGGTGCAGGCGAGAATAATTAATAATAAATTCAACAGACATCGCTAATGTTTTAGCAGCGCCGCGACGTGAAGGTTGCGCATGCACACCATATCACAATTTTAAAAGTACCTCATTAATTTAAAAAAAAATCGTGATATGTTTCAACGAGCACCATCTTCTTACTATTTTAATCGAACTACCTACCTACATTATTTCACTGACTCCGATTCTGAATGTGTCAATAAGTGGGCCGACGCTGCCCTGTCCGAGGTTTATGCAATTTTTCCATATTTTTTCATCATTGAAAACTTCCTTGGACTTCCGAAAATATTTTATTAAGGCTAAAATTATTGAACGATATCAATGTAAAATTATTGTACCGATGTACAGCCGTTCTCGAGTTTTAGCGAGCGAGGTATTCATTTTTATATCGAGATCAGCTCCCGCCAGCGGCTTTGCCCACGTGAATTGAAAACTTGATATCGTCAATGGTCCTCCAATATATTACACATGTTTTTATAAGTTGAATCACTCTATCAATTAAAAAAAACAGCATTAAAATCCATTCAGTAGTTTTAAAGATCTGAGCACACGTACATACAGACATAGGGCCTACGCAGAAAGCGACTTAACATTATACCATGTAGTGACGCAAGTAATCTACCCTTATAAAGCCTATTTTTATCAGGAATAGATAATGTAGGATTCTAATGGTAAAATAACTTCAGTAAAATCGGTTCAGTAGTTTTAGAGCCTGTTCAAACAAACAATCAAATATTTCCTCTTTATAATATTAGTGTGAATACTATATTATATAAATGAGATTCCGTTGAATACCTAGCCAAGAAGGTGGTATAGTGTCATCATGACATCATGCTTTAATGATAAATTGTAAATGAATGTCAAGAATTTAATGACTGGATGATGTTACCTGTTTACTATTATATAAGTAGAAGAACAATACCAAGAAACTTTTAAAATAAAATGTGATAATGTTTCAGTTTTAAAAGTCCCGGCTAAAGGTCCCGGAATCCTCAAATAGGTATGATGACACCTATCTTAAATATTTTAAAGACCATGGGCGTTAAAAAAACATTGCCCCTATGAAGTTAATACAAAATAAAATACAAATAATTTGTTTCATCAACTTAAAAATAAATACATCACTTTGGTTAGAAGCTCCTTTTAAGCTACGACAAGCTTGTGTTAGGAGCATCTTCTCTTCCATAACAATGAATATATCAGTAAATTAATTTAATTTAGTTTATTTTAATTTAACATACACTTTTTTATTTTTATTTTTATTCATCAGTAACAATTATATAGATTATGTTTTATTTAGTAGTAATTATAATCAAAGTTATTATGCAGAGGAAATATATTATGCATCTTTTGATTATATGTGTGTATATATGTGCGTGTATGTGTGTGTGTGTGTGTGTGTGTGTGTTTGGTGTGTATTATAATACAACCAGTATATTTCCAAAAATCTGTAGTAACCAAATTTTTAACACACGGTTATAAATATTCGGTGAATTGACTCCGATTTCTGATACACAACCGTGACGTCACGATTTGTATTTCCATACAAAATCTTTGGAGGCAGACCGTTTTGACAGAAAGTAAAGAGTATGTCAACGATTGGTGGTGTCATCTAGAGTATTCTAACAAGTGTGTGTCGGACTACGCATAAAGTAGGGTTCCGTAGTCAATTTTGGGATCGCGCCGTTTTGCGTTTCTTGCATCATCATCTTCTCCCTAGCCGTCAATGTCATCTTTGTGAAGTATATATTTTAATATCTCTATATATATAAAATTCTCGTGTAACAATGTTTGTTCCCGTACTCCTCCGAAATGGCTTGACCGATTCTCATGAAATTTTGTGAGCATATTGAGTAGGTCTGAGAATCGGCCAACATCTATTTTTCATACCCCTTAGTGATAAGGGTTGTCCACCTTAAACATTTATACGGCAAAACAACGTTTGCCGGGACAGCTAGTTATTTATAATTTCGAGAGTATTCATCATAGGATGCCCGAAACAATTTTAAATAAGAGTTTCCGTGCCCGTTTCTTTACAAGAGAGATTTGAAGTTTATAGGTCCAAGACTTTAGAATTCACAGGGGGGGGGGGACGACACCGTGTAAACGACTTTGGCGGGCTATAACTCGCAAATGGTAAACCCTATCTTATTTTTACAGTCCTTTTCAACGATACCCTACACAAGAGGGTGCACTCAAAAAAATAATTCACCCCTCCCCTTTATATATATATAGAGAGGTAAAACCTTAAAAGGGGTAATTTTAATTTTTCGTATTTTTAAAAATGAGATCTATATGTGAAGTATCCTCGAACCAAGTTACATGCAAATCAGTCCATAAACGTAGAAGATATTCTGCTGTGACATACTAGGACGGAATGAACGATCTTTTAAGGGTTCCTTGTCGGACTACGGAACACTAAAAAATCGCTACATACACATAAAAAAGTAGCTAGTAGTAGCACATAGTACAAAGCAAAGTCAACAACGGCTAAGAGTCTAATCTGTTGTCCCTAGTTTCTAATGTAGCTATTCTTAAAGCTGCAAAAGAGAATTATTTAATTACTTTGTCGAAGCGACAACATCTCCTGAGGATGCCACGTATAGGCGCGAAACGCGTCGAGTGTTTTGTTGGTGGCAATGTTGTGTGTTCCAGGTGCATCTTCTGTGTCACGTTGTGAGTTGTACTGTAAGTCCTGCGGATTCCAACTCTTGTTTTTTCAAGTGGTCACAGTTGGATATATTTGGGTTGCAGCGCTAGAGTCGTTTTGTGGAAATTTAGTCATGGATTTCCGCAAAGTAACTCCTGATACTATAAATAAATAAATAAATATTTCTCAACAATCACACCAATTCTCTAGTCCCAAAGAAAGCTACGAGGCTTGTGTTATGGGTAGGGGAGACCGGGGATGGTTGACTAATTCTTTACTAAATGATACATATTTTTGGTGATTTCATACATACAGACAATAAAACGGCACCAATGGATAGAAGAACTATTAGACTTATAAAAAAATATATCAGCTAGTTCATTATACAATATAAGGATCATGATTTAAGACATTTTACAAAACAGCAACTCTTAGTCAATTTACCCCGGGTCCGGGGTAGATTGACTATATGCCCGGGGTAAGTAGACTTAAGTATCAATAGGGACAAATTATGAGCAGAGTCAAATAATAAAAACTTTTTTATAATGTTATTTAAGCTTTTATTAAAAAACAATTTAAATCGGGTACAGATATCTTATAAATCCTTAACAAAGCTATCAACTCTTAGTTTTTATTTAGTTATTCGTTTTATTAATAAAACAGTTTTAAAATTAACTTTTCTTACACTAGAAATTAAATGCACATTTTTATTGCTCAACTGAAACAACAGTATTGCTTATTATCAATTATTAGTATTTAAACTTAATTATAAATGTATTTGTTTTATCATCAAACTTAGTTAAAACTAACCAGTCTCATACTAATCTTCATATTCTTAAAAAAATCAGACAAATTATCAGTCTTCAATATCAGAAGTACAATGTTTGCATTCAAAGAACAATAGATCACCTCTTACACATTTAGAATGAGCTCATAACTTACAAGTTATCCACTGCTCGCCAGGAAAACTATCGGCGTAGGATTCAGTGCACTCTAAACACATCGTGCTCTCGTCATCTGAATACACATTACCGTCATTTTCATCGACGGTATCATCAGCAATTTCATTTACTTTATCCGTTCTTTTTACTGTACCCTTTCCTTTTTCTTTACCCTTTCCTTTTCCTTTGCCCTTTCCTTTTCCTTTGCCCTTTCCTATTCCCAGTCTGATTTTTGTTTCTATTTTTTTTACTTCTTTTAGGCTTTTAATACCACGTCGAGCTATTATTCTGTTAGGTACTTGCACGGTTGTCATACCTGTCTCATTGTTTTATATTGTTTTGAAATTGCATTAATACTTTTTTTCCCAAAAATTATTAGATGACAAGCTCTTTCCACAACATCTTTTGGTGTATTAGCTTGTTCAGTCTTTCTTTTATAGGTTCCCATTGTACTGTAACAAAAAAAATATTAAATATTAAATAAAAGGTTATTTTCCAAGCTATTTTAAACTCCAAATTTTATTGGGGTTGGTTGACTTACTATTCAACCAGCCCCGGAAGAAATTAGTCTACCAACCCCAGACGCCATTTTTATTTTCAATGGCATGGCTAACCTAAACACTTTCATCAACTTAGAAAATAATACTTAAAATATGATTAATATACCCTTATGAAACACTCTGACTAATAGGCAAACCATTAACATAAATTTTGTAGGTATCGAACGAAAAAATATTTAATGTGAAAATATTACTTACGTGATACGAAAACAAATCACGTGTCACTGCTCGAAACCGGCGTGCGTCTGCGACGCGGTGCTCCGGACGACTGAGCGGGGGACGGAGAGTGATGCGCGGCCGCGCTAGGATGACGTAATACTCATGTCCTTAACGAGTTTTGGCGGTTAGTCTACCTACCCCTATAGTCAACCATCCCCGGTCTCCCCTACTAGATAACGGATATACATACTTAAATACTTTTTTTGTAAATAAATACATATTATACATATAAAACACCCAGAACAGTACAAACACACATGTTCATGCACACTTATGCTTGTACTGTGCGGGAATCGAACCCGCGACCCTTGGTTTAAAAGACTGCACCAAGCGGTCGTCAAACTATCGACTATCAACTATATATAGCAATTTCTGTCTCTAACAAGCGGATAGAACAAAAAATACAAACGAAATGTTACAGAGTAACTGACTATAGATATGTAGGTATGTAAAGCATACAAGCTTTTAGATCTTTATCTGCTCAACGGATTTTAATGCAGTTTTTTGAAATAGATAGAGTTATTCAAGAAGCAGGTATATTTGTATAATTACATGCTTAATGTATGAGAGGACTGAATTCAAAGCGAGCGAAGCCGCCGGGGGAAAGCTAGTTACTGAATATTATAATATCTTATCAATGCTTATACTTGATAGGAGATTTATTCAAAGTAAAGAAAAGATTAATAATCACAAATAAGTTATTATTTACTTTAAAATTCTTTACATTTAATTGCTAGTTAGACAAACAGCAATTTTTTAAATTTATTAAATTCATATCGTATTTCATAAATTGTAATCAATAAGATACGTGTTAAAAATAAATGATTGCGTCTTTTTGTGAAATATTTGTGCTGTGATAAACATACCAAACGTTCCTTATTTATGAATTATATAATTAAAAATTTGCCATATAAGCAATGTGGTATATGAAAAGTTTTTATACGAAGTAGAATAGAAATTGTTTAACTTTATATATGGCGGGGAGTAAAATTGTTGTAGGCTTTTTGATACAGAAATGCGAATCAATATGTTTTGATAGACTGATTAACAACTGCCGCCATAAGAGTACAGAAAATAAAATGACATTTAAAAGTTTGTCAAATCGATGGCAAAAAGTCTTTAAGCTTGGCAAGACCGAGGCCAATCTTTAAAAAAAAACTATCAAACTTTATTTCTTTGAAAATTCTTTTAAAATGTGGTGCCATCACCTTACTCTACTCTTTAGAATTCCTGAAGTAGAATAGGCGCTGCCACATTAAGACATATAAAAATTTGACAGCAGGTGCGAATATGGCTACCCCACAAAATCTAGAGTCATTCTTATCAGCCTATATACTTCCCACTGCTGGGCACAGGCCTCACCCCAACAATGAGGTGGTACGAGCCATACGCCACCACGCGGGCTCAGTGCGGTGCCGTGGATGTTTGTAAGGTAAGCGACCAACCTTACCGCCAGATGTTAATAAGCCTTAAGATGTTAAGGCCTCTGACTAGGCTTAACGACTGATATCTATCAATAGTAACCGGGACCAGCAGCTTAACGTGCTTTCTGAAGCACGAAGATGCTTGTAAATAGACGTTACTAATATGTATGGGCAGAATGGTCACCCATCCCAAACACAGCGGCGCGTTAAACATCGGTATGGCTACCAAATAGCTTCCCACTCTGCGCCACATCTGAAAACTGACAAAATTATACATATTTGACAATAAAATTGCCCCAATGGATGTTTAAAGTGTTATTTGACGCTTAACTAGTTTTGATGCTGTATTGTTATTCTGATCGATCATATTTATAAGTTTAAAAATACATACCGCTACGTCCGTTTCAGAGTCCACTAAAACTATAGGTACCTACACCTAATATCCATTATCACAAACTATAAATTACGTTTTCATTACGTCACCGAAATTCGAGTGGGCGGGGCCTACCGATGGGCGGGCGTTGTGGGCGTGGCTTACCGGTCAACGACCTTCTTATAAACAGGTGATAGGTATGTCTAGTACTCGTACTTTGCAATTCTATTTCTGCTTATACAGGGTGTGTAACTAAATCGGATGGAATGTTTTAGTGGTAGGTGTAAATTCTCGGATGGGTATAGGGAATTGTAGAAATGCTACTTTTTAAACCTGATATGGGGACTGAGGATGGTAATTAGGAATGCAGTCGTGATAATTGTTGGCTTGTTAGGGTCTTGAAGTGGTTTTGATTCTTTAAGGTCTTAAGCCGATGCGAAGACTTTAATTAACGATAGTGTTAAGACGTAGAATTTGGAAATTAATGCTTGTAGTCGTATTCTAAACATCGAGGTGTTTGCTTATTCAAATTGAATACATAGTTTAAGAATTCCTATTCGACACTATAGCACTATAAAACTATTTTTTTAAAGTCGTAAGAAATTAAAAAGTCATAAGGATAGGATGATTCAATGTAGCGATAGGGGTCGGTAAAACAGTATCTCATATTTTTAACGCACTGTTCCTTCCTCATCATTATCTGTCTAGGTAGAAATCTATGATCCCTTTAGACTGAATAACATTACCATTGCATAAAATACCTACTCCGGCTTGTAGTGTGTAAGTAGATAGTAGGTAAATAAGTTTGGTCACATATACCGTTAATGTAAATAGAACCGTAAACTAAAACGTTAGTTTACACATATATTATGTTTAGACCTATATAGCAGATCACGCGAGTTTATTTTTAGCCCCGACAAAAAAGAGGAGTGTTATAAGTTTGACTTCTAATCTGTTTGTGTGTATGTGTATATCAGCGGTTTATTTTTCACTAGCTTTTACCCGCGACTTTGTCCGCATTCGGTAGTTTTTTTTAGAATGCGTAGTTATCCCGTAATACCAATTTCATCTAAATATAATTCAAATCTTTGGTAATTTAGGAGTGAAAGCGATCAGATTCCCCGGAAAGTAATTTTTGCCATGGGTATGCGTTGTTTTCCCGCGGTCAAAAGTAACTCATGTCCTTTCTTAAGTCTCTAACTATCTCCTTACCAAATTTTTATTTAAATTGGTTCAGTAGTTTAGGCGTGATTGAGTTACAGACAGACAGACAGAGTAACTTTTGCATTTATAATATTAGTATGGATTCGAAAGATAATTTATTCACGGTGGTTCTTGCTATAGCTATGACTTATCAAAATCCACCCAGCCATTGAAGCTCACCACCTGTTTGCTTGACTCATGTGTCGGGGTTTCTTCTAAACTCCTGTAATGATTGTTGCTTCAGTAGATTGTTTATTGCATTACATAATAGTTAAACTTATTCATCTTTTTTTACAGATGGTGCTCAGAAAACAACACGGCTTAAAAAATCCGCAATCTCATAGTTAAATATTTATTTATACTAACACAGTGCAATAAACGTAAATATTAATTATATTTGATTGTAAATCATCTATTTCAAAACCAGTTTCAATATAATTGATGACTTGGTGTATGTTTTTGCTAAACAATTAATTAATTGAGTTTATAATTAAAATGTTTTTCAAACTGTGAAAGTTCATTAGTCCTGTTGATTGTGTAAAGGTAAATTACAATGGACAATGGACACAGTAATTTTTACCTTCACCGAAACATGGTTCAAAAAATATGTCGGACATGCAAAGACAGCGAGTTTCGCGAGTGATTTTATAAACTTATCATGAACAAAAAACTAAGACAATTTAGTCATATTTCTGTACAGTGGATTGAGACTTAAAACTGGACGGTGTTCTAAAATGTGGTATTTATGAGTGACTGTCGGGAGTCGTACTGCGATATGTATACCACGTGGTATAGTAGGGGGGACAGTGGTATGCACCATCACCAGATGGGGCAGCTGTACCACCATGGGCCCCCCATGATCAAGACTGAGGCGGGGGTCAATAATGACTGCATGATGGCGGTGGACTACGCTCCTCCTATTAAGGTAAGACTCATATTTTAACGTAGATTTCCAAAGTAACCCAATATTAGTGTGTTCGTTCAAACTACTTATTATTATTATTATTATACCCGAGACAGCATTAAAGTAAAGCTGAAAAAGATAATTATTTTGCTTTAAATTTCCACTAAACGACGCCAGCGCAGGAACCCAAATACATCCCACTGTAATCACTTGAAAAAACGAGAGCTGGAAGTCGCAGGACTTACAATACAACTCACAATGTAACACAGAAAATGCACCGTTTATTGATGCATTTCGTCATGGATATCCGCAAAGAAGCATCTGATTCCATCAAATATAGCATTCGACTTGTTTCAATCTGGTTGCACTGGTATACAGCCTTGGATGCTACTGATTTTGTTATCAAACTGTAGAGGAAATAACTTTAGAATATATCTTTAGCTTTATTTAATCAATTATATTTTTAATGTTACTACGAACAATTTGCATGCCATAATTTTAGGTAAAATGTTGCAACCATGGTTTGAGCAAATAAATATTTATATTTCTAAGGATATTTTTGGTTAAGTACCACCTTTGCACTGGCTATTAGATGTGCACTAGCTATAAAAATAGTAAGGGCAGATTTTTTTCAACTGAGTTTGCCCTTGGAAAATACTTAAACAAACATGAGGGGTTAAGGCTTTGAAGGAGACACATGGAGTCCTATTGCGATTTTCTTCAAGGCTCAGCAAAAGCGCTTGTAATCAATGTTTTTTATTTATTTTTCAAATACGCACGATGTCAGAGAGCGGAAATTAAGGTCGCAAATCTTCTTAACCACACTATCCATTTACACTTGAATAGGCAAGGGAATTTACGAATCTGCTTTTACAAAAACAAATTGAAAACTTAAAAAAAGTGCCACCTCGTAATTGTTACGTCTACTTATTAGATCTACGTTGCACTGCAACTATTTTAAGAAACTAAATTATTGTTTTTCGAAAAAAGAACAAAGAAAGAACAGCAAAAAAAATATTATTTGGCTTTTAAATTACACTTGGAAATTGACAACTGAACAATCTTTAGATGTCAACCTCATTCCCATAACTAGGAAACATCTAAGTATTATGTCTCGTTCGTGTGGTCAGATAGCTTTGCACGAAACACTAGTTTGAAATCAAAGTTTTAAATCATTTCAATGCTATCTGAAGCCGTCAGAAGCGGAGTAATTTTTGTAATTTATCCTCCATTGTGTTGTTATACAGATCGTTACGATAAATATCACATCTAGATTGCTCGTAGTACTTTTAAATCATGTAATCAGGAGATCAGGATGCAAGTTGTTAACTTAATCAGGAAAATGCACTTTTCGTGTTTAAGGTATTCGTTGAAAAACTTTCATAAGTTTTCGTATTGCTACACATTTTTTTAGCTACAGCGGTATTTCGTAAATACTTATAAATTGTAATATTTCATTGAAAGCTTAAGATATGTAAGTTTTTTTTAACTATCAGATCCAATGATCGATAAAATATTACACGCTTTCTTTCGTTCCTAGCTGTGCATTTTTTGTTTTGATTCTTATTGTCAGAAGTGGTTGCATACAGCATTTTATATAAAGTTTGAGGTGTAGGTAGGTACAAACAAGTAGGTAGGTCGGTACAAGTAGGTATAAACAGGTGCCTTTACCTTTCATTATTAAACTTATAAGTTTGTGGTATGACGACTTACAAACCAGAACAAATAATTTTCAAATCAAAATTATATTCAAAATAATCAGTAGTCAGCGTCATTGCTTAAATTCATGTCAGATATGTAGAAAGATTCAACTCATCTGTATAATGCGCTTGCGTCTTCTCTTAACCAAAGGTATGTCGCAACGGTGTCAATCAGTGACGGATAAGGTCCATGACACCACCCGTGCCATGGCCGAGAGCCATGCAAAAAACCCATACAAAAACCATCAACCTGTTTATATTGCTCTAAAACTGTCACGCACGACCGCCCCCAATCTTCCACGGAAGACGCGGGCTCCCTGATTTGAAATATATCTCGTTTTGGGGTTCCGTGGTACGTGAAATGTTTGGGAAGCTGGGGTTTTTGTTGTGGGTGCTTCAACCTTTTAGACCCATTTTCTTGACTAGGAGTTGGACTATGCCAGCGTCGAAACCTAATATACAATAAAAAGCCTCGTTGGTGTAGTGGCAAAGTTTCTGCCTCACATCCGAGAGGTCCCGAATCCTAGGTCGAGCCAAAATTGTTTCTGAGATTTTCTGTCATGAATTTCTCAAAAACAGTTTGGAGTCGGGAAATTAGCGGTGTTACACCCCCTTGCCTCGGAAAGAACGTTAAGCCGTTGGTCCTGCGCCTGATCTCTCTTCGGGCATGTCGGATTGCCGTCTCACCGAACTTTGAGAGTGATGGAACAGTAAGTGCACCTGTGTATTGCGCTCGCACTTGTGCACTATAATATTACTGCGTAGTTGGCTGATCTCTGTAGAGATTGGCCGCCGTAGTCGAAATCGGACAGGAGGACTATATATATATAAAACTCGAGAACGGCTGTACCGATTTTGCTTATTTTGGTTTTGAATTATTTGTGGAAATTCAGGGAAGTTTTAAATGCGAAAACAGCGGGCAGGATGAAGTCTTTCGGTTACACTAGTTTAGATAAAACGCTAAACGCATTTATTATAGTCCGCATATCATGATATGACGTCATAGTCTGTTATTCCCATACAAACTCTATGGAGAAAAGCGTTTTGACAGTTGGTAAACAGTTTGTCTACTCGATTGGTAGTTGCAACTCAATTTTTTTATTGATATACATATAAAGTTCACATCTCTTATTACATTTTCAGTTCTTCTAAGTCTCTTACACCTACAGACTTAACTTTCAGCCACTTTAAAGCTGAGTGCGAATTTTTACGGTTTCTCGTCCTAAGAAATATTATATTTATAGTGTCTTGTAACTTAAAGGGTAGGGTACTACCAACCGGGTGTTATGGTCGATGACCTAGTTTTAATAGTTATCATCTCGATTACGTCCTTCTGGTGAGCACAGACCTCATCATAGCTATGAGGTGGTATGAGCCATACTTCACCACGCGGGCTCAGTACGGACTGGTGGGAGGCTGTTTGTAAGTGACCAACTTTACTGTCTGATGCTATTAACAATTTTAGTTTGCCAATGTATAAATTCCAAATCTGATAAGACGCAGTTCATGTGCAGTTGTCGGCTATCAGAGTCATAGAGTCTTTTGGGTCATATCTTAGGCTTGTGATCCTGTGATGGCGAAGAGTTGGATGTCTCTATTTGCTCCTTAAGATTTTGTCACTTAATTAACCAGTCACACCAACTAGTTTATAGCAGGAAACACAGATACTGGCAGGTCGACTTTGGCATTTAAAAATATCTGCCATCCTTTATTTTTTAACCTATTAAGGAGAGTTTGGCTGATGGCAAGTCCATATCATATCCATATAGGATAGCAATTGTGTCTGTGACTTTGAAGATCACTTTGGTGTAATGGTCAAGAAGATGACGACTAACCAAGAGGTCGCGGGTTCGATCCCCGCACTATACAAACATTTGTGTGCATGAACATGTCTGTTTGTACTGGTCTGGGTGTTATTGTATTTATTTAAGTTTATTTGTTGATTCTGATATCTGTTACAAGTGCTTAAGCTACTTACCACGGAGTCAGAACAATGCATGTGAGGTTTTAAAAAAAATCGGCTCAATAAGTTAAGTTGTAAGAGCTTTTGTCCCAAAATAATGAACATAGAATACAGAACCCATTCCCCACTTTCCCATCACCCTTCGCCCATCTTCAAAAGTTAATTTCCCCTTCCTTTACCTCACAAAAAGTGATCACGTAGCATCTACGTGAGCAATCACCTAGTTAGCTGTTGACTTAGCCACCTGTTCGATCAATGGTGCCCGTTCATTCATTCCGAATGGCTGGGTTCGAATCCCGGGGCGCGTGGCTCATTCATGGTCCAGAGATGAGTAAAAAGTTGGTTCGGATACGCTTTTCTGATCTTAGAGAATGGGTTGTGACTTTAACTATTACTCTTTTGGTCTACTTAGTTGTCGCAGACAACTTGATAAGGCTCAGGCCAGTATGGAAGGTACAGACGAAATATAATACTGACTGAATGACTCTGGTGTAATGGTTAAGAACTGACTTTTGACCAAGAGGTCGCGGGTTCGATCCCCGCACTGTACAAACATTTGTGTGCATGAACATATCTGTTCGTACAGGTCTGGGTGTTATGTGTGTTTATTTAAGTTTATTTGTAATACCGTTGTTAATTCTGATTTCTGTAACACAAGTGCTTAAGCTACTTACCACGGAGTCAGATCAGGTGAATGATGAATATTTATTAGCTCATAAATATGGTTACACTGAAGATCTTAATTGTAATATTGTTCGTCCTTTTTAACTATTAAAAATAGCATGCACACATTAATTATAATATTATATTAAATTCAATCTATAATGAAATGAGTATGATTTTACAATAATGTCAATGTCAATACCTATTCTATTAAATCCAGCAATGTCAAGTTAAACTAATTTGTTGTTCAAAATATTTCTATATTTTATAATCCTAGCAATTCAATAACTCTTGAAATGAATAAAATGCATGGTCTACCAGCCATTCGTATAAACTTTTTTAAACTGACTAAGAGGTTTATCTTTAATATATTCAGGAATCTTATTAAATATTACTACACACATACAAAAGCAGATTTTTTGGATCCGCGCACTTTTTGGTATATAATCAAGACCAGCCGGTTGCAATTTCTAGGACAGCGTGCATATAAATCTTTGGCCTGAGTGAAATGTTTGGGGTTTTGTTTGACAAATTATGCAGCCTCAAATATGTACAGGCAGGGCAATGATAGGGTATGTAATAATAATAAAAAATGGCTTGCATGATTCATCTGGTGCTAAACCACAGGCCCTTACACTCTTTTTTTTGCGCTATAAATGCCTTACGCATATCAGTACTGTTTCCCCAAATATTTAAGCCGTAACGTAGCACCGATTCTATATACGCATAATAGGCTGTGAGTGCTGTTTCTCTTGTAGCTGCTCTTGCTAATTTATACAAAACAAATGAAAATCAGTTAATTTTATTACATACATTTTCACATGTTGCTTCCAGTCTAATTTACTATCAATTTGTATACCTAAAAATCTAGTACTATATGCATGTTTCACCACTTGTCCTCCATGATGGATGTTTAAATTTTAAACATTATTATTGAAATTAATAAAGCATGTTTTGTCAATATTTGTATTAAGTATTAAGCCAGGTGACAACTAAGCATTAGTGTTCTATTCACTGTGTGTGTTTCAGACTTCATTTTCATGTTCAAATATCCCTTTTTTATTGTTTGTTGTCACAATCGTCTGCAAAAAGTATGTTTTTATGCTCAGTGCAGTTTGGGAAATCATTGATATAAATGAGGATGTTGTTGTATATTTAAAAAAATATATAGCAAGAAGATACACGTCACTTCGTTGTGGCAATTCCCTCGACACTCAAATCTTCCAATTGCTTTCTTGTCTTAATGTTTCATTGAATGTTAATTTTTAAGATGCAAGAAATAATGATAGTAATAAAAACAGTCCACCTGGCCGATTTTGACCACGGCGGCCAATCTCAACAACCACCTACGCAGGAGATATTATAGTGCACAAGTGTGAGCGCAATACACAGGTGCACTCACTGTTCCATCACTCTCAAAGTTCGGTGAGACGGCAATCCGATATGACCAGTGAGAGATCAGGCGCAGGACCAACGGTTTAACGTGCTTTCCGAGGCACGGGGGTGTAACACCGCCAACTTTCCGGCACCGAGCTGTTTTTGAGAAATTCATGACAGAAAATCTCAGAAACTATTTTTGGGTCGACCTGAGATTCGAACCCATCCTGGGTTCGAATCTCAGGTCGACCTGTAGTAATAAAATCTTTGTTACAACCTCTCGGTTAAGTAAGATAATAATAGTAATAAAATCTTTGTTACAACCTCTCGGTTGTAACAAAGATTTTATTACTATTATTATCTTACTTTGTCCATGGCCTAAGTTCTGTAAACTCAGCAACCATCACAAACGTTCTACCAAAATCGGCTAAGGCCCCCCGTCTATTAGACAGCCATCGTTAGAGGGATTATAAAAATCTTCCTCGCCCCTGACGTTGATGTATGGACGTCGTACGACCATCCAGCGGTATTAGGAAAAATCGCACGAGGAAAATAAATAACGTGGAGTGAGGGCCTAAAGCTTTAAGAGAAATTTAAATTCTTAAAAAATCTGTGCGTACTTTGAGACCTAAGAATCGTGAGTTTTTTTTTTTAAATATTTCACAACAATCACACCAACTCTCTAGTCCCAAATTAAGCTACGAGGCTTATGTTATGGGTACTAGACAACGGATAAACATATTTAAATACATTTTTTTTGTAAATAAATACATATTATACATAGAAAACACCCAGACCAGTACAAACACACATGTTCATGCACACATATGCTTGTACTGTGCGGGGATCGAACCCGCGACCTTTGGTTTTAAAGTTCGACATGTAGACCACTGCACCAAACGGTCGTCGAATACTTAGTAATACCAGAAGCTGTCCAAATAGAATCTAACAACAAATGGAAATTATAACGCAGATAAAAAAAAGGTTGTAAGTATTATAATGTGAAACTGGAGGAGGACAAATTTGAGGAGGCTGAAATATTTACTTTTAACGCCGCATTAGTAAGACTGAATTTCTAGAATTCACTTTAAGACTAAAGTTTCTAAGCACGATGCCAAAAACATAGACGATATTTTATTTTTTTTATTTGGGATAGGTTTGCTCTTGACCTAAGACTAAGCCCAACGAAGCTGAGACTGGGTCTACGATGGAGCGAGCTCACCTACAAGATGCCTGTTTGTCTCTAGCTTTGAAAATTCCTAGGATGGCGGATTTGGCACTTTACATATTGTTAAGTTTCTCACAACAACTTGTTTGTAAAGCCTTGTTATCTTTGGAGCTCTACACACTGATAAAATGAACAAAATCTGGTAGGTGAGTGCTAAGAAGTAACGTTGCAACAAACTAGTTAACACTCACCATTAGTTACAACACTTGTTAGTTTAGTTGTAATGCCACATCACAGTGAGTGGATTGGGATGATGACACCTATCTTAAATATTGTCAAGAACATGGTGTTTAAAAAACATAGCCCCTATGAAGTGAATACAACCAATATATTTCAAAAAAGCTGTAGAAACCAATTTTTAAACACACAAAACGCAATAAATATTCGGTCAATTGACTCCGATTTCTGACACATGACCGTGACGTCACAATCATTTATTACCATACGAAATCTATGGAGGCAGACCGTTTTGACAGATAATAAAAAGTATGTCAACGATTGGTGGTGTCGTCTAGCCAATTGTGGCAAAACAACGGTTTTCTTTCTTCTTCTTCGTCTTGACCTTATGGCTGAGGATCGCAACAACCATAGTCAGCGTCACGTGTCTAAGCTATCTAAGCATTTCTGTTTAGGACCAGATGTATCGCTCTCTGGGAATTGCAACAGTCACGCCATCTGTATAATAAACATCAACACTCCCGGATGCCTGCGGCAATCCAAGAAAGTTTTCTGGTAAAGCCAGGGCTTGTTAGGGTAGGAAAGGATGCAAAATACGCAAAATGGCCAAATCAAGCGGTTAAGTTCGGAAACAGGCCTGCAAAACTAAGGCCAAACACTGCACCGTGCTCCGTCGTGGATATTCTGCTCGCGCAGTACAAATAGCACCTCACGGTGACATATTGTCAGTGTATCTTTCATACAAACTGAGGTACATTAGTTACAAATAATAAATCCGTCGCCATGCGAACCGCGGCGAACTTGTTGAAAAAGTTGCCATTAAATTTAAGGAATACTGCATATTTAGGCTTATGATATTTTTTAAAAATCTAGAATAACTAAGCAAGTTTTTAAGACAATGGGCACGATGAGTGTCTTACATTTTTTTTACACCGGAGCTTATCAAATATGTATAAATAAAAAATCCTTTAATGTTCTGTGTCTTCATTTTTTAGCACTTACAGTTCAGGGTTGAAAATAAAAAAAATAAAAAAAATTGATTTTGATAATTCGTATTTTTTTTAAATACAAAATATTAAATCTCGATATTTTTACTAAAGGTCAACATTTCAAAACAAGAAGGTTAAAGCCTATTGATACTTACAGGGTTATCCATTGTTTTAGGGATAAATAAATAAACTTAAACCAATTTTCGATCCGTCTTACTATACTAACGGCTGACTACCTATAGCTAAATCGATTGCTATAATGTGATGATCCAATTTGGGTCACTCAAGACTGAGGGCGCTTTGTCTCCGAGAATTAGGATGTGATGTGTGGGAGCCTCGGCGACTTTCCCGTGACGTCATTAATCTTATACTTGGGGGACGGTTGGTGTGGAGTCGGAGTGGGTATATGGCGTTTTTGGTGACAACTGTCACCAGTTTTTAGTTTTTATATATTTTATTGATGGCACCTGATCAGAGGCGGTCGGCGGCTTTAGTAACATCTGACCTCACTGGGATGAGAGAGAGATGAGAGATTATGGTACAAAGTGGTTACACAGTTTATGAAACCAAATGTTTGTATTTAGCTGTTAAATCATTAGTAATAACAGTAAACATTATTAGCAATAAAATGTAAGCATAATTTATTTCATCTTGTATAATGATACAAGATGAAATAAATTATGCTTAACAATTAATGCATTCACAACGCTTGGCTTAGTTTACGCAAATTTCTGAATTTTTAACATTGTATAAGATCGACAAGTATTTGCTCTTTATTACCTCTGTATAACAGTGTTACTCATTTTATTTACAACCACTATTCAATAAATAGGTGTATTATAACTTTAATCGTAACAGGTGTCGCATTTGTATTGTTAGATCAATGGAGATTTAATGACGGATTGACATTAAATAGTCGGGTTAACGACAAATCTACTGTTTTTAATAACAACTCATAAGTGATTTTTCTATCATTCACTACTTCACTAATGTATAGCCACATTCATATCGATGTACAATTTTACAAACTACCTACCTAGCACGCCACAAAACTATATTATGCAAAACCATTATGTCAATTATTTTCGAATATAAACCCACAGAGTTCTTATCATTTATCATACACTACCTAATTTAAGTCCGCTAAAAATTAAAATTACTATACGAAATCTTTCTTTTTTTATTTAATTGATTTATTGTTATAAAATCCACATTTTCATAAGAAACATATTCATATAGTTTTAACATTTAAAACTATTTCATTATTATTAATTAAACTAAGTGTCATTCTAGGTTATTTCTTAAAAAATGCACTTACAGAATTCTTCAGCACAGCAATCGAACGCATCAGTACAAACGCCGCGAAAGGAATTATTTCGGCGCCGTTGTCCCCTGCGGAGGAAATTTACCGGAATCGTCTAACTCATACGACTAATTTGTGGACCTTCAGAAAAGTTTTTGAGGAAAGTATAATGTAAAATCCACTATGGACAAAAGACCCAAATTTTGTAGCACAGTATGCCTGAATTGAGTGGGAGAAAAAATATATTCGAATATATTCAATATATTCGGTAATAAAAATTTATTCGGTCTTTTAGAAAGCGTACAGAGAGGCCGTGGTGCCATTGAATAGGCGTGATGACGCCTATCTTAAATATTTTCAAGACCATGGCGTTTGAAAAACATAACCCCTATGAAGCTAATACAACCAGTATATTTCCAAAAAGCTGTAGCCACCAAGTTTTAAACACACAAAATTCAATAAATATTCGGTCAATTGACACCGATTTCTGATACACAACCGTGACGTCACGATTTTGTATTCCCATACAAAATCTATGGAGGCAGACCGTTTTGACAGATAATGAAGAGTATGTCAACTATTGGTGGTGTCATCTAGTCTATTGCCACCTCAAGTCGAGTGTGAGAATTTGAGAATTTGAGTCTCCACACTGACTCTCACGTCCACTGCCGTTGCGCAGGAGTGTGAAGGCGTGCGCTGCGTTACCTGCGCATGGACTGAAAGACCAAGCAATTTAGCAATTAAAACTTTGAATATCGTTTTTCTGCAAGTGAATCTAAACATGCCGTCATATAATTATTTAAAAAAATTAATATGAGCAACAAATACCTGCATAAATCGTAATTTTACAGTTAACTTCGTGTCTGGGTCAGTTGTTTTAAAATTATCCTTTGACAAAAAAATCAGTTTGCGATATAATTGTTGGTGTAGCTGTAATTTGTGAGGTTGTCAGTTGTGGAAAACAAACAATGTTGATTAATTTATTTATTTCGGGTCTTAGAAATTTGATACTTAAATAATTTTATTGGCAATGGCTGCATATTAAAGTAACTCAAATATTAGGTCCTTACATATGAAATTGGCGTTTTGTCGTACTGGCCACTTTGATCACAAATTTTTCCTATTTGGTTAGGAATTCGAAATTCAAATTTATACAGCTATTTCCACATGTAGTTGTGTTTCGTAAACCGTCATTCATTTGTTTTTTTACTTATCTTTTTTCTGTTTGCATCGCTCAATTTACAAAATGGAAAATTTAAAATATCGCGTTATTTACGAGTACGAGTTCCACCGTGGCACCAGTGCTGCGGAAACGGCTCGAAGGGTTAATGATGTGTATGGCGGTTGTGTCGCAAAAGAAAACACAGTGCGTTTTTGGTTCCAACGTTTTCGTTCTGGAAATTTCGACCTGCAAAACAAGCCCCGTGGACGGCCGGAGACCCAAGTTGATAATGAAGAATTGAAGGCTATTGTGGAAGCGGATCCATCGCAAACCACGTCCGAGTTAGCTGCAGGCTTTGGCGTTAGTGATAAAACTGTTTTAATCCACTTGAAGCAAATTGGGAAGATTAAAAAACTTGAAAGGTGGGTTCCTCACGAATTGAGTGAAGCAAACCGGCAAACGCGCGTCAACTGCTGCGTTACATTACTTGACCGGCCGTAATAACGAAGGGATTTTAAATCGAATCATTACCTGTGATGAAAAGTGGATTCTCTACGATAATCGGAAGCGCTCATCGCAATGGCTGGACCCTGGCAAGCCAGCCAAAGCCTGCTCCAAGCGAAAATTGACCAATAAAAAGTTACTTGTAAGCGTTTGGTGGACTAGCGCCGGTGTCGTTCATTACAGTTTTCTCAAATCTGGCCAGACGATTACGGCAGATATCTAATGTCAGCAATTGCTGACAATTGACAATTGCAATTGCAAACCATGATGGAAAAGCTAGTTGCTAAACAACCAAGGCTGGTCAATCGCTCTACGCCACTGCTGCTTCACGACAACGCTAGACCACACACTGCACAACAGACGGCTAGCAAATTAGAAGAACTTCAATTGGAATCTCTAAGGCATCCACCGTACTCCCCGGACCTTGCTCCAACAGATTACCATTTTTTTCGAAATTTGGATAACTTCTTGCAAGGGAAAAAGTTCAACTCAGATGGGGCAGTCCAAGTCGCCTTCAAAGATTTTATTGATTCCCGTTCGAATGGTTTTTTTAGTAAAGGGATCAATGAACTACCTATGAGATGGCAAAAGTGCATAGATTACAATGGCTCATACTTTGATTAAATAAATATGCTATATAAAAAATTTCGACTTTTTGTTCCTCCCATACAAAACGCCAATTTCATAGGTAAGGACCTAATAATTGTTACGTAATTAAATCCCGATACTTATCTGGACGGCTAAATGTCTCATTTTCGATGACTTCAAGAATGACGTCAGAGATTGCTATGAACTTCATCTTTGTGCTCAAAATATACTTAAAAACAAATCTAGAAGAATCAATGAACTTTCACCTCTTCTGAAAGAGTTCTGACAGCCTATCTCACAGA
This sequence comes from Pyrausta despicata, assembly GCA_963921415.1. Taxonomy (NCBI): domain Eukaryota; kingdom Metazoa; phylum Arthropoda; class Insecta; order Lepidoptera; family Crambidae; genus Pyrausta; species Pyrausta despicata. Next base: position 8,517,020 of record OY992869.1, read on the forward strand.
AAAAGTAAAATTGTTTATGTGGGTTAAATTCATCTAACAAATAATCAGGCACTTATCCAAAAGTGATGCAACAGACTTCTGTCACGCCATTTTTTTTTTAAATTAAATATACAACAACATCACTTACTTTGATCTGACTTCGTGGTAACTTGTGGTAAGTAGCTTAAGCACTTGTGTTACCAATATCAGAATCAACAGTGGTATTACAAATAAACTTAAATAAATACATATAACAATCAAACAGTACACACAGACATTAAGAGTATGTTCATGCGCACAAATGTTTGTACAGTGCGGAAATCGAACCCGCAACCTTTTGGTTAATAGTCAACTTCTTGACCATTACACCAACGTGGTCGATGGATAATACCTACGTCGTTTTAGCAACATTTTTTCTCTCAAACCTTTTGTAATTCTTAAGCGTTTAGCTAAAACAACATAAACCTACCATTGCCACAAAAGGAGCTCTTCTCAAATCCTCTTATACCTCCTCCTGAGGGAGGCCTCCACATATTAATGATGCGAGTCTGCGGTTGAAATGTTTGTCTTTTAAATTAATTGTCTTTCGCTCGGGTATTGCTACAAAAGTATTTTTTGTTTTCATCAGTAAAGAATAGAATAGAACATAAAATAAAATAAAATAAACCTACATACAAATTGCAAATAAATAGTTGATAAATTTAAAAAAATATTACAAAATATTTAGGGTTAACGTCAAATTATTAGGTACCGTAATAGCTTACGCCCTGAGCCATCATACCTGGCTGCGTTAAAAATAGAAAAATAATATCATAGAGGTATAGTATCATATTATTGTGGTGTATGTATATATGTAAAACAGTCTAAAAACTCGTTCAGATCAAAATGATATGTTATCTACCTATAAGTTCTTTTTTTTAAAACGATAGCAATAGCTCAATGTTAAAAGTAACTGGAAGGCTCAATGCACACTTTTTATAATAAAATTAGAAACAACAACATCACATACATTGATCTGACTTCGTGGTAAGTAGCTTAAGTACTTGTGTTACAGATATCAGAATCAACAGTGGTATTACGAATAAACTTAAATAAATACATATAACATCCAGACCAGTACAAACAAACATGTTTATGCACACAAATGTTTGTACAGTCAACTTCTTGACCATTATATCAAACTGGTCGTCACACTTGCGGTGTACTAATATGCGTCAGCGATTGATTTGACACGCCATCAGATGCAAGTTGCGGCGACAGTTTGCCACAGGTGTGCGCTGGCAGTTAAAATATTTTTAGGTTAATTTTTTTTTCTATTTATTTAGTATCTTTAACCTGTTATACCTTCTCAGCCTCACAGAAAAAGAACGTACTGACATTTTAACTTGCGTCTAGGAAAATGTAATTAGGGCTAATTACAATTTCCTTGGCATATTAATACAGTATGATGGCATTTTTAGCCGCATTCTCACTCATCATCAGATACTTATAGCTTAAAAATAAATAAATAAAACTAGACAAATCCCTATCTCTACTAATATTATAAATGGGAAAAGCTATTTGTTTGATACTTAGTTTGTTTGTTTGTACTTCTTTCACGAGGCAACGGAGCAATATTACGATTTATTTAGTTTGAAGGTAGGTTAGAGGCTGAAGACATAGGGTACTTTTTTCTGCGACAAAACATCTCAATCCCATGTAAAAATTGAAAAAGCAACTGGGTTAAGCTTTGAGTGCTAGAGATTGTCGAGATACAGGGTTTCCACGCGGACGAAGATGCGGGCGGCCACTATTATATTAGTGAAAATCTCGTTTCTGACCTACGAATAGGTTAGCTCGTTCAAATAATGGCGAAGCTTAGCACCGCACCTCCTCAACTCAATATCGCCCACAAATCTAAATCTAAGCACCCAACACATGGAATTTGCTTTATTAACACCAAGATTCGACAAATCGTCCCCATCTCACTGTCTGGGGCAGAAGCGAAGATAAATATCCTAGATGACGGTATGTCAACGGCGGAAAAAACGCGGCCAAAAAAACCGCCAAAACGATTATTCACTATCTTCCCCTAAGGTCGATGAACCTTTGACAGTGACGTTTGGCGTGGAAATGGCGGACGCGTCGCTTTGTTTTGGTTTAGATTACACATACAATATGGGTGGCGATGTATGAAAATGGGTTTGGAATTAAAACGATAGCTTGTAACCTCACGGTCCATAGTAAACAGACATATTTTTTGTTTTTTTAGAGTGATGTTGTTTTGGTCTATGATACATACCCTTACACCTAATAAATAGGGTATTCTTGAAAGTATGTTAGAAAGATTCCCTACCAATTTCATAATAAATGTATAATTGGCTAGACGACACCACCAATCGTTGACATACTTTTTATTATCTGTCAAAACGGTCTACCTCCATAGATTTCGTATGGTAATAAATGATTGTGACGTCACGGTCATGTGTCAGAAATCGGAGTCAATTGACCGAATATTTATTGCGTTTTGTGTGTTTAAAAATTGGTTTCTACAGCTTTTTTGAAATATATTGGTTGTATTAACTTCATAGGGGCTATGTTTTTTAAACACCATGTTCTTGACAATATTTAAGATAGGTGTAATCATCCCAATTCCAATTAGTGTCATTGATTTTTTTATATTGCCTGTCATAGACAATAACCACTGTTTTATGTTAGATATGATAGAGTGATATTTTCATTTTGGAGTTTTACTAATTACTCGTAATTACTTACTTAACAATCTTCCTACAGCTTACTTCCCCTTTTCCTAGACATACGCTCATTAGTTTTAATTTTGCACATTTCAAACTACAAATATGGACAGGCCTTATTAATAATTTAAATTTAAACAATGGTTGAAAGGCCAAGGCGTACATAGATCGGACCCAGTGATCCGTGTCTACCGAGTGGTTTACATATTAATTATTTTCCGTTTCCAATTCGTGTTAGTGTTTAATAAGCAATAACTATGAATATGAATTATACTCGTATGTTTAGGACATTTACCATGGGAGGATTCAATTGATAATGTTACGTAAATAAATTTTATAACATTGTGTACGAAAATGTGAAACTTTTCTTCTGTACCTTTCAAATATAAAGAACAAATCTTTTGATTACTCATCTGCTAAATGTCTTCATTAACATCCGCAAAATGTACATTTAATAAAAAACTAATTGCATTTCATTCACTGAAAAGTCCCGCTTTTTTCCGCCATTTTGTTTCTTAAACGTTTCCCGCCCGCGTAAAACGTTTAGCTATCACAGACTATAAAGTATAACTTTTTAATCTCGCACCGCGGTAAAAAAACTGGCCAGTCACGGCGCGCCCTCTGGTCACTTTTTTTCACGATCCCCGCTTCAGACGACTGAAAAAGTTCAGGAAAAAACTGTTTTCATTCAACGCCGCTAGATGTCGTCGTTCGGTTAATGAATGAAACGTACAACAGTTTTTTGGGGGTTTTGTATGATAGCTAAGCTTCTTGTTGGTTAGACGAAATGTGAATGGAACTAATAATATTATAAGAATGTAGAGAATGACATCATTGATTTTGGCATTTATTATTTTAATTTTGAATTAATTATTCTCTACTCAATTTGAACTGTTCGAACTCTGATAAATTAACTGTTTTGTTTTTTCAATGACACAGAAAAATGATCAATATTTCTAGATAAAAAAAGCGTTGAAAATAGCCATAGTATGTATGTATTTTGACACTTATTAATTAAACATAGTCTATATATAATTTCTTCACATCTAGTAACTGAGTGCACACGACATCACGTCACGAAAAGGTTGTGTATCTTAAATAACTTGTGATAGTATGGTTTTACAACAAAAAGTTGGTATACTGATGTACTGTTCTTTGTACATCTTTTTTATAAGTATCTCTTTCTAACCTTGAAGATAATGATGTTCTGTTTTTTCATTTTTCTTTTACTCATAGCAACGTTTTGAAACTATGACTCACGGTTCACTAAGTCCTTATGGTATTTCACACCTCATGTTATTTCATTAAATAACACTTTTATAGTTTTCACAATTAATGCATCGAAATATTCTGTGTAGAATCGACGGTTCACTTCATTTTGGAATCTTGTCTCTTAGCATTTGCATAGCTAAATGGTGAGCTTTTACATATTATCACATTTAAACAATAATGGAAAACCAACACCTCAAGTTACACAAACATCTACAGGGTACCACATAAAAATGTTGATGAGCATTGGATGGAATGCATATAGGTTAGAAAAACTCAGAGGTGCTCAATTTTGGCACCGATCGACTTGAGAAATTCTTTTTCAAGTCGATCGGTGTTAGTAGTAGTACTTAGTAGTAAGAGAAATACAATATGAATTTGGATCTCTTTAAGAAAAGAGTCAATAGGCTGTTACAAGGCAGACATGATCCATCCTCGACCACATCGATACATACCATCAGGTAAGATTGTCGCCAAATGTCTGGATATATATTTATAAATAAAAACTGTCTAAGGCAGGAATCAAGCCTGCGTTTATTAGGAATCCAGCCCGTGTGCGTGCTAGCCACTTGGATCTACAGGCCTTCTTGTCTATTTGTCGTACGCTTTACTTTTTTTTTTGGTTTCAACGTTCACCCGAATTACTCAGCCTCAAGGGTAAGCTGAATCAAATGTTAGTTAAATAACACGTAGACTTTAATACATAGGCCATTCACCACTTATGGTATTAATTAACATTCGAACCCAAGACTTGGTTCTGAAACATGAGTGGTGAAAACTAATGTACCAAACCGACTAGTAAACTTTGGTATTTTTTCTTTTTGGATTTTATTGCTTAAGTTGTGCCGCTGAACAACTTGCTTAGTTGAACGTCGTCGTTATTCGTCGTGGTCGTCGTAGTCGTAAAAAATTGAGACTTTGAGTACCTAACATAGTTAACGGAAGATCACTTTTTCGTATTTCGTGCGATTACAAAATTGAAAAACTCTCGCCAAAGCGCCACATCCACTGCGGGAAAATTTTGTACTAGCGGAAAATGCAACCCTACTGAATTCGATAGCTATAAACTTCTTTAAGCGACGCTTGCTAAAATCGTACTTTTTATTTATCCGGCTTACACCCTATTAACCCTTTACTGCGCATGTCACCATACATAAGTAGGTGGAGGGAAAAAAACACAAATTTATACCGGGCAAATTTTAAACCTATACTTTTTTTTTCACTCCCGCATTTTTATGTCGATCCTTTGTATGTGTGCGTTGTTCCACTTTTAATTACGTATCGACTTAATTTGCCTGCCACCCTGTGTTCTGGAGCTTCGTTTTGATAGATTTGAGTGGAAATATGCTGTTTTAGTTGAGTTTTAGAGAAGTTTGTTGGTTTCAGTGCGTTGACAAGCTGAAGGAGGTTATGTTTTGTGTTTTGTGCCTGTGAAAACGAGCTATTTTTTGGTGGGAAATCGTGTTTTTCTGCGATAATGTGCGGTGGGCTTGTTGTGTCCTGAAGAATGTGATCCGTGGAGGGTTGGTGCGAGTTTGGAAACATTTACCATTACGATGTAGCACAGGTATGGTCGAAAATACGATTTATTCGGTAGTTCTTGACCATAAGTTGTGAAGTCTTGTCATAAAGTTATTATATCATAGTTGGCTAGGTATGAATGCCACCTGTTGATGTGATATTGTTATGTTATGCTTAGAAATATTTCATATAAACTAAACAATGAGTTACAAGAGTTTAAGAGCTAAATAAACGTTGGACTGACTTGAAAATTAAGGAAAACAGTGATCTGAAGTGATTCTCTAAGTAAGCTGTTTTTCCATTTGATTAAGTAATAATAATAAGTATTTTTTTAAGAGTAGCCGAGTTCATTTCCAATTTATAACATCACCAGATAATATTATAGATTCGTACAGTAACTTGAAGTTTAACACTACGATTCATTGAGTAAGTATAATGTATTGTGTTGTGTTTGTATGTACACACAATGCCCAAATACTTTTATATGTTTATTAAGAGGAAACTCAAAGAACATACTATATTAAACGGTAAGGGAATTAGAAGAAACCTTATGTATAATTCGAGTATGTGACATACGTGGTTTTGGCTTCTTTCGATGTCGACAAATCCTGGCGAAAACAACTAGCATTTGAAATAAAAGCTGAAGAACTTGTTTCAAATGTCTTAACAAGGTAACACCCCTAAAAGCACATTTTCAGGTTTCAGCTCGCAAAGCTTGCATCTTAAAAGCATCTAGTCTAGTTAGACTGAAACTTGTATTCCTGTACTTCGGTAGGTGGCGTTCTAATATGTTTTCACCTTAATGCGTTTAGAAAATTTTTGAAGTTAGGACTAAAAATGTTAACGTGAAATCTGCCTTTACAGAAAAGGTTCATTCTTATTGCAAATTAATTAGTTTTTTTTTTAATTTTGTTTTAGTTTAAAGTTAGTATTACGTCAACACAGGATAGTGATATGAAAAACCATTACTATATATCTATATATATAAAATTCTCGTGTCACAATGTTTGTTCCCATACTCCTCCGAAACGGCTTGACCGATTCTTATGAAATTTTGTAAGCATATTGAGTAGGTCTGAGAATCGGCCAACATCTATTTTTCGTATCCCTTAGTGATAAGGGTTGTCCACAATAATTTATATGGCAAAACAACGTTTGCCGGGACAGCTAGTAAATAAATAAATGTTGTTACTGACTCCAATTCCATCAACCAACCAGCGAGAGATTCATAGAATTAATTGCAAAAACAAAGTTAACATTGTCAACACTTGTTACGCCTGATATGAACAAAAGTGATTTCAAACTATACAATTAATATATTATGAAATTAACAGAGGTTTACCTTTTTATAGCCATAAGAACGATTCCCGTCAATAGACTTATTGAAAGGATTTATCATATTATTAATTAAAAATTAGTCTTCAAAAAAATCTTATGTATAAAATTCTCGTGTCACAATGCTTGTTACCGTACTCCTCCGAAACGGCTTGACTCTGGCTGGCTTGATTCTCATGAAATTTTGTGAGCATATTGTCTAGGTCTGCGAATCGGCCAACATCTATTTTTCATACCCCTTAGTGATAAGGGTTGTCCACAATAATTTGTACTTATGGCAAAACAACGTTTACCGGGTCAGCTAGTTATAATATAAAGAAATACTTAAATAAAAACTCAAACTCTTAACCCTTCGTGGGAACAGTTTTATACAACATCGCACGATTCGCATTACGTGTTTGTTTAAATTGTAAGGCGCAATAAATATTCGCTCGTCGGAAAGCCATAACCTGTCAATGCGAGTGGAGATGAGTTTACGACGCGCTTGACGTACTGCCTGCCTGTGGTAGGGTTAAACAAATATTATTGGTTAAGCAGAATAAAAAAATTACAAGTTATGTATGTGATAAGTTTAAAAACAACGATTTAGATGAAGTGAAATGGTAGCACTAAAATGTGATGATTTGTTTAAATAATCTTCAAAATCATTAGCCTATTATCTATTGCTATTGAAATTGCAATCTAACATTAAAAAATAATGCGTCTGTCAGTTTAAGTTATGTGTAAGTTATATGTCAAGTGTACCTACATTAAATAAATATTTTTAACTAGAGAACCTGGCAGACGATGTCCTGCCCACTGTGTTATAAACGGTCCTCCTGAATACATACGAGTACCACCACATCGTCACTACATTATCAGGGACATACGCAGGAAGCGACTTTGTTTATTACTAGGTAGTGATGTGCTAGGTTGTCCAAATCATATATTTAAAAAAAACTTATTTTCCTCTACCTGTTCTAAGGACTAACATACCATTTTGGCAAGACCCTGCTTATTAAACCTTCGATATCTGAGTACGAGAGTCGAAGCGTTTTACAGTAAGGCGGTAACCCATAAACGAGGGAAATAAAACTGCCCACACGCTTTTTAGGGTTAACCAGTTCATTATATTTGCAATAAATTCTGTCGAGTGATATGGTTTAAACAAATACGCGATTTTACTTTTGTATTTCTGTGTGTAATGTATTGTGTTACTACGCTGACGTGTTGCAAAATCGTGAAATTTATTACTGGAGTTTATCGTTTTTTCTTTTTACTTTGACAGGCGCAATCACCATCAAAAGTATAATACATATTTAAACAGACAATTATTTGCCATGTTAAAAGAGGTTGCCAGAGGTTGTCCTGCCCGATAAAATGAAGAAAAATAAGTTTTTTTTTACATATTTTGATATGAAAAGCTTGTCCTGGCAATAAGGAACACATAATAATAGAATCATCCAATTTGGTGCAGTTGGCCTGAAGTTATGCGCGTACCTACATTTCGGCGATTAATTTTATTCATAACTAGTGGCCCCCCGCGACTTCGTCCTATGTCCGTTTCCTGGTTCTAAGCTACCTCTCCACCAAATTTCAGCCAAATCGGTTCATCCGTTCTTGAGTTATAAATAGTGTAACTAACACCACTTTCTTTTATATATATAGAAGATATATAGATTTGCATCGTCTTTTCAGATGCTGTTAAATAAAATGTACTGTTACTTGATATGCCATAAATATCTAAAGCTAGCCAGCTATGTTAGCTTACCATATATTTCGTTACCGTAAGAATCTTAAATTGTAAATTACGAATGACACTGACAGAGTATCAAAACATTAGAATCTCAACTATATTTCGAGCCATAAACATGATTGTGAATGACTATATCCATTCTCGTCAAGTACTTTAAACCGCATTATAGTTCAAGCTCGTTCAAATAACGCCCAATCGCCCATAGATTACGACATCTAAATAAAACAAAGTCCACTCTATGGATCATCAAATAAGATGTAAACAATATCCATAATGATACAGATTCGTTCCGCGCCAACTCCCGCTTCCGTTCCATTCAAATTTAGAACCTTTTTTCTCGTCGGTATCGGTCCTCTTTCCTTTTTTTTTCTTTCGTCGTCAGATAATGGTTTTTGCGTTTCGTTTTCTCGTTTTTTACCGGCCAGTATTATTGTTTTTCGGCTAATAATGATTGTTTCGTATAATGAAACGCGGGCTGATATCAGACTAATTTGTTGCAAGACATGTGCGGGCTAATATGTGTGCTTTCTCGCTCTGATGGTGTTAGATAGAGGGAGAGGAGTGTGCAATGATTGTGATTAAGGGAAAATGGCACAAAAACATGCTCTCACTTATGATTACACAAAGTGCGTAGTGAATGGAAATCTGGTAAATATACAAATTATAGCCGAAAGATCCATTTTAGTAAAAGAAGACAAATATTTAAAGCAAAGCCAAACCCACCCCTGGGTTAGCTTTGAACACGCAGTTTTGAAATATCATTAAATTTTTCGAAATTTTAAGGTTTCATACACTTTTACGAAACAACATCAATACACTCAACATAAGAAACGATATGTATGAAATATGAATAGCAATTATGAAGCAAAAAAATACAAAATTAATGTTTAAAATTGTAAATATTTCTATGGATATAAGTTTTAATTGAAATAAGTCCCGAGTCTCTGTTTTACAGTAAATACTTCTGAATCATCAGTTTTTCTTTTGATCCTCAATTTCTAATTAAGTTTTTTTTTAATTTAAAGCAATTTTTAGTACCGCCACTTTGATGGTGTTCAAAGCAGTCCCAGGGTATTTGAAAAATTAAAAACTTTTTCTTTCTAAGTTAAAGTTTAAAAAATTGGATTGATCTGCAGTCTATTGCAAGATTTATGAAGCATTCTAACTAATAGAGGGAACAAACGCTCTTCATCTCTTGAATTTGGTGACCGAGATCCTTACGCGCTTTTTGAAAAAAGTTGAAATTTGCACCTGAATATGAAAACTACTCATAATTCAACGTTAGGTTGTCAAACGTCAGTAGTGAAAAGTGACCGTTGTGCGGGTTGGTGTTGCCTCTTTCCAAAAAAAAATAACCACGAAATTTCCTTCGTAAACTTAAATATTCAAAGCTGTCCTTGTTCTAAGGTACCCCTTTCTCCCCTATGTTTTGTTAAACAATCTGATCAAACTTTAAGAACAATCTAAGGATCGGATTCGTTTGATCTCGATAAATCTCATCGTTTTATCTCTTGAGTCGAATTAAAATAAGTAGTGCGATGACAGTAGTAGTAACATTGTTCCCAAAGGGAAATGCAACGGTCAGAGCCACACAGCCAAATCTTCATTTATGACAATTCTTAAAACTACTAGGTACTAAAAAACTAACCTAACCTAAGCTTTAACTTTTCACATTTCAATGCTCAATAAATGAAGTTTTACGCGGGAATATCGATCGGAGCAGTACGGAGCACGTTACCCTATTTCTAAGATTTACTCAATTGTTTTCCTTTAGTAACACATTATGATGATAATTCCACCTCACTATCACACTAATATGTCACAGCAAATCAATTTAAAAAATTAAAAAACAGAGCCTATCTCAATCCTTTCTTTTCCCGCATTAAACTCTAGTGCGATGACAATTAACTACTGTCATCACCCGACTTCCCGCGACACCTCTCCAAAAAGAGGCCATACCATATACCATCGACAAATCATTTACATCCATCGTCCAAAGAGATTGAACACAGTTCGTGACCATGATTGCGCCCTGGTAGCTGATTACCTCTGCGGTTCAAAAATGATGTGATGTGGTTTGACCAGGCTTAAAGTGTAGGTACTTTACTACTGCCCCTACTCTGAAGGTTTTCTTTTCGAATCTACGTTTACAAAATTCCAAACCCAGAGGACTCAGGCGGATATTATGTGATTTAATCAAAATTACTGTGCCCCTTACCCTACAAGTCGTTGTCCTTTTTTTGCAAATATACAACAACATAACATACGTTGATCTGACTCCGTGGCAAGTAGCTAAGCACTAGTGTTACAGATATCAGAATCAACAGTGGTATTACAATGCTACTGCTTGCGCAGTTTGGCAGATTCTTATTTATGTTAAGTGATGTAATACTTGAATAAATAAATTTAAAAAAAAACTTAAATAAAGACATATAACGCCCAGACCAGTCAGTACAAACAGACATGTTCATGCACACAATTGTTTGTACAATGCGGGGTCGAACTACACGTGTTTAGAGGTTCATAACTAAAGAATACAGAAGAATGCTCATCATGATAATTACTGCCACATCTTTACACTTGCATTAAAGGCGATTCGTAAGAGAAATGGATTGACTGATGACGTGCAGTCGCCTGTACAAATAGAACCCTATTTTAACAAATTATCTAAGCTTTGCTTCTTTTTACTAAGACTGTACTGTTTGTTTTGTTTTAGACGACCACTTCGGTGTAATGGTCAAGAAGTTAACTATTAACCAAGAGGTCGCGGGTTCAATCTCCGCACTGTATAAACATTTGTGTGCATGAACATGTCTGTTTGCACTGGTCTGGGCGTTATATGTATTTACTTAAGTTTATTTGTGATACCACTGTTGATTCTGATATCTGTAACACAAGTGCTTAAGCTTCTTACCACGGAGTCAGATCAATGTATGTGATGTTTTTGTATATTTATTTATTTATCATTTGAGATCATATACGTCCCACTGCTGGGCACAGGCCTCACCTCAACTATGAGGTGGTGCGAGCCATACTCCACCACGCGGGCTCAGTGCGGATTGGTGGAGGGGTTGTGTGTAAGGCAAGTGACCAACCTTACTGTCAGATGTCATTAAGCCGCCCGAAGGCCGGAGGCCTTCGGGCGGCAGGTTTAACGACTAATATCTATTGATATTAACCGGGACCAACAGCTTAACGTGCCTTCCGAAGCACGGAGATGCTTGTAAATAGACGTCACTTTTATGGTCAGAATGGTCACCCATCCCAAACATGACCGCGCCGTAGGTTGCTTAACTTTTGGTATCACTACCTAAGCGCTGCAATCACTGCGCCACAAGCACCTCATTTGAGATAACAGTACAAATTTTCATGTAACTATATTTCTGTTGCAGCTACAAAATACTAAAATCAGAATAAAATAAATATCCTGATAGGCCTATTTAACGACAAAAGTGTTTTATCCTATTAAATGGCTACGTTTGTTACAGAATCATTCAATGTCATGATTCCTCCAACTAAATCTAAATGATACCTCGATAGAAAGAGATGGGTGTAGATAGAAATGTGGATGCTGACTTTTTGAGTAGGATAAAAGATTGAAGTGTATTGGTGGGTACATGTTAGTTTTAACGAGACAGGAACTGTCATTATGGGGATTGTTTTAGGAGATGATCGAATTCGATGCGGCAGTGGTGAAGTTGTTAGGGAATATACAGGGAGTCCCAAAAAGAGCGTGCAAACTTAAGGAGATGATAAACTTATAGATTGCTATTTATAAAAAAAAACACTTTAGTAAAGTTAAATGGTTTTATATAATTTGAATACTATCATAGGGGAAAATTAAATTATTTATTACCCATGTGTATATGTTTAGGTAAATCCTCTAATTCGTAGCACTTGGATAGTACTCAAGTGCTATGATAGTTTTTAATTTATATAATATTTAAGTAAAGAACCTTGTTTTATGTAAGTCAATAAAAGAATACGTATTAAAAAAATGCAAAAGACAATTACACCCGTAAGTACTTATAATGTTTTGCCCCCCAATATATTAACGATTAGCTTTTAGTTTTAGCTGTCTACTTCATAAAATATCTTAATGTTACCAACGAAAGATCACTCAACAAAGGCTACTTAAGAAAACATTATTATACACACGAGAGCATGTCAAGGTTAGCACTGCGGTACCTTAAACCGCTTGTATTAAGGGTGGGTTTCCAACAAAAAAATGGGTAACCAGTTGGCTGCTCTCTGTACAAAGTACATCTTATCCAAAGCATGGTTAAACCCAGAAGCGGCGTTAAACAAAGGTTACGTAATTGGCCGATTAACTTTCAATAAACTGCAGTTGAAGTGTTCTGTGGTAATATCGATTACGGACAGGAAGGATGCGAACCGCCATTTTGTTTTATTAATTTTGATTTTTAAGGTCTTAAAGTCGTTTTTGAAAGGAAGTGATTCAGTCATTACCTACAGGGTACCTTGGTGTATTTAGCACAATAAATGCTGTATTTAAAATCTGAAAAAAAAATAATTTATCTACTTTCTTCAATTTCTTAACAAACTACAGCTAATGACTTCATTTTTTGTACCATAATATTCTATTGTTTAGTAGTTTAACCATAATTTCTACTACAGTATTTAAGATCAAAAAACTTTATTTGAGAATAAAGCATGTTTTTGTTAAAAAACCTTTCTTTACCTTTAAACTAGAAGGCTCTACAAGAGACTTTGTTGAGAGACAAAAAACTAAAATTTCAAGAACATAAGACAATATTATGCATTTCTGGAAATGGCATTTATAAGTTAAGCACTTTAACAGGTAACTACCCAGCAAATGCGAACTCGAAACGAGACAAAGCTCACTACACTTATTACACAAGTACTAGTACAGGTTTTTACATTACTCCCATAAAAATAATAATATTTCATACATAGATACGAGAATATTCCATCCCATAAAGAAGTTCCCTAATGCATTATCCGAAACTATAAGTTATAGCGCGGAGATAGGACGGAGAGACAGCAGAGGCAGATTTTAAAGTTTCAAATCATTTTTAAATTTTAAAACTACCTACTTTATTGGCTTTTTTAATACGCTTCTATTAGCTCGGGCTGTATGTATGAATATGTATAGTGGAATAAAAAGCGTGGGGTGCTTGGTATAGTATATATTAAAATCATTATATTATTTGCAACTATAAAAAGAGAACTATGAAAACGACATAAAGTGCACCCCACGCTTTTTACTCTAATGTAACATTAATTCTTTGTACTTAGAAGTTATTTCCTCTTTTTTATTTAGCAATTAAAGCGTGTTTTTTTAGTTTTTTAAACCATTATTTTTTACTCTGTTTTTTAAAAAGAAAGGCGTATCTGTCAGACGTTTTGTGAAATGTCCACAGACTAATTATTTATCATGTTAAAACATAGTGTTGCTGTTGTGATTAAGGTGTAAGGCTAACATTTGCTATTGTTTTCGTATTTTCAAAGGATCATTATGGCCGTTATCACAATGATTTTTTATAGTTGTATGACGTTATCTCTTTAATATAAAAATTGATTGACTAAAACCCAATGTTTGAAATTTAATTGATCTATAGTACAAGTGTTCAATTGCTCAGCGAAAATCATTGTAGTGACAAAAAAATATTTACCCTTTGTCTTGTTTTCCAGCAAATTTCACAAGGCACATTCAAATATATATTTTATGTACGGAAGGCTAAGAAACAGAAATAATGGCTTCAGGAAATTGAAACACTAAAAAAATACACCGTTGGATATATTTGAAATTTCGCTGAAAAGCTTCCAAATAAATTCATAGAATATTTTATGTATTTTCTGACCGTACGAGGCTTTTCTAATACACTGCCGGGAAAATTTATTTGGAAATGTCATTTCATATTTTTTTCTATTATCGTTACACAAAATTTAATCTGTGCTTTTTTATTGTTGCGTTAGGTAATACATTTCATTTCATCCTTTATCTTTTGATTTGAGTTTATTACTTGATTTGAGTTTTGTGCAATATTTTCCTGTTTCTTGATATCCAAATATAAACAGAATAAAGTTTGAAAATCTTGTGTTTTGTAAGGAATGTCATGAATATTGCATTAATCTGCTCAGAGAGTCTTTACTACCTTTTCACTTGTATCAAACATCACGGGTAAAATATTTCATACGAACCTAATAACCAATGTCATCACTATTAAAGACTGAATTACACGTAGAAAGAGCTAATCGTATATCTACACATTTCTTTCTCTGTTAGATACTTAGAACCTTGGACAAAACAAAAAAAAAGCAATAAAACGCAGGAATAAGCACTTTGACCCCTTCTATGTCGTTAATAATAACTATTTCATACCTTTTTTTTATCTTTTTTTGGAATAGCAAACAACTACATACTATATTCTGGTAGAATATTTTACGTTTATTATATTATTAATAAAAATGCAGTCAAAACACACTATCCACATGTTTTAACAAATTTACCACATACGCAGGATAAAATAAATTGCCTAGACCCAATCGAACGTTGCCTATTTATAGGATCAAATGCATCGATTTCTTGACAATTGGACTATGACAGTACTTTAATCAAACTCGTTCTAACTATCAATTTCCACAAAACGAACGCGTGTGGAAATATCGTTTATCAATGAATTTAAACGCAAATCGCTGGCGAATGTTTCTAGTTATTTTTGTGCACGTACAGTTATAATTTATTAATTTATTCACAAACAGCGTGCCCGATGAAGCGGCTAATACTGTAATCGTTAGATTTTTAACATTTTTTTTACTGAGTTGCTAGTGAAGAAAAAATTATTATCGTATGTAGCTCGCTTTTAAATGGATGAATAATCTTTAGTTGCTTATTTTCGTTGCCTAATTAATGAGACGGCGATAATGCTGGTAATAATTTTGATTGCGTCTAGAATATTATCACGCCGATTAATATAGGGTGTGATGTTTTAAAATCATGATTGTATTTGTAGGATTTTAGTGGGCTGTGCGTGTTACATTTCAGTGGAAAATCAATTGGAAACCAGCTTTAGGCTCGACATACTAACTCAGCATACATTCAAAAAGGCGCAGGCGCAAGAAGCTAAGGACCATCGTGATAGAATTATCTTTCGAATATAAAAAACCGCACTGAAATTGGTTCATCCATTCGGGAGCTATGATGCCACAGACAGGAACGTGCAAAACTTAAAATAAACTTATACCACCTGTACTTCAATTTTGAAAGACCAGCTACTGCCTAAGGCGATACGGCTTGCTGTTATTTACGTCTCACATAAAAAAACACAATTGAATGTTATATCAGTTATTTATAAATAGTAAAATTAAGAGCAAAAAATCGTAGTAGGCCTTAATTCATATTTCGTACTTGAAAACAGTGATCTTTTTGTTTCGTGCGATGTTTTTGTGAATTAAAAGTGATGGATGTGAACCTTGTTGTAAAAACAGTGATGTGTTTGTGTTGGTGATTACTGTAAATATGAAATTGATATTGATATCGTTTTATCGGGACTGAAGGTCACCTAAAAACCATTTCTAATAAATAAATTTAAAAATAGTTCATGGTGGGCTGATACCTGAACTAGGATGGTTCCTGTATCTCAGGTTATTAGCATTCCACCCCACTTTTGGTCTTACAATTACAAAACAACATCATTAAAGAAACAAAAACCAATAACACAATTATAATTTTGCTTACGATTCTTTCACTCACTAAATAAAAAAAACGCAAAATTGGTACGCAATTTTAATTTCACGTAATACCAAATGGATAGAAATTTGTAAACAGTGATTAGTATCTAATACTGATTTCTTCAGAATTATTGACGTTACGTGACTATTTACTTATTTGGGATAGGTTTGCTCTTGACCCATCACCTAATTATGCATCCTCATAACATTTATTTATTTTTTTATAAACAAAAACGATTATTTTTACCGATCCACTTTCCTTGTCCTGAAATTTATTCTCAAGCCTCGGCCGTATAAGGGCGTAAGTACGATATGAGTTCGGTTCGTGGCGTATACGTGAAACTTTTCTCTGTGAGCGTTTACGTGGATGCACCAGTTTTGATACTTTACTGGATATAACTTTGAATATTGCTTGGCCTAGATTTCGAGTTAGTTTTGTTGTGAGATTTTTTATTCCATAGTACGTGGTTTTAATCGAAATTTTGGAGTATGCAACGCTTGTTAGAGCGCTTTCATAAGAAAATATGATGCTAAAGAAATAATTAAATTAGTAAACAACTACAGTAAATAAAGTAGTAAATAACTTCTACTCTTTGAGGAAAGCATTTAAAATTCCACGTATTTTGAGGTGACAACGTCTTATAAATAGGTTTGCCGGGTGACACCTCAAGAAACTGCGTTACGACGCTCCGCTCACGTTCTGCGCTCACAATGAGAGCGAGTGAGAGGCACGCGTCCCTTCGACTCGGGCATGGTTAGCCCGCCTAAGAGCGAGTGAGACAGACATAAAAAGTGAAAGGCACGCGTCCCTTCCACTCGAGCACAGTTAACCCGCCTAAGAGCGAGAGAGACAGAGCGAGAGAGAGAGAGAGAGAGTGAGAGTGATAGGCATACACACCGGTTCATGTTATACGAATGAATATTCACATTAAAATTATTTTACCACTCAAAGTCGTTGTCACGTAAAACTTTCGCCCGTATACCGACTTTACAGGCAACCAATTTTTTGAAGTGAAAACTTCTTTAGCGGCGTTGAGCACTTTTGTGGCATGGGTAGAAACTGTGAAACTCGCGTCAGGTCACGTGATGCTGATCGAAAAACCGTAAGACGGTTCAAATAAATCAAAAATGCACAACGTTAATAATCAAGTTTTCACTTCTGCCGGCACTCCCGGAGTGCAACCCGTGTTTTTTTTAAGAATTTTTATGGCACAGTGGTTAAGGCTCACTACAGTCATTAAACGGAGTTTACGTTCTCTCTCAATCCAATATTATTGCATCCAACATTCAATCTTTTACAAAAAGTATGTAAACCGTACAGCCACATCCAGTCTAGTGCTCATTTCTGTGATCCGCGACGTCCGAAGGTGCACGCACGCACACACAGACACATCTCGTCTTTTCGCTCTAGGAATAGGTCACAGGGACGTCTGAGGAGACTCGCGGACTGTAAATTTAAATTTTAGCATATTTACGTCGTACAAAATGTCTCGAGACATAAAAAGTTATCTTTTGAACTGAAATTGTTTTAGAGAGGGGAATCGAATTTCGTGTTTTACTAGATGTGTAATTTAAGGTATTTCTTAATATTATCTAATCTAATACCCAGTATAGAGAAAACTGAAAATGAATCTACTCAAAGTCAACTTAGTAATATATTTCAACCCATTATACTTACCTATATTTTTTGTCATTGAGATAAAGCACATTGCACTTTTGAGTGCTTTCAATTTATGGGTTCTGAAAATTTGTAATAACTTCAGTGTACCCTATTCTAAAGCAAATAAATTATTCTATTCTGTGCCGTACTGTAGTGTGTGGCCCACCTTACCCTGAAGTTAACTGTAATAATCATATATTAGCGCATGGGTGCACAGTAAACCGAGCATTCAACGGTGATCTGTCTTTTCAATTACACGCGTCTGGTCCCATCACTGCATGGCGACCCTGCTAGTGCTGCGTTACGTACGTTTGCCGTACGGCGCACGCACGGTCATTTGTTTTCATACAAAACGTAAAGTGCGGCAACAGAGCAGCGTCAGCAACGAGAACGCTCAGCAACCGCACTGCTGCAGCACGTTGCGTTTCGTATGAAAACACATAAATTGAAAGCACCCTTTTTATCTAAATAGAATATTCATAGTGGTGCGCTAGGACAAGACTGCCCATCATCTGTTTTTTTTTGTGTTAACTAACTGCACATTTTTATTCATACCGCGAAGTCTCCACACCTTCTTTAGTCTTCCACGCACACAAGCACACACCAGCACAGTGCACCTGTGTGCCCACACGTCTTGAGAATAATATATTTTTGTTGCTTTTATATATTTTTTACTGGCACTATTTTATATTTTCACTATGTATGTAGGTACGCGCTTATATGGAGGTGCATATGCCTTTTTTTGCTCAGCTCCACGGAGTTTTTGTGCTTTTCTTTGCTGAAATCGGGTTCAATGTATTCCAAGAAGGTGCTTTGAGTCTACGCACATCTTAGATCTTAAATTCAATTGGATTTTGTATACTACATATACGTGAACATCAGCAAAGTACTCATTAATACTTTATTCTATAAAAAGTGCTACTTAACATCAAACCACATCTTAGACTTACTAACCCATGTAAAGTTGTGTTATTTTTCTTTAAATACCATTTTGAGATTATATATTTGGAATTGGTAGGAATCTTATTTGCTTATTTTAGATCACGTTAAGTTTATCTAATTCGAAATCCTTTTTATGGCTTATTGTAAGTCTAATAAGAAATTTGAGGCTGCTATCTCTATCAGACTGCTCCTATGTCTCTATTTATATTAAATGCTGACGTGAATGGTGTGAACTTTCTTAAGTATCAATAAAAAAACAGAATGAGCCACAAAAGCACCTGGTGACCTTCCATCCAGCCGTATTTAAATTATCTTTCGGCTAAAAAACTGCACAGAAATCGTTCGGGAGCTAGCTACGATGGCAAAAACAAACAAAATAGGAGTCAAACATAATTTAACACCCCCCTTTTTGTCGGGTAAACCCCGGTAAAATAATTCACAGCAAATAATATTTTTTAAAGCAATATTTAGATAGGTACTTGATTAATGCGTTGCAGGGTCTTATTTCCAACATTACTCGTAGGTATCATAAAGTATTTTAAGATAGATTTGTTTAAACTTGTTAATTCAATTTTTTCGTGGTAAGTAGTTTAAGCACTTGTGTTACAGATATCAGAATCAACAGTGGTATTACAATTAAACTTAAATAAATACATATTACACCCAGACGAGTACAAACAGACATGTTCATGCACACAAATGTTTGTACAGTGCGGGGATCGAACCCGCGACCTCCTAGGTAGATAATATTGACCATTACAACTTATAATGGTCAATTACACCAAAGTGTTTGTCTTTATTAAGAACGTCTCCTTAGTCTGAAACACTTATCGTAAAGTATCAAACTATATGTATAATCCTACTAATTCCGAAAACTTTTAAGTACGGGCGACAGCACATCAAGTTAAACACTGTGGCATCTTATACACTTGTAATAAGGTTTAAATTGCAATAAAAAAGGAAAGCTTGATGTGTCGTCGTCTGTACGTGGGTTCGATGGCAATTTATGCAATTTCAGAACTTTTAAAGCTGACCTAATACCCCAGTCACTTTACAATACTAACAAGTAGTAATTCTTAGTACTTTTGCATATTAGAGGTAAAAAGCTTTATTGGTACTGGTTAGTTTAGTAGACCACTTTCTATTACTGATCTATTGTTTTTTTGATTAAGAAGAACTATATTTAAGATAATTCACTCACTGAGAAATTACAACTCATATCATAAAAGTTAAGATAGCGAGCGAATCTGGATAAAACATTTTTTTATGTATTTTTAAGTAGCTAAGTTATTGCTTAGTTATTATATTAACTACTAATACATAGCCCGAGACTAAGCAATATTTACTGGTTTGTCATAATGTTAATTCGTTGAACTTAGGAATACCAAACTTATTTCTACCATCATGCTATATAAAAGATAGCTAGGTAGGTACTTCACGAGATTTAGATCAAAATACTTCCAGCAGGGTACTCCGCCGCTTTCAAATAAAAAATAAAACATTAAAAAAATAAAGAAAAACCATAAAAGCAGCCGTCTTGCGATGCGTTATCATTTTTATATGCTCACCCCCCACTCAACCCTTTCCACCCCCCACCCACGTGCACACATACAAGCAAGGCTATAAATGGGTTAAAGAAAAATGTGTCTACCTGAAAATCTACGATGCATTTTTTTTATTCCCCTCACATTTTCTTTGCTATCCGCGATTCTCATATCGCCGATATAAAACTGAAAAATACATTTCGCAACCCCAAACAAAATCAACCCTTATCTCCCAAACACAAAGTGCAGATTTCTTCACGGTCCCGTGAAAAAACAGAGCACTCATACACGAAAAATTCGCCCGCATACACAAGGAAACGTGGCGTTTAGAAAAAAAATAAAGCGCACACATATAAATTGTATGCAGTCCGAGAGGGATGCACTCTGAGTCATAAAATACGAACACTAACATAAAAACCGTTGCACACATAGCCAACACGACGAGGCCCGGACACACAGACGCTCGTGCGACTCGCTGAGACTACACACACATGCACCCGCGAAGAAAACCTTCCATGTATTGGAAAAATGCTTTTTCCTTGCACCAAGCTCAGGGAAGAGTTTCATAGTGAATACCTCGCGGTAAAGACTGCTGTGTCTAGTCCACAAAAAATTCCATCCAAAAACAAATGCATATTGAAAAAACTGAAAACTTTTTGCTGCAAAATAACTTCTTAATCGATTAAGCATGCTGGCCAGTTGTAATTCGAGGCATCCACCCGTTTTAAAAACTGAATCGGAGACAAAAAAGCGCGAAAACAGTGTTTCGAAGCGATTGAAATTAAAAAGAAAGTTAATTGAAAGTTTAAGAGCGTTAGTTAGGGCCACGTGGTTGCATTAGTGAATGTAAATGTGTTCTCTAATGAGTGTGTCTGTGTGTGCGTGTTGTCCTTTGTCCAACGTTTGCGTGTGAAAGACACGATGTTCGAAAATATCATTCTGTTACGAAATTGCAGTTTATTGTTTATCGATTTGTGGCGTTTTAATTAAAGTGTCATATTCTTATAATAATATGATCATCACATGACATCTTATAAGAAATCTTTTTGTTAATTAATTCTTTATTCTGATAAGAGAGTATTTCTTTAGTTGTTTGTTCCTATTATATGTTTACGGTTAAATGTTGATAATTATTTACGAAGACGTTAGCAAAAGCAAATTAGGGTTAAGACGATTCGTGAAAAATAATGAATGCGTTCCATAATTTTTATGTGATTTCAACATCTTTGCACGGCATTAAACATGAGAGTTTTTATGCAACTTAATAACAGCTTGTGTATCTTTTTCATTGTTTTTGTTAAATACTTACTTAAATGCTACTGCTGCCACAAAGTTATTCCCGGTTTGGGTATCTTATCCACTGTCTTATTAGAAACTTTACATAAATTCTAATGTCAACCAAGTATGATCGCATATCCAAATTTGTGCAGCGTTACAAATAATGTAATCAAATTTTAAATTATCTAACAAATATTAAGTCAAATAAGTCAAATTCACTGATTATGACCGAAAAATATACATTTCCGATTCATATTTGTTAAATACGTATTGATTTGTGTTCTTAAATTCATCTTGCTGACATTTTTCCTGAAAGTCTAACAGCTAAAACAAAACCCTCCTTTGGCGGGCTTAAAAATAGATATTAGGCCAAAGAGTCTGGAGGCTTTTTCACTGACACATTTCCAGTCTAACTTTGTCAAAGCCTAGATTTCTAGGTCAGGAAAGGTACAGATATAGGTAGACGTAGCTAGTGTCTATTTTTGTATGAAACATGAGGCAAGTGAAATATTAAAACACACAATTTATTTTGGGCATGAAATGTCTGCATGGCGATCGATTTCAGTTTTACAAGATTTTATTTCGGGTTTGTCTTTGAGAAATTAAGACAGAAAGAATTAGGTGTGTGGTTATATTTTATAGTACCTTATAGAATAAAAATAATAAAAAGAGTTACAGTTGTCATAATTAATCCTATTAGAAAGACATCATGCTTATGAAAAAATGAAAAATGTGCAAAACATTAAAAATCCAGTTTTTGAGATAAAAATATTTCTACATTATGGCAATGAACGATTTCTACGTACGTGTATAAAAAAAAACTCTTATTGTAACACTAAAACGGGTGTACGATGCCAAGAAATATACGGCCAATCAAAAAAACTTTACCAAAACACTAATCAAACCAATTTTACTGCAGGCACATCCCAATCCAACGATAGTTCCTAAAAATACCTAAATAACTTTAAATAGGAAGATATATTTATTTTTATTTCGAAATTATACTAACACTAGTGTATAGTTAGTGAGAAATATATTTGTAACAAAGTGCCAATTGAGATGTCGGTTACACTGAATACGAATTTTATGAAGAACCCTATGAATTTGCAAATGAAGAGAGAATTTGATGAATTTAACACTGATGGGGAAGCTAAGATAGATCAGGCTGATAGCAACAATTCTAGCGATGTCAATTCGGAGAATAGTGATCTTGAGAATAATCCTAACGAAGAAATTGCGAATACAGCATTAGATTACACTGAGAATGCGTTATCTCTCCAGCCAGTAGCAGAATTTATAAAGAAGGAGTTTCTTCCGGAGTTTGATTTCGGGAATCCTTTCCGAGGGCAAAATCTGTCATTCAAAGATGGATTCCAGACTCGGTCACCGTTCTTGCTTCCCACTCAGCTGTATAAGAGTTTTCTGGCCAGTCTTGGTAAGAGGAGGAGGAACGTTGCAGATTGCTATTCTCTTTACCCTCGGAATATGCTGTTTGGGACCAATGGGTTCGGGCTTGAAGCTTCCGACGATGAGAACAATGCTGACAGAACTTCTGCTTCACCAGATGAGGTATCTGTTATAATGGAAATATGCTTCATTATCATATAAGATTTGTAAAATGGGCATTTACAGTTTGAGATGTTGAGTATTCTTATTTGAATATAGTATGCTTCCATTCTTCTAGGTCTCATACTGTACTGTTTATCTTATACGAATCGTCATAATTGATTTTACACGACTGGTTATATTGCCTACGTACTCTAGTTGGTTATGATTTATCACTTTGCTAACAAAACGTTATGTTCCAAAGTTTATTACTACTTACTATGAATCTTATCGTTCGTTTTAAGATTTTCACCTAGATCTCTCAACATAATATCTTCTATCTCTCTTCTTCTCCACATCTGAACACACTGCCCATTGTTTCAGAAGGCGGGTGCATCGTCCGCGTTCGTCTGGAGCGGCGGGGGGGTGTCGGGTGCGCAGGAGCAGCAAGTCGCGCAGCCCGCCGCCGTGCCTACTGGTAAGATACCTTCTTCCTTAAACCTTAACTAGCCCGGCGTTTTCACCCACATAGAACCCGTTTTCTACATATCGCACAGGAACTATCAAGTTTTACCCTAATTAGTTAATTATTAGGTACTTTTCATCCCGGTTATAACTATCATGTTCCAAATCCAAATCGGTAAAGTAGTTTTGGCGTGAAAGAATAACAAACATCCATACAAACTTTCGCGTTTATATAAGTATGATTTAAGCACCTTTTATTATGTAATATCAGACGCTCGCGGGGGACGCATGGAATCTGACATCGTTCATAAACTTAACTCTAGGAAAAGCGCTGTCTTTTCATAGCTATACCCGAGATGATATGTTGATCAACAACCTATGACGTTGTGGATTTACGGCTTTGTGCAATTACCATTTCGAGACGTATCCTTAGGAGTAATTTATTCAATATGATTTTAAATTGCTTATAAAAACTATCAGTAATCGTATTGTTATCCTACGAGAAATAGAGATTCCACAAATAACATTCATTGTATGTTAGATTTTAAAGAAGTTTTTGAGCTCCAATTGGAATGAGGACGTTTATATTCTTCTTTTTCTAACCCCTGGCAAAAGAGAGTTCAGTTCTGTAGCCTTCACCAAGTCCCCGCTCGCGTGATGGAGTATGGCTCGTAACACCTCATAGTTGAGGTGAGGCCTGTGCCCAGCAGTGAGACGTATGTCTATATATTATTTGAGTCAGAGTATTCCTTTGTACATTTTGTGCTAGAGCCTAAAAATATGATAGAGGTACAGATCTGGGCGAGTAGACTGGGCCACAACTTTAACATTTGTTCGAATTTGAACGCGGCCGAAGTCAGGTGGCCGTAAGTATAGGCCGATGAAATGATAACTGTTTTTATGGTGATAAACCTTCCACCAGGCACGTCGGGCGGCGGCGGGGCCCAAGGCCTGGTGCACTGGATGTCCGTCATGGCGGAGCACATGGGGGGCGGCCACCACGACCCGAGCCACTACGCCTTGCCCCCATGGAACAATGGTGGTGTTGATGTGAGTACTAAAATTATTATAGGTTTTTTTCCATAACTGGTTACTACTTTATGGTAAGTACCTTAGATCAAACCAAAAAGAGGCAAATACAGTAAAAGAAAGTCGTGCGTGTTCCTATTAAACTGAGTCCAATGGACCTGTTCCGCTCCTAGTCGCTGTCAGTACAGCGAGTTGCTAATACCTGCGTGCGTGAGGCTCATTTGAATGTTGTCGATTTTAAGGACATACCGTATCATATTCTGTTTGGTTTGATCTAAAGTCAGTACTTAGCCTTTGGGTGCTTTTCCAAGAAAATGTGACGCTACGAGTCTATTGATTAGATATACCTAATTAATAATTAGCACTGTAGGATACGGCTTGTGGCGGCAGAACTTCGGTAGTAATACCAAAGTTAGGCAACCTAAGGCGCGGTCGTGGGATGGATGACCATTCCGGACATTTAAGTGACATCTATTCACAAACATCTTCGTGCTTTCGAAGACACGTTAACCTGTACATCACGGTGCCTTACAGTAGCATAGCTTATCATCAGTGGAAATGTTTCTTAGCAAAGCTTCCATATTCACGCAATATATCAGCTATATTGTATATATACCAGACTATACAGAGTCTGGTGGGAAAACACCCTCCAATACGCCTTCTGTGAAGTGGTGATAAGGTCAAATGTAGACGCGCACCACTCGGAATCCGAAAAAACTGTGGCACTTGTTATCTTATCTAGCCTGAAATACTACACGACTGAAAGCATTATTGCTAAAGCAGATTTTGATAAGATGGTGGTTGCTTAGCCATGTGGATTAAGGTCATATGCCCTTTTTTTATTTTTGCGGAGGAAACTATTTATGCATCGGGTAGGCATAAATAGTTTCCCCCGCAAAATTATCGGACTGCGGACGTCAGGATGACGTCCTTAGCAAAATACTAATAAAAATAATGTTACTCGTATAAGAGAAGTCGCGAAAAGAAAGCTAGCTAAATATGAATGAGACTCTATTTGTGCCCAAACTGTGTCGTCTATCTGTGTTTATAAATTATGTTCTGAATTAATTAGGTGTTGGAAACTATCTTTGGAGCTACCTATTATTTTCTCTTTAGAGATATTTTCTATATGAGATGATATTTCATAGTTCATAGAAAAATTAAGGCTTTTAGAAAAGGATCTATCACTGTAGCCTTCTCAGATCTTTATGCAGATAATACGTTATTAAAAGTTTTGATGATACAATTTTCTGAGATACGAAGAACACCGACATCATGAATGTTTACTTCTTCTCTTCGGCCATCACAGATGCTGTCAATGGTCGCGAGGTTATAAAAAGCCAAGTATTTTCCAAATACAACTGTTTCCATATGATGTCTGACTTGACATCCGCAGACCTCCGAGAGTCCGACGCGACTTGCGGACGATTATCGGATTGCGGTGAGGTTAGCAACCTCGTTTAAGTTTACCCACTAATACCTCAGAGTGCGACGGAGGTTCGCTTGACGCGTGCTCTCCGTCACCCCAGCGGTGGCCCGTGCCCTAATGCCCGCGGGAAACTCGAGGCAGGTTTAAGGTCAAATCCTACCAATAAGTTACAGGTTCTTCTTCTTCCTGAAATTGAAGAGCCTCGCTCTTCTCGAGCATTCGCCATTGTGTTCTGTCGTGCACTTTCTCCTTGACTTAAGTTATAGGTTATGTGATTAAAATTGGCTTAACACATTTTTAGTTCATATAAGCCAGGTCCAGACGTGATTTTCCTGTAAGAATCTTATCAGAATTTGAGGTACCTACTGTTTACAAAGTTAATAGTTCTTAATTTTTTTTAACCATAAATTTAAGAATTAACGGAAAACATACAATGAAAATGTTAGTAACTTTAACATAATTTAAGAATCAATTAACATACCAACCAACTTCAGAAGGCAAGTATAAGAATACGGTAGTCGTTCCCCCAAGCCTGTACTTAATTGCTGAACTTTAATGTTACATTTGATGACATTTTATGCAAATACCCACAAATTTCGACTATTATCTGCACACACTTGGGACATAGTTGTCTTTGACACATTAAACCACAAAGTGATGGAGATTTGTGTATTTCTCTCCCTGTAGGAATATCAATGGTTAAACGTGATAATGAT
This sequence comes from Pyrausta despicata, assembly GCA_963921415.1. Lineage (NCBI taxonomy): Eukaryota > Metazoa > Arthropoda > Insecta > Lepidoptera > Crambidae > Pyrausta > Pyrausta despicata. The sequence continues at coordinate 8,543,915 of OY992869.1, forward strand.
ACTGAAAATATTGATAATGTCTGAGATAGGGAGTTTATTTTTCTCATAAAATCGAAAGTTTGCAATGTGAATAGGTACTTATAAAGATAAAATTTTAAACTAATATGTAGTCTTGACTCTGTCTGTATGTACGAGTCACCAATGCCTAAATAAAGTGTATAAAAAAGACTTCGAACTTATGTGAATTAGCATATTGCGACAAGAACTACAGAATCCGAGACTCTAGACAGTGTAATGTTTTTTTTTTTTTTTTAAATTTGTAAGTCGACTCAAAACTCATATAAAAACGTTACATTATTCCTGATGAATATATATAAATAAATAAAATTCATTTATTTCGGATACCTGGCAACCATAATAATAACCACATAAAGATTTTTTAATGGTAAAATTAAATTTAACACAATGCATGAAATTAAAATAAAAATAAAAACAATACAATTAAAATAGTAAAATAAAATATAGCTATATATTAAATAACCGGATTCCACGTGGGCAAAGCCGCTAGCGGAAGCTAGTCAACATAATACTGAGTTGAGAATGCGCAAAGATGATGTGCTATCAATTATTGTTAGTAGGAAGCGATCTTAGCCCATTCAATGTTAATTTCTGAATGCTGAGATATATCTCCATTGTTTACACATACAGATAGTAGTAATAGTTTTATTAAAGGGCGTAATTTATCGTGTTTAGGTATAAACTATTATGTCAGAGCTATTACTTTGCTTAATTGTAGCATTAATGTGATTAAAACACACTTAAAGAAAAATAAATTGAAAAATTAAAACAATTGGGAGAGCCGCCTGTGGCATTCCGTTTTAATCTTTAAGTATGTTTTAATTTCACATTGCCTCGTTGGTGTAGTGGCAAACTTCGCATCTGCCTTACATCCGGAAGGTCCTGGGTTCGAATCCCAGGTCAAGTCGATATTGTTTCTGAGATTTTCTGTCATGAATTTCTCAAAAACAGCCGGAGTCGGGAAGTTGGCGGTGTTACATCCCCGTGCCTCGGAAAGCACGTTAAGACGTTGGTCCTGCGCCTGATCTCTCTCCGGTCATGTCGGATTGCCGTCTCACCGAACTTTGAGAGTGATGGAACAGTGAGTGCACCTGTGTATTGTGCTCACACTTGTGCACTATAATATCTCCTGCGCAGTTGGCTGATCTCTGTTGAGATTGGCCGCGGTGGTCGAAATCGGCTAGAAGGACTATTATTTCACATTTTTAAGAAATTTACATTGTAAATGCAAAAATTAAGTAACTTAATCAATTTGATTGTGAAAGCAATGCGAACTACAAATTAATTCTTAATAATTTTATCCCATTAAATTATTTTTAACATTAAAATTATACACTTTTTCGGTGTTAATTCGCGATTTTATTTAATTTTATTTATGGTTACTGTTGAGACTAAGGTGTTAAACTACCATCACTCAAGAATATTAAGTTACGGTCCTATCTACACAAAAAGAGTTCAATGTCTAGTATTGGCGTAAATAGATGAAAACAATATATTTCACTACATTTTTTGGAGGCCTTCTTACATAATTTGGCATTCATAGTCTTTGTCATTCATTATGAAAAAGAGAAACAAAATCTTACAAACAAAACAAGTACTTAAATTACAAAAAACAAATTAAATACCTGTGTTTTTTAAAGTTATTGACAGTATGACATCAAAGTGTGTATTAATTTAAGTTTTTTTGTAATACCACTGTTCTGATGCACTGATTCTGATATCGGTAAAACAAGTGAGTCAGATCAATGTATATGATGTATTTGTATATTAAAAAATATATATATGTAAAATGTTGCCAAGTCGAATCCACGGTGGACCGTGATCTCCTTGACTAGAAGCATCTCTCGATATATTGTGCCAAAAATCGTTACTGACATTTTTTTCTCACGTAAAATTTGCATATACTTCTCATAGGCCCGATCATTAGTAGACAAAGTGAAGAATAGAGATCGCGCATCGTATACTAAATAGACAAAACCTGTTTATAGATTCCGTACGCATCATTACCGAGGCATAGCGAATTGGCACAACCCTTATAATAAGGGTGTTAGAGTACAAAATGTGATCTATTTAAATTGGATATGCTTTTGATTCAATGAAAGTTTGTCGCCTGCAGCGTTGCAAAAATATGCAAATTTTTTTGGACAACCCTATTTTTATCATTACAAATTTGCACCTTGTTGCTGTGTATTTAGGGACGATATTTAAATGCGCAAACAATTTGTATGGGTGACACCAGAAATTGTGTCATATTTGAAACGGTTTAGGTATGATTTCGGGTGTTATAAGACGTAATTATTAAGATTATTTTAAAGATGACGGATTAGGTAAATTTATCGGGACACTTGAAGGAATCAGAGTATGTTTTGATTAATCATTCTCAATATATCGTGAGGTAAATTTGCATCGTTTAACATTGTTCTGATTTGCAATATTTTTGCATAAATACTCTGGGAATGGAGGGTTGTGGTCATTAAAATCGGATTTTTTTTCTTTTTTAGACAGTTGTGGGAAGTGAGAAGAAAAGGGTTGAAAACACCACGCACTGATTGTCGACAGCTGTTACGTACATTTTTAGTCTATCTGAATATTTATTTGGGTATGGATTTTAAGAGTAAAATGTAGTTTCAATATTAATAGAGCTTTTTTTATTATCAACAAGGAAGTGAACAAGTACTAGTTCAAATTAAGAATTATACACTTCTTCTTCTTATCCTCGTTAGTCTCGCTATAGCTCGAGAACGGCTGTATCGATTTTGCTAGTTGGAGGTTTTGAAATATTTGTGGAAGTTCAGGGAAGGTTTTAGACATAGAAAATTTAAAGAAAAGCAACAGGCAGAACAAAGTCTGCTGGGTCCGCTAGTAAATAATTAAAATTATTTACCCTTTGAGCAGAAGTCTAGTAGGTATCTTAATTGGTCATCTCTATTGACTGTGAGAATTAAATAAACCTTATTTAACCTTATATAATAATAAAAAAGTAAACGAACGGACTTAATAAAAAAATAAAAAATAAAATTCATTTATTTCAGACAGGGTCCATAATGGCAAAAATATTAACATTGAAATTTAAATCTTACAGTCATAATTTTGTCAAAGTTTTGGTTAGTCTATCAAATAATAATAATCAATGGTAACAATAATATTGAATGTCAGAATACATAAAAATTAAAATTAAAATCAAAGGATTAAATACAATTTGAATACAATTTAAAAATATAAAATTTGATACAAAAAAATAAATATTAATTAAATATTAATTAATAAATAATAATTAATGAAGCAAACGAATTAAAAATATATACGAATATACAACAACATCACATACATTGACCTAACTTCGTGGTAAGTGTTTTAAGCACTTGTGTTACAGAAATCAGAATCAACAGAGGCATTTTAAATAAACTTCAATAAATACATACATATAACACCCAGATCAGTACAAACAGACATGTTCATGCACACAAATGTTTTGTACAGTGCGGGGATCGAACCCGCGACCTCTTGGTTATTAGTCAACTTCTTGGCCATTACACCAAAGTGATTATTATATCTCATAACAACACGTAGGTGTACCTATGCCATTTCATTTCATTTATTTTACTTAAAATCCAAATTTACTTTGGGCACTTTATAACTATACTGTGTCGTGACTCCACTTACTCGTTCTTAACTTGTCAAAGAACTATTATTGTCCACTTGTCAGTCTTGTCAACTTCACTTTTATCAGTCCGCTCGACTGGACGTCGAATTTTTTCCGCCATTTTTTCGCTGCACGCACGAAATTTTCGTCACGCTCGAAATAACGAGAAAGCACATGGATTGCATTTGATTTTAGAGATACGTAAGATTAAATAAATGGGTAAACCCGTAATGTCACGCCATAAACGTTTTCTTAATGATAAACTCATGATTATATTATTAAAAACGAAACGAGAAAAAACCATTTGAAGTTAGATATGTTTTCATAGATGCACCGTGGAGCGAAGAGGGTAAAAGGAAACATGCAAACATGTTATATCTAAGTTTGAAAGAAAGAAAGAATTTATTGACGTGACAACGTTTTATAAATTGGTTTGCCGGGTGACACCTCAAGAAACTGCGTTACGCTGCTCCGCTCACGTTTCGCGCGAGAGAGACAGAGCGAGAGAGAGAGAGAGAGATAGGCATACACACTGGTTAATGTTGTACGAATGAATATTCACATTAAAATTATTTTACCACTCAGAGTCGTTGTCACGTAAAACTTTCGCTCGTATACCGACTTTACAGGCAACCAATTTTTTTTATTTGGCTTTTAAACATTGACCCCTACCTATGTCTTTTGTCAGCTGTCCTTAGCTTTATCTATTTGAAACCAATAGTTGACGGACTTTTTATGAACTATCAATACGCGAGTCTCCCATAGATTTTGTATGGCGATAATAATTTAGCAAATTATTCGAGCTAGTTATTCACATTCGTCGATCGGTGTACTTTTTGTGATTTTTTTTTTGATAGGGAAAATCAAATATTGCACACTATTTAGTCGTCACTCAATTCAGGTGTTAAATTTCGGGAAATGTTATTTTTATATTGATTTCTATTGGTGAAAAATATTCAATGTCGAAATTTGTCACTCCATTTATTAGACAGCTGTGTCATCGAAAATTTGTTTCTAAACCCCAACGAAAAAGAGGGATGTTATAAGTTCACGCTATGTCAAGGAAGTGCAATTTTTTCAATTTTTCGATTATAAAACTTATTTTATATGGAACTCTCTTATTGGCGGATCCAAAGAGCACTTGGCAGTTTTTTACCGTGTTAACTATAACTTGGATTAGCAGAATGAATAATTGATAACATTTGAAAACTCGTTGAACACAAACTCATTGGTATTTTTTAGGTACAGTCAGACAAATGTTGTAATTATTTTGGTTAATCTTTGTTATAAATATTGTAGTAATACTGTTTGGACGAAATAGTATATTTTTAATTTTGCAGTCACAGCCACATTTAGGTAAATGATCGACTTAAACAATTTTTTTATGACATTGATCGTTTTTAGTCCATATTTTACACATTTATGTGGGATTTTTTATGCAGAATACGTCAAAATTAAGTATTACTATTTTTTAATTCATTTTGAAATTTCCTAAGACAGTTTCGATAAAAATACAATTTCGTTTTTATGACTGATTTATTAACCCCTTCGCCGGGCAACAATCGAAGATTGTCTTTAATAACAGTCAACGTGTTAATTGACTCGTACTCTCATTGACAACAATAGTTCATATTTCACGACTAGACAGAAACACAATGCCACAACACCGACACCTCGCGAAATAAATAAAAAATAATAATATCTAAAGTAGATTTTTGAGTTACGACAAAAAAATTGCCAATATACACATTGTGTTGAGCCTAACGATATTTTGATGACTGCCTTGATCTTGCACAATAATGAAATAATAAAACGACGAGAGAAAAAAAGAAAAAAGTCATGAGCTACTGTTCGAGCCCAGAGGGGCGGGCCCAATATTTCTGGGACAAAAAACCTGTGAAATAATGCGGCGCTAACGCGGAGCTGGGATTTGATCAAGATTTACCTTTTTTTGCAGTTTTGAATTAGACTAAGATAATAGCTTTTGAAGCTACGAAAAATAAATAACACAACTCTTAATTTAAAAAAAACGTATTAATAATGTCACACAATGCATACTCGAATTAGGAACAAACCCAATTAAGACAACCTTATCAACCCAAGTAAGAAATAAATACACTATATCTTTTTTTTCTTCTCACATTTTTAGTTAGTTATTGATGTTAAAGTATGATTTAGCATTTAATAATACTTATTTGCCATCAGTTAGCAATGCATCTTCATTAATAACTTTCTTTATAATGGAATAAACAGTAGTCCACAGTTTCTCATAGGAAAAAATGAATCACCAAATCAGTCAACCGTCAAAATCGTGTTAAAAATTAATCGAAACTAAACTGGCATGAATAACGTTTTAATTACAGTACGTCAAAATCAATTATGCACGTTTAAATATTTGAATAAGATTTATTCTGAATCGTTTGTCAAAACTGCCTTGGGGTTTGAAAAACAAAACTATTTCTTTGTTTCCCTTTACCCTCTTCGCTCCACGGTGCATCTATGAAGACATTTCTAATTTCAAATGGTTTTTTCTTGTTTCGTTTTTAATAGTATGATCATGAGTTTATCATTAGGGTTCTCTATTCCTTGTGCCTCGAAATTTCACAGTTGATTAAGTAAGAATCAACGTTTTGTTGATCGATATTAATTTTTTAAACCAGGTGTGTCTCAAGGTTAAACTTCGAATGTACGCCTTTATGATTTTACGTATGCCCGTAGGCAAATTACATTTTAGGGTTTTTTTTCTAATGATCTGAAAGTGCAACGGTCAAAGCTGTGAAGCGTACCTATTTGTAATATTTAATTGTTATATTTTTATCTTTATTGTGTGTAAAGTATTGTCTATGCATTATTCAACTTTTCTTAGTTGGTTCTGATCGCTGATCTGACTCTCAAAGTATGGTACCTATGTATTTATTTTGTATCTTGATGGTTGAATTGGATTAGGTATGGAATTACCTAATTCCTTCTGTTTGGTGAACATGTTCATAGAGTTTTTTTTGATTTGATGTCATTTTGAAATAGCATTTCTTAGTAGACACAAATTTTATTATTACAAAAAAGTGAGACGTTTTAAAATATAATACCATTTTAAATATAATGGCTTCATAAGTATGTTATCTCTATAACAGTCTTGTCTTTTCGTATTTAAGACGAGGCCCGGTCAGCACTTTCCTAGTAAAGTTTTTTAGTGTCTAGACGTAATGTAATTGTGTAGTTTTTAAGTAGATACAGTTTTGTACAATCACCAAAAAATTACACCATTTATTTTAATGTTGCGATGTACTCTGTGGCCATACACCCATTTCAAATCATTCAAAACGTCTTGAGCATTTTTTCAACAGCTTACGTCAACCATAAAACAGTGCAAACGCCGGACAAGTCCCAGTTTTCATTCGCAAACTTAACCTCCACCGACGACAAAGCGAACAATGCCCACACGGTGGCCACAGTTCTGACAGCGCGGGGACGGCCGAGATTAATGACGTTTGTCTCATCGGGCTAATGATCCGTCGGCTAATGACGTAGGGTGTGTGGGCGGGACGGCGAACATGGGATTGATCGGTATAGACGATTTTTGGATTTTCCGGATAAGATGTAGCTTAGAATCTGCAGGGAAGTGATTGAGACTTTAGGTATGACCGATTTTACCAGCATGCAAACGTAGAAATGTACCCAACAGATTTGGGAAAAATGTGAAGTAAAACTAGATTTTACTCTTTTTTATCTGTATATGCACCCCGCCTGTATGCTCTCTGCTTGGATCTGTGGTTGACTGGTAGAGAAGGCCTCCGGCATTAAGTCTGCCACTGTATACAAGTTTGTGCAGATTTTTTTAAAATAAATAAATAAAATAAAAATAGACTGTATGTAGACTAAGAAGAGTACAACAAAGATTTATTATAGGTGTTATGAAAGAATTATGGTTTAATAGTTCATAAAAAGTTCACAGACATTGGCAGTAATACAGAAGGATACAGATAGATAAAAGCTTCATTAAACAATTCTTTAAAGTTAATACCGATACGATTTTATTAAATAAATGACAAAATTATTAAATATAAAATAATACACCTCAAAATAAAGCATACATACGAGTATAACGTGCAATTGCCATTAAAATCAATTAAATCAATATATTTCTGCAAGTAGACTAACAAGTAGCACTTTTACACGTCCCAACATATAAATTTAGCCTACCATCGCTTCGGGATAGTTTGGGCCAGGGCTGAGAAGAAGCAGCGCAAGAAACTCAGTCACTATTGTCATTGCCTCTTTTCAAATTTGATTTACACTATTTGTAATTGTTTACATTCAAACATTTCTATATATGTTTGTAATTTATATAATCATCAATTTTATAAAATTCCTTTCGTCATTAATACATCTTTTACAACTGCTTTAAATTTATCTTAAGGCAATGAAATTAAATGTTAATTTATTAAAAAATGATACCCATAAATGAGTGACCAACTTTACAGCTAATATTTATTTTTCCCAATTTATTGGTACGTCTGACATTCACATTTTCCTGTCCCACTTATCCCATAGCTTCGTACCACACAGTCACCCGAGTATTCTTGCTTAATGTCTTCGGTGTAAGGAAAAAAGTGGCATGTTTATCTTGGACCGAGTTTCGGCCCCTAATCGATTTACGGACGAGTCTCATTTGCCGAATTAATTGTGGACACCCCGGTCCGGCCAATTTACCTGTTTATTGTACGTGCCGATAGTTTCGAGTAATTGTTTTTGTGTATGATACTGTTTGTGTACGTAAAAGGTACACTGAATTATGTTTGCTTTTCTATAAAATTTGGTTTCTACAGAGTGGCCAGGGAGTTGACGTTTAAAACCAAAATTTAGGTGTACTTATCCAGTGCTTAGTCTAAAAGATTTTGAGAATTATTTTCATGTTTTTTCCTGAATATGTTTATTAATGCCCTTAATTAAGTAAGTTATTTTGTAGCATTGACAATGCAAATTTCTTTACAATGTGAAATTAAAACACACATAAATAAAAATGGACTGCCACAGATGGGACTCGAACCCGCAACTCTCGCAATCCGGGCTATTGCTTTGCTTATTTATTTAAAAAGGAACACCAACAGTATTCATATATATGTATATATATATTTCTCATCTTAAATTTAAACAACACAACCGTCACACTTACCCATCGGTCCTAATTCTTTTAAGTGCTCTTTAGGCTGCAGCCAGCCATGATTCATCAATATTGCGGTATGATACCTACAACGTCCCGCCTAGCCTGTGGCAGTCCATTTTCCTTAAGTGTATTTCAATTTAACATAGTAAACATAACCTAACAATATTAATTTTAACCCTAAAATAAAACTAAAATCGTATAGTTTGCGTCCAGAACCTAAATCCCAAACATTGAAGGCAAAATAAGTAATTTATTTCGTTTCCTACATCTTAACACTTCAACTTGAACCATGTTTCATTATACAAAAATAAAGCGGGCAATAATGGTATTGGCGTCCAATAAAAAAGTTTCTCTATTTACAACCTTCGAGTTTAGGACGGCACACTTCCACAAGTTCCGGTAGTCAGTACAAGGCCCTTGAGGTTAGACGTAGACAATCTAATCCAACTGCGTTTGCTAAGAAAAAGTTTGATTCCAAAAATAGGGAATGAGCAGTTTTGATCCTTTTCAAATCATGCTAATAACTGTGATTTAAGTGGCTAGCTAATCTCCACAGATTAGTTAATTATGTATGAAATTTTATAGCGTTGGATTTTTTTTTAGTATTTTCCTGCTTTTTAAAAAATATATATTTGTGAGAAAAAATCCTAAACGAGATTAAATTATGGTAAGATTTTGATTTCTCAAAATGTGTGTGTTTTCTCTAAATTAAACCTTTTTCTTTCTTTATAAAATCCACTCATGATGTTTGCACGCCAAAAAAAAAACAATGCTTATCAATTTCTTCAACTTATGACGATAATTAAAGTTGAAGTTTCTGCTGCTATGTTAACTAGGCGACTTGAGATTAGCTATCTCAAAGTCGTCGCTCGTCAAAAAATCTAGAAATTCCTGGATTCAACCGGGCTAAGCAGTGCAGTAAAAACATAAAGGACTGCTTCAATAGATCATCGCTGGCCGAGGCGGCATTATACTCGTAGTCAGTCCCAAAGATAATTAAATAAACTAGGTGTCATGTAGACGTCAACTTCAAAAGAAACATAAGTGTACTTTATAAAACTCCATAGTCAACATGATTTAGTGTAACGACTAGCACGCATGCTAGAGCTGCTTACAAAAAGCTCTCTTTTAAACTTTTGACTCAATAAAACTTTTGTCTAACAACTCGTTGATAGCAAATAAATAACATGCCAATACAATATTATGATCAGTGCCACAATGCAGTTCATATCTGCCTTATTACGGGGGTCGTAAATTCGATGCTCCGATCGGGCTTTGGGAATTTGTAAAAGGGGTGAGTAAGAAATTGGGGGTCGCCGGTATCGTTCTATTGATTTATATCGTAGACGATGATGCGATCTTGATACTTTATTCAGTACAGTAAGTTTTGTAGCATACAGAACAGTACAGAAAATATGTAAATCATTTCTGCTTAGCCCAAAAGTATGACTGGTAGGGAATGCCATACGGCGTTAAGTCCACTTTTTGTGCATAGTTATGTTGTGCCATGAAGCTTAAATAAATAAAATAAAAACACTACCTGGTTGACTTGAATTTAATTTTCAAAACTGTTATATATCAAAACTTTGAACGAAAAAAGGGAATGAAGTAAAGTTATGGGTTTCAGATAGCATAATCTCGGAAATCGTATAAGTATACTTAATTAACGATTAATTATTGCATTACCGATTTTGTGATTGCTATAAAAATTACGTTTTTCATAACCGATCAGGTGACAAAACGACAGATGGCCGTAGATCAATTCTTAAATTGAGTAATTAGATTATATATATATATAAATTAGATTATATTACTTTATGACTGTAATCTTGTTATATAAAAATGAATAGCAAAATGTGTTGGTAAGCACATTAGTCAAGAACACCTAAACGAATTTGACCAATTCTTTTTAATGATATTAGGTATGGGGATAGTTCTTACTAAGAAAAATATTAAAAAGAAACAAGGGGCAGGACAACGTCTGCGCGGTTCGTTAGTAAATACTAAATGTTTCAAACCTTAATAGTAACGAAATATTAAGAATGCTGCCTCCAGTTTAATAATAGTATGAAATAACCGAAATGCAGTCTTGGAAAGTTCAAATCTTCTTGATCCTTGTACAAAATCACACCGCTTAACTTCCATATGATGACAACATAATTTTAAGATCAATGGTACTACCAAACCGCTGCATATTTTTTGTCACTCTTTCTTCTCACCCTCACAGTTGAGATAGGTGCATAAAAAAGTATTAAGAAGATTTACTACGTCGTCCCATTGTAGTGTTTTTTTTTCGGATAATAATGCTAAAGATAAGTCAATGATCGTTAGTAGCTGTGACAAAGCAGTGAACACTATTTTAGTTTTTTCTTTTGCTGTTTTTTTTTTATTATTTGTAACGAGATGAACGTGTGATAATATTAAATTTCTTCAGCATTTTTATCTGATTAATATCTATCTAAACTAACTTTTACCCGCGACTTGATCCGCATTATGTAGTTTTTTTGGAAGGCGTAGTTTTCCCGAAATACCAATTTTATCCAAATATTTATCTGTGGTAATTTAGGGGTGAAAGCGATCAGATTACCCGGAAAATATTTTATCCCATGGGAATGCGTTGTTTTCTCGCGGCCAAAAGTAACTCACGTCCTTTCTTAACTCTCAAACGATGTCCTCATTAAAATCTGTTCGTTAGCTTAGGCGTTAAAGCGATCGGCCCACTTGAATTTTCTCATGGGAATGTGTCATTTTCCCGCGGTAAAAAGTAGCCTATGTCCTTTCTCGGGTATCAAAACATCTCTGTACCAAATTTCATGCAAATCGGTTTAATGGTTTCGGTGTGATTAAGTGACATACAGACAGACAGAGTTACATTCGCATTTATTATACATATTAGATTTTATACCGACAACTTAATTGATTGAAGAAGTAAGAAAATACGGATTTGGCTGTACTTTACAAAATATGCACTGATAAAATATTTCGCCATCTGCGGTTGGATTGATGGTTGATGGTCAGATTATAATCAAAGGTACGATTATCATGCATTCGTTCTTTTTACGCACGGTAATTCGATGTAGTTAGATAAGCCTATATATATATGGTGTATAATAACAGGGAAAAAAGGACACTAGGATCAATTAAAAACCCATGTAGAACAACGCCTTAGCTCTGGCGAAAGTCTGTTTCATACATTTTTGACATATTCTGTCTGTGCAATTTAATATAAAGGGACCTATAAAGGGGAAGGAGTTTTTTCAGGTGTGTCTAACTTTCATGTACTCCGTTAGCCAATTAGCAAAATCTCTGCCCCGTTGGTGTAGTGGCAAAGTTTCTGCCTTACATCCGAGAGGTCCTGGGTTCGAATCCCAGGTCGAGCCAAAATTGTTTCTGAGATTTTCTGTCATGAATCAGCTCGGAGTCGGAAAGTGGGCAGTGCTACACCTGTGCCTCGGAAAGCACGTTAAGCCGTTGGTCCTGCGCCTGATCTCTCTCCGGTCATGTCGGATTGCCACCTCACCGAACTTTGAGTGTGATGGAACAGTGAGTGCACCTGTGTATTGCGCTCACACTTGTGCACTATAATATCTCCTGCGTAGTTGGCTGATCTCTGTTGAGATTGGCCAGGAGGAATATTATTATTAGCAAAATCATAATAAGCTCCGACCCAAATATCATTCTTCACCCTTAAGCTATGTACACACAATTCCGTTTAAACGGGATGAGGTATATAAGTCGGTCTGTCGACAGCCTAAGACGGATGGCTGGAAGTGTCGGTTTCTTACGACGAATTCTTGTCCAATTTTGGGGTATCATGAATTTATTTTTGCAGTTGCATACAAATGGTATTTATAGAAGTTTATCAAAATTTACAGTTGGTTTTACACTTTAGGTTTACATTGGTATAAGTTTTCAGTCATCTTATATTTTTAAAAGGTACTTATTCAGTGTAAATAGATAAAAGAACAAACGTCAAATTACGTCAAAGAACGTCTTAGATACTCGTACAAACTAACGTATGTAGTAATTTGAAATATGATATGATCTTCATACAAAACGTCTTAATTATCTAGGGTCAGATCATATTTTTATTTTCTTACTTTAGGAAAAGAACAAACAAAAATATAGCAAAATCGCATAAGACTTAGAAATCAATTAATTATCCCTTTTTTTCGATTTGTTAAGGCTCTCTTTTGCTTTTTAAATTTACACCTTCATAAAGCTTAATATAGAGATATAGGCAATCGCCCGCCGTGCGCAAAGTGCGGGTTCGGTAGTGCCGCCGGTGGCAGTACATTTTTCTTTAAATGTGTTTTAATTCCACATTGTAGTTATCTATTCGTCATTCTGAAACCGCCCCGGAGAAGGTGATTATTAGCCAGCGTTTTTCGCACAATTGATTGCTCACTCCCCCACAGCGTCGGGTAGTTTGTTGTATCTAATTATTGTGCATGGTTACACACAAAAAGAAATATGCTTACAAGAGAAAAGGTATTATTTACATGATTTTATCTGTCTTACTAAATCGCCTGTGTCAATCCTACTTATATTATAAACGCGAAAGTTTGTAAGTATGGATGTTTGTTACTGTTTCACATAAAAAAAACTACTGTATGGATTTTAATGAAATTTTATCAGAATGTAGCTTAGACATTAGAAAAACACAAAGGCTACATTTATAAAGAATGGTTAGAAAAAGGGTTTCCACGCGGGTGAAGTCACGGGCGGCCACTAGTATTATAATTTTATAACCCTTCCAATTATATACATTTTTCCCATATTTTTATACCTATAGTTATAAAAATGTTAATGTGAGAGGAAGGTTTATAAACCTTATTCTTGAATCACTCTACGTTTGTGACAGACCTACAGAAATTAATACGTAACGAAAACAACACAAAATATCAGATAAACTTACGACACCTCAGATGTCCACACACCCCATCGTGAGTACGAATGTGCCCATTCAAAATGCTTAAAACTTAAACACCGATTACAAACGTCCCAAAAACGTCTCGCCGGCTTAGGGGTGGGTCACCACGTTAATCTCTGGAGCTATCCGCGAATCTTTCCACTCCGCTAGATTGACGTTAAGCAACCTAAGCGATGGATACAAATGGATCGGTGACCGTGCCTGTCAAAAATGTGTCGCGTGTGTTACTTACGGGTCTTAGTCGGGATGTGTTGGCCCCAGTTGGCCCTTATATAAAGTATAATGATTCTATGGCGTCGTAATAGAGTTTCAAATAAAATATGCTCGTGAAAAAACTATACGGAGTTTAGAAACATTTGGGAGCCAAGCTAAACTGGTAGAGGTTCAAATTAATTTAATATAAATATAAATAAATATTTCACAACAATCACACCAATTCTCTAGTCCCAAATTAAGTTACGAGGCTTGTGTTATGGGTACTGGACAACGGATAAACATACTTAAATATATATTTTTTTGTAAATAAATACATATTATACATAGAAAACACCCAATTACTGAAAAGTAAAATATTTATCCGTCAGAAACTACTCAGTCCTGATTTCAAACAAAAACAAAATCTTACGTCTCAGAGGGAAGTAGGCAGGTCAAGTCCCGCCTGTGGCAAGTCAGTGGCAGTTGTTTACTAATTACATATTTTCTAAAATCTACTCAGAGACTACCCTGCGACCTAGTCCCACCTGATATATTTCCATGACACCCTGAATTCTATCAAAAAATATTTATATGTCCATAGTTTTTAGGGATAGCATAGCTTTCTTTTTGTGAAATAATTTTAAAGATCGGTTTAGTAGTTCCCTTAATTACCTCTTAAAATGGACATCTTATTAATTGCAGTGTGTATAAGGTATAGTATGCCGTTTTGTCGTCTTATGCTAATAAGTTTTTTTTTCTTTATTTGGGATTGCAAACAACTACATACTATATCGTGGTACAATATTTTAGACTTATGTCATAATTAATAAACATCCACATATTTTAACAAATACAAATTAAAAAAAACTAATCGGACGCGAAGCGACCAACAGCCAACAAGTAAAATGTGTGGAACTACTATAAAAAATGCTCAACTAAATGAATTTACGTGCTAAATAAAATAATAAGTGAATAATTAGCTACGATATTAAAATAATAATAGTCTCCAAGCGTATTTTTTCTTATGGTGTCCAATCTCAATAGCAAATTAATTGTATAGTGCCCAAGTGGGTGGGTGGTGCACTACTGGGTGTGCTTATAGCGAAAAGTATTAAATAAGAAGGGGAGAAATCCACAAGATATCATTCAGGACCTAACGACCGCTCCGTCCGTCAGACGCGTTGGGCTGTCACCATGACAGGAATCTGGAGATCTGTCACTGTCACACACGATCGAACGATAAGCTGGCATGGTGGTGTAATGTTTTTCTTAAAACGTATTTTATTTCTAACTAGCGGCACGTCCCGGCTTCGCACGGGTGGAAAATCATTTTATTTTTTTACATATACACGTACAATATAGCCCTATGCCGACTACACGTCACTCAGCGCGCTATGGAAAGGTCTATGTTGGGGATCTCATTAAGGGATAAGATCCGAAACGAGGTCATACGACATAAGACTAAGGTAACTGATGTCGTCCAAAAATGTAGCAAGCTGAAGTGGCAGTGGGCTGGCCATGTCTGTCGCAGAACCGACGAGAGGTGGAGCAGGAAGGTTCTTGAATGGAGACCACGCTTAGTTAAACGTAGTGTGGGACGCCCCCCGGCTAGATGGACAGACGACCTGAAAAAGGCAGCTGGTAGTGACTGGATGCAAAGGGCGGGAGATCGTGCGCTGTGGCGCTCCTTGGGGGAGGCCTATGTCCAGCAGTGGACTGTAACAGGCTGATATGATGATGATGATGATGATGATAGCCCTATGTTCATCAGAGATAATGTAAGATTTTTATAGTTTTTTTTTTAATCTGTCGTGTAGTTTCGGAGACTATACAGTTCAAACAAACATTCAATTTTTTCTTATTTATAATATTTGTGTCGTTATGTAGTTTCGCGTGCATAGTGTTGAATCAGTTAGTGGAATTTTTAGATGCGTTTGTTTTAAATGTGATTTCAATACGTTATAATACCTTTTGAGATGATTCAGATGCAAAAATAAATTATTATTAGTCAAAAACATTGCATGTTAGTATGTAAAACGAAACACAAGAAGATTGATGCTTACCTCAAACGGAAAACTTTTGAGCAAATCCAAAACAGCGGCATAAAAAACCAAAGGGTGTAAATCCCTTTGGTTTTTTTATGAACGACGAGGTTGAGTGGCGTAGGTACCGGTGTTTATGATGTCGCAATCTCTGAGGTACTGAATTCGATTCGAGACAAAGAATAACTTTTTTTGCAACGCGTCAGGGTATTAAATTTCACTACATTTTTCTTTAGCTACTCACCTTTTTATCAGAGCGAAATTAACATAGATACATTAATTGATTAAAATACCATAGAAAAGACCATAATTGTTTCAACCGTCAGTACCTACCCGCAAAAGTCGTTACCGTCAGTCGGTTTGTGTCAAAACAGATAATCGGACTACCCTCGTTTGGCTTGACAAATGGCTTCGGCCAAATTGAGCGGTGACGGTTAGTGGTTCATTATTATTTTCCGCCATTTTCTTTTCCGTGATGGATGCTTTTTGAAAAAAGAAAATTGTCTGGAGAGAAGAGAGTTTAGAACAATATGTTGTTACTAAGTTAAATTACATTACATTACTTGAGTATATACTTGAGTTACATTGTTTGTTTTTCCTTTTTACTTTATTTTCTCTGCTTGGACCTATGGTTGACTGGTAGAGAACGCCTTCGGCATTAAGTACACCATTGTATACATGTTTGTGCAGAACTTAAATAGATAAAGTAAATATTACGAGTAACATTATGGACCTAAGGCAATAGAGATAAAATATATTAGGTGAGTTGAGATTATAATATAATCTCAACTTCTCAACTAGGTTTGGATATTATCCTAACCTACCTTCCCATTTCCAAAAATATTTTCAAGCCCTTTTCAAATGTAGTTATATTTTTATAATAAATGAGCGTCATTTAACGCGGAACAAATAATGATGTATCTATTAAAACAAAAAAAAAACAACTCAATAAAGGCACGGATAAAACAGTCTGTGGTTGTAATTTAAACTTATAAAAAAACCTTATGAACTTGAATACATAAAAAAATAACTGTAAAAATATGATAAAATTGTTGCAAAAACTTGATTTATTTGTTTGAAACGTATTAATTATTCAACATGATCAAAGGATACAATTACAGTCGGCTCATACATGTAAAGACCGATTTATGTCCTAACAGAAGTCTGGAATATTCAAATTTTTAGCTTTTATAAATAAAGTTTATCTATACCAATGTTACCAGAGGCTACAATTAAATATAAAGATATAACCAACAAAAAGATAACACAAAAATAATAATTAATCACTTCTCATACTCATAGACCCAAGTTCACCAACTTTCAAATGGCAGATTTGCAAGTAATCAGTTAGTTCATATCAATTTCAGTCCTCAGTACTTATAACCATGTTAAAAATGACACTAGCTATTGGTTTTTGTCATTTCAACCCTTTCACATACACTACTTTACCGTTTGTTAAAGAACATTTGACGACCACTTTGGTGTAATGGTTAAGAAGTTGACTATTAACCACTTGGTTAATAGTGGGTTCGATCTTCGCACTGTATAAACATTTGTGTGCATGAAAATGTCTGTATGTCTGGGTGTTATATTATGTATTTATTTAAGTTTATTTGTTATACCACTGTTGATTCTGAAATCTGTAACACAAGTGCTTAAGCTACTTACCACGGAGTCAGATCAATGTATGTGATGTTGTTGTATATTTATTTATTGTTTATTGGCGTAATCTGTATTTACCGTATTCTAGTTTCATTCTAAATGTAAACTAATATTATAAAGATGAAAGTTTTGATTGTTTGTTTGAATATAATAGGCTCCGTTGTTTGAATATACTACTGGATCGATTGAAAAACTATATTTTACCATTAGAATCCTACATTATCTTTGGTGAACATTAACTATATTAGAGAAACGTGCAAAGCCGCTAGCGGAAAGTTAGTTCCAAATAAGTAGACATACGTAAATACTTAGGACGTATAAGAAGCAAAAATTCGTCAAATTGCAAGCAGAGAAGGCGTGACCTGCCCGTGACGGTGACTGATGTACCGATTCGGATGCGGTTGTCGCCCCAGATGCCTGGGGGACGGATTAACATGATGACGTTGATGGCGTTATTTTGTCTGCGATGGGATTTTTGTGTGAGGAGATGATAATTAGTACTGAAATGAGGAATGGCAGTTATTGAGGTAACTAAGAAGGTACGAATTCAACTCATCTCAAAGTACTTGAGTAATTTGCTATAAGTTTGTAGTCTATCATAGCTGTTCTGGATGCTATCATAGAAATATATTACTGCCCGCTCACTTGTAGGATTAATCTGTAATTAGCCTTAATATGTAATGACAAATAATGATGATTTCCAGCAAAAAAGTTCCTTTAACTATGAGTAAGAAACTAAATAAAAAAATACTTTAAGCCCATATAATGTTTGTGTCATCATGACAGTTTTTACAGTTTATAGGAAAACTATATAATAGACATATATATCTATATACATATTTTGCGTTTCGAAGATATGTATCAACTGCACCCATTGTCATCGTTCTGTACGACCTCTAGTAGACTGGCTTAAAAATGCTTTTAGCATTAAGTCCACTCATTGTACTTATCTTGCGCAATAAAGTTTAAACTAAATCAATGAATATGCCATTGAACTTTGTTCTTGCAAATTACTTTAATAATTTTCAAGGAATAGGTGGAATCGAGTTACCAGTTACTCTTTATATTGACAATGAATGACACAATTTTGCCATTTTTTTATACTTCTTCATTGACTTCATTACACATAAGACTGCCTATTTCTGTGCCATACCTTAATGACGTCATAAACTTTAAGCTCCCAAAAGCTATGAACTTTAGAATCGAACATAAAACCGGTCTGTTATTGATTATCTATACAATGTTATTTCAAGACCGACAGCATAATATTTTACTACCCAAGACGGCACTCACACAGCGAACATACACACACATGTACGAGCACGCACACATGGGGAAGTTAAGAAAAATACTCGTGTCGCGGGTTTTTCTTTGGAACAGAGCAGGTGTGGAGACGTTAAAGTTTTCAGCGCAATATTTTTGTTATAAAAATAATTTTTCACTCGAAACGTCTCTCGCGGGAAATGCTCAGATTTGAGTGCGCTTTGAATTTCAAATTGTACATGAATTATGTTTCAGTAATAGCAAATGTTTATAAAAAGAAGAAACCCTAGTGTTAAGGAGTCTAAATGTGTTAACGTACATATTATAAAATATTTGCCGAGGCAAGCTTAAACAAGAAATGGCTTGTAATTTACAACCCGCAAGAAAAAATCCTTTGTCATACGTTTCCCTCTCAACTTCCATCTTTTTGTATAAATTACAATATTTTAAACTTTTAAAACGACTCCACACCACCGAAAGCCTTTTCCCTACACGTCTCACATACATATACGTCTCTCCCTGCGTCACGTCAGCAGCCCTCTCCCTCTCACATATTGCGTAAGAGGGAGAGGCCCACCGAGTTTAGGACTAACGTTTTATATGTTGGCCGGGTCATGGATATAAAAATCGTTTTTCCAACATATATATACATGAAATGTATGTAAGTACCGTTGTAACGGCATCGTAGAAAGCATTAGGATTCTCCAATAATAGAGAATTATGGCTATTGTGCGCCATTTTAAAGATTATATGAGTTTTCTGATACATTTTTCGTTTATAACTCAGGTGGTTTGTTTAGAAAAGTTTTATTTTCACACCGGAAAACAAAAGATTTGTTCCAATAGAGGTCAGTAGGCTCTGTAAAGGCAGGCTGATTTGTATTGCTTTATTTGGTTGACTTCTTATACTGATATTCGGTAGAAATAGACTGATTCTTAACAGATAAAGATAAAGTGGCGTTAAGTCCACCTTTTGTACAAACCTTATTGTGCAATTAAGCTTATATTAATAAATGTAGGTTTTGATTCTATTGTATCTACCCTCAGATCGTCTGAAAGTAGGTCTAAGATTTTTTTATAAATTGAAATGAGACACTTTTTACCGATTATTGACCAACCGAAAGTCCTCGCAAGAGAACGTCATTTTCTTCCTCGTATGCTCCGTGAGGCTATTGAAATTAGAAGAAACCCTAATTTTAATAGAGAAGATGGTTGGAAAATTTCACCAGCTTGGGATCA
This sequence comes from Pyrausta despicata, assembly GCA_963921415.1. Taxonomy (NCBI): domain Eukaryota; kingdom Metazoa; phylum Arthropoda; class Insecta; order Lepidoptera; family Crambidae; genus Pyrausta; species Pyrausta despicata. Next base: position 8,564,073 of record OY992869.1, read on the forward strand.
TGTTTTAGCCAAGACTCAACTTTTTACTTGAACGTTTGTACTTGAGCGATATTAAAAAAAGAATTTGACTAGGGGTACTTAAAATGAAATACAGAACACATTCCACTACTTTTTAGATTTTGTATGTTTGTCTGTGTCTCTGTTTGTTCGTGTATATGTACGCACATCAGCTGAAAATGGCTAAAGAGATTTAAATGAAAACGTTACCAATCTGTCAAGAAAACTCCCGGCCAGGTTATAGGCTACAATTTATTTTGAAGATCTCTGAGGTGAGGTGGAACCCCAGCAGCTCAGCTTAAATTTAAGAGTTATAAACATGACGTCATAGGAAAAATTGTTCATCATGACAAGTTTTTTTCATTCCCATTACAAAAATGAAGATCTGGAATACCTGATGTGACCCAAACACCCAGCTAAACTGTTAGAAGTATAAATATACTGCTTTAGGAAAAGTTGTTCAACGTAACAAGCAAATATATGTAGGTACATGCAACAAAAATGAAGCTCGGAATATTTGATGCTGAACCCTCGCAGCCCAACTCAATAATAAAAGGTATAAATATGACGCCTTAAGAAAATAAGTGTAGCGTGACGAGAACTTTCTGTCCCCATATCAAAAATGAAGATCTGATGTGACACGTCGGCAGCCCAGCTATCTATACCGTAAGGAGTAAAGGAGTATGAATAGAGAACCTCGGAAAAAGTTGTTCAACGTAACGTAAAATTTCAACAACACCTCGTACAAAAAAATATATACCTACTTAAGATCGGTAGTACTCCACAAAAGTAGAATGTGGAACACTAGCAGTCCAGCTTAACAGTATGAGGTACGAACATAACGCCTTAAGCCCTTCTGTTGATATAAGGAAGACAAACTTCCATAAGATAGTTTAATGAAGTTGTATTGAGGATGAAACTTTAAGTAAACCCCAAATGTTGGCGAACGAAGTTTGCAGGCGTTAGCTAGTAACTAGAGGTATATAAAATAACAGTCCGTTTTGTCCAACAGCATTGTCAACAGAAAGATGGCCTGGAATACGCCGCGTGGTCACGGCCACGGGGCGCCATGGCCATCAAGCAGGGCTACGAGGTGAGATGTAGTTGCCTTGTCTCTAAATGTAGTTGTCTTGTTTCTAAATGTAGTAGTCTCGTCTCCAAATGTAGTTGTCTTGTCCTAATGTAGCCATCGTAGTTCTTCAATGTGTATCGAAGTGGTTATGATTTAAGATAATGTGTTGAGTACGCCACGTGCCTTGACGGCCACGGGGCACCATAGCCATCAAGCAGGGCTATGAGGTGAGATTTAGTTGTCTGGCCCTAAATGTAGTCATGTAGTTATCGTAGTCTCTCAATGTGACCTTTGTCTCAAAGTGTAGTGGTTGTAGATGAGGTGTGAAATACGCCGCGTGGTTATAGCCACGGGGCGCCACGGCTTTCAAGCAGTGCTACGAGGTGAGATGTAGTTGTCTCTAAATGTAATGTAGTCTCAATGTGTAGTGGTTGTATCCTGGTGTGAATACGCCACGTGCTAACGGCTACTGGGCGCCATGGCCATCACGCAGGGTAACGTGGGGAGATGTAGTTGTATTGTTATCCCTGAATGCAGTTTTTTGTTTCTGTGTCTTAGCTGTAGAGACTGACAATTAAAATTTAATGAGTTGAAATGTAATAATCGAACCTTTGTATATAAATATACAGTGTGTCCCTGGATAAAGTGCAATCCCGAAAGGGGATGAAACTAGACCATGAATCATTGACTAGAAAAATATAAAAAAAAATATAAAAAATTATTGTAGGATTTATTGGTATTTTAAGATTTTCATGTTTCATTAAGGACTCTATGTACAAAAGTATTGATTTCTTCCAAAATAATGGGTCTATTTCTTTGAAATAAAAAAAACAGTATGCCTAATACCTGGCGATGACCATGAAATAATAAATAGTCCACAAAAAAGTAACTATGTATCTTGGGTAAAAAAATGTATTTTTATGAAAAAAGTGATTTTTTTAGACGTTTATTTAAAAAAACTTCAAATTACTAAAAAAATGTGCCCTATAACTATGTAATTTTATAGCTTACTTTTATTCTTTACCATTTTAGCTTCCAAATAAAAAAAGAAACAATGTTCTAACTAAAAAATTGGCTAGGTAGGAGTTATTTAGATTTTAGTAGGTAATAAAAGTCAGACTTTAATCACAATAACTTTATTAATAAAACTAGCGGCCGCCCGCGACTTCGTCCGCGTGGATGTTAGTTTTTTGCGACCGGGCTTCATACAAATTCGCAACCCCTATTTTATCCCTTTGGGGGCAGAATTTATCATATGTAATATTATTTCTATCCTTCTTTACCTTCCAAGTAATGTTGAGTCAAATAAAAAAAAGTCCCATTAAAATCGGTTTAGTAGATTCTGAGATTCAATTTCCTGCCTGCCCCCTAAGTTCATCGGCGTGGTTATTTATATCCCAGTTTACTCTCCAGGTGATACTGAGTCAAATAAAAAAAGTCCCGTCAAAATCGGTCCAGTAGATTCTGAGATTAGCCCGGACAAACAGACAGACAGACAGACAGACAGACAGACAGACAAAAATTTTAAAAATTGTTGTTTTGGCTTCTATTACGGTAATTAAGACCCCCTGTAACAATTTTTCATAAAAATCTTCAATGTACAGAAATCGATCTTTTACAGTCTTATTATATGTATAGATTATCCGTAATTTACAATTTTGCATTTTTATTTAATGCATTAAATGTTCAAAATGGCCTCCTCGATTTTGAATGGAAAAAACGGTGTCTACCTGCACGGTAACACGATTAGGCTCCACTTTAAACGTTCGTAGATAGCGTGTTTTTTTAGTTAGAACATTGTTTTTTTTTTATTTGGAAGCTAAAATGGTAAAGAATAAAAGTAAGCTATAAAATTACATAGTTATAGGGCACATTTTTTTAGTAATTTGAAGTTTTTAGGGTTCCGTACCTCAAAAGAAAAAAACGGAACCCTTATAAGATCACTTTGTTGTCCGTCTGTCCGTCCGTCCGTCTGTCAAGACCGTTTTTCCCAGGAACGCGTGGAGGTATCAAACTGAAATTTCTATATGATACTTAGGTCTACTGTCTCTGGAAGCTGTAGAAAAATCAACCTTCTAGGACAACGCAATCAAAAGATACAGCCATTTAGACCGCAAATTTCCGCAAATTTTCGAAACTCGCACGGGAATCAAAACCTACAGGGTACTTCCCGTAAACTTAGAATCTTGAAATTTAGTACGAAGTCACGTCTTATAGTACAGATATAGGAAAAATTACGAAAACCGTAAATTTTCAGTTTCATCATATAAAAAAATACATTTTTGAAAAATATTTTTGACAATTTTGAAAATTTCAAAGTTACTACTTATCTACAGGTTTGTACGGAACCCTCGGTGCTCGAGTCCAACTCGAACTTGTCCGGTTTTTTTAAATAAACGTCTAAAAAAATCATTTTTTTCATAAAAATACATTTTTTTACCCAAGATACATAGTTACTTTTTTGTGGACTATTTATTATTTCATGGTCATCGCCAGGTATAAGGCATACTGTTTTTTTTATTTCAAAGAAATAGACCCATTATTTTGGAAGAAATCAATACTTTTGTACATAGAGTCCTTAATGAAACATGAAAATCTTAAAATACCAATAAATCCTACAATAATTTTTTATTATTTTTTTTTATATTTTTCTAGTCAATGATTCATGGTCTAGTTTCATCCCCTTTCGGGATTGCACTTTATCCAGGGACACACTGTATATATCTCTCTCGACAATTAAACTATGAGTTAACATGCCGTCAGTAGCTAGTATCTGAAAATATAGTTATCGTGGCTAAGTGTATAAGCTTAATGGGTAGTATTTGTAGTCTGAAAATAGCTGTGAAACGATATGCAGTTATAATCTAATAAGTAGAGAGTATTTAGTTTGAAAATTTACTTTGAAATGAGATGCAGTTGGTCGCTTTTGAATCTGAAAAAAATATTTTAGTTTCTGTCTCTATTTGTTGTAATTTCAACAAATTCGTTAACTTCGTTGACATGCATTCGGTAGTGTTTGTCTTTGAATGATGGGTTTTTAGCCTTTGTTTCAAAATTTTAAATTTAAGAAATTTTCAAAGCTAGAGTGAACAGGCATCTTTTAGGTGAGCTCGCTCCATCGTAGACTTAGTGTTTGCCTCGTTGGGCTTAGTCTTGGGTCAAGAGCGAACCTATCCCAAATATAAAATGAAACAAAAAAATATAGACGTCTTACCTTTTTTTGTCCGATTTTTTGTTGATTATAATTGAAAAACATGGTATGAGATGCTGTTGGTAGCTTTTGACTGTCTATTTTACTCTTGAAGTCGTTTTGCAATCTAACGATGTGCAGTGTCAATTTAATTTAAAAAGATTGTTTTTCTAAGAGTTTTTAATTGGAAACCTATTGAATAAATACGGTACTTGCATACAGAAAAGTTTTTAAAAACACCTAATTTCTCAAGAGCCTAAGATGGAACTCGTGATTGTCATAAATTTATGACCACGGATACACCGCAGGGGCGTGAGAGTTGCAAGGGACGTTGTCAAATGATGCTCTTTGTCATAGGGTAGTGATGTACCCCTCAAGTTGGGACAATCAGTGTGTGAAGAATAGCCAAGTGTTGCGTTCAACGAACTTTGGAAATTTGCTAAGTTTACAGTTTCTTCAAATGTACGAATAAAATTCTATCGGACTCGATATTTGGACCTGAGTTACGTCCTCGTCACCATAGCACAAAGCTAACGCTTAGTTTGGGGCTGGGTAATTGGTGTGTATGTTGAAGTAGTATATATTTATATATTTTATATTTATATATAACACCTAGAGTGTTATTCCTATTTCATGATGAAATAATTAGCTGTGTAACTTTAACATAACATTTAACTTTTTTATGCAACCTTATTTTAGCTTTATTAGGAGACAGATTTTAGATTGTCCACTAAAAATAAGATAGTTATTTGCAATAACTATAAATAAAGGGTGGAACATAAGAAAGGTTTAGAAATCGTGCAGAAATATGTAGTTGCAAGGATTCAGTTGTACACAAAAAATCCGTCTACAGCGCTTAGCTGAAAACTAATATTTTCTAACTTACTGCACCGAAGCAATAAGCCAAAACATTTCATCACTTAAACCAAAAACTCGGATAACCCTAAAACGCGAAAGTGGGTCGAAAAATACCGGTGTTTGTCACCGAAGCAGTTTGCGTCAAAAGTCGCCATTAACGTTGGATAGATGGCGGTGTTGTAAAGAATCCCACAGAATGCACGCTGGTACGTTGACGACGCCTTTACGGCGCTTCGTAAAAGTATTTGGGTATTGACCTGTTTAATGTCTTGTTTTGTTAGGACGTTTACATAAAACTTTTGCTTTAGTTTCATAGTGTATTTTTATGTATAATGTCAATAGGCTAAAAGTAGGCTACAACTTTAAAAGTTATTATATGTACTACATAATATATTCAAAGGCCAATAAATTACGCTTATTCTGAGGCCGTACTCTCTAACGTTTCGTTCGTATTTTCGAATCTAGCCAGCGCTTTCGCTCGCACCTCGAAGCTTGTAAGAGTGACATGGATGGCTACATTCGAAACTACGGACAAAGGCTTAGAGAGTAAGGAGGCTGATACCAATTAAGTAATACTATCTATCACTATATTCACTCCAGAACAAGATACTTTCCAAGTTTTGACCTAAGCCTTTGTTTCAATGAGGCGGCTTCTGATATGACAGCTCTTATTCATTTGGTCCTCCCATCTCAATCTCGGATAAAATCACAACACACAACACTGCTTAAATCAAGACCTAATGTCCAAAGTGCAAATGTCGTATCTCCGAATAAACAAATTAATTTGAGTCATAACGGTGCTACTTGAAATCATAAATAAGCACAGTTGCACCGGTCACTTTGTCTTTAGCTAGTGTATGAGTAACGCCGATAAGGTTAGATAAATCACTTTAGAACCGGACACACGGATGTTGGGAATAGTTAACTTACTTCTGGAGAACGAAGAGTTCGATTTTTAAACTCAAGATTTTTTTTTTACTTCCATGCTTTTTTAAATCACCCTGAGGTTACATTTTTGCAGTAAAATTCAAACTCTTATACTTATTTTGACGTGACAACGTCTTATAAATTGGTTTGCCGGGTGACACTTCAAGAAACTGCGTTACGCTCCGCTCACGTTCCGCGCTCACAATGAGAGCGAGTGAGAGGCACGCGTCCCTTCGACTCGGGCATGGTTAGCACGCCTAAGAGCGAGTGAGACAGACATAAAAAGTGAAAGGCACGCGTCCCTTCCACTCGAGCACAGTTAACCCGCCTAAGAGCGAGAGAGACAGAGTGAGAGAGAGAGAGTGAGAGAGATAGGCATACACACCGGTTCATGTTATACGAATGAATATTCACATTAAAATTATTTTACCGCTCAAAGTCGTCACGTAAAACTTTCGCCCGTATACCGACTTTACAGGACACCAATTTTTTTTCTATTTTAATGTAATAATTATGTCCGTAACAAAATTCATTCAAGAAAAGTCTATCCATGAAATCTACCCAAAATACAATAAATACGAATATAAGATATAAAATTCCTGAAAAATACTTAATTCGAATATAAAGTGAAATTTAATTGAGCAATACAATATGTTATTGACTTCAGTAATAAAGATATTACATACAAAATGTAATCAATCATCGTCAAAACCTAATTGTTGCTTATTCTGTTATAAAAACCATTTTCATGTCGGTTGGTTGGCACAGCGAGGAATTGAAACAGAAACATGCCATTTACTGTAATCAATCTAGCTGTAATTAAATATCCATGTCTTGTGTTTAATCTATGTTTTTTTGACTGATTCGGTTTGTTTCTTTACCTGGTGAAATTGTTGGGAAGTGTTTAAGTAGGTAGACCATTTAATTGATTTAATGAATGAAAGGCGTTCTTGAAACAGCTAATTTTATATATTTTAATAATTTGGTAAAAAATGCGATCGTCTAGTTAGCCATATAATATATACTATCAAAACAACACATTGTATTGTATACCACTGTAGTAGATTCTGCAGTGTTTATAATAAAATGAATATCATCAATAATAAATATTTAAGAATATATTATACCTATTATGCGACAAACTAACCAACTGTATGTCAGAACCATGATCACCCCACACTTAGGTCTTGGTTACTGTTGTCCGTAGACAAGACGGCCGTACGGCAGAGCGGCAAAAACTACCCCTTCCGTTACCCTTTGGTCATTCGCATCTTAAAGGTTAGAATATGTACAAAGTGGTTTACACCACCGCTCAGGTTAGTGTAGTTTTTTATGCCAATAGGACTCTGTTCTTACTTTAAGCACTTTCAAGCCATGGCGTGACTCGCGACGTACAGTGACTAGCAGCCACAATAAGATTGTAGTTATAAGACTCAAAAATATATACTTACTACTGAGATAGAGCAGGACTTCTTGCAAACAAGAAGACACAGGCATTAATATGTTTAAAAGATTGGTTCCAACCACTATGAATTGTATGTATTTACATGTATTGAAATAAACTTTTTTCACTGTTTGACACGCGAATAAGGAGCGAGTCTAGTTACAAATATGCCATAAATATGTGCGCTGCTTCTTAGTTAAAGTTTTAACTCAGGATTATGCGCATATATTGGGATATTGCCAATAACTAACTATGCAAAAATAAGCTAGTAACTCATGAAAATTATTTCTTCTTCGAACAATTTGGTAATAACCTTCCGTGGTATTAGCAACTCTCAGTTACATTCACCATAACCCTAAAATGAAGACGCCAAAGGGCAGTCCAAAACTAATATTTTAAAGTCAAAATTAAACGAAGGGGGAGCACGACAAATCGTGTGTTACTAACGCCCGGTGTGGAGGTGAATTATCGAGTTGACCACCCCTGTGCTGATTAAAGTGGTTGATCTATGACACGGTCAGGCAAACTAGGACTAACGAATTACTCATCTGTGAGTGCGATTGAAGAAATCTTTGTGATTAAGTTCTTTATTAGAGGCTTGTGGCGCAGTACTTACAGCGCTATTGCAGTGATACCAAATGTTACGCAACCTACGGTGCGGTCATGTTTGAGATGGGTGACCATTCTGACCATACAAGAGACGTCTACTTCTTCTTCTACAAGCATCTCCGGGCCTCGCAAGGCACGTTAAGCTGTTGGTCCAGGTTAATATCGGTAGATATATATATAGTCGTTAAGCCTAGTCAGAGGCCTTTGGGCGGCTTAATAACATCTGACAGTAAGTTTGGTCACTTACCTTACAAACACCCCTCCACCAACCCGCAATGAGCCCGCGTGGTGGAGTGGCTCGTACCACCTCATAGTTGAGGTGAAGCCTGTACCCAGCAACGGGACGTATATAGGCTGATGATATGAAATTCTTTATAATTAGGTCATTTTGATTTCTGAATGGTGAAAACGTACGGGATTATATGGAATTATAAAACGATGATTTAACTTTGTTTTAACATGTTTCCAAAGTAAAGTCAAAACTTTAGCTTTAACACTTATTATTTAGATTGCTAGTTTTGGCTTTAGTAAAAAGTTAATAAATATATATTTTTTTAATTGTTCTTAGGTTCACAATCCTATCTTCGGCCATAAGTGCGGATTGGTTTCACAATTTGTATTATTTAGTGAAATCTATTAACTAGTTGTAACGCCTGATTTTGTTTACAAATAAGTAGCAACTTAAAATTCTTCGGTCTCGCCAAATTTTATCAAACTATCTCGAGCCCAAAGATAACATAAATCAACAACTATGGGGACGAACTACCGATATGCGTTTACGAATTAATTTACCCCGATATCGCCCTCTCGCGGGGAAATGGGAAATTTAATTCCACTGACCGCAGTTTAGGGTTGAATTCAGACACTTGTCGCAACTAATATTTATGGGTGTTTGGTTCACAATTTGTATTTCCAATTTTCCTTAGCTAAGGTTTGGGAGTTAGAAGTGAAAAAAGTAGTACCTATCTATTTCTTGGTTACATAATATGCTATTTTCCTCAGCAAAAGCTAAGGAGCTAGAAGTGAAAAAAGTAGTACCTACCCATTTCTTGCTTAAATAATATGCTATGATATTTCGTTCTGACTGAACCTTATAACGACAATAAAAAAGTTCCCTGACCGCTGTTTAAGTCCTTAAACATCCTGACAGTTCCTTGATTTTCCATATTTTTGAGGTATCAAAATTTGTCAAACAAAATATGAATTAGGTACTTCAAACAAGCCAAAAATATCTATACACGAAATAGGAATAGATTGGTTTCTGAAATCATCCCCAGAAGTGCGCGGATTCAGAAAAATTGTTATTGTATGTGTTTGACAATTTATAACAAGATACCAAAATTCATAAAAGATCTACCCACAAATAATTTTAAAAGCGCCTTATACAGGTGGCTTAGTGAAAAGGCATTCTACACAACGCAGGAATTTCTAAATTCACAAAGTGACATAAGACTATAAATAATTATTTTGACTTTTGCTGATTGTTATTAATGTTCTTATTTACTATTTAAATTATTATGTTTATCATTATTATAGTTATTGTTTTTTACTTATTTAATTTAAAATTTAAAATGTTATAAAATCTTGACATTTTGCTAATTGTAAATTAAATTCATTTTTAAAATTTGCATGCTGTTAATAACAGCTGAGTAAGCTGAACAACCTAAAAATATGTCATCTTCAGTGTACCTTATTCAGATAATAAATTTCATTCATTCATTCATTCATGAGCCAGAAAAACAGCTGGTATGGATATTCAATGACTGAACGGATTCTGAGCTAAAACCATCGAGATTAAATTATCTTTTGAATAAAAACTGCATTTGTACATCCATTCGAGAGCTAGGATACCACAGACACAATAACAGGGGTCAAACTTAATAACACTATCATTTCTTCATCATTCAGAAAATATGCTAAACTGATATAATTTTTACTGCCTCGTTGGACTAGTGGTCCAAGAAGTCCCGGGTTCAAATCCTGTCCAACACAGGATTCTTTCTGTGAATTTGTTTAATGGATTTCTCAATAATAAAACACGTTTAGCCGTTGGTATGCTGCGCCCGATCTTCCTTGCTGGTCATGTCGGATGGCGGTCTTACCGAACTACGAATATTTTTAGAAACAGGTAGTGCACCTGTGTATTGCGCTCATACTTGTACACTAAAAAGATGCTTATAGCCTGTGTAGTTGGCCAATCTCTATTAACACTGGCCTCTACAGTCAAAATTCTACTACGATGCCAATACGTGTCTCCCAAAACTTTCCAATACCAAATTAACTCAAAATCTTCTTTAACTTTTACAGGCAAAGATGAGCGGCGGTGACGGGTCTGTCGGACACCAGAAGGCGGACGAGCGACTTGGCCACCACCAGTCCATGAGCCAGATGCTGTACGGCGCGGGACTCGGCCCGGGGCGATCCGGTAAGAGGAGCTTCTATGGTCTGACTAAGATGTCCAAATGGTATCCGCCAGAATCATCAATCCTTGCCAGAAACATCAATCCGGCCAGCGAACCAAACTCGGCCCACTTCTGTCATTAATCTGGCCCCCGAGCGTGATAGAGTCATAAATCTGACCAACTCTCATAAACTGGCCTGGAAAAAATCTGGCCCACTAGTGTCGTAAAACTAGCCTTCGAATCAAATCCGGTCCGCTAGTGTCATCAATCCAGCCCGCGAGCCAATTCCGGTCCATCATAGTTTTCAACTTGGCCCATGATCCAAACACGGCTCTCAAATCCGGCCTGCTAGTGTCATAATTTCAACTCACGTTACTACGGTTTGCTAGAACAATGGCTTTCAACATGGTCGGGCGATTCCGCGTGGATTCGCCTGGCGTCTCCATTTTCAATAGTATGGATGAAGTTAAGTATATTTCACACACTTAACGACAAGATGAGCTGTAGTGATGGGTTGGCGGGGCCCAGAAGGCGGACGAGCAACTCGGCCACCACCAGTCCATGAGCCAGATGCTGTACGGCGCGGGACTCGGCCCGGGGCGATCCGGTAAGAGGAGCTTCTATGGTCTGACTAAGGCATTGATCTCCAAATGCTACATACGCCAGATACATCAATCCGGACAGCGAGCCAAACTCGGCCTACTTCTGTTATTAATCTGGTTAAGTCATAAAGTCATAGCCTGATAAAGTCATAAATCTGACCAACTCTCATAAACTGGCCTGCCAACCAAATCTGGCCCACTAGTGTCGTAAACTAGCCTTCGAATCGAATCCGGCCCGCTGGTGTCTTCAATCCAGCCCGCAAGCCAAATCCGGCCAATCATAGTCATCAAATCGGCCCCAGGAACACGGTTCTTTAGAATTACGATTTAATTTTATTTTATTCCGGCACACTAGTGTCATATGTCTTGGTCACGAGTCAAAATTTGAATATTCAGTTCCGATAGATACGTAACCAAATATGTAATAGAAAAGGCAGACCGATTTCTAATTCGAAAGTATACAATAAATGTACGTAAAAAAAGTAGCTCCCATTTCTATACGCTCATCTTAGAAAACTAATCCTCCTCTCCCGTTCTTCCAGGGTCCTCCTCATCATCGCCCGTGGGGGGCACCAACGCGGGCAGCGGGCTGCTCGTGGTCCCCCAGCCGCTCGGCAAAGGCCCAGCGAAGCTGCAACCCCTGCACGCCCACGCGAGGAAGTACCACTGCAAGATGTGCCCGCAGGTATGTAACAAGCTTGACGTAGATCAGAGCTATAAACAAAACTAAATTTCCAGTTAAAAACTTCTCTGCCTACTCCCTTTGTCCCACTTGCTGAGAATCTCCCGCCTGGACATGATCTACCATGGCCGATCTGGAAGTCTTTAAACAGGCTTCGGACTCAGGTTGGTCGAAGTAAGGAGAACATGGCCAGGTGGGGATTTTCGGCAAGCTCCGATGTGGACTGTGTTTGCGGTGCAGTGTAAACTATGGCACACTTAACATCGTGCCCGGCGTGCCCCAACACCTGCACGCCAGCGGATCTAATGAACTGCAGCCTATCCGCTTTACAAGTGGCTGAATTCTGGGCTGCCACGGTGTAATTCCTCGTGTTCCATCGACACGCTAAGAAGAAGAAGTTAAAAACTCCCGAATAAACCAGGAAAACAGTTGGCGACCTTCAACGGCTTAACGTATTTTGCCAGCCATGGCTAAGAACCACCTTACGTGATAAAATTATCTTTCGAATGAAAAACCGTTTTGTCCATCCGTTCGGGAGCCACGATTACCTTCGACCACCTATTTGTAAGATAAGTTACTTGACCCTTTGCGATTGCACTATAAAGCAATGCACGACTTAAGCTTTTGCAGATATATTGCCAAATCCATGACCAGGTTTGACTATACAATATGAACACCGGTATAGTCAATATAATCATAGATGCCTAAACTAATATCAGCTCTTGTTACACACAAATGAAATATGAAGAAATCTTACCACATCTTACACCCGGAATGGCAAAAGAAAATTATATTTTTTTTAGAAATACCGGGTTTAATTACCTAGCAATGCACGTCTTTTGCAGATAGATGGCCTAATCCACGATCAGGTTTGACTATATGCGATGTAGATTTGACCGTATACAAATTGCCGTCTCACCGAACTTTGAGAGTGATGGAACAGTGAGTGCACCTGTGTTTTGCGCTCACACTTGTACACTATAGTATCTCCTGCGTAGTTGGCTGATCTCTGATGAGATTGGCCGCCGTAGTCGAAATCGGCCAGGAGGGTTATTATTATATATATAGTTAATAGAATCATAGAATCATTATATTAACATAGTTGGCCCAAAACTCTTGCAGTTCAGGGGAATGTTGAAAATGAAGAACGCATGCGTTACACAATTTAACACACATTATGAATACTTACGTGCGAAATGTAATTTCTCAGTCCCATGACATGTACTTACAACCGAATACAGATTGCTATCGACGTATCTACACGCAAGGATCATTTACACAGTCCGTCTTCATTTCATCGGACACTAACACGGTGCGAAAAAGTGGTCTGTTTAGAGCTCCCCAAATCAATGGCAAATAAAATTGAGCTCTTGATCCTTTAAATAGGTATTTATCAAGTATCGACCCACTGATACTAAAAATAAATAACTATCTACAAAAAATCGTTGTACAGTCTGTTCTGCGTTTTACAGCACCGACACATTCTTACGATTGTGTTCTTATAGAATAGGCTTGTTTCCACTATGAAAGAAATATTCAAAAACTGATTTTCTCTAAAATAATTCATAATTTCAGATGCCTTTACAATAATATTTTTCTGCAGTTCGTATTATTTGATTTTTAATTGGAATTCAAATGATAATTAGTCACTCAGTCGGCATTGCACGCGGTGACGTCAAAGTGTGTTATTCCCATACAAGCTCTATGAAGAAAAGCGTTTTGACAGTTGATAAAAAGTACGTCAACGATTGGTGGTGTCAACTACCGTATTGTGATAGGTTACATTACCTACATTTTATTTTAAGGCTTACGTCTATTTAGACTGCAAAATTTTCGCAAAAAAAAAGTTACTTATCGATTATTTTTGTAAGAACTTAGTAAACTACATTAAAATTTTGACCTCATTATCCTAGAGTTATAAGTGCGCGGTTACTATACGGCGCCCTGGATAGGCTCTCCTACAAAAGTAGGAGTAAAAACTCCTTAAATGTTTGCTCGGCTGGGTCATCAACATCTCCAAACCTCAGTCGTTCCCACCGAAAACCAGCGCCATGGCTTGCCGTGTCATTAATGCGTGTGTGTACCAATTTGGTCATAATATTTCATTTTTTTTGTTTTTGCTAAGTTTTATGTTTCATTATATTGTAATGTAATATGTGCCAAAGAAATATTTTTTATTTCTTTCTTTCCTACGTTTAGCACGGTCTTTGGCATCCCGCTTAGTGGGGCAGGAGGCTCTTGTCGCGTATATTATTCCCAAAGAACCTAACTACCTACTACTAAGTTAAATACAACTTCGTAACTAAGTAGCGAGTTAAGTTCAGGACATGGTTTGCAATGTTTATTGTAACATTGCAAACCAGCTCCTTATCTCTCAATCTAAAGGTATTGCGGTCGTTTTACACGGCCCGTGCTCGCGTGACAGCTTGAAATCGTGACGGGGCGTTTACACGGCGCGTGATGACTGTAACGGAATTTTGTCATTATGCGCTATTAGGGTGTTTTAAAAAAATAATTCGTGACAACACCCAGCAAGATTAAGGAGGGGTACTATATCAACTTATCTCTCATTATAAGAAACAATTATTATTTACCCAACCTATACTTTTTTAACTAGATAATAATTTCCATTTTCTTCGGTTCCTCTAAAATTTAGAGGATGAGCATAGCAAAGTTAATTTAGAGTCTAAATTAACTTTGCTATGCTCATCGCTCGCTTCCAAAATGAAACATTGTTTCGTTTTGGATAGCGAGACATTGTTCGCTAGAACGATGAAGATATTATTGTTCAAATAATCCGAATAACCCTTATTTATGAATTATGAAGTTAAATCTAAGTATGTATGTACGAGTATATCTCTAAGTTTGTGTCGGGACAAGCGGCACTCGGCAGACGATGGCGAAATGATAATGAGCGAACACCGGCTGTCACTCATCAAAATTCAATTCGTCAACTGCGCCGCGGTACCGATAGCAAACAAATGTCGAATAAGTCCAATAAAATTAATGACTTTTATAGTTTTGAAAAAAGAGTGTATGGAAAAGGCCGAATAGGTTGTACATCGTTCTACTCGTATGTGAAACTTACGAACAGTATCTGTAGCTTCCAGTTTGAGGCAGCTTGTTCTATTTTAGTAAAGGTGTACCTAACTGTATTAATAAATAATCTGATTCATTTTTTGTATAATTAAGCCACTTTTTTTCTTCAAAGTTCAACATTTATTACTATTTTTAGTACTACAATTTTATTACTATTTTTAGTAGTACAAAAAATAATTGTAAAAATAGTGTCTTTTACAATTATTTTTTGGATGTAATTGGTATTTGTAAGAAACACGTTGCATTTTATTTTCAGACCTGCGAGTGGGTTTGATTAATAAAATAAATAAATATTTTATAGAACTTTAATTCGACCTTTAGAATTATGGGTAACATAGAAAGTACACGAACGCCTCATTATTAAAGTACCGATCCAGCAATTTTGTAACCCTTGCGAGACTAAGCATAATAAACACCACCATGATTAAAGTTAGCCGCCGCGAACTTTCTTTAATTGAACATAATTAACTACCATAAAATTTTAATAACTACGCCAATTTCATTCCGACATTCTATTATTATATATAACAATGCGAAGCGTGCGATATATTTAATAAATACCATAGCTTTATATTCAACATAGTTTCACGAAAACATTCATAGTTAATTAATGATTAGAAACAAAACTTTTGTTGTACTTTTTAGAATGCCACACCTTTTTCTTTCTTTAAAATTACGATTTTTTTTTAACGATTCAAAAGATAATTAAGGCATAGATTACAAAATAGTTACGTACCAGTAAGATGTTTAAATAACGCATTTGTCATAAAGTCGTAAACGAGCAAAATAAATATTTGTATTTTTTATAATTTCAAGCAAAATCTCATGCAACCATTGAGACTGTAAAATTAATACTTATTACATTAAAAAAAATGTGTACTTGGCCCTCATTTAAGAAAAGTACCAAAGTATGATAATAAACAATAATAAAACACAATTTTGCAGCTTCTTAAGTTTGGCTGAAATAAAAAAAAAGGTAACTGGAAAATAAAAATACATATATATTAATACAGCCCGATTTCAGCCAGCACCACGGTCACGACGTAAATTTTAACATTTCTAAATAATAATCAAAAACTGCTTCTTTTGCTATCAGTACTTAAGGCGTCGTGTCCTGCGGGCCGCGCAATTAATTCTCTATCGGTGTTTTTTGCTCGTTTTCGGCCGAATCTTCGCTATAATACCTAAACAATTTCGCATTCCCACTTTGTAATTTCGGTTTAATTTGATTTCAAAATAATGTAGCTCGTTTAGATCCTAATTTGATTGTTTAATGAGTAACTCCTACACGGCCAAATACAATTTAAATAGATTGTGATAAATATAATTATTTTCTATGATAAATTTTATGTTATTTTAATCATACATCTAGTAATTATCGGATACTACGAGTTAATAGAAAGCGTATTATGTTTTGATTGTTGCTAGACTTGTAAGTCTACAAAAAAGTGAATTATTAGGTATAGTATACTTTATACACCTATCCAATTTCCCAGGTACCATTTAACGTGCTTCTATACTATTTTAAATGGTAATTGAAGCGAAATATATTTTTTTTCAATGCTTTATTTGCGAGAAGTGGTTTAGTTGTTTTCCGTATTTTCTTCCAAAAGCACGGAACCTGACTTTTGTATTAATTTTTGCAACTTATTAAAGCTTCACAAACTTAAATTGCATCTATACTTAAACATGTCAGAGCATAGACGTATCAACCTACCAAAATATATTGTTAGATTCATATTTACAGTAGGCTGGATACTCAGGTTTCGCCTCCTGTCTTGAGAGGCAGAGGAGGTTTCACCAATTTCACTCATAGACAAAAAAAAACATAGGAATTTAAAAATCTCTCATCAGCCTACGTGGGTACATACTGCTGGGCACAAGCCTCACCTCAACTATGAGGTGGTACGCGCCATACTCCACCACGAGGACTCAGTGCAGATTGGTGGAGGGGTATGTGTTAGGTATTATTTTTTTTATTTATTATTGGGTTTATGGGCCTTCTTTTCGCCAACTCGACCAAGTTTGATCTATTGTGGCAGCCCTTTGTATTTACAGTTCACTGCTTAGTCCCGTTTAGTCTATAAATTGCCAGACTCTTTGGAGCGTGACTTCTGTTATCTCATCCGGGCGCATGATGTGTCGCCCGAGATGGATACTTCTTTTGCTCATAAGCGGGCCGCATGAGCAGAGAATATGCATGGCCGTTTCCTCCTCTGTGTGGCAGAATCTGCACAGAGCGTCTTCTGTCATATTCATGTTTGCCATGTGTTTGTTTAGTTTGCAGTGACCTGTTAGTATTCTGGTCAAAGTACAAGCTTTGTATCCTTTGAACTTTAACAGCTCTTTAGTTACTTTGTTGCTGTATCCCTGAATGAGTGCTTTTGAGTGTTCTTGTCCTGATGTAGACTTCCACCACTCAATCGCCTCTTATTTATAGAGAATGGTTAGTAGCGTAGTGGCTCGCTGCTTGGTAATGCCACAAAACGGTTCTACGCCGATTTGAGGGTTATCGGCGCCCTCTCTGGCGAGGTTATCAGCTACTTCGTTTCCTTCTATATTCGAATGTCCTGGTACCCACGAGAGTATGACTTTGTTGGTATTTCCCAGTACATTTAGTGTTTCAGTGCACGTTTGCACCAGTTTTGATGAATGTTCGAAGGATTTTAAAGCCAGCAGTGCTGCTTGGCTGTCTGAGTTGATGTAGATGTGTTGGTTCCGGAGTTTCTTCTCTAGGTTTATCTCTGCACATTTGTTTATGGCAAAGACCTCGGCTTGGAAGATTGAAGCTTCAGTCCCCATGTTAATGCTAACTTTGAGCCTAGGCTTCTCTCCGTAGATCCCACAGCCCACATCATTTCCCTTTTTGGAACCGTCCGTATACCAGACGTGACTACCTTTCTTAAATGACATTTGACCTTCTAGCCATTTGTCTCTAGGAGGTATGTTTACGGAGAATAACTTAGAAAAGTTGCATTCCGTATGCATGTCGTCACTAGGCATGCTTAGAAGTTTGTTTTCAAATACTGATTCCTTGAGTCTTATCAGATTTTGAGAAGCCCATCTGACTTTCGAGCGGGTGCAGATTCTGTATATGCTCTACTTGGCTTCTTTTTCCACGTGCATATGCAGTGGTATAAGATCCAACAAGGCATTTAGTGCGGCTCCTGGTGGCGTTGATAGTGCTCCGGTTGCTGTGATGCAGGCTAGCCGCTGTAGGCTGCTCAGTTTCTGTATTGTTGTCGCTTGGTTGACCTTGCTGCACCAGACGGCGGAGGCATAAGATACTATAGGTCTCACGACCGCTGTGTACAGCCATAGGGCAATTTTGGGTTTGAGTCCCCATCTTGACCCCGCCATTCGACAACAGCTCCACAGAGCCATTTTGGCTTTTTGAATGATATTGTCTAGGTGCGAATTCCAAGTAAGCTTTTGGTCAAAAATTACCCCTAGATACTTGGTTTCGCTCAAGAAAGGAAGAGTTTTTCCATTTAGCTTCGGATTCGCGAGTCTTTCTAGTTTTCTCTTCCTTGTGAATGGTATTATCACTGTTTTATCTGTATTAATGGATAATTCGTTTTCTCTACACCACCTACTTATGGTGTTGAGAGCTCCTTGCATCAGACATGAAATTGTGCTTAGGCAGGGACCTCTGATGATTACTACTATATCATCAGCATAGCCTTGTGTATCATAGTCTTTCTCTGCCATCTTAGCGAGTAGTTGGTCTACTGCTAGGGTCCATAGAAGTGGAGACAGTACGCCTCCTTGTGGACATCCTCTTGTGGCAAGGAATTCAAGCTTTGTGGCATTGAGGGTGATGTTTGCTAGTCGGTTGGAGAGCAAGCTTTTAACCCATCTGATGGTGCTTATATCTACCCCTTTTGCCTCCATTCCTTTCAGAATGGTTTCTATAGGGGTGTTATCAAATGCACCTTCAACATCTAGAAAAGCACATAGGGCCGTTTGCTTGTCTAGGGCTTTTTGCACCTTGTCGACCAGATCGAGTAGGGCAGTTTCAGTGGATCTTCCCTTTTGGTATGCATGTTGGTTGGTGCTTAGTGGTCTTTCCACTAAGTGTTTGGCCCTAATGTGCTGGTCTATTATCCTTTCCATGGT
Source organism: Pyrausta despicata (assembly GCA_963921415.1). Lineage (NCBI taxonomy): Eukaryota > Metazoa > Arthropoda > Insecta > Lepidoptera > Crambidae > Pyrausta > Pyrausta despicata. The sequence continues at coordinate 8,583,074 of OY992869.1, forward strand.
CTTCAGCATGAAGGATGTTAGACTTATGGGTCTGAAGGATTTGGGTTGTGAGTAGTCCCTTTTCCCTGCTTTAGGTATAAAACGCACTTTGACCCGATTCCACGGTTCTGGTATTATACCCCAGGCATAACTTGCTCTGAATATTTTTACCAGATGCGGAAGAAGCAAGTCATTTCCTTTCTGTAGCAGAGCAGGAAAGATGCCATCTTCTCCCGCTGATTTAAATGGCTTGAATTTATCCAAAGCCCATCTAATTTTGTTGGGCCTAAAGATATTGGTGGCCTTATTCCAGTCCATTCCATGTGTAAGGTAAGTGACCAACCTTATTGTCAGATTTATTAAGCCGCCCGAGGGTCTCTGACCAGGTTTAACGACTAATATCTATCGATATACACCGGGACCAACAGCTCAACGTGTCTTCGGAAGCATGGAGATACTTGTAAATAGACGTCACTTGTATGGTCAGAATGGTCACCCATCCCAAACATGACCGCGCCATGGGTTTGTGGTGTGTATAGATAAGTATATGATGCATTAAATTGTCCCACTCTAACGGAATTGACGTGTTTCTTTTGTATATCCTACGCTGTACCGTACATGGCGACCCTGCCATGCGCGCGTTAAATTATAGTGCCGCATTGCAATGAATACATCAAGACACAGGTTGCTTAACCTTTAGTATCACTACCGTTTGGTATCACTACAAAGCGTTGCCACCGCTGCGCTACAAGCACCTCTCACCAGCAAGCACCAAGCAGCAAGCACAAGCCAAAAAAGTATTTCACCAGACCCAAAACTTGAGCCCTTCAGCCTCTAATCAAAACCAAGCGCAGTGGAATGTCAACGCAAAAATGCGGACCGACAGACGGACAAAAAGTCGAATCGGTTAATACTTTCGCGATTGTGTAAATTTTCGGATTCCGGCTTGCTTTCGGTGGCGAGTTTTGCAGGGGTGCGGAACCTTAAAAGAAAGCGTTTTATTTATTTACTAGTGGACCCTGCAGACGCTGTCCTGCCCGCTGTTTTCGCAGTTTTTCCTTATTAACACGCTTTTATTAGATCGGGGTGTATTTATGTATTAATGTATATATCGGAATTTGTAAACTCAATTTTCACTAACTTCCAGAAATCGGATTAATTTGAAACTTCACACGTATTGAGTACCGATGACAATGCAATTAATTGAGAAGAGTTTTCCATTATCCTTATTAACTCAAAAAATTAAAAATAAATAATATTATGTTTTAATACGTATAAACCTTCCTCTTGAATCAGTCTTTCTATTATGAAAAACTGCATCAAAATCCGTTAAGTAGTTGTAAAGATATAAGCATACATTACATACAAACGTAGGACAGACGCGGGAAGCGACTTTGCTGTGTATTATGTAGTGAAGGAATAAAAACCTTCTATTAACTTGTCACATATCTGCAGTAATCCCTTACAGCTTCGTTAACTTAAATTATAGTTTAGGTAGGTACAACAAATCTCCTTTCTTATTGTCAGAATAAAAATAGATCTATACTAATAGATACAATTTGTATGTTGGTAGATATTAGTCGTTAGGTCGGAGGCCCTCGGGCGGCTTAATAACATCTGACAGTAAGGTTGGTCATCTACCTTACACACCCCTCCGCCAATCCGCACTGAGCCCGCGTGGTGGAGTATGGCTCCCGCCACCTCATAGTTGAGGTGAGGCCTGTGCCCAGCAGTGGGACGTATATAGGATTATGATGATGATGATGATGATTGTATGTAGGTACCTATCTTTATCCTGCAATTAGGATAGCAAAATAAGTTGTTTTTTTTTAAATTTAAATCGTCTCAGTCCCCAAAAGTTGGCGACCCCATCTCCGGGGCGGCTGCCGGCGCTTTTTGTTTGAACTCCCAACAGACGCCAAAACGGTGCACAATAAAACAATCCAACTAACGGTTTTCTAATTAAAATTATTGAATTAGAAACTATTCGTCAGAACTTGTAAACGCTGGGCGAAGGAGGCATTTCACATTGGGACGGAAAGAAAAGAGCTTTTGTGTTTGTTTTTTAAGGTAACAATTTTAAGGTTGGTTTCTAAATCTGCAGAAGCTTTACCTGTAAGTAAAAGACGCTCATAAAATTAAGAAAAAAATACAACATTTTTTTTACAATATATTCATTTCATTTCAAAAGGTCTTTATTGACAGAAATGTTAAAATTACAGTATACAACTTATAAATACACAGTTATACAGTAAAAAGGAGGTTTAACAACTTTGTTAGGCTCGGTATAGGCGCCTTTGAAAATTAAATTACTTAATATATAGTTCTCATTAAAACATGTTATTTTTTTTCTTAATTTTATGTACTTGATACAATAAGTGGCAAAATTTTCGTATAAATTTATGCTTAATTCATAATGGTTTACAATATATTAATAATGATCGAAGACACCTTTTACGTAAAGTTTTGCCTGTGTTAGGTGCCTTCGCTCCATAGCTACAAAATATAAACCCTATTATCTAAATTAGCAGGCTTCTAGTTGAAAACAATAATAAAATAACAATGAACATATAAGTAGTAAGTGTGTGTGTGTGTGTGTGTGTGTGTGTGTGTGTATGTATACGTATGCATACGACACGTGTGTTTGTTGCATTTGTAAATCTATTCTATGTGTTTAAGTATAGACTCTGTCTGTAAAATTAAAGATAAATAAATACTGAATTCTTTTGAAAGTAGCATTTGTTATGCAACAGACATAAGTAAAAGCATTTGCAGCTCTCTTATCGCAAAAATTGATTCTTTCCTTTCCTAAGTCTTTATCATCTCACCATTACCATATCAGCCTGTTGCAGTCCACTGCTGGACATAGGCCTCCCCCAAGGAGCGCCACAGCGTACGATCTCCCGCCCTTTGCATCCAGTCACTACCAGCTGCCTTCTTCAGTTCGTCTGTCCATCTAGTCGGGGGGCGTCCCACACTACGTTTACCTAAAGCGTGGTCTCCATTGAAGAACCTTCCTGCTCCACCTCTCGTCGGTTCTGCGACAGACATGGCCAGTCTACTGCCACTTCAGCTTGCTACATTTTTGGACAACATCAGTTACCTTAGTCTTATGTCACCACCATTACACAAGCTTAATTTCCTTTAGTCTTTATTTCGTTTATATTTTCGTCGACGACCACTTTGGTGTAATTGTCAAGAAGTTGACTATTAACCAAGAAGTCGCGGGTTCGATCCCCGCTCTGTACAAACATTTGTGTGCATGGACATGTCTGTTTGTACTAGTCTGGGTGTTATATGTATTTAAGTTTATATTTTGTAATACCACTGTTGATTTTGATATCTGTAACACAAGTGCTTAAGCTACTTACCACGGAGTCAGATCAATGTATGTGATGTAGAAATATATATTTATTTATATATATTTTTTAGTTAGGTTTGGGCTAAGTGTGATTCTGGGCAACCATTTCTGGCACTGATTTATTCATCACATAGACTTGGAATATTGCTTCATCCCATGAACATAACATTTGTCATCTATCAAATGCCAGTTCTCACCATTTTGACACCTTCCTTCCAATATCACCCAGAAATAGCAGTCCATTTTAGGAGTGCAATAACTCCAAAGCTATCCAAGGAATGATATGTCGTTATGCCAAATGACCAATATTAGGCACTTCCACATGACGCCAAGTGGGAAGGAAACCGATTTTACTGATGGCAAATAGAATCAAAATTCCAAATCTTGGGTGCAATGAACTGCTTCATAAAGAAAGAACTGAACGCTGAGGTAAGATTGTAATCAATTTAGAATTCTAGGCTGGGCTGGTTTTTGTTTTTGGTCCATGTATTAAATTGAACAGTGAAATTAAAAAATATGAAAGTACATCTAGGTAGGTAAGTCAATTATAAAAAATACAGCAGCAGCAGTTTAAAAAAAATGGATTTCTGTCGGGTGGTGTATCTTGTTGGTTTTTTATTTACAAATTAGTTTGTATAAATTGTGTACCTATGTAGAAAAAACACTTTAAATAAATAAATGGTTTTAACGAACACACCAATTACCAAGCCCTAAACTAAGCGTTATTAGCTTGTGCTATGGTGGCTAGGATAACGGATAGAAATACTTAAATACGTGTATAAACGCCCATGACTCATAAAAATGCTCGTGCTCATCCCACAAACATTTGACCCTAGCAGGACTTTACATAAAATATTTTTTCTTAATACCATGGGCCGTTCTACGATCTTGCTTTACCCTCTCTAGCAACGTTTTTATTTCAAGAAATTAGAACAAAATTATGATTATCAGCGCTTCTGTTGAGCCAAAGTCTTATCGCAAAAGGCCCCCAGGGCTGTAAAACTTATGAACTTCATGTACTAAACTAATCATCACACGACTCACAATCTCTCAAAACTCCGCCACCTTAATTACCCCGCCAATTTTTGTATCACACCCAAAACATAGCTAATAACGACCGAAGCCGGGCGCCCTACCTAGCTCGGTGATCCCTCACTAGTTTTTGTGAGGTCCTAATGACGTCGTTAGAACAGAGGGCGAAATGAGTGCATCGCAGAGGGTCTGCGAACAGGGAAATGTCTCGGAAATGATCGACAAATTCGGCAGTCAGTGTGAGTAGCGTTTGGTGTAGTGGTGCGTGGTGGTTGATTTCGCTTGCGCTAGTTAAGGTACTTTGTGGATGGTAACTAAGTGGATGGGTGACCGAATTTTCCAAAATCAAAATCAGTTTGGGTTAACAAAAAAAATTGAATTTTCGGAAATTCACAATACTACAGGGTATACATTTGTGAAAATAGGTACCTACCTAGCTAATAATTAGTGCATAGTACAAACACAGCTTGAGGGTGGACAATCAAATGTCTCGGTTATGATCGTCGAATTCGGCGCAGACAGTGTAAGTAGCGTTTGGTGATGTGGTGCGTGGTGGTTAATTTAGCTTGGGCCAGTTAAGGCACTTTGTGGATGGTACCGATCGGGATGGGTGACATAATTTTCAAAAAGCAAAAGATTAATTCACAAGATGTAATTTTAGTGATAAAGGCTTTCCTTAAAGCCATTGCATTGAAATGCAATAGAAAGAAAATTCGTTGCACATTGAATGAAGTGAATGAATAATGAATCGTACTTACGGCGCATAAAGCAAATAAGTTCCTTACTGCAATTTCCTCAAAACATACAATTTGCTCAAAACCATTGATTTGGCGTGGCCCTTAGAACCGTGCAGGAAAGCGAGTCGAAAATTATTTTCCATAATAATGTGCAATTACGATCGACAGCACGTCAAGTAACCCATGTTAACTACGAAAAACAATTTTATTGCGAAGGGAATAAAGGCGGTCTCAAGGTCAAAGTTGGGTGACCTGATGTGCTTATGTCTGTACACATTTCGCTAAGTGTAAGTTGTGGGCAGGTGAGCGGGGCGTACGCAATTAAAAGTTGACACGAGAACTTATATGTAGGGCCATAAGGTTAGCGGGCTCAGAATAATGGTAAGGGACGAGTTGTACCAGTTCAAAACATCTAAATCAGCTGATTGGTATCAGTGAGTGACAATTTTCGTATTAAAATACCAACCACTAAACAGTATTTCATTTTCATCGCCGACAAGCGTTCTCTATTTTGTGAATATTGTGTGCCACGGGCAAGACTCGATCCCACACCTCTTGCAAACCGGGCGATTGCTTTCCCAATTGAGCTGCCGTGACACTTACTCATCGGTACGAATTTCTTTAACTGCTCCTTAGCCTGCAGCCAGCCACGATTTATAACTGTTGTGATAAGATACCTACAAAATCTGAATGAAACACCTTTCAAGCTGTTTAACAATCGTTTAAAGTAACTATAATAAATTAGCTGATTCATCTTAACCGATTGTAGCCCTTAAAGAGATTCGGATTATAAATGAATAATGTTCCTTCAAAAATTGAATGCGATCTTAGAAATGCAGTTGATGACGTTATTTTAATCAGTCACTGACGATCGATCTTCCCGTGTATGTAGGCGCCTAGAGATATCGGCCTCATCGGCACTTACCATCAGATGAGATTGTGGACAAATGTCTGGATAGCACAATATTAAAAAACTAACTTACCAGTTAAAAAACCCCTGAATGAGCTAGGAAAACTCTATAAGTTGGATGGATTTTGACCAGCCATAGCTAAAAATCACCTTGATTAAATTATCTTTCAATTAAAAATTGGTTTTTTGTTTGTAAAGTAGGTTTACGATCGAGATGTTTACGTGATAACGTCTTACGGCTATTTTATTCACCTTTTTTTGTTGCAATTGTTGTAACCGCCTCCGTCCGCTCCGATGACTGGCAGCGCTCGAGATGAGACGGGAGATCGGTCCGTCTCTCTCTCGTTATACCTGCGATCGCGCTCGTGAGGTTTTGGTGTGACACAAGTTTCTGAACATGTCACCCGACTAAAACGATTTTAAAGATGTTATCACGTCAAAAAAAAAATGAAATTAGTCCATCCGTTCATAGGCTACGATTTCACAGACAGACACACACAACAAAAACACATATACACTCCTCTTTTTCGTCGGGGATCAAAAAGACGCTCTCTTTTTATATGATTCGATTACCGGCTTCTCCGCTGGTTTTATGGCCACACGCGCTCAAGCAAACGTTAGACCTAGCGTGCAATTTAACATTAATTTTTATACTAATAAAGTAATAATATTCTTCTTTCGCGACCGTTAACAGGGCTCTTATCGGACAGGGTTCTGATAATTTATAACACTTCGTTATGATGACGGCTGTTTTAAAAATTGCACTTTTATGGTTCCGCGACAATAATAAAAGTATTAAATGACGTCGCAATCAAATACCTATCCTTTTTCTTAAGCGAACTAAAACTAATTAACTCGTAAGACGAAGTTTTATTTTCTGGGTAGGGATTCGGCTGGCTTGTAAGTCAAAAGTATGACGAAAATGGATTAGTTAATAAATATTTATATTTATACATTTTAATTATTTGATGGAGTTTAAAGCCTAGAGTTTTGCTTTGTTACATTTTCATTAAAAACGTTAAAATACTTTCATAAATCATTATGTAATGATTCAGTTAAATCAAATTCGTCGTATCCGTTGGTTCTACGCCTGATCGCTCTCTCTGGCCATGTCCGATTGCCGAATGCCGATCACCGAACATTGGGTGAAGGAACAGTGAGTGCACCTGTGTATTGCGCTCACACTTGTGCACTAAGTGTAATTCGAAATCTTCTAGGAGGAACTTTTTTACTATAACTTTTTTTAAATAATATTTTTTATTAATAAACAACAACATCACATACATTGATCGGACGGACTCTGTGGTAAGTAGCTCAAGCACTTGTGTTACAGATATCTGAATCAACAGTCGTATTACAAATAAACTTAAATAAATGAATATTACACCCAGACGAGTACAAACAGACATGTTCATGCACACATATGTCTGTTCAATGCGGGGATCGAACCCGCGACCTCATGGTTAATAGTCAACTTCTTGACCATTACATCAAAATGTTTGTACAGTGCGGTTATTAAAACTATAATAATAAGCGGACTTTTAAAAAAAAAACAATATTATTAGCACAGAACCCGTTCAAACGCAAACGCTTCACCTCAATTAGTTAATTTTACCGTGAAGCTCGCAAACGTCGCATAAAGGAAGTTAGCAATTTATACATCTTTAACGTATACATTTGCAAGTGCAATGTATATAATTATTATATACAATTTATACACGGTGGCGCCGTGGAAGATCTAAGATAGCATGATTGACTGTGAAATGGTTTTATGATCACGATGGAACATCTAAATAATGCAATTTTCTATTGTCTTCATTTGACTTGACGAGGCTTAGCATGCGGAAAAATTAAGCTTTTATTTTTATAGTTAACTTTAAACTGCTGTTTGTCGTTACTAAGCAGTTTAATAGCAGCTTTTGAAGTAAGTGAATGATAACTTTTATGGAATTATGTAGATTACAAAACAAAACAATATTATGATTGATAAATCATAAACTAGCGAACTCGGCACACGTTGTCCTGCCTGTGTTATAAATTATAATATAAACCTCCTTCGTGAATTATTCTACCTTAAAAATTGCATCAAAATCTGTTAAGTAGGTTTAAAGTTCTAAGCATATACATAAATACATATTACAGACATAGAGAGACGTACTGATTTGTTTGCACACTAACCCTTGGGTGTCTAACTAAATTTTGCAGAGTGACATATATTAGTATTAATATATTATAAGAATCAGAAGGAGAAATCACTTAAAAAAAACAAGTCCAACAAGAAATCAGTTTATTTGAAATGATTACAAAAATTGAAACACCCGACACGAAAAATAACGATTGCTTACTCAAAACACAATTTAACTAGAAATGGCTTACGTGACCTCAAATCGACCGGCAGGGATTCTCTGTAGCCTTCCGTTCGCTGCGACCGCCGAGAAGCAAATGAGGCTCTGGTCGCTAGCGTTTGCCTTATATAAGCTTTGGTGGGGAGGTCTGTGACGTATGCGAGGTGATTCCTTACACGGCCTCTCCTGACCGTGTGGCGTCCTCGTCACGAGCTCTTGCGGTGGTGCTGCTTGGACCCGCGAGTGGTGCAGATGGGCCAGCCTCGGCGTCGGTGTCATTGTCCAGCAGGGGCATGGACGGGTCAACCGCGCGAGTAGGACTTGGCGGCGCAGACTCATCGTCATCTGAGTTATCTGAAAACAGGAGAGCCCGATTAAAAATATGCAAAGAGGCTTAGTTAATCTCATTCGCCTTACACAACTTTCTCTCAATCAACATTCAGATAATTCAGGCTTCAGACTTTCAAACTATTCGTACATGTGTATCTTTCAAACATTCATCATTCTAAAAATAAGCAGAGACGTCTCTTTAGAGTATCAAACCCATATTGAGCTGCTTCCACATGTGCAGGATATCGCTCGGCAGTGACACCCCATCAGGCTGGTCTTCAACCACCACCTGTAACATGGCTCGGCGCAGACCATAATCATACGCCAAACCACTTGACACGCAGACCGTCATCATACGTGCAACCTAACCCAACGTGCTGACCATAATCATACACGTGAGCTACCCAACACGCAGACCATAATCATACGTGCGGGCCGTCCGACACACGGACCATAAATTGATCACATCGACCAACTTATGCAGCCACTTGACCCTCATCAAGTGCTAAGGCAACAAACGCCATAACGTAGCTATCTAAGCTCTTAAAGCGATCAATAGCAAAATAGCAAGCAAGCGACACACGCTCTCAGACAACTTACTTTCGAAAAACGCTGCGCACGTCTCTGGGCACCACTCGCCCCGCCACGGCACCATATATTGGGCTGCAGCCTGCGTCGTTTTGCCGTAGCCTCCGCTCAGCAACCGAAGTATGTAGCGTCCGCTAGGTAGCACTCCAACCACCTTGTATGGACCGCGCATCCCGGGGTCAAGCTTTCCTGTAGACTGAGAGAATTTGATGACGAACACGCAGTCATCAGGGTTGAATTGACGAGGTGGACGTCGCTGTCGATTCACTCGCTCATCTTGGTTGGCTTGATTGTCCCTCAGCAATTGGGAAGCTCTGCTTCTCGTAACTTCTCGTAAAGCCTCTCGGTTTGGCGCCGAGCCCTCGTCGGCCACATCGCGCACTAGGGCGCGGATCACCGGCGTAGTAGCTTCGGTACCTATAAGGAGATTCAACGGAGAGGCTTGTGTCGTTTTTTGCTTGGTGATGTTGAGCACCAGTTGCAGCTTCCACAGAGTGTCCGACCACGACGCGTTCTTGTGATTCGCTTGGATGCGAAGCATATTAAGCACTGTCCGCATGTATCGCTCCGCTTGTCCGTTGGCGTGGTGCATCTCAGGAGTAATGTAATGGATGTCACAGCCAAGGTCATTTATCCAAGTGACGAACTCGTTAGACTCGAACATGCGTCCTTTGTCGGTAATCATGAGCTTAGGTACTCCGAACAAGGACACGGCTTGCGTTATGACGCGCTTTAGCTCAATGGCATCTTGCCGGTATATGGGGTACAGCAGGGAGTACTTAGTGAAAGCGTCTACTATAAGGAGGACAAATTTGTACCCTTCGGATATTGGCAAGGGACCTAACGCATCTACATGCACCGTATGAAATGGAGTTTCAGGCTTTTCCCATGAAGTGATGTTTTGTAAAGGGGCACGGGGAACTCTCTTATGGGAGATACAAACGAGACAGTGACCTACATATTTCCTTACGAATTGCCTAAGGCCCGGAAACCAGAAGTGTTTTAAAATAAGGTCTATTGTTTTTTTCTGTACCGATATGCTCGTGTTCATCGTGAAAGACTCTGAGAAGGCTAAGACGATGACCCTTAGGGATGTAGCACAAAGAGCGTGGTTGTTCGCCTACTGGGACGTACTTGTAGTACAGAATACCATTTCGAACACAGTACTGGTTAGAGTCTAAATTACCCTCTTCTAACTTTTGAATGAGTTCTTGGGTTTCATTGTCGGCTGACTGAGCAATCTGCGCCCAATTGCGAGGTCTAGAAACTTGGTTAACACGAGCAACTGGGTTGCGACTTAAATAGTCTGCGTGAGACATCATGACACCCTTGCGGTATTCAATACTAAAGTCAAAATCCTGTAAGTAGATCCACCACCGAGCAACACGGGGTAGTAGATCCTTTTTTCGTTCCGTCGCCTTAAGGGCATTACAATCGGTTACAACTACAAATTTCAATCCTACTAGATAGTGCCGAAAGTTCTGAAGGGCTTTAACTACGGCGAGGGTCTCGAGTTCGTAGGAGTGATATTTACTCTCAGCTCCTTGGGTAGACCTACTAAAATATGCAACGACTCGTTTTTTGGAGTCCGCGTGGACTTGAAAAAGGACAGCACCATAACCTATACTGCTAGCGTCTGTGTGGACCTCTGTCGGGAGGCTTGCATCAAAAATTGCAAGGACAGGCTCACTCGTCAGAAGCTTTATCAAATCTAACCGAATAGTCTCGCATTCAGGTGTCCAATTGAAGCTGACATTTTTACGCAATAGATGAGCTATAGGTGCTGTTTTAGATGCGTAATCTTTTATGTAGCGTCTAAAATATCCTGCTAACCCAAGTAATTGGCGTACCTGCTTCACGTTCTCGGGTGGCAAAGCATTTGCTAGGGCCTCAACTTTTCGCGGGCTCGGTCTAACCTGACCCTGGCTAACTACTCTACCTAGATATTCTACCTCGGTCACAAGAAACGTGCATTTTCGGAGGTTAATCGAAAAACCAGCATCTGTGAGGGTTTTTAAGACCTTTCGCAACAGCTCAATTCCTTCAATTACGGTGTTACTAAGCAAGAGAACATCGTCGACATAAACGAGAACGTTACCCTGGTTAATATGATCGCGTAAGGTGTCATTTATTATACGTTGGTACACAATAGGTGAATTAGCTAAACCGTACGGCATTTTCACGTATTCAAAATGATCTTCCGGTGTGACGAAGCCAGTGAGATGAATACACTCCTCTTTAAGTCGAATTTGGTGAAAACCGGTGGCCATATCTAGGCTAGAAAAGTACTTTGAGCTTCCTAACCTGTCTATATGGTCGTCTATTAAAGGCAGAGGGTACCTATCCTTTACCGTTATTCGATTGAGTGCTCTGTAATCTACGCAGAGTCTGTCGGAACCGTCGCGCTTCTTTACTAATATGATCGGGCTTGCAAACTCTGATTTAGAACGTCTAATTATACCCTTGTCTAATAGGTCCTTGGTTATCTCTCGAACTTTGAGCTTCTCTTGGTACGATAACTTATACGGTCTGTATACAACAGGTGAGGGTTTGGTGAGCCTTATCTCCATTTCGCCTGTCTTAACCGTTGTTGAGGCGGTACCCGATATAAGAAAGTCAGAAAACTCGTTTACGATGGACATAAGGCTTGCCAACTCCTCACCCTGTAGGGGCGTGTTTAACTTTAGTGGCTCTTCTGACGCAACGGAGTTTACGTGAACGCTACGAGAAAGGTACTGGCTGTCTTTGGTTCGAACATAAGTAATTCCGTCTCGATTAAGTACATCCGTGCCTATTATGACGGGCGCGCTCATAAACGGAGCAGGAACCACGACTAGGTCTACTTCAATAGATATTTCGTTAAATTCTACCGTGGCAGTTACGTAACTAGTTGTAACTATTTCCCTATCGCTTATACCTTTCAACACGCATCGCCTGGGCTTAGGTTGGCACGAAATGTATTTAACAACATCGGAAGAGATGAGGGAGACGTCGAGGGCACCACTATCGATAAGCACATCAACGGGTACTCCATCAATTACTGCGGACGTTATGTCGTTATTTTGAGTGCGTTTAGGTTGACTAAAGCAGAAATTTACGTTACGCTGATTGCGCGTTTCTGACCTGGCTTTAGCAAAACAGTTGTCCTCGACGTGCCCCTGCTTTTTACAAAATGTGCACGAAATCTTAACGTTGGGATTCGAACTAGGGACCGTATCAGGTTTTGGGCGCTTGCAATCACGACTGATATGGCCTCGTTCGTTACAGGTAAAACATTTTAGGGTTTGACGATTATTATGCTTAGGAACTTGTTTTCTACTACTACTCCCATTGTCGCGTTTCACGAAAGTGGGCTTCGTGTAGATAGATAGAAATGACACGATAGTGTCTGGCGTTAAATTCGCATTGGCTGCTGCAGCGCGTACTTGGGGACTATCTATTCCGCGTATAACTATGAGCGTTCTTAGTTCGTCGCTTAGCCCTTGTACGATTTTTAAGCGCAACAACGTACGGCGTGCATATTCCGCAAAGGTTGGGTATTTATCGGAAGTTATGTTCATAGCATTGTACAAAATATTCGCATAGTCGAGTTTGCTAGGACAGAGGGGCTTAAATTCTAACTTAAAATTCGACCACGTCCTATCATTAGTTACCCACTCACTTAGCCAGACCTTTGCATCACCCTTTAAACAGGAAGCTACACGCGATAAACATTCGTGATCGTTCCAGCCGTTCGCTACCCTGGCGCGATCCACTTCTTCGCACCACGCTTCGATGTTATTTATCGCGGGATCGAAATTAGATACGTAAAAATGGTTGGATTTTACTGGCTGCATTGTTTTAATGGCTTGCATCAAAGCTTGTGCGAGAGAGGATGCCTCAGAGCACGGGGCGGCCGACTCGACAGAAATTCGAGGTGGTGTTAAAACCGGTTGTACGTAACTATGCCTATTGGCACTACGCGGATTGTTACGCGGCGACGAAGGCTCATCACGGATGTGAAGCCGACGACGTTTACGCGAGGTATGACGTGAACGTGATCTACTCGGCCTGCCACAGTTACTGTGCCGCGAACGCGAACGATGGCGTCGACGAGTACGCGGTTCCCTACTAGAGGAGCGCCTAATTGTACTACGCGGACGTCGCCCTTCGGAACTACACGAATCACTCCGATCTCGGACACGCAAGCCTTTCCGCGAATGGTAACGTTCGATACTCGAGCTACGTTGCGAGACACTTCTACTAGAATTGCGCGACTTGCGTTTCTTATTTACGTTGCGTCGTTTCCGCGACCTACCTCGAGCATCGCATCGTTCCTGACTCGATGAGTCACTACGCACCATTGTTATAACTCGACACAAAAGAACACACAATCAAGAAACAAAAAAATAAATGAGCGAGCAATCGTTTCACAACACAACTTAAAACTAACGGACTTCTTGTGGAACAATTTAAAATCAACAAATTTACAAAGCAAGAACAATTAAAATTTTACGTGGGCAAACGAGTTAGCTATCCCACTTCTGATATAAGAATCAGAAGGAGAAATCACTTAAAAAAAACAAGTCCAACAAGAAATCAGTTTATTTGAAATGATTACAAAAATTGAAACACCCGACACGAAAAATAACGATTGCTTACTCAAAACACAATTTAACTAGAAATGGCTTACGTGACCTCAAATCGACCGGCAGGGATTCTCTGTAGCCTTCCGTTCGCTGCGACCGCCGAGAAGCAAATGAGGCTCTGGTCGCTAGCGTTTGCCTTATATAAGCTTTGGTGGGGAGGTCTGTGACGTATGCGAGGTGATTCCTTACAATATATTTATGTAGATTGTGTGGGCGGGTCAAAAAAAATAACATTAAAAATAATGAAACAGAAAAACGTTCTCTAGTAACGCTACTCTTGCTTAAATTAACCTATAAATAAATCGCGCGCAATTTTAAGCCTGTGCGTAGAGTCAGTGAAATCTCGAAAAAATAATATTCGTCAATTTGTGATATATGTATTGTGACTTTTTTTCCATTTTTGTGGTGTGCAATAAAGAGTTATCTAATCTAATATACAATCTAGAAAAATGACTAATTTTAATTGCACAACACCTGATGTTACCGTTTTGTTGTATTAATTTCAATTTGTACTTTATCCTCATTGTAACATTTAATAATAATGATAATATAGGTGCAGAAGGCAGTAGGTACTTATGGACACGGCGCGCATCGTCCGGAGGTTTATCTCTCTGTACCCTTAACTGTCGGTAGCTTGAGCTCTGCCCCGCTGCTGGCAGCTTGCTAGGGTTAGGTTTTTATAATATTTTTATGATTTGTATAATTTTATATATTAACTAGTGGCCGCCCGCGACTTCGTCCGCGTGAAAACCTTTACAATCATACAATCCTTTATCTTTACAATCACACTAATATTATTAATTATTTCTATCCTTCTTTACCTTCCAAGTAATGTTGAGTCAAATAAAAAAAAGTCCCATTAAAATCGGTTTAGTAGATTCTGAGATTCAATTTCCTGCCTGCCCCCTAAGTTCATCGGCGTGATTATTTATATCCCAGTTTACTCTCCAGGTGATACTGAGTCAAATAAAAAAGTCCCGTCAAAATCGGTCCAGTAGATTCTGAGATTAGCCCGGACAAACAGACAGACAGACAGACAGACAGACAGACAAAAATTTAAAAAATTGTTGTTTTGGCTTCTATTACGGTAATTAAGACCCCCTGTAACAATTTTTCATAAAAATCTTCAATGTACAGAAATCGATCTTTTACAGTCTTATTATATGTATAGATTTTGTAAAAACAATCCCTTAGATTATGTTTAAAGAAAGTGAATAATAATAATATTAAAAAATTGAGTTTATTGCATCCAATAACAATTCATGGTAACAATGTTTAGGAAAATTTATGTCCCAAAATAGCATTACTTCATAAGCCGTATCAAGAATGACAAAGTAAAGACGGCCCTTACATGTGGTCGCTGTGTATGTTTGTTCGTCATCTTAAGTTGGCCGCAAGACGATTGTGGGGTAGAAGATGTTTTTGCTCGCCACACAGAGTTTTGTGGCTCGTGATTTGTCTAACACAGGGTTAGCAGTTGAGAAAATAATTTAAATTAAATAAAGCTAAGTAGGAATGGTTGGCTATAATTTAATTTTAACGATTAAATCTTATTAAATTTATTAAAAACTTATATAATCAAGCAAACTGGGCAAATGCTACACGGTTTGAATTGATTGAAGTCATGCAAACCAATTTTTTTCAATTTACCATTATTTATTCATTTTATCTTGCATTATAGAAAGAATATGAACTTTTTACTTATTTTATTTAAAAGCGGGTCTGAAACACGACATTTGAATTTTGAGAGGCATATCACTAAATTTGACAACTAAAGTCAAGTTTCTTTCTTTATTTATTTATGTTAAAACAATTTACATTAAGAAACATATTTAAATACCAACAAAAACCTATTCAGATTTATATGTGGTAATGAGTCACTACAATACTCGTTACAATTTTAAGACAATATGTAGTTCTTAAGTATTTTTATACATTTAGCACTATTTTCTAAATTACTTATTTGTTCAATAATATTGCTAGGATATTAATTTAAAATAGATGGCAGGAAATACTCCCACATTCTTTTACCATGAACATTGTTGCATGAAGGTATTTTATATCTGGGTAGGTATAAGTTACGCAATCCGGTGCTTCTAGTTTTTACTTGTAATGATTTAATTTGATCTAAGTTTTCACACACAATTTGAATTTTTACTTTATCATATATGTTTATTACTTTACAATATTTATATAGGTCCACATCATTTAGTATATATTTATTTTATATTTTATTCGGTATAGTATAGTTTTGAGTAAGCTTAGTTGTAATTTGGAAATATTTTCAATATATGTTTTGTATGTTCTGCCATAACTACTTATACCATAGTCGATTAAACTATCAGCCAATGACATGATTAGTTAGGTACTGAGTTTTTGAGAGTGAGTGAGCTGAGAGATATCGATTGGAAGTCCACTTTGAACGATAACCCTCTCAATGAAAATGTAACACAATTCACTTCAATCCTATCAGAAGCTATATCAAGACACTCCAGAACAATTAAAGTTAGCCACTCAAAATTTAACATCAAGCCTTGGATGACTCCAGGGCTCATCCGTTGCTCAAAACAGAGAGACAGTCTCCATGCTGAGCACAAAAAATTCCCGAATGACGAATCCAAGAAGCTCATCTACACCAGATATCGTAACTTCTATACCTCCTTACTGCGAAAGCTAAAAACTGATTATGAAAGAGAAGTGCTCCATAAAAATAAAAAATGCCCTAGTAAACTCTGGAAATCTATTAACCAGTTATCTCACAGAATACAATCCAAATTTAAAAATAATCCCCAAGAGCTACTATGTCAACGAAACTCGAAACAGAAATCGCTAGATGATTGTAACTCATATTTCTGCTCTGTTGGTCAAAAACTTGCAAACGCCACTCTCTCGCGCCTCAATGAAAGCCAGGATTCACTGGCCGCCTACGTCAGTAACATCCCTTCCCCCTCCAACTCATTTTTCATTTCTCCCACAGACATTGAAGAAGTCACAGACACTATTCAAAAGCTAGACTCTAAAAGCTCACCAGGTGTTGACAGAATCACTAATGCTACGCTCAAGGCCCTAAGTTCTTCTATAGCTGCACCGCTTGTCTTCCTTTTTAACAAAAGCATCGAAAGTGGCTGTTTTCCTGATGCCTGGAAATCGGCTGTCGTCATTCCCATTCATAAAAGTGGAGCCAAAAATGTGGCCAGCAACTATCGCCCAATTTCCTTACTTGGCTCTATCTCAAAATTGTTGGAACGTATCGTACACAAAAGACTTTCTTTCTACTTGGAAAGTAATAAACTCCTGTCAAATAGACAATTCGGTTTCCGAAGAGGCAAATCCACGGAAGACGCTGTTAATCTAGCTACTGACATCATCTCAACACACTTGGATAATGGGCGTAGTTGTGTCGGTGTGTTCCTGGATCTGGCAAAAGCCTTCGACACCGTTTCCGTGCCAATACTGCTAAAGAAATTGGAAGGCTATGGTATCAGAGGGATAGCATGGAAGTGGTTTGCCAGCTACCTAAGTGGCAGAAGTCAATGTGTCAGGATTGGAGACTATTATAGCACCATGAAATCAATATCATTCGGTGTACCTCAAGGCAGCATCCTGGGACCTACACTCTTCATCATATATTTAAATGATTTATGCTCAATATCTGCTCCTAACGCTGAAATAATCTGCTACGCTGACGACACAGCTCTCCTTTTTAGTGACACTTCCTGGGAATCTGTTATGCTCCGTGCCGAGATTGGTATGGGACTTGTCTCAAAATGGTTAAGACAAAAATCTCCTTACTTTAAACACTGAAAAAAAAAAGTTCATTTGCTTCAGTAAAACATCAGCTTCCGCTCCCAGCGCTAACTTAGATAAATTGGTAATACAGACCTGCGTCCCAGTCGATAATAGTACTTGCAAGTGCGATAACATCAGACGTAGTAACAACATAAGATACCTGGGTGTTATACTAGATGAAAAACTCTCGTTTAAACAGCACATCTCCTTAACGTCCGGACGTGTAAGAAAGATCATCCATGTTATGAGAAATCTGCGTGAGTCAGCTGACGGCAGTACGCTCAAAACTGTCTACCTGGCCCTGTGTCAATCTCTGATCACCTATTGTATCCTCGCCTGGGGCGGAGCTGCAAAAACCTCCCTTCTGCCCCTAGAAAAAACCCAAAGAGGGGTCCTAAAGGTGGCATTATTCAAG
The DNA here is from genome assembly GCA_963921415.1 of Pyrausta despicata. Classification (NCBI taxonomy): domain Eukaryota; kingdom Metazoa; phylum Arthropoda; class Insecta; order Lepidoptera; family Crambidae; genus Pyrausta; species Pyrausta despicata. The sequence continues at coordinate 8,601,188 of OY992869.1, forward strand.
TCAATGAGATATCCAACTGCAGCCTTGTATGAGGAGGCGGGGGTTCTGAGCGTTAGAAAACTCTTTATACTGAAAGTTGTACTCCATACTCATAGAAGAGTCATATCGTCGGGCGAATTCAAGACAATGCTCACCAAACGGCTTTTCAGGATACCCGTCCCCATCACTAAGACTGCTTTCGTACAACGTTTCTGTAGGTTCCTGATGCCTTTAATCTACAACAAACTGTCCGCTGTGTTAGACTTTAGGACCCAACCTGTTCATAAAATGAAAGCAATGGTAACTGGGCTGCTTTTGGGATTGGGTTACGATGAAGCAGAAAGAATCATAAAAGTTGAAAAATAGTCAATGACTTGCCCCATTATCAGCAAAAAATCACACACACACTACACACACACACACACACACACACACACACACACACACACACACACACACATATATACACACATACACTAGCCTTGCCCATAGTATAGAAGATCCTTAAATTTTTATTTCTAAATAGATATATTACCTTGTTTTTGTCCCGTTTGTATTTAATTTCCCATTTGTTTGTATGTAATATGCAGAAATGTTTCTGTTTTGTTAACAAGTGCCGTGAAAATTTGTATGTAAATCGTACACTGTTCCCCATAGGACAGGCTTGCCTAGTTTGGGGACCGGTAAAAACTGTTTTGTATTTTTCTTATGCCAATAAACATTTTTTCATTTTTTTTTCATTTTTTTCATTTTTTGCCGAAAACTTGGTTTTCAAAGGATAAATCGAAAACTGGAAGTCGCTACACGTCTCACATGTTTGATTATTATGTTATTTTAAATGGATTACTCGGCCTACGAACCAAGATTTGAAACAAAATATGTTCATACATCAACTTGAAATTACGTACAATTCCACCATTGCTTTAACGACAAAGGAGACAGTGACAGTACGGGAACAGATGACAGAACTGGTGATGACATGAAGATTAATAGTCCCCACGAACTTAGGGATTGTATACCTACTAAACGCCCCGTGAGGTGCAGTGGAAACTGTCATGTGACTGATACAGTGAAAAGGGAAGGGACGATTTATAAAACATACTTATTATTGGTTAAATAAGAAACCTTACTAAAAAGGCAAATATTTAAACATTGACGTATCAGATGGAGAGATAGATATAAAACTAGCTGTCCCGGCAAACGTTGTTTTGCCATACAAATGTTAAGGGTAGACAACCCTTATCACTAAGGGGTATGAAAAATAGATGTTAGCCGATTCTCAGACCTACTGAATATGCTCACAAAATTTCATTAGAATCGGTCAAGCCGTTTCGGAGGAGTATGGGAACAAACATTGTGACACGAGAATTTTATATATATAGAGATATAGAGATTATTCACGCTCCTGCGCGAAATAATTGTTTCTACAATACAACTTTTTTTAATCGAATCATCAATTATTTTTCAAGCAAACAAGCGGCGACGTTTATCTGTCTGTTTTCATCTAAATATAATATGTCTTTCTTCTAAAACTCTCTCATAGACATATTTTAGTCTCGAAATAATCGTGGAGGTCCAGGAAATGTTTAAAAGATAAGACGAACTTTAAAAGATCTTAGATCTTTAAAACTACTTACTAACTTAATTTAGTTTTTTTTCTAATAGATAGAGTTTTTCAGGAGGAAGGTTTATATGTATGATAATAACATGCTTAAATGAAAGAAAAGAAAATTAAAAAAAGCAATGGGCAGAACAACTTCTGCGGGACCGACTCACATTTATATCTTATGTATGGGTTTGTTTTATTTATATATTATTTGTTAAGATTATATACTATTTTCTTATTTTCATATTAGTATCAAAGAGAATTAGTATCAAAGAGAAGTCAAACGATATCACATTAAGTTGACATAACCTCAAGCTTTTAATTTCAAAGGGTCGCGTCTTCTGTAGACAATAAGATAGAATAGAATTAGATTCTGTAAAATTAATTTATTAACATTCCATTGTTGAAATGGACATTATATTTTAATACACCAATCGTGAAATGATTGTAAGTAGAAACTAAGACTTGTCAAATCTAAACCGGAAACGCTTAGGTATTTAAATGTTTACCATACTGTGAACGCCGGAAACGAGGTCGAAAGACAATATTAGCAGTACTTTCCCAAAATATTAAGTACCCACATCTCATTCGAGGCACGGAATAGCCAAAAAAAAGGTTAGGGTAAACTATGTACCTATGCAGGTTAAACACAAAATTAAAATGACAATGCCCCGGTTTGCTAATAGGCGAAGCCGGTAACCACCTTTATGCAATGTCTCGGGGTAATCCATCATTTTGATGCTGAGAGATAAGTATGGGTGGTGTGTCGATAGTTTTTTATCGATATCATAAAAAAATGTGTGCTTGGATTTGAATTCGACAGCACTTTATCTTCTGTTTAGCTTAAAGCACAATCTAACCTACGCGATAGAGTCTCAACTTGAAACTAAGAAAGGTAGCAAATTATAATACTTACTTGTTCGTAGATGATTCTGAAACAATGTTATATTATATTGGGCTTATAAAAATGTAGTCCATTGTATTTTTCTATCAAATCTATTGATTTTACTTAAGATCTCTTGGTGATGTCGTGATGGATAATTAGACATCAGTGGCATATAAATAGTGGAGTATTCTTCATCTTCTAAGGTAAAAGCAAAATTAAAAACCAATGGAATAATTTTCCACTATTTTAAAGTTTTAATTAAAAAAAACTTTTTACTTCTAAAACATGGATTTAAAAAAGTTGTTGAACAAACATCGATACTTTGAATCACATCGACAATTCCATTCCCCATCCCTCATAAATCAAACAGCAGATTGATGGTATTATGTCAACATGCACAATGACAATGATCTTTTGCATCACAATCCACGCTGTGCCAATTACTGAATAAACCCTTTCATCTTTCCCTTCTTTTAAAATTCCACCCTAATTATAATGTTTCAGGGTAGGTTTTTATTTGACGATTTTAAGACACATCTGGACTCCTAAAAGGTCTTATTGATATGTGAGAATCTATGAGTTTCTCGAAGAAGTGGTTCGCAGTAATTTATCAGTGCTTACTTTCTAAACTGCTCACGATTTTATGGAAATTCGGCAGATTAAGGATATTTGCATTATCTAGTTTGTTGTGGGAATGTTGGTAAGGAAGACATGAGGAGACAGTTAAATAAATTGCCATGAAATAATTTAAAAATACATATTCACAAAAATATGGAGTCTAATATGAGCTTGGTCGATTTTCATAAAAGTATCTTTATATATAAAGAAAAATAAAGATAGAGAGAGAAATATAAAGATGTATGTAAGTCAGTTATTTTTACTTGTAAAGTTTAGACACCGCTGTTATTAACTGACTTGACAACAAATAAACAGAACAGTGAGAAGAACCTTAATCACCAATTTTAAATGTCAAATTTTAAAGCCACTAGGCCTAACAGTTTATATTAATAATTTACTATTTAGCGCTAAACGTTGAAAATTTATCCTCTTTAGGTATATATGGTTATGCTGAAAATGTTACAATTTTCGGTTCATTAATCAAGTTAAGAGGATTTGATAGCCAATAAAAAAGTCCCGTCATGTCACTAAAGAAAGTTTTTTAATAAACATTTTTGGACCTATCAAAATGAGGTCAAGTCGCAAAAACTAACAATACACAATTTATTCCAATAATAATCGCCACCGTTTAGATCGAATCTGCATAAGTACCGCGATCAATACAAATCAATATTGTAATCACTTCACCAACATAACAATGGCATACAAAATTCAAAATGAGTACTTAAACCCTTTTCTCGCCTACCATAATGCATCAATAGTCAATAATCTTATAATAGACAGGTAGGCATAGACGATAGCATACCAGGTTACCTATTTTTGTTGCAAAATCACCAATATTACAAGCACATAAGAACCCCCAATGTTTTATTGGACGTGCTCGCATTATCTTTGCCTATACGTAAAAGGGTTGGCAGTTTAAAAATATTAACAAAAGAGAACAAAACGCCTATCGACAGTTATCTAAGGGCTTTTTCTTAAGGGATTAGGAAAAAGCCGATTTTGTAAACAAAGAGGTACCTACGTGAAGTAGGTACCCTTAATCTGGGATTAAAATGTTCATTAGGTTCGTGGTGTTTTGCGATGAGATGAGAGTAAAGAGTGGAGTAATAAAATGTGAACAAAATAAAATACGTACTTACAGTTTGAAAAATAGACAAACATTGTATCAAATTGTTTTTACGTATGGTAACCACTCCAATTGGTCCATGTAAAGCCTCCCTCCCCCCATTGTTGATGGGAAATATCCTAAATTCAAACTTAATATCCTAATAATTATTATTTTTTATTTATTTATACAGTCTTCTAAGGACCACATACAATTAATAAAAATAAAATTTACCAAAACAAATAATAAATTAATAAGATAGGACCAGATCAAATATTAAAATAATAAAAAACAAAAATAAAATATATATAAATCTATGGTCTAAATACAGAACGGTCAATATTAAAAAAATATATATTAAATCTGTGTATTGTAACCTCTCGTCACGATAAGGATAGCAATTTCTTTTTTTCTTACTGTTAAAGTTAGTTTTTAAGCAATCTTAAAAATATTTTTGAAAAATTGTAAGGTAAAAATTGTATTTTTTTAAATAGTCAGGTACTCATTTAGATTTATTTCACCACACCCTAATATATTTTTTTTAATTACAATTCTTAATTTCAATTCGAATTACAATTTTTTTTTAATCATGACTCTCAGTCGTAAGTAGGTAAACAATTCAGAAGAAATTGTCTTTAAATTCTTTGTTAAATTTTTTTTTCTTTATCTTGAAACAAAAAACCCACCCAAAAGATAAACCGGCGCAAGGTCTCATTTACAGTTGCCTGAACAAGAAAAAACACAAAAAACGCCCGGAAACGAACGAATTGAACTATATCAAAGAAAAATTCCCGCCCGTGACTGCGGTCAACACAAAAACCAATGCCAAATCATCCGTAGATCATTATCGAACACGCGCCAATGTCAACTGATCGATAAAAAAAATCAATAGTTATGGATCTATATCTATCGACCCTCGGAAATATTATATTTTGAAAAGGGTTCGCTTTGAACGTCATAGTTACAATTGCAAAATGAGCAATTGTGCAATTGAATAACAAGTTTATATCGTTTTTTTTATTTTGCATTGATGTGACCACTTTGATTATATTATTACTATTGTCTTTTATTTGTAGTGTTCAGTTAGTGTTTTCGCATTCAATACTTTCCAAAAGTGGATATTTTGCATGTTTTTGTCATGTTTCATTTATATCGTTAAAAAAAAAAAAAGAAAAAAAAATGTGTACGTTATCATAGTACCACCAAGTCCACCAAATTTCAAAAACAGGGAATCAAAAGAAAAAACATATAAAGTAACGGTTATAATAACACAATAAGATAGTTACAAAGCAGTTAATTAATACGGACGTCCGCATCCCCGTGTTCTCACGACTTTTTTTAATTACGACCCAAGCATCTGCCGTTTGTTCCTCGAAAAAATGAATCACGAAAATCAAAGGCTGCACAAAAAAAAACTCCTTAATATTCAAACAAAAAAGAATAAAAAAGATTCCACGATGACTGGCGCATCAAAACCGGAATTCAATTAAACATACAAAAGAAATTACTATGGGGACACAGTTCTTGCTGCAAACAACTTTAATTATTCACCTTACATTAATAAAGAATCTTCAAGACTCTCACACTATAGCAAAAGCATCACTAATGATACGCACAATGGCACAAAAACCTGACCCCCACGAATTAGACGTTCCTCTATCCTTAAAATAAAGATCAAAATAAACATACTCAAAAAGACAGTCTTGAAACTTTAATATGCAAAATAGTATGCAAAAATAAAGGAAGGGCGACCGAAACTGGCTATGCAAATCTCCGTGCGAAGTTAAACGGGAAAAACAAATAAAAAAAACCGCTTGTATGTATGTGATAAAACATTTTTTTTCATTGTCTATCTTTAGTCGCATAATAAAAGTATCGGCCCAGGGCAGCTCCCTGTGGGACACCTTTCTCACAGACGCATGCAAATGAGTGATACTATTTAATCTTTTATTTTAATGGCATCGTATTGTGTATGATCTTTTCAACTTTTGTGGGTCGAGTAGGAAGAAAAAGGGCTGGATAAAAAATTAATCATTGCACGTATGCAAATTTCATAGTCTTACACTGTGGGAATCTTCTTTTTGGTAAATAGTTGGGAGTACTATGGGTGATTCCTGTGTTCTACGGGGTAGTGTTTTTTTTTATTATTTTACTGGTTTTGTATCTTGAATAGTTTTTTGTTCAGTTCTAACGAACAATTTGTGCAAATCAGACAACTGCTCTAACGAATATTGTTATGATATAATATTTGAGCGTCAAACGTTTATTTTATAAATGTAATACATGTTGCTGTTTTCAGAGAGTGAAATAACAATATGTAACTGTTCCACTCACATAAGGCCGATTTCAAAGTCCCATCTAGAAGTCTTATAACTGTCACTTTAAAAAAAATGTCTGAAACTTTAGATAGCTTTTAGTATGAAACTGACATTTATTTAACTATAATTCAACGGTATAGGCTATTGAGACGAAACCATTAAAGTTATGTGATAAGAAAACGCCTACACTATTTCTATGTCAATAAAGAAAAATATACATACCTATATTACTAAATCATTATTTTTTTGTCTGTTTCAGGTATGTACACCGGTCGACACAAACAGGTATTCTTGCATTTATTAGTATAATAATCCACCCTAATGATACACATTGCATTAATCAAAATAGTCCCAATTTATGCATAAATCTCTAACAGATCGATCCACTATGCGCGGCATCTAGTGACAGTGCGGCGAACTAAGTTGTAGTTCGCTACATCCTTCCTAGATGGCGTTAGTTGGCCGCAGTGACGATTTATAGATTCTCATCCAAATTTCATATTAGTGAGCTTGGATTTATTTGAATGAAAGAAGTTATTATAAGTAGTACTCCATTTTGTAAATCAAAAAATATATTAATGCCAAAGAATATTAAATTTTAATAAGTAACGTTAAAAAAACTCAAAATTTTCAACGTAGAGTTAAATTAGAAGTAACATGTTATGTTATATCAGTTATATGTACCTATAAAACTTTTTATTTTAGAACATTCAATAGGCATTACATTAAATCAAAGTTTAAAGATCAACTATTGCAAAATGCTAAACAAACAAACATCCTTAATGTATTTCCCATTTTTATATCAAAATAAACTTCTGTCATCAAAAAACCATCCCCAAAATTCTCTGTGCTTAACCAAAAAGATTCGCCTAAGCGTCGCAAGCGCACACAAAACTCAACGCACACAAACGAGCGAGCTTACACACACTCACACATTTACGCAAACACACAAAGCACCGATGAAAAATGACTTGCAAGCCATGTGGTAGTCGGTGTCGAGTATTTTGACGAATTCCGAATAGGTAGTGTCCGTTTTGCTGGCATGATCACTTTTTAAAGCATTTCTTTTTTGTAAAAAAAAAATGTCATGGACACTATTAAAAAAACATATAAGTAAATACAATTCCATTGGGCTGTCACCAGCATTTTAATTTGTTATGCAATTATGTCGATAAAAATAAATAAATAAAAGTCTGTTATATTATACTGTGGGAATAAAGCTTTAATGATAAATTCTGTTTTGTTTTCTATTACCACTTAACATGACAGATACTTAACTGTTTATCAGAATAATTTGATTATATAAATAACTCCTTATCTGATCATATTCTTATTCATAAGATACACAATAAAAGAGGTTGCTAAGTACTTCTATTATTAACAAGACAGGGAAATTTGAAATTTCCTTAACGTCTTTGATTATTATGATTAAGAGATTTGAGACATAAGTCAATTGCCTTACAAGATAATAACCACAGTAGGTTATTATCTTCAATTAATAAAAATAATACCAGTAATTATCCTTTAAATTGGTATTGGTCAAAGACTCAATTACTTATTGGATTGAATTTATGTACAGATACAGATATTTACCGCTTTTAACTATATCATCTATAAATCCAAACTTAATCAAAAATATTTCTGAATATGCATACACGTAGGAAGCAAGAAGTATTAAGAAAGATTTTCTCATGATAGAACTCATATAGTACTCTATCTCTCTAAGAAATACTTTTCTTTAGCTTTTACTGTTTTTTCATAAAAAATTAAGGCCCGTCGTCACAGAATTTGCATACCTTTGCCTTATTTATAACATAATGTGTAAATTAAGCTAAGGATTAACGATCCTAAAATACATTTGTGCATTGATGAACATGCGATGGTCAACCCCTCAATTTCATATGAAATGAAATTATTTTAAAGAAGTGCTTTTAACCTACTTTTTAATTTCCTTCGAAACTTTTTGTTTAAATTAAATGTACTGGCTCTGCCATCCTAAGTCACACCGTCTCTATGACGCGCCGGTCGCGGCGGGGGAGAGGGGGGCAACCAAAACCTGATTTTCGGTCTATGCTGACCTTGTAGCGGACGCATTACATCACAGTGTTTTATAATGCCTTATTTCTTGGCCTATCCCATCACATTTTAAACTCTACTACCTAGACATAAGGTTAGGTTTCGGGTGGCAAATTTCGGCGGTGGTCATGACCTTATGCGCCTGCACTACTCTATTCGTGATCTGACGCATATTCAAAGAGATTGCTACCTACTCGCCAGGTTTTTCCGGTATGCCTTTCCGCGTTGGTTTTCAATTTTTGTTTTGGTAGCTCAATTGTGACGGAATAATCACTAACTTGAGACATGATCTTGCGTCACTTTAGCATTTTTATTTATAGGCTGGTGACGATATTTTTTTTATTAAAACACTCTTCTTTTTCTTCTTTCGTGTCGGCAACAACACGGGCTAAATCTTAAAACAATATTTTTGAGTGAGTAAACTGCGTAAATAAATATGGGTTTAAGAGGCTCTTACTAAGAGCACTTGAACATTGTCACATAAGACATTTCAGCGTGAAACTTAAAGCGTGAAGTTTCACTTAAAAGTGGACTTCCAAAACAACCTTAAACGCGTCCACTGCAAACAAGACAACAGAAAAGAGTAAAATATGGAAATATGTTTTCGGGTAGTGAACGAATTCGCGTGTACAATTAAAAAAAACCTAAGGAGGACTGAAAGTGATAGCTAGGTCTCTTAGAGCTTAATGTCTGTTCCACTAGCTGGGTCATCTTAAAGCAGTCTTATTACTTCTAACACTTTCTTAGAAATTTCAATACAACAGAATTAAGAAGTACAACAGAATGAAGAATTAGTTTAGAAGATGTCTGCTGTACTGGTCTGGGTGTTATATGTATTTATTTAAGTTCATTTGTAGGTAATAAGTTGGATGTATTTTGGTTCCTGCGCTGGCGCCGTTTTCGTGGAAATTTAAAGCAAAATAATCATCTTTTTCAGATTTAGACTTTATTACAGCCTAAACAATAGTAGCGGACCGATCCAGAGGTTTGTCTGCTGGGTAGATAGATAGAGAAAGATCGAGAACACTTTATTGCACACCACAAAAAATAAAACCAAATCAACATAAAAAGAAAGATGCATAATTACTGCGGTCTTATCGCTAAAAGCGATCTCTTCCAGCCAACCTTCGGGTTAAGGATATTGTTATTTACAGGAAAGGGGGAGTTTGGTGCAAATTGCGATTAATATGATCAACATTAGAAACAAAAATTAAACAAAAAAATAATAATTATGTAGCCAAAATATATGAAATAACTTTACTTTTATTATTATACAGGGTGAAATTTTAGTGGTTGTTTTCCCGCAGTGAATTGATTCTATATCAGTAGATAAATCGATTGTTTAAGTTATTTTTAGGGGCGCGTACATGGAGCGCTTGCAGTATGGAGAACAAAAAAAAGAACCTATTTAAAAATAAAAAGAACTACCATGAACATGATTCGATATTATTACAGAAAGTAATTCGTTCCGCAGCGGGAAAACGTCCACTAAAATTTAACCTTGTATAAACTAAATATACCTACATAAAATAAATATACATAAGACAACGTGACAATAACCTGACCAACATAAATGTATCTGATATTATAATTGAAGATATATGGTCTTTAACTTTATTTCTAAGGTAATGTTTACTATGTATTTCCTACACAACCCTTATCTTCTTCAAACAAAGCTTAAAGCACCTACTCCATCTTATGATATTACTTTGTACACTTCCTTTCAAAGATGCAGTGTGCTATAATTAAAAAGTTACTTAGTATTCAATGTCCAAAATAAACGCATGATGTAACATTGAACTTGACCAAAACAAGTTTTGAAGACGGTTTTTATGTAAATCAGCATTGCAGGTTATTTTGTATCTAGACAAGATTTAGATTTGAAGCAAAACCTGGATGGCTTGATAAATGTTAATTTTATCACCGTGAAATTATGTGTTTTTGGTATTTCTTTTGGTAATTAACATAATTGGCAATTCACGATACATTAACTTCTCCAGGTCTTATACTTCTTAGCGTGTCGATGGTAAAGCGACTTTTAAACATTTTCAAGCCAGATATTTAAAATGAATAAATATACAACATCACATACATTGATCTGACTCCGTGGTAAGTAGCTAAAGCACTTGTGTTACAAATAACAGAATCAACAGTGGTATTACTAATAAACTTAAATAAATACATATAACACTTAGACCAGTACAAACAAACATGTTCATGCACACAAATGTTTGTACAGTGCGGGGATCGCACTCGCGACCTCTTGGTTAAAAGTCAACTTCTTAACCATTTCACCAATGAGGTCGTCAAGTTGCGACTCAAAATTTCCCGTCTTTGGAACACTTGAGGTCTGGAGAGCCAAAGTGAGGACACCCAGGACAAGATAAAAGATTTTCTATGTCGTTAAATAAATTTAATTGTCCAAAACAAAAAAATAACTATACAAAACCCTTGCTACGAGTCTTTAACACGCTTGTCTTTGTATATTAGTCTAAAACTTATTTTAATCTAACTCTTTATTCTACTAATGTGGGCAGGTAATTTGTTTTCCTTGTTATTTACGCGGGCAATCTCAGTCTATCTCAAATCATGTTTTATAAATATCTCTAAGCATGTACTAACACAAGGTCATATGTAAAATCAGCCTCAAATTTATAAGTTCGAATAAAATACCAATTAATAAAACATTGAGCCGGTGAAACATTTGTAATGAGGATATTTTCGGCAATAAAAATGTTTCGATGATTTAATAATGGCTATGACAGTGTTGGGTACTGGATTTTATTGGTTCTGTATTAAACGTTTTTTTAACCCGTGACAAAGAAGAGGGGTGTTACAAATCTGAATTCTATTCAGTTTCTGTGAGCTCCAAAACGAATGGGCCGATTTCAGTGTGGTTTTTTTATTATTAGAATGTTAAAATTAATAACAGTGGTTCTTGGCCATGGATGGTCAAAATCCGTCCGGCTTTGAAGTTTTCCTGGCTCATTAGGTGGTTTTAACTGGATAGTTAGTTAGTAGTAGGTTTTCAAAGAATCATTACCATTTTATCAAATCATGAATTATGCAGGCAGATACTAATGGATAGTATGAAAAGTTCTGGATATTACGAGTAATTCATGTACAGGGCTACGACTACTAGGTACGTTATTCTTGTTTTTAGTTTAGTTATGTATTGCACCGTGAGTAGAAATTGAAAAAAATACTTACCTACCCTTAACATGAGAACCCTCCTACTAGTATTCTAAATATATTATTCAGAACATGTAGAATAAAACTCTCTTAGGATAAGGAAATAAGTCTCACTTCACAGGTACGTGTGCTTTTTTTGTACAAGTTGTAAATATAAACAATACCTGATAATACCTCATTTTATTTTCATGTATAACTTTATTGCAAAATTATGTACAACTTAATGCTTAAATAATTTTCTGCCATTTCGAATCTTAAGGTTCGTAACGATGGTTCAATGTAAAAATAGTTTTCTGCTTTTATCTTTCTTTAACCACAACTAATGATTAGCACGAGTACTAAAGAATTAAAATCACAACAATTTCTCTTAACAGCCTAAGTTGACATCCTGCCCCTGAAAAGATGCAGTTGATGATCAGAAAAACTCCAATTTGACTTCAAAATGCTTACCACAAAACCTTCAGACAATAAAGCGCTTAAGATTGCAAGGAAACATCATTCGACCGCGCGACCCCAAAAATGACAAAAAACATGGCTGCCACCTAATTACGCAAACTTTTTGCGCGAAATAAAAAAAAGAACTTTCGTTATCACACTGGCCGCTCGTAAAAACAACGATTCACTCATTGTGTTCGTTTTTCGAACTCTAATCCGCCATTTTGTTTTTTGTTTTATGGGCACGGAAAAAAGTATTGTGCCACAGTACAAAAACGTGTCAGTAAACCAAAAATACTGTCACTTTTAAGGCTCATATCACAACAATTTTGAGAGCTAAGCAGTTTTTGGCGTGACAACGTATTAAATTAGGTTGTGGCTCGAAGTCACTCATGAAAAAATGTAACGCTGTTACGATGAGTCACCGAACGAGAGAGAGGCCCGCCGGACCGGCGAATGCCTTTCATCTCTCTCCCACTCAAACATGATCGGTCCGCCGCGAAAAAGACGTTGTCACGTAAAATCTTCGCCCGTAAAACCGACTTTACAGGCAACAATTTTTTTTGTCGTAAACTTCAGTTGATAAAAATGGCATAAATCAAAAATTGGAGGCCGCTACAATGTACAATATTCGTAATTAGATACATGTGACGTAATCAATTGCGTTCTTATTTATGTCAAAACACATTGTCAATGTCGATTGGACGAAAGGAAAATTTAGTCCAGTGAATCGATCTGTTAAATTGTTAAGAAAAGAAATTCTTTAAGCTCTGTTTCAAAAACTGTTATTTATTACTTAGTATAACCTACACGTTTTTATACTCCAACAGTATAAAAGTGAGTTGAAGAAAATTTTATAACAATCATTATTTTTTTAATATAATATAATGTATAATGATATATGTTATAAAAAATAACATCATCATCATCAGCCTATATACGTCCCACTGCTGGGCATAGGCCTCACCTCAACTACGAGGTGGTGCGAGCCATACTCCACCACGCGGGCTCAGTGCGGACAAAAAATAACAAAAAACAATAATTTTTAAAAAGTTTTTAAATAAGTTATACTTTTGTCCGTTCAAACTTGACTTACTCATTCCAACCTACACTAGAGCCGCAACGAATTGTTTTTTTTACATAATAAACTGTTTTTTCGTTCAAATTATTGGGTCACTGTGTCTCTATTTGTCCTTTGACTGGTTTTTAAGTAGGTTTTATTTAAATTTCGCCGTTTCTGAGTCACGAACCGTTAATGCAATGGGCTTGACCGGCTTATGTATTCATAGATCGCCATTATTGTGCTATTGATTTCTGTAGGGCTCGATAAAATATGTAAACAGTTAACGTTCTCATGTTTTTTGTAGGATTGGATAATCGTTGTTATTCGATTATTAAATAGTAGGAATCGTAATGTTCTACTCGGAAAATCTTAAGTGGTACCTTACTAAATGGAACGATTGCCTATTCCAATGGCTCTTTTTAAACATGGCTAGATTTTTAATATTTGTATAAAATGTGAAAACAACAACTTGCCTTAATATAGCGATCTTCACAGATGGCGTTAGCCACAAGACCGTTTACTGTGTAGATTGGTGTCTAATTTAAGTTTACTGTGTAAATTTGTATTTATGTGGGGACTCTAGTTACACATATATTTTTTTAATACTCATTCTATCTAAGGAAATTATCACAATTTGGTTCCGATGATATGATACTGCATTTACGACCGTTTGGTGCAAAGGTCTACATGTCGGACTTTAAAACCAAGGGTCGCGGGTTCGATCCCCGCACAGTACAAGCATATGTGTGCATGAACATGTATGTTTGTACTGGTCTGGGTGTTTTCTATGTATAATATGTATTTATTTACAAAAAAAAAGTATTTAGATATGTTTATCCGTTGTCTAGTACCCATGACACAAGCCTCGTAGCTTAATTTGGGACTAGAGACTTGGTGTGATTGTTGTGAAATATTTACTTATTTATTTGACTTACCTTGCATATATGAGCTGGTACGAGCCATACACCACACGGATTCAGTGCGGTTATCTAAGGAGTATCGCCTTACCTTACACTGTAAGGTAAATGACCAACCTTAGATGTTGTTAAGTCGCCCAAGAGCCTCTGACCAGGCTTAACGACTTATATCTATCGATATTAACCTACGAAAGAAAAAAAGCTAATTTCCTACTAATCCGTCATGGCTATTCATGTTATCTAATTTGTGTATTATCTCCAAATCGCATTATAATATCCATATTGTCAACTTTGTGTCACGAAGTCAGTTGTTGAAATAATACAACTTATTAAAGTTATTATTACTGAATAAACAACATCGATAAAATGCACAGTCGAAATAAAATGGAGTAGGCTCACTTTTTGATATTTTGAGAAGCATCAACAAGCGTCTCTGGAAACGACCAAAATTTCAATATTATTCCATGTATTTTAGACCCTGAGCTTATACCCATGGTAAAAAATAAATAGAAGATAACAATATCCTTAACCCAAAGGTGGTCTGGAAGAGATCGATCTTAGCGATAAGACCGCCTAAATTATCTTCTTAAATTATCATCTTTCTCATTCTTTGTAAGTATGTTGACTTTGTATCATTTTTGTGGTGTGCAATAAAGTGTTCTCTATATATCTCTATATATACAAGATGCAGGGCAGAATACGCGGCGCGACCAGTACTTTAAACGCCTTGTGTCAATTTTAGTCGCATCTCGTCCCTTTGTCGTATTGTCGCACGCGACACGGCAAGTTGCGTTTCTTACGTAGGATATATTATGATCATATACTTGATATATTATGTGACGTCCTTACAATCGGGCATTCAAATATATATGTTCATTGATAGCAAATAACAAAAGAGATAGAAAACGCTAGTAGATAGCAAGCAGAGTAAGACCGAGAATCAATACTTACAGTCGGTTCAATTAGGTATGCACAAATTCCTGCCCATTTCCAAGCCACAGCATATCTTCTTAATTTTATAAAACATTCAAATACAACTTTTAGATTGAGCTTTCTGAATCCCCACCAGTTGTGTAACACCAAAATAACACCCGCAATGTAGTTATGACAAGCCTTTTCTCGGTAAATACCTAATGATCAACGTAAAAAAGTAACCACGTTATTTTCTTTAATTTGCTTACGTCTAAGAGTTTTTTTTGCTTGTGTACTCGACTTGGTAACTAAATTAGGTATTGGTGAATATAGCAAGTGGTTCGTATAGTTGGACTGAAAAATACATAAATTGATAACAAGATGTTAAAAAAACTGTAATAACTAAAGGGTGTGGTTGTGCCCGTAAAACTGAACAACTTTCGCAAAGAAACCTAGGACAAAATCTCAAAAAAATTTTTGGCGCTCCCATAGTAAATCGCTCAGCTGATTGGCAATTTTGTATGAGAGGTCCCATTTTTTTATTGAGATTTTGACCTAGATATCTTTGGGAATATTGTGCAGTTTTTATATGCGGCTATGTGTGGTATCTCGCTATTGTGTATTGATTTTTCTGTTACTAATATAGCTTGTAAGGTTTTTTTTTTCTAACAAAATGGAACTGCGTTGTCTGATATCCTTAAATAAAATAAAAATGTTGTACCCCCATAATAAAAATTTACAGTCAGGTTCAACATTAAAATATGTACCATTCAAGCAGTCGTATCTAGTCAACTTTTGTGTAGAAACATTTTTATTAACAGTAAGAGGGAATTTAGACCAAAAATACAATCATGGAAAATGTAAAACAAGATTTTTTAAGAAACGTGTAAGAGCAATACAATATACATACACTTTTTCAGGATTTCAATTTGTAGGTCTTTTTTTTTTGTTTCAACGTTTTAAGCGTAAACGTTTTCTAAATATTTTCTACTAGTGTAATGTTCTCCTATTTTTAAAAGCGAATTTGTGCGCTTCATTAGATTTGAACAATTCAAATTAGATACAAATTAAATGTTACAACAGGATTGTGAAAATGTACCTTGACTCTACAACTGAAAGCTGAAACGAATCGGAACTAAAATTATTGAAAGTTTCAGTTTTTAACCCCGACGAAAAAGAGGAATGTTATAAGATTGACCCCTTTGTCTGTTTGTGTGTATTTATTTGTGGCATTGTAGCTCCCGAACAGATGGAATGATTTCAAAGTAGTTTTTTTTTTATTTATTTTTCATTCGAAAAGTAATTTAATCACGGTGGTTCTTAATTCTGGTTCCGGTCATGTCGGATTGCCGTCTCACCGAACTTTGGGAGTAATGGAGCAGTGAGTGCACCTCCGTATTGCGCTCACACTTGGGCTCTATACCTCTAATATCTTCTGTGCAGTTGGCTGATCTCTGTTGATATTGGCCGCCGTGGTCGAAATCTTCTAGGAGACGATTTTGATGATTTTTGTTGGTTAGTTAGTTGGATGCATTTGCGCTCCTGTCGTCGTTTAGTGGAAATTTAAAGCAAAATAATTCTCTTTTTCAGCTTTGTTCATGGATTTTCGCAAAGTAACAACAATAATAACATTAACTAAATTTTTAATAGAGTTAACTGTACCTAAAGCCAAGCTCAAGAGTTATGAATATGAATAAATGTTTTTGCTCACCAATCCGAGTGATTGACGTGCAAGCATTAGTCGTTATACGTGCTTCTATGCTCGGCACGTTGGTGACTGTCATTTGATTCATTTTCAGGATAACATTGAAAATTAAAAAAAAACTAGCTAACAGGTCCTTATTTTGACTCTTCAAATCCGAAGATCGCAGATACAATCTATATTATACGTAGACATACTCTGTGCTGCCCACTGTTTTCGCAGTTTTTCACATTTTTATTCAAAAAAACCTTCGTCGTTAGTCACTATATTTATTTAAGAAAAACTGCATCAACACCCTTTATGCAGTTTTACAAACATACAGACATAGGGACAGACGCGGGAAGCAACTTGACTTTATTCTATGTAGAAATTGTTACGCGAGCGTATGCTCGTAGCTGCAATGTTTGAAGTCGAAGCAATTTGACAGCTGACAGCCAAATGCCTCGTCTTTCTTTGACCTCGTTATATTTCGTCTGTATTTTGGGGTAAATATATTAACATGCTGGATTGCTCATACAGGCAAGTTGGTAAGAGTGACCAGGATGGCTGAGCCTTTTGTAAAGCTTCAAAAGCGCTTTAGTTGGTAGGACTCTCTCTAGATAACGTTTTTACCTACGTTTTGTAAGAAATTGTCATGTCGGATTGCCGTCTCACCGAACTTTGAACAGTAAGTGCACCTGTGTATTGCGCTCACATTTGTGCACTATATTATCTCCTGCGGAGTTGGCTGATCGCTGTTGAGATTGGCCGCCGTGGTCGAAATCTAGCCAGGCCAGGAGGACTATTATTATTATTATGAAATGGATTGGGCGACTACGAAAATGGAAAGTTATCAGAAATAAGCTAAGCCCATGGTCACCCTCTCAACGGGTTTTCGACTAAGACACGGCTTGGACACCGCTCACGATCCTAGCAAAATAATTCCAAATACTCTTGAACATCAAGCATCTGTCATCATCAGATGAACCACAGTCACACCAACATGTAACATTTTGTCCATTAATTAAGTTTTTTTAAATAATATACAACAACATCACATACATTGATCTGACTCCGTAGTAAGTAGCTTAAGCTCTTGTGTTATACATATCAGAATCAACAGCGGTATTACCAATAAACTTAAATAAACACATATAACATCATCGGAGAAATAAAATCTTCCCGACTTCGCTGGCTAGGACATGTGGAGAGGATGGGAGAGGATCGAGCCTCAAAAAGAACCTATCTTGGACAACCTTCCGGGCGCCGGTCGGTGGGGCGTTCAAGATATCGCTGGAAGGACGAAGTTGCCAAAGACCTGAAAGAACTAAAAGTGTCCGACTGGTCAGATCTGGCACAGAACAGGGAAGAATGGCGCACTTTAATGTCGGAGGCCAAGATCCACTTTGGGTCGCTGAGCCAGCGAAGAAGAAGAACATCACATACATTTATCTGACTCCGTGGTAAGTAGCTTAAGCACTTGGGTTATAGATATCAGAATTAACAGAGGTATTACAAATAAACTTAAATAAATACATATAACACTCAGACCAGTACAAACAGACATGTTCATGCACACAAATGTTTGTACAGTGCGGGGATCGAATCCACCAAAGCGGTCAGTTTACCAGCTTCTTCAAAATAAAGACATTTTAAAAAAACACCCTTTCTTCCTGAAAAAAAAAGTATTTTAGTACTCCCGTTAATTGTACGTAGATTACAAACCTGTGTGATTATAATATTTAAGTACCTGTGTGCCGAACACTCTTTAACTTCACCTCTAAATCATAAGAGCCATAACTCAGAATTCGGCATGAGATCACCGACCGAAATAAGACGTTATATAATAATTATTTATTTGCACAAATACACCTTGTATTATATGTAATTATAGGTTATAAGGTTCGTGGTTAAGACTTCGTTGCACTAAGTTACTTAATAATGTACTAAAAAATATTAAAAAGTATTCTTTGCTTTTCGTGTGATGCCTCATTATTTTAGCAGCGTAAAAAGAAGCTCAAAGCTTCAAGCTCAAATTTGTAAAGCTTTTGAGTTTTTTTACTCAAACTTAGTTCTTTACTCAATCACCATTTTTTTCTTTCATACAAAACATTTTGATTTTTATAAACTATTACTTTAAAATATGAAAATATTTTGATAATCCCAAAATTTTGTAGTCTAGTGGCATGCCGTGTCTACGCAAATTAAAATTTTATTACCACCTTGTTTATTATCAAATTCAAAAATACTCACGATTAAGAAAGATTTCATAAGTGTAATATTTTTTTATTCGGTTGGGTAATTCCCGTCCCGACAGTAATATAAAGAGATATGTAGAGTATTAATGCATAGTATACAGTCTGTCCCCTATGTCTGTATGTATGCTTATATCTTTAAAGCGTCTTAACGGATTTTGATGCAGTTTTTTTAATAGATAGAGTTATTTATGAGGACGGTTTGCATGTAAGTATAATATACTGTTACGTTCTAGGGGTGTGGGATCTAGATTGAAATGCACTTCTAAACCGATGAAGTAGAGTAGGATTTATTGTACACACTTTACGTTACAACACTCAGTACACAAACACTTATATCGCACTCCAAAATCTTCTTGTCGCAGTTTTCGCTTCGATGTTTACTCGTTGCTTTCCCAAATTAAACTCAAACTCGGACGCATTCCCGGGCTCCTTATATACCGGCCGTCAAGGACTCCCGAATATTCGGTAGGTACCTACTACCCAGTACGAGACTGTTCGGGATCCTTCCAAATGCCGTCTTGCCTAGCCTATACCTTTCTCGAATGTTCGGCATCATAGTGCTATCCCTGTCTTGTGCTGTCTCTGTCACACCTTTCTGGAATGTTCTCAGTATAGCTGTCTCTCTCTAATCGTGCTATCTCTTTCACTCCTACTAAAAATAACGTCATATACTGAAGTGGGCTTCAAAGGCCCATAAGGGGTCCTGAAAACGCCTGAAAACGGGTTTTCAGGTTATGGCGTCATCTGATAGAGGGTGGCCTGAAACGGACTGAAAACATGTTTCAGGCGCCTGAAAACAACGGCAACTTGGGTGAAATTTCGATAAACTAGTATGTGTTAGAGCACTCTCTGAAACGGCCTGAAATGGTATTTCAGCCTGCTGAAAACGCCTCCAAGGCACGGAAAAACACGATCAAAGTTTTAGCACTAGCCCACCGGCGTAACACTACCCCCTCCTTAGACATGCTCGTCCCGAGCATCATTCGTTCCATGGTACTTGGCCAACCGATCCACATGAACAATCTTACAGGGGCTACGTGCGTTGCGCTGTATCCGATAAGTGACGTCGTTGATCCTTGTGACTACTTTGTACGGCCCTTCCCAACTCGGCGACAATTTCGGTGACTTTCCTTTTCGACGCATAGGGTTATGTAGCCACACGAATGATCCTTCCTCAAACCTCGTCTGGTTAGACTTCCGGTCGTATCTGGTCTTCACCTTCTCACTGGCCTGCAATCCATGTTCACGAACATGCCTGTGAACATCATCAAGCCGGTTTCGCAGTTCACTTGCATACTCCGAAACCGTCTTTGGTGCATCTGGAGGACGTCCGGTCAGAAGATCTGCAGGTAAACGTAGTTCTCTTCCAAAATTAGCACACGCAGGAGTTACGGCCGTGCTTTCATGAACTGCTGTCCGATATGCCATTAAAAAGAGCGGAATATGCCTGTCCCAATCCTTTTGATGGTTGTCAACTACTTTGGCCAAATGTCGTTCCAGAGTCTGATTGAATCTCTCAACCATTCCGTCTGACTGTGGGTGATAGGCCGTAGTCCGAGTTTTATGAATTCCCATGACTCGGCAAGTCTCCTGAAACACCAGAGACTCAAAATTTCTTCCCTGATCACTGTGGATCTCAAGAGGCACACCATACCGACAAAACACTTCAGACACTACAGTTTCCGCTACTGTGACTGCCTCTTGATTCGGAATGGCAAATACCTCAGGCCATTTGGTGAAATAGTCCATGGCCACCAGGATGTACTTGTTTCCACGGTCAGAGGTCGGGAACGGGCCTGCGACGTCTAAAGCAATTCTTTCCCAAGGCGCTCCCACGTTGTAAACTTTAAGCGCACCTCTACTAGGTACTAGCTGTTCGTCAGTTAAGGGACCACATACACGCGTATGTGGTCCCTTAACTGACGAACAGCTAGTACATTTCCTACACCAGTCTTCCACGTCGTCCCGACAGTTTATCCAGTAAAAACGTTGCCGAATCTTCATCAGAGTCCTCTTTACTCCTAGGTGTCCACCGGAAGCGCCGTCGTGAAAGGATCTTAAAACATCGCTGACTCTCTTTCTTGGTACAACCACTTGAAGATGAGCATCCTTTCCGTTTTCTGACTCCCATTTCCTGCACAGTACGCCATTGTGCATAACCAGACTTTCCCATTGCGCCCAGTAGCTCTTTGTCACGGTACTCATCGAAGCTACCTCACACCACCTTGGTTTGGGCGCCCCAGCGTTGATCCAATCGTAAATGGGCTTTACATCGCAATCTTCCTGTTGTGCTTCTTGCATTGCTTCATCACTCCATTCTTCGCTAACAGTGTCTGTCCTCAACATCTTCACGCAGTCCTTACCCTCTTGCCTTAAACAGTGTTTGCAATCATCAGGACAAGGTCTTCGAGAGAGGGCATCTGCGTTGCCATGTGACTTTCCACTGCGATGTTCGATGACAAAGTCATATTCCTGCAGTTGTTCGATCCAGCGTGCCACCTGACCCTCAGGGTTCTTAAACTCTAACAACCACTTTAGAGCAGCGTGGTCAGTTCTTATTCGGAACTTGCGTCCAAGCAGGTATTTACTAAAATGCTGCAGAGTTTTGACGACTGCCAGCAATTCTCTCCTAGTGACGCAGTAGTTTCTCTCCGGCTTCGATAGCGACTTGCTAAAATAGGCGATCACAACTTCCTGATCACCCTTCTTCTGTGACAAGACTCCTCCAATGCCAGTATTGCTTGCATCAGTGTCAACAACAAACTCGTTCTCTGGGTCTGGATATCCCAAAATCGGTGTTTCACAAAGTCTCTGTTTGAGGTCTGAGAAAGCTGCTGCACACTGATCATCCCAGTTGAATTGTCTTTTCTCTTCTGTCAGCTGGTGCAAAGGCTTTGCTATATCTGAGAAGTTCTTTACAAATCGTCGGTAGTACGAGCAAAGTCCCAAGAAGGCACGTACTGCTGTTTTGTCTTTCGGTGTCGGCCAGTCCTTAACTGCACTTATCTTCTCAGGGTCTGTCTGGATGCCATCTGATGAAATCACATGTCCCAAGTAGTTAACCTTGCGCTTGAAGAATGAGCATTTCTTCGGACTTAGTTTTAAGTTAGATTCGCGCAACTTGGACAAAACTTGTTCCAGCTTCTTGAGGTGGTCATCAAAATCTTTGCCTACAATTATGATGTCATCCAAATACACTAGGCACGTATCACCCAGGAGACCAGCCAGTATTTGCTCCATCAACCGCTCAAACGTTGCTGGTGCGTTGCACAATCCAAACGGCATTACATTAAACTGCCAAAGTCCTTTACCGGTTGAAAAGGCTGTTTTCTCTTTGTCCTTGTCTTTTATTTCCACTTGCCAATAGCCACTTTTCAAATCCAACGTGGAAAACCATTTCATTCCATGCAGAGTGTCCAAAGTGTCATCTATCCTAGGCAATGGATAACTGTCTTTCTTAGTCACATCGTTGAGTCGACGATAGTCTACGCAAAATCTCATGGTTCCATCCTTCTTTTTCACCAAGACTACTGGAGAACACCAAGGACTTGTCGACGGTTCTATCACTTTATATCTCCTCATTTCCTTGATCATGTCTTCCACTTCCTTCTCTCGAGCTACTGGAACTCGCCGCGGTCGTTGTCGAACAGGCATGACATCTCCGGTGTCGATCTCGTGCTGCACTACTCCAGTTCTCCCGATATCACTGTCATGTGCAGAGAAGACGCTCCTATAGCGCTTTAGCAAATTACGTGCCTTAAGAAGTTCTTCCTTTGTGAGATCATTTTGGCAGTTTTCCAATAACTTTCCAATTTCCACAACTTCTTCTTGTAACTTGTTCTCCTTCGACCCATGGCAACTCCGTATCCAAGAGATTGCCTCGCATGTTCCCATAAGGGTTCCTTTACTTATGACGTGTTGAGTGTCACTTAGATTTAGCACCCTTATAAATGCTGCAGATGACGTCGTTACCACTGTGCGAGCTGGCATCCATGGTTTACTGCCGTCCATTTTCTCTATTAACACGCAGGAATGAGATCCTTGTCTCGCACCGTGCGGCAATGTCACCGGAACTAGGGCTTGCGATCTCGGTTGAAGTGTAGTCCTTCTAGCGCAGAAGACATGTCCACTCACTCCACCTTCCATAGGAACTTCATAGGCCCCAAATTTCAGCACGCCTCCTTTCATGTCGATCTTACACTCGTACTTCCTCATAAAGTCAAGACCAATAATGCAGTCATCTACGATGTTAGCAATGATGACTTTGTGCCAGTACTTCTTTTCTCCAATCTTCACTGACACTTCCTGCTCCCCCTGGACGGAGATGTACTGGCCGGTAGCCGTTTGCAGCTGAAGACGCATTGGTCGGACTAGATGATCCCTGGACAGGTGTTTCAGCAGTCGAGAACTGATCACGGTCCGAGAAGCTCCGGTGTCAATAGTAAGGTGACATGGTACTCCACCAATTTCTCCTTTGACAGCCAGACTGTTCCCGTCGTTCGCCTGCGAGATCATAATTGGGACATTTTGACCACCAGCCAGCACTCGTCCCTCAGTCCTGGCTTTTACTCGTTTCCCTGCTGCTGCCGCTCTGAACTATCAGAGCTTGCTGGCCTCTTTATTCGGTCCGAGTCCCGTTGCCTCCAAGATCTTTTTGGGCAGCCTGATTGTATGTGTCCTCTTTCCCCGCAGTTGTAGCATCGAGGCCCAGTTTCTCGAGGTGGAGCAATCGGCTCCCTGGCCGCAACTTCGCGCACCCTAAAGGATTTTGTTGAGTCTTGGCGTACAGCTTCCACCTCCAGGGCATGGGCGAGCGCATCCTTCAAGGTCCCATGGTGTCCCAGCCGTACAGCAGCCCTCACTTCAAAGTCCCGAATCCCATCTATGAATGCCTGTACTAGCGTTCCATCGATGAAAGTCGCTGCGGAACCTTGGTACGCCTTCCGGACGAGCTTCTCTATCTCAAGTGCCCACTTTTGTAACGACTCATTATGCCCCTGAGTCCTATTCTTCAGCTGAGCTCTGTAAACGTGCTCTAGATGGCTGTCACCGAAGCGTGCCTCTAAAGCTTCAAGAAGACGGTCGTATGTCTTCTCCTTTCCTAACGCTTCCAGGACAGTGAGAGCTTCGTCCCGCAGCGCCAAACTCAGTGCCGTTTTAGCATAGTCCTTGCTCCAGCCATTCGCTTCGGCAACCATCTCGAATTGGAGCTTGTATGCGGCCCACGAAGAGGTACCATCGAATGGAGGTACCTTTAACTTTTCACCTCCTGTGGCTGGTGCACCTGATACACTGGTGGTGCCGTTGGCCACTTTGATCTCCAACTTCTGGAGGCGATTCTCCTGGCCCTCCACTTTTTCGTTCAGTCCATTGAGGCGCTTCTCGTGGTTTTCAACTTTTATTTCAACGCCCACAATTTTGTCTTGCACCTCAGCCATCTCCTTTTTCCATTCTGCAGCTACTTCGTGTACCTCACGGAGGACTTCTTTCTGGTCCCGTAGCTCTTGCTGCAAAATTTTGGCTTGTTCCTCGTGCCATCTAGCCAGTTCCTCCTGCCTTCTGGTCTGTTCCTCCTGCTGAACCCGTAGCTCTTGTTGCAGGATTTTGGCTTGTTCCTCCTGCTGAACCCGTAGCTCTTGTTGCAGGATTTTGGCTTGTTCCTCCTGCCTTCTAGCTTGTTCCTCCTGCCTTCTAGCTTGTTCCTCCTGCCTTCTAGCCTGTTCTTTCAGGAGGATCAGAATGGCGTTGACGTCTATCTCCGGCGTCCTTGAAGCTGGTACCGCTGTGTCTGACGTTCCGGCGGTGCCCGCAGAGTCTCCAGCAGCGGTGCGGCTTCGGGTCTGCATCCCCTCCTTCTCTTCTTCTCGCGGAGTAATCGGCATTTTCAATCCCACTTCTGACACCAAATGTTACGTTCTAGGGGTGTGGGATCTAGATTGAAATGCACTTCTAAACCGATGAAGTAGAGTAGGATTTATTGTACACACTTTACGTTACAACACTCAGTACACAAACACTTATATCGCACTCCAAAATCTTCTTGTCGCAGTTTTCGCTTCGATGTTTACTCGTTGCTTTCCCAAATTAAACTCAAACTCGGACGCATTCCCGGGCTCCTTATATACCGGCCGTCAAGGACTCCCGAATATTCGGTAGGTACCTACTACCCAGTACGAGACTGTTCGGGATCCTTCCAAATGCCGTCTTGCCTAGCCTATACCTTTCTCGAATGTTCGGCATCATAGTGCTATCCCTGTCTTGTGCTGTCTCTGTCACACCTTTCTGGAATGTTCTCAGTATAGCTGTCTCTCTCTAATCGTGCTATCTCTTTCACTCCTACTAAAAATAACGTCATATACTGAAGTGGGCTTCAAAGGCCCATAAGGGGTCCTGAAAACGCCTGAAAACGGGTTTTCAGGTTATGGCGTCATCTGATAGAGGGTGGCCTGAAACGGACTGAAAACATGTTTCAGGCGCCTGAAAACAACGGCAACTTGGGTGAAATTTCGATAAACTAGTATGTGTTAGAGCACTCTCTGAAACGGCCTGAAATGGTATTTCAGCCTGCTGAAAACGCCTCCAAGGCACGGAAAAACACGATCAAAGTTTTAGCACTAGCCCACCGGCGTAACAATACTTAATATTGGATAACTTACTTAGTTAAAATTTTGTACATGTTTTAGGATTAATGTACTGTACCTATTGTGCCGAGGAAAATGAATAAATAAATAATAATAATAATAATTGAATTTTACGCGGGCGAAGCTAGTTAGATATAAGTTTTGATTTCTAAAACTTAAAATAAAATTTGGTCTCTCTGCTAGTTTTTTTTTACAAATTTACACGCTCTATTCAACTCATAAAACTTTATTCCGTGCGATCGGTCAGACAATCCATCATAATTCAATTAATTCACTATCACACGTCAAGTTTAATAAATATTTTGTATATAAGTACTAGCATCCACACAGTGTATATGATAAACAGTAGTATTACTCGCGAGTAAAGCGAATTGCTCAGATTTAGACGACCACTTTGGTGTAATGGTCAAGAAGTTGACTATTAACCAAGAGGTTGCGGGTTCGATCCCCGCACCCGCTACAAACATTTGCGTGCAAGGACATGTCTGTTTGTACTGGTCCAGACCAGTCTAGTAAACTTCACACAGCCCAGAAAACTTATAAAAATGCATATAACACCCAGGTGTTATGTCTTTTTTTCAGTGTATTTGTAATACCACTGTTGATTCTGATATCTGTAACACAAGTGCTTTTGCTACGTACCACGGAGTCAGATCAATGTATGCGATGATAATGTTGTTGTTGTATGTGTAATGTAAGACAATTACATAAGTATTCACCTCGTATACAGGTTGTTACATAATACCCCATAAATATTCAAGGCAGTTATTGTGTATATAAAACGAAACAACTTTTCCAAAGAAACCTAGGTCGAAATTGCATTAAAAAAATCTGAGAAATTTTTATCCATTATCTTAGTCACCATAGCACAAGCTAACGCTTATTTGGGGGTACGTATTGGTGTTTTCGTTGTTTAAAAATAAAAATAAATAACTTCGTATTAGAAAAAGAGACTGCGTGTCTGGTACAAGTCTTTAAATGGTCATGGTGAATCCATTTGTATTATGGCACAGATGAAAAAATTCAAGGCCGACCGAACCGTGCAAAATATAATATTAGTTAGTGTATAATTACAATTAATATATCTTTACTTAATTGATGCCCGCGAAATATTATTCGTAACGTTAATTATGTGTTCATGGGAGGATCTGATAAAATGGAAATTTTACCTCTACCTACTGTCTGATATCTACTGTCCTATGAGTAAGTATGAGCCTTCCCGCTTCTAATGTGAGTGAAATAGCAACTTGAAACGGTTTTTTACATGCTTTTATAAGATCGGGGTGTATGTAAAGGAATTTTTGAGCGCAATTTTCACCAACTTCCTAAAATCGGATTAATTTGAAACTTTGCACACGTATTAAGTACCGATGACAATGCAATAATTAATAATAAAAAAGAGTTTTCCATTATCCTTATTAACTAAAAAAATAAAAAATATTTAAAAAAACTAAAAAAACACGCTTTTATTGCTAACTAAAAAAGAGAAAATAATTTCTGAGTGCACGAAATTTATATAACAGTAGAGTAAAAAGCGTGGGGTACTTGGAAGTATGTGAAAATCGTCCTATTATTAGCAACTATAAAAAGAGAAGTATGATAATGTCATAAAGTGCACCCCACGCTTTTTACTCTACTGTAATATAAATTCCGTGTACTCAGAAATTATTTTGTCTTTTTAGTTAGCAATAAAAGCGTGTTTAGTTAGTTTTTAAACTATTATTTTTGAGTTTAGGAACGTAGGTATACATTGTGAAATTAAAACACATTGCATTGTGCATTGTTTATGCTAAAAAATAAATGTAACTTAGGTTAGTAGGTATACATGTTTAATGCTGTGTAGTTTTGAACCTGTCGATTTTGTTTTCGGTCCTTCTAGCAAGCCTGTGCCTATATTTTCGTATTTACACATAACAGAAAATTATAATAAATTAATTTTCTAATAATCGTAAATAAAATTACAATAAAAAAAATTGCCCTAATTTGAAAGTTGAAGTATGGGTGAAATGACAAAATCGGACTATTCAGTTACGATTGCTGTAGCGGAATTTCACCCCAGATAAAACGTTAAGCCATAGTCGACACGCGGGCCTAGTTGTTTGTTAGGTAAGTGACGAACTTGACTCTCAGATGTTATAAAGCCGCCCAGGGCCACGGACCAAGCCTAACAGTAACAGTTTTGGAAACTTAAATTCGAATATCTTTTTTCCCATCAAATTCAGGCATACTGTAATGGAATTAATTAAAGTACTATGGCGAGCACCTCACGAAACACTTCGGTATCTTGCTTATGCTTGTGATACGGGCAATTTTTAAACAAAAATAGGAAGCCTGATGTGTTGGTCACTGTACTCGATCAACGAGAACAACAAATAGCAAGAGTGCTCAAACTGCTACAAAATTTGGGTCTTTTGTCTATAGCGGATTTTATATTATCCTTTCATATATTTATGCTCTGAAGGCTAAAACGAAACATGGATGGATAACAGCGCGGCGCGTACGGTAAAGATACAGGGCTGCAAATATTACACGACGCGTTTTTCAATTTCCTGCCCCAAAACGTTCGAATTTTAAAATAAACGTTTCCATACCGAATGGAATCAATACAACGTGTCGACTAACGACAGTCATGTGCATGGTATATTAATGAAGATAAGTCATAAATGTTTAAATTAAAATACTTAAAAATAATTATGGTACAATGAGAAGCAAGCAATGTCATTTTCACGTTGGTATGGCTTTATGGAGTTAGTAATGTAGTATTACTTGTATTATTTACCGTATTAACATAAAATAACTGACAAGTGTAACAATATATTAGTTTTCGTTTGAAGTTATACACTATGAAAAATGAGTTTGTTGTAGGGTCAACTTTAGTGATTGGAGAATTTTTCCCATTTTTTTCAGAAATTAATTTTCATGTTTTGAACTATGAATATAGATAAACAGTAATGTAGCAGATAGCTGCTTCATTATTTTAAGTATTCCAAGTAATCTTCAATGTTTTATTTTTGAAGCATTACTTTGAACTTTAGGCGTCTTATCCACACTAATATAACGTACCAATAATGAGTTATAGCGAAGCTAGACAAGTGTGCCCCAGATGTGTCTTTGTGACATTCCAAAAATTAATTATTTATTAACCATAAATAAAATAATACAACACATGTGTTGATTTTAAAAAAGCTTAGATGATAGATTGATCGTGACCTTTGCTTGAACTTTTATTTTATATCTATTTGTAGTTAAATTACGTCATTTTCATACTTTACTAAGTAAAACAAAAAAAATTCTCAGAGATTCTCAAACAGAAATCTTTTTTTAAAAGATTACTCATATAACTTTGCAGTGCAGTATGTTTAAGTTAATCACTTTTGTTTTAAATAAATAAAATATTTTATATAAATGAGCATACGGTGAACGGCCAACACTTGCCAAGGAAACCTTATAAAATGTCACGTAATCTTCAAAATCTTCCCATCGCAGCTCAAAAGCGTATCGCCGCCCTAATTTAAAAAAAAACTCAAAAAAACCTAAGACGAGTCACCTGTTGCGCCCACGCATCGTTGCTAGGAAACCGCCATCTTGAACATGGCAGCCCACCATCTGTCAAATTTACATTCAGTATTAATTAAAGCTGCAAAAAAGTTACTGAAATCGGACAATTAGCGATTTTATAACAGCGTTTTGGACTCCTGGTGGCTATTTATTTCATGTTATTATTTCGATAGTATTATACCTTCAAATCTCAAATTTTCGTCGTACTTGCGTCATACCTTCCCACATAAGTCATACCTTGGTTAAGTTACCAGTAACAAAAATGCGAAAGTTTTCTATAAAGTTCACTTTTTTGTTTTAAAAAGGTTTTTTTTTAATAAAGATTTGTTAATGTCTTAGGTACGTTAGGTTACTAAGTTGGGGAAAATGCTCAATATTATATATTCGTGTGTTGATGGTTCTTTAGTATCATAAGAACTTATAGAGCAAAAACCGTCTAGTAAGCATCCAAAGATAACTGTGTCAGGAATAACGAAAAAACCTAACCAGTTTTTGAACTGGGCAACCCCAAAAAAGTGCTTCCCAAATATCTGACCTGTTATGCAAGAGAAATCAAATAAACCACAAAAACTGGTAACTTACAGAAGAAGGGCACTTCGGGTAACGGGTTTAATTTAGACACATTCATTCACTAATTCTTATTGTGGATGCATTAAGGTACATTTTAATATAAAATTCCGAAGCGCCATCCGAAAAATTCTAACTTTTTTCGCGATCCATAACGGGAGCAAAAAGAACAACAAAAAGTCTACAATGGTAGTTTTTGCAAATACAACTCGTAACTTTTTCTAAGGCACGTGTTTGAATTTTAAAGCCGTTTTTGTGTTTATTGTTTTTATCATAAGCGCAGGTTGGGTTAGGTCGCGGTTTTGGATTTTGGGTACTCAGTAGGTCGTTGTCCAGAAACAGTCTTGACCCTTGTGACAATTTACATGTCTCGACATTATGTCGAACGTGATTCTGGAAATGACGATAACAATTTAAAGCTAAATACAGGTATGGAATTATAACAACATTGTTTTTTTAAAATTATATTTACTATTTATAAACTGATACATACTTCTGAATGTAACTGTGAATGGACGGAGTGTATGATTCAGTGATAAATGATAGTATAGCATGGACGGAAAACATACTGCACTGATCCTAGATTAACTAAGAAAAGGGCCTGCAAAGGATGATTGGTGATGAAGTTGTGTAAAAACATGTAATTTATTAACATAAACTACAATACAGTATATTTACTAATGTAACTACATAAATCGAACGACTTACAAACGAACGACAACGAAAACCAATCTTTAGTTTTAATAAATAAAATCGATTGACAACAACACGTCACGTTACTTAATTTTGCTTTTTCTCATACTAGTCAAAATTGGTTGTTTTGATTTTGAACCCCTTAAAAGATTGAAACCTACAAAAACTATTTCTACTTTGTAATTTTACGGTCGCAAAGTAAAACTTGCAGGCCACACCGCACGAAATACATTTACAAAAATGCACAAGTTGTGTATTCCTAAATCTCACAAGTCGCCACATGGCAAGCGATAAATCTGTTGCGTGTGTGTGCGTGCTAAGCGTGTTTGTGTGAGTGTGCGCCCGCGCACTGTATTGTGTTCGCGCCATTCCCACCCCCGCGTCAGTAGTGAACCATGAAGTCTTGATACTTTAATTTAAACGTTTTTGATGACCAACTGAAAACGTCACAAAAGCTTTAATTTCCAAGCCCAACATTATTTACCTCTTGAAGTTTACAGTAAGTCATAATTTTAAAATAATGCTTATTAATCATACATAGGGAGATATATCATTATTTCATTAATTTATGTTTGACGGATAAACGATATTGACTGATAAAGCAGTAAGTTATAGAAATAGCACGAGATGATTTTTATGACGCATATAATGTCCGCAAATAATACACAAAATTACTTTCATCGAAAGTCTTAAAACCTAATCAGCTATGTAATTGCAAACACAAATAACACAAGCAAATTACCATTTGACTTTGATGCTAGATTTTAAATAATTTCAACTGGAATTAGTTTACATTTATTACAAAATATTACTCAAAAAGACAAAGACTATCACGTCAAATACAATTCAAAAC
The DNA here is from genome assembly GCA_963921415.1 of Pyrausta despicata. NCBI lineage: Eukaryota > Metazoa > Arthropoda > Insecta > Lepidoptera > Crambidae > Pyrausta > Pyrausta despicata. The sequence goes on from OY992869.1 coordinate 8,632,549, forward strand.
CTTCAGAGCATTCCTCATTCTAGGAGAAACAAAAAATCACTTTGTAATTCTCTGCTTATTGTGTTTTACGAATCTTAACTAGAACTTCCTTATTATAATATTTTAAATGCGTAAGTTCAAAAGTTAAGTAACTCACAAATAAATAACTTAGTAAATATTTGTTCGCGCACCTGCGTCAGTAAACTAGCGCTACGCAAACGCATAAATAAAATTAATTTTGGTAATTTTTGTTACTTACATATGTTACCTACTTTACGAACCAATAATCAATTTCTGTCACTGCATTAAACAGAATTAACATAAGTTATAGAAGCAAGTGTGTTTAAGTCACTCACAAATATATTATCTAGTTGTTCAAAAGCATAACATTAAAACATTAAAGCATTAACATTACGCTGCTGATAAAAAAAACATATTGTTCAGTTTATAAACAAGTTCTATAGCAAGCAAATATTAAATCTAGATTTACTTGCAAGGATCAACCAGGTTCGCTCCTGCTAGGGTACAAATCGTAGGAGTCTCTAAGGGTGGGGTCGCATAGAAACCTTTTTTCACATCCACTAAACATTTTTTCTACCTGCGAACCTAAATCTTTCTACCTGCGCATGCGCATCACCACGCGCAGATTCTTACATTTCTAAGTTTTGGATTGGATTTTTTACTATTCACTTGACGAAATGTAAGGTGTAAATGTTTTTATAATGTTGATCGGGTTTTTATTTTGACTCCAGTGGTAGGGTGTGGAAATTGACTAATAGTTGTCATAGAGAAAAGAGCAAAAACACCCTCGGCTGTTTTTGGTTCTTTGGGAACACCTATAAAACTTCAACCAAAGCTACATGTTGCCAAATTTCGCTGATCTTGTGACATTATTTATTTAATTATTCATCATATCACACTGTTGTATGTGTTCTATATAAGTAATAAAATGGCACATGAGCTGTTACAAATATTGTAAGGAGCTGGATCGCAATCCAAAAATATGTATGAAGAACTTTAATGAATACACATTATTATGTGCTAAAGAATGCTAAAGGTATAAGAACCAAGTAACCAAGTTCTATCCAATCGAGTCTTTATGTAACATGGATCTGAATTACTAAAAAGTCCAAGTATATAGAAATCTAAAACTATTTACTTTCAGTAGCTACATGAAGAAGTTATATGTATATCTAAGCAAAGCTTCTGCACACACCTTTAATAGAAAAGTATTTAAGTTATGCTCGCAAACATCCTATGTTGTAAGGTTCCAATGTTTGATCTCAAACGCGGACGGGTCCAAGCAGGTGTTACTGGTCATTTCCCATCTGGTCACACACTGTGCTTCATTGCGTCCAAACTGAATACTTAACTATATAGTACCTAAGTGGCTTTTAAAAATAATATATTTTTTTCTACTTTTGTCAACTTTAATTTCAAAGTAACGTTTACCTTTCTTACTTTGTTAATTATAAATAAGTAGGTTGATTATTGGCAGAATATATTTAATTAAATTTGTTTCATTAAGTATTTATTTATTTATTTTAGGGATTACAAACAAACATGTTACATTAGATGGCTGAAATATAAAGTTATGTAATTTAAATAGTAACACATCCTACTACGTAATCCATGTATACCTAGGCGTGACAAATAATACAGAGGCAGGGTGAAATGCGCGACTACAAGAAATATGCCATGTTTTATAAAAAACTGTCAAAAGATATAAATTATTGGCCAAATTTTATTTATTCATGAGGGATCCAGCAATTATTAAAGTAAGTATAGTAAAAGACAATTTTTTTAGTTAAATAACCCCTAAATTCAGCCATGAAAACAGCTGGTAAGTTTCTTCGGCTGCACGAACTTTGTCCAGCCATAGCTAAGAACCATCGTGATAAAATAATTTTTCGAATAAAAAATTGGTTGCCTGTAAAGTCGGTATACGGGCGAAAGTTTTACGTGGCAACGACTTTGAGTGGTAAAATAATTTTAATGTGAATATTCATTCGTATAACATGAACCGGTGTGTATGCCTATCTCTCTCACTCTCTCTCTCTCGCTCTGTCTCTCTCGCTCTTAGGCGGGTTAACTGTGCTCGAGTGGAAGGGACGCGTGCCTTTCACTTTTTATGTCTGTCTCACTCGCTCTTAGGCGGGCTAACCATGCCCGAGTCGAAGGGACGCGTGCCTCTCACTCGCTCTCATTGTGAGCGCGGAACGTGAGCGGAGCGTAACGCAGTTTCTTGAAGTGTCACCCGGCAAACCAATTTATAAGACGTTGTCACGTCAAAAAAACCGTTGTGAAATCTTCTGTCTATCCCGTTGTGAACTACCATGGACTAGACGTCAGAAACATAAACACAAACACATATACACGCAAACAGACATAGTGGTCAAACGTGTAACACCCCTCTATTGCGTTCGGGGTTAAAAATTTGCGGACAACGCAACTTGGTCCGCACCTTTTGAATTTCATGTACATGAGAGAGATAAGGCGCAGGACCAACGGCTTAACGTGCTTTCCGAGGCACGGGAGTGTAACACCGCCAACTTCCCGACTCCGAGCTGTTTTTGAGAACTTCATGAGAGAAAATCTCAGAAACAATTTTGACTCGACCTAGCATTCGAACCCAGGACGGATGTAAGGCAGAAACTTTGCCACTACACCAACGAGGCAGTCATAATTCAACATAATTAACTCTTAGATCTATTGGTGTTTATTTTTTTAAAATTGGCTCAGTATTCCTAGAGAACAAACCCTACAATCGTACCTACATTTAAACCCACAACTAACTTTACGTTTTCGTTACCTATCTATATCAGTTTAGTATTGTACCTTTGTGTATAAGGTTATACCAATGCCAATAACTAGATAACTACCCCGTATGAATTCGAACTCCGAAGATTACCTTCACGGCTTGATAGCTCAGCTTCATAGCTAGTCGACAGGCATGCTAAATTTAATGGCATAGCTTATAGGCAGTCGTTATTTGTAGAACCTCATCAAGTTCGAACTCTTATTTGCTATTGGGTTCCGTAAAAATTAGGATATGTGAAAACACACTTTTACCTAGGGTATCAGTGTAGATTTACAATTGCCCGGTTTTATTTTAGTATTATAGTAAACTAGCTGACCCGGTAAACGTTGTTTTGCTATATAAACTATTGTGGACAACTGTACTCAATATGCTCACAAAATTCGTGAGAATCGATCCAGCCGTTTCGGAGGAGTACGGGAACGAACATTGTGACACGAGTATTATATATATATATATATAGAGATTATATTTTTTGAAATACGAGAATGGTACATACAGAGTTCTTTTAAAAAGCAACGGTTTGGACAATGTCTGCGGGGTCCGCTATTTAATAATAAAAAATTAACGAAATGGATAGATAGATAGATAGATTAATTGTGCACACCACAAAATATACAAATTTTCAGAAAAAGATGTACAATTTTGGAATTCTTATCGACTATTCATCACTTAATACGACTAAACGTCACGAAAAGCTTTAACTACTAAGTTAAACTTGCTTACGCAATAAGCTCGAATTTTATTCGATTACACAATTTGTGAAAAAATTGCTTATTTGAATCACATACTTTCACAAATCAAAGTGACCACAAAAGCTCTCAGTAAAAAAGTCTTCCAAATCCCAAGTTAAAGTTTGACAACAAGTTTATGTTAAGTAACTCGGTGGTATTTAGCAGCCACAAGGAAATCATTTAAAAACTAAGTATACTTGCAAAAGCTCTCAAGAAGCTTTTCTTCTGTAACCTAAAACCTAACCTAATGTAACGAGTTGTTATCATTTAGATGCCCCAAACAAGGTTCTGCTAAGCGGAACTCCTAAAGCTTGCCACTACACGATATAATATTATAGCTAACCATTGTGTAACACTTACAATGTCAAGTTCACATACTAAGATATTATTACTGCCTCATCGCGAGGTGCGACTCGGTACGCGAATCGTGCCTCAATTTAATTATTTGGTGGTGGACTTAGTGCCGAAGGCATTCTCTACCAGTCAACCATATGGCCAAGCAGAGAAAATTCAATTCAATTCAACTCAATTCGTAGGTGAGAAGGCAAAATTAGTTAAGAACGTACTGATATACTACTGCCATTTACGTACTGGTATTTACCTAAGAGCAGTTTACATAAAATCAATACCCTACTCATTATCCTTATCTTGCGTCTTGCGGCAAGTTATTTTTTTTTTAGTCTGAAAAGTCATGTGAAACAAAATCCTTAACTTTTTTTTTTAACTTCTCCGATAAAAGTCCTTTAGCTTATTTATACGTTCTACAATAACATTACCATTTCGACAATTCAAAGAATGAGCTTAGTATGCAAACGTAGAATTCTAATTATTCGTTTCAGTGATCAAAAATGGCAAAATTCTGGAAAATTTTTCGCAATGTCATTGCAGAAAAATAAAAAATATTACCAAACTAGCTGTTCCCTGCGGTTTCACCCGCGTAAAACCCATTTTCTACATATCCCACTGGAACCGTGAAGTTTTACGGGATAAATATAAAATACCCTATGTGGTATTCCTTGTTGTTGGCGACGAGCATCACCCACCTTTTTCGGCTTTTCTATTTCCTTATATTTAGTAAAAAAAACTTAAAAACCAATCCAATGTGAAACAATCAAATTCAAATGTTTTTCTAGTTAGTAGTCAGTCAAAAATGCATTTATAAGTACTTGATGCAACACGAGAGTCTTAGTTTCTTTCCTCATACACATCCTGAACACAAGTTATGACCTATTGTTGCAAATCGGTCCAGTGAAAGAGTAACAAACAAACAAACATACGTGATTATAATATTAGTAGGATTCCCCAATTGACCGTCCGAGTCGCACGACCAGACAGGCAGAGCCGAACTCGTTCTCGAAAGTCATGGCCACCGCCTAACACGTAAGTAATTCGTCTAAATACCTGCCTAGCAAATACCTATCAGGGCCCCTAAACAAGATTACATTGCGTACTCGGTCACGAAATTCGCAATATACTTCGTTAGCTATGGAAATGACATTTAATTTCGCTGGTCGTCACGTTATTAAGTGAAGTCGATATCGAATTTTACAACATTCTATTCGTAACATTGTCTAGGAACCCTGGGTTTTTATTACATTGATTTAAAAAGTATTTGTGCCGATTGGGATACAATTGGCGGTCTTAATGCTTAAAGGGATTTTCTACTAGTCAACCGTGTGAATGCAGAAACATAAATTAATAAACTAAAAAGGTGAATTCTATACTTAAATGGAGATACATTTTGTTAAAATGACAGCTCTGTTGCAACTAAAAATGAAGATCTATTATTTGATCGCCAGGCAAAGCCTTCTAGGCGATCTTAAAGCAAAGAGAGTTTTGTAGACATTAAAATATTTAAAAGAAACATTACCTACCCAAACGCAGAACAAGAAAATATTTTTCGTTAAAAAACAAGAAAAACTAGTTCCACTCTCAGACATCTCACAGACGGCGTAACGATTGTATTATACAGTCAAAGAAAATGTAAGTTAGCTAATATTGGATCTGCAGATCGGCGATAAACACAGCTCACACACAGCCTGGATTTCAGTGAGAATGCACTAAGAACCCGCTGTTCCAAATAGTGTAACTTTATTTTTTTTTTAATTTGCTATTAGTTTTTTTTTTCACTTAAGAGATGGGAAAAATGATCAAAAATCAAAACGTAATTGAATTGGCCGATTTTGACGTTTCGTGAAAAACTGGCGTTTCAATAGTGACAGAATAAGGCACCTGGATACATCAGGCTTGTAACCGCTCGACCTAAAAATACATGGGGCAAGTCTTTTTCACCAAGAGTCTAAGAAATAAATCTAGAAACTACAAAATACTAGTAGACCCGGCAGACGCTATCCTGCCCGCTGTTTTTGCTATTTTCCATATTTTCCACGAATATTTCAAGACTGTTATCGAGTTTTAGCGGGACGAACGAACAGCAATTCATTTTTATATATAAGAGAAAGAAGATATATAATGTCAAAATTAGCACATTGATATTTTATTCTTCCAATCGCGTATTTTTACCTACCAAATCTATAAATACATTACATGAACCACAAAAACATGTACGTATCAACTATCGAACACCTACAACCTTACAGTCGTCGGCTAGTGAATAGGTACAAAGACCAACCGATCAAACAATATCTACTTACCATAGATATCAAGCTCTTGACGACCGCTTGGTGCAGTGGTGCACATGTCGGACTTCTAAACCAAGGGGGTCGCGGGTTCGATCCCCGCACAGTACAAGCATAAGTGTGCATGAACATGTGTGTTTGTACTGGTCTGGGTGTTTTCTGTATAATATGTATTTATTTAAAAAAAAAAGTATTTGAGTATGTTTATCCGTTGTCTAGTACCCATAACACAAGCCTCGTAGCTTAATTTGGGACTAGAGAATTGGTGTGATTGTTGTGAAATATTTATTTATTTATTATTTATTTATCTAGGGGCTTCCCCTGACTTCGTATGTGCAAATTAAACTTCCCGTTCAAATTAAACTAGAAGATTTTTGTAGACGTTGTCTTGTTCGTTGTTTAAACAAAAAAAAAGTATTTTTTATATGAAAACCTTGTTTTGACAATAAGGAACACATAAAAAATAATCATCCAATTTGGTGCTTGAAGTTATCGCATAAGTACGTACATTTCGCGGATTCATTTCAATTTATGTTATTACGAATTATAAAAATATATATGACTAGTGGCCGCCCGCGACTTCGTCCGCGTGGAAAGCCTTTATCTTAAAAATTCTTTATGAATTGTAGCCTATATGTTATTCTGATGTATAAGCTATATTGTGGTAAAGTTTCATTCAAATCCATTCAGTAGTTTTTACGTGAAAGAGTAACAAACATCCATACATCCATACATCCATACTTACAAACTTTCGCCTTTATATTAGTAGTAGGATCTATATCTCTTATATATAAAAATGAAACCCGTTTTCCTTGGTCACGACATCACGCGAGAATGGCTGGACCGATTTCACTAATTCTTTTTTTGTTGTATTTGTTATTATTAGGAGAAGGTTCTTACGGAAAAAAATATTAAGAAAATCTCTCAAAAATATTGAAAAATAAACATTTAATTTTGCATATTTTAAAAAACGCGCGTAACTAATGTCAATGTCATTTGATGACATTGTTCAATCATTGCAACGCTAAGGCGGTACGAAGTTCGCGGACGGCTTGACTACGATTTTTTATAATCGGTTTAATAGTTCCCGAGACCTCTAACAAACATTTGGGTACATAAGAACAAACTCACAAACGTTACCTCTTTATAATATCATACATAAGTGTATTAGTAATACATACAAACATAATTACAGCACAACAAAAAACCAACGTATCGATGAGAGCACTTCAAGGTTAAAGTTTTGGCTACATACCTACATACAGACAAAATGTATCTTGTTTGGTTATACATGCCCATTATAAGTTGAGCTTTTATTGTGAACGTAGTCCATTCACTGGAAGGTCAGATTGAGATGGCTTGAAGTTGTTATCTCGTGTACTTACTTGTTAATAAAAGGGTATACGGCTCCGTATCTAAGTTGGCAACAAGTTAATACTAAGTTAAATTTTGAATGTCAAAAAAAAAGTAGTAAGTGCCTGAAAAATAAAATATAAGTTACGTACGTAGTACAATACACATATAACAAAAAGCACACATACAAAAAATCACTTACCCTCATACATAGTCTAAATAATTATTTATTTATTAATTGCTCCTCGCCATAATCACGATATGCCATTCAATCAGCATTGGATGGCAGTCTGTTCCAAGCAGTCTATACCAAGCCTCATACGACAAGAATGGATTAAGGATTTTTTTGTAGTCCCGATCCTCAGCATCAAGAGAACGACGAAGAAGAAGAACATTATTCACACAAACATTTGTTTTAAATGCTATAAGACATGACTTTTATCGCGGTTAGCACTTATTCTCAGTTTAAACATTTAGTTTTTATTTTGTTTTTTGAATTTAGAACAGTGAACCCATTCTTCGAACGAATCGTGTCCCGAAAAGCAAAATCACGCCAAAATATTTAAAAAAAAACAGTTACACAGGCTTGCACAGACCACTGACCTAATAAAACCACGCAAAAAATACCATTTGACAATGCGAGTAATCTCAAAAACTTAATGTATTGCACAATAATGCAATCAAACGCCATAAAACGAAGTAGACAGATTTTTCGAAAGAAAAAAAAATGCATCGTGGGATTTCTTTTTTTCTCAAAAAGTCTTCTTTTTAATACTTATAAAGGGGACGATTCTTTGTCATAGCTCAGGTGGCCGCATTGTGCAACTTGAATACGCATTTTGGCTATGAAATCTCGTAAAATATTGAATTGCCTTTGTGTATGTTTTCGATAGTCGTGAAAATCTGTCCATGGAATCAATTTTAGAGATTTTGAAACCAAACTAAACTGGGTGTTTTTTTTTTAATCTAGAGAAAGAGCTTCAAAGTACAAACTGAGGAAGAAATACTTAAAATAAAATGAATTTTAGTACATTATATCTAATAATGTAAAAACTAAATAATATTGTCCAAAACAGTCCAAACGTTACAAATAAGATTTTAGTATCCAAAAATGTAAACTGAATAAAATTGTCCAACATTGTCCAAACGTCTCTAAAACTGACCAAGCTAACATCGCATAAATCTGAGCCATCTCACGACATGTGGCACTTCACTCTTTGTTCCCCAAGAAACCTTAAAACTGAAGCACCACAGGACGCGGCACTAATTCTGATAAATTCCGAAACTACGGGAAACGCACATTTTCGTATGCACCGGCAAAAATCTATTCGAATTGCCTCCATCTAATGAGCGAGATCCAAAAACGAACACAGCAAAAGAAACCACAACAGTTTGTGATGTAATCCAAATTGCTGTGAGTGATCATGAAGCAGAAGGTCATTAAGTCTACGGGGATGGTACACAAGATGTTGCTGATGTTATTCGAAAGAAGAACGACGTAACTTTCAAAAACAACAATGGAAATTCAACTCCAGGTTTAAATGGCAAAGTTGAAGATGCATTGACGGGGGTAAACGATTTAGGTTGGAAAGAATATAAGGGTGGGTCGCAGGTAGAGAAATTCGAACATTCTGAGGGATGAAGAAAAAAATAAGGGTCGGTTTTAAATACAAAGGATGGCGTTGGCGTCATGCAGCGAGATGGACGGATGCAGTTTTAAGATGCGTCGCCCGATTCTCAATATGATATTGAAATTGTTAATTGAATGTGCCCACTTGCAGAGATTCGTCTGAAGATACAGCTAATATATTACGAGAATTAGCTGTAAATAAAATTTTGTATGTTTATGATGATTGCTACTTTTGGAAATGTGGATCCAATACCCATTTATTTTTACAGGTTGTATTAAAAAGTAGCAGGGGTAAATAATTGTAAAAAATTGCCGTTTATCAAAAACCATATCCAGAACGATAAATTTATTATTTTATAGTTCATTATCTAGTTTTAAGTCCTACTAGCCCAACTATTTGTCTTGTATTATTCGGACATTATGCGGATCGGTCATTGACAAAGATTCGCCTATGATAAGAAAGTAAGTGCACGGATATTATTGCTACCTTTGAGCAGGTACCTGATCGATGTTCATAATATGTACTTTCAAAAATAGTGGTCAAGCTACGAAAATAACTACGAAATACCTTGTTAAAGCTTTATAACATGCTGTTAAAAAAATACTTTCCTTAAAATTGAATCGTTCAAAATCTTAAGCCCTCTCACGACATCTGCGTAAAACAATCTATTCCGTATAAAGAGGCAAAAAAACACCAGAAGAACACATTGCATCAATAAACCTCGGAGCTCGTTGAAAAAAATCCTATTTGCATCCCGAAACTCTTATCATACCGGGTCAAGGTTCAAAATGGAATCGATTTCGGCAGGTTTTTGTGAAAACTTGTAAAAAATAGGCGCCCAGGATGTTCCGACAGGAAAAGGAACTTATATGATTATAATAAACATTAGTGATCAATATAAAAACTATGATACCAGGTGCGTTCTCTAATGGTATTGTTTTTTCATCCCTCCTCATTGTTTGTTTTATAATATCTGTGCTACCCTTTGCTTAAGTATTTTGTCGCCCACCCAAACGTTTTATGGCGAGTAAAAAATTCGTGAAAGTGTATTTTTTACGACAATTGTGCACAATACAATCTTTTTGTTTCTTCTTTTTTAATAAAAACTATGGTAGCATCCTTCCGTTTGTTTCAAGGTCCAAAAAGTTTCACTTTTATTTTTACTGGTCCTTTGATTGGTTCAACCAACTTATTGAAGGATAGAAAACAATAGACTTTTATGATATAGGTACCTATTTATTGGACAGCCTGAAAGAAAAACAAAAAGCCTATGAAGAAAATCATAAAACAAGTGGCAGTAGTGCTCTTTATTCTTAAAAAGTACAAATAAATGACTTATTTTCGACCATGCTAAAACATTCTTCTTTATTTTAAGATGTATCAGTAAATACGTATCTTAAAAAAAATTGCGTAAACATATCCATACTTTACCTTAGTAATAATATCTACAGTGTTATTATTTCGTATCTCGTGCATTATTAATAGTTGTTCATTCCTTATCTATCAGTAGTAGAAATATGATTCGAAAAATTGTTTTAGTCAATCCCAAATACAGAAGGCTGTTCTGGGTAATTTGGTAGCCGTACGCTTTCGAAAATAAAGGTCAAAATTGGTCATCCACTTGTGGTGCGGACTGTACACCGGGAATCCGGTTTTGTCCATTCGCGTGATGGATGACTGAGCATGACTGTACCAAGGAACTCCTTTTTGGACCCAACTATGGCTCTCTTAAACTAATCATAATCCATTTCGGGCCTTACAGCATTAAGACATTTTTAAGTCGAAGACTAAAGCAGCGATGTGTCCGGAAGGCTTTGTTCCAAATGATTTCGTGAGGCGATCATTACAGTGATGAGCTATAGATCGTTTAGATCAAAATGGCGGTTCCAAAATACAGGTTCCGTGATGGTGGGATAAAAGAAATTAGCTGCACATGTTAGGTGGTACGTGTTCTTATAAATTAAAGTCAGGGATTTTTTTAAATAAGCAACAAAACTCTCTGTTGTGTTTTGTCTAAAAAATAATTATTTTTCGTAAATATATATAATATTTAAGAAAAATATCCCACGCTGTAAAAAAACACTACAGGTGTTTTGTTAAGCGTATTTGTAGGTATCTCCACCTGATTAGAGTTCATTTCAATAATAATACACAAATCATAATATTTTATCCTTGATCAAATCGACATCCGGCTTCCTCACCCTGCGACAGGTTGAAAAAAAATATTCACTCAATTGTACTAACCCTTATGTCAGAAAACATCACCTTTCGTCAAATGCTTGTAAGTGTACGAAAAAATGTGGTTGACAAAAAAAAAAGAAATGAATGAAATCGAAATCTTATTTTAACCCCTCTAGTGATGATGGTGTTTTTTTTAAACTCAATGAATGTGGAATGTTCTAGTTTTTAATGCTATTAAAAATACTTGATCAAGTTGTAATTTTTTTATACTTTATACTTTTTTTGCGCCTTTCATGGAGGGGAAATTAAAAATAAAGGAGCAATCTAGAATGGGGCTAAAAATGGTCTAGTGGTCTGAGTTACGGACTACAAAACCAGCTGTTGCAGGTTCAAATCCTGGTAGGGGCAAATATTTGTGTGATAAGCACAAGCATTTGTACCATAGTAATAGGTGTTTATAATGTATTTAAGTATTTCCATCCAATATTCTAGGTCACCAAAAAATGTAATGATATCAAAAAATGTGTAATCATGACGTCACGGCAAAAAAAAATAGTGACCTTGAAACAAAAACTGAAAGTTTTCAAAAGTTATGCCGACAGCAGCTTTATTGCACTAAAAATTACAATAATATCATAAAATTTTATTTGTTTAAGCTTTTGTCGATGGGAAGTGGTACACTTTTTGCGCTTTGAAATGACCGACTTATTTCATTATTTTATTACTTCTGTAGTTTACACTGTGCGGCAATTTTTTCATAATAGCACAAAAATACTAGTATGAATATGTAATATTGTTTTGCTCTCACTTTTTTTAAATATTTTTATGACGTATTTTTACTAAAGCTCTTAGTGTTCTTATGTTAAAAATACAAAATAAATTATGTCCACAAAGAACTGTATCGAAGGACGATTTGTATTTTAAAATTCATGTAACACTTTTAATCTTGTAAGTCAAAGGGACTTTTATATTTATTAACACGCTTTTATTAGATCGCGGTGTATGTATGAATGTATGTAACTTAATTTTTGAGCTCAGTTTTCACCAACTTCCAGAAATCGGATTAATTTAAAACTTTGCACACGTATTAAGTACCGATGACAATGCAATAATTTGATAAGTTTTCCATTATCCTTATTAACTAAAAAATAAAAAAGTTAAAAAAACTAAAAAAAACACGCTTTTATTGCTAATTAAAAAAAGAGAAAATAACTTCTGAGTAAAGGTGTGGGGTGCTTGGTATAGAAGTATGTGAAAATCTTCTCGTTATTGGCAACATAAAAAGAAAAGTATGAAAACGTCATAAACCCCACGCTTTTTACTCTTGAACGAATTAACCTCTGGACGCGACACATAAGTGAACTTACCTTTACCGGTCTTGTCAGTAACCAGGAAATTCTAGCCTTGGTCGTTTGTTTTTGCGTCAGTCACAAGCACTTACTCGACAACAAAACATCTCCCAAAAATGACGAAATGTTCAGTGAAATGGTGTAAAAACTATAGCGGCGGAAGCCGCACAATTTCTTTTCACTTGTAAGTACATTATTTTATTTCATTTATTATTATTTATCACAAAATTTAATCAAAAGTAAAATAAAATTTCTATTATCCAACTATGTTAAATATAGTCGATATTCCTATGTATTGTTGACATCTGAAAACCATCTTAAAATAGCTGGATTATACCATTCAGAACGAATGACAAAACGGTCGAGTGAGTCAATTTCACATCGACTAGTGCTTGACAATGTCGAAATATATATCGATATTTAACTATAAGACTGAATGAATAATATTGTTATTTGTACAATACAATAACACTGATAATATTTACTAGCTTTCCGCCCGCGGCCTCGCCCGCGTGATTTTCGAGTTTCAATATCCCAACCACAGATATAAAGAAGAACCAGATCACTCTCAGATGATAGTATTTGAATCGTACGTTATTGAAAATAAGCTTTAAGTTTAAAATTACAAGGTTAAAAGTAACATTGCAACTTCACGGGAGGGATACGCGGTCCGAGCGAGACACAAACGAAGGTGAAGTGGCCATAGTAAAAAATATTAAACTTGGTAGAAATGGTAGAAATGAAATGGTTGAATACTTTAAAATCTTTTGTTTATAAACCTCTGTTTTACTTAGCTACTATTATTGCTGGATCTAAAAAATGCCTCCTATACTATTCGTTTGTGATATCTACGTATATTTTTATCAGTTATATTTTTACTGAACAAATAATAGAAATGGCCTATACTCATTGGGAAACCATCAGCTGCTTTTTGGCGGCCATAATAAAAGTTTGTCGCTTGAATTTATTTACATATATTTTATCTTGAATTTTTCGAAGTTTTTATTTAAAAAATGATCAAAAACTATGGCTACGAAGATTGCAACAGTGAATTATGAGCTAGTAGGTGAGTGATTTTGTTCAAGTCAGTAGATTTTAAGAAAAGAATCTTGTCATAGAGTAGGGTGACCATGAATTATTATACTTATCTTCATTCTATCTTTACACGTAAAATTTTTTGTGGAATAATGCAATAACTCTTAAATAAATGAACTCAAATGAGAGGCCTTGATGAGTTCTACACGTCTATTAGGTCAATTTATTTTTTGGCTGTAACTCGTAAACGAAAGGTGATAGACCCCCCATGTTTGGTCTCAAATGAGAGGTCTTGATGAGTTCTATACGTCTGTCAGGTCAATTTATTTTTTGGCTGTAACTCGTAAACGAAAGGTGATAGCTCTCCCATGTTTGGTCTCAAATGAGAGGTCTTGATGAGTTCTATACGTCTGTCAGGTCAATTTATTTTTTGGCTGTAACTCGTAAACGAAAGGTGATAGCTCTCCCATGTTTGGTCTCAAATGAGAGGTCTTGATGAGTTCTATACGTCTGTCAGGTCTATTTATTTTTTGACTGTAACTCGTAAACGAAAGGTGATGGACCCCCCATGTTTGGTCTCAAATGAGAGGTCTTGATGAGTTCTATACGTCTGTCAGGTCTATTTATTTTTTGTATATCATTCATCGTCGCTTTCCATCAGGCGAGATTGTAGTCAAACGTACTCAAATTAAATATACAACGTGTAATGTTAAATGCGCAAAACCTGAAAACCATTTCTTCAGACCGTCAATTTGAACAACTTTCACTATGGGACCAACTCTGGAATAAAATAAAATAAATCAGCTCTTTCATACAAAAATGAAATATGAAAATGTCAAATTGTATGAAACACCTGATTTATTTTATTTCAGAGTTGGTCCCATAGTGAAAGTTGTTCAGTTTGATGTTCTGTACAAACGGTTTTCAGGTTTTGCGCATTTAACATTACACCTTGTATATAAAAAAAAAAATACTTTTTTTATACAAAATTTATTTACATTGGAATATTATTCCACTGCAATATTAATAAACGATTATTTTATTTTAACACATAAATAAATTACACATTTTAGATTTCCTAGTGACCCTTCTCGGAAGAGAAAGTGGGTAGAGGCAGTACAAAGAGAGGAATCCTGGATTCCAACAAAACACAGCGCAGTATGCAGCGTACATTTTGAAACTGCCTGTTTTAATATCAATGCTAAGAAACAGAAGAAGCTTGAAAAAGATGCTGTTCCGACATTGTTTTTACCGATATATGTGAGTTTATTAAAATTACTTACTTTAATATTTGATGGTATGACGAAATAGTAGTTTATGTGACTGCTGCATAATGAGGGCTATTAAAACACTAGCGAGATTTTAAAAAACGAGCCTTGGCGAGTTTTTTAATAGTATTCGCGAGTGTTTTAATACGAAGTTAGCAGAGTCTCATACACTACTTTATCTACATTCATGTTATAATCTTTAAAATAAGATTATAATTTTTTGTTTTGGCTGTATGATAAATACCTTGAGCCACGAAATCAACCTTTAAAAAAAAATACGTTTAACATAAAATGAAATATTTTCATTATTTTCATATAATTGTAGACCGCTTTTAAAAATTCTTTTTGTATTCGAAAGAATATACTCTTGAGGTGGTGTCATATAAATTTAATACAAATAATCTATATCAATTTTCAAATTGAAGCTGGTTGAGGGTTTTCAAACCTGCAAATTATCTGCTAATAAAAAGTTGAATGTTTTTTTAGCCACAAGAAGTAAATAACAAGCATTCAATAGAAAATGTTCAAATCGATCAAGGCGTGGTAGTACTACCTGAAAGTACAAACCCGTTACAAGAAGATGTAAGTTCAAAATAGGTATAAGTTTGTTATAAAAATTTGACAGTATTTTTTTTTTACTAAAATTATATTAACTGGTTTTATTATATTTGTTTTTGTTACAAAATTATTTTAACTAGTAACACTATACTAAAAGAGCTATACACTGTCTAATGTCTATATCCCAAATGTTTTGTATGTATGTAATTGTTAAAATGTAATACACTGCTAACTTTAGATTTTAACATATAGGTGCAGTTGGTGCAGAAAACAAAATCTGATCAAGTTCAAGTATTAGATACTCCAAGAAAGCTTAGACTGAAAAAAAAGATACATGAACTATCTAAAAAAATTAAACGACTACAATACAGTAATCGCCGTTTAAGGAAAAGAGTGGCAACGTTAGAAGAAATACTTAAAAGTTTGACGGAAAAAAATCTTATAACAGAAGACGATAGTGTCGTATTGGAAAAACTTGGAGGAAAAACAAAGGATTTACTGAAAAGAATGAAACAGAAAAAAGAAACTGGTACCGTTCCCCGTTCATATACTCCAGAATTGAAATCGTTTGCCTTGACATTGCATTTTTATTCAGCCAGAGCGTATAGATATGTCCGCAAAACATTTGATACTTGTTTACCTGCACCACGCACGTTGACAAGATGGTATAGTACTATAGATGGAAGACCTGGTTTTACAAGCGAAGCCTTAAAAGCAATAAAAGAAAGAGTGGGTAACAATAAGGTCTATGCAGCATTAATAATTGACGAGATGAAAATCATGGAGAGTGAAGATTATCATATAAATTCTGGACGAACATTTGGATACGTAGATTTTGGATTCAACGTCGAAACTGATTGTGAAAAAATGGCCTCAGAAGTATTAGTGTTTTTGTTAGTAGCATTAAATGATTCCTGGAAGGTCCCGATAGCTTATTTTGCCACAGCAGGGACAAATGCTGAACAAAAATCGAAACTTATATTAATAGCAGTAGAGCTAGTGCAAGCAAGTGGTGTGGAAATAAAAACGCTTACATTTGATGGCCATAAGTCAAATTTAGCTACAGCCAAGAAATTAGGATGCTGCTTAGATATCTCAAATCTAAAACCCTTTTTCAAAAATCCCGTAAATGGAAATAACATTTATGTCTTTCTAGACCCATGCCACATGCTAAAAAATGTTAGAAACGCTTTCCAAGCATATGGAAATTTCGAAGATTCTAAAGGCAGAGAAATCAATTGGAAATATTTAGAAGAGTTACACAATTTACAAGATAGTGAACTATTCCATTTGGCGAACAAATTGCGAGCTAATCACATTTATTTCAAAACTAAAATCATGAATGTTCGGCTGGCATCTCAGCTATTTAGCGACAGTGTAGCTGATGCATTGTTATTCTGTGACACGGAGCTTCGAATTCTTAACTTTTGTGGTGTCAAAGCTACGGCAGAGTTTTTGAAGAAAATAAATATCTTGTTTGATATTCTTGATTCCAGAGTTCATCAGTATGGATTCAAACGAGCAATGAATTCTGAAAATTATGAAGCGGCCTTTAGAGTCCTGGAAGAAACAACTCAGTATATAAAAACATTAAAACACAATGAGACGAATATTATGAAAACACTTCGATTTACTGGCTTTCTTGGGTTCTGCATGTGTGCTGAAAGTGCCAAGGGACTTTTTGAAGACCTAATAAAAAAGGACAATCACATGTCATATTTGCCTTTCCATAAAATATCTCAAGATCACATTGAGATATTTTTTGGTAATATACGAAGTCATGGAAGATGCAATGACAACCCGACCATCAAGCTATTTGAATCAATATATAAGAGAATGCTAGTTCACTCAGAACTTATTGATGTGGATTCAGGGAACTGCGTACCGTTGGAATCAATTACAATACTGAACTGCTCATCTAAATCACCTGTCGAGAGAATAAACATGACAACGGCGAGAAGTAACAGTGACAGCAAAACTTTGCATTTAACCCCTGATGATGATGAACTGCCTCATGTAACTACTCTTTCGCCCTACGGAGAAAAAGTGGTTGAATATATTGCTGGTTTTGTAGTTCACAAACTTTTGAAATCAGTAAAATGTGAAACTTGCACGTCTGCTCTCCTCCCTCAAAATGACACCAATGAAGGCAGTCTTATTGCCCATAAAGACAAGGGAAAACTGATACATCCCTCAAGTGATACCATATCTATTTGTCAACACTGCGAACTCGAACTTAGGAAGGGTGTTCAGAATAAAAGACTAAAAAAAGATTACACAATAGACTTTCTCATGCCGAAAGTAACAGAAACATTGCTACAACTTCCGTTGTATGAAGACATTCATTTTCATAAATTTGAAAACGACGACGTCAATCACGTCGAAGAATTAACGAAAGCCGTTGCTGAAAAGTATTTAAATATTAGGATTGCTTATATAAGAAAACAAGCGAACAAAAAAGATTCTAAGAAACACATTTTAAAAAAGTTGATACATAATAAAAGTCAGTAAACCTATTTACATAATTTAAACTTAACAAAAAATTTGATGTCTATCACAACTATAATTGAATAAAAAGTTCATAACAATGTCCTGCTTATTTTATTTTATATAAAATTTAAATACCGGAAGCTTACCTTACCTTCATTCTTCTATTATTTTCTTTGTCTTACAGCTGTTTATTTATGATACGCTTTTTCTTTCCCATGCGAAGGTTCTGAGTTTAATTGTCGGTGCAAAATCAAACAATAATGTCAAAAAAGAAGGAGTTTCATCAAACTATGGAGTCATGGCCAGCTCATTGTACACTACTATGACAGAAGCTTTAATATTAAACTTTCTAATAGTGTACTTCATTCCCTCATAATTTCACTTATTACTTTGTAGAAAATTAATCATATTATTGATAATTGGCAACACGTGCACCCATTGATATTTTAGAGTATGTTCAAAAACGTGTAAAAATTCACCTGACAAGAGTCCGTCTCTTTCCCACTTTGAAGATTCTCAATAAGCTATCCTGCTGTCAGGGAAATTTTTACTTTCACGGTAGTGTTTTCGAACATAGGCTAAGTAATAGTAAATTACTGCCGTGGTCTATAAATGACTACTTTGCTGGCCGCGTTGATGATGGCCGACAGCGCAGCGTAGCGCAGCTCCAGGCAGACACAGCGCGGTCAGCATGCAGCAAGGGCTGCAATGATGGCCAAGCTGGAAGGCCTAGAGCGTAGCTAGGCTAGCTCGAGGCAATCATAGCGTGACCAGCGAAGCAGTCATTGTAGGCTAAGGCTTGTATAGTGCTTTACTCAAAAATGCATGTAATGTGGTCTGTTCTGTTTCAAGGAGCGGCCAGCAAAACTTTGCTGGCCGCTCCTTGAAACAGAACAGCAAGGTTGACTTTGCTCAAACAAGGTTGTCAAAATATGGAATCACATGGAGCCAGGCATCGGGCTAGATTATACCTCCATGGGTTGCTATTTATAAAAAAAAATATTACAACTAAACTAAAGAAGTAAATAAAATATTATTATTTTTTATTTAAATGAAAATTTTTTCCCTATCTAAATAACCGGTGTACAATGTGTTGACCGAAAAAGAAAACTTTCATTCATTCGTTTATCGATATATTTTATGGACAACGTCCCAGCACTAGAGATGAGTGAATTTTTATGAATTTTGTATCTGTGTTTGTAAACATGCAATAAAATCTTTGTGTGCGTTATGCTCCACATGGTTGAACGAGTTTCCATACATTTGTATTTTATGTCGCGTCCAGAGGTTAATTCGTTCAAGTTTTTACTCTACTGTAATACAAATTCCGTGTACTAAAAAAAATATTTTATCTTTTTTAATTAGCAATAAAAGCGTGTTTTTTAGTTTGTTAAACTATTGCTCATTTTTATTTTTCTAGTTAATATTTTAATTTTTATAGAATTTATAGTTGGACATGATAATTTTGATATTTTTTTCATAAATCATTATCAGATATTTTTTTTATTATTTAATTTAGCTCCTTCAATTTTAAACATCTTTTGATTGTGTCGTAGCAAAGACAATTGGCATGTTTATTCAAACGTTCCTTTTTCAAATTCAAATTCTTTCGTTTCGGACGAGAAGCAATCGATCCCAGCAAGATCCGCTTCTGCATACAATTAACCACCCTCATTTAACTTCGTCTGGTCAATGACAGCCCTGTTTTAATCAATAACTTCTTTTCGCGCCGCGCGTCCTTGGTTTTTTCCCCCGGCGCGACTTTTTCTGCGCGTTTTTCGCTCATTATCTGACAATTGGACCGCGACTTTCTATCTATGATGACTCCACTATCAAACCTCACCTCGTTTCCAACGATTCTGCAAAAAGCTAAACAAAAAACCCCAAAGCTCCGCCAAAAAATCGTCTACCGAACATCTCGTATCGCCGGTCTTGTAGCCATTTTAATTATTATTTAATACCAAGGGACGAGCACGTGGCGACGCGCTCTGTCCCTCTCCCACCCAGCGGGTTGAGTTCAGCCCGTCGCTCGCTGTCCTGCTCCCACCGAGCCCACTTACACACATAAAAATCGTGAATAATAAAAAAATGTGTACACATTTTTTTCGCTTAACCGCCGTTTCGGTGTGTGCGTGCGGCCTCATGCCGTGCGAGCGGGACGCGGCTATTCAGACGAGCGGAACAAACTAATCCCCACTCGATTTTTTAAGCTCCACGCTCAATGTTGTCGTCCGTGTGATTTTTTTCATTTTTATGTGTTAGTGTACCCCTCGCGCGGTGTAGTTCACTTTTTCTACTATAGATCTGAATTTCAGTCTCGTTTTTGCCGCGTCGGTCTTAGGCGGGCGAACGGGCGTTTTGTGTTGCATTTTTGTTGACGCGAGTAGCCGGTGCCAGTGGCTGTCTCGAGCCGGCTTTTTGTGAACACATGTCCTAGCACTGCAGACTGCAAGCGAATCGCGAGTGCGAGAAAGACAGCACGACACGTCACGTGTGGAATACGCACATCTACACCGAATTATATAGCACACTAAAATATTGAGCACAAAAAATCTGGTAATTTTGATCCTAGCAACGCATTCATAATTTTACCGCAGGGTCAAGAGCACGGCTGCGTTCGGTTTTTCTGGCAATTTTTTTAAATGTTTATTCGCGGCTCGCACGTGCATTTTTTAAATAATTTTGGCGATCGCGCCCTGGACTGTTGCCTTTGGACGTGTTGTGACGTTAGTGTTACCATAATAATGTGATATATTTTTAGTGACAATTAGATAGGAACAAACTGTGATTTTTATGGTGATATAGTTGGTGATTGTGAAGATTTTTGGATACTGACAGGTATTTTTTTTTTTTCAATTAATTTTTTTGTAATTAAGTGGCAGGTCTATCCAAGGGGATAGCAAATGATCATTTTTTTAAAGATCACAACCCACCCCGGGTGTAATTTTACGTAACATTCGCGATGTAATAATAACAGAGAGTCGGCCATCTGTCAAGAGTGACCTTGAATCTCGCGCAGTCTATAAATACGGAAATATTTTCGGACATGTTATGTGCCGCGTTATTTTTATAGGTACTAATTTGATTTGTGCACTGCTTCAGTTGATTTATTATTTACGCAACAGGTGACCTGCCACTTTAAAAAAAAGAAGTTTCGTCTTGTCCAAAATGTTGTCTTTCCGAAAAAAAAAACTTTTTTTTTTTGTAAGGTTGTAATTGTTGTCGTACTGACCGTGGAAACAAGATTGGCCTCGTAAAATCGTTTTTCTACGCATTTTTTGCACAACCCAAGATATTAGAAACGCTCTTATCCAATATCAGAAAACCTCTTGTCAAGCAACCTTGTAATGCACGCTTCAGTAACTCCGAAATCTCGACTACTTAGCAGAAATACATTTAAACTGATAAACGGAAGAAATATCAAACACGCCGGTGACATTTATTGCCAACAAAAACAAGACATCCACCTTACGACGTGCGTGTGTCACGTATGAATTAAAACATTTTTTAAACTTAGTTCTACATATTTTGTTCCTTATATTCACTAGACGAGTGAGAGAACATGTGAAAAATATGCAAATTAAATTATAAACAAAAGAATACGATGCATACTGCATCCCAGTTGTCTGATAAATAGTTTTTTTTTTAATTTTGTTTTTTCTATAATGAAAAAAAACAGTTGTGTTACGAAAACATGCAACAATAGCAAAAAATAAAAACATTAACAAGTACCATGGCATTGCAAAGTGCTAACTTAACGATTTAATACTTAAAAAAAGATAATTACTCCATATAAAACACTTCCCTGCTCAAACTAGTATGATTACAAATCTTCAAGTCGATTGACCGAGGCCCTGTGTGTACAGACCAAATTACATCCGGCATCATCGTTTGGTCAAATTATAAAAATGACTACGAAATCTATAATATCATCATCGTAAGGTCCAAAATACGAAGGCAGAGCCAGTTCCTAACAGCAAGCGTACTTGGTTATCTTTTCTATACGCGCAATTATATCTTTGACAGCGTATTGCTAGGGTACAATTGTGCGATCAAGTGTTGACTGAAAAAACAAAAAAATATCCGTACCCTTTTTTAACTTTTTTTTTCACCATTAGCAAAACCGGTTACCATTGCTATTGCCAGTACATTGTATCGCTGATGTACGTGCAGTGTGATTATCGCAGCCTTATTCGATACGTACGGCATGTGGGCTAGACCGTTGACACACAACCTACGTTCGCTCGTCACCTGCCGAGAAAAAAACTGCCACTTTTTTTACTCGTCAAATCTAGTTTTAAATAGACAAACGACTACAAACTCGTTACTTTCAAGTTTCAATTTAAGAATTCAATTACGGATTATCTCGTCGTTTTCGATCAAGGAAATATGACAGCATTTTGGACAAGTTCTGAACTTAAAATAGCTTCTGGAGTTCTGATAGGACTGTATTGTTTTTCAGCATACGAAACGGAGGATCTCGAAATATTCCATGACACGGATAACAAGCGGGTTATAAGACAAAACGCCGTATATTTTTATAAAAAAAATAGTGCCAAATAATACAACTTTATACATTTAGATAGAAATTTTAAAACGATCAAGATGATGGAAGGCAGGACAATCGATTACAGGCCAGACGGTGGCGGCCTAGACTATCACAATTCGCCGTTGATGGCAGAAATTCCTTTAGACAATTACTCTCATATACACAGAAGTATAGAGCACCTAAGATCTATAGGTGTGCCGCCTCCGCTCGACCATCACAGACATTTGTCTAATATAACAGATTTGCGGAGGTACGAACACCCAGATGAGATACCAGAAATCAAACCGTCCGTATTAAGGCTATCCGAATTCAAGAGTGGACTGCACGATATCAGAGTGAACAACGATCAGGAGAACGAAGTCCAAAGGCAGATGACACCGCACGACGACGGCCCGAAAGGATACAGCGCGCCTTCAACTCCCCTGTCCGAAAACGGTGGTCAAGGCATACAGGAAGAGAAGGTTAGATCTTTTACATCATTTGCCTGCGATATATTTAACACAGGAGTCCTCCAAGGCTCTGTTTTGAGCCCTGTTTCTTTCCAGCTACGTTATCGTTACGCTTTGCAGGATTACATACAATTGCCGTCGCGATCTCGAAGCGAGAACTCGATTTATGTAATTAAAGTAAATTAATTATTACCACTTAACCTTGAACACTTCGGAAGTCTTCAAATGTTTTTGACGTCATTAAAGTCGGTGTTCGGCGACTCGGGCGCATTGTTTGTTGGATCGCAGAATCACGATGCCTAAGTTTGTTCCGCGTACGAATCCATTAATCTTTGGATGATTCCTAAATTATGTTTCTGCCTCAACGGTTTTGGCACGTCCAATGTTAAAATTGTTAACTGCCATTGATTTTTTAAATCAGCGTTTACGTTCGTTCTAATTGGTTTTGTTACTGGTCAAATTGATTTGAATTGTCCTTTAACGATGCTAATAAGATTTTATCTGCTTTATAAGACAATTTTACTGCAGTCAGTTTTTGAATTAAGTGTTTCATCTGATCTTCTTTTATTACTTACCGGTGCTCATAGACACTAGTAATTTTTATATCGACAAATAGCTCTTCAAGCACCAAATAAAAAAGGTTTGTTGAGTGCCTGTTGAGCGCAACTTGTGCATTTAATTTATCACTTCCTTAAACAAATCAAATTATTTACACGTACGTTTCCTAATACTTATATACGGTATTCGTTTTATTTGTATTTAATGCTCCATTCTTGCGGAGTAAAAAATCCGATGTTGTTTTAAAAAAATATTTACAATTTTTTCTAATAATTTTAAAAATATTTTTTAAGTCTTTTAGAAAGCTACATGAGCCATTTAATTGGTAACAACCGACTGTGTAATGAATTTTGCTCTTGGTTTTCAGTCTTTAATATTTAAATTTAAAATGATAATTTTATTTTTATTGAACTTTTTTTTGAAGGCCTCATGACCGTCCACAAAAATTCAAGGTTAAAGTCACCTCTTGCCAACTTAGGTATATGATTCGATTGCAGACAATGTGCGTTCAAACGAAGACATTGAATAATGGTTTGATAACATGTCCGTGTTCACGAATTCGTCAAGGTCAGCCTAGACGAGATAGGGTTACCAAAAAGTCCTTGTCTTTATCGGACTTAAGAGAGCCAGGATTTTTAAAAAATAGCCAATTTATGACTGTTGTCACACCTACCAACTAAAAAAGCAAAAAAAAAATATGTCGTAAGTTGGTATGAAAAATAACGAGATAAAAAAGTATTTATCCAAGTCATAGACAAATCCAGAAATACAGCAACCCTAGTTAGGTCGTACGGAGGTTGTCGAGACGATACCAATTGTCTGTGGTTTTTTTAATGCAATTACAGAGATAACCGCCTGTATGACGGAGCTAATGAATTTATTCGGCGCTCGTTTTCCGGGTCGATATGATCTTTGCTTTTATTTTTTTAAGATTTTTTATGCGGATGTGTTAAGATGGTATGACGGGAAATCAAAACTCAGTAATTATTATAGTATATTTTGTATAGTAAAGCTACGGTGAACATTCGTTACTCATGCTCAATTTCTTCATCTTAATCTATTCAAAAAATCAAATAAAAGTAATATCCATTTACTTTTTCATTTTAAAAAACAAGTACTCTTTATTGTTTATTCATAGTTGCAATTTTTTTTTTATCTCCGTCGTTTTTAGTATTCAGTCTATTAATATTGAAATGATACACTTTTTACGGATTATTTCGCGATTTATTTACATTTTGTTTTAACCTGACGTTTCGGACCCTTTTCAGCGTCCGTGGTCACAGGTAGACTAAGGTGTTAGTTGTCATAACATAGTTTGAAAAATTTTTTAACTACCATCACTCAAAAATATTAAGTTACGTTCCTATCCACACAAAATGAGCTAACAGTATCTTGAGGTCTTGCAGTGTGGGGTCGAGCTTGAGTCTTGGTATTAATATTGTTTATAAAAGTGTAAGAAACCTGAAAATTTCATCGAATGTATTGATATTTCAAAACTGCCCCATGCGTATTCATAATCAAATGTCAAATGTTGTCAAACCCCAGGGGTGGTGCTGTGCAGCTTTAAAAACATTCGACTTCTTCTTTTAAAATGGATTTTGCGGCCATAAATGCATTTTCTTCGTCTTATGATGTACTGCGTTTTTAAAGCCTAATAGAACAAGAGAATCTGAAGTTATGACAGAAAATTTAAAATGTATTCAAAGGTACCTTATACTTAAAAATAAAATGAAAATTGGTTTTATTTTAGTCCACTTCAAAAGAACGCTTTTATTTCAATATTCATCGAGATTTTTTTCCAACTTTATTCCAAACCTGCTGTCACGCCCATTGGATCGCTAAATTCTAATAAGACTTTGCTTCACCATACCTTCATCACCGTATTTCCACTTATTTTTTTTAAATAATATACAGGGTGTAAAAAAAACCTTAACGAAGCCGAATACCACATATTCTACCAATTGTTACGATCATTTTTTTCCTTTACACCATACCTGGGAAGTTAACGGTTACTGAAATATTGATGGTCAAAGTTAGAAAAAAAAATTATGATTTTTACAGAAATGACTTCTGTCCGTTATAACTGAACTTTTTTCCAAAGAAACATGATACAAATTTTCACTAGTTCTTTTATAAAAAGCCTCTAAATGGCACACTCCGCAATGAATAGCGCACACTCGAACCGAACCGCGTCGCAGCGGCGTAAAGCAACACGCCCCGCAGTAACTTTTCCGCGTGCGCGCTGTACATTGCGGGTTAAAATTAAATTATTTTTTTTGATGTCAAAAAATAAAAGTTGTTTCCCAGCCAAAATTTCTTTTTTATACGATTTGGTTTGATGTACTAAACGCGTGGTTGACGGCTTGGTTAAGATTTTTTTTACACCCTGTATGTCCCAAGAGCGTGTGTTTTGGGTATTCCAATGTGTTTCAGGGTTCCGAAGCCAAATGGAAAAAAACAATTTGTCCTTCCGTTTTATTATTTTTTAATACATTAAATACGTACCTAACATAACCCTGATTAATTTTTCCATTTTATTCTAAGTTTTGTTGCGCAATTTACGGAAAGTTTTGCACAAACCTTAAACACATAGATACCGTTATCGTTAAAGAGTACATTATTATGTAAAAGACTGGATACCCTCAAAATCTTGCGTATATTTACTTAAAATGTATGGTTTCGATAAGCCCGCTCTTATGACCCGGTAAAATTACCAATGGTTACAAGGACACAGATAAGTCCCCCTTCTTCTTATGTAAACTTCATACATAATGTTAATATTTTGCTATGTATTATTTTGTAAATTCAAATTTAGGTTTTTGTCTATTCCTTTTTTAAGGCAAAGGTTTTAACCGTGACTTGTCATTAAAATTGGTAATGAGTTGTTTTTTTTTTTAGACAAAAGGTCTGAAAAAATTATGTTGTAGTAGGTAATTTATTTTTATTAACTTTGACTGAACTTCAAATAATATCTCGTTAGGTTTGGCTTTGGAAAATTACCCAATATAAATAAGACACTTTTACTGAATTAATTTACTTGTATTAATACGAAAATCTTTCCATAATATGACGCTGAAGAATTCGCAAATTTTATATCTTGTCTGTTTTCGTTCCTCGCAAAGCCGAACCCGATTTTTTTGCCAAATTTGACTTTCAATCTGTCAAGATCAACCTTCAAATCGATTCGAGTGAAATTAGCACATATTTGAATATATTTTATTTTTCTCCTGCGAAAATACATGACAATTTAAATTTGTGATTTTCTTTAATGTTATCATGGACAACCTTTTTGTATTGTAAAGATGACCTCAAAAGTGAATAATACTCTGAAAATATTTTAACATACAATTTTATTTTAAAATAAAATTTGTCTGTGCAACGCGACATGTTATTATTTCTCATTTGCCTAAAAATTGTGTAACCATATTTTAGGTAGTACTTACACAGTAAAACAACACTGCAGGCGGCCGTGATATATCTCGCCGTTCGAACTTGAAGTAATAGATGCAATACTTTAGCTACGTAAAAAAATATTGATGCTCTCAATCAATTTTATCAAGGACGTTGCATTTCATTGGAATCTATTCCTTCCACAGACGAATAATCTATCTATCGTTAGAAAAAAAAACTTGACTCGTTTCCCGCGCGATTCGTCCGCGTCGTCCGTCGAGGAACCGATTTCGCGCCAAGGCCGCATTCCAATTTCAAACCATTGTCAATGTCGCCAACCGCACATGACTGAATGTTTACGTTGGCTACACATTTTCGAAAAAAATATCGCTGGCCAGTAGTTTTAATGGCAAAAAAAGTGCACTCATATTTATCCACTAATAAAAAAAGACGATAAAAAACAAATACCTACTTTCTTTTAGTGTTTTCCACAAAAACTTTTTTGTTAGTTTTGTAAACTTATTTACATATTAAGTTATAATTAAAAAAAAGAATATAACTCTTTTATACGAAGATACAATTAAGAGTTCACTAGATAAAATGAAAGTTCTCGCTACTAGCTCCAACAGAACCGCATCTGTTTTTTGTGTACTCGTTTAGAGAGGTCAGCGTAAACTGGTTTATCGTTCGACGGTCAATGTCAACATACAGGGTTAGAGACATGTGTCATATTTTTTGTTACACGCAACTTAATTATATCTATACAAACAATTTTTTGCCAAGTTCATTGACTCATAAGCTTTTTGACACATTGTCACATGCCTACTTGAAATAAATATCTAATAAGACTGCAATGTACTTAGTTAAATGATCGTTTGACATTTTAATCTCAGATGAGATTAATTTTAATATGAAAATGTAATAATCAATCATATATTCCACGAATGGAATAAAAGTAATTACGATTTATCATTATTGAAATTTGACCTTTTTGATTCTGTCTTGGCTAAATTGATGTAATTTATTTGAATGGCGCCTCGCCAAATTAATCGAAACTTAGCTGGATTTCCAATAATATTTTGTCGTATAGGAAACTTATTTCAAATGAAAAACGATGTAAACAATAACAAAACATTGCCTTATTCGATAATACGTTAATATTACTGAATACCGGTCTTAGCTGCCAGTATGTCGACATGAAAAATTTAAATTTGGAATTTCGAACGTCCGACCAAAAAATTTGTAGACAACTCGGCAGGTCTTGATCCGTGGCAGTTCTAAGAATGCGCCCACAAAATAATCGTGCGCGTTTAAAGAACATTAAGATGATATAAAAATCTCTATTGTAAAGGAACAAAGTTTATAATGAGCCACGTTTTTTTCGGGCGAACGAACGTACAAATTTGCTGGTGTGTAATTTTGATTGACACCAACCATTACGGTTGAGTTAGGTATTGCGTCATCACGTAACTACGTACAGATGTGAATAAAATAAATGCTTTTTGTTTTTCCTTAGTTACACATTTGTGTTCATTTATTAAAGTCAGTAATTGTTATGTTTTGTTTTGGGTATACGAAAAATTGCTTCTTTAATCGATTATACAGTTTAAATACGCCTTTTGTTTGTACAATTTAAATATTTAAATCTTCTGACATAAATCAAATGTGGATGAAGTTAATAACAACAATTTGAATAAATAAATAATATTTAATTAATAGTTACTATGAAATTACTTGGTTCTTTCTTACCTAAATATTGAATCGTAGCCGTATTTTGACAAGCAAGGTTTCTTCAGGATAAAAACATATAATTATATGACTCCCTAAATCTACTACTTGCGTTAAATTATATTGTAATCAGTCCAAAAAAACTTTTTTCTTTAAATACAAATTATAATTCGTTCTCATTGGGTACCTTTTTTTGACTTTTCGAAGTAGGTACTTACATATTTACAAATTAAAAGAGACAAAATTTATTTCACATTGTTGAAAAAATCAAACCAATTTGTTATTTTTAATTAATACTGTAAAACGACCCAAGTACACCTATGCTACTACTGTTGTTGTTATATCATAGAAGTTTATGATTTTAAACTTTCGCGTTGCTTTGTAACACTTATTACTTGGTATCAAGTCTAAACGCGATATATTTAAATGAGTATTACCTAGGTTCTCACTGCTCGAAGTTTCGGCTGGATTGCACACAGCCGTGGTCACGAGCAATCTGGTGGCGCGCGGCGTCGTTTGCTCGGGGCGACCGCGGTTTCCAGATCCACCCTCACATTTACATTATTAAAAATGTTAGTACATCAACCGCGTAATACATTTAAATACATCGCGCTTAGACCCGATATAAGGATATAAGGATATACATCAGCGATCAACGAGAAATTGTCATAGACTAGTACTAGACATAATTCCGAAAACCCAAAGGTTTCACAATAATTGCTATTCCATGTGCATAACAATCTTTAATAAACTTCCCGACCACCTTAAAGAATTACCTCTTAATAAATTTAAAATCTCGTTACGTTCATGGTTGATAAATAAAGCATTCTACTCAATTAAGGAATTTGTAAAACATAAAGAAACTGAATATAGTCGATGCAAAATCTAATTTAATAAAATCTTATAATAACTTTGTGGAAAATTGACGTACAAATATAATTTCTACTCTTGACATTTAAATAAATCAATTAATCAATAATTTCTCCATAAATATATTAATATTAAACTTTTGCATGCTATTTTATATGGCTAAATAGGTCAAAGCTCTATTTTATGTATTTACGACCACATCTTTATGTTATGTACCCTATTTAAAAGCAAATAAAGAAATTTGAATTTGAATTTGAATTTGATAACAAGTGTCATTGAAAGTTTTTTGTATTTTTACGAAAATCATTAACAAGTGTTGTTTGATGTTTTCATGTCTAGACGAATGTTATGCGGTTCTTGGCCGTATCCGGTACGAACATGACTAATTTATGTAGGAATTAGTTATTATAAATTATTTTTCTTATTTTTATTTTCATCGAATAAACTCCCAGTCACATTTCAGAGATTTTCCCTGAAAGTGGAGTTATTTTTAACATAACTTCACTTCATCTACCAATAACTAGGGAATGAAGAACCGGTGCCATACTTGAGTCCCGGGAATTTCGGGACGAACTGATAAAGGAACCGGGTCTTTCGGGACTTTTACCAGAATGTTGTAATATTTATTAGTTTTCTTTTAATTGGCAATAAAACGCTAGATTTCATTTACACGAGTATTTCTTACTTATCACAATCAGTTTTTATTTATTACTATCAAATAACAAGAAAGTTATTATTATAACTTAGAAATAATCTTCTCCTATTATCAACAAAGCAATCGTTGTCTCAACTCAACAAAAAATAATAACAAACTGCTTAATTGAAATAAATTATTAATTACTTCTTAAAATCAACACAAATTAACCACAAAAATAAAAACCTATTTTTGTTGCTCGTTATAAAGCGTTCTCAAAAATATAAGGGCGACTTAAGTGTTGTCGCTTAAACGCGATCTTATTTTATTACATATAAAACTAGCTGAAGAGAATATCCTCTCTGGTTCAACGCTTGTTGGCGGTTTTGTAAGGAGGTGATCGTAAGCTAAAGACAGATAACTGCCGCGATCGCCACCGTTTCCAAATAAAGCCATTTCAAGTCTTAATGTAGTAAACAAATCTTCGTGATCTTGAGTAGATCGCTTTCGCGTATAAGCGTTAGCTTTTTTATTTCGGCATTTAACTCGTCCACTTCATTTTGCACTTCGCAAATTTGAGGCGACTGAGATGACTCCGCCTCTACAGAGTTTTCCACTATTTGAATGCTATTTGTGCGCTCCAAAAGGGTAACTATTTGGCGCGGCAAACTCAAGCCTTGAGGTTCTTTGATAGCGCGCATTATTTGAAAATTAAGCCTGATTTTTACTTAGTCCCGAAAGTCCCGAAAGTTCCGGGACAAGGTAAAGAGTCCCGGGTATTTTAGTTGTTGCCAAATCCTGGGATTTCCCGGGAATTTCGGGAACGGGATTTCCCGGGACCATTCCCTACCAATAACCCAAGTTTTTAACTTAAAAGGGGAGTTTTATGATTTTGTAAACTTGTAAAGAGGATAATATATATTTTGTATTTGTGTCTACTACATTCACGTCCAGAATTTTCTAAATATTTCGTCTATATGCCTCAATCATGTGTATTTGGTAAACTTGTGAAGCGTATAATAAATATATTGTATTTGTGTTTACTACTATACTAAGTCTTGAAATTTCTTCATATTTCGTCCACATGCCTCAATCATTTGTATTTGGTCTTCCAAAAAATATTATAAACTACAATGTTACATGTTAACAAGCAAATCCGTCTCTTACCGAAACTGCCGTAATAGTCCCGGGTCGGTCACGCGATTTGTCTATCTCAGCTCTGTGATATAATTTGGCGTCCCTGCCGGAGGCTGCAGCATTCTTTACTTTGGGGTACCTGTGGTTTTAAGTTTTTCGAGGATTTTTTTAATAATTTTACTATTTTTGAAGCATTATTAGGATAAACATTCAAATGTTACATATCAAAGACATTAAATGAGATAAATTAAAAAAAAATATTTCAAATACCACTTTACACTGTACAGAAATATATTTTTTGAACAAATTACACACTCGCAAAGGTGGATTTTACGGTTTATTTCAGTCAAACATAGGTCAAAGCAGAAAAATTACACCGGTTCCAGAAAAAGAAAAGTCTAAAAAGAGGCTCTTTGCGTAATCTCAAATTTTTAAATTATTTTCATTCTGAAAAAGCTCGATGTGTGGTCACTCTACAATACAACGTGTTCTTGAGTTAGTCGTTAAGTCGCATATAATAACCACATGTCCGATAGCATTACTTCCTTTAAGCCAAACTTATTTGCTCCCCTTAATAGAACTACAACTCTACCTTTATTGATTTAAAATTCATTATCGCTCTTCGCTTAATTTTTTTTAAAACACTCTTATTTCGTTGGCATAGGAACTATTATCAAATATTTTGACAGACAATTTTGGTGTACTTGATTCTTCGCGTGTAGGTAAGTACGTTTAAGTACAGCCTATTTTAAGCAATAAGAAATATTATTCTAATGTATTATTCTTACGGGTCTAATTTATTTTATGTTGATTGCCACAAAGGCTGTTCACACCACCTGCTTGTTTATAGCAGGTTCTATATATCTTTGCTAATTAACTATTTTTTATACATAAGCGGGTTGGTCGTTGACTTTTTTTTATTCACTTAATCCCAAGTATCAAAATTATTTTTGCTCTCTAAACTTTTTGCCAGGATTTTTTTTTAATTTAAAAAAAAACGGAGTAACCGCTACCAGCCAGGCTGTCTTTTTTCGAACGCCTAAAAATAAAAATAAAACATAAACAATCGGACATACTGCAACTCATTTTAAATGCAATCTTCTTACTATTAAGTAAACAATCTTCACAGATGTCACAGAAAACATCCCACCACACCTCCCCTGGCACACGTCCGAGAATCGAACCCGAAGCGCGCTATGACGTCACGCGAAGACCTTGAACGTGCTCAATGCCAGCGTAGCAGACGGTGCTGCTGCGTCTTTATTATCTATGCGCGACTGCTTTTTTAATAGCCAGATCCACACCTGAGGCCCTACTCTCTAAGCGGTTGTCGATCTTCGATCCAATCCCATCATCAAATAAATAGAAAATAAATAAGAATAGAAACAAATATCGGAATAGTACCCTTTCTCTGTAGTTTTGAATAGAGCCAATATATATATGTATATTTAATAAAGCCATCTCTGTCACTCCTAAAAGCCTGATTGCGCAAGACAACGCGCTGGCTAGACCCAAAAATAAGAACGAAACTTAAGTTGAATTAACGATACAATATGGATCGTTTGGTATAAGCCAACGAGACGCATCAAAAAAAGTAACATAACGCACATTACCACAGTGCATTCATAAGCACATGGCATAATAATATGTAACTCCTTTGCCTCAATTTAAAAAAGTAAAAAAAAACATAACACTACCAGCATGACCGTCGCGCGCGCCACACATTACGTCACAGATGTGACCCAGACATTGAATTGAGTTGCGTAATGCCACTCTTTGTTTTGATAGGTTGTTTCGCAGCTATCTGGGCCGCACATTTATTTTAAAAAAGTTAACGACTTTTTTACGTTGCTTTTACCATGGATGAAAAGTTGCAGAAGGTCTACTTGCATTATTTTAAAAGGATCAGTCGTCTTTAAGAAAATAAATTCTACAATGTTGTAATTGTTGATTAGGTAACCAAATAAGGTATATACTATATTAAAATTTCATTTTCGTCAGACGAGCATTCTTCCACCACATATACCGCGAATAAACAAATTTGAATTTTGTGTGCAATCGATAAACTCTCAACACCGGAATCGAAGAGCATACCTTAAACTTAACCCATCGGGGAGCATGGCTTATAATTAATGACGTCACTTGAATCGGGGGCCATCATTAAAATCAGGCCGGGCCCGAGAGCGATGACTGGCGGTTTTATAATTCGCCACTAGTTTGCGCTTGCCACTTTTGGCCGAAATTAATTGTTACTAAAATTTGAACTATTTTGGATATTAATTACTGGGGCGGTGTGTGGAGGTTGAAGGGTTACAGAGGTTGTTTTAATTCAAATAAATGATATTTGATACCCATAAAATAAGAACTCTTTAAATATGATGTGAAAAGAAAAAATCGTTTCTTCGATTTGTACCAACAATATTACTTAACAAGAACAGAAATACCTTAATGCCGCGTTTAAATGTCTTATTAAAACAAAAGAACATCAAATGCCTTAAATTAATACAATTATGTCAACTAAAAGTGTGACACCTAAAGTACCGCACCGTTCCGTTTGACGTAACGGGGCCCTCAATGGTACCTCCCGCGTTTAAGTGCTAAGTTATTGCCATAACACTCATTTGGATGCTAATAACGTATGTGTTTTATGGCTGCTTCGTAACACGGTAGCTTATCGTATTTGATGTTTGAGAATTTAATCGGCGAAAACGTCGACTTGAGTCCCATCTGCGCGGTTTATTTATTCTATGAAATCTTTTCTTACGATTTTTTAGTTTATAACTGACTTAATTGCTGCATAACTCTGATAAATAAATAATTAATCGCAAAGTCATTTCATATAGGTACAATCAATTAAAATGTAAATATAATCTTTAATTTTTCATCTTCCTGAAAAAAGGGTAGTCAATTGCTGCATCGAATTCCGAAGATTATAAAAAAAGCTTTTTGCTTAATCGCAATAAGATAAAACTCTATAGTACGCATACCAAACAAATATAAGCGTCCTTATACACCGAATGCCCAAAATCTTTAATTATTAATCTTCTTTAAAAACGGTAGTCAATTGCTGCATAAAATTCTAAAGATTATAAAACGAGCTTTTTACCTAATCGCAATAACTCTATAGTACGCATACCAAACAAATATAAGCCTCCTTATACACCGAATGCCCAAAATGTATTAGAGGCAATAAATCCGGGCTAGATAACGTGCGTCTTAGGTCGAAGTGTCCTATCTGTAAGTGTCTTATCTATGCAAATTTCGGACCGCAAGGGTTAATATTTCATCCGGTACGTTTGGACCTGGCCGCGACTTGTTTTGGTAACTATTGCATATTTTGGTCGTGCAATTTAGGGTTATAGTCCTAGTTATAATATACGGTTCGGTGTTTGTGTAAATAGTTTGAAGCCAGTGACATAAGCATAGTGACAAGTTGAACCTGGTTCAGTAAGATTTTCTATTTTGATAATTGAATATGAATTAAAATAGCCTTATTAAAGAAAAATATATTGCTTTTTCCTCGTTTTTGCTACCGCAGATGTATAACCTTAAAGTTCGATCGGCAGAAAATGCTTTTTATCATAAAGTTAGCCTTAGGTACAACTTTTATTGTGCAATAATGTTTTTAGATGAATAAATGTATCGGACAATAAGTAAGTAGCAGGCTAAAGACTATATTTTTTTTATAATAATAATATATTTTTTGCTTGCATAACTAACATACATTGACTGCCTCGTTGGTGTAGTGGCAAAGTTTCTGCCTTACATCCAAGAGGTCCAGGGTTCGAATCCCAGGTCGAGCCAAAATTGTTTCTGAGATTTTCTCTCATGAATTTCTCAAAAACAGCTCGGAGTCGGGAAGTTGGCGGTGTTACACCCCCGTGCCTCGGAAAGCACGTTAAGCCGTTGGTCCTGCGCCTGATCTCTCTCCGGTCATGTCGGATTGCCGTCTCACCGAACTTTGAGAGTGATGGAACAGTGAGTGCACCTGTGTATTGCGCTTACACTTGTGCACTATAACGTAGTTGGCTGATCTCTGTTGAGATTGGCCGCCGTGGTAGAAATCGGCCAGGAGGACTATTAACTAACATTCAATGAGACAAACAAACATAACAAAGCAATTGGAGGTGGCTCAGCTTGTGCTGACTTGGGATATGATCCCAAACAGCGCTGGTTTTCAGCCACACCTGTCTCTCCATAGATGTTGGGTGAGAGGTAGGTCTTGAGGGCTTACTTAAAAGATCAGTTATACCAGGCTGACATAGTTGATTTACTACCTCTACACTCGACTAAAAAACAGCAAACATCCTGCCACTCAAAGGCTTCTAGCAATCTCACTTTCCCAAACAAAAAATGGCACACATCACCTGATATGGTGTTAAAAGTTAAAATCTCGTCTGAACATTGTTCACTCTCCCATGTAAACCTTCATGGTGGTCTGTATGCCATCTGACTTGACTGGTATCACACCTGTTTCGAATTGGCGGGTAGGTGTCAATTTTACCCCTTATGGTGAAAACCTTCCCATGGCTGTTGTTTGCGTATTACAACGGACGACACGACATTATATAAGACTTCTATTTATATAAACCGCCCCTGAATTATGTTTTAACTTGCTAAATTCTTGCTTCGCTGGTTGTCATTTCTTTTGACGAAGAAATCCTAGATTAAGACTGTATTTTATTCTGGGGTTTTTCATTATTAAATCGCTCGGAAGCAGTTCTAAGTAATTAAATTGATTTTTCTCATTCTTTTTTCTTATTTTTGACGCTCTAGTAGCATTTTAGGCTGAAGGTACGTTTTTTTTCCAATATATAGAGTTAATTTTCAATCGGTCGTTGGACCATAAGCGAATTGGTTGTATGTCTTGTGGTTTGTCTTGGGCTTGTCTGGTGGGGTAGCCAGCGCCGCCCCTACCAATCAAACAATGTGGTCCCGTTTAAGTCAAGAAGGTACGTTTTTAAATCATTTTTAGCAAAATGTTAGAAATCTTAACTACATACATGAAGGTCAATCAAGGTCATCAATAACACAACTTACAAAACTCCATGAAATATGACGTGTTTTGCGGTTTTATTGACATTGTAGGAAAATCGTACACACGTCGAAAATTACTTATGCTTTTGTCTCATACATAACGCAACTTATTACAATCATCACACTTCAAGTTTTTTTTTAAATAAATAGGTAATTATACAACAACATGATATACATTGAACTGACTTCATGGTAAGTAGCGTAAACAAAGAGACGTTTTGATGCACACAAATGTTTGTACAGTGCGGGGATCGAACCCCTGACTTCTTGGTTGATAGTTAACTTCTTGACCATTACACAAAAGTGGTCGTCGTCAACGATTCAAGCCATCTTGTTTTAGGGTTGCCAATAATACACATTATTTGCTAGAAATTCACTTTAGCGTCCTTAAATATGAATCGATTCTACAATTTTTCTTCTTAGCAAATAGATTTTGGCCAGCTAACATCAATCTTTTTAGACATTTCATTAACTGTCTAGGTTTCTACAGATATCCGATCAAGAACCGATTTGCGTAATTGTGTTGAATGATTTTATGCCACTTAAGCTAGGTTATAATTTTAAGAAAATAAAGTGATTAGGGCCAAGAGTCCTTTTGCGATTCAGATTTTCGCCCAACACCCTGCTCTACCGAGAAAATTCAAGAAAATGCTGTACTGCAGCTGCAGTCAATTTTCATTGATTCTTCTCATCAAAACCGTTTAATATCAATGTCTTGGTTACACTACGATCAAAATTATCTATTCATCAGTATCCATAACCTTTGACTCATCCGCAAAACATTCTCACACTTTGCCTGCAGGCAAATAAAATTCGATCCATCAAATCTCCCTAAATGCACCCAAAACGCACAATGCTTTTAAATATTCCTAATTTTGAATGCATCTTAACAATTGCGCAACGGATATCGGGATTATAGAAAAAAAGGAATTTCCGCAGATACGTAAATTTGGATTCCCACGGGCTTAAAGTTGTTTGCTATTTAAAACTAGACTCTATTTCCCTTAATTTGAAGTTTACTTTAGGGTGAAACGACGGAGTGTTTTTAAGATTCTATAAAGCTATTTCAAACTGGTCTTTATTTTGTAAGCGTTGGAGTTGGTTTAAGGAGTTTATGCAGGGTGCTGTAAGACCATGTGGGCCGTCACCTGCTAGGTCGTGGGACAGGTCATGCATCCCTCTCAACGCATCCTGCTCACGTTTCAAATCTGCGCAAGCGCACTGAGGGCTTTTTTTTCGATGCCATAATGTGGGGCACGTATGTTTTACGCAGTTTCTTGGGTGAAATTAAGTTTTTGAAAACATAATGTAATGTAACAAATTTGTAGTGCTTTTGTTCGTGTTAAAGTCAGTAAAGTGTCAAAACAGTTTGTTTTTTGTAACTTTCACGAGTCTTCCACAAAAAAGTGTTTTAGCTACGATAAAACCATTTTGCAGTAGATATCTAAATATGTAGTTAAAACACTTTATTAAAATGAATTAGTACTAAATAAAATGAATTAAAAAATAAGTATGTGATCTAAGCACTTTTATCAATTTATATTTAGATCATCCTACCTATAACGTTGATTTTATTATGTATTACTTACTTTAGGCATAAGGTTATTTGTTTACTAACCTATATGGAACAAGATGTCCGAAATAAACGATTATTATAATATTATCATATTAATAGCTGATTACCCGGCAAACGTTGTTTTTTCCTATAAATTATTGTGGACAACCCTTATCACTAAGGGATATGAAATATAGATGTTGGCCAATTCTCAGACCTACTCAATATGCTCACAAAATTTCATTCTTCGGTCAAGCCGTTTCGAAGGAGAACGGGAACGAACATTGCGACACGATAATTTAATATATGTTTTATTACGGGTTAAAAGAAGTTTAACTAACCACACATCATTAGTAACACCATCTGTTAACAAGAGGCTATGGGATTGCGGGAGTTTGTTCCAGGACTATAACTTTCAGAAGCCCTCATAAAAGGATACAGTAAAAGAACTATCTCAAGAACTAAAACTTATTCAGTGACGAGACACTATTGACTGTCACTGCAAACTCAATAAAAAAAACAGTCAATATGAAGACCCCATGTGCAGATTCTGCCAAACCACGGAGGAAACAGCCATGCATATACTTTGCTCCTGCGGACCTCTCATGAGCAAAATAAGTATATTTTTGAGATAGCTGAACGTCATTCTCCAAAGAGTCTGGAAGTTTCTGGATTCAACGGGGCTAAGCAGTGAACTATAAAAAGATAGGGCCACAATAGATCAATAGCTGGTCTAGGTGACAATGAAAGCAGAAAAACTTTTTTTTTAATATACAACAACATCGCATACATTGATCTGACTCCGTGGTAAGTAGCTTAAGCACTTATGTTACAGAAATCAGAATCAACAGTGGTATTACAAATTTACTTAAATAAATACATATATCACCCAGACCAGTACAAACAGACATGTTCATGCACACAAATGTTTGTACAGTGCGGGGATCGAACCCGCGACTTCTCTAGTATATATAGTCAAGTTCTTGACCATGACACTAAAGTGGTCGTCAAATTAATGGCTGGTCTAGAGCAATGAAAGCCGAAAAACATTTCTAATAATAATCATTAGTAGATCATCATTAATAATCTTTTACAAATGCGTGCAAAACTTATATTTGAGTCCGACTAAATAGAATAAGTATTCGGTTTTCGGATATTCCAACATCTATTGTTTTTGCGTGATAACAAGCAATAAGTAAAAGACTGACTCATTTCTCGAAATCATTCGGAGAATTCTGCAATACTTACCTATAATTCCAACACTATTTGAACATCTTAATAAATAGAAATGTAACAAATATTGACTGTCTCTAGTTCAGTAAGGTACATATGTAGGTGTTCTTGTATGTGATTTTATGTTATGTAGGTAATAATATTATTTTAGTAGCTTAAACTCGTGACTTCGTCCGCATTAGATAGTTTTTTTGAAATGCGTTGTTGTCCCGAAATACCAATTTGATCCAAATATAATTAAAATCTTTGGTAATTTAAGAGTGAAAGCGATCAGATTCCCCGGAAAGTATTTTTTCCCGCGATCAAAAGTAACTCATGTCCTTTCTTAAGTCTCAAACTATTACCTTACCAAATTTCATTTCAATCTGTTCAGTAGTTTCGGCGTAAAAGCGATCGGCCCACATGAATTTTCCCGGAGGAATGAGTCATTTTCCCCCGGAAAAAGTAGCCTACGTCCTTTCTCTGGTATCAAAATATCTCCATACCAAATTTCATGCAAATCGGTTCTGTAGTTTAGGCGTGATTGAGTAACAGACAGACAGAGTTATTTTCGTATTTATTATATTAGTAGAGCTCTTCTCAGTTGGTAACAACTGTTAAGCTAATCACCATCTTACTTGTCGGTAATCATTCCATAACATCTACTCTTACATCCTCAGATAATATTAAAAACTGATGAAACATTCTCCTTACACAAGCTAATTCGTCAATTTACATGCACAATGACTTTTTCACATGATTATTTTAATTTACTTATTATAAGTTCGTATCATCCCCTCGGCATTTCATCCCAGTGCATCCCGATTTGACCCCTAACGGTCACTGTGCCCTCGGGAGGGTGCATACAATCGCACCCCAAGTCTTACTGACCGATATCATGATTTTGGATCCAAGCTTGAATTTGATATTGTAATAGGAAATGTGTTGGATTTTATTGAAATACCTAATAAGTTTTTTTTTAACACAACGGTGTAGCACTAAGCACACCTAGATACTGGCGTGATTATGTTTTTTAGATTTCGATGTAAATCTTAGGTGAATTATGACTGTGTACATACTTAAAAAAAGTGTAATAGGTTGGCATAAAGGCATCACTGCTAGCTCTCTCTCACCACATTAGGTACCTCCCACTGCTGGGAACAGGCCTCACCTCAACTATGAGGTGGTCCGAGTCATATTCCACCACGCGGGCTCAGAGCGGATTGGTGGTTGGGTGTTTGTAAGGTTAATGACCAACCTTACTGTCAGATGTTATTAGGCCGCCTGAGGGCCTCACTGCTAGCTAGATAAAGCATTATAAAGCTCCTCAAACAAAAAAAATAGTAATTATTGCTGTTAACTACGTAAAATGATCTGAGATTTAGTTAAAACCTACTTGATATGAAAAAGGAGTCGTTCCACATTCAATGATTCAATTAACATTGTCAATTTATTTAACATAATATGAAAATTGTATATGACAATATTACGAATCCAATAGCTATGACTTTTATAGTAAATAAACTTCGTCAAAAACCATCAAAACTAAGACTATCTACATGCATTGAAAGTAAACGGCAAATAAAGTTTTCTGCAAAAGCTTCGACAAGCTTAAAAGCTGTTGCCGAGCTTGAATTTGTGGTCACCTGCTGTATTACGTTATCCTACACCATTCATACAACACCATAGAGCTATGAATGGACAGAATGAACTCATAATAACATGAATACATAAAAATCTGCAATGCTTTTTGTTATGCAATTGCAGAGCGGGCACTAGTAAACACTAGTAAGCACTCAACAAAAACATATTTACTGTGGTCTTATTGCTTAGGCCAATTCTACTGGAACTTTCAGATGACACCTTGGGCCGTATGATCTTGATAAAAGCTTACTGGAGCGTTCTTATTTAAAAAAAAAATGAGCAAAATTAAGAATAGCAGAAGACGAAGAAATTCTGTTGAGCAAAAGTAAGATCGTCCCCAGTAGCAGTTTTG
This sequence comes from Pyrausta despicata, assembly GCA_963921415.1. Lineage (NCBI taxonomy): Eukaryota > Metazoa > Arthropoda > Insecta > Lepidoptera > Crambidae > Pyrausta > Pyrausta despicata. Next base: position 8,673,699 of record OY992869.1, read on the forward strand.
ACGATTCACAATTTAGGGTGGACCTTTTTTTCTTTCACTCTTTTCTGCTGCCAAAGAGGTCCTGCTAAGGTTACCGACCTTTTTGTCCGATTGAAATATTTTTCAGTGTTTTCATTTAATTAAAGTAAAAATGAATCTGCTCAATTCTGAGTTGTCTACTTATGAATTTCTGATGTCTATGGTCTCTGTCATCGACAAACACTCGCATTGATAATAATTCTTTGCCGCGTCAAAACTGGTATTACGATAGACAGAGACGTACAATACACTTCTATAGGAGAGAAAGAGACACGCTAATCGTTTCCTGTGTACGAACACTAGTAGGACGTTTTTTTATAGTTTATTGCAATTCTATTAGTGTTTATATGACTAATATTTTATATGTTCTATTTTATGGGCATGTGTGGTCCATTTGAACATTTAAATTCCAATTAAAATTCTAAAAGCGTTTTACCATCTCACCGTAACTACCTATAGTACAGTTTTTTACTTTTGGTTAAGTACGGAGAAGATAACTTGATAGAAAACGGTAAAAATCCGTTAAAGTTAACCAACTGTTTTCCTAGCGCATATCGGGGGGATTGTAATATTTTAAATTTTATAATAAAAAAACGTTTATTTCAGGTTACTAAAACCCATAATAGTGGCCATACAATGTAAATTATATGAATAACAGTGAGTAATTAAAAAACATAAAGAATATTAATATTAAAAATTATAGGGGGTATAAGGGTTGTGTTTAGACCCAACAGAAGCTCTGCGATAGCGCTGTATATTACATTTTTTTTCCATAAGAACGCTACCAGTAAGCGGATAGCAAATCGTTTTACGCCTCAGGAATTGCAACACTTCGTGACGTCTAGTTTAACATTTAAATGGCAATTTTGAAAATCCCAGACATCCATACACCATCACATAGAGAACAATATATTTCCAATTTTATATTTATATTTGCATGCTTTTTTATATGTATAGCTGAATATGTGAGAACTGTATATGCGTTATTTTTAAAGATCTGACATGTACCATATTCAAGAGCAAAGATTCTATTCTATTCCTCCCCTTTATTGGTATCTCAGTCGTTTCACATACAAAATCGATGGTTTATAGATAAATAAACATTACACGATTTCTTATCTGTGATGCTGACTCCGTAATAATTCGATAAAGGAAGTTACATTTGCTTTAGATAACCGAAGTCCAATGTCAAGTAACTTATTATTTTTAATAAAATAAACAAAAGATATTTTATCTTTAATTATTCGTGTATTACATACCTACTTGTTTGTTTGAATAATGTCAAATATTTGTAAAATATCTCATTTAAGAAATGCTGGTTGAAGTAAGTACGAAAAGGAAAAGAAAAATGGGCATTTAAGATTCAATAAATCACATATAGTAGAGTCTGATAACTATTCATCTAAATATTTATCAATCAACCCTTACTTACGACATAAAAAATCCCTACAATTTGACATTTTTAACTACCACAACGATATTTTTTTTTTGGTAAAATTGAATAGCAAGGTTTTGACAAATTAGTACTATTTTAGTACTTTTGAATTTAAGACAGTTTAAACCTACAAACATTTCCGCATATTTTGTCATTTCTAACTATCTACAACGATCAATTTTTTTTGGTTGCACTATAGTAACAAAAAGATGTCACAAAATTGAAAAGCCAGTTTTTGATAAATTTTTCTATTTAATTAATACTTCTGAATTTAAGACAGTATGAACATACAAATATTTTGTAGGATTCATAATAACATGCCTACTTACCTGTTACTTAAAATGTATGCAGTTATCGTCCCTTTATACTTTTGCAGCAGACCAAATGTCAAGCAACGACAGGTGCTGTCATTGCAGTTCAACCACTTACTAATTACTAAGTAAGAGTACAATGTTCCGTAAAAAATCGTTTAAAAATAAACCTTAAACACCAATAAATAAGAAGTTTTTGAAGGCTTCTTTACACTTAACATGTACTTACAGTTACTTATAGTTCCAACTTCCTGTTAATAAATAATAATTTGAAAATATTTAACGGTTATTAAATGAACTCTTATCCGTAAATAAGTTAATTGATTTTGTTAATTATTTTCCATTCAATCCTTTCGTTCAAAGTAGCTGTTCTACAAGTTGGATGGAGTCATACAAAATATAGTTTCAATACCTATACGAAATAGATAGGAATAACATCACATTCTTTGCAAATTCCCTAACTTTCTTCGTACAGATACTACCATTTTTCAAACAAACATTTTATTATTTCCTTCATACGTATTCCTTCTCAAAAGTTGGATGGTAGAAAAGTTACACTTTCAAAGTTAAACGATCAATAAAAATGCAAACCTTACCTCAAAGCTCGGCTCCTGAATTGCATCGATGTTATAGATAACCTTATATAGTGGTAAATCAATACTATTATCTTAAAACCACTATAAAAAGGAGTAATACCGATCTGCCTCGCATTTCTTAGAAATATTCAACGCTTATCGAATTCTGAATTGCACTTTAACCACCTAAAAAATAAAGTCCAAATTGCTCAGTACACTTCTGTTCACTCAGACTTGATTTTATGACGGACACGTCAATGTAAAATGAGCTATAGCTGCTTAAAAATACAATTCATATTTCGCCAATAACACATCATACTTCCCATCACTTTCACAGAAAAATACAAACTTTAAGCAGTTCGCAATAAGGTTGAAATTCAGTTTGGCGGTTATGTTGTTTCGTAATGGCGTAGTTTGGATGCTCCTGCGCATCTTACGGTGGCGGGCGGAAATCTTAATGGGTCCTGGATCCCGAACTAACGATGGGACCCATCGAACCGATATTGCGTAGACTTAATAAAGTACTAGAGTTGACAGTGTAATAAATATGATTTGAATAATGTGACATGTGTGGGAACAATGTTGTGTAGTTAATAGACTGTGAGGCTGGTTTTAAAGGATAAATGGTCGCTGAATATCATTGTAACATATCGGCTTAAATTTTTAGTCCCAAATTTTATTAGTATGTCTCATCTCCGACTTTGGCATTACTAGGGCGGTTTGATAAGTCCATGACTTTGAAAAGAAAAACATATATTTTGTGTACAAAAACATTTTATTTTTCTACATACTCTCCTTTCAACTCTACACTCTTTTTCCAGCGATGCTCCAATCTCTTCAACCCATCCAAAAAATACTTTTTGTCAAAGCCTGCAAAATAGGCCTCGGTTGCAGCTATCACCTCTTCATTGGATGAAAATCTTTGCCCAGCAAGCCATTTCTTCATGTTTGGGAAGAGAAAGAAGTCACAGGGGGCTAAATCTGGTGACTATGGAGGGTGCGGCAATAATTCGTATCCTAATTCGACAAGTTTTGAAGTCGCGACTGCAGACGAGTGGGCCGGAGCATTATCCTGATGAAATAGAACTTTTTTCTTTGCTAGATGCGGTCGTTTCTTCATCAACTCTTCATTAAATCTTTCCAGCAATGCAGCATAGAAAGCACCGGTTATTGTCTTGCCTTTCTCCAAGAAATCGATGAAAATAACCCCTTGACTGTCCCAAAATACTGTTGCCATCACTTTACCAGCCGAACATACCGTTTTTGCCTTCTTTGGTGCACGTTCGCCGGTAGAAGTCCACTGCTTTGACTGTTGTTTAGTCTCTGGCGTATAATGGTGGACCCACGTTTCATCCACGGTTACGTACCGACGCAAAAATTCACTTGGATTGCGATTATACATAGCCAGACATGCCTCAGAAGTAGTCACGCGTTTTCGCTTTTGGTCGACTGTCAGTAAGCGCGGCACCCATCTTGCAGAAAGTTTTTTCATTCCCAAAATATCGTGCAAAATATGAAAAACTCGTTCAGTTGAGATGTGCACAGCCTCAGCTAACTCGCGTATCTTTACTCGACGGTCAGCCAAAACAATATCGTGGATTTTGTTAACAATGTCCTCAGTGGTTACCTCAATCGGCCTTCCTGGGCGCTCGGCATCATTGGTTGTAATACGTCCACAACAAAACTCAGTAAACCATTTATGTACCATTCCATGAGACGGCGCTGAATCCCCGTAATATTTTTTCAACTTGTCTTCGGTCTGCTTAATGGTTTTCCCGCGTAAAAAATAGTGTTTAATCAAGACTCGAAACTCGGATTTCTCCATTTTCGAAGAACACCTTCACAGCCGCCAAACTTCTTTTGTTATTAAATATTGTTTTCGCGCCATATTTGAAAATAGAATTATTTTAGGTTCGAGAAAATATTTCTTTTAAGAAAATATCATTAAAAATAAAAAAAGTTTCTATTCAGCCTGAAAGTCATGGAGTTATCAAAACGCCCTCGTATTTTTAACAAAAAATCTTTGAAACAATTGTTTTTTTTACAATTTGTCTGTTATGGACCAAATGATGAATTGGGCATTAAACATATTGATAGAACATAGGAAAGAGCGATTTGATAATAATTATTAAAATATTCAAATTGACCGGGCATTGTACTTATTGCCTATCACATTGTAAACGGAATATTTTAATCAGTAATTTAACATGATTTAATAAATCAGTAACACTGTTTTTGTCTCGTTTGACTAGCTCGTTAGTGTAGTGTTTTGAGAGTTAAAGAATAGAGAGACCACCTATGTATTGCACTTGGTATAATTTCTCCCGCGTAGTTGGCTGAAGTCTGTTGATATTGGCTAGGAGGAATATTATTACGATATTTAAAAATAGTTGAATTTTCTCCTCATTACTCATATTTTTAACCATAAAAGATAATAACCGAGAATTCAAAGATGGGACGAAATGTTGAAAAAATCTTTCATTAAACTACACGTTTATTTAAAAATTAAATATCTGTTTGTTTCGCAACATACGTTTTATAATAATAATCCTCATATGGACTGCCCTCGCACGGCGGGCAACGTAATCTGGACTAAAAAACATAAAACATGCGCGTACTTAAGGTAAATTTATTTTCGCTGCGAACATAAGTATTATTGTAGGCTATTATAGCGTGGGTATTTCAACTCTAGCATGGATGTGATGGATCTGTTACGAACTATTTAGTATTCTGTACCTCCCCGCACCGCATCTTTAGCTTGATAATCGAATTGCCTAATTGTCATGTAGTACTATAATTATGACCGCGCAATATGGTAAATTATGAAGCTTAACTAGACAATTATCACTTAGCCCAGCAGAGCTAGACCAAATTCAGAAAACAGAACATTAGGTACCAACTGAAATTTCGAAATTAGGCCTAAAAATGTGCCTGTCATCATGTTGACATAATTTCTAACCCCCGGAGAAAAAGAAGTTTGACATTATATATGTTTGTGTGTGTTTATATGAATTTAAGTTTTTGTGTGTGTCTATCTGTGGCATCGTAACTCCCGAACGTTGGTTGGACCGATTTCAGTGTGTTTTTTTTTGATAGATAATCTAATCGCGGTGTTTCTTAGCTATGGCTGTTCAAAATCCGTCCAGCCCTTGATGCTCACCAACTGTTTTCCTGGCGCATTCGAAGATTTTTCCTCACAATTTATTTAATTTCCTTGCCTTGTCTAGTCTTTGCTTCAGTCTACATGTCATTACGTCGGCATATTTGCACAGCAGCGCGCGCGCAGGTCCCTGGCGAAAGTTCACACGACGCAAAGTTTTCTAGTTTATTTATTACTTAGTATACGACCCATCCCGGCTTCGCACGGTTGGACAAAATTTTCACGAGGATCCCTATTTTTTTCGTAATTTATAGGCTATGTTCACCTGATGAACATGGGATCATGTAGAATTCTAATGATTCTAATATTTTATTTTTTTAATTTGGTCCAGTAGTTTCGGAGCCTTTTCAAACAAACAGTCATGTCTTTCCTCTTTCTAATATTTGAATCGTTATACTGTGATACATGTGTAGATTATTAGTCCACAAAACATGAATTTAGATCCCCCGAACTCGTGGATCCACTATTAGAATAAGTGATTTATCTATAGCAGTTTATGCATTTATTAAACTTAAGTTGGACTACGTCGCATAAAATACAGTAGGTATAGTAAATTGTTTATACTGTTGTCGAGTAAGAGTACTATAAACAAGAGTAATCAGCGATATATAACAAAACAATACTTAAGTATTTCTCGTAACTGTAGCTCAAAACATACCAAAATGTTTTATAGTGATAAAATTAAAAATTCTCAGTGCAATTTTTGTCTATGGTACTCAAATAAATAAACAAGGAAGTAATACTCTTCGTAAATAAGGAAGGCGTCTCAGTCAAAATGACATCCGAATCAATTTATTTACTTAAACCATTCAGACACGGGCATTTAACTTAATCGCCAAGTGTCAATCTCAATTAATGAAATTAACTAAAAACTAATGCTATTTATTCTTAATTCGCAAATCCATAATCGGTAATTAACGTAAAGTATTGATTGATTATCTATTTTATGAACCTTTTTAAAGTCAAAGCCTCATAGGTAGACCTGATGTAAAGCCGTACAAGTAACCAGATCTAGACCAAAAAAAAAACAAATATAAAAAAGAAAAATACCAAACAGATCTGGTTATGTGGAAGAGATTTACGAACTAAATTCTACAATCCCTACCCTATAAAATCATGAAATCAATTTATTTTTGTCAATAGACTAACAAGGAGCATTTTTACACGTCGCAACATATAAATTAACACTACCACCACTTTGGGACAATTTGGCCTAGTGGTAAGAAGAAGTGCACACTCCCTTCTCTACCCTCCTTTCTAACAAAACGGGGAAGTCGGTTGTTTGTTTGTTCTTCTTTCACGAGGCAACAGCGTTATGCTATGATATGCCTAATTTTGTGTGGAGGTAGGCTGGAAAGTGATTTAGGCTTCTTTTTTCAACGACAAAACATCACAATCCCATGTAAAAATTGAAAAATCAATGTGAAATTAAAACACACTTAAAAACGGAATTAAGAAAAGGCCGGACTCGAACCCTCACCTCACGCAAGGGCGATTGCTCTCCCAATTTAGCTACCGTGACACATACTCATCTGTACGAGTTTCTTGAATGCTCCTTAGACTGCAGCCAGCCATGATTCATCACTGTTGCGGTTAGATACCTACAACATCCGAATGAAACACCTTTTCAGCTGTTTGACAATCGGTTAAGATGAATCAGCTTATTCAAAAATAAACTCTAGCTTACGGATAGATAGCGCCACTCGGTTAAGTTTTGAGGGCTTTGCCCAGATAATTCACTATGCGAGCGAAGCCGCGGGTAACAGCTAGTAGATAAATAACTTATGCAATAACTAAGTTTAAATCTGAGGTATTTAGAAAAAATTGTGCTCCACCTTCACATCTTTTTCACTTATACTTTTCCAATCTTCTATTACTTTTTTTTACCAAAAATATTTTAAATGTTTTCTTATGTACAAACAATTTTAGTATGCATTGCAGCCTTCTACAGTGATCACTTAAGTCACTTGTTAAAATTATATCGATATTGTAATTCTCCTGACGACCTCCATTAAATTTTTTGACAATAACCGAGATCGGAGCCAATGTCAACGCTGTCATGCGCGACAGTTTTACGCAAGGGTAAAAAAAGAGCGGTCTAGGTAAATAGCGAGAAATCAACCGAGTTACTACACCGGTGTTAGGGTGCTTTTACACTAAAGATGTGCTATGGATGTGTTCTAGAAATCTAGATAGATCACTTCTTTTTATAGCACACCACTTAAATTCAAAGAGAGATAAAAATGCAAAGACAACATAATTACCTATGATATTCTGGTTTTTCTTCCAGTTTTTTTTTAGTTTAAAACTAATATTCGAAAACTGTTAACACTTGAAGTAAATCTTAAACTACTAATAACTGTTATTTTACGATTTATACTTTTTTTTTTAAATAGTAAACGGTCATAAGAAGAATCAGTCATTCAGAATCCGAAACTAATATAAAAAATACACATTGCTTGCTCACTTATACACAAAAATCAATTTTTCTTACTTATTTATTTTCATACTTTTCTTCAAGTAAAACCGCGAATTATTCAAAACCAGCGCCCTCCTGCGGCGAGCGTGAGCAACTTGGACCTCTACAACAAACTAACAGTTTTCGGTTGAAGATTTGACCAAGACCCACTTTATCCATCTGAAATCGTCAAACAAAACTAAACTGTTCCCCTTGAAAATAAAGTCCAGTTGCTATGCTTGTGTTTTTCTTTTCGTCACCCAATGTAGCTGCAGTGAAAAAATTGGAAATCGTGCTTGAAAACATTATTGGCGATTCGGTGTTGAGCGTGGAAATACGATTGAATCGCTTAAATCGACTCGCGCCGATCCTTTGACAATTGTCACGACTTTTTATATTCATTTCGACATGCAAAATACAAAGATCAGTCGAAAATACTTAAAGCCAGGATACACTTGTGGCATATTGTCGCTCGCGATTTTGCAGCGGCTGTGGACTGACAGACACGATATTCCGCATATGGTTTCTTCTTATTGATTTATTTTTTGTCATGCCTAATTAAAGTTATAATAACTTTATACTTATTCAACAAATAATTACGTGCTCACATCTGTCTATTTTTTTATTTTTATTAATAACATCACATACATTGATCTGACTGCGTGGTAAGTAGCTTAAGCACTTGTGTTACAGATATCAGAATCAACAGTGGTATTACAAATAAACTTTAATAAATACATATAACACCCAGACCAGTACAAACAGACATGTTCATGCGCACAAATGTTTGTACCTACAGTGCGGGGGTCGAACCCGCGACCTCTGTGTTAATAGTCAAATTCTTGGCCATTACACCAAAGTGGTCGTCGTAATTATGATAGAAATATAGTTATATTTCTACACATACTTGAACCTAGTTCAAAATCTGCTTCATTGACCTAGCTAGGCAAAACGCATATTAATTACACATCATAAGAAAAACATTCCCAAAAACAAACTCATTATGTCCTTCGTCATACAGACCATAACACACTATCTACACACTGTTTTCAATTTAACAATTACATTACCTATTTTATTTAATAATCAGCCTTACATCGTTGTATTTAGGAAATTTAACTTCAAAATTTAACTTTAAACCTTTCCCGTCACTCAAACGTCAGAGGTATGATGGGGTATGTTATGTGTTACACGGGGTATGTCATTCATGTCGCTTATTCTCAATAATTAGCAGGCAGTAGGCAGTTTCAGAATATTTTATTTAAATAATTACTTATAAATATATGTTATGTAGATATTATGCATATTCGAGGTGGAATATTTATGTAAAACTTAAATTTAAGATATAACGTAAATAGTTTAGTACATAGGCGTGCTATTCAATTGTGACCTTTATTCGCATAATAGGTATCTATTTAAATTTTGCCAATATGTACAAATATTACTGAATTCTTGCTTCTCAACTAAGTATTAACAAAATGTTTTCAAATAACATTGATTATGTCGACGACAATACTTAATACTACGAGGAATGTACGAATACGTTCTAAGTAAAATTCCCTAGTAAAATTAATAGGACAAAAAAATATGTTTTTTAGAAATTTTTAATCTTGCCAAAATGTTGCATTAACAAATCTGGTTTCCACCCTAAACCCTAAGTTATGAATCACAGCAAAAAACGCGGTTTTAAAAATGGCGTCCAACACCCTTGTTTGGCCTTATTAATCATGGCCGCAAAAACTATGTCTTATTAGAGAAAATCCTGCCCCAGGACAAACCCTTATATCCTTAGATAAATACACAAAATGTATGTACCCCTATTAATAATAATTTAGGGCGGCAAAAAGGAGCGGTCAGTTTTTGTCACTTGGCCCTTTTTGTAACAAATTTTCGCGTTATGCATTTAAGAAAATTAGTTAGGGACGACGTTTTCGTGTTTTTCGTGTGAAATGTATGGAAATTGGTTTTGCTTTCACTTTAATTAAAAGCATGAACTGTTACATTTTTAAAGTGACACCTAAAACGGCACGCTTAAAGTTTATATCTAATTACAAGTTACGCGAAATGCGAAACAAAAATGTTACTTAATTTTTCCCTAAATATTTTTAAACTAATTAATAATAATACTGTGTTTTCGTCATGTATTTGGCATTCTTAAAAATTCTTAAATATTACATAATAAAATTGACTAAGATTATCCCCAAAACTCTTTGCCAAGGGTGAGTCTTAGAATGGCCTTCACTCGTGGTAGATGGTAATCCATTAACCCTCATGTCAAAAGGGGCTTAGGTACTCGTAGCTTCTATTAGGCTTATTATAAAAGGATCTTGATTAAATCTATGCTCATTTTAAGTAAAATAATTGTATCAGAATGGCATAAATTTTATGTTTTTTTGTGTAAAAAAAACCCTACTAATGTTACAACGCGAAAGTTTCTAAGTATGTATTTACGTTTGTAACTCTTTCACGTCAGAACTACCGTATTAATCTTAGTAAAATTTTATATAAATATGGCTTATACATCATAATAACACATAGGCTAAAATCGAAGCAGTAGTTTTTATGTGAAAGAGTAACAAATAAATAAAAATAAATAAATATTTCACGACAATTACACCAATTGTGGTATGGGTACAAGACAACGGATAAACATACATAATACTTTTTTTTGTAAATAAATACATATTATACATAGAAACCCAGACCAGTACAAACACACATGTTCATGCACACTTATGCTTGTACTGTGCGGGGATCGAACCCGCGACCCTTGGTTTTTTAGAAGTCCGACCTGTGGACCACGGCACCAAGCGGTCGTCAAATAAATAAAAAAAACAAATAAACAAATATCCAAACATCCCTCCATACTTCCATTCGCCATTTTAGGATGGTTCAATTGATTCTTATGCTAATAATTAATTAAATAAATGTGCACCGATTAACTGTAGTATCTACCTACAGTTACTGCTTACAGCACAGCACTCGTTATGTTTTACAATCTCTCATCAGCCTATATACGTCTCACTGCTGGGCACAGGCCTCACCTCAACTATGAGGTGGTCCGAGCCATACTCTACCACGCGGGCTCAGTGCGGATTGGTGGAGGGGTATTTGTAAGGTAAGTGACCAACCTTACTGTCAGATGTTATTAAGCCGCCCGAGGGCCTCTGACCAGGCTTAACGACTAATATCTATCGATATTAACCGGGACCAGCAGCTTAACGTGCCTTCCGAAGCACGGAGATGCTTGTAAATAGACGTCACTTAAATGGTCAGAATGGTCACCCATCCCAAACATGACCGCGCCCGAGGTTGCTTAACTTTAAGTATCACTACCAAAGCGCTGCAACCACTGTGCCACAAGCACCTCATGTTTTACAATACTAGGTATATATTAAGAATAATTGTTAGAGTTCGTATTTTTTACATAATTAGCATTTTTTTCATGGTGTAAAAACACTAAACATCGTTATGCATATTACAAAAGAATATAGTCTACCTCATATTTGATTGTCCTACTTTTGTTTCTAACGTTTCTATGTTTTTATCATTAACAATGCAAATTTCTTCTACAATGTGAAATTAAAACACACATAAAGAAAAAACGGACTGCCACAGGCGGGACTCGAACTCGCACCTCTCGCAAGCCGGGCGATCGCTCTCCCAATTGAGCTAACCGTGACACTTACTCATCGGTCCGAATTTCTTTAAGTGCTCCTTAGGCTGCAGTCAGCCATGATTCATTAATGTTGCGGATACCTACAATATCCGAATGAAACACTTTTTCAGCTGTTTAACAATCGGTTAAGATCTCTTAATTTTAACTTTTGTTTCTTTCATATTTTTTGCGATTAAACTGTACTCGATTCGCAGTATAAATCATCATTACGGTTTAACAAATTGTTTAATTTGTTGTTATGTTTTTGTGCTTTTTGTTTTTTGCGGTTGATTCATTGTTGCTAATCACATTATTGCTCGTCTTAATTTTATGTGTTGTTCCAAAGTCGTAACTAAACTTTAATTTTATCTCTACTGATTTATGGTTTTGAATTTGCTATTGCCGTCTTAACGCATAGATCGCGTTCACTTTATCGCAGTTTTGGAATTACATCCTAAACACAATTCCAAATAATTTTGAAAACAAAATCTAAAGAAATTCCAAACTGTGATGAAGTGAACGCGGCGTTAAGAAAGCAGTAGCTTTCAACAGGTTTTGTAAATGTCTGGGGTGGCTGAGTGGTATAGGCTAGAATCTCATGGTCGCGAGTTCGATTCCCGCCGCAGACAGTTTTTATTTACAGTCAAACCTGGATAAGTGAGAACTGGATAAGTGAGAAAACTCTATAAGTGAGAGTAATAGCCAGGACCCGTCATTTTAAGCTCCCAAAACCTCTATTAGCGAGAAACAGAAACCTCTGTAAGAGAGAGTCGTTTTTCCCTCATAGACCTCCGTAAGTGAGACTGCTACTTATCTATACCTCTATAAGCGACAGTCGAGCTTTATTCACAAATTTAACATGTGCTATTTTATGACTCATTCTTAACTTTCGTGGAACTTCCTACCATTGTTTTTGTATTCTCGTCAATATGTATTGTTCCTATTCTATTTCGTGGAACTAAATAACTTTATTGTTGTTATTTTATCGCATTCTTTTCAAATGGACACGTGTGCCTGTGTACCGTCCTGTTTGTCAGACTTACTCAGTTTATAGTTTTCAATTGCGAAGGAAAGTTCTGTTCTGCATCATGTCAAAACGGAAAATTAAAGTACTGTCATTAAGTGATAAACTTAAAATAGTGAATGCGTTTGAATCCGGAAAATCGCGAAATGAAATTCAGAGGGAGTTTAATTTACCAGAATCCACCTATTATAAAATTATTAAATCAAAAGACTCGATAAAGTCTGAGTGCTCTGATGGACATGGAAATATTAAGAGGACTAGAGTTTCTGAATTTCCCAATATCGAAAAGTGCCTTTTGGAATGGATAAAACAAACTCTCGATAAGAATATCCCCATAGATGGGCCTTTGTTGAAAGAAAAATCAAAAGAGTTTGCTACAAAACTGGGAATCCAGAACTTTTCTGCTAGCAACGGCTGGTTAGAGGGTTTTAAAAGGCGTCATGACATAGCTTTCAAAAAAGCAGCTGGAGAAAGTAAATCTGTGGACCAAGGTGTGTGCAACCAGTGGACTGAAGATCTGCCAAATCTTTTAGAAGGGTATGAACCAGACGATATTTACAACGCGGATGAAACTGCTTTGTTTTTTAAGTGCCTTCCGGATAAAACATTTACGTTTAAAGGCGAAAAATGCCATGGAGGAAAACAAAGCAAGGAACGCCTTACACTTCTCCAGTGTGTAAACATGAGTGGTACGGACAAACTCCCACTTCTCATCATCGGGAAATCGAAGCGACCTAGATGTTTTAAAGGTGTCAAGACTCTACCCGTTGATTATGCCAATAATACAAAGGCTTGGATGACCAAGATATTATTTAAAGATTGGTTGAAAAAAGTTGACAAACAAATGAAGATAAACCGAAAAAAAATTCTGCTATTCATTGACAACTGTGCTGCCCATACGGACTTACCAACACTTGCAAACGTAAAAGTAATGTTTTTACCTGCTAACACCACTAGTAAACTTCAACCATTAGATCAAGGCATCATTCACACTTTTAAACGCTTTTATCGCAGAGAAGTCGTTAAACATATTCTTACGAGTCTGGAAGAAAACAGTAGCCCTGACATTAACGTACTTCTAGCTATGAAATTTGCTAGAAAAGCATGGTACTTAGTCAGTGACGTTACTGTCAAAAACTGCTTCAAGAAAGCTGGGTTTTGGAAAAGTACAGATGAACAAGGCCTGCCAGCGGAAAATGATGCTGAAATTGGACCTAGCAACGAGGAATGGACTAAGCTTGTGTCTCACGAATCCAATATGTTAATGCCGAGCTTCGACGATTTCGTTCAAATTGACGACGACGTAACTACCGCTGGAGAACTAACCGACGACGATATCGTTAAGAATTGTGTGAACACCTGCATTGCTGGAAATGACAGTGAAGACGAGGCACAGATTCCGGAAACAGAAATAAAGATCATTCCAATGAAGCTAGCTTTGAATGCGTTGGAGACGGTGCATCAGTACTTTGAATACGCGGCGGTTGTTGATCAAGCAATATTTGACAAAATTTATGAGTTAGAAAAAACTATTCAAAATACAAAAACAGAAACCCAAACGAAATTGACGGATTTTTTTGAGTGCAAATAAGTTCTAAATAAAATAAAATTACATAGTACATGAATTTTTGTTTTGTTTTCGTAAGCATTTAAAAATATATACTTATGTACATAATATATGTTGTGCATATCATGCACATAATTTTATCATAATAAATATTTACTACATTCGTACTTGCTGTGACTTGTTATTGCTGCGTACCCCTATAAGAGAGAAACGCTACCCATGTACCTGCATTAGCGAGAAACTCGGGTTAGTGAGAAACCTCTATAAGCGAGAATGAGATTGTGCTCCCTTGAACTCTCGCTTATCCAGGTTTGACTGTATTTATCTAGTGATGTTGTTATTACACTGACAAAACAAATAAAGAAAACATTTAGGAGCTTCAAAGTTTTTAATACCTTGCAGTTTTCTTATGAAGATTCCAGTTTTCTTGTAAAATTTGCTTTTTCAACTAAAAACTTAATCTTTATGCAAACGTAATCTCAGTCAATTCGCTACTGAAATATATCAGATTTTGAGGTCGCCTTATTACGAGGAAAAGTTAATTATTTGCGTATTTACTACTTAATTCCTTACATTTAGTTACAAAATAGTAATATTGCACTGCTGCACTCAACTCTCCTATATGACATTTCTGATAAAACAAATACAAATATTTTTATTGCCTAAAAGATTCTTGTATTATATATAAGGTACAGAAGATATTATACTATAGAATATATTACACAATGCAAATCACGTTATGCCAACAACAATACATTTAGCAGTTATCTGTGGGCCCCACACTAGGAAATTCCTGTGTCGTGGGCACCCGGTGGTTCTTACAGGATTGCGACGGATGCAAATAACTATGTGTAAAAGACATACCATTTTCAAAATATGTGTTACTTACATAAAAAAGAGAATCACTCCCAGCTATTTCTATCAACGGAGCGGAAGGCTCTCCACGCTCCAGCACAGATTCCTAGGCGAATCGATCCTTCACGTTGCCCTATTAAAAGTCGGCTACCACCTCGAATTCGAGCCTCATACCATTAACTGGGGCTCAAAACTTTAATTACGTTCAGTCTGTGACCAATTGCGTTCGTGTCTCGTTCTTACCAGTCATCCGACGTGCTACCGGGTCCTGCACCGAAATTTGTACACCCTACCTCATCATCTACAACATTAAAATCGTCTTTATCATCATCTATATTAAGTCTACATTCTGTAGAATCAAGTGTTTCGTTGATATGGTTACTGGTTCGTGTAGCATCAAGCGAAATCTCATAGTCATCAACTGATTTCGGTAATAAAATATCAACTCTATGTGGTTATACTCCAAGATAAAGATCAGATCGGTGTAAACTCTCATTTGTTGGTAAGATTGAGTCGTGTCGTAGCTCCGGAGTCTGTAAGAGCGTCTGAATAAAATCTATCGTTGGCATGACAAGAGGTTTTGCTCGGAAACTAATTTGGAACACACAATAGCTATCAATGGTGCCTCGAAACAGCCTTTTGAATGTCGGCGTTGTTTAATAGAAGCTACTATGTTGGCACGTGTAGATTTATTCAGTTGATAGCCACAGCCTTAGGTGTCTGGCTATTTTTAAATAAGCTTGGCTAGACGGACGCTAAATTAAAGATTTGAATAGCGCTTAAATTGTTATACTGCGCTCATAAGGAGCAAATCTTGTGTGTTTTTTGTTTTGTAACTAAATGATAGCGTTTTTAACAATGTATGCCCAAGGAAATGTCATATTTCTTGCTATAAAAAGGTGACCACAACGATAGTAAGAAGATGCCATTCTAGTGGACTGGACTGGACACCATATCACCAATTCCCATTTAGTGTTTTTTAGGGTTCCGTACCTCAAAAGAAAAAAACGGAACCCTTATAAGATCACTTTGTTGTCCGTCCGTCCGTCCGTCCGTCCGTCTGTCAAGACCGTTTTTCTCAGGAACTCGTGGAGGTATCAAACTGGAATTTCTATATGATACTTAGGTCTACTGTCCCTGGAAGCTGTAGAAAAATCAACCTTCTAAGCCAACGCAATCAAAAGATACAGCCATTTAGGCCGCAAATTTCCGCAAATTTTCGAAACTGCACGGGAATCAAAACCTACAGGGTACTTACCGTAAACTTAGAATCTTGAAATTTAGTACGAAGTCATGTCTTATAGTACAGATATAGGAAAAATTACGAAAACCGTAAATTTTCAGTTTCATCATATAAAAAAAATATTTGAAAAATATTTTTGTCAAATTTGAAAATTTCAAAGTTCCTACTCCTTATCTACAGGTTTGTACGGAACCCTCGGTGCGCGAGTCCAACTCGCACTTGACCGGTTTTTTTGTTATTAACCTTTAAAAATACTTTTTAAGGAGTTTTTTTTTAAATGTATTTTATCTTTTTAACCCAGTAGTAGCCCAGAAGGAAGGTCATGAACTGTGGTGAAAGATACCCTGAACTGCTCAGAAGCTCTCCATCTCGCTTTAATATGATGACTTTCGTATGCAAATACTTGAAAACCTCATTCATTCATTAATCAAAAACTTAACTGTAGACCTTTTACTGATGATTTTTGAGGCTGCAATATCTTCCACATGGATGACCACACTTAGACAAAATTTCTATGGGACCAATCAGACACTACTTTTGAATGCAAATTCGATTTTTCAAATCGTACTATGGCGCACTTTAATGTCGGAGGCCAAGATCCACTTCGGGTCGCTGAGCCAGCGAAGTAAGTAAGTAACTAAATCGTACTATAAGTGCCGGAGATATGCGGTAACATACATAAAAAAAACGGTCGAATTGAGAACCACCTTCTTTTATTGCAGTCGGTTAAAAATAAACATCTTTTAACCCCGACGAAGAAGAGGTGGTGTTTTTATGAGCACACATTAACCATAGACAGACACAATGTCTGTGCGACAGATTTCAGTGCAAGTTTTTTTTTTAAATGATACTTGAATCACGGTAGTTCTAGTTCTGATTGTTCAAAATCCGTCCAGCAGATGAAGCTTACCAGCTGTTTTCCTGAGTCATGTCGGGGTTTTTTAGATAAAATCCTTTTTACTAGGATACAGTAACATTGATCCACTGACCTTACTCAAATATCTATGTGAATATAATTGCAGTTTTAAGATGCTAATATTAAGATAAGCTTAGCTCAAAGATGGTTTAAGGAAACAAATTCACGCCCCGTGAAAACGCCGTGACGGTGGCATCCTGCCTTTATTACCGTGTTCTAAGTAAATAAAAAAAAACTGGGCAAGTTTGAGTCGGTTGAGCTTACAAGGTTCCGTTCAATATTTTTTGAGATGTGATTGTTTTTTTCTTAAACCGATTGCTACTTTTATAATTGTAATGCTTTGAATATTGCCATTGCTTAATTTAATGAATCTACCTCTATAAGAATATTGCTAACCTTATTCTTGAGTAACAAGAATTTTTTTTTGAAGAACGATTTCGGAACTTACAACTTAGTAATTACGAATAAAGATGGCTTTGGTTTTGACGTTCAACATAGCATGTGTGTTTTAAATCAGCCTCCAGCCACCTCAGAATTTTATTGGACTTAAATATCAAACTTAGAATTTTGAATGAAAGAATGAGATTTTATTTCAGATCGGGATCCATGTTGCAATAATTCTCACTCTATGGTTTTTTTTATTATTATTTTAAGATGTGGTACGGATCCCTAAAAATCCCTGTGTTGCTCGGCTAATTTGTTCCGGCTGCCTGCGGATGTCGTCCAAGGGCGAAGTCACTTTCAGTGATGATTGACTGTTAAGATAATTGTTTCGGTGATCTTGACAATGTTAATGTTGATCTTAGTACTTGAATAATGCAATGTGATCTATGACTTTGGGATAATTAAGCTTAAGACGAACTCACACGATTACTTTTAGGCTCAGCCCATACTATCGTCGCGAGGTGGGACTGTTAGCGACTTGGCCGCGGTTTTTGGTTCTTACGCTATTAGTCACGAGCCACGGCGATAGTAGGTACCTGTGACGAGTTAAAGTGGAGCGTACTATTAAATATATTTAACATTTGTGTCTAACAACTTGGTTTAAACTTATCTCATGCCAAAACACCACCCTGTTTCTTCTCCATAGAATACCCGTTGTATTAAAAGTACCAATTCCTTTATTTCCAGGTATTCGGATCGAAGGCAGACCTGCAGCTGCATACCCAGATCCACCTCCGAGAGGCGAAGCCCTACCGCTGCACCCAATGCCCGAAAGCCTTCGCCAACTCCTCGTACCTGGCGCAACACTCCCGCATCCACTTGGGCATCAAGCCGTACCGCTGCGAGATCTGCCAGAGGAAGTTCACCCAGCTCTCCCATCTACAGCAGCACATCCGAACCCATACAGGGGATAAACCCTATAGATGCACCCAGATTGGTTGCACCAAAGCATTCTCCCAGCTGTCCAACCTGCAAAGCCACAGCCGCTGCCATCAGACCGACAAACCCTTCAAATGCAACTCCTGCTACAAATGCTTCACACACGAAAAGGATTTGCTGGAACACATCCCAAAGCACAAAGAGTCGAAGCATCTGAAGACGCACATCTGCCAGTACTGTGGCAAGAGTTATACCCAAGAGACGTATCTGAGCAAGCACATGAATAAACACGCAGAGAGAGCTGATAAGCGGCCGCCAATTTCTGCTCTTGGACTGAGTGGATTGAACCGCTCGTTAGGAGCAGCCGCGCCGACGGCAGCTCCGTTCGCCGAGCATCCGTACTGGCCGAAGGTGAGCCCCGATTCAGCTGCTCATATGTCTGATGATGGAGGGTATCACCAACAGCGTGAGAGTGAAGAGCAACATGAGCAGCACATGCAGCAGCAGCGAGCGCTGTTCGCTCAGCATGAGAGCCAAGATGATCGCATTCATAGCACGCCCGTCTCCTCTGCCGCTAACTCGGCGTTCACCCCCATCAACTCCATGGCCCCGCATCTGAACGGCCTCTCCCACCACAGCGCGTTGCCGACACGGCCGTATCTCTACGACCCCCTGCACTTCCAGCAAGGCAAGCAGCAGCCCAACTCCTTCCCCAACCAACTGATCTCGCTCCACCAGATCAGAAATTACGCTCACCAGCCCTCGGCACTCCTCCCCGCTGAGCACATCCTCCCCCACGCTCTGTCCCACAAAGACAAACAGTAAAACCTTGCCGGTAGACTCACCTACTTTAATACTTGTGGTATTACTAGTATTTAACGAAATAATTATTAAAATGTTTAGAATCTCGCTCTCGAAGACAGTGGTATTAATGTATGAAATACGAAATTGGTTTTGTCGTTAGTAAAACGAATTCATGTTTTTAGACTTTAATCGTGTATGAATACTCTGAATTTTGTGAGTAGATGGTACTGGTTTACAATGTGGTTTTGAATTTATCGGTCGTTTCACGATTGTTGATTAGTTCTCCTCGAAGCAGATTTCTGTGAAGATGCATCTGTATTCTGTAGTAAGTAAGGGTTGATCTTGGATTTTAAAAGGAATTTTAAAGCCAAAAATTTTGTTACCTCATCACTTGCCTCCTAGATCAGTCCTTCTTTACAACTCGTCCAGTGACGCCTCTGCTTTCTAGATAACTAATCTTTGAATCACGCACATTAAAATTCAATTGCACAAATTAATAATTTTCAGAAGAGTCTGTTCGTAGCAGCTAAGTTGAAGATGATCGAAAGTATTATTTACTTTAATATGCATTACTTTATCATTTTAACCTCTGGAAGGTGAATAGATCTCTGAAGTTACTAAATTATTTTCCGTTTTAATTTAATCAGAACATTATTATGAAGAAACTTTTATGAAGTTTTATTAAATTAACAAACACAACAGATTTTAAGCAGGATAGCTTTAAAGTTTAAAAGTATACCCGGTAATTTATTTCACACAATGTTAACTAGATATACAGTTGAAATATTAAAGTTGAAGTTCCTGATATAAACAAATATGTGTAATAGTTGAAATGACACAAATACTACTAAGTATGAATTTTAAAACCACTTGGGTCTTAGTTTCGTTCTTTTGCATTTTTATGGATAAGTACAGCCTTATACTTAACACAGATCTCTTGAATCATCACATTTTGCACTCAGTTCCTACTTAGATCGTATGGATTCATTTATTTAGTTTTATTTCGTATCTTATGTATTTTAAAACAATAAGTATCTCTTTGAGCCTAGAAAATGTGGTTTGCCTTCTGTGAAAAAATTCAAGTTTCCATAATATTTGAAGGTAAAGCATATTTTCTATATGTTTTATTTAATTTTCCATTTGTACATTACATATTGAGTGGCCAAATTGCTTCGTCTTATTGTCATTTGGTACGAGAAAAGGTGCACATTTTGTAAATATTTTGTAAATAGGAAATTTTTCGAGAAAACTTGAAGATTATTGAGACGTTTTTTTTTCGGTTACATTTAAAATGCTTATGCTCAATTATACTAGCCGTAAGACTATCCAAGGAGCTGTCAAATGATTGGAATTGTATTATACTGCTAAAGGTACTTACGTCCCGACTATTTTCATTTAATTTTACAACGATTACTTTTAGACTAATTTCAAGTATACGAGGAATTGTTATTTTGTTTAGGAATTGTTTGTAGTAGATAAAATTTAATGAAATGTGATAGGAAGGGATGAGGAGAGTAATATTTTTGGAGGAATCGTACTTTCTTCGAATTGATTTGCTGCGAATCAGTTTTTTTGATTATTTTAAATTGTTAGGTTGAGGTTACTTGTGACGGGTCCCCAAGGGATCTTCGGAAAGGTGTCACAATTTTAGCCAAAATGCTAATTAAGTTCTTGTACAAATGTTTATCTGTTAATAAGGTAATTACGGCAATACTTAATTCTTCCGAATTGTTGTTGTAAGATGGTGGAGCGCATTTTGTGTAAAGCATAATTTTGTTTTTAACACTGATTTTATCCCAAAATTGTTTTTGGACATCGGATATAAGAAATAAGCCAATATCTCTCTATTGTAAGTAGAAATGTGATATTGTAATTTGATTTTTTTTTAGTTAAGTGTAAACTTACTATGATTAAATACATATTTTTGTAAGTAATTACGTTTTTTGATAGTTTTGCTTTTCTAGCCTATCGGTTTAGATTATTAGATGGAAGTAAACGAAATCTTTTTTGTTACTTAAAATCAATTAAAATTACAACTATGCCAAGAATCATAACTTGTCTTTTCATTTTTTAACCCAACGCAGGCTTACGGCCGAATTCACCGACTTATTTTTACAATTAAAATCAGGGTTTAAAAATCAGATTTTTATAATAAATATTAAAAAACGTATCGCATAGTATATGCGATATTTATCCAAGTATAAGTAACTTATTTGTGGGCTGAAATATTTCAGACGAAAGTTTTTTCTTGCTATGGGTTCAAATAATTAAAATACACCAATGTTATTTCTATTGTGTAACAAGGAGGAAATTCAGCAGTAAAAATAAACTTTACAAGGTATATTTAAATTATCTACATTCTTGTAGATATTATTTTTATTTTAAAACATACATTATATTCATCAAACCTTCGTTAATTCTACCTCATCTCGCAAAAAATTGCTCTGATATTATTTTTAATAAAAAAATGTTGGTTGGTAGAAATACTTTATCAATAAGACCGCCTTGAAATTGTAATGTTTTTTTCCGTTAGGAATTTTTATAAGTTCATATGAGGCAACAAAAAGAAAGAAAAAACAAAGGCAATAATTGAACTTTTCTTAAAATGGTTGCATTTTCCCTGTCAAAAAATGGATATATCATTGATTTTTATGAAAAAATCCATAGATATACAGGGTGTAAAAAAATATATCCAACGATATATATATCCTCGAACCCTGATTAAAATCATTAATCAGCTGATTACATTTAAAATAAGTTGTTTAAAAGAAAGTAAACTTGGCCTGTACCTTCTTGCAAAATCTTATTTCATTTCGAATATGTTTGATAGATTTGTGACGATTATCAAAGTAAAATAACTACATCGAATCTCACTAGTATGATATTTCTTAGAAAAATCTGAAAAAGAATCCGTAGAAAATAAAAAAGTAATAAACTTCCCTCTTTTATTTAGTGAACAGTCGCAAATTACATTATATTATAATATGTATATTAAACACTTAAAATAGGTATTTACAATAAAGGGGTCATTCTACCTACGTAGGTAAAAAACTTCATACAGCTCAAAACATACATTATTAGAAAGCGAAATACATAAATATCCTTAAAAAAATATCACAAATTGCAACTTACTTCATAATGTCTTAGATACAAAAGTAGGGTTTTGGAAAGAAATGAGTTATTATAAATGAAAATTAAGCAGAAATACATGAGACTAATTCCTTAAATCCTACTTTTTAGTTTAAGCAAAATCCTAAAACTATAAACGAATTTAGAGACCCTCTAACAATACTTTTACCTAAAAAAGACGTAGAAGAGAAATAATATGAAAAATAAGTAAAAAATTCGAATATAATTGAAGGATTGGGAAATAAGTTGCAATTTGAACTTACACAATAATAGGGAATATTTTAAGTTAATACTTTATATGTATTGTCATTTAGTCGCCCTAATAACTAAACGAGAATCATATAACGCCTCAAATGGTACTTGACTCCGATAAAATCATGTTAGAACTCCCAAAATCCCAAATGCTTAGACTAGATAAATTACGAAAAATGAAGAAAACGCATAAAACGAAGGATATTGGGGCAGGTTCAGTCTTGTATTTTTTTTCCAGAGATCATTTTCAGGAATTATTCCTAAAGACCACCACAATTTTATTTAAATTAAGTTAGAAATCTATTTGATTTTTTCTAATTTCTCCAATTTTCTGAGTATTCTCGTCCCATGAAGATTTTTTTGTTTATTTCTGTTATTGTATGGGACTTTTTAGGAGGACTTTGGGAATAACCCATCATCAAAGCGTTAACCATTCGCGTATACAGAACCTCCCCAACATCCTTTAAAAAAACTGCCTCGAATATTGATGGAGAAGAAATAACTAATGAAAATAAATTAATACGCTATAACTAGATACCAACAGCGTATGCAGATCTGATATTAATGAATCCAACATTTTGTTTTGAACACCATGAGCACCATCAGATCAAATTACTATGTTAAAAATTTAGATTAAGAATATAAGTTATTAGGAACAATAACCATACAAATTATTTAACCCTAAAATTACAACGGACAAAAAGCGTTCGATTTTTGAAACATTTACTGGAAGATCTAAAATTCACTATAATTCCAATGACTAGAAGTAACTTGACTAGATTACCATAAAACGTTGTTTTACCAAAACGTGAACCGAAACCAAAATACAAATCACATCTACATACGCTGTCAACTTTCAACCCTGAAACCTAAACCTCAACCTTGTAGGGTGATCCGGGGATGTGTTCCTCCCCCCACTTGACGATGACGATGTAGTCCCCCCTGTCTCTGACGACGTACCAGCATTCGTAGTTGTTCTTGCCCTTGTGCTTGAGTTGGACCTCGTCGCAGGGGCCTTTGGGACCGTAGATGCCGACGTAGAGGATGTTGGTGCCTGTGGAAGGGTTAAGGTGAGTAGAGGTGGAAGAAGTAGTTTTTTAATTTTTTTATTTGGGATAAGTTTGCTCTTGACCCGAGACTAAGCCCAACGAGGCTAAGACTGAGTCTACGATGGTGCGAGCTCACTTAGAAGATGCCTGTTTACTCTAGCTTTGAAAATTTCAAGGTTGTAATTGCAGGGAAACACTGACGCAGGTAGTGAGTTCCACTATTTTGCAGTGCGCATCAGAAATGTAGATGAGAAGCGCTTGGTTCGTATCAGTGGAACATCGACACGGTACGGATGGTATCCCGCGGTACGTCTGTAGTAGTGTTATAAATCTGCTGTAGGTAATCCACATGTGATCTACCAATGATAACAATGATTTTTCAATTATGAAGTTGAAAGGATGGCACAATGCAAAGGTTTAAAATCTCTTGTCTTGGCTATCGGTTGAACGACACTAAAAACTTACTATTCGAATTAGTAAACGATTTCGTCTATCTTTTCCAATATTCATCGAGGCAATATGAATAAAAAAAGGAGAAAAGCTACGTGTCGTCTGTTTTCTCGATTTTCAAGTGTATGAAATTCGACTTTCAACTGTATGAAAAACTTTAAGAAATTAATACTCCACTCCTCCGACATTACTGACATAAACATAACAATTTTCTTGAAATTTTTTGAAGTGAAAACTTCTTTAGCGGCGTTGAGCACTTTTGTGGCATGGGTAGAAACTGTGAAACTCGCGTCAGGTCACGTGATGCTGATCGAAAAACCGTAAGACGGTTCAAATAAATCAAAAATGCACAACGTTAATAATCAAGTTTTCACTTCTGCCGGCACTCCCGGAGTGCAACCCGTGTTTTTTATTTAAGTATTTTGATTTTTGTTTTTAATTTTAATTTAAAAAAGACATAGGATGCAAAACTAAGAGTTATCGTAATTGCCAAGCATCCAAAACTTCTCAATCCGAGCTGAATCCCTATTAAAACTTGAAACTAGCTGGTTTAACATATTCCCTCTACTACATAAGAAATAAGCAATACTTAAAAATATATAATATAGATATTGTTACGTTCTAGGGGTGTGGGATCTAGATTGAAATGCACTTCTAAACCGATGAAGTAGAGTAGGATTTATTGTACACACTTTACGTTACAACACTTAGTACACAAACACTTATATCGCACTCCAAAATCTTCTTGTCGTAGTTTTCGCTTCGATGTTTACTCGTCGCTTTCCCAAATTAAACTCAAACTCGGTCGCATTCCCGGGCTCCTTATATACCGGCCGTCAAGGACTCCCGAATATTCGGTAGGTACCTACTACCCAGTACGAGACTGTTCGGGATCCTTCCAAATGCCGTCTTGCCTAGCCTAGACCTTTCTCGAATGTTCGGCATCATAGTGCTATCCTTGTCTTGTGCTGTCTCTGTCACACCTTTCTAGAATGTTCTTAGTATAGCTGCCTCTCTCTAATCGTGCTATCTCTTTCACTCCTACTGAAAATTACGTCATATACTGAAGTGGGCTTCAAAGGCCCATAAGGGGTCCTGAAAACGCCTGAAAACGGGTTTTCAGGTTATGGCGTCATCTGATAGAGGGTGGCCTGAAACGGACTGAAAACATGTTTCAGGCGCCTGAAAACAACGGCAACTTGGGTGAAATTTCGATAAACTAGTATGTGTTAGAGCACTCTCTGAAACGGCCTGAAATGGTATTTCAGCCTGCTGAAAACGCCTCCAAGGCACGGAAAAACACGATCAAAGTTTTAGCACTATCCCACCGGCGTAACAATATCCTTGCTTAAAAATATAATTTGCGCTGTGAATGACTTTGAATTGGCCGGCTTTTATTTAAACAAGGGATGATCACTGCCTCGTTCTTTTGTAGTTAAGTGTATAGATAGACTGACACTTTATTGTACAACACAAATCAAAATTACAGAGAAGTTTAACAAATAAAGATGTACAATTTAGGCGGTCTTATCGCTTGTAGCGATTTCTTCCAGACATCCGTCGATTAATTTAAGTAAGGGGGAATTTCAGAAAAACATATATGGATAATACAAAGCACAATTTTGACCTGTAGAACAGGTTCGTTTGAACCTATTTCAGGCACCAGTCTTTCACAATCTAGTAATACTACAATGCATATTATGATACTTAATTTACAATTAAGTGCCTTTTTGCGTGGCTTTTTTGTGAAAGAAAATAAATACAATTTATTAATATTTATTATTTCGGTAATAAAACTTACCAGCATCGCCAGCGTGGACGGTGAACTGGTTGTGTTTGTTCAGGTATGCCTTCTTCAGCCCCATGCCCTTGGACGTGACCTTGGACGCGTCAGACTTGAACATGGGCAGCACCGGGCCCTGCTTCTGGCCGGATTTGGACACTTTCTGGACGGTCTCCACTGTCACCGAGGATGTCTCTTGAGCGCCGATCTCGGCGAGGTTTCCACCTAGGAAATGATGTGACAAATGTTGAGTAAGTATGTTTTTACACGTCTTCGCACGTTTATTAAATTTTAATGCTGAATCAAACTGTTTAATGTCCAAAATCATTAAAACTTAGCTTTTTAAAGGTAAATGTTATCATTTACCCAAATAAGATGTTTCTAAGTTACCTTACAATATTCGTATTAACATGTTATTGCAAATCAAGAGATTGTAAATAATATTAACTACTGACCATTTCGACTCGTTTTTAACTATTTAGTAATTTGTGGTACATACTACGTGATATTATTAAATTTAAAATCTGACTCGAATTTTTCTCATTTATATTTTTTAAGCATTTCTATCGAAACCTTTACACCAAAAAACTTAATTTAGCACAAATTCAAATTGAAGTTCAAAACACTTTCACGGTAAACCATCTCGCTTAAAATTAGTTTTTCAATAAAAATCTCTTGCAATTTCCTTATCAATAACTGGATCTCGAAAAAACTTCACCGTTTTAAGAGAAATTGTATCATCTTCGCAATTAAAAGAGTCACGTCTTACCGGGACTTTTCTTTTTAACGGTAGTCAGCGGTGCGTTAAAATATTGGTCATTTTCTTTTTGTAACATTCCATTAATGTTTCTAAGGTTTTGGAGTTAAAGAATTTTAATAGCTATATGCTAACTTACACCTGACACAAACGATTCACTCATTGATTTACTCGCTAGCCTTCGGCCTGCGCAAGCTAAATCTTTTGGTGCAGTGGTCTACATGTCGGACTTCTAAAACCAAGGGTCGCGGGTTCGATGCCCGCACAGTACAAGCATAAGTGTGCATGAACATGTGTGTTTGTACTGGTCTGGGTGTTTTCTATGTACAAAAAAAAAGTATTTCAGTATGTTTATAGTTTGTCTAGTTACCCATAGCACAAGCCTCGTAGCTTAATTTGGGACTAGGGAATTGGTGTGATTGTTGTTGTGGATGCAGGACCCGGCCAGCAGGAAGCACTTTACCAAGTTCCTATTTATGGAATGCTTAAAACATCATGTCCCAAAATCCCAAGACTTGTTTTACGCAATTAATCAGTCACGACTCAAACCTGGTTTCTTTTTAACAAAATATGAAAATAAACAAGATTTTAGTTTTAGCATAAACTTTTTGAGGTTAATTAAAGAAAGTAGAGGAATTACTGAAGTTGTTTGCGGTTTGTGGTACCTATATGAACAAATAAATAAATGACTCCATGGTAAGTAGCTTAAGCACTTGTGTTACAGATATCAGAATCGACAGTGGTAATACAAATAAACTTAATACATATAACACCGAGACACGTTCACGCACACAAATGTTGGTACAGTGCGGGGTTCGAACCCGCGACCTTTTGGTTAATAGTCAACTGCTTGACCATTACACCAAAGTGGTCGTCAATGGGTTTTTTACTTATTTTTTTATTAGGTCTACCAATAGTTTCATGCATCGATACAAGTTTTAAACTACAAATACATTTAAAATGTAAACTTTGAAATGTAATCTTTACTTACTGTGTTCTTAGCAAATAAACGTTTGAGTTTGAGTTTGAGAGAATTATTTCTTAAAAGTAAACACCACTGCTATATCAAACAGATTAACAGACTTAATTATATTAATATATGTATATGTTCAGTTAAGTTAAGCATGCGCATACTTATTCTACATTCTTGATCACTGTTCGCGTAATGTTTCAGATCAATAAGTAAGCCTGAGGAAAAGAGAAGTATTGGTAAAACTTCTTACCAGTAGCCTCAATTTTGAAGGGGGATCCGACGATGTGGGCGCCGTTGTACTTGACGCTCATGTAATAGAAGCCGGGGGCCAGCGGTGTGTAGCGAACCTGTCGAAGTAACAAAACAAATTATCCAAAAACATCCTCGTAAGGTAAGGTAACTCGCTAAGGAATAGCTACAGCTAACTTTGTAGCAAGCCCTTGTTAACGCAGATTGACCAACTAACAAGGAACTATCAAATCAACGTTGCTATTTAACCACAAATGACTAGTCACTTCGAATTTGCAAAGAGTTAATAATGCAATCAAAAACATTGATCTGATGACTCCGTGGTAAGTAGCTAAAGAAGCCTAGTGTTACCGATATCAGAATCAACAGTGGTAGTACAAATAAACAAATAAATACATATAACACCCAAACCAGTACAAACAGACATGTTCATACACACAAACGTTTGTACAGAGCGGGGACCGAACCCGCGACCTCTTGGTTAATAGTCAACTATCTGATCATTACACCAAAGTAGTCGTCTCTTGTGGACTCTCTCGTGGTCGGTTCTTAATAATAATAATAATTCATTTATTTCGGAAAATAATCATTTGAATTAAAATTACATTTCCATATCGTTGTTAGTAACAATTTTTACTTAATAACAAGAATTTCGTTCGTCAGAAAATCTCTCCTCTCACCTTGTATCCCTCCTCCACCTCAGTGCAGTCCATGGCCACCCTCGAGGGTCCGTCCATGGTGACGGCCAGGATGCCGCAGCCGGCGTTGCAGGTGTCGATGATCAGATCCGTCTTGATACCTATGATGGACAAAAGGTTAAATTAAAAAATATATAGTTATATAGTATTTTAGAAGAAATTAAAAATATTATGAAAACAAATTTATTGAAAAAAAAAACGATTTATTAAAGATAAATTTATTTAAATAAATAAAGAGGTTTCTTCTACTGATACTACTTCTTCTTGTGGGGCCTACTCTATCCTAGTATTTTATTTATTTAAGTTTTACTGCATTTAAATTAGCACAAAACGTGGACTGAACACCATGAGGCATTCGCTCGCTACCAATCATATGGTAAATAATCAAGTAAATTTCTTAAATAAATTTAGTAAATAATGTAGATTATTATTATTATTTCTTAAATAATATAGATTATTTAAGAAATTTATGTGATTAATTCGTAAGATTAAAAATAGTGAACTTACTTGAACTAATTTTGTATGGTATATCTAAAAAAGGTGTTTTGTTTTTGTAGAAAATTTATTAAAATTAGATTATATTTTCGACAAAAATAATTGCAGCCAATTAATGGGATACTAACGATCACGTTGACACCAACCGTTGGTGGGTGGGGACAGTGCTCTTTTTTCTTAAGTTTTTTTAAAACATAACAAACATATATCATATAAAAAGTAAATAGATCAACTTACCAGTCTTGACCGAGCCCAGTCCAGGGCCGTGGGCATGCACCGCCGCGGGGTCGGCGTCGTCCTTGCCCACCTGTGGGACATAGAATTGGTTTTGTAAACAAGTATCACTGCCTCGATGATGTAGTGGCAAATTTTCTGCCTCACATTCGAGAGGTCCTGTAATTATATTATAATATTTTTTATTTTTTCCCAACCTCTGAGAAAGGGTTATGTTTTTCGCGCGTATCTTGTATGTATGTGTGTAATATCTCACCAAATATCTCTGGAAAAGCTGAACGAATTTACATGATTATCGGCAGATTTGTCTTGGTAGCCTAAGTGTTCTTAGATAGGTCACGTTAGAAAAAAACATGTCAACGTGCAATCCGTTGTACCTAGTGAAAAAAAAATATTTGTTCGAATACTACAACATGGGTATCATATTAAAGAGCTGCTGAGCCCTTTAATATGACAAGGATTAAAAGATTTATATAATAAAATTATAATTACAAAAACAAAAACCCGCCTGATTAAAAACCCAGTAATACAAAATCTACTAAAAAGGCTGGATCAGGATACGAAATTCAATAACTAAGCAACATCATACAGAACATGCAGTCGGAGGCAAGAATTGAATTAGGTAGGTATAAGTTCAATCATACTGTCTTTGTACACGCCTCCGAGGCATGTTATATGTATATGATGTTGCTTATTTATTGTACTTGGCATCTTGTTCCAGTCTTTACTTTGCTTTCCACTTACTGGCAGCGTTTTTATTGTAAACAATTTGAACAAAATATCAATTAACAATGCTATCACAGAGTTTTCCTTGAGCGAGGTCGTTATAAGCCCTGAGCCTAAATGATGTCTTTACATTGCATAAAAGACTCTCAACCAACCAACCAACCTTAATCCTAAGGGGAGACGCGGGTATATGCACGCCGTTGAACTTGACGTTGATGTTGTGCACCCCGTTCTCCCGCGGCATGAACCTGATGCTGTACTGGTCGCCGTCGATGTTCTGGATGAAGCAGTCGTCCGTCTTGCCCGAGGGGGAGATCACCTGGAGAGGGGGAGTTGATAAATGATACAATTGAAATAAACTAGTCTTCTCATATTGCTATCGGGGAGTTGATAAATTATACAATTGAAATATACTACTAGTCTTCTCCAAAATCGGCCTAACTTTTTATACATATTGTTGTCGTTTATTTACGCTAACACTAGAAACGAAATGATAAACAATTAACGAACTATTTATTTTTTTATTTTAATCTGACGTCACGCCCCTTTTATAGCATCCGTGGTTAAAGGTAGACTAAGGAAATAAACCATTAAAAGTGCATCACTTTATTTAAAAGTATTTAAGTATGTTTATCCGTTGCCTAGTACCCATAACACACGCCTCGTAGCTTAATTTGGGACTAGAGAATTGGTGTGATTGTTGTGAAATATTTATTTATCATTATTTAACATATAACGGTATGGTTTCTAGAAAAATCATGATGCAAAAACAGCTGGGTCGATTTTTCTGACGACTAGTGTATTGTAGCATCGTGTTCCCGGCCTAAGTTTTAAGAAATCAAATTTTTCGCATATTGCTGAGACCGTAGGTACTTCCTGAAATTTCGTTCGTATTTTCGTGTCTGGCCACAGTGGCCACCGCGTTCGCTGGCACGGTCACGCTCGTAAGGGGGACAGGATGGCTTCAAAACTAAGAACGGGGAGTAGGAAAGCTGATTTTATTTTATTTTATTGTATCTTTTTTATTTAAAACTATTTTTCACAAGAAATGTACAAAGGATGGACTTAATGCCAAAAGCATTTTCTGCCAGTCAATTACAAGATCATGCAGAAAGAAGGCAATGGGTGCAGTGAATTTTATCAAGGTAATTCGACCGACGCGTCGGTTAAGTAGGTAAACCAGTGTATGTAATTTTTTTTATCAAAAAACGGATGATTTAAAAGCCCTGACCTAAGAGCTCTGCTAACATATCTGTTAAATATCAGCATAACTGGGACCACCTTTCTTTACAAACATATAATATTTATGCACTGCGTTCTTATATCGAAAGAAAACAAGTTAAAAAGATACCAACGAAATACCAAAACACCCAGAGGGCCAGCCATATTAACTTTCATATCATATCCCGGAAAGTTGCCCTATTCATCGCTTTTATAAAATATTAAACGGAAGATTTATTTCTTGGTCACGTGCTGGTCGGTTTTATTGCATTTTTTTGTACCGGCCCACTGCGCAATGAAACACTAGTTTGGGTGTTATATTATTAGTTCGCGCGGCTTCGCTTGGTATTACTTTGTTCTATTAAAGATGATTAAATTAAGAGTTGAAGTCCAAAATGGGCTACTAGGCGAAAGTAATTTGATCGCTGACCAAATCATATTCCATCAAAAACTTTGGTAAGTATAGAAAGAAAGAAAGACAAAAAAATTTTTTATTTGGTATTACACAAAGAACAATGAAAATAGAGTTTTATTTACAAGACCAAATTGGATCCCACTCAGCTTTGTTGCCATGGTGACCCATCGAGCTGGTTTTTAGTGGGAACCATTGAGATTGAGATGACTGTAACCTTAAAATACTAATTAAGTATTACTTTGGTAATCTAATAATTTGCTTAGAATGAAATATTGGTAACAAATTGACTATGAATAACCGTCCTTCCGTCGCAGTCTAGTAAAATAAAATTGGCTAGACGACACCACCAATCGTTGACATACTTTTTATTATCTGTCAAAACGGTCTGCCTCTATAGATTTCGTATGGTAATAAATGATTGTGACGTCACGGTCATGTGTCAGAAATCGGAGTCAATTGACCGAATATTTATTGCGTTTTGTGTGTTTAAAAATTGGTTTCTACAGCTTTTTTGAAATATATTGGTTGTATTAACTTCATAGGGGCTATGTTTTTTAAACACCATGTTCTTGACAATATTTAAGATAGGTGTCATCATCCCAATTGTTTTTATCAGGTTTGTTAAGGTTTGTACCTGCTTCTAAAGTTAAACAATTGATTAATGAACAGTATTCGCATTAAAAGTTATTATTATTTGAGGAATTTGACATCAAGGATCTAGCACAACTGTGGTTCTAGTATATTATAAATAAATATACAACAACATCACATACATTGATCTGACTCCGTGGTAAATAGCTTAAGCACTTGTGTTACATATATCAGAATGCACAGTCGCATTACAAATAAACTTAAATAAAAATAAATAAATAAATATTTCACAACAATCACACCAATTCTCTAGTCCCAAATTAAGCTACGAGGCTTGTGTTATGGGTACTAGACAACGGATAAACATACTTAAATACCTTTTTTTTTGTAAATAAATACATATTATACATAGAAAACACCCAGTCCAGTACAAACACACATGTTCATGCACACTTATGCTTGTACTGTGCGGGGATCGAACCCGCGACCTCTTGGTTAATAATCAACTTCTTGACCATTACACCAAAGTGGTCGTCAGTATAAAATCTAGACAGGTGGCAGCGTGTCAAGCCAAGTTCAAGCAAAGGAACTGGCAAGCCAGCGCCGAGTTTTACATTGCACGAATCACTTTTGATAGTAAAGTAACGTCAGCGCAAGATATTTAGCCATTTATAAATCATCACGCCCAACCAAAAAAAAATACCCGAAAAATCCCGACCTCACGTACCTACATCAAATATTACGTACAGTCAGCCCCATCGATCATAAATCTCGTACAGTCGGCCACCGTCATGTTCTCACGATAAATCACACGGTGCGTTTATTGGCGGAGTTATTGTGGTCAGTTTATAAATCCTTAAATAGACTGACCGTGTGCGTTTATTGTACGTAGAATTTTTGGATATCTATGGGAATTATAGAAACATCTGATGTTGTGTTTGCCACTATGGGATTGAAGGAAAGACACACCTTGAGTGTTTGAATTGCCGTATATAACTTTTTTTTTTAAATATTTCATAACAATCACACCAATTCTCTAGTCCCAAAATAAGCTACGACAACGGATAAACATACTTAAATACTTTTTTTTTGTAAATGAATACATATTATACATAGAAAACACCCAGACCAGTACAAACACACATGTTCTTGCACACTTATGCTTGGACTGTGCGGGGATCGAACCCGCGACCCTTGGTTTAGAAGTCCGACCTGTGGACCACTGCACCAAGCGGTCGTCAAATTGACTATGCGGTAAAATTTTCGCCCTTCAGGTACTCTTATTATACGTATTGACTAAAAGTAGTAGTAGACTAGTAGTAGTAAACTATAAATATTTCCGATTTCTTTAATCGTAAGTAGTTTATTTTATTTGACTTTGGTGTAATGGTCAAGAAGTTGACTACTAACCAAGAGGTCGCGGGTTCGATCCCCGCACTTTGTACTGGTTTGGGTGTTATATGTATTTATTTAAGTTTATTTGTAATACCATTGTTGATTCTGATATCTGTAACACAAGTGCTTTAGCTACTTACCACGGAGTGAAATCAATGTGATGTTGTTATAATTATATTCATTTATTCAATGCAATTTGGTCTCAGGTTTTTTTGTGACAGTGCATACGCGCGATTAATTCAAAAGCAAGTGGGTAATATTTCATTATTTTCGTTCGCTGTATACACTGTTATTCACCAAATATCATATAGTTATTACTGTAGACACGAACCATATATTTATGCGTTTGACTTGACCATCTGTATTGTGTTAACTTAGTCAAGTTAACAAATCAGTTCAGCACTCCTGTAACCTTCGGCAGCCATTTTAAAGCCTCTCTTTCGTTAGGAATGGATTGACATCTCTTAGTTATATGATTTATAATATTGGTAGAGAAAACCTATATACACCACTAATTTTTAAGTATATCTAAAAATAACATGAGGGTATCAGTACTTGTTACTGAACATATGTGTGCAGTCAAAAGTTAAAAAATAAATACCAAGAAATTTCCCTATAATTTAAGTTGCTTAATTTCTAAAAAGATTTCTACTCTTTAACGCTTTACCAGGTAGCAGCCATCCGGTTCATTCGTGACAGGAAAGGCTAGATTTGAAAATAATATCACAGGGTAGGCCCCCCGAATGCGATGATGCATGAATGAGTTACTCTAGAGTCTAGATCCAAAATTTAGGTAAAATTCTAGGATACAAACAAACTTAAGGTTTTCGACTATCTTAGATATTATCAAATTTTTGACTGCACACATTATAAATAAATAAATAAATATTTCACAACAATCACACCAATTCTCTGGTCCCAAATTAAGCTACGAGGCTTGTGTTATGGGTACTAGACAACGGATAAACCTACTTAAATACTTTTTTTTTTGTAAATAAATACATATTATACATAGAAAACACCCAGACCAGTACAAACACACATGTTCATGCACACTTATGCTTGTAATGTGCGGGGATCGAACCCGCGACCCTTGGTATTAGAAGTCCGACATGTGGACCACTGCACCAAACGGTCGTCATTATGTTCAGTAACCTGTACAGATTTAATATTTAGATATACTTAAAAAAGTAGTGGTGTCTTATTGAAAATATATCTATTTGCCCTTTTTCTGAGTCGGCTAGAAATCCATAAACAAGTGATTATGTACGACAAAAACAAAAATTATCACTATCTAGACTTACCCTCGCATCCAGCTCTCCCTTAGCCCCGTTGAACCTAATATAGAACTGGGCTGGCTTGTCCATCTGCGCCTGGTCTGGGAACTGCGCCACCTCCAGCAGATACGCGTCGCCCACCGCTGGGGAGATGTACACCTTGAACGGTGAGTCTGGGATGTGTTGCTCGTTGAACTTCAGGCCTATGCGGTACTCGCCTGTGGACAATAGAGGTTAATTTAGTGAATTCTTGGAAGTTTCGTTCTTCAGTGAAAACAGTGGATGGTAATTTTTGTATCTGTTATAAAATAGTAGTCCTCCTAGCCGATTTCCACCACGGCAGCCAATCTCAACAGAGATCAGTTAACTGCGCAGGAGATATTACAGTGCACAAGTGTGAGCGCAATACACAGGTGCACTCACTGTTCCATCACTCTCAAAGTTCGGTGAGACGGCAATACGACATGACCGGAGAGAGATCTGTCGCAGGACCAACGGCCTTACGTGCTTTCCGGGGCACGGGGGTGTTACTCCGCCAACTTCCCGAATCCGAGCTGTTTTTGAGATATTCATAACAAAAAATCTCAGAAACAATTTTGGCTCGACCTGGGATTCGAACCCGGGACTTCTCGGACGGGACGTAATGCAGAAACTTTGCAACTACACCAACAAGGCAGTCAAGTATGTGTATCTGTTATATATCGGTGTCATAGTCCCGAATAGATACTAGATCTATTCGGGTGAGGGAATTCGCTTGATAGAATTATTTTCGAAAACAATTTAAATACTCTTTTCACCGATATCTGTTTCGATGAACAGAATTATCTCAAGGCAGGTCAAATAGGTTAACAAATACTTAAGACTTTGTATATTGTATGAAATACTCGCAATAGAGACATTTTATTAACAACTTTTATAAAAAGCTATAAAAACATAAAGTTTAAATTCTAAAAAATTGACAACACCTGCAAGTACTTGTCAATCAAAATGTTGGCTATCAATAAACTTGAATATCTTCTGAAACAAAACCCAAACTAAACAATCCAATTAGGAAGACACCGGAAATACTACTCTAATTCCTCCTCTACGAGAAACCGACAAATATAAATTTGCACAGTGAGCTAAAAAACCGACAAAAGTGGGCAAAAACGCGATTTAAATTTTGAGAAAAAAACCGGCAAAGGGGGAGGGATGTCACTCAATCTGAATAACGAACTAACGATGCCTCCAATATTTCTTTCCAGGCCTGACTGCGAATTCAGATTTTTACATTTCGGTTTCAGGGTTCTGTTTCGAAGTTGTACTAAAAAGTGTTCGTTTACTACAACACGATGTCTTAGATTTTGTTCATAAAATACACATGGCGCAAAATTTGGTCTTGAAAGAGTTGACACGTTTGCTTTTATTCTTTCGAGACCAATATTAATAATAAGAAGAAAATAAACATACACACAATAGACAAATTTATGCATCGATAGAAGTCTTGGTCACCTAAATTATCTTTCAGCTTAGATTTAACAGACATTGTATTTGTTGAAGATGTAATTAAAATTTTCCTTATTTTTTCCCTTCCAAATATCCCAGCTCACCCTTGACCATCTCATATGTATGAACGTCGTATCGTCGCGGTGGGCATATTGTAGCTACAGATTTATTTACATCCCAACTCGATTTTTTACCTCAGTTTTTGTGGATTGAGCAAAAAAGCATTTCTCGTGTTTTTAGAATGTTTCTTTGCGTTTCGTTTTGCTACGAAATTAGGTTGGGCAAGTTATACCGAAGGGAGATATAAAATGTAGGCTGCCTTAAACTTTGATTAAGAATTATGTTTTATCGGTTACTTGCGGCTTTGCAGTATCAAATTACATATTTAATATTATTATTTTATTTATTCATACATCGATAAGGTAGTCTGTGTCACCGTGAAAAAGTACACAGTAACTGATTTGACAAAAAAAAACACATTGGTTCTTCTTTTTCTTCTTCTTTCTCTTGGCTATTGTCCCAACTTACTTGGGTTTAGCCTCCTAGTATTTCTGCGCCACGCCAACTAGCAAAAATAGTAACCATTACTTACAAAAATCACATTAACAAATATAAATCAATACGAATAAGTAGATAGCCATGTTTTTACTAAATTTTCCTTATCATTGCAGCTTTTAATTTTTTGCTGTCTCGTTATCAAAAATAAGTTTTTGACAAAATAAAAATAATACCATTGGATTGAATTTGACAAATCATTTTATCGTATCATGTTCTGACAGTTCCAAAGACATTTTCAGCACATGTTACAGATACAGTGACAGCCTGCTAATCTCTGGTTAGGCGATTCGGTATAATCCACCCTTCTCAGTGGTCCAAATAATGATGTAGGTCTCATGCAAAGTGGTGGTATTGACATGTCGGCTTCGGGTTCGATGCCCGGTCCGCTTCCTCTTTCTCTTTCAGTTTTACGGATTACGCGAACAGGTGATGGGATTTATGTCATTATCTGCTGTTACACCTGTTTTGTGGAAAGAAAAAAATGGCTCAATCACTTTCGAATACATGTGGGAATGTATGTTTGGGCGGCAAAATGGTGGACAAAGATTTTGTACCAACACGGGATATGGAGGCTTTCATTGTAACATTGTAATGAGAAGTTGGCTAGTATTGATGACAAAAACCACAAGGAATCAATTAGGTACTTCTTCTTAAATAAAGATAGCTATAAAAATTCCTTTTGAGGAACATTTAAATCACATTTGTTTTGATTTTCTACAAAGGCGTTTCTAAAAATTAGTTAATATTGTAAGCGCTGTCTGACTATCAAAATTCAGCCCTAAATTAGAAAATTTCTAATTATAAGTTATAACTAGTACATTTTAAAATATGCTAGAAAACCAACTGTTAAAATTGCTACCCTCAGTATACCGAAATAGCTGTATATAAGTGGAATTAAAATACGCACCCCAGAACATTGTATTTGCTACTTCATTATTTGCATTTGCTAATCGAATTAGGATAGCATTGATGTGTCATCATTACTGTAAAGAAATATTGCCTTGTCAGTTAATGTAGCACGTAGCTAAAAGAATTACTATTGTGAAAAATGCTGCTATGTGAAAAAAATTTATTATCTGACAAAGACTTAGCTCTTCTGAATTTATTGTTATGCCCTTATGATAGCAACTAAATTCGATATTTTTTCTTCATTTTGCTCATTCAAGAAACATTTTTTTTCCTTTCAAATTGAGAACTAATGTCTTCGTATTTTTTCTTTTCTATGCTCTACAGAATCCACCTACACAGACACACCTCCTAGCCTTAACTCATTCGACTGAAAAATACTACAAAGTAAGGAGTAACCTTTCTTCATGGAATGTCCTTAAGTAACCCAATAAAAACGTTCAGTATTAACTTAGTTATATCTAAAACACAAATCCTTGGAATACTATCACCAGGCTGACCCATTGGGGCGAAAGGGCCCCGCTCTGGTCAAAAAACTCGTCCAAAAGTGGCATTCCGTCATAGCGCGTAGTCTGCCTCTGGTCTTTTAGGCACTTTAGGGTTCCACAAAACAATTAAATAAAACAGAGTTCTAGATTAATTTCCTTTCACTTCAACTTAAAGTAACTGTTTATAAGTCGGTCGCTTTTTCGTGATACCTACCTTTTTGTACCAGTTATCAAATTTTGGCAAGAAAAAACACAGATATGCACTTTTAAAGTTGTAAAAAAAAACAAAGTGCATAGATACTTAGTTGCGAAAATTAAGTACGGATTTCCTTGTGCTATTTAAAAATTACCGTTGTAATAATTTTATGAACGGACACTCTGAACTTAGAGCTTTTAATTAAACTCTCTTGCTCTAAAATAATGTCTTAGAATCTGATTGTCAAATGCACGGAACCCGAACAACAAGTCGTTTACTAAGACTTTTCGTGTTTTTTCAAAACGCTCCTCGGTCCAGCGGTCAATTAAAATGATTCTTAAACACCAACAGCCCGGAATGCGAGCTTGGACTAAATTTGTCCGCAGTCCCATTGTATTCGTCAGACCAAAAAAATGTCAGAGCATCCGACAAAGAACCGCACTCTTTTTGCACCGGAATACTTCATAAGTGTATCCCGATTAGATTTTTCTATATCCATAATAATAATGACTTAAGTTTTGCAGTTTGTATTATGAAATTTTCGAAGTGACAGTTATTTTGCGCCAGTTTTTTGCAAGATGAACCACTGTGCGTTGATTGTTTATCGTCATAATTTGTTTTGATGGGTGACAAAATTCACGATTTTGTTTGGAGTTTAAACACTAAAATATGTTAAAGTGTATCTTTATGATGTGTAAGATAAAGTTGTTCGATCTTTGTGTTAAGTTACTGTGTACCTAAGTAGTATATATTTTTTATATTACACACAGAAAGATCAAAGTTAACATTTTTGTAATTTCAATTTTTGCCTATGGTTTTTCCTTATAGGCAGCTTAAACTTTTTAAACTATTTTAAATTCAGTGGCTCTTTAGCGGCAGACCGACAAAGCAAAAGTTAAAGTTTTAGTTTATTTTTAGTGAAAAGAATAAGAAGAAAGTTGGAAGATTGTTAAGTTTTTTTACAAGATTTAACGTCTAGGCTCCTTTTTTATTATTTTCCTTTTTATAGCGTCCAATACTTTATTGTTTTGACTTAAGCTAGCTGAATAAAACTACCTTCTAGCTTTAATAACATTGTTTCAAGAAAACTAATTGACCTAGTAGGTAGGTACGAATGTTTATGTTATGAAATACTTACCGGATCGAGAAATAATAATAAACTATAAAATGTACTACACAATTATAAAAAATAAAACGAAACATACCTCTACATCCCAAAAATAATGTAAGCAATCAATAAAACATCCTAATTAATCCAAAACTGCAAAAACTTTGGAATCCGCCACGAATTATGACTTTCATTAGCAAAAACGCGTATCGTAAATCCGCGTAATCACTGGCCGACGAAAATTGCGACATCCATTGCCTTAAAAAAACAACACACGTCCTCCGTGGTCAGTGGAAAAAGAAAAAAAAATACAGAGAAAGAAATTTAAAAAATCGATCTGTCAAAATGGTCCGCGGTAAATTTTGCCGCGCTCGCGGGCCGTGTCCCCATTGGCCAGTGGTCAGAGGTGGGCGTGGTCGACATTCGAATAAGGAACAAGATAAGTTTATTTATGATGTGCATTTCAGTATTTATAAATGTTTTTAGGTGACCACGCGCGGTGCAGCGGGGGCGGCATTTGAATTGTTGATTATGGCTATGCCTACGATAAAAGGTAGCCGTTGTCTACTATGTGCTTTATTTTTTGTCTGGTGAAATGAACTCATAAATAAACATATATGACGTGAAATACAGTTCTTAAATTATCTGAGTCTCTTTCTCTAGAGAGATTTAATTTTAATTATTGCGTCAAACTGGGGTTTAGCAGTAAGTACTTTACGTTTTCGATTTTGACTAAATCCTATATACTCCGGCTCTTGAACGTTCTAAATGAATGCAAACGGAGTTGTTTATTTTACTCAAACATTTATAGCATCCCAGTAGGTCGAATAAGTAAGGAAAAGGGCGGCACTTTTGAACTTTGAGCTTGCCGTCATATCTTCAGATTGTCTTGCTCTGAACCTTTTTGTTTCATAGTTTTTAGTTTGACCTTGGTCGGCCAGCCTGTTTTATTAGCTATCCAGACATTTGGCGACAATCTCACCTGATGGTAAGTGACGAGAATGGACCATCTGTCAAGTAATAGCCTATTCACTCATGTCCCGCGCGGGCCTCAGTTTCATCTGTCATGATGTCTCGATGGCGCAGTGGTGAGGTTCTGTCTCAGAAGGTGAAAGACGCGGGTTCAAGACCGGTAAAGCAGAGTGATTTCCACTTCGTGTGTCAAAGGCTTATCCACTGAGTGGCTAGGTAACCTCTAGTACTATTCCTGTTTTACTGATTCATTGCGTAGGTATCTTTTATTACTTACGCCACCTTTTTTTCTGTCATGTCATGAATTTGTCAACAACAGCTCGGAGTCGGGAAGTTGGCGGTGTTAAACCCCTGTGCCTCGGTGCGCACGTTAAGCCGTTGGTCCTGCGCCTGATCTCTCTCCGGTCACGTCGGATTGCTGTAGGTATCACCGTTCTTTGAGAGTGATGGAACAGTGAGTGCACCTGTGTATTGCGCTCACACTTGTGCACTATAATATTTCCTGCGTTGTTGGTTGATCTCTATTGAGATTGGCCGCCGTGGTCGTAATCGGCCAGGAGGACTATTATTGTTATTTTGTCTTTTTCTCTATCTTTTTAGATAAGTATCACATCTGTTATGTGGGTATTAACCAAGCATAACAGCTTTCAACAAGTTCGGAATTATCTGTTGATAAAAATTTACCTATGAGGCGGCAAGTGTTTATGAAGGCCGCTTTTTGTAGAAGGTTAATTAATTTGGTAGGGATCTGTAGGAGTTCTAGACTTTTGTTAAGTGTTTTGGGTATTATTCCTGTGGAAGATATGACGATCGGTACGATGAAAACAGATTTTGCATTTCATTGGGTTTTTCATTCAATGGCGAGGTCATGGTACTTAGTAACCTTTTCAGATATTGTTGACTGTAGTTGTGAGTTGAGAGAAGTTGTGAGTATTAGGGATGGCAATGTCAATGAGGTTATTATTATTATATGTATATTTTCATTTTCTCCGTCGTGGTTAGCAATGGGTAATTTTTAAGGCATAAAACAGCCTGTTGTGAGTCGGATGACAAAAATTTGCGTGTGATTCGGCATGTATTAAGTATTTAACGGATTTCTGGAGAAGAGGTATTATTCTGTCTGAGATGTCGAGTACTCAAAGATTCCTATTTAGGGTTCTTGGTATGACTCCCGTGGAAGAGATTACTATCAGGAATGTTTGGACTCGCCATTGTGTTTTTTATTATTAATATTATTACTTACCAGGCTCATCAACCTTGTACGAAACGTCGCATGATCCGTCCTTCCTATCCTTGAAGTCGATCTCGGCCTTGCTCGGCCCCTCGAGCGAGATGGCGAGCTGCCCCGCGCCCGCCTCGCGCGTCCACACGTTGAACTCGTTGAAGCGGCCGGCCTCGCCCCGCTCCAGCCCGGTGCCGCCCGCCTTCACGAGGTGAGCACCGGAGTCTCTGAGAGGACCCACGGTGAATTGGAATGGGGATCCTAGAAGAGGAATTTTAGGTTTAGATTTCTACCTTTGAAGTTTTGTGTTGAGAAGTTTAGTTTAGGTGTTAATCTTAGCTTTGATAACTATGACAATTTTTACAAGGCAAGTATCCGAATTGAAAAGGAAGGGGCGAAATAAAGAAAGGCAACTAGCCTTACTTTATTTCGCCCCTTGCTTTTTGAAAACAAATTTTGGTAATTTGTAGTTTTATCGCATTCACTGTGACGTTAACTTGTTGTAATTAAAATAAATATACAATTTAACTGTTTTAATCACTTTTCTAGATAAGCAAAATGCCTTGCAAACACAAACGAAAACCAGGCGTGGTGCCACGCAACATCAACTTGACAGACAATAGTCTGGCACTCGCCCTGGAAGAATTGAGAGAATATTCTATTCTCGTATGTGCTATTATGAAGCTGTATGTTTTCTGAAGATAAAAAGTAATTAAAAAACAAAAGGGGTATCAATTAAATTTCTCGAATATGCTCTCGAACCTTAAGAAGACACTACCCTATACTAATGGTTGTCTATAAGTTAAATACTAATATTTTATAATAAACCTCGATATTCTTATAACTTTTTAGTAAATAAAACTTAAAACTTTAAAAATAATGTTGATAAATATATCAAATTCTTCTTTAAACAACAGATTTAAGTAAATAACAAAGACTGTTAAACAAATAATAAAGATAACTTTCATTAATTTCAGATTGATATATAAAATACAGTTTTATCCAAATCAAAAATCATGTGGAGGGTACTATACTCTTGAGAGGCAAATATCCCCCGCAGCATTTTACACGCTAGGCGACTATCCGCCATGGTGGCTACCTATCCTACTACTACTACCTACTATCCCTTTTTTCAGAAGTGAAATAAAACATTATTTATTTAGTATTGATGTTTACAAAAATAGGCTATTATAAAAGTTAAAAGACCTATGTTTTGAGATACATACTCAATAGTTTTCTGAAGGTTTATATTTTTCAGATATAAAGCTTTTTCGGAAAGTGGGGAAACTGTCGTTTTTAGGCTTTTACCCAAAACTTTGTCTAAGGTGGCATGTTTTGTTTTGGACTTGTAAATAAAAATCATTACCATTTTTTTCAAACTCACCAGGAATATGGATCTCCCTGTACTTGACAGACACGGTATGCACTCCCAACTCCTTGGGAACGAAGTTGACTGAGTATAGACCGTCTTCTACCTCCTGTATCTCAGCGTCTTCGGAGACACCACCAGGACTGGTTACTGTGGCCGCCAGGTCAAAGGATGTGATGCCTAGAGAAAGAAACATGGATGATTTTTTATAATTTTCTTTGACCCTGTAGTTTCATTTAAAGTGTACGTGTGTGTGTGTGTTAAAGATATTGACAGTATTACAGATTATGACAGACTATTTCTGATTTTTGTGTCATGGCCTCTAGCACACCGACGCGTTCTCATGCGGAAGCCAATCTCTGTGAAAGTACTGCAGAGCGAAACTTCTGCGGTTCTGGAGTTTTCTCTCTGTCTGTTGCATTTCTTATAATAGGACAGGAGTTACTTCGTCTAACCAGAGACTTTGAAGGAGTCTCTAGATCGCGCTGCCTCTGAATCTTCTCTCTCTGTCTGTTGCTCACCTAAGAAGAAGAAAACAGTAGTAACCTCTTACCAGGCATCTTAAAAGTGAGCTTTCAGTTGGTGCCGACTTCAGTCAGTG
The DNA here is from genome assembly GCA_963921415.1 of Pyrausta despicata. Taxonomy (NCBI): domain Eukaryota; kingdom Metazoa; phylum Arthropoda; class Insecta; order Lepidoptera; family Crambidae; genus Pyrausta; species Pyrausta despicata. Next base: position 8,717,645 of record OY992869.1, read on the forward strand.
GCGCCTGGTCGCGCTGCCTTTGTATCTTCTCTCTCTGTCTATTGGGGCACCTAAGAATAGGGCAGGAGTTACTTCGTCTTACCAGGGACCTTGAAGGTGCCTCTAGATCGCGCTACCTCTGAATCTTCTCCCTCTGTCTGTTGCTCACCTAAGAAGAGGACAAAAGTAACTACGTCTTACCAGGCATCTTGAAGGTGAGCTTGCAGTTGGTGCCGACTTCAGTCAGGGGCGCCTGGTCGCGCTGCCTTTGAATCTTCTCTCTCTGTCTGTTGCTGCCTTCACCTATCACCTGTGATGACGGGATTATAAGAAATTAGACTTCTGAAGCAAATTTATTATAATGAGTCTTCCCAATGAATAGTCTTTGCCTTTGCATTTTGTCAAGTAGTCAATTCATCTAATCTGATGTGAAGATGATGGATGTGCAAAATAATTTAGAACAATAACTATGGCAGTTATGATCCAACAAGTAATTTTAGTGTGAGTGCAAGATCAAATGAAATAAAAAAATAGAGATTTCATGTCCAAAAATATTAAAAGCTGGCGAAAACCTCACGTTTAGGAACTTACCATATTATTATGACTCCATGTTAGTTGGATAGTATGTAATACAAATAAAGTGATATTATTCAACTTTTCATTAAATATTTAAAATTTTAAAGATAACATCAAATATCACCAACTTTACATACGAATTTCCAGTTTTAGAAAAACCTTTTTTGATTACCTTTTTAAAAGCATTTGGGTTGGTATCACCAATTCGGATGGATTTCTTAATTTAAGAGTGTCCCCAATTTCCCAAACTTACCTTGACAGTGAAAGGCGAGCCCTCCACATGGTGGTCGGCAAACTTCAGGTTGACGATGTAGTACCCTGGCTCCGTGGGCTTGTAGCTGATGGCCAGGACGCCATCTTTGCTGTCCGCGCACTGGATCTCCGCCTTGCTGGGACCTGAGGGAATGAGATGCGTGAGCTGTCACTTAACGTTACGTAAGAAACTGATATAAAAGTCATTTATTGCTGAAAAGTCCCGAGTAAAACCCCACCACAGCTTCAAACACTTAATTTATGCCACCTTTTCCAATTTATAGTACGGGGATACATCCTAGATAATTACTATTCACTGTTGTTGGAAGTAATAAACTCAATTTATTTATTATTTTTATGATGATAACCATATTATCTTAACTAATTGCCAACATCAATCGTTGACGTACTTTTTATCTAGATCACCACTAATCGTTCACATACTTTTTATTATCTGTCGAAACGGTCTGCCTCCATAGATTTTGTATAGGAATACAAGAACGTGACGTCACAGTCATGTACCAGAAATTAGAGTCAATTCAAAAAAAAATTGCCCTAATATTTATTCAGTTTTGTGTGTTTACAAAAATGGTTTCTACAGCTTTATTTAAATATACTGGTTGTATTAATGTCATAGGGGCTATGTATTTTAAACGCCATGATCTTGAAAATATTTAAGATAGGTGTCATCATGCCTATTGCAGAAAAGGCGGTCTTAATTTATGAACAGTTTTTATTTCTTTGAAAGTGGACACAAGCATATTTTCTTACCTTCGATGGAGAGTGAGAGGCCACCGTAGCCGGCGTTCCTGGTGTCGACGCTGAAGGTGTTGTCGGTGTGAGTCTTGCCTTCCTTCAGGGCTGTGCCGGAAACCTGCAGATGTCGGACCGTATATTATTTATTTACTTAGCATAAGCAAATATAGAAAAAAGGGATTTAAATTTATCAATCTACGAGGGTCGAACCCGATGCCACAGACGTGGAAACTTCAAGAAAGGAGTTGGTCAAAAGACACATCTCATGCCCATATTTAAAAGAATATTATTTATAATAAATACTTAAATACATTTATATACACCCATGACTCAGGTACAAATGCTCGTGCTCATCACACAAACATTTGCCATAGCAGGATTCGAACCCGCGACAGCCGGTTCTGTAGTCTGGACCTCAGACCACGAGACCAAAGCTTGACACCGCCAGCCTCCAGTTCGCCCGCGACCATGATCTGTGCAACCAGATCGAAACGTCGGGAAGGTAAATACTAAGTTTTACCTTTAAAAAGTGTCTGTGTTGCGTCAAAACCCGTTGAAAATCAGTGTTTTGATGTCCATCGAGTCTCAAGCCAAAATAAAAACTTCATGATAGGAAACCTTTCATTTCACCTTCCTAAATGTAAGTTAGGATAAGGGAAGACAAAAAAAAAATTTGTACGTAGTTTCGGATGTAGATCCCCGTCACTCTTATTAGCTTAACCATGAGAGGGAATGCGCTGGCTTGATCCTAGAATTCGATCGAAATGTTAAAAACGCACGAACGTCAAGAACTACATTTAGTTTCCGCGCTTACCTGAACCTTCTTAGCGTCTCCAACCTCTTGATCTTGGACAGTAATATTGAAGGGAGAGTTCTGGATGTGGACGCCCATCTTCTTCACGGAAACGACATGCTGGCCAGCCTCGCGAGGTGTGAAGCTGATGCCGATGTTGCCAGATGGCAGGCGTTTGAGGAAGCAAGGCTCTTCTAGACCTGATGGTGCCTGGAATGGTGTGATCAAAGAAATAGGTTGGTTAACGGCACCCACGCTGAACCCACACATGCGGCATACTATCGGCGCGACTCGCGACTGTCAGCGATTGAAGCGCATCCATCAGTTGGTTGACACACTGTCAGACGCGATACACGGGTACTGAAAGTCGCAAGTGTGGTGTAGTCCTATCCCATATTCTTTTCCGACCACTGTAAATCTTGTTAAGTTTATTTACAGCTTGGCCCAGGGGCAGTGACAAAGCTTTCTGTAGACGATTATTTTTATGAAAGATAAAAATGGCACCAGCTAAAAAAAATTAAGGCTCACCCGAGTTTTGTTTAATAGAGAAAATGGGCTGTAATTCATCACAAATTGTATGTATTTGACCATTCATCTTTTATTCTTTGCCTTTCGTATAGTAGGTTCTTTTATTTATTTTTCATCCAAATTTGGGATCATAATCAAAGATCAGATTAACATTTAAGAATTCATTTCCTACCTGGATAGTGGCGTTGAGGGTTCTGATGTCTTGATCGCTGACCTTCCCTGGGAGGGTGACCTCGCTACAGCTCCCTACGGAGATCTGGTTCCTCTTGCGACCCTCACCGGTGACCTGAAAGAAGAGGTTGGAAAGAAGTTATGAAGGACATTTCCAAAGAACCTTGACAGAAGTCATCGAAAATACGATATACCTACTTGTGTATCATTTTAACCGTTTTTTTTTAATAGTGCTTTATATCCCATAACATAAGATATAGATTTGGAATTGCATGGTCTTATTTGAAAGCAAAAGTATTTAAGCTAGAGATTCTGGTAGCCAAACTCAATCAAAAGGTTGTACATGAGTTTAATAAACATTCCTTACCTTAGCAATGAAAGGTGATCCCTTAATATGTTTGTCACCAAATCGGATGGAGACCTTGTACTCTCCAGGTGCAGTGGGGAGGTATGACACCGCAACTGTGCCATCTTTGTTGTCGTGGCAAGTGATCTGCAATCAACAAGCAATTAACAACAGTTATTATAAAGAAGATGTAAAATATGATCAAAGATAAAGCAAGTAAAGATGACCAATTATATGTTGGGACGTGTAAAAGTGCTAGTTCTTAGCCTAGTTACAGAAATAAATGAATTTTATTGAATTTTTTATTTATTTTAATCAAAGAGAGGGAGAGAAAAGTATAAATAAGAAATTGTTTTTGCTATATCGCTTCAAATAGTTGCCGAAAAAAGAATAAAAGAAAAGGTTTTCCCTAAATTTTTCAGAAAATCCAACAAATAGCTTATCAGAGGATGAAGCCTACATGTACGAATATGTAGAAATGATGTACAGGCCATCATCCTTAGCCTCTTTGGTGCTATTGGTGCCACCAAGCCGTGTCACCATTGGTGACTCGACTCGACTGATCACACTTGTTGGTCTGTCCATACAGTTAACAACTACAGCATCCTAGTGGCTGATATGGTGATGCTACATTTGCTTTCAACAAAAAAAAACAGTCTCGCTAATGGAACCTTCAACTGACAAGGACAAGCAAACAGCAAATGCTTGAAAATGGCAAATTGAAACTCTTTAGAAAGAATGTGAATGTGATGTAACCTAGGTAGGTATTTGAAAAAAAATCAGTCGCTCACCAAATAACTTGTTAATTAATCACATGGCTCACCCTTGGTACTGGTGTTCAAAAAGCTAGCTCAATAATCTTACCTCAGCCTTGCTAGGGCCTTCCACAGCCATGGACAAACCACCAGCACCAGCACCCTTGGTGCTGATTGTGAACAGGCTCGGCTCGCCACTGACGCCATTGGTGAGACCTGGGCCGTAGGCCGTCACGTAGCCGGACGCGATGGAGTCTACGGTGAACTTGTAGGGGGATCCTTGAATGTGGAAAAAGAACTGGCTAGTTACTGATTCTAAAAATCAAGATATTTAGTAGCCAAAATATACAGTTTTATTACTTATGGGCCCTGGTTCCCACACTAGGATACCCTGTTTCGTCTCTTTCGACACAAACAAATAAGTATGAACAACAAAATTACTTATGATAAATATTTAAGAAAAAATAATATTGGCAATTTAAGCTTATGTACTAAACGTGTGTGTGTGTGTATGTGTGTGAGTGTGTATGCATGCAAGTGTACGTAATGCTTTATTGAAGTTCATGGAACTATTTCAACAGTGTTATTATTTGTTCTGATTGTGTGTAACTTAAGCCTAAGCCAGTTGAGATAACTTTTTTGATTTTAGTATTGTGACTTTTATGAGCTCAATGTCTGAGAAAGATCGCAGTCTTTTGACAATATGCATTAAAATTCTAACGCGAGAGCTAACACAATCTACACTCTTTTGCAAAAAAAACGGGCACCTAAGGAAATTTACGTTCTAAGGTCGATTTGAGTTAATTAAATGAAATTTATTTCTTTGACGTAGTCTGTATACTTATAATCGTGTAAATTAATGCACGTGAAGTGAGTTCGGGCAACTAAAAGAAAAAAAAAACGATGGATTCTTTAAAACCGATGTACACGCCCAAACAATAAGAAGTGGTCGGCAATAAAGATAAGATTTTTTTTTACTTTTTTTAATTAAATAAAGTTACAAATGTAAAAACCTAATACCGAATGTGACCTCCTCTTGCCAAAATCACAGCTTGAATCCTTCTGGGCATGCTTTCCACGATGTTTTTAATAACGTTTTGAGGAATTCGTTCCCACTCTTCTGCAATGACTCTTTTTAGCTCCCTGATGTTTTGTGGAGCAGGTTGCACTGATCTTACACGTCTCTTTAGAACATCCCAGACATGCTCAATTGGATTGAGGTCAGGACTTCGAGCTGGCCAATCTAAACGACGGATCCCAACTTCTTGCATGTACACTTCCACATCGCCAGAACGGTGCGAGCGAGCATTGTCGTCCATAAAAATGGAATCTTCCCCAAGTGCAGTCAATGTGGGTTGTGCATATGGAATTAGGACTTCCATTATGTACCGATGTGCATTTAATGTTCCATTTTCTATGAAAACTAACTCCGTACGCTCCGTCGAATTAATTGCTGCCCAAAACATAACGGAGCCTCCGCCATAAGGAGTGATTTCTTCGAAACACACTTCCGCATAGCGTTCCCGTGGTCTTCGCCGCACTCGCCGGCGTCGGTCCTCTCCACACAAAGAGATTCTAGCTTCATCAGAAAACAATACTTTATTCCAGTCCTCCAGAGTCCATGAAGCACAGTTCCGAGCAAACTGAAGTCGAGCAACACGGTGCTCACGGAGTAATTTAGGGCCCCGAGCCGGGCGGTAACTCCTGATATTGGCAGCCAAAAGCCTCCTCCTGACCGTCCACAAGCTAACTTCTACTCCTCTTACTTCTTCAAGGCTCTTCTTCAGGTCCACACTTGACGCCTTACGATTCCGCAACGCCTGACTCACCAAAAAGCGGTCATCTCTTGGTTCTGTGCATCGTTTTCTTCCCGAACCGGGTCTTCTTTTGACCGAACCGGTCTCTTGATACCGTTGCTAAGTCCTCTGGACAGTTGAACGACTCACATTTAGCCGCTGAGACACGTAAGTTTGCGAACAACCTTCTTCAAGTAGGGCTATAATTTTACCGGCCCTTATCGCTTTATCACTCATATCAAAAAGTGGTATTTAATGTAAAAATAAAGATTAAATTGTTTAATTTGCAGAAAATGTCCAAAAAGTTTTAAAATATCGTAGCAGTTAAAAATCGTTTCAGCAATTCGCGCCATTAGTAAAGCAATTTTAGAATAATCCACAATAATCATTATTTTTCTTTTATTAATTTCAAATTTTAAATTTGGAACGTAAAGAATCATGCCAGGATGCTTCAAATAACATGCCAATACATCGTCAAATTAATAAAACCTATTTCTTGTTCTTCTTCATTAAAGTAGAGGAAAAAATCTAAAGTGCCCGTTTTTTTTGCAAAAGAGTTTATATGCTTAATCAAATTCAGGTGGGATACATATATTTACATTATTTAATTATTTACAAAATACTTAACACTAACACTTATAAATTTATTTAATATTTATTTCACTTATATAATACAATACACTTACATACTAAACTCATTCGAAATGCTTACACACTAATATTTACATTTAAACACAAAACATAATTAAAATTAATTAAACAAGCAAACCCGAATGATACCCGTAGTATGCGGCGAGCGAAATAGATCGCCGCGCGATAAGAACTCGGCACTGATCGGGAATGATCGTGCGAGCTCGCGGCGAGCGCTCGCCAGTCGAGCGAACGCACTATAGCGCAAGACCCGTGTCGCCCGATGCGCCGCGGTCCGAACCTACCTACCGTGCGCGGCTACGTAACCAGTTTTGTAAATTCGTATTCGTCCATATCTGTTTGTTATTGTTTCGTGTCTTTAACTTTCATTCTTCGTATGATTCTGTGACTCTTTGTGTACTCCTTCTGTTCTTTCTTGTGTAGTTGTAAAATAAACTGTTAATACTGTGATTCCGGACTTAGTTATTTTACTCAACAAAACCTACACATATAAAATAAACCGTAGTAGCAGCCCTGCTACCTCCATACTGGTGACCTCCGAACGGAACTCAACCGAAGAGTCATGATGCTGAACCCAGATGACGACGACACGAACGGGTCCAAGGTGAATACAATGCCACGACACCGCCCTGAAATGGTCGAAGCTTCTGCGCCGCCAGCCGTGCAGTTACGAATACCGCCATTTTGGCCAGAAAAGCCGGCGATTTGGTTCGCTCAAGTTGAAGGTCAGTTTGCTATAATGCGGATTACTGATAGTGCGACCAAATTTTACCACATATTGGCTACACTCGACCGACAGTATGCCGCAGAGGTAGAAGACATCCTTATCGGTCCAGCCGATTATGATAAATTAAAATCGGAGTTGATTAAACGGTTATCAGTGTCGCGAGAAAACAAGGTCAAACAGCTTTTGATGCACGAGCAGCTCGGTGACCGAAAACCGTCTCAATTTCTCCGGCACTTGCAACACCTTGCTGGACCTGGCATACCTACCGATTTTTTGAAGACAATTTGGACGAGCCGTTTACCTGCGAGTATGCAGCCAATCATCGCATGCCAACCATCATTGTCTTTAGACGCGCTAGCAGAGCTAGCCGATCGCGTCAACGACATTGCAACGCCATCACAGCAGGTTGCAGCTACGAGTTCTTCGCCCATCAGTGAGCTCACACGTCAGGTGGCGGAACTGACTAGACAAGTGAGTGCCTTAACCACGCAAGTCAACCACCGCCCACGATCCAGAGAACGACGTCAGTCACGTCAACGAGGCCGATCTTCGTCGTGTCGGTCACAGTCCAACTACAGACGGCATCCGCTTTGCTGGTACCATTACAAGCATGGTAACCAAGCCCACAAATGCGTCAAGCCCTGTGACTTCAAGACGGCGGGAAACACTCCAGGCAGTCAGTGATGGCGACTGATGACTGCCAGAGCTCACCGGGTCGCCTCTTCATCATGGACCGTAGCTCCAATATACAATTTTTAATAGACACTGGTAGTGACATTTGTGTATATCCCGTATCTGCGCTCCGTGAGCGCCTGTGTAAAACTAATTATCAGCTAAGCGCTGCCAATGGTTCGACTATCGATACATACGGTTACATACAGCTCAATTTAAATTTAGGCTTACGTCGTAACTTCCCATGGCGTTTTGTGATTGCAGACGTAACGAAAGCCATAATCGGTGTGGACTTTCTTTCACATTACCGCCTCATTGTTGATGTAAGTAATCAAAAGCTGATCGATACTTTAACCAATGTGAGCATAGTGACTTCTATATCTAAGCCTGATTGTTTAGTTTCTAGTGTGAAAATTTTGTCTGGTGGCAATACAAGATTTCACAATATTTTGTCCGAATATCCGGAGATAACACGCCCTGCTGGTACTCCGGGTATCATTCGACATAACACTACACACCACATTCGCACACTTCCAGGCCCCCCTGTATCTTGCTCACCTCGACGTCTCGCTCCAGACAAACTCAAGATAGCTAAGCAAGAGTTCGACGCTATGCTAGCCAACGGGACAGCCCGTCCCTCTGGTAGCCCATGGGCGTCGCCGCTTCACCTGGTGTCCAAAAAGGACAATGGTTGGCGTCCATGCGGAGATTATAGGTTACTTAACGCACGAACTATACCTGACAAGTACCCAATCCGACATATTCAGGATTTTTCTCATAGTTTGTCTGGTTGTAAGATCTTCTCGACCATCGATCTGGTTAAAGCGTATAATCAGATTCCCGTCTTCGAGGACGATATTCCGAAGACCGCCATTACTACGCCCTTCGGATTGTATGAGTTCCCCTTTATGACGTTTGGTTTACGTAACGCAGGCCAAACTTTTCAGAGATTTGTCGACGAGATGACGCGTGGACTCGACTTCTGCTACCCTTACTTAGACGATTTTTTAATTTTTAGCAGATCAGCCCAGGAACATGAAGACCACTTGCGCCAACTCTTCACACGCATGAAAACGTACGGTGTCCTGATCAATACTGCCAAATGCGTCTTTGGTGCTTCTGAAGTCACGTTTCTTGGCTACCAAATCTCTGAAAAGGGCACAAAACCTGTGGATGGTAGGGTTCAAGCCATCGCCGAATTCCCAGTCCCAAAGACCGTCAGAGAACTCCGTCGATTTTTGGGAATGGTGAATTTTTACAGGCGATTCTTGAAAAATGCCGCTCTAATCCAAGCACCTTTGAATGCCTTATTGACCGGTTCCGTCAAGGGTTCTCATCCAGTCGTCATAGAGGGAAACTCACTACAAGCTTTCGAGGACTGCAAAACCAGTCTTTGCAATGCAACTCTGTTGGCTCATCCTGATTCTCAAGCCAAGCTAGGACTAGTAACTGACGCCTCCGACACGGCGATAGGTGGAGTCTTACAACAGCGTAAGGAGGATGGAGCCTGGGAACCGCTAGCATTTTTCTCCCGTAAGTTGAGCCCGTCACAAACGAAGTACTCTCCATATGACCGTGAGCTCCTTGCCATTTACGAGAGCATCAAATACTTCCGCCATATGCTAGAGGCAACTCATTTCACCATCTATACTGACCACAAACCACTATGTTACGCGTTTCACGAGCGGAAAAGAAGCTGCACACCGCGTCAGTATAGACATCTCGATTTTATCTCGCAGTTCACAACTGATATTTTGCACATATCTGGCGCAAACAATGTTGTTGCTGACACTCTTTCCAGGATCAATGAACTGCAGATACCTGTCGACCTTGAAGAAATGGCCAAGCTCCAAGCCACAGATCCTGAACTTGCAGCATACTTAGGCGGCGAATCTTCTCTTCGCCTGATAAAGACAAGTGTGCCTGGTAGCCGTACCGAATTGTACTGCGACGTCAGTACACCGGCTCCCAGACCTTTTGTCCCACAGCAACTGCGTCAGCAGGTATTCAATTGCCTGCATTCTTTAAGCCACCCAGGACCCAACGCTACAGCAAAACTCGTTGCTCAACGTTTTGTCTGGCCCCTAATGCGGAAGAATTGCCGCGAGTGGTCTAAGGCATGTTTGACCAGCCAGCGTTCGAAGGTAAGTAGACACGTTTCTTCACCGCTAGGTACACACACCTTACCTTCGGCGCGTTTCAAACATGTCCATATAGACCTGATCGGCCCTTTACCGCCTGCTGGTGATTTCCGGTATTGCCTCACAGCCGTCGATCGCTTCACGCGATGGCCGGAAGCTGTACCACTTACCGACATCACCGCCGAAACAGTGGCCAAAGCGTTTGTCTCCTGTTGGGTGTCCCGATATGGCTGTCCCACAAACGTCGTTACAGATCGTGGAGCTCAATTTCAGTCAGCACTTTTCCAGCAGCTGTCAAAGTCTATCGGCTTTGACCATCGCAGGACTACAGCATACCACCCACAATGTAACGGCCTAGTGGAACGCTTTCATAGGCAATTAAAAGCGGCAATCACCTGCCACGCAACCTCCAACTGGGTTGAGGTCTTACCCCTCGTTCTTCTCGGCATCAGGAGCGCCTTTAAAGAAGACCTCCAATCCTCATCAGCTGAGTTGATGTTTGGTGAACCACTTCGTTTACCTGGTGAATTTTTTGGTCATGATATCACCGGATACACCACTGACATCACTGATTTTTCAGCGCGTATGAGGTCGTTTGCCGAAAATATACGCCCAGTTCCAACTCAGCATCACAGCAAAAACAAGATCTTCGTTTTCAAGGATCTCGCCACTTGCAGCCACGTATTTCTTAGGGAAGACGCGCTCCGTGGCTCACTTCAACCAGCCTACACAGGTCCACACGAAGTTTTAAAACGAGGTGCTAAATATTTTAGGATTAATATTAAAAACAAAGACGTGACAGTTAGTATAGACCGCCTTAAACCAGCCTACTTACTGTCCGATGACAGATCCACAGCACCACAGGACGAACCGTCTTCGGATTCATCATCTTCTGATTTATCTCAAACACCACAACCCGATCACGATCCCTCAGTTGTCAGAACAACTCGTTATGGCAGGAAAGTTCGCTTTCCTGACTATTATCGCCCTTAACCAGGTCTCTGGAGGGGAGTGATGTGGGATACATATATTTACATTATTTAATTATTTATAAAATACTTAACACTAACACTTATAAATTTATTTAATATTTATTTCACTTATATAATACAATACACTTACATACTAAACTCATTCGAAATGCTTACACACTAATATTTACATTTAAACACAAAACATAATTAAAATTAATTAAACAAGCAAACCCGAATGATACCCGTAGTATGCGGCGAGCGAAATAGATCGCCGCGCGATAAGAACTCGGCACTGATCGGGAATGATCGTGCGAGCTCGCGGCGAGCGCTCGCCAGTCGAGCGAACGCACTATAGCGCAAGACCCGTGTCGCCCGATGCGCCGCGGTCCGAACCTACCTACCGTGCGCGGCTACGTAACCAGTTTTGTAAATTCGTATTCGTCCATATCTGTTTGTTATTGTTTCGTGTCTTTAACTTTCATTCTTCGTATGATTCTGTGACTCTTTGTGTACTCCTTCTGTTCTTTCTTATGTAGTTGTAAAATAAACTGTTAATACTGTGATTCCGGACTTAGTTATTTTACTCAACAAAACCTACACATATAAAATAAACCGGAGTAGCAGCCCTGCTACCTCCATAATTATCAACAACCAATACCCAGGCACTGTATGTAGCACACTTGTTCGAATGCAGGGCAGTCACAGCTATTCAGACGAGAGTCATACATGAGTGGAGTTGGAATTGGCTAGTTGGATTTGTACGTTGGATTCTCGTGCAGGGATAACGGTAGGTTCAAGTGGTAGTAGAAACGTGGTGCGAAGATCTGATGAGTAATAAGTAAGAGACTGGAACAATATAACAGCAAAACAAAGGGCATCTCCACCGCCACCTCGGCAGTCAATCTGGAATATTGTGGGGAAGTCTTTGTTTACCGATGGTGCTGATTATGAAAATGATAATGATTGCCAGGGAACATTGGATAGTAAATCCGTGTTATCAAAAGACACACAATTTATACACGAGTTACCGTTTCATAGTTCTACAATTTTCATGTGCGACCCGCAGCGTGATAGGTGAAAGCTTTCGTTTCCCTTCTCCGCTGAAATACTTTTTTGTTTACATCTAGGGATACTTAAGTTTCACGGAAACTTGTCAGCCGGGGGGCTTTTTAAACCTTACTTGTCATCTTTAAACCTAAAGGAGGGGTACTTTAGGTTTAAAAATGATTTACCCTCGTAAGCAAACATATCTTTCACTTACCTACATGAGAGCATAAATTAAACAAAATTAATATAACAAATTGGACCGCGCGAGCGAGCAATATAAACTGTTAAATTAAATTCCTAAAATGGGTTGTTTGTTTGTATCATTCATAAGAAGACGAACACTGCAGTCAGTACTTTCCAAGCCGTTGTCCGCATTTTCGGATGTAGCCATCCCTGTCACTCTTACAAGCTTGATCATGCGAGCAAACGCACTTGCTAAACCCGTAAATACTAACGAAACAATAGAGAGTATGGCTTCAGATCATAGCATGCTTCGTGAAGGTTGCAGTAAACCACTGAACGCGAGAAGTGCAAGAATGATAGCGGTGGACATCCTTGGGGGGGGGGGAAGTAATGATGAACCCACTTACCCTGCACGTGCTCTCCATTGTACTTGACGTACAGCTCATGGATGCCCTCCTCGCGAGGGTCGTATCTGATGCTGACGGTGCCGTCCCTGTTGTCCTCGATCACGGGCTTGTCGATGTTGCCGCTCGGCATCTTCACTTCAGCTGGAAAGATGGGAAGATTTTAAGAAAAAAAATTAAAGAACTTACTGGTTTGAATTACTTTATAGGCCTATATTTGTTTCTTCGGTTTACGCGAACAGTAGACATTGAAATGATACACTTTATACGGATTCTTTATAGGCCAACGTAATAGCCGCGTTGTATGTGCCACGTGGATTTCAGTTATAATTCAGTTTGAGACTAATCAACTTGGGTTTCGGTGATCTATTGTGGAATTTGAGCTCCATCTAAGTATACATAAATTTATACCTAAACATGGCCAGCATTATTGCTGACAGTTCACTTATAAAGAGTAGGAATAAACAAGTGTTCATATCACAGTATCTTTAGAATATAAAACGATATCGATAAATGGACAAATTCAACCAGCTACTTATTCACGTTTCTAGAAATAGATGATAAGAATCAAAGAGTAGTTAGGATCCAGAAGGCTCATAACTTTCTTATTTTACCTAAGATATTTTAGTTGTGAATAATTATTGTCAGTTGATATATAATAGAAAACCATTTGTATGTATTTGTTTGAAACATACATATTTATCATCCAAAACAAACGCCTCTGTAACGATAATGCTAAATGTCAACTTTTTTAATGAAATACGAACCAACCTTTTCTACTATCAATATGGTAGATCGTGACAAAATTCACAGGCGTATAGTCAAGTCCGAAGCTATTCTTGTTAAAGCCGATCTTATGGGTCTCTCCAAACACAATAGTGAATTCCTCTTTATCAATTTCTGATACTGAGAAGTATTTCTTGAACTTGTCAAAATAAAAACTAGACGTTTCTTCCCAGGTGACTTCTTTCTCGCTTCCTCCGACGATTGAGTTCCACAGACCACTCATGAACGCCATTTAAAGTACCAGCTAGTCACTTTTAAGATAGTTAATCATGCCAGTGTATGTGTGTCAAGTGATTTTGTCGTGTGTAAGTGTGTGTAGTTGCGCTTGCGTTTGAAGAATTGTGTGGATTTGGTTTTGATTGGTTTGAATACTGTTTTCTGGTGGCTAGTGATCAGAGGATTTCCTTTGGCTTATAGTTGCTTATTGATACTTTTGATGTGCAAACGAGAACCTGACTTATTGTTTCTATTTAATTAAGAATATAAATACCATATTACTCATTAGTTGTTTAAATTGATGATATTCATCGTAGCTTGGAACGAATAGTTAATAAGAGACATTATCAAAAAACAAACGACCAACATAAATAAATGTCTAGCCTAATTGATCTTATTTTTATGTCTATACGCCAAAATTATGACAGCAGTCTTTTTATATTATTTTGACACACATTATAATGTAATTTAATTTAAACATCCGAATTGTTTAGATTCTCGTGACCAGTTAACGTCACAAACCTATTTTAGCCCGGTTCCCTATGTTGGTTGGTTCTTGGTTACGTCACAACGAAATATAAAGTTAGAAGCTTTATGGCCGCGTCGACATCATAAAAGTGTTGGCAACATTGACAGCGAATCTTTTAAAAAACCGCGATTAAAAAGTTAAAACTGAAATATGTTGCGCTGCGGATGTATTTATGTGCAACCTTTGCCATGTGTCGTCGAAGTTTTCGGATACTTTTGGCGGGTAATGGATGACTTGTAAAGATATTTATTTAATAGTCAGACACAAAATACCTTCGGGGCGGATAACGTTTTTATGATGAACATTGAATTAAAGATCATGGCGACTTTTAACAAATTCTACGTCATATTTTATGGCTTTTTGAGTAATGGTTGGTAGATCATCATAGCTGTCGGAGTTACATCGCAGAAATTAGTATTTAAAATACTTAAATTCAGGTCATAACATCAAAAAGATATTTTCAAATCACAGCCAAGCTGTCGATGCATCGTAAAAAATCTCTGCAATAATACAAGGGTTTCCTTAATAAAATAATTACCATCGTACTTTTCACTCTTCAAACTAAAATTCAATATAAGCTGGGCAGTATTTATTTAAAAAAAAAAGATCATTTTTAAAGTCGGCTAGACATAAATCAAGGCCAGTTTAGTAATTTAGCCTAAAAAAATAAGTATTCGTTCTTCGTACAAATCATTTATTTTTACGCTACATATTTCGCCCAGCGAGTGTTTTCCTTGATTAAAAAGAACTTTCAAACTTGACTTTATATAACGTATTTAGGCGTCAAACGAGATTAAAATTAGTCTTACAACGTTTTTATTAAAATCCAACCAGACGGATTCTATTAGCGAGCCGAAATGTTGATAGACATATCAATATTGTATGTTATGATAGGCGACGATCCAACATATTGCAGGCCTAAAATACATCGTCCTTATAATATCAGACAGTTCAAAAGTGTAAAACGTCATTAAAATATTAATAAAAGGTTTTATTATACGTACTTTTTTTCATTTAAAAGCATATTTAAAATAAAACAAAAGAAAAATAAAAAGTAAAGTTTTTTGTTATTTACAACAACTTGTAGTTTTAAAATACAAGTTAAATGATTTTGACGATTTACTAATGTTCCATTGAGACTTTGAAGTGAACTGTCTGTCTATTATCATTATCTTTGACCTATATTTTCGATTTCAAAGACAAATGGCATTGTTAAAAGCTTTGAGCATATTCTTGTCATTTTATTTGAATTTTCATTATCAAAAATATTTTATAGTATTCTAAATTTTAAAGGGAGAAATATGAAATGTAACCGTGGCGAAACTCTCTCTTTTTGCCATTTCTTGACTTTGACTATACTTTTCCGCTATATTTTATTTGTTTGTATATTTGCGTGTATCCTGACTGGCAGTGCTATCGGTTTTATCTTACAGAAGTATGGATTTTATTTCTTGTTTGTGTAAGAATCTAGAAATACTTTCAAATTTGTGTGTTTGGCTCACCTCACCCCGAAGTTAGCTATACTCGTAAGTTGCATATATTAGCGCATTACTATTCAACGGAGATTTGTCTTTTCAATTACACGCGGCTTGTCCCATGACTGCATATGGTTATCCTATGGAGTGCTTTGCGTTACTTTATTGTTTACTAGCTCTTACCCGCGACTTCGTCCGCATTAGGTACTTTTTTTGGAATGCGTTGTTTTCCCGCGGACAACAGTAACTCCGGTTTAGTAGTTTAGGCGTTAAAACGATCGGCCCACTTGAATTTTCCCATAGGAATGCGTCATTTTCCCGTGGTAAAAAGTAGCCTATGTCCTTTCTCGGGTATCAAAATATGGAGATATGGAGACACCAAATTTCATGCAAATTGGTTCAGTAGTTTAGGCGTGATTGAGTAACAAGCAGACAGACAGAGTTACCTACTTTTGCACTTATAATATTAGTATAGATACTATATTATAAGTGCAAAATATTAGTATAGATATAGATATGATGAAATACTTTGACAGAATAGTAATGATTCATTGTTATCGAAATCTAAAACCAAGCTATTTTTGAAAAACTTCAATCAACAAGTACTACTAAACGAGACGATAAATCATTTGTTTCACTGTTTCAATAGGAAAACATTGTAGCAAAGAATAAATAGATGACTCATTGGACCATGCACTAGTAAATAACATTTTTAAAACTCACAAAATGTGTACCAAACTCAATTCAGAACATCACAATTAATTATCGCAAAAAAGCCAAAGTAATCTAACAGCCTCCTCCTAAAAGGTCTATTAGAAGTTACGCAGTCCGAAACTTTCGTTACATAGCTACTTAGTTGGCTGGTATCTTATTTGATAATAATTTTGTAAGACAATTGACGTACAAATATAATTTCTACTCTTGACAATTAAATAAAATCAATTAATCAATAATTTTTCCATAAATGTATTAATTTTAAACATTTGCATCCTATTTTATATGGCTGAAAAGGTCAAAGCTCTATGTTATGTATTTACGACCACATTTTTATGTAAGTAATTTAACTTTTACGACTGAAATAACAGAATTCCGATGGATTTGCTGGTTTTGTTTAAATGCTAAGATTTAAAGTCGCTTCTAAGCATGCCACCTCAAGACATTCCTCACAGAATTATTACCTACATACACGTACCACAAAACTCTGATTCACATAGTTCACAGTCAAAACTTCATGTTTACACGTTTCCTTTGACTATTTAACAAAAACCACATGATTAATGTCTCCGTGCAAAATATTGTTTCCAATTTTCTAACCACTGTTTAACAAATGAGACAGTTCAAAAGAATCAAAGAATTTTTTTTGAAGTTTAATGGCGGCTATTAGCGAATTGGTGACAGATTGTATTGTACTTTTAATGGATGGACACAATTTCGTGAGTCGTGTAAGCTTTATCTTAATCATGAAAACTTGTGATGTAGGTTTTGACTTATATAAAAAAAGATAAGAGCGTAAACTGTGACATTCGGCGTTGTAGGATTGCACAGAATCCCTAAACAATGTTACATCGGTAAGTCGATGAAGAAATTCTCTATCGACTTCGTAAGTTACGTATTCGGTATGTTTTCGCGAGACTGAGCGATGGCTAATGTCATTTTTATACATTCGCCGCATGTTTTTTTAACTGAGTTACAAAAGGAGGAGGTTATCAATTCGACCGTGTTTTTTATAGCGAATTCATATAACACGTGTCTTTCATCATTCCCAAATAACTCGGAGAGCAATAATATTTTTATTTGTAAAACAAAACTCGTACTAAACCTTATAAATAAGACAGAAGGAACATGTTATAAACAATGATCGCACCTCATAAGAGTCATAACATTTGTTTCATCTTTAACTGTCGGATTTTAGGTCAATGCAGAGAATATGGGGCTTGTCTGCAGACGGAGAGAGCATACAGTTACCGGCAGAATTATGGCGAATACACTATCCGATCTTAATGAACAAAACAAATAAATAAATATACAACAACATCACATACATTGATCTGACTCCGTGGTAATTAAGTAGCTTAAGCACTTGTGTTACAGAAATCAGAATCAACAGTGGCATGACAAATAAACTTCAATAAATACATATAACGCCCAGACCAGTGCAAATAGACGTGTTTATGCACACAAATGTTTGTACAGTGCGGGGATCGTACCCGCAACCTTTTGGTTAATAGTAAACTTCTTGACCACTACACCAAAGTGGTTGTCGCTTTGTTTTGCTTTAAGGTTCAATCCTACGGCAACTCTTGTCTAGGCCTGGTAATAAAAAACACAACAATAG
This sequence comes from Pyrausta despicata, assembly GCA_963921415.1. Lineage (NCBI taxonomy): Eukaryota > Metazoa > Arthropoda > Insecta > Lepidoptera > Crambidae > Pyrausta > Pyrausta despicata. The sequence goes on from OY992869.1 coordinate 8,735,737, forward strand.
AAATTACAAGATAGTGATGAAGTTGATGGGTTATAGAAGATAAAAAGTTTTAAAGTGTGACAGATTAATATCAGGTTAGCTGGTCCACTACCAGGAAGTAGAAAAAGTATGTTTAGACTATCTTGAAATTATGTCTGGATGGAACTTGATGCAAGTCGCTTGCAAAACTGTTCAAGTTGTAAGTCTATGGGAATTGATAAAGTTCTTTGTTCATCAGTGGATGCCCTGCGGTGGTTTCATTGATTCGCAAAGGTTACTTTACTTCATAACTTCTTGACAATTTCCGGGTGTAGTGGCGTGCGCACGGTCGTAAGATGCCGCCATATCTGCGAATCGGGGTTTGATCTCCGGACGAAGACAATGTCGATAACTAATTTTCTATGTTGTCACAGGGTTGGGTGTTTCCCCCTCCAATAGAGCACGCCTTGCCGTGGCGAGGGGGCTCAGTAGCCTGTCGCAATCCAGCGACAGGTGAAGCCAAGATGCTCTGTGGAGAGTGCCTCTGCGTCTGTTCCCGTATCGGGCGGCAGAGGCACTAGTGAGTCGCGGCTCACCGAAGTGGTTGTGGCTCCCAGCACCCCTCTGGCTTATCAGAGGAGGCAGGGGATGTCCTTGGGACTCTGGTCCTCGTGGCGAAACGAGGGTCTTGGCTTAACCGCCCGGACCCTCCTGAGAGACGGCGCCACTGTGCCGTCTGGAGTGGGATGAGATCTCCTCACCCCACTCCGTGGAGATCCGCCCTCCTGCTTAGAGGGCGGACGTTGCTGCTGGCAAGGGTCGCGGGACTGTTGAGACACCGCGGCCCCTGCTGTCACAGCCACACGCAGCGGGCTTCGTCAGGTTTTAGTGGGTATACCCGAATCCGGGGGAGTCCCACACACGCCCCTCCGGTCCCCGACGGAGGGGTACGGTGCGTTATTGACATTTCCTGACGTTAAAGAAAAAAAAAAGGGTTGGGTGTTTGGGGTACCTTCGTTGTGTCTCATTTCTATAACACTGTGCGTTTAACTTTGGGATCAGAGCATAAAGTAAGTAATTTGCAAGAATACAGTTTCATTTCTGATCTTTCATTTTATAAAAAATCCCATGTATGTGATGTTGTCTCCATCACTATATTTTAGATGTGTACGAGCATATCCCACCAGCCTGTGTCGCGGTGCTAAGGCTTAAAATAAGATTGAGGTACCGTTATAAAGTTCTCGGCGAGTAGACTGGGCCAAAACACTAACATTTGTTCAAACTTTAACGCGAACAGCCGCGTTTATTTAAATATTGATGTATTTTATATATTTATTTTTTTGTATGTCCAGCAGTGGACTGCAACAGGCTGATATGATGATATAATGATGTATATTTCTTAAATTCCACTTTTTAACTTTTGTAGCCAACTGTACTCTGAGTACCGACATGTAATTCTTATTCTCATTGTTTCAGTATGTACTATGTCGGCGCCGGCGCATTGGTTTAAAAATATTCAGCGCCGCGCGCTGACATGATACAATCTGTTCCAGAAGTTTGGTAGGTCATGGTTGCAATCTTTGGTGGTAAGTAATTTGGTATTGTTCTGTACTGAATTACTGAAAATGTCTGTTGAGTGTAGGCGATTACTTTAGCTTATATGTATAATTTAAGATGTCTAAAGTTTTGCTACCTAATAGATTAGCTATAATAGGGATGTGGACTGTACTCAAATAAGTTTATAATTTTACCATTAAAAGGTAGTTTCTATAGTAAAAATAATAAAAAACACAATATTTTCTTCAAAAACCAAAGGATTAATTTTTTATTTAATAAAAATATGTAATTAAATATTTCACCCTCAAGTCACGTAACAATCAACGCCAATAAAAATGCGTAACGTCACTTGTTGCCAAACAAGAATTTTCACTGTCAAGTACTATGAGTTTGTTGATATTTGGACAATATTATTATTTTGATTCCCGTGAAATTTCTTCGAAATTCGTTCAATTACCTATCTTATTGAATAAATTTTTAAAGGCTTTCCTATCATGGTAAGCGGATATATTAAGGCAGATAGTTTAAATTTGCCATGAATTGATTGCTTTCCGGTGGCTAATTTCTTCTTTAAATAATAGTAACTTCTGCTATGCTGAATTTAGAAATGTGAAGACCTCTATGTAAGTAATATACTCAGTATTACTCAGGATACACTATAATAGTAATAGTAGGTATTTATAAAGTCCAAAAGTAATATTGAATGTTATATAAAATAATAGGATTTTGAGGTTCTGTCTTTTTAACAAATTGTTTCATTCCTTTTCAGTTGCTCAGCAGGCAGTCATATTGGAGACGATGCTGTGGGATATGTACAACTTCGACGAGATGCAAAATTGTGCACAGTTACGTGCAAAATTTGCCCGGAGTATAAAATTTGTAGTAAACCATATTCAGCCACTATGGTTGTGGATAAAGAAAACGGTGTAATAGTGAGTGCCGAGTGTCATGATTGTGCTGTTTCTCAAGGAGGTTGCAAACATGCTGTGGCATTCATCATGTGAAAAGGAATGAAATAAAAAACAATTAAAAATGTTCAGTTGTTGAAACACCAGTCAGATTTCTACAAAGATTATGTATAATGTGTTCAATGCACCAACTGTGCTTGAAATAAAAGGATGCTGACTGTGAGAATTTCTTGGTAAAGCCAGCTCCTTTATTATTAAAAGTACCTAAATGGATATCACAGACACAATATACTAGTGCTGGATCCCGACGGGCTAGTTGAAGCCACATTTTCCGCATCGTTTTTATACATGGAACGTGAATACATAGATTTTAGGTGTTTTAATAGTAGTATTTTCACACTACGGCACCACAAAACATTTATAAAATGTAAAATCCATCTTATTAACTCAAAACTACGAAATAACTTTCTATTACATACAACTTCGACAATGTTTGCCAACAAGTGACGTTACAGCGGGCGTTTGAGAGGTTTCCACGTTTTGGCGCGAAATTTGGAATGGAATTTTAATTAACTTATTTTCAAGGTATTATTTGTATTAAAAAAATAATAACAACTAGTTTGGGCCCTATTTAGTACTTATGCATGAAATTAAATTCAATAAAATTCATTTATTTCTGTAAGTAGGCTAAGAACTAGCACTTTTACACGTCCCAACATATAAATTAACCCTACCACCGCTTCGGATGGTTTCCCACTGCACGGCACTTTCCCAAAAACAGTCCACATCCCTATTAAACCCTAATAGACGCGAGGTGTGTGTCGGGCGGGGCTTAAATTTGTATTTGAAGTCCAAGCTAAAGAGATCTGTTTAAGCAAACCAAAGTAAAATGGATCATTTTACGAAAATTGCAAAGAAAAGAGATTGAACTGGAAAATAAATCTTCAAGCAGTTTGATATTGGAACAGCTAAAAATTGAAGACCCGTTGACTTAAAGCACATTGCAGAGAGTCTACAGCAAGATGAACTGAAAACACTGTAAAATAAACTATGTAAGGGGACTAAACTAAATTCAGGTTGTGAGTAACCGCTTGACCTGGAAATCTAAGAGCATTGCAAGCCTATGTTTAGTCGTAGTAGTAGTATTGTTTCTTCGCTTTAACGGTTGTTGAACAGTAGACATTGAAGTAATACACTTTTTTATAGATTATTTCACAATTTATTTTGGTTTAAAAATATTGTAGAGAAGATGGTTGGAAAATGCTACCAGCTTGGGATCCTGTTTTAGCCAAGACTCAAGCTCGACCCCGCATTTTGTGTAACCGTAACCTAATGTATTTGAGTGATGGTAGTTTAATTTTTTTTTCAAAACTTTGTAAAGTCAACTAACACCTTAGTCTACCTGTGACCACGGAAGCTGAAAAGGGTCCGAAATGTCAAGTTAAAATAAAATGTAAATAAATCAAAAAATAATTCGTAAAAAAGTGTATTTTTTCAAACGCAGACAAGGCAAGCAATGAAATTAAATATATTTATTTGCGCAAAACATGGAATTTCAAAGTTTTTCTAGTAGAATGTACACATGTTTTACCTTATCATAGGGCATAATTAATTAGTTAGGTACCTACTATTTATTATTATTATTATTATTAAATGACAAGTGATGAGAAGAAACGCCGGAATTAATACAGTCACCACTTAGCTGCTGTTCAAAAAGTTATTATTAGGTACATCAGTTTGGTGCAGCCAGAACCAAGGTAGTCTTGCACTTCATAATAATCCTTTGACATTTAAGTAATTTTGACGTGCTTACACGAGTATTAGCAAACGCGTCTAGTGTTTTGTTGGTGTCAGTGTTGTGTTCCAGGTGCATCTTCTGTGTCACGTTGTGAAATGTATTGTAAGTACTGCCTATTTAGTAATCTGTGGTTCTGCGACTTCCAGCTCTAGTTTAATCAAGTGGTTACAGTTGGATGTATTGCGGTTCATGCGCTGGTGTCGTTTAGTGGAAATTTAAAGCAAAATAATTCTCTTTTTTTAGCTTTAGTCATGGATTTCCGCAAAGTAACGCCTGATTCCATCATCTTTATAAACAGGCAGTTTTTGAGGTAAAACTGATGATGATGATGATGATGACAATACACAGACAGCAACAAAGCAATAAAAGTGACAATCTAATTTGAACAGGTTAATTTGACACTGACCAGTTGTTTTACGATCGGAATCGTTAACTTGGTATTTTAACGATCTGCTGAAACATTTCAGAGGTAATTTATGGGGACTCACAACAGCAGAGCCGTTAAGTATAAATAAAATTAATATCAGACGACGACTGTAGGACGTATTTCGCCATGGAATGAGGATATCTATGTTTTATAACAAAACTAGCTGACCCGGCGAACTTCGTACCGCCTTAGCGTTGCAATGATTGAACAATGTCATCGAATGACATTGACTTTAGTTACGCGCGTTTTTTAAAATATGCAAAATTAAATTTATATTTTTCAATATTTCTGAGAGATTTTCTTTTTTTTCCGTAAGAACCTTCTCCTAATAATAACAAATACAACAAAAAAAGAATTAGTGAAATCGGTCCAGCCATTCACGTGTGGTGCCGTGACCAAGGAAAACGGGTTTCATTTTTATATATATAATAATAACAAAATATAAAAAAACCCCGACATGAGCCAGGAAAACAGCTGGTGAGCTTCAACGGCTGGACCGATTTTGACACGTAGCTAAGAACTACCGTAATTAGATTATCTTTCGAATAAAAAACCGCACTGAAATCGGTCCTGCCGTTCGGTAGCTACAATGACACAGACAGACACACACAAACTGAGAAGGGGCCAAACCTATAACACCCTCTTTTTCGTAGGGGGTTAAAAAGTACGAATGAGAAATAAGAGTTCTTCAAACAAAAGCTTTACGCTATGGAATGTCATTTCTATACCCATAAAGTATACCTGATCAAGATCCTACGTCTTACGCTGGATGTATGAGAAAGCGTAGTTTTATTTATTTACTCATATTTGAGCTTTATGTAAGTGTGTCAATGTGAAATTAAATAATAAATCAATAAATAATAAATAAATATTTCACAACAATCACACCAATTCTCTAGTCCCAAATTAAGCTACGAGGCTTGTGTTATGGATACTAGACAACGGATAAACATAGTTAGAAGTCTGACACGAAGACCACTGCACCAATCGGTCGTCAAATTGGTGGACTAAATGCCTCAAGGGGTTCTTTATCAATCAACCACGTGGGAAATTTAAATTGCCTTAGAAATCTTTAACGCGCTACATACGAACCTGGAAATTCAAATATCAAAAACCTCACACATTTTCCAAGTCTTATACATACTTCAGGTGTATGGTGTTTTTTTTTAAAATAGATGGAGCAATTCAAAAGGAAGGTTTAATAACATTCTTAATATATTACATGACCAAATTCCACGCGGGTGAGACCGCTGACGCGAAACTAGTGATTATATAAATAGGTAAATAACATTCTTGTAGGTATGAATTAAATATTATAGAATACAATTATGGTTGTTTTCCTTAGTTAACAGTGATTTGTTCTTTTTTATCTCCTCGCTTAAGAGGTAGCTCTTTGTATTTCGGCTCGTTTACTTAATTTGTAAAAGTTGTGATAACCTATAAGCAGTTCAATTTACATAAGCTCGTGTAATGTATTATGTGGTTGGTTAAATAAAATAAAATATGCTGTGTGAAGTTAGCCTATACTACTAATAACACTTTTATGTATTTATATTAAAACCGCGTTCATAATAACCTAACTACGACGCATAAGCGGCGGTCCCGCAAATATTTTGTGTTAGATAAACACATTTCGTTATAATTCTGGGCAAAACATCGGCGATGCTCAGCTGCCGGAATACAGGGTGTCTTCCAATTTATTAGGTCGAATCAATAATCTATTTTTTTTTTCATAACGGGGATTTATGCAGTAAAGGACGGGTTTTCGGCTATTACCTACGCTGACCTTGTTGCAACTAGGAATGACCTAAAATAAGTTATTACAAATGGAATGGCAGTTTGTATAATAAGCACCCATGAGGTTAGAATAACAACAATTCTTGCAAATGCATTGATTTTTAAGTTTAACTAACTATCAAAAAACAAACAAACGAAAGCAAAATTTAAACAACTTAATAAATCAATTTAGCCGTTTGTGTTCTACTGGGCCCCAGTTCCGCTTTAACGCAATCGTAAGGATACCGTAAGTAATCGAATTGACCGTTTTTGATATTTTGTCTTTTGACAAATAGGCTTGATGACACCTATCTTAAATATTTTCAGGACCATGACGTTTAAAAAACGTAACCCCCATTAAGTTAATACCAACAGTATATTTTCAATAAGCTGTAGAAACCAATTTTTAAACACACAAAATTCAATGAATATTCGGTCAATTGACTCTGATTTCTGATACATTACCGTGACGTCACGATATTGTATTCCCATAAAAAAAAATGGCAGATAATAAAGAGTATGTCAACGATTGGTGGTGTCATCTATTGCCTAAAGATTGCCTGATTTTGACACTTCTAGTTACTAGAACTGTCAAAATTAGGCGATCAATTAAGATTTCGATTGGATTGCATAACCGGAATTGGGTCCTTTTGACATGTTCTATCGGTTGATCTTAAGAAACGCCACATCACTCAAAAGTGAATCAAACGCATTTCATATATATAGCGCGTAAAACATTTTTGATGTGGTGGTTATTAAACATTAAATCCAAACAGCATTACCGCAAGATCGCCTTCAAATTCTGTTTATGTGAACACTCCTTTGAAATAAATATTTTTAGTAGGTATATGACTGATCGTTTTCAGTAACAATTTCTGAAGATTATAGGAATTCGGCACGTCGTTGTTTTTCTTTTTTTTAGTTATTACAAAAAAATATGTCCTTTTATAGAATAGTCGCAGATTTTTCTTGCTGTACATTTAATTTTGTATATCTATCAGAACTAAGCTGTAATAAATAACATAAAATAGAAACAAAGGACTTACATGTATCTTATTTATATATACAACAACACCACATACATTGATCTGACTCTGTGGTAAGTAGCTTAAGCACTTGTGTTACAGATATCAGAATCAACAGTGGTATTACAAATAAACTTAAATAAATACATATTACACCCAGACCAGCACAAACAGACATGTTCATGCACACAAATGTTTGTAAAGTGCGGGGATCGAACTCGCGAGCTCTTGGTTAATAGTCAACTTCTTAACCATTACACCAAAGTGGTCGTCAGTTATGTGGGACGTGCACAAAAAGATTGTGTTATATGCACATTTTCTACAATAATCTACACTTTACACTCAATCAATCTGACACGAGTCCTCTAATTTTATATTTAAATGCACGCAGCGCACGTAAATAGGTTATTTTCGATGATTTATTTATTTACTTGCAAATGCAATATTGTAGCAATAGTAAATTACTCAGTCGCTTATTAATGAAACGTTTTAATTGTAACGACGTTCCTTTGAGTATTTCTCATAATTCGCACGTCATACTAATTTGGCAACCTATTCGTACAGCCGACGGCAAAAATACGTGTAAACTTTTAATGAATGTAACAGCATTATTCCATTGAGATAAGAACCAATTTGTGTTACTAGTGTGTACATTATTTTAAGGTTGAATGTACAGTAATAAATAAATAGCCCTCCAGCAATAATAACGTCATTAAACGGGTAATATAGTGGCAATAGTTTGTAACAGTCGTACCCGAAATAAGTCATGAGAAAATCTATGAAACAAGCAGTCTATTTTTTATTTTATTTGGTGATAGGTTTGCTCTTGACCAAAGACTAAGCCCGACGAGGCTAAGACTGAGTCTACGATGGAGCGAGCTCACCTAGAAGATGCCTGTTCACTCTAGCTTTAAAGATTTCTAGGTTGTAATTGCAGGGAAACGCTGACGCAGGTAGTGAATTCCACTCTTTTGCAGTGCGCACAATCTATATAATCAATGAAAAATGCAAGAAAAGGTGTCGCCCTCGAACAATTTTGAGTTGAAATTCCAGTTAGTTAATGTTATTTCTAAGTTTTTCTAAGATACTTTACCCTAAGACAGGATTTTTTAGGCTTTTCTAAAGTCAGGGATCTCTTGACAGAGAATTTGCCCTATTTACGTGATATGTAATCAATAAGAATCACTATTTTTTGGGTATTTTTAATTAACTATTTTAAACAACTAAAATAATTACGTTCAGGGCTAATTATTGAAGTACGACTATTTTGATTGGGGTTGCAAAGCTCTTTATTAATCTACCTGTTGACTTCATGCTCAAAAGCACTTTCTGCCAGTCAAACCTTTAGTTCATGCAGAGAAATAGACCAATTGGGTACAGTAAATATTTTATCATTTTATTATAAATTTGAGCATCTTTTTTTTTCAGTAACGCAACGATTCATAGGTCACCCTGTATAAGTGTATTACATCGACCGCGTAATATTTTGCGCTGCGCACGCGGCGACTTTAAATCTGGAAACTGGAACAGATACGCTAGATACTGGATTCTGGAGTACAGTCAGCAACGACGAAGAATATTTCCAGTAAAAACTAAATTTCCAGTTATCCAAATGGGGGTACCTATTTGAGCCAGGAAAACCGTTGGTAAGCCTCAACGGCTGGAGGGATTTTGAGCGGCTCTAGCTAAGAACCACTATGATTAAATTATTTTATTAAAAAACCGACTTGAAATCGGTTTATCCGTTCAGGAGCTACGATGTCACAGACAAACACAAACAAAAACACAGAATATACAGGGTGTCCCAGGAAACCTGTACCAGCGAAGGTCTGGAGTTAGGGGACACTAATACCAAACGTTTGACCCTTATGTATGTTACGCGATATTTAACAGTTCTCGAGATATGATTTTTTTGTTTATCTAAATTTTTGGGCGATTTTGTGCAATTTTGTGTTTTTCGGTGTTTCTTTTAGTTTTTTTTTATTGAATATTTTAGATGGAGTCTGTGCTCATCAGTACGAATAAAAAAAACCACTCAAATTTCAAATTCTAGCAGGATTTAAATTTCACACTTGATTTCAAATTCAAGAAAAGATTTTTTTGAATAAAGATAAATATAGTGTCAAACGGTAGGTATTAGAGTCTTAGGACCCTAGACTTTCGTGGTACAGGTTTCCTGGGACACCCTGTATATTTGTGTTTTTGACACCCACAAACAGACATAGGGGTCAAACTTAGAATACCTCTTTCTCATCGCGGGTTAAAAACCAAAGTGTCAAGGCTTTTTAAGTCATCTGTACAGTAGACATCAATTTGCTAACGCGGGTTAAGCAATAACAAGCATTTTAGCGCGGTCCACCTCTATTTTGATTTCAGTTATTGCTAGTTCTAATAGTGTTTCAGCAAAGAAACTTGAACTAGTTCGGTGTGGATTTGTCACGTCACTTAAATTTCGAGTGATCTGAATAGAGGCTTGGACCAAAGTGAATACACTCTGTTCCACTATTTGTCTATTTTTTTAACCCGCGTTAGCAAATTTATGTCTACTGCGCAGATGACTCAAAAAGCCTTATCAGTTGTGTTTTTTATGATTATTGAAACTAGTTTCCGCCAGCGACTTTGTTCGGGCGGACTTAAGTTTTTGATTTCGAGTTACATATAAAATTGCATTATTGTATTAATCTCATGAGGGTTTAATTTAAAAAATCCTTTTGTAGGGAATGCATTCGTCGTAAAAGCTATATGCATGAAAATTTTCTGCCCGATCGGTTCAAAATTGAAATAGTTTTTAGTTTTTCAAACAGCCCGATCTGCCCAGAGGGTGGGTCACTTTGACTTTTATACCTACACTTAGATTACTACTTTAGTCTTTGTATTAAATTAGATGTCTCCTAAAAATGTTGTAAAATGTTACAACAATTGAAACATCGAGAAACTGACAGAGAGCAATTGATTTCAAAGTAGGCACAAAGAGTTGGTGCCATTAAAAAATGTATTCCAAAAGCACGTGTCATACTTTTAAAAGTGTCAAATGGCTTGTGTAAATGACATCCACATTAACGACATATTATTTAGATACACAGTTTTTTTTACATTTTTTGCAGACTGTACCCGCTTTTAATGACACGTTTCCCGTATTCCTGGCTCAGGCTCTTGATAACATGACGATAATCTGTTAAAATGTCCGGTGTGTTTGTGAAATACATTATTCAGATGAATTCTAGTGTTAGAGCGATTTGTCTAAACAGTTTTTTTGCTGACACTACTTATTAAACGATCCGTTAGGCAATTTGCCTTGAGGTAGTCTAGCATTGTTTTCAATATGACAACGTATTTTTACTCGGAACGATGACGATATTTCCTAATATTTATTTAGAAGTTTAATATGTTAGACGCTCATTGAGCGTCTGTGTTCACAGGTAGACTAACGTGTTAGTTGTCATTACATAGTTTTAAAAAAATCATAAACTACCATCACTCAAAAATAAACAAATATACTGCCTAACAATTATATATACTACACTGTGATCGGGCTGAAAAGGTTCAGGTTAAAACCAAATGTAAATAAATCACGAAATAATCCGTAAAAAGTGTCTCATTTCAATGTTTGGTAGTAGCTTTAAAACCTAGTATTGTCGTTGACAAAAGGGAAAAATGACTAATTGCACCAAGCTGCCTTTTTCAGTAGTGAGTGAGCAATAGGGTTTTTTGAAATAAACCTCCTTTTTGATAAATATATTTTATTTGAATATGGTATTCAACTAGAAACTAAAACCGTACGATTCAAAGTCACGGGCGGACTGTAATACTAAAACATAGGTACCTATGAATGACTCACATAAAATATAGGTTGACATTAATCGCAATCATTTAAAGTCACACCTTTGCCTTACACGAAGGATTCCAACCTGTCCTCGTCGTAAATAACCATTCGATGCGCCAGCGCATATCGCCAAGATTCCCGAGAAATGAGACTAATTTAATCTGCGGAACCTTCACAAGTAGGTATGGCAATGAAAAGTACAGGTATATGTTAAGTACACACGACAGCGGGTGTAGGTAATCATTGACACATAGAATCTTCTTGTTTAACCATAAAAATGTCAAGCATAATGAGCTTGTCATCAATGCAGACCTTCAGGAATTAAATTTTACTTTAGAAAAACTATGCTAGAAATGCACGCTCTATCAAGTCTACTATTATTGTTTCAAATTTAAAATGAATCGTATTAATAAATTTTATCACTCTCCCATCATGCAAAGTATGTCTGATTGACCGATAAATTAAATCATTGTTTACTCATAAACTTTCGGAAGTCCTCCCACCTTACACCAACGTTAGAATATTGGTCACATTTCTTACATTTTACAATATTATGAGTACAGAAACATTTCTAACAAGCCGCTACATAAAATACGTTCCGTTTAACGACGCAATGAAATTATTTGAACGTCCGTTAGAGTGAGATTACCTAGCCTTTGATCTGGCGTCAGCGAACAGTTAAATTGTGTTAACTCCTGACGTTGGTTTAAGAAAATGAGTCGTAACAGATTGTTCTGTACGATTAAGTAGAGAAATAGGCACCAGTGAAAATTACCAAGCCGAAATCCGTCTAAGGTGGCCAAACTTTAGGAATATTAGTTACGTATAATGTATAAGATCGTGCACGATGATTTCTCAATCAACTTGAAATTGAATTACAGCTTGATCCGAAAACACTTGGTTAAAGAGGTCAAATTGGTTATTGGAGGTTAAATTGGTCTTGTTTAGATTACCTCTTTAACCAAGTGTCTAGAAGAAAGTAGACTCATGTAACATTATAAGCGAGAAGCCACTTTAGTCAACATCCAAGCTCTCTTGGAGTAACGAGAAAAATCGCAAGGTTTTGGTTTTTTCTATTTGATATTGATGATTTACCTACTCTTGACAAGGGTAAATATGAAATTGAGTGGACTCTATAGCAAGTGCCGCAGGATTCACCCATGAAAGTAATCAGAATTCTTGTTGAATACCTAGGTACAGGGTTACCATACCTGCCACTTATCTACTAACAATGTTTAAGTGGTAGTATGCTTTTAAAAGACATGAATATATGTTATGCAGTAAAATTTAACACGGCAAAGAAGCATACATAGTATTAGGTGGTTAAGTATTTTAAAGAGAAGTTAGGTGGTAATGTAGTAAACAACTACATCGTGATAATTCTAATTTAACCTCTAACTTGCACTTTGCGCTATTACCCAAGCATTTCTATACATTTTAACAGTAATTTATGTCATAAACGAACCTTCAGCAATGGCGACAATGTAACAGCAATAATTCATACCGTCTTTCAATGTACTCCTTTGAAGTTCGCGAAATTGGGTGAGCTCGTAAACAATTTCATAATTTACTCTTCCTTATGTTTTAGAAGCAAATTGTCCATGGACCACTAACTCATACGTAGTTTAAAGTGGTGGATCAAACCTTGAAACAAATGGCATCAGCTGATGTTAAAGATTGTTACTGGAAATTTATTTTATGGAACCAAACTTCGTTAGCTGTGGTATTAAAGTTTAGACTTTTGACAGCATTGTTTGGGGCTAGGTAATTGTTGTGTTTGTCTAAAACAGAAAAAAAAACAAAAGTGTGGAAATTACATCAATTTCAAACCACAATATTATAAATATGTCTCTAAGCTTAAAATCTAGAAAACAGTTGGTGCACAATCCATTTTTTTTTTTCTCAAAAAGAATCGCATCATTATGAGCTTACAAATCCGTGCCACCGTAAGCTGGTTTTATCTTAAATATGCATTTTATTATCATTTCTATCTAAAACACACGATCTCTCAAACGTGAAACATAGAGCAGACGTTTGACGACCGACTTACGAAATACGAAGTATTGACTGCAAAAATACAAAATATTTGGCTCCGACACCTAAAATAAAAACATTAATAAATTCTATATTATGTACCTACAATAAAATGACCGCACGGTTACGAGATCTTGAAATAAACTCGTGTGAAAAATATATTTCTCTACACTTCCAGCAGTTCTTATAACTTTGGCTTAAGAGTCAGTTTTGCATGTTTAAGAGATCATCTCTTTAGATAGTATACCTTGTAATAATGCTTTACGCATATATTTTATACGATAGTGTTTTAGGTATGTCAAAACTAATTAATATACAGTCCTTGGATATAATTTTGAACGGAACTGTCTAGTTATTTTTATGAAATTCTTAGCAGTCTCCCACTTTTCATAATTATGTAAGTGTAACCCGAACTGTTGAATCTAGATATATCGCAAATTCTATCATTTCATGCTAGGTCGAGTCGTGTGAAATGGAAGTTTTGTTTAACATTTAACTCGAAGATTGAACCGACAGTTTCGCCTTTTTTATGAAATACCTTCATTCGAGTGATATTTTTTTGTCTTAAGTACTCAACACAAACTTTACAACAACAAAACACACGCAAAATACTTTTTAAAACGGTTTGAAGTCTTCAATCGTTAGACCGTAGATCAAACGTTTTATTACGAATCGCCGTAGCACAATAACGATTGTTCGTAGCATTTTCGTAGCAAACAATAAGCCACACAGAAATCCTCGCTGATCACTGCCTACATTCCAATTTTGTATTTCTCGTTCTTTATGTAATCGCTTAACTGAATTAAATTAAAAAAAAAATTGTGTAGTGTAAAATCCTGGCTGGAAAAAAAGAACTTCGTACTCGCGCCATTTTGCTTTTTAAAACACCAACCGTAATCGAAATTTGAATTTTACCGAACACAGTAAACACTTCACTTGTCACTTTTTTTTAAATCCGAACGCAGGCACCACCCAGCCTCAGTTTGTGACTGGCGGGAATGAACTAGGACGCGGTGCGGTCCCGCACGGTTACACTTATTTATACATATCAAAATAATTATACATTTATTTCAAACATTTTGCAGCAAGAATTTTACGTCACAATACAAAGGCAGTATGGATTATTCCTTTGTCCTGTCTGAGGAGAAGTGTTTAAATAGCCTGTCAAGTTGATAAGTTTTGCGGATTCCGCGGTATTTTTATAATTGTTTGTATAAGAAATAAGAACTGGGATAAAAGCTCTTAAATTAATGGGCAATGCCCTTTTTATGAGCTTTAACCTGCCAAATACAAAACATACATTAGATTTCATCTAATTGGACGATTTCTTTTGTCCTACGATAAAATTCAAATTATCATTACAATTCTTTTTTAATTGAGCTCCTTCAAAATACTGTTCGTGAATACGTTTCGTGAAAATGTGTGAACAATTCTAAACATGTTAATAATTTAAGTCATAAATGTGACTTATGACGTGTTTTTCTGTACATTTTCTCTTTCCTAACAAGTAGCTTGAATTCCTATGCCCTTTAAAATGGCGTTAAGTTAGATTTTCAGCCAGTGCGTTCGCACGCACCGTTAAGCTTGTAAGTGTGAGAGGGATGTCTACATCTGAAACTACGAAGCCATAGGGAAACTGAGCAAGACGCGTAATGAGACACTTTTTAAGAACAACCTTTCATCATTCGCTTTCCCTTTTGTAACCACACGTTCCACATTTTAGGCTTCATAAAGTTAGTCACTCATTTATGGGTAGATGTATATCATTTTTTTAATAAATTACCTGAAAATTTAATTTCATTGTTTTAAAGAAATGTAAAACAGTTGTAAAAGATGTATTAATGTCGAAAAGATATTATACAATTGATGATTATAGAAATGATAAAGATATATCAATGTTTGAATGTAAACAATTACAATTATTGTAAATCAAATTTGAAAAGAGGCAATGATAATAGTGACTGAGTTTCTTGCGCCGTTTCGTCTCAGCACTGGCCCAAATTGTCCCGAAGCGGTGGTAGGGGTTAATTTATATGTTGGGACGTGGAAAAGTGCTACTTGTTAGTCCATTTACAAAAAATAAATTGATTTTGATTTTATTGATTTAACATTATGGTTGAGTAAGGCTTCCTGTACATGACGCCGGGACCGCACCGGTGCCGGACCTTAGCCGCATGTTTACAAAGGCGGCCCAATGAGTATGCGGTGTCAGTCCGGCTTTTCAGTGGAATATTTACTATATGTATTCGCGCGGTTTCAGTCCAGCATCGGCGCGGCTCCGTGACCATGTATAGGAAGCCTGATAGAGAGAAGCACGAAGAAATTAAGTAACTAGTCCGTTTAGTGTTCCTCTCCACACTACAGAACATCGAGGTAAGTCCTGCGACATATTTTTATCTTTCTTTCTAACAACAAAAACATAAACTTAAAAAAACCTGAATGAGTCAGGGAAACGGCTTCAACTGCTGGAATGATTTGGATTTGCTTAGATTCACCATGATCACCAGAAGGGTCACCAAAAGTTAATCAAACCAATAATTTGCAAAAAGCTGTAGAAACCAATTTTTAATTCCACAAAATTTAATAAATATTCAGTCAATTGACTCCGATTTCTGATATCCTGACATAACGTCACGTTAAAGGATTTCCATACAAAATCTATGAAGGCAGATCATTTTGACAGATGACAAAGAGTGTGTCAACGATTGATCAAGCATATTATCCTAAAAAACATTATCTGTCCCCATCCTAAGTCTCAATCTTGTGTGTCACACCTAAATCATTTCGACATCTGTCCCACAAACATCATCGCTCTCTTTAATTTAATAATTAATAAGGAAACCGTTCTCATCTCCTCAGTTCCAGATTCCAGGTCATGCATCACACAGCTGGTATTTAATACGCAAGTAAACGACGATTAATAAAGTTGGTTATTTCCAGAAGTCTGAATACGGGTGCACGCCATTTTGGACTTCGTGTGTTGTTAATTTAAATGTCACGTTTGTATAAACATTGTCTGTTGCTGTCAAGGAAATCAATATCCTGTTTTGATGACTATAAAATACAGCATCAGGCAAAGTCTTGCAACATTACTTCGAGTGTATAAATATGCAGGCACAAGGCAACATCGTTTAGCTACCACAAATAATTAGTACAGTGACCAAGCTTGTCTAAAATATATCCTATTAATTTGAAATCGGATCTTCAATCGGACCCGGCAAATGTTGTTTTGCTTTATAAATTATTTTTCTTATCACTAAGGGGTATGTTAAATAAATGTTGGCCGATTCTCAGACCTACTCAATATGCTCACAAAATTTCATGAGAATCGGTCAAGCCGTTTCGGAGGAGTACGGGAACGAACATTGTGGCACGAGAATTTTTTATATAAACTAGCTGACCCGGCAACCGTTGTTTTGCCATTTAATTTTTTTTTATCACTTAGAGGTATGAAAAATAGATGTTGGCCGATTCTCAGACCTACTCAATATGCTCACAAAATTTCATGAGAATCGGTCAAGCCGTTTCGGAGGAGTACGGGAACGAACATTGTGGCACGAGAATTTTTTATATAAATATATATAGATTACAGGTGATGTAAACTTATCAGTCTCTTCATATTTAGACGAAGCCCAAACACCGTCAAATTTATAAGTGGTATGCAGGTTTTTTTTTAACTCCAAGTCACTTTTACGTAAACAAAGCGAAAATAAATGGCTGTGTGTTGTTAGTTTTTAATTAGGTACTTACAATGATTGAGCTTTGTTTGCCAGCAGTGAACAAAGGGCATCGACTATCAAGAAAAAACCTTCAGTGTATCTGTAACCTATCGAAATGCAGAAAGAAAAATGAATTATCGCGACTATTTTCTTATTCACTTATAGGTACCATAAAGGGTGACTAGTAAGTAGTAGCGAAGCCGTTAGTGAGTGAAATTCAAGGGTTATTTTGACAGATATCATGAGACTTGCCATCATTCATCACCAAAAGACAAAATATTTCGTGCTATGTAAATCTATATCTGTAAATAAACCCAAAAGAGGCACTTTTATATTTTGTGCCCTGTCCACTGTTACTGGAAGTTACTGATGACAAGGTATTTAGGTGACTACCTCGTTGATGTAGTGGAAAAGTTTCTGCCTTAATGAATCCCAGGTCGAGCCAAAATTGTTTCTGAGATTTTCTGTTATGAATTTCTTTAAGAACAGCTCGGAGTCAGAAAGCTGGCAGTGTTACACCCCCGTGCCTCGGTGCGCACGTTAAGCTGTTAGTCCTGCACCTGATCTCTCTCTGGTCATGTGGATTGCCGTCCCACCGAACTTTGGGAGTAAAGGAGCAGTGAGTGCACCTGTGTGTTGCGCTCACACTGGTGCACTATACAATCTCCTGCGCAGTTGGCTGATCTCTGTTGAGATTGGCCGCCGTGATCGACATCGGCTAGGATTATTATTATTATTACTATAATTTAAAAAAATGTGGTTTAATGTTATCGGTTAATCGATATTAAGATTTGATTGTCCATTAATAAGCTGGATTCGCATTCGGCGCTAGTGAGTCACTTTGGAATCTTCGTAGGAATGTCGCACTTTTTCCCACAATCTGAAACATTGCCAAATGTAATTTGACATTTTATTATATTAGATTGCGGAGATGCGTATAGACCCAATTGCAAGATGTAAAGGCGGGCTCACATAAAGGCGCTTACTTATTTGTAGATTTCTAGCAGTACTTTTCAGTACATATGAATAAATAATCACACATCAATCACACCAATTCTCTAGTCCCAAATTAAGCTACGGGGCTTGTGTTATGGGTACACACCCAGACCAGTACAAACACACATTTCCATGCACACATATGCTTGTACTGTGCGGGATCGAACCCGCGACCCGTAATCTTAGAAGTCCGACATGTAGACCACTGCACCAAACGGTCATCAGTAAATATTGCCACAGATTACTAAATAGTTACTACGTAACAGATAAACCACTCCATAGAGAAATTTCAATACCTACAGCGTTAATAGACTACTTTTTCTGCCGCGTACAAAAATGCACCTACATCTTTGAGTATAAAGTCACTGAAGAAACTAAAGAAGAAAATAAAGTCACAAGAAGTGTTCACTCTCTAGCCGACAATGCGATCGGACGTGTCCACTTCATTAATTTTAAAAAGCAAAATTAACAATAATCTGCAAAGTTGTGACCTTGATAAACATCACGCTGAATTCGTGTCATCTGACTTTTTGTGCTCGACAATGTTTAGTGCGATTAACTGAGGACATTAATAATGGAAAGTAGTCCCTTCAACCGAAGTAGCCGAACTCCCCGGAGCCCGCCGCCCTCGCCCGCGCCCGCGCTGCCCTCGCCCGCTCCTCCGCCGCCCGTCCCGCAGAAGAATGAGCCCATACAAGTTGTGCCTACAGCCGAGATCCAGAACTGGATGAGGACCATCGAGCAGTGCCTAAATGAGGTGTGTACTATCGCTGCCGAAGGAAAACTGAACTCGGACCAAAAAGTGAGAATTCACAATTTGTGCAGGAAAGTGAGCCATGGGACCTCACAGCTAGCAGTGGAGTACCAATCCATTAAGCAGAAGGCTATTCAAGCTCACACGTTAAATGATGCCCTTCAAGAAAAATGCAACCTTTCGCAAAAACTTGACAACCTCAAAGTAAGTGTTGAAGCAACTCTAAGGCCTGCCCAGAACACAGTTTCTTTTGCCGACATGGTGAAAAATAGCTCTAAAGACTTTATTCAACCCAGCACCATAAATTCCGTAGCTATATATCCAAATGACAAGGGAAAGACAAGCGAGGAGACCAAAACTCTGGTTCAAAAAATCATCCGACCTAATGAAATGAAGCTGCACGTGAGAGGACTGCGTAAAACGAAAAATGGAGGCGTAATCATAAGCACAGATACCAAAGACGATATCGAGAAGCTGAAGCAATCATCGCAACTGAAGACCTCGGGTTTCACTGTAGACGAGCCTCATAAACGCCAGCCCAGAATCGCCATCATTGGAGTGCCCACTTCAATGCAAGAGACTGAAGTCTTCAGCTGCATTTATCAACAAAATCTTGCTGAAAAACTTAAAGATACGATTACTCTCGAGTCGTTTTTGTCATGTATCAAGCTTAGCCACAAATCAGGGAAAAAAGATGCCGAGACTTGCAATTACATCGTCCAAGTCCCCGCTCAAATTCGAAAAGTCCTTGTAAATAATGATAGGGTTTTTGTCAACTGGTCGTCGTGCCCTGTGAGAGATTTCACCTTGGTGACACGGTGTTTTAAATGCCAGCAATACGGTCATGCGGCAAAAACATGTCGAGAAGATACCATCACTTGTGGCCACTGCGGTGAAGTGGGCCACGCCATGAGGGATTGTGCGCAGAAAACCGAGCCGTCTAAGTGCGCTACATGCGTGCGCTTCCGTAAGCCAAGCTCACACAAAACAGGAGATAAAGAATGTCCCGCCAGAAGAGCTGCCGAAAACCGATACATTAACTCTATCGATTATGAAGGCACCTTTCCGTAGAATCCCAGTTTTTTGAGCATTTTTGTTAATCACTTGGTGTTATAGTAATTATGTAATAGCGTTTAATTTACTTTTTAAGCAATATGATTTGACCTAACATTGTCCTACTTACCCATACATGTTAGTGCTAATTTGGCAAAGTAATATGTTACTAACACTAATCATTAATTTGAATACACGCAGAAAATAATATAAACGTGATGCATACAATAATATATTTAGCCTAGATACGTAAGAAAACTGCTGACGCTGTTGACTTGAGTTGCAAAGTGCTGACTTTGTAGTGACACTTATTTACTAACTTAATTTAGATCATATCTTAGTTTTATTTCGTATTAAGTATGCAGTTTCAAGCAATTGTTAATTAGCCTTATACCTATTGTAATAATAATGTGTGCTCTCTTTAGCCTGAGATACAGGTTTATATCTAACCTAGTTCAGGTAAAGAAAGTAATTAGCCTGTAAGTTCGATTCTAAGCCCAAATTAATTGTAATTTACCTGAATGAAACTAAATAAATTTTATTATTATTATTATTATTATTATTACTATTGCTTCGCAGCTGCGCGAGACCAAGTGACGTCAGACCTAGCGACAATCGAACTAGGGTTGACACAATGTTTATTGTTGAGTTCAAAAAGTGTAGGTACCTACCTACTACTAGATTTTTCATTAAGGAAACATTATTTCGATTGTAACTACTTTGTAGTGATATTTGTGTCAGAGAAGAAATAAAGATATTTGTATTTATATTATCTATCATCCTTATTTTTGTGTACATACGTAGGTACATACGTACAAACGCGCCATGCTTTTTTCTATTATTTGTGATCATAATAAAAACTATTTAAAATAAATGATTCTTTATCTACATTTCATTTTATTTTTCATATTCCTAAATTTTCTAACAAAAATACCTAGGTACTTACTATTTTCATACAATACAATAAAAAACGATCATTTCGCAAATTGGTCTTTAGTAGAATCTGTCATTTGTGGAATCTGTCGTTTGTAGATTATTAGTAGGTTCATACATACATACATTTCGAGAATCGGTAAATTTTATTGTCAACTACGTAGGTACCTGCCTACCTACCTAATCATTTCGCTAATTAATTAATTATTAGTCGACTAAACCACCACGTAATAAAGCTAACGTTTAACAAGCACAGATTACTTATTTGGTTCGTATGAAAACTAAATTGAACGTAAGCGTAACACGAATAATTATAGTGCGTCGTGAGCGCGTCCGACGGATGTTGGCAGTCAACTGAATCGGCACTGCAGCCGGTGCCGGCGAGAGTAGGCTATTACCGCGCGCAAGTACATCGAGTGAGAGAGGCCTGATATTGCAGCTAAAAATTAAAACTATGTAGGTAGACCATAAGAATACTCTAGTTTTTGAATATGTGAGTTGAAGAAGTAGCAGAAGAAACCTGCTTTTTTTACCCCCGATTAAAAAGAGGAGTGTTATAAGTTTGACTTCTATCTCTGTTTGTGTGTGTGTCTGACTGTGGTATCGTAACTCCTGAACGGATGGACCGATGTCAAAGCGGTTTTATTTTTAAAGAAAATTAAATCATGGTGTTGATTAGCTATGGCTGGTCAACATACATCCAGCTATTGAACTAGAAAGTTAGTTTTTATAACTCTATTCTTATTACACTAACAAGTTGCTACTTAATGAGCTTCACCAATAAGATTGCAAGATTAAATAAATAAAAGTCCTCCTAGCCGATTTCGACCACGGCGGCCAATCTCAACAGAGATCAGCCAACTGCGCAGGAGATATTATAGTGCACAAGTGTGAGCGCAATACACAGGTGCACTCACTGTTCCATTACTCTCAAAGTTAGGTGAGACGGCAATCCGACAAGACCGGAGAGAGATCAGGCGCAGGACCAACGGCTTAACGTGCTTAAATAAATACTAATGCACTCAACATGCAACGTCCCTTGGTCAGACAGTATTTATTTTTGTATATTCCCACTTTCAGTATATCATGCTGGAGTTAGGTAGGAAAATTGCTCATTTAGTGTACCGTGATGGTGTTACAAAATCCAGAAGGTATTCACACGCCCATGTATACTTAGCCTAACAGTTTGGCATCGAACGCCAGAATTAGACGTCGCCTAATGAGGCGAGCTTAAGGTAGAGAGTAATTGCCTCCAGTGCCGCAGACCATTTTGTAGGCCACTTGCAAATTAGCATTTGACAAAGAACTTCTAATACTTATTTTACTGGCGGATAACTAAAAAATCGGGAATGTTGGAGGGTAAATTCTAATTTGAAAATAATAGTAATAATAATAGTCCTCCTGGCCGATTTCAACAACGGCGGCCAATTTTTAGTGTTATGTATTTTCGAATATTAATCAGTTGATCATTAAAAAAATATTATTTAATTATTTTTGATTATTCAATTAATGATTGCATTACCTAAAGACACTATCTTTTGATCAGATATCGACTCTCGTAGTAAGCCTTCTGATTCCATGAACAAAATTTTGCTGAACGGTACTAATGCAGCAAAAATTTGACAAATCGCAACAAAATCCAACGTCGATCCATCACAAAAACACAAGTGGATTTATGACATATGATGATGACAGATATCCAAGAACAAGATCACACCGGTAAGTACTGGAATGAGATAGCACTGGTAAGTACTGGAATGAGATAGCACTGGTAAGTACTGGAATGGATGGTAGAACTCAAAGATAATGGAAAGGCATTACTTATCTTTGGTAGCACTAGAAAGGACGAGAGTTCGATTCCCGTCGCAAGCAAGAGATTCATTTTCTGTAACATCACTTAGACATAAAGGTCTACTCTCTTATCTCTACTCTACTGCTAACCTTAACGCTTTAAAATTCAAGGTAATAAAATTACGCCTCAAGAGTTACACCTGCTTGTAATATTAAACGTTTAGCATCATCATATAGGTCTCCCCCAAGAAATTCTATCGCATCGCATCAGTCCTGTGTCCTCGCATCCAGCAGCTTTACGTGACCTTCACCAGATCGTAAGTCCACCTTGTAGGCGGCCACACCACCCAGCGTCCGTCCACGCGTTCGCCATTCGAGTACCTTCCTGTTCCCAACTCGTGTAACCAGCAAGTCCTAATCTACCGACTATCTATCTAATTTAACTATTAACCAAGAGGACGCGGGTTCGATCCCGCACTGTACAAACATTTGTTTGCACTGTAAGAACATGTCAGTTTGTACTGGTCCGGGTGTTATAAACTAACCTTAAACCACTGTTGATTCTGATATCTGTAACACAAGTGCTTTAGCTACTTACCTCGGAGTCAGATCAATGTATGTGATGTTGTTGTATATTATTATATTATTAATCAAGAAGTTGACGTATTAACAGTATCTTCCATAGGTATAACGATACACAGAGTTTTAACAGTAATCATGATATTCAAATAACTACCAGTATTCTTAAACAATAAATATCAACACACACAAAGTAACGTCCGCGATTCGGCTACATCTATGCAAAATGTGTAATTGGTGATAAAATGTCTTCGAAAAATTCTTTGAGGTGCCAAGTAGCAGGTTGTAAATAAATCGCGTTTAGTGGGCGCAATGGACAGACTGTATTTTCGTGATTCAACATGATGATAGTGAGTCAGAGTAGGTAATCTATTTTTTGTTCATTGAGATCCGTTATGAATTTTTGCATCTTACAAAATAGTAGCATTTGTCTGGATAGTTTGAAAATGAGTAGTTCTGATAGACATAGGTTGAGATTCAAATTGTTTATAGCCTAACATGTTATCTTTCTGATATCTTTAAAACAACTTATCATACTTAATAGTTTTTTTTTTAAATAATACGATAAGGTGTTCTCACAGGCCGCCAAAAATTACAAGTAAATGTAACCTCTGTAGCCAATTATATCATTAACTAGCTGACCCCGCAGACGTTTATTTCGTAAGAACCATCCCCGTACTTTAAGGAATATCATAAAATAAGAGTTAGACAAATTGGTCTATGCATTCTTGAGTTATGCGCTTACCATCACATTTTGCAATTCATTTTTTTTTAGATAGAATAATCAAGTTCAACACAAACGCCCGAGGGATTCGCAGCAGTTCCTTCCCATTTCGCAACACTAGTTACTAGAGAGTGCATATTATTTTAGGGGTAGTGTCATATAATATTTTTACAGGCCTTTTTCAAAATAGTAGAGCCTCGTGTTAAAATATGTGAAAATTTTTCTTGAATTATGAGAAAAACACGTGCTTTTCTGATTTTTTTTAATAGTGAAATACTGAATGAAAAATGATTACAAATAGGCTTAGAGTGCGGAATATGAATATGCATAACACGAGTAACAAAGTATATAACAAACAAAATCTAATTGCACGCCGTCCATCACCGCACAAGACTGTTTGCCAGAAAAAAGTGACATTTTAGAAATGGCGGCCGGCCATGCTGCCTTTTTTATGGGAAACGGAAGTGCCGCGCTAAATGGCGCGAACGGTTACAGCGTCTTTTATAATTTTCGACCGGAAGCAAGAATGAATGATATCGAATTATTTGCGAATGTGTTTTGTGATGTAAGCTGACATTGTTACATATTACATCCCAGTTAATGACGAACTGATGAGTGGTGGAAACTGAAAATAACGATTTAAAAAACACAGCTACTAGTGCCTCACCGAATCTTTAAAAAATATCTTATTCAGTAATTCTTAGTTAAAATGTTGAACTTTGAAATAAAAACATCGCTCATACTTACAAAAAAATATACAGGGTGTAAATAAAACCTTAACGAAGCCGAATACCACATATTCTACCAATTGTTACGATCATTTTTTTCCTTTACACCATACCTGGGAAGTTAACGGTTACTGAGATATTGATGGTTAAAGTTTGAAAAAAAAATTGATGATTTTTACAGAAATGACTTCTGTCCGTTATAACTTAACTTTTTTCCAAAGAAACATGTTACAAATTTTCACTAGTTTTTTCATAAAAAGCCTCTAAATGGCACGCCCCGCAATGAACAGCGCACACTCGAACCGAACCGCGTTGCGGCGGCGTAAAGCAACACGCACCGCGGTGACTTTTCCGCGTGCGCGCTGTACATTGCGGGTTAGAATCAAATTATTTATATTGATGTCAAAAAATAAAAGTTGTTTCCCAGTCAAAATTTCTTTTTCACACGATTTGGTTTGATGTACTGAACGCGTGGTTGACGGCTTCGTTAAGGTTTTTTTTACACCCTGTATATGATCTTTTTGTACACTTGTACCTTCAAACCCGTCAAGTGAAGATATTTTTGGCAGGAAATACTCAGTTAAGCATGGCAAGATTTAACACTCGTTTCACGCAAGCCACACATGGCCGATGATTTTTTTTCTGTCAATCTGTCTGTCTGTCGATCAAGGCACGTAAACGAACAACTATCGTAACGTATTCGTAATGTTTACTATTCGTTAACTTGTCAATTTGTATGGTAAACAGTCAGTTCCTGTCATTTTGATGATATGATAATGTTCGTGCTCACCCCACAGGCGCCAAACGTTGCGTTCGAGTGGTAATCTACCGAACTTTTTACGAACGCGAACATTTGTCGATTGCATGATAATTGCCCCTCTGATGCTGGCTTACCAGTGTAGAAACTTACAAAACCCACATTTAACGCATGTGACATTATGAAAACATCGGTAGTGCCATTGAACATTTAAAAATCTTACTTTCTAAGCCCCTACTATCTAAGACGTTGTTTCAGATGTAGCCGTCCCTGTCTCTCTTACAAGCTCAATGGTGCGAGCGAACGAGGAAAAATACATACGACACGTTAGGGAGTATTGGCGTGAATATTTCTAAATGTCACCTTGTTGTGTTAAAAAAAGTGTAACCAGTATGAGAAGCTTATTCCAATGTTGAATTATCGGCGAAAGTAACGTTTATGAAGCTCTCTCACGACAACTTATTTTTCCATCAAAATTTCAAAGCCAGCTTTGAAAGGAAGGCTTTGAAATCCTTGACCAGCCTCAAATTCCAGACATCACAAATTCCACAATCACATTTTTATTCCACACTTACGGATAGCAACCGCAAACATTTATAACATATTATAAACTCGCGACACCTGCTCGCATAAAACATATAATGTTGCGTCACGAAAACGCGTGGTGTACTTATACTCTCACATAAATATCAGGGTGTATTTTTGACGGCTATCATGTTTGAACGACCCTGTCTAGCTTTAAGATTGGCAATATAATATATAATTTTAAACTCAACTTTTAACTAATGAAGAGCGTCGTTTTCGGACTCCAGAAATAGTTCAACGGATACTTGCATTCCTAGTCTATCGCATGAAGCATAATAATCCTATGACCGATAGAATAGATCTTACTAAGTACAGTAGGGCATCGATTATCCGAACTAATTGGGTGGTGGGTTTTCGGCAAACCGAATTTTTAGGTTAATCAAAATGTATGGCTGCCATACATATTTATCCACAAGTTGATTACAGCCATATTATCACACTCACTTCCAAGCAAAGTTAACTCTTCCGAAGCACTTTATCTTCTTTTCTTTTTTCTTATATAAAAATGAATTGCTGTTCGTTAGTCTCCCTAAAGGTCGAGAACGGCTGTACCGAATTTCCTTATTTTGGTCTTGAATTATTTGTGGAAGTTCAGGGAAGGTTTAAACGGTTCGTAAGTATTTTTTTTAAATGCGAAAAGACCGGGCAGTACGACTTCTGTCGTGTCCGCTAGTAAGTTCCAATTTTTTTTTAATTATGATGTTTAAAATTTCGTTATTTCGGTATATTTGGCACCCGTGATGGGCGTTTGGTTAATCAGTCCTTCGATTGGCCGACGATCCGATACTCGACGCTCTTCTGTATTAAAGTCTGCAGCAAGGAAGTACAAACTCCAATACTTAAATAGTACCATTGTCTTAAATGCAATATTAAAAGCAAAAATATCGAATATACGATGAAAACGTGGAATACGTGTTTAAGTTTTTTTGGGACACTTTTACCCTAATTTAAAAAATTCTGTAGGTATTATTTCCAAAATTACGATACTTTTAATTTTTACTGAAAGCTCATGGAATCTGAAGTACATAATGCTGCCATCTTGCGACGAGTAGTCAAACTATTAGCTTCATAAGCCTTAGTGAATATGCTTTAAGCGAGTTCTGCTATTTTTTGACTACGCGTACAAGTTTCAACATACATCAACAGATGGCGCTGATCAGAAAAAAGTTACGAGCGTGTTAGCACGGAAGTTTAGGGATTACTTTTATAACAATAAATGCGCAAAAGGGACGTCACAAAACGATGGACATTCGGCAAAATGATGACACAAATAATTAAGTTTTTTGCATTGGGTATTGACATTCATCGGACTGGATATCATACACAGGCAAATGCGTAGAAAATTGTGTTTGTTAAACACAGTCTGGGTCACACGGACATACCCATAATGTGTAGCCTTATGTCACTTGGACGGTAGAATGGTTGATAATAGTCTGGAAACGGATATATATAATCATTTTAAGGCCCTGTCATCAATGTGATCATGCTTCAACTGAAAAGTCTGTATTTTTCATCGCCTTGATATTTCTGTTAAGAAACAGGTTTAGGAAATTCTCTCGTTTTTGACTAATGTTACCTTCTAAAAACTGTCTGGTAGGTAGTCGCAGAGAGACTTTGAGGGAAGAGGCGTATGTTGAGTCGATGTACCACCGCGGCTCGCGCTGGTCACCCAGCCTACTGTCACTGCCTCTGTAACAAACAAGAATAATATGTACTTTTCATAATGCTAGCCCAACAACCATCCTAACATTACGAGTACCCCAAGTGTCAGGTAGACGTTCTATATTTGACACCATTCAGAGAGTAGGACGTCTATATACTAGCAAGATAATAAATAAATTAAATAATAAAATGTACGCATGCAGCTGATCTTGACAATGATGACGACGTGCAATTTGTCTAAGTATTTTTTAAGTGATTCATTTCATGTGGAACACTAAGATCGGTTGCCGAAAATCGTTTGTTTAATCTTGTACTTATTTTTTTCATGGAGTACCAACTCCCTATCCCTTAAATAACTATATCCTTAACCCGAAGATTGTCTGGAAGAGATCACTTTTTGCGGTAAGATTGCCTATTTTGTTTTATTGCAAACGTATAGATACAGACGTATAAAGAGTTTGTCTATCTAGATATTTAGACTATTATAGACAGATATAATAATATATCCTTGCTGACTTTGATTTTTTTTTAAGAAACAATTAAACTAATCTAATTTCCAGCTGTAGTAAGTGAAAAGCTCTGACAAGTTTAATTGCGGTGCCTAAAAATTAAAAATTAAATTATGATGTAAAGTCACAGGCTAAGCTTTCTAAAATGTTTGTTTCCTACATACGATCAGGATCTTTAAGGAGTATGACTAACTGTTAAGACAAAATAACAATAAGTATCCTTTATTTTTCATTTACCTACTTTAAAACTCTGAGTGGTAAAATAATTTTAATGTGAATATTCATTCGTATAACATGAACCGGTGTGTATGCCTATCTCTCTCTCTCTCTCTTTCTCTCTCTCTCTCTCGCTCTGTCTCTCTCGCGCGAAACGTGAGCGGAGCAGCGTAACGCAGTTTCTTGAGGTGTCACCCGGCAAACCAATTAATAAGACGTTGTCACGTCAAAACAGTTGTTTTAAACAATGATGAAGTTTTAAGCAAAAGCCGTTGTGTCGGCTAAACTTTTGTCTGTTTATAGTAAGTTATTGAATACCTAACTAGAAACTTTTTCTGTTTACCAGATATTAATACATTTTATTTACTTCCGAAATAATGTTTGGCATCACTTCCATGCGCACAAACTTGCTTAAAATTGTAATATGAAAGCCGTTTAGCTCAAATCACTCATTAAAATAAATCCGCGATAGCGAATACTATTCAAAATTCGCAAGAAAACCACAAAGAGAGGTTATAGCAAATCAAAACATTCGCTCGTCCTAAACTTTTAACAATCGGTTGCAAAATTAGCGAACACACAAGCGAAAGCTGAGTAATAGTTACCCTGCATCCATTTTGACGACCATCGAAAGGAGCACGTTAAATCTACGTATAAAATAAAATTCGCTAGCGATATTTAAAATAAAAACTACATGTTTCCCTCGTACATATGTCAAACTAAACTATTTTCAGCCCATGCCAAGTTCACGTTGGTTCGGCGCAAACGTAAATATATCCTGCGGTTATGCGCGTGAGTCGTTTTCAGCGACTTCTTATTTCCAGTAATCGGGGTTCGTGTCGTAGTATGCTTACAAAAGCTTTCAATGTTTTTGGAGAGGTGGCGCTGTGACTATTAAGATTATTTCAATGCCAAACGGTTGATGGCAGTACTACGGCGCGATAGATTTTCTCGTTTATCTACTACACGTTAGATGGCGTTGCTTGCCGAATTTTTTTGACCTTAAAAATACTCAACTTCAGGAAGTCCATTATAAAAAAACCGGCCAAGTGCGAGTCGGACTCGCGCACCGAGGGTTCCGTACAAACCTGCAAGGTTTACAAAGTTCGTTCATTACGACAATCGAGTCATAACTATGGTATTTTTATTGCAAAATTAAATTCATAACATTACAATGGGGAAAGATGGAGGAGCATAAATTTAAGACAAAGATCTCTTTATCGTTTATAATAATTTCATTGAATTTAATTATAAGTATAACACTTTAAGCATTTAGGACGCATTTAGATTATACAGCTACATTCACCAAAACATCGGGATTGAATGACGATGAGTGAGGTCGTCTTTGCCGTTTAAAAAATGTTGCCCTCCCCATACATAGTATAATAACCCGCGGTCATTGCTGTAACTACAATTATGTTTACAATCACAATTTTTTTGGTGGTATAACTACTTTAAATTTTAAGCTTTTCGGAATTTTTCTGTTACCTGTGCTGTAAGCTATTGCTTCTTACCAAATTTCGAGATTCTATGTCAACGGAAAGTGGTCTTTAGGTTTTAATTCCCTTGCGTGTAGTTGCGAGTTTCAAAATATGCGGTATCAATGGTTGTACTTTTGCGTTTTGCGTTTTTGCGTTGACTTAGTTTTTTTTTTTCACGTGTTAAAGGCAATTAGATCTAAGTATTTGATATGAATTTCAACTTGATAGCTCTACGCGTTCATGAGGAAAAAAGTAATAAGTTTATTTTTATTAAAAAACATATATTTTGTAATGTAACTAAAAATTTAAGGTTTTCGGAATTTTTCCTTTATGTGTGCTATAAAACGTTGCTTCATGCCAAATTTCAAGATTCTAGGTCGACTGGAAGTACCCTTTAGGTTTTGATTCCCTTGCGAGTACTTGCGAGTTTCAAAATATGCAGCTTAAATTGCTGTTTCTTTTAATTGCGTTGACATAGAAGTTTGATTTTGTTACAGCTTAAAGGTATTATAGACCTGAGTATTTGGTATGAATTTCAATTTAATATCTCTACGCGTTTATGAGCAAATGGGTAGTAAGTTTAAAATTATTAAAAAAAAAAAATATTATGTGATGTAACTAAAAATTTATGGTTTTCGTAATTTTTCCTTTATCTATGCTATAAGACGTTGCTTCGTACCAAATTTCAAGATTCTGAGTTCACGGGAAGCACCCTGTAGGTTTTGATTCCCTTGCAAGTGTCGAAAATTTGCGGCGTAAACGGCTGTATCTTTTGATTGCGTTGGCTTAGAAGTTTGATTTTTTCACAGCTTCAAGGGACAGTAGACCTGAGTAATTGATATAAATTTCAGCTTCATACCTCCACGCCTTCCTGAGAAAAAGGGTCTTGACAGACGGACGGACGGACGGACAGACGGACAACAAAGTGATCCTATAAGGGTTCCGTTTTTTCCTTTTGAGGTACGGAACCCTAAAAAGGATAAAACAGATAGAACAGACGGTTCACGTCTATAAACTCGCATGTTGCTCATTTCATAGGCATCTATTTTCCTTCTCATCCACCTCCATAAAATCCAAACTATCCGAAAAATGTGATGGGGAATCGTTACCAGTGAGCAGCGTTCTAAAAATCGGTAACACTGTTTCGTTAGTTACAACACAGTGTAAACACGCGAGATGTTAATACATTGTTTACTGTGCAATATATCTTGAGAGAAGTCGTTATTGATAGACCAAGAGCCAAGCACAATTTTTGACGCGATTTCACCAGACATTATGGTTTACTCAGGAGGATTATTGTACCAACGAAATAGATATAAACGTTACACATTATGTTACACAGTCGTACGGCAATGCAACTGAGCTTATAAAAATTTTTATCATACCTCTATAAAAAGATGAAACGTCAAAAAGACAATGAAGAGCATAGTCCACCGACGTCCTAAACCGCACAAGTCCAGGACAGACGTCCCCATGTATCAGGAGCCAAGACACACTTATTCATTAGTACTTAAGCCACCGGCAAATACATGTCAATAACATATCAATAAGTTTTCGTGAAGTTTTCATATTACGGCACCCTGTCTCCAAGTCTAAGCGGTACAAAAATATGAGCTTGCGCCGCGCCGCTGTTCTAACGACGTAGTTGTGTCGCGAACCTCGTGTTATTTGAGCTGCATCTGCAGTGATTTGGGCTCGATTGACTGCACATTATATGGTCAGTTTGGTCTAGTGGTTGCTTGTCTTTCCTACATCCAAGAGGTCCCGGGTTCAAATCCTGGGTCAGGCAAAATTGTTTCATGGATTTTTCAGACTCAACTGCGTGTCGGGAAGTTCACGATGTTACATCCCCGTGCCTCGAAAGCACGTTAAGCCGTTGGTCCTGCGCCTGATCTCTCTCTGGTTATAACGGGTTGCCGTTTCAGTGACCAATGGTAGAGTAAAGGAGCAGTTAGTGCACCGGTGTATCGCGCAGATACTTGTGCATTGCCTCTATAATCTCTCCTGCGTAGTTTGCTGATCAAAATTTAGATTGGCCGCCGTAGTCGAAATTCGGCTTGGGACCATTATTAGGTCAGTTCAATCAACACTGTGGTCACCCAAGTTTCCACTTGAATAATGAGCAGAGTATACTTGTTTCTTCGGTTTACCGTAACCTACCCTTCCGTAACCTTCCGAATCCTACCTGTGACCACGGACGCATAAAGCGGTTCGAAACTTCAGGTAAAATTAAAATGTAAATGAATCGCGAAATTATCCGAAAAAAAGTGATTTCAGTGAACAGAGCAGCATAGCGCGAAGAACTAATGGCCGTTGTGCGGGAAAAGTTCTAGATTGGAATGGTTTCCAACAGTTCGGGAGTGCCTTGTTGAGGACTAACGACTATTTGACGCAAGTCCTCAAAAGGTCGGCAAAAAACGCTTTCCCTCTACGGAGTGACACATGCTTGTTTATGTCATCAAGTGGCGCGTCGGGGTTGAATGACCTGTCAACGATTTATAAGTATAAAACGCAGTAAAAATTGTCCACTGGCAATACACACAAACCATATAGGATCACTTTGTTTTACTAAGTTTATTCAACAGGTAAATACTAACAAATAACTTACATTTCTATTTTCAATTTCTAATAGCTTTCGCATTTAGATGGGACAATCCTATTTGATATAGATCACTGTAAGTGTGGCATCTATTCACGCTGTTTGTCATTAGTTAGACAATTTGCCAAGCTTTGAATAATGGTTTTTACTCGCAACGGATCAGCTGTTTAACAAGCGATTTATCTTTATTAGCGATTCTTCAAGCGATTTAAACAGAATAGTTAGAATACAATCAATCAATCTCCTTACACCTTTCCTATTTGGAGTCTACCCAACGCCAGGATACTTTGCCGCCACTCTTTGCGATTTTAAATCATTTCAGCGTTAAGCCTAAGGAGCACAAATATTCAGCTACAGTCCTCGTCCAATTATTTGCAATACTCATAATTTTTTGACGTATCGCTTCGCCAACGGTAATGCATTCGTAACATTGTCTACGACCACTGTCCAGTCCAGTAATGTGTAATGAAATGATTATAAGTAGTGTTAAGCAGTTGACAACATTAATTTTGAAAAAAGTTCAAAAAAAAGTAATAGTATAGAGATAGACTTTAATGATTTCTCAAAAAGCAAGTTAGAACAAAAAAGAATAAAATGAAATTAACTGACAGTAAATTTTCATTGATTATGTAATTATTTCAAATAAGACGTAAAATTCGCCACAAGAATGCGTCGAATCGTAAAAGTTGACAGGAAATGTCGGTATCCTGAAATGTTGGCATTTTATAGTCTGTGTAAAAATAAATAAAACAAAAACGTGTGCAAAACGTGTAACAATGGTACTGATTGTTAGAAAGCGGGTTCAGTGCGGATAGGTGGAGTTTGGCGGTTTGTAAGGTAAGTGCCAAACCTTATTGTCAGATGTTATTAAGCCGCTCTAGGGCGCCTGAATAGGTTTAACGACTAATATCTTTTGGATATTATCCTCAAATAGAAATACATACAATTATATTCTTCAAGGATCTTAAATGTTTACGAACAAAATAATACTTTCCTCCTGGCCGATTTCGACCACGGCGGCCAATATCAACAGAGATCAGCGAACTGCGCAGGAGATATTATAATGCACAAGTGTAAACGCACTACACAGGTGCACTCACTGTTCCATCACTCTCAAAATTCGGCGAGACGGCAATCCGACATGACCGGAGAGAGATCAGGAAATACAACCAACATCAAATACAAATCCAACAAAAAATACCGTGCCATCGCCATAAGATACTCATAAACCGCCTAATTTTCTTGATAGTTCCCACAATAACCTGACTTCATATCAACAAGTAATCTGGCACGGACATAAAAGCGACAAAAAAAAAGAAAAAACAATACCCTCCCAATTTTAACTGTAGGCAGAGCTCGTAAACTAGAAGCTCAACATTAGCTCTTAGTAGTGAAATAACATTGAGAAGGCTCAGTCCTAAGAACAATAAGCATAGGGGGCATGGTGTTTCATTCGGATGTTGTAGGTATCCATCCGCAACATTGTTGAATTACACAATGAGTAAATATCACGGTAGCTCAATTGGTAGAGCAATCGCCCGGCTTACGAGAGGTGCGAGCTCGAGTCCCGCTTGTGGCAGTTAATTTTTCTTTACGTGTGTTTTAATTTTAGTTTAAATTTAATTTCACATTAAAAAATTTGCATTGTCAATGTTAAAAATAAAGTAACTTAATAATAAGCACTCATTGTAGGTATGCTTCAAAGCTTCAAATTACCTACGTTCAATTGTTATCTTGATAATTTTTGGCCAAAATATGAGGTGCAACTTAAGCTTAATGATAGGTTTCGTGGAGTTTTAGGTATATAAGTTTTATTTCATATCCTTAGATATAGTTTATAAGAGTGTTTAGTTAGTTTATCCGCTTAGAATACAAAGACAAACAGGGAGACCTTATTATTATTGTATAGTTGATAGACGAAATAGATTATAATATTTTTATACAGACGGCTACTTACACGCATCTTAAGCTCATTCATAAGCCTATTTTGGAATAAAAATGAATAGATTATATTGTGGCGTCGTCTGTATGTACCGGGCTTACGGATTTCATCTCGGTTGTGTTTTTATTTACTGTGACCACTGTCCATTTCATTTTAGACTGTTATTCTTGGCGAGATCACAGAACTCAGTAAAATCTGAATGTTGGTAATATATTATTTCTTAATCTCGACACCGTCTTTCACTTAGTTGTTGTAAAGAATTCATTTAAGTAGGTTTACGTATAGATCAGGTAGTGAACGATTTGTTGTAATCTTCTTTTTTATACAAATTGACGTCTAATTTCCTGTTTTTTCTTAAAATAATATACATGAAGAACGTTCATTAGTATACTCGTATAAAGTTTTGGCAAATCAAAAGCCTGTAGTTGTCGATGTAAGTTAATGTTGTAGGTATGGAATTCATTATAAACTTCGTTTATAAAATGTATGAAAATTACAGAAAGCGACCCATGTCGAATATTATCATATACATTTACATTTTACAATACATTTTAAAAACGAAGTCGATACCGATTTCAATCATCGACAATGCAATGTAATGTGTTTCTATGTCCAGCGGTCAGGGACTCAGGGCGATTCTAATAGCCCATGCTAATACAATATTCTGATAGGTCTAATTACTGGTTATCGGGTCTAAACGCGATATATTTCAATGAGTATTAGGTATCATTGCTCGACGTTTCGGCTGGATTGCACACAGCCGTGGTCACGAGCGGACTAGTAATGTACATAGTGTTGAAATGCAACGTGAAAGCTTAAAATCATATATTCTAATAGGTACACTCAGTTTCTATGATGCAAGAAGAGACAAACAGATTGTGTGCTTCTTTAATATTATTCCATTAGCTCAATGAAGTCTGTTTATAAATCCAAATTGAAACTAGAACGAGGCTACAGAGTCCTGCTCCAAATGGTGCGCGCCTAGGAAATGTCAGAGGCGGGCAGTAAATCAGCGCTCGCACTACTGCGCTTTATGACACATAGTGTGAAGGTACTGCGAACAGCATGTTGATTCACGCAGAAAACAGCGCTGCTTCAGTACTGTTCCGCAGCGAATTCAGCCCTTGTAGAGCAAAAACGGCGTGAGATGGAACTAGTCGTGGGAGGTCTGTTTGATAGCTTTCGATGCAATTTGAAACGATTAGGCTATGGTTTATCGATAGCAAAATAACAACTAAGATCTGGACAGCAATAGTACCTACGATACAAAATGAGGCGCGTTAGCGGGAAAAGATCAGACGTTAATGCACTTCAGTTGAAGATATATGACATTTCTATGGGAGTTTATGTCAAACAGAAGTGACGTGCTCGTGACAATTCCCTGTTCCAGTCTCACACAAATCAACCAATTGAAATAAAGAATATGGCAGAGCTTTTCTGATTGGACATTGTTTTACCTACGCTATTTAAGTATGTCTTGCCTTTGTTTACTGTAACGTGATATCTGAAGTTTTGAGTTTGAATGCAATAGCTAGACTATTGCATTTGTTCGCTCAGTAAAGCTGACATGAGTGAAAGGGCCAGTAGATTCAAACCCACTGTTGTTGACTTTCATAGTAGAGCCCCTGGACAATGTTGGAAGCGAGAGAGATGAGAAATGGTCTGAATAATGTCTGAATAGGACAGGATGAAGAAGTGATGCACTTCTGCTCTTTTTGTCACACCTCGGAGTTACATTGTAGAGACTTCATTCAGATGCGCCAAATCTAAGTTTAAGTCTTGTATATCTTTCTTTGTTAAACTTGTCTGTAATTTTAATTTTGTGTTGTACAATAAAGTGTTAATCTATCTATCTGAATCTTTTAGTGGTTTCAGAGCTGGACTGATTTTGGGTCAATAGACCGGAATGGTTAAAGGTAGTTTAAACATTTAGGTTAGGTCAAGTTAGGTTCCTTAATTGTGGTAACAGTTTAATGTTCAACAATTATATTAAAAGTACTTAAGTACTTAAAAAAACTGTGAACTGAACTGTTAAAATATTCTGACATGCCACAGACTGCGATCTATTGAATAAAAGTAACAAATGATTCATATTGTTTATTAAGTAAGTACTAAACTAATTAGAATTACAGTGAGCATTGCCTTTACACCGATTGCAACGTTGATTCAGTTTAAAAAATCTAAGGTGTTTGAAAATTTTCTCCTTGCTTGACGGAGAAATCCCATTTTCAAAGTGATTCACAGTAATTCTATGAGACAGTGTATCCTCATATCATTGACCGATGGCAACAATGATCAGTACAAAAAGTTTGGCTCCGTGCCAATGAAACACTGCCGTGGCGCCAGTATATCAAATGACAGCGTTGAAGTGTCGAGAAATAACAAGCTTCTTTGAGCATGACTTTTTTTCTGTGGAATATGTGAATGGTAAGTATTTTTCAATCTAGACTGGAGAGAAACACAGTGTTAAATTAAATCGTGGCTCGTAACACCTCATATTTCTCTACGAATCCGCACTGACTGAGCCCGCGTGGTGTAAGTATGGGTCGTACCACCTCATATGTCAAGTGAGGCCTGATCCCAGCAGTGGGACGTATGATGAGATGAGAAAACGCTTTGCAATCAAATTAACTACAAAATTAAGTTTAGCATAGAAAGCAACCTCCAGTATTGGGCATGGACACTTATGAAAGGACTATCGTGGTCGTTATAACAGAAGAGTTTTTAATTCACAAGAAAAACAACGATTTGGAACACAGATTGCTAAATAGTTACTAAATACCTTAACTGATGATATGAGATACATGATCTGAAGGCAGGTCCTTAGCAACGGCTTATGTCTGGAATCTGTAAAGATGCTCTCTCACCGGCAGCATTCGTGTGTAACGTTCATTGCAGACTCGAGCAATACAACAGCGAACGAGGAGACCCGAGCGTTACGATACACACTGTTATGATACAGTTTTTTTTTACACCAGTGAAGGACGAGAACCGATCAAGACCGATGAGCATCCAAGGTAGTAGGTTAAAGCCGAGATTGATCCCATTTTTCGAAATCGCTCTTTAACTTCAATTATAAATATCAAAACATTTTTTTTAAACCAGTTTATTCTTGGGAATTTTTTCAACAAATTTATGACGAGTAAAAAGCGTTGTCTTCGATATATTCTAAGTAAGTAGAGGACTTTTGCGGACTTCTGAATTTTTGACATCTATCCCATACAATGGATAGATGCCCGACACAAACCAATTGCGTTTGGGATAGATGACTCACCGGAAAAATAGGCATCTATCCTCCAAAATCTTTGAATTCATTTTGGCATTGCATGCTGCCGCTACGAGACCGGGTCAATTAAGATAGAGTTAGAGATTCTTTTGATTGATATGAAACAAAGTAATCGAATTTGCCCGATTCTAAATGCTCTAAGTCAAACTTATCACGCGAACGCTCGTCAGCTGGGGAGAATCTAAGGTGTTACATTACGAGCGAATGCTTCCGGCGAGGGAGTACCTTAAACCAAACATATTTAGCTCTTGAAGGACTTTTACATATGAATAAATCTCACAGTAAGAACACTTGATAAAATAAACTTAGATATTGTTTTTGAGAGTATTACATCCAGAAGTAATTTAGAGTCGAAATAGACTATTCTCAGATCACTTGGTGAAACCGTCGAAAACTGTAATGTTATAGTTCGCATTCGCAAAATTTTGTGTAATAGTAAAGTAAGTAAGAACTTCACCAGTGATTAACAACTCATTAAATTATGCCATCATAAATCTTCCCGCAACTGATCTTGCATAACCCACTGTTAAATCTGACACATCGATTGATCAATTAATTAATTAGCAATTAAAGAGATACAATTGTCTGTCACACATAATGCGCTGGGTGTTTGCCAAACAGCTGTCTTCGCTCGTCAGGTGGCGCGCGCGCATTCAACCGCACAGGAGTTTGGTTATTTATAAATGTAAGATGATCGGACGAATTAAAGTTTAGGTTAGGAGTACGATATTCATCTGCTTTCTTTTCTTTAGGTATTTAGTATAACTTCTTCCAGCCAGCGGCTTTGCTCGCGTGGATTAGAAATCATGAAATTTCTCGGTATACATGGGGTTTGAATCTACAAGGCAGGATAGTAACAGAATATTATCCTTTCCGCCAGAATATTGAATTCATTTTGGCATTGCATGCTGTCGCTACGAGACATACAACCGAGTCAATTAAGATAAGAGTTAAAAATCCTTAGATCGATATGAAATAAAGTAATCGAATTTACCCCCAAATGCTCTAAGTCAAACATAACACGCGAACGCTCGTCAGCTGGGGAGAAGGTCTGGGTCTAAGGTGTTACATTACGCGCGAATGCTCCCGGCGAGGGAGCACCTCAAGCCAAACATATTCAGCTCTTGAAGGACTTAACAATAGACTTAAACTTATAACACCTCTCTTTTTCGTCTTGGTTTCAAAACCGTCTATCACGTCATTACCCACTTCCTGAGACATGAGGATCTATCATCTTAAAGCTGTTTAATGTCACTTACTTACGTCTGAAACCGAACTATTTAAACGTTGATTATTTCAAGTGAATCGAAATACAGATCAAAGTGCTTACCGCGTAGATTTCAGGAAATTATCCGTCAAGAGACATAGGTATTATTATTCTGCATTTGATATTGAAATAGTAACACTTTGATGCTAAATTACCTACGTAAACATTTAATAACAAGGTATTTCATGTTTGTATAAGGATGGGCTGTTAATATTAAGTAGTAAGTGTATATAACATTATTCGTATAATACTGAATAGTGATCATCCTTCACTTTCTTGTCAATCAGACATTTAAAAGTGTCATGTTTGACAAGAGTTTAATTAGAACTGTAAGCATCTACCTATTATTTAGTTAGTAGTCTTTTTTGAATATAAAATTTAAGCGAGAACAACTGCCGACAAACTGCTGTGCAGTTTGGCAGATGTGACAACATTGTATAATTTTTGTATATTTTGGAAAACAATAAATTTAAAAAAAAAAGATGTTACGCCTGGGCAATGGCATAGATTGGCCTAAAGTAATATTCATTTTAGTGCATCGACTTGCACATTGACAATGTTTTTATGCAATTATATTACTTATTGTGGGCGTATCTACGAAGTTCCTACTTGCAGGGGGTTATTCCTAAGCGTGGATTCGACCAAACGGTAATTCTGATCAAATAATCCTCTCTTAAGCTACGGCTTTAGAGCAGATCGATTCCGTGCCTAAACCCATACTAGTA
The DNA here is from genome assembly GCA_963921415.1 of Pyrausta despicata. Lineage (NCBI taxonomy): Eukaryota > Metazoa > Arthropoda > Insecta > Lepidoptera > Crambidae > Pyrausta > Pyrausta despicata. The sequence goes on from OY992869.1 coordinate 8,775,349, forward strand.
GTTCTAATGACACAAACTCTTGAGCCAACAAATCACGCCTCGATAGATCGTCTGCCAATACGGGCGGCGCACGCGCACACGATTGGTCAGTCGTGTGATAACACGTGCGGTTGGGAATTCCATTCAATGATATTGCTTTAGACAGACAGGTCCGTTGAATGCACATAATACTCTTAAAATTACATAGAGAACGTATACCGCATAAATCATTGCCTTCGTTCGACTGTGCGAAGCCTTTTTTTTTCATCTTTTTTATCGTAGGTAAATTCTTTTTAAGAGCCTTAGCCGTATGTGAGACTTCCAGTGTCTAGAAAAGAACGCGGCTCCGCTTTGAGGAAAATCCAGAGCGGGGACTCCCCACAAAAACTTCAGTATGTGATACTGAAGGTTTTTGTGGGGAGTCCCCGCTCTGGATCAGACAAAAACCTTCAGTATCACTTCCCTGGCTAAGAGGTGAGGTGGGTGCCGGCTAATCCTTCACGTCCATGACAACCCCCGCATCCCGGAGATTCGCTGCCCTTATCAGCTGTGTCTGTTATTGCAGCCGGGGACGGCCGAAAAAGTTCTATATTGCGTAATAATTGGATGATCACCACACGATCCAGGTATTTTTGGCAATTGCAGTTGAAATAGTATTTAAGATTGAATATGTAGTTGGACTACTGTCGGAAAAGGTACTCTTAAAATCCCTTGTAAGTTCGGCAGATCGGCACACTTGATGTCAAATAGGTATAAATCGTGAGACTTGCACTTAGTTATGTCAATATACAGCAATCCTAAATCTACATTTCTCCCGCTAAAAATATATGGGTTTTTCGGCTCTCCAAGCATTGTATAGCCTGTTATTTCAACTTAAGTGTAAAGTTTTCTGCGATGCTACTGTCACGTGTTAGACTACTATGTTGTAATACGTAGTTTGTGTCGTCACCAAGAATGCAGTCAAGTTGCCAAATCAGTAGGGGTGGGTGGATCGTATCACGAGGACCGATCGCCACGGAGGGAAATAAATAAATCATTGAGAATCACCTGAGACAACAAAGTAGGTGGCGTGTGATAAATTACACACAGTTTTACAATTTACACTATTTTATTGTGGTGACCACATCACAATTTACACTATTTTATTGTGATGTGGTCACCACAATAAAATAGTGTAAATTGTAAAACTTAAAAAAAAACGTAAAACTTCTAATATCTTCCGAAATGAATAAACGAGGTAGAGGCGATAGAAATACTCATTTTGTAAAAATATCGAATCCCGTGAAATGAGCACCCAAAGATTTCCAGGTTTAGCTTTCTCGTCTAAAATTTTGATTTAATACTTTGTTCGCATAAAAAGTTATAATTAAACTCCGAAATGAATGGCGCCGTCATAAAGCATCATGTGCACAGAAATTATAAATCAACGAATACGAGTATTTATCGAACACCGAAACATGTAACATTCCCCAATGTTTATAATAACAAACATGTTACAATCATGACGAACTGGCGGCTTGTAATTTTAAGAATGTTGCCAACACACACAATTTTCGCACTTTCGATTCTAAATCGAAAAGTCTTAAAATAATTTAATTCGCAATTTCCTGACGATTCCACTCGTAGATCGCATTAAAAAATTAAATTAGATTTCTCTGTGCAAAACAGAAAACATTGTCAAGGCTGCCTAATTATACACATCGCTAATCTTAATTACACATAGAAATGCTTTGTTCAATGTCGGGAGAAAACCATTCAATGTCATACCTAAAAGTCATTTATTTTTGCACATTGACCCACAGAGGGCAATCAAAAACCTGCATCGCGACAATTTATCCGCAAGGAACTCAATCAGTCAATACCTCTTACAAAAAAAAAGTCTTACTAGATGTACTAGATAATGTCGATAAAGTATTAAATTGTTCTGCTGTAAACTGAAATGAGGCTGTTTTTAAAAACGGATATTGAAGAACTTACTCTAAAGGTAGATCCAGATTACATTAGGCAGTTAGGCACGTCCTAGATACATTAAACGATCGTTCAGTAAATTGCAACTTTTTAATACCTACTATTGTGTTATAATTCAGTGTCACCTTCAATAACCCCAAAACAAATCATATCCAAAGTGTACTAGTATTCCTTTTTGTAAATACAGTTTGCATATAACGCATTTTCCCTATGTTGAATTTAAACCTAATGATGAAAACCAAAATCATCATCAGGTATTGTAAACTAGTGGGCCCGGCCGACGTCGTCCTGCACGCTGCCGTCCGGCAATTTTTCTTAAAAAAAATCTCACCATTTAAACCTTCCCTGAACCACAGATTACTAAATAGTTACTCCTGAACGTCCACAAATAATTCAAAACCAAAATTAGTAAAATCGGTACAGCCGTTCTCGGTTTTAGCGAGACTATTTTTCATTTTAGAAATTCATTTTATGAACGTTGACCTACCTGTTGCTTTTTTTTTAAATTCTTATCTTTTAAATTCATTCCCTGGACTTCCACGAATATTTCGAGGCTTTTTAGCGAGACTAACGAACAGCAATTCATCTATATATATAAAAATGAAACCCGTTTTCCTTGGTCACGGCATCACGCGTGAATGGCTGGACCGATTTCACTAATTCTTTTTTTGTTGTATTTGTTATTATTAGGAGAAGGTCCTTACGGAAAAAAATATTAAGAAAATCTCTCAGAAATATTGAAAAATTGCAACGCTAAGGCGGTGCGAAGATCGCCGGGTCAGCTAGTTTTTATATAAAGAAATAGCTTACACGGCAAAAGTTGTTTTGATATATAAATATAAAGTGTCGACTACCCTTATCACTAAGGGGTATGAAAAATAGAAGTTAGCCGATTCTCAGACCTACTCAATATGCTCACAAAATTTCATGAGAATTGGTCAAGCCGTTTCGGAGGAGTACGGGAACGAACATTGTGACACGAGAACTTTATATATATCTGAGAAGAATATAAATTTTATAAAATAGTCCAAACAAAAAAAAACTAAACGTAAATTTTCTTCACCTTCCCTAACCACAAAATCCTTGTCCTTCACTTCCGTGCCTCAGCCTCGAAAACCAAGGTCTCTTCCGAAGGTCGGACGCCAAAGACCGTCCCAAAACCTCCAAGGCTCTATGACGTATAGTGACGTCAGCGACCTTGCCACATCCTTGCTCCATCCGGGTTTGGAGGTCGACCTCGAACGAAGGTCGCTTGTGAGGGCACGAGGACTGTGAAGGTCACGCGAGGTTACCGAGTTCAGGGACGTTAAGAAGGTTTACGGGAAGGCCGAATTTTGCGGCCCTTGATTTAACCTAGGAACCTAGGTACCTATAGACGGGTAATAAAAATTTAAGCGCGGATAATTAATTATTGTTTGGACCGCAATAACTTTAACTGGCTCAATTTTATAGTTTAGTATAAGTCCCATAAAGATACTTTTATCTCGATACTGGACTTATGTATACAAACCTAGGATTCTGCTTTAGTTCTAATCTGGAAAATAGATTAACGGTTTTTGGACGCCGTGTAAAAAACTTCGGCAAAATTTTAAAGTTTACGCAGTACTAACGTGGTTACCTACCTGCGTACTGCGTGGGTTTCTGAATATTATCCTTGGATTCAAGGACTTTCGGAAGCTTTCGAGCGCATGCGTGGTTCATTTTCACGCTACAGTTTTTATCAATCACGATCTTAGCAGGTGGTGAAGTGTTTGTAAATATAAAAGAATAGTATTTTTTTTAAATACATATAAATAATAGTGGTTCCGATTTTAAATGTAATACTTATTATCTCTAAGGCCACGAGAATGATTCTGAAAAACAGGACTATAGTACAAAGGTATGACAAGTTAGTGCACCGATTTGGGCTGAGTGACTGACTTTCTTTGACTAAAGCGTGATAACCTGATAGTGGTACACAGTTAAGAAGTCAGTGGACGCGGTCCGAAAGTGTGTTAATACTCTCAGACCGGGATAACATGGGAAATTGAATCTTCATTCACACTACCTCGTTTTAACAACAGTGATCGCTCAACCTAAAAATGCTCGCCCTCAGGAAGTCGTTCTGACATTAGCATTTTTAAACATGATAATAAACTAACAGTCCACCGACAGCAATAATTAGCGCACCGAACATTTCACACCCAATGACAGCCACTGACAGCTGTGACAGCTGTAATTTGACAAGTGAAACGCACGCCATCTTAGATTTTCTTTTGTTTTCTATCCCGCACAAACTAGCTGGGTGGGATAATTGAGAATTATTGGTCTGATATAAATTAAAGATCTCTTCATCGACCTAAATTAAAATAATTGTTCGTACGGTATTAAGTTTGTACGGTGTATACGGAGCAAATTGCTCCGTATAGAGGTCAAAATTATGGAACATAGACATTTGGTCCTGACCCAAAAATACTGTGTTAGAACTTCGAATTTTTAAACGCAAACATCGACTTCAAATCTTATTTAATATCCTAAACGTTGTAAATCATCGTTTAATTAAAATGAAACATTACGACCTAAATAAATTGTTTCTTGATCCGTACTCGCAAATAGTGATAATCGTAGATCAAAAGCAATATAAACTAAACAACATGGTGTGCGCTCATAATTCTATTTTTGCCATCAACAACCACTTATAACCTATCACATTACGAAACACTTAGAGGAGAAGCCTTTGAACAAGGGCAACTTTGAACATTTGAGTTTACGAAGCCATTTTCAAAACATATTTCGTGAGTATTTTTCTGGACACGGACAACACAAACCTGCACAACTGTTACTTGCCACTATTGACTTTTGACAGCCTGTCATTGAGTTATGAGGATTTTTAATTTTTGGGTGCAAATTATGTCTTTTTCCAAAAAACGGTCATCCAATCCAAGACTTGTGGAGCGTTTTTTTATTTTTATTTATTTACCATATAAAAGACACTTCAAACTTAAGAACATAATGATAGCATCTAAAACCACTAAGGTTTGTATTTGTGCTATCGGAGCTTACAATTTACAAATAGTACAATAAACCTACTCTGAAAATTAATTATTAGCGTTTATTCCGGCTAATAGTTAGAAAGTTTAATATATCACGTAAAAGACTACAAATGTTTAATGTAAAATGTTTTAAACTTTTACTCAAAAAGAAAACGTTTTTCATTTTTCAAGTACCCTTGGGGCAGCTTTGAACACTATCAATGGGGCATTACTAAAAATGCTGAAAATTCCAAAATTAATTATAAATAAGAAATTGACTAGCATGTCATAAAGTCTGCTAAACTAGAAGTGTTTATTGTTGGAAAGAGACTCGGAACTTACTACAATTAAAAGTGTTTCAATGTCCAGTTACTTTTTCCTTTTATTAAACAAGTACTTTGTAATTCTTATCTTCATACTTGCTACTGATATTTAATCTCTATCATTTTTAGTGATGAGTCCATGAATGTTGTTACTTTAAATTGCAATTAACCTCATAAATTTTGTCGAATTTCATGATATTTCAAAACTGTAACATTTGACTACTTATTTAAATTTATTATTTGATTAATAATTCTACAGAATTGGATATAGCGGCTGAAATGGAATGTGAAGAAATGTCAGAAAGTTTAAAAAGTTTTCAAAGGTGTCCTCCCCCCCCCCCCTCCCCTCCCTTACATTTTATAAAAACCTTATCAAACTTTAAAATTACTATTGATCAAATTACTTTTTAAGTACGTACCTTCTAGTCTGTGTTACAAATGTTTATTTTTGGTTTCTTTTAATCTTTTATTACTAACTTACACTACAGAAACAAGGAAAAAAATGTCTATCGAACTAGGTTGTGGCCAGAGAATTGAAGACACGTTTTTATCAGCATTAAAAACACTGGCACTTTTTCACAAACAAAAAAACTCACTTACCGCCAATATTCACGTCAAAACGGACCACAGATATTTTTTTTAAACTAAACTACGGCTAAGGCACTAACGTCTACGCGTTGCTACTTGTAGTATAAGTTTAAAATATAGTATCACATGTATATCTGCCATCGTAACGAAGAATCGTTGCTCTGCTCTATAAATACATGGGACGCGCATTCAGGAAAATGAGGAGTTTACGCCCAGTTTACGGGATTAAATACAGATTAACTGACGGTTTGAGTGTAATTTGACAGGTCATTTGTCTATTGTCACTGACTGCTTAGTAACTTATTTTTAGTTGAATAGATTGAAAAGTTGACTTGATATGGACAACTATTCATACCAGAAAAAAGATTTAGTTAACAACTTTATACACAATCACATTCACACTTTTATTTTATAAACGAAATCAGGTTTTTTAAGCTAGCCGAGTTTTACCAGTTTAAACTTATTACTTTGCTTTTCGCATTTCACCTTATTCTATGAGATCAGCAAGATGACAATCAAAGCAATTATAATTAATGTATTTTGTCTACGCACTGAATACTTTGAAAAAATACCACGAAATCGGGGCAAGAGTCGCTGACCCAATAAATGTGACATTGTCAAATTTCCCGCGTTAAAATTGCTGACAAGCGGCCATATTTCCACATGGTAGCTTGTTTATTAAAATGTAGCATGTGTAGCTATTGGCTTTGGCAATATAAATTATATTTTTGAAGTGGGTAATGCGTGCTATTTTTTATAAAATAAAAAAATACAGTCTAAAATAATCTGCCGTGTTAGGTTTCACTTCATAATCGTACCGTAATGTTTATCAAACATCAATAAACTACCTCTTTTCATATTTTTTTACTTCGTTTAAGGAATCATTACTAGCTACTGTAATAATTTTCCTCAAAGTAAGGTTCAAGTTCACGAACTTTTAAACAGCCGGTTTGGTCTCAACAGTTTTTTAACAGTATCATTGTCAATCACTAAAAATACATTAACCGGCTAAATTACCTCGGTGAAATTAGCAATAATTAAAGCGAGCTTGAGCGCTGTTAGATTCAGACTAATTTCAAAAAATTGCCGAATACATTATAAATTGGGCTCACTAATATCCTTTCCAGCTCTAGTACAACACTCCCACTCTCGGCACTATTAAAACAATTCCATTAAATACGCCCTCATTAAATCTTCATTGTTTTGATAGTACGTTCATTTTCATTCTCGTTCGCGTAGTATTTACCTTCAAGGAGTGCCGGTTAGCCGTAAAACGGAATAAGACCTGTGACTCATGGGTGAGACGTGAGAGCATTGTAGAACTTTGTATGTGGCAAAACTACACATAACTTCTTAAATTGAACGTAAGTATATTTGTTATTGTTTTGGATGTGTTTTTCAACAGATGCTTTATGTTGTTCTTGTGATAGAAAAGACAGTTATTCTCAAAATGTGCAGCATATGCTAGCTCATACCCCACGGTTCCTGACAAAGTTAAAGAAGTTTTCTATCGACTACGTCTGGAAAAAGGAAAAAAGATTCTCTAAGTCACGTGACGTCGAAGGCGAAAGTCAGTTTTAAATATTCATCAAAATTTAGCGATCGCGCCGTTTGCAATCGAGGATGTAATAATTCTTTGTTTGAGGTTCCAGGAAGGTATTCTACTCAAATCAAATAGCCCGCGTATTCTACAATCTAGTTATTTTATAAGATAAAAGACGATTATTTCTTTCATAGACAATACTTGCTCAGCCGTAGTCAGTAGCCGTAGTATTGGTGCGTCTACGCCGTAGCCGTTCGTAGCACCTAGACCTCGCCTTGCTACGTCGTAGCTATATTACGATTTTTTCTCTTTGATAGAAGAATGAGAACGGTATTATAGTTATGGAATCCACCTGGACACTACTTTACAAGCTTTAATCGAGCGTATCTACCAAGTATATTTAAAAGTTACTAGTAAACTTAAAAGTTATTTTTTTATTCCATGAATACGCAGCCTAACTCTACCTAGGCCTCAGCACCCGATGTTATAATTTCACCTCAACAGCTTCTTTAGTTTCGTAAACATTTGTCTTTTTCAACGTTTTCTCAACGTACCTACTGTTGTGCGCAAAAAACTGGCATATTTCTGGCAGGCGCACAATGAAACTATTATGACGTCGACTCCACAAACTTGTCCAGTATTTGTATTCTGTATTGTCAAAACATACGTGACTCAGAGAGAGGAGTACAATAGTCTCGGAGATTCAGATATAGAGTTATTTACATAGTAGATTATTTTGTCATAGGTCTAATAGTAGTTAAGACAGTTTTGTCATGGGTGAACGAGGGCCTGATAACTTATACTGAATTATCTATTGCATATTTGTTTCTTCGGTTTACGCGAACAGTAGACATTGAAATGATACACTTTTTACGGATTATTTCGCGATTTATTTACATTCTGTTTTAACCTGACGTTTCGGACCCTTTTCAACGTCCGTGGTCACAGGTGGACTAAGGTGTTAGTTGTCATTACATTAGTTTGAAAAAATTTTAAACTACCATCACTCAAAAATATTAAGTTACGTTCCTATCCACACAAAATGAGCTAACAGTATCTTGAGGTCTTGCAGTGCGGGGTCGAGCTTGAGTCTTGGCTAAAACAGGATCCCAAGCTGGTGGAATTTTCCAACCATCTTCTCTATTACATATTATCCGCACTGCAAGACCTCAAGATACTGTAAGCTCATTTTGTGTAACTTAATATTTTTGAGTGATGGTAGTTTAATTTTTTTTAAAACTAATGTAATGACAACTAACACCTTAGTCTACCTGTGACCACGGACGCTGAAAAGGGTCCGAAACGTCAGGTTAAAACAAAATGTAAATAAATCGCGAAATAATCCGTCAAAAGTGTATCATTTCAATTATCTATTGCAGTCAGGCTTATGCCCTGACAACAATAACAATGAAGTACTTGTTCTTTTATGTACGAGTGGTATACTCGTAAAATACCGTCTTACCAAACGTTGAGAGTGAAAGAATAGACAATGCACCTGTGTACTGCGCTCACACTTGTGCACTATATTAAGCGTAGTTGGGTGATCTCTGTTGAGATTGGCCGCCGTTGGTCGAAATAGGAACTAAATCATTTTTTTTTTACTTTTCATTATACTTTACAAGAGTACCATCTTCAAATTAAATACAGCATGATAATGTAACGTTAACGCTAACGCTAAAACAGAGTAGCTTTTATACTCACGACTAGTATAGTACTATATAATAATACTTAGTTAAAAATATAATGTGTTATAAACGCACTTTATTTTATTATTAAACACGCATTTAACTGTCAACCCTGGCCACATGATCCCGTGGCCCGTTCCCACTATAAAACCAGCTATAAATAAACTTCCCAACTGCTCTAATAGTTAGGGATACACCAGGATTTCTGCGCTATTCCCGACAGAGTCGCGTTAGTATTATTAAATCGTATTTTTTTAAACAACTGCTGGAGAAAACGCGTCGCAGATTTTTAATTATAGGTGGCGTGTGCTTTAAGATTTATAGATTGCAATAATCTTACTATTATTTAAAAACTTTATGGCAAAAGAAATGTACAAAGGTTGGACTTAATGCTATAAGCATTTTCTGCCAGTCAACCTCAAGGTCATTCAGAACGAAGGCAATGGAATGGAAAGAAATCTTACTATGTTTCATTATTGTAGGATATTGATTTGGATCAATGCAGTCATTAAAGTTTATGCTCAGTGAGGTGCAACGAGAGGAATACTAGGTAAATAATGTATATAAATTTTTAACAAATTTCCTAGATCTCTTGTAGCTGTTGGATATTTGAAACTGTATAATCAGAGTTAGATAGATATTGTGATCAAGTTAAAAAGGGTCATATTATGATATCTGTCCATACAATAAAGCTGAAGAGGGTAAGAAGTCTGTACTTGGGAGATATTCAAAAAATAATTAGCTAGGGTTACTTAGAATCGACTACAGAACACATTCCGCTACTACTTCTTTTTTTTCTGTTTCTCTGTTTATTTGTACGCGTTTCACCTGAAAACAGCTAAATTGATTTAAATGAAAGCTTTACCAATCTGTCAAGAAAAATCCCGGCCAGGTTATAATTGTAATAGGCTACAATTTATTTTGAAGATATGATCTGAGGCGGACCCCCAGCAGCCTAGCCTAAGTAGAGTTCTGAATATGACGCCATAGGAAAAATTGTTCGACATGACGAGCACTTTTCGTCCCCATAGTAAAAATTACGATCTGCAGTACCTGTGGGGCGACCGCCTAACGTGATAGCTATTGGAATCGCAATCGTTTATGACGTCACAAGGGTATTTCGTACCGCCGATGAAAGCTATTAGCTAGTCAAGTGTGGTCACGTGTCCTTAACAATTTGAAAGCTATTGAACGAATGGTTATGTAAAGATTTGACAGATAACCCGACCGCCTAATTAACAGGAGCTCAGCCGAATCCGTTAAAGTATGAATATATAAGCGCCCTAAGAAAAGTTTTTCAACGTCACGAGTAATTTATATATGTAACAAAAATGAAGATCTGAATATCTGATATTGTACCTTAGCTGGCCAGCTCTATAATAAAACGTTTAAATATGGCGTCTTAAGAAGGAAGCTTAGCGTGACGAGCACTTTCTGTCCCTGTATCAAAAATGATGTGTTGTGACACGTCGGCAGCCCAGCAATAACTGTAAGGAGTATAATTATAGAACTACAGAAAAAGTTGTTCAACGTAACGTGAAATTTACGTAAAATACACTTAAGATCTGCAGTACTGAATGTGGAACACTAGCAGTCACGCTTAAGAGTATGAGGAACGAACATAACGCCGAAGCATACAAATGAAGCTGTATTGATGATGAAACTTTCTTAATATGTAAGCCCCAAATGTAGGCGAACGAAGTTCGAGGGCGTCCACTAGTAATAAATAATAACAAATCTTAAAAACCCATCCTGCATTCCAATATTTTCACTCTTATCTACTTCGGACCGACAGTTTGGCATAATTTAAAATTCTAACCACTAGTTTAGTTTGTTCCAGGAAAAATTATATAAAAGTTTCTCCCAGCCGATTTCAACTACGCATGAGATATTGTAGTGCGCAAGTGTGATCGCAATTACACAGGGTACACCTCCTGTTCCTTCACTCTCAAAGTTCGGGAAACGGGGAAATTGGCATGATGACAGCTATCTTAAATATTTTCAAGACCATGGCGTTTAAAAAACATAGCCCCTATGAAGTAATTATAACCAGTTTATTTCCAAAAAGCTGTCGAAACCAATTTTTAAACACACAAAACTCAATAAATATTCGGTCAATTGACTCCGATTTCTAGTAACGTCACGTTCATTATTCCCATACAAAATCTATGGAGGCAGACCGTTTTGACAGATAATAAAAAGTATGTCAACGATTGGTGGTGTCGTCTAGCCAATTGACTGGAGTTCCGAGGCACGGGGGTGTGTAACACCAACAACTTCCCGACTCAGAGCTGTTTCTGAAAGAAAATCTCAGAAACAAGTTTTGGGTCGTCCTGGGATTTGAACGCAGAACCTGTCGAGGTAAAATATAAACTTATTCTCGCAACAATTATTTATTTAAATATTGAACGTTGTCAGGCTATTAGTATGAACCAACGCTTTTAAGACATAAAATAGCCATGCTTTTAAACTATAAAATCCATATTTTTTTTTTGCAACCCTGACAACCGTTGATATCATAATGAATTGGCCACAAATGAAAGCGGTTATTCTTAGAGCTTACAATGTTATGGATTTAGTCAGGTTGCCAACCTCGTTTGCATTCCAATATGATTTGGAGTTATGCGTTAAGTGGTTTTGTAAAGCCGTGGAATTATGACAATTATTGCTCCGTTAATACCATTATAGAGAAAGATAACTGTCTATTGCACACCAAAAAAACATCAGTGCTATTTTGCACAGATTATTATTATTACTTTATCCGCATGGTAATTTGTATGTAGCCAGTTCAAACATAGGTGTCTAATCGTTACTCTAAATTACCGTCGCATGTGCATATCGTATACGAATTTCAAATTTCGACTTGTCACCACCACATGTTGAGTTCAAGCAGTAATCGATCGAAATTTGTTACGAATTTGAACTTTTTCCGATTGCACAAGAAGTTTGAGCAGCAGATGTCTAGGGGAGCAACCTAGTCATCTGCTGCTCAAACCAATGGATTACTAAATTGACCGACTCCAAGCACTCTGCATCCAGTTTGACACTGTGTCAGTCTCTATGCAAGACTAGGTTTGTTTTTTTTGTATTCTTACAAAACCATATAAAATGGATGATAAACAGGTTGTCTGGGAGAGATCGCTCTTAGCGATAAAACAGACAACATTGTAAATCTATTTGGACCCAAGGATCTGGTAATTTAAATAAAAGTTTCCATGGCATTTCTGATTGTTATAGTGGGAGCATCTGGACCTAGTTTTTCACTAACCTACATTTTCTTGGTCCACCAGCCCTGATATTAAGGCCCGTTAACACCACGTGGTTGGCATGCAAACTAAGCTCACCACATTGCATCATTGAGCAAATTGTTGAACGAAGTTGTGAAATTCTTAATTTGTATGTACTTAGTAATTATTTATTTATTTATTTAAGCTTTATTGCACAACAATACTTTGTACAAAAGGTGGACTTAACGCCATAGGGCTATAGTAATGGATTGGCTTTAGTAATGCTTAACGTGTCGTAATAACTATTCATTGCTTACATATACAATCATGTACAGATGTAAAAATGGTGTATTCTTAGGTGTAGCTTTGTCTTGATAAATACATCGCAGGTAATATGTGTCATGATGATAGGATGCAGATAAATAAAAAAAAATAAACAGACGAGCAAAATGAAGGAACCACTTTTTCAGCAGGTGGTGTGATTAGATGCCTATAGTATTTAAATCAAATCAGGGAGAAACTTTTAAACTAATAATAATAATTTAAATATGTTTTGTGGCTTCTTACAAAATACATAGTCAGCTGATCTATGCCTCTACCAGTATTGAATATATATACATTTACCGTGCAGCCTGACGTGCGAGAAACTTTAGAATGATTTATCATTAAACCACTCATCCTGGAACCCTCTTGATAATAATAATAGAAGCGCTGCTTGTCCAAAGCAAATCTTGCTGATTCCAAGAACGAGTGGCGTAAACGTCTGAAGGATGGACGTAAAATACACGACGATGCCTGGTTCAATGTGCTGGCTGTCAGGAGGCAAAGAAGGCATCAGAGCCGCGATAATCCACCTGCCGCTGCCTTCCTTTGCCTTAAATGCGGAAAAGTTTGTCGCTCCCGGATTGGTTAATTCAGCCATAGTAAAAAGTGCCTTGCAGCAGACACTGCTTTAATCGTCTGTAATAGACGCATAAGGCCTATGATGATGCTTGTCCAAAAAAAATTGAGACCATGAGAAGGAAGAGTAGGCTTCTGTAAAGTGTGGCTAGGGGGAATGAAGTGAAGACTTGCGTTATTTAGTGCCTATCCAGAGCGCTTGAGCTAAATTATAAATATCATAAATGTGCAGTAAGTAATCTTGGCCAGTAATGTAACACTATGTCTGGATGTCAGCACTAACTAATCTTCTGGGTACATAGCTCAGTAGCAGGAGTTGCAAGAAAGTAGGTACTAAGTTTCAGTTTTTACGAAGAGGATTGGATTTTTAACTTTTCGTTTTTAAAGAATGTGACATTGTGTCTGAAAATTACTCTCTGAGGTAGGTCAGTTTGCTAGTGATCTGTATAAATCTGGTAGGTACTACGAGTATACGTATATAAAAGGTTCATTTAATGCAGGCACTGCATTAACTGAAATTAATGGTTTTCAGTTTAACTAATAATACTGATGCCAAGAAACAACATACCGCGACAGTATTATTCCAGTATCTGGTGAAAATAGTCTTGAACGACATTAAAATGTATCCTTGTCCTACTTTTAGACTAATTAATAAAGGAACCGGGGGAAAACATAAATAACTTCGCTCGCGTAGACATTTTGGTTGGGTCATAGTTAATTGTTTTTTTGGTGCGCTTCCACACTGCTTGTGCGGAAAAGGCAAAGGTTAAAACCATACAGCCTGGACTTTAGTAAAACTCTTCTGATTTTCTAATGAATGTCAAGTTGTCTTTCAATACAATAGATTATTTCATCTTGTATTCTTCCTGTAAGTTCAGATACTTTGGACTCCGACGTGAAGTGTATTCAATGAAAAATTTTCAGAATTGTTGATTGAAAACAGATCTCTTCTAGAGAAGAGATTATAAATCTGAATAATGCCATAAAGCATCTTTTATTCCTTAGAAGAATTAAAAGACTGCGATATCTTCAAACTTTCAACAGATTTTCAATCAATATCAATCTTTGTAGTGTAGATTCCGTACAGTTAAAGAAAATATGATCGAACTTCCAACAGCTGTTCAATCAAAATCAATCTTTGTAGTGAAAATTCCGTAAAATTAAAGAATATATGATCGAGGGACTGGAATGCGTTATTATTACAAAAAGTGCATGATGTTTATTCTATGCAGGTGTTCATTAAACCATGTCCGATTCTTAGGTGTGAAATGTAAGAGAAAGAGGGTTTTTTGCCAATGCTGTACCCATTCCTTACGCAAAGAATCTCTGGGTCATAAATAATAGCAAACTTATTTTTTTACATTAATTATCTCGTGATGACACTGTTGTCCAGAGTTTATCCCTATGTGGTTTCTTTATGCTATGGGTAAGTACTTCTGTGGCATGGATGAAATTTCACCCTAAGAAAACCCTATAAACGACATAAGAAGGGAGAATTAATTAACATCGTCTAGATATTGGTCTCTGTTACAAAGAAAAATTAAACGCAACATACTATTGTTGAGCTTCAGAACAAAAGAAGGTTAAAATAGAAGTTCAATGTGAGAGGTCACGGAGACTTTGTTTAAATGTTTGCCAAATGAAATAAAACTGCGACATCATTAGCAGGTACATGATTAAATCCTACCTACTTACATTCAGTCAGGACCCAATATTTTTTACAGTCTGAATGATTCCTATTCGCCAATGCGATAAAAAATATTGAGAAATGGAGGGGCCATACCTAAGTAAGTACCTACACCTATTCGGCTTGCTAAACATATCGAATGTTAGCAAGACGGTACCAGACAGTTTGCAATAACCACGCGGGATTTAGATTTAGATCACAGTAAAGTCTTGTAGCTATGCGAGAAAATTTCATGAATCAACATCACATGATCTGGAAATGAGTCAGACGGCGACGTCGCATAAATTACAGTGTTTGTGTATAAAAGATTACTATATTTATAGAAATCAGCCTACACAGAATCAAAGTGTTAGATTCGAAATAACGGAATTCAAGCATATCCGAAAATAGCGGAATCAGACCGGATTACATCATGGGTTGACATTCTCGATTTTATCCGTCCAGAGTTTAATATTACTCGTACTCGTAACTGCACGAAATCAAGCATTTCTGCCAAGCCCAATTTGATGTCTTTCAGCGTCGGTACACATGAACAATCTGCCAAATGGGCGTCGCAGAACTGTTTCCAGTTTTCTCTAATTTCCTCAATAGAACTCATCCGCATAATCTAAGGAAAGGCTTCCTTACCTTCTACTCTGAAGCAGTCAAATAATGTGCAAAAAGGTCACTCACAAAGACACTAAAAAAATAAACACGTCCAATTAAGACAAATTAAATAACTGGCTGTATAATAATAGTCCTTGCACTTACTTCCGGAAAACTCGAAAAAATCCGCGTACAAGATGGCGGTGTGAAAGCGCGGGAAACTGTCAATTCGCGTTTCGCGCGTCAATTGATATCGGCGGCTATCACAAAACGGCGCGAAAGCTCGTCTCGTTGTTAGATAGTCCGTTATATAATGGTATATAGCCCGAGATTTGAGCTGGTGGAATTTTTATAGCGGAGTCTGCGTGCCCGGCCAACGAACATACGTGACTAAGTCTGTTTCACATGCTTTTAATATAAAATTTAGGTGGCACCGGGTGAAGTGAAAATGTTCGGTGGGTACGATGTATTTTGGAGCACCGTAAGTCATACGGTTCACGTTCGGGTTCGATTAATAACGCACGCTAGGTATTTGATATGATAGCGAGACAGTAACAAATAAAAGGTGAGGAAAACCTTTAAATTTTTAATTTTAAAGCACGCAATCGCCGAGCTATTAATGCACAGTCGTTTCAAATTACTTTAGAAACAAGTCATGAATGGAATTCAATAATAGATTTTATAAATGACACCTGATTCATACTGAAATTATGCGTTTAGGAAATGAGGAACATACTTCACTCAACAGCCACTATAAATAAGTATTTGAAATTAATAAGCTTTGCGTTTTAACTTTTTGGTTATGAGTTCAAAGTATTACCTACCTGCTGCACAGTTCAAACATGGTTCTATACGGTTTGGGACCGATGGCATTAGTAATAAGTAAATAAATGTATAGAACTAGTTACAATAATTATTAGGAAAGTGTAATTGTTGTCTTGCACTAAATATCAAAATAATGTTAGATGTTAACAACAACACTGTTCACTTATAGAAAAAGCTTTCTGCGAGTGCTGATTGGAATTATTATGTTTACATAAATAAATAAGTAAAATTCAAAATCTAACTTTCCAGTTGAGACACCTCCGACATGAACCAGAAAGCAGTTGGTGGACTTTAACGGACTTTAACAGATATTGATAAGCCTTTGCTGAGAGCTAGGTAGAGCCACGGTGATTATTATTGTCTTTCAAATAAATAAAAATAAACTGAAATCGGTTCATCCATTCCGTAGCTACGATGCCACACACGAACAGAGGTGAAACTTTTAACACCCCATTTTTGTTCGGGGGTAAAAGATACTCTTTCAGATACGAGACGACTTCTTCATTACACGACACGGAGACATTCTGTCGCTCTTGTGTCTACTCTTTCTGGAACAATCTTATCGTACTAACCTACGCCTCTCTATTACGCCTTCAATTTATAAATTGGGTAACTTTTCCAGTTAAATCACCTACATTACTATGTAGGTTACCTACTTACAGAACCTTGCTCTGCTTACCATCAATGCTTGCCAAATGTCAATCGTAAAGTTAAACCTTTCTCCATGTTATTTCAAATATCGCGATAGATTTTAGCTTCTAAGGACACTAGTGATTATAATCGTATGCTCAGTCTAAGAGAGCTACGATTGAAGCTGAAAGAGAGAATTATTTTGCTTTAAATAACTAGACCTGGCTCGTTATCTGTCGAAGTGACAACGAGTGTTTTGTTGGTGTCAGTGTTGTGTTTCCAGGTGCATCTTTTATGTCACATTGTGAGTTGTATTGAAGCCCTGCAAATTCCAGCTCAAGTTTTTTTAAGTGGTTACAGTTAGATGTGTTTGGGTTCCTGCGTTGGCGTCGTTTAGTGTAATTTTAAAGCAAAATAATTCTCTTTTTCAGCTTTAGGTATGGATTTCCGCAAAATAACGCCTGATTCCATCCATTTACGTACAATGCTACCCCCTCAGACTCTTCTAAAATATAGGGGTGTACCTTGTGCCTATCCTTTTCCTCAACAGTTAAAATATATCACCAAGCAAAAAATTCTTACAATGACGTTTGGATTTCTACACTAGAAAACAATAATTGTTTCTTCGAAACGTTAGCACGCTTACTGTTAATTAAAGTCCAGAATATAGTCCATTATGTTGTCTAATTTAATTAAACTGTGGAGTAACAAACTGAACGTGCCAAGATGTATTGCGTTAAGTGTAACTCCGACGGTTGGGATTCTTTCATGCGTGCAAGTGAAATTTATTGTCCTGTATGTCGCCAAATAATTCTCTGCACTGGCACACAGTATCTTGGTATACATTATTTAATTACTGCCTTGTTGGTGTAATAGCGAATTTTCTGCTTTACATGCGATAGGTCCTGGGTTCGTATCCCAGGTAGAGCCAAAAAAAAATTTTCTGAGATTTTCTGTCATGATTTTCTCAGAAATAGCTCGCTGTCGGGAAGTAGGCTGTGTAACACCCTGTGTTGCTGTGTTCTGCGCCTGATCTCTTTCTCCGGTCATGTCAGATCACCGTCTCACCGAACTTTGATTGTAAAGGAACAGAGAGTGCACATGTGTATTGCGCTCACACTTATGCACTATAATATCTCCTACGTAGTTGGCTGATCTCTGTTGAGATTGTGGATGCCGTGGTCGAAATCGTGTATGAGACTATTATTTGTCTTTCTTTTTTTTCTCAGCTCGAGGCTGGTATTTTAAAAGATCATCTACGGGAATCGCCTACTTGGCGACTATGATCTTACTTATTATATATTTGTTTGGAGGGTATGGCAAGTAATTATTATTACACATATCAACACTATCAAAGGATACTTTAAATAAAGTTCTAAAATTCAAAAATTCTGGCAAGTTTAAAAAAAAATTGATGAAAGACTATTTGAACCTCTCTGGACGACTCTAAATTTTAATTTGAAAAAAAAAACAAGAGATTTACCCTCCATATTGGTAGCGAAGCCCGTAAGTTTCGTTTACCTACAGTAATATCGGCATATTTTGTTGTGTCAAATTTAAGTTTTATGACATGTTATCCGTTAATTTCGTGTTAAACCCATTGTGTGCGTCATGAAGCGGCACGGCGAGAGAAGAAATGCTAAGGGCAGTAGGCATGCTCCAAGCTGAGGCTAGTCTACATAGTATTGCTTACGAGATAGGAACAAGAGAAAACTTGATATCTAGTTTATGATCACGCTATCGTGCTACTGGTGAAGTGGCTGAACGACAACCAGGCGGCAAGCGCATAACCACTGAACGACAAGACCGTTTTTTTGCTAATTTACCGTGAAAAGAGAACCAAATGTTACGGCGGTCAAGCGGTTGGTTTAGTGGCTCCAGTCCGAGCATGAGTTGATGGTGAGTGACCCAACTGTGAGGCGAAGGCTGCATGAAGCTAGCCTTCATGCCCGCATACCGCTTCTTACTCTAGCACTACGCCGAGGAAATCGCGGCCACCAAGAGCCATATTTCTTCAGCCTATATAAGTCCCACTGCTGGGCACAGGCCTCACCTCAACTATGAGGTGGTCCGAGCCATACTCCAGCACGCGGGCTCAGTGCGGATTGGTGGAAGGGTGTGTGTAAGGTAAGTGACCAACCTTACTGTCAGATGTTTTTAAGCCGCCCGAGGGCCTCTGACTAGGCTGAACGACTAATATCTATCGATATTAACCGGGACCAACCGCTTAACGTGCCTTCCGAAGCACGGAGTAAATAGACGTCACTTAAATGGTCAGAATGGTCACCCATCCCAAACATGACCGCGCCTTAGGTTGCTTAACTTTTGGTATCACTACCAAAGCGCTGCAACCACTGCGTCACAAGCGCCATATACTAGACTGTTATTAACACCTTACGTAAGAAACATCAGGTAAGATTGGTATATGATATACACGCAAGCGAAGATCATACACTAGAATCATTATGTCCTGTAATTAATTTGCTTTAAGATTTAATTTTTGTGGTTATTTATATATTTTTTCAGCTCTTGAAATAACACCCTAAATGGTTACCATTATGGTATCTTACATAGGGGGTTTCTTATACGGTAAGATGCTAATAAACGTTGTGTTATAATTTTTATGGTAAGAACATAAATATTTGCATTTTTATTTTATGCTGATACATCATTATGACAAAAGACATTATGCGAAAATACGGTATGCCTTTTGATTTATGTTTAACGAGCATTATGGATTGCAAACAGTATGCCAAACAACCGTATTTCATCTGAACAAATGCCTTTTTAAATTAAGCAACCGAATATGGACCCGTAATTTTTGAGTTAAAGAACTTTATACAAAATATCCCTAGACAGTGTTGATGTGTGTATGAGACATTAATACAATTTTGGCTAAGAGCTCGTGATAACCTTAAACTCATTTTGGATAAAAGGAGGAAATAAGCTGGAGCGCTTTTACGAAAGCTATAAGAAAATTGTTAACATGCTAATACAACATTTACCAGTCACCGCTAGATGACAGCACTCACAAGTAGTTATGTTAGTGCCATCTACCGGTGGGTAGACTAAGAGTTGCGGGAAATAGCATTGCTGTACTGTAAACCATCTTGTAAAACAAAAAGCACACCTAAACCTAAATTAAAATTAAATAATGGACTAATAGATATTTATATATTATTATTAAATTAACTGTGAAAACTCTTAAAAGAAAGACTTATTTGTTTGCAGCATAAAAAGTAAAGTCTTAGTACATGCAACGAGTCTGAAAAGCATGCACGTTAATCAACGATGTTTTTTTGTCTATGGTCTAAAAAAATGTTTCATCTTTTTCGTTTCGGTCGGTGGTTGGTCGTATTTAATTTCTGTAGTGCATTCAATTGAGTGTAAATCTAAGCAATAATACTCATTAGACAGGCCAAAACGAGTATAAAATTGACTGGGCTATCAAGATTGTCATGATCCTGTTTCCGTTAATTAAATAAAAGACGAACGACCTTTTAATTAGAACACCTATGTATCTATAAACAAACAGCTGTAGATTGTGCTTGTGTGCATCCACTTGTTGCACCTACTTTCAAAAACGGAGGAATTCGCTTGTTTATGTGAGAAAGTGAACTTGGTTTGATATTTACGAGGTGTTCCATAAACTAATGTTTCCAGTGTACCGTTACGGGCGTTAGGAAGTGGGAAATGCGTGTGGTTTTCATTATCGTTAAAGTTCGTTACGATGCACCTGCAGTGCAGATAACTGCAACGGGTTGAACGCGCCGTGATTATGACACGGTCCGACGGAAGACGAATCGCAATCCAGTTAGTTGTTACGTGGAATCTATTACTGCAAAGCAGGTAGAAAATACATGACCCGACAAGTGAAGATTCGTCAGACCTCAAAATGACTCATACGTGGTCACTGGCATGCAGTTATTGTTTTGTTTTCGTGAATTCCTCGCCGATGACACTGTTAGAAAAAAAGTGTTGTCTGTGAACATGTTCTTTTTTTGAAAATTCAAAACTTTAGTGCAGTGTTGGAAGCATAACTTGTTTGATGATAAAGATGGCCCAAAATTCAATGGATTCTGACAGACTATCTTCAGCTGGTATTTCCACACACAGCTCAGGGACTGCAGGGACAGTTGGTGGTTCTGTTGTGGGTGTGAGAGTGGGTGATCCAGGTCTTAAAAGAGAAGATGAAGACGAATACAACCTTGGGCCACTACCCCCAATGTGGGAAAAGGCTTTTACACCCACTGGAGAAGTATATTTTATTGAGTAAGTTCACTTGTTAATTTGTTTATATTTATTCCATAACATTGACATTAAAAGACCTAGTTGAGTATCAACAACAACAATGATAGTAAATAAGACTCATTACAAATTCAAATAGTAGAAACTAATACTGCAAACAGATCTCATGAATAATATAATTTATACTAGCTGTTTGATACAGCACACATGCTTGGACAGTTGATTAATAGTCTAAACAGTGTTTAGACTGAATATTCTATAATCAGTTGCTTAATTCATCTAATTTTTTGTGTAGTGAAGTTTTAGTACTCATTTATCCATATTTCTGTATATGTAGATTTGCCTTTTCAACTTTCCCTCCACCAAACAGCATATACATGTAATTATGCATACTTGAGTTAAGTGAAACTGTTGTTCTGCCATTACCAGACGTTAGGTGCTAAAAATAAATTTATGATGATGTGCTTTGCAAAGAATCTAAAAGGTATTTGTTTCCTATAGTGACAGTAAATTAATGTGTAAGTTTATATCTAGTCTCAATATACTATCTACAATTGACTGAAAGTTAGTAACTGTTAGTTTAATACTAAAAGCTATCCGAGATTTCAGATATTCCTGTGAAAGTGACAGGTATCTAATTTTCAGTCAACAGTAGATAGGATATATGATTTTAAACTTTGATGTTGCATTTTAACACTAAATACTGGTTATTGGGTCTGAACGCGATATATTTTAATGAGTATTAGGTACTCACTGCTCGCGGTTTCAGCTGTGTACAATCCAGCCAATATATCGCATTTAAACCTGATAACCTAGTATAGGATACTGAAGCCAGCCTTAGGAAATAAGATTTCATTCTTAACTATTATACAAAGAATATTTAAAAACATAGCACAGAAAACAATTTTGAATTCAAACTAATGATGGTGTCATTTGAAAAAAAGGATATATTCGAGACATGTTATTGGATATGGATCTTTTTGGCATAATAGATAACTTAAAACAATTCAATATTATTTACTTTACAGCCACAACACTGGAACATCCCACTGGCTAGACCCACGCTTGGCTAGGGTGCGGAAGCACTCTCTCGGAGAGTGCGGGGAAGATGAGCTGCCTTATGGCTGGGAGAGAGTCACGGACGAACGATACGGGTCGTACTATGTCGACCACATAAACCGGAGGACTCAGTATGAGAACCCTGTATTGCAAGCTAGACTGAGAGGTAATAATATTATGTACATTATTGTGTATTTAAAACATTATGTTTTAATTATTCAATTACACAAGTTTATCTTTGATTAAACAATACTTGGTTGCAAAACTAGAGTGTTAATAACTTGTACATGTAGTAATACATGTAGTAAGTAATCTTACCAAACCTAAAAAAATGTAATCATATGAAATTTCAAATAAATTAAACTATTTTTTTTTAAAACATCATCATAGTAATTCATACATAAGTTATGGATTTGTAGCAAGAAAAAAATACTTTTTTATTCTTCCCTAACAATAAGCAATCTACAACAGTTATATTCGTTTGCATAACACCATGTTATAGAAGCACTTGTTACATCCAGTTTTTCCCTAGAAATGGAGATAAATTGCTTTTACGTTGCAGTAAAAGCATAGATTAATCAATCCAATTTAGCATGCGATAGTGTAATCTGAAGAGTTAATTATGCCATGGCCCATGACCACAAATCTGTGAAAAAATTCCATGTTTTTGGCCTAAAAAGAAAATGTTATGTGAATACACACATGATGATAAGTAAAATAATCTCAAAATTTTTATAGAATAAAATTGGAATATCCAACTTTCTGTTGAACAGAATGTATTTTATTAGATACAAGCTTTCCACCAGTGGCTTTCCCCACGTGGAATTCGGTTCTCTAAGATATTGAGCAGAAGAAGAGTTCTTTGTGAGGTGTTGTGACAGGGATGACCAAATCCAAAATTATGGAAATTTTGGATTTGGTCATCCCTGTCACTCTGGATAAGTTGTCTATGTGAATGGACGGGCTGGTTAAACCCGAACGAAACGGTACACATGCATATTATTCCTTCAAAAGAGTTATAGTAAAGGTGATGGATTACCTACCAAAAAGGTCCCATCAACGAAGTGTAGATGAGGGGTCGAAAAATTAAAAAATATTGCACTTTAAGGCAGTTTAACAAGAAATTTCGCGATCTCAAAAGCATGATGTTTTTTTGATGCTGATTACCTCTTCTTTATTTCCTTTTAAGGAATACATTGTGTTACCAGTAACCCTGTATATTTGTTTGTTGCTACTGAGACTGTTTATATAATATATAACTCAGTAGCAACAAACAAAACAATCAATTATGAAATAATTCTAACATGATTTTTAACAATATAGCAATAATGAATGTGATCATCTTTTTCAGCCAAGAACATAGCACCGGATACCAATGGAAACAGCCAACCGAACGGATCCACGCCCACAGGTGAACTACGGGGAGAGCGCTTCACTCTCACACTCACTAAAGGGCCTCAGGTACATAAGCATTTTAAAAACATATTTTGACACCTTTTTAGTCACGGTGTATAGTTTTTTTTTTCTTTTTATTTAAGGCAACAAACAGTCATACAGAAAAAAAACGTACCTTCGAAAAAAACATTACACTTAAAAAAATATTTTCGGCTCCGGTTATCAGGGAGGATTTAAAACAAACAAACTTGTGGCAAACCTTCGACCACCTATAAATACGTACCTATAAATATTGTTTTTCAAAAGACCTTTGCAGAAACAATATTGGTCGGACATGTTATTTTTTTTCAAAACCGTTTTGTTTTTTCACTGATTTAATTGTAATTATAAAATACAAAATTTAGAAAAATAACCAGGCTAATAATACAAAAGTGTGAGCAAACATAACATACAAAATGATTTCACTGAACTAACTTTAATCAATTGAAATAAACATATTTTTATAATTCACTTTAGACTCGTCGAAAGAGTCTGTTGTAGCTTAGGTAGGACACTATCCTACACGTACACACACACGGCTCCACATCAAGCTACTCTAACTCTGATTAATTTGACGTGTGGCGGTGCGTACAAACATTTTTCATCCCATCTATTCGAAAAAGACGATTTTGGTCGCTTTTAAGTGCGCCCAAAGGTGATGCTTCTAAGCGACATAGGTACTATTACTCTACTCTTTGCCACAGACTGTCCAGCGGGCAGAAATGAGATTTTGGTCCTCTTTATTGAAATAAGTGCGACCAAAAATTCTTTTGCTCGCACTTATTGAATTTGGTTTGGAACATCTTAGAGTTTCCCGCCGAACGCAAGAGACTGGCTGGTTAGACGGCACGTCCGTCGCCCCGCCGCCGCCGCTGGCATCTGAGTAAAAAAAAAAAACGCGCGAACTACGGCCCGCGTTTTCATAAATTTTCACATTCAAGTTCTTGGTTTTGATAAATTATATAAATATTATTCAATAATTAAATTTTATTAAAACTGAGCCGCTTTTTATTTTCTCATAGAGGGTGATGAAAAGTAGAGTGTATCATTTGGACGCAAATATATTTTTGGCTCGGGCGACGTACTTTGAATCCCTCGCTTCGTTCAGGATTCAAAAAAGCGCCCTCGCCGTAAAAATATTATTTTGCTTCCTCATGATACAATCTACTATTATATTGTCGCGTTTGTCGTTCACGTAGGACACCGGGTAACAAGCTTGCCCTTGCGAGCGAGCGCGCTGGCTAGACCCTTAATACGTACGCAACGGACTAAGCCAGAAGACTTGCGTGATGACGCGGAGCATGATCCAAACTACAGTATTTAGGTAGTTATTTCTACGGCTTATAAAATAAGTTTACAGTGGAGGCCTGTACCACATATACCATACCTTTTTGTGAATGAAACCGTAAAACAAGACCCATGCTTCATATAGTTGATGGAATCATGCGTTAGGTACTTTGCGGAAATCAATGACTAAAGCTGAAAAATAGGATTATTTTGTTTTAAATTTCCACTCAACGACGCCAGCGCAGGAACATCCAACTACATCATACTGTAACCACCTGAAAAAACTAAAGCTGGAAGTCGCAGGTTTTACAATACAACTCCGAACGTGACACAGAAGATGCACTTGGAATCTCAATAGTGACACCAAAAAAACAATTACGCGTTTCGCCACTACACGTGGCATCCTCAGGAGATGTTGTCGCTTCGATAGATTACGAGCGATGTATTTGAGTTCCTGCGCTGGCGTCATAATAATTAGATATTTAAAGCAAAATAATCCTCCTTTTCAGCTTTAGCCATGCTTCATATAAAACTGGGTTTAACCACCAGGCAGTTGTAATCTTTTACTTAGTGTCACTCCGTTTGTTATCAACTTGTGGCAAACCTTTGACCACCTTAAAATATACTGTTTATTTGCATACTATCTAACCTACTACTAACTAATATTAATAACACAACATTTTGTTCCAGGGTCTCGGGTTTACCCTCATCGGAGCGGAAGGCATCCCGGAAACAGAAGGCTACCTCCAGATCCGCAGTATTGTGCCCCACAGTCCAGCTTGGATAGATGGTGAGTAATAAAAACTTTTTTGACCATTAAATAACAGAAGACCAATTGCGATGTTGCTTCCCGCACAACAGCAGCGATGCTTATCATAACTTTGTTATTTTTAATAAGATCTCTGCTCTTGAGTTTGAAGCAAAATTACAAAAGCCCAGGGAAAGAACAAACAATTGAAAGCTAGAAATTAGATTTTTTCTAACTTACCTGACAAACCTAACTTTTTTGAAATCTAATGGTAATTAAATAGTAAATATTTAAGCAAATGTTGATGAGATTTCCGATCAATACATAAACCACTTGCTTATAGACAAATAAATTATGCAGCTATCAATACCGTCCAAGACTGACACGCTTGTTATGTCTCGGTGAAATCATGCAACCCTTTATGAACTAGAACCAACCCCGGACTCCAAAGGCGCAAATAGAAACTGACACATGTTGACTTGATATCAAATTGAAAATGACACAGGTTGACCAATCTATTTATTGCGGTGAATGCCTGTGGCTTCTCGGCTATGAATAATATTAGTCTGAAAATATTCATGAAGGGTTAAACGATGAAAAATTTTGGGTAAATTACAAAAACTGCAGGCAGTACAGCCTCTGCCCGGTCCACTAGTCTTATATATATAAAAATTAATTGCTGTTCGTTAGTCTCGCTAAAACTCGAGAACGGCTGAACCGATAAGAATCATTTTAGTCTTGAAATATTCGTGAGTAATCAGGGAAGGTTCAAAATGTAAATTTGAAAAAAGCAACGGGCAGGAAAACGTCTACGGTTCCACTAGTCTTCTCTTATATATAAAATGAATTGCTTTTCGTTAGTCTCGCTAAAACTCAAGAATGGCTAAACCGATTTCAATCATTTTAGTCTTGAAATATTCGTGGAAGTCCAGGTGAGGTTTAAAAAGATAACAAAATGAAAAAAGAAGCTACGGGCGGCAGTACAACGTCTGCGGGTCCGCTAATCAATCTTATAAACCATTGTTTTATTTATTTATTTATTTAAGCTTTATTGCACAACAATACTGGTGAGGCGTGTAAATAGCCTACACCTGAACTGGCGTTGTTTTTAGGAACAACAAATATGGCGGGTTTCAAATTTCGAAATTAAGTCCCTGTTGATGAATTCCTGAGACACCAATACCCAATGTAGTAAAACACACGCAAGTTGGTTAAGCACTGATTTATTATTTAAATACCCGCAACTGTCATACATAAAATATTGACACATTGTAGGTAGCTCAATATACCACATCCTTCCCCTTTTACAACGAAAGTATAAAAATAAAAGTAAAAACTAAATGTATACAAAAACATCATTAGCGGCCAAAATAACTACTCTAAACAAAGGAATTGAAGTTAGCTGCTACTTATTACTTATATAACTTAAGAAAAATTAAACAACGAACTTATACTATATCCGTTACAGAAATTAAATAAATGTTTTTATGAGTATCAATAGGTAGTAAGAGTTATCTTATTATTCTAAAATTAGAAATACAGTAAATTTATATTTTGAAAAATCATTGATTTTTTGTTATTCTTTGCTATTACTACCAAACAAGAGGTTCGTAAGCATTCGTGCAGTTCTTTCCCTAGATCTCTCTATAGGAACAAGAGGTTTATCCGGTGAGGATGCCTCCTCGCTGCTAGTGTCCTTGGACTCGTCCGAAGCAGCATCGGCTAGGGGCATAGCGATAGCTAGCGGGCTGTGCGGAGACAACAGCGGGGGCGGAGCGCTCGCGCTCGCTTGCTGTTGCAACGGACTATCGACCAGCTGATCATTTTGTGTCGCGCCGATAACGACCTTGCACCGGCGACGCATACTAGGTACACTAGGCATGAAAAAAGAAGTATTATGAGTAGCGTAGTAACTTTTACCGGCTATCCTTTTTTCATTTGAACCCGACCTTCTCAAGACCAATTGATTACGCGTTCGACGATATTTGTGACCATCTTGGTCCTGAACCAAATATGAACGTGGCTCCGGTGCTCGATCTACCACGGTTACTCGTTTTCTGTGACCATGGGACACTAAAGTCACTTCATCGCCCACGGCGAGCTGTTCCAGTGGTTTTGCTGAACGGTCATGGTGAAGTTTTCCTAAAACTTTTTGTGCCATCAGAGATTGATAATTTCTATTGTTATCAACTGGTTGAATTAACAACTCTTTAGTGATCGGTAATTTAGTTTTGATCCTCCTACCCATAAGCATTTGCGCTGGAGAATCTAAACCATTTCTAGGAGTAGATCTCATATTTAACAAGCTCAGGTTAAAATCTTCACCCGAGTCAATACATTTTTTGAGTAGGTTTTTTACAGTTTGCACTGTTCTCTCACTTTTCCCATTCGATTGCGGATAGTGAGGCGATGACGTAACATGTCGTACCTCCCAATCCTGCATAAAACGTTTGAATTCACTCGAACTGTACGCTGGTCCATTGTCAGTAATTAGTTCAGATGGAATTCCATGCCGCGCAAACTGTGATTTCATGAAATTGATAATGTGCTTACTAGACATTCCTGTCAATTCTTGAACTTCAACGAAATTTGAAAAATAATCAACCAGTATAATAAACTTCTTCCTTTTATATTCGAATATATCGGACGCCAGCTTGTGCCACGGAAGGGCGGGCACCTCATGCAGCATGAGCGGCTGGCGGCGCGGGCGCGGGGCGTGCAGCGCGCACGCGGCGCAGCGGCGCACGGCGCGCTCGACGTCGTCCGCCATGCCCGGCCAGAACATTACGTCCCGCGCACGTCGCTTGCACCTTTCGATGCCAAGGTGACCTTCGTGCACTCGGCGCAACATTTCAAGGCGCAAACGCATGAGTATAAAAACGCACTCTCCCTTAAATATTATTCCGTCAATAAAATGAAGTTCACCCCTATATGGCCAAAAAACACTTAATTTGTCACAAACATCTCGCCTATTTTTGGGCCATCCGTTAGTTATGTATTTTATCAACATCTTGCAGTCAATATCCAGTGCTGTTTCCGTTTTAATAAGGTCTAATCTACTGTCACTGAACGAAACGTTATCTAACACAAAACATGTTTGTATATCAACTTCCTCGGAAACGCGATCATCCATAACTTTATCCAAGGGGGCCCGTGATAAAGTATCAGCAATGTACATAAATTTACCAGGCGTATATACAACCTTTATATCGAATCCCTGTACTCTCATCATCATGCGTTGTAAGCGGGCCGGTACCGAGACTAGCGGTTTTATAAAGAGGGCCTCAAGTGGCTTGTGGTCAGTTTGGACTGTAACATCTGCTCTTCCGTAGATGTACTGCCTGAAACGTTCCACTGCAAAAACTATAGCTAGCATCTCTTTTTCTATTTGTGCATACCTAGTCTGTGCGTCGGTGAGTGTGAGCGAAGCAAACTCCACGGGGCGGCCATCCTGCAGCAGCACGGCGCCCAGCGCGACGCTGCTGGCATCCACCGACAGCACAACAGGCGCCTCTATGTTGTATAACGCAAGCACTGGAGCACAAGCTAATTTCGTTTTTAGTGCGTCAACCGCTTTCGAGTGGTGAGTTTCCCAAACCCAGTCTGAATGTTTTTTTAGCAAACACCTTAACACATTTACCGATTCCGAATAATTAGGTATGAATTTCGATAAATAATTGATCATGCCTAAGAACCTTTCTAACGATTTTTTGTCAGTGGGATAGGGCATATTCAATATAGCCTCCACTTTGGAATCGTCAGCCCTCATACCGTCTACGTTGAATTTATGTCCTAAGTAAGTTATTTCAGAAACCCCAAACCTACATTTATCACGATTAAACTTAATACCGATTGCCATAGCTCGCTGTAACAGAGATTCTAACCTTTTGTCATGTTCCGCCTGAGATCGGCCCCATACGATGACGTCATCAATAAATGATTCAACACCATCTAAGTCCTCCAAATGTTGCCTCAGCTTAGCGTGAAAACTTTCTGGCGCGCAACTTATACCGTACGGCAACCGCAAAGACTGGTACCGCCCAAAAGGTGTACTAAACGTACACAAATCTGCGCTGACGTCATCAATTTGGACCATCCAAAACCCGCAGCGCGCATCGAGCACGCTGAACACGCAGGCGCCCCGCAGCTTCACCGCTAGCTCCGTCACCGTCGGCAGCGAGTACTGCGCGCGGCGCACCGCTCGGTTCAGAGGTCTAGGGTCCAAACACACACGAATACTGCCGTCCTTTTTAGCAACTAAAACTATAGCATTTACCCAATCAGTAGGATGAGAAACCTTTCTTACAACTCCAAGACCTTCCATTCTTTTCAACTCATTAAACAATTTATCTTTAAGTCCTAATGGTATTTTTCTCGTAGGTGATATCACAGGTGGAATGTTCTTATCTATAACAATTGTGTACTTTCCAGGCAATTTACCTAACCCTTTAAATAAACAAGAATAATTTTCCAAATTTATTGTGTCAACACAGTTTACTAAACCCATTACAATACAACTCTTTAAGCCAAGAATGTTTTGACACTTAAAATCCGCAACAACAAAAGGTAATGTATACGATTTATTACGAAACATTATGTTCAAATCAATCACGCCAAGAATAGGTAACCGGTTCCCCGTAAAAGAATGCACTCGCTTTGTAAAGGGCTTAAGTTGGTGAATAGATAAACCGGTCCGCATAAAATTGACTTTAGAAATCACATTTATCATTGAACCCGTATCTATTTTTAGCGTGAGTTTCCTTCCCCGACATTCAATAAATTCAAACCACTCCGTAGATGACTTACTCAGCTTTTTGTCCTCATTTAAGGTATCTACGTAAAACATATCTTCACAAACACTTTCTGATGACTCAACACTTACATTTAACACCTTTCGCATTGCTTTCTTTTCGGGACACACTCGCGAAAAATGACCTTTTTTATCACACACGAAACATAACGCATGACGAGCCGGACACTGATCTCCTCCTGAGCACCGCGAGCTGGCACAGGCCGCGCAAGGGGGGCGCGCCGCCGCCGGTGCGCGGGCGCCGCGCGAGCCGCCGCGCCAGCCCCCACGCCAGCCGCGCCGGCCTCGGCCACCCGCGCCGCGTGAAGTACCACGTTCCGCCATTGCATTCACCGCTACTTCTTCACCAGATTGCCCATCGATGCACACTCTTTCCTCCTTAGACAACTCGGCTGCCTGACATATTTGTATGGCCTTTGATAAAGTCAACTCCTCCGTGCGTAGTAATCTATCCCTTACTGTGCTGTTTACGATTCCGCAAACTATTCTATCGCGCAGTAAGCTTTCTTGTAATTTATCGAACTCGCACTGTTTACTCAGCAACCGCAGCGCAGTAACGTATTGATCAATGTTTTCTCCGTCTTCTTGATTACGCGAGAAAAACTTGTACCGCATAACTGTGACATTTGGTTTTGTACCAAAGTAGTTATCAAATTTTTTCAAAACACAATCTATGTCATCTTCCGTTTCCCCTTCTTCAAACGTAAAAGTGGTGTACACTTCGTAGCCCGCTGAACCGATGAGGTTAACCAACAAACTAGCCTGAATCTCTTTCGGCTCCTTGCTCACTCCAGAGGCCTTTAGAAACACCTCGAACAGCTTCCGCCATTGCCGCCATGAGTCAGCGCGCGCGGCGGGCCCGCCTTCGAGAGATAATTCCGATGGAGGACGCGCGTGTTCCATATTTTATTGTTTACTAATTATAAAATACAATGCGATGATTGAAATTACACTTTCTCTCAGTTTTCAGATGTTTTAAGATAGTAATTCACTTTTAAATTAGCACCGCTGTCACCATGTAGTAAAACACACGCAAGTTGGTTAAGCACTGATTTATTATTTAAATACCCGCAACTGTCATACATAAAATATTGACACATTGTAGGTAGCTCAATATACCACACCCAATACATCGATTTGCAGCAATAATGCCCACGTACCTTATAGATACAGAGACACCACTCAGACCCAGGAAGATGGGAAGATGCCTCGTTCAAGGGCGCGTGGTCGCTGTGTTGGGCTGCCGGCCGGCGAGCTAAATCTTCATTAATCCACCGGTGGACTGGTGGAAACTCCACAAATAATCACTGCACTATGAGTTTGTAATGTCTCACATACGCAGGTCCATTTATTACCGGAGTATCTTCAGATTTTCACATATAGGGAATTTTTAATAGCGGAGAGGTGAGCACTTCACGCGATGCGAACGGCGGTGAGAGCGGAAGACTAATTCGTGCGCTGAACGCCATCTATTGGTCGTTTTGCGAGCGTCTCAAGGAAACACACGATACGTAACCAATGGGCGCTGCGGTATTAGGTATTGGCGAAAGGATCCATCAACAGACCCTTAATTTTGTTACTTTTTTTATATAGATACGTTAAAATATATCGTAAATGGCGTAGAAAATTCCAATTCTATTTTATTTGTTTATTTTAATAATGTTTTACATTGAAAAAGGCATTGACGCTTCACCATGCTCCCCGCCTTGGAAGGACGCAAGTGCTTTCAAAAGAAAGGGTAAAAATTATAAAGACTTACTGACCTAGATCATGATCAGAAAAGATTAAGCTTTATGACTGAATGCGGGAAACAGAAAGATACAAGTTATTTCAAAAACTAATTTCTAAACCTTATAAAACTACGAGTATCGTTATATTTAATATTTACTGCGTTGGAATAGGATATAGTTTAGTGACAGAGCGTTTAAAATTACCGAACTTTGTCCTCACCATTGCAACGCGAGCAACATTGTCGGTCCCTTTATAAACCTCAGTTATAACTCCCAATGGCCAACTCAGAGGTGGCGAATTATCCTGTCCCACGAGTACGACAGTTCCAACTTCTACAGGCTTGTCCGGAGTTGCCCATTTTTGCCTAACTTGCAGCGTATGCAGGTACTCTAGGTGCCATTTCTTCCAGAAAGATTGGACCATACTATCTAACAACTGTTTACGTTGGGAAAGATTTAAGCGCTGACCAGACAAATCGGCTGCCGGCAAGTACTGCAATGGAGTCGACATCAAAAAATGAGCGGGAGTAATAACTTCAGGATGCGGATCAGAAGATAACACGCTCAGAGGACGCGAGTTCATAATGCACTCTATTTGAATAAGTACAGTCTGTAACTCTTCATAAGTGAGGAGTTGATTCCCGATCACGCGATAAAGGTGCGTTTTTAATGTTTTAATATTGGCTTCCCACATGGCGCCAAAATGTGGGGAGCGAGGTGGAATCATTTTCCAGTTAATGCGGCGAGTTGATAACTCATTTGAAAGAGATGAAGTGAGACTCGAACTTATTACGAAATTATAAAGTTCATCTAGTTGGGCTTTAGCACCAACGAAATTGGTAGCGTTATCCGAATAAAGACAGGATACTGGACCTCGACGCGAGATAAAGCGTTTAAAAGCGGCTAGAAAGGCGTCGGTAGTAAGTTCAGAGACTAGCTCTACATGGACAGCCCTGGTTACCAAGCATACAAACAAACAGATGTAAGCCTTCTGAGCATGTTGGCCTCTGCGACGAGTGAGAGTTATGCGTAAGGGCCCAGCATAATCCACTCCAGTATGGACAAATGCCTTTGATTCCGATACACGGTATTCAGGAAGGTCTGCCATCATTGGAGTGGGATGCGTCGGATTAACTCTAAAGCATGTGTTGCATTGTCGCAACTTGGACCGAATGACAGTCCTGGCATCTAATATCCAAAATCGCTGTCGTAAAATAGACATAAGTAGCCCTGGTCCAGTGTGACAATTCATCACATGGTAATGACGGATTATCAAATCCACAACAGGATCATGCTTGGGAAGTAAAAAAGGATGCTTAGAGTCAAACGGAAGGTGTGACTTTGAAAGTCTACCCCCAATGCGTAGTATGCCCTCTTCATCTAAAAAGACAGACAAACTTTGAAGTTTCTTTGGTAGCAATTTACCACCTTTGATGAGCTTAATGTCATCTGCGAAATGGACAGATTGCACAGCACGGACCATAACTCGTTCCGCGGCTGACAACCCCTGAGGAGACCGGGGTTCACAATGAACCTTCGGTCTAGCGAATTTAAGTATATAAGAAACGATGCGCAACAGTTTATCCCACGATGAGGTACGTTGCGCGAGTTGACATAGAAGCGGAAGTTCTACTTGCGTGGTCACAGTTAAGACATTTGCCTTATGCTCGGGAAGTTCCCCACAGCTAGTAGGACAGAACGGTTGGACAGGCCAATCTTCATGAGCACAATGAAGCCAAGAAGGGCCGTTCCACCAAAGCTCATGTGACACCAACCGTGAAGGAAGTATGCCACGAGATAGGCAGTCGCTTGGATTCTCAACACCTGCCACATGGTAAAAATGTTGAGAACCCAAGTTCTCCTGACATTGAGCGACTCTATTGCTGACAAAGACTGACCAGCGATGCGGAGAAGAATGTATCCACGATAAGGCTATCGTGGAGTCCGAAAAAGCGTAAATCCCTGCAATAGGAACACGTGAAGCGTAAGTATCGCGAACAGTCTTTACCATCTTTGACATGAGCACGGCGGCGCAGAGCTCCAGCCGTGCAAGAGTTGTAACCTTAGTAGGTGAAACCTTTGACTTCGCACAAAGTAAGCGAACTACGACACCGGATGGACTAGTAGAGTGTATGTAAATGACACAACCATACCCACCCATACTGGCATCGGCAAATGCGACTATACGAACAGCACAATCATCGGTAACACCCACATGGCGTGGTATCCGTAAGGTATCCAGCAAGGGAAACTCCTGCATGAGAAGGGAAAAACGTTTAACGATATCGTCAGGAGCGGCATCATCCCAACCGATATTACTCAGCCATAATTCTTTGATGAGCAACTTGGCGGAAAAGATCACGGGAGCGACAAGACCGAGAACATCAAATAAGCGTGCAACTATCGAGAGTATATTTCTCTTAGTACATTTCTCGGCTATTTGAGCGGAAGTGAAGAAGAACTTATCCTGAGAAGGTTCCCATGAAAGACCTAGAACCCTAGACACATCATTCCCCGCGTGAAACTCGAGCGACTTACGATGTGAATCGGGAAGGCTGTTTAAAAGCGCGGGTGAATTGCTACACCATTTTACAAGGTCAAAATCGCCCGACTTAAACATTTTTATGAGATCATGCGATAACTGTATAGCGTTGTCTTCGTTATTTACCGAATAGACCAGGTCATCCATATACAGACTAGTCTCTGCTACTTTAGCAGCTTCCGGATAATGCGGACTGTCAGAGGCCAGCTGTCGCACAGTGCGCATAGCTATGTAAGGACTCGATTTCAGTCCGAAAGGTAAGCGATTAAAAGCGAAGGTCGACACAGGATCGTTCTCATTGAATCGAAACAAAATGCGTAGGTATTTACGCTGGTCAACAGGTACGCAAATACGTAAGTACATCTGCTTAATATCAGAATTTAGAGCGATAGGAAATAATCTAAAATTTATTAAAAGAAGAAACAAATTTGTTTGTAAATTTGGACCAATATGGAGTACATCATTTAAAGATAAACCCGTATGAGTCTTAGCACTCGCATCCAATACAATGCGCGGCATCGGTTTGTCTGGCCGAACGACGGCGTGATGAGGGATGTAGTACCCGTCATCCAAAATGGCAGATTCGTCAACTTGACTGAGGTATCCATTATCTATGTACTCCTTGATCACTGCGTTGTAATTTTCCCGCAACAACGGTGATTGGCGAAGTCTTCTCTCCAGCGCAATCAGTCGACGGTACGCGGCGGTGCGGGAGTTACCTAACTCGGCAGGATCCTTACTAAAGGGTAACGCGACAGTATAACGTCCCACATCGTCCCGTGACACGGTTGAGGAAAAAATATTCTCACATTCGGTTTCCTCAGGAGATAAAAAACGTTTATTTTCAACTTCTTCCAATTCCCAAAATTTTTGTAATAAATCATTAAGAGCTAATGCTGTGAAAGAAGAGCTAGGTAAATTTAAATTATCTTTACTATGCGGAAAATCACCCATAAGGACATACCCGAATGTGGTCAATAACGCGGGTGGCGCATGTGAACCTAAGTCTACCCTATTCCCCAAATAAATATACGGAAACAGTTGAGCGCCTAACACAATGTCAATATCTCCTGGAATATTCCAGCTTAAATCAGGGAGCGGAAGCGAGTGGAAGTCCACATGACCATCCCACTTAATATGGTGCGAAGGTAGCTGGTCCGTAATGCACTCAACTACTAACGCGTGAATAGTATATTTTTGATGCGAGTATACGCGAGATTCGATATCTAAGTGTACGTAACCTATTATCGGTCGCGATACAGAACCAACCCCTTTAACAAAAGAATTACTTAAAGGAATTATTACTAAATTAAGTTTTCGACAACAAGCTGTAGTTATTAAATTATTTTGCGAACCATTATCAATTAAACACCTCACTATTGTTTTATGGCCCGAACTATTATTATGACCTCGCGCATAAACCTGAGCGGTTGATAACAAAATTGCCGCCTTAGTCTTCGTATCAGCTGCTAATAACACGGCCGTGTTATGGGTCGGAGACGTTTGTACCACATCACACGAATCACACACAGTCACCGGTGCGGGAATATCGACCTTATCGCAATGAGAATAAGGGCGCTGCACCGCGGCGGGAGCCGGGGCAAGCGAAGACGTAGCGCGGGGCGAGGGGAGCGCGGGAGGCGCAACGGACAGCGGCGCCGCCGGAGTGGACGCAAAGGCTACATTGCAATTCGTCGGTTTAGCATCAGCTGTATGCGGGTGTTTATTATCTTTGTCGAAATGTAATAAAGTATGATGGCGTTTTTTACATATGTTACAGACTGAGGTCGACTTGCAATTACTCAAACCGTGCGACGTGCTCAGACAATTCGCGCAACCGCGTTTGGATTTAATAAACTCGAACCTAGTTCTAGGAGTCAACGCGGATTTAAACTTAACGCAGTCATACAGATGAATATGAGTGTTATCTTTACAGTATGCGCAACTCGAAGCCGAAGTCGCGGGGGTGGAAGCGGAAAAATCATTCGATTCACTCACAACAAACGCTTTCGTCTGCGTGCGTGACTCGCGAGGTGCGGAACCATAAGGTCTATTATTATTATTTTTTGCGTTCGCATTCGAATGAGACAAATTCGAGCGTGCTAATATCTTTGCCTGATCTTGAACAAAACTAATTAATAATTTAGTTGTGGGAATTTCAACATCGCGAATGGAAAGTTCAAACGATTGACCAGTCTGTGAATCTATTTTTCTCATAGCACAATGTAAGAGAATAAAATCAGCAAGATCCGGAATCCCAAGTTGTTTCAAGGCAGAAATAGATGCACTAAATGTTTCAATGAATGAATCGAGACTATTTGAGTTATAAGCACAACCTTTTAAATCAAAAATATTATTTAAATAGTGTGTCCCTAATGTGCGCTTATCCTGGTATTTTTTAACCAAGCTGCCCCATAAAAACTTGTATGTATCACCGGTAGGCACAATTCCAGCGGTAACCTTCAATGCGTTATGTGTAAGCCTACCTATTAAGTACTGCACACGCTGCGAGTCAGTCAGCTGATCATTGTCGTGAATATTCGACTTGAACGACTCGTAGAAAACAGGCCAATTCTCGGTTTTCCCGTCGAACGATGGCAGCGCGATAGGTGGCAACTTTATTTTAAGCGGTCCAAAAAGCGTTCCTGGATTACAACTTTGTGTCAACGGAGATTGACTACTGTTGATTTTATTCCTAATACGTTTAACGTGAATATATAAATCTTCAAAGGATTCTAAACAAGCGTAGTCGGGACTTGAACCAGGCTTTAAACTAATGTTTATATGGTTAATTTGATCGACATAAGATTCAAATTTATCTCGTATGTCATCAATTGTTTCCGATTCAGTCATA
This sequence comes from Pyrausta despicata, assembly GCA_963921415.1. Lineage (NCBI taxonomy): Eukaryota > Metazoa > Arthropoda > Insecta > Lepidoptera > Crambidae > Pyrausta > Pyrausta despicata. Next base: position 8,813,012 of record OY992869.1, read on the forward strand.
AAACTCTCATTCTTTCTCGAATCGAACGACGAAATATTTTTCGATAAATCATATAATCGATTAAGGCGTCTAAATAACAATCCTTTCTTTTCATGAAGGATCGTCAGCAAATCTTCCGGCTTTAGTTGTTCGTCAGTCATTTTGTAAAATTACAAGAATAAAATATCTGAACTGCGATAAATACCTAACAGGCGGTTTGCAATATTAGCGCACCTACCAACTATGAGGAGGTATTTGTAAAAATAATAACGACGTACAAAGCCAAGATGATGGGTAACTACCTACTATTTTACGTGTTACCGAAGCGAAATTTTAAATGAAATTTACCTACGTAAAATGAACTTTACGAATTAATGAATGAAAAATATTATTGAATTTATGATTTTTACCAATTATTACGTAAAAATCTAACTAGGGGGCGGTTACTTATCCGTATCTGAAGGACCAAATAATTATGGTGAGGCGTGTAAATAGCCTACACCTGAACTGGCGTTGTTTTTAGGAACAACAAATATGGCGGGTTTCAAATTTCGAAATTAAGTCCCTGTTGATGAATTCCTGAGACACCAATACCCAATACATCGATTTGCAGCAATAATGCCCACGTACCTTATAGATACAGAGACACCACTCAGACCCAGGAAGATGGGAAGATGCCTCGTTCAAGGGCGCGTGGTCGCTGTGTTGGGCTGCCGGCCGGCGAGCTAAATCTTCATTAATCCACCGGTGGACTGGTGGAAACTCCACAAATAATCACTGCACTATGAGTTTGTAATGTCTCACATACGCAGGTCCATTTATTACCGGAGTATCTTCAGATTTTCACATATAGGGAATTTTTAATAGCGGAGAGGTGAGCACTTCACGCGATGCGAACGGCGGTGAGAGCGGAAGACTAATTCGTGCGCTGAACGCCATCTATTGGTCGTTTTGCGAGCGTCTCAAGGAAACACACGATACGTAACCAATGGGCGCTGCGGTATTAGGTATTGGCGAAAGGATCCATCAACAGACCCTTAATTTTGTTACTTTTTTTATATAGATACGTTAAAATATATCGTAAATGGCGTAGAAAATTCTAATTCTATTTTATTTGTTTATTTTAATAATGTTTTACATTGAAAAAGGCATTGACGCTTCACCAAATACTTTGTACAAAAGGTGGACTTAACGCCGTAGGGCATTCTCTACCAGTCATACCTTTGGGCTAAGCAGAAATGATTAGTGGGCGGTGCGACAAAATAAATAAAAGAGAAAACAAACAAAAAATAAGAATATGTAATATTGATTTCTAAGAATTATTTTTCTTTATCAGGTGCTCTCCGACCTGGCGATGTGGTAGTGGGCGTCAACAATCGCGCGGTGCGTGGCCTGTCTCACGCGCACGTCGCGCAAATTTTCCAGTCCATTGCGCCGGGATCCGACGTCACGCTACATCTTGTTAGAGGTAACTTTGGTGACCACTTTTGTCTATTATTTTTTTCTTTTTTTTCTATCCTGCTTGGCACAACAATCTGTATACGGGGTATACCATACATCTGATGAATTGCTAAATGAAATGCTAGAGATTGAGGTAATGTAGAGTTTATTGCAAATTAGCGGAAATTACAGAACTTTTGATACTGCTAAGTTGACGTGTGAATGCTATGAATGCGATGTATGCACTGACTAATTGAGTGGGAAAATGTATTGTACAAAGTGCTAAATTGCTGATGGCGTGATTTGGGCGTAATACGAGTATAATATGTACACCGTACATGCTCCCGGGGAGGAAGATGAAGGGTGAAATGAAATGTTAAATGAATTAATCTCAGTTATTAGAACTATTTTTCTTAGAACTATGATGTTAGTTTTTAATGCTATGTACTATCATCGGAGATAGTAAGAACCGATCGGAGCACGGGAGAAGTACCTCAGTCTCTTCTCGGCTTATGAGAGTTAATAGCTTTGATTTTCACTTCACTACACTTTGCTTTTTACATTTAGTTGCTACTATGTTTGACTTTTGTCTGCTAGTGTCATTGAAACTGTGAGGATGGTCCAGTGACCTCACTCACTACTGGAATCGGTTCTGAAGGGTTGGGACACTATATCTCCTTAGTGTGGAGAAACGGACACTGCCAGTACCTTTCATGTTTGTGGCCAAGATGTTAACATGGTTAGACAATTTATCCTGATATTTGAGACTACTCTTAGTTATTTCTTGCTTTACAGTTGCAAGATTCAAGTCTTGTAGGATGTAATTGTTGCTTATACATTTTGGTATGTTAAACATGTATCTTATCGCTTTTATCTGGAATCTCTCCAATATCTCAATATTGCACTTTTTTCTAATGGTTAAGAAATTCATATTAAATGTTACATAATCAAACTAAGATATTATAATACAACTAGCCTTATAGTATAAAAACAGATTATCAAAAAAAGAGACAAGGAAACGTAAATTTAAACTATTTAGAAAAAATATCACCCCCAGCGCTGCCATTGGGTATGGTGCCCAGAAGGCTGGTAGCGTTTCCTCTCTGTATGGCAAGGCTGATCCTTTAAAAAATTGACAACAAAATTAAGAGGCCGTCGGTTCTATGCCCGCACTGTACAAACAGTTTGCATGAAAATTTATGTTTGTACTGGGCTGGGTGATGTATTTATTTAAGTTCATTTGTAATACCACTTTTGATTCTGATTTCTGTAACACAAGTGCATAAGCTACCTACCACGGAATCAGATCAATGTATGTGATGATGTTTTTTATTCATTACCTATATTTATTTTTATCTGGTTTTGTCTATTAATAATAGTCGTCGTAGCCGTGGTGTCGTTGGTTCTTGGAATGCATGAACCAACGACACGTTTCGGCTTTCGCTGGAGTGTCCAAACGAAATATTGACAAACAAAAATCCACGGGTTGCACTCCGGGAGTGCCGGCAGAAGTGAAAACTTAACAACCGTCTTACGGTTTTTCGATCAGCATCACGTGACCTGACGCGAGTTTCACAGTTTCTACCCATGCCACAAAAGTGCTCAACGCCGCTAAAGAAGTTTTCACTTCAAAAACTGTTCCATTCAAACACCTTTAGGCAAGCTCTACACGTTAGGCGAACATTAGGCTCGAAAACTAACGCTATTTGATTAGAATAAAACACCAACACGTCCCAAACAACGTTAGGCTAACATAACGTTTTTTCTAGGTTTATTGGGTGATAGATTTTTCAGCTAACTGCTCGTCCAACGTCTAGATCTGGGGTTCGCGCAAACTTATTTTAACGAAACTTAACGTTTAACAGAACAATAGCCAATAGAAAACCAAAATGGTCAATCCATCGTTTAAATCCAAGTTGGTTAGAGCATTGGACCGGACTTCTGGGATTCGAATCCTCCCTGATGACCGGAGCCGAAAAATTTCTGAAGTGAAAACTTCTTTAGCGGCGTTGAGCACTTTTGTGGCATGGGTAGAAACTGTGAAACTCGCGTCAGGTCACGTGATGCTGATCGAAAAACCGTAAGACGGTTGTTAAGTTTTCACTTCTGCCGGCACTCCCGGAGTGCAACCCGTGTTAGTTTATATTTTTTAAATGTTATGTCTTTTTGAATTAAATTTAAAAATAGCGTTGTGAACGCAAAAAAAACTTAATAAATAAAATCTTGCCTGCTTCATCATAACCGATTGTTAAATATTTGTAAAAATAATTCTCTCAGGTGATTTGAGGGTGTCTCCCACAATCATTGATAAGAAAACGCTGGCTCAATGCATTAGAAACTTACAAAATTCAAAGGCTCCATTAAGGTTCTCGGTAGCTCAGTTGGTTAGAGCAATGGACCGGACTTCCAAAGGTCGGGGCTTTGAATCCTCCCTGATGAATGGGGCCGAAAATATTTTTTTAAGTGTTATGTTTTTTCGTATTTTTATTTGGATTCGTATTCGTAGCCATAATATTTTTTTTTTTGGTTTAAACAAGTAATAGTAGGATATTCTTTAGTTAAACTCATTTCTTCCTCAGGATACCCACTATCGTTTGATTCCGAAGACCCGAACACTCGTGTACTCAGCACGCTAGCAGTAGATGCTGCGACGCCTGCCACGTCTGATGCAGTGGCTATGCAGCAACTTACTAGAGCTTTGAGGACCAGGTAAAATACACTTTCATTATTTAATTCACCTAAATCTGTCGTTACGGACCAGTAAAGACGGGTCCACACGTTGGGCGAACAGTTGGCCCAAAAACTAACGCAATTTGCCATTTAAATAAAGAACCAATAACGTTTAGGCCTTATTTCAGGTTTTTCCAGACTTTTTTCTAAGTCTAGGTCAACCTTAGCGTATACATAGTGTGGAACACACACAGAGTTATCAAACGTAACAAAAAGATATAGGTGTTGATACTTCATTCTTCTTAACCGCTTCTGTACTATTACTATATCTATGCTTCTGTAGCAGGGCTGACACGGTGGTTCGATTTTTTTTTTTCAGTTTTCCATGTTGTGGTCTGGCCTAATCCTGGCTAAACCAAATTATTTAAAAAAAGGAATGCATATCTTTAAACAATTTATTCCGAACTTTAATTTAAGACTAACTTGAATTTTTAACTCCTACCCAGTCCGAAGATATTTAAGTGCAATGTAAAAATGGCAATTTCATACCACTTTCTTCCACTGTACTTTCATCTGCCTTTAGGAGATTGCCTCGTTAGTGTAGTGGCAAAGTTTCTGCCTTACATTCGAGAGGTCCTGGGTTCGAATCCCAGGTCGAGCCAAAATTGTTTCTGAGATTTTCTCACCCCCGTGCCTCAGTGCGCACGTTAAGCCGTTGGTGTTGCGCCTGATCCCTCTCCGGTCATGTCAGATTGCCGTCTCACCGAACTTTGAGAGGGATGGAACAGTAAGTGCACCTGTGTATTGCGCTCACACTTGTGCACTATAATATCTCCTGCGTAGTTGGCTGATCTCTGTTGAGATTGGCCGCCGTGGTCGAAATCGGCCAGGAGGACTATTACTATTACCATGTTTTTAAGGAAATAAAGGTTTATTATTATTATTTGTAGTATCCTCTAGGGTACGTGGTGATATGGATCCAACACGAAGAGGTCTCTTAATGATACATTAATGGGTAGGGATGTGTACATTATTATTATTGTACTTTCGTTCCAGATTCAACCTCGACTCTCCCAACGACGTGGACCCTTCCCAAGGGCGGGACGAGACGGACAACTCTCCGGTGGCGCACAGCGCGGCGCAGCGCCGGCTGCTGTCGCGCTCGTTCGACCTGGACGCCGAGGGCTCCAGGCAGTTCGACCTGGACTCCGGCGAACCCGCTGTGCCCAGGTGCCCGTCGGCTGACCATCTGCTGACGTTGGCCACAGGTATGTGTTTCTGTGCCCACTTACCATACCATCTTTAACCTTGAGCTTTATTTTATTTTATTTTTTATTTTATTTATTAGGCACGCCAACGACAATTACAATTCACCAAACAAAATACTTACATGCAGTAATAAAAAGTGTTGCTAATTGCACTATCAGTTAAAGGTGTACAGAACATGTTTGATAACTTAGGCTTACAAATTATGATAATGATGAGCTTCCTAAAAGTCACTGTTGCCTTTCTGACGCAAAGGTTCTAGATTGGAGATCATGAAGAAATCTACTTTTCGCATATAGCTGCATCGGCATTGTACATGAAGCAACTCGCAAGCAATAAATAATTAAAAAGGGGGCAAAATTTGAAATTGTTCCTCTAGAAATGGAATGGTTACCACAAAGTAATTAAAGCATTGAAGCCTTGTTCTTAAGACAGCCAATTTAATTAATAAATACCAAATTAAATGTAAGACACAAATCACACGCGTCAGCGAAAAGATGCGTAGCACGCGGTGTCGGCTGGGAGCCTTCCTCATGAAGGTCCCGTCATGAAGGTCGCTAGAGTCGGTAAACTAAGGATAATATCACCGAGATACAGACACACACCGGCAACGTAATAACATGTCCTTGTAGTTTGACTTGAAAACATCCAATCAATTTGTCCAACCAGTTAAATGAAATAGTGGACTGTAATTAAAAGGTCCAAAATTACAGACTGTAATTAAACAAATTGCCCTCAAATATACAGAGAATATCTTAGATGAATCTTACGCGACAAAGGTATAGGTGGTCCCAGTGCTTTCAGGCGAATGTGATGCGAACGTTCGGCTCGGCCGCGAGCTAGTCGGGCGTGATCGTGCAAGCTCGGGTGACCTCGGTTTTCGCCACCCCCGAAAATGCCAACGATGTAGCGCGAAGTCCTAACAAGTGTTATGTTGTCCGCAGACCACCAACACCGCAACAACAACTTGGCGGCGAGCGAGCCGGGCCGAGAACTCTTGTTGACACTGCGCCGGGGGGCAGCCGGCTTCGGCTTCACCATCGCCGACAGTGTTCATGGGCAGAAGGTTAAAAAGGTACGAGTTTTATTTATTACTACCCGAACGTCCCGGCTTGAATAATCCCACGGGTGTAATAATCGTCCACGCGTGCGAAGCCGGGACAGGCCGCTAGTATTTTATATAGCCTATGTTCATCACAGATAATGTAGGATTCTAATGGTTTTTTTTTCACAATCGCTCTAGTAGTCTCGGAGCGCTAACAATTAAATATTTTATCTTGTTATATTTATTATTTACAGTATAAATTAGCCACCACAACTAGATCACCACTACCAGTCAGATGGATTGGATTACATAGATTACTCTCAACTAATACCGAGTCCCTACATAGCTTCTACAGAGCATCTATCGAGCTTCTACAGAGCTTCTATCAGGCTTCTACAGAGCTTCTACCGGACTTCTACAGAGCTTCTACCGAGCCTCTTAACAGCTTCTACCAAGCTCCTACAGAGCTTCTACCGAGTTTCTGCAGAGCTTCTACAGAGGTTCTTCAGAGCTTTTACAGAGCTTCTACCGAGCTCTTACAGAGCTTCTACAGAGCTTCTACAGAGCTCCTAAAGAGCTTATACCGAGCTCCTATAGAGCTTATACCGAGCTCCTAAAGAGCTTATACCGAGCTCCTACAGAGCTTCTACTGAGCTTTTTACTCTATAAATACTTTGTACATTAACATTACAATAACTTCACATTGTAAAGAAATTTTCTATGCTAAAAAATAAAGCAACTTAACAATTATAGAACTTACACAATGTTACTTATTTTATCATTGTTTCAAGGTGCTGGACCGCAGTAGATGCGCAGGATTGCGTGAAGGCGATCTGTTGCTACAAATCGGCGACACGGACGTCAGACATTCGCCACACCAACACGTGGTCCAAGTAAGAAAACGTATTAATAAATAAATAAATAAATATTTCACAACAATCACACCAATTCTCTAGTCCCAAATTAAGCTACGAGGCTTGTGTTATGGGTACTAGACAACGGATAAACATACTTAAATACTTTTTTTTTGTAAATAAATACATATTATACATAGAAAACACGCAGACCTGTACAAACACACATGTTCATGCACACTTATGCTTGTACTGTGCGGGAATCGAACCCGCGACCCTTGGACTTTTAGTCCGACATGCGGACCTTTAAACTGCTTTGTAAAATTATTTTGACGCGTATTTTAAAGTCCCCCTAAAGTATAATTAATTGACGTATTGAGTTTCGGCATGCTGTTCTTTTATCAGGGCTGATATTAAACGCCTATAAGATACTTTTTCCTTTTTAAGTAGGCCCGTTTAATTATTTATTTAAACTTCATTGCACCAAAAGTGTGTCATTGACGGACTTAATGCTTTATGGCATTGTCTATAAGTCAAATGAGTAGGAAAACAAAAGAAAATTGGTGGTAGAATAAAAGTAAAGAGTTGAACAACTTGAGCATCAATAAGACAATATCGTAATCATAACAATAAAGTGTCTACTGCATGGCGCACAAGATTAAAGTGCTTTATTACACTGGCCACATGTGAATTACATTGAAGATTTTTTGTATACCTACAAGCAAAATATTACCTTTTAAAGGTCCTCAAAGAATGCCCAGCGATGCACGAAACCACCCTACGAGTTTGGAGACGAAACAACGCGGCTGCGCGCGCGCCGCGAAGCCGGTCCGCTACAAGAATGCAACCAACTTCATGTGAGTAAAAAAGCCCAGCTTGAATCTATCTTCATGTAATTAATAAAGTTCAGCTAGAATCCGTATATAGTAACGCTGTAACTAGATATTTATTTATTTTATTTATTAATTTTTGGGAAACATACAATTATAAACATTACATGACAAAATAGGGATTTAAAATAACACATAAACCAATTAAGTTTCCTCAGCTTAAATAATACATACCTCGTGTGTTCATAAGGTTTGAGACAAACTTTGTGCTACAAAAAAGAAATAAAAAAATACTGGCTGCTATTTATTTCTTTTTCTAATTTTGAATTTCGAATGTTAACTTTTAATTCATTTGATTTTCAAATTCATTTCTATCAATCTTCTCGCGATGGAGAGAACAAAAGAAATGCGTGCGGAAAAAAACCAATGGAGATTTTCCGTGAGGTGAAAACTTTTAGTGTGAGCCGTAACTTCGTGTATTACACTATTAAACGATACAAGGAGACAAGTTCTTTGCAAGATCGCCAAAGGAGTGGTCGGCCGCGCTCTGTAAGGACGCCTGCGAACAGCAAAATCATCCGAGAGCGACTTCGCCGAAATCCATGTCGAACTCAGAAAAAACTAGCTCTGCAGAATAATATTTCGCGCGTTTCAGTCAACAGAATACTGAAATATGATCTTAAGGTGAAGGCGTATAGCCGTAGGAAAGTTCATTTTTTAAACGATCGCCTTCGTAAATTGCGACGCGAACGTTGTCCAATACTGCTTAAGAGACACGATGCGAGGAAAATACTCTTCACCGATGAGAAAATCTTTACTGTCGAAGAAAAGTTCAACCGACAAAACAATAAAGTGTATGCAAAAAGTAGCAACGACGTTCCAGCTTCAGCACGGAATGTCTCGCGTACTCATCATCCGGCTAGTGTGATGGTATGGTGGGGAGTTTCGTATGAAGGTGTCACTCCGCTCCATTTCTGTCAACAAAGCGTCAAGGTGAAAGCCAAGAACTATCTAACTGACATCTTAGAGCCTGTTGTGAAACCCCTGTCTGTTACTTTGTTTCACAACAAGGATTGGGTTTTCCAACAGGACTCAGCGCCATCCAATAAAGCAAAAACCACCAAAGCGTGGTTGAGGGAAAATGTGCCGGCCTTCATCGCGGCGAACGAATGGCCCTCTTCCAGCCCCGACCTCAACCCGCTGGATAATACTTTATGGGCTGAGCTAGAGCTCAGGGCCTGCCGAAAGTCCCACCCAAACTTGGAGTCACTGAAGCGAGCTAGAGCTGAAGACTTTGCTTTGTCCGAGAAGCAAAGCGAATCCCGCTGGAAAAGATTCGTGCCGTCATTGATGACTGGCCAAATCGTCTAAGGGCCTGTATTAAAAACAAGGGTGGTCATTTTGAATAATAATTTTTTTTTTGTTTATTATTAAAAAAAAGTTATGCAACTTTTATTTCGTCTCAAAACTTATGCACACACGAGGTAGAGTAAACCATTTTTTTTAAACATTGAAATATGTGAAACTACAAAATTATAATAATATGACATAATGGCAGAGAAACAACAATTACTCATTATTGCAGCAAGTTATGAATTTATTTTTTAAATTTAACAAAAGTTGACGCAAAAATGTCAACCGACTGAAAATTATTATTATACCTAAGACAAGTACGAGGCAAAAAAGAGTTACCAGCATACTTAGTCCTCTACTCGTACAGTGGCACATGAAAAAGACACTGATGACGGGCACTAAAACGGGGACACCTAAAAAAATGTTAGCTAAAAGATACGGAGAGTCAACAAGATTATGCAGCAATTTACAAAGAAAAAACTGGTCCCTTTCAATAAGCCGACTAATTTCAAGTTGAATAGAATTTCTGAATCGATGTATACTTTTTAGGGTTCCGTACTCAAAAGGAAAAAACGGAAACCTTATAAGATCACTTTGTTGTCCGTCCGTCCGTCCGTCTGTCAAGACCGTTTTTCTCAGGAACGCGTGGAGGTATCAAACTGAAATTTCTATATGATACATAGGTCTACTGTCCCTGGAAGCTGTAGAAAAATCAAACTTTTAAGCCAAGGCAATCAAAAGATACAGCCATTTAGGCAGCAAATTTCCGCAAATTTTCGAAACTCGCACGGGAATCAAAACATACAGGGTACTTTCCGTAAACTAATCCGAAATTTAGTACGAAGTCACGTCTTATAGTACAGATATAGGAAAAATTACGAAAACGTACGTACGTACGTAAATTTTCAGTTTCATCATATAAAAAAAAATTGGAATTTTTTTTTTGACAATTTTGAAAATTTCAAAGTTACTACTCCTTATCTACAGGTTTGTAACGGAACCCTCGGTGCGCGAGTCCAACTCGCACTTGACCGGTTTTTTTACTTTCGTTGCGGGTCTGTGTACTGTCTCGAAGCGATAGTAGGGCAAAAAAGATAAGGAGGCACGTTTGTTCAAATTTAATTGAGACGTTCATAAATGGCATGTGTCTTAACCTGAATAAGTGAAATTGACTATTGAATTAATTCTTCAACTCTTAAGAGGTTGACCCTCTTAAGAGTTGAAGAATTGATTGATTGAGATTGAGTGGTTAAGGCTTTCGTTTTAAGTTTTTGATCTTGGCTTAATCAGGTATTGCAGTGATAAAAGGTGTTCCTGTAGCGAAAATCCGTACCTTAAATATTAATTTACACTAGAAAATAATAACATAGTTGTTTATTGCGACGCTCTTACTTTATTATCGTATTTCTTTACCTGAATTTACGCCAAACAATCCCTATAATAGCATTGCAATGCTTCCAAAACTGCTGTAGTATAAAACTTAATTTTTTTTTCTTAAGTTCTAACCAACTTTTCTATCACCAGCCGCACAAGCCACCAGCCAACTCGGCAGAAGTAAAACACCGACAGCAGAACAGCTGCGATCCCCCGCACTCCACGCGCAAGACAACATGAGAGATCTAAACGGCATGAACGAGATGAATTCTGGTAAGTACCGTTAAATATTCGGCTCATGTTTATAAGATTAGTGTGATACGTGGTAGAAGTAATACACCGAAAGAAGAACAGCTGCGATCCCCCGCACTCCACGCGCAAGACAACATGAGAGATCTGAATGTTTGCTTTGAACGAGTAAGACTCTGAATGGCATTAACAAGATAAATTCCGGTAAGTTAGTGTTAAATATTCGGCTCATGTTTATAAGGTCAGTGTGAAACGTGGTAGAAATAAACACCGACAGCGGAACAGCTACGATCCCCCGCTTTGAACGAATAAGACAATATGAGATCTGAATGGCATTAACAAGATAAATTCCGGTAAGTTTATGTTAAATGTGCGGCTCATGTTTATAAGGTCAGTGTGAAACGTGGTAGAAGTAAACACCGACAGCGGAACAGCTACGATCCCCGCTTTGAACGAATAAGAAAATATGAGATCTGAATGGCATTAACAAGATAAATTCCGGTAAGTTTATGTTAAATATTCGGCTCATGTTTGTAAGGTCAGTGTGAAACGTGGTAGAAGTAAACACCGACAGCGGAACAGCTACGATCCCCGCTTTGAACGAATAAGAAAATATGAGATCTGAATGGCATTAACAAGATAAATTCCGGTAAGTTTATGTTAAATATTCGGCTCATGTTTGTAAGGTCAGTGTGAAACGTGGTAGAAGTAAATACCGACAGCGGAACAGCTACGATCCCCGCTTTGAACGAATAAGAAAATATGAGATCTGAATGGCATTAACAAGATAAATTCCGGTAAGTTTATGTTAAATATTCGGCTCATGTTTATAAGGTCAGTGTGAAACGTGGTAGAAGTAAACACCGACAGCGGAACAGCTACGATCCCCCGCTTTAAACGAATAAGACAATATGAGATCTGAATGGCATTAACAAGATAAATTCCGGTAAGTTTATGTTAAATGTGCGGCTCATGTTTATAAGGTCAGTGTGATACGTGGTAGAAGTAAAACAGTGACACAGGAACAGCTACGATCCCCGCTTTGAACGAATAAGACAATATGAGATCTGAATGGCATGAACAAGATAAATTCCGGTAAGTTTATGTTAAATATTCGGCTCATGTTTGTAAGGTCAGTGTGAAACGTGGTAGAAGTAATTACCGACAGCGGAACAGCTACGATCCCCGCTTTGAACGAATAAGAAAATATGAGATCTGAATGGCATTAACAAGATAAATTCCGGTAAGTTTATGTTAAATATTCGGCTCATGTTTGTAAGGTCAGTGTGAAACGTGGTAGAAGTAAACACCGACAGCGGAACAGCTACGATCCCCGCTCTGAACGCGCAAGGCAATATGTATATGAGAGATCTAAATGGCATAAATGAGATGAATTTTAGTATATACTTGCTGTATATAAAAATTAAAATAGGTTAATATTATAATAAATTTATGTTAACCATTTTAAAAAAACTTTTTAAATAAGTAGTTAATTGTTGTTAATTATACAAGTTTGTGGAATTCCGAGGTCGAGTGGAAGTGTATAAGGTATTGCTAGTTCTGAGAGTTTGATCCCTGGAGAGATCGAAAGGCAATATATTTTTGTGCAATGCAAAGTCAGCCGATTTACATCGAATAAATTATGTAAATTGGCTGACATTGAGAGAAATTTAATTTCTCAAGTCGCGCCCTATGAAGAAAACGATCCGTTGGGGCTACATGCGTCTAATTAGTGGTGAGAAGTGGCTAGCGAGCGGAATAGCGACTGATACCATACGCAAAACTACACCCCTCCAGCGTTATTTTTAAATGGCGTTACTAGACTATTTGCATTCTGCCTTTCAGTAGATAGTTGCCTAACCTAGTGTTGTAAAAGAAATTAGTCTTTTAGACCTTATTTTGCGGTCATGAGTTCTTTTTGCAGAACTCAAGAGTTTCCTAGTCTTCCGAGCCCTGTGTTTTTTGAGTCTTTTTAGTTCTTTCATTCAAAATTTTTCAAGATTTATTCTAAGTCCTTTTGATTGGACTGTAGCCCTGCTGTTTCATAGGTACTGCACCTATGAAACAGCAGGGCTACAGTCCAATCAAAAGGACTTGGGTCATGAAGACTGACTCGAGTTCTCTTTGGCAAGACTGGAGTCTTTTTAAAAAGACTAAATAAAAACTAAGAGGTACTTGAGCATTACCTTATTATTTTTGGACTTAGTCTTGAAAAAGGACTCTAGTCTCATTAATAGGACTAAAAGACTCAGTTCTTTTGCAACACTAGCCTAACCACAACAATGTTATCAACAGTGGACGCGACATACGCAGTACCAGACCACAAAGGCAGAGAGCGAGAGAGCTTGATAGACCGACGCCGGCGCAGCAGCACGCCCGGGGGCAGACTCACTTTACCCGTCGTCACACCTTGGAACGAGCAGCCGCAGGTAAAGTCGTCTTACTACCAAATATTTAGTAGGAACCAGAATTTTCTTAATAAATAGACTTAAATACCAGACTTAAGCTAAAATGTGTAGTGACGGATTTTACCTACAAATCATCTTCAGCCTTTATACGTCCCACTGCTGGGTACAGGCCTCACCTCAACTATGAGGTGGTGCGAGCCATACTCCACCACGCGGGCTCAGTGCGGATTGGTGGAGGGGTGTGTGTAAGGCAAGTGACCAACCTTACTGTCAGATTTTATTCAGCCGCCCGAGGGCCACCGACCAGGCTTAACGACTAATATCTATCAATATCAACCGCTTAACGTGCCTTCCGAAGCACGGAGATACTTGTAAATAGACGTCACTTGTATACTATACTACTCCCAAGCCGATCTCGGCTACGGTGACCGCTTTCTGATTCCTTTTTCCGTTCTTCAAGATGGGATAAGTTGGGCTGCCCTGTCATGTGCCCTTTTATGACTACAGTAGCCAATTTTGTTTGAGAACGTGCGCGAACATTGGCCACACGTTAAGACACCGTTCACATAATTATAAAATATAGCCGCTGGAGGTCTAGCTTTTAGAGCATCGCGTTTGACATCTAGGTCAAGTTTTCGTTGCTCTTCAAAGTCATTGACTTTGCTAAGAATTAAGCGCCTCCATTCAGGGCGACGTCTTGCCGTTTCCTCCCATTTTAGCGGGTCAATATCGCATCGCTTCATATGTCTTTTCTGAACATCCTTAAAACGTAAGAACTGGCCGCCTGGTTTCCGCTTGCCGTCCTGGAGTTCAGAAAAGAAAATGCGTTTCGCGACTCTCTCATCAGCCATCCGCGAGACATGACCGCACCAACGGAGTTGCCGCCTCATCAGGTACGCCTCAATACCGCAAACATTTGCCCGTCGAAGTACTTGAGTGTTTCTTACTCGATCTGACCATTTTATGTTTAAAATGTCTCGCAGGCATTTGAGATGAAACCTATCTAGCGTACGTATATGCTTTCGGTATAAGACCCAGGTCTCCGAGGAGTATAAAAGGTTTGGAAGCACTACAGCCATGTAAATGGAGATCCTTGTGGAGAGCTTCAGATCATGTGATCGCAGCACTTTAGACCGAAGTTTTCCGAAAGCCGCTGCCGCACATCCTAAGCGGTGGTTTATTTCGGCTTCAAGGTCGCATTTGGATGTGATTGTGCTGCCTAGATATTTAAATTTCTCCACCTGCTTCAGCTCATAGTCATCAATGTACATAATCAATGGTTCTTGGTGGCCAATGAAATCGGTTGCCATTACTTCGGTCTTAGATACACTGATTTTGAGACCATAACGACAACACACTTCATGGAGGTTTTTGATTAGTAGTTGAAGCTCTTTAGGGGAGTTAGCTACAAAACACAGATCATCAGCATACATGATCTCCGTTATGACTGCGTGAGAGACTTTAGTGCGGGCTTTAAGTCTAGTCAAGTTAAACAATCCACCATCGCTCCGGAAACGTATTTTGATGCCGGCAGAAACCTGTTCTATGACTTCACTGACTGCTACTGAAAAATAGAGCGCAAACAATGTCGGCGCAAGCACACAGCCCTGTTTGACGCCACAGCTCACCCGAAAGTACTCTGACTGCTCACCGTTGTAGGTTACACAGCAGGTCATATCGTCATGCAAGAGTCTTATCAAACGTACAAATTTCTCCGGGCATCCCAGTTTTCCTAATACGGTCCATAGGGCTTCTCGAGGTACACAGTCGAAGGCTTTTACCAGGTCAATAAAACACATGTAGAGTGACTGCCCTTGTTCGCGACTTTTCTCCTGAAGTTGGCGAATGGAAAATATAGCCTCGCAAGTGCCCCTATCTGGACGAAACCCAAACTGTGTCTCCGGCAACAACTTCTCCGAAAGAGGTAAAAGTCGGTTGAGAAGCACTCTGGCAAATATCTTCCCAGGAACAGAAAGCAGCGATATACCCCTATAGGAGTTGCAGTCAGAACGGTCCCCTTTGTTCTTGTAAAGTGTCTGCATGCGAGACATCTTGAACTCAGGTGGTACTGTTTCTTCATCCCAAATGCGCTGAAATACTTGCCAGATTGCTTGATGTAGCCGCTCTCCTCCGTACTTTAGCAGTTCTCCAGCAATGTTATCGATGCCAACTGCTTTCTTGTTCTTTTGTTCGTTGATGGCTTTAATGACCTCATCCAGTGACAACGCTTCAACAAGACTGTTATCCCTGGGCAATTGTGGAATAGCCTGAATGTGATTGAGATCTGCTCCGCGGTCAACATTGAGCAAATCATCGAAGTGCTCTGCCCAACGCTCCAGTATGTCCTGCTTAGCAGATAATTTTTGAGTGCCGTCGCGTGATTTTAATGGCACACTATTCCGAGCGCAAGTACCTGTTAGCCTTCGTACTTCCTCATAGAAGGCACCGAGTTGGTGTGTGTCTGAGAGCCACTGAATATGTTTGGCCTTTTCAAGCCACCAAGTATCTTTGCACTCCCTGGTAATTCGTCTTAATTCCGCTCCACTTTTCCTGATCTCCTCACTCAAACTGTCGTTGCTGTTGGCTCGAAGTAAAAGGTTACGGTGTCTCTCTAAAGCCACTGTCAAAATCCCATCATTTTTGTCAAACCAATCCTCGCTAATTCGTTTTTTTGGGCCTAGTACTTCCAAGGCAACTTTATGCACAGAGGACGATAAAAACTGCCACTGCGACAACATTTCGTCATCCGCGGTAGGAGCATCAGATACAGATAACAATTCTGTTATGGCTACTTGAAAGTCTTCCCGCACTTCTGAACAGCTCAGTCTATCTAAGTTCAGAGATTTTGGTTTAGGTCTGATAGATCTTCGAGGGAGGTGCAAACAAAGTTTTAATTTTGAAATTAAAAGCCGGTGATCCGTCCAACAATTTGCGCCACGCATAACCCTGGTAATATGCACTTGTGGTGTGTCTCTTCGTCGGGTGATCACAAAGTCAATTTGGTGCCAGTGTTTAGAACGTGGATGCATCCAGGTGGTCTTATATTTATCGGGCAGCCTAAATAAAGTGTTAGTGATGGTAAGGTCGAATCTTGCGCAGAGAGTAAGAAGCATTTGTCCATTACTATTCATGGCGCCAATACCATTTTTTCCCAGAACACGTGGCCATGACTCATAATCTCGACCAACTCTTGCATTGAAATCACCGAGTAATAGAATTTGCTCTCTTGAACGAATTCGGCTAACACACTGACTCAAATCTTCATAAAATTGGTCTTTGACGCTATCGTCGTTACTCATTGTAGGCGCATAAACGCTTATAACATTGAGAAAGTTGTTATTCTCCAGGTGAAGCCGTAATGTGATGATACGGTCCGAAATGTATTGTGGACATTCTGGTAGTACTCTTGCTACATTTGTTTTAATAGCAAACCCTACACCGGCTTGCCTAGATTCAGTCTGAGGGCGCCCTTTCCAAACAAATGTATAGCCACCGCCTATTTCTTCAAGTTCGCCTTGGTCAGCGATGCGAGTCTCACTGAGAGCAGCAATGTCAATATTGTAGCGACCAAGTTCGCGAGCAACCACGGCAGTTTTACGCTCCGGGCACAGATTACCGTCATTGTCAATCAGTGTGCGCACATTCCAGGCGCCAAATGTCATAACCGTTGTTTTTGTTTTTGTTTGTTTCTTGTGACGTCGACCGCGAGCAAGGGGTGCCTGGGCAGCCGCGGTTGCTACCCCCCCAATGTGAACAGGACGAGCAATTTTTGGGACACCTTTTCTAGTCCCCTCCCCGGCTGAGCGGGGGAAGCAGTGCCTCCCTAAACAGGGCTGCTTCGTCACCTAAAGTGCTGCCCAATCCACGCTGTCGCCCAATTGCAGCGCAGAAACGACCACTCTCCTTAGGTCGCCTACGTGCAGGCTTTGGACAAAGCCGAGTGTGCACCACTACCCGACCTCTCTACCGCCACCCATCGCCGTAGGACTTGAAATCACGATCGGAATCCGGAAAAAACAGAAGCAGTCAGATGCGCGTGACATATTTAAGTGCGTAAGTAGTTGCGCTGGTACAGACGCACTCACTCGTCCTTGCCCTCCTGAATCCAATGGAACGGACAGCCGTTACAATTGGCGGAAGGCTTGGATGCAGTCTCTGGCCGACAGTTTCTCCTAACCTCTACTGTCGCCCTTGGCCTTCAACGTTGCCTTGCTGACTCGCCATTTCCACCAATATCATTTGTATATCTACTGTTGTTTGCCTTCACTGCCGAGCCAGACTTCGTACACTAAGTGGGAGGTTTCCACTTTGCGGTCACTTACTGAAGCAAGTGATTCTCAACCAGGTTTAGCCCACGAGCCGAAGTGGTTTACCGGGGTGTGGCCGCTGCGTGTACAACAGCTACTTGGAGCCACTGGTGAGAAATTATAGGCTATCTATGATTTAGTGTCGGCCGTCGCTACCCTTATAAGGGCCGGCTCACGACGCCACGATTAGTACCAAACCTAGATACCCTACTACACCCTACGTCACTTGTATGGTCAGAATGGTCACCCATCCCAAACATGACGCGCCGAAGGTTACTTAACTTTAGGTATCACTACCAAAGCGCTGCACCACTGCACCACAAGCAACAAATAATAACTACCTACAAATAAAAAATAAAAAATATTGACATTGTTGAAAATGATATGTTACCGCGAATTAATATTCCTCCTGGCCGATTTCGACCACGGCGGCCAATCTCAACAGAGATCAGCCAACTACGCGGGAGATATTATAGTGCACAAGTGTGAGCGCAATACACAGGTGTACTCACTGTTCCTTCACTCTCAAAGTTCGGTGTGATGGCAATCCGACATGACCGGAGAGAGGTCAGGCGCAGGACCAACGGCTTAACGTGCGCACCGAAGCACGGGCGTATAACACCGCCATATTCCCGACTCCGAGCTGTTTTTAAGAAATTCATGACAGAAAATCTCAGAAACAATTTTTGGCTCGACCTGGAATTCGAAACCAGGACCTCTTGGATGTAAGGCAGGAACTTTGCCACTACACCAACAAGGTCTTACTACCAAATATTTAGTTAGGAAACAGAATTTTCTAAATAAATAGACTTGAATGCAGACCCAAGTTAAAATGTGTAGTAACGGATTTGACCTACACAAATGATTGACATTGCTGAAAATGACATTGTACTGCGAATAACAATGTGTGACAATGGCTACGCATTTAGAATAAAATAGCAGCCTTAACAGATGTTTGAGGTCAGCGATGGTAGATAGATAGATATATATAGATTAACAGTTTATTGAACAAAACAAAACAAAAATTACAGACAAGTTTAACAAAGAAAGATGTATAATTTAGTCGGTCTTATCGCTTGTAGCGATCTCTTTCAGACAACATTCGCTTAAAGGAACATTTAATTGACAGGAAGTGGGAATTTGAGCAAAATATAGATGGATAATACAAAAGAAGGTAATCCATAAGAGCCAGAGAACACTTGCGGCATAGATAGATAGATAAACACTTTATTGTACAACACAATACAAAATTACAGACAAGTTTAACAAGGAAAAAGGTGTACAATTTAGCTCGTAGCGATCTCTTCCATACTGGTCGCCATAACTTCTGAAGTGAATGATTTTACCGCAGCAATTGGCTGACACGCTGACACAAACGCCAAGAGCTTCCCCACAAATTAATATATCTCAATCTCTATTATTTATTAGCGACACAAGGTCCTGAGCTTATAAATTTAATATTTTTCAAACAAAATACTTATGAAAATGTAAAATTCTCTCACAGGAAAACCAATGGCAAGAGCGCGAGACGTGGGTGGACAACTCAAACATCAGAAATTGGGCGGAAAACGCCCAGAATTGGGGCGAAGGCGCCAACGGGAATGGATGGATTGGGAACGCTGCGCCTGCGCAGTGGCCCGACGGGAGTTGGGGCGAGGTATGTACAATAAAATCCGTAATCTTATATATAAAATTACTGTGTCACAATGTTCGTTCCCGTACTCCTCCGAAACGACTTGACTGATTGTTATAAAATTTTGTGAGCATATTGAGTAGGTCTGAGAATCGGCCAACATCTATTTTTCATATTTTTCATGACGACAACTTTGGTCTAGTGGTCTGAGGTTCAGACTACAAAACCGGCTGTTGCGGGTTCAAATCCTGCTAGGGGCAAACGTTTGTGTCATGAGCATGAGCATTTTTACCTGAGTCATGGGTGTTTATAAATGCATTTAAGTATTTCTATCCTTAATTCTAGCCACCATAGCACAAGCTTACGCTTAGTTTGGGGCTAGGTGATTGGTGTGTTCGTTGAAACAATTTATTTATTTATTTATATCCCTTAGTGATAAGGGTTGTCCACAATAATTTATATGGCAAAACAATGTTTGCCGGGTCAGCTAGTCTCTATATATTATTTGTGTAAAAGCATTCCTCTCCCAACAACCCCTATTTTTTAAAAAGTATGTCACTCCTATTTGCCGTCACAAACTGTCTTGTTCCTACACTTTGCTGCCACGCTCGAAATGCACACACGCTCATAAAGTGCGTCTTCGAGGGTGCAGTTAGTTATACTCGCGCCCCGTCCTTGCGCCTTCTATTCTTGCGCAGTAAGTAGTTCTCTTGTTCTGCGGAATGGACCATTCAAATGAAGTTATTTGATGTTCAAATGTTTTAATTTTTTAAAATCAAATGTTTTATTTGCAAGAATACAGTAATCAAATACATCAGTTGACAAAGATAGCGTGAGTCCCGTGCATTCAGCCTTATAATAGCGTGCAAATATATAGTGAACAACAAATATCAATAATTATACAGAACAGTCATGGACATAATATTACAATTTGATTTAATATATTTTTCCTTTATATTCAATAAATGGTACAGTTTGTTCATAATTCTTGCCCTAGTTTGCCTGATATATTTATTTATTTCTAGGTGCCGACGCCGACGGTGCACGTGGACATGAACGCGGCGTACTGGCGCGGAAACGCGAGCGTGGCGGATAGCAGCGACAATGGAGGTACGTCGTCAGTCGTCGTTATTTTTGTTTTCAGATTCAGAAACAGAAGAATTCATTCATTTTTATATTCAGAACAAAAACGGCACCGATATACTCGTAAAAATGTTCCATGACATTTTTTTTAAACACCCTGTAACGTTACAAAAATAATAATGACTGAAGGGTGTTGTTGTGCCCGTAAAACTAAACAACTTTCTCAAAGAAGTCTACGTTGAAATCTCAAAAAAGTTGGACCTCCCGTACCAATTGCCAATCAGCTGATCGGTTTACTATGGAGGGCCATAATCTTTTCTGAGATTTCGACCTAGGTTTCCTTAAGAAAGTGGTTCAGATTAAGGGCCTCACCAACACCCTGCAGCTATTACGGTTTTTTGTAGCACCCTGTATAAGAGTCGTTTATATGCTATTGTATTTTATAAATCTAGAATTGGAATAGATGAAGCATGATGACGATGGTCTGCGCAGGAGATAATCTATACTAATATTATAAAGCGGAAGCATTTGTTTGTTTGTTTGTTTCAACGCGCTAATCTCAGGAACTACTGGTTCGAATTGAAAAATTATATTTGTGTTGGATAGACCATTTATCGAGGAAGGCTTTAGGCTATATAACATCACGCTCCAACTAATAGAAGCGAAGAAATAATGGAAAATGTGAAAAAAACGGGGAAACTTATTCATCCTTCAGGGCTTCCGTTGCATACGCTGCGAAAACGGTTCAAGATACCAAAAATATATGTATGAAAGAATTATTCCTCTTGAAATAATCTAAAAAAATGTCTACGACAGTATATGTCTACCTTTTAAGATTAAGTCACTAGAACCGTTTTAATGGTAATCAAATTTGGTCGAAATTAATGCATTATTTGTTAAGAGTTGTATCAACGTAATAATATTAATCTTTATCCAAATAAATGTGTTGTTGATTAAGATTATTTAATTGTGAACAAAATTGTCTTTGACATCACTTAACTTCAATGAATATCTTAGAAGATATTACAATTTTAAAATAACACCGATTTAAAATTCACCCGCGCCGCATGATGTGCAAAACATGACGCTGCAAGGAAGACAGGCGTTGCTTGCGAGCGACGCGGAGAGGGGGGTGTAGCTCTACGAGGTACCATGATGAACCAAAATTAGTTAATGACCAGGTGACCGCGTATAATAATCTGGGATGAATGTTCCATAAAATCATCATCATAAAATTAGTGTTATGTTCGACAAACTGTACCAGTAATAGTAAGGGGAACTAGGGCAGACATTGTAAAGTCTTGCCTAAAAAGTACCCCATTATGAAAGTTTGTGAAAATCTTAAAATTAACTACAAATATGAGAGCACATTTGGGGGGAGGTAGTAATAGTCCTCCTGGCCGATTTCGACCACGGCGGCCAATCTTAACAGAGATCAGCCAACTACGCAGGAGATATTATAGTGCACAAGTGTGAGCGCAATACACAAGTGCACTAACTGTTCCATCACTCTCAAAGTTCGGTGAGACGGCAATCCGACATGACCGGAGAGAGATCTGGCGCAGAACCAACGGCTTAACGGGCTTTCCGAGGCAAGGGGGTCTACACCGCCAAATTCCCGACTCCAAGCTTTTTTTGAGAGATTCATGACAGAAAATCTCAGAAACATTTTTTGTCTCGAACTGGGATTCGGACCTCGGACCTCTTGGATGTTAGGCAGAAACTTGGCCACTTCACCAACGAGGCAGTAGGCAGTGGGGGGTAGGTAGTATAACTTTTCCTTCAAAGTTACTTTTAATAGGAGACGGGAAAGTACATCATTTTGAAAATAAAATTTAAATTGATCGAGATTTAGGAGAAAGAGTGAGTAACATTGAGGACTTAATATCGAAATTTAACCCTGAAATAACCGAAATAGGAAATAAAGATCATCTATGTGTCAAAGTTTAATATTGGGAGTGAGAAACTGTAGCGTGGACGAAATTCATAAAATAATAATTTGAACCCAAGTGGCCTTCCCCCATATTCCCTCAAGTTAAAAATAGGTGCCCCAATAATTCTATTTAGAAATCTTAAACCACCAATTATATGTAACGGGACCTGACTTCAAATCAAATTTCTTCGCTATAACGTG
The DNA here is from genome assembly GCA_963921415.1 of Pyrausta despicata. Classification (NCBI taxonomy): domain Eukaryota; kingdom Metazoa; phylum Arthropoda; class Insecta; order Lepidoptera; family Crambidae; genus Pyrausta; species Pyrausta despicata. Next base: position 8,835,637 of record OY992869.1, read on the forward strand.
ATGGTTGCAATAGTTTAGACTGGTCCAGCAGTTGGTCAATCAGTGCTTATACCTCGCACCCCTATGATTCCAAATGATTTACCTTTTAATTTTAAAAGAATTCAGTGTCCTGATAAGCTATCTTTCGCCGTTACAAGTAATAAATCACAGGAGCGAACATTTAAACCCATAGGAATTAATTTACGTCAAGACTGCTTTTTACACATATGTCGCGTTGTCAAGATCAGGTTGTGGAGAAAGCCAAATTGTTTTTCTGACACAAGAAAATAAAACTAGAAATATAATCAACGCAGAAGTACTTTAAAATAATAATGTTCTTTTAAAAACTTAAAAAATAAACTGTCTAAAATAATAACAGAAAAAATAATAATTTTAAAATAAATTGATGCCCAAAATAACTATTCCACGCGGACGAAGTCGCGGGCACAGCTAGTATAATATATTCACGAGTGTGAGCGTAATACACAAGTGGACTCACTGTTCCTTCAATTAGCTATTGCTTACTGGGGATTTCGTATTAAACTAATAATCCCCAATACGAATGATAAGCGGCAATCTCTAGCACGAAGACTTTTTTGTAAGCTTATAATAAAAAGTTATGAAATGTTCTTATCAGGTTTTCCTGAAGACGGCATGCTCCACTCGCCTACCACGGCGGCCATGGGCGGGCTGCCCGCGCATAGACAATCGCCGTCGACGAGTCGCATGCGCCCGCACTCGCCCTCTAACACTTCCGGTGAGGATTGAAAAAAAAAATCTAAAATGTCTTATGCATTTATCTTGACGACCACTTTGGTGTAATGGTCAAGTAGTTGACTATTAACCGAAAGGTCGCGGGTTCGATCCCCGTACTTTACAAACATTTGTGTCATGAACATATCTGTTTGTACTGGTCTAGGTGTTATATATGTATTTATTTAAGTGTATTTGTAATACCATTGTTGATTCTGATATCTGTAACACGTCTGTAACAAGTGCTTAAGCTACTTACCACGGAGTCAGATCAATGTATGTGATATTGTTGTATATTATTTATTTATTTTATCTTAGTGAGCCAAATGATTTTTTGAGTTGTGTACCGCAGATGTAAAAAGACCTTAAATGGATTGCACGGGCAATGCAGATCTGATAGCCTGGTCATTTCAAAATCCTATATTAGCTCTATACCTCTATATTACTAGCAAACCCGGCGAACTCCGTTTCGCCACCAGTGGAGCGAGTACGAACATTATCGTAACGTATTCGTGTCGTCCAAACGTCAAAAACTGACCGTTTCCCCATACAAATTGACAAGTTAACGATAAATAAACGCTACGAAAATGTTACGACAGTAGTTCGTGCTCACCCCACAGATAACTTCGTTTTTCACAATCTCCTCCACCACCGAGCAAAACCATATTGGCTTGTAATACATGCTATGTATCATAGATGGCACTGTATGTGAAAAATGATTATCCCTGTTGTCCAGCTTTTCTGTTGAATTTGTCCTGAATTTTGTTTGCTATAAACCTCACGGAGCCCGAGACCTTTCCAACGAATACAAAACCGTGAAAATAAGTTCATGTGTTCTGAAGTTATAGCGTCAGGAAGGAAAACCCGACTTATTTTTATATTATAGATTTGTGTAATAGCATTCCTTTCCCACCAGCATGTGTCGCGGTGCTAGGGCCTAAAAATATGATTTAAGTAACCTTTTAAAGATCTCGACGAATAGATTTAGATTTTATTTATTTATTATTTATACCTTAGATTTATACCTTATACCTTAGATTTATTTAGACATTTGTTCGAACTTGAACTTCTTCAAGTTTTGATTGATTATTGAAAATGCGAGGTGCTTGTGGCGCAGTGGTTGCAGCGCTTTGATAGTGATACCAAAAGGTAAGCAAGCTATGTCACGTTTGGGATGGGTGACCATTCTGACTATTTATGTGACGTCTATTTACAAGCATCTCCGTGCTTCGGAAGGCACGTTAAGCTGTTAGTCACGGTTAATATCGATAGATATTAGTCGTTAAGCCTGGTCAGAGGCCCTCGGGCGGCTTAATAACATCTGACAGTAAGGTTGGTCACTTGCCTTACACGCCCCTCCACCAATCCGCACTGAGCCCGCGTGGCGGAGTACGGCTCGCACCACCTCATAGTTGAGGTGAGGCCAGTGCCCAGCAGTGGGACGTATATAGGCTGATGATGATTAAAAATGCTCAATCTGTCCACAGGACGCCTAAGGAGTCACTCGCCGTCGAACGCCAGCGCCACGGAGAGGCTGCTTGCTAACTCACCAACTGGCAGGATGCAGAGTCAGTCTCCTTCCAATAACTCTTCGAACGGTCGCATCAAGGGGTCACCTTTGAGGTAAGTAGCTTTAATTAGGGTACTTTTATTAATGGTTTTAAGATTGTTGCTGTCAAATAACCAGTCTCAACATTGTTTGTATACTCAACTAGCAAACTGAGTGTTGCCAAAATCTTTTTTGATATTTCGACCAAGGTTTCTTTGGGAAAGTGGTTCAGTTTTACGGGCACAAAACACCCTTCAGCCATTATGGTGTTTTGTAACACCCTGTACAAGAGTCGTTTATATGCTATGGTGTTATATAAATAGAATAGGAATAGATGAAGCATGGTGATGATGGTCTGCTAATGTTATAATATATTCACGAGTATGAGGGTAATGCACAAGTGGACTCACTGTTCCTTGATTCTTAAGATGAAGCATAATGATACAAGGAAGAGTCAGTCTTCTTCTAATAACTCTACGAACGGTCGCACCAAGGGATCACCTTTGAGGTAAGTAGCTTTAATTAGAGCACTTTTGTTTATAGTTCAAGATTGTTTTTGTTAACTAACCACAAATAGTCTTTACATTATTTGTATACTCAACTGGCAATGTGAGTGTTTTGGATACACTGTAAGCTCACAGCAAATATCTGTGGCGAATGTCAGTATGCCAAGTCCTAAACGTACCGACTGAAGAAGTAAAAACGGTTGGCCCCACTGACATTTGTTACCAACTAAACAATACGAATGTCATTCATTCACCATTGACAAAAAACATATACTTTGTTCACTTGGCGTGACTTTTGAAAGTTTTATAATTACTTTATTAATTACTCCAGTGTTAAATAGTCATGTATTGTGTGGTATCTTAATACACGGATATTACGGAAGAGCGCGTCGTTATTGCATGTGTTCCCCTTTGACAAGCATTATAATATGAATCAAGGACGGCATAGAGAGTCGTCCAAACTGGTGACCCTCGAACAGTTCGCAGCTTCGTGAGTTCCGTGAAACCTGGACAAATACGAGTATCTGCGCTACGGTGTCATTAAATAATTCAATGAAGAATAGGAACGAGTCTACAAAACAAGTTACTTTTCAACATGCGAAAAACGAGCAAGTTGGTTTGCATAAATTTGTCCAATTGAAGTCACATGGATGGACCGATGAGTATCAACTCATCTGTGAAAAGAATTGTGCCATCATTTATCAGTGGATATTGCAAGTATGGTAATGTTTTGTTTTGTTCCCGCCATTACCTTTGCTAACTTTTATTCATCCCGCCAAATTGAAGCTCATCAATAGCGTTTCCATAGACTATTTCCGAAGTGCTCTTCCAGTTCTCCATTCGTTCATTTTTTTTTTTTTTCCACGACCAAAGACAATACTGTGAAGGTTTTTATTTTTATTCATATTTATCTGAGCTACGCTCAGAGCTTTGAATTATATTATTTAATTTTTATCCGTGTGTCTAACAGCGTATAAATATTGAAATTAAATGTTAAAATAATCCATGTCTTGAGGTTGAGGCTGTAAGTAATTTTAAGTTGAACTTTATTTTTAACATTTGTTTAAGTTTAAGTTTTACTGTCAGTAGATTTTTCGCCACAAAACTTGTTTGTGTTGTTTAGCAATATGGCAGAGTTGGTGGAATTGCATGAGCGGCTTGAGCAAGTGTTGACACAAAATAATGATCTCTTAAGACAGAATGCTGACCTTCAAAACCGTTTATCTATGCAACCGTCTTCCGAATTGAATCAAGAATTGGTAAAATTACCAAATTCACACGCAGTGAGCCCGAAATTAGCCCCTTTCTGGTTAGACCGGCCAGCAGCGTGGTTTGCTCACATTGAAGCACAGTTTGCTTTGTCTCAAATCACGGCTGATGACACGAAATACAACTACGTCGTGGCACAGATTGACTCTAGGCTGGCACATGAAGTCGAAGATCTGGTCATCAATCCCCCGCCAAAAGGTATGCGCTACGATTGGATAAAGACGGAAATGATACAACGTTTCTCCATTTCCGAAGCTCAACGAATAAGAAAACTTATTTCAGGCGAGGAATTGGGAGACCGTAAGCCAACTCAATTTCTCCGTCATCTTAAGTCTCTCGCGGGTAAGTGCATTTCAGACGAGAAAATGTTGCGTGAATTGTGGTTGCAGCGGCTTCCTACCAACATTCAAGCTATTTTAACCGCTCAGTCTGAACTCCCACTTGAAAAAATTGCAGAAATAGCTGATAAAATTATGGAGGTTTCTCCAAATACTGTTCATGCCATAAAAATTGAAGATCAGCCACCTGAGCTCACAAATATTATGTCTCAATTGCAAGATTTAAGCTGCCAAGTCGCTGCTCTGACTGCTCTGAGGAGTTCGCGGGATTCTTCTATTTCTCGTTCAAAACCTAGGTCCAGATCAGCCACACCTAAGCCACGACCGTATTGTTGGTATCATTTTCGTTTTGGTGCCAATGCAAAAAAATGCATCGACCCTTGTTCTTGGTCTCCTTCACCATCTAATTCGGGAAACCAATAAAGCGGTCAGTGATGGCGACCACTGACTGCAATTTTTCTTCTCGCCGTTTATTTATTACAGACAAAAGTAGTAAAATTCAATTTTTGCTAGACACAGGATCTGACCTTTGCATTTTTCCAAAAAAACTGTGTGGTAACCGGCGTAATCCTACAAGTTTTCAACTAAATGCAGCCAACGATACTACCATAAACACTTACGGTTGTCGTTCTTTGGTACTCAACCTAGGGTTACGCCGAGATTTTAAATGGAATTTTGTTATTGCGGACGTGGATATAGCAATAATTGGTTCTGATTTCATGGCATATTACAACTTGCTTCCAGACTGTCGAAATAAACTACTTCACGATGGACAAACTGGGCTTTCAACCCCAGCCTCTGTCGCGTCGTACAACTATCAAAGCGTCAAGGCAATTTTCAGCAATGACTCTCAATTCGCACACCTTTTGCATGATTTCCCAGAACTTACTCGTCCACCTGGCCTTCCGAGATTAGTCAAACATAATACAGTACATCATATTATAACAACTGATGGGCCTCCGGTCTGTTGCCGCCCTCGCCGTCTGGCTCCGCAAAAATTATTAACCGCAAAGAAAGAATTCGATGATATGGTCAAATGTGGCATAGCTCGCCCTTCCAACAGTCCGTGGTCATCACCTCTTCATTTAGCTCCCAAGAAAGACTCATCTTGGAGACCATGTGGTGACTACCGGGCCTTAAATGCACGAACTATACCTGATTCTTATCCGGTAAAGCATATAGGGGATTTTAGTCACAACCTGGCTGAATCAACAATCTTCAGCACCATTGATTTGGCAAAAGCCTACCATCAAATTCCAATTCATCCGGATGATATTTGCAAAACCGCCATCACGACTCCTTTTGGGCTATTCGAATTCCCCTATATGACTTTCGGTCTGAGAAACGCAGGGCAAACATTTCAAAGATTTGTCGACGAAGTAGTACGTGGCCTCGACTTTTGTTTTGCCTACGTCGATGATATTCTAGTTTTTTCTAAAACTACTGCCGATCACAGAACACACCTCCAAACACTTTTTCAGAAACTAGCAGACTACGGCATGGTCATAAACCCGTCCAAATGCGTCCTAGGCGCTAAACAGGTCACTTTTCTTGGTTACACTATCGACGCTGATGGCACCCGTCCTCCCGTAGACCGAATTAAAAACATCTTAGATTTCCCACCTCCAAAAACTGTGCAAGGATTACGTCGTTTTCTGGGTATGATAAATTTCTATCGTCAATTCCTTCCCAACGCTGCCAAGCACCAAGCACCACTAATCGATGCTTTGACGGCTACTGGTGGCAAAGGAACGAAGCCTTTTCTTTGGTCATCTGAATTACTTCAGCATTTTGAAGAATGTAAAAAAAGTCTATCATCTGCAACCATTTTAGCCCACCCTAAATCTGACGTACCGTTAGGACTTTTTACTGACGCCTCAAACTCTCATATTGGTTCTTGTTTGCAACAGAATGTTGATGGGCATTGGCAACCTTTAGCTTTCTTTAGCAGAAAACTTACCAAAAAACAAGCTGAATTACCAACGTACTATCGAGAATTGCTGGCCGTTTATGAAAGCGTTCAACATTTTCGCCACATTTTGGAAGTGCAACACGCCACTATATTTACGGACCACAAACCCTTGCTTTACGCATTTAGTCAAAGACGTGAAAAGCTTCCACCTTCTCAATTGAACCAGCTTTCATTCATTGGACAATTTACAACTGACATTCAGTACATCAGGGGGGAAGAGAACGTAGTGGCTGATGCTCTTTCACGTATAGATGCTATATCGATGTCGCAAAATTATGAATCTCTTGCTCATTCTCAACAATCAGATTCCGAACTAGCCGAGCTTTTCAAAAAAGGTTCTAGCCTTCAGTTGAAAAAGGTTTTAATCCCTGGAACCCAAATTTCAATATTATGTGACGTATCCACCGGCAAGCCCCGTCCCTTTTTAACCAAACCATTCCGCAAATCGGTTTTTAACGAACTCCATGGGCTTAGTCATCCCGGTGCAACAGCTTCAGTACGTCTCGTGTCAGACAGATATGTTTGGCCTGGAATTAATAAAGATTGTCGCACATGGGCTAAGCAGTGCCTCGACTGTCAACGAAGCAAAGTTACTCGACACGTATCGGCTCCACTGGGAACTTTTGATTCTCCATCAGCAAGGTTTAGACACATTCATCTAGACATAATCGGACCCTTACCAATTTCTAGCGGTTTCTCTTATTGTCTTACTGCTATAGACCGTTTCTCGCGCTGGCCCGAAGTTATTCCCATGATAAACATTACAGCTGAAGAAGTAGCTGATCGTTTTTTGAATGGTTGGATTGCTCGTTTTGGTGTGCCAATTTCTGTTACCACCGACCAAGGTAGGCAATTCGAGTCAGCTCTTTTCAACAAACTCATGTCCTTTGGGGCTTCAAAACGTATTCGGACCACCAGTTACCATCCCCAAGCAAATGGAATGATAGAACGTCTACATCGGCAGCTAAAAGCAGCTCTTATGTGCCATCATGACACTTGGTACCGGGCACTACCGCTGGTTCTTCTTGGTTTGCGAGCTGCTGTCAAAGAAGATTTAAAATGTTCTTCTGCGGAACTCGTTTATGGGGAGCCGTTGCGCCTGCCAGGCGAATTCCTCGTCACTAATCAGACACTTTCAGATTGTTCTGACGATTTCATAGCAAATCTGCGGTCAATGATGGCCAATCTTCGCCCCACTCCTGCAACTCATCACTCTCAACCCAAACCTTTTGTTTTTAAAGAATTAGCGAACTCTAGTCATATATTTTTGAGGGATGACACTGTCCGTAAATCTTTACAACCGCCTTATACTGGACCCTACAAAATTATAGACCGTAATAATAAAACTATCACCATTGAAATATCTGGAAAAAAAGCAGTAGTTAGTATCGACCGCACCAAGCCAGCTTTTATTTCTAGTGATTCTGACCACAATCATTTGGACCCACAAACAAGACCACCGAAACCAAGTGATTTGGTTAATCAACACCCTGTCTCGGCGCGCTCTAGCAATTCCGCTGACATCGATAATGAAAAGACCCACCCACCTGTTACAACTAGATCTGGTCGCACTGTCAGATTCAAACCTGTTTTTGATCTTTAAAGTATTATTTCAAAATAGAAACACGATTACTGTTGTAAATAATTACAAAATTCTACCTGCTCTTGAATTATTTTATAACATGTACTTTAATTTTTATTTAATGTTTGCTTAAGTTTTCTATGAGTCAGACATGCTGTTTCGTTTATTTATTGTTGTGTGTTTAGAATTTTGTTGTAATAGTCCTTTAATTTAAGATATAATTGTTATTAGTACTTAGGTAGGTACTTCTTAAAATATTCGAAAGAATATTTTATTTTTCTCCGTAGGGGGGTGGTGTGGCGAATGTCAGTATGCCAAGTCCTAAACGTACCGACTGAAGAAGTAAAAACGGTTGGCCCCACTGACATTTGTTACCAACTAAACAATACGAATGTCATTCATTCACCATTGACAAAAAACATATACTTTGTTCACTTGGCGTGACTTTTGAAAGTTTTATAATTACTTTATTAATTACTCCAGTGTTAAATAGTCATGTATTGTGTGGTATCTTAATACACGGATATTACGGAAGAGCGCGTCGTTATTGCATGTGTTCCCCTTTGACAAGCATTATAATATGAATCAAGGACGGCATAGAGAGTCGTCCAAATATCCATACTTCCATAATATTATAAATTATAAATGCTAATATTATAAATGCGGAAGTAACTCTAACATACGGCAAAAATATGATTACCTACGGAGGAGTGCAGTTATACAACAACTTACCCACTTACATTAAAAATTGTGACTCTCTTGTAACATTTAAAAATAAATTGGCACAATATGTTAAAGATAATTGGTTCTTATAATTATACATAATAGAGAGGTATTAACTAAACGGCTAAATAAATTTATCTTCAGCAGTGACGCGGCGACGATCCTGCTAATTTTGTAATAATGTTTACCTGCCTAATTTACTTAGTTTTAAGTTTCCATGTAAGTGACAAGAATTGTCTTAATGGAAATAAAGATTCTTTAAACCGAACTCTTACGCCTGAACTACTGAACCAATTTGCGTGAAATTTGGCATACGCTGGCTCAAAGCGTTAAAAAGCACTTACAAAATTCAACGACTCCATTAAGGTTCTCGGTAGCTCAGTGGTCAGAGCATTGGACCGGACTTCCAAAGGTCGGGGGTTCGAATCCTTCCCGATAACCGGAGCCGAAAAGATTTTTTAAGTGTTGTCTTTTCGAAATTTGGTATGGAGATAATTTGATACCCGAGAAAGGACATAGGCTACTTTTTGCCGCGGGAAAATTACGCATTCCTTTCGGAAAATTCAAGTGGGCCGAACGCTTTTACGTCTTAACTACTGAAAAGATTTAAATGAAATTTGGTAAGAAGATATTTTGAGACTTTTGACCGCGGGAAAACAACGCATTCCCATGGGAAAAATTAGTTTCCGGGGAATCTGATCACTTTCACTCCTTAATTACTAAAGATTTAAATTATATTTGGATAAAAATGGTATTACGGGAAAACAACGCATTCCAAAAAAACTTCCTTATGCGGACGAAGACGCGGGTAAACGCTATTTTAGGGGAGAGGATGCCGCCTAGTTGTATTGCAGAAAGTGTTAAGGAAGTAAATAACAACACAAAGTTTCCGAATGTAAAATGCGCGTAAGCCGATAGGTATAGCGGGCGGGCGAGCGACGTGCGCTCCGCGTCGTATCTGTGTTCGCACTGGCTCGCGCCGAACGCGAGCGCTTGGATATATTCAATGTCGTCCGGGCGGTGCGTCTAGCTTAGGCCGCCGCTGTGACGTCACGACTATTGCATTCGGCGACCGCTCCAGTGCATCGCGCGGCGATAGCTATTTTACGCGCGATAATGTATGAAGCTATTTGATTCGACTTACTGACTTTTATCCACTAGTGTGTAAGTGTAGTTAGTAAGTGTAGTGTAATTAGTTAGTAAATGTATTATAGTAGCTAAGTTAATATTAATGTGTAAATAAATATAACCTATTTATTATATAGAAAATAGGTATTAAAATTATATTTATTATTATAACTAACTTAGATTAAACATAGTAGGATAAGTAAATTTAATATTAATATTTATATAGAGATCCTACACTATAATTAAACAACTGTAAAGATAAAGAGGTAAGCTTTTGAATGTACAAAAAAGGCGATAAAAGAATGATTTTTTGCAAACTATCGAAAAATGTACAAAGTATGTTAACATATCCTTGTAAGCGATTGTATAGTAGTAGTAGTTTATTTTTCCACAAAAAAAATGTATAACACACATTATTAACATTCAGGCTAGGCGAATCGTCTCCCGGGCGCCACATGCACTCGCCGGTGTCGCGGCGATCGCCGTCTTGCTACGAGAGCGACGCGATGCAACATAATAACACCGTCTATGTGGGGAACTACCCTCAGGTTAGTTAATTTTTACCGAAGTGTTTAAGCCAAACCCAACGGATGAACACTCAATGCCTTAGGATGAAACTGATTTATACCTCGAATCTTTTAACCAAATGTTTGACGACCACTTTGGTGTAATGGTTTAGAAATTGACGTTTAACCAAGAGGCGGCGGGTTCGATCCCCGCACTGTACAAACATTTGTGTGCATGAACATGTCTGCTTGTACTGGTCTTCGTGTTATATGTATTTATTTATTTAAGTTTATTTGCAATACCACGGTTGATTTTGATATCTGTAACAAGTGCTTTAGCTGTCACGAAGTCAGATCTATGTATGTGATGTTGTTGTTGTATATTTATTATTTAATTTTATTGGCTTAAAAATCATTTTTATTTGTTTGTATGTCTTAAAGCCTATGTAATGTTTGTCTAGACACAAGGTTCTGGGTAGTTCTTTTGAAAAACATAATTCACATCAAAAAAACTAATTTACAGGATATTGTTAGCTCTTATTATGTAGATAGGAACAATTTTGAGTGGTGGTAGACCCTTGTCTACCATGGAAATATATGTCATGTACAGAATTGACCTCTACAAATTTATTTTAAGTATAGATAAAATAAAATAGTTTAAACTTGTTAAACTGCTTTTCAAATAACTGTTGTCTGTTTTATTACGCTAGTCAATGAAAGAAAAAGAGCGGTTCTATACGTTGCTACTTGTTATTCCCTTTTACTTTATGTGCACTGCCTGAATTTTCTCTGCTCGGCCCTATGGTTGGCTGGTAGAGAATGCCTTCGGCATTAAGTCCACAATTGTACACATGTTTGTGCAGAACTTAAATAAATAAAAATAACGCTATTTGGTTCGTCATTCAAATGACATTCAAATCACACAACTCGAGAAAAAAAATTACATCTGGATCTTTCGCAACGCTAATGGCAGTTTTTTTTCAATACTATGCTATGAAAACTAACACCTTAGTCTCTACATAGTATTTATCTTTTCTTGGCCTTAGTCTACCTGTCACCGCAGACGCTGCAAAAGAGTCCGAAACGTCAGTTTAAAATAAATTGTAAATAAAAATCGCGAAATAATCCATAAAAAGTGTATAACTGAAATATCTTGTTTGTATATTTGTTTACAGGTGGAAGCAGGCGGCGGTGCAATCGACCCGATGGCGGACGTGGTGGTGCGGCTGGCGCGCGGCGGTGCCGGGTTCGGTTTCCGGATCGTCGGCGGCACGGAAGACGGCAGCCGCGTCGCCGTCGGCTACGTAGTGCCCGGTATGTCCATATAAAACAAACTTTCCAGTTAAAAGATCTCGAATGAGCCAGGAAGACTGCTGGTGAGATTTAACAGCTGGATGGATTTGGCTAACTGGCTAAGAACCACCGTGATTAAATTATCTTTCGAATGCAAAAAACCACTAACAGACACACACAAACATTAACATACACACACAAACACTAACGCAACAAATGCTTATTTACCTGACATTTTGATTTTGTATCAGATTCCGGTGCCCCTATAATAACCTAGAAATAACATGATCGCTGATTGGCAAGAAAACCAGTGTAACCTTTTTTTGTTTTCCTCGCTGTGGAAATGCTTTTACGCATGCCCCCTATAGATCTGCAGGGTGGTATGTGGGACTCGACGGCTTGTGTGCAAGGCCGTAATAGCCACTAAAACCACAGCGAATTCCACCACTCCGCCATTGTGGTGCCATGGGGTCGCGTGAGCATTCACCACGGCACCCCGGCGGATAGCCCGAGGGCCACAAACTCCTTGGCGGCGGAGCAAGGTGTTGGGCTCCGCCACCACCCGGCCGCAGAGGATAGGGAGGACGGCAACGACACACCGCATCTCCTCTTCCTCTGCGGCCCCACCGCAGCGCCATCCAACGGTGCGCCCCCGTTTGGTCGCGCAACGACACACCGAGACGTCTCTCCTCCCGCGACTGCACCCGACTGCGAGGGACAGCCAAAACTGTCTCCCACACCCGCACCCTTGGACGCATCCTGCGCAGGCCTCCCCAAGCCCACGTGGAGCATCCCCTCCCGGGATCCCGCTTAGCTTCGTCGTGGGTGGCAAAGCCACGGTTACTGAGCCCCCCACCAAGGTGGAGATCCCACAGGGTGGAAACCAACAAACCAAACTCAACTCAACTCAACTCAAACGGTCGCCAGCACGTCACGGTAAATACTGCGTTGTCTATGCTTGTGTTATGGGCGATTTTGCAACAAAAATGAGTAGCTTAGTTGTAACAAGTAAGAACCCTTTAGTTTTGATTGGTCAATCGTTGCGGTTACGAAATAACTTATCTTTATTACTAGTATACGTTAAGAATCTAAACGACGGTTTTTTCTTTTTTTTTGACAAATATTGTCGCCGTCAAAATCAGTCATTATTTCTATACTTGCCGTCACTCTCCAAACGCGCACACGCTCATCAAGTGAAGTCTTCATGAAGACAATTAGTTATACTATCGCCCTGCCCATTCACGCCTTCCATCTAACGCAGTACGTAGTTTCCTACTCCAACCGCACCACACTGAGCCCGCGTAGTGTAGTATGGCTCGTAGCATCCATAGTTGAGGCGAAGCCTGTGCCCAGCAGTGGGACGTATATAGGCTGATGAGATGAAGTAGTTTGGTTGTTCTGTGGTGTCAATCATACTGAACATTACCTACTGGTTATTGTCATCAGCGTGGAATCCAGTGATTAATAAGTGCATATCGCGATTTTTACCTAAAAAGACTCAAAGCGATACCGGCAGTGTTGTTCGTCGCGGTGACTGTACTAACATTTTTAATAATCAAAATGTGAGGGTGGATCTGGAAACTGCGGCCGCCCCGAGCAGACGACGCCGCAAGCCTGGTGGCTTGTGGCTCAGTCAGCTCGTGACCGCGGCTATGTGCAATCCAGCCGTAACGTCGAGCAGTGAGTACCTAATACTCATTAAAATAGATCGCGATAACCAGTAGTTAGTGTTAAAATGCAACGTGAGAGTTTGAAATCATAAATCATACTGAACAATATGTACCTCTACTAGGTGGTCCAGCGGACGGCCTGCTGCGGCCGGGCGACCTGCTGACGTCAGTGGACGGGGTCCCGCTGGCCGGCGCCACGCACGCGCGCGCCGTGGCCGCCGTGTGCCGCGCCGCTGCCAGAGGACATGTAAGTACTTTACTATAGTTATTTGTTATTTATTTATCTTCTACGCAGGGCTTGTTAACCGGTGACTTTTTGAGGATCACACGCATGTCGTCAGACACGCAAGTTGACATTTACGCATTTAGGTGTATGTAGGTGGTAATAGGTGGCTTATCAATGAAAGAATTTATGACGTGAAAGATTTTATTGATGAATCCTAATACAATTAATTTAATATGACACTTTTCAATTTATTTATGATTTCAGTATGTTTATTTTTTTATGTATATTGTAATTAATTAATGTCATTTTTTACATTTACCTACTATGCCAATGTACAAATTTTGCATGCTATTTGTAATGGCAAGACATGTGCACTAATTATCTGTATGTACCATCTTTAAATACCATGTTTTTTTGCTAATAAAATATAATTTAAAAAAATATTATGATTAGTCAAAATACGCAATACGACAAAATCGCGACTCGTCAGATTTGCAACTTGTCATATACGACAGATACGCAACTGGAATGAAATTACCAGCTCAGGTTAACCTTTTTATGAAACCAATATTTAAATGAGGTTTTTGAATCAATAAACCGATAATTATCTGTTTAGACTGGTATAAAAAAGTCTGATAAATTGATGCCTCTACCTACCTATTTCGCGGTTTTTGCATAAACTGGTTTATTGAGAGTTTTGAATGATTCTCTGGCAATTAAGCTCCGAATTAAACCTTTATTAAAATTCCAGTAAAAATCTTTAGTGACCGGTAGTTTTTAAACTAATTCGAAGCCCTGCTTCTGCAAAGTATAATCACTATAAAGCAAAATCGCTTCCCTCGTCTTTCCCTACGTGTTTTTGCGTAGATCTTTAAACAAATTTTGATGCAGATCTTGCAAGCTAAATTTCGCCCATTTTCCAGTGTCCAACTTAGCTAAAACTCTGTATACACGTTTAGTTTTGATGGCAATACACAATTTGATTATAAAAGCTTGTAAAAAAATGTGTTTTCTGTATTACTTCACCGGTTAATCCTCTACAGCTAATATAGTACTTGTTTGTTGAAGGTCATGCTGGGCGTCAGACACAACCGAGCAGACATCCAGCCACTGGGGCTACCGGCGATGCCCGCGCCGCACCAACTGCCGCACCAGCACCAACACCAACACCAGCCGGTGCAGCAGATGATGCCGTGAGTTTAAATTATCTAGATAGATAGGTGATGCTGGGCGTGAGACACAACCGAGTACACATCCAGGTTAGGCTTGCCGGCCATGCCCACGCCGCATAGTAATAGTCCTCCTAGCCGATTTCGACCACGGCAGCCAATCTCAACAGAGATCAGCCAACTACGCAGGAGATATCATAATGCACAAGTGTGAACGCAATACACAGGTGCACTCACTGTTTCTTCACTCTCAAAGTTCGGTGAGACGGCAATCCGACATGACCGGAGAGAGATCAGGCGCAGGACCAACGGCTTAACGTGCGCACCGAGGCACGGGGGTGTAACACCGTCAAGGTCCCGACTCCGAGCTGTTTTTTAGAAATTCATGACAAAAAATCTCAGAAACAATTTGGCTCGACCTGGGATTCGAACCCAAGACCTCTCGGCTGTAAGGCAGAAACGTTGCCACCAACGAGGCAGTTTATTCGACGCCGCATAAACTGCCGCAAAAGCACCAGCAACAACGTAAGTGATGCCGTAATTTACATTAATCTTAATTTTAAAACCATATTACTAACGCACTCATTAACCTTGTGTTATTTTCATTGTTTCATTTAACCATTTCATCCATCGAACTAAAAGTGTTTTATTAACGTGCGAATTTCATCACGCACGCAGGATTGGCCCGCATGTGGACTTAAAACTGTCACTGATTTTCAAGCATGATTCTTGAAAATCAGTGACAGTTCAAAATTTATGAGCAATCTTTTACGTACCGTATTTTATGCAAATTACTAATAAACTCTTTTGCAAAAAAAACGGGCACTTTAGATTTTTTCCTCTACTTTAATGAAGAAGAACAAGAAATAGGTTTTATTAATTTGACGATGTATTGGCATGTTATTTGAAGCATCCTGGCATGATTTTTTACGTTCCAAATTTAAAATTTGAAATTAATAAAAGAAAAATAATGATTATTGTGGATTATTCTAAAATTGCTTTACTAATGGCGCGAATTGCTGAAACGATTTTTAACTGATTACGATATTTTAAAACTTTTTGGACATTTTCTGCAAATTAAACAATTTAATCTTTATTTTTACATTAAATACCACTTTTTGATATGAGTGATAAAGCGATAAGGGCCGGTAAAATTATAGCCCTACTTGAAGAAGGTTGTTCGCAAACTTACGTGTCTCAGCGGCTAAATGTGAGTCGTTCAACTGTCCAGAGGACTTGGCAACGGTATCAAGAGACCGGTTCGGTCAAAAGAAGACCCGGTTCGGGAAGAAACCGCTTTTTGGTGAGTCAGGCGTTGCGGAATCGTAAGGCGTCAAGTGTGGACCTGAAGAAGAGCCTTGAAGAAGTAAGAGGAGTAGAAGTTAGCTTGTGGACGGTCAGGAGGAGGCTTTTGGCTGCCAATATCAGGAGTTACCGCCCAGCTCGGGGCCCTAAATTACTCCGTGAGCACCGTGTTGCTCGACTTCAGTTTGCTCGGAACTGTGCTTCATGGACTCTGGAGGACTGGAATAAAGTATTGTTTTCTGATGAAGCTAGAATCTCTTTGTGTGGAGAGGACCGACGCCGGCGAGTGCTGCGAAGACCACGGGAACGCTATGCGGAAGTGTGTTTCGAAGAAATCACTCCTTATGGCGGAGGCTCCGTTATGTTTTGGGCAGCAATTAATTCGACGGAGCGTACGGAGTTAGTTTTCATAGAAAATGGAACATTAAATGCACATCGGTACATAATGGAAGTCCTAATTCCATATGCATAACCCACATTGACTGCACTTGGGGAAGATTCCATTTTTATGGACGACAATGCTCGCTCGCACCGTTCTGGCGACGTGGAAGCGTACATGCAAGAAGTTGGGATCCGTCGTTTAGATTGGCCAGCTCGAAGTCCTGACCTCAATCCAATTGAGCATGTCTGGGATGTTCTAAAGAGACGTGTAAGATCAGTGCAACCTGCTCCACAAAACATCAGGGAGCTAAAAAGAGTCATTGCAGAAGAGTGGGAACGAATTCCTCAAAACGTTATTAAAAACATCGTGGAAAGCATGCCCAGAAGGATTCAAGCTGTGATTTTGGCAAGAGGAGGTCACATTCGGTATTAGGTTTTTACATTTGTAACTTTATTTAATTAAAAAAAGTAAAAAAAAATCTTATCTTTATTGCCGACCACTTCTTATTGTTTGGGCGTGTACATCGGTTTTAAAGAATCCATCGTTTTTTTTTTTTCTTTTAGTTGCCCGAACTCACTTCACGCGCATTAATTTACACGATTATAAGTATACAGACTACGTCAAAGAAATAAATTTCATTTAATTAACTCAAATCGACCTTAGAACGTAAATTTCCTTAGGTGCCCGTTTTTTTTGCAAAAGAGTGTAATTTTATTTAGTAGTGTAGAAGTGATCACGTTTCACACCCCGTATTCCGCGTGCGTATTTCACGCAGTACAATAAATACTTGTAAAAAGAACATTTGCGGGTGGTATGTCCAGCGTGCGTAAGGGAAATCGCCCGAAATTAAAAACACCCTTATAAAACCGTATAAAAATCGCTCAACCAACTTATCTGGCTTCCATTTTATATACCTTAAATTTATTTCCGTTTATTTAGAGCGGAGCTCCCCGCGCACCTGTCCCCCGCGTCGTACAGCATCCTGCACCCCGCGCCCGTCTACCCGCCCGCTGCACCCATGTGAGTTGTATATTCCTTTCCCGTAGCACCACAGTCATCTTTTTTTTTTAGTTTATTCTTTCAAAAGTAACATACTACAATTCATTTGCACTACTCTGCCAAACTGTGTAACAGTTTGTCGGCAGAGCTCTCGTGGACAATACTAACATTATGTTACTTACATTATAATTATTTAGTTATTAAGTATTTAGTTAAGCACACTTTAACAGCCTGTTTCACAAATCGCAATAGTTAATTAATCAAAAATAAAATTAAATTAATCATACGAAATGACGATTATTTGTCGATGGTTACATCTTAATCAGCTCCTACTCTCTAAGCCGTTGCGCGTAGTTTCGGTTGTAGCCAGCTCTGTCACTCTTGTCACATGCGAGCGAACCAATGCCTAGGTACGAACGTTCCTAGGTAGGAATACGTATCGCAACGCCATCACAAGCGCATGCCTAACGGTGGCAAGCACGACAGCGAACGCTGACACGGCTCCATTGGCTAGATGGCGCTGTTAGCCTAGTACCGCATATGAACCGCGGCAAGTTGAAAGTCATAAACATAACCTACAACTCCTATATATTTGTATAGAGAGTTTCCATGAATATAACTGATAGCAGTGGCCTCCCGCGACTTCGTCCGCGTGGAAACCTTTTATCTTCACATTCATTATAAATTGTAGCCTTTGTGTTATTCTGATATATAAGCAGTGTTTTTGTAAAATTTCATTAAAATTTATACAGTAGTTTCTCCGTGAAAGAGTAACATACATCATCATAAACATCCATACATACAAACTTTCGCGTTTATAATATTAGTAGGATAAAATTTTGAGCAATGTCCTTAGCATTAAGTGCTTCCAGATACTTCAAAACTGAAAAACTGTTTCCGTTCGTTATTAGGCAAATCTGGCGGCCCTCCGAAATGTCCACATTTAAACAACTCTGCTGCGGGCACATCCATCCAAATCAGTTTGCCATTCAACTTAGGTGACATTATATCTGCCATCAAACTCCTTAACAACGATAAAGCTTAAAGGATAGACAACATATCAGTGGAGCAAATAAAGCAAAAAAATAATATTAGGTCCTTACATATGAAATTGGCGTTTTGTCGTACTGGCCACTTTGATCACAAATTTTTCCTATTTGGTTAGGAATTCGAAATTCAAATTTATACAGCTATTTCCACATGTAGTTGTGTTTCGTAAACTGTCATTCATTTGTTTTTTTACTTATCTTTTTTCTGTTTGCATCGCTCAATTTACAAAATGGAAAATTTGAAATATCGCGTTATTTACGAGTACGAGTTCCACCGTGGCACCAGTGCTGCGGAAACGGCTCGAAGGGTTAATGATGTGTATGGCGGTTGTGTCGCAAAAGAAAACACAGTGCGTTTTTGGTTCCAACGTTTTCGTTCTGGAAATTTCGACCTGCAAAACAAGCCCCGTGGACGGCCGGAGACCCAAGTTGATAATGAAGAATTGAAGGCTATTGTGGAAGCGGATCCATCGCAAACCACGTCCGAGTTAGCTGCAGGCTTTGGCGTTAGTGATAAAACTGTTTTAATCCACTTGAATCAAATTGGGAAGATTAAAAAACTTGAAAGGTGGGTTCCTCACGAATTGAGTGAAGCAAACCGGAAAACGCGCGTCAACTGCTGCGTTACATTACTTGACCGGCACAATAACGAAGGGATTTTAAATCGAATCATTACCTGTGATGAAAAGTGGATTCTCTACGATAATCGGAAGCGCTCATCGCAATGGCTGGACCCTGGCAAGCCAGCCAAAGCCTGCTCCAAGCGAAAATTGACCAATAAAAAGTTACTTGTAAGCGTTTGGTGGACTAGCGCCGGTGTCGTTCATTACAGTTTTCTCAAATCTGGCCAGACGATTACGGCAGATATCTATTGTCAGCAATTGCAAACCATGATGGAAAAGCTAGTTGCTAAACAACCAAGGCTGGTCAATCGCTCTACGCCACTGCTGCTTCACGACAACGCTAGACCACACACTGCACAACAGACGGCTAGCAAATTAGAAGAACTTCAATTGGAATCTCTAAGGCATCCACCGTACTCCCCGGACCTTGCTCCAACAGATTACCATTTTTTTCGAAATTTGGATAACTTCTTGCAAGGGAAAAAGTTCAACTCAGATGGGGCAGTCCAAGTCGCCTTCAAAGATTTTATTGATTCCCGTTCGAATGGTTTTTTTAGTAAAGGGATCAATGAACTACCTATGAGATGGCAAAAGTGCATAGATTACAATGGCTCATACTTTGATTAAATAAATATGCTATATAAAAAAATTTGGACTTTTTGTTCCTCCCATACAAAACGCCAATTTCATAGGTAAGGACCTAATAATAATAATTAAGTTCTATTAGAGCTTGAAGCTGGGATTGGTTTCGGGCTGTTTTTAAGTGTTTTATTTTATTTTATTTTATCTCTTTATAGTTGGTTTTATTCATTCATTCATTCAAAGCACCTCGGTCCATTAAAAATTGTATTTTTTTAAACATCTGTATATCTCAGGTACGGTGGCGGGCCGCAATACCCCGCGGACGGCTGGGGCGCGCCCTACGACGTGACGGTCACGCGCTCCGACGGAGAAGGGTTCGGCTTCGTCGTCATCTCCTCCACAAACAAGGCCACCAGCACCATTGGTAAGTAACTATAGTATAGTCCGACGAGCCCGTGCGCGAAACTGCCTCTAGTTATGTTAGGTATGCATCCGATGGAGATGGATTCGACATCGTCATTTCGTCCACCACCAAGGCAACCAGACACAATAGGTGAAGTTACTATGTGAAGCAGGAAGCATGCCATGCGATATAGTTCATACTATAGCGTGTAGTAACAGCTATTTTCGACGGGCTAATCATTTTTAGATTGTTCGTTTTTTTGCCATAGTAAGATGTTTACTAGTCTTGTCCGCATTCGCTGGTCTGTATTCTGTTGTTGTTTGTTCATTATTGTACAGTAACTAACTTTTGGTCTGTAATCGAGTTATTGAACCTCTGGTATATGCTGACCTACCCAGACTGGCGCCAGCGTGGCATAAAAGGTTGATTAGTAAGTTAGCCATTTGTTAATCAACTAGCTAAGACTACCTAGCTAGTTGAGTAGAGCATCAATCTGTAGGCATCAAGACCAAAGTCGTAGTCCGCCATCGCGAGTTGGTTAACCACCGACCAGTTATTCATATGTATATAAGGTCACCTCAAATTAAGCGCAAATATTTTAAGGGTAGCTTCTATGCATTAATTTAAATAAATAATCTTAATAAAAAAATGGTGTATATACGCTAGTTTTTTATTTGATTTTTCCTAACAAAATAAATGTAATTTTCATTTTTTCGTGTGTGATGGCCCTTACACTACCTATCTCTATCATTTCAATTATATCTATCAGTCTTACTCTTTCCCTTAAGCCACGCCTCGTCTACCACATTTCATTCACAAAATTAATTTCTATTGGTCTTAGTCTTCCCTTAAGTAATTCATAAAGTAGCAAAATGACAGCTGCTGCCACGCCTCCTCCAACAACTTTCATTCACAGCACACACAAGCTCGTTTTGCGAGATGAGACTGCTAGGAAGATACGTGTTAGGTAAAGATAACGTAGTTCAGTGAATGTTTATCTAGGTACGTTAATTTTAGGTTATGAATCCATTATCAGGCAAAAGATTAAAACAACAAGGTGCTGTAAGCGCAAAACCTAACACCTAACCTAATCTACGCGAAAACTGACTGATTAACTTAGGTGAAAGAAAACCCTATCTACATGTTTTAAAACTTACCGTAGGTATTTCAGTTTCTACTTACCCACAAACTAACAGGAATATCGGAAATAAATGACAAATAACATTCAACTTTAGTTTATTTTTATTATTAAATAACATTACAAATTTCTTTAATTGTTTAACACTATTACACACTAATACTTCCCATCACACTTTTTCAGGCTTTGGACAAGTTAAAACAAAAAATAACTATCACTTAGCAATTAATCTTAATAATAATGTTCGATATTGATAATGATGATTAGGTATGATAGATTTCGTGATAACTTGGCGTGTTTAAAAGTCTTAATTCATTGATATTTACAGTCCCTATTTTCACACAAAACATTTTATTTACATTTATTTTATCTACATTAAGTGTTGTACGTGACCTCCCTGTTGTCGCACACATTGTCTGGCATGATCGAGGCAATGCCTCCGAACTGCACTGAGCACTTCAACCTCGCTGGACATCACGTCAAACGCACTCACAATCCTGGCACGTAATTCCACACGTAATAATCGCTGACACCGAACATACGAGCAGCGTCTGCGATACTCGCCACTGGGTGCCGGTGGAAAAAATCCACGACGTCATCCTCGAGCCGCGCTGGGTAGCGCTGCCGGCCCGTGTCCTGACGTGGACGGAAGCTCCCACTCTCACGATGGCGCTGCACTGCCCCAAGTATGGTGCGCAGGTTAACTACGCGACCATGCCGCTCAGCGTACAGCTGCTGCGCCCGCAACAAAACCTCCCCTGCGTCATTATAGCATAAAGCCATATTGAGGTACTCCTGGTCGGAAAACCGATACGGCATTTTAGCTAGGCGCCGCGCGCACACACAACTCAATCAACGAAATGATGTTGCTTGGCGGACTAACTCTTACTCTTGCGCGGCACTAGGGATGCCCGATCTGAATCGATTTTTTTGAAGATCGATTCACGGCAATACTATCTGCCGATTTTTTGAATCGATTCAATGGGATGCGATCTTTGCTAAGATCGAATCGTATGCCTGGAGATCGTATCGTATGAAAATAAACGTATCATTTTGTTTGAATTCGGAATAAACTTATCAGTTTAGTTGAGTTGGAATCTGTAAATATTAAGTTTTAAAGCCCATAACCACAAACACCACAACTTATTGTTATTGCAAAGGAATCATTTTCGTATTCACTTAATTTTCGTAGATTCCGAACGAAGTAGTATTCTAAAATTCGAATTAAGTAATAATTAAACACTGCGTAAGCGTGAATCGATTCACAGGGTTACGATCCATTACGATTTAAAAGATCGATTCAAAGCAAAAGATCGGGCATCCCTACGCGGCACGCGCGCTCTTTGCAGTCCGCGCTGACCAATCCTGGCACCTGTAAGCCTTTGAGGACTTGCCGCGCTTTGTCGCGCCGCCGATCAAACAAATTGTAAACAATAGGTTTAGGCAAGGAGCCTAGAGCTACACTTATGTCGCTAATGCACATTTTTACCACCCAACTTTTTGTTTATTACTTTTCAAATGGTTTTTACTTTTGTCAAACGATACCTAAGGATATTGAATAATAAATCGATTAACTTAACGTAGTGATAAGTTTCCATCAGTATTTTACTAGAAATGATTAATAATGAAATGCCATTTTGAGGACCGCCTACCTTAGTTGGCACTTCATAATGTAAATACGCATAACACCCAACAATTACATAAATAATTTGTCATGCATATGCCCATTGAGGATGTTCTTTTGCATAATATCAGTATTATGCAAATTAATCAGTGAAACCTTAATTATTTGATTTACAATCCCTTAGACTAGGCGGCACGATCAAAGATTTTTTGATTTAGGCTAGGCGGCACATCAGAGATTAGTTTTAGGCTAGGCGGCACATCAAAGTTTGTTTTGATTTTAAATAAAGGTGAGGTTATAGGAATGATTAAATTTGTTAGGTACAGTTGATTCGCGCCCTAATATTGTTTAAAAGAAGGAATTAGAAGGCGTTGTAAATAATAATGACTGGATTTCAGCTTCAGTTTATTCGAAATGATTAACATTCACCTAGGTACGTACGTGTCTATGTGGTTTAGTATGGTAGGCACTGAAACTGGCAAACTGTGTTAGGTATGCCCTAACACAATTGTGTTATTTTAAACCAGGGTATAGGTAAGTACAAAATGAATTTAAATAAGGGCAAGATACCTACCTAAGATATAAGAGAACGATTTTCTTTGGTGCAGTGGAAATGCACCCTAAGTTTATTCGAAATGTAAGTTAAGTAGCTTTAGACGACCTCCGTGGCCGGGTGGTTAAGACGCCGTTTTTAAGGTCGTTATTTCTGAGGCCCCGGGTTCAATTTTCGGTCAGGCCAATATCGTGTTTTATTTTAATTAAGTGATTTTTCGAAATTAGATTTTCGTAATTAACTTAGGTCTGGGTGTTGTGGTACCGCCGTTGTTTCTGATTTCCATATCACAAGTAAGTAGCTTTAGACGATCTCCGTGGCCGAGTGGTTAAGACGCCGTTTTTAAGGTCGTCATTTCTGAGTCCCCGGGTTCAATTTTCGGTCAGGTCAATATCGTGTTTTATTTTAATTAAGTGATTTTTCGAAATTAGTTTTTCGTAATTAACTTAGGTCTAGGTGTTGTGGTACCGCCGTTGTTTCTGATTTCCTTAACACAAGTAAGTTTTAGATCTCCGAGCGATCTCCATGGGCGAGTGTTTAAGACGCTAGTTTTTAATTTTTCACCGTGTCCGAGGTCCTGAGATTCAGGCTTTGATTCCCGGTCGGGTCAATATCGGAACTAGTTTTTCGTTATTGACTTGAGTCTCTGAGTTACTGTTGTGGTACCGTCGGAGTTTCTGATTTCCATATCACAAGTGTTTATGTTACTTACTTCACTATTACTTTCACACATTGGGGGTCGGCACAAAAACTATCATAGCATAATCGTATCTTTTTACACAATCGAGTAGGTATTCCTTAGTATCGCATAACTTTTATGATGCATTGGTTTGAAATTGAAGATCAATTATTTTAAACGTCACGTCGATCGAATGCAATTATCAATCGGAATCAGATTTTTTCGGCTATATCACGCTGCGAAAGGTCTTGCAGCGACTGGACTGACTTTGTTGACCGCACTCATGCGGTCAGCTGCTTCCCGCCGGAGTACGCGCCCACGCGCCGCCTCCTCATTGTCTGGGTTTTCTGTCCCTCTCGCACGCATCGTAATCGTATTCAGCGCAGGCTCCGCGCACACTTTTTTTGCGTTTCAATAAAATCGTTTATCACAAAAACTAGCGTATTTACACCATTTTTTTATTAAGATTATTTTTTTAACTTAATGCATAGAATCTACCCTTAAAATATTTGCGCTTAATTCGAGGTGACCCTATAAATAAATAAATATACAACAACATCACATCCATTGATCTGACTCCGTGGTAAGTAGCTAAAGCACTTGTATAACAGATATAAGAATCAACAGTGGTATCACAAATAAACTTAAATAAATACATATAACACCCAGACCAGACAAACAGGCATGTTCATGCACACCAATGTGTGTACAATGCGGGGATCGTACTTGGTTAATAGTCAACTTTTTGACCATAGCACCAAAGTGATCGTTAACTAGGGCTCTCTTATAAGAATTAACCCTCTATCTTTCTTCTTCAGGCCAACTGATCCCCAACTCGCCGGCCGCCCGCTGCGGCCTCCTGCACGTGGGCGACACGATAGTCGCCATCAACCACGTGCCGATAAGGAACTTGCCGCACCCGGAGGTGGTGGCGCTCATCAAGCGGTCGGGCGCGCGCGTCACGCTCACCGTGCAGCCGCCGCGCGCCGGCGCCGACTGATACTGGCTGTCCACGCGCGCGGGCAGGCGCTACGTGCTCGTGGTCAAGTGCTTCGTGGCCGACGAGTTCTAGTGTTCAGTGAATCAAAAGTGAAATTTGTGGTGGTGTAAAAGTGACAAGTGTAAAGGGAAGAGGTAATGGTTACATGCATAGACAAATCGTAGATAAAAGTGTTAAAAGTGAAAAGTGAAGGCTGATTCATGTTATTAAATGAAGTACCTATATTTGAACTCTACGCTAGCTTAAGCTAATCGGGTTGTGTCTACAACAGAGTACATTATGCGAAAACTTTGTTAATATACTTCACGTTTTGCATGAAGATTACAAGCAATGATGTCATAATTCACTGTTCAACTGATATCATCATCAAGCATGAGTAGACTACAATTGAGTATTGCAAAATTCCCTCCTTAAAAAATGAAACCAGTGGTGGTGATAAAGTTAAACTCATTTCACTATATGAGTTTGTTGCGCACGGACAAGGAATGGAATTCTCTGCCGGCTGAAGTGATCCCCTTATTTAGATTAAAACTTAGATCTTTTAAAAAAAAATTGAATAGGCTGCTACTAGACAGATATGATCCGTCCTCGGCGACATCATCACTTACCATCAGGTGAGATTGTGGCCAAATATCTAGATAGCTCATTATAAAAAGAGAGTGTGTGAAGAGTGTTGGATGCATGCTTGCGCATGCAGGCTGAAGGTGTAAAACATGCCATTTTGCTTTGTAGCAAAGAAGATAGAGATAGTGTTTGTGTAGAATCAAATAGACACTTAGCTGCTAGTCACTAGCCAGGCGAAACAGTAAAAAAAAAGTAATATTTTGCAGCTGATGCAGAATTTTACACTTAAAATGGATTGTAGAAATATATCATACCGATTGGTATCAAAACTGTGAAAAGTGGCACTGAAGTTTTAATGTATTTTATGGTTATTCCATCGAAACATCCTCTAACATACTCTTGGTTATCGTGCTGACAATACTAGCCAGAATTGTAATATTTACACAGTAGCAATACACATGTTGTGATCCTAAAGCTAGACATAAATGTACCTACAGTTTTCCCTACACTTCACTTACATTGTCTGTGTGTGTTCAGCCTAGCATGGACGCATGCTTTATGATTTTCTGGTTAGAGTTAAGTAAAATACAGATCTTACAGTAAGCCTTAAAGGAAATTAAACTATTTTGATAGGAAAAAAATATAGCTATAATGAATTGTTACAAATTGCCAATTTACATAAAAATGTTGTCAAAGAAATAGGATGCATTGTGATTTTTCATTTTGTATGTCAAGTTTCGATTGTATGAAAAATTTATTGAAGTTTTTTATTGTATGTATGTCGACAAACAAAAATAATGTTCAAGGTTGGAGGGAGCGGGCATTCGTGCGCCGCACGTACTTACAGTGGCCAGTGGGGTGAGCACGAACATTATCGTAACGTTCAAACGTCAGAAACTGTCAGTTTTGCCATATAAATTGACAAATCGACGATAGGTAAACGCTACGAACACGTTACGATAGATGTTCGTGCTCACCCCACACCTCGATACAGTAAACACTGTATTTTATGCGCTTGCGATACCGGTGATTTTGCAACAATAATGAGTAGCCTGATGTGCTAGCCTTGCGACTATGCGACTTTTCCAACTGCTCCCTTAAAGTATTTTTTACTCACCTAGTATAATAGGTTGTAATTTCTTCCATTGTTTAGGGTATAAAAATTATATCATAAAAACCAACATCCGTCCACACTTAATAAATCCTTCAGAGTAGCATGCTAAGTTAAAATTGAAGTACTTATACCTGATTTTTTTTTGTTACTGACTACTTAAAACTTAATAAAGATGATAATTTGTCGTTTGAATGTGAATTTTTATATCTTTTTACAAATATGTATGTTTATGTATTACTGAAGTAATATTAAGTACTAGTGCCTCCCAGCGACTTCGTTCGCGTGGAATCCCTTTGTTTTTGAAATCGCGGTTGAACGGGATAAAAAGTATCCTATGTCCGTTTCCTGGTTCTAAGCTACCTCTCCACCAATTTTCAGCCAAATCGGTTCATCCGTTCTTGAGTTATAAATAGTGTAACTAACACCACTTTCTTTTATATATATAGATTAATCCAAAATTTGCTGTTCTAAATATCACTTAACTTGGTTTTTTTTCTTTAGTTATCCACCTTCCCAATAACTATGTGCTATTTTTAACCATTTTTAATATATCAATTTTGATGTTGTACATATTTTAAGATTTTGATAGTTGTTGTAGCTAAGCATTTACATGTATTTAAATTATTTAGTACACATTTTGTAGATGTTGCTCAATTATCCCGAAATATTTCCACAATTGAGATTACTGATTTGAAGCTTATACTAAAAACATAGTGATTGCTATGTTAATCTAAGATCCTTACCTTTACCTTTTTAATCTTAGATCGTGACTATTGGGGACTGCTGAGCAGACTGTTATTTAAATATTTTTGTAAATGTTAGTAGGACTAAATATCAATATTAACTTGCTTAAGCATGAAACTTTTGGAATATAATGTTTTTAGTCTATATGTAATGATTTCGTCTTGATAATACCTTTGCTAGCCATTTACAATCGTAAAATTGTTATATTACGTAAGAATCTCTAATCAAATATGAATATGTGTAAATAATATTGAATGATCAATAGTTGATTTTAAGAAAAGTTTCGTCATTGTGATTAGTTTAGATATGTGAATTAAGTTTATGATTATTGCTTGGAGAGATAAATTTGGTTAGCTAAAATAGCTATTTGTTAAATCGTGAATTCGACTGAATATTACAGTGTAGCTGAAAATCTAAGTTTAGTTTTATTACGATTGTAAGAATTAGAGATAAATAATAGATCAGCGCCACCTATCCATGGAATTGTTAAACCATTTTGACCATTATGTTAAAGAGAACCACCGAATTTGAGTTGTTAAGATTTTTAATTAAACTTTTATTAGCATAGTTAGTTTGTAAGTTTAAGCAATAAATATTGTGCCTTTTGATATATCTTGCCTTGTGTATAAAATGGTACCTATTCCATTTTGAATATTAATATTGCCTTTTCTATGTAACGTCCCAAAGATATATCCTAAGTCTTCCGCTGACTGCCGAGACCGATTCAATCAATTCCAATACAGACATGTATGAATTTTTAAGCAATAATAATTGTATGAATTTAATCAATAAATGAAAATATTTTTATTTACTTTTGGGTATTTTATTTTATAATTAGTAAAACAATATTAAATATATACTTTATTATCTTAAAATTTAGCAACTCTAACAGGAGTCCCACTTCTGCCATAAGGTGGAACAGCCTCTTGTATGATCCAGCCCGTGTGGCGGTCGATCCTAGTGTACGCGTCGGGCACCGAGTCGTCACAGGTGGTGGTGTAGGACGCGATGCCGACCAGGACTTCCCCTATGACCAGTGGTGCGCCGGAGTTCCCGCGGCACACGCTACGGTTCGGGGCTTGCGTGCAGATCACCTCTGGAATAGTATAGTAGATTAACGTCGATAGATATTTGTTGTAACAGAATCACTGTTCACTGAATACTTTTATAAAGACGATAGTTATTTGTGATATCAAAATGATAAATAGCCTGATAATCTGATCTGATCAGACTTCCCATTTGTTAAACCGCCCTTAACACATATACATACAGGATGCCGCAGTATTTACCATGGCAACGACGACGCTCACACCCAACTTTATTTAAATAATTCGTTTCCTTCTTCTTAAAGCACAACACTTTATCTTGAGGCAGCTAATAATCTTATTAGCTGCCTCAAGATAAAGTGTTGTACTTCAGAAGATCATCTGATCTTCTGAAGGAGATGAGCCTAGTCAAGCCAAAATTCTGGTGCATTCAAGTCTGGTATCCAGAAATCTAGACTCATGGAATTTTGGCACAAAGTGCAATGTTTTTATAAATTACTTATTTGACAGGGGAGGTGAAATGAAAAACATACGGTCATAAATAGTGACTGCTTCGTCATCGGCGAACGCGTCCATACACGCCTGCTGCGAAATCGTCTTCGTTTCGAATACTTGCAATTTGTTCAATTTAGGTCCATCCTCCTGTAACACCAAGTTCGTAAAAGTTTTGAAGATTGAAGTCATCATCACCTACTTGCCCTTTTCTCAAGTTATCTGGGGTCGGTGCAGTATATTTTTTACGAAATGGTAAAGGTACCTAATACGTTCAATGCTGTGAACGTAGTTGAGTGTGTGCTAAACCTATGCCCATTAACTCAGCAAAAGTGGCAAAAGCGTGGATCATTAGTGAAATTTTGCTGGGCTATTGTGCGTATTTCTGTTCCCTTCCTACCCCAACCAACCCAGACTTTCCCAGAAAGAAAGCAGCCAGCTTTGCTAGAGTGCAACAAGCCTCCGGGTGTGTTGCCGGCGATTGAAGTTAGAAATGCCCGGTGTTGGATCATAGTGTGGCACTCCATGAGCATGTGATGTGACGTTTTATCCGCCTCCTGCACAGAGGGCTTTCCGTTACACCTATTGTGTGAACAAGTACCTATTGATAATAGGTAGGTACTTGTTCAAGGGGCAATGTTAATTCCTATAACTTGAATTCTGAGACATACCACTGGAAATGTTCGAATGAAACACCGATGCTTATTTTGATTGTATGTAACGAAGTTGTACAATACAATGGATGACTAAAATTATTGTTATCGTAGGATTAAGTATTCAAGGATCAGCAATCAGGTAGTTCTTAATAAGTGGGATTAGTTCAAGCTTCTGTAATCTTAATCTATTACTGTTGCATAATAACGACACAATAAATAATAAATAAGACGCGTAACGTGCAGATAAGATATTTCCTTATTGAAATGCATTCAATAAGGAAATATCTTGTGTGTCAATCAAGCCTTTGCCCTCGTGATATCGATTAAATTGAAAGTTAACGTTATCTTTAAACAAAAAGTAATAACAGCGTCGTACCTATATGTCATATGTTTTTAAAACTCAAACTACAAATAAGAACGTTTCTTATTAGGCAACTAGAACTAGGTATTAAGGATGTTATAATTCAAGATTTAACTTCTGATTATGCTTTTTGAGACGTGTTTTGGTTGTGATACCAAAGTTAGCAAAACCTGAGGCGCGGTCGTCAAATATTGATAGAAATAAGTCGTTAAACCTGCGGCTTAATAACACCTGGCAGTAAGGTTGGTCTTACCTGCCTTATAAACAACCCCTTCAACAATGCGCATTGAGCCTGCGTGGTGAAGTGATGGCTCGTCGTACTACCTCATAGTTGGGTGAGGTCTGTGCCCAGCAGTGAGACGTAATATACGCTGATGAGCCTTACGGTTAATAATACTCACGCCTGCAAAGCCCCATCCCACCGTCGTCACGGTATACCCATCAGGTATGTACGTCTCCTGGGGCGGTATATACGCAATATTCACGTTATCAGCCAAAGGTATGTAGTCATACATCATAAGAATAGCTATATCAGCTGTGCGAGGGTTCTTCACGTAGTCTGGGTGGATGATTAGGTAGTACAGCTCGAAGAGACGGCCTCCTTCAAGGCTGTTGGCTGAGCCCACTCGGATTCGTAAGTTTTCGATATTCACATCTCTGGAGAAAAGATTTCAGTAAAGAACACGTTAAACAAGTTTGAACTAAAAGTAAACGTGACGAAAAAAAATATCGTGAAGGATGTTTCGCTTGCAATAAGAGATGCTTAAATAAACAAAAAATATATAGGGGAGGCCCGGGCAAAACGCATATGTTAAGGGAGAGTGATAAAATAAAATACAAGTTCATAATCAATGTAACTCTTTTTACTTTTAATTTGTACTTTGTTTCATAATCTTTGGAAACAGCAATAAAAAAAAATTAAACTCTAACGATTTTGCCTCTTAAATTGAGAAAAAAGAAAAAGTATCTATTATCCGTTTTGCCCGACCCCTCCGGGCAAAACGGATATGCCATAAGGGCAAAAAGAATAACATAAAATAAAACAATCAGTCTTCGCATTCATCGCAGAAATAACTTCCAACACCTGCGTATGATGTACAATTTTCGTGTGCCCAATTTTGGCACTGGCTACACTGAATCCAATCTTCAACAAGCGGTTCAGTATATTTCTCGGCACACACCAAACAAAATAAATCAGCTTTAGTTTTAGCTTTGGAAGATGTCTTTGTCCTTTTAGTTTGGATGTGACCTGGTAATTCAGTCTTCTTTATCTTATTCTTTTTAATTTTGCTGGAACTTGCTAATTCAGATATATTGGTCTTCTTTTTATTTACTTTTATATATTTAGCAGCTTGCTCAGCTTTAACTGGAGTTGATGTTAATATCTCCGATTTTTGTCTCTTATTTTTGCGATTTGTTTTGGGAGCAGCCATTGTTGGTATGGGTCTGATCTGCAATGGTGTAAGATTTGCTACAGGAGCTTGCAACGGTCCTTGTTCCAGGATTGGATCAGGTATAGGTGTTGTACATTGTTCGGGGTTTTCCTTTGCAGAAAGATCCGTCATCAAATTCTGTGTTGATACAAGGTCTGTGGGAGAGTGGGGTACAACAGATGATGCTGAGTTGCATGGAGTATCATCCAAAGAGCTTTGAGCTTCATTCAGAGGACGATCAGTCATTGTTGAAGGAGCGTAATCTTCATCTCCAAAAACGTTCGGATCGTACGGCCATATTCCTGGTTTCTTAAATCCATTTACTGCATTCTGGACTGAAGCGCTTTTGACGTATGCTCCTCCGAACAATTTAGCCATGTCATATTGGTTCACAATTCGTCCTGGGTGTGATTTTTGAAATGTATTTATCTCTTGCTCAAAATATTTTTTCAGCGGTCCATACACGGCAACATCCAGTGGTTGCATACGATCCGTGGTGTGGGGTGCAAAAGATAAAAATATAATATTATTTTTCGATGCGAATTCCAAAGCTGGATAATATTTGTGGGACTCATGATTGTCGAGCAGTAGTAGTATCTTCCTGTTTTCGTTTGGACGGACTGTATCAGCGAAAAATTGAAGCCAGTTTAAAAAAGCTTCTCCGTTTACCCAACCATTGTCACTGACTGTAGCTTGCGAGCCCGGAGGAGCGCCATCCAATAGCCTCTCTTGCATTCTTTTTCGGGCAAATATGAAAAAAGGTGGAACATACGTGCCAGCTGCATTACAGCAGCAAATAACAGTGGTAAGTTGACCTCTTTCGGCACTGCTGACTACTCCAACTTGCCTTTTACCTTTTATCGATAAAACTTTTGGCGGTCGACTCGTGCTGCTCTTAACACCTGTTTCGTCCATGTTATAAATTGTAGTCGCATCAAATTTGTATTTTTCTACTAAGTGCCAAAAATTTTTATAAAATAATTCCACCTGAGGCCTGTTGAAACCTCGAGTTCTTGCCAATGATGTCGGTTCGGGTGCTCGTAGGACAATTTCTGGGTGTCGGCGCTTAAACCCAGCAAACCAGTCATCACCAACTTTGCCATTTTTAAACGGATGAGTAATATTATTTTTTCTGGCATACTCAAACACTAGATCTAAAAATTCTGAACGAGTCAATCCAAAGAAAAGACTGTCTAATTTTTTTAAATATGCACACAGATCTTCCTCTTGTTCTGGCGTGAAAACAGGTATATATCTGCCCAATTTTTTCGAGACACTTCCTGATTTTAGGTGTCGATGTAAAGTAGTAAAAGGAATTCCTAATTTTTTTGCGGCAGAATTTATAGATTTTCCTTCTTCTTTAACCAATTTTGTAGCTCGCTCTAGCGATTCTTCTGACCACGATGCCTTCGCAGTTTTTCTTTTATATTTGAATACCATCTGAAAAAGATATCCGAAATAAGTGAACATTCTTTTACCGGGCAAAACGGATAACTATTCCTTTTGCCCATATTCGTTTTGCCCACGATGCCATTATTAGGATTCAAAAATGATTCAAATGTTATTTGAAGCTTAGGAAAAAAACTACTATCACAAATTATACTTAAACAAATATGCTGTCGAACAAAAAAAATATTATAAACAAACAAAACATACATAATAAAAAAGTTGATACACATACCTTTGCAAAAATCGTAACAAAACTGCAGAAATTCTTTTTTTTTGTCTCAACAACAAACGAGCACCTGTATTGTTTTAGTCAAACTGTCATGGCGTGGCCGAACACGTGCCGGAATCATGGCCGACAGATCAAAGCGCCATCTATTGCGATTATTTAGAAAAATCGATTATTCTTCTTACCCACATTATGCTTCTTGCCCGGGCCTCCCCTATGCTTTTCTGTCGTAATCCCTAAACAATTTATGCCGCTGATTAAAATCGAACCCATAATTTTCCGCTAACGATTTGTTAGACGGACTGTCTACAAAAAAAATTCTTCTGTATTGAAGATCTTCCATTCTTCAACATCATCTGACGATGGAGCATCATTTTAAACACTGATTAAAATACATGTACCATTGCGTAAGAAATCGAATACAACTGATAGTTAAAAAGAAAAGAAAGTTAGTAAGTAGGTACCTACACTAAAAGTATACTAGCTAGTTCAACAGACTAAAAAATCTTAGTATACCATTAACAAACAAACTCACTCGAAACAATGAGCGGTAGTCAGCACATGCCACGAAGATATAATGGAACCCACACATTTCTGCTCCACTTCGCCGGTTTTGGGATCAGTGTAGACGATGGATACCACGAAAGGGTAGTCATAAATTGAGGCGGGAGCTCCGCCTACCATGCGAGTGTCGAGGCTTTCGGCTGATAACACTGAAAAAAAAAATGGGGAGTCATAGCTAGCTCGAACCAAAAACACAAACAAGAGAAAAAGTTTCTTAATTATAACTGGGTTAGATAAAAGGATATGTGCAATGTGGCTTAAAAGCGTCCCCCAAAAATCTATAACAATAGACGAATAGTCAATTTCTGTGTCTTATCTACTAGAGCAAAGAATATCAGAAACTTAATTTACGTAGATATTTGGATTTCCGCCACTTTAAGAGGAAATGTATGTCATGTCACGTCACAGTTCAGAACCCGGAAATACATCTGTTAAAAGTGATCGTCATCTGTTCTGACGGTGTTACCAAATTATGGTTATACGATTAAATTTTGGGGAAACCAGAACCATGGGCAGGCCTCTCTCACTCGATGTACTTGCGCGCGGTAATAGCCTACTCTTGCCCGCACAGCCGGCGGTGCGAATTCAGTGGGCTGCCAACAACCGTCGGACGCGCTCACGACGCGCTATAATTATTCGTGTTACGCTTACGATCAATTTAGTTTTCATACGAACCAAATAAGTAATCTGTGCTTGTTAAACAAGGCATGGTTTTAGAC
Organism: Pyrausta despicata; assembly: GCA_963921415.1. Lineage (NCBI taxonomy): Eukaryota > Metazoa > Arthropoda > Insecta > Lepidoptera > Crambidae > Pyrausta > Pyrausta despicata. The sequence goes on from OY992869.1 coordinate 8,870,005, forward strand.
AGCTGTAAACCCCTATTCAAAAAAACAAATGTTCTTCCATTGCCTTGTTTTTTTTTAATATTTGCACGTCTGCTTGCAAGCTGAATACGTTTGCTTTGTTTGTGCTTGAAGACCTTATTGTATGTATGTATTCTTGCAAATAAATTTCTGATTTCTGATAAACGTTAGCTTTATTTAAGAAAAATGACTTCTGGTGGTGGAAATTTATGTGCTGTTGATGGATTTGACGGATTTTTTTTATTGACTTAAAATGTTTATAGCAACACAACATAGGTAGGTACTTATTTTTAAATACCTTAATTTCAGCGATATAGAGCATCAAACTTTCTAATTAGACATGGAGACCGCTCTAACCAATGTCTAATTAGAAAGACCAACCGCTCCACCAATCCGCACTGAGCCCGCGTGGTGGAGTATGGCTCGTACCACCTCATAGTTGAGGTGAGGCCTGTGCCCAGCAGTGGGACGTATATAGGCTGATGAGGTGATGAGAATGGAGACCGCTACCAGTTAGTGATGTCACATGCTCGTAGCGCCATACTCTCACCGTAGAAAATTTCGTTTCAGAAAGAGATAGCAAGAGTCTCGATTAAGTAGCTCATAATTAGCTTGTTATAATACCTAATACAGGCTGGATTTCTTTTTTCACATTTGTTTTTCAATAATGTTATATTATTTCAACAACAGTCAATCTAATACTATTTTAGAAAAAATGTGGTTGAAATATTTTAACCGAAAGTGTCAACCCTAGTTCGATTGTCGCTCGGTCTCACGTTACGTGGTCTCGCACAGCTGCGAAGCAATAGTGACTTTATACTCAGAGCTGTAGGTGCATTTTTGTACGCGGCAGAAAAAGTAGTCTATTAACGCTGTAGGTATCGAAATTTTTCTATGGAGTGATTTATCTGTTACGTAGTAACTATTTAGTAATCTGTGCCATGGGCCTCTCACAATAAAACACTTAAAGCTGTTCAAGGAATATACTACTCTCTACCGAGAGAAGCTGTTATTTAGTAAGAATTGCATAATGACCGGTAATTCAAACACCTTTGTTCAAACGTTACTTACCAGCTGAACTAATGGTCAACACTAAAAACAATTTAAGTATCATATCTGATTTTTATTAATCTAGTACTTAATTGCAAGTGAGTTTAAGTGTAAACTGCTTCTTATCTGCTCTTTCTTCTATTTATGTGCAAAGCATACAACCCGACTGAACTGCACAGGCTGTTCTTTTGTGAATAAAAGATTCTTGTGTGTGAAGCATTTAAATGTTGTAGTAATTTAAATAATATTTAAAGTATGTTGCATCATGATAACATAACAGTGGATCCAAATGTTCACCAATAACAAGACTAAAATTAACTTATTATAGTCTATTTTATTTTAGCAGTAGATATATTTTAAGTCTATGATATAGACAGTAACCTATAGACAGTACCTATGTATGAAAATGACAGTTACCTATCACAGTCAAAGGTCGAAAGACCATTGAAATTAAACAAATAATCATTCACATCACAGCAGTAACTTTATCAAAACAAATGACCCATATTTTGTCACATTTATGAAGAAAGTAGCTTTCTGTTGGTGAAAGAATTTTTAGGACCAATTCAGTAGTTTCTGAGATTACCATCGAATAACTAGTAGGTACCTAAAGTTTTGTTTAACTTCATCATGTACTAGTATGAAGTGCTATGGAGTATGTTGGTTGTTTTTTTTTAAATTAGCGATTTTACATAACACGCTGTGTAGTGGGACTTGCATAGCGGGCTATCGGTTTTCATATTTTATCGAACTAAGTCCATGTAATAAAAAAGAATTTTGCATATTTAAATCTCATAATCCTGAAACAGATTAAGATAACCCCAATGAAACGAAACTGTCCCTATGTCATGCACACTTATGCACGCACTTCAAAAGAAAATGCTCCATTAAATATTTTTACAATGCGAATTTATCAATATCACGATGCTTACACTATATTCTGAATAGATTTTATAAACTGTTATCAATATTACTTTAACACAACACACACCACGTCTCATGCACGCCTACCCTGATAACCGTTCAGTCTTCACCGCCAGCAGTTACCGCCTACCTAATACCTACAATCAACACATTAAGTAGGTTTGTAAAAAAAGATAATACTCGTATTTATCAAGCCTAATTATAGGAATATTGCATAACTAACAAAGAGATCCTAACATCAACATTACTTCTACGGAGTGCAGTAATCCTTCTTGATAAGCCTTGTCAATGACATTATGAACTTAAAATACATTGACAGTTTCATGATTGACAATGATTTGGACAGAATTAACCGAAGCAAATTTTCAAGTGATTTTATTTAAAAACTCAAACAAAACATCATTTTAATCGGAATGGGAAATCGTAACGCACGAAGTATTATTCGTGATATAGAGGAGCAAAATGTAAGTTCAGCTGGAGATCGGGCCGGCAGGAGACTAAAAAGGCATTCAAGGAATTCAGCCTCTAAAAACACCGCAACTTCAAGAACAAGAAGGCAATCAAATTCTACGTTCATGAAATCATCACGAGACGATCGTCGAAGATTACGTTTATTACTAGGAAACGAATTACCTATAGTTTTAGCGTTTTTGTCATCTGAATGCAAGTATCCATTTGAGATAAACAAGAACAAGCATCGAATCAAACGGTGTCATTCAGAGTATAACATCCAAAGACCTTGTGACTGTGTGCGACCCTGCAACCCGTGTCACAGTGTTAATTGTTATCCATGCGCTACGTACTGTCGTGAGTGTAGCAAAATGTCTGTAGATTTTCAAAATCGTAAATGTCGGAGTGTAGCAGTTTGATATTCAAAACTTATTGCACAAATAAAATTACCTCTATATTTTGACGTTTGTTTTGAGGTAGTCTTAATTAAATTATGGCAACACTGACAGTGGCGCGCCTTCGTACGAGGTGAACGTGTTGCGTTCGTGTGTCATTGGAAATCAAAGTTTTTATGTTTTTTTTGAAATTATCGCTTGAAATCCAAATTAATCTTTAAAGTGACGTTTTAGTGATTATGTGTTATCATTTCATGTGCGGTGGAGTTGCAAGATAAGGGTAAGATAGTCATAATAAATATTTGTTCGTCAGTGTTTAAGTAGTCTTGTTCGCAGGCCGACGACGGCTCTAAAAAGATTATTTTATGCATTTCACAGCCCATACCTATAATGCTGTGTCGATAATTTGTCACAATGCGATATGCTAACACTGCATTCATTGCCAGTGCCTTTCTTATAATAATATTTAAAATAGGTTTGGTGTAGTTGCACTGATTCATGTTTTATTGTATTCCCTGCAAATTGTGCAGAAAATATGCATTTCAGCGGCTAATTATGGTAGAAAACAACACATGTCATGATAGTGAGGTAGAATACCAATAAGAATCCTATTAGAACTACCTTCTCAAAATATTTCCAAGTACCCTGTTTCTGATTTGAGAATTTACTTGGTGCTATAAAATGTTTGGATATTAAGTTTTCAGTTTACTTTAATAAGCTTTAAGTACCTATGAATGATTTTCTTTCAACCTTACATTAGAATTTTAAGACTTAAAAGAATGCATAGAAGTATCTAACAACAACTTTTGACATGTCATCCATCAGGCAGGTATCTTGTATGAGTATTATTATTTTATCAAATAGGAACTATCATTCAACCTTTAGGTATTTACCTATTGCTATATCTATTGACAGAGATTGAAATGAGTTTTGACATTCATAATTTATTCTTGCCCGCAAATGCGCTAATCTTCTTCTTTTTTTTTGCTTTATTTGGCAACAAACTAACATTTTACCCACATGCTATGCTAGTGTCATTTATATATATTTTTCAATCTAAATAGTACTTACTTAACTCACTTCTTAACCAAGTGTTACCTTAACTATCTCTCTGCATTAGCAAAACACAAGCTTTAATAGTAAAAACTGTCAAAAAGTGCTTAAAGTTTGGATTCTGCCATTTAAACTTTACAACCATTAAAATGTAATACCTTGTTGACCTTGATATCATGTGTACACAGCTAGATTCTAAAATGTTTGTTTATTTTTGTTCTGATAAGAAAACAATGAGATAATCCTCTTAGTCCTGAGTTTTGTTTATAAATTACATTCTTGTGCAAATATTTACATTTGCTACTTACCAGTCATCTCAGCCAAAGTGATACAATCATTTTAGCTCTTCCAGCATTGAGTTACATTCTTTTGATGTACTTAAAAACTATTTCAAAATAAGTTTTGGCTATTTAGGGTTGACATGCTGGCTATTGATAGTTTAGGAAAGGACATTAAACCTTTAATTAACTTATTTTTTAATTTTATTTCATCCATAAATATTTACTGTATCAATTTTTTTTTACAAGCAAAGAGTTTCATGCCCAAATGTGTATCATTTAAGAATATAACAATTGGTTCCAATCACTCGGAGCATGGTAATTGCTCTAACTGGCTAGCGCAGTAGCGTTTGCATCTCAGACACTAATTAATTGATGTCAGTTTGTAGTACAAAGTGGGATGTATGTTTAGAGCATATTGTTTTAATTTTAATTTCACACTTATAACTGTGTGCTTTAAAAATATATTTTTGATGCATTTCCCAAAAAAGTCCACCATGCTTCCATTCCAACTAAAATAAGAATTAGTTTTTTTTTGTTTAATAATTGAATATTTAATGACCTGAACTTAGTGCCTGTTTATTAAAAATGTGTTGTATCCCTGTGCAATGCTTTAATTTTAAGTATGTAGGTATTGGCATTTAAAACCCATATCCACAAGATTTGAAATACAAGTCATAGATTTGTTATACATATATACAAGTCCATAAACTGATGCCTCTTTCAAATTCCATGTCTTAGAAAAAGACCATAACATTATACTTCAGTAATGTTTATGATACATTATACAGTATTCAATGACAAGGAGATGGCAAGGTCAGTTTTACATTAGTCTGTCAGTTTATGTGAATTATAAGTACTTTACAAGTGTATATATTTATAAATAACGTAGTGTCCTTACCTATTTCTTCCACTTGCAATAATAAATCCATACATTTTCGAATCCCTCAGCATTTTGTAATATGAACTGTGTACAGTTAGCTAAGTTACTAAAAACTAGTAGCTAACATTATATTCAGAAATCAATTAAAGTTTAAAACAACTTTCGGACAGTTTATTTTTCTTTAAATTATTAAACGTATAACGATACATTTACCTACTCGGTCGAATCATATTATATTATTACTTAACTAAAAAAGCGAGAAGTTGTCGTTTATATTTTTGTACCTATTATCTTAACAAAAGAGGTCACAGTTCGCGGCAGATGAAAACCCGCGGAGTTCGCCGCTACCTACCCAATTACATAACTTGTACGTGGTGAAACGTCGCTTTGCACAACTCTAAGCTGTTTTTTAATAAACGAATCTCGAGTAAAAGAAATCGATGGAAAACACCTGTACTGTACGAGAAAGCCTACTACAAGAAACGATAAGCGTCAAACGTGTTTAGGTCGTCTGTAATAAAAGCAATAGTAATAAAATAATACTATATAAAATAAATATGTATGATCTTATAGATATTTGATGTTAATATGATGATTATGATGACTTAGGTAAATGTTTAATTTGAAATATAATTATATGTATGTTCTCTGCTTGAACCTGTGGTTGTCTGGTAGAGAATGCCTCCGGCATTAAACTCGCCACTGTACACAAGTTGTGCAGAAGTTTTTTAAATAAATAAAAAATAAAATATAAGTACAGATATTATGTCAAAATATATTTTATGTATTTGGACTAGTGCGATAATTATAATACAATAATAATGCGACTGTTACTTAGCCCTCAAAATGTTGCTATGCCCTGTGCAGGGCGTCACATCTACCAATATCATTTAAACTTTTATACCAACTTGATGTAATGTGACATGCATTAAATGATTTGAATTTATGCTACGAATTTCATCGCCCCTATTACATGCGCATGAGTTGCCACATTTTAAACCTTGATGTGCTGTCATGTGCTCTTGTGTCAAACCGATTTCAGTGATTTCGTTTTGACAGATTTCGTTTTTAGCAGTAAGGCATCTGTCAGACACCTACAGCAGGCCTAGCAAGAACTACAACCGTAATGTATTCGTAACGTTTACTATTTGTTAACTTGATAATTTGTATAGGGAAACTGTCAGTTTCTGACGTTTCGACGATACGAATTAACGTTACTTTAGTTGGCAATGGGGTGAGCACGAACTTTAACGTAACTTAATCGTATAGTGTAAGTCTAAACGTCAGAAACTGACAGTTTCCCTATACAAATTGACAAGTTAACGATAGGTAAACGCTACGAATACGTTATGATAGTTGTTCGTGTGAGATGTTAGAATTGATATTGAAATCAAATCTTCAGGCAAAATGTTATTGGTGAGTACTTCGTGTCTTTGATACCTCACGTGCATCAAGCGCGGAGTTAGGGACTATACCTGAAACTTTGAACACGAGGTTTTGAAGAGTTTTTTAAGTATTTCTAAATTACCAAAACAAGCCATCAGAATGGCACATACCCAGGCTGGCATGGCGTCGGAAAATCTCCTAAGTTTATTGTGGTATTATCCTTCTGATAGCACATCATCATATCAGCCGTTCGACGCCCACCGCTGAGGATTGGCCTTCCCCGCAAGGATCGCGATCGGTCCTGCGTATCACGCATCCAGCGGCTTCCCGCAACCATCACCAGATCGTCCAGAAGAGGTCCACCTTGTAGGGGGTTTGCCCTCGGAGCGTTGTCCGACACGCGGTCGCCATTCGAGAACCTCTCCGACCCATCAGCCGTCGCGCGTCAGTTCGTCGCACTGTTTTCGGCCCACTATGTGTCCGGGTATTGCCGCTTAAGCCTTCAGCTGAGCTATCCTTCAAGCAATGTAGGTCTATTGAGTTCTACGGCGTATCTCTTATTTCTGATTTGAGAAATACCAATCAGCATAGCCCTCTCCATCGCTCGCTGGGCAACCTTAAGCCTTCTTATCAGGCCCTTAGTGAGGGGCCACGTGTCACTGCTATAGGTCATCACTGGCAACAAACACGGGTCTAAGAATATGTGCCGGGGCTTCCCGAATTCGACGAGAGATAGCTTTATCGAAGTTGGTCCTATCTAACTGGACTGTCTTTGCGAGGTAAATATAGTGGTCAACTTAATAGCACACAATTTTTTATTTACAAATAGCAAACCACTTTTCAGCCAAGATTTAAAGCCTACTCCCAATGCATCAGTCTCAAACTTGATAATATATCATAATAGAACAAAACTGAAACCTAGGTCAGTTATATTTAGTGCAGGTAGCAATAACTCGTGGAAACAGTGAGAGGTTTGTTCATATGATAGTGAGCCCATTGTCATGTTTTAGTATGTTTTTTTATTTGGACAATGTGGGGCCACTAAATTAGCGGGACTATTCCCGGTCTCTTGAACGATACTCAATTTTTTCCTGAAAGAAAACTCGTTTCTAACCAGAAACGAGTAGACATCGTTTTTGTGCCCACACAAATGCTTTGCGGTACATAATTTAGGGATTTCCGTGCCATGCAAGGTTTAATGGACCCTTATTTTGAAAGAAAAACTGTCGCATCCTGTGATAGACACTGATTTATATTGGTCATGTAAAAGGCATATTTGTCTTGATATTTTGTTAGATTAATGTGCAACTCCTGCAAGCCAGTTGACCTCAAAGTAAAATTTCAAACGTGCATTATTTTTTGGTCTTGATATCTTGTTAGCATTCATCTGTGGATCTCAAATGTGCATATAAGTCAGTTCTGCTTGGAACAAAAATTCGAACATGATTTTTCTTCATCATACCTTACATCTGCTGCTCGCTCACCTAGTGGCCCCAAGCTATTAGTAAACACGGCAAGTTTACGAGCAGACAAGCGCCAGAAGAGCGGCGGGCTCAAAGCCGTTACTGCCCATGGCAGCCTCCAAGTGCTTTGTACTCGTATGTCGACACATTTTTCAGCTCGGGTTCTATTCCATAACGTACTTTCTGTAACCATCACGCTAACTCGCAATTAAACCGTTTTACGAGTAGAAGTAAAATTAAAGTTTGTCTCTTATGTCACAGATGCGTCAAATTATTTGTTTCCAAAAATTAACAGTAATTAAAGGTAGTGAAATTCAACCAATAGGCAGACTTGTGTTTTAAATATTGTTAGAATCTGTCTGTAGATCTCTTACACCGCCTGCAACTCTTGCAAGCCAATAGAAGAAGAAGAAGAAGAAATATTGTTTATTTGCGTTTGTATAGGGTGTACAGAAGATGACACAGTAGTTAATGAGCGCCTATCCAGCCATTGTCAATAGCATGCAAATAGTTCAGTGTTTATTATTATGTGCAATTGTGCTCGAATAAAAATTTCAAAAATTACTTCTCTTCTTCATAAACTGTCGAGGACATACACTTTTATTGCTGGCTGTTTGTAAGAGCTCTTTGACAGTCACGAAACAGTACGAATAAGAAATGTCAGAGGGCGCGTTCAGTTGTTTCGATCGAGAAAAATCGTCTATTCCATTGTCAATTGCAATAAAGCGCACACGAATTTGATCTGTTTAGTTTCTTCTCTTATAATACTACAGCTGAGGAATCCAAACAATACTTTATGTCTGCTGCCCGCTCGCTCACCTAGTGGCCCCAAGCTATTAGTAAACACGGCAAGTTTACGAGCAGACAAGCGCTTGATGAGCGGCGGGCTCAAGATTCGTTACTGCCCATGGCAGCCTCCTAGTGCTTTGTATGCCCAAACACATTTTTCAGCTCGGGTCCTATTCCGTGTTTCCGTACTTTTTCATTTTGGACTCTTGCCATCCTGCTTGCTCGCACGGTCAATGCATCTGCATGTCTAGCATCAGTGTCAAGGAGTGGTGGCTATAATTAAGACTTCTAGGGGTTAGTAAAGTAGGATATTTTATGGAATACAGAGGCCGTGCTCTCTATCGTTTCGGGTCTAGCTAGCGCGTTCGCTCGCACTGTCAAGCTTGCAAGAGTGACAGAGATGGTATTATCTGAAACTACGGACAACGGCTTGGAGAGTAGTAGAGTGTGAAAATGGATGCCAGAATATACCTTCTCTATAGAGTTCAATTTTTTCGTGCTTGTGATTTTGCACAAAATGTTTTTTTTTAAACGTTATTTTTCTAACTTTAATTTTAGATTAAGGGCGCGTTTTACTGGTCCGTTAAAATATGTATGTTATTAGTGTATGAGCGAGTTCACACATAATATCCAGAATATCGTGGCCAGTATACTGGATCGAATCAGTACTGTGATGTACTATGTGAATACTATCTCCAGTAGCGACTGATCCGTTAAAACGGACATTGCTATGTAGTGAACAGGCCGTAATTTGGATTTTCAACTCCCACGCAGACCGAAGATATTCAAGTGCAAAGATACAAAGAAGTGATAACGGTAATTTCATAGTTAAAGACCTACTATTAGCATAGTTCCAGGAATAAGTATTTTCGGTATCTCTTTATCTGTTTGGTGCCTCAAAGGGTTTTCAAAACTTTTGTATTTTAAGTAGGTACCCTCTAACTAAGTTCATTCATTGTCCTAAAGAGAACAGCGTAAGATAAATTCCTCTTGACGACGATCGGATGCTGATAAGACCTTGTAGGTCAACGGACTTATAAATAATTCATGAATATTAAGACCTGCCCTATCTTATATATAAAAATGAATTGCTGTTCGTTAGTCTCGCTAAAACTCGAGAATGGCTGAACCGATTTGAATAATTTTAGTCTTGAAATATTCGTGGAAGTCCAGGGAAGGTTTAAAAGATCAGAACTTTTTAAAATAGAAGAACGAGCAGAACAACGTCTGCGGGGTCCACTAGTAAATAAATAAATAAATATTTCACAACAATCACACCAATTCTCTAGTCCCAAATTAAGCTACGAGGCTTGTGTTATGGGTACAACAAGACAACGGATAAACATACTTAAATACTTTTTTTTTGTAAATAAATACATATTATACATAGAAAACACCCGGACCAGTACAAACACACATGTTCTATCGCAGGATTTTTGATTTCAATACTGGAAGTATGAATTAAATCCCTTATTTAGTGAACACGTTGAATGCCTACTATTTTTATTTTTAGGTCATAGTAAACAAGGAACCTTTCATTCATCATCTCCATTTATTCACCATGTGTGCACTTAAACATGCTGCAAAAATATTGAAAGAGTTTTGATTCAAATAAAAAGGTTTCGTGCAATATATTGCAATTGTATTCTTCTGTTGCAAACGTTAGTTAGACTATTACTCGTACTAGCAGTTGTTTCCCTGTAACTTAAGTCGCAAAGCAACAGACCAAAACAGAGGTTCTACTTTGTTAGTCGATGTTGATAGATATCCACTTGTCTTACCGTCTTTCTCACTCATGTTAGCTTGACCACAGTACGCTTGACCATTTGAGCGATTACAAAGCTTGACAATGCTGATGAGTTACGTCCGAGATACACGAGGACAAATTTATGAGCTGGCAGGACAGCAAGCCAGTGCTCGCTCACCCCATTTCAGTTTAATTTTCGTTAAATTATCAATTTGTATGGGAAACTGTCCGTTTCTGACGTTATGATACGAATAAGTTACAATAATGTACGGGCTTACTCCACAGTGCACTAATATCTTCGTATAGACTTCTAACCTAGATAGATGCATACCTTACTAGCTACCTATAAAGAACTCATCATACAACTTTTGGCGCGACTGAAATTGCTTTGACCAAAACTTTATCACAAATTCAAAAGGGCTAGAATCACCAAACACATTCAACATGCGTTGTCTGATCTGTGTCGGCGTGTTCTCTTCTTGAGTAAAGAAGTCACCGCTCATATCTCAATTTCCATCATTTCCAAATTTTCATCTGACTTGTTTGACGTTTCATAAGGTCTTGAGAGCCTCGAAGACGATCCCTGTTTCAGCAGTCACGGCTGATAAAGTAGACAATGTGATGCAACTTATCCTTGCAGATCGCCGAATTAAGCAATGGGAGGTTGCTAGAGATGTTGGCATTAGCAAGGAACGAGTAAATGAAATCATTCACTCACATTTGGGAACGACTAAGGCGCCCGATCGGTACCAAGAATGTTGACGCCATTTGACCGAGTAGAACTCGGCGCTGCTAGTTGCCAAGGATTTTGGATATGGTCAGCGTCAGGGAGGAAAATATTATCTCACGAGTAGTGACCTATGATGAGACGGATTCGGCAGTGGCACCTGGAAAGCAAACATGAATCAATGCAGTAGAAATGTAAAGGTGACAAACACCGAGAAAGTTTAAAGTGCGACCATCCGCCGGGAAGTTAATGGCCATAATATTTTGGGACTTTGAAGATATTATTACGATTTATTATTTTCCCAAAAAATCCACAATGAAAGCTGCATACTATGCCCAATTGCTTTTTCGGCTGCGTGTAAAAGTACAAGAAACACAAAGAGGCAAAGTTCAAAAAGGGATTGTGTTGTTGCACGATAATGCGCCAGTCCAAACAGCTCAACTTGCAAGGACCACCACCAGTGAATGTGGCTTCCAAGAAATTGCACATCCACATTACAGTCCAGATTTGGCTCCTTGCGAATACTTTCTGTTCAAAATCTTTTTAAAAATCTGAGGGGACAAAAATTTTTAATAGATGAAGAAATGATGGCTGCAGTTAATGACCATTTTGACACCCAAAATCAAAGACTATTTTTATGCCGGTTTAAATAAATCGGAGAAAAATTGTTGTTGATGAAAATACATTAATTGACAGATGTAATAAGCGCATTACACTTGCAGGGGACCATGAAGTAAAATTCAAAAATATGCATTTATAAGTGTTACACACTTGCTGTCTGGCCTCGTTTCGTGTGTAGTTGACGGAGTAGAAAACAGGAGGCATAATGTGCAGTTCCCAAGGGACTCGAAACACGTGCCCGTAACATAGTTCATTCATAGTCGTAATACTTGGTTTAACTTGCTTTAATCTTTTAAATGGAGTTGTGTCTTAAATTAGCTACTATTTTCCATGTGCATTTCCAAGACAAACACATGACTTTAAATGGTTTTCATGATAAAATTAGCATTGATACTTGTGTCATTACTCAGCGGCTTATTAAAGTGTCACATCAACCTAATCTCAACTGCCAAATTCTCTCCTCTCGTCCCACCGCTGGGCACAGGCCTCACCTCAGCTATGAGGTGTTACGAACCCATACTGCACCACGCGGGCTCAGTGCGGTGCGGTGGAGGCGTTGATTGTAAGGTGAGTGACCAACCTTACTGTCAGATGTTGCTTAGTCGCCCGAGGGTCTTTGATCTGGCTGAACGACTAATGTTTGTCCATAAAAACCTGCCAAATATTTGGAGCTAATTTTCTACCTAATTATTATCACATAGACTTCAATAATCAAATATGTCTATTATATATGATGTGGTATAAATAATAAATAGTTTGATAGGATTGGGCACCATAACAAGGCGCCATACACCAATTACAGTCGGAAAATATCGTCCGTTCAAGATACAATCTGCGAGATCGCGATTAGCGCCGGTGCCGGCTGAATACCAAGGAGCCGAGTGGTTTAGTGCCCCACAATGGGCCTGCTATGAATACGACATCCGTAACCATATACCGATCCAAAGGTCGCGAACTCGAACGTTTCGCCCGTATTTTTTTTTTGTCTAGCCTGCGCATGCGCAGATTATCGCGCGGTCAAGCTTGTAAGATGATAGGATTCGTCAAATGTGCCCCATAGTGGGCCTTTATATCTATGTACACACGTTGTGTACATAATGAATGACACATCATACCCGTATTTACGGACCGATCTATAAGTCGAATGGCCTGAAATACACTTTCCCTAAGTGAAATCTAGTACTCTGTACCTGGTGGCATGTCCAACAGTTTGAAGTAGGATTTAATCATAGTCAAAAACAATATAATGTAATGAGTAATGTACTTCTGCTGGCTCTTCTGGTTCACATTAATTAATTTATGAATCAACTAGCTGACCCAGCAAACGTTGTTTTGCTATATGAATTATTTCTCTTATCACTAAGGGGTATGAGAAATAGACCTTGGCTATTCTAAGACTTACTCAGTATGCTCACAAAATTTCACGAGAATCAGTCATGCCGTTTCGGAGGAGTACGGGAACACACGAAAATTATATATATATATATATATATATATATATATATATAATTATATATATATATATAATTATATATATATATATATAGATAATATATATATATATATATATATATATATATATATATATATATATATATAGATAAAATAATGACAAATTACATAAAAAACTAATCAACCTTATTATTCGAAGTTAGAAGCTTGAATTATTTGAATGGTGACAATAATAAAGCCTTATGCCTTATTATTGAGACTCCATACACCAAATTCCTCCATACAAAGTAAAATTAACAAAACCATGCAAACTTAGTTTGATTAATATTTTATAGTTGCTTTTAATTTAGAAGGTGATATCTCGGTTTATGAATAAGACCCGAACTACAACGTTTGCGTTCCGAAATTAAATGGGCTGCTTTAGACACAGGTAACGAGCAATCTAATGGAGCATTCTGTAAGATAAATATACAACGCATGAACGTAAATTACAAGATTAGCAATTAGCAATATAGATTACAAGATGGATCGAGTTTGATTTGAATAACGTTATAAAATGTTATTGCTTATATCCGTGGTTCGATTTCAATTATATTTTAAACTAATGATTAAGGTAAGTGCTTGTTTGGATTGTGGCAATCTTAATTGCTTCCTGAAAGACTGCACCCCCTTATTTAAGAACTCAAAACAAAACAAGCATGCTAGTTAATTAAAACGTTGCCCTGCGTGTGCGACGCAATGCGACGCAGTGCGATGCGCCGCGACCAATACTTGTGACAATTACAATCGCGCGTCGTCACATAGGTCACGAATCACGATTAAAACAACAACAACATCACGTACATTGATCTGACTTCGTGGTTAGTAGCTAAAGCACTGGTGTTACAGCTATTAGAATCATCAGTGGTATTACAAATAAACTTATAATGTATAACACCCAGACCAGTACAAATAGACATGCTCGTGCACACAAATGTTTGTACAGTGCGGGGATCGAACCCGCAACCTCTTGGTTAACAGTCAACTTCTTGACCATTACACAAAAGTGGTCGTCAAACGATTATGTCGCGTCGCGTCGCACTTGTCACGTTTGTTGCTCACGTAGGACAACGGGTCATTCATTCATCCCATGTCGTTTTTCCCGTAATTAAAACCAGCAATAGGGTAGTTGACACCACCAATCGTTGACGTAGTTTTAATCAACTGTCAAAACTTTTACTCGACTATTTACTCGCATTTAACGATTGAAGTCCAATAAAAAATCTAATATTACAAACTGCAGAAAGATTGCTCAATGAGGGGAATTCTCAACTTGCGAAATATACTCGTATTACAGAAAAAAAGTTTTGACGTGACAACGTCTTATAAATTGGTTTGCCGGGTGACACTTCAAGAAACTGCGTTACGCTGCTCCGCTCACGTTCCGCGCGAGAGAGACAGAGCGAGAGAGAGAGAGAGAGAGAGATAGGCATACACACCGGTTCATGTTATACGAATGAATATTCACATTAAAATTATTTTACCACTCAAAGTCGTTGTCACGTAAAACTTTCGCGCGTATACCGACTTTACAGGCAACCAATTTTTTTTCAATATTTCTTTGAAAGTCCGATACATTACATTACATAACAATACGTTTCTCATATCCACGCCTTTAAGTATTGCAGCGTTTACAAAAAAAATATCCAAAGTAATATTCCGTAACTTTCATATTGAAATCATCCATCCGTAATAAATAAGTTAGCGGTTTAGGCGTGAAAAGGTAGGTAAAGACAGGGCTACTTATGTCAGTAAGAATATAAAGTTACCTCGCAGATATTGTATGGGTGTAAGTAATTAGGCCAACAAAAAAATTACATTGAATTTTGTTAATTTTTAAGTAACTTAACTTTACTGCGAATTCTCTATAGATTTCGTTTTTAATGGATCTTTGTTCATTATGATGTTTGACTTTATGAAATTCCTAAATCATTCCCATCGAGCAGTAAAAAACATAACTTAAATAAAATCTAAACAGTTATGACTTATGTATGACTGTATTGACAGGAACTTGGTTTTTACTAAGTTCTTATAAGATGCAGTGATTAGTAGAATTTCGTTTTTACTGCCACTTACCACCATCAAAGCAAAAAGCAATGGGCTTAAAATATCTATCACACACAATGCCGGCTCTAAAGCCAGTGCTTAAACCTAACATTCAAAGCGCTCAGATTTCCCTTTGGCTCTGAATGGAGGTTTTTGAGATGGCTGGGTTTGGCAGGGTTGGCAGATCTTATTCGTCTACTTATAAAGTTTTTAAGAATCTCCACCAATAGCATTTATTACAGCGCTAGTAACCCCTTCCCACTCTTTTTATTAGTTCTAAGCGATTTTGCAATTGTCCTCCACCTTACTAATATTGTAAACGGGAAAGTCATTTAGTTTGTTCCTCTTCCACGACGCAATGGAGCATTGTTGTGATATGTTTTTTGTGTGGAGGATAGTGTGAGGCTGGAGAGTGACATAGGCCACTTTTTTCCGCGACAAAACATCTCAATCCCATAAAAAAAATGAAAAATCAACTCAAAGCTTACCGATAGATGGCGCTAAGTTTTGAGGGCTATATAAACTAAAGTCCACGAGGAAGAAGTCGCGGGCGGCTGCTAGTAATTCTTATAAAATATGTGATCTCTCTTAGTTTGACAAGTACGAAAGCGCTAAGGTTAGCCGACTTCAATGTCTTATCGTTTTCTCTTTGTGCTAGTAGCTCGGTGCTGAATTTTGAATTGTATTTTTTCGTGAATTCAGCATAACGGACGGAACCCTATCGAGTTTTCCAAGCGCATCTTTACATTTTCACGTTACGCTTAAGTTGTATGCCGACATACGAAGGTATTGTGCTCGTACGAGCAGGTAATTTGATGATTCCATACATTTAAATTACTGCATTGCTTCTGTATATTGTTCTCAAGACCTATTTATAGGCGCGCGTCTCATAATTCTGTCTGGTTATCATGTTATTTTCAGACATATAAGGCGGTCGTGATTTAATCTGTACAATATATAAAATGCTTTGTCGTGAATGACTGACTGACGGATGTACTTCCTAAAGCCTAAACTTTTCATTGTAGAGAACTGAAACTTGAAGATATTTCCTTTGAAGGAATTAATGATCGTGTAAAAAAACGGGATTTTAGGAAATTCAACCCCAAAGTGGACAAAATGGGTTACAAAGTTTTATGGAACAACGTGATTCCTTGGTCCAATCTTCTCCAAATTTGGCCAGGTCATTCTGTTACAGAATTGATAGGAGATGTGATCCATATGTTGTGGAATTTCTTTACCTTAAGGGTGTAAAAGGAGTAGAAAGTATTTTACGATTTGTACTAAAGTACAGCATAAACCACTGATCACAGAAACCTAAAACTTGGAGCATGTATTCTTTGAAAGACTTCATCGTGCTATAAGGCGGGATTTCACGAAATGCAACTCCTAATAAGTGGGACAAAAAGGTCTCTAAAGTGTGTATGGAACAACGTGATTCCTTGGTTCAACCTTCTTCGAATTTGGCCAGGTCATTCTGTTACAGAATTGATAGAACTCAAAGAAATTGATTGAATTTATTTGACTAGAGGGTGTAAAATGAGTGGAATTATAATTTTGGTATCAATACTTCTTGGTGCTTTTATTAATAAATAAAAAAAATAGAGAGGAACTCCTCCCGAATATTTTGGAATATTTCCAAAATTGAAAAAAAACGAGCTAACTTTCCGAATGGTGGGATTTCACGACATCTACATAATACTCGTAATTTGTTCCAAATAATAGGATTTAGTTGTAAAATCCAAGACATTTGTGTTAATTATCGATGGTTTTAAGTACATATTTTGTATTTGTTATGATAACCTTTAAAGCGAATGGTTACTTACTCGCGCATCACAAAATCTAATAATACATTTATACAAGTTTCACTTTGAAGGTCTAAATTTTGCAAGATTGGGTTCATGATATTATTTTCAAACCTTAAAGAATTGTTTATATATGAAACTTGTTTAGTATAAGCGCTAGCGCTATGAAACTTGTCTAGCACTTATAGTAGATAAGTGCTAGGAGCTTAAATTTTTATTCGCGGACAAAGTCGCGGACGGCCACTAGTAACTGTATAAATGTACATTTCGTAAACTGTTTTATGAGATAATTTATCACTTTTATCGGTGAAAGACGATTTTTTGTTTTCTGGCTGTCAGGAATTAGAAATCTTTTTAAACTAGGTATTTATCTTTCGTTTATATGAATAGTTGATAGAAAGATCATCCACGACTCAGTAGTACATAGTGCGTTCATTTCTACATTAAGCTCTTCCGTGCCTTTTCTATAAAAATAGATTATTTGGAATTAGTTCTTGAATCTTAAGTTATATTTGTATAAAGTACGCAGCTATTACCAGTTTTATAAATGCAAGTACTTACTTCTTATAAAGGAAAGCTGACTTTTCTTCTCTCATTTTTCATAACGTCTACAGTTTATCTGCTGCTTTAGTATGAGCTAGATATAATGTTATACTCGTATAATGGTTTTCTCACCACCAAAACATGTATGTCACATCCTATGCATACCTTTTCAAAAGTTGGCGGTGTTACACCCCCGTGCCTCGGTGCGCACGTTAAGCCGTTGGTCCTGCGCCTGATCTCCTCTCTCCGGTCATGTCGGATTATCGTCGCACCGAACTTTGAGAGTAATGGAACAGTGATTGCACCTGTGTATTGCGCTCACACTTGTGCACTATAATATCTCCTGCGTCGTTGGCTGATCTCTGTTGAGATTGGCCGCCGTGGTCGAAATCGGCCAGGAGGACTATTATTATACCTTTTCACCTCAAGGGTTTTCAGTCAGCCCTTCGGTTGCCAAACGTCATGTAGTTAAGCGCACAGGGCTGACAGGGCTGTCACTTCGTGCCGTGACCTCGAAAACCCTAATTTGTCCTAGTTTCAACCGTCTCGGGACTGTGTTAGGGAAGGTAGATGTTCCCGACAGGGAATATTGATCACGTTAGGGCTTGGGGGTGGAAGTTAGGGTTCCAAAAATATTGATGAGGAGGGTGCTATTGTACGAATTGATTTGAAGGTTACAAGCAGGATGCTATTCACGTAAATGGGTAGGTATAGGCACCATTGTTTTAGATGTACTTTGTTCTATATGGCGAAAGTCCATCTCTACAGCTTTGAATAAATTTAAACGTTAATTGATCTTTATTTAGTAAACTGGTAATCTATACATATAATAAGACTGTAAAAGATCGATTTCTGTACATTGAAGATTTTTATGAAAAATTGTTACAGGGGGTCTTAATTACCGTAATAGAAGCCAAAACAACAATTTTTAAAATTTTTGTCTGTCTGTCTGTCTGTTTGTCCGGGCTAATCTCAGAATCTACTGGACCGGTTTTGACGGGACTTTTTTTATTTGACTCAGTATCACCTGGAGAGTAAACTGGGATATAAATAATCACGCCGATGAACTTAGGGGGCAGGCAGGAAATTGAATCTCAGAATCTACTAAACCGATTTTAATGGGACTTTTTTTTATTTGACTCAACATTACTTGGAAGGTAAAGAAGGATAGAAATAATATTACATATGATAAATTCTGCCCCCAAAGGGATAAAATAGGGGTTGCGAATTTGTATGAAGCCCGGTCGCAAAAAACTAACATCCACGCGGACGAAGTCGCGGGCGGCCGCTAGTCAGTAATATGAAAGTTTGTTAAACATTCTCAACTTCTAAACTAAACTTGATCTTGATATTCAACAATCAACTCGAAAAATCTTGACGGATTTTGTTGAAAATTGGTATAGAGACAGGCTATCATCGAACTGAGATGGTAGGATACTTTTTATTTAAATGAAATGCTCTCATTGGATAACTGGATAAATGTAAACTTTGTATGGATATCTGAAACTAAGGCGAACGAAGTCGCGGGCGTCCGCTAGTTAACCATGGATTGACCTAGAAAAATAATTTATATATTTTAACAGATAAATCTTTTTTCTGCTTTTACATCAAAGCATTTTAAGCCTAATTTTCTCCAGCCCTGACCGTTACCATTCTACCTGCGTTCCATTCGAGGGATACTTAGCCAAATTGCCTTTAGAGGACACGCGGAAATAATTCCTATCTCCCTATTATATTACCGTACAATCCCTGAGGCCTGCCGTGCGTGTAATTTAATTGAATTTGTATGACGGTAATTTGATATTTATTAGTTAACTATGTTTTACAAAATTTCGATTGGATTATGGTGGTAGGTCATAATATGAATCTACAGTCTCTAAATGTACACTATAACCTGTCAAGTGTTCATACTCAGGATGATGAATGAAAAAAACATGTTTACAAAGGAAGAAGTTTTGTCAGTTATTGTAAGGAACAAAACCTACTGATTACTCAGGAACTGGACTGTATAGAATTAGAAATGGATGTTTTCTTCTGCAATTATCATAGTTTACCATTGATACTTCAATAATTTACATATTTAAAACTTTATTGCACAAGAAATGTACAAAGGGTGGACTTAATGCTAAAAGCATTTTCTACGAGTCAACCTCAAGGTCATGCAGAAAGAAGGCAATGGATATTGACGTAAATATTTAGGATGAACTAAACAATTTACAGCCCTCAGAAATCGCCAGAAAACCGTTTATATTTCCTTGCAGATTCCTTTGCTGCGATTCTAAGTCGCGTAATTCCTAAATAATTACCATCTCAAAGGAGAATGATAAACTGCCCACCATCACTCATGTTAACTGACAAACATACTAAACGTGCTTCTTTCAGTTTTCAGTGCTTTTCATTCAGTGCTGTGGACGAAATGTGTCTACTGTAGTTTTCTCATTAGCATTTTAGAGTAAAAAAGTTTCGTTGGGCGAGTGCCTTTTTGGTTAATAATTTGTTTCGGGTTTCCGTGTTGCGGTTTCATAAATATGAGATATGCATTAAAACTTGATAAAAAGTGTTCAGTGTCTGAAAGGGATTGGTATAATTTGCATAAAATGTGTCATTTACTGGGTTTAGGATATTGGCAAAAAACCCAAACATGATTTTTGTCAGAAAACCCAGACATGTTTTGTTACATTATTATACCCAAACGTTTTTCTAGAGTGGCCGTCCTAAGGCTTTGGATAAACAACGAAAATAAGGAGAAACAGTATCTAGTTTACATAAATATTATCTTCATTCTGTGCCCTATTTTCAAAGACAACAACCTACCGCCATAAAATAAGATGGTCTTTAGTAAAACGACAAACAGTTTCCATAAATTTGTGTTTGGATTGTGGGTAGAATATCAATGAGCTGACAATTTCCTAAGTAAATAAATGATTTAGTCCGCAATTTTCTTAACAAATGTTGTCTAAACAATGTTAGCATTTTAGTTTATTGTCAATAGAAATTGATATGAGATGAATCAACGCACATTGCCAACACCCATAAAAAAGAAAAAGAATTCGACATCTCACATTCAAACATAAAACATGAACTTGTATGCAATTTATATATTGTAAATCGTGTTGTAAAAGTTCAAATCAACTAAAACAGGAAAATATTGCAAAAATCGAGATAGCACCTAAAATTAAACCATACTTATCACTCGTGCCCATTTTATATACATATATTGGTTTGTTAGTTAATAATGTAAATGCCGATACAATCACAGAATTAGTCTCCTTAACTCATTTGTTCAACATATAAGCGCCTTTAAGGGAAGGTAAAAAAAATTGGTTGCCTGTAAAGTCGGTATACGCGCGAAAGTTTTACGTGACAACGACTCTGAGTGGTAAAATAATTTTAATGTGAATATTCATTCGTATAACATGAACCGGTGTGTATGCCTATCTCTCTCTCTCTCTCTCTCTCTCGCTCTGTCTCTCTCGCGCGAAACGTGAGCGGAGCAGCGTAACGCAGTTTCTTGAGGTGTCACCCGGCAAACCAATTTTAAGACGTTGTCACGTCAAAAAATCCTTTAGTCGGCTCCCATCTTATTGTTCTTCAGCAGGAAAATCTCAACTTTCCCAAACTTAACGCGATTAGGATTACTGAAGATCTGAGCAGAAAATGGCGGATTTTCCGCCGTAAAATAAGAAATTGAAGACAGATGTATTTATAGGACACTACAAAGCGATGGTCGCCGTTTTAAATATCGGATGTTTGAAGTAATTCATGAGCAAAATTGGCCTTATTGCTTACTTACACACCTTTTTCATCGATGGCATATACTCGTATAGTCAAGTCGTTTTCTGTGTATTACTCACGGCAGACAAGGTACAAATAGCACGGTCATCGAGTGCCCCTGACATGTAACAAAATATACACCCTTTTACACAATTCTAAAAAAACATCCCCTGAAGATCCAGGTCAGTAGATTTTCCGCGCCAAGGCAGCTGGCTCGCAGCCCTCCAAAGTAAATATAGTCCGGTCCCCCACAGATGCCTGATTAGACAACACGCATGTATTGATTGCCCTTTATCTGCCGTGGAAAATGCTAGTCCAAGATAATATTTATTGCCTAATGGCCGGCTCGTCGTGATACGCTCGAAAGTTAAAAAAGCAGCTAACGAATCCAATCAGTGCCCGCAGTGATGACGGACCCTTCATTAACGCAAATAAGCAAATAAATAATGCCAATTGAAAAACTGAACTAATGCCGCGACCAAAAATTGCAATTACTTTTTTTTGGGAGATGTGTCTGAATCAGTAAAAACAAGTTAAACAACCAGCGTTAAAAAGTTTTATCAGAAAACTCTTACTGGCAAATCTGGAACAGTGGACTTTATAGTCTTGGCTGTAAGATGGCAAGTCCGTTATTTTAAATCCGGGAGAAGGGCCAGGAGCAGAGGTTCCGATGGTATGCGAAAGGCGCAGGCTGTGTTACGCCGCCGCCCTCGTGTTCACGCTGGTATTGTGCTACTGGTACCTTTACGCGAAACGCGCGTGGTACAAGCTGATACTGCACCTGTTCTACTTCGTGTGTGACATGCTGAAGCTTCTGATGAAGTTAGTGGAACTGTACTGAAGATGATTTGATCGCGGTGTAGGGCCTGGGTGAGTTGGATTCAAATGATGATTTCTTTATTAGGTCACATTAATTGTACTCTTACTCACATTTTAAGATACGTTTTAGATTTAGCATGAGGTTTTTTTTTGACAGGTTATCTTAAATTTTGATTAATGTCGGTGAATCAATTAGTAGTTTGAGTTACGTACTATATTTATTCACATAATCAAGGAAAAAGTAGTCCAATGCGAAAGCTATTAAAATAAATACACCTAACCACCTAACAACTAAGCACCTACACTCTGAACAATTTTCAAAAACAGTTACCTGTTAAAACTGCAGGTAATTTTTCTCCTGGAGAGAACCGGTAAAATATTAGTCTGTAAAGTTCCTCATTTCGTGTTTATGTTTGTCAAATACAAAATCATTAGTCGCATATTTATTACCCAGAAATAGGGCGTTGCAACCTTATAAGGGCCATAGCACACGGCGTATTTTATACGCGCAGATGACGCGCGTATACGCGCTTCATACGAGATTTGAACGCAACCTTGTATGCGTTTTGATCAGAGACTCCTCTCTACAGGTGTGAGTGCTCTGTCTTTACTAAGCTCATGTACGCGTATAGGCGCTTCTAATGCGCGTATAAGCGCTTCATACGCGCGCCTGTATCATCAATGCAAACGCAACAATTAGCGTCAACGGCGCCAATAATGCGTGTTCCTGATACGCGCTTTGCTTGCGCGTATAAAATACTCCGTGTGCTATGGGCATAAACTATCCAACAATCTCGTCTAGTCTGTAATCAGATAGCTAATGTCCATAAAAGTCACCTGACGGTCCAGCAAAACCTCATTACTACATTTTATGGTCGGCTTGCCTCTATAATAAACCACATAGTGGTTGCGTGAATTCAGTAAGATCACTAAAACTCCACGAAAAGATTTGGAAGATCCCTCTTCCGATTGTAGGGGATAATTTCAGTAAATTATCACGTCAGAACAATTACCATCGGAACTCATTAATTTATCGGCCCTTGATTGGATTGGACAGCGGCTATAGGATCTTGGACTCGATAATTCGACCTTGTCAGTAATTAAAAGTTGAATTCAATATTCTCGTCTTGTTGGGGTTTTGTGTAGTAGAAGTTTATTACATTAGTTAGTTAAATTATACTTTTCGAATTAGAACCAGATGTACCGTGGGATACCATTCGTACTGTGTCGATGTTCCACTGATGCGAACCAAGCGCTTCTCATCTACATTCCTGATGCGCATTGCAAAAGAGTGGAACTCACTACCTGCATCAGTGTTTCCCTGCAATTACAACCTAGGAATTTTCAAAGTTAGAGTGAACAGGCATCTTCTAGGTGAGCTCGCTCCATCGTAGACTCAGTCTTTGCCTCGTTGGGCTTAGTCTTAGGTCATGAGCAAACCTATCCCATTAAAAAAAAACTGAAGATGTACCAACTAACTCCAAAGCTCTACTTGAACAACTCTGGGTTAGCATAACCTAGAGATGAAATAAAGCGATGTCACTGTGAACTATTCTGATTCTTACATAAACATTGATTTTTCAACCTTGAGTTGAGCTAACCCTGGATTGTTTATTTATTTATTTATTTAAGGTATAGATACAGATTACAATCAATGCAAGCATATAAAAACTATGTTCGTAATACTATGGCTAGATGGTAATCCATAAATTGTATACACAGCATGATTTAGTATTCTAAAAAAAACCTTTTCTTATGCAACTAATTAAAATTTGAAGTTTATATGTATTCTTGGACTCTTAAAATTATGTGGACAGAGAGAGTGTATCTTGCTTGAAATTGTCTGTGATAGACTTTTTATACAGCGAAAATTTGCTATTAAAGATATCATTCTATCTTCGTGTCTCTGTTCCCGCACACCAGTTCGTTATAGGATCTGCACATTCTAACCAGTGGGTTGGAGTGGACATAAGAGGGTTAAAATATTGTTTGAGTGGTTTGAATGAGTCGATGAGAACTATATGTACGAGTATACTAGGTCGTCACACGAAGTCGACAGCTCGTGAACTTGGCCCTAATCTTCAACAATGTTGCTTTATGCCTGGTCCACTAGAAGCCTACTCAGTTGAGGGTCATGGGGAGGCAGATTTATGCATCGGGGTAAATTGAATCAAATCATTTATCAGAAACTAGTAAATTGGAGAATGCCTTCTGCTCTCGTACACTTATCGTAAATATTTTTGAGCCCATGGTGTTTTAAAAACATAACCTCTATGAAGCTAGTAAACCGACAACCGCTTTTGACGACCGCTTGGTGCAGTGGTCCACATGTCGGACTTCTAAAACCAAGGGTCGCGGGAACGATCCCCGCACAGTACAAGCATATGTGTGCATGAACATGTGTGTTTGTACTGGTCTGGGTGTTTTGTATGCATAATATGTATTTATTTACAAAAAAAGTATTTAAGTATGTTTATCCGTTGTCTTGTACCCATAACACAAGCTTCGTAGCTTAATTTGGGACTAGAGAATTGGTGTGATTGTTGTGAAATATTTTTATTTATTATTTATTAAAACCAAATTATTTACAAAAAGAATTAAATAAATATTCAGTCAATTGACTTCGATTTCTGAAACTATATGACGTCAAATTAGAATATTCCCAAAAAAAAATATGGTTGCCTGTAAAGTCGGTTTTACGGGCGAAGATTTTACGTGACAACGTCTTTTTCGCGGCGGACCGATCATGTTTGAGTGGGAGAGAGACGCAAGGCATTCGCCGGTCCGGCGGGCCACTCTCTCGTTCGGTGACTCATCGTAACAGACGTGAGCGGGCGTTACACTTTTTCAAGAGTGACTCGGAGCCACAACCTAATTTATGACGTTGTCAAGTCAAAAAGAAATGGATGAAGATCGTTTTGACAGATGATAAAGAGTGTGTCAACGATTGGTGGTGTCATCTGGCCTACTCTGAGCCGATGTTCGTTGTTTCGGATGTAGTCGTCCCTGTCACTCTTACAAGCTAGACCGTGCGAGCGGGGGAGCTGGCAAGACTCGAAAAGACGAACGGACGAAACGTCAGCTTATTATTTATATTCGTTGACGTTACGGCCTCTGATAGTCTCCAAAAAAGTTATGTGAAGATTTGTTACCGAAGTTCCATAATAAAGTATTGAAGCATTTCGGCTATTACTTATTTGTACATGGAACATATTTTGCCATCGTTGTATCTACCCGAACAATAGTTCTAACTATAACTAATAATCAAAGCGTGTGGTGTAGCTTGCCCGCTGGCGTTGAACTCACTGACAAGTCTATTATTGCTTGTTCACATATTAATATCGTTGCATAGAACACGCGGGAGCGGGCGCGGGCGCGAAATGTCAAACATGTGAAGTGGTATCCAACTGTTCACGTACGAAACGCACGTACGGTTTTTATAACGCGCCCGCGCCCGCGCGTTCCTGTGTGTCCTGTGTGTATAAACACATACGAATTGTATGACATTGACATGTGATGATGATGAATGCGATCAATTTATATTGTGTTTGATTGGTGACTGTTAGCTGCGGCGCGTGCCACGCATGATTTCTCTGAGGCATTGCATAAAGAATAATTGAACTGTATGGCTTTCCACTCCATGGCAGCGCTGCTAGTCAAAAAACCGGACACAATTATGAAAAGCAGCGCTGCTGTTGTGACTTCAAAAAAAGTTATGCGAGTGTTTATATAACCAAGTATATAAAGTATTCATTCAACCATTTCGAGATCGAATTGGTCTTTTATTTAACACAGAATTCGCTATCGTCCTTTATGCTCAATAATTAGTTAGAACTATATAACTATAACTTATACTCTTCCTCTTCTCCGTCTGGGTTTGAGGGGAAAGTTGTATAACGAAAGCCCCAAGCCCGTGCCCAAGCTGTTATCGCATAATACCAGCGTTCGTCAAAAACATCGAGAGGCTAGTGTCAGTTTCAGACGCGGTATTTTTCATGACTTATCAAGTCCCACTCTCTGTCGTCAAGTCAGCGCCTTATATATTTTATTAAATGTTTTTATGAATTCTCGATGAATTATACCTATTCATATTTTGCAGTTACCGAATTTAAGCACCTTATTACGCTGTTGCCCTAGGTTTGTTTTGACTTTAGTTTAATTTCCGTGTGTAAAAGATCATAAAGTTTTTGTATGATGTATGATCATAAGTTGTTGTTTGTATTACTTATTTAGTTTTACAAACTTCGTATACTGTTAGTGGCAGCTCACACAAACATCCCATTTGGCTGTTAATTAATAAACACCCAATACGAGCTTATCACCGCTATCGTGTTGTTTGCGTGAATCACGGGCGATTGAGACACAGTGCAGGCATTGACAGTAGGCTTGGTACAGCGCAGTTGGCTTGGTCGCTTGGTAGCGTAGTTTAGTAATTCACTTCAACCCCCTTCTTCCTAAGCCGTTGTCCGTTGTTTCGGATGTAGTCATTCCTGTCACTTACAAGCGATGCGTGCTGGTTAGACCTTAAAGAAACATTAGGGAGTACGGCCTTTGTACAACGCGCAGTAATGGTCGAGCGTATTCACACGCAGAGCTTTTGCCATTTCGGTGTCAAAATATTTTTTTTTTTCAATTAATTCTATAAAAATTGCAAACAAATAGAATGGTTTATTGCACAGTAAATCACAGGAAAGATTTCCATCGAAAAAAAAGGATTTTAAGTATTGTTTTCATCGGCGATGCAGTTTATCATCAGTAGTCAGTAGTAGTATAAGTCATAATAGTATTTCAGCATGCCATATGTAATGAACAAGTCATAAAAGTTGCTAATTGTTTCTAGTTCAAAATGCAAGGTTACACAAAGCCTACTGCCTATAATTTCCTTGTGATTGTTATGGCGATAACTTGCTACTCTTGCAGATTTTAGCTGTCTAATAATAATAACGTTTATACCAGGTTTTAGTATAATATCATATAATGAAGTTCATTATTAGCTAGGCTAGGTGTAATATGTAGCACATTTTAGTACCAAAACGTACAAATTTTTTTCGGTCCGGAAGCCTATTAGACTACTTACTGTATCTGTCTTAGCCGATACCTGTATATTGTGAAGGTACATATAAATATTAACTAGTCAGACTCCACCAAAGTGTTTTTACCGACGAAAAAGGTCGGGTTTTTTTTTATGCCACATCTTTTGATGTAGACAATATCTTACGTATTTTTTGTTTTTAAGAGAAGAACCTAGGGCGTGTGTAGACTAACCGAACAAAGGCTTTAAGACAATACTTACAAAATAGAAATATGTTTTTATTAAAATAAAATAAACTCCAAGCCCTCAAGTCCCAACCCGAATTCATGCAAATTAAAAAACGCAGTAGAACAGTTACCAAGGAAGCGATGTTGCTCGTAGAGAAATAACCTTTACTTTGCCAGAAAAATATATCTATGTTTAATTTTTTTACCCATTTATCAAATTAAACCCAAATTAATCTATCAACTTATCCACAACTAAGTGAGAACTAGTGATCGTTAATCAGATTTCGTTCCATAGATCATTCTTCAACTCATTATATCTCTCATTGCGGAACAGCCGTTTTTATTGGGTATAAATAAAATCCAGAAGATGCTACAACATTCAAATAATGCTCACAGAAAATGAAAGGGTGGATTTATCTAATAGTTAGCAAGCGTTCGCAATCGGTCCGCTTTGAGAGGCTCACAATATTTTTAACCCTGGACTAAAAATAGGGGTGTTATAAGTTTAACCCTTTTATGTCTGTGTGTGTATATGTTACCCATTGGCATCGTTACCCCCGAATGGGTGGACCGATTTCAAAGCGTTTTTTTTAATTAGTAAGATAATTTAATCACGTTGGTTCTTAACTATGGCTGGTCAAAATCCGTCCAGCTGTTGATGCTCACCAGCTCTTTTCCTTTTTTTAAGCCATATGTTCAAGCGCCATGTGGGAGATCTTCCTGTACTATTTTAATCAAAGGTTTTTCTCAATCTGAGAACTCGCACACTTCAGAATTGTATCTCGTCGGTTCCTGTTAGATTTTAGACCGTTTATTTATTGTTCTTCGCGTGAATGGATACGTCATACGTATTCTGTGGTGCTCGCGGGGTATTAGTTCCGAGAATGTTTCTTAGATAAGTGTAGATTCTAGGTTTTGCATAGTTTTCCTTATTTAATGTGTCCTAAATTGTTTAAATATGCCTAAAACATCTCCTTAGATCAGCAATGTAAAAGAATTTGAAAGAGAATAGTATTCTTTCAAGAGAATTATGTGAATTATGTCATTTGAACGACCGTCGCCTAATCTAGTTTGCAAAATAGATTTAGTTATTTTAGGATTTGGTGTCTTTAAAGATTTATCAACCGTTTTTAAATATCATTTTGTTTCTAAAATTGTACCAAACCTGAACAATGAAACGAATTTGAGTTTATTTGTTAGTTAGGAAGGTGTCTTCTAAAGGTACTTTGTTTTCTATGCGAGTAAATCTGTTTGGAACTGCTCGTGCGTGCGACGCTAAATTAACAACAAGTTGAGAATTGCAGTAAATTACTAAATCCTGGCTAATCCGCAATTTTGATGTTTACCGACTAATCCTCCTTAACAAACTTTCGTGGCTATATGGCTACCTTCTATGTCCTTGTGGCGACCTCTACCGTTCGCCATCGCAAGCGCATGCCTAACGGTGGCAAGCACGACAGCGAGCGCTGATACGGCTCCATAGGCTAGATGGCGCTGTTAGCCTACTATTGCACATGTACCGCGGCATATAAGATTTAGATCCAGAATAATATAGATGGACAAATCAAGATGATGTTCGATGCTTCCCTTTAGCTTTCTTACCCTAAATCTGTTGCGCCAAATTCTTTTGTACGTTAACCAAGTTTTCCTAGATAAGTAATTACAATTTCGCTATGGCAGTGCCCGTGCCAAAAGTCGACTCGAATAACTGGGTTATTCCCAAATAAATAATGTTTCGGTATGTAACTTACTTACTTCGCTGGCTCAGCGATCCGAAGTGGATCTTGGCCTCCGACATAAAAGTGCGCCATTCTTCCCTATTCTGTGCCAGATCTGACCAGTCAGACACTTTTAGTTCTTTCAGGTCTTTGGCGACTTCGTCCTTCCAGCGATATCTTGGACGCCCCACCGGCCGGCGCCCGGAAGGTTGTCCAAGATAGGCTCTTTTTGTGGCTCGATCCTCTCCCATCCTCTCTACATGTCCTAGCCAGCGAAGTCGGGAAGATTTTATTTCTCCGATGATGTTCGGCTCAGACACTAGATCTTCTATCTCTCGGTTGTACCTACGCCTCCATACCCCATCTTCTTTTTTTGTTGGTCTCAGAATTTTCCGCAATATCTTTCGTTCTGCCACTAAGAGTTTGTTTTGTAAATAAACAATGTAATAAAGCGTGAAGCGTATGTAAACTAATTTCTGTATGTAAATAAACATTTTTTTGTTGTCAACAGGTGTTGTTGCATGGTGGGGGTAAGGAGAAGGTGCAAAGATGGGGGACAGTTTCCTGCACCAGGGGGACATAGTGTCCCTCCACGCGGAGGGGACAGTCTCAGGATTCCTGAGTACTTTGGGGTGAGTACCATGTTTTTTTAAGTCTGAAATACACTCCTAATCAGAAAAATCGAAATACGTTCGTTTATGTTTCGTGTCTCCTGATGAAACCCAAGAAAGCTTTCATGAAAAATGTTTTACGATTGTTTAGCTGACAGTGGCCAATCAAGTATTTTCTTTTTTATGAAATAAAAGCTTCTTAGTTTAGCGGTTGGTCACATAGTAAAGGTCACATAGTAGTTGTTTTGAGATGTTATAAGTTTCCCATGTCAGGAATGAACACACACAAGGATTAACTCTCCTACCTACACGTAATATACTTTCGTACTTACAGAGGTGAATTCTTTTCTCTAATGTGTTTATTTTAGTTAAACTTATCCAATTATGTTTTGACGTCCTTTGCAAAAAAACCTCACGTGAGAAGAGCAAAATACCATTAGCGCCATTACAAATGGTATAATTAAAATGAAATACATATTTTCTTACATAATGAGATTGAATATTCGAATCTCGAATTCATAATGAAGTAAGGTAATTATGAGGCTGTGACCTAATTTTCAGTGACCTGGTACACATTACACAGCGAAGCCAAAGTTATTACCAAACCAATGATGGTATCTTTGAATCAACATCAAAAGTTCACACTCTTACATTTCACGTGGAAAATTTCAGCGTATACTTTGTTACCTGACACCTATCTCGAAGAGTTTGCAACTTTTCGTGATACCGTATCCAAGTTACGGAACTTTGTCTCAAAAAGCGAAAGTTATAAAAGTTGCATCTTCTGAAGCTAATAGCTGGTAAAAGTTTAGTCGCCACTTTAGCGGAAAGTCTAATCGATGGGGTAGATTCAATATTAAGAGTAAGATATAGGTTGTATTTGAATGTTTCTAGCTCATTAATCTAATAAGGCTTATTGACGTCTTAAGTGTGAATCGGTTGCCTAATTCTTTATTGAATTTGCATTTTGCAATAAACCTCTGCTGATGGTTGTTTTCTCTCTAGTTCGGTAGCTATATGGAGTGTGAAATATTATAGTAAGAATTGTAAAAATAATGTTATTGTTTTTTTTTTGTTCCCAGGTTGGTAGATGACAGGTGCGTAGTCTGCCCCGAGGCAGGCGACCTGACTGATCCGCCCAAAAAGTTCCGGGGTACGTATATTACTGCACTACATTTTCAAATGTTTTCATTTAGAGGCTTCATCATAATTCCTCAAGGTACTTAAAAGTATTCTTGTTATTAAAAACAAGCTAATGAGGAAATAGTTTCCTCCCCTATTAAAGCCAAAGCTCTTTCTAAGAGGCTTCATTCTCTCAGAAGCTACTGTTATTGTAAAACAAAACAAAGCAAATACAACAGGAAAATGAGAAAGGCTATCTGTAAAATATGTTGTATTAGTTCGTAAAAATACTAGTATTGTCTGCCGCATATTGGCCTATTACACTGAAATCCTAAAAGTCAAGAAACTATCCTGAAATATCATCAAACTTGGAAACGACGCCAAACTTATGAAGGAGTAGTAAAAGTTAGCCGAAGTTATAAAGTGCTCTCAAGTGTTGAGTAACATTCATAAATAAACCCTATTCTGGTCTGGGAAGTCGGATATTATGTAAGTTTCGGCTTAAAATGGAATTTTGGAGGTAGAGGAGTTCACTATTTTAGAATGTCTATTAAGTTATTGTCGTTTTGTGTGGTCGCGATCCTCAGCATTGAGGAAACGAAGAAGAAGAAGAAGATTTAGTTATTAAAGTTGGATTTGATATGGGAAAGTTGTTAATGCGATATCTTTGAATCAAGCAATTTCATCAGCTGTGTAAAGCCACGTCTACATTAACAAAGGTGACAGGCAATTTAAGCAAAGACACGAGACATCGGCAGAAATCGCTCGAAATATCCCCCTATATTTTGACACGTGTTAGCGAAATTTTCTTCCCGACTATGTCGATACATAGCTTGAAAACGTTATTCCCTAAGTACCCCGATCCCAGTGGCCCTCGGAGATGACTTTTAAATGAGTTCATCAAGATCGGAGTCCTCCGAGACGGAAGCCTCGGAGATCGGGGAATAACCTGCTTGAAATATTTTGCGACGGGATGTTGCGCGATAAGTCTCTAAACATGGACGCAGCTTTTTTGAATTGGTATGCCTGTACTTCAACGTAAAGTGTAAAGTGCTGTAAATTTTGTCTCAACTTAAACCTTTAACTCCTTCCGCAGATTGCCTGTTCAAGATATGTCCCATGAACCGCTACTCCGCTCAAAAGCAGTTCTGGAACACGGCCAAGCAGTCGGCCAACAACAATACCGACACAGGACTGCTGAAGAGGTTACACGTGAGTTTCCAAAGTTGTGTCATATTTTTTTATCTATTATTTTACATATTGGGATAGCACTTAGCCCTGATCACACCAGAGGTCATGCTACGTTTTGTTTGAATTTTCGGGTCTAGCCAGCACGTTCTCTCGCACTGTCAAGCTTAGAAAAGCAGCAGGAATGGCTACATCCTGAACTACGGAAAAAGCCTCATAGAGTAGGGGAACACTACTCCTGGAATTCTCAACCACTGAGGCACAATAGCTAAGGACCATCAAAGTGGTAAGGAAGTTGGTAGGGTGAACCTTATGACCCGGTGACCCTTTTCTTTGAAAGAATCCAATAGGGACCAGTTTCATCCTGGTAACTCAGCTTCTATAAATAAATAAATAAATATTTCACAACAACCACACCAATTCTCTAGTCCCAGATTAAGCTACGAGGCTTGTGTTATGGGTACTAGACAACGGATACTTAAATACTTTTTTTTTGTACCCGCGACCCCTGGTTTTAGAAGTCCGACATGTAGACTACTGCACCAAGCGGTCGTTCTATCTATTACTACTATGAACTGGGTACACCACGTTAAAAGTGCGATTTTGTTTATAATTCTAGTTAAGAGATCACAGCCAGACAATTTTTGTTCCGAAATTTCTACGTTTCCACTGAAAATCCCTCACACAACCATTCATCACAGTTTCACAGAGCTAACAACATAACGTTAGCGTCGTCCCACATTTCGTCTTCAAAAGATCTAGCACCTGTGTTCAGCGTTCGCGAATCCGTGGATTCCCACAATAAATCAAATGATAGCTGTAAAAATAACTTAATGCCCATTTGGCTCCTGCCTCTCAGCGAGGTACGATATGACCCAGATACGTAAAGTGCGTTTGCCAGTGCTACAAAACACTGGTTTAGTAAGGTTCGCTTTCCACGTCAACGTGATTCTATACAATTGTTCAATACGTTACAGGCAAACTTGGTGTGCGCTTTCCAAATCAAAAACTAAAATAAAATAATTAAAGATTCGACAGCCAGAGCGCAGGCTTATGTTTTGTGTCAGACATTCAGACCTCTTATTATAGCCTAATTGAGTTAATCTAATCTAAGGCACAATATCTTTTCATCTCCTATGTTATTAAATTATCAATAAATCTAAGCGATCAGAGATTAGGTATAAGTAGGTGAGGTACCGTGCAAATGATAACGTTCAGATTTTAATGTTTTTCAAAAATGAAAAGTTATGCCTTTACTCAATTTTCAAAAACAATGTAGGTGACCTTTCTTCGTAGAAACACTGTTCTGATACGACCTAGTTATCGCACAAAGCGCCAAGTTCACTTTGTTGCTAGCAATCGCTATAAAGCATTTGAATTCACCAAGAACATTGTAACAGGGGAAGGGAATTGGAATATCTGCTTTTGTTTGGTATGTAATAAATAACGCCTTTTCGATCGTGGAGGGGCGGCCTAACGGGGATGTGCTTGTAAACAAATGCGATAGGTTTGGTGTAATCATAGGTAGTAATTCACAGAACAGATAAAAGGAAGAGTTCTTCGTCTTTACTACAGTAATGTTAATTTGACTTATTTGACTAGTGTCAAGAACTCATCTGATGATTAGGTTCAGTGTCAGTTTTCATATACCAAAAATAGGCTAGATAGTGGTGTACCAATCGTTGACATACTCTTTATTATCTGTCAAAACAGTCTGCCTTCTTAGATTTTGTATGGGAATACAAAAACGTGACGTCACGGTAGTGTATCAGAAATCAGAGTCAATTAACCGATTATTTACTAAATTTTGTGTCTTTAAAAATTGGTTTCTTCAGCTTTTTGGAAATATACTGGTTGTATTAACTTCATAGGGGCTATGTTTTTCAAATGTCATGGTCTTGAAAATATTTAATATCGTCATCATGCCTATTACACTAACAATGCACAGTTAGTGTAATTTTCTGCGACGAGTCTGGTGTCGTTAATCAGCTCGTAAACAGTTTTTTTAAAAACCTGTGATCCCTGCCTTTACTCCTTATTTTATTCCACAACCATGTTAAAGCTTTTTATGTTGCTATGAAAAGGTTCCTCCATGTATTATGCCGGTAAATGTTGATTACCACTTCCCATATTTTTTTACGGTTTGTGGTGTATTCTGGTTACTGAACAATCCTTGGATAGGTGGAAATGAGTAACACGTCTGTTGCGTTCCAAATCTATATTTCAACTGTCACACAAGTGCAAAGCATATCCTACAATATTTCACTATATTAACGAATGTCTATCTTCTAACTTATTATTATAAATACGCAGTGTAGTTACGATAATACGATACGACTTTTTCATATGTATTCCTTTAGACTAGATCTAGCAATTAATAATAACAAGAAACTAGTTAAATCACTTTTGATTGGGGCGTTACACTACACACTTTCCAATTTAGAGTGAACACAAGATTCATCTCGCTATATGACATGTTGTATTAAATGGACAACTTGCCCGTGTGTCTCGAATAAGCGTGTCTTCTGAATGTCTGATTAAGCAGCTTACGACACTGATTAGCTAAGCTAACTAGAAATTTACGAGTAGGTTATTTTCACTAGCCAAAATCTTTATAAATAAAAATGAATCGCCGAAATGTACATGTATGAGCATAACTTCAGACCGACTCCAGTTTATTTGTACCACTGTTGATTCTGACATCTGTAACACAAGTGCTTAAGCTAGTTACCTCGGAGTCAGATCAATGTATGTGATGTTGTTGTATATTTATTTTATTTATTTACTGCACCAAATTGGACGATTCATTTTTCTATGTGTTCCTTTTTGTCAGGACAAGGATTTCATATAAAAAAATAATCACCTAAATGTGTGTATTTATGCAAATAACTTCAGACCGACCGAATTAAAAAAAACAACGGGAAGGGCAACGTCTGCGGGGTACTCTAATAAACTAAATTAAAAAATCAATAAAATTCACAACTAGCACTTTTACACGTCCCAACATATTAATTAACCCTACCACTGCTTCGGGACAATTTGGGCCAGTGCTGAGAAGAAGTGGCTTAAGAAACTCATTGTCATTGCCTCTTTTCAAATTTGATTAACAATGATTGTAATTTTTTACATTCAAACATTTCCATATATCTTTGTCATTTATATAATCATCAATTTTATAATATCTTAAATATGTGTGCTAAACACAGCCAAGCATAGAAGTAGAGGTTAGATAGTTAGGTAGATCAATGTTAGACCACCAATATATGACTCTGATCAGCTGTCTCGAGTTTTGAATACTGTATGTTGATGATACACTCACCAAATACTGTCTTTACTACTTACGTGTCTGTAGACATTAAAAAATAGAGTAGGTGAGCTTTTCTCTCTTCCTTAACATTCGTCGCTTCCGTTTACAGGCTCTCGTAAGTCTTACCTACTGTATTAATAATACATCTTCTGGCTCACCTCATACCTGTTGGGAAAGTAGGCTTACATTTTTTACTCACCTTTTGCGAGATTGGAACCCTCAAAGCTCTCCTACTTGGGCATCAAAACTCAAAATAAAGTAATGTAATGATCTTATCAATACATATGAGTATAATAACAGGGAAATAAGTCTGTAATTGAGAGGTATTAAAAAAATCAAAAACAGTACGTATACATACATATACTTTTTAGAATTTTTGCCTGTTTATATGTTCGAGCATCACCTGAAAACGGCTGAATGGATTTAAATGAAAACTTTACCAAGAAAAATCCCGGCCAGGTTATAGGCTACAACAAAAATTAAGATCTGAATATCTGAGGTGGACCCCCAGCTCTTTTTATCCCCATAACAAAAATGAAGGTCTGGAGTACTAGATGTGACACACAGGAGCCCAGCTAAACTGTTAGAAGTATGAATATAGCGCCTAAGGAAAAGTTGTTCAACGTCACAAGCAGTTTATGTACATACAACAAAAATGAAGATAAAATGCTTTAAGAAAAGGAGTTCAGCGTTACAAGCACTTTCTGTCCCTATATCAAAAAAAAACCGGTCAAGTGCGAGTTGGACTCGCGCACCGAGGGTTCCGTACAAACCTGTATATAAGGAGCAGTAACTTTGAAATTTTCAAAATTGTCAAAATTTTTTTTTTATATGATGAAACTGAAAATTTACGGTTTTCGTAATTTTTCCTATATCTGTACTATAAGATGTGACTTCGTACTAAATTTCAAGATTCTAAGTTTACGGGAAGTACCCTGTAGGTTTTGATTCCCGTGCGAGTTTCGAAAATTTGCGGATTTTTGCGGCCTAAATGGCTGTATCTTTTGATTGCGTTGGCTTAGAAGGTTGATTTTTCTACAGCTTCCAGGGACAGTAGACCTAAGTATCATATATAAATTTCAGTTTGATACCTCCACGCGTTCTTGAGAAAAACGGTCTTGACAGACGGACGGACGGACGGACAACAAAGTGATCTTATAAGGGTTCCGTTTTTTTCTTTTGAGGTACGGAACCCTAATGAAGATC
Organism: Pyrausta despicata; assembly: GCA_963921415.1. Classification (NCBI taxonomy): domain Eukaryota; kingdom Metazoa; phylum Arthropoda; class Insecta; order Lepidoptera; family Crambidae; genus Pyrausta; species Pyrausta despicata. Next base: position 8,906,654 of record OY992869.1, read on the forward strand.
TGATGTGATACGGTATCCCAGCTATCTTTACCGTAAGGTATATGAATGAAGAACACCGGAATAAAGTTGTTCAACGTAACGTGAAATTTCTCCAAATACAAAAAAAATACTTAAGATCTGTAGTACTGAATGTGGATCACTGGCAGTCTAGTTTAACAGTATAAGGTACGAACATAACGCCTTAAGCACTTTCTGTTGATATTTTGAACTTTATTTCTTATGAGAAATTTTACATTTCACTTAGTATGAGATACAGATAAATTAATGATATAAGGAAGACAAAGTACCAGAATATAGTGTAATAAAGTTGTATTGAGGATTCAACTTATATGTAAGCCCCAAATGTAGGCGAATGAAGTTTGCGGACGTCCAGTGGTAGATAATACTTTTACTGACATGAAAGTAAAGTCGTACGTAAACATCTCCCGTTCGCCCTTCAATCAAATAATAAGGAGAACAATTTTCGGGTTAAATTTTCTTACTAAAATATTGACTGAGTAAATAACAGAGTGGCCATCAAAATGGCGGTTCGGAGCTCTCTGTAATAGGAGCCTAATTAATAATTTATCTCGGGCTCGGACACTTCACGCCTGTTAAGAAAATAATAAGCCATCCATTAAACCCTCTGGCTTTTATACAAGTTTAGTGTTGCCTACAAACTTTATTCAATTATAAAAAAAATATTGCATAGATGTTGTACGCAAGCTGAATATTTGAAAGAATTTGTATCTTAGAAAGCGTATACATACATTTTATGGTTACATTGAAGCTTCATAATCTGACCAAAATTTAACCCTCACTTGTACCAAGCCGATTGATCCTTATACTAGATTTAAAATGTCACTTTCAGTTTCTTTAACGATGAATAACCGATTTTAAATCTAGTGTTAAGATGATAAATCGGCTTGGTGCATGTGGGGGTCAGACACGTTATATTGTCGTCATGAAACATCTTATCTAGAGATGTAGCATTTGCAAATGCACTCTAAATCAACTACTTAAGTATACATTATTAAGCGCTGTAACAAACGCTGTTTTTCCCCCTTTATCGATCACTCACGCGTCACTTTCATCTTAAAAAATGGCCGTCACATTGAAGGATGGACCCATTAGATCGGCCGGTGTTGTTTATTTAGCCAAACGATAGATTAATCTTTCAGTAGTATCGGAACCGATAAAAGCACGCACGCACTACTTTTATATATACGACGAATAAAAAATACCTATTAAAATAAAGGAGCATAATACTCTCAGTAATACAGGGTTCGGGGAGCAGTGCTTAGTAATTGATATTTGTTAAGTTTTTTTAGAAATCTAAGGAAAATTTTAAGAAAAACCTATTAGTCCGCCTGACCGATTTCGACCACGGCGGCCAATCTCAATAGAGATCAGCCAACTGCGCAGGAGATATTATAGTGCACAAGTGTGAGCGTAATACACAGGTGCACTCACTGTTAAATCACTCTCAAAGTTCGGTGAGACGGCAAAAAACCTACCACCTACATAATTATGTATAAACCTAGCATATCCAAAATTGTAGGTTTATGCTAAAAAAATTAGTAAAACTGAATATCACATAAATGGTCAATTAGGTTGCAGAAATATTAGAGTTTACGCGATTATGAATAATCCGTATCTATTTAGTGTGGTAAAACCTTAAAACATGTTAATCGTATATCATGGTGACTTTTATGTGGTATTACATAAATTGGGACACGATATACTCGTATATATCTAATTTGATTGTTAATTGGGTGATTTAGAAGTAGGTCGCGTAGTTACGAAACTCTTCATTTTATATTTTCTTTTGTGTCACAAACTACCAACCCGAAATATTATCGTGATAATTTTGTCTTTTTTGTGTCAATAAACAGTCTGAATGTACAAGAGGCTAACTTTTTTGTAATCGTACAAAAAGTTAGTCTTATCTGCTTAAAAAGTATCTAAGTTAACCTTGGAGCCTATTTAATTTCAATGGAAATTTAGCATTTCCGCAAATGTAGTTGTAAAGGGATACTAGTTGTATACTAGTAGTATACAATAAATGAGAATTAATTTCTTTTACTTTTAGAAGGAAATGATAAGGAAACTAATACCTAAAATTCGCCCATCTTTTAATTGGCATTCCTGAGATGATATTCAAAGAGAGTTATGCCGTGTAACACGCATAAAGTGTGTATTTATAAAATTTTGTTTTATTCCTACTTCAAAGGAATGGATTCTTTTCTCGGGTTGGTTTCTTTGGCATGGCAATGTTATAAATTCGTGCTGGATATAGAAAGTTTTATTTTTGATTGCATTCTTTGAGGTACGTTTATTTCTCGTTTTATGAAGTGACGATGGGATGTTCCTGACGATTGACAGATGCTATGAAACACCAAAGAGAGTCTGGCTTGTCATTAAAATAACAAACAATTAAAAAATAGTTTTTTTCTTTAGTTGATCTTTCAAGATGCATAATATGAAATTGCATATTATGCCATTTTTTATTTTCTTTTTGTTTCCAAGAGAGCATAAAGCGCCGGTTGTGTTAGTCATTTCATAAACTTTCTGCTAAACATTTGAATTTAATACTAACATATTCTTAATATGTAAATTAATGCCATGTCTTGTATCTACGTCTGTTTCTATGCATATATAGAGACAAAAAAAATGATTTGTATTTGACATAATTATAAATTGTAGATACTGTTTGATGATAACTAAACCCATTAAATCTCTTCCCCAGCATGCGGCGGAGATAGAAAAGAAGCAGAACGAATTGGAGAACAAGAAACTACTTGGGACGGTCGTGCAGTACGGCAGCGTGGTACAACTGCTGCACGTCAAGTCCAACAAGTATCTCACTGTAAGTACTCGCGCTAGTACTACCCTCGCGTAGTCACGCTCGTTGGTGTAGTGGCCAACTTACTGGCTTACATCTCTGTTGAGATGACCATCAGTGCTATCCAAATCCGTCAAATTATAACAAACGATGTAGCCATCTTCAACATGGAAACGCCTTATTTAAAAATCAAAATAGCTGGCCGTCAATCCCCCCATGCTCAATAAAAATTTATGATTTGTAAAAATGAAATCATGTGTTTTTCATCCTAAAATTTTAGAATCTAGATAATGACCAGTTCATCGAGATCCTGTCTTATTAGCGATTGATTCAGCAGCTTTCTTCAAACGTCAACAGTTGATCAGTTACTTGATTAATTTGTGTATTTCCAGGTAAACAAGCGGTTACCCGCGCTATTAGAGAAGAATGCCATGCGCGTACATTTAGACGCGAATGGTAATGAGGGCTCGTGGTTCTATGTTATGCCTTTCTACAAGCTCCGGTCGACTGGTAAATAGTTTATGATATTTTAATAAATAAGTATTTTCGAATAAAAAAGTTTACCATCACCATCAGACAGGAAATCTTCGACACCGGACTTCCACATTCCACTATAGTTAGGTGTGTTTGGCGGCTTGCATTTAAGTATAAAGAAACTGAACATTTTGCATATCACGAAAACGTGATAGTTAGCGAGTCGTGTTAGTGTCAAGTTTTATAGTACAATTTAATTATGTGAAGCCAAAAATATTGTGATAATTGTACAACACAGGCTCACGGTATATTAATAATCAATCAACAGTGGTATTACTAATAAACTTAAATAAATACATATAACACACAGACCAGTACAAACATACATGTTCATGCACAAAAATTTTTGTACAGTGCGAGGATCTAATCCGCGACCTCTTGGCTAATAGTCAACTTCTTGACCATTATACCACTATATAAAATGCGTTATATAGTAATATTGGCATTTTAAATAGGTAACCCATGTGTTGTCGTTAGTACAAGCATAGCACCTGTTTTCGGGGTAATATAAAACTCTCACCATAACAGAATGAGGGTGGCATAGCACCGATATTGTTGGGTATTGAATACATACTAAACATAACATAAAAAGGTCTGACATAAATAAATCCAACGTTTATTGAGCTATGAATGTTCAGTCAAAGCCGCCCCAAAAAGGTATAATGCGCCAATTTCCGCGTACGAAAGGGTAAACGTGTAAATATTTACTGTTGTTTACCAAAAATATATTCCATTCAACTCAAGCAGCAAACAATATTTACAATCCTGTATAATAATGGTGTTGGGATCAAATTTTAGGGTTCCGTGCCTCAAAAGAAAAAAACGGAACCCTTATAAGATCACTTTGTTGTCCGTCCGTCCGTCCGTCCGTCTGTCAAGACCGTTTTTCTCAGGAACGCGTGGAGGTATCAAACTGAAATTTCTATATGATACTTAGGTCTACTGTCCCTGGAAGCTGTAGAAAAATCAACCTTCTAAGCCAACGCAATCAAAAGATACAGCCATTTAGGCCGCAAAAATCCGCAAATTTTTGAAACTCGCACGGGAACCAAAACCTACAGGGTACTTCCCGTAAACTTAGAATCTTGAAATTTAGTACGAAGTCACGTCTTATAGTACAGATATAGGAAAAATTACGAAAACCGTAAATTTTCAGTTTCATCATATAAAAAAAAATATTTTTGAAAAATATTATGTCAATTTTGAAAATTTAAAAAGTTAAGTTACTACTCCTTATCTACAGGTTTGTACGGAACCCTCGGTGTGCGAGTCCAACTCGCACTTGACCGGTTTTTTTTAATTTCCTTAAAAATATTGTTTTTATATGTCAATAAAAATACAAGATACGTTCGATCGGCCCATGATCATGTCGTCAGCCATGATCGAGCCATAAAGGCTTCATTGCATAAAAAAATACTGTTGCGCGCATACAATAAAGAACTCAGGGTCGTTTTCTGAAAAACTAAGTTGCTAATAACTGGCAGAGGACTTGATTATGAGGAAATGATTGACACCTTGCTAATCCTTCATAATTTATTAGTAATTTGTTTATCTTGATGTTGCATCTATTATAATAATCGATATTCATGGATAATCTCTGAGACGTTGTTCGTAGTTTCGGATGTACCGATCCCTCACTCTTACAGCTATACCGTGCGAGCAAAAGCGCTGGCTAGAGAATACGAACGAAATGTTAATTAATTAAGTTACTTTATTTTCTAGTATTAACAATGCATATTTCTTTACAATGTGAAATAAAAACACACTTAAAGAAAAATGGACTACCACAGGCTGGCTGCAGTCTATAGAGCACTTGAAATTCGGACCGTTGAGTGAGTGTCACGGTAGCTCAATTGAGAGAGCAATCGCCTGGCTTGCGAGAGGTGCCGGTTGGAGTCCCGCCTGTGGCAGTCCATTTTTTAAGTGTGTTTTAATTTCACATTGAAATGTTAGTTTGTACGTCCACTGTCTATAGAAAATATCGACGATTTTACTCGTATGTACATATTGTTTAAATTGCTATTTGTAGTATGGCTAATACCACTTTATAGTTGAGGTGGAATCTGTGCCCAGCAGTGGGGCGTGTATAGGGTAATGAGAAGTAGAAAAATAGTGTTTTTAAGTGCTAGTTATTTAATTCCAGGCGACAATGTGGTGGTTGGCGATAAGGTCATAATGAACCCGGTGAATGCGGGTCAACAAGTCCTACACGTATCCTCTAACCACGAGCTACCTGACAACGCGGGCTGTATGGAGGTAAACAAGCTTAAATTTTAGCACCGAGTGTCGCTATAGAGCTGAACTTTCAAAAGTCTGTGGGGTGAAGTATTAGTATCGCCAATCTTCAGAAACTAACAGTTTCCCCATACATATTGAAAAGTGAACGATAGATAAACGCTACGAATACATGACGATAGTTGTTCGTGCTTACCCCCCAGATGCCAAAAACACCATGGCTAATTTGAAATCTAGATTCCCGATTTGAAACGCCCGCGACTTCGTTTGCGTTCGAGTTCGAACAAATGTTTGAGTTTTGGCCCAGTCTACTCGCCTAGATCTTTAAAACGATCTTTCAATCATTTTTTAGGCCCTAGCACCGCGACACAGGCTGGTGGGAAAGGAATGCTCTTACACAAATATTTTATTTATTTTTGAACGGATATTATTATGTGATGTCATTTCTTTTGAAGTCCAGCCCCCGTACTCTCTAAGCATTTGCCCGTAGTTTCGGATATAGCCGTCCCTGTCACTCTTACAAGCTCGACCGTGCGAGCGAGCGCGCTGTCTAGATCCAAAAATACGGATGAAATGTACGGCCTTAGCTTCGTTACAATTATTTCTCTTTATTTTCGACAAGACAGCCATTCAATCGAGGTCCAGTTAGAAAAGGACGTTAAGGCTTTAACGGTTTCTATTGGAATTTATAAAATCCACAGACAAGATTCTACCTATAGGACGTTTGATTATGGAAATTGAGTATGTAATCTTATCTCTATTGAACTCTAGGTGAACGTAGTAAACTCGTCAACGTCATGGAAGGTGACGCTCTTCCTCGAACACAAGGAGAACCAGGAAGAAATCCTGAAGGGTGGCGACGTGGTGCGGCTGTTCCACGCCGAGCAGGAGAAGTTTCTGACGATGGACGAGTACCGGAAGCGGCACCATGTGTTCCTGAGGACCACTGGAAGGTCTAGTGCTACTGCTGCTACCAGCAGCAAGGCTTTATGGGAGATTGAGGTGAGAAGATTTTTTTTCCACTTTTATGGGACTTAATTTCAGCTCGATTATCAAATATGTAACTGAATTATGTGAGATGCAGAGAGCAGGGATGCAGGGATCGCAATTACTGGATCCAGCATCTAAGAATGCAGTTTTATTCAGCACATTATATCTAAAAGCTGGAACCAGCATATTTGTTGGATCCGACCTGGATTACCCCAAATCCAGCTTGAGTGAACTGCGCTAGATTCTCGCTATTCCAGCAAATACGGATTTCTTTGCTGGATTTCAATCTCTGTTAGTAAGGCATTTAAAGGATTCAGAGCCATTGGCTACTACTTTTAGCTTTGTGGATCTTCAATTCTCTCTGTAAACCTACACCCCGTGGTTGAGGGTCTAGTAATTAAAGCTGGTTAAAGATGAAGAGCTGAGTAGAACCAGAAAGAGATATTCAAAGGTGACGACGTAGTACGGCTGTTCCACGCTTAGCAGGAGCAGTTTCTGACTAGACGAGCACCATGTGTTCCTGAGGACTACTGGAAGGTCTAATGCTACTGCTGCCACAAGCAGCAAAGCCTTGTGTATCAAATAGAGTTTTCCTCACGATGGTTGAATACCGGAAGCGAAAACTTGTTCTTGAGGACCATTAAGCGGTCTACCGCCAGCCCCATCTTTGGCCGTATGGATTGGTAGTAATTGACTGTCTCTTAATTTTAAGCCGTATATTTAAAAATCGATATCAGAGTTGTGAGCTTAAACATTTTGTCTCCGCACTCTTCAATATCAAATTGTGTAGTAAACATGGTGTACGTGCATGTATACTCCCGAAGTAATTAGATTTTAACCCGCCGTCGACTTCGAAATCCAGGTACGACCAAAGACTACTATAATGGTATGACTAATCTATAGTTATGACCTGTCATCTACCATGGTTCTAACAGCTTTGCGGCATACGAACCGAATGCACACAAAACAATATTAACATGACTTCACGTCAGGCTGCTCTTGCTCTTCAGCTTGTCAGTCTACCTGTGATCACGGACGCTGAAAAGGGTCCGAAACGTCAGGTTGAAACGAAATGTAAATAAATCGCGAAATAATTCATAAAAAGTGTCTAATTCAATGTCTACTGATCGCGTAAACCGAAGAAACAAATATGCTTTTGAGAGTTTATGTTTGCTTCGTTTTTCAAGTTGTGAACAGCGGTCAGCTTATCCAGTAAAAGACTGTTTACTTACAATATCTAGAATAGAATATAATATATTATTAACGTTTTTCCTCAGGTGGTCCAACACGACCCGTGCCGCGGCGGCGCCGGACACTGGAACTCCATATTCCGGTTCAAGCACCTCGCCACCGGACACTACTTAGCGGCTGAGGCGTGTAATCGTCCACCGTCAGTATAAGCTAAACATTACTCGTATATTAGTTTGTTATGAGAGTGATGAGTATGCAAGCTGAGAACTGCAGAGTAAGAGACCGGCTACGGAGGAAATGGTTATGCCGGCACTTCACGCTCGGACGAGGCGCTCGGACGGCCTACTCGGCGAGTGATGCCGAGGCGAGTGATACCCCTCTTCACGCTCGGTTAGCCCAGTTGCCGCCGAACCGTTCACCAAGATGCAGGTTGAAAAAGTCGCTGCGGCAACGGCTTTGTGTGCGCTTGCTTACTATAAATATGTGCATATATATTGCACAAAAAACATTAATAAACCCTGGAAGAAAAGGAGATGGTGGATGCCTACTGTGCACAAAAATAGAACTGTTAATTTTTTTTTGTCTTTGTGATTCGATTGTTTAGGGTCCCAAATAACTGGCTCACTTTGGTAACATTCCAAAAAGTACTTGGTGGTCTTATTTGACCATTCGTTTTCCATTTTTGTGCACGTCCGCTCACTATAATTTCACTCTGAACACTGAGCTGCACGCGAGCGTGTAGAGGCCCCGCTCGCACTCGCCACTCGCCGCTTTGATCTACGCCAAAATACCGACAAAATAGCGAGCGGCGACGAGGTGAGGTGAGGTGACACGACTCGACACGAGCGTTGTCTCTTCACTCTCGCGCTCGCCACCACTCGCGTCCACTCGGCGAGGATACGGGAAACAGGATATTATATAAGAATTAGACATACTGAAAAAAGGGCAAGGGGATAGTAAATTTGTTACCCCAATTCAAAAAAAAAAAACAAGCAGTCTGGTTATCGCAGTTGATGTCACAATAACTACATCTTTTGAAAAACTTTTTACCTAGTGTTATCTTATTGTAATATTCTTTGATGACCCAAATAAGTGAAAAAAAAACAATTATACAAGTGAGTTAAGTGCCTAAATGTATGTGTACACGTAAGAACTTTGTGTTCTTTTCTCACTAGAGTTCGGTGTACTTATTGGTGTATTCGGTGTTATAATATCATCATGATACTCCTCAAAGACTTTCAAATTGGCTGGTTACAAGCATCCTGCACCCAGTTCAATCCCTAAATTTTCATGAAGTTCGCCGACCTTGCCAATTCACTTCTCGTGCTGGGCTTTCATTCGAAACTTGACCATTAGGCTTCATGTATACTACGCCGGAACCGCACCGGTGCCGGACTGTAATAGCATGTTTACTGAGGCAGCCCGATGAGTATGCAGTGTCGGTCGGGTTCTTCAGCGCGATGTTCATTCGTATACGTGTGGCTTCGGTCCGGCGCCGGTGCGGTTCCTATGTACACGAAGCCTAACACTTGTGCTTTAAGCCTTGGTCAGTGACTTTTGCGTTTACAAATCGCTGTCTCTTTTAAGCTTACAAATCCGCTAAACTTTATTCTTTTCATTATTTTCTGATTCGGTATCGTAACAAAGCGCCGAGCGTAGATATACATTTTTGTTGTTACAGAGATGCCCCAGTAGAAATAGGGGAGCCGGCGTACCAGCTGGTATCCGTTCCGCACTCTTCAGAGATCGCCACGCTGTTCGAGCTGGACCCAACTACCATGACTCACTCGGACGCACCTGTGCCACAGAGCAGCTACGTCAGGTAACTGTTTTAAAGACGTCAAATAACCAATAGAGTAATAACAATCGTCTTTTCGTTTCAGATTAATCGTTGAATTACGTTAAAAAGCATGACGCCGAAAAATTCACATTATCAACTTACAACCGGTTCATTTTCGGAACTGCGACCGATTCTAGACAGACACCTGGAGATTTTAGCAGCAAAACATATTAAGGTGTGCGCAGTACACTATTTACCTTCGATCCAGGAGTAAAAAAGTGGGTATGGAGTACTGAGCTGAGCTCTATCACAAATTTAGTTCAGCTTCACTTTCGGCATTTAAATGCTAGGAATTTCAGTATGCAATATGAATCAGGAGTATTATAGTTTTTCAACAGTGGTTGTTAAAACGAAACGACATAACTCCTAACTGAATAATGCATGATTTGTTGCAGGTTACAGCACCTTTGCACGCACACGTGGGTGCACTCGACTTCCATACCCATCGACAGGGATGAAGAGAAACCTGTCATGTCTAAGGTGTGTTTATCTTGTTATGTATATACCTTTTTTCCCCAACCATTAAACACAGTTTGAGACAGTAAATGATTATCTTATCTTATATCCGTCATGTCTAAGGTATGTTCATCTGTTGTTGAATATTTTCTTTTTTTCGACAGACGTCTAGTAGACGTTCTGTAGCCAGTGAATAACATCATCCCCTCTACTACAAAAGAAATAGGCAGTGTTTCTCCCTTGTTTAAATAATATCCACCCTACTTGAAACGTATGCTTCGTTTAGGTTATGCCATTAGCAGTATTTAATCAAGTATATGTAGTATTTAGTCCTATGAGGAGGGTAACTTCTTCTGTTGAGAAAAAACCCACTTTAATAAATAACGATAAAAAAGGGATAAACACTGACTAGCTCTTTTGTAGTAGAGGTTTTGAAATGTGGGGAACCGTCGGATTTTGTCACCAATTTTATTAATTTGTGTTGTAACTCAGTGATTTGTAGCTATTTGATAACTAACAGGTAGGAAGGCATCCTACCGTCCGGGTTTCATATCCGGGGACCAAGGTCCGATAGATTGTTTTAATAATCCATTGTTTTAATTTATCTTTTTATTATTGATCTGGATCTAAATCTCATATACCGCGGTTCACGTGCGGCAGAAGTCAAACAGCGCCATCTAGCCTATAGAGCTGTATCGTCGTGCTTGCCACCATTAGGCATGTGCTTGTGATGGCGAACGGAAGAGGTCGCCACAGATCTTTCGGTTTCTCTCGACTTAGTTTTTTACCCCCGACGAAAAAGAGTGGTGTTATTAGTTTGATCCCTGTGTCAGTTTTATTTTTATTTAGTTTTATTTTATATGTATTTGTGTGTGTCTGTCTGTGGCATCGTAACTCCTGAACGGATGGACCTATTTCAAAGCGGCTATATTATAAGAAAGATAATTTAATCACGGTGGTTCTTAGCTATGGCTGGTCAAAATCCGTTCAGCCGTTGCAGCTCACCGGCTTTTTTCCTTTTTTTAACTCATATGTGCAAGCGCCATGTGGTAGATCCTCCTGTTCTATTTTAATCAAAGGTTTTTCTCAATCTGAAAACTCGCACACTTCAGAAATGTATCTCGCCGATTCCTTTTAGATTTTAGGTCGTTTATTTATTGTTCTTCACGTGAATGAATTCGTCATACGTATTCTGTGGTGCTTGCGGGGTATGAGTTCCGAGAATGTTTTTGAGATTAGTGTAGATTTGGTTTCGAATTTGATTTTGACTCGAAAGAGGTTCTTAGCTATGGCTTGCCAAAATCCGCCCCGCCCTTGAAGCTCACTCGCGGTTTTCCTCATGTCGGGGTTTTTTTAATTTTTTTTAATTTTGATGATTGTTACTCCATACCCAGGTGGGGTGTTCAGTAATAAAAGAAGACAAAGAGGCGTTCGCTCTCATCTCCGTGTCGCCCAGCGAAGTGAGAGACCTGGACTTCGCGAACGACGCGTGCAAGGTGCTCTCGGCCTTGTCGACCAAACTGCATCACGGGAATATAGAACATAACGAGAGGAAGTAAGTTATGTTTTTGTTTTGAGTTGTGTAGTTGTTTGATTCGTATCAATACGTGAATCAATACGTACCCACGCGAAGCCGGGACGGGCCGCTAGTTGTCAAATATATATTTTTTGATACAATTTCTACAGAATTAGTTTATTATTATGTTATTATTACTGTGCAGTAGTTACTTACTATGTACTTTTGTTCCAGAGCACTAACGTGCCTACTCCAGGACATAGTGTACTTCATAGCGGGCTTCGAGAACGAGCCCAACAAGTCGGAAGCGCTGGAGCTGTCCGTGGAGAACCCCAACCGCGACAGGCAGAAGCTGCTGCGGGAACAGTATATACTGAGGCAACTGTTCAAGATACTCCAGGTGGGTACTGCTGCTCCATTACCCCCCTCTCCCCCTCCTCACAACCCCCCTCGACCGATCCCCCTCTCTCACACCCACTCTCTCACCCTCCCCCTCTCATCCTAACTCTCTCACCCTCCCACTTTCACCTTTCAACTCTTTTATTCTACCCCTCTCTCCCCCTCTCTCACACTCCCACTCTCACCCGCAGTCTCACTCTCCCCATTATCCTTCAACCGCACATTATCTCTCCCTCTAACTCTCTCACCCTCCCAACCGCGACAGGCAGAAGCACCTGCGGGAGCAATATATATCGAGGCAGCTGTTCAAGATATTCCAGCTATCAGGTCTAGGTGACTGTCTAGTACTTAGACTATTGACTGTCCTTTTTAATAAGCTGTCTTCATTTTTGCTTATTCAGATTTTCTGGCAAGAGATCTTTGCTTTTGAATTTAAGGTCTTAAATTTTGCTCATCTTTCATCAGGGCCCGTTCCAAGAGACGGCTGAAGGGGAACCGTTCTTGAAGATCGAGGATCTGTGCGACCCTCGCTACGCCCCCTATAAGTACATCTTCCGGCTCTGCTACCGGATACTACGGCTGAGTCAGCAGGACTACAGGAAGAACCAAGTAAGCACAGTATTACGTTTTTGTATGATTTTGTTACTGAGGGAACTACCACCACCTTCTTGTTGGAGTTGGGTGCCGTCACTCAAGAAGACGAAAACTAATTTGCTAAAATGGGGCAGCTTGGTTTTAAGAAAATAAGTCTATTTTGGACAATTTAAGAATGTTGAGTCTTTATGGCCAAGTTTTTCGTGCTGGTCTTGCATTTAAACTTTCTCCGATCATGGCTGAATATTTGAGCCAGTGATCATGTATATTGTATGACATACTTGTCCGTTGTAATATGTCGATTTTTACTGTCTTTTTGTGACAAGTTTTCACTGTGGAAACTTCTTCAGAAATTACATTGGTTAAAGTCTGTTAAACTCAAGGTTAGTATAAAACGGAGTGATAGGATCCGAAATGCTACCATCCGCTCCAGGATCGGTATCGCTGATGTGGGCAACAAAACCGCGAAATTGAAGAGGGAGTGGGCGGGTCACATCTGCAGGATGCATCCAGAGAGGTGGGCCCGAGTCGTCACTAAATGGGTGCCTACAGACGGCTATCGCCGAAGAGGCAGACCCAAGAAACGATGGTGTGACGACTTGGTCAATACAACACGGGACTGGGAAACGATGGCAATGGACAGGGACGGGTGGAGAGAGTTGGGGGAGGCCTTTGCACAGCAGTGGAATGATAAAGGCTAAATAGATAAATAAAGTCTGTTAATATGATGGATAAGCTTGGAATTATACTCGTATAAAAAATATTCCAAGAAACAAAACTATGTGACCTGTGCTTTTTCACCAGGAATACATAGCCAAGCACTTTGGCTTCATGCAAAAGCAGATCGGCTACGACATCCTTGCCGAGGACACCATCACGGCCTTACTACACAACAACAGAAAGCTTTTGGAGAAGCACATCACTGCGTCTGAGATCGAGACTTTTGTGGGTAAGTGTTATTGGAATTTTTTAATTAAAATAATACGAGCTCGATAACACTGAGTAAGTGGAATTTATGATCCAAGACAGTGAAATGATAACGGCAAGATAATCACTGAATTAGCTAATGCTAACGTAAAAACGATGATTTGGCTGAGAAAATGAGTAGCTTGATGTGGAGCCATGTGTACGTCGTTCTTATTGTCACAAATCTTCTAATAAATTCGTATTAGAAAGAGTTGTAGGTCCCCGCTACAGCCAAGTCCATTTAATAAACTTGCGGCTTATGTTTGCTTAACTAACTAAAGGACACAGATAGTAGTGCGTTTTAATTCAATCTCCATACCTATAATTTTATTTAACCGTGAAAACCAGGTCTGGTCCGCAAGAACATGAAGACGTGGCAGTCCCGGTTCCTGGACTACCTGAGTGACCTGTGCATCTCCAACAAGAAGGCCATCGCCGTCACACAGGAGCTGATCTGCAAGAGCGTGCTGTGCGCCAACAACTCTGACATACTTATTGAGACTAGGTATGTTCTTCAACCAAGAAACCTTTAAAGTCTGGTTCAGTTAGGGATGGTAATTTCTGGATCCATCATTAAAATAAATAAATAAAATATAAATATTTTCATAACAATCACACCAATTCTTCAGTCCCAAATTAAGCTACGAGGCTTGTGCTATGGGTACTAGACAACGGATAAACATACTTAAATACTTTTTTTTTGTAAATATATACATATTATACATAGAAAACACCCAGACCAGTACAAACACACATGTTCATGCACACGTATGCTTGTACTTTGCGGGGATCGAACCCGCGACCCTTGGTTTTAGAAGTCCGACCTGTGGACCACTGCACCAAGCGGTCGTCATCATTCAGCTAGATCTAGCATCCAGTAATCCATCTGGATCCAGAATCTATCAATCAAGCTGGATTCTGCAATTTCCATCGATGCTAATGAATCCGGCAAAAAAATTAAACCTTTTTGCATCCGCACCGTTGGTAAAGTTTGCTGGAACCAGCATTCTGTAATATCAAAATTCAAATTAGCTTTGCCAAAAAAGCGTAAGTTATTAATTGACATTTGAAAATTTGTTTGTTTAGGTAAACAATTTGACTTTAAAATCGACTTCTTTACAGATTGGTCTCGACCAAATATGAAAAGACGAAAATCCTAGAACCCGATGACAAGAGTAAATACTCTGTAGAAGACGAAGTCATATTGCTGTGGAACAATAAAAAGGTACTTAAAGATTTACTTATTAACTACTTTGATCCGATGTCAGCTTGTAGTAGTTACTCCATATTTGCTCGAGTTTAAATACAGCTGCTGTCCTACTTTAAAAAAAATACAACAACATCACATACATTGATCTGACTCAGTAGTAAGTAGCTTAAGCACTTGTGTTACAGATATCAGAATCAACAGTGGTATTACAAATAAATTTAATAACACCCAGAGTCCCAGACCAGTACAAACAGATATGTTTATACACTCAAATGTTTGTACAGTACGGGGATCGAACCCGCGACCTCTTGGTTAATAGTCAACTTCTTGACCATTACACCAAAGTGGTCGTCAGAACTTACTACTTACATACCTAGTAATCTTTTAACTGTTAATAGCTTAATACGCTATGCTATCTGTGATGTAGGACTCGCACATAATTCACGGTCCCAACAGTCGGGAATAAATCGTCAACCTAACTTCTTGCGTCTCATTTAGTTGACCCCGTACCTACCCACCCGTTCTTTCCTTGTGCTCGGATCTGTTGGTTTTCATGTTCTTTGTAATATTTAATTAGGTTTAGGTAATTTAAGTAGGTACGTAAATCATTCACGTTCACGTCATTTCGTTCTGTGAGCGGGTGCGAGAGTAAATTTCTGACAGCTACAACTATTTTCCAGGAATCCCGGTTACTCTCCGAGCTTGCCGCCGAAGCCCGAATCAATCCGCAGAGCGAGTCCGCTGCCATCTTAGACTACTACCGGCACCAGCTCGACCTGTTCTCCAACATGTGCCTGAACCGGCAGTACCTGGCACTCAACACGCTCTCGCCGCATCTGCACGTGCACCTGATACTCAAGTGAGTCTCTAGCGGCCCAGGCACCCGCGGGCAGGTAGCTACTCACTACTGCCCGAACCAACTCGACCTGGTCTCCAACATGTGCCTGAACCGGCAGTACCTGGCGCTCAACAGCTCTCGCCGCATCTGCACGTGCACCTGATACTCAAGTGAGTCTCTAGCGGCCCAGGCACCCGCGGGCAGGTTGCTACTCACTACTGCCCGCACCAACTCGACCTGGTCTCCAACATGTGCCTGAACCGGCAGTACCTGGCGCTCAACACGCTCTCGCCGCATCTGCACGTGCACCTGATACTCAAGTGAGTCTCTAGCGGCCCAGGCACCCGCGGGCAGGTAGCTACTCACTACTGCCCGCACCAACTCGACCTGGTCTCCAACATGTGCCTGAACCGGCAGTACCTGGCGCTCAACACACTCGCTGCATCTGCACGTGCACCTGATACTCAAGTGAGTCTCTAGCGGCCCAGGCACCCGCGGCAGGTAGCTACTCACTACTGCCCGCACCAACTTGACCTGGTCTCCAACATGTGCCTGAACCGGCAGTACCTGGCGCTCAACACACTCGCTGCATCTGCACGTGCACCTGATACTCAAGTGAGTCTCTAGCGGCCCAGGCACCCGCGGGCAGGTATCTACTCGCTACTGCCGGTACCAGCTCGACCTGGTCTCCAACATGTGCCTGAACCGGCAGTACCTGGCGCTCAACACACTCGCTGCATCTGCACGTGCACCTGATACTCAAGTGAGTCTCTAGCGGCCCAGGCACCCGCGGCAGGTAGCTACTCACTACTGCCCGCACCAACTTGACCTGGTCTCCAACATGTGCCTGAACCGGCAGTACCTGGCGCTCAACACACTCGCTGCATCTGCACGTGCACCTGATACTCAAGTGAGTCTCTAGCGGCCCAGGCACCCGCGGGCAGGTAGCTACTCACTACTGCCCGCACCAACTCGACCTGGTCTCCAACATGTGCCTGAACCGGCAGTACCTGGCGCTCAACACACTCGCTGCATCTGCACGTGCACCTGATACTCAAGTGAGTCTCTAGCGGCCCAGGCACCCGCGGGCAGGTAGCTACTCACTACTGCCCGCACCAACTCGACCTGGTCTCCAACATGTGCCTGAACCGGCAGTACCTGGCGCTCAACACACTCGCTGCATCTGCACGTGCACCTGATACTCAAGTGAGTCTCTAGCGGCCCAGGCACCCGCGGGCAGGTAGCTACTCGCTACTGCCGGTACCAGCTCGACCTGGTCTTCAACATGTGCCTGAACCGGCAGTACCTGTCGCTGAACACTTTCTCACAGCATCTGCACGTGCACCTGATACTCAAGTGAGTCGCTGTGTGTCTCTAGCGGCCCAGGCACCCGCGGGCGGGTAGCTGCTCACTACTGCTCGCACCAGCTCGACCTGTTCTCGAACATGTGCCTGAACCGTCAGTACCTGGCGCTGGCCATTACCGATGAGAGAGGCCCTAATAGGTCATGGCGTAACTGGGTAAAAAAGTAATAAACTCTTTCTACTCCATACTAGATGGAGCTTTCTGATGCTAGAAATTAATCCTTTCATAATGCTATTTGTCTTTCAGAGATGCTATTATTTCTTTTTCTAGGTTATTTTCTGAACCTTTTGAACTTAATATAATTTTCAAAAAACACGTTCTACCACAAACAAAAAGCCGAGCGAAGCTCGGTCAACCAGGTTCTACTAATAAAATAACCAATCAGTTTATGATGCCACACATCTCTTCTAAATACGAAAAGGATACCTTAGTGTTTATGTTGGTGAACTGTTGTCTGTACTATATTAACTGAGTGTTCGCCTCACTCGCCCAGGTGCATGTCGAGCGCGGAGCTGTCGTACGAGCTGCGCGCGTCGTTCTGCCGCCTCATGCTGCACCTGCACGCGGACCGCGACCCGCAGGAGCCCGTCACGCCGGTCAAGTACGCGCGCCTGTGGACCGAGGTGTGCGACCGCATACACATACACGAGTGAGTCATACGCCATCTTGAAATCAACAATTTATAGTTCTGTGAATATCTCCGCCAACATACGGCATGGTTCAGACCTGACCGTCTGTCCGCTGCTGACTAAGCAATGCTTAGTCAACGCGATACACTGCGTAACGCATGCTTAATAAGCACGCGTTAATTGACATTCTCGTTCACACCTAACCGACTATACGCCATAAGATTTCTGTGGCATCTGTCTTTTAGCCTCAATTCAGCTTAAAACTACCTGATTATGAGGATAGACTACGCTACCTCAAACTGAACCAACGAAGAAAGATCTTTGTAAGATCGAAGAGTTTTGCTCGACAACGTGTTTTTGTACAGGCTCGCGAATCTATTGTTGAATTATCCCGATTTGCTTTCGAAGATTGTCTTGAATATTCCTATCAAACTGCCTAGTATATCTCGTTACAACCTGTTTCAGACTTAGAAAGCCTGTTTCAGCAGTGAGCGCCTAGCGACCGATTGTGATGATGTACTATTTGTTCCAAAAGCGATTATTAATTGACGTGTAATTGAATCAAATCTATGCTATTTTCCCAGTTACCAATGCGTAAAAGGCGGTCCGGACGCGAACCGTGAGAAAGTGAAAGAGCAGTTCGCGTCCACCATACGCTTCGTGGAGAACTACCTGTGCAACGTGGTGACCAGGACTTGGTACTTCAGCGACCACGACCAGAACAAGCTGACGTTCGAGGTCGTCAAGCTGGCGAGGGAGCTAATATACTTCGGGTTTTACAGGTATTATTATCTAGGTACTAGCGCTTCGGAGCATTTCGTCCGCGCTATCAAAATCGTTGAAATCTAAATTCCCAATTTTCCGAGTTTGTGCACACATTCTTAAAAGGTTAAAACTCCATGTAAAATTGTTTTAACGATTATAGTATTTGAAAAAGTCTCCTTTGACTTGACTTTAAGGACAGACCTTATATTATTATTATTAATGTTTATTTCAGAAATAAAAATTTCCATATAGTGGGTTAGTGGTTACAGAATAATACGAGCTAGGGCTCGTAAGATATGTTGCTGTCTATGCGAGCCTCATCAAACATCGTGGAAGCGGTGCAAACCGAGGCAGACCCATCAGCATCCTGAAACCATTATTATACTGGACGTGCAGAGCTGAGAGGGTCTTTTGTAGATAGATAAATTTTGAAAGACCTCAGAAAAATTACAAAAATAGTTAGCGGTTCATGTGCCGATTCGATCAACAACTTTGTGATCATCATACGAATTCACAATTCACTATTCAATAAAATTCAAAATTTTACGAATATGCCACTATTTTTACTGAAACAATCATCGGAATTAGGGTTTCTCTTAAACCTAACGAATAAAGTCACTTGAAAATTATTTTTGTTCTTCCACAGTTTTAGCGACTTACTCCGACTAACCAAGACATTACTAAGCATACTTGACTGCGTGACTGCAATGGACCTGCTGAACGAATCCAACGCTCTATCCGGAGAGGTGGAATGTAAGTATTTGAAGGATATATATAGATACATATAAGAGAGCTTTATAGATATAAAGAGATGGATATAAAAATAAGTTGCTGTTCGTTAGTCTAAAACTCGAGAAGGGCTGAACAGATTTGACTAATTTTAGTCTCGAAATATTCATGGAAATTCAGGTTTAAACGGTAAGAAAATATAAAAACAAATCGAAAACAGCAGGCAGGACGACGTCTGCCGGTATCGCTACTATATAGTCAACTATATATTTAGAAATGGGTTACTGTTCGTTAGTCTCCCTAAAACTCGAGAACAGCTGTACAGATTTGTTTTAAATTATTTGTGGAAATTCAGGAAAAGTTTAAACGGTGAGAATATTTTTAAAAAAAAAAGCGAAAACAGCGGGCTGACGCCGTCTGCCGGGCCCGCTAGTATTTAATATTTTTAACAGTACAGACGCTGAAACCGCTGATTATTATCTGAAACGTCAGGTGAAAATAAAATCTATATAGAACACGAAATAATCCGCAAAAAGTGTATCATTTCAATGACTAGAGTCCGCGTGAATGAAACATAACAATATTCTTCGAAGAACTTATTTATTTGGAACCTAACTAATTTATTAATTTCATTCGTCACCCTCTTCGTCATACTGTGTACACGTGGCTGTCACAAGAAGTGTGACGGTAAATTTATTCAACATTGTATAATTTATTTATTTTGTGTGCATGCAGCACAAGAAAAGGAGGTCAAAAAACGTAAGTTACTGGAACGGCTCTAAATTGACTATGGAAACATTAGTAAACTTACATTTTCCATCCCTTATGATACTAAGTCATAGTTTATCGAGATAACTTGCCTATATGACTGCCTCGTTGGTGTAGTGGCAAAGTTTATGCCTTACATCCGAAAGGTCCTGGGTTCGAATCCCAGGTCGAGCCAAAATTGTTTCTGATATTTTCTGTGATGAATTTCACAAAAACAGCTCGGAGTCGGAAAGTTGGCGGTGTTACACCCCCGTGCCTCAGTGCGCACGTTAAGCCGTCGGTCCTGCGCCTGATTTCCCTCCGGTCATGTCGGATTGCCGCCTCACTTAACTTTGAAAGTGATGGAACAGTGAGTGCACCTGTGTATTGCGCTCACACTTGTGCACTATAATATCTCCTGCGTAGTTGGCTGATCTCTGTTGAGATTGGCCGCCGTGGTTGAAATCGGCCAGGAGGACTATTCACATAATATGTGGTGAAGTGGTCTTTACAAAATATATATTTGTTTCAGCTGAAGGAGGAGTACTGCGCAGCATCGGTGACATGGGTGCTGTCATGACTTCCATCACCTTGGGTTCCGTCGCACGGAATGTGAGCAAGTTTTATTTAAACAATAATTTGTTAGACTAGTAGTGAATGTCAATCGTCTCATTTTATGTGCTTTTGCTTCCATAATTTCTCATTATCTACTTTCTACTGTAACCTTACCTGAAAGAAGACAAGAATTGGAAACCTTCCTATATGCTTACAACATAGACTTCAATATGTTAATCTCAGAAACACACCTGAACGAAGGGAATAGGCATGATGACAACTATCTTACTATTATCAAGACCATGGCGTTTAAAAAACATAGCCCCTATGAAGTTAATACAACTAGTATATTTCCAAAAAATCTGTAGTAACAACAATTTTTAAAAACACAAAGTGGGCCAATAACGGTGGCAGCGGCAAACCATCAGACATACGGACATAGTTCTCACCTCCGATATCAGCTCCGGTCTCGCACGTACTTGTCGAACTATATGCACAACAATTTATTTCTATAAAAGAAAGTGGTGTTAGTTCCACTATTTATAACTCAAGAACGGATGAACCGATTTGGCTAAAAATTGGTGGAGAGGTAGCTTAGAACCAGGAAACGGACATGGGATACTTTTTATCCCGTTCGACCGCGATTGTGAAAACGAAGGGATTTTATTTATTTATTTTATTTATTTAATTGTACACTTTTGGTGCAATAAAGTTTAAATAAGTAAATAAAGTCAACCCCTACATTGACGACCGTTTGGTGCAGTGGTCTACATGTCGGACTTCTAAAACCAAGGGTCGCGGGTTCGATCCCCGCACAGTACAAGCATATGTGTGCATGAGCATGTGTATTTGTTCTGGTCTGGGTGTTTTCTATATATAAAAAAAAAAGTATTCAGGTATGTTTATCCGTTGTCTAGTACCCATTACACGAGCCTCGTAGCTTAATTTGGGACTAGAGAATTGGTGTGGTTGGTGTGAAATATTTATTTATTTATTTACTTTGTTTATATCAGGTGGGCGGGGCGGGCGGCGGGGCGGGCGCGGCGGGCGCGGGGCTGCAGCGCAGCGCGTCGGCCCTGGCGCTGGCGCGCGAGCACCCGCTCGTTATGGACACCAAGCTCAAGATCATCGAGATATTGCAGGTCAGTGACCATGTTGGACCATATTAACATTATTAAGAATGTCTTAGGCTAAGCTCATAGCTAAGTTTTTTAAACCTGATATCCGACCGCTAGTAAAAAAATACTAAAATTAGCACGTGCATCTAATGCTATTGTAATAAGGGCGATTTTGCAACCGAAACGTCGACTGATCCATTCCGTGATTCCATTATGATCCGTGAGGTTATGAGCTTAAGGAAAAAATATTTTTGAAGTGAAAACTTCTTTAGCGGCGTTGAGCACTTTTGTGGCATGGGTAGAAACTGTGAAACTCGCGTCAGGTCACGTGATGCTGATCGAAAAACCGTAAGACGGTTGTTAAGTTTTCACTTCTGCCGGCACTCCCGGAGTGCAACCCGTGTTAGTTTTTTATTCACAAGAATATACACAATAATCGAACACTTGGACACGTGGAAATTATTATAATCGAACACAATATAGTCTTCATTCTGCTACACAACACTTAACGTTTGCCTTCGTTCAGTAAAAGCTATTTACATCGCTTAAAACCATAGAGTATATACTTTAAACAGGAGAATAATGTCAGAGACAACAGTATTTCAATATTACTTTCAGGGTAACCAATTCTCAACTAACTCTATTTTAATTGGGTATGATGGCGTACCTTGTTCATACATTATACATTTATTGGATTGCCAGGGAAACTGACTAAAGCATAGTTCAAGCTCATTCGTATTTCGGTTTTAGTATTAGGTCCTTACCTATGAAATTGGCGTTTTGTATGGGAGGAACAAAAAGTCGAAATTTTTTTATATAGCATATTTATTTAATCAAAGTATGAGCCATTGTAATCTATGCACTTTTGCCATCTCATAGGTAGTTCATTGATCCCTTTACTAAAAAAACCATTCGAACGGGAATCAATAAAATCTTTGAAGGCGACTTGGACTGCCCCATCTGAGTTGAACTTTTTCCCTTGCAAGAAGTTATCCAAATTTCGAAAAAAATGGTAATCTGTTGGAGCAAGGTCCGGGGAGTACGGTGGATGCCTTAGAGATTCCAATTGAAGTTCTTCTAATTTGCTAGCCGTCTGTTGTGCAGTGTGTGGTCTAGCGTTGTCGTGAAGCAGCAGTAGCGTAGAGCGATTGACCAGCCTTGGTTGTTTAGCAACTAGCTTTTCCATCATGGTTTGCAATTGCTGACAATAGATATCTGCCGTAATCGTCTGGCCAGATTTGAGAAAACTGTAATGAACGACACCGGTGCTAGTCCACCAAACGCTTACAAGTAACTTTTTATTGGTCAATTTTCGCTTGGAGCAGGCTTTGGCTGGCTTGCCAGGGTCCAGCCATTGCGATGAGCGCTTCCGATTATCGTAGAGAATCCACTTTTCATCACAGGTAATGATTCGATTTAAAATCCCTTCGTTATTGTGCCGGTCAAGTAATGTAACGCAGCAGTTGACGCGCGTTTGCCGGTTTGCTTCACTCAATTCGTGAGGAACCCACCTTTCAAGTTTTTTAATCTTCCCAATTTGCTTCAAGTGGATTAAAACAGTTTTATCACTAACGCCAAAGCCTGCAGCTAACTCGGACGTGGTTTGCGATGGATCCGCTTCCACAATAGCCTTCAATTCTTCATTATCAACTTGGGTCTCCGGCCGTCCACGGGGCTTGTTTTGCAGGTCGAAATTTCCAGAACGAAAACGTTGGAACCAAAAACGCACTGTGTTTTCTTTTGCGACACAACCGCCATACACATCATTAACCCTTCGAGCCGTTTCCGCAGCACTGGTGCCACGGTGGAACTCGTACTCGTAAATAACGCGATATTTCAAATTTTCCATTTTGTAAATTGAGCGATGCAAACAGAAAAAAGATAAGTAAAAAAACAAATGAATGACGGTTTACGAAACACAACTACATGTGGAAATAGCTGTATAAATTTGAATTTCGAATTCCTAACCAAATAGGAAAAATTTGTGATCAAAGTGGCCAGTACGACAAAACGCCAATTTCATATGTAAGGACCTAATATTAAATAGCGGCCCGCCCGTGACTCCGTCAGCGCAAACGTGTTTTTCGCAAGGGACCATTTAAACGGGTTAAAAAATATCTTATCACGTAAGTCAGCTCATACTCTGACTGTATAACAAATTTCATCTTAATTAGAAAAACTTCGCCTTTGTTTAGCAGCCGTAATTTTACGGACTTACTATTGGTGAGTTCATAAAATTATGGCTGGTGCACACTTTGATTAATATTTCCACTGGTACAGTCAGCCCAACAAAACACACTAATTTTATCCGGTTTTCTTGGGGATGGCATAACACACACCGTGTATGGTCGAATCGATCAGTAGAGAGAACTTTGTAGGATCACGTAGTTTAATCAAGTGGTTAGCGCCTGAATTGAGTAGGCAGGTGTTTTCCGATCGCTTATTTCCCCGTCTGTAGATTTTTTACATAGACACACACAAACACCTACACACACACACGCACGCACACGCGCACACAAACACACACTCACACACAAAGAAACACACACACACTAACGACTTTTATGTGTATCCAGTTCATCCTGGACGTGCGGCTGGACTACCGCATCAGCTGCCTGCTGTCGATCTTCAAGAAGGAGTTCGAGCAAGCCGGCGACCGCACCGACGCGCTGGCACGGGCCGACGTCGAGGCCATAGGGCTGCAGGCCGAAGGCATTTTCAGCTGTCGGTGAGTAGATTTATACCCGCTTTTGGGTGCTCCGTATAATTTCACGTTTACTAAACTTTTTTTCACAGCCGTAGAGCCTTTATCTTACCGGCAAGTAACATATCTGCTCTCTTAAGGATTTACAAGCATCTTCGTGCTTCGGAAGGCACGTTAAGCTGTTGGTCCCGGTTAATATCGATAGATAATAGTCGTTAAGCCTGGCTGGTCAGACACCCTCGGTCGGCTTTATGACATCTGACAGTAAGCTCACATATCTTACAAACAGCACTTCACCGCACCGCACTGAGCCCGCGTGGTGGAGTATGGCTCGTACCACCATAAAGTTGATGTGAGGCCTGTGCCCTGCAGTGAAGCAGCAAAGAGAGAGAGAGAGAGAGAGAGAGAGAATTAATAGAGAAGGTTATTATTAAGAACTCCCCTTGACTATTTTGCATTAACTCAGTAGAAGAATAAATATTACCATTACAAAGCCTTGTTTCGTAATGGTAATATTACACTTGGTATAGAATATGTGCGACAAGATAATCGATTTATTCACCATCATCTGTGGAACTCTGGGCAAATCAATCATGTTACCCGGGAATGAGGCAATTGGTCTCATAAGTAATCTTTGACCGAGCACTATCAGATAATTGAGCAAATGATTTTATCACCTATTAAAGGTTTCTGAACATGACATTTTCAATTAAATAGTAGAGGACCAAGGCAGACATTGTCCTGCCCTTCGATATATATATTTTTGATATGAAAACCGTGTCCTGACAATAAGGAACACAAAAAAAGTATCATTCAATTTGTTGCGGTCGTTCTGAAGTAATGCGCATACATGCATTACGGCGATTAATGTTTTATTTAAATAGTTTATATTTATTCAATGTATCCTTCTACCTAAAATCTGTTAATCTATTAGATAACAGACCAGTTAAACCATTTACCATTCAGAATAATCATTTCAGTAGAGCAGTAGTTAGTGGTGACTAACGCATGGCGAATCGGGTGGCGGACTTCTGAATTTGATTGCTATTTAATATTTTGTCTGCTACAACACCTTTACACACAAATGAAAATGTAATAAAACATGTAGTCATAAATATAGTATACCTTCTTCTTATTTTTATTTTTGGCGACAATTTAGTGTCGTAGTACTATGTCAAAATAACATCTTGAGCATTCTACTTGTTAATCTCTTGAAATCTTTCTGATTCGTTATTTTGACAGAGTACTAAAATGCTACTATTATGACGCTGACTCTATCTATGCCATAGGTTGTAGCAGGCAAAATATGGGCACCTATAGCGGGGACTTGATTGAAAAAAAAACTTATGTCATTTCGTTATTATTGTAGAAGATTTTCATTTGCCTTTTGGTAATGGTTGACTGATAAATAAAATTTAAATTCATAGTTTGTTTCTTAATATGAAATCTTTTTTATACCATTAAAACTTATGTTTTCTAATTTCGACTTTGGCAATTAAAAATCTTCCGATAAACTTGAATAAATACTCTTCTTCTAGACTGTATCTAATGCAACACGATTATTTCAGAGCGATACAGACAGTGCCGGATAGCTGTCTCCCAAAAAATGTAGATTTGTTAGTAAGATGAATACTTGCATGCACGAGTGATTGCGTCTAACCGCTGTGTGACCACTAACTTGGATCATATAAGCTCGTCTTTAAGGTTTTCTTTATGAAAATCGAGTAAAAACCAACTTAAATGTTTTTTGATCACAGTGTTAAATATTTTATATGGTACTCTACTAATGTTTTACCTTTTTATCTAGATGCTAAGGTTCGTTTTAAATCTAATAATGTCATGCTTCGTGTCGTGATATTGTGTTATAATGTAGAATGAGCGTAAAATAGCTGAACGGCTACGAAAAAAAGGTCTTCGAAACGTGTTTGCTTACAAGCTTGGGAAAGACCTGTTATTCATGAAAATATGATTTCTCTATTTCACATTGGATTTTTTTAACGTTACGCCTTAAGATTCTTACTATTCATTTTTACAGCGCAGTATATATAGTTCTCGTAATACTATATTTATATTTGTTCAAGTTTGTGGTCACCAGCAAAAAGCTTGAAATAAAATTAACCACTAACAAACCGAATGACTGCCTTGTAAATGCTGCCCTAACAGCATGGGACCTTGTCAAACAACGCACTAACAATGTGATTATTGTCAATATCCCTGTTTAGATTATAGGTGATTAGTGGGTGTTGTTGCGTTCCGTTTTCCGTTGAAATTGGTTTGATTTTCTTATGTTTTTTTTACAAACGAACATGTTACGTGGTATCTCCCCCGCAGAACCACTCGAGTTGTACCAAATGTAAACATATGGAAAAACTAGCGATCGCCCGTCTTCGTCCGCGTGAACTTCACTTTATATAGCTCTCAAAACTTAAACGAGTGGAGCCATCATCATCATCATTGGTTTGAGATGTTCTGTCGCGGGAAAAAGCCTATATCACTCTCCAGCCTTCTACCTACCTCAAAAGAATCATATCATAATATCTAAAAATCTATACCCTTAGTTTTAGCTGTAGAGATTCGCACTCGCATTCGACAAAACTAAAAGTAAAGATTTTTTTGATAGTCCTAGAGTTCTATAGACTTTCTTTAGATATTTTCCCATATGTTTACATTTGGTAAAACTCAAGTGGCTCTGCGAGGGAGCACCACGTAACAGGTATAGTATAGATAGATATAGACATTGAATGATTTGAAAACATTCATGATAGTTAATGTACAGAATTCAAGTCAAAAGCTTTTAACAAGCTTTGGCTTATTTGCTTGCTACCTTGCATGATTACATTTGTCCCTACTACGACTCATAAATGTCTAATCAATCTCAATAAATCATAAGCCATGAATTGTATTCTATAATTTGTAAAAAGATTTGTACATTATCAACAAACATTTAATCGTTTTGTTTTATTTCTTAATTATGTTTGTTCAACTATATTTTTTGCTTCTCTAAATGTTCATTCTTTCATTCATTCATTCGCTCATTAACCCACATACTGACACAGGGACGGACTAGACCTGGACGAGTGCGGGGGCCGCATGGTGCTGCGCGTGCTGCTGCAGCTGTGCTCGCAGGGGGCCTCGGCGGCGCTCGTGTCGGGCGCGCTCGCGCTGCTGTTCCGCCACTTCAGCCAGCGGCAGGAGGTGCTGGCCGCTTTCAAGCAAGTAAGAGATCATCTTTAGTGATGTGAAACGTGTCAAGGAAATACCTAACTCATCGTCACTTTTACAATAGTGGTTCTGGCCCATACTGGTATGGAATAAAAGCTACTTCGGGCTTCAGCGAGAGGTTCTAACTGCTGTCAAACATGTAGGTATCCATTTTTTCTCCGTATACCTAAAGAGCTTGCAGCAGTGGCCCCTCTAGACACAAAAGGATGGCTGCTTAAATCTCAAAATAAACTGCTGTTAAGCTTGTATAATGCTGACGACAGCTTTGGTCTAGTGGACTGAGGTCCAGCATACTACAAAACCGGCTGTCACGGGTTCGAATCCTGCTGGGGGCAAATGTTTGTGTGATGAGCACGTGCATTTGTACCTGAGTCATGGGTGTTTATATATGTATTTAAGTACTATCCGTTATTCTAGCCACCATAGCACAAACTGACGCTTAGTTTGGGGCTAGGTAAATGGTGTTTTCGTTTAAACAATTTATTTAATTATAATGGAAACAAAAACAATAATTTAAGGAAACCTGAACAAAGAAGAGTTAGTTATTTGAACGTTAACATAAATTAAAATAAATTTACCATACTCTAAAAACATGTTTCTTAGTTATGCCCTAATGCCTGAACTTGAATTGCGCCAGGGTTATGAATTATTTTGATTAACGGGTTATCATGCTATCTTCAGTATAGAAGATCATAGATGTTCAAAACACACCCAAGTCAAAAATTGACTCGGCAAAGCTTTTTTAGATCAAAGTATCTTAAGTTTCTTGCAGTCACCGGTCTCTTGAACAGAACTTCAGCTCCACGGACCCCTCTCCAAAAATATTTAGGGAAAGACAACAAGCCTGATTTACGTAATATGCATATAGGCGTTATACTGCGATTAAAGTACAGTAACTTAAAGAAAAATTGTACCCAGGTCCAACTCCTCGTGTCAGACGCGGATGTAGAATCGTACAAACAGATCAAAGCAGACCTTGATTTGTTGCGGCAGAGCGTCGAAAAGTCCGAGCTGTGGGTCTTCAACAAGGGACGAGCTGGTATGCTCGATGATCACTCAGGTGAGCCAGCGCAGATATGAGACCGCCTAAATGACTAAATGACGACCACTTTGGTGTAATGGTCTACTATTAACCAACAGGTCGCGGGTTTGATCCCCGCACTGTGCAAACATTTGTGTGCATGAACATGTCTGTTTGTACTGGTCTGGGTGTTATATGTATTTATTTAATTTTATTTGTGATACCACTGTTGATTCTGATATCTGTAACACAAGTGCTTAAGCTACTTACCATGGAGTCAGATCAATGTATGTGATGTTAAAAAAAATTACGTCTTTCTGTGTTAATTCAGTCTTAGAATTGTTCTATGTTAGTAATTAAAATGATGTTCGTATTGTTTTTCCAAAGATTTAATGAGCCCATTTATTTGCGTGTATACTAATATAAGCCTACCTCTATTTCTATATGCAAGTAGTGTTGCGACTGTGTGTCACCCTGTCTTTATATGTTAGTTCTCTGTAGTAAAATGTTTTTTATGTATCTTTTTATATCCATGTTGGTTCACATTCACTGTGTGGAGTGTTTCATAGATTCTCAACTATTAATACCACAGAACAAGGAAACTCCTTACTGCGTAATAATAGTATGCGTAAGTGGGCGTGGCGCGAGTATAACTACGTTCTCGAAGACGCACTTGATGAACGTGTGTGCGTTAGAAATGTGATAGCAAAGTATAGAAATATTGACAGTTTGTGTCGACGGATGTCGCACTGACATATTTG
Source organism: Pyrausta despicata (assembly GCA_963921415.1). Classification (NCBI taxonomy): domain Eukaryota; kingdom Metazoa; phylum Arthropoda; class Insecta; order Lepidoptera; family Crambidae; genus Pyrausta; species Pyrausta despicata. The sequence continues at coordinate 8,935,863 of OY992869.1, forward strand.
TCAAAAAATAAAAAATCTTCGTTAAGGTTCTTAACCTTCTAGCAATAAGTTTAAGTGTGCAATATTGCATTTGTGGTAAAAGCTCTTTTAAAACCGATATGATTACCCATTCAAACCTATTGTAACTTAACTTACCTGTGTGAGTTTGGTTACATTAGTTCTCGGACAAATCAGCGATCATACTCTTTCTATGTTGTTCCTTTTTCTGTGGAAAAATCTAAACTTATTAATACTATCTTATGAAATAAACTTATATCTCATGTGAACGTAAACCAATCTTAGACTTCCTTTAGTGTTGTAGTGTCTCCTTCTGTTCTGTCATTCATTAAACCCTCGTTTACAAACAGAGGAACACTCCTTTGGATGCCGAGTGAGTTTCCATTCTTTATTTAATCTGTAACACTCTTTTGTTCTTAATAAAATGCATGTTCACATTTCTTCCTATTTTTTGTCAAATGGCACACGTTTTTAATACCTTTCACTTTAGCGCAAACTTTCTGGAAAAAAAATTAGAAAAATTAATGTTATAATGCCTTGTGTTATGAAATTGCGCGCCCAAAATTGCTAATCTTGCATTCTCCTCTTTGTTACAATAAACCTCGCCTTAAAACAATTATGTCATTTTGGAAGCTTCGAATTTGGGACATTTCGATAGTCACTCCCAAAGATTTCATTCAAGACCACTTAATAAAAGCATGTGCAAGAACAAAAATGATGTTAATTGCTCCGATATATTTTCATAAGTTTATGTTAAGAATCACAAAGGACGCCTCTGTCGAGAAGTTAATAGGCGAACTATACATTTGTATACTATTGCTATGTATAACCTAGCATATGGGCTAAAAGTCGATATTGAATAAATTAATTTTACAGGTATAACAGGCACGGTCGGCCCGGGCGGTGCGGTGCTGGAGCGAAACGCATCTCTTGACAATGTTCTAGACACGTCTAGGACCACGAAACACGACCATATGAACGAGTATAAGAAAATCAAAGAGGTGACATTATATTTATATCGTTCGAATGTATACAAATGGCTTGATAGTGTTGATTGTTTATTTGATCGTGGCTGATATTGTTATCAACCACTTTGAACCCGATCTTAATAAGTGACAGTCAACAATTGGGGTCAGTCAAATTTGAAAAGCTCTCTTAACACAGGTCACTTAACGGTTTTACTCCTTTTTCCTACTTTTACTGTTTGAGTTATCTTGATCCGATCACAGACAGATCTAACAAAATAATAAATTCTGTATTGTTTATGCCTAAATAAATGTGCCTCTATTGTACCTTAAAACACCTATAACAAAAATGGTAGTCTCGCTAAAACTCGAGAACGGCTGAACCGATTCGACTAATATTAGTCTCCAAATATTCGTGGAAGTCCAGAGAATGTTTAAAAGATAAAGAAGCCACGGGCAGGACAACGTCTGCGGGGTCCGCTAGTTTTATATATAAAGAAGTAATAGGCAGAAATTCACGGGACTAGTACAATAAAGCACAATTTAAATGACGAGTTTTTTGATGGAATCAGGCTTTACTTTGCGGAAATCCATGACTAAAGCTAAAAAAGAGGATTATATTGCTTTGAATTTCTACTAAAAGATCTACTTTCCATGCCGTGGTCGGGGTCACGAACCATCACACCTTAGTTGGAGGCTAGGCAATTGGTGTGTTCCTTTATTTAAAAAAAGAGAAGAATATATCTGTAACACTGTTGATTCTGATATCTGTAACACAAGTGCTTAAGCTACTTACCACAGAGTCAGATCAATGTATGTGATGTTGTTGTATATTGTTTGAAAAAAAAACTACTATAATATTTTTTACCCTTTGCCAGATCCTCCAGCGAATGATAAAGTACTGCACGCAGGGCAACAGCGGCGCCGGCGACACCGGCCGCCCGCGCCGCCACGAGCAGCGCCTGCTCAGGAACATTGGCGTCCACAACATCGTGCTGGACTTGTTGCAGGTGAAGCCTTCTCTTTCTAGGTGCTGGATTCGATGTATGTCCATTGATTACTGCCTATCTCTCCCAGCTCTGCCTTGTTGGTGTAGTGGCAAAGTTTCGTTGTTTCGTTGTTTCGTTGGCAAAGTTAGCGCGTTGGCGGTGTTACACCCCCGTGCCTCGGTGCGCACGTTAAGCCGTTGGTCCTGCGCCTGATCTCTTTCCGGTCATGTCGGATTGCCGTCTCACCGAACTTTGAGGTGATGGAACTGTGAGTGCACCTGTGTACTGCGCTCACACTTGTGCACTATAATATCTCCTGCGCAGTTGACTGATCTCTGTTGATATTGGCCGCCGTGGTCGAAATCGGTGAAGAGTACTATTATTATTATTATTATCTCTTCCATCATCATAGGGGCCCTAAACATATTATTACGTCACGCAAAATTACGACTAATTGAACAAGAAAGGATTTACACGCTACAAAAACAGACTCTTATCTTGCTAGCCTTAATAACAGTATCTAGTTGCAGCGAATCCGTGCTGGCACCCGTGAATTGTCATTGTGATTATATGTTTGTGTATTATGTCTTTCATTGTGTATTATGTCTTTTCCGAGTGTCTCTCGATTCCATTACTTTAACTGCGCACTCTATGTAAACCGTGGCCTAGTCACAACGTCATCTCGATATACTTACCCGTAATATCAACTAAATAAAGCGAGGTTCGGAAGGCGGAACAAAGGTATGGGATAAAACCAATCACTACAATATGAAGTGCGTGTTCGTGTGAAGTGTGAATTTCAATTTGCGTGTACAAAATGATATTTGTGTTCCACTTCCCCATACTTTACGACACACTAGGACTTCTCCACTTAAAAAAAAACATTTATTATTCCTACCCTGGTTTAAAGATGACAAGACTGTCTATTAACAAATAAATTTTTTTTCAGGTACCTCACGACGAAGACGACGCAGCGATGGATGAACTACTAGCCTTGGCGCACGAATTCTTACAGCACTTCTGCCACGGCAACCAGCAAAACCAAGCCATATTGCACAAGCATTTAGACCTGTTTTTGAATGCTGGGGTAAGTGTGTTTAAAAAATGTGTTTTGTAGCTCTGATTTGTTTGTTATTGTTGCATGAAAGAAATCACGATTAAATCAGAATTTAGAAGCCCTAACAATAGACGAAGAAATTGATAAAAGAGGACGCAAGTACGTGGATCGGCTGAGACAGCATACAAACCTTGCTACTAAACTCCACAACCCGCAGGCTAAAGCAAAAGCAGATCTCCCGACGTATTAAAAATAAATGTTTAAATCCCCGTAATTCATCGCAAAATTCTATCTTTACTTTTCTCTCTTCCCCAGATCAGAGAAGCGCAAACAGTCTGCGCGATATTCAAAGACAATCCAACACTCTGCGCTCATGAAAACAACGAGAAAGTGGTCGGCCATTTTGTGCACTGCATCGAGACGCGCGGGCGAAGGCCGGCCTACCTGCGCTTCTTGCAGACCATAGTGCACGCGGGCGCGCAGTACATCCGGCCCAGCCAGGGCTTGGTTATGCAGGAGGTAAGGCATTATTAGGCTTTATACCACATTAAAGATTGAAAGTGGTCGGCCATTTTGTGCACTGTGTGGCGACCTCTACCATTCGCCATCACAAATGCATACCTAACGGTAAGCACAACAGCGAGAGCTGATACGGCTCCATAAGGCTAGTTGGCGTTGTTAGCCTAGTACCGGCCAAATGGTACCGGCCTAGTACCGCACATGAGCCGCGGTATATAAGATTTCGTTCCAGAATAATATAGATAGACAAATCAAGATGATGTCTATCGGACCTCGGTCCCCGACCATAACACCCGGTCGGTAGGAAGCGCTTCCCTTTAGCTTCCTAACTCGAAATCAGTTGCGCCAAAACTGCATCGAGACCCGCGGGCGAAGGCCGGCCTACCTGAGCTTGCTGCAGACCTTAGTGCACGCGGGCGCGCAGTACATCCGGCCTAGCCAAGGCCTGGTTATGCAGGAGGTAAGGCATGAAAGACTATATGTCACATTATACACATTAAAGGTTGAAAGTAGTCGGCCATTTTGTGCACTGTATCGAGACGCGATGGCGAAGGCCGGCCTACCTGTGCTTCTTGCTGTAGTGTGCTATATACCAGGGTCGGCCAACTTGATTAGACATAAGATCTACTGTTTACTAACGAAACCCTGTGCGATGTACCATTTACATACTTCTTGAAATCTTCAATGAAACAGCATAGTGTTTAGTACTTCCAGTACCTAGTCTCTGTCGTCAACTGTCATCTGACTGAATTAGACGTGACCACGTGAAGGATTGACACACGCTCCTTCCCCGCATCCGATACGCTTTCCACTTATCGCGCCGCTTCCCGCGTGCCGAAAACAAAAGCCTATACTGAGTAGAATAGCGGATAGATACTATGAAGGAACAGCAATTGAAAAAAGATACAAAATGATGGTGTTGTAGTTGGTAATTACGTTGCGCAGTCTGGTCTATTTATCGACCTGTTGGCCACCCCTGTTATATACCATAATAAAGCTTGAAAGTGGTCGGCCATAATGTGCACTGCATCGAGACGCACGGGCGAAGGCCGGCCTACCTGCGCTTGCTGCAGACCATAGTGCACGCGGGCGCGCAGTACATCCGGCCTAGCCAAGGCCTGGTTATGCAGGAGGTAAAGCATTGGTAGGCTTTATACCGCATTAAAGCTTGAAAGTTGTTGGATATTTTAGTCAAGGCCTGGTTATGCAAGAGGTAATCATAAATTACACGGGTTCCGCAAACTTTTTTTGACTTGTTTTCATTGATTGAAGATTTTCTTGCGGCCAAACCGAGAGTTGTGTATGATTCTAGCTAGTGGGATTAGTCTTGTATACCAAATAATGAGTACATTTAATTTCACCATTAGTGTACGTTCACAAGTAAGCTCTAAGCCGACCCATTTGGCTCGTAGGACCAAACAAATAAGATGAGAACTTTCAATGTCAGTGCACTAATAATTGATGATTAAACGAACTTACCTGTAAGTGAAGTTCGATCACAATTATACGAAGTGCTTCGTCCTCGAGATTAGTATTCCTACCTAATTATATGAAAACCTAACAATATAAATAACACTATGTAGTAACGCGTAAGTGTTTCCACTTCCTTGCACTTAGTTTAAATATTTTTTAATCATTTCCGGTTGAATAAAATTAGTTCAGACGGAAATGTTAAAATTACTTAGCTTCCGGTAGAAAATTAAAATATTTTCATAAGGAAAGGGAAGTACGTCATCTCCCCACCAACAATCCCACCTCGTTGGATTCTCACAGTCGTGTCCTCATTTAGTTGAGGAAGAAAAATAAGTAATATTTGCCTAACATCTGGGAATTGCCGTTGGCAATTTATTGGGTGGGTGGGAATGCATACTAATCTCTTCGGACGAAGCACTTCGTATAATTGTGATCGAACTTCACTTACAGGTAAGTTCGTTTAATCATCAATTATACTCGTGCTTCGTCCTCGAGATTAGTATTCCTACCTAATTATATGAAAACCTAACAATATAAATAACACTATGTAGATGTTGAGAGAATTGTTAGGGAAATATTACTTCTATAGAGGATGAAAACATTCTTAAAAATCAACAGATTTTTATTAATGTACCATACAATCAAATGTACCAAATATGATCATATACAATAATAATATACACATAAATTAACTTTTAAATTTTATCTTTTCAATGAACTTATAGTTCGCGCGAACACAGTAAAATCATCATTACTCATAACAGGTCTGTTATAGAACTGAGCAAAGACAGTGGAATTGCCGCTGCAACCGGCCGTTTTCCTTATAAGGTCAACATTAACTCCGTTTTTATGCGCTATTGATGTTGCTGCGTGTCGAGTACTGTGTGCGGAAAATATGGAGACGTCAATTCCACTATCTTGCATTGTGGACTTAATCCACCTGCTTAAAGTTTGGGAACTCACAGGCATGTGAGGACTTCTAAAACTAATAAACAAATTATTAGAGTTTCTTAAATCATTTGTTTTGTTAATGTAAGATATTATTGTGTGTGCGGGACATATAGATATTCTATTTTTAAAATAAGGTAAGTGTAATGTTGGTTGATTAGCACCGGGCTTAGAAGTTTTAATTAAATCCGGAATTTTAATAATAATTTGGTTTTGAAGTTTTACTAGATTTTCAATTTTAATTTTTGATAGAGTTTGGACTCTGTGACCAGTTACAAGAGCCAGCAAAGTTACACATTTTTTCGAAAGTTTGTCTAATGTAATTTCCTCGTTCGGATATAATGAAGATAAATAATCTAAAACAGTATTAGCATCCCACGTTATGTTATATCGTGGTAATGGTGGCCGAAGTTTATATACACCCTTACAAAATCTTGATATTAAGTCATCTTCTAAAGATCCAACTAAAAGTGATATCGCGGATCTATGACAGTTTATTGTTTGATATTGATTTCCATTGTTAAAAATATTAGAAAGGAACTGAATAACATTTGGAATAGATGGTGCATATAAATCAATATTCTTTTCATTACAGAACGTAAACCATTTTTTATAGCATGAATCATATTGCTTTAATGTATTATCAGATAGGGATGCAAGCATTACATCTATGGCTGCTAATGGGACGCCTCTCCGTAGGAACCCTGCGCGGATAAGAGCGCGGCTTCCAGGAAAAGGTGGTGATGTATGTTCCCGCTGGAATGAGGAATAATTATATCTGATGAGCTTAGTGACACGATATCGGAGATGATGAGGCTTTTAAATAACGGGTACCATGGTTGTGTCGGCCAGGCCGGTACGACCACGATACCTTGAGCTTTATCAGTGACAATTTTTCTTAAAGTTTTAAGTATGATTGCCACAGGTGGAAATGCATAGAAAAAAATATTTGACCAAGAGAACGTGAAAGCATCCGTTGCATAAGCGTCGGGATCGCGGGACCATGAAGCATATATGTTGCATTTTTTGTTTAATCTGTTTGCAAATAAATCTATATTAGGAATTCCAAGTGTTTCTTTTAACTTTCTAAACCCATCGGATGATAATTCCCATTCAACATCGGGATGTGAGCGTCTCGACTCTCGGTCAGCGATTACATTATCCGTGGATTTTATATAAGCCGCTGTCACATGTATACGGCGAGCTTCACACCACTGCCAAATACTTTTCGTTATATTGTTTAGATGGGGGTACTGTACGCCACCCATTCGGTTAATGTAGCTCAAGGCTGTGGTGTTATCGACTCGTAAAAGTATTTGACAGTTATCAATATGTTTTGTAAATACCTTCAGCGCAAAAAACGCAGGTAACAACTCTAAGTAATTAATGTGATAGATTTTTTCCGATTCTGACCTCTGTCCGCTCGCTGTTTGGCCGTTACAAGCTGCTCCTCACCCCGTTGTTGAAGCGTCAGAGTATATTTCCATAGCATAAACATCATCCTTTATTCTATGAACCGAATCTTCTATTACATTTAACCACCAATTAAGATCGGAATGTAAAAAATCTGGAATGTTCATAAGTTTGTCGTAGTCATCATGTTTTTTCAAGTTAAGGTACTTGCAACGTTCTAACTGTTTGGTATATAACCACCCATATTCGATCGCTGGGCAAGCAGAAACTAATAATCCTACTAGCTGAGCAAATTTACGAATTGTACAATTTGTTAATGATTTAATTTGTAATATTTCTTTTTTAATTCGTGATCGTTTATCGTGTGGTAAAGATATACACCAGTTTTGTGAATCTATTATGTATCCAAGATACTTGCAGCGTATGGCAGGGATAACTATACTTTTTTCTTTATTGATTATAAAGCCTAGGGATTCCAATAATTTTTGGGTTAAGTGTATGCTTTCTAAACATTTTGAATACTCAGTTTCAGTCAAAAATAAATCATCGAGATATATTGATGATAGAAAGCCGCAAGATCTAAGTAATTTCACTATTGGTTTCATCAACTTGGTGAAAATATATGGAGCGGTACATATACCAAACGGTAGGACGTTAAACTCATACATTTGTTTACGTGTGTTACATTTATCCATCAGAACAAAACGGAGATATTTACGCGAGTCAGGGTGAATTTTTATTAAAAAGTAGGCGTCCTTTAAATCGATAGTAGCCATATAAGTGTTTTTTGTGACTAATTTTAAAACTGTACGCAGGTCCTCTAATTTAAAGTGTTTAACATCGATGAATTTGTTTAAATTTTTAAGATTTAAAATAAATCGCATTTTTCCGTTAGGTTTAGGAATCAGAAATACGCGCGAAACGAATTGGTCTGGGCAGGGTTCACACGGAGAGATAGCTCCAATAGATAACAAGTTATCAATAGACTCTGCAAAATGTGAACGGTCTGAATCTGAAGATATTAACGTGATAGGTGGGTCGGACTGACAAACCGGCTTATCAAAGTGTATTCGGTATCCAGCTATCCACGAAAGGATCGCTCGATCCTTTGTGATGAGTGACCATTGTTTATAAAAATGATGCAGTCTGCCGGCATAACGTACCTCGTCTGCGTTTAGCGCCTCCTCGTCGGTCTGGGCCGATACGACGACGCGGTCGAGTAGTGCCCGCGCGCTGGGGGCGGCGGCGGCGGTGGCGGCGGCGGGTAGCTCGTCGTCGCTCGCGCCGAGGGCGGCGGCTGGGCGCGCGCAGGGCCCGGCGCCGCCCGACGATTCCCGAAGCCCGACTTGCGGTTTAAATTCTTGCCTTGTTTGGGTTTCTTGCCGGAATCGGCTTTCAAATCGGAGCTCGATTTGGAGACGGCTTTAGCGGCTTTGAGGGTTTCCGTGAGGTTTTGTCCGAATAGATATTCGTCTATCTTGGTGTTGCCCAACTGTTCTCGCAGGTCTTTCTTCAGGGAAGAAAGGGCGTGGTTTCGCCTAGAGCTAGACTGTAAGTATTGGACGTCGCAAAGAATTCTGCCGACGTCCATGAGGCTCTTAAGTAATTCATTGTCTCTTGTCGTATTATTAATTTGTGTCGTTATGATTTGGCCGATGCATGAAATGGCAGCGGCGATTTCTTTTTGGTTTATTTCAATGGATTTATCGCGTTTTTGGACGTACTCTGGAGTCGCAGCTTTGATTTCTGGGTTTAATTGAGGGGCAGATAGCCCTTTACAATTCATTGGAACGAGATATTTCTGCAAAAGTTCTTTGCGGATATCTTTATCAAGGATCAGGATCAGGATCCAAACCTGCTTCTATCGCTGTTGAAGCTTGCTCGGTGGTGCCTTGTGGCGTCTCGATGCTCACTAAATCCGGCAGCATCTCCAAGGCGGCACTGGTCGACGTTCCAGCGACAGGTTCCGCGAGTGGCGCGGCATGCCTCGATGCGGTTGAAGCAGTGGCTGGACCTGGTCCTGCTGCCGCTGCATTTTCATGGTCTTCGTGCCGATCTGCATGAAGGACAAAATGTTTATAAACATTTGGATTGTATTAACAACATGGTTGTTTGAATCGGCACCATGGGTGCAGTTTAGCTGACTGTCAGCGTCGTGTAACATGGTTACAAATAAGGAACGACACCATGGGTGTCGGTAATTCCTTCAATCAAGTCGCTGATGCACCATGGGTGCACGGAATACTGCGAAAATATCCGCGTGTATGCCTTGAGGTTGAATTCACCTCACTTCAGTTAATATTAACTGGATTAACACCATAGGTGTTAAAACCACTGGGCTTATTATAACAAAAACTAACCTTGGTCTGATAACGCCAATAATGTTGGTGGAGCCGGTGAAGTGTCTCTTGAGCTTCGAGACGAGCTGCTCTTTGAACTTGACGATGAGCTGGATGATTCCGTCGATGATCTTCTTTTTCTTGAGCGTTTCATCTTCCTTTCCAATTTTTTCAATTTATTTGCCAAATATTCAATGGCATTTTCGTTTTTCCTTTTCGGCATCTTGATGTGCGAAGTGGTTGAGCACTAAATTGCGAATGGGGACACGACTGTGAGAATCCAACGAGGTGGGATTGTTGGTGGGGAGATGACGTACTTCCCTTTCCTTATGAAAATATTTTAATTTTCTACCGGAAGCTAAGTAATTTTAACATTTCCGTCTGAACTAATTTTATTCAACCGGAAATGATTAAAAAATATTTAAACTAAGTGCAAGGAAGTGGAAACACTTACGCGTTACTACATAGTGTTATTTATATTGTTAGGTTTTCATATAATTAGGTAGGAATACTAATCTCGAGGACGAAGCACGAGTATAATTAAAGATAAATGACAATGCAGGTGCAATGCCAATGTGAGTACCGAGGATCGGGTGCACTAAAAATAAAATGCAAGTTTACCAAAAGCCGTTTAATTCAATACTTAATTATATAAAGGTGCATTCTGTGACACGGCAGTAACCAAAATGTAGGTCAGTGATGCGCCTAGTAACTAATAATATTGCAACTTACAATTTACTTTGTACATAGGTTATCTACAAAGTAACCATCGAGCTACTCAAAGCCTAAAGCCGTATTTCTTCTGCAGATGGTGAATGCCGGTGAAGACGTGCTGATATTCTACAACGACAAAGTGTCGTTCAACAACTTCATACAGATGATGAAGCAATACAAACTGACCAATGAAATGCCGGAGGCTTTGACGTGAGTGCTATTTTATACTGGATAAAATTGTTTTTTTAATATCAGAAGCTAAGCCTACCAAACAAGAAACGGATGGACTAAATAAGACAGATAGCAGTAAGATATGAGTGATAGCAGTAAGGTATATTTTACATTAACAATGCAAATTTATTTACAATGTGAAATTAAAACCACTTAAAGAAAACTGGACTGCTAAAGACGGGACTTGAAACCGCACCTCTCGCAAGCCGGGCGATTGCTCTCCCAATTGAGCTACCGTGATACTTACTCATCAGTCCAAATTTTGCTTTTTAGGCTGCAGGCAGCCATGATTCATCGCTGTTGCGGTTAGATATCTACAACATCTGAATGCAACACCTTTTCAGCTGTTTAACAATCGGTTAAGATTTATTATGGGATGAGAGGATATTATGGAAGGTGAAAACATAGTCGTCACCAGATCAACTGGGAAAAGGGGCAGCATAGGATGATGATACGAAAAGTTACATTTAAAATAACACATACACACTCAAATATACACAACTTGATGTTGCTGAATCTAAATTAAAACTAAAATAAACATAAAAACAAAAATCCAATAAGCCTTCAAGATTTATAATTGATTGTTGAGATGATTTTCTAAACGACTACATAGACGAACCCACAGCCGTTGTCCTGCCCGTTGCTTATAGAAAAAACACTTATCAAGATTCCTTTTTTATTCCAAGGAAGCATTTAATAGGAATAAAAAGCTTACCCAAGTCAGCTGATACCCTGTCTGTATACCAATTTTCATCAAAATCCGTTCAGTAGTTTCAGAGTGATTGACGGTCAAACATCCAAACAAATAAACTTTCTCATTTACAATATTAGTGTGATAGTGTGATTTTACACCTTTCTAATTTCAAATTTCGTTTTTTCCTCTTCAAGGTACCACATCCAGCTTGTCAAACTCCTGACCTGCTGCACCATGGGCAAGAACGTGTACACGGAGATCAAGTGTCACAGCCTGCTGCCTTTAGACGATATTGTGGCCATGATCAAGCACCCGCAGTGCATACCAGAAGTAAGTTCATCTTATTGATTAATCAAAGTTAAAAGAATAAGTATGTAGTAATAATGTTGTTATAAATAAAGATATTTGTATTAAGTCTAAGTGAGAATGAAATTTAACAAAATTGAGAGATTTACCAAGTGATTTGTTATTTTTTAAATAATTATTATTTATTTGTCTTCTAATAACAACATACAATTAATAAAAATTAGATAACATTTACCACAAACAAATAATTCATTATTAAGACTAATCAAAAACAAAAAATCTATAGTTATTAATGGTATTCAAAATAATAATATCTTAGCATTTTAGCAACGTGAATGCTTATCACGAAAAATCATAAACCTGATTGTTGTTCGACTGTATGATTTAAAACTTGCTAGATACACACACAGGTTGTTCAATTTTATTAAAGTCAGTTTAAAAAAAAACATATAAAACAGTGAGCTAGTGTGCAGAATTAGGGCCTTACTCTTTTGCGGGACATTTCATCAGAGACACGAGTCGTGTGACTTTTGGCCACTAACGGGTATGCTTGCTCATGAAGGATTTTAGGCCATTGTTCTATTAATATTTGTCTGTTTCTCAGGTGAAAGAAGCTTACGTCGGCTTTCTGCACCACTGCTACATAGACACCGAAGTGGAAATGAAGGAGATATACTCCAGCAACTACATGTGGGACCTGTTCGACCAGTCCTTTCTGCAGGACATGCAGGCGATACTGCACCCCGACAGCGACGCGCCAGGTGAGCCCTACCAGTAGGATAAAAAAATTCTAAAATTTTTGTAACTAAATATCAACGCCTATGCCTTCTATCGGCCTTACACAAGGGTATGAGAATTTCAAAGAAACTGTGCTCCAAATAAAGCGCTGTGTTTTCGGTTTATGACAGCACGGAAAGAATAGTAATATCATGACGTTTTAAATGTGTCTTTGTGCTAAACTTGAGATAACGTATTTTTTGCACTAGATATAGGCCAAAGTGCCATGGCCACGTAACTTTGCCCTTGACAGTCGAACAATGTATGTGTGCTTACCATAATAGTACATAATAAAGTCTTACTTCACATCCTATTGGCAGGTCCATCGACATCGCACTCGCCGAGCAAATCCTCCAGCGAGAGCAAGAAAGCGTGGGTGAACTACGTGACGGACGTGCTCATGCACACCATATGCACGTTCTTCAACTCGCCATTCAGCGACCAGAGCACCACTGTGCAGGTTTGTGTCATAGTTTATTCTTTCTATATATAAAAATTAATTGTTGTTCGTTAGTATCGCTAAAACTCGAGAACGGTCGAGAACGGCTGGAACGTATTTAATAATTTTAGTCTTTAAATATTCGTGGAAGTCCAGGGAAGGTTTAAACGATGAGAAAATATGGACAAAATTGCGAACAGCTGGTAGGACAGCGTCTGCCAGGTCCACTAGTACTCAATATAGTTATCTACCAGTCCTACTCTATAACTATTTATCTGTCTTTTGAAAAATCAGCCCATAGTCTGTTGTCAACAATGTTATCTGTTTATGCCGTGGCAGCCTGTAAGTAAGGCAACACTCCCAAAGTGACCCCTAATGATCAGTGTATATCAATGTGTGGTGTATGCTTTGTTGGTTGTCCTTATTAAATAAATAAATAAATCTACTTACTACAAATAAACAGAATGCTGTACCGAAACGTGCATTGTAACAAAAAAAGGGCATTTGTTGCACTCACCTAATTGTCTGTGTTTTGTCTCGATGCGTTGGTAAGGCCTAGAAGATGAGCTAAGCCTGTTAAAATGTAATTTTAACTTTCATAAATGGCAAAGTATGTATCTTAACCTAAATAAACGATATTGAATATTGAATCTTATATAAGTGTACACATATAGGATAGGAATTCTGTTACATTGCCTGAGATGCTTGTGGCGCAATGGTCGCAACGCTTTCGTAGTGATACCAAAAGTTAAGCAACCTAAGGCGCGGTCATGATTGGATTGGTGACCATTCTGACCATATAAGTGACGTTTATTTACAAGCATCTCCGTGCCTCGGAAGGCACGTTAAGCTAATATCGATAGATATTAATCGTAAAGCCTGGTCGGAGGCCTTAGAGTGACATGATAACATCTGACAGTAAGGACGATCACTAACCTTACAAACATCAATGTAAGACACGTATCTAATATAAACGTTTGTTCCCCAAATGCTTTCTCATCTTGGTTCTGCGTAATCGATAATCGGATAATGTAAGTATAATATATTTATAGTATCTAATCGTTATTTATTTAACAACCGTACAAGTTTTGTGCCGTGTCTTATTTACGGGCTCACGTCGATAAAGACGATTTTTGTTTATTTTATTTGACCTTTAGTTATTTTTCGGTATTATTATGTAATATATGCATTTTGGTGTTATGGTCAAGAAGTTGACTGTTAACCAAGAAATCTCGGGTTCGATCCCCGCACTTTAAACACGTTCATGTTTGACGGGTCTGGGGATTATAAGTATTTATTTAAGTTTATTTGTAATACCACTGTTGATTCTGATATCTGTAACACAAGTGCTTAAGCTACTTACCACGTAGTCAGATCAATGTATGTGATGTTGTTGTATATTTCTATTTATTATAATAAATAACCACAATATTTCTTCCCACAGACCCGGCAGTCGATCTTCGTGAAGCTGCTGCAGACCACGTTCAGCATCTACCAGTGCCCGTGGCTGTCTCCGCCTCAGAAGCTGAGCGTCGAGAAATGTATACGGACGCTGAGCGATGTCGGTGAGTAGAAACTTATTGCGGATATTTCATTTCCTTAGTTAGTAGACAGGGAGAGAGCCCTAGGTGCATTTCGCTAGTCAACATTTAACGATAATAATAATAAATATACAACAACATCACATACATTAATCTGACTCCGTGGTAAGAAGCTTAAGCTAGCAGAAATCAGAATCAACAGTGGTATTACAAATAAACTTAATAAATACATATAACACCCAGACCAGTACCAACAGACATTTTCATACACACAAATGTTTGTACAGTGCGGGGATCGAGCCCGCGACCTCTTGGTTAATAGTCAACTTCTTGACCATTACACCGAAGTGTTCGTCACACACAAAAGATAAAAGCAAAAGCTATGTTTTTTATGATCGTATTAGTAACACTTGTAATAACGTGTTAGCAACAGCGTGTATTTGTCGCAAAAAAGAGTCACGTGTTGGCAGGCCCAGGTAAGATGAAGAGCTGAATAGGATGTGGAAAACAGCTTTTTGTAAATATTGATTTTACTAGATGCAAAAATAGCAAAAAAGAATCACGTGTTGCTAGACACAGGTAAGATAAAGAGTTGAATAGGATGTGAAAGGCAAATAGCTTTTTGTAAATATTGATTTTACTAGATGCAGGGATAGCGACTAAACTTTTTATGCAAAGGTATTCGTGCATTAACCTACTCTTTAATCATTTACTGGTCACAATCGCTCTGCATTCAGTTTAATCGGGTATGTAGCGACCTCTGCCATTCGCCATCACAAGCGCACGCCTAACGGTGGCAAGTACGATAGCGAGCGCTGATACGGCTCCATAGGCTAAATGGCGCTAGCCTAGTACCAGCCTAGTACCTTACATGAACCGCGGCATATAAGATTTAGATTCTGAATAATATAGATAGACAAATCCAGATGATGTCTATCGGACCTTGGTCCCCGACCATAACACCCGGTCGGTAGGAAGCGCTTCCCTTTAGCTTCCTAACTCTAAATCATTTGCGCCAAAGGTGTTTATATGTCGTGATATGTGTTCTACCCTGCCTATTTCCAACTGAACTTCCTCTACTTGTAATTTTTTTTTATCCTACATCATCCCACTGCTGGGCAAATGCCAAGAGGTCTCCCCCAAACCTCCACCGATCGCTGTCTAGGGCCAGAATTTTCCAATCCGTTACATATTTTGCCAAATCGTCGCACCATCTCTTTCTAGGCCTTCCCCTTCGGCGAAAGCCGTCCGAAGGTACCCACTGTGTAACGATTCGGGCCCACCTGTCGGGATGCATCCTACACACGTGGCCGGCCCACCCCCACTTCAACTTGGCGGTCTTCTCGCTACTTGTAACTAAGCGGTTTTTTTCCACCAGCTAAAACCCGCAGCATAGCGATCCCGCTGGACCTGGAAGCGAAGATCCAGACGGTGTTCGAGAAGGCGGCGGCGCTGTCGCGGCAGACCAGCAAGTGGTTGCTGGCTTCCAAAACATCCAAGCTGGAGAAGATGGCTTCACAGGTAAACACATGCAAAGAGTTGAACATAAGTGTTTGCTGAGCACCGATGTCTTAACCAGGTCAGTTCTATGACGAAGACACATTTCTCACTCATTTTCTGGCCCCCCGAGTTACCTGACATGCTATGTTTCTTATTTTGCCAAGTATAACCCTTTACTTTATTATATTTCTCTTTACGTTACAGGCAGTAGCGTATGATAACTTTTTATTTGTCAGTGGTAAAGCCCTTAAATCTTTTTCTGTAAGTTAATAAAAAATAAAAATAAAACTAGAGTAACAGCGGTAGTTTTTTTCTCTCATACTCAACAAGTTCTTTTAAATATATTAAACACTTTTTTATTAGCCTGGCGACATGAATATAACAAAGTAATTGAGAATAGACTTAATAAATCATTTCCTCTACCTGCTAGTATGTTTCGGTTACTATATGTAGTTCATACCGTCGTCCACAGACAAACCTCCAAAACGACAGATCAGTAATGGAAGGGCTACAGGAGATCGTGGCGCTCCTGGAGGAACAACTACGGCCGCTGCTGCAAGCGGAACTGTCACTATTGGTGGACATACTCTACAAACCACATCTACTGTTCACCAGCCCTGGTGAAGTCAGCCAGGCAGACACCAGCGGCATCTTCATCTCCAGGTGATCACCATCGTCATTAAAAATCATTTTTACTGCTGGATATACTCTACGAGCTCCATCTACTGCTCACCAGCCCTGGTGAAGTCAGCCAGGCAGAAACCAGCAGCGTCTTTATCGCCATGTGATCACCGTCATCATTAAAAAGATTGTAATACTAGTGGATATACTTAGCCGCATCAACTGGTCACCAGCCTTGGTGAAGTCAGCCAGGCAGACACCAGCGGCATCTATATCTCCAGGTGATCACCGTCATCATTAAAAAGACTGCACTACTGGTGGATATACTTAGCCGCATCGACTGGTCACCATCATCACTATAAAAACTGTACTTCTGGTGGACATACTCTACAAGCCGCATCTAGTTCACCAGGCTTGGTAAAAAAGTCGATGATGTTCACATACAAATCGCAACCATTAGTGTGTGAAACTCTCTGCATTCGTATTGTAAAAATGATTCCATTCCTTCTTTTAGGTTGATACGGCATACGGAGAAGCTTCTTGAAGAGAAAGAAGAGAAGTTATGTGTTAAGGTGTTGCGCACACTACGCGAGATGATGGCCGTTGACCCCGAATATGGGGAAAAGGTATTGTGTTCAACCTGTTGCCATAATGCACATTTGCTTTTCGTAAAAATTATATTATTATAATTTTTATTTTATTCAGTACAGTCGTAAGACAAATTTTGATGACAAGGGAAATATTTTTGTTTTAAGATTTACCTTGCCCAAAAAGCCAGAATAAACATGAACTCAGACTATGACATAACAATTGACACATGTGACAGAAACACGAACTTATTATATACCTGTCGTGATTCAAGTGGACAACCGCTAGCTTTTTGTTCGATTTGTGTACCATTCCACGAATTAAATAGAACTTATTCAAGAATCTCGTTTGGAAGATTGATAAAATCGTCAAAATATTTTTTTTTTTTTGTGATTCGTCACTCCGAAAAATTGTAACACAGCAAAAAACATACTCAGTAACGTTTTGGGTGTACTTAAGAATCTAGGCAGCGCGTTCGCACGGTAGTGTTAGTGCGAGTGACAGGGATATCTACATTCGAAACTACGAAAACCGGCTTAGAGAAGAGAGCAGTCTTACACATTAGTGAAATTGACACTGACCATCTCTCCGCAGGGCAACCAACTCCGCAACAAGCTCCTCTCCCAATACTTCGTGAACCGCAAGTCGGAGCCCAAGATCCTGCCTCCGCAGCCGTCGGTCGCCGTCACACACGGCCCGGGCGGTGAGTTATACACTAATATATAACGGAGATATCTTTTACTTGGAGGAATAACATTTTAAATTATACTACTGGAATTTAAGTTCAGACTACAGCACATTTGGATACCAATTTTTGTAGCAAAATAGGTCTTAAGCCGCAATGTTTCACTTGATGTGCTGTCGTGTGAACATTTTGGTAAATATCTATAAAGTCTTTTAAAATTCCTTAATTATCATTTTCTATTTAGTATTCGACTAATAATAATAACAAATAAGAGATTGGTAAAGTAATAAATAGCTATCGCTGGATTCACAGATTTTGACTGAGAACATAATGATCGACCACATCCCAGAGTGTCTATTTTTGCAAAAAAAAAGCAGGATTAATGGTTTCAATCAAAGATCCATTCATGAATTCAGTCATCCAAGATGTACCTAAAAAGTTTGAGGAATAGCTCAAACTTTTCAAAAATGTTATATACTTTAAGAACAGAACAACATAGGTAGTGGTTCAACTAAAAGTCGTTTAAAACCGCATGGTGTGTTAGTCCAGTATCTACTAAAATTGTGACGCACAAAAAAAATATAGTTTTAGATGTGTTCGTCTGTGCACTGGGTCAATATTAAATACTACAGGATTTGAGATCTTTCTACAGTAACTTTTGAAGTTTACACAACTGGTGTTTTCCAATATATTATTATTCAAAAAATGGGACAAGCTAGGCTTGTTATCGATTAAAAGAGTCGTATTTTTTTACACTAAATACGCAATATTTACGTGTTGTTTAATGACCATTAAGTCTTATGTAATAATTAGAGTTGTGTGAACTTTTTAGACGAGTCATTACATCACTCTTAACAATAGTTTCAGCCTAGGCAGGCCCTACAAACTTTTTAAGAAGCGTGCTTTTGTGAATTACATTACTAATACGACATCATAAACTATATGTATTTTTTAATTTATTCCTATTAAAGCAAGTCAATGTAACATGTTATTGAAATAGTCTACGAATATTCGCAACCGAATATTTATAGCGAATATTTTTAGGAATATTCGTACCGAATATTCTTAATTTTTAACCACATATATCTTCGACTAAAACTGATCCACTATATCAAAGGAACTTATATATATATACATTATTTTTATATTTATAGACAAATACTCAATCATGTACAAAGATAACTGTCTGTTATTCCAAAAGCATCCTTCGAATCACATTCTAGATTAGACTTAGAAATGTTTTTCTTTATTTCACTACGCGCATGCGACGCAGAAATCCATCTTTACCAGCCGAAGACAGGTGGGTCCATATACATGCCACTTTACCGTTTTTGCACTTGTTTTTAACCTGTGTTGTGTGTGTAGACTAGATGTATTAGTTGATATCTATGTATTAGTAAAACAGCCCCCTGCACCAATTTAAAACCCGGATTTCCAGTTTTCTTGTGTTATCGACACGGAATTTGGCTGTCTGACTTGATGAAACTCGTTTTAATATTATGCATATCCCTTAAATTGTTTTGCTGTGTTCTCTGTGAAACAAAAACTTTAACTTTTTGCTCGCCGGCAGCTTATTTCCCAAAACATGCTCGCAAATGTCTGGTGTTATTCTTGTGTATTGATTTCTCAAGGTTTCTTTTGATGGATGTTGCCTTTAAACTGTTTGTTCCATTACATGTATCCTGAAAGATTAACTGCCTGATATAATGTTGAATAATTAATTACAATTTGTTCCCTTGCAACGCTCAGCTTTTAGCTATCCATGCATTGATATAAACACACTTAATTTGGCTGCATCAATGTTAAATCCGTGTTCGCTGATTAAATTAATAGTTAGTAGGTTATACTAATGTTCATTTATATATAACATCAATATCCTTTTTATGCAATTTTCACGTGAAGTTAACCTTTTTAAAAATTAGTTTTACATCAATATCCTTTTATGAAATTTTCACGTTAACTCAAACTTTTTAAAAATCCCTTTCTAAGATACTCTTCATGAATATCTTGCTGATAGAGATTAATTGTCTCTATGGTCTCTCTTATTGTCGCTGTATTTCTTTTCATTGGAGCCCTATCTTAAAACCCGGCTTAACCCAAAAGCCGCTAGATTCAAAAGGGCTATTCAAAAGCAAAATCCGTCATAACGATAACGCGTAAAGACGTAAAAAATTGCTGTTATTTTTTATTACAATTGCCCTTATTACATGCTTTAGTTTCAATCTTGACTTGCTGTTATGATTAAAACTATAAGTATGTATGCGAGTGTCATTTTACAAAAAAAAAACGCATATCATTTTGCCGGATTTTGTTTTTCAGAATAAAGCCTCTGTGGTTACCATTGCTATAGCATTCAGATGCATTAAATTCTTAAAACTAACTTCAATGTACAAAAACCCTTACTAAAACATGCGTCCGATACAGCCAAAGTCCTGATGCGCACCGGGCAGACCTTGGCACAGGTGCAGGCGCACCTGGACCGCGAAGGCGCTTCCGACCTGGTGGTGGACCTGGTCATCAGGAGCACCAACCGCCCCGCCATCTTCCTTGAAGCCATCCAGCTTGGTAAGAATTTGGTGAAAAAGTAATTAGTGTCAATGTGATCGTGAGTATTCAATAGTTACTTGACTAAAAAATCAATGGGGTAATTTAGAAAAAAAAAATTATTTTAGGTTTTTCTATACAAACTCAGTTTCGCTATAGGCTATTAACACATTATTTACAACAAAAAAATATTATTATTTAGGTTAATACACGATATTCAGTCTTAAAAAGTTTTTACTATAATAGATTATTCATCACAAAGGTATTAATGCGGTATTTGGCTTGAACTCCGCATCGCGGCGGCACGTTCCTAAGCCCAAGCGTAGTGTAAGCAAAATATTTGCATGAAACATTGATTATCATGAAAACCACATTGATTTTATCTTTGTCGCGATACTACAAAATGTTGGTGGGTGGGAACGAAACTGACATGGTCCTTTGAATTAATAATTTTACAATAATTACAAAGGTTTTTGATTAAAGACCAACCATTTCTGCAAGTTCTCAAATGGTGTAAAGCACTTGTATTGTGAAGTAAGCAACGAACCACAAACACCCAAGTCCATGACAGCCATAAAAAGTTCTCTACTTAGCTCCCGTCCAGCTTTGAGCTCCTAGGATTAATCATGGCTCAGTGATTTGAAATTTTTTCATTTCTTTACAGGAATCGCGCTTTTAGAAGGTGGCAATCCTATCATTCAGCACAGTATATTTACCAAACTTCAAAATGGCGAGATCTCGCAAGCGTTTTTAAAGGTAATTATATCACTATGACACATACCACATGACTGCTTCGTTGGTATAGTGGCAAAGTTTCTGCCTTACATCCGAGAGGTCCTGGGCTCGAATCCTAGGTCGAGCCAAAATTGTTTTTTGAGATTTTTTGTCATTAATTTCTCAAAAAAGCTCGGAGTCGGGAAGTTGGTAGTGTAACACTCCGTGCCTCGTTGCGGACGTTAAGCCGTTGGTCCTGCGCCTGATGTCTCTCCGGTCATGTCGGATTGCCGTCTCACCGAACTTTGAGAGTGATGGAACAGTGAGCGCACCTTGGTGCGCTCACACTTGTGCACTATAATATCTCCTGCGTAGTTGGTTGATCTCCATTGAGATTGGCCGCCGTGGTCGAAGTCGGCCAGGAGGACTATTATGACATATACACCAGTTTTATTGTATGAGCATAAGGGACTCCAGTAAAACTAAACTTTGTTCCTGTTTGTAGGTGTTCTACGATAAAATGCGTGAAGCTCAGCAGGAGATCCGCTCGCTGGCGGCCAGCAGCAGCGCCGCGGCCGGCTCCGACAAGCAGCGCTCCTCGCACGCCGACAAACATAAGCAACCTTCTGTCGACGGTAACAGCCCTATTAGCAAGATAAGCAGGGGGTGTTATGAAATGAGGGCTGTTTTAGTTTGGCCCTATGTCTGATTGTCTATGTTTCTAGGTAGACAGTCATAGTAACGAGCAAACACTTACTTCTAACATTTGTTATACACACGCAGACAGAAGATAATTCTTGTACGAATTTCAAACTTCGACCAGCTAGGACCACACGTTGCGTTTGAGTTTTCACCGATCGAACTTATTAAGATGAACTCTTTTGATTGCTCGAGAATGTGCATGATGACGCCTATCTTAAATATTTTCATGGCGTTTAAAAAGCATAGCCCCTATGAAGTTAATACAAGCAACATATTTCCAAAAAGCTGTAGAAACCCAATTTTTCAAAATTCAATAAATATTCGGTCAATTGACTCCGATTTCTGATACATGACCGTGACGTCACGATCATGTTTTTCCATACAAAATAAAGAGTATGTCAACGATTGGTGGTGTCATCTAGCCTATTGATCTCCAGATACTTAAATTTTGAAATCTATGAACTATATATTAGCTAAAATGTATTCTCCAATGTTGTCCCCAGGTCGTTCAACGCCAGGCCCCCTGGTGGTGGGTGAGGAGATGGACGAAGAGGTGACCAACGCTTGCGGGTCCGCCGTGCACGCCTACGCGGACATACACACGATGTCGCACGGTTAGTTCCACAGAACAAGGGGTAACCTAGAAATAGCATGATCGCTGTACAAGAACCAGTGTAACCAAACTTACACATGTACAATTTTAACCTTTGAGTTTTGATTGGTCAATCGTAACGATTACAAAAGAGTTGATATATGCTCACACCTAGTAATGCAACCCTTACCTTATTCCTAGTATGTAAAGAATATAAACCAGGATTCAGTTTTTGTCAAATATGTCACTTTCGGTGGCCGTTACAAACTTTCAATATTTATATACTTTGCTGTCACGCTCCAAACGCACACACGTACGTCAAGTGCGTCTTCGAGAACGCAGTTAGTTATACTCGCGCCCCGCCCACTTACGCCTTATATTCTTACGCAGTCAGTAGTTTCATAGTGTTCATAGATAAGTTTTGTTAGATGGTTGGATACTGACTAGACGACCGCTTGGTGCAGTGGTCCGCATGTCGGACTTCTAAACCAAGGGTCGCCGGTTCGATTCCTGCACAGTACAAGCATAAGTGTGCATGAACATGTGTGTTTGTACTGGTCTGGGTGTTTTCTATTTATAATATGTATTTATTTACAAAAAAAAAGTATTTAAGTATGTATATCCGTTATCTAGTACCCATAACACAAGCCTCGACGCTTACTTTGGGACTAGAGAATTGGTGTGATTGTTGAGAAATATTTATTTATTTATTTATTGCTGACTATACGAACATTAAGCGACCTCTACCGCTCGCCATCATTACTTTGTGATAAAAAAAAGAAATAAAAAATTACTGGCTGCTATTTATTTCTTTTTATAATTTTGAATTTCGAATGTTAACTTTTAATTCCTTTGATTTTCAAATTCATTTCTTTCAATTTTCTTGTGATGGAGAGAACAAAAGAATTGCGTGCGACCGTGATTTCGCTATTTAAGGCGGGAAAAAAACCAATGGAGATTTTCCGTGAGGTGAAAACTTTTGGTGTGAGCCGTAACTTCGTGTATTACACTGTTAAACGATACAAGGAGACAAGTTCTTTGCAAGATCGCCAAAGGAGTGGTCGGCCGCGCTCTGTAAGGACGCCTGCGAACAGCAAAATCATCCGAGAGCGACTTCGCCAAAATCCATGTCGAACTCAGAAAAAACTAGCTCTGCAGACTAATATTTCGCGCGTTTCAGTCAACAGAATACTGAAATATGATCTTAAGGTGAAGGCGTATAGCCGTAGGAAAGTTCATTTTTTAAACGATCGCCTTCGTAAATTGCGATGCGAACTGTTATCGGGTCCCAAGAATAAGCTTTTTTAAAAAAAGGAATTTATTTAGCTATAAGGAAATACACGACACGAAAATTGAGGGGGACCCGGGAGCGACCGCGCTCTATGACGGCTGGCGATAGACTCCCTGAGGGGTGCAGGGAAATGGTCTGGCTTGGTTGCACAATACATAGTCAGCAATAGTTATGATTGCTCAGCCCATCTCCAGGCATAGCCCAGGTGTAACACCTCCCCCTTGGGAATGAACTTCGGGGAAGATCTGGAAACCGAAGCTTCATTTTACTTTATTTACTTCATGATTCTTATGGATGGAAGGGGTATAACTTCCTCGTCAGCTGCAGCAGCTGATGGCTGCGGTTGCAGCTGTGGCCTTGAAGGCTCAACTGAATTTACTTCTAAATCATATGCTTTCGGCGGGCGGCTCCCAAGTTTACAGGAAATAAAATAGTATCTATATAACCTAAACGCTAAATAACCTATTATAACTATGATAATACAAACAGTAAGGATTGAATAATGTGTCCCGTATCGAATTATGTGCGGTTCTTCTGTTAATTTATCAATATTGTGAAGGATTTTCGAAAGTCGTTCACTTTCCCAATTTATATTATCCAAATCTATGTTTTGCAATCGAGTAGGAGACACATTGTTCGTTATTTTTGTAAACTTATCAATACTACAGCACGAGTCATTTATTAGATTGAAATCGAACATTTTTATCGGTGACGTAATATTTAAAACATCACTGTATTTCGGTACTAACGTTGTTGTTTTACAATAACCTTTACAGTGGCGCGGTATGGTTACGATGCCCACGCCCAGTATGTTTATCTCAACTAGATTTGAATTTACACAATCTATTGATAATTTAGTAGGTTCGGTTTGAACAAAGATCCATTTGTTATTAGATAAGTAATGCCAAATATCAAGGTGTCCGAAAATGAATTTAGTTTCGCATTGTTCCGGGATACCACTTTTAACTTTTGTTAAGAGTTCACTTTCACAACTGGGTTTTACGTCGGAGGTGAATACATTTGTGACGTCACAGATGTAATTGCCGGGAATCACTATATCACACACTCCTAAATCATTTAGATCGCAGTACTGGGACTTGTCCTTGGTCATTGCAATATATCTCGTTCCAGGTATAATTAGACTGAACTTACTGGGTTCATTTACATTGTATGGTATTGGTAGACCTAGGTTATGGTACAGTACAAACTGTTTAGATGAAACTAAAGGTATTTGCAGTACAAAAATTACCTTATTATTAGAAAAGTAGCAAATAATTTTAGACAATCTTAAAATTACGTGTATATTATTTAAATCTAAGCTTATCGGTAGTTCTAGGTTACTAGGAAGGTGCCTATAGTTATCGGCGAGCTCTCGGTGCAGGAGCGCGGGTGTTATCACGGCTGGATGCAGGATGTTTTGACTACACAACGTGATAGCGCTTATGATGTCTTCCAATTGAAAGGACAAAGTTAACACTGTAGTTTCTAAGTTATTGAATATAAAATTAAACTCTGATTGTAGTTGAAGTTCATTGGAAGTCGAGGTCAAGTTGTTAATATTAATTGAGAGCTTGTCGATAGCTTCTAACAAAGTGGCTTCGTTTGATCTTATTTTATGCAAAGTTTTATTATAACTTGAAATTACAGACTTAGTTATCAGAATGTTTTCTTTCATGTATGTGGCCAATTTGTCATAGTTATTTTGTATGGATGTTATGGCTTCGTCAAACTTAATGCCATCGTTTTCATCCAGGTTGCCAAAGATGGTTTTAACGACAGTTCCTAGCCCACCTATCCATGCTCCGCGCCTAGGCCGGTTATCTACCAAGTAGGAAATGGATTCAAATTGCACCAAAATGTCGCGGTGTCGCACGGTTAAGGGTTCCAACGCGTTTTGACACTCAAATTCTTTGTACACTCGGGATTGCTGGCATAATTGTAGTAATGTGCCTAATACAGAGTCTATGCTTTCCAGATGGGGTTTTATGTGAGAAATGTCTATGGGTAAAATTACATTAAGAAGGCTGTTTCTAATTTTAAGGTCGCCTAGGTAGTCGAAGTATACGCCGGATCCGGATGAGATAGGTAGAACCAACTGTTGATTGACATCGGTTGCAGCCGACCTGTTGTTACAAGCACAATTGATTTTTATCAAATCTATACCTTACTTATTAATTTTATAATAATATGTGTTTATCCTATAATTACGTTATATCTATGTAAGAAAACATGTGTTCGTGTATTCCTATCCTAACTAATTATAACACTAATCATTCGCTCTTATGTTTCAGGGTTCGAGACCTCTGCGAGCTTTATTTCGTCGTAATGATGACGCACATGGCGTCGATTGATAAGAACGGATAGGTTGTTACTTCCATGAATCTTGACTACTTTATAAGGGCCTTTCCACACTGGGGAGAGTGCCTTGCGTAGTCTCAAGTGATTTTTAATGTAGACGTAGTCACCTACTTTAAAGGTTTTAGATGTACTTCTTTTATCGTAATACGTTTTAGATACTCCCTTGGATTTGAGTATGTTCTCTATTGCTTTTTCACGGGAGAAATTCAGCCTCTGTTGGAGGATACGAACATAGTCAGGGTACGTGACGTCTTGCGGCGTATCGAAGATGGAGTTCGGTATGTAAGGTTTATTGCCGAACACCAGTTCGTAAGGCGTAAAATTCGTAGTGCAGTGTACAGCTGTGTTGTATGTCAGCATGGCAGTATATACATATCGGGGCCAATTATCTTGGTTGTCATTTACGTATGATTTTAAATATTCCTTGAGAGTGGAATGACTTCTTTCTAGCGCCCCTTGCGTCTGAGGATGGTACGGAGAAGACCAAAGCTGTTTTATTTTCAGGAAGTCACACGTCTTCTTAAACAAGTCTGCCGTAAAGTTAGTGCCTTGATCGGTAAGTATTGTTTTGGGAATTCCGAATAATGATATAAAATGCACGAGGCAATCTGTTGTTTCTTCAGCCGTAGCGGTGCGTATTGGATAAGCTACTGAAAACTTTGTGAGGTCGTCTTGTAGGGTCATAATGTATTTCAATTTGGCGGTACCCGATTCTGGTAGCGGTCCAACTATATCAAGTGCTACCCGTTGGAAGGGACTCGTTGAAGTTGTGGTTATCTGCATCGGGGCTCGATTGCATCTTCTGAGCGCCTTGTTAGTCTGGCACTGACCGCAGGATTTTACATAGTGTTCTATATCGGATCTCATGTTTCTCCAAAAGTAGCTCTCTTGGATTCTTTTGAACATTCGATCAGAGCCCAAATGTCCAGCGATTGGAATATCGTGATTCTCTTTGAGAATCCTGGGTATTTCCGAGAGGGTTGGGTAAATGATCGTATCTTTATAAACATTTACTGTTATATTGAGATTATGGAACAAATATAGGAACATGTTGTAGATCTTTATAAACTGTAATTTATCAAATGGATTTTTGAAGTCGGTGATTGCAAATTCTGTCACGTTCTCTCTATTTGGATTCAAGACCAATTCGTCTCTCAGGTTCTGTAGTGCTCTGTAAATATCTTCGTAAGAGTGATTGTCGAAATGATATACCTTCGTGAATAACAGATAGTAAGTTTTGTTATTATGTTCAAATGAAATGAATGAGTGAAGGGGTTTTTCCTGAGATATAATTTCGCTTGTGTCAGGGATGTTAGATAACAACTCGTGCACTGAGTAATTGGACTCATCAAGGTCAATTGAAGTAGGTATGACTACAATGGTGCTAGAAGCTTTGGAAATATTCAGGTTATGTTCTTGTACAACGGTGGTTGAGGTAAAATCTCTTTTTGCAATAGACTGGAGAAATTTAGAATAACTTTCGTTTGGGGTCGACGGCGTTGGTAGCGGATGGTCTATTACGCGAGATGTGGATGGCTGAGGCGATGAGAGTTCGTCTAAATTAAGGTCTGGGGTAGCCGAGAGATTCGTTCCAGGGATGGTATTGTCTAGCACTAGTTGGTCATCTTCTAAAAGATCTATACATGGCATATCGTCGCTGTTTGTACCAGCATTGGAAGGGAGGTTGATATCTAGATCCTCTAAAGTCAAAGGACTGAGGGGTATGTCTATTTGAGGTTGCATGGTGGCCTCTGGGATATTCTCCGGGTCAATCGGGGCATCCTGTTGGGACACAGTATTATTCGAAGTTGAGGGTTGAGGTGATGCATCTTCATGTTGAATTGGATTTACAGGGAAACGTGAAAGAGCGTCGGCATTGGAATTCGTCTTACCTTTCTTGTACTGGATGTCATATTCAAACTCTTCTAGCTTAAGCCGCCAACGAACGAGGCGAGAACCTGGATCTTTACAATTGAAGAGCCACTGAAGAGGCTTGTGATCCGTTATTATCTGGAAACGATTACCGTACAGGTAAGGCCTGAATACTTTCGTCCCGAAAACGATAGCTAAGCACTCCTTTTCGGTGACGCTGTAGTTAGTCTCGGCTTTATTCAGCGTTCGGCTTGCGTAAGCTATTGGGAGGTCATGTCCTATGGGACCTTGGGATAATATTGCCGAGATGGCGTGATTGGATGCATCACATGTCAGAAGAAACGGTTTGGTGAAGTCAGGGTACGCGAGTATTGGGGCCGTGACGAGTTTATTTTTTAGGGTTTCAAAGGAAAGCTGCTGTTCGTTCTTCCATTGAAAAGGAACATCCTTTTTTAAGAGGGACGTTAACGATTTTGCGTATTTCGAGAAGTCTGGGATAAAACGCCTGTAATAGGAGACTAGTCCCAAGAAGGATTTAATGTCTTTTGGTGATTTTGGTGTTGGAAAGTCGGTGACAGCTTTCACCTTTTCAGGGTTAGGTTTGACGCCGTCTTCTCCTATGATATGTCCGAGATAGGTTACTTCTTTTCGAAGAAACTCACACTTTTCGGGGTTCAACTTAAGGTTGAAGTCCCTGAGTCGGTCAAAAACTGCTGTAAGGTTCGTAATGTGGCCGGAAAGGTCGAAAGAATAAATGACGATGTCATCTAAATATACAAAGCATCTTGAGCCCTGTAGCCCTGATAAGCATGTATTCATTAATTTTTGGAATGTAGACGGAGCATTCTTGAGGCCAAAAGGCATTCTGTTAAATTGAAAGTGGCCTTCGGGCACTGAAAAAGCTGTTTTAATTGCGTCTACGGGTTTTATTAAAATCTGATGGAAACCGGACACTAAATCGAGAGTAGTGAAGTATTTACTGCTACCTAGCTGGTCGAGGATTTCAGAGATCTGCGGAATTGGGTAGGTTTCTCCTATAGTGATATCGTTAAGTTTCCTGTAGTCGATAACGACTCGCCATTTTCTTTGTCCCTGTGAGTCGAGTTTCTTGGGCACAACCCATATGGGTGAACTCCAAGGTGATGAGGATGGTTCTATAATATTTTGATTGAGCATGCTCTGGATCTGCGTGGATACTTCCTTTTTGTGACACTCCGGGAAACGATATGATTTTGTGTGGACGGGAACATCAGTACTAGTTTTGATTTCATGCTGCAATGCGTTAGTGTAAGAGAGCTGGTCTTCTGGAAGGTGGAATATATCAGAATATTTCGAGCACAGGTCTAAAAGGGCTTCGGATTCTTCTCCGTTCAGGTGAGCAGTCCGGAGGAGTTTAATAACCTCGGCAGTTCGGCCCGAAACACTCATGGGGTTAGTTTCAGCACATTGGAAAGCAGCCTGATTTATTGGTTCCAGGTTGAGATTTAAGTTGGTACTAATATTGGCCGGTTTTTCAGAGATATTCGCGATGGTTATGATGACACGGTTGTTGTTCTTCACCTTTGTTATGCAGTTAGATATTAGCAGCGAGTCTGACAGGTGCTGGTCAATTATCACACCTTCGTTTACTTCAGGATTCTTGACAGAGCACTCAATCACTGCTTCGGTTCGGGGTGGAATGATGTAGAAAGGGTCACTGAAGTATAATTTCAGTGTGTTCTTGAAAACCTTAAGGGTGTCACTGGTGTAATTTATGTTACAGTTGAAAGCAGTAAGAAAATCGGAACCGATTATGCCATCATAAGGCAAATTTATGTTTTTAACGATGTGAAATTTGTGGGAAATCATTTTACCTTTCCCTGGCTTAAGCTTTAGGTTGAAATGACCAAGAGTGGATGTGGTTTCCTCTCCAGGATCAATTCCTTTTAATTTGATAGGTTCGTTTTGAATTTTCGGGGTTCTCTTTATGCATGATTTTTTCAGGAGACTCACAGCAGAGCCGGAATCTACCAGCAGGGATAAAGGTAAGTCGGAGATTTTCGTGTCAACGACGATGTGAGGTAGGATTCTCTTGGTGGTATCGATGTTTATTTCGTAGACCGGATTAGGTTTCTCTTTTACAGGTTTGTTTGAGTTAGGTTCCTTCTTTTCCAGGTCACATCTGACTGGTTTAGGTCTGTTTGAGTCAGGGTCGTTTGCGTCGTCTTTCAGGGGCCGTCTCGTGCGACGCTGGGGCGAGACTCCTATTCGTTTTTTGGTTCATTATCCATGTCGTCGTAACTATAATCTTCCTCGTCTCCTTCGTCGTCTTCTGTTTCTTCTTCCTGAGCTTCTCCAACATGGTTCACTCTTTTAAACGGAGTGAATGGGGGTTTAGAGTCGGAGTCCCGTAGGCGGTTGTTATATTCTCTCTTTTTACAATCCTTTATGGAATGTCCTGGTGTCTTGCAGTAGTGACATACAGTTCCAGATGAAGCAGATGTTCCAGGTGTGGAAGTAGTCGAGGAACCTGGGTTCAATTTCGTTCTAGACTGAAAGCGGTTCGGCATCTTCTGATCGTTGCTTGGAGCTTTTTTGTACAGGCTCTGTTGGATTCTCTCCTCGGAGATAGCTAGATTCACGGCTTCGTTGAGATTTTTGGGGTTCCTGCACCTCACGATGTTCGAAATTCGTGGATGTAGTCCCATAACGAAGTGGTGCATAGCAAGGTCATTCATGGCTGCCGTACGACCGGGCAGCTCCAGTTTCTTGGTTGTGGACAACGAAACTTCGGTCAATAGCTGTGAAAGGCAGGTCTCTACCCGCAACGCGTACTGGCTACAGTTCTCATTCGATGCCTGCTTGCTTTCTTGCAGGTCCATTAATAAATGAGAGTAATGTTTACGCTCACTGAACTGCGTTTTGAGGAATTCCTTCAGTTGTTCCCAGTTCGCAAATTCTTTAATGGAGCAGGCAATTTCAGCCTTGCCCTCCAGCTGACTAAGGATATATTTAAATAAAATGGGGGCCTGTGGCCCAGATGCCATTTCAAAGGCATTGTCACAATTTACTAAAAAGGAGTTGAGTGTTTCCCTGTTTCCGTTATACGGTTTAATAAATTTAAGCAAAATATTTAAATCAATGTCGGACATTGTGACCGCAGCTTTATCTTTAGAGCGAGTTACGCGCGGCGAGAGCTTAATGGGTGAGCTAGGTTCTGGAACAGTTACTGGAGGGATCTCGATACTTAAAGGTTGTAATTGTTCAGGTTGTACACCCGAGTTCTCTTGGCTCATATTAATACCTTCCGGTAATTATAAATTGACTTAATGTCGTACACAAATTAATCATAAAACAATATTAAAACACAATGATACAGTGGGATAGAGACAAAACAATGACCAAGGACTTACTGTATGGATGCGTAGGCGGCGATAAGGGACAGCGCGAGCAGCGACTGCATACCGGAGCGATGACGCACAGGGTCCGTTGGTCGAACTCGATGATTTTTTCAGGATACAGTGGAGAGGTGAGCTCGCTGTCAACTTTTCCAGCCGGTCGGGCTGGTGGTGCACGCGACACACCGGATACAGTGGAGAGGTGAGCTCGCTGTCAACTTTTCCAGCCGGTCGGGCTGGTTGTTCATGCGACACACCGGATACAGTGGAGAGGTGAGCTCGCCGTCGACTCGTTCAGTCGGTCGAGCTAAAGGTCTCGGCGACACACCGGATACAGTGGAGAGGTGAGCTCACTCGACTCGTCCGGCCGGTCAGGTCGGAGGTCAGGGTGACACACCGGATACAGTGAACACGATGCAGTGGAGAGTGGGATCACTCGACTCTTCCAGCCGATCGGGCCGAAGGTCTGGGTGACTCACTGGATGCAACTTCTAATAAGTCGCGGTGACACTTCACGTTGCACTATGCGACACTTGCACTACTTTGGTGATATTTGATTTATACAGGCACTGGGGGATATTCGTATCCCACCGCTGCCACCACTGTTATCGGGTCCCAAGAATAAGCTTTTTTAAAAAAAGGAATTTATTTAGCTATAAGGAAATACACGACACGAAAATTGAGGGGGACCCGGGAGCGACCGCGCTCTATGACGGCTGGCGATAGACTCCCTGAGGGGTGCAGGGAAATGGTCTGGCTTGGTTGCACAATACATAGTCAGCAATAGTTATGATTGCTCAGCCCATCTCCAGGCATAGCCCAGGTGTAACAGAACGTTGTCCAATACTGCTTAATAGACACGATGCGAGGAAAATACTCTACATCGATGAGAAAATCTTTACTGTCGAAGAAAAGTTCAACCGACAAAACAATAAAGTGTATGCAAAAAGTAGCAAGGACGTCCCAGCTTCAGCACGGAGTGTCTCGCGTACTCATCATCCGGCTAGTGTTATGGTATGGTGGGGAGTTTCGTATGAAGGTGTTACTCCGCTCCATTTCTGTCAACAAGGCGTCAAGGTGAAAGCCAAGAACTATTAAACTGACATCTTAGAGCCTGTTGTGAAACCCCTGTCCCTTACTTTGTTTCACAACAAGGATTGGGTTTTCCAACAGGACTCAGCGCCATCTCATAAAGCAAAAACCACCCAAGCGTGGTTGAGGGAAAATGTGCCGGCCTTCATCGCGGCGAACGAATAGCCCTCTTCAAGCCCCGACCTCAACCCGCTGGATTATGCTTTATGGGCTGAGCTAGAGCTCAGGGCCTGCCGAAAGTCCCACCCCAACTTGGAGTCACTGAAGCGAGCTCTTGTCCGAGAAGCAAAGCGAATCCCGCTGTAAAAGATTCGTGCCGTCATTGATGACTGGCCAAATCGTCTAAGGGCCTGTGTTAAAAACAAGGGTGGTCATTTTGAATAATAATAATATTTTTTTGTTTATTATTATCTACTAATTGTTTACTGAAAATTTTAGAAATATATGTTAATTATAAAAAAAGTTATGCAACTTTTATTTCGTCTCAAAACTTATGCACACACGAGGTAGATAGACGAATCAAGACTTATGTGTGACCTCACTAGGAACAGTGATGAATCATGGCCGGCCTGCAGCCTACAGAGCACTTAAATAAATTCGGACCGATGAATAAGTGACCGATGAGAATAGCTGAATTGGTTAGAGCAATCAACCGGCTTGCGAGGGGTTGATGGTTCATGCCTACCTGTGGCAATTCGATATTTCCTTTAAAATTTTCACATTGTAAAGTATTTTTATTATTAATGCTGTAAATATAGTTTTAAGTTGCTTGATAACACCACTTAACACTTCACTTAACACACCGCTACCAATAAATAAATTAACGCGGAAATGTCTTTCCGTCATGACGGTTTACGGTCGAATCCCCCACCGCTAAGATGCAGTATACTACAATCGTAACTTAATTCCAAAATACTATTATATTTCTCACCAACAGGTACAACAGTGTTAGAAGAGATAATGGCTGAGAAGAAACGCGAAGCAGGCAGCGGGGACGTGCTGCCCGCCAAAGTTTCAGTTATGCGGCCCATACTTAGGTTCCTGCAGCTGCTTTGCGAGAACCACAACCCTGACTTACAGGTATGAGAGAGGCTAAAGGTCGTAGCACACTTATCAACTCGGAAAGGGAACGGCACCGTATGGTTTCGCAGTCAAGCAGGCGTTAACCTTAGCGCCCTTTGTTTATTTCAAACTAATACATACACCCAACAACGCACTTGCTTATTATCTTTCTTCCTGTCTTACGCAAACACACGCCACGAGCACACATACACACCACGAGCACACACACACCTACACCCACACCCACACACATAACACACACTCACACACACAACACACACATGTACACCAATGTATTACTTACCTACCTAAATCTCCTTTTTGGATCACTAATATATATATGTTAGGCACTATCACCTACCTCTCTTATGTAACAGTAAGGAAGTATTGGAGTCTGTCACACAGTTTATAAATAAACTAGTATAGACGTCTATAATCCCTATCTTTCTACTGAGAATGTTTGCTTAGACATATATTTCTATGTACATAATCTGTACTTTTTTCAAGAATCAATAAATTTATTATTATTATTAACCTAATGCAAGCGCGTTACTAGAGACGTAAGCGTGGAAAAAGCAAGTCGACCACGCTCTGTGCCGCAGTTCGTAAGTTTGTCCAGAGGCGAAGCGATTACTTTACGATTCCGATAAGTGTGCGTTGTAGTTGGAAGGTTCATACAAATAATACTGAACTGTTCGAGTTGATACGTGCACGTGTCGTTTACGAGTTGATACGTGTGCCACGACCTAAAAAGGTTTAAATTCTTTGTCGTATTCGTTTTTATAGTTCGATATTATTTTTTTTGGGTGGCCTTCCTGAAGGAATACATACATTGGCGGGGACGAAGTATCCTTTATGTAAGCAGGGAGGGGTATTGTGTTGGGTTTTTTTTTTTCTCGTAGTTAACAGATATAGTCTGTCAATTTCTCGCGCCACCTTATCTTGAGAAGACAAAATTGTGGACAAAAATCAAGATAGCAGTCGCCTATAGATGTGTGTGGGGATCGGAATGGGTTTCTTACGTTATCGCTCTATTATACTTATGTTTGTAGTGATCTCGCAGTACCTCGCCTCACGCGTTTTTTGTCACCCAGTCAAACAACAGAAAAATTCACTCAACTTTATACCGTGACTGTTCCATCCAGAACCTACTACGAAACCAAAACAACAAATCGAACTACAACCTGGTGTCGGAGACGCTGATGTTCCTGGACTGCATCTGCGGCTCCACGACGGGCGGGCTCGGGCTGCTCGGCCTCTACATCAACGAGGGGAACGTGCAGCTCATCAACCAGACGCTCGAGACCCTCACCGAGTACTGCCAAGGTGAGGTGCTGATCCAAAAGACAGGGTTGTTTCTACTACATCAACTCCCGACTTAACAGGTTTTACAGCTTCGACGAGAGCTACCTCACTTAACTAACCCACCCCTTAGTAGCTAGGATCTTGACAGTATCGCACAAGATTTTTTGCTAGAGCCTATAGCTTAGCTAGAAAACCCTAACCACTGATGACTAGGTTATAATAGTCTAATAGTCCTGGCTGATTTCGATCACGGCGGCCAATCTCAACAGAGATCAGCCAACTGCGCAGGACATATTGAAATGCACAAGTGTGAGCTCAATACACAGGTGCACTTACTATTCCATCACTCTCTAAGTTCAGTGAGACGGCGATCCTACATGACCGGAGAGAGATCAGGCGCAGGACCAACGGCTTAACTTGCGCACCGAAGCACGGGGGTGTAACACCGCCAACTTCCCAACTCCGAGCTGTTTTTAAGAAATTTATGACTGACAATCTCAGAAACAATTTTGGCTCGACCTGGGATTCGAACCCAGGACCTCTCGGATGTAAAGCAGAAACTTTGCCACTATACCAACGAGGCAATCAGACTAGGTTATATGGTGAGATGAATCCTAACTGTCTTGGTATCATAGCTTTAATATGTCTGGGCAACGCAACATCAGGATGTAAACATGAAGCATTCGCAGCAAAATTTTGACTTCTCGTCTTTCCAAAGCGGAAGATAGGCGACAAACAATATATCTTGAAAGAAAAACGGGGACACAATACGGCACTATAGAGTACAAAAACACTCCTAGAATAGTGACAAAACCTCCTCGAGACCCTCACCGAGTACTGCTAAGGTAATCATTAATTAAACATACAGGACTTATCCAGGATCCAGATGGCGTGAGGGAATGATCTTACTTAGCTTACACACCATTTAAAATCCATTTTACTTAGGATCCACAAAAGCGGGTACTTGATTCATTATTCTTGTTCCAGGGCCCTGCCATGACAACCAGAACTGCATAGCGACGCACGAAAGCAACGGCCTCGACATAATAACAGCACTGATACTGAACGATATAAACCCACTAGGCAAGACGCGCATGGACCTCGTCCTCGAGCTGAAGAACAACGCCTCCAAGCTGCTGCTGGCCATCATGGAGTCGAGGAATGACTCCGAGAATAATGCAGAGAGGATTCTTTACAACATGAACCCCAAGCAGCTGGTTAGTTACATTCTGTTGCTGATATTATCTCTTTATTTTTTTATTTCTTTATTTCAAACCACTTGTAGCTTACAGTTTACACCAAGTCGCAAACAAGCTTAAATTTACATACTCATGCACAAAAATACAACAAAGATTAATTATAATTCAAATTTAAAATAAACTATGTCACAACAATGTCATCAAAATCAAATAATGTCATGGATGTAGACAAAAATAATTAATAATAGTAATAATGAAACAAATTACAATATCAATGTCAAAATAAAACTTATAGTAAAACCATTTTGTCCACAATCGTAATTTTAATCGTAATTTAATTTATTTTGTCGCACCGCCCGATAATGATTTCTGTTTAGCCCAAAGGTATGACTGGTAGAGAATGCCGTACCGCGTTAAGGCCACATTTTGTACATAGTTTTGTTGTGCCTTTAGGATGCTGATGGGGCTCCCCAGATTCTGCAGTGCATCAACAATGTTTGCTGAAGCTCATGGTGATGATTTTTATGCAATACTCGTAATTCGAAAGCGGGCTGCCTTAATGCACTGCAGGGTAAGGCAGAGCATCAGAGCGACAACAGCATCCTAGGGGTAACTAGAGATAAGCCTTGTTGCCTTATTGGTCCGAGCTGCAGAAAAGAGGGTCGTGTAGTTATGCCTTAGATTAAGTAAACTAACAAAGATTTTAAGTATTATTGTTTTTTTACTAATAACATTGTATGGATCGAATTTCTTTTGATCTGAATTAAAATTATTATTAATAATGCTTAAATAAATATATAAATATTTTGGACAAAAGTCATTCTCCGAGTAGCATATAGGGTACCAGATGGCCTCAACTTATACAACGGGCACCAGGTAATATTTGGCGACGTGTGATATCTACCATAACTCCTCCTAAGTGGTGAGTAATCTAATTTCTGGTGTCAATTGCAGTTTGCGCCAACATGCAAAGAAAAAAGAGCAATCGTGGTTTTTTAGACAGCGAAGTAATCTATTAATTAGCGATCTCCCGATAAGTTCTTAAGCAAAAATATGCAGCCATTTAACAATAGTAAACAGTCCAACATCTTTCTTAGTTTCAAAGGCAACTTTCTTCAGCTTTTTTTGACAACAGAGCAGTCCTTATCAAGAATATACAAGTGCCAATGCTGGCTGCCCTAAGTGTTAGTATTGTTCCAATAAACAAAATTGTGGAATAAACAACAATAACAACAACATCACATACATTGATCTGACTCTGTGGTAAGTAGCTTAAGAACTTGTGTTACAGATATCAGAATCAAAAGTTTTATAGCAAATAAACTTAAATAAATACATATAACACCCAGACCAGATTTTTAAAAGAATTTTAGAATTTAAAAAAAAAAGTACACAGATATATTCATGCACAAAAATGTTTGTACAGTGCGGGGATCGAACCCACGACCTCTGGGTTAATAGTCAAGTTCTTGACTATTACACCAAAGTGGCCGTTGTAGTGTGAAGCTCACTTCAACCTTAATGTATCTAGTATATAAGTAGTTGTAAGCGTTATTTAACGCATTATATTGGAACCTATAACGAAAGTATCACGTGTTTCATTTGGTCATGGTCCCATTCTTTTACACCGTCAAACAACACGTTAGTATAGTTGGAATTTATACGTAATCTATGTTTACATTGTCCGTAGGTAGATGTTGCGTGCTCGGCCTTCCACCAGGAGCACGCGATGGACGCCGACTCCGACTCGGAGGACGACGCGCCCGTGCAGGGCGTGTCGCCGAAGGAAGTGAGTCGCTTTGCACGATACTAGACGACCCGGCACACGGCCTCCTGCCTGTTGTTTTAAGTTAAAAAAAATGACATGTCAAAGTTCCGGTTTTATTCCACAGGAGCATTTATTTAGTCGGGATAAAAAGTATCCTATCACCCAAGACAACTTATACCCTTTCTGTATACCAAATTTCATCAAAATCCGCCCAGTAGTTTCAGCGTGATTACAGTAAGCACTCGTAGCGTGTAAGCGTACTTTTGTATATTCGGAAGACCTAAGAAAAGCCTTTGCTATTTTTAAAACTACGTATTTTGTATTTTTAAGTTTTTTTCTAAAAACCCTGTTCGTAGCATATTTGTATAAAACCGGCAGATTCCGCATTGTTCTCCCTGTTATTTTGGCGTAAAACTTACTCTGTTTTTTCAAAATCAGTGCATAGTTTTTTATTAGCTAACGGCACGCGTAGGCCAAATGACGCGACGCTCAAAAATTATCAGTACACAGCACAAAATTGTTATTTACTTTCCTTGATTAGCACATACTCACCACATGTGTTTATAACCAGGTGGGCCACAACATCTACATACTATGCCACCAGCTGGCGGGCCACAACAAGGAGCTGGCCGCACTGGTGCGCGCGCCCGTCGCCGTGTCCGCGCACAACGCGCCCGCGCTGCGGTACTACCGTACTCACACGGCGCAGATAGAGGTACGTGTTGACGGTGTGCAGCGATGCTCAGAAATAAGGCGATATGTTCGGTACAAATGCTGATTATACTCGAACCAATTCGATTTATTTATTTTTAATTACATGAAATTTCTTCACTCCCAATACAAAATAAATATCGAGAGCTCGCTTCGCTCGCACAATGATTTATACTGAGCCCTTTTTATACTTATTCTAAAAGGTCATGAGCCAGAAAATGTTGAACGCTAAATTTCTTAACGTGCACCTTGTGTGTGAATGAGCACAAGGATCAGTGCACGATCAACAACGTTGGTGTAATGGTTAAGAAGTTGACTATTAACCAAGAGGTCGCGGGTTCGATTCCCGCACTGTACAAACATTTGTATGCATGAACATGTCTATCGGTCTGGGTGTTATAATTTACTGTTGATTCCGATTTCTGTAACACAAGTGCTTAAGCTACTTACCACAGATTCAGATCAAAGTATGTGATGTTGACAACAACATAATATTAATATTATATATTTAAAAAAAACGTTTGGAACTTGGTAAAACCCAAAATCATCAGTACTTGTTTCACTCGTCCACTAATTTATACGTACTAAATACAAAAGGTAGTAAAGACCAAATGTTAGCTAACCGCTCTCTACAGTTGCATTGTAATTTTTATCTCCATGATAATGAGTCTGAAGTCGGGCGTTCGAATGCGAACGCGAAAAAAGTGGTTCACGTAATGCCCAGCGCTCGCTTCGCCACTACAGTTTATGAATCTTTCTTAATTTATTGTTATGCCTGTCCCCACAAGTTTTAATCAAGACTTAGGTATCTGTTAAATCTTACTTTCGCAGATCGTACGAACCGACCGGAGTATGGAACAGATAGTGTTCCCCATCCCGGAGATCTGCGAGTACCTGCCGTCGGACAGTAAGCACCGCGTGCTGCAGTCCGCCGAGCGCGACGACCAGGGCAGCAAGGTGGCCGACTTCTTCAGCCGCCTCGACAACCTCTTCCACGAGATGAAGTGGCAGAAGAAGCTGCGCGGTAAGTGATATATGAATCTAAATAGACTTCCACCCGTGATTGCGTCCTTGCAGAATTCGGTAATATGCATTAAATAATCCGGAGGCTGAAATCCGGAGGCTGAAAACTATACAAGTCTCCCCATGCTTCAAAATAACTGCTAAGCTACTTTTAAAACGCACGACACTGCATAATTTTCGTACTTTATTCATGCCTTAGAATGCTCGTTTGACCCAAATCTATAGCACACCATTCTAACACAAATATTCTGTGTAAATTTTAAGGACAATTGTACGAGCACGCTCGACATTTTGATAACACGGCGAAGAAACGCTTGCGTCACTTGTCTTTTATTTCAATGTTTTATAATGTAACATTTAGTGCAATAATCAGAATAATAATAATTAGAATTCACCTAAATAGTTCCAAATTTATTTTTATCTCATATTCCTTCGTTCTCCAATTCATTAAAAGTAAATATTTTACAATCGGGTTCCTCAATCCTGGTTCCCTAGGCACACGACATGAGGAGTTTGTGGTTGCATTGGATAATCGATCAGTGGACATCATGGCTATAAATGAGACGTGGCTCAGATCGGGTGAGGAAAAACGCGCGCCAGCTCCACCTGGTTACAAACTGCACCATATACCGCGCCCCCTAGGCGTGCGTGAGCGCGGTGGAGGTGTAGGATTTTATGTTAGGGATAGTATTAGTACGCGACAAATGAAACCTCCACACTCGAGCTCGGTTGAGCAAATGTGGTTAAGTATCACTTTAAGAGGGCTGAAACTTGCTATAGGAACGGCATATCGCCCGCCGTGGCTTAATGTAGACACTTTTATTGACGCGCTTACACAGTCAATTAGCGCTTTCTCAAAGTTCGATCATATTGTTCTTGTAGGGGATTTTAATATTAATCTACTTGCAATCAATGATGCTTACACAAAAAAGCTTACGGATTTCTTTCAGTCTTTAAATTTGGAACAATATGTAACTCTACCAACTCATTTCACAGATCATTCTGAAACACTAATAGATGTCATTTGCAGTACCATCAAAATACCGGAAGTTAACGTTGATTATATCCCTGATTTAAGTAGTCATGCCTTTATCTCGTTTAAATTACACCTTAGCAAACCTAAGACACCTTCAAAATTTATCTGTTACAGGCCTATTAGAGATATCAATTTAGACGATTTCAATGCTTTTGTGAACTGTATTCCTTGGGAGAGATTGACTTGC
This sequence comes from Pyrausta despicata, assembly GCA_963921415.1. Lineage (NCBI taxonomy): Eukaryota > Metazoa > Arthropoda > Insecta > Lepidoptera > Crambidae > Pyrausta > Pyrausta despicata. The sequence continues at coordinate 8,976,492 of OY992869.1, forward strand.
GATGATATTAATGAATCAATACTGTGTTTTAATGCTTATGTGTTGCACGTATTTGACGTATACGCTCCTATATGTCAGGCTTACATAAGGCGACCAAGCTTCCCTTGGATAACACCAGCAATTAAGGAGATGATGAGCTTGAGGGATAAAGCTCACGTCAAGTGCCGTCGTACTGGCAAAGATGCTGATGTCAAGTATTATAAAGAGATGAAATCAATCGTAAAAAAGGCCATGTATAGTGAAAAGGCAGGATTTTTCCGGAAAAATATTAATCAACACAACAGTAATCCTAAATTGCTTTGGAATAATATTAGGAGAAATATTGTGGATTTTAAAAGTAAACAATCTCTATTACCCTCTCACATTAGCGACCCAGATATTATCAACAAGCATTTTCTTTTAGTACCCGGTAATGATAGCGTCAGCATTTCGGATCTTACATATTTTGAATATCATCGCTTCAATTCCTCGTCATTCAGCCTTCATGCGGTTGATGAATCAGACATATTAAAAATAGTCATGAGTATATCAACAAATGCTACGGGAGTCGACGGGATTTCCCGCGATATGATCATTTTAACGATGCCAAGGACACTTAAGGTTATAACTGCAATGATCAATATGTCTATCCGAAATGGTATCTTTCCGGATATTTGGAAGGAGGCTCTTGTCAAGCCTATACCTAAAACTACTACCCCAAGCGAACTGAAAGACCTTAGACCGATAAGTATTCTCCCTTTTCTCTCTAAAATAATTGAAAAAGTCGTATGTATGCAGTTAACAGATTATTTGAACGCAAACAACATATTACCCCTTAAACAGTCTGGATTTCGTAAAGATCGAAGCACAGCCACGGCTTTATTGGATGTAGTAGATGATATCTTAGCTGGACAGGATACAGGACACGGATCTATACTAACCCTTCTTGACTTTTCTCGGGCGTTTGACACTATAAACCACAATCTTTTGCTGTCTAAATTGTCATTTTATGGGTTTGACAGTGGTTCACTTAGATGGTTCTCCAGTTATCTCCATGGACGATCGCAGAGGGTGGAGGTCGTTAGTGTGGATGGTACTAGATCTTGTTCGGAGTCATCCCCAATAAGCCGTGGCGTACCGCAGGGATCTATATTAGGCCCAATTTTATTCATACTATATAGCACTGATTTGATTAATTCTCTAAAAAACTGTAATTATCATCAGTATGCAGATGATTTGCAAATTTATCTCCACTTCAAACCTAGTGAAACGTTAACTGCCGTCAGTAAAATAAATGAAGATTTAAAACGGATTGACAAATGGGCAAATAAAAATTGTTTAGTTCTTAACCCACTCAAATCCAAGTTTCTCGTGCTGGGTTCTGCTAATCAGATTAAAAACATAGAAAAGTTTAATCCTGCAATTAAGATAGGGAATACAGATGTTGACAAAGTACCCGAAGCTCGTAACTTGGGAGTTCTCATGGATAGTAAGCTACGTTTTCATAATCATGTCTTAGAAATAGTAAGAAACTGTTACTACAGGCTTAGCTTGTTGTACAAAATTAGAGCTTTTTTAAATGTTAACATAAGAATCAGACTCTGCGAGGCACTTGTAATATCAAAACTTAACTATGCTGATACCGTTTTGGGCGAGTGCATCTTTGGTTATACAAAAAAGTTGATTCAGCGGGTTCAGAATTCATGTGTACGATTTTGTTTTACCATTCCTCCCAGGTCCCATATTACTCCGTTTCTCAATCAAAATAATTTAATAAATATGCAGTCTCGACGTTCTCTGCATTATGCATGTTTGTTATTTGGTGTAATTAAGAATAAGTCACCCTCATATTTATATGGAAAATTGTTATTTTCTAATCGAATTAGAACTGCTTCTTTTCTTCGTTGTCCTAGTCACAATACGGCTGCATTTCGTGGCAGTTTTCGATACTCAGCCACGAAATGCTGGAACAACATCCCTCCACCACTTAAAAAGTGCCTCTCCTTGTTTACTTTCAAATACAAATACAAAAGTTTTCTACTAAATTTACAAAAGGGATTACTCTAGGACAGCAAAATAAAGATAAATATAAATATACACTAACTTCACCTAAGCTTCTCATTTCACTAGACATGACTGATTGTTTCAATTGTACGTTAACTGCCAAATTTGTATTCTTTTTTTTGTTAGGAAAGTTAATAAATATATTAAGATGATTTATGAATTATACTGTATAAGTACCAATTTTGATTAAAGCAATTGTTGTGCAAAGTAGTGCTATCTTTCTCTCTGGGTGGCCACGGAAGACCAGCGTCGTGGCATTCCTGGGATGCTACGACACAAGCTGAGTGGCCCCCCTTTCAGTATCTTGTATATGTGATTTTAAAGGTGTTTTTTCTATTTGGTAAAAATGTGATACTGAATAAAAATGTTTTCTTTCTTTCTTTCTTTCTTAAACGCTCTCCTCGGTGACGGATACTTTTATTTACATTCCGCTCCCGTGCAACATTCACATAAGTAGTGAACGAGCTGGTGGTGTTATAAAATATATTGTGGACTGTATTTGACATAGGTTTAATGGCAAAGGTGTCGGTACAAAGAGTCGGATAGACACGGGTGTTGTACGCGCCGCTCGATGGTCAAGTGGTGGCGCTTCGCGGGGCGTCTTGGCCGCCGCCCCCGTCGCTCCTCGCTGCGCCGCTCGCGCCCGATGCGTCATCATCTGCCCACGCGCATCACGCGTGGACATAGTACTTAACTTCAACCTTGAATCTACTACCTACTTACTTTAACTTACCTAAGTGTAAAAGGCGAAGCCCTTACATTTCTTCGAGCCGGATATATCTACATCAGTGAAACTACTTGTGAAAGTGTGTGATTGGTGATAAATCTGCGGTAGCGAATCGGTTGGTCTGGCCTCCCAGAAGCGGGAATCATCAGGGCAATTGAGAGTGCGCACATATCGTAAAGGAATTGCTGTCACGCATTGCACGAAGATACAGCTCTAAGCTCACTGGAACATCTACACTACATTCTTCAACATGGAAAACTTACTTCAAAGACAGCAGATCATCAGTGAAGGGATCCAGAAAATCGTGATCAATTTCAAAAAGGATCCACCTGCCAGAAAGACGCCAGAGTACGCTCAAAAACGCCTGGATGCTCTTGAAGTCTTGTGGAGTAAGTTCGAAACAAACCATAAGCAACTCTTAGCGTTTGAAGATCAATCAGACGACTATTTTACCACCAATGCTTATGAAACTTTACGTCAGATGGTTCTTCCTTTACAAGATGCCCTTCAAACAATTATCGAAGAGAAGAAGGTCATCGCACAAACAACTGAAACTGGAGGACTGTCTAAAACTGACGAGCTCATCAGCCTTCAAACTACCAACTTTCGAGCATTCTCTCGCATGCTACGCAACATTAACACCGAAACTATTACCGAGAAGTGGGAACTCGAAGACAAACTACAAATGCTACAAACTCGTTGGAAGATCATCGATGAAACTCACTGGCAGATCGATAATCTTATGATCGGCACTAACTTAGACTACGAAGAACTATTTACAAAGCATGAAGCCGAGTTCGAAAACGCTAAACGAGAATTGCATCGAAAACTAAATGCGACAACTCACCAACAACGCTCTCTACCTCCCATCGAGATACCGACCTTTGCTGGTAACTACGCGCAATGGCCTACATTTATGGACCTGTACCCGAACTTAGAGTTGGGTTGTTGTGAAAGTTCGGGCCAAAAAATGCAACATCTCAAGGGGAAGCTGAGGGGTGAAGCAGAACGCATTGTGCAGCATCAAACTGTGTCAGCTGAAAATTATGAAGCCTGTTGGGGCATCCTTATACATCGTTACGACAACAAGCAACTTCTTTTCACGAGGCAGATTCAGACGTTCATGAATTAGCCACTCATACAACATCAAACGTCATTTGAGCTCAAACGACTCTATGTAATAACTCAACATTACTCGAAAATCTGCCTGATGACCTGGTCAATCAAAACATAAACTTCAAACATGCTGAAACGAACAAAACTCTCGGAATTAATTGGAACCCGAGCACAGATCAGTTTTCATTTAAATACAATGCACTTGACGACACCACTGACGTCACTTCAATAACAAAACGTAACCTGCTGTCTGGGATATCAAAATTGTACGATCCGCTTGGATGGCTGTCGCCTATAACTGTGGAGGCCAAACTCATCTTCCAACAAACATGGACGTCAGCGCTAAGTTGGGACCAGCCTATTCCTGACTATCTACAAAGGGAATGGGAGCTATTTCGGCAAGAACTACCCCTGATTGACAACGTAAAAGTACAGCGGTGGTTGGGAGACACGACACAGCCTGTTGAACTACACGGATTTAGCGACGCATCGGAGAAGGCTTATGCGTGCGATATCTACTGCAAAACCGTAGACAAACAAAGGAATTACGTCATCAAGTTAGTGGCGGGGAAAACCAAACTCGCGCCACTACGACAACCTATCTCTCTACCTAAGCTGAAACTCTGTGGCGCGCAACTGTTATCAAAACTGATGATTAAAACAACAGAGTCGATAAAAGGATCCAATGTTACTGTGTATGGATGGACTGATTCGATGGTGGTGCTGGGATGGTTGCAAGGCAACCCTACTAGATGGAAAACCTTTGTTTCCAATCGTGTTGTGAAAATAACAGAAACCATGCCAGCTACCTATTGGAGACATGTGAAATCCGAAGACAATCCGGTAGACTGTGCCAGTAGAGGGCTAACACCATCGCAACTCCTAGCACATCCACTGTGGTGGGAAGGCCCCGCCTGGTTGAAAAGCTGTGAATTAACAACCCATGAAACTTTCAATACCGATGCTGAACTGAAAAAGATAAAACAAGTCTGTACGTCACAAAAAACTTCACCACTCATTGAGGAACTTATAAATAAACATAGCTCAATGACTCGTGTAACACGAATCCTAAGTTGGATTTTGCGATTCGTAAACAATGCGCGTGACGGCAAGAATGCCAAGCGATCATCGCACTTAACAGCAGGTGACCTGAAGAATGCTCGACTTGCAATAATCAAGGCGACACAATTAAATTACTTCGCTGACGATATTGCACAACTTAAAAAACAAAACAAGGTGCGGTCAACCAGCAACATTTTGAAGTTGAACCCCGTCCTCGACGACCACCAAATCCTGCGCGTGGGGGGGCGCCTACATCATGCGAACTTAAATCAAGAACAAAAACATCCAATTGTCTTGCCATACAACGACAAGTTAACGGAGTTATTGATTGATCAAGCGCACAAGGAGAATGCACGGTGGAGTCAGGTTGACCTTGTCACAACTACGATCGAAATATTGGCCGATAAGTGGCCTGAGAGCAGTGAAGAAACAACTTCAAAGGTGCATCACGTGTCATCGCTTCAAAACTGCCAACAACAACCAACTTATGGCAGACTTACCACCACAACGAGTCACACCATCACGACCGTTTACTCACACCGGTGTGGATTTCACCGGTCATGTGGAAGTGAAGGCAAATAAAGGCAGAGGGATAAAAACCATGAAGGCCTACATAGCGGTTTTCGTGTGTCTTTGCACTAAAGCTCTCCACCTTGAACTTGTGTCTGACCTTAGCACAGCTGCTTTTCTAAATGCCTTGAAACGACTTTGCGCTCGCAGAGGAAAACCACAACATCTCTATAGCGACAATGGTACCAACTTTGTGGGCGCGGCAAGGATACTGGAAAAACAACGAAGGGAGGCCCTGCAACAATACGTGGATAACGATGTCATTACTACCTTGTCAGACTGGGGTATAGAATGGCATTTAATGCTCCTGCATGGCCGTCTGCGGGGGGCCTTTGGGAAGCTGCAGTCAAGAGCCTTAAACATCATCTAAAACGGGTTCTCGGGAACTAAAAACTCACATTTGAAGAGTTCTCGACAGAGCAGATGCGACGAATGCATCAAGTTCACACGAAAAACGTCGGTGCAAAACAAGAAATTTACACGCTACTTATAATGTTTGCAATGTGTGTAAGGCCTACTACACAACAAATGATCAACGTGACACATCTTAGCCCTTCACGAATTGTGTATTTTGATAAGGTGGCCGATGTGAAGATAATCCAAGACGAGTGGAAAATGGTTGTTTATTACAACATGACGACTTACTGGCGAAGCTTAGACAACATTCAGAGCTATGTCAACCACCTAACTTCATTATGCAAGACGGAAACAGCTTTCTTGACAATAGCATCGCAATTCCAACATGAACTTAATGAAATCCAACACCACAATAACATTCTACACTCTGAACACGGATCAAGAAGAAGACGAAGAGGACTAATAAACGGAATTGGATACCTAGCTAACTCTCTTTTCGGCATTCTCGATGAACGTTTCGCCGACCAGTATGTGAAGGACATCAAAACAATTCAATCTAATGAAAATCATCTGTTGAACCTATACAAAAACCATACGTCAATCATTGAAAGTGAATACAATATCCTGAAACGCAACGAGGAGGTGATGAATAGCCAATTCCACATCATAGAGAACCATCTTGCCAAAACTCAAGAACGAGTGCAAGTGAGTCATGACAATGCGATGTATACAACCGCCACTGCCCTTGCCGTGAACTTACTAATCTCCAACATACGCCAAATCCAACTTCAACTAATTGACTTAGTAACTGACGTGAAGGATGGTCGAATCGAAACGCACCTTATCAAGCCTGACGAATTCGAAGAACATCTGAACATCATATCTGGGCAGTTACCAAGTGAACTCTCATTACCATGTGTGAACACACGTCACTGCACGCTAAGTCTCTATAAGCTAGCGCGAGTGCACGTGCGCCTAGCCAACGAATATCTTATATTCGAAGTGAAGCTACCGCTTATAAACAACGAGCAATATGAGCTAAACCGCATAATACCTAATCCACAAATAAGAGGCAACTCCGAGCACAGTATAGCGGTGACCTCTGAATACCTCGCTGTCAACCTCAAGAGAGACTGATCATTCCTTTAGATAACCGAGATGTAACGTCATGCAGCAAACTTCAAGAAAATATTCTATTGTGCGTCATAAATCAACCTATTTACGACATAAAAGGAGCGAAATCATCGTGTGAGGCTCAAATATTAAACAACGGCGACTTATCTCCATGCCGAACAAGAGTATCGGATTGCAGCGACAAGTGGGTGCGATTACACGTGCGCGGCGCGTGGCTGTTCTCCTGTTGCGAAGACTGCACCGCGCACATTTTCTACCCAGCTGGCGTGACGTCACAAAACTTACGCGGCACAGGTGTCATAACATTGGACCTTGGTTGCATGCTTAAAGGGGACAGTTTTATCATTCATGCTCGAAATGACTATCATAGAGAGCTGAAACTTAAGTCGAATGAAGAACGGATGTATATACGCGAGTCCAACATCAACCACATACTTGCCGATGTGAATCATACATTTGTCATCGAAGATCACAAGGAGACCCTAAAGGAACTGAAAAACCGAATCGAAAAGGTTAAAGAGCAACAACAAACGCTAAGTGTACAAACACTGACACATGAGACACACAACTATGTGTTGTACACTATAGTCGGGTTACTCACTACAGTCTGCATAGTATGGATGGTGTTACGACTAAGAAGAAGATTTCAAGGCTGCAGTGTGGAACTACACAACAAACGCGACTCCGGCAGCAGCAACGAGCAGCCCACGTACGGACGAACGGCGTCGAGTAACGAGCGGCGCCCGGATAGCGATAGTGTAGATGAGGTGATCGTAACTGCTGTCCGCAAACTAGATAAGGCATCGTCGCCCTTAACTTTCATTTTTTCTTTCTCGTTTTCTTTTGCTTTTAAAAAGTTGGCAGCATGTACGAGCACGCTCGACATTTTGATAACACGGCGAAGAAACGCTTGCGTCACTTGTCTTTTATTTCAATGTTTTATAATGTAACAGTTAGTGCAATAAACGCTCTCCTCGGTGACGGATACTTTTATTTACATTCCGCTCCCGTTCTAACATTCACATAAGTAGTACTTAACTTCAACCTTGAATCTACTACCTACTTACTTTAACTTACCTAAGTGTAAGAGGCGAAGCCCTTACATCAATGATCACTTTGTCACATTTTCCAACTGCTGAAGAATAGGATAATTCTTATGATAACAGTATCTAGTTTCTTCTCACATCGAACTACTTAGAATTCCTTTTATATTTTACTTTGTGGACATATCAGCAGTAAGATTATTAACGATTTTCAATTTGTTTCAGGTCAACCGTTTCTATTCTGGGTGTCGTCCTACATGTCCCTATGGGCCAATATACTGTTCAATTTCGCTGTTCTTATTAACGTCATCGTTGCTTTCTTCTACCCGTTCCAAGACGAAAATCCTAGTAAGTACTTAAAGCATTTTGGTGTAGTGGTCCATGTGTCGGACTTCAAAAACCAAGGGTCGCGGGTTCGATCCCCGCACAGTACAAACATATGTGTGCATGAACATGTGTGTTTGTACTGGTCTGGATGTTTTCTATGTATAATATGTATTTATTTACAAAAAAAAAGTATTTACGTATGTTTATCCGTTGTCTAGTATCCATAACACAAGCCTCGTAGCTTAACTTGGGACTAGAGAATTTGGTGTGATTGTTGTGAAATATTTAATATTTATTTATTATTTATTTATTTTTCAATACATTTTTGTCAATTATTTAAGTCATTTTCACAAAACTTGTTTCATAATTTATTTACGGCCTGTCAAGGCTTATTTGCTACCACAAATAAATTAAAACACGTTCTTTTAACTTTTTATTTGTGTGTTACGTGTTAGTTAGTGTAGTTAAAAATATATCTGGCAAATTGATAAGTAAAAATGTTAACAAAAAATTGTCTAATTTGAATATCAACTTCATAAAAATCATGTATAGACATGCTATCTCCAAGATCGTATTATAAATGTAGATGCAATGCAATGTAATTGAACTGTTTATATCAACAATGAATTATTTTATTTATTTACGCTTTATTGCACAATAAATATTTGCACAACAGGTGGATTTAACGCCTTATGGCATTCTCTACCAGTCATACCTTTGCGCTAAGCAGAAATGTTGAGTGAACGGTGGGATTTAATCTGTTTCTCTTTTTTACAGAATTAGGCCAACATCTATCCCTAGTGGTTTGGTGCGTGTCGGCAGTAGGGGCCGCGCTAGTGACGTGGCTGCCGCGCTCGTCGGGCGTGCGCGCGCTGCTGGCCTCGGCCATAGTGCGGCTCATCTACTGCGCCGGGCCCGAGCCCACGCTGTGGGGCCTGGCCATGCTCACCGTCAGTGCTCAACACCTAACAGTGCTAGTTCACGCAGAAACGCGGGCGCGATAACGAAATATCAAACATATGAAGTGGTATACAAGTGTTCGCGTACGAAACGCACGTCCGGCCTTAGTAGCGAGCCCGCGCCCGCGCGTTCTTTCGTGAACAAGCACTAAGTGTCTTAAAGTAGCGTTAAAACATGTTAAATTGCCTCGAAGTACCTTAAATGGCCCCTGGGAGACTATTATAGCCTCGTAGTCATGGCAACTTTTACAGTATTTATTTTATTGTACCCGAATATTCAAGTTTAATATTGAAGTGACTGAAACATGAAACTCGATAGCTCTGTACTTGTAATAGCTAGAATGCACAGTTTTTAATTAAATAAATATACAACAACATCACATACATTGATCTGACTTCGTCCGTAGTAAGTAACTTAAGCACTTATGTTATACGAGCCCCGATGCAAAATAGTTCGTCTAGTATGAAAAATAAGATATTATGAAATAATGTGAAGTGAATTTGGGTAAAGTAACTAAAAAAGTTAAGGAGACAGTAAACCACAATTTTCAGTAACATTTCAAAGTTTATTTTAACGTATAAATAAATAAAAAAATATACTGAAACACATGTCGCAAAAGTATTCGTCTATCACTGGCTCTCACGCAAAATAGTTCGTCTACCACTTAGTTATTTATTTATTTATTTATGTCGCCTTTGCTTTCAATTACAGCTTTAATGCGAAGAGGCATGGTCGCAACCAACGCTGCACACTCGTCAGTCGTAATTGACTCCCACACAGCCAAGAGTTTAGCCTTCAAGTCGCTCTTCGATCTTGATGGATTTTTGCGAAGGACTTTCTTCATTTTCCACCATAGGGTCTCAATCGGCGATAAGTCTGTGCTGTTAGATGGCCACTCGATGGTTGGGATGCTTTTTGACAGCAGCCATGTCTTTGTTGTCCTTGCAGTATGGCAGGAAGCACCGTCTTGTTGAAAAATGAAAGAATCTTGATGTTTGAGTGACGGAATGGAGGGCAGTAGACTTTCTTTCAAAATATTTTGATATCTTGTTGCATTGATGGAACCATCCACAAACTGCATCCCACCAACACCTTGCGCAGACATGCAGCCCCGGATCACGAGAGACGCTGGAAACTTAACTTTTCGTTTAATGCAATCAGTATGAAATGCTTCATGTTTATTTCGAACCACATTTTTTTTCATCGCTGACTGTGACTCACTCCATATGATACTACGCCACTGATCAGAAGTCCAATTTAAGTGATCACGAGCAAACTTCAATCTCTTTTTCTTCTGTAAGGCAGTCAATAGTGGTTTTTGCTTAGCTGTGTAAAATCCGTAGCCCATTCTTTTTAACACTCTTTTGCAGCTATCAACTGAAACATCTTTGTCAATCATGTCTCTCCATTGCACCGTTAGTTCTCCAGCTTCGAGCACGGCGATTTGCTTTTGACAATTTTCTTAAGAATTCTGTTTTCTGCTTTACTGGTGATACGGGGTCGGCCAGTTTTCTTCAAGCAAAAAGTATTTCCATTCTTTTTATAGTGCTGAATGATAGATTGCACTGTAGATCTGGGCAGTGTGAAGTCTTTTGAGATTTGGTAACTTGATTTGCCCGCCTCAATCCTACAAACTATTCGCTTTCGAAGTTCTTCTCCCACTGGTTTGCCACGACCCATTTTTACTTGAAAACTGAAGAAATTAACAGAATTTTTCAGAATTTATACGATCTCACTTGTCTAAATGACTGAAGAATTACTTTTACGAACTTAAATTTTTAAAAATAAATTTTATAAAGGGAAAAAAATATTTAACTCAATGAAAGTCGAAGTCTTTTGTATCGATTAGCAACTAGATGAACTATTTTGCTTACGATTTGCTCAACTTAAAAGCAGGTTATCTCTTAATTTAAAAGGATGAAATAGTTTATTGCTTCAACAATGAATAGTGCATAAGTAACCGAACATGAGATGGTAGAATCGTTTTTCTGTTTACCGAACTCCGAACTTTGAGAGTGATGGAACAGTGAGTGCACCTGTGTATTGCGCTCACACTTGTGCACTGTAATATCTCCTGCGCAGTTGGCTGATCTCTGTTGAGATTGGCCGCCGTGGTCGAAATCGGCCAGGACGACTACTAATAGTCAACTTCTTGACCATTACACCAAAGTGGTCGTCGAATCGTGACATTCGGGCTCAATGTTACGAAATTTAATGACTTATTGGTTACTAAAGGTCTGTATGATGCCTTAAAGATTACGATCAGGTTCTCTTTGTAAACCCGAGAAACTACAACCGTCAAACGATAACGTGTACAGGCGACAACACACCACGCTACAAAATTCACCGTCCTTATTACATACACATAAAATTCCACAGTATTTACCTTGACGTGCTGTCATGTGTCCTTTGGTCATAAAACGAAAATCATTTTGATGGATTTCGAATTTCGTAGTAAGACCTCAGGGATCTAACTTGAATACTGTTATTTCTGCCCACAGATAGTGGTGAAGGGGATCCACTTGGTGAGCATAATGGGCAACCAAGGCACGTTGTCGAAGTCGACGCGGCACGTGCTCACCGACCCCGAGCTGCTCTACCATAGCGTCTACCTGGTCTTCTGCTTCCTCGGCATCTGCTGCCATCCGTTCTTCTTCTCCGTATTGGTGAGTATCAAGTAGGGAGTAATTTAGACCTAGGGACCTACCTGGATTCCTAGCAAACCTGTGACTATTGATCGAATAAAGCAATAGATTATACGCTAGAGCGATAAATTGTTTGAACCTCCTCAAAACCACCTACTGCGACTGGAGTGAGGAATTGAACCTTCCGAGGTCGGGGTCGTACCCACCTTACCGAGGTGGGGTGAAGTTTACCTTATTATTAAAATAAATAACAGTCTACTGTGACTGTGGGGAGGGAGGGTCAAACCCACCTCCTAGCAGCCTACTAAGACAGGTAGTTGGAACCCACCTACTGAGACTGGGGTGGTTGAGGTCGAACCAACTTACCTCCTACTAGAAGCCTACTGAGACTGCACCTACTTAGACAGGAGTGGTGGTCTAACCCACTCATCCCCTACTAGGAGCCTATCGAGACAGAGATGGGGGTCGAACCCACATACTGAAACCGAGGCGATTGGGGTCGAACCCAGTTACCTCCTACTAGCAGCCTACTGAGACTCCACCTACTTAAACTGGTTAATAAATCATTATTTTTGTTCCAGCTTCTAGACATTGTGTACCGCGAAGAGACCCTATTGAACGTGATGCGATCAGTAACACGCAACGGGCGGTCCATCCTACTGACGGCCGTACTGGCGCTGGTGCTGGTCTACATGTTCTCCATCGTCGGCTACATGTTCTTCCGGGACCACTTCCTCGTCAGCGTCGACCGTCTCGACGGTAAGTCTCCTTACTTCCGGGCTACTTTCAAGGGGCGGCCCATCCTACTGACAGCCGTGCTGGCGCTGGTTCTGGTCTTATAGGTAAATATGCCTTGTGTACCGTCATCGGAGATGAGTTTCAGCCACGGGCGAACGTGAAACGGCTTGATGGCAAAAGGCTACGTTCTTGACAAAACCTGCAAACAACAATAGCAATGTTAAAACTCCGTGATCAACGACGACCACTTTGGTGTAATGTTCAAGAAGTTGACTATTAACCAAGAGGTCGCGGGTTCGATCCCCGCGCTGTACAAAAATTTGTGTGCATGAATGAACATGTCTGTTTGTACTGGTCTATGTGTTATATGTATTCATTCAAATTTATTTGTAATACCACTGTTGATTCTGACATCTGTAACACAAGTGGCTACTTACCACAGAGTCAGATCAATGGATGTGATGTAGTTGTATATTTATGTAATCTTTTTAGGGTTCCGTACCCTAAAAAACGGAACCCTTATAAGATCACTTTGTTGTCCGTCCGTCCATCCGTTAAGACCGTTTTTCTCAGGAACGCGTGGAGGTATCAAACTGAAATTTCTATATGATCTTAGGTCTACTGTCCCAGGAAGCTGTAGAAAAATCAACCTTCTAAGCCAACGCAATCAAAAGATACAGCCATTTAGGCCGCAAATTTTCAAAACTCGCACGGGAATCAAAACCTACAGGGTACTTCCCGTAAACTTAGAATCTTGAAATTTAGTACGAAGTCACGTCTTATAGTACAGATATAGGAAAAATTACGAAAACCGTAAATTTTCAGTTTCATCATATAAAAAAAATATTTTGAAAAATATTTTTGACAATTTTGAAAATTTCAAAGTTACTACTCCTTATCTACAGGTTTGTACGGAACCCTCGGTGCGCGAGTTCAACTCGCACTTGACCGGTTTTTTTTAAGAACTAATTGGCAAAAAGCTCGTTTCGCTAGCAATCCACTTTTTCTAGCTTCCCAAAAATTTTGTGATAAAATCTCAACAACTCGAGCACTCGCTTCTCTCGCGTGTTAATCTATCTGCTGAAATGACTTTACATTAAGCTGAGACGTCGTAGAACGTACCTTTTATATAAGTTATGTAATACTAAGCCCAAAATATTAAGCGCGCGTTTCGCTCGCGAATTATATTTTGTCAGTCGAAATGGCCTGCTGGACCATCTTTAAAATATCTGTAAACACCACTTACATAACCACCAGACGATGACGATCCGCGCTTCGACCCGGACGGCTGCGGCGACGGCACGTCCAAGTACCTGCAGTCGCCGGACACGTGCAGCCGCGCCCGCGGCCGGATCGTGTCGGTGGGCGGCGAGCTGCGCGAGCGCAGCTGCGACTCGCTGATCATGTGCATCGTGACCACGCTCAACCAGGGGCTGAGAAACGGCGGCGGCATCGGCGATATACTCCGGGCGCCTGCTAGTTTCGTGAGTTTAATAACATTTTATCCACTTATTGCCTCCCATAGTTAGGCCTTTTCGTCTCCCGTTTATACCTCATTAACCATTAACCGTTAACATATTGTTGAATTTATTAAGTCCCTAAAGTTCGTCTTCTGTTTGTTTAAAGTCAAATGCATGTGTGACCAAAACCAGTAGCGAAATAAAGATCAATGAAGACAGACGTTTGTTTCCTTGAACAAATCCACGCAATCAAAACTCATCCTTATTACACTCAACATATGGTCGACAACGAGCCGGATTAGTACCTGTTTACAACTAGGATACATTGAGCGGCCGGCTAACTGAGACCGGCGAGAACAATAGGACCCTGCATTCCACAGCGATAAGAAACGTTTTGAATAAGTTTAATGTATAAAAGAAGACTTTTTGAAGTGAATAACATAAAACTTCGTATTGATTGAAGCGGAATAAGTTTATTATTGTGAAAAAACATTGCGTGATTAACATTAGTGACTAGAAGTGAAGTGTAAAGTGACGAACTATGGCTACTCTGGAACAAATTCAGAACATTTTGGAAAACACTACGGAATTATTACGAAAAACACAAACAAACTTAAAAAAGTGTCCGAAATCAAGACTTACTAAGGGTTACATACAATGTGCATTGAAGAATACTGGCATAATTATAAGCAAGCTCACAATGAATTGGTGAAAATAACTACCAGAGAACAACGCGGTGCCATGCCTTATTTTTTGAACGAAGATTATTACGTTCAGGAAGAGTTGTTCTTATCGATGCTCGCAGACTTAAGAGATTTACTATCAGTCACCCCTCAGTCAAGTGCATCACTTAAGGCTCCAGCTACTTTAGAACAAGTGAAGTTGCCGTGTATACAATTGCCTGTGTTTTCTGGAAACTACGAAGAATGGCCCACGTTTAATGACCTGTTTGTAGCCTTAGTCCACGAAAATACGTCACTTACCAACGTTCAGAGGCTGCATTATCTTAAGACCACTATCACCGGTGAAGCAGCGGCGTTATTGAAACATATACAAGTAACAGACACAAATTATCTTCAAGCATGGGACATACTGAAATCTCGTTTTGGAAATAAGCGATTGATAGTAAATTCCTTATTAAAACGATTATTTGCACAAAAGAAATGTACGTCACAGACATCTTCTCAATTGAAGAGTTTATTGGACACTACTAATGAAATCATGAATAGTCTACAAAATCTCGACGTACCAACAGGCTCTTGGGATCCAATAATCATCTTTCTGGTTGTGCAGAAGCTGGACTCTTGAGTCACATAAGGAATGGGAACAAATTGCCTACAGTGAAAATAAGGAAGAACTTTCTAAGTGGAATGACTTGAAGAAATTCCTAGAATCAAAGTTTCAAACATTAGAACTTGTCACACCATCTTCAGCTGCCAGGGAGAAGACTCACAGGGTCACAAGCGTGTTTCATTAGCGAGAAGGCTGCTCAAGCATTGAAATTAGAACGCAAGCAAGTGAATCTCATAGTTACGGGAATGGAGTCAATGAAGGTGCCTGTAAAGCACGAAGTCAAATTTCAAGTTTTATCGCGGTGGGAATCAAATTTCGAGTTGCCTATACAAGCCTACGTGATGTCCAAGCATTTGACAACAAACTTACCTTCAAACACGAAGTTTCCGAATGAATGGCCACATCTAAGAGGTCTCAATTTAGCAGATTCACAATTTTATGTATCTGGAACCATGGATTTGCTATTGGGAGTAGAAGAATATTCGAAAATTATACAACAAGGACTTATCAAAGGTCCCCCAGGTACTCCATGTGCACAAAAAACCAGCTTGGGATGGATCGTGATGGGAGGCATAAATATAAAACTCAATACTCGTGAGAAGTCCTTGGTGGCCATTACGCAAGACACGAACATAGATCATTTGCTAAAAGTTATGTGGGAGATAGAAACTGATACAAAGAGAAAACTTACCAAAGAAGAGCAGCTATGCGAAAATATTTATGAGAAGACACATTCCAGAAATGAGAATGGAAGATATGTGGTTAAATTGCCATTTAAAACAGAACATCCAAGATCACCTGAAGGAAATACTAGAGAGATAGCCTTAAAGAGATTCATGCAACTAGAAAGAAGATTTATTAAAGATCCAGAACTGAAGGAAGAATATACAAAGGTTATAGAGGAATATAAAGAGCTTGGTCATATAGAAGAAGTACCTGTGAAGGAAAAAGAAAACAAAGCTGTGTACTTACCTCACCACGCTGTCATCCGTAGGGACAAGGAATCAACACAGACACGTGTAGTATTTGACGCGTCAAGCAAGGGTTCCAATGGAATCTCGTTAAACGAAGAACTTCTGCCAGGACCGGTGTTACAAGATGATCTCAGAAACGTCATTATTCGATGGCGTAGGTATGCTGTTGCTTTCGTATGTGATATAGCCAAAATGTACCGAATGATATTGGTACATGAAGAAGATACGGATTTTCAACGAATACTATGGAGAAGTGAGCCCCTTGATGACATCAAAGATTACAGACTTAAGACTGTCACATTTGGGACAGCATCAGCACCATATCTTGCGATTAAAACACTTAAACAGCTAGCAGTTGATGAAGGTGACAAATTCCCAGATGCCGCCAAATTAGTGGATGAACAATTTTATATCGACGATTGCATGTTCAGTTGTGATAGCGTTTCTGAAGCAATACGCATCAGCCAAGAAATCCGAGAACTTCTACGTCGTGGTGGTTTCGAACTCAAGAAATGGGCTTCCAACAGCGCTGAATTTATGCAAAGCGTAGAACCAAACGAGAGATCAACAAAAGCACATGTGGATCTGAATATGGATGGCGTTATTAAAGCACTGGGTATTCAGTGGAATTTGGGCACAGATCAATTTGAATATAACTTAAACTTACCTCCAATGCATGACACCGTTACCAAACGTAGCATCCTCTCAGATATGCAAAAGCTCTTTGACCCACTGGGTTGGATCGCCCCGTGCACTGTGCTAGCGAAAATTCTGCTCCAAAAACTATGGCTGGGAAAGGTTAATTGGGATGAGGAGCTCACTAATTCACTCAAGGATGAATGGGTAGAATTACGCTTGGACCTTGAAAGGGTAAATGAGATTCTAATCGATCGCTGCATGGGAGTGACAAATGCAAACAAGGATTCTATGTAGTTGCATGGTTTCAGTGATGCCTCAGAACGAGCCTATGCTGCCGTAGTATATTGCCGTGTAAAATGTCAAGACAATTCATACAAAACATGTCTCGTCGCTGCTAGAACCAGAGTAGCTCCACTTAAAACGCTCTCCTTACCGCGTCTTGAATTGTGCGGAGCGTTACTTCTCTCGAGGCTTCTGAAACAAGTTACAACAGCGATGAGAACACCATTGTCGCAAGTGTTCGCATGGACAGACTCGTCTATTGTCATAGCTTGGTTGTCTGGAGAACCTGGAAGATGGAAAACCTTCGTCGCTAATCGAGTTGTCGAAATAACATCCAATGTAAGCAGTGATCAGTGGTATCATGTCCAATCGAGTGACAATCCTGCAGACATCGCCTCAAGAGGCATGCTTGTAAAAGATTTAAAGAAATGTGATGATTGGTGGAAAGGGCCAGAATGGTTTTCAGAAGAAAAGGTCCAGTTAACTAAACCAAACGTTATACCCACTGATTTGGAAAAAAAAAGGGAAACCGTACTCACATTGACGTTAACAAATACAGAAGAAGAAGGAAAAAAGTTATCTGAAAAGATGCACGAATTTAACACACTGACTGAACTCTTAAGAACAATTGCATATTGTAAAAGATTTTTAAATTTCAAAGTGAAAAATAAAAAGGAAGAAATAATTGAACACATTAAAACAGAAGAATTGGAAGAAGCATTGAGCACTTGTATAAAGATAGTACAGGAACAAGAATTTAGTGAAGAGATAAACTCATTGAAAAGCAATAAACAGGTTAAAAGAATAAGCAAATTAAAGACACTAGATCCATATTTGGATGAATCAGGAATTCTGAGGGTGGGCGGAAGACTAAGAAATGCTAATATAGAAGAAAACAGTAAACATCCTATCATATTGGGAAAAAACAATCAACTCATCCCACTTATTGTCGCTGAGGCCCACATTACGACCTTGCATGGAGGAATGCAGCTGATGTTATGTCACTTACGTTCCAAATATTGGATACTAAGAGCTAAAAGCCTGGTTAAGAAACACATTCATCGGTGTCTAATATGCGCCAAGCAAAATGCAAAGGTCAGAACGCAGATAATGGGTGACCTGCCGGCAATACGGGTGACACCCTCCCGTCCATTTATTAACACTGGGGTGGATTTTGCTGGTCCGTTTCCAGTCCTGATGAGCAAGGGCAGAGGAGGCAAAACGCATAAGGCCTATATTGCTATTTTCATTTGTATGTCCACCAAAGCTATACATTTGGAATTAGTTGGAGATATGACGTCGGAAGCTTTCATTGGTGCATACAAAAGATTTAGTGCTCGGAGAGGCAAATGTGCACATCTCTGGAGTGACCAGGGCAGAAATTTTGTTGGTGCGAACAAAGAACTTACAGATGCATGGAAAGCAGCTCGTTTAGAGTTTGACGGAGACATTTCTGACAGCCTGACAAATGAGGGGACGCAGTGGCATTTTATACCGGCCTATTCACCTAACTTTGGAGGACTTTGGGAAGCAGGGGTGAAGTCGATTAAATACCATCTGAAACGAATTTTGACTACTCACCTAACGTTTGAAGAGATGTCAACGGTACTCTGCAGCATTGAAGCTTGTCTAAATTCACGTCCGCTGTGTCCCATTGATCTCTCTGATGAAAAAACTGAACCATTGACACCCGGGCATTTTTTGATTGGGGAGGCACCCATCACAGTACCAAGTCCAAGTCTAAAAGATGTGCAAGTTGGACATTTGACGCGTTGGCAATATAGTCAAAAATTGCTTAACGACTTTTGGTCTCGCTGGCAAAAGGAATATTTGTCCCGCTTACAACAAAGACCAAAATGGCTGAAACGAGAAAGTGAATTTAAAACCGGAGACATTGTACTGATAAAGCAGGAAAACCTACCTCCAGGGAAATGGGCCCTTGGACGTGTAATTGACAAGCATCCAGGCCCAGATGGATTGACACGAGTTTATAGTGTCAAAAGTGGTGACAATATAGTTAAAAGATGTGTCACTAAACTATGCGCTTTGCCTATAGATACTGATTAATGTAACTTGTTGTTATTGCATTCATTCATAGTAATTGTAATCTCTTATTTTTATAACATCTTTACTCATGATCTAAATTAACTTTGAAACTTGAATTTTACTAGAAGTCCAATTTATTTTTATAATAATGTATACCATAATTTTTCTTGGCAGGTTAGGTTAGGTTGGCTAAGTTTCTAAGTTTATGTGCAGCTCTTTTGTATGTGGCAAGGATTCGTTAGTTGTCATTGATGTTATTATATTGTTGTCACCTACATTGTTGATTTGAAAGGACTCTACTAGTCCTTTGGTGGGCGGTTATGTTGAATTTATTAAGTCCCTAAAGTTCGTCTTCTGTTTGTTTAAAGTCAAATGCATGTGTGACCAAAACCAGTAGCGAAATAAAGATCAATGAAGACAGACGTTTGTTTCCTTGTACAAATCCACGCAATCAAAACTCATCCTTATTACACTCAACACATATCTTACTTCATCAGTAAAATTGAATGCCCTATCTATTTCTCTAATTTCAACGGTTAAATAACTGAAAAAATTGCGTAAAACAAAATGTAAACAATATAAAGGTGTATATTGTTAACAAATTTTCATGTTGTTAAGGTCATGATAAGATTTGTTTATTTCACGTTTTACTAGGCAAATTATCACCATAATCATTGAACAATTTATCCATGACAGTTTAGTTGTATGTATGCACTAACGACGACTGCATACAGATAACAGCGAAAAATTTAAGCATATACAACCTGTATGCATATCGCCCTCGCCCTGTGATATTTACAGGCATGGAGATACATAAGGAATTGCTGAAAAAGTTAAAAGTTTTATAAACAAGCTAAAAAGTTAGAATCATATTAAACATTGTCATACAAACAAAACTTTTGTACAGTGGCCAGCACATCAGGTTTTCCATTTTTGTTGCAATATCGCCGCAATATATCGTATCACAAGCGTATAAGAAACAATAGTGTTATCTGTGACGTGCTGCCCACTGTTCATAATTTCACTGGTAAGTTGGTGAAAAATAATGTGTAAAAATAAGGTGAAATAATAATAAAAAAACATCGGGACAGATGAAACTAAATAAAAACTTGTAAAAACATAATTAAAATATAACTTACTCTCGGTATACCAGGAGCCTCTATTCGTCGCGCGCGTGGTGTACGACCTGCTGTTCTTCTTCGTGGTGATCATCATCGTACTGAACCTGATCTTCGGCGTGATCATCGACACCTTCGCCGACCTCAGGAGCGAGAAGCAGCAGAAAGAGTTGATACTCAAGAACACCTGTTTTATATGCGGTTTGTATAACTGTTGTTAAAATTAGGAGAGAATTCAAAAGTATTTGAACTGAGCCTCTATCGAGACAACTCAGGGAAGAGAAAAAAAACCCGTCATGAGTTAGGAAAACCGCTGGTGAGTTTCATAGGCTTGACGACCGCTTGGTGCAGTGCTCCGCATGTCGGACTTCTAAACCAAGGGTCGCGGGTTCGATTCCCGCACAGTACAAGCATAAGTGTGCATGAACATGTGTGTTTGTACTGGTCTGGGTGTTTTCTATTTATAATATGTATTTATTTACAAAAAAAAAGTATTTAAGTATGTTTATCCCTTGTCTAGTACCCATAACACAAGCCTCGTAGCTTACTTTGGGACTAGAGAATTGGTGTGATTGTTGAGAAATATTTATTTATTATTTATCTTGACCAGCCATAGCTAAGAACCACCGTAATTAAATTATCTTTCAAATAAAAAACCGCTCTGAAATCGGTTTATCTTTTCGAGAGCACATACAGACAGAAACACACAAAGAATTGGGGCCAAACTTACAACACTCCTCTTTTTCGTCGGAGCTTAGTGATTCGCGATTAGTTATTTTCCCCCGAGTGCCAAGGAAAGGTAGTGTTTTTTTATCGATCGAATTCGCAATGTTTCATTATCCTAGTGAAATAGGGTTGTAATGGAGGTATGGCTTAAAACTAAGATTGTTAACCATTGATATAATATTCAGATGTCACATAAATGTCTTAAACAATATCATTTTCATTATCAAATGATGTAAATTATTTTAAAGTAAAGCTGAAAAAGAGAATAATTTTCTTTAAATTTTACACTAAACGACGCCAGCGCAAGCACCCAAATACATCCAACCTTGAAAAAAATTAGAGCTAGAAGTCGCAAGATTTACAATACAACTTATAATTTCGCAGATAGTCTGTATTTGGCCGAAATCTATTCTCACGTTGAATCTCACAACTTTATAACAGTGGTAAACAAATAATTAATTTGTTCCAGGATTGAACAGGTCAGCCTTTGACAACAAGACGGTCTCGTTCGAGGAACACATAAAAAGCGAACACAACATGTGGCACTATCTCTACTTTATGGTGTTGGTCCGCGTCAAGGACCCCACCGAGTTCACCGGCCCGGAGAGCTACGTGCACTCTATGATCAAGGTAAAATATTCTTCTCTAGATATGGAGGTAATGAGAAAAATGCGCAAGGCGTGAAGAAATGAGCCTTCGCAATCCATGATTAAACGACGAGAAATGAGAAAGTATCAAAGCAGCCAGAGAAGAGATAAGAACAGAGGTCTATAAAAAATATGTCACTAAACTTTGCCAAAGTGTATTTTTTTTTTCAAGAAACGAGAGATAAATAAATATACAACAACATCACATACATTGATCTGACTCCGTAGTAAGTATCTAAAGCACTTACATACACTTATATACTTAGTGTCACATATATCAGAATCAACAGTGGTATTACAAATAAACTTAAATAAATACATATTACACCCAGACCAGTACAAACATACATGTTCATGCACACAAACCCGCGACCTCTTGGTTAATAGTCAACTCCTTGACCATTACACCAAAGTGGTCGACATTTAACATTGAACGATCGTTTTTGATTAAGGAATAGCGATTTCACGTGTGAACTTTGTCTGGTAAATTGTCTATTGACAATGGTTCAAGAGGGTGTCGAATTATGTAGACAGTTTGTCAACTTAAACATTGATATATATTACACAATTACAAAACAGGCACTCGACATGATTCTATAAGTCTGATGCGCTCGCTTTAGGTTATATTTCACATCGCTGAAATGTAAGTGTCAAGTAACTAAAGTTTACCTTTACTACAAAATAACTAGTCAGTGATCATCCCTTGTAAAATAGAAGTCGGCCAATCCAAAGTGACTGACAGCGCAAATGACATGACCTAAAGGAGGCATACGGTAATATTAAGCAAGGGATACAAACTGCCATTTTTTTCTGTTAAAGAGGGGTAATTTTTTCTCCACTTAAACACGTCAGCATTTCCCCGGAAGCGTATTATTTCATAATCTTCGCTTCATATAGCATATATCATATATTTTTCATACTTGTTAATAATTCCATAAGTTCGTGTATAGCTATCATGCGCATCGCGCGTTCTCATATCATTCTATCATTTTAGTCGTAAGAGACTTTCTATCAATATAACTATCAGTTTATTAATATCAACTTTCATTCCGTTCTACTATCATTCTATCAGCTAAAGAGTACAGAACCGTACAGTTTTCTATCTCTCGCCTTTCATCAAGTTACTTTATTTTTTAGCATTTACATTGCAAATTTCCTTACAATGTGAAATTAAAAATAAAACACACTTAAAGAAAAATAGACAGCCACAGGCGGGACTCGAACCAGCACCTCTCGCAAGCTGGGCTCTTGCTCTCCCAATTGACTGGCTGGCTGCAGCCTGGGGAGCACTTAAAAAAATAGACCGATAAGTAAGTGTCACGGTATGTCGATTGGGAGAGCAATCGCCCGGCTTGCGAGAGGTACGGGTACCAGTCCCGCCTCCGGCAGTCAATTTTTTTTAAATCTGTTTAAATGTCTTGTCTTTCAGTCAAACAACCTAGACTGGTTCCCGCGGCTTCGCGCACTGTCTCTAGTGGGCGGCGGCGAGGGCGAGGGCGGCGAGCTGGAGCTGCGCAACCTGCAGCAGCAGCTCGACCGCGCGCAGCGAGCCGTGCACACGCTCACCGACCTGCTCACCGACCTGCGCGACCAGGTAAACAGCTGGAGCTGCGCAACCTGCAGCAGCAGCTCGACCGCGCGCAGCGAGCCGTGCACACGCTCACCGACCTGCTCACCGACCTGCGCGACCAGGTAAACAGCTGGAGCTGCGCAACCTGCAGCAGCAGCTCGACCGCGCGCAGCGAGCCGTGCACACGCTCACCGACCTGCTCACCGACCTGCGCGACCAGGTAAACAGCTGGAGCTGCGCAACCTGCAGCAGCAGCTCGACCGCGCGCAGCGAGCCGTGCACACGCTCACCGACCTGCTCACCGACCTGCGCGACCAGGTAAACAGCTGGAGCTGCGCAACCTGCAGCAGCAGCTCGACCGCGCGCAGCGAGCCGTGCACACGCTCACCGACCTGCTCACCGACCTGCGCGACCAGGTAAACAGCTGGAGCTGCGCAACCTGCAGCAGCAGCTCGACCGCGCGCAGCGAGCCGTGCACACGCTCACCGACCTGCTCACCGACCTGCGCGACCAGGTAAACAGCTGGAGCTGCGCAACCTGCAGCAGCAGCTCGACCGCGCGCAGCGAGCCGTGCACACGCTCACCGACCTGCTCACCGACCTGCGCGACCAGGTAAACAGCTGGAGCTGCGCAACCTGCAGCAGCAGCTCGACCGCGCGCAGCGAGCCGTGCACACGCTCACCGACCTGCTCACCGACCTGCGCGACCAGGTAAACAGCTGGAGCTGCGCAACCTGCAGCAGCAGCTCGACCGCGCGCAGCGAGCCGTGCACACGCTCACCGACCTGCTCACCGACCTGCGCGACCAGGTAAACAGCTGGAGCTGCGCAACCTGCAGCAGCAGCTCGACCGCGCGCAGCGAGCCGTGCACACGCTCACCGACTTGCTCACCGACCTGCGCGACCAGGTAAACAGCTGGAGCTGCGCAACCTGCAGCAGCAGCTCGACCGCGCGCAGCGAGCCGTGCACACGCTCACCGACCTGCTCACCGACCTGCGCGACCAGGTAAACAGCTGGAGCTGCGCAACCTGCAGCAGCAGCTCGACCGCGCGCAGCGAGCCGTGCACACGCTCACCGACCTGCTCACCGACCTGCGCGACCAGGTAAACAGCTGGAGCTGCGCAACCTGCAGCAGCAGCTCGACCGCGCGCAGCGAGCCGTGCACACGCTCACCGACCTGCTCACCGACCTGCGCGACCAGGTAAACAGCTGGAGCTGCGCAACCTGCAGCAGCAGCTCGACCGCGCGCAGCGAGCCGTGCACACGCTCACCGACCTGCTCACCGACCTGCGCGACCAGGTAAACAGCTGGAGCTGCGCAACCTGCAGCAGCAGCTCGACCGCGCGCAGCGAGCCGTGCACACGCTCACCGACCTGCTCACCGACCTGCGCGACCAGGTAAACAGCTGGAGCTGCGCAACCTGCAGCAGCAGCTCGACCGCGCGCAGCGAGCCGTGCACACGCTCACCGACCTGCTCACCGACCTGCGCGACCAGGTAAACAGCTGGAGCTGCGCAACCTGCAGCAGCAGCTCGACCGCGCGCAGCGAGCCGTGCACACGCTCACCGACCTGCTCACCGACCTGCGCGACCAGGTAAACAGCTGGAGCTGCGCAACCTGCAGCAGCAGCTCGACCGCGCGCAGCGAGCCGTGCACACGCTCACCGACCTGCTCACCGACCTGCGCGACCAGGTAAACAGCTGGAGCTGCGCAACCTGCAGCAGCAGCTCGACCGCGCGCAGCGAGCCGTGCACACGCTCACCGACCTGCTCACCGACCTGCGCGACCAGGTAAACAGCTGGAGCTGCGCAACCTGCAGCAGCAGCTCGACCGCGCGCAGCGAGCCGTGCACACGCTCACCGACCTGCTCACCGACCTGCGCGACTAGGAACTAATTAATTACTAACTATATCCCATGCGATTCATGTATTCGTACTTAAATTAGATGGAAGGAATGTCGCTGGCCGCCGTCTTACTTTTACAACTTTATCGCACAAAGTTCAATAGCAAGAAAAGAAATCTTCTTTACTTTGAATTTAAATTTAACTACCACAACTCACCGGTTATACGAAGACGATGTCAGAAGAATAAGATGTGAAGCTTGCATTTTAACACCAAAACCCTTTTACAGATGACGGAACAGAGAAAGCAGAAGCAACGCATCGGGCTGCTCAACTCGACCTCGGCGTACCTCCAGAACCTGCAGATGAACCTGCCTCCGTGAACCCGCACCCGCACACGGACGCGCACGCCCGCACACGCCACGCACACGTACGCACACGACAAAATTTAAACTTAGACGTGACTTGGTAACGGTAAGGTTACATTATCGTGTGTAATTATATCCTTGAGAACTGAGAGGACGATATCGTCACTGTGACAATGTGTCTTAAGTTCTCGCTGTGATTTATTCATGATAATTAGTATTATTCTGTAGACGATACCATTTAAGAAATCAAGATTATTTATTAGTTGCTTACCAGCCTTGACTAAACTTTTAGTTTGCAATATCTGATGAGTTAATATGTTTGCTTAATTTCTGATTTTGTGGGTTCAATGTCAACAATCACATTATTTATTTAGTCAATTTGATGTAAGTTTGATATGTATGAATTATAATTTTGTATGTATTATACAAAAAATCTACATTGATGATCGCGTGTGCTAGGGCTGATGTGTGTGGGCGTGTCTTAAAACATCATACCTCATTCCATCGCACAATGAAATAGATATTATTAAATATTCAATTTGTTAGTTTACTATATCTTGATTTCCTTTGACAAACGTTACCACAGACTGTATATACAAAGGATTATGTTTTTCACGACGGATGTTACTTATCAATGTATTGTTTTGACGACTAAGTATATGACTAACATTTATTGATAAAGGAATTTAACATTCGATTTGAAGATAACACGATATAGATGATCAGAAGTAGGTTTCATGAAAACTACAGATTAATAAGTCATATGTAACACTTTAAACTTTCGTCTGTTGTTACCAATATAAAACTAGAAAATTATATTAGAATAGTACTGTTGAATTCAAAGTAAAATAACTATATCGTCCAGTTCCTTAAAATTCTGTAGGTAGACGTTTCAAACATATCCTTAAGATATTCGAGCGTATTAGATTGTATCATATTGTTACTGGCCATGGATTTGATAGCTTAGAAGAGAATATAGATCTAAATATTTAATGTATTTTACTTTTCTAGTCTCTCGAATTCAAATTCAAGAGTGATGTGGATGACTTGGACAGAGTTCAAGTTTAATTAATTATCTGATATCGTATTTAAACTGTTATTGGATTACCAATATCGTTATCTCGTCTTATGTTTTTTTTTAAATAATACATTCTATTAATATGACTAACTAAGCACTGGTTAGTGTTGACAATTTTGAGAATAAAATAGCGGCATGTTTGATACACGGATACCTACATAACCTTTATTTATAAATTTTCCTACATGTTTTTCATTACATCATTCTTACTAAATTTTTTTCTTCTAGATTCAAACTAAGTTCTGATTACTATTTTATCTATATAGTCCTCCTGGCCGACTTTATCTATAAAGTGGTAGGTAACAAAAATATTAATGAACAAATGTAATTTGTTTAAACTAGTGTTCATAGAGTTAGGGCTAAATAGAGGAGGAGTATTTGTTTGAAACAAAAAGCTGGTTTACCTATTTGTGGTCATGTACAAAATAAGTTTTTTTTCCCCAAGCTATGCTCCTCCGAATAATAACACCTGTATGTGCAATCAAATAGCTCAAACCCGTTACCTAAACGTACTGTAGGTAGTTAATTTAATACGAATTTTATTTAAAGTTGTCACCCTAAGATCTGAGTCTATCTCTGCGTTATAGTGTGAAATGTATCCTGTATACTTTTGTTTTAGTTGTCCTATGATTAGCTACGTGGGTAGTGTTGTTGCGTTGCCGCGAATAGAAATAAAAATGTAACTTATGTAATTTAACTGACGCATTTAAACTATCTAAATCATTTCTATTTATGTAATTCAGACTTAAGTGCGAGCGAAAATCACTTATTGTTAATGTAGAAATCAAATACGTTCTGATAAATATTTGATCGTATCATTTAAGTAAATTATTCTATTTTCATCCAAAATACCAGTAGTAGTACTAGTCCTTTTATCCAGTTTGATGTTGCAAGTCTCAGAAAATAATAGCAATAAATAGAAATATTTGCGGTAACTTCGTATAATAATATTAGTTAAGATAATACGATAAATTAGATTTGATAATAACGAGGTTGTTGGTAACTACAGGTTTGATATCGAGAGACGGCGTCGGTTTAAATGTGAATGCAATAGTGGTTAAGCATTTATCTTAGTTGACAAAAAAAGTTAGCCTTTTTCAGTAATCGTGTTCGATATGTATGAGGCTCGAGAGATATTATAATGCTAACTACTTACCGGTTTTTACGTAAATACATTTACGTTTAAGTTGGAATAAGACGCCATGGCTAGATACGTTCACCCTACTTTACGTGTAAATGTCGTAGAGAATTTTACAGGTGTGGTTTAATCGGTCGCCACATTAAAGATGACAATACAATCAAACATTTTAAGCGGTTCTGCCAGAAATTTGTTAAATAACACACTTATATGTGGAGAATCATTTTCCCGTCAAAATAACGATATATGATATGCATTCATTGAACTATGCATTGCTGAAACCACACCTGTGTTATATTACTTATGTAATCCGAAATATTTCATATTACAGTGACTAAACTACGATTAAACGTAGAAATATTAGATACGATCTGTATTTTAGATCTAAATAAAATTAAATCGAACAACATATACTTAAACATTGTGACTTGAAACTATATTTCGTACAAAACGATCTGTGCCATTCGAGCAATAGTAAATTAAGTCGATATATTTACTTCATTGTATATAATGTATTCATATAAATTTTATGTGTATATGCCAAATATTACCATTGTTATTGTTTTGTTGATCTGTTTATCATTGTACTTAAATATTGTCTCTCTATCTCTTGCAATCTCTTTCTATCTCTCTATTCAACATATTTATATCTTTGGCTTAGTATATGTTTTTTTTTTGGGTTCTAGCGACCAAGCTTATAGGTACTTACTTACATTCCTGATCTGCAACGTTGTATGAAAAATCGGCTTTTATCAATTAATATATTATTCTATTGTTTTCGCAAACAAAAATTGCAATAATGTTGTTGGAAAAATGTACTTTTAAAATAAACTAAAGGTCTTTCGGCCAGTGACAAAACCAATGTTATTGCAATATTAAATAATCATTTAGCATTAAGCATATTTATAAAATTTATCTTTGCTTGAGTGGGTTTAGCTTCATTTTTTGTTAATGATCTATTTTTAGAATGTATTGACGTCTTCTATCGACGGAATTGTTACGAAAATACCTTGTGAAGCGCTGACTAACTTTATCAGTTTTTCCTATAAATATATATTTTTATTAAATCTTAAGAATATATAACGTTTAAAGAGTATATTTATCGCACGTTTACACATTCCTAGCGTATTTTTATATTATTTACGGTCTATTTCGGGATCAAGAAACTTTTACAACTTGTAAATCTTTTCTAGTCTCGCCATAGCGATGCATTCAACCGATAAAACTATTATCAAGTCATTATCTTTATCTTCAGTTCAAAAAAAAGGTAAAATCTTTAACTGTTTCAAAATGTATTAAAAATTGACGATTACGTAGCATCGCTGTGGCGTGACAATAAAGATATTCCTCTCTAGCTATAGACAATCATTTGTTCTGTTACGAACCTAGCGCTTAAGCATATGAGTTGAGGTTTACAATGTAAGACGTCATCATGTTCTCGCTTGTTGCTAGCCATCTCTCTCTCTCTTTCGCAATGTCAAGCTGGCACGAGTGACAAGGATGATAATCTTACAGAGTAAGACCGCTGGGTTGAAAACGAGAGTTGGAACGATCCGTAGACAAGTAGAATATTGCCGCGGTGACGGCCGCAATAACGTGTTTTGTTTAAATGAAAATAAAGATAATGGCACAAATCACTGTTTTTATTTAAACTCACGTTGCTTACTTAGGGCGCATACCCTTACCTTACAAAACCTATCGTGGACAAAACTAACAAAATCCTAAATAGTGAGGATAACAGAGTTGGGAAAACAATCACTTTCTATACCAATATGATAAAACGGAATGATTTGATTGTTCGACCATTCTGACCTGATGAACATAGGCTATATTTTTCTTAATATATCATAAGAGAACCGAATTCCACGAGGGCGGGCCCGCTGGCAGGAAGCTAGTATTTTATAAAAATGTGGGAGCACAACAACAGCCACTATTCGATAGGGTTCTGAGGTGGTATTTAGGGTACCAATACTATAATCTCCCGCTTAGGAGCCTTGTGGAGAGAAGTGTTTGGCTGTTTGGTTTTTGTTTAGCTATAGTTTCACCTTTAATATATATTTCATGATTCGAATATGTATTTGAAATACTCTAAAAAGCTTCATCTGTACCTATTTTCGACTCTGGTACCTATTCGACATAAAGCGCAATATTCGACGTAACGTACCTAGCACAATATTTGACCACATTTTGGCATTCGGGTGACTCCAGTTTATGACGAATTCTAAAGAAATCAGATCAAATAAAACTGAAGAGATATCAAAGATTATCTAAACACTCTACAATAAAAGGTGTGAATGAGTTGATAAACTATTTTATCTGTTCGATAAAGTTGTAGGCGACATTCGATTACTGGCGTCGCGCAAACAACATGCATTTGTCTATAGTGCTTTTAACATTGGTCCTCTCTTGTAAGTTTTGTTAAATTATCATCTGTTATCATTCAAGTTTAAAATCTAAGGTTGTGTGCTCAAGTTGCATAAGTGCAAGTTAAATTTGTGTAAAAATAAAGTGCTACGACAAATAAATACACCGGTAATAGCACTAAAATCGACCTATATGTGTTGGGAATATCGCTCTCATTCAACAAAACGAGAATGATTAAACAACTCGATGAGTTTTGGTTTAATTTCTACATGATTACTGTGTGATAAATGACCAGATAATTACCCAGAGGTGAAGCGACTATAATTGTTATATTACCACGCATTTGACTGATAGAGAATTTCTCAAGACATAAGACCAAGGTAGTACAAGGAAGTGGATTTTATGAAGTTCTTACCATGTTTAAGGGTAGATTTTACGGTCAGGACTTGTTTTCTGTGTCTCGCTTTGCCTTAGTATTTTAACTGAATTTTAATATTTTCCCAAAACTGTTCTGAATTCACAAGCTAAAACTTTCTAAGATATGGATAGATAGTTTGGATTGTCCTTCCTAGATGTAGAAAAAACAAACTACCACAAACCGGGCTCGTTGGTAAACTAATACTCTTTAATTTAATGTTGTATTCTTGAAAATGATTCCTCCAAGGATCATATTATCAACGATTCATACACCGATGCAGCAAAATCTTAATGACCAAATGCTCGTTTGATTGTCGCGGGTTCGATTCCGGAAAAGTTTTAAACGGATAAGGAGAATGAAAACCAAATAATTATCATAAAATATTTGAACTCTATGTTTAGTTCTTAGATATCTATTGTGATAAGATTATCATACCACCAATAAATATTTTTTCCAACATTAGTACCTAGGTAAAACCAAAAATGAAAATTTTCTATATTCCTATCTCAATATTTTACTTTGTATTTAATACATATAAATTGCAGGTATTTTTTACCTGTTATCATTAAGGATAAATCAGAAACCTAAGCAGCAGTTTTAGTTGGATTTTCACTATCAATCAAATTTTATCACACATGGCAATACCCAATCCCTCGAAAACACATTTGAGTAATTTAATCTGAGACCATTTAAGCGGGTTACCTAACGTTTAAGTAAAGCATTCTAAATACCTAAATCCTATCAAATTTTTTGCCAGAGGTTCATTAAACGCTTGTCATTGCTTTGTCTTGAAACGCACAATTACGGGCGATCGCACTCTCGGTAGAGATTAAATCTAACTATAAAAATACAAGATAATACCATAAAATCATAACATTACTAATTACCAGATATCACAGGGCATGTCTTCCATCATCGATACCGACCAACACATTATTTGTTCTCATAAAATTTATTATTATAAAGACGTTACTAGAGACAAAGATAATGGAAGGCCTTTCCATTATCTTTAGATCAATTGAAAATAAAAATGCTGACGAGCTGAATGACATTTTGTATTGCAATATTGTAATAATAATTAAAGGACATTATTCTCCTATTTGACATTCATTTTCGATTGATAACTACTTAATTAGCTGTATGGTCTTACAGCGAATCTATCAGTAGTATACTTAACTCATATTTATCGTGTGTAGAATTTCAGCACTATGTAGGGATTATTAAAAATTGGCGAATCCAAAAAATCGAGTGTTAAACGAGTAAAACAAATTGTTAAAGCTTTTATAGGACTTCAGTACTATTATCCCTCCACCAACCCATGGTTCTTCCTGCCTTCTTGGCTTACGAACCGAATCTACGGGAGAGCGCGTGGGTACTGCGTGGGCTCTTCCCCTACTGCGCTGAGTCTTCGCTCCCTACAAATTCTGCTTCCGTCCCTTTTTATATATCACCTCTCCCCCTTCTTGTGACACCACAGTGTGACGTTTCTTCGCGTCAGGCTGCTCTTCTGGTTTTACCTACATCTTCAAACATGCGCGAACTCGCGCATGGCAAACCAGTTGTCGGCCACAAATAAGGTCCTGGTGATAGATCGGACCAGGTTGATTCCTTTGTCTAGCATCATCGACTTTAATAAAATCCCTGTTTAGTGACCCAAGCGTGGCCGTGGGAGTCTGATCACGATGAGCTGCAAGTGGCGGACCTCTCGTCGGTCACGCCGGGAGCGAGGATCGTCGGCGGCTCCCCCACTGACATCAGATACTTCCCGTACACTGTACAGGTGAGACATAGTATATGAAAAACAATGGCGGTGCTATTTTCGTTGATTCGGGACGCGCGGAACTAGGAGCCTGTGATTTCGACGCAACACAGATTCCACCTACTTACAAACCCACAATAGAGAATCAACAATCTTTTACGAAAGACCGTATGTGCCTACCATGCAATTGGCATGATGACACCTATTTTAAATATTTTCAAGACCAAAGCGCTTAAAAAACATAGCCCCTATGAAGTAATACAAGCAATATATTTCGAAAAAGCTGTAGAATCTAATTTTTAAACACACAAAACTCAATAAATATTCGGTCAGTTGACTCAAATTTCTGATACACGACCGTGACGTCACGTTCATGTATTCCCATACAAAATCTATGGAGGCAGACCGTTTCAAAGATAATAAAAAAGTATGTCAACGATTGGTGGTGTCATCTAGCCTAAACAAACGATAAACGATCGACAGCCTGAAGCCACTAAATTTAATCGACAAAGGCTTTATAAAAAGCTCTAAGAAATGTATAGAACCAATCAAAGCCATTTCATAGTAGATGTCCGTTTTATCAGCATTACGCTGGGACGCATTTCGCAATGTCTAAGGGATTAACCGGTTCTTTTACATTAATCACAAGTTCACAAACGATCAACAGCTCACAGCTGGCTGAAGTCCGAATGCTATTTCATGAGGGAACACGGAAAATCATTTTTTTAATCTACCAACCACCAAAATAATTTGTCCTTAACTTATTGAGCCGCATTCGGCTAATGGCAGGTTCATAAAAAAAGTAAGTCAAATGTGTCTGTGATTTGCAGCCCAATAAGTTGATAGTAGCACCGCGCAAGTTTGCCAAAAAAAAAGTTGATAGTAAAACTAACCGTGTGCTTGGTCTTCCAGGTGCAACGCAACAACCAGCTGACGTGCGGCGGGTCGCTCTTGACGCGCCGGCATGTGCTCTCCGCTGCGCACTGCTTCGTTGAATCGTATGTATTTTAATCTAGGCTTAACGTACAAGTTGGAAGCCCTCTACATGATGCAGCAGCTGACTATCGCGACAAATAAAAAGAACGCCAACGTACACTCTTTTCATCCAGCGTTCTTTTTACATGGCACGACTTATAACTATTTATTTGAGGCTTGAGTTACAAGATGGAAGTCCGCTAGAAGAAGCAGCAGCAGTCGTCGCGACACTTCTGGTTTCTATATGTGCTTGTGCTTGAATCACGTCGCTTACTTACGACAGGAGGGTATTTCACACAAACTCATAAAAATCCAGAAGTTTCGCGACGATATATCGTCTGCTGCTTAATGTAGCGG